>OZ007560.1:155660384-158288152 GCA_963931875.1 Pollenia griseotomentosa | reverse complement strand
TTTTCCTTTTCATTTCTTTAATAACATCTGCATATGACATTGTAGAGCTAGTTTTGATAGCTATGGCTTCGCCCTTATCTCTAGGCACTAGCTTTTTCCCCCCTTGTTTGCCTTTATTTTGCTTCTTCCTTTTTTCTTTTATCTATCTATCTATCTATCTATCTATCTATCTATCTATCTATCTATCTATCTATCTATCTATCTATCTATCTATCTATCTATCTATCTATCTATCTATCTATCTATCTATCTATCTATCTATCTATCTATCTATCTATCTATCTATCTATCTATCTATCTATCTATCTATCTATCTATCTATCTATCTATCTATCTATCTATCTATCTATCTATCTATCTATCTATCTATCTATCTATCTATCTATCTATCTATCTATCTATCTATCTATCTATCTATCTATCTATCTATCTATCTATCTATCTATCTATCTATCTATCTATCTATCTATCTATCTATCTATCTATCTATCTATCTATCTATCTATCTATCTATCTATCTATCTATCTATCTATCTATCTATCTATCTATCTATCTATCTATCTATCTATCTATCTATCTATCTATCTATCTATCTATCTATCTATCTATCTATCTATCTATCTATCTATCTATCTATCTATCTATCTATCTATCTATCTATCTATCTATCTATCTATCTATCTATCTATCTATCTATCTATCTATCTATCTATCTATCTATCTATCTATCTATCTATCTATCTATCTATCTATCTATCTATCTATCTATCTATCTATCTATCTATCTATCTATCTATCTATCTATCTATCTATCTATCTATCTATCTATCTATCTATCTATCTATCTATCTATCTATCTATCTATCTATCTATCTATCTATCTATCTATCTATCTATCTATCTATCTATCTATCTATCTATCTATCTATCTATCTATCTATCTATCTATCTATCTATCTTTTTTTTTTTTTTTTTTTGGACGTAGTGATAGCGCGCTATCATCTAGTGGCCCCACGATAACTCCACCAACACCACCCCGGGACTACGTCAGCATTACATCAGGGCGGGCAGTTAAAAACAGCATTATTCCTACATCCTTCCAACTTTTCCCTTCTAATGAAGGTTCGGAACCGCTGAACACCTTTCCTTCATTATCCTATTAATGAAGTCTTCACACAATTTCCATGAGCTTGCGGAATGCAGCATTATGCCCACCACGTTCTCAGGTGTCAAAATTACGCCTAACTTTCCATTTAAAGTTCTTCTCTGTTCCACCCACCATCTATCTATCTATCTATCTATCTATCTATCTATCTATCTATCTATCTATCTATCTATCTATCTATCTATCTATCTATCTATCTATCTATCTATCTATCTATCTATCTATCTATCTATCTATCTATCTATCTATCTATCTATCTATCTATCTATCTATCTATCTATCTATCTATCTATCTATCTATCTATCTATCTATCTATCTATCTATCTATCTATCTATCTATCTATCTATCTATCTATCTATCTATCTATCTATCTATCTATCTATCTATCTATCTATCTATCTATCTATCTATCTATCTATCTATCTATCTATCTATCTATCTATCTATCTATCTATCTATCTATCTATCTCATAGGGCCGGGCTCAGGCTACTATGGGGGTCAGCGGGTGGCGGATAGCTGAACGACCTACAGATATGTAGGCCAGCTGCGATAGATAAGCAGTCCCCGACCGAGAGCGGCAGGGCCAGAGGGCGTATTACAAAAATGTACATGTGCCTGAAGACGGAACTGTGACATGGCGAATGGATCCCGCCATCAAAATATGGATCCCCCCACAAGGGATGCTCTCAAGAGAGGAGCAATTAGGAGAGTGATGCCTCCGTGGTTTCCCAAATCATAAATCCAGGAGCGTCTGACTCATATTGAGCGGCTACCTGGTCTGCGTCTGATCCCAGGAGGGGCGGCAGTACATACGATGATGCGTCTCTATGACATTAAGATCGAGACCAGTAAGATCTTAATTAAGGCATTTCTGGAAACATGGATTTGAATTGACATAACCCCCGGGCTGACGGTTGTGGTATTCTGGAACCTTAGTATACAGAAGTGAAATTCTGTAGAAATGGCTTCTGGGCTAATGCTACAATTGCCTCCGTCCCGTTAAAATCTGGCAAATCTTAAAGTGCGCTCAAAGTTCGTCACCATTTAGTTGGCGGTGCAGGATCGGATGGTAAATTCCCGACTTACACGGATCTGGCTCTGGCGGATGATCCCATAAGGACCTCTCGCCAACCCTCGCATGGACCTCACTGCTTGCAAAGGGACCCATGGGATCGTAGACGTGACTGTACAACGAGCGGAGATAGCGGCTTTAAGTTGGGACCAACTAGAATCATGGATGAAAGCAGAAACCCCAAGAAACATAACAAGGAGAGTGAAGATAAAAACGGAAAAGAAGGAAATTGTGTAGAAAACCCATTTGTGAGGAAATCGGTGATCGTGAGGTCCCCACCTGTAGTGGTTACAACTAGAGCAGCGGTGACTAATGGAGCAGTAGGCAATAGTGATGTTGTAGAAACCCCACTTGGTAGATGCCCGTTCATTATAAATACACCCATAAATGTGTCGAATCTAGATAAGTCTGAAAAGAATATCGTGAAATTAGGCGGCAAGATCGACAAGCTGGTCGATTTTCTTAAGGGACGAACCAATGTTCATAAGGAAATTGTTGCATATGCGCGGGAAATACAGGCGATATTCATGCAAGTGGCAGATGATTTAAGTAATGTACCTACGAATGCCCAGAAGGTAGTTCTGGTTGATAAGGAATCCCAAACCATAAACGAGGTTATACCAACCGTAACACTCATGGGAACTCCAAAGCGAAGAAGAGACCCCCATAGTCCAAAGGGCAACAAGCCAAAGAAGAAGAAGGAAACAAGTCCGCAGAAGAGGGTAAACGACGACATACCCAGTACATCAGCTGGAAGAACATCGAGTGATAAGCCGCAAGTGCAGGAAACCAAGGATGCAAACTCTCAATGGGTTAAAGTGGGTCCCAAAGCAAAGAAGAGGAAGCGGCCTGCCCGAAAGCGGCCTGCCCGAGGGAAGCCTTCCCGTCCGGATGCTCTTGTTATCCAGACTTGCGGAGAAACGTCGTATGCGGACATACTCCGAAAGGTTAAAAGTGATCCCAAATTGGAAATTCTTGGTCAAAACGTCAGGAATATCCGGAAAACAGTGAAAGGCGAATTGCTCTTAGAGCTTAATAAACCTGCCCATGAGAATACAGGTGCATTCAGACATACTATCAAGGAAGTCCTTGGTACATCCGCAGAAGTACGGTCACTATCAAATGAAGTGGACATTGAGATCAAAGATATGGATGAGGTTACATCCAAGGAAGACGTCTATGAGGCTCTTCAGAAACAAGGCGAGATGTTTAAAATGCTGCAGATGTCAGCAATAAAATCGTTGAGGAAAGCCTATGGTGGAACGCAAACTGCCACTGTTAGATTGAGTGCTGATTTGGCAACACACATTGTCAGGGCTGCAAAGATACGCATTGGGTGGGTCGTATGTCGAGTACGCGAAAGAATACAACCAAGAAGGTGCTTTAGGTGTTTGGACTACGGGCATTTGGCAACAAATTGTAGGAGCACAAATGACTACTCCAATAATTGCATACGGTGTGGTGAACACGGACACAAGTTAAGGACGTGTGTACAAAAACCGAGGTGTTTGCTGTGTGTTGAAACTGATGCTAACAGTAATCATGCTACGGGAGCCTTTTCCTGTCCTTACTACAGGAAAGAGCTCCAAAAGCTCGTATCGCGAAGATGAGAGTGTTGCAGTTGAATCTCAATCATTGCCGAGCAGCCCAGGATCTGCTTAAACAGAGTGTGCGTGAGCTGAAAGTAGATGTTGCTCTACTTAGTGAGCCTTACAGCAACGTTGATACAAATAGCTGGGTGGCTGACAGTTGCAATACATCTGCAATTTGGTCCGTCAACAATAGAGTACTGCAGGATACAATGACAACCCAACGGGGTGGATTTGTTCGTGCTACTGTGGCTGGAATATCCATGTATAGCTGTTACATCCCACCGAGGTATACAATACTTGAATTTCAGAGCATCGTATGTAGCCTGACTTCCGATGCTATAAACAGAGAACCTTTTTTGATCGCCGGGGATTTTAATGCATGGGCAACGGAGTGGGGCTGCCCGAGTACGAATGAAAGAGGCCGAATATTGTTGGAGTCATTCGCAATGCTGAACGTGATAATTATGAACTCTGGAAATGAGCAGACGTTCAATCGTAATGGAGGAGGTTCTATAATAGATGTTGCGTTTGCCAGCGCAAACATTTCGAACCGAATACAGTGGTCTATTAGTGACCATTATACACACAGCGATCATAGTGCTATAATCATGGACATAGGAAACGATCCATTGGTACCAACGTTAACGAATGTACCCAGATGGAACCCTAAGGGCTGGAAAGCTAACACTTTTGACAAGGAACTGTTCAAAGTTTATATGGAGGATATAATCTTGAGTGGTTCACCAGAACAAATGTCTGAGCACCTTATTAAGAAAGTAACTCATGCTTGCAATGCTTCGATGAGGAAAAGAGGACAGGGTGGAACCAAACCATCGGTGTATTGGTGGAATGAGGAAATCGCCCAACTGCGAAGGGACTGTATACGAGCCAGAAGGGTATATGTGAGAACGCGTGGTAGGCAGGGAAATGATCTGCACCATCAAGAGCTTAAAGCTAAGAGGAGAGCGCTAAAACTGGCTATACGTCAAGCCAAACGGTCGTGTTTCTTGAACATTTGCGATGACGTTGAATTTAATCCATTTGGAATGGCCTATAAACTGGTGATGAAGAAGTTGAACTGTCTGCATAATTCGTCCCCGAGTGAACCAGTAATACTCGACAGAATAGTGAAGCAGCTTTTTCCGCAACAGGGTACGACCTATTTGGAGAACCACAGCGGCAATGAAGTTTTTAGTTTCCCACTCGTTACCACTGCTGAGATACTGCAAGCTGTAGCAAAGTTCCAGGATGGAAAAGCCCCCGGGCTTGATGGTATACCAAACATGGTATTGAAGGAAGTTGTTCGGTGTTGCTCGAACCAAGTAGTGCAGTTGATAAACGCCTGTCTTCGGCATGGATCCTTTCCATCAAGATGGAAAAGACAGAGACTGGTGCTATTGCCCAAGAGCAATAAGCCACTAGAGGAACCTTCATCGTACAGACCTCTATGTATGATAGATACGTGCGGTAAGCTGCTGGAGAGCATAATCTGTACAAGATTAGACTCGCATATCGAGACAACAGGGGGTCTATCTGACGCCCAGTACGGTTTCAGGAAATGTAGATCGACAATGGATGCTATAGGGGTTGTTGTTGATACAGCTAAGGAGGCTATTAAGGGTGAAAGCTGGAGGACTGGTTCCAAGGAATATTGTGTGGTTGTAACGCTGGATGTTAAAAATGCGTTCAATACTGCGAACTGGGGGAAGATCGTGAATGCCTTAAGCGGCTTGAATGTACCTCAATATTTAGTGGCAGTAATTAAGGATTATTTCCGAGATAGAGTACTGGTGTATGATACGGACGATGGAATACAAGAGTATGGTATAACAGGCGGAGTGCCACAGGGGTCTGTCCTTGGGCCATTGCTGTGGAATGTGATGTACGATGGTGTACTGAGGCTGATGCTCCCGGAGAGGGCTAAATTAGTAGGGTTTGCGGATGACATTGCGCTGGTGGTGGTGGCCAAATATACGCAGGAGGCGGTTAGTGTTACCAATAGCAGCATACAGCTGATCCGATCATGGCTAAATGCAATGGGTTTAACATTGGCTGAACATAAAACGGAGGCAGTATTGATTACTAGCCGGAAAAAAGTGGAGTATATTACCCTTAATGTTGGTGGATGCTCGATCAGAACGAAGGATTACCTTAAGTACTTGGGAGTGATGATAGATAATCGTTTGTCTTTCAAACCTCACCTGGATTACATAAAAACCAAAGCTGGAGGAACGTGCTCAGCGTTGTGTCGTATAATGCCCAACACGAGGGGTCCCAAATACCTACAGAGGAAAGTTCTTGCGGGGGTTGTGAAGAGTATAATACTGTATGCAGCACCAGTATGGTCAGAGGCCACCAGGTTTGTGACATACAGGGAAGGGATAAACTCCGTCTACAGACTGGCGGCGCTTCGTGTGTGTTGCGCCTTTCGAACGGTGTCGGATGATGCAGCGTTTGTCATTGCGGGCATGGTACCAATCGACCTGCTGGCTAAGGAGAAGAGGTACATATTTAACTCGAGAGTCTCGGCGAACATGGCGAATATTCGGGATGCGGCAAGACTTTCGAGCGTTTCAGAATGGCAGATACGATGGACTGCATCTGTCAAGGGTCGATGGACGCATAGGTTAATACCAAAAATAGACGTATGGGTGAATAGAAAACATGGTGATTTGAACTACCATCTCACGCAGTTCATAAGTGGACACGGCTGTTTCAAGTCGTACCTGTATCGCTTTAAACACGACAGGGACCCGTTTTGCGCGGCCTGTGCTGGTAATGTATTTGAGGACCCTGAACACGTGTTTTTTACCTGTCCAAGATTCAGCAGTGAAAGAGCGAATCTGGAGCATTCGATAGGGAGAAGCATTGGTGTGGAGAACATAATTGAGATCATGTTGTCCTCTCTGGATAACTGGGAGCATGTGTGCGACTATGTGAAGCTGGTAATGATAGAGCTTCGTAGGCTGGAGGAGATACGAAGAAGAATATAGCACAGTGGTGAGGATGGCGACAATTAAAGCTTAGTTCTGAACCTCCTGTCATGATAAATGAAGGGGGACGTAAGAATAAAACAACGCGACTGAGGTGCTGATGCAGATAAACTACCCGTCCTGATGGAGTACTGACGTGGTTCCGGGGTGGTGTTAGTGAAGATATCGTGGGGCCACTAGATGATAGTGCGCTATCACTACGTCCAATAAAAAAAAAAAAAATCTATCTATCTATCTATCTATCTATCTATCTATCTATCTATCTATCTATCTATCTATCTATCTATCTATCTATCTATCTATCTATCTATCTATCTATCTATCTATCTATCTATCTATCTATCTATCTATCTATCTATCTATCTATCTATCTATCTATCTATCTATCTATCTATCTATCTATCTATCTATCTATCTATCTATCTATCTATCTATCTATCTATCTATCTATCTATCTATCTATCTATCTATCTATCTATCTATCTATCTATCTATCTATCTATCTATCTATCTATCTATCTATCTATCTATCTATCTATCTATCTATCTATCTATCTATCTATCTATCTATCTATCTATCTATCTATCTATCTATCTATCTATCTATCTATCTATCTATCTATCTATCTATCTATCTATCTATCTATCTATCTATCTATCTATCTATCTATCTATCTATCTATCTATCTATCTATCTATCTATCTATCTATCTATCTATCTATCTATCTATCTATCTATCTATCTATCTATCTATCTATCTATCTATCTATCTATCTATCTATCTATCTATCTATCTATCTATCTATCTATCTATCTATCTATCTATCTATCTATCTATCTATCTATCTATCTATCTATCTATCTATCTATCTATCTATCTATCTATCTATCTATCTATCTATCTATCTATCTATCTATCTATCTATCTATCTATCTATCTATCTATCTATCTATCTATCTATCTATCTATCTATCTATCTATCTATCTATCTATCTATCTATCTATCTATCTATCTATCTATCTATCTATCTATCTATCTATCTATCTATCTATCTATCTATCTATCTATCTATCTATCTATCTATCTATCTATCTATCTATCTATCTATCTATCTATCTATCTATCTATCTATCTATCTATCTATCTATCTATCTATCTATCTATCTATCTATCTATCTATCTATCTATCTATCTATCTATCTATCTATCTATCTATCTATCTATCTATCTATCTATCTATCTATCTATCTATCTATCTATCTATCTATCTATCTATCTATCTATCTATCTATCTATCTATCTATCTATCTATCTATCTATCTATCTATCTATCTATCTATCTATCTATCTATCTATCTATCTATCTATCTATCTATCTATCTATCTATCTATCTATCTATCTATCTATCTATCTATCTATCTATCTATCTATCTATCTATCTATCTATCTATCTATCTATCTATCTATCTATCTATCTATCTATCTATCTATCTATCTATCTATCTATCTATCTATCTATCTATCTATCTATCTATCTATCTATCTATCTATCTATCTATCTATCTATCTATCTATCTATCTATCTATCTATCTATCTATCTATCTATCTATCTATCTATCTATCTATCTATCTATCTATCTATCTATCTATCTATCTATCTATCTATCTATCTATCTATCTATCTATCTATCTATCTATCTATCTATCTATCTATCTATCTATCTATCTATCTATCTATCTATCTATCTATCTATCTATCTATCTATCTATCTATCTATCTATCTATCTATCTATCTATCTATCTATCTATCTATCTATCTATCTATCTATCTATCTATCTATCTATCTATCTATCTATCTATCTATCTATCTATCTATCTATCTATCTATCTATCTATCTATCTATCTATCTATCTATCTATCTATCTATCTATCTATCTATCTATCTATCTATCTATCTATCTATCTATCTATCTATCTATCTATCTATCTATCTATCTATCTATCTATCTATCTATCTATCTATCTATCTATCTATCTATCTATCTATCTATCTATCTATCTATCTATCTATCTATCTATCTATCTATCTATCTATCTATCTATCTATCTATCTATCTATCTATCTATCTATCTATCTATCTATCTATCTATCTATCTATCTATCTATCTATCTATCTATCTATCTATCTATCTATCTATCTATCTATCTATCTATCTATCTATCTATCTATCTATCTATCTATCTATCTATCTATCTATCTATCTATCTATCTATCTATCTATCTATCTATCTATCTATCTATCTATCTATCTATCTATCTATCTATCTATCTATCTATCTATCTATCTATCTATCTATCTATCTATCTATCTATCTATCTATCTATCTATCTATCTATCTATCTATCTATCTATCTATCTATCTATCTATCTATCTATCTATCTATCTATCTATCTATCTATCTATCTATCTATCTATCTATCTATCTATCTATCTATCTATCTATCTATCTATCTATCTATCTATCTATCTATCTATCTATCTATCTATCTATCTATCTATCTATCTATCTATCTATCTATCTATCTATCTATCTATCTATCTATCTATCTATCTATCTATCTATCTATCTATCTATCTATCTATCTATCTATCTATCTATCTATCTATCTATCTATCTATCTATCTATCTATCTATCTATCTATCTATCTATCTATCTATCTATCTATCTATCTATCTATCTATCTATCTATCTATCTATCTATCTATCTATCTATCTATCTATCTATCTATCTATCTATCTATCTATCTATCTATCTATCTATCTATCTATCTATCTATCTATCTATCTATCTATCTATCTATCTATCTATCTATCTATCTATCTATCTATCTATCTATCTATCTATCTATCTATCTATCTATCTATCTATCTATCTATCTATCTATCTATCTATCTATCTATCTATCTATCTATCTATCTATCTATCTATCTATCTATCTATCTATCTATCTATCTATCTATCTATCTATCTATCTATCTATCTATCTATCTATCTATCTATCTATCTATCTATCTATCTATCTATCTATCTATCTATCTATCTATCTATCTATCTATCTATCTATCTATCTATCTATCTATCTATCTATCTATCTATCTATCTATCTATCTATCTATCTATCTATCTATCTATCTATCTATCTATCTATCTATCTATCTATCTATCTATCTATCTATCTATCTATCTATCTATCTATCTATCTATCTATCTATCTATCTATCTATCTATCTATCTATCTATCTATCTATCTATCTATCTATCTATCTATCTATCTATCTATCTATCTATCTATCTATCTATCTATCTATCTATCTATCTATCTATCTATCTATCTATCTATCTATCTATCTATCTATCTATCTATCTATCTATCTATCTATCTATCTATCTATCTATCTATCTATCTATCTATCTATCTATCTATCTATCTATCTATCTATCTATCTATCTATCTATCTATCTATCTATCTATCTATCTATCTATCTATCTATCTATCTATCTATCTATCTATCTATCTATCTATCTATCTATCTATCTATCTATCTATCTATCTATCTATCTATCTATCTATCTATCTATCTATCTATCTATCTATCTATCTATCTATCTATCTATCTATCTATCTATCTATCTATCTATCTATCTATCTATCTATCTATCTATCTATCTATCTATCTATCTATCTATCTATCTATCTATCTATCTATCTATCTATCTATCTATCTATCTATCTATCTATCTATCTATCTATCTATCTATCTATCTATCTATCTATCTATCTATCTATCTATCTATCTATCTATCTATCTATCTATCTATCTATCTATCTATCTATCTATCTATCTATCTATCTATCTATCTATCTATCTAATCTATCTATCTATCTATCTATCTATCTATCTATCTATCTATCTATCTATCTATCTATCTATCTATCTATCTATCTATCTATCTATCTATCTATCTATCTATCTATCTATCTATCTATCTATCTATCTATCTATCTATCTATCTATCTATCTATCTATCTATCTATCTATCTATCTATCTATCTATCTATCTATCTATCTATCTATCTATCTATCTATCTATCTATCTATCTATCTATCTATCTATCTATCTATCTATCTATCTATCTATCTATCTATCTATCTATCTATCTATCTATCTATCTATCTATCTATCTATCTATCTATCTATCTATCTATCTATCTATCTATCTATCTATCTATCTATCTATCTATCTATCTATCTATCTATCTATCTATCTATCTATCTATCTATCTATCTATCTATCTATCTATCTATCTATCTATCTATCTATCTATCTATCTATCTATCTATCTATCTATCTATCTATCTATCTATCTATCTATCTATCTATCTATCTATCTATCTATCTATCTATCTATCTATCTATCTATCTATCTATCTATCTATCTATCTATCTATCTATCTATCTATCTATCTATCTATCTATCTATCTATCTATCTATCTATCTATCTATCTATCTATCTATCTATCTATCTATCTATCTATCTATCTATCTATCTATCTATCTATCTATCTATCTATCTATCTATCTATCTATCTATCTATCTATCTATCTATCTATCTATCTATCTATCTATCTATCTATCTATCTATCTATCTATCTATCTATCTATCTATCTATCTATCTATCTATCTATCTATCTATCTATCTATCTATCTATCTATCTATCTATCTATCTATCTATCTATCTATCTATCTATCTATCTATCTATCTATCTATCTATCTATCTATCTATCTATCTATCTATCTATCTATCTATCTATCTATCTATCTATCTATCTATCTATCTATCTATCTATCTATCTATCTATCTATCTATCTATCTATCTATCTATCTATCTATCTATCTATCTATCTATCTATCTATCTATCTATCTATCTATCTATCTATCTATCTATCTATCTATCTATCTATCTATCTATCTATCTATCTATCTATCTATCTATCTATCTATCTATCTATCTATCTATCTATCTATCTATCTATCTATCTATCTATCTATCTATCTATCTATCTATCTATCTATCTATCTATCTATCTATCTATCTATCTATCTATCTATCTATCTATCTATCTATCTATCTATCTATCTATCTATCTATCTATCTATCTATCTATCTATCTATCTATCTATCTATCTATCTATCTATCTATCTATCTATCTATCTATCTATCTATCTATCTATCTATCTATCTATCTATCTATCTATCTATCTATCTATCTATCTATCTATCTATCTATCTATCTATCTATCTATCTATCTATCTATCTATCTATCTATCTATCTATCTATCTATCTATCTATCTATCTATCTATCTATCTATCTATCTATCTATCTATCTATCTATCTATCTATCTATCTATCTATCTATCTATCTATCTATCTATCTATCTATCTATCTATCTATCTATCTATCTATCTATCTCTATCTATCTATCTATCTATCTATCTATCTATCTATCTATCTATCTATCTATCTATCTATCTATCTATCTATCTATCTATCTATCTATCTATCTATCTATCTATCTATCTATCTATCTATCTATCTATCTATCTATCTATCTATCTATCTATCTATCTATCTATCTATCTATCTATCTATCTATCTATCTATCTATCTATCTATCTATCTATCTATCTATCTATCTATCTATCTATCTATCTATCTATCTATCTATCTATCTATCTATCTATCTATCTATCTATCTATCTTCTATCTATCTATCTATCTATCTATCTATCTATCTATCTATCTATCTATCTATCTATCTATCTATCTATCTATCTATCTATCTATCTATCTATCTATCTATCTATCTATCTATCTATCTATCTATCTATCTATCTATCTATCTATCTATCTATCTATCTATCTATCTATCTATCTATCTATCTATCTATCTATCTATCTATCTATCTATCTATCTATCTATCTATCTATCTATCTATCTATCTATCTATCTATCTATCTATCTATCTATCTATCTATCTATCTATCTATCTATCTATCTATCTATCTATCTATCTATCTATCTATCTATCTATCTATCTATCTATCTATCTACTATCTATCTATCTATCTATCTATCTATCTATCTATCTATCTATCTATCTATCTATCTATCTATCTATCTATCTATCTATCTATCTATCTATCTATCTATCTATCTATCTATCTATCTATCTATCTATCTATCTATCTATCTATCTATCTATCTATCTATCTATCTATCTATCTATCTATCTATCTATCTATCTATCTATCTATCTATCTATCTATCTATCTATCTATCTATCTATCTATCTATCTATCTATCTATCTATCTATCTATCTATCTATCTATCTATCTATCTATCTATCTATCTATCTATCTATCTATCTATCTATCTATCTATCTATCTATCTATCTATCTATCTATCTATCTATCTATCTATCTATCTATCTATCTATCTATCTATCTATCTATCTATCTATCTATCTATCTATCTATCTATCTATCTATCTATCTATCTATCTATCTATCTATCTATCTATCTATCTATCTATCTATCTATCTATCTATTCTATCTATCTATCTATCTATCTATCTTCTATCTATCTATCTATCTATCTATCTATCTATATATCTATCTATCTATCTATCTATCTATCTATCTATCTATCTATCTATCTATCTATCTATCTATCTATCTATCTTTTTTTTTTTTTTTTTTTTTTATTGGACGTAGTGATAGCGCACTATCATCTAGTGGCCCCACGATATCTTCACTAACACCACCCCGGAACCACGTCAGTACTCCATCAGGACGGGTAGTTTATCTGCATCAGCACCTCAGTCGCGTTGTTTTATTCTTACGTCCCCCTTCATTTATCATGACAGGAGGTTCAGAACTAAGCTTTAATTGTCGCCATCCTCACCACTGTGCTATATTCTTCTTCGTATCTCCTCCAGCCTACGAAGCTCTATCATTACCAGCTTCACATAGTCGCACACATGCTCCCAGTTATCCAGAGAGGACAACATGATCTCAATTATGTTCTCCACACCGATGCTTCTCCCTATCGAATGCTCAAGATTCGCTCTTTCACTGCTGAATCTTGGACAGGTGAAAAACACGTGTTCAGGGTCCTCAAATACATTACCAGCACAGGCCGCGCAAAACGGGTCCCTGTCGTGTTTAAAGCGATACAGGTACGACTTGAAACAGCCGTGTCCACTTATGAACTGCGTGAGATGGTAGTTCAAATCACCATGTTTTCTATTCACCCATACGTCTATTTTTATATCTATCTATCTATCTATCTATCTATCTATCTATCTATATCTATCTATCTATCTATCTATCTATCTATCTATCTATCTATCTATCTATCTATCTATCTATCTATCTATCTATCTATCTATCTATCTATCTATCTATCTATCTATCTATCTATCTATCTATCTATCTATCTATCTATCTATCTATCTATCTATCTATCTATCTATCTATCTATCTATCTATCTATCTATCTATCTATCTATCTATCTATCTATCTATCTATCTATCTATCTATCTATCTATCTATCTATCTATCTATCTATCTATCTATCTATCTATCTATCTATCTATCTATCTATCTATCTATCTATATATCTATCTATCTATCTATCTATCTATCTATCTATCTATCTATCTATCTATCTATCTATCTATCTATCTATCTATATATCTATCTATCTATCTATCTATCTATCTATCTATCTATCTATCTATCTATCTATCTATCTATCTATCTATCTATCTTTTTTTTTTTTTTTTTTTTTATTGGACGTAGTGATAGCGCACTATCATCTAGTGGCCCCACGATATCTTCACTAACACCACCCCGGAACCACGTCAGTACTCCATCAGGACGGGTAGTTTATCTGCATCAGCACCTCAGTCGCGTTGTTTTATTCTTACGTCCCCCTTCATTTATCATGACAGGAGGTTCAGAACTAAGCTTTAATTGTCGCCATCCTCACCACTGTGCTATATTCTTCTTCGTATCTCCTCCAGCCTACGAAGCTCTATCATTACCAGCTTCACATAGTCGCACACATGCTCCCAGTTATCCAGAGAGGACAACATGATCTCAATTATGTTCTCCACACCGATGCTTCTCCCTATCGAATGCTCAAGATTCGCTCTTTCACTGCTGAATCTTGGACAGGTGAAAAACACGTGTTCAGGGTCCTCAAATACATTACCAGCACAGGCCGCGCAAAACGGGTCCCTGTCGTGTTTAAAGCGATACAGGTACGACTTGAAACAGCCGTGTCCACTTATGAACTGCGTGAGATGGTAGTTCAAATCACCATGTTTTCTATTCACCCATACGTCTATTTTTGGTATTAACCTATGCGTCCATCGACCCTTGACAGATGCAGTCCATCGTATCTGCCATTCTGAAACGCTCGAAAGTCTTGCCGCATCCCGAATATTCGCCATGTTCGCCGAGACTCTCGAGTTAAATATGTACCTCTTCTCCTTAGCCAGCAGGTCGATTGGTACCATGCCCGCAATGACAAACGCTGCATCATCCGACACCGTTCGAAAGGCGCAACACACACGAAGCGCCGCCAGTCTGTAGACGGAGTTTATCCCTTCCCTGTATGTCACAAACCTGGTGGCCTCTGACCATACTGGTGCTGCATACAGTATTATACTCTTCACAACCCCCGCAAGAACTTTCCTCTGTAGGTATTTGGGACCCCTCGTGTTGGGCATTATACGACACAACGCTGAGCACGTTCCTCCAGCTTTGGTTTTTATGTAATCCAGGTGAGGTTTGAAAGACAAACGATTATCTATCATCACTCCCAAGTACTTAAGGTAATCCTTCGTTCTGATCGAGCATCCTCCAACATTAAGGGTAATATACTCCACTATTTTCCGGCTAGTAATCAATACTGCCTCCGTTTTATGTTCAGCCAATGTTAAACCCATTGCATTTAGCCATGATCGGATCAGCTGTATGCTGCTATTGGTAACACTAACCGCCTCCTGCGTATATTTGGCCACCACCACCAGCGCAATGTCATCCGCAAACCCTACTAATTTAGCCCTCTCCGGGAGCATCAGCCTCAGTACACCATCGTACATCACATTCCACAGCAATGGCCCAAGGACAGACCCCTGTGGCACTCCGCCTGTTATACCATACTCTTGTATTCCATCGTCCGTATCATACACCAGTACTCTATCTCGGAAATAATCCTTAATTACTGCCACTAAATATTGAGGTACATTCAAGCCGCTTAAGGCATTCACGATCTTCCCCCAGTTCGCAGTATTGAACGCATTTTTAACATCCAGCGTTACAACCACACAATATTCCTTGGAACCAGTCCTCCAGCTTTCACCCTTAATAGCCTCCTTAGCTGTATCAACAACAACCCCTATAGCATCCATTGTCGATCTACATTTCCTGAAACCGTACTGGGCGTCAGATAGACCCCCTGTTGTCTCGATATGCGAGTCTAATCTTGTACAGATTATGCTCTCCAGCAGCTTACCGCACGTATCTATCATACATAGAGGTCTGTACGATGAAGGTTCCTCTAGTGGCTTATTGCTCTTGGGCAATAGCACCAGTCTCTGTCTTTTCCATCTTGATGGAAAGGATCCATGCCGAAGACAGGCGCTTATCAACTGCACTACTTGGTTCGAGCAACACCGAACAACTTCCTTCAATACCATGTTTGGTATACCATCAAGCCCGGGGGCTTTTCCATCCTGGAACTTTGCTACAGCTTGCAGTATCTCAGCAGTGGTAACGAGTGGGAAACTAAAAACTTCATTGCCGCTGTGGTTCTCCAAATAGGTCGTACCCTGTTGCGGAAAAAGCTGCTTCACTATTCTGTCGAGTATTACTGGTTCACTCGGGGACGAATTATGCAGACAGTTCAACTTCTTCATCACCAGTTTATAGGCCATTCCAAATGGATTAAATTCAACGTCATCGCAAATGTTCAAGAAACACGACCGTTTGGCTTGACGTATAGCCAGTTTTAGCGCTCTCCTCTTAGCTTTAAGCTCTTGATGGTGCAGATCATTTCCCTGGCTACCACGCGTTCTCACATATACCCTTCTGGCTCGTATACAGTCCCTTCGCAGTTGGGCGATTTCCTCATTCCACCAATACACCGATGGTTTGGTTCCACCCTGTCCTCTTTTCCTCATCGAAGCATTGCAAGCATGAGTTACTTTCTTAATAAGGTGCTCAGACATTTGTTCTGGTGAACCACTCAAGATTATATCCTCCATATAAACTTTGAACAGTTCCTTGTCAAAAGTGTTAGCTTTCCAGCCCTTAGGGTTCCATCTGGGTACATTCGTTAACGTTGGTACCAATGGATCGTTTCCTATGTCCATGATTATAGCACTATGATCGCTGTGTGTATAATGGTCACTAATAGACCACTGTATTCGGTTCGAAATGTTTGCGCTGGCAAACGCAACATCTATTATAGAACCTCCTCCATTACGATTGAACGTCTGCTCATTTCCAGAGTTCATAATTATCACGTTCAGCATTGCGAATGACTCCAACAATATTCGGCCTCTTTCATTCGTACTCGGGCAGCCCCACTCCGTTGCCCATGCATTAAAATCCCCGGCGATCAAAAAAGGTTCTCTGTTTATAGCATCGGAAGTCAGGCTACATACGATGCTCTGAAATTCAAGTATTGTATACCTCGGTGGGATGTAACAGCTATACATGGATATTCCAGCCACAGTAGCACGAACAAATCCACCCCGTTGGGTTGTCATTGTATCCTGCAGTACTCTATTGTTGACGGACCAAATTGCAGATGTATTGCAACTGTCAGCCACCCAGCTATTTGTATCAACGTTGCTGTAAGGCTCACTAAGTAGAGCAACATCTACTTTCAGCTCACGCACACTCTGTTTAAGCAGATCCTGGGCTGCTCGGCAATGATTGAGATTCAACTGCAACACTCTCATCTTCGCGATACGAGCTTTTGGAGCTCTTTCCTGTAGTAAGGACAGGAAAAGGCTCCCGTAGCATGATTACTGTTAGCATCAGTTTCAACACACAGCAAACACCTCGGTTTTTGTACACACGTCCTTAACTTGTGTCCGTGTTCACCACACCGTATGCAATTATTGGAGTAGTCATTTGTGCTCCTACAATTTGTTGCCAAATGCCCGTAGTCCAAACACCTAAAGCACCTTCTTGGTTGTATTCTTTCGCGTACTCGACATACGACCCACCCAATGCGTATCTTTGCAGCCCTGACAATGTGTGTTGCCAAATCAGCACTCAATCTAACAGTGGCAGTTTGCGTTCCACCATAGGCTTTCCTCAACGATTTTATTGCTGACATCTGCAGCATTTTAAACATCTCGCCTTGTTTCTGAAGAGCCTCATAGACGTCTTCCTTGGATGTAACCTCATCCATATCTTTGATCTCAATGTCCACTTCATTTGATAGTGACCGTACTTCTGCGGATGTACCAAGGACTTCCTTGATAGTATGTCTGAATGCACCTGTATTCTCATGGGCAGGTTTATTAAGCTCTAAGAGCAATTCGCCTTTCACTGTTTTCCGGATATTCCTGACGTTTTGACCAAGAATTTCCAATTTGGGATCACTTTTAACCTTTCGTAGTATGTCCGCATACGACGTTTCTCCGCAAGTCTGGATAACAAGAGCATCCGGACGGGAAGGCTTCCCTCGGGCAGGCCGCTTCCTCTTCTTTGCTTTGGGACCCACTTTAACCCATTGAGAGTTTGCATCCTTGGTTTCCTGCACTTGCGGCTTATCACTCGATGTTCTGCCAGTTGATGTACTGGGTATGTCGTCGTTTACCCTCTTCTGCGGACTTGTTTCCTTCTTCTTCTTTGGCTTGTTGCCCTTTGGACTATGGGGGTCTCTTCTTCGCTTTGGAGTTCCCATGAGTGTTACGGTTGGTATAACCTCGTTTATGGTTTGGGATTCCTTATCAACCAGAACTACCTTCTGGGCATTCGTAGGTACATTACTTAAATCATCTGCCACTTGCATGAATATCGCCTGTATTTCCCGCGCATATGCAACAATTTCCTTATGAACATTGGTTCGTCCCTTAAGAAAATCGACCAGCTTGTCGATCTTGCCGCCTAATTTCACGATATTCTTTTCAGACTTATCTAGATTCGACACATTTATGGGTGTATTTATAATGAACGGGCATCTACCAAGTGGGGTTTCTACAACATCACTATTGCCTACTGCTCCATTAGTCACCGCTGCTCTAGTTGTAACCACTACAGGTGGGGACCTCACGATCACCGATTTCCTCACAAATGGGTTTTCTACACAATTTCCTTCTTTTCCGTTTTTATCTTCGCTCTCCTTGTTATGTTTCTTGGGGTTTCTGCTTTCATCCATGATTCTAGTTGGTCCCAACTTAAAGCCGCTATCTCCGCTCGTTGTACAGTCACGTCTACGATCCCATGGGTCCCTTTGCAAGCAGTGAGGTCCATGCGAGGGTTGGCGAGAGGTCCTTATGGGATCATCCGCCAGAGCCAGATCCGTGTAAGTCGGGAATTTACCATCCGATCCTGCACCGCCAACTAAATGGTGACGAACTTTGAGCGCACTTTAAGATTTGCCAGATTTTAACGGGACGGAGGCAATTGTAGCATTAGCCCAGAAGCCATTTCTACAGAATTTCACTTCTGTATACTAAGGTTCCAGAATACCACAACCGTCAGCCCGGGGGTTATGTCAATTCAAATCCATGTTTCCAGAAATGCCTTAATTAAGATCTTACTGGTCTCGATCTTAATGTCATAGAGACGCATCATCGTATGTACTGCCGCCCCTCCTGGGATCAGACGCAGACCAGGTAGCCGCTCAATATGAGTCAGACGCTCCTGGATTTATGATTTGGGAAACCACGGAGGCATCACTCTCCTAATTGCTCCTCTCTTGAGAGCATCCCTTGTGGGGGGATCCATATTTTGATGGCGGGATCCATTCGCCATGTCACAGTTCCGTCTTCAGGCACATGTACATTTTTGTAGTACGCCCTCTGGCCCTGCCGCTCTCGGTCGGGGACTGCTTATCTATCGCAGCTGGCCTACATATCTGTAGGTCGTTCAGCTATCCGCCACCCGCTGACCCCCATAGTAGCCTGAGCCCGGCCCTATGATCTATCTATCTATCTATCTATCTATCTATCTATCTATCTATCTATCTATCTATCTATCTATCTATCTATCTATCTATCTATCTATCTATCTATCTATCTATCTATCTATCTATCTATCTATCTATCTATCTATCTATCTATCTATCTATCTATCTATCTATCTATCTATCTATCTATCTATCTATCTATCTATCTATCTATCTATCTATCTATCTATCTATCTATCTATCTATCTATCTATCTATCTATCTATCTATCTATCTATCTATCTATCTATCTATCTATCTATCTATCTATCTATCTATCTATCTATCTATCTATCTATCTATCTATCTATCTATCTATCTATCTATCTATCTATCTATCTATCTATCTATCTATCTATCTATCTATCTATCTATCTATCTATCTATCTATCTATCTATCTATCTATCTATCTATCTATCTATCTATCTATCTATCTATCTATCTATCTATCTATCTATCTATCTATCTATCTATCTATCTATCTATCTATCTATCTATCTATCTATCTATCTATCTATCTATCTATCTATCTATCTATCTATCTATCTATCTATCTATCTATCTATCTATCTATCTATCTATCTATCTATCTATCTATCTATCTATCTATCTATCTATCTATCTATCTATCTATCTATCTATCTATCTATCTATCTATCTATCTATCTATCTATCTATCTATCTATCTATCTATCTATCTATCTATCTATCTATCTATCTATCTATCTATCTATCTATCTATCTATCTATCTATCTATCTATCTATCTATCTATCTATCTATCTATCTATCTATCTATCTATCTATCTATCTATCTATCTATCTATCTATCTATCTATCTATCTATCTATCTATCTATCTATCTATCTATCTATCTATCTATCTATCTATCTATCTATCTATCTATCTATCTATCTATCTATCTATCTATCTATCTATCTATCTATCTATCTATCTATCTATCTATCTATCTATCTATCTATCTATCTATCTATCTATCTATCTATCTATCTATCTATCTATCTATCTATCTATCTATCTATCTATCTATCTATCTATCTATCTATCTATCTATCTATCTATCTATCTATCTATCTATCTATCTATCTATCTATCTATCTATCTATCTATCTATCTATCTATCTATCTATCTATCTATCTATCTATCTATCTATCTATCTATCTATCTATCTATCTATCTATCTATCTATCTATCTATCTATCTATCTATCTATCTATCTATCTATCTATCTATCTATCTATCTATCTATCTATCTATCTATCTATCTATCTATCTATCTATCTATCTATCTATCTATCTATCTATCTATCTATCTATCTATCTATCTATCTATCTATCTATCTATCTATCTATCTATCTATCTATCTATCTATCTATCTATCTATCTATCTATCTATCTATCTATCTATCTATCTATCTATCTATCTATCTATCTATCTATCTATCTATCTATCTATCTATCTATCTATCTATCTATCTATCTATCTTTTTTTTTTTTTTTTTTTTTTTTTTTTTTTTTTTTTTTGTGTTGGGGGTGGAAACCTTCAATAGGTCCCAAGTGGGTATGTCGGATTCTTACCGACTAAAACCACCCCCACCGTCAACTCCACACTCTGCGGGACTGCCGTTAAGTATTACTTCGCAGGGTGGGTAGCGTAGTTTGCCACGTCCATTTGGTTATACGTTCATTTGATTCTACGTCCATTTAATCTTCGCATATCATCTCACTGTTGTATTGCTCTCATATTATTCCTGAGCTGTTCCTCTCTTCGCAGAAGATTGTTTACAATTGTTATGAAACCTGTAATGCTGTTCCAGTTTTCCTCTGACGCCATCATGACGTCCACGATGTTTTCCGGTGTTAAGTTGCGTCTTAGTTGTGATTTTAGTGTCCTTCTCTCCCCGTCAAATCGTTGGCATTTGAACATAACATGTTCCACGCTTTCATCCCGATCTGGACAGGCTGGACACCTCGCGGAGTCACTATGTCCGAATCGACATAGGTAGCTTCTGTAGCCACCATGGCCCGATAAAAACTGTGTCAGATGATAACATATCTCCCCATGTTTGCGATTCATCCACTTTTCCACATTTGGGATTAACCTATGTGTCCACCGCCCACATGTAGAGTGTTCCCATCTTCTTTGCCAGTTCAGTATAGATCTTCGTCTTTCGGTTTGTCGGATGATATTTGCGTGGGTGTGGTGGTTCTCCTTTTTTTCCAAGTATATTTTTGAAAACTCCCTGGCAGTGATGTCAATCGGAATGATACCTGCTATCACACATGCTGCATCCAGCGATATAGTGCGATACCCGCTACAAACTCGAAGGCAACTTCTACGGAAGATAGACATCATATCCTTCCTGGAGGTGCACCTTAGTGAGTCTTCCCATAAGGGTGCTCCATAAAGAAGTATAGAATTTGCAACTCTTGAAAGTAGTAGTCTACGACTATGCCTAGGTCCACCTATATTTGGCATCATTCTAGCCAGTGAATTTTCCACTTTAGATGCCCTTTGACAGGAGTAGTCCGTATGCCTTTTAAAATTTAATCTGCTATCGATTATCACACCCAAGTATTTGATAGCGTCCGTAGAAACGATTTCGCTGTTTCCAATTTTAAGTCTTAGAACTTCTTTGGATCTCTTGCTGCTGATCAACACCGCTTCCGTCTTCTGTTCTGCCAGTTGTAGCTCTAAGGATTCAAGCCACTTTTTTATGGTTCTGATGGTTTCGTTTGCGTAGAGCTGCACTTCATCAATATTTCCAGCTTGGACTACGACGGCTACGTCATCTGCGAAGCCCACGATCTTTGCCTCCTTGGGGACCTTTAATTTGAACACTCCGTCATACATAACGTTCCACAGCAGTGGACCAAGAACTGATCCCTGCGGGACTCCCGCTGTGATATTCGTTGATATCGTTCCGTTATCTGTTTCGTACCACAGAGTCCTTTCCGAAAAGTAGTCGTTCACTATTCTTATAAGGTACTCGGGGATATTTAGCCTTTGCAATGATGTTATTATATGATTCCATCGCGCTGAGTTAAACGCATTCTTTATATCGAGTGTTATTATCGCGCAGTACTTCCTTCTTATGCCTTTACCCTGAATGGCACTTTTCGCAGTTTCCACAACTAGTTTTATTGCGTCAACTGTAGACTTTGCCTTCCGAAAGCCGAATTGCGTCTGTGAGATTCCATCAGTTTCGTCAATGACTTTTTGGATCCTACTATAAATGACTCTCTCTAAGCATTTGCCTACGGTGTCTAGAAGGCATATTGGTCTATACGACCCAGGTTCTCCTAGAGTTTTTCCGGGTTTTGGGATCAGGATGAGCTTCTGTTTTTTCCACAACTTTGGGAATACACCGCTGCCTAAGCAATTATTAAATAGTTTCGCAAACCAGTGTGGTGCTGTTTTAATTGCAGTCTTCAATGCCTTGTTTGGGATACAATCTGGCCCGGGGGCCTTTTTGTCACCAATTTTCGAACACAGTCCTAGTATTTCCTCATCGCTGACTGGTTCTGGGTTTGACTTATTTTGGCTTGATAGATCTCCCGTGTATTGTTCCCCTTGTGGGAATAGGGATGCCACTATTTTACTTATTAACACAGGGCAGGTTACCTGCGCTGATTTTTTCCCCTTCAATCGGGACATTACTACTCTATACGCGCTACCCCAGGGGTTAGAGTCGGATTCGTTACACAATTGTCTAAAACTGTGTTTTTTGCTCTTCTTTATGGCTTTTTGTAGATCATTTCTTACCAGGTGATATGCTCTTCTTCTTTCTTCAAAGTCTTCACTTGATCTTCCCCTTTGGTACCTTCTCCTGGCGTGGAGGCATTCTTTTCTGAGTACCGCTATTTCCTCATTCCACCAGTAGTTTTCTTTTCTTCTGCTGTTTCCTGCTACCCTTCTTCTTGGCATTGATGCATCACAGGCTGTCTTTAATGATTTTACTAATCTTTCCGTCATGATCTATCTATCTATCTATCTATCTATCTATCTATCTATCTATCTATCTATCTATCTATCTATCTATCTATCTATCTATCTATCTATCTATCTATCTATCTATCTATCTATCTATCTATCTATCTATCTATCTATCTATCTATCTATCTATCTATCTATCTATCTATCTATCTATCTATCTATCTATCTATCTATCTATCTATCTATCTATCTATCTATCTATCTATCTATCTATCTATCTATCTATCTATCTATCTATCTATCTATCTATCTATCTATCTATCTATCTATCTATCTATCTATCTATCTATCTATCTATCTATCTATCTATCTATCTATCTATCTATCTATATATCTATCTATCTATCTATCTATCTATCTATCTATCTATCTATCTATCTATCTATCTATCTATCTATCTATCTATCTATCTATCTATCTATCTATCTATCTATCTATCTATCTATCTATCTATCTATCTATCTATCTATCTATCTATCTATCTATCTATCTATCTATCTATCTATCTATCTATCTATCTATCTATCTATCTATCTATCTATCTATCTATCTATCTATCTATCTATCTATCTATCTATCTATCTATCTATCTATCTATCTATCTATCTATCTATCTATCTATCTATCTATCTATCTATCTATCTATCTATCTATCTATCTATCTATCTATCTATCTATCTATCTATCTATCTATCTATCTATCTATCTATCTATCTATCTATCTATCTATCTATCTATCTATCTATCTATCTATCTATCTATCTATCTATCTATCTATCTATCTATCTATCTATCTATCTATCTATCTATCTATCTATCTATCTATCTATCTATCTATCTATCTATCTATCTATCTATCTATCTATCTATCTATCTATCTATCTATCTATCTATCTATCTATCTATCTATCTATCTATCTATCTATCTATCTATCTATCTATCTATCTATCTATCTATCTATCTATCTATCTATCTATCTATCTATCTATCTATCTATCTATCTATCTATCTATCTATCTATCTATCTATCTATCTATCTATCTATCTATCTATCTATCTATCTATCTATCTATCTATCTATCTATCTATCTATCTATCTATCTATCTATCTATCTATCTATCTATCTATCTATCTATCTATCTATCTATCTATCTATCTATCTATCTATCTATCTATCTATCTATCTATCTATCTATCTATCTATCTATCTATCTATCTATCTATCTATCTATCTATCTATCTATCTATCTATCTATCTATCTATCTATCTATCTATCTATCTATCTATCTATCTATCTATCTATCTATCTATCTATCTATCTATCTATCTATCTATCTATCTATCTATCTATCTATCTATCTATCTATCTATCTATCTATCTATCTATCTATCTATCTATCTATCTATCTATCTATCTATCTATCTATCTATCTATCTATCTATCTATCTATCTATCTATCTATCTATCTATCTATCTATCTATCTATCTATCTATCTATCTATCTATCTATCTATCTATCTATCTATCTATCTATCTATCTATCTATCTATCTATCTATCTATCTATCTATCTATCTATCTATCTGTCTATCTATCTATCTATCTATCTATCTATCTATCTATCTATCTATCTATCTATCTATCTATCTATCTATCTATCTATCTATCTATCTATCTATCTATCTATCTATCTATCTTTTTTTTTTTTTTTTTTTTTTTTTTTTTTTGTGTAGGTAGGTGAAAATCTTTCATCAGATACCCATGGTCCTTTACCCTCTGGGTTATGTCGGATTCCTACCGACTAAAAACACCTCCTTTCTCTTCCCTCAGCCCTGCGGAACTGTCTGTAATGATATTCCTTCGCAGGGTCGGATAGACCTAATTAGTCTCTGCTTCTACCTGCAACAGCATCTTTCTGTGCTTTTCTTCCTCTCTCAGCTTTTTGTGGACTTCCTGGACCAGAGAGCAGGTCGCATCCCAGTTCTCTTTCTTGCTAGTCATCACGTCTATTATGTTTTCAGCATTTATACTCTGTCCTATTAGATCCTCTGCGTATATACGCTCGTTTTCAAATCTTGGACAGCAAAACATAACGTGTTCTGCATCCTCTAATTGGTTTGTGCAAGAGGGACAATTTGGTGACGTGTCGAGTCCAAACTTGTGCAGATATTTTCTGTACCCTCCATGTCCCGTGAGAAATTGCGTTAGGTGGTAGTTCGCCTCGCCCTGCTTCCTCTTTAGCCAAGGCTCTATTTTCGGTATAAGTCTAAAAGTCCATCTCCCCTTTCCACTTTCCTCCCATCTCTTCTGCCATGCTTGCATGGTTTTCAGTCTCTCCATTTTTGGGATCGCATTTGCATTTGCTGGGCTCTGTCTTTTGCGCTCATACACGCGCTTTGCCTCGTCTGCCAATATGTCAATTGGTATTATTCCCGCTATAACGTAAGCTGCGTCATCCGATGTAGTTCTATATGCGCTGCTTACTCTTAAGGCACATAATCTGTATACAGAGTTTAGTTTGGCCGCAACCGACTTGACTTTAAGAGCTTCCGACCATATTGGTGCAGCGTATAAAATGGTTGATTTTACCACTGTATATATTAGCTTTCTCTTCCCATGCCTAGGTCCACCTACGTTTGGCATCATCCTTGACAAAGCTACCACGATGTTCGATGCCTTAGTGCATATTTTTTCAATATGTGGTCTGAACTTTAGTTTATCATCTATTACCACTCCTAGGTACGTAAGTTGCTGCTGGGACGTAATGATGTGTTTTCCTATTTTTATGTTTATTTTCTCCCGTTTTCGACGACTGCTAATTAGTAATACTTCTGTTTTATGTTCTGCTAGTTCCAAGCCGCTAGACTTCATCCATGAACGGATAGCATACACCGTTTCATTCGCTAGTAATTCGACTTCGTCCACATGCCTAGCAGTGACCACGATCGCGATGTCATCGGCGAAGCATACTGTTGTTGCCTCCTCTGGTATGTTAAGGTTCAGTACCCCATTGTACATAATATTCCACAGTAACGGTCCTAGAACCGATCCCTGTGGAACGCCTGCGGTTATGTTGTATGTACTCGTGCCCAAATCCGTGTTGTAGCGAAGCTCCCTCTCAGAAAAGTAGCTTCCCACAATTTTAGTCAAGTACACCGGTACTCCTAGTCTGCCTAGGTTGTCCATGATACGTTCCCAGTTTGCGGTATTAAAAGCATTTTTTACATCTAGAGTTATCAATGCGCAGTATTTTTTCCTTGCTCCCTGCCCTTCTATAGCTCTTTTCGCTGTGTCCACTACTATCTTAATAGCATCCATAGTCGATCTCGACTTCCTGAATCCGTACTGGTGGTCTGAGAGTCCACCCCTTGCCTCCACAATTGGGACCAATCTATTATAGATTACTCTCTCCAAAGTTTTCCCAATAGAATCAAGCAGACATATTGGCCTGTATGATGAAGGGTCTCCTAATGTTTTGTTCGGTTTTGGAATGAGAACCAATATCTGTTTCTTCCAGCAATCAGGAAATGTTCCCTCCTCCAAGCAACGGTTGAAAACTTCAACAAATAGGCTTGGGTTGATTTGCATTGCCTTTTTTAATGCCTTGTTAGGGATACTATCAGGGCCTGGAGCCTTTTTGTCTGATAGCTTCATCGCTATCTGGATAAGTTCCTCTTCCGTTACTGCCGTTACTGTATCCGGACCTATAGTCGTGTTGTTAGTTCGCATTGCTTCGGTGTGTCTCGGAAACAGAGTTTCAACGATTTGTCTCACTAAAAGGGGGCATGTGGGTTGTGGTGATCTTCCTGCCTTGAGGCGGGAGGTAACTAATTTATATGCCTTTCCCCATGGATCTGCCTCCGCATCCAGGCATATCTGCCTAAAGCAATTAATTTTACTCCTTGTTATAGCGCGTTGGAGTTCTTTTCTTAGTCGCTTATATTCGGTTTGTCGTGCAATAAAATCGGGTCGGTTTCTTTGTCGTTGGCTCCTTCTTCTAGCACTGAGGCATTGTTTGCGTAGGCTAGCTATTTCTGGGTTCCACCAGTATATTGGTCGCCGGTTTTCCGAATCTCTTCGTCTCGGCATGGAAGTGTCACACGCCTGTTTAAGTTTCGACATTAAATGTTCGACCATTTCCGAGGCTGTGCCATCAAAGGATCGGACATTAGCAATTGTCTCCCTAAAGGTTTCCAAGTCCATTTTGCCGGCTGCCCATCCCCTATAAGTGGGGTGTGCGTCCTTCACCCGGTGTGGCCCTCTGTTTGTTTCGTTGATAGAGAAAATTATGGCCTGGTGGTCACTATGTGTGTAATGCTCACTGACCCTCCAGTCCATTTTCCGGACCAATGAACCACTTCCAAACGTAAGGTCCACGATTGACCCCAGGCCTCTTGCCCTAAATGTATCTGCCCCTCCTCTATTGGCCAGTGTCAAGTCGTCACCGGAAAAGGTCTCCAGGAGGATGCGACCCCTGTTGTTCGTTGTCTTGCTTCCCCATTCAGTAGCCCATGCATTAAAATCTCCCGCTATTATCTTCGGGTTATGGAGCTGTGCGTCCCTTTTCAGCCGAGCCATCATCTGTTCGAACTGTTCGATTGGTGCACTAGGTGGGGCATAGCAGCTGTAGATGTAGATGCCTCCTATTTTGGCTCTTACAAATCCTTCCTCAGGTTGATTTTGAGTACCCTCGATCGCTCGTTTTCCACATGCCCATATTGCTGTTTTGCCGGATGTGTCTTTGACCCAGATGCTTGGTTGAAGATTTCTGTGTTGTTCACATACAATAGCTATGTCGGCCCCAGTTTCGCTGATAGTCTGCGAAAGCAGGTCCTGTGCCGCCCTACAGTGGTTGAGATTAATTTGAATTAATTTCATCTACGACGTTTTTGCAGCGCTTCCTTGAAGACTGGGCATCTTCCGCTGCCTGTCACGTGGTTTGTTTCCCGCTTTTGCCCTTGTTTGCAGAACATACATTCTGCATCGTTTGTGCAGTCCCTTGCCATGTGTCCTGTTTTTCCACACCTTCTACACGAATTTGATCTATCGAGGGGATTTTTACAAGACCGGGCTATATGCCCATATTCCAAGCATCTATAACATTGACGTAGGTCCACCTTTTCTCTTAGGCGACATATTACCCATCCTATCCTTACTTTTCCGACCTGTAAGACTTTGTGGCCTATTTCCAGTGGTAGGCTTATCCTTGCAGTCTGAGTTCCACCGTAGGATTTCCGTAAGCTCTTTATATCCTCTTCTCTCATGTTTGGTATGCCTAGTTGATCCTGAAATGCACTGCAGATGTCCTCTTTAGTTGTTACTTCGTCAATATCTCTACATTCAATAGTAATCTCCTGCCTGCGGCTTTTAATTTCAGCCCTAAGGCCGATTGATTTTTCCATTTGTCCTCTATATATCTATCTATTTGTCCTCTATATATCTATCTATCTATCTATCTATCTATCTATCTATCTATCTATCTATCTATCTATCTATCTATCTATCTATCTATCTATCTATCTATCTATCTATCTATCTATCTATCTATCTATCTATCTATCTATCTATCTATCTATCTATCTATCTATCTATCTATCTATCTATCTATCTATCTATCTATCTATCTATCTATCTATCTATCTATCTATCTATCTATCTATCTATCTATCTATCTATCTATCTATCTATCTATCTATCTATCTATCTATCTATCTATCTATCTATCTATCTATCTATCTATCTATCTATCTATCTATCTATCTATCTATCTATCTATCTATCTATCTATCTATCTATCTATCTATCTATCTATCTATCTATCTATCTATCTATCTATCTATCTATCTATCTATCTATCTATCTATCTATCTATCTATCTATCTATCTATCTATCTATCTATCTATCTATCTATCTATCTATCTATCTATCTATCTATCTATCTATCTATCTATCTATCTATCTATCTATCTATCTATCTATCTATCTATCTATCTATCTATCTATCTATCTATCTATCTATCTATCTATCTATCTATCTATCTATCTATCTATCTATCTATCTATCTATCTATCTATCTATCTATCTATCTATCTATCTATCTATCTATCTATCTATCTATCTATCTATCTATCTATCTATCTATCTATCTATCTATCTATCTATCTATCTATCTATCTATCTATCTATCTATCTATCTATCTATCTATCTATCTATCTATCTATCTATCTATCTATCTATCTATCTATCTATCTATCTATCTATCTATCTATCTATCTATCTATCTATCTATCTATCTATCTATCTATCTATCTATCTATCTATCTATCTATCTATCTATCTATCTATCTATCTATCTATCTATCTATCTATCTATCTATCTATCTATCTATCTATCTATCTATCTATCTATCTATCTATCTATCTATCTATCTATCTATCTATCTATCTATCTATCTATCTATCTATCTATCTATCTATCTATCTATCTATCTATCTATCTATCTATCTATCTATCTATCTATCTATCTATCTATCTATCTATCTATCTATCTATCTATCTATCTATCTATCTATCTATCTATCTATCTATCTATCTATCTATCTATCTATCTATCTATCTATCTATCTATCTATCTATCTATCTATCTATCTATCTATCTATCTATCTATCTATCTATCTATCTATCTATCTATCTATCTATCTATCTATCTATCTATCTATCTATCTATCTATCTATCTATCTATCTATCTATCTATCTATCTATCTATCTATCTATCTATCTATCTATCTATCTATCTATCTATCTATCTATCTATCTATCTATCTATCTATCTATCTATCTATCTATCTATCTATCTATCTATCTATCTATCTATCTATCTATCTATCTATCTATCTATCTATCTATCTATCTATCTATCTATCTATCTATCTATCTATCTATCTATCTATCTATCTATCTATCTATCTATCTATCTATCTATCTATCTATCTATCTATCTATCTATCTATCTATCTATCTATCTATCTATCTATCTATCTATCTATCTATCTATCTATCTATCTATCTATCTATCTATCTATCTATCTATCTATCTATCTATCTATCTATCTATCTATCTATCTATCTATCTATCTATCTATCTATCTATCTATCTATCTATCTATCTATCTATCTATCTATCTATCTATCTATCTATCTATCTATCTATCTATCTATCTATCTATCTATCTATCTATCTATCTATCTATCTATCTATCTATCTATCTATCTATCTATCTATCTATCTATCTATCTATCTATCTATCTATCTATCTATCTATCTATCTATCTATCTATCTATCTATCTATCTATCTATCTATCTATCTATCTATCTATCTATCTATCTATCTATCTATCTATCTATCTATCTATCTATCTATCTATCTATCTATCTATCTATCTATCTATCTATCTATCTATCTATCTATCTATCTATCTATCTATCTATCTATCTATCTATCTATCTATCTATCTATCTATCTATCTATCTATCTATCTATCTATCTATCTATCTATCTATCTATCTATCTATCTATCTATCTATCTATCTATCTATCTATCTATCTATCTATCTATCTATCTATCTATCTATCTATCTATCTATCTATCTATCTATCTATCTATCTATCTATCTATCTATCTATCTATCTATCTATCTATCTATCTATCTATCTATCTATCTATCTATCTATCTATCTATCTATCTATCTATCTATCTATCTATCTATCTATCTATCTATCTATCTATCTATCTATCTATCTATCTATCTATCTATCTATCTATCTATCTATCTATCTATCTATCTATCTATCTATCTATCTATCTATCTATCTATCTATCTATCTATCTATCTATCTATCTATCTATCTATCTATCTATCTATCTATCTATCTATCTATCTATCTATCTATCTATCTATCTATCTATCTATCTATCTATCTATCTATCTATCTATCTATCTATCTATCTATCTATCTATCTATCTATCTATCTATCTATCTATCTATCTATCTATCTATCTATCTATCTATCTATCTATCTATCTATCTATCTATCTATCTATCTATCTATCTATCTATCTATCTATCTATCTATCTATCTATCTATCTATCTATCTATCTATCTATCTATCTATCTATCTATCTATCTATCTATCTATCTATCTATCTATCTATCTATCTATCTATCTATCTATCTATCTATCTATCTATCTATCTATCTATCTATCTATCTATCTATCTATCTATCTATCTATCTATCTATCTATCTATCTATCTATCTATCTATCTATCTATCTATCTATCTATCTATCTATCTATCTATCTATCTATCTATCTATCTATCTATCTATCTATCTATCTATCTATCTATCTATCTATCTATCTATCTATCTATCTATCTATCTATCTATCTATCTATCTATCTATCTATCTATCTATCTATCTATCTATCTATCTATCTATCTATCTATCTATCTATCTATCTATCTATCTATCTATCTATCTATCTATCTATCTATCTATCTATCTATCTATCTATCTATCTATCTATCTATCTATCTATCTATCTATCTATCTATCTATCTATCTATCTATCTATCTATCTATCTATCTATCTATCTATCTATCTATCTATCTATCTATCTATCTATCTATCTATCTATCTATCTATCTATCTATCTATCTATCTATCTATCTATCTATCTATCTATCTATCTATCTATCTATCTATCTATCTATCTATCTATCTATCTATCTATCTATCTATCTATCTATCTATCTATCTATCTATCTATCTATCTATCTATCTATCTATCTATCTATCTATCTATCTATCTATCTATCTATCTATCTATCTATCTATCTATCTATCTATCTATCTATCTATCTATCTATCTATCTATCTATCTATCTATCTATCTATCTATCTATCTATCTATCTATCTATCTATCTATCTATCTATCTATCTATCTATCTATCTATCTATCTATCTATCTATCTATCTATCTATCTATCTATCTATCTATCTATCTATCTATCTATCTATCTATCTATCTATCTATCTATCTATCTATCTATCTATCTATCTATCTATCTATCTATCTATCTATCTATCTATCTATCTATCTATCTATCTATCTATCTATCTATCTATCTATCTATCTATCTATCTATCTATCTATCTATCTATCTATCTATCTATCTATCTATCTATCTATCTATCTATCTATCTATCTATCTATCTATCTATCTATCTATCTATCTATCTATCTATCTATCTATCTATCTATCTATCTATCTATCTATCTATCTATCTATCTATCTATCTATCTATCTATCTATCTATCTATCTATCTATCTATCTATCTATCTATCTATCTATCTATCTATCTATCTATCTATCTATCTATCTATCTATCTATCTATCTATCTATCTATCTATCTATCTATCTATCTATCTATCTATCTATCTATCTATCTATCTATCTATCTATCTATCTATCTATCTATCTATCTATCTATCTATCTATCTATCTATCTATCTATCTATCTATCTATCTATCTATCTATCTATCTATCTATCTATCTATCTATCTATCTATCTATCTATCTATCTATCTATCTATCTATCTATCTATCTATCTATCTATCTATCTATCTATCTATCTATCTATCTATCTATCTATCTATCTATCTATCTATCTATCTATCTATCTATCTATCTATCTATCTATCTATCTATCTATCTATCTATCTATCTATCTATCTATCTATCTATCTATCTATCTATCTATCTATCTATCTATCTATCTATCTATCTATCTATCTATCTATCTATCTATCTATCTATCTATCTATCTATCTATCTATCTATCTATCTATCTATCTATCTATCTATCTATCTATCTATCTATCTATCTATCTATCTATCTATCTATCTATCTATCTATCTATCTATCTATCTATCTATCTATCTATCTATCTATCTATCTATCTATCTATCTATCTATCTATCTATCTATCTATCTATCTATCTATCTTTTTTTTTTTTTATTGGACGTAATGATATAAATATCAATAGTGGCCCTACGATAACTCCACCAACTCCACCCCGGAACTACGTCAGCATTTCATCAGGACGGGGGGTTTTTTCCTTGTACGAGTCCTATATCCTCCTTCCTATCCCAAGGGTAGGAGGTTCGGAGCATCCGTACAGCGCATCTTCATTATGGAGTTTATGAAACGTTCACAGCACATCCACACTCTCTCAGACTCTAACATTTTGTTCACCATATTTTCCGGTGTCAATGTTGTATCCAGTTCATCATAAAGTTCTTGTCGTTTATCTGCCCATCTCTCACATTCAAAAAGCATGTGATTTGCGTCTTCCACGAGAGTCACGCATGTCTCACAGTTGCCAGCATCCCGGAGCTTAAACCTGTGCAGGTATCCGTTAAAACTACCATGATTAGTCATCACCTGTGTGAGAAAGTATCCCATGCTACCATGTTTTCTTTCTATCCAGACTCTAATATCGGGGATTAGTTTGTATGTCCACCTCCCATTTTCCTCCATATTCCAACGATCTTGCCATTTGGTTATTAGGGTTCTTCTTGCATTCTCCTTTATTTCAAGAATTTTTTGTTTTTGTTCCATCAAGCTGGATTGTTCACATTTTATACGTTTTGTCTCCTTATAAATCTCATTCTTTTCTAACACTAGTAAGTCTATTGGTGGTAGTCCCGCAAGAACTAGTGCTGCACTTGTAGGCACCGTACGGTATGCCGATATAATTCTAAGTGCACTTAGTCTCTGTGGCTTCTGCATTTCCCTTATTCTTTCCTTTATGCTCATCGACGTGGCAAATATCGGGGCAGCGTAAAGTAGTTGGGAGTGTATTACACTATTTATAAGCCTTCTTATGTATGGCTTAGGACCCCCACAATTTGGCATTATCCTCGCCAGTGACGTTGCCGTTTGCATGGATTTTTTTCGTATCATAAGTACGTGTTGACCAAAGTTAAGTCTATCGTCAAGTTTTACACCAAGATAACGCAAACTCCGTTGAAAGTGTACTTCACTGCCTTCTAGGAAGATCTTTGGCGGTTTAAATGCTCTTCGATCCGTTACCAGTATTGCCTCAGTTTTTTCCACTGCTAGTTCCAATCCATTTGTCTTTAACCATCTGCTACAGCGAATAAGACTGTCGTTTGTTATTATTTCCAGTAGTTCTGGTTTTCTTTGAGATACAACGAGGGCAATATCGTCTGCGTACCCTATTATTTTTGCACCTGCTTGTAGTTTCATGTTCAATAGACCGTCATACATTATGTTCCACAGGAAGGGGCCCAGCACGGATCCCTGTGGTACTCCTGCAGTGATACGATACTCTTTCATACCACTTTCTGTATCATATAGTAGGATTCTGTTGTCCAGGTAGTCCGCAATTATGTTGTACAGGTGACTGTGTACACCCTTGCTCTTAAGAGCGTCTAGGATTCGTTGCCACTTTGCAGTGTTGAAGGCATTTCTGATATCAAGTGTTATTATAGCACAATATTCCTTTGCCAATTTGGCCCGTGTGGCTATTTTCACCACTTCACCAATTGCATCTATTGTGCTCTTTCCCTTTCGGAAACCATATTGCATCGGGGATAATCCACCGAGGTTTTGCACGCATTCTTCCAGTCTTTGTAGTAGTACACTTTCCAGCAGTTTCCCCATTGAATCCAGCATACATAGAGGTCTGTATGAACCAGGTTCATTTAGAGGTTTATCACCCTTTTTTAACAACACCAGCTTCTGTATTTTCCATTTTTCAGGAAAAGCCCCATTTTCAATGCACTTATTAAACGTATTGGTGATTAGTTCGGGCCATATTTCTCCTACTACCTGTATAACCTCGTTTGGGATACCATCAGGTCCAGGACTTTTGTTATTTTTTAGCTTCTTACAAGCAATTTTTACCTCGTCTGTACTCAGCGGAGTAAAAGCATCCATTTGTAATCTGGATTTGCGTCCCAGTGCATCTGCGTCTGAGGGAAAAAGCGTATCTACTATGGTTTTCGCCCATGTTGGCTCTTTAATACCGGGGATTGGTTTTGCCCCTCCCAGCTTCTTCATAGTTATCTTATATGGTTTACCCCACGGGTCGTCATCTATTTCCTTGCATAGATCTCTCCAGCACTTTCTCTTGCTTTCTTTTATGGCACATCTTAGCGACTTTCGTGATCTTTTGTATTCAAACAAAAGGGTCGGATCTCCATGGTGTCTGGTTGATGCACGTCGTGCAGCAAGACATTTGCACCTAAGCTCCCTGATTTCGTCATTCCACCAGTAGACGGGTTGTTTGTTGTTATACACTTTCGTTTTGGGCATTCCCACGTTACAAGCTTTTGTTATTGTTCTTGTAAGAGCCTTAGCCATATTGTCCACACTTGAATTGTTGGCTGGATAGTGCAGATTTCTATCTCTGGTTTGGGTTATGTACTCCGTGAGTTTTTGTTTATTCAGTTTTCGGAGGTTCCACCTTGGCAATGCAGTTTCGGTCGTTGTGACAGTCGTGCTATTACCAATCTTGAATGAGATGTACTGATGGTCACTCAAGGTGATATCCTCCAGAACCATCCAGCTCATATGAACATTGCATAGGTCACTCGTGCCAAAAGTTATGTCAATTATGCTCCCACCTGTTCCCCTTCGGAAGGTGAGTTTATCGCCGACATTAAAGATAGTCAGGTTAAGGCTAGCAATAGTCTCGCTAACAGTGATTCCTCTATCGTCGAGGCTAGCTGAGTTCCATTCTGGAGACTTACTGTTGAAGTCCCCACCGATAATGACCTTGTGTCCTGAGCCTCTAATTGAGGCTTCGAGGCTTGTGATGGCTGCTAAAAACGGCGTATACTCCATACTTGGCGAAAAATAACAACTATATATCCTTATCCTACCAATTGTCGCATACACAAAACATGCATTGCTTTCGTTAACTTCATTTATTGTTAGTTTGGGGTTTCTGATCATTATTGCTGCCCGATGACTAGTGTCCTCATACCAGACTTGTAATAGTGGTTTTCTATACTGTTCGCTTATCAGTAGAATATCCGTATTATCCTCCGATGCCTTTTGCATCATTACGTCATGTGCCTCTTTTCCCCTGCCTAGGTTAATTTGTAAGAATTTTAGGGTCATTTAAATATGTTACTTCTCCTATTGCTTACGCATATTGCACTACCAATAAGATGTTGGGTATTTGTTAGACCAGCTTCTTGGCATATTACACAATTGGGTTCTGCAGCACATTCCCTCGACTTATGACCTGATACTCTATCTATCTATCTATCTATCTATCTATCTATCTATCTATCTATCTATCTATCTATCTTTTTTTTTTTTTTTTTTTTTTTTGGACGTAGTGATAGCGCGCTATCATCTAGTGGCCCCACGATAACTCCACCAACACCACCCCGGGACTACGTCAGCATTACATCAGGGCGGGCAGTTAAAAACAGCATTATTCCTACATCCTTCCAACTTTTCCCTTCTAATGAAGGTTCGGAACCGCTGAACACCTTTCCTTCATTATCCTATTAATGAAGTCTTCACACAATTTCCATGAGCTTGCGGAATGCGGCATTATGCCCACCACGTTCTCAGGTGTCAAAATTACGCCTAACTTTCCATTTAAAGTTCTTCTCTGTTCCACCCACCTTTCACATTCAAAAACTATATGCCTTGCATCTTCGTCCGGTGATCCGCATGCCTCACAGCTGCTTATCTCCTTTAATTTAAATCTATGCAGGTATTTGTTAAAACAACCGTGATTCGTCATCACCTGTGTTAGAAAATAACCTATGTCTCCATGTTGCCTCTCAACTTATGTTTTAATATGTGGGATTAGTTTGTGCGTCCATCTTTCTGTCTCTTCTTGATTCCATCGTTCTTGCCATTTTCTTATTGCACTATGCCTGGCATCTTTTTTTATTTCTGAGATTCTTTTGGCTCGCTCCAATGGACTATGGTTTGCCTGATTTATACATTTAGTTTGCATATATATTTCCTCTCTTTCCAGTATTAATAGGTCTATGGGAAGAAGCCCTGCCAGTACCAAGGCCGCACTGGTAGACACCGTGCGATACGCAGATGTGATACGAAGGGCGCTGGTTCTCTGTGGTCTCTGTAGTTCACGTATGTTGTTTTTCCGTTTTAACGCACTCGAGAAAGCTGGAGCGGCGTACAGAAGTTGAGAGTGTACTACGCTGTTTATCAGTTTTCTAATATGCGGTTTTGGGCCGCCACAGTTTGGCATTATCTTCCCCAATGAAGTTGCCGTTCGCATGGCCTTATCACGTATGTTCACCACATGTTGGCTGAAACCGAGATTGTCATCCAATTGTACGCCCAGATAGCATAAATTATGCTTAAGTAGTACATCACTTGATTGAAGCCGAATTTTCGGTGTTTTATAGACTCTTCGATTTGTCACCAGAATTGCCTCTGTTTTAGGTACAGCTAGCTGCAGTCCATTTTTCCGCAACCATCTGCTGCAACGGCATAAGCAATCGTTAGCCACTATCTCAATCAGTTCTGTAGTACGCTGGTTTATAACAAGAGCTATATCATCTGCGTAACCTATTAGAGTCACTCCTTCCGGCAGCTTCAAGTTCAGTAAGCCGTCATACATCACATTCCAGAGGAAAGGTCCTAGAACCGATCCCTGAGGTACACCGGCTGTTATTTGGTATTTTTTTATACCACTTTCCGTCTCGTATAATAGAAATCTCCTATCCAGATAACCTGCAACTATGTTGCAAAGGTAATTATCAATTCCCTTCTTCCTGAGTGCTTCTAATACCACGCTCCATTTTGCTGTGTTAAAAGCGTTTTTCACATCCAGTGTTATTATTGCACAGTATTCTCCTGTTGTCATCGCTTGCATTCCTTTATTGCAAACTTCAATTATCGCATCAACAGTACTTTTACCCTTGCGAAAACCATGTTGCATAGGAGATAGACCTCCAAGATCAGCAATTTGTTCCTCCAGCCGTTTTAAGATCAGACATTCCAGCAGTTTTCCCAGGGAGTCTAACATGCACAGTGGCCTATACGAGCTAGGCTCATTTAATGGTTTGTTTGCCTTTCGCAACAGAACTAATTTTTGTAGCTTCCATTTAGTAGGGAAGATTCCAGTTTCAAGACATGAGTTAAATACTGAAGCTAAGTATTCAGGCCATATCTCACACATCATCCTTATGACTTCATTGGGTATGCCATCTGGTCCAGGGCTCCTGCCCACACTTAGTTTTTTTCCAGCGTATTTAATGTCTTCTGCGTCTAAGGGCACGAAATTATCAACCGGAAGCTTTGGTACACTTATAAGCCCGTCTGCATCGAAAGGAAATAATGTTTTCACTATTTCCGTTGCCCATTTTGGTTCTTTAATCCCAGGTATGGGTTTATTTCGACCAAGTTCTTTCATAGCTATTTTGTACGGCTTTCCCCATGGATCAGAGTCTATTTCCTTGCATAATTCAGTCCAAGATTCTTTCTTACTGTGTTTTATGGCTTTTCTCAATGCTTTGCGTGATACCTTGAATTCTAAAGCCAGGGTTTCGTTATTGGGATTACGTGTAGACACTCGTCGTGCGGCGAGACATTTCACTCTTAGCTCACGAATCTCATTATTCCACCAATAAACGGGACATTTGTGGGTATATTTTCGTACTTTAGGCATTGATACGTTGCAGGCTCTAGTGAGTATTTTAACCAGTGTCTCAGCTGCATTTTCTACATCAACAAGTTCGAACTGGTTTCGCATACTTCTCTCCTTAGCGCTTGTAATGTATTGAGACAGTTTTCCCCCATCACATTTTTTAGCATTCCATCTTGGAAGGTCTACCACATTCGGATCATTATTTGTTCCTTCGTATATATTGAACGTGATATACTGATGATCACTTAAAGAGATATCCTCTAGCACCTTCCAGTGCATCTTCTCATTACAAAAAATAGGTGTCCCAAAGGTTACATCTATAATGCTCCCACCTCTTCTAAAGGTTAGCTTATCTCCCTTGTTAAAAACTGTCAGTCCAGTGCTTGCAATCATCTCACTCACTGCAGAACCCCTGTTATCTAGGGTGTTAGAGTACCATTCAGGGGATTTACTGTTAAAATCACCCCCTATGATGACTTTATACTTTGAGGATCTAATGGAAACCTCAAGTGTATTAAGAGCTTCCGCAAACTCGCTATATTCAATGTTTGGTGAAAAGTAGCAGCTATATATTCTCATTTTTCCAACGGTTACATATACGAAACCAGAATTTGTCTCATCAACTTCACTAACAAAAAACCTCGTATTTCTTATCATTATGGCCGCACGATGGGTTTTATCTTCATACCAAATTTGAGATGGTGGATTTCTGTACTGTTCACTTATTAACACCAGATCAGTGTTTTCCTCTGTCACCTTTTGCATCATCAATTCCTGTGCTTCCCTACCTCTTCCGAGATTGATTTGCAAGAATTTCACGATCATTAGGCTGCTTTATTTCTCCTGTTTTTTACACACTCTGTGCTTCCAATGTAATGTCGAACATTTATTGAGCCACTTTCAAAACAAAGTATACACCTCTCTTCCGCTTTACATTCTCTAGCCCTGTGACCAGGATTGCAACACTTTCTGCAAAGAGTGGATCTGTCTATGGCCTTACATTGGTAGGCAATGTGACCCTGTTCCAAACATCTGAAACACTGTTTTGACTTTATCTTACTCCTCAGTCTGCACATTATCCACCCTACTCTGATTCTCCTTGCACTAAGTAATTGTGATGCAAGATGCTCAGGTAGCTGGACAATCGCCTGTTTGGTTCTTCCAAAAGATGTTCTAAGATTTAGAACCTTGAACGTTGTAGGTTCTTCCACTTTAGTCGCCTCCATTAGAGCTCTGACTAGGTCTTCAGCATCTGTTGACTCATCCATATCTCTGATGTCTATGACATGGGTTTTGGTAACAGTTTTGATCATAACACCTTCTACCGAGTTACCTATGGCACTCTTTAGCTTCTCGGCTTGGCCTTCACCTTTTCTTAACGTAACAAGTAATTCCCCGGTTCTTGTTCTTCTTATACCTTGTATTTCCACACCGATATCAATGGGATTAATTTTATTCTTCATTTCCTTGATAACATCTGCGTAGGACTCAGATGTGTTAGCTTTGATAGTTATAGCTTCTCCTTGTTCTCGCAGTTCACGAAGTTTGACATTTCTTTTGTTTTTCTTTTTAGCTGATTTTCGATGGCTCACTCTTTGCCATTCATTTTCTCTTACAGGGTTCTCTGTAGTGTTTATTTCTTCTTGGGCTTGTAGAGCTTTAACCGTTGCAGGTGTTTTTGCCACTTTTCGTTTTCTTTCGTGAACCGGTGAGGTTTGTTCTACTTGTGTGGCCTTATTCTGCATTTCCTTACATGTGCCACTTACAACCATTGGGTTAATACTAATTGCTTCTTTGTATTCTCTTAATTGCTGATACAGTGCAAGAGCACAGTTAACATTATCACGAAGAGTCTTATGTATATTCTTTGCACCAGCGAGAATAACATTTGCTGCACTTAATTTATTGCCTAGTTCAATAAACGTTCTCTCTTCAGATTGTCTGAGTTGTGTGAGATGTCTCATCTCTTCTGAGATATCCGCTTCACGAGCCATTACAGCAGTGCCATCTGCAGTATCTTTCTTGTGCAAGAATTTTTCAATTGCATTATTGTCTAGTGTTTTTCTAGTCACACTTGCTTGTGGTGACCTAACTATCACTGAGCTTCTTCTAAAAGGATTTTCCCCAGTGTTTGCTATTGTTTGGTGTTGGTTATTGTTGTTCATCTTTTTCTTTTGGGTCTCAACTCGAAGCCGCTATCTCCATTTGATGTGTAGTCACGTATAGATCCCATGGTTGTCTATGCATGCAGGGAGGCCATGCGAGGGTTGACTTAGAATCTTTATGAAATTCTTTGCCAGAGCCAGATCCGTGATAATCAGGAAAATTACATCTGAACCTACACCACCAACTAAATGGTGACAAACATCGAACGTACTTCAAGACTCGCCACGTTTTACTGAGACGGAGGCAGCTATGGCATTAACCTGGGAGCCATTTCAATGAAAATTCACTTCCATTTACTGAGGTCCCAGAATACCAGAGCTGTCAGCCCAGGGGTGCATCATATCCAAATACGTTTCCAGAAATACCATAATTAAGACCGTACTGGGCTTAGTCTTAATGTCCTTTGACGATAATAATACCAGGGTTCTGTCATAGCCATATCCAGTTGTCCAGAAATACCATAATTAAGACCGTGCTGGACTTGATCTTAATGCCTTTCAGCGGGAATTGTCTCAGGGTTGCGTCAAAACCATATTCGGTTGTCCAGAAATACCATAATTAAAACCGTACTGGGTTTGGTTTTAATGGAGACTAGGGAAACCACGAAGACGTCATCCTTCTAACTGCTCCTCTCTAGAGGGCAAAAACCTCACTGGGCTTTAGTACCATTTTAGTACGCCCTCCGTTTATGCCCGACTAGGGTCCGCGGGGTCGTCATTCCCGTTATCCTCGCCTGAGGATACCCTGCGGTATCTATCTATCTATCTATCTATCTATCTATCTATCTATCTATCTATCTATCTATCTATCTATCTATCTATCTATCTATCTATCTATCTATCTATCTATCTATCTATCTATCTATCTATCTATCTATCTATCTATCTATCTATCTATCTATCTATCTATCTATCTATCTATCTATCTATCTATCTATCTATCTATCTATCTATCTATCTATCTATCTATCTATCTATCTATCTATCTATCTATCTATCTATCTATCTATCTATCTATCTATCTATCTATCTATCTATCTATCTATCTATCTATCTATCTATCTATCTATCTATCTATCTATCTATCTATCTATCTATCTATCTATCTATCTATCTATCTATCTATCTATCTATCTATCTATCTATCTATCTATCTATCTATCTATCTATCTATCTATCTATCTATCTATCTATCTATCTATCTATCTATCTATCTATCTATCTATCTATCTATCTATCTATCTATCTATCTATCTATCTATCTATCTATCTATCTATCTATCTATCTATCTATCTATCTATCTATCTATCTATCTATCTATCTATCTATCTATCTATCTATCTATCTATCTATCTATCTATCTATCTATCTATCTATCTATCTATCTATCTATCTATCTATCTATCTATCTATCTATCTATCTATCTATCTATCTATCTATCTATCTATCTATCTATCTATCTATCTATCTATCTATCTATCTATCTATCTATCTATCTATCTATCTATCTATCTATCTATCTATCTATCTATCTATCTATCTATCTATCTATCTATCTATCTATCTATCTATCTATCTATCTATCTATCTATCTATCTATCTATCTATCTATCTATCTATCTATCTATCTATCTATCTATCTATCTATCTATCTATCTATCTATCTATCTATCTATCTATCTATCTATCTATCTATCTATCTATCTATCTATCTATCTATCTATCTATCTATCTATCTATCTATCTATCTATCTATCTATCTATCTATCTATCTATCTATCTATCTATCTATCTATCTATCTATCTATCTATCTATCTATCTATCTATCTATCTATCTATCTATCTATCTATCTATCTATCTATCTATCTATCTATCTATCTATCTATCTATCTATCTATCTATCTATCTATCTATCTATCTATCTATCTATCTATCTATCTATCTATCTATCTATCTATCTATCTATCTATCTATCTATCTATCTATCTATCTATCTATCTATCTATCTATCTATCTATCTATCTATCTATCTATCTATCTATCTATCTATCTATCTATCTATCTATCTATCTATCTATCTATCTATCTATCTATCTATCTATCTATCTATCTATCTATCTATCTATCTATCTATCTATCTATCTATCTATCTATCTATCTATCTATCTATCTATCTATCTATCTATCTATCTATCTATCTATCTATCTATCTATCTATCTATCTATCTATCTATCTATCTATCTATCTATCTATCTATCTATCTATCTATCTATCTATCTATCTATCTATCTATCTATCTATCTATCTATCTATCTATCTATCTATCTATCTATCTATCTATCTATCTATCTATCTATCTATCTATCTATCTATCTATCTATCTATCTATCTATCTATCTATCTATCTATCTATCTATCTATCTATCTATCTATCTATCTATCTATCTATCTATCTATCTATCTATCTATCTATCTATCTATCTATCTATCTATCTATCTATCTATCTATCTATCTATCTATCTATCTATCTATCTATCTATCTATCTATCTATCTATCTATCTATCTATCTATCTATCTATCTATCTATCTATCTATCTATCTATCTATCTATCTATCTATCTATCTATCTATCTATCTATCTATCTATCTATCTATCTATCTATCTATCTATCTATCTATCTATCTATCTATCTATCTATCTATCTATCTATCTATCTATCTATCTATCTATCTATCTATCTATCTATCTATCTATCTATCTATCTATCTATCTATCTATCTATCTATCTATCTATCTATCTATCTATCTATCTATCTATCTATCTATCTATCTATCTATCTATCTATCTATCTATCTATCTATCTATCTATCTATCTATCTATCTATCTATCTATCTATCTATCTATCTATCTATCTATCTATCTATCTATCTATCTATCTATCTATCTATCTATCTATCTATCTATCTATCTATCTATCTATCTATCTATCTATCTATCTATCTATCTATCTATCTATCTATCTATCTATCTATCTATCTATCTATCTATCTATCTATCTATCTATCTATCTATCTATCTATCTATCTATCTATCTATCTATCTATCTATCTATCTATCTATCTATCTATCTATCTATCTATCTATCTATCTATCTATCTATCTATCTATCTATCTATCTATCTATCTATCTATCTATCTATCTATCTATCTATCTATCTATCTATCTATCTATCTATCTATCTATCTATCTATCTATCTATCTATCTATCTATCTATCTATCTATCTATCTATCTATCTATCTATCTATCTATCTATCTATCTATCTATCTATCTATCTATCTATCTATCTATCTATCTATCTATCTATCTATCTATCTATCTATCTATCTATCTATCTATCTATCTATCTATCTATCTATCTATCTATCTATCTATCTATCTATCTATCTATCTATCTATCTATCTATCTATCTATCTATCTATCTATCTATCTATCTATCTATCTATCTATCTATCTATCTATCTATCTATCTATCTATCTATCTATCTATCTATCTATCTATCTATCTATCTATCTATCTATCTATCTATCTATCTATCTATCTATCTATCTATCTATCTATCTATCTATCTATCTATCTATCTATCTATCTATCTATCTATCTATCTATCTATCTATCTATCTATCTATCTATCTATCTATCTATCTATCTATCTATCTATCTATCTATCTATCTATCTATCTATCTATCTATCTATCTATCTATCTATCTATCTATCTATCTATCTATCTATCTATCTATCTATCTATCTATCTATCTATCTATCTATCTATCTATCTATCTATCTATCTATCTATCTATCTATCTATCTATCTATCTATCTATCTATCTATCTATCTATCTATCTATCTATCTATCTATCTATCTATCTATCTATCTATCTATCTATCTATCTATCTATCTATCTATCTATCTATCTATCTATCTATCTATCTATCTATCTATCTATCTATCTATCTATCTATCTATCTATCTATCTATCTATCTATCTATCTATCTATCTATCTATCTTTATCTATCTATCTATCTATCTATCTATCTATCTATCTATCTATCTATCTATCTATCTATCTATCTATCTATCTATCTATCTATCTATCTATCTATCTATCTATCTATCTATCTATCTATCTATCTATCTATCTATCTATCTATCTATCTATCTATCTATCTATCTATCTATCTATCTATCTATCTATCTATCTATCTATCTATCTATCTATCTATCTATCTATCTATCTATCTATCTATCTATCTATCTATCTATCTATCTATCTATCTATCTATCTATCTATCTATCTATCTATCTATCTATCTATCTATCTATCTATCTATCTATCTATCTATCTATCTATCTATCTATCTATCTATCTATCTATCTATCTATCTATCTATCTATCTATCTATCTATCTATCTATCTATCTATCTATCTATCTATCTATCTATCTATCTATCTATCTATCTATCTATCTATCTATCTATCTATCTATCTATCTATCTATCTATCTATCTATCTATCTATCTATCTATCTATCTATCTATCTATCTATCTATCTATCTATCTATCTATCTATCTATCTATCTATCTATCTATCTATCTATCTATCTATCTATCTATCTATCTATCTATCTATCTATCTATCTATCTATCTATCTATCTATCTATCTATCTATCTATCTATCTATCTATCTATCTATCTATCTATCTATCTATCTATCTATCTATCTATCTATCTATCTATCTATCTATCTATCTATCTATCTATCTATCTATCTATCTATCTATCTATCTATCTATCTATCTATCTATCTATCTATCTATCTATCTATCTATCTATCTATCTATCTATCTATCTATCTATCTATCTATCTATCTATCTATCTATCTATCTATCTATCTATCTATCTATCTATCTATCTATCTATCTATCTATCTATCTATCTATCTATCTATCTATCTATCTATCTATCTATCTATCTATCTATCTATCTATCTATCTATCTATCTATCTATCTATCTATCTATCTATCTATCTATCTATCTATCTATCTATCTATCTATCTATCTATCTATCTATCTATCTATCTATCTATCTATCTATCTATCTATCTATCTATCTATCTATCTATCTATCTATCTATCTATCTATCTATCTATCTATCTATCTATCTATCTATCTATCTATCTATCTATCTATCTATCTATCTATCTATCTATCTATCTATCTATCTATCTATCTATCTATCTATCTATCTATCTATCTATCTATCTATCTATCTATCTATCTATCTATCTATCTATCTATCTATCTATCTATCTATCTATCTATCTATCTATCTATCTATCTATCTATCTATCTATCTATCTATCTATCTATCTATCTATCTATCTATCTATCTATCTATCTATCTATCTATCTATCTATCTATCTATCTATCTATCTATCTATCTATCTATCTATCTATCTATCTATCTATCTATCTATCTATCTATCTATCTATCTATCTATCTATCTATCTATCTATCTATCTATCTATCTATCTATCTATCTATCTATCTATCTATCTATCTATCTATCTATCTATCTATCTATCTATCTATCTATCTATCTATCTATCTATCTATCTATCTATCTATCTATCTATCTATCTATCTATCTATCTATCTATCTATCTATCTATCTATCTATCTATCTATCTATCTATCTATCTATCTATCTATCTATCTATCTATCTATCTATCTATCTATCTATCTATCTATCTATCTATCTATCTATCTATCTATCTATCTATCTATCTATCTATCTATCTATCTATCTATCTATCTATCTATCTATCTATCTATCTATCTATCTATCTATCTATCTATCTATCTATCTATCTATCTATCTATCTATCTATCTATCTATCTATCTATCTATCTATCTATCTATCTATCTATCTATCTATCTATCTATCTATCTATCTATCTATCTATCTATCTATCTATCTATCTATCTATCTATCTATCTATCTATCTATCTATCTATCTATCTATCTATCTATCTATCTATCTATCTATCTATCTATCTATCTATCTATCTATCTATCTATCTATCTATCTATCTATCTATCTATCTATCTATCTATCTATCTATCTATCTATCTATCTATCTATCTATCTATCTATCTATCTATCTATCTATCTATCTATCTATCTATCTATCTATCTATCTATCTATCTATCTATCTATCTATCTATCTATCTATCTATCTATCTATCTATCTATCTATCTATCTATCTATCTATCTATCTATCTATCTATCTATCTATCTATCTATCTATCTATCTATCTATCTATCTATCTATCTATCTATCTATCTATCTATCTATCTATCTATCTATCTATCTATCTATCTATCTATCTATCTATCTATCTATCTATCTATCTATCTATCTATCTATCTATCTATCTATCTATCTATCTATCTATCTATCTATCTATCTATCTATCTATCTATCTATCTATCTATCTATCTATCTATCTATCTATCTATCTATCTATCTATCTATCTATCTATCTATCTATCTATCTATCTATCTATCTATCTATCTATCTATCTATCTATCTATCTATCTATCTATCTATCTATCTATCTATCTATCTATCTATCTATCTATCTATCTATCTATCTATCTATCTATCTATCTATCTATCTATCTATCTATCTATCTATCTATCTATCTATCTATCTATCTATCTATCTATCTATCTATCTATCTATCTATCTATCTATCTATCTATCTATCTATCTATCTATCTATCTATCTATCTATCTATCTATCTATCTATCTATCTATCTATCTATCTATCTATCTATCTATCTATCTATCTATCTATCTATCTATCTATCTATCTATCTATCTATCTATCTATCTATCTATCTATCTATCTATCTATCTATCTATCTATCTATCTATCTATCTATCTATCTATCTATCTATCTATCTATCTATCTATCTATCTATCTATCTATCTATCTATCTATCTATCTATCTATCTATCTATCTATCTATCTATCTATCTATCTATCTATCTATCTATCTATCTATCTATCTATCTATCTATCTATCTATCTATCTATCTATCTATCTATCTATCTATCTATCTATCTATCTATCTATCTATCTATCTATCTATCTATCTATCTATCTATCTATCTATCTATCTATCTATCTATCTATCTATCTATCTATCTATCTATCTATCTATCTATCTATCTATCTATCTATCTATCTATCTATCTATCTATCTATCTATCTATCTATCTATCTATCTATCTATCTATCTATCTATCTATCTATCTATCTATCTATCTATCTATCTATCTATCTATCTATCTATCTATCTATCTATCTATCTATCTATCTATCTATCTATCTATCTATCTATCTATCTATCTATCTATCTATCTATCTATCTATCTATCTATCTATCTATCTATCTATCTATCTATCTATCTATCTATCTATCTATCTATCTATCTATCTATCTATCTATCTATCTATCTATCTATCTATCTATCTATCTATCTATCTATCTATCTATCTATCTATCTATCTATCTATCTATCTATCTATCTATCTATCTATCTATCTATCTATCTATCTATCTATCTATCTATCTATCTATCTATCTATCTATCTATCTATCTATCTATCTATCTATCTATCTATCTATCTATCTATCTATCTATCTATCTATCTATCTATCTATCTATCTATCTATCTATCTATCTATCTATCTATCTATCTATCTATCTATCTATCTATCTATCTATCTATCTATCTATCTATCTATCTATCTATCTATCTATCTATCTATCTATCTATCTATCTATCTATCTATCTATCTATCTATCTATCTATCTATCTATCTATCTATCTATCTATCTATCTATCTATCTATCTATCTATCTATCTATCTATCTATCTATCTATCTATCTATCTATCTATCTATCTATCTATCTATCTATCTATCTATTTATCTATCTATCTATCTATCTATCTATCTATCTATCTATCTATCTTTTTTTTTTTTTTTTTTTTTTTTTTTTTTTTTTTTGTGTAGGTAGGTGAAAATCTTTCATCAGATACCCATGGTCCTTTACCCTCTGGGTTATGTCGGATTCCTACCGACTAAAAACACCTCCTTTCTCTTCCCTCAGCCCTGCGGAACTGTCTGTAATGATATTCCTTCGCAGGGTCGGATAGACCTAATTAGTCTCTGCTTCTACCTGCACAGCATCTTTCTGTGCTTTTCTTCCTCTCTCAGCTTTTTGTGGACTTCCTGGACCAGAGAGCAGGTCGCATCCCAGTTCTCTTTCTTGCTAGTCATCACGTCTATTATGTTTTCAGCATTTATACTCTGTCCTATTAGATCCTCTGCGTGCATACGCTCGTTTTCAAATCTTGGACAGCAAAACATAACGTGTTCTGCATCCTCTAATTGGTTTGTGCAAGAGGGACAATTTGGTGACGTGTCGAGTCCAAACTTGTGCAGATATTTTCTGTACCCTCCATGTCCCGTGAGAAATTGCGTTAGGTGGTAGTTCGCCTCGCCCTGCTTCCTCTTTAGCCAAGGCTCTATTTTCGGTATAAGTCTAAAAGTCCATCTCCCCTTTCCACTTTCCTCCCATCTCTTCTGCCATGCTTGCATGGTTTTCAGTCTCTCCATTTTTGGGATCGCATTTGCATTTGCTGGGCTCTGTCTTTTGCGCTCATACACGCGCTTTGCCTCGTCTGCCAATATGTCAATTGGTATTATTCCCGCTATAACGTAAGCTGCGTCATCCGATGTAGTTCTATATGCGCTGCTTACTCTTAAGGCACATAATCTGTATACAGAGTTTAGTTTGGCCGCAACCGACTTGACTTTAAGAGCTTCCGACCATATTGGTGCAGCGTATAAAATGGTTGATTTTACCACTGTATATATTAGCTTTCTCTTCCCATGCCTAGGTCCACCTACGTTTGGCATCATCCTTGACAAAGCTACCACGATGTTCGATGCCTTAGTGCATATTTTTTCAATATGTGGTCTGAACTTTAGTTTATCATCTATTACCACTCCTAGGTACGTAAGTTGCTGCTGGGACGTAATGATGTGTTTTCCTATTTTTATGTTTATTTTCTCCCGTTTTCGACGACTGCTAATTAGTAATACTTCTGTTTTATGTTCTGCTAGTTCCAATCTATCTATCTATCTATCTATCTATTTATCTATCTATCTATCTATCTATCTATCTATCTATCTATCTATCTATCTATCTATCTATCTATCTATCTATCTATCTATCTATCTATCTATCTATCTATCTATCTATCTATCTATCTATCTATCTATCTATCTATCTATCTATCTATCTATCTATCTATCTATCTATCTATCTATCTATCTATCTATCTATCTATCTATCTATCTATCTATCTATCTATCTATCTATCTATCTATCTATCTATCTATCTATCTATCTATCTATCTATCTATCTATCTATCTATCTATCTATCTATCTATCTATCTATCTATCTATCTATCTATCTATCTATCTATCTATCTATCTATCTATCTATCTATCTATCTATCTATCTATCTATCTATCTATCTATCTATCTATCTATCTATCTATCTATCTATCTATCTATCTATCTATCTATCTATCTATCTATCTATCTATCTATCTATCTATCTATCTATCTATCTATCTATCTATCTATCTATCTATCTATCTATCTATCTATCTATCTATCTATCTATCTATCTATCTATCTATCTATCTATCTATCTATCTATCTATCTATCTATCTATCTATCTATCTATCTATCTATCTATCTATCTATCTATCTATCTATCTATCTATCTATCTATCTATCTATCTATCTATCTATCTATCTATCTATCTATCTATCTATCTATCTATCTATCTATCTATCTATCTATCTATCTATCTATCTATCTATCTATCTATCTATCTATCTATCTATCTATCTATCTATCTATCTATCTATCTATCTATCTATCTATCTATCTATCTATCTATCTATCTATCTATCTATCTATCTATCTATCTATCTATCTATCTATCTATCTATCTATCTATCTATCTATCTATCTATCTATCTATCTATCTATCTATCTATCTATCTATCTATCTATCTATCTATCTATCTATCTATCTATCTATCTATCTATCTATCTATCTATCTATCTATCTATCTATCTATCTATCTATCTATCTATCTATCTATCTATCTATCTATCTATCTATCTATCTATCTATCTATCTATCTATCTATCTATCTATCTATCTATCTATCTATCTATCTATCTATCTATCTTCTATCTATCTATCTATCTATCTATCTATCTATCTATCTATCTATCTATCTATCTATCTATCTATCTATCTATCTATCTATCTATCTATCTATCTATCTATCTATCTATCTATCTATCTATCTATCTATCTATCTATCTATCTATCTATCTATCTATCTATCTATCTATCTATCTATCTATCTATCTATCTATCTATCTATCTATCTATCTATCTATCTATCTATCTATCTATCTATCTATCTATCTATCTATCTATCTATCTATCTATCTATCTATCTATCTATCTATCTATCTATCTATCTATCTATCTATCTATCTATCTATCTATCTATCTATCTATCTATCTATCTATCTATCTATCTATCTATCTATCTATCTATCTATCTATCTATCTATCTATCTATCTATCTATCTATCTATCTATCTATCTATCTATCTATCTATCTATCTATCTATCTATCTATCTATCTATCTATCTATCTATCTATCTATCTATCTATCTATCTATCTATCTATCTATCTATCTATCTATCTATCTATCTATCTATCTATCTATCTATCTATCTATCTATCTATCTATCTATCTATCTATCTATCTATCTATCTATCTATCTATCTATCTATCTATCTATCTATCTATCTTTTTTTTTTTTTTTTTTTTTTTTTTTTGTGTAGGTAGGTGAAAATCTTTCATCAGATACCCATGGTCCTTTACCCTCTGGGTTATGTCGGATTCCTACCGACTAAAAACACCTCCTTTCTCTTCCCTCAGCCCTGCGGAACTGTCTGTAATGATATTCCTTCGCAGGGTCGGATAGACCTAATTAGTCTCTGCTTCTACCTGCAACAGCATCTTTCTGTGCTTTTCTTCCTCTCTCAGCTTTTTGTGGACTTCCTGGACCAGAGAGCAGGTCGCATCCCAGTTCTCTTTCTTGCTAGTCATCACGTCTATTATGTTTTCAGCATTTATACTCTGTCCTATTAGATCCTCTGCGTGCATACGCTCGTTTTCAAATCTTGGACAGCAAAACATAACGTGTTCTGCATCCTCTAATTGGTTTGTGCAAGAGGGACAATTTGGTGACGTGTCGAGTCCAAACTTGTGCAGATATTTTCTGTACCCTCCATGTCCCGTGAGAAATTGCGTTAGGTGGTAGTTCGCCTCGCCCTGCTTCCTCTTTAGCCAAGGCTCTATTTTCGGTATAAGTCTAAAAGTCCATCTCCCCTTTCCACTTTCCTCCCATCTCTTCTGCCATGCTTGCATGGTTTTCAGTCTCTCCATTTTTGGGATCGCATTTGCATTTGCTGGGCTCTGTCTTTTGCGCTCATACACGCGCTTTGCCTCGTCTGCCAATATGTCAATTGGTATTATTCCCGCTATAACGTAAGCTGCGTCATCCGATGTAGTTCTATATGCGCTGCTTACTCTTAAGGCACATAATCTGTATACAGAGTTTAGTTTGGCCGCAACCGACTTGACTTTAAGAGCTTCCGACCATATTGGTGCAGCGTATAAAATGGTTGATTTTACCACTGTATATATTAGCTTTCTCTTCCCATGCCTAGGTCCACCTACGTTTGGCATCATCCTTGACAAAGCTACCACGATGTTCGATGCCTTAGTGCATATTTTTTCAATATGTGGTCTGAACTTTAGTTTATCATCTATTACCACTCCTAGGTACGTAAGTTGCTGCTGGGACGTAATGATGTGTTTTCCTATTTTTATGTTTATTTTCTCCCGTTTTCGACGACTGCTAATTAGTAATACTTCTGTTTTATGTTCTGCTAGTTCCAAGCCGCTAGACTTCATCCATGAACGGATAGCATACACCGTTTCATTCGCCGATGTCATCGGCGAAGCATACTGTTGTTGCCTCCTCTGGTATGTTAAGGTTCAGTACCCCATTGTACATAATATTCCACAGTAACGGTCCTAGAACCGATCCCTGTGGAACGCCTGCGGTTATGTTGTATGTACTCGTGCCCAAATCCGTGTTGTAGCGAAGCTCCCTCTCAGAAAAGTAGCTTCCCACAATTTTAGTCAAGTACACCGGTACTCCTAGTCTGCCTAGGTTGTCCATGATACGTTCCCAGTTTGAGGTATTAAAAGCATTTTTTACATCTAGAGTTATCAATGCGCAGTATTTTTTCCTTGCTCCCTGCCCTTCTATAGCTCTTTTCGCTGTGTCCACTACTATCTTAATAGCATCCATAGTCGATCTCGACTTCCTGAATCCGTACTGGTGGTCTGAGAGTCCACCCCTTGCCTCCACAATTGGGACCAATCTATTATAGATTACTCTCTCCAAAGTTTTCCCAATAGAATCAAGCAGACATATTGGCCTGTATGATGAATGTTTTGTTCGGTTTTGGAATGAGAACCAATATCTGTTTCTTCCAGCAATCAGGAAATGTTCCCTCCTCCAAGCAACGGTTGAAAACTTCAACAAATAGGCTTGGGTTGATTTGCATTGCCTTTTTTAATGCCTTGTTAGGGATACTATCAGGGCCTGGAGCCTTTTTGTCTGATAGCTTCATCGCTATCTGGATAAGTTCCTCTTCCGTTACTGCCGTTACTGTATCCGGACCTATAGTCGTGTTGTTAGTTCGCATTGCTTCGGTGTGTCTCGGAAACAGAGTTTCAACGATTTGTCTCACTAAAAGGGGGCATGTGGGTTGTGGTGATCTTCCTGCCTTGAGGCGGGAGGTAACTAATTTATATGCCTTTCCCCATGGATCTGCCTCCGCATCCAGGCATATCTGCCTAAAGCAATTAATTTTACTCCTTGTTATAGCGCGTTGGAGTTCTTTTCTTAGTCGCTTATATTCGGTTTGTCGTGCAATAAAATCGGGTCGGTTTCTTTGTCGTTGGCTCCTTCTTCTAGCACTGAGGCATTGTTTGCGTAGGCTAGCTATTTCTGGGTTCCACCAGTATATTGGTCGCCGGTTTTCCGAATCTCTTCGTCTCGGCATGGAAGTGTCACACGCCTGTTTAAGTTTCGACATTAAATGTTCGACCATTTCCGAGGCTGTGCCATCAAAGGATCGGACATTAGCAATTGTCTCCCTAAAGGTTTCCAAGTCCATTTTGCCGGCTGCCCATCCCCTATAAGTGGGGTGTGCGTCCTTCACCCGGTGTGGCCCTCTGTTTGTTTCGTTGATAGAGAAAATTATGGCCTGGTGGTCACTATGTGTGTAATGCTCACTGACCCTCCAGTCCATTTTCCGGACCAATGAACCACTTCCAAACGTAAGGTCCACGATTGACCCCAGGCCTCTTGCCCTAAATGTATCTGCCCCTCCAGTAGCCCATGCATTAAAATCTCCCGCTATTATCTTCGGGTTATGGAGCTGTGCGTCCCTTTTCAGCCGAGCCATCATCTGTTCGAACTGTTCGATTGGTGCACTAGGTGGGGCATAGCAGCTGTAGATGTAGATGCCTCCTATTTTGGCTCTTACAAATCCTTCCTCAGGTTGATTTTGAGTACCCTCGATCGCTCGTTTTCCACATGCCCATATTGCTGTTTTGCCGGATGTGTCTTTGACCCAGATGCTTGGTTGAAGATTTCTGTGTTGTTCACATACAATAGCTATGTCGGCCCCAGTTTCGCTGATAGTCTGCGAAAGCAGGTCCTGTGCCGCCCTACAGTGGTTGAGATTAATTTGAATTAATTTCATCTACGACGTTTTTGCAGCGCTTCCTTGAAGACTGGGCATCTTCCGCTGCCTGTCACGTGGTTTGTTTCCCGCTTTTGCCCTTGTTTGCAGAACATACATTCTGCATCGTTTGTGCAGTCCCTTGCCATGTGTCCTGTTTTTCCACACCTTCTACACGAATTTGATCTATCGAGGGGATTTTTACAAGACCGGGCTATATGCCCATATTCCAAGCATCTATAACATTGACGTAGGTCCACCTTTTCTCTTAGGCGACATATTACCCATCCTATCCTTACTTTTCCGACCTGTAAGACTTTGTGGCCTATTTCCAGTGGTAGGCTTATCCTTGCAGTCTGAGTTCCACCGTAGGATTTCCGTAAGCTCTTTATATCCTCTTCTCTCATGTTTGGTATGCCTAGTTGATCCTGAAATGCACTGCAGATGTCCTCTTTAGTTGTTACTTCGTCAATATCTCTACATTCAATAGTAATCTCCTGCCTGCGGCTTTTAATTTCAGCCCTAAGGCCGATTGATTTTTCCATTTGTCCTCTATATAGGTCCACGCTAGTTTTATTTCTGGAGCTTATTTCAAGTAGAAGCTCCCCCTTTTGCGTCCTTCTGATACGTGATACATTTTCTCCTAGATCCTTTAGGGATGGGTCCCCCTTGATCTGTCTCAATATGTCTGCATATGTTGTCTCCCCCTTTGCAGAGATTATCATCGCTTCCTTCCTTTCCCTTCTTTTTCTACTGTACTTTTTCCGTTTCTGCTTCCGTTTCACCATTTGCCACGAGTTATTTCCCTCTAAGGTGGGCTCTTCATGTCTAGTGACAACGCTCTCTTGTTTCTTTTTTCTCCTTCTGGCAACTTTTCTTGGCCTCTTAATCGTTTGTATTTTCGGCGATTCATCACCAGGGTCTCTACTTCTTTTCATGTGGACTTCGGGTAGACCAAGTTTTGGAGTTGTTTGTGTTGTCTGCTCCTTTATCTCCGCGCTATTTGATTGGCCTACTTCTTCCAATATGTCCTTTGCCTTATTATACATAGCCTTTATGGCCCTTGTTTTCTCCTTAATAGCATGGTGTACGTTGTTTTTGCCCTTCATGAAGTTAAGTAGCTCCTCAATCATGTTTCCAAGCTCCAAAAACGGCTTCTTTTCGGAAGTAGTCTGCCCTTGGGTTAATCTGAGCTCGTTTGTTCTAGTTTCCAGCTCTGTAGGCAGGTTTATCGAAGGTGTTGGTGGCGACCTCTGTATTGCCGAGCTTCTTCGGAAAGGGTTTTGTGCGTTCCACGGTTCCTTGTGCTTCACGTTGCCTGTAGCGTTTGCTCCTACTTCAGCCAGGTATGCTACTGAAGTAGAAGTATTACAGTAATTTGATATCGACGACGGAGAGCCTGTTCTCCCACTCTCTACTGCCGCCGGTACTGGGTTTATTACTCCCTGCACCGTAACCTTATTTTTATTTCCTTCCATTTCTCTTTTAGTTTTAGGGGTGTGCGTTTTTATCCTATCCGCCAGGTTGTTCTTTCAGCCGTTCCTAACCTGGAAACAGACGCTGACCAGGATGCCGTCCACTATGGATGCCGTCGCGCCTGGATTTTTGTTTTTTATTTCACAGGGTACTCCTGTGATGGATACCATCTTAGGGAGGTATCCCCTCGCCCTCTTGTAGCTCTTCTATGATTAAAATTGGCCGCCCCTACATGGGGAACAGACGCCAACCAGATTCCGCCCACTGTGGTCCAGACGCTACTGGGTTTGGTTTGACTGGAGGATCCACGGAGGCGTCACTCTCCTAACTACTCCTCTCTTGAGTGTACCCCCTGTGGGAGATACCTAGTTAGTGGCGGTACCCTCTCGCCACGTCCCAGAGTCTTCCTTGGGCATTGACACTTTTTTTTAGTGTACCCTCGTTCTCTGGCGCTCTCGGTCGGGGACTGCTTATTTGATATTCGCAGCTAGCCTGCATATCTACAGGCATTTCAGCTATCCGCCACCTGCTGACCCCCATGGTAGCCTGAGCCCGGCCCCATGCTCTATCTATCTATCTATCTATCTATCTATCTATCTATCTATCTATCTATCTATCTATCTATCTATCTATCTATCTATCTATCTATCTATCTATCTATCTATCTATCTATCTATCTATCTATCTATCTATCTATCTTTTTTTTTTTTTTTTTTTTTTTTTTTAAACGAGGAAAAAATCATCGAAAGACCCTGGCCAGATGGTAGCGCCAGGAGTGCGAGACTTTAACACGCTAAAACAACCTCGTTTCAACAGCCCAAGAGTCCCTGTGGAACTACCGCAAGGTATTACCTCACAGGGTGGGAAAAGGTAGAAACCTACACTAGACTAATTCGATTCCCCTTCGAATCCTTTCTTCACTACGTAGTTCAATTAGAACCAATTTCACAAAATTACATACATGTTCCCAATTGCCCAAGGATGACAACATTATATATACAATGCTTGTCGGTCTGACTCTACATCCTACTAACACTTCCAAGTTGGCCCTCCCACCATTGAACCGAGGACAAATGAAAAATACATGTTCGGCATCCTCTTCCACATCACCAGTGCAGTATGGACAGAACGGATCCCTCTCAATTTTAAAACGGTACAGGTACGACTTAAAGCAACCATGTCCACTTAACATCTGCGTGAGATAAAAGTTTAGGTCACCATGTTTCCTGTAGAACCAGTCCTCAATGTTGGGGATTAACTTATACGTCCATCTACCCTTGTCGGATGTTGACCAGCGTGCTTGCCACTTAGCAACCATTATGTTCCTCTCCATTTTGCGAATATTTACATTACCTACAGTTTCTGCTGTAGGTGTTATAAACTCTCGAGCTTGCAGGTCGATTGGTATCAGACCAGCAATAACAAAAGCTGCTTCGTCTGACACAGTCCGAAAGGCACAGCATACTCGTATTGCAGTGAGCCTATACACTGAGGTAATGAGTTTAGAATAAGTTGAATGCTTCAAAGAGTCTGACCATATGGGGGATGCATACAGAATTATACTCTTCACAACTTCCGATAAGAGTTTTCTCTGTAGGTATTTTGGGCCCCTTGTGTTTGGCATTATTCGGGACAGTGCTAGACATGTTTTTGTAGTTTTTGAACTTACGTACTGCAGATGATCTTTAAACGAGAGACGACAGTCAATCATAACGCCAAGATATTTAAGATACGGCATTGTCTCCATGCAACATGTTCCAATATTTAGCTTTAACGTTTCTCTTGATTTTCGACTACTGATAAGTACCGCTTCGGTTTTATGATCAGCTAAGGATAGTCCCACAGATCAGAGCCAGGATCGAACAACTTGTATACTGGCATTGGTAACAGTTTCCGCTTCTTGTAGCTCCTTGGCTACACACACTAATGCTAAATCGTCGGCAAACCCAACGATTGAAGCCCTTTCAGGTAGTTTTAGCTTTAGAACGCCGTCATACATTACGTTCCATAGCAGTGGACCAAGGACAGATCCTTGGGGAACGCCCATCGTCACCTGATACTGCTTTGTTCCTCTATCAGTATCATAAAACAGGACTCTATTTCGGAAATAATTCCTTATTATGGCCAATAAGTAACGCGGAATATTCAATCGAGTGAGGGTATTCACAATGACCTCCCAATTAGCTGTGTTGAAGGCGTTTTTTACGTCTAGCGTGACGACTACGCAGTACTCTTTTGCACCATTTTTCCAGCACTTCCCTTCAATTGCCTTGGCTGCAGTTTCCACAACAACGTTGATGGCATCTACAGTTGACTTTGCTTTCCTGAAGCCGAATTGGTTATCAGATAGACCTCCAGCGGTCTCGACACAGGATTCCAATCTTTTAGAGATGATGCTCTCAAACAATTTTCCGCTTGTGTCTATCATACAGAGAGGTCGATAGGAGGACGGTTCATCAAGAGGTTTCTTATCTTTTGGCAACAAAACCAGTTTTTGTCTCTTCCACAATGATGGAAAGATGCCTTGTCTCAAACACGCATTTATCAGGGATGTAAATTGGTTTGGACAGCACTTGAAGGCTTCTTTCAGTACAAGATTTGGTATACAGTCCAAACCTGGAGCTTTCTTATCTTGGAATTTTACGATTACATCCTCGATTTCAGAACTTGTCACGATGGGATAGTCATATAAATCTTCTTGTATTTCATTTTCAAAGGAAGTCGGTGTTTCATAAGGAAAAAGGTGTTCCACGATTCCCTTAAGGACTGACTCATCTGTTGGTGCTGAGGGATTTAAACATTTAAGTTTCTTTGTTACCAATTTGTAGGCAAGTCCCCACGGGTTATCTTCAAGATCATCACAGATATCAAGAAAACATCTTCTCTTGCTTCTACGTATCGCTAACTTAAGCGATTTTCTCTTAGCCTTAAACGTTTGGTGATGAATATCATTCTCCGGTCTGCCTCGCGTTCTCGTATACTGTCGCCTAGCATGTAAGCATTCTGATCTCAGATGAGCTATTTCTTCATTCCACCAATAGACTGGTTGCTTATTTACGCTGTTTTTCCTTCACACCATGGATGCATCACATGCTCGTGAGATTCTGTTAACTAATTGTTCTGCCATAGCTTCGGGTTCGCCATACAGATTCAAGTCCTCCATTGTGGTTTTGAATACATCTTTATCAAGTGTGTTAACTTTCCAGCCTGCCAACTTTGTTGTCCGCCTATTGACAGGTGCGGGTGGTTGTTCAAGTGCTATGTCTATAGTTATGGCATAGTGATCGCTGTGTGTGTAATGATCAGACAGACTCCATTTTACTCGACTTACAATACTACTGCTGGCAAAAGCTATGTCAATAATTGACCCACTTTCTCCTCTTCTAAAAGTTTGCTCATTTCCTGTGTTCATCAACACCACGTCAAGTACCGAAAATGCTTCAAGTAGTATCCTACCTCTTCCATCTGTTCGGGAGCTGCCCCAGTCAGTAGCCCATGCATTGAAATCACCTGCAATTAATACAGGATTTCTGGAGATCGCATCCGAGACTATGTTGTCTATAATGGTTTGGAATTCTCCTATAGTGTATCTTGGTGGAATATAGCAACTGTAGATGTGTATTCCAGAAACTGTGGCGCGGGTAAATCCACATTGTGGTGTTGTTTTGTCCTGTAGTATTAACTTGTTGACCGACCAGATCGCTGCAGTGTTTGAACCATCAGACACCCAGTTTGGGGATTCAACATTTTGATATTGTTCACTTAGTATTGCAATGTCGACATTTAATTCACGAACATTCTGTTTAAGCAGCTCTTGAGCGGCTTGACAGTGGTTGAGATTTATTTGGAGTATTCTCATTTTCCAGTTTTAAGTGACTGAAGCGCTTTTTGATAGTATGGACAAATTGCGCATCCTGTTACATGGTCACTCTTAGTGCTAGAAGCAGCACTACTACAAAGCATACACACGGGGCTTTCTTTACACGTTTTTATTTTGTGTCCAGTTTCTCCACACCGTAGGCATTTGCCTGAATGATCAAATTGGCTTCTGCAATTAGTAGTTGGATGACCAAAGTCCAGACATTTAAAGCATCTTCGTGGGCTTATTTTTTCTCGTATTCGGCACCGGACCCACCCGATGCGGATTTCAGCAACTTCCAGTAGTCTGTTTGCCAATCCAGCACTAAGGCTAATGGTGGCCGTTTGTGTACCTCCGTAAGCTTTCCTCAAAGATTTTATTGCAGAAAGCTGCAGTGTTTTAAACTCTTCAGATAGGTTCACTAACGCCTCGTGTACGTCTTCTCTATCTGTAACCTCATCAATATCTCTTATTTCGAGTAATATTTCGTGAGTCAACGCCCGAACTTCTGCCGTCGTGCCAAGGACTTCTTCTATTGTGTGCCTAAACTCACATGTACTCTGGTGCGCAGGCTTATTAAGTTCCAGAAGTAGTTCACCTCTCGCAGTTTTCCTTATATTATTCACATTCTGGCCAAGAATTTCCAATTTAGGATCTCTTTTTACTTTCTTTAGTATGTCGGCGTACGAGGTTTCTCCACACGTCTGGATAACAAGGGCATCTGGGCGGCCAGTTTTCCTTCTATTCCTTGTCTTAACAGGTTTCTTTCTATTTTTAGCCCTTGGGCGAACTTTGACCCAATCAGAGTTGGTCCTTTCACCTTCCGATGTTTCGGCTATGGTGTCTGTCAAAACAGTATTGCTCAGTGTACAGTTTTCTACACCATTACCAACTATCTTTGGCATAGTATCCTTTTTCTTCTTTGACTTGTTCTCCTTTGGGCTGAGGGTTGTGATGTCCCTCTTCCGTTTGGGAGCAGCTATTTGCGGTAGTTTTGGCCATAATGCCTCCTCTGTTTGGGTTTGTGTGCTAACAAGTACAGTTTCGTCACTTTTTGTGGGCGCACTATTATTCTCTTCCGAAACTTGCATAAAAAGCGCCTCTATCTCACGAGAAATTGTAACAATTTCCTTATGCACGTTAGTTTTTCCCTTAAGAAAATCCATTAATTTCCTAATTTTACCACCTAACTTATCCATATTTTTACTACGTGGATTTTTGCAGCTGCTAGACGTCTCACTTGCCACAGTTGCTGTTGGTGATCTCATTATCACAGAACTCCTTGCGAATGGGCTCTCTGCGCCCCTTTCATCCCTCATCTTCACGATATCTCCTTGTTGTTGTTTGTTTTCATAATTCATGTTGTTTGGTCCCAACTCAAAGCCTCTATCTCCGATTCGATTATGCAGTCACGTCAAGATCCCATGGTTGTCTTTGCAAGCAGTGAGGCCATGCGAGGGTTGACAAAAGGTCCTCATGAAACCTTCTGTTCAGAGCCAGATCCGTGTAAGTCGGGAATAAGCATCCGATCCTGCAAGCACCAACTTAACGGCGACGAACCTCGAAAGTACTTTGAGACTTGCTAGGTTTTGGTGGAACGGAGGCAGTTGTAGCATTAGCCGGGAAGCCGTTTTTGCAGAATTTCACTTCTGCATACTCAGGTTCCAGAATACCACAGCTGTCAGCCCAGGGGTATGTCAAATCGTGCCAGTTTTCCAGAAATACCATAATTAAGACCGTACTGGACTTGATCTTAATGCCCTTCGGCGGAAATAATGACTGGGGGAACCACGGAGACGTCACTCTCCTTACTGCACCTCCCTTGAGTGCACCCCCGTGGAGGATACCTAGTTAGTGGCGGTATCCACTCGCCACGTCGCATAGTCTTCAGTGGGCATTAACACCCTTTTATGGTGTACCCTCATACTCTGCCGCTCTTGGTCGGGGACTGCTTATTAGATATTCGCAGCGAACCTACATATCTGCAGGCCATTCAGCGATCCGCCACCTGCTGACCCCGATAGTAGCCTGAGCTCGGCCCTATCTTCTATCTATCTATCTATCTATCTATCTATCTTTTTTTTTTTTTTTTTTTTTTTTTTTTTTTTTGCGTTGGAGGTGTGGAATCTTCAAAAGATGTATCCAACCCGTGTTGAAAAACATGTACGATTCGCCTGTGCGCCTACGTACTAAACCACACCCCCCTCGACCCCGATCCCCGCGGGACTGCCAATTGGTATTACTTCGCGGGGTAGGTTTGCCCCTTCTGGGCCTATCCTCTGTTTATCGCAATGGATTGCGAACTAGTTTCTGCTGCTCTGCGTGCCGCTTCCGCGACCCGTAAGGATTTGTTGACATTTGTGATGAATGAGTTCACTGCGTGCCAATTATCCTCCGACCTCAACATTATGCCAATGATGCTGCTGCTCATTATAGGCTCCCCAAGAAATCTTTCCAGCCTGTTTCTGGCCCCGGAAAATCGTGGGCATGTAAAAACGACATGTTCAGCTGTTTCGTCTTCTCCGTTGCACTCTGGACACCTTGGAGAACTGTCGTGACCGAATCGGTGCAAATAACTCCTATAACCTCCGTGCCCAGTGAGAAATTGTGTTAGGTTATAGTTCACCTCTCCATGCTTACGATTTATCCATGTGCTTATTGAAGGGATAAGTCTAAACATCCACCGGCCTTTAGGGGAGTTTTCCCAACGCCTCTGCCAATTTTGTATAGTTTTCTCTTTTTCAATTTTCCGGATTTGTTTCCTGCAGGTCCCCGGATTTTCAGTTGTCGCTCTAAATGTATTTGATAGCTCCTTCGCAGTTATATCTATAGGGGCGATTCCCGACACCACGTTTGCCGCTTCTCCCGACACTGTCCGGAAGGCACTACATACTCTTAGACTGCTTCTCCTAAATACAGAAAGCATATCCCTTTTGGAAGATTTGCTTATTGCCTTTTCCCAGACTGGCGATCCATATAGGAGTACTGAGTTGGTAACGTGTGAGATTAATACTCTACGACTTTGTCGTGGTCCGCCAATGTTAGGCATCATTCTAGCTAATGCGTTTGATACAGCCGTTGCCTTCTTACATGCATAATCCATGTGCTTTCGAAAGTTAAGCCGGTCGTCTATCATGACTCCCAAGTACTTAATTGCCTCCTTTGATGTAATAGTTGCCTCTCCTACTTTTATTGATAAAGACTCTCTCTTTCTCCTTCCACTTATGAGTACCATCTCTGTTTTGTGTTCTGCTAGCTGAAGGCTTACCGATGTTAACCAGCCCTTTATTATTCTGATTGTCTCGTTGGCATATAATTGGACCTCGTCCAGATATCTCGACTGGACTAGTACCGCTATGTCGTCTGCAAAGCCTACCACATTTGCCTCGTCTGGTATTCTTAACTTAAAGATTCCGTTATACATTATGTTCCACAATAGGGGTCCTAGAACAGAGCCCTGGGGAACACCCGATGTAATATTATATGATCTAATGCCTCTATCAGTCTCAGCCCACAAACATCTTTTAGAAAAATAGCTTTGGATAATTCTGATTAGGTACTCGGGGGCATTAACATTTCTCAGCGATGACACGACATGCTTCCATGCAGCAGAATTGAAAGCATTTTTGATGTCCAGCGTTATTACAGCACAATATTTCCTTTCCTTGCCCTTTCCATTTATTGCTCTTTTGGCCGTGCCAACAACAAATTCAATAGCATCTATAGTTGACTTGTTCTTACGAAATCCGTATTGTCTTTCGGACAAGCCCTGCACATTTTCGACTGATTCTAGAAGCCTGTTATATATTATTCTCTCGAGACATTTGCCTATAGTATCCAAGAGGCATATTGGTCTATACGACTCGGGTTCTCCGAGAAATTTACCAGGCTTAGGTATTAGTATAAGCTTTTGCTTCTTCCAATTATCGGGAAAAATCCCAAACTGCAAACATTTTTTAAGCAGTTGAGCGAATATTGTTGGCTTTATAGAAAGCGCAAGTTTCAAGGCTTTATTTGGAATGCCATCTAATCCCGGAGCTTTTTTATCGGCAATCTTTGAACTCATCCTTATAATCTCATCGTCGGTAATCTCCACGTCGTATGGGGTTGCAGCACTCGGGGCACCTGAGTGTGGTTCTCCTTCTGGAAATAAAACTTCCACTATCCTATCTATAAGGCTTGGGCATGTGATTTTTTGGGATTTTTCCCCCTAAGACGTGTCATTACAACGTAGAACGCCTTACCCCAAGGATTTGCGTCGGCTTCTTTACACAGCTTCTTAAAGCATTCGGCTTTACTGGAGTTAATGGCTTTCTGCAGGTTTTTTCTGGCCTGATGGTAAGCATCTCTTCTCTCTAGGAGGTCTGGTTGGGATCTACCTCTTTGGAAGAGTCTCCTGGATTTTAAGCATTCCTTTCTAAGCACAGCTATATGCTTATTCCACCAGTAGTTTTCTTTTCGTCTATTGTTCGACCGTTTAGTTGGCATGGATGAATCACAGGCAGTCGCAAGGGCTGTTGAGATTTGTTTCACCATGTCAGCCACTTCGCCCTCAACGATTTGTTGGCTGCAAAATGTTTCGGCAAAGGCCCCCGTATCAAGCTTATCACTCGACCAGCCCTGAAAAATTGTCCTTCCGCGTGGTAGCCGTACTTCCCGTTGAATTGTGAACACTATGGCCTGATGGTCGCTATGCGTATAGTGTTCGCTTATACGCCATGTCATGTTTCTAGCCAGATTGTTGCTTACAAAGGTTAAATCCACGATCGACCCAGTGCTCCCCCTCCTAAAAGTGTTTTTTCGCCCCTATTAGCTAGTATAACATCCAGCCTTGAGAAGGCATCTAGAAGTATTCTTCCTCTCTCGTTTGTCCTCCTACTACCCCAGTCTTGGGCCCAGGCATTAAAATCTCCTCCAACAATTATTGGATTGTGTTGTGAGGCATCTAAGACAAGAGTGTCGATTAATCTCTTGTAGTCCGGTAGTGCTATGTTGGGTGATATATAGCAACTGTATATATATATACCATCTATCTTTACTCTGGCATATCCCTCTTCTGATCTTTTCATGCCTTCCTCTATTGCTATACTTCCGCAAGCCCAGACTGCGGATTTGCCAGTTGAGTCCCGTTCCCACTCCATTTTTTCCAAATTTTTGTACTGTTCGGAAATAATTGCGACGTCTATTTCCAGCTCATGGATGGTCTGCGATAGGAGATCTTGGGCAACGGCACAGTGATTTACGTTAAGTTGAATTAATTTCATTTTGATTTAATAGTTAACGCCCTCTGAAACGCTGGACATCTATAGCTACCGGCAGCGTGTTTCAGGTTACTTCTCCTATTGGATTTGCATAGCACACAGTTTAATTCCCCTTTGCATTGTCTAGCAAAATGACCTTCGAGTCCACACTTTAAGCAAAGGTGAGATCTGTCAATCTCCGATTTACAGAACCTCGATATGTGTCCAAATTCGAAGCACCTGAAGCATTTTGTTGGTGTTAACACCTCCCTTATGCGGCAGACGGACCATCCTATTTTAATTCTACCAAGCTTTAGTGCCTCTCTCGCCGACGCCACTGGAAGGCTGATTTTGGCAGACTGTGTGCCTCCAAAGGATTTCCACATGGATTTCACAATGCTTTCGTCCAACTCAGGTATTTTAAGTTCAGCTCTAAAGGCCTGACATATTTCTTCCTTTGTAGTTATATCATCCATATCTTTGCATATTATTACCAGCTCTTCTTTAAGGGTCCTTACTACCACACTTCCTTCCAATGACCTTTCAATCTTTTCATTGAAGTTCCTCGCATTATCTATTCCCTTTGTTCTTAATTCTAGCAATAGATCTCCTTTCTGAGTTCTTCGAATTTTGTTGACTTCGCCTCCCAATTCCTTCAGTGCGGGATCTGTTCTTATCTTTTTCAGAATGTCGGCGTATGAAGTTTCTCCTTTAGCAGATATTATCATCCTGTCTGGTTTTGGTTTACGTAAACCTTTTCTCCCCCTTTTTTTTGCGCGTATCCTCTTATTTAACGGTGCTGGCCTATTGCCATTTGACTTGGGTGTTTCGCTGATTACTGATGGAGTATCCCGTATCTTTTCATTTTGTGCCTGTCGTTTCTTCATCCCCCTTTTGTTGACAGTCGTCCACTTATTTGACGGTGCTGGGTTTTCGACATTTGCCCTAGGTGTTTCCAATCTCTCTTTACTTGGGGGAGTATACCGGCTCTTGTCGTTCTGGGCAAGTTGTTTCTTCCTCTTCGGTGACGGCATTTTCGTCTCGACTTCACTCTTATCGCCTTTGCGTTTTGACTCGCTTCTAGGCCACACTATAGGGGAGGTCTGTGTAGCATGTTCAGTGATATCACAAGGTGTATCTCGGCCGCTGTGGTTATCGTCTCTTACTTTATTATATACTGCTCTTATTGTCCTAATCTGCTCTCTGATGGCATGGTGGACGTTGTTTCTACTTTTCACGTAGTCCATTAGGCCTACTATGAGATTACCTAATTCTAAGAATGAATCAGATGTTTTTTCGCTACCTTTTGGCGTCTCGATCAAAAGGTTCTGCTCGAGATGTGTTGTGTGCGCCCTCTTTATAACTGACGTTCTCTCAGGAGAAACATTATCCAAATTTGTGCACTTCTGGACATTTTCCTTGCTCATCGGTACTTGTGGTGTACCTTCGCTTGCAGAAGTGCTTTGAGGTGGCGTTCTTTTCATTGCCCTACTTCTGTCAAAAGGATTAATTACTTTTCCCCTTGCGGGATGTGGCAAACCGCCCACTGGGGTAAAATAATGGTCCAATCCTCCAGTTGGTTGGGTATTAGTGTATCCTACATTGTCAGACTCCGATTGGTGATCGTTGCTTGTATCTATCTATCTATCTATCTATCTATCTATCTATCTATCTATCTATCTATCTATCTATCTATCTATCTATCTATCTATCTATCTATCTATCTATCTATCTATCTATCTATCTATCTATCTATCTATCTATCTATCTATCTATCTATCTATCTATCTATCTATCTATCTATCTATCTATCTATCTATCTATCTATCTATCTATCTATCTATCTATCTATCTATCTATCTATCTATCTATCTATCTATCTATCTATCTATCTATCTATCTATCTATCTATCTATCTATCTATCTATCTATCTATCTATCTATCTATCTATCTATCTATCTATCTATCTATCTATCTATCTATCTATCTATCTATCTATCTATCTATCTATCTATCTATCTATCTATCTATCTATCTATCTATCTATCTATCTATCTATCTATCTATCTATCTATCTATCTATCTATCTATCTATCTATCTATCTATCTATCTATCTATCTATCTATCTATCTATCTATCTATCTATCTATCTATCTATCTATCTATCTATCTATCTATCTATCTATCTATCTATCTATCTATCTATCTATCTATCTATCTATCTATCTATCTATCTATCTATCTATCTATCTATCTATCTATCTATCTATCTATCTATCTATCTATCTATCTATCTATCTATCTATCTATCTATCTATCTATCTATCTATCTATCTATCTATCTATCTATCTATCTATCTATCTATCTATCTATCTATCTATCTATCTATCTATCTATCTATCTATCTATCTATCTATCTATCTATCTATCTATCTATCTATCTATCTATCTATCTATCTATCTATCTATCTATCTATCTATCTATCTATCTATCTATCTATCTATCTATCTATCTATCTATCTATCTATCTATCTATCTATCTATCTATCTATCTATCTATCTATCTATCTATCTATCTATCTATCTATCTATCTATCTATCTATCTATCTATCTATCTATCTATCTATCTATCTATCTATCTATCTATCTATCTATCTATCTATCTATCTATCTATCTATCTATCTATCTATCTATCTATCTATCTATCTATCTATCTATCTATCTATCTATCTATCTATCTATCTATCTATCTATCTATCTATCTATCTATCTATCTATCTATCTATCTATCTATCTATCTATCTATCTATCTATCTATCTATCTATCTATCTATCTATCTATCTATCTATCTATCTATCTATCTATCTATCTATCTATCTATCTATCTATCTATCTATCTATCTATCTATCTATCTATCTATCTATCTATCTATCTATCTATCTATCTATCTATCTATCTATCTATCTATCTATCTATCTATCTATCTATCTATCTATCTATCTATCTATCTATCTATCTATCTATCTATCTATCTATCTATCTATCTATCTATCTATCTATCTATCTATCTATCTATCTATCTATCTATCTATCTATCTATCTATCTATCTATCTATCTATCTATCTATCTATCTATCTATCTATCTATCTATCTATCTATCTATCTATCTATCTATCTATCTATCTATCTATCTATCTATCTATCTATCTATCTATCTATCTATCTATCTATCTATCTATCTATCTATCTATCTATCTATCTATCTATCTATCTATCTATCTATCTATCTATCTATCTATCTATCTATCTATCTATCTATCTATCTATCTATCTATCTATCTATCTATCTATCTATCTATCTATCTATCTATCTATCTATCTATCTATCTATCTATCTATCTATCTATCTATCTATCTATCTATCTATCTATCTATCTATCTATCTATCTATCTATCTATCTATCTATCTATCTATCTATCTATCTATCTATCTATCTATCTATCTATCTATCTATCTATCTATCTATCTATCTATCTATCTATCTATCTATCTATCTATCTATCTATCTATCTATCTATCTATCTATCTATCTATCTATCTATCTATCTATCTATCTATCTATCTATCTATCTATCTATCTATCTATCTATCTATCTATCTATCTATCTATCTATCTATCTATCTATCTATCTATCTATCTATCTATCTATCTATCTATCTATCTATCTATCTATCTATCTATCTATCTATCTATCTATCTATCTATCTATCTATCTATCTATCTATCTATCTATCTATCTATCTATCTATCTATCTATCTATCTATCTATCTATCTATCTATCTATCTATCTATCTATCTATCTATCTATCTATCTATCTATCTATCTATCTATCTATCTATCTATCTATCTATCTATCTATCTATCTATCTATCTATCTATCTATCTATCTATCTATCTATCTATCTATCTATCTATCTATCTATCTATCTATCTATCTATCTATCTATCTATCTATCTATCTATCTATCTATCTATCTATCTATCTATCTATCTATCTATCTATCTATCTATCTATCTATCTATCTATCTATCTATCTATCTATCTATCTATCTATCTATCTATCTATCTATCTATCTATCTATCTATCTATCTATCTATCTATCTATCTATCTATCTATCTATCTATCTATCTATCTATCTATCTATCTATCTATCTATCTATCTATCTATCTATCTATCTATCTATCTATCTATCTATCTATCTATCTATCTATCTATCTATCTATCTATCTATCTATCTATCTATCTATCTATCTATCTATCTATCTATCTATCTATCTATCTATCTATCTATCTATCTATCTATCTATCTATCTATCTATCTATCTATCTATCTATCTATCTATCTATCTATCTATCTATCTATCTATCTATCTATCTATCTATCTATCTATCTATCTATCTATCTATCTATCTATCTATCTATCTATCTATCTATCTATCTATCTATCTATCTATCTATCTATCTATCTATCTATCTATCTATCTATCTATCTATCTATCTATCTATCTATCTATCTATCTATCTATCTATCTATCTATCTATCTATCTATCTATCTATCTATCTATCTATCTATCTATCTATCTATCTATCTATCTATCTATCTATCTATCTATCTATCTATCTATCTATCTATCTATCTATCTATCTATCTATCTATCTATCTATCTATCTATCTATCTATCTATCTATCTATCTATCTATCTATCTATCTATCTATCTATCTATCTATCTATCTATCTATCTATCTATCTATCTATCTATCTATCTATCTATCTATCTATCTATCTATCTATCTATCTATCTATCTATCTATCTATCTATCTATCTATCTATCTATCTATCTATCTATCTATCTATCTATCTATCTATCTATCTATCTATCTATCTATCTATCTATCTATCTATCTATCTATCTATCTATCTATCTATCTATCTATCTATCTATCTATCTATCTATCTATCTATCTATCTATCTATCTATCTATCTATCTATCTATCTATCTATCTATCTATCTATCTATCTATCTATCTATCTTTTTTTTTTTTTTGTTTGGACGTAGTGATAGCGCGCTATCATCTAGTGGCCCTACGATATCTTCTCCAATCCACCCCGGTACCACTGTAGCATTCCATCAGGGTGGGTGGTTTTGTGTTGTTACATGTCTTCATCACATAGTTGTCTTGTTCCTAGTCCCCCGTCCTCCAAAGAGATTAGGGGTTTTGAACTCTGCGGCATTTTTCCCTCATTATGCGGCAGATAAAGGTTTCACACAATTGCCACGACTCCATAGAGCCCAGCATTTCATTAACCATGTTGTCAGGAGATAAAACCACATGGAGTTTGTCGTTTAGTTCAAGTCTATCATGTTCCCATCTTGGACAATGGAAGAGATTGTGTTCAGCATTATCTTCTTTACCACCGCATTCGTCACAGTGTTTATAGGTTTTGATCTTAAATCTATATAGGTAGCTGTTAAAACTACCATGATCGGTCATCATCTGTGTAATAAAATAGTTCATGCTTCCATGTTTTCTTTCTATCCATCGGCGAATATTGGGGATTAATCGATAGGTCCACCTACCGTCTCCACCAGTATCCCATCGCACTTGCCAGGCATTTAGTAGTGCTAGCCGAGCGTCTGTTCTTATCTGGTTTGCAGTCAGCCCAGTGTTTCCGCTCTTCGATACGTTATATATTCTTTCTCTTTCTTTCACCATGAGATCTATAGGTGGAATTCCAGCAAGTACAGAAGCTGCATTTGTGGATACTGTGCGGTATGCCGATATTACACGTAAGGCACTGATTCTCTGTGGTTTTTGTAATTGTTTCACGACGTAGCTTTGATTCATTGCCATAGCAAATGTTGGTGCGGCGTACATAAGTTGTGAGTGTATCACACTGTTGATCAATCTTCTTGTTGATTCCTTTGGACCTCTGCAATTCGGCATTATTTTTGAAAGTGTGGTAACCGTTTTCAGTGCTTTATCTCTAATTTTTCCTGCATGTTCATGGAAGTTGAGTTTGTCGTCTAGTTGTACGCCCAGGTAAGTGAGACTGCGTCCGAAGGATATTTCCTCCTGCTGGACAATGATATTAGGCATGTTAAAGGATCTTCTACTAGTTACAAGTATTGCTTCCGTTTTGACTGCTGCAAGTCTAAGTCCATTTTTTTCAGCCATCTATTCTTAGCAACTCAGGGCATTGCTGAGTTACAACTAGGGCAACATCGTCGGCGTATCCTATAAGCCTTGCACCGTGTTGTAGTTTTATATTTAAAAGACCATCATACATCACATTCCATAAGAAAGGACCCAGCACCGATCCCTGAGGGACGCCCGCCGTGATGGTATATTCTTTTTTTCCGATATCTGTGTCATAAATAAGAACACGATCGCTTAGGTAGTCTATTATCATATTGTGTAAGTGTGTTTTTATTCCTTTCTTCTGTAAAGCGTCTAAGACGACTCTCCATTTTACCGTGTTGAAAGCATTTTTAACATCTAGTGTTACGATAGCACAAAAACCCTTAGAGTTTTTTTGCCATTGTTGCTAAGCCAACTACTTCACTTATCGCATCTACTGTGCTCTTTCCCCTTCTAAAACCATACTGTTGTGGCGAAAGGCCTCCTAGGCTTTCTATTTCTTTTTCTAGTCGCTGCAATAGAAGACATTCTAGCAACTTTCCCAGTGTGTCAAGCATACACAAAGGTCTATATGAGCTTGCTTCGTTAAATGGTTTGGCGCCCTTTCTTATGAGGACTAGCTTTTGCCTTTTCCAACATTTGGGGAATACACCGTTTGCTTGACAAATGTTAAAGGTCATTAATAATATTTCAGGCCACGTTTCAGCTGCCAATCTAATGACTTCGTTGGGAATACCGTCTGGTCCAGGAGTCTTTCCAGTTTTTAATTTTCCGATTGATGATTTTAATTCATCAGCATTAAAAGGTACTATTTCTTCTGTTGGTACCATCTTCTCTTTGGGGTTCATTCCCTCTTTATCTGTTGGGAATAATGTTTTTACTACTTCTTCTGCCCAGATTGGTTCTTTAATTCCAGGTATTGGTTTTCTCCCTCCGGTTTTCTTCATTACGATTTGGTATGGCTTGCCCCATTCAGCCCATTTTTCCCGCTTGGTCTTTTTTATTGCGCTTCTTAAAGCTTTTCTTTTCATTTCAAACTCCCATTTGAGAGATTCATCATCGGGGTGCCTCGTTGATATTCTACGAGCAGTCAAGCATATTTTTCTTAGCTCCCCAATTTCGGGAGTCCACCAATAAACTGGCTGTTTATTCCTGTTGTATTTTTTGATTTTCGGCATTCCTGAATTGCAGGACTTCGTAATGATGTCTGTTGTGAGAGCAACAATGTCCTCACAGTCTCCAGAAAGGTTATTTATATTCCGCTCTTTGGCATGTAAGAGATATTCTGTAGTTTTCTTCACATTAAGTTTTCGTACATTCCATTTAGGGAGTTCTTCCTCGTATCTAAGAACAGGTCTCTTGTTAGTGATGTCAAATGTTATGTATTGATGATCACTTAAGGTGATTTCATCAAGTACCCTCCAGTTAATAATCTGGTTATTCAGTTCATTCGATCCAAAAGTTATATCGATAGTACTGGTACTTTTTCCTCCCCTGAATGTAGGAGTATCACCATTGTTAAAAATTGTAAGACCGAGAGATGCTATCAATTCAGCAACGATGGTGCCTTTCTTGTCTAGTTTCCTTGAATTCCATTCTGGGGATTTGCTGTTGAAGTCACCGCCTACGATAACTTTTCCCTTTGCTGTTCTGATACTTAACTCTAATTTATTAATTGCATGTGAGAAGTTTGTGTAGTCCATATTCGGTGAAAAATAGCAGCTATAAATTCGAATCCCATTGATAGTTGCATAAACGAAGCCATCATTTTCCTCATTTATTTCGCTAATACATAATTGTTTATTTAATATCATCATTGCCGCTCTCTTTGTCGAGTCTTCGTACCAAATTTTAGAATGAGCTTTTCTATAGGGTTCACTAATTAGAACTATATCACATTTACTTTCTGCGGATTTTTGGATCATTAGATCCTGTGCCTCTCTCCCATGTCCAAGGTTAATTTGAATTAATTTTATATTCATGCTGTTCGGGGGTTCTTCCTGTTTCCAACACATAGCGCACTACCAATTAGGTGGTCTATATTTTGTAAACCAGCTTCTTGGCAGAGTATACACCTTTCATCTTGCTGACACTCTTTAGCTAGGTGTCCTGGTTGGCAGCATTTTCTACATGTTCCCGTTCTATCTGCGCCTTTGCATTCTATTGCCCGGTGTCCACGGTCTAGACAACGAAAGCATATTACAGCCCGCGTCTTTGGTTTAATTTTGCATTGCACCCATCCTACTATGATATTCCTTTCTTTCACAAGTTTTGCCGCCAGGTTTGCCGGCATTTGTACCAGAGCTTGCTTAGTCTTACCATATCCTTCCCTTAAATTAAGGATTTTAAACAAAGTATCCTGCTGTTCACCTGTTGCAGTCTTAAGGGCGTTCATTAATTCCTCCATATCTGTGCTTTCATCCATATCCCTGATATCAAGTGTTTGGTTTTTAAGAACAGATCGGATTGTTACATCTTCACCGAGCTTCATCGTTAACGCATCTCTCAACTTGTCTGCTTGTCCTTCTCCTTTTCCAAACTTAACGAGAAGTTCCCCCGCTCTTGTTCTTCGCATACCGCTGATTTCCACACCTATTTCGCTAGGGTTAACAGCATTTTTCATCTTTTTTATTACATCTGCGTATGTTTCCGGGTTAGCTTTAATGGCAATTGCTTCACCTGTTTCACGTATAGGTCTTGGTTTTTTGTTCCTTATAGCCTTTTTTCTTCTCTCCTTTCGGTGGTGTACGGTTTTCCAATTGTTGAAGTTCACTGAGGCCTCTTCCTCCATGGGATCAACGACTACTATCGCCTGCGGCCGTTCCTTGCTTGTACCAGGTAGGACTTTTACGTGTGTTGTATCTACGGTCTTTGGTCTTTTCGGGACACTATCCTGTTTTGGCGAAGTTGACGATTGTCTTTTACTCCTATCTCCTTGCCTTCGTTCATAAGATGCTGTATGCGTTCTTACGTCTACCTGTATTGCCTTTGTTTCCATAGTAACATTAACTACAGGAGCAGCCTCTGCAGTAGGACTTTTGGAAATTGCTTCTCTAAGCTCTCTCATCTGTTGGTATATGGCCATAGCACATGTGATATCATCCCGTATCGACTTGTGTATATTCTTCGCGGTCATAAGTATCGCATTTACCGAACTAATTTTATTACCGACTTCTATAAAAGCTTTCTCCTCGTCTTGTTTTAGCAATATTAGATGCTTAGGATCTTCTCCATTTTTTTCCAGATCGCCTTGTTGTTTCATGTCAGCCGTTCCCGTTGTGTTATTCGGGGGCGATCTTGCCAACACTGAGCTACGTTTGAAAGGGTTGTGTTGTAGCGGTAAGTAACTCCCGTAAGTATCTTTGGGTTTACCTGTAAAAACTTCGTCTTCGTTTTGATTCTTGTAATTGTAGTTGGGGTTGTTTCTGTTCATATTTTTTCTTCAGGGTCTCAACTCAAAGCCGTTATCACCGATTCGAAGTATAGTCACGTTTAGATCCCATGGTTATCTATGCAAGCAGGGAGGCCATGCAGGGGTTGACATAAAATCCTTATGGGATATTATGTTCAGTGCCAGATCCGTGTTAGTCAGGAGTTCATCCTCAACTGAGCCTACACCACCAACTTAATGGCGACGAAAAACGTTGAGCGTTCCTTGAGATTTGCCAGGTTTTGATGAGACGGAGGCAGTTTAAACATTAGCCCAGAAGCCATTTCCACAGAGTGTCACCTCTGTGTACTGAGGTTCCAGAATGTTAAAAACCGTCGGCCCGGGGTTATGTCAGTTCATATGCGTAATTCCAGAAATGCCATAATTAAAACCGTACTGGGCTTGGTTTTAATGCCTTTCGGCAGGAGTTGTTTTTTGGTTGGATACATAGTTTAGGGCGGCATCCACTCGCCCTGCCACAGGACTTCATCAAGCACATGTACCTTTTTAGTACGCTCTCCATGCCTGCCAAAACTAGGGTCCGCGGGGTCGTTACTCCCGTTATCCTCTCCTGAGAATACCCTTGCGGTCTCTATCTATCTATCTATCTATCTATCTATCTATCTATCTATCTATCTTTTTTTTTTTTTTTTTTTTGGACGTAGTGATAGCGAGCTATCAACTAGTGGCCCTACACCGGAACCACCACCCCGGAACCACGCTAGCATTACTTCGGGGTGGAGTTCATTTTACTGGTCATCAACCATCACCTTTTCCTACTCCCCCGTCCATCATACATCCGTATGAGATTAGGGGTTCGGCGCCTGTGCTCGTTGCCATTCCATTTTCGCTCTCAGAATAGATTCCATTTCACGTGAAAATTGGTTCCATTTCTCTGGGCTTGATAGCATTAAGTTAAATATATCAGCTATCGTGATATTCTCAGACATTTCCTGAAATATGTTTCCTCTGCTCCGCGAAAAGCCGCATTTCATAACGGCATGTGCAACATTGTCTTCGGAGCTACAGCAGAGTTCGCAAACATCCGATTCCCTCTTCCTGAAACGTTTTAGGTATGTGCCAAAGTTGCCATGCCCACTAAATACCTGGGTAAGAAAAAAGTTAATTTCTCCATGTTTTCTACCCATCCAAGTCCTTATGTTTGGAATAAGAGTGTGGGTATATCTACCCTTATCTGTTTCATCCCATAGTACTTGCCAAGTTTGGAGCAGCCTTTCCCTTGCATCATCTTTTATACGTGTCTTTTCTCTACCATCGAAGTTTTCACCTGCATGTGTTATATGTTCTCGTCTTTCGTATATTTCTTTTCTTTCGTTCAGTAACAGATCGATCGGTGGTACACCAGCGAGTACAGCCACAGCCGCGCTGGATATAGTCCGGTATGCTGACGTTATTCGTATCGAGCAAGTCCTATTCACTTTTTCCAGGATATCCCTAAGTTTCCTGTTTTTTTTGACAGCACCGCTGAAAGCAGGAGCTGCGTAAAGCACCTGTGAGTATGCAACCGTGGCAATTAATCGTCTGGTGGTTTGTCCTGGACCCCTAATATTTGGCATTATTCTGGCCAGTTTCGCCGCTGTTCCCAGAGCTTTTTCAGTTACCATCCTAACGTGTGGTTCAAAAGATAGCTTGTTATCCAAGATTACTCCCAAGTATTTCAGGGTTTTGTTGATAATCAACTCATATCCTTCGACCTTTAGTCCCGGATACTCGAAAGATCTCCGTTTGGTTACAAGAATCGCTTCCGTTTTATTTGCCGCAAGTGTTAGACCCTTAGATCTCAACCACCTACTAACTCTCGCAAGACAGTCATTCGTCACTATCTCTATCAACGGTGTAGAGGGTTGGTCCACTAACAGAGCCACATCATCTGCGTAACCCACTAGTTTCGAACCCGCTGGTAAGTTTATGTTCAACAGTCCATCATACATTAGGTTCCATAGGAATGGACCAAGAATAGAGCCTTGGGGAACACCAGCAGACACCTCGTAATAGTTTACTCCACCATCTATTTCATATTCCAGTATTCTGTCCTGCAGATAACTATCTACCATCCCGATCAAGTATTCCGAAAAATTTCGATCTCGCATTGTTTGACGGATTACATTCCAGCTCGCAGAATTGAAAGCATTTTTAATGTCCAGAGTTACGATAGAACAGAATCTCATATTTTCCATGGCTTTCTTTGCAGTATTTACAACCTCACGGATAGCACCAATAGTTGATTTTCCTTTTACAAACCCAAACTGCATGTTTGAGAATCCGCCGTTTCTATTTATTTCCATCTCAAGTCTATTCAGCAGTAATTTCTCCAAGAACTTTCCACAGGTATCTAATAGACATAAGGGTCTATATGAAGATGGATTATCCAATGGTTTGTCAGCTTTACGTAGCAATACAAGATATTGTTTCTTCCACGCCTTTGGAAAGATTCCCATTTTAAGGCAACTGTTGAAAGTATCCTTAAATATATCGGGCCAATGCTCACACACCAGGGACACGATCTCGTTTGGGATACCATCTGGTCCTGGTGCCTTGTGTTTTTTTAACGTGCGACTTACATCAATTACCTCTTTGTGCGAGAAAAGGTCACAATCCTGTGCACATTGAGGTAAGGAAAAATTATAACCGTCCCTATCAATTTTGGGGAAAAGTGTGGTCACTATAGTATATGCCCAAGTTGGATCTTTTATGCCTGGTATTGTGTTTCGATTTCCTAGTTTCCTCATTATTATTCGATACGGAAGTCCCCATGGGTCCTTATTTATTTCGTCACATAGAAGTTCCCACGATTTTTTCTTGGAGTCTTTGATCGCCATTCTAAGGCTTTTTCTAGCCCTTCTGTACGCTTCTATTACCGCTAGGTCACCTTTGCTTCGCGTGGCTATTCGTTTTGCCCTGTGGCACTCTCCTCTGAGTCTGGCAATTTCCTCATTCCACCAGTAAGCATGCTTCCGTGATCGACCAAGAACTTTGGTTCTGGTCATTCCCGCATTACAAATCTCGGTAAGTATATTGGTAAGTTGAGCGACAACTTCTTCTATATTCAAACTATATCCTATTTCTGTTGTAGTTCTGATTGTCGTAAGGTTTTCTAAACATAATTGCTTGTTTATCTTTCGAGTGTTCCATCTGATTCGAGTTTGGTTCGTAGTTATATTGTGACACGATAGATCTATTTCCATTTCTATATATTGGTGATCACTAAGTGTTTCCTCCTCTAGGACTTCCCATTTTAACGCTTTAACTGCTATTGATGGTGACGCAAAAGTTATATCTATAATCGATCGAGATTCCCTTCTTTTGGAAGATAACGGCCCCCTGTAGGTCGCGGACCTTCCCTTATTCAAGACAATCAGTCCCAAAGATGCAATCATTTCACTTACCGAAATACCTCTTTTATCTGTCTTTGCTGAAAGCCATTCTGATGACTTGCTGTTAAAATCGTCTCCTATCAGTACCGGCTTATTGCCATTCTTTACGTGTTGTTCTAGTTTGTCAATGCTATGCTGAAATTCTGATATCTCCATGTTCGGTGAAAAGTAGCGACTATATATTCGAACATCATTAGTGTGTATGACAACGAAATTTTCATTTGTTTCCTCAATTCTATTTACTGTGATCTGTGGGTTATCTATCTATCTATCTATCTATCTATCTATCTTTTTTTTTTTTTTTTTTTTTTTTTAAACGAGGAAAAAATCATCGAAAGACCCTGGCCAGATGGTAGCGCCAGGAGTGCGAGACTTTAACACGCTAAAACAACCTCGTTTCATCAGCCCAAGAGTCCCTGTGGAACTACCGCAAAGTATTACCTCACAGGGTGGGAAAAGGTAGAAACCTACACTAGACTAATTCGATTCCCCTTCGAATCCTTTCTTCACTACGTAGTTCAATTAGAACCAATTTCACAAAATTACATACATGTTCCCAATTGCCCAAGGATGACAACATTATATATACAATGCTTGTCGGTCTGACTCTACATCCTACTAACACTTCCAAGTTGGCCCTCCCATCATTGAACCGAGGACAAATGAAAAATACATGTTCGGCATCCTCTTCCACATCACCAGTGCAGTATGGACAGAACGGATCCCTCTCAATTTTAAAACGGTACAGGTACGACTTAAAGCAACCATGTCCACTTAACATCTGCGTGAGATAAAAGTTTAGGTCACCATGTTTCCTGTAGAACCAGTCCTCAATGTTGGGGATTAACTTATACGTCCATCTACCCTTGTCGGATGTTGACCAGCGTGCTTGCCACTTAGCAACCATTATGTTCCTCTCCATTTTGCGAATATTAACATTACCTACAGTTTCTGCTGTAGGTGTTATAAACTCTCGAGCTTGCAGGTCGATTGGTATCAGACCAGCAATAACAAAAGCTGCTTCGTCTGACACAGTCCGAAAGGCACAGCATACTCGTAGGGCAGTGAGCCTATACACTGAGGTAATGAGTTTAGAATAAGTTGAATGCTTCAAAGAGTCTGACCATATGGGGGATGCATACAGAATTATACTCTTCACAACTTCCGATAAGAGTTTTCTCTGTAGGTATTTTGGGCCCCTTGTGTTTGGCATTATTCGGGACAGTGCTAGACATGTTTTTGTAGTTTTTGAACTTACGTACTGCAGATGATCTTTAAACGAGAGACGACAGTCAATCATAACGCCAAGATATTTAAGATACGGCATTGTCTCCATGCAACATGTTCCAATATTTAGCTTTAACGTTTCTCTTGATTTTCGACTACTGATAAGTACCGCTTCGGTTTTATGATCGGCTAAGGATAGTCCCACAGATGAGAGCCAGGATCGAACAACTTGTATACTGGCATTGGTAACAGTTTCCGCTTCTTGTAGCTCCTTGGCTACACACACTAATGCTAAATCGTCGGCAAACCCAACGATTGAAGCCCTTTCGGGTAGTTTTAGCTTTAGAACGCCGTCATACATTACGTTCCATAGCAGTGGACCAAGGACAGATCCTTGGGGAACGCCCATCGTCACCTGATACTGCTTTGTTCCTCTATCTATCTATCTATCTATCTATCTATCTATCTATCTATCTATCTATCTATCTATCTATCTATCTATCTATCTATCTATCTATCTATCTATCTATCTATCTATCTATCTATCTATCTATCTATCTATCTATCTATCTATCTATCTATCTATCTATCTATCTATCTATCTATCTATCTATCTATCTATCTATCTATCTATCTATCTATCTATCTATCTATCTATCTATCTATCTATCTATCTATCTATCTATCTATCTATCTATCTATCTATCTATCTATCTATCTATCTATCTATCTATCTATCTATCTATCTATCTATCTATCTATCTATCTATCTATCTATCTATCTATCTATCTATCTATCTATCTATCTATCTATCTATCTATCTATCTATCTATCTATCTATCTATCTATCTATCTATCTATCTATCTATCTATCTATCTATCTATCTATCTATCTATCTATCTATCTATCTATCTATCTATCTATCTATCTATCTATCTATCTATCTATCTATCTATCTATCTATCTATCTATCTATCTATCTATCTATCTATCTATCTATCTATCTATCTATCTATCTATCTATCTATCTATCTATCTATCTATCTATCTATCTATCTATCTATCTATCTATCTATCTATCTATCTATCTATCTATCTATCTATCTATCTATCTATCTATCTATCTATCTATCTATCTATCTATCTATCTATCTATCTATCTATCTATCTATCTATCTATCTATCTATCTATCTATCTATCTATCTATCTATCTATCTATCTATCTATCTATCTATCTATCTATCTATCTATCTATCTATCTATCTATCTATCTATCTATCTATCTATCTATCTATCTATCTATCTATCTATCTATCTATCTATCTATCTATCTATCTATCTATCTATCTATCTATCTATCTATCTATCTATCTATCTATCTATCTATCTATCTATCTATCTATCTATCTATCTATCTATCTATCTATCTATCTATCTATCTATCTATCTATCTATCTATCTATCTATCTATCTATCTATCTATCTATCTATCTATCTATCTATCTATCTATCTATCTATCTATCTATCTATCTATCTATCTATCTATCTATCTATCTATCTATCTATCTATCTATCTATCTATCTATCTATCTATCTATCTATCTATCTATCTATCTATCTATCTATCTATCTATCTATCTATCTATCTATCTATCTATCTATCTATCTATCTATCTATCTATCTATCTATCTATCTATCTATCTATCTATCTATCTATCTATCTATCTATCTATCTATCTATCTATCTATCTATCTATCTATCTATCTATCTATCTATCTATCTATCTATCTATCTATCTATCTATCTATCTATCTATCTATCTATCTATCTATCTATCTATCTATCTATCTATCTATCTATCTATCTATCTATCTATCTATCTATCTATCTATCTATCTATCTATCTATCTATCTATCTATCTATCTATCTATCTATCTATCTATCTATCTATCTATCTATCTATCTATCTATCTATCTATCTATCTATCTATCTATCTATCTATCTATCTATCTATCTATCTATCTATCTATCTATCTATCTATCTATCTATCTATCTATCTATCTATCTATCTATCTATCTATCTATCTATCTATCTATCTATCTATCTATCTATCTATCTATCTATCTATCTATCTATCTATCTATCTATCTATCTATCTATCTATCTATCTATCTATCTATCTATCTATCTATCTATCTATCTATCTATCTATCTATCTATCTATCTATCTATCTATCTATCTATCTATCTATCTATCTATCTATCTATCTATCTATCTATCTATCTATCTATCTATCTATCTATCTATCTATCTATCTATCTATCTATCTATCTATCTATCTATCTATCTATCTATCTATCTATCTATCTATCTATCTATCTATCTATCTATCTATCTATCTATCTATCTATCTATCTATCTATCTATCTATCTATCTATCTATCTATCTATCTATCTATCTATCTATCTATCTATCTATCTATCTATCTATCTATCTATCTATCTATCTATCTATCTATCTATCTATCTATCTATCTATCTATCTATCTATCTATCTATCTATCTATCTATCTATCTATCTATCTATCTATCTATCTATCTATCTATCTATCTATCTATCTATCTATCTATCTATCTATCTATCTATCTATCTATCTATCTATCTATCTATCTATCTATCTATCTATCTATCTATCTATCTATCTATCTATCTATCTATCTATCTATCTATCTATCTATCTATCTATCTATCTATCTATCTATCTATCTATCTATCTATCTATCTATCTATCTATCTATCTATCTATCTATCTATCTATCTATCTATCTATCTATCTATCTATCTATCTATCTATCTATCTATCTATCTATCTATCTATCTATCTATCTATCTATCTATCTATCTATCTATCTATCTATCTATCTATCTATCTATCTATCTATCTATCTATCTATCTATCTATCTATCTATCTATCTATCTATCTATCTATCTATCTATCTATCTATCTATCTATCTATCTATCTATCTATCTATCTATCTATCTATCTATCTATCTATCTATCTATCTATCTATCTATCTATCTATCTATCTATCTATCTATCTATCTATCTATCTATCTATCTATCTATCTATCTATCTATCTATCTATCTATCTATCTATCTATCTATCTATCTATCTATCTATCTATCTATCTATCTATCTATCTATCTATCTATCTATCTATCTATCTATCTATCTATCTATCTATCTATCTATCTATCTATCTATCTATCTATCTATCTATCTATCTATCTATCTATCTATCTATCTATCTATCTATCTATCTATCTATCTATCTATCTATCTATCTATCTATCTATCTATCTATCTATCTATCTATCTATCTATCTATCTATCTATCTATCTATCTATCTATCTATCTATCTATCTATCTATCTATCTATCTATCTATCTATCTATCTATCTATCTATCTATCTATCTATCTATCTATCTATCTATCTATCTATCTATCTATCTATCTATCTATCTATCTATCTATCTATCTATCTATCTATCTATCTATCTATCTATCTATCTATCTATCTATCTATCTATCTATCTATCTATCTATCTATCTATCTATCTATCTATCTATCTATCTATCTATCTATCTATCTATCTATCTATCTATCTATCTATCTATCTATCTATCTATCTATCTATCTATCTATCTATCTATCTATCTATCTATCTATCTATCTATCTATCTATCTATCTATCTATCTATCTATCTATCTATCTATCTATCTATCTATCTATCTATCTATCTATCTATCTATCTATCTATCTATCTATCTATCTATCTATCTATCTATCTATCTATCTATCTATCTATCTATCTATCTATCTATCTATCTATCTATCTATCTATCTATCTATCTATCTATCTATCTATCTATCTATCTATCTATCTATCTATCTATCTATCTATCTATCTATCTATCTATCTATCTATCTATCTATCTATCTATCTATCTATCTATCTATCTATCTATCTATCTATCTATCTATCTATCTATCTATCTATCTATCTATCTATCTATCTATCTATCTATCTATCTATCTATCTATCTATCTATCTATCTATCTATCTATCTATCTATCTATCTATCTATCTATCTATCTATCTATCTATCTATCTATCTATCTATCTATCTATCTATCTATCTATCTATCTATCTATCTATCTATCTATCTATCTATCTATCTATCTATCTATCTATCTATCTATCTATCTATCTATCTATCTATCTATCTATCTATCTATCTATCTATCTATCTATCTATCTATCTATCTATCTATCTATCTATCTATCTATCTATCTATCTATCTATCTATCTATCTATCTATCTATCTATCTATCTATCTATCTATCTATCTATCTATCTATCTATCTATCTATCTATCTATCTATCTATCTATCTATCTATCTATCTATCTATCTATCTATCTATCTATCTATCTATCTATCTATCTATCTATCTATCTATCTATCTATCTATCTATCTATCTATCTATCTATCTATCTATCTATCTATCTATCTATCTATCTATCTATCTATCTATCTATCTATCTATCTATCTATCTATCTATCTATCTATCTATCTATCTATCTATCTATCTATCTATCTATCTATCTATCTATCTATCTATCTATCTATCTATCTATCTATCTATCTATCTATCTATCTATCTATCTATCTATCTATCTATCTATCTATCTATCTATCTATCTATCTATCTATCTATCTATCTATCTATCTATCTATCTATCTATCTATCTATCTATCTATCTATCTATCTATCTATCTATCTATCTATCTATCTATCTATCTATCTATCTATCTATCTATCTATCTATCTATCTATCTATCTATCTATCTATCTATCTATCTATCTATCTATCTATCTATCTATCTATCTATCTATCTATCTATCTATCTATCTATCTATCTATCTATCTATCTATCTATCTATCTATCTATCTATCTATCTATCTATCTATCTATCTATCTATCTATCTATCTATCTATCTATCTATCTATCTATCTATCTATCTATCTATCTATCTATCTATCTATCTATCTATCTATCTATCTATCTATCTATCTATCTATCTATCTATCTATCTATCTATCTATCTATCTATCTATCTATCTATCTATCTATCTATCTATCTATCTATCTATCTATCTATCTATCTATCTATCTATCTATCTATCTATCTATCTATCTATCTATCTATCTATCTATCTATCTATCTATCTATCTATCTATCTATCTATCTATCTATCTATCTATCTATCTATCTATCTATCTATCTATCTATCTATCTATCTATCTATCTATCTATCTATCTATCTATCTATCTATCTATCTATCTATCTATCTATCTATCTATCTATCTATCTATCTATCTATCTATCTATCTATCTATCTATCTATCTATCTATCTATCTATCTATCTATCTATCTATCTATCTATCTATCTATCTATCTATCTATCTATCTATCTATCTATCTATCTATCTATCTATCTATCTATCTATCTATCTATCTATCTATCTATCTATCTATCTATCTATCTATCTATCTATCTATCTATCTATCTATCTATCTATCTATCTATCTATCTATCTATCTATCTATCTATCTATCTATCTATCTATCTATCTATCTATCTATCTATCTATCTATCTATCTATCTATCTATCTATCTATCTATCTATCTATCTATCTATCTATCTATCTATCTATCTATCTATCTATCTATCTATCTATCTATCTATCTATCTATCTATCTATCTATCTATCTATCTATCTATCTATCTATCTATCTATCTATCTATCTATCTATCTATCTATCTATCTATCTATCTATCTATCTATCTATCTATCTATCTATCTATCTATCTATCTATCTATCTATCTATCTATCTTTTTTTTTTTTTTTTTTTGGACGTAGTGATAGCGCGCTATCATCTAGTGGCCCCACGATAACTCCACCAACACCACCCCGGGACTACGTCAGCATTACATCAGGGCGGGCAGTTAAAAACAGCATTATTCCTACATCCTTCCAACTTTTCCCTTCTAATGAAGGTTCGGAACCGCTGAACACCTTTCCTTCATTATCCTATTAATGAAGTCTTCACACAATTTCCATGAGCTTGCGGAATGCAGCATTATGCCCACCACGTTCTCAGGTGTCAAAATTACGCCTAACTTTCCATTTAAAGTTCTTCTCTGTTCCACCCACCTTTCACATTCAAAAACTATATGCCTTGCATCTTCGTCCGGTGATCCGCATGCCTCACAGCTGCTTATCTCCTTTAATTTAAATCTATGCAGGTATTTGTTAAAACAACCGTGATTCGTCATCACCTGTGTTAGAAAATAACCTATGTCTCCATGTTGCCTCTCAACCCATGTTTTAATATGTGGGATTAGTTTGTGCGTCCATCTTCCTGTCTCTTCTTGATTCCATCGTTCTTGCCATTTTCTTATTGCACTATCCCTGGCATCTTTTTTTATTTCTGAGATTCTTTTGGCTCGCTCCAATGGCCTATGGTTTGCCTGATTTATACATTTAGTTTGCATATATATTTCCTCTCTTTCCAGTATTAATAGGTCTATGGGAAGAAGCCCTGCCAGTACCAAGGCCGCACTGGTAGACACCGTGCGATACGCAGATGTGATACGAAGGGCGCTGGTTCTCTGTGGTCTCTGTAGTTCACGTATGTTGTTTTTCCGTTTTAACGCACTCGAGAAAGCTGGAGCGGCGTACAGAAGTTGAGAGTGTACTACGCTGTTTATCAGTTTTCTAATATGCGGTTTTGGGCCGCCACAGTTTGGCATTATCTTCCCCAATGAAGTTGCCGTTCGCATGGCCTTATCACGTATGTTCACCACATGTTGGCTGAAACCGAGATTGTCATCCAATTGTACGCCCAGATAGCATAAATTATGCTTAAATAGTACATCACTTGATTGAAGCCGAATTTTCGGTGTTTTATAGACTCTTCGATTTGTCACCAGAATTGCCTCTGTTTTAGGTACAGCTAGCTGCAGTCCATTTTTCCGCAACCATCTGCTGCAACGGCATAAGCAATCGTTAGCCACTATCTCAATCAGTTCTGTAGTACGCTGGTTTATAACAAGAGCTATATCATCTGCGTAACCTATTAGAGTCACTCCTTCCGGCAGCTTCAAGTTCAGTAAGCCGTCATACATCACATTCCAGAGGAAAGGTCCTAGAACCGATCCCTGAGGTACACCGGCTGTTATTTGGTATTTTTTTATACCACTTTCCGTCTCGTATAATAGAAATCTCCTATCCAGATAACCTGCAACTATGTTGCAAAGGTAATTATCAATTCCCTTCTTCCTGAGTGCTTCTAATACCACGCTCCATTTTGCTGTGTTAAAAGCGTTTTTCACATCCAGTGTTATTATTGCACAGTATTCTCCTGTTGTCATCGCTTGCATTCCTTTATTGCAAACTTCAATTATCGCATCAACAGTACTTTTCCCCTTGCGAAAACCATGTTGCATAGGAGATAGACCTCCAAGATCAGCAATTTGTTCCTCCAGCCGTTTTAAGATCAGACATTCCAGCAGTTTTCCCAGGGAGTCTAACATGCACAGTGGCCTATACGAGCTAGGCTCATTTAATGGTTTGTTTGCCTTTCGCAACAGAACTAATTTTTGTAGCTTCCATTTAGTAGGGAAGATTCCAGTTTCAAGACATGAGTTAAATACTGAAGCTAAGTATTCAGGCCATATCTCACACATCATCCTTATGACTTCATTGGGTATGCCATCTGGTCCAGGGCTCCTGCCCACACTTAGTTTTTTTCCAGCGTATTTAATGTCTTCTGCGTCTAAGGGCACGAAATTATCAACCGGAAGCTTTGGTACACTTATAAGCCCGTCTGCATCGAAAGGAAATAATGTTTTCACTATTTCCGTTGCCCATTTTGGTTCTTTAATCCCAGGTATGGGTTTATTTCGACCAAGTTTTTTCATAGCTATTTTGTACGGCTTTCCCCATGGATCAGAGTCTATTTCCTTGCATAATTCAGTCCAAGATTCTTTCTTACTGTGTTTTATGGCTTTTCTCAATGCTTTGCGTGATAACCCTATCTATCTATCTATCTATCTATCTATCTATCTATCTATCTATCTATCTATCTATCTATCTATCTATCTATCTATCTATCTATCTATCTATCTATCTATCTATCTATCTATCTATCTATCTATCTATCTATCTATCTATCTATCTATCTATCTATCTATCTATCTATCTATCTATCTATCTATCTATCTATCTATCTATCTATCTATCTATCTATCTATCTATCTATCTATCTATCTATCTATCTATCTATCTATCTATCTATCTATCTATCTATCTATCTATCTATCTATCTATCTATCTATCTATCTATCTATCTATCTATCTATCTATCTATCTATCTATCTATCTATCTATCTATCTATCTATCTATCTATCTATCTATCTATCTATCTATCTATCTATCTATCTATCTATCTATCTATCTATCTATCTATCTATCTATCTATCTATCTATCTATCTATCTATCTATCTATCTATCTATCTATCTATCTATCTATCTATCTATCTATCTATCTATCTATCTATCTATCTATCTATCTATCTATCTATCTATCTATCTATCTATCTATCTATCTATCTATCTATCTATCTATCTATCTATCTATCTATCTATCTATCTATCTATCTATCTATCTATCTATCTATCTATCTATCTATCTATCTATCTATCTATCTATCTATCTATCTATCTATCTATCTATCTATCTATCTATCTATCTATCTATCTATCTATCTATCTATCTATCTATCTATCTATCTATCTATCTATCTATCTATCTATCTATCTATCTATCTATCTATCTATCTATCTATCTATCTATCTATCTATCTATCTATCTATCTATCTATCTATCTATCTATCTATCTATCTATCTATCTATCTATCTATCTATCTATCTATCTATCTATCTATCTATCTATCTATCTATCTATCTATCTATCTATCTATCTATCTATCTATCTATCTATCTATCTATCTATCTATCTATCTATCTATCTATCTATCTATCTATCTATCTATCTATCTATCTATCTATCTATCTATCTATCTATCTATCTATCTATCTATCTATCTATCTATCTATCTATCTATCTATCTATCTATCTATCTATCTATCTATCTATCTATCTATCTATCTATCTATCTATCTATCTATCTATCTATCTATCTATCTATCTATCTATCTATCTATCTATCTATCTATCTATCTATCTATCTATCTATCTATCTATCTATCTATCTATCTATCTATCTATCTATCTATCTATCTATCTATCTATCTATCTATCTATCTATCTATCTATCTATCTATCTATCTATCTATCTATCTATCTATCTATCTATCTATCTATCTATCTATCTATCTATCTATCTATCTATCTATCTATCTATCTATCTATCTATCTATCTATCTATCTATCTATCTATCTATCTATCTATCTATCTATCTATCTATCTATCTATCTATCTATCTATCTATCTATCTATCTATCTATCTATCTATCTATCTATCTATCTATCTATCTATCTATCTATCTATCTATCTATCTATCTATCTATCTATCTATCTATCTATCTATCTATCTATCTATCTATCTATCTATCTATCTATCTATCTATCTATCTATCTATCTATCTATCTATCTATCTATCTATCTATCTATCTATCTATCTATCTATCTATCTATCTATCTATCTATCTATCTATCTATCTATCTATCTATCTATCTATCTATCTATCTATCTATCTATCTATCTATCTATCTATCTATCTATCTATCTATCTATCTATCTATCTATCTATCTATCTATCTATCTATCTATCTATCTATCTATCTATCTATCTATCTATCTATCTATCTATCTATCTATCTATCTATCTATCTTTTTTTTTTTTTTTTTTATTGGACGTAATGATATAAATATCAATAGTGGCCCTACGATAACTCCACCAACTCCACCCCGGAACTACGTCAGCATTTCATCAGGACGGGGGTTTTTTTCCTTGTACGAGTCCTACATCCTCCTTCCTATCCCAAGGGTAGGAGGTTCGGAACATCCGTACAGCGCATCTTCATTATGGAGTTTATGAAACGTTCACAGCACATCCACACTCTCTCAGACTCTAACATTTTGTTCACCATATTTTCCGGTGTCAATGTTGTATCCAGTTCATCATAAAGTTCTTGTCGTTTATCTGCCCATCTCTCACATTCAAAAAGCATGTGATTTGCGTCTTCCACGAGAGTCACGCATGTCTCACAGTTGCCAGCATCCCGGAGCTTAAACCTGTGCAGGTATCCGTTAAAACTACCATGATTAGTCATCACCTGTGTGAGAAAGTATCCCATGCTACCATGTTTTCTTTCTATCCAGACTCTAATATCGGGGATTAGTTTGTATGTCCACCTCCCATTTTCCTCCATATTCCAACGATCTTGCCATTTGGTTATTAGGGTTCTTCTTGCATTCTCCTTTATTTCAAGAATTTTTTGTTTTTGTTCCATCAAGCTGGATTGTTCACATTTTATACGTTTTGTCTCCTTATAAATCTCATCCTTTTCTAACACTAGTAAGTCTATTGGTGGTAGTCCCGCAAGAACTAGTGCTGCACTTGTAGGCACCGTACGGTATGCCGATATAATTCTAAGTGCACTTAGTCTCTGTGGCCTCTGCATTTCCCTTATTCTTTCCTTTATGCTCATCGACGTGGCAAATATCGGGGCAGCGTAAAGTAGCTGGGAGTGTATTACACTATTTATAAGCCTTCTTATGTATGGCTTAGGACCCCCACAATTTGGCATTATCCTCGCCAGTGACGTTGCCGTTTGCATGGATTTTTTTCGTATCTTAAGTACGTGTTGACCAAAGTTAAGTCTATCGTCAAGTTTTACACCAAGATAACGCAAACTCCGTTGAAAGTGTACTTCACTGCCTTCTAGGAAGATCTTTGGCGGTTTAAATGCTCTTCGATCCGTTACCAGGATTGCCTCAGTTTTTTCCACTGCTAGTTCCAATCCATTTGTCTTTAACCATCTGCTACAGCGAATAAGACTGTCGTTTGTTATTATTTCTAGTAGTTCTGGTTTTCTTTGAGATACAACGAGGGCAATATCGTCTGCGTACCCTATTATTTTTGCACCTGCTTGTAGTTTCATGTTCAATAGACCATCATACATTATGTTCCACAGGAAGGGGCCCAGCACCGATCCCTGTGGTACTCCTGCAGTGATACGATACTCTTTCATACCACTTTCTGTATCATATAGTAGGATTCTGTTGTCCAGGTAGTCCGCAATTATGTTGTACAGGTGACTGTGTACACCCTTGCTCTTAAGAGCGTCTAGGATTCGTTGCCACTTTGCAGTGTTGAAGGCATTTCTGATATCAAGTGTTATTATAGCACAATATTCCTTTGCCAATTTGGCCCGTGTGGCTATTTTCACCACTTCACCAATTGCATCTATTGTGCTCTTTCCCTTTCGGAAACCATATTGCATCGGGGATAATCCACCGAGGTTTTGCACGCATTCTTCCAGTCTTTGTAGTAGTACCCTTTCCAGCAGTTTCCCCATTGAATCCAGCATACATAGAGGTCTGTATGAACCAGGTTCATTTAGAGGTTTATCACCCTTTTTTAACAACACCAGCTTCTGTATTTTCCATTTTTCAGGAAAAGCCCCATTTTCAATGCACTTATTAAACGTATTGGTGATTAGTTCGGGCCATATTTCTCCTACTACCTGTATAACCTCGTTTGGGATACCATCAGGTCCAGGACTTTTGTTATTTTTTAGCTTCATACAAGCAATTTTTACCTCGTCTGTACTCAGCGGAGTAAAAGCATCCATTTGTAATCTGGATTTGCGTCCCAGTGCATCTGCGTCTGAGGGAAAAAGCGTATCTACTATGGTTTTCGCCCATGTTGGCTCTTTAATACCGGGGATTGGTTTTGCCCCTCCCAGCTTCTTCATAGTTTCTCTTGCTTTCTTTTATGGCACATCTTAGCGACTTTCGTGATCTTTTGTATTCAAACAAAAGGGTCGGATCTCCATGGTTTCTGGTTGATGCACGTCGTGCAGCAAGACATTTGCACCTTAGCTCCCTGATTTCGTCATTCCACCAGTAGACGGGTTGTTTGTTGTTATACACTTTCGTTTTGGGCATTCCCACGTTACAAGCCTTTGTTATTGTTCTTGTAAGAGCCTTAGCCATATTGTCCACACTTGAATTGTTGGCTGGATAGTGCAGATTTCTATCTCTGGTTTGGGTTATGTACTCCGTGAGTTTTTGTTTATTCAGTTTTCGGAGGTTCCACCTTGGCAATGCAGTTTCGGTCGTTGTGACAGTCGTGCTATTACCAATCTTGAATGAGATGTACTGATGGTCACTCAAGGTGATATCCTCCAGAACCATCCAGCTCATATGAACATTGCATAGGTCACTCGTGCCAAAAGTTATGTCAATTATGCTCCCACCTGTTCCCCTTCGGAAGGTGAGTTTATCGCCGACATTAAAGATAGTCAGGTTAAGGCTAGCAATAGTCTCGCTAACAGTGATTCCTCTATCGTCGAGGCTAGCTGAGTTCCATTCTGGAGACTTACTGTTGAAGTCACCACCGATGATGACCTTGTGTCCTGAGCCTCTAATTGAGGCTTCGAGGCTTGTGATGGCTGCTAAAAACGGCGTATACTCCATACTTGGCGAAAAATAGCAACTATATATCCTTATCCTACTAATTGTCGCATACACAAAACATGCATTGCTTTCGTTAACTTCATTTATTGTTAGTTTGGGGTTTCTGATCATTATTGCTGCCCGATGACTAGTGTCCTCATACCAGACTTGTAATAGTGGTTTTCTATACTGTTCGCTTATCAGTAGAATATCCGTATTATCCTCCGATGCCTTTTGCATCATTAAGTCTTGCGCCTCTTTTCCCCTCCCTAGGTTAATTTGTAAGAATTTTAGGGTCATTTAAATACGTTACTTCTCCTATTGCTTACGCATATTGCACTACCAATAAGATGTTGGGTATTGGTTAGACCAGCTTCTTGGCATATTACACAATTGGGTTCTGCAGCACATTCCCTCGACTTATGACCTGATGTACAACATTTCCTGCATATTTTACCTCTGTCTACGCCTTTACACTGGCTGGCAATATGGCCCCGGTCCATGCACCTATAGCATTGTTTGGGTTTAGTTTTGGTTCTAACCCTGCACATAACCCATCCGACCTTAATTCTTCCCGCGCGTAGAAGGGGTGCAGCGAGATGTTCGGATAACTGAACTAGCGCCTGTTTAGTAGCACCAAAGGAATCCCTTACATTCAGGACTTTAAATGATGTTGGCACATCACTATTTGTCGCCACCATGAGAGCATTTATGAGATCATCGACCTCAGTAGACTCATCTAGATCTCTTATGTCTATCATATGATTTTTGGCAACTGACCTTATTCTCACGTCATCGCCAAACGTGTCGCCAATGGCATTCTTAAGTTTTTCGGCCTGTCCCTCGCCTTTATCAAATTTTACGAGCAGCTCTCCAGCTCTGGTTCTTCTTATACCCTTAATCTCGACTCCAATTGCAGTGGGGTCAATTTTCCTTTTCATTTCTTTAATAACATCTGCATATGACATTGTAGAGCTAGTTTTGATAGCTATGGCTTCGCCCTTATCTCTAGGCACTAGCTTTTTCCCCCCTTGTTTGCCTTTATTTTGCTTCTTCCTTTTTTCTTTTCGGTGTCTCACTACTTCCCAGTCGTTTGTAACCCCCTGGGGATCTGGGGTGTTCTTTCCTCCCGGGTTTTTAATCAACCTAGGCGTTTCCAGAGCTGATATCGTTGTTGCCGTTTTCGCTCTCTTTCGCTTTACGTCTTGTATCGGTGACTTGGGATTCACCCCACTTTTGTCGACCTTTTGTTCGCTTCCTTCTATCGATACTGGGCAGGTGCGTATAACCTCCCTGTGCTCCTTCAGTTCCTCGTACAATGCATAGATGCAATCAAGATTATCACGTATAATCTTGTGAATATTCTTTGCATTAGACACAACGCCGTTTATGGTGGATAGTCTCTTTCCAAGCTCAATGAAAGCTCTATCCTTCGCCTGTTTCGTCTGCTTCAGTTTCTCCTTATCGGTTTGCAAGTTAGTTGCTCTCACGTTTGCCGTAAGGCCCTGCCAGACTTGTTCGATACGCACAGTTCCCTGTGTCATTTCACTGACATCGGGAGTTGCGTTTGTTGCAACACTACTCTGTGGTGTATCATTCCTCTTTCCAAGTGGGGTACTGAAAGGAGTTGAGGGTGATCTTTGCAGTAAAGAGCTCCTCCCAAATGGGTTGGCCACTTTCACTACACCTGTATTGTCTTCGGTTATTTTCGTATTCTTTTCATCTTCATGTATTTTCTTATCGTTGTTGCTGTTGTTTTTGTTGTTGTTACTCATCATTTTCTTTTTTGTTGGGTCTCAACTCGAAGCCGCTATCGCCGTATGAGAGTGTAGTCACGTATTGATCCCATGGTTGTCTATGCTTGCAGGGAGGCCATGCGAGGGTTGACATAAGATCCTTATGGGATCATATGTCAGTGCCAGATCCGTGCTAATCAGGAACTTCCATCTGAACCTACACCACCAACTTAATGGTGACATAACGACGAACGTACTCCGAGACTCGCTACGTTTTAACGAGACGGAGGCAGCGGTGACATTAGCCTATGAGCCATTTCGGTGGAATTTCACTTCCACCTACCGAAGTCATAGAATGCCACAGCTGTCAGCCCTGAGTGCGTCAAAATCCGAAACAGTGTCCAGGAATACCATAATTAGAATCGTACTGGGCTTGATTCCAATGCCTTTCGGCGGAGTTCTACCGGGGTTATAATCATGTCCAATCCATTTTCCAGTGATACCATAATTAAGACCTTACTGGGCTCGATCTTAATGCCATATGGCGGGAAGTGACTAGGGAAACCACGGAGGCGTCACGCTCCAAGCTACACCTCTCTAGAGGGTACCCCTGTGGTAGGATACATATTTAAGGGCGGTATCCGCTCGCCCTGTCACAGGGCTTCCTCGAGCACAAGTACCATTTTTAGTACGCTCTCCATACCTGCCACAACTAGGGTCCGCGGGGGCGTTACTCCACCGTTATCCTCGCCTGAGGATACCCTTGCGGGTACTATCTATCTATCTATCTATCTATCTATCTATCTATCTATCTATCTATCTATCTATCTATCTATCTATCTATCTATCTATCTATCTATCTATCTATCTATCTATCTATCTATCTATCTATCTATCTATCTATCTATCTATCTATCTATCTATCTATCTATCTATCTATCTATCTATCTATCTATCTATCTATCTATCTATCTATCTATCTATCTATCTATCTATCTATCTATCTATCTATCTATCTATCTATCTATCTATCTATCTATCTATCTATCTATCTATCTATCTATCTATCTATCTATCTATCTATCTATCTATCTATCTATCTATCTATCTATCTATCTATCTATCTATCTATCTATCTATCTATCTATCTATCTATCTATCTATCTATCTATCTATCTATCTATCTATCTATCTATCTATCTATCTATCTATCTATCTATCTATCTATCTATCTATCTATCTATCTATCTATCTATCTATCTATCTATCTATCTATCTATCTATCTATCTATCTATCTATCTATCTATCTATCTATCTATCTATCTATCTATCTATCTATCTATCTATCTATCTATCTATCTATCTATCTATCTATCTATCTATCTATCTATCTATCTATCTATCTATCTATCTATCTATCTATCTATCTATCTATCTATCTATCTATCTATCTATCTATCTATCTATCTATCTATCTATCTATCTATCTATCTATCTATCTATCTATCTATCTATCTATCTATCTATCTATCTATCTATCTATCTATCTATCTATCTATCTATCTATCTATCTATCTATCTATCTATCTATCTATCTATCTATCTATCTATCTATCTATCTATCTATCTATCTATCTATCTATCTATCTATCTATCTATCTATCTATCTATCTATCTATCTATCTATCTATCTATCTATCTATCTATCTATCTATCTATCTATCTATCTATCTATCTATCTATCTATCTATCTATCTATCTATCTATCTATCTATCTATCTATCTATCTATCTATCTATCTATCTATCTATCTATCTATCTATCTATCTATCTATCTATCTATCTATCTTTTTTTTTTTTTTTTTTGTGTGGACGTAGTGATAGCGCGCTATCATCTAGTGGCCCTACGATATCTTCTCCAATCCACCCCGGTACCACTGTAGCATTCCATCAGGGTGGGTGGTTTTGTGTTGTTACATGTCTTCATTACATAGTTGTCTTGTTCCTAGTCCCCCGTCCTCCAAAGAGATTAGGGGTTTGGAACTCTGCGGCATTTTTCTCTCATTATGCGGCAGATAAAGGTTTCACACAATTGCCACGACTCCATAGAGCCCAGCATTTCATTAACCATGTTGTCAGGAGATAAAACCACATGGAGTTTGTCGTTTAGTTCAAGTCTATCATGTTCCCATCTTGGACAATGGAAGAGATTGTGTTCAGCATTATCTTCTTTACCACCGCATTCGTCACAGTGTTTATAGGTTTTGATCTTAAATCTATATAGGTAGCTGTTAAAACTACCATGATCGGTCATCATCTGTGTAATAAAATAGTTCATGCTTCCATGTTTTCTTTCTATCCATCGGCGAATATTGGGGATTAATCGATAGGTCCACCTACCGTCTCCACCAGTATCCCATCGCACTTGCCAGGCATTTAGTAGTGCATTTAGTAGTGCTAGCCGAGCGTCTGTTCTTATCTGGTTTGCAGTCAGCCCAGTGTTTCCGCTCTTCGATACGTTATATATTCTTTCTCTTTCTTTCACCATGAGATCTATAGGTGGAATTCCAGCAAGTACAGAAGCTGCATTTGTGGATACTGTGCGGTATGCCGATATTACACGTAAGGCACTGATTCTCTGTGGTTTTTGTAATTGTTTCACGACGTAGCTTTGACTCATTGCCATAGCAAATGTTGGTGCGGCGTACATAAGTTGTGAGTGTATCACACTGTTGATCAATCTTCTTGTTGATTCCTTTGGACCTCTGCAATTCGGCATTATTTTTGAAAGTGTGGTAACCGTTTTCAGTGCTTTATCTCTAATTTTTCCTGCATGTTCATGGAAGTTGAGTTTGTCGTCTAGTTGTACGCCCAGGTAAGTGAGACTGCGTCTGAAGGATATTTCCTCCTGCTGGACAATGATATTAGGCATGTTAAAGGATCTTCTACTAGTTACAAGTATTGCTTCCGTTTTGGCTGCTGCAAGTCTAAGTCCATTTTCTTTCAGCCATCTATCACACCGAGAAATACTATCGTTTGCAATTATTCTTAGCAACTCAGGGCATTGCTGAGTTACAACTAGGGCAACATCGTCGGCGTATCCTATAAGCCTTGCACCGTGTTGTAGTTTTATATTTAAAAGACCGTCATACATCACATTCCATAAGAAAGGACCCAGCACCGATCCCTGAGGGACGCCCGCCGTGATGGTATATTCTTTTTTTCCGATATCTGTGTCATAAATAAGAACACGATCGCTTAGGTAGTCTATTATCATATTGTGTAAGTGTGTTTTTATTCCTTTCTTCTGTAAAGCGTCTAAGACGACTCTCCATTTTACCGTGTTGAAAGCATTTTTAACATCTAGTGTTACGATAGCACAAAAACCCTTAGAGTTTTTTGCCATTGTTGCTAAGCCAACTACTTCACTTATCGCATCTACTGTGCTCTTTCCCCTTCTAAAACCATACTGTTGTGGCGAAAGGCCTCCTAGGCTTTCTATTTCTTTTTCTAGTCGCTGCAATAGAAGACATTCTAGCAACTTTCCCAGTGTGTCAAGCATACACAAAGGTCTATATGAGCTTGCTTCGTTAAATGGTTTGGCGCCCTTTCTTATGAGGACTAGCTTTTGCCTTTTCCAACATTTGGGGAATACACCGTTTGCTAGACAAATGTTAAAGGTCATTAATAATATTTCAGGCCACGTTTCAGCTGCCAATCTAATGACTTCGTTGGGAATACCGTCTGGTCCAGGAGTCTTTCCAGTTTTTAATTTTCCGATTGATGATTTTAATTCATCAGCATTAAAAGGTACTATTTCTTCTGTTGGTACCATCTTCTCTTTGGGGTTCATTCCCTCTTTATCTGTTGGGAATAATGTTTTTACTACTTCTTCTGCCCAGATTGGTTCTTTAATTCCAGGTATTGGTTTTCTCCCTCCGGTTTTCTTCATTACGATTTGGTATGGCTTGCCCCATGGGTCTGCATCAACTTCGTCACACAGTTCAGCCCATTTTTCCCGCTTGGTCTTTTTTATTGCGCTTCTTAAAGCTTTTCTTTTCATTTTAAACTCCCATTTGAGAGATTCATCATCGGGGTGCCTCGTTGATATTCTACGAGCAGTCAAGCATATTTTTCTTAGCTCCCCAATTTCGGGAGTCCACCAATAAACTGGCTGTTTATTCCTGTTGTATTTTTTGATTTTCGGCATTCCTGCATTGCAGGACTTCGTAATGATGTCTGTTGTGAGAGCAACAATGTCCTCACAGTCTCCAGAAAGGTTATTTATATTCCGCTCTTTGGCATGTAAGAGATATTCTGTAGTTTTCTTCACATTAAGTTTTCGTACATTCCATCGTATCTAAGAACAGGTCTCTTGTTAGTGATGTCAAATGTTATGTATTGATGATCACTTAAGGTGATTTCATCAAGTACCCTCCAGTTTATAATCTGGTTATTCAGTTCATTCGATCCAAAAGTTATATCGATAATACTGGTACTTTTTCCTCTCCTGAATGTAGGAGTATCACCATTGTTAAAAATTGTAAGACCGAGAGATGCTATCAATTCAGCAACGATGGTGCCTTTCTTGTCTAGTTTCCTTGAATTCCATTCTGGGGATTTGCTGTTGAAGTCACCGCCTACGATAACTTTTCCCTTTGCTGTTCTGATACTTAACTCTAATTTATTAATTGCATGTGAGAAGTTTGTGTAGTCCATATTCGGTGAAAAATAGCAGCTATAAATTCGAATCCCATTGATAGTTGCATAAACGAAGCCATCATTTTCCTCATTTATTTCGCTAATACATAATTGTTTATTTAATATCATCATTGCCGCTCTCTTTGTCGAGTCTTCGTACCAAATTTTAGAATGAGCTTTTCTATAGGGTTCACTAATTAGAACTATATCACATTTACTTTCTGCGGATTTTTGGATCATTAGATCCTGTGCCTCTCTCCCATGTCCAAGGTTAATTTGAATTAATTTCATATTCATACTGTTCGGGGTTTCTTCCTGTTTCCAACACACAGCGCACTACCAATTAGGTGGTCTATATTTTGTAAACCAGCTTCTTGGCAGAGTATACACCTTTCATCTTGCTGACACTCTTTAGCTAGGTGTCCTGGTTGGCAGCATTTTCTACATGTTCCCGTTCTATCTGCGCCTTTGCATTCTATTGCCCGGTGTCCACGGTCTAGACAACGAAAGCATATTACAGCCCGCGTCTTTGGTTTAATTTTGCATCGCACCCATCCTACTATGATCTTCCTTTCTTTCACAAGTTTTGCCGCCAGGTTTGCCGGCATTTGTACCAGAGCTTGCTTAGTCTTACCATATCCTTCCCTTAAATTAAGGATTTTAAACAAAGTATCCTGCTGTTCACCTGTTGCAGTCTTAAGGGCGTTCATTAATTCCTCCATATCTGTGCTTTCATCCATATCCCTGATATCAAGTGTTTGGTTTTTAAGAACAGATCGGATTGTTACATCTTCACCGAGCTTCATCGTTAACGCATCTCTCAACTTGTCTGCTTGTCCTTCTCCTTTTCCAAACTTAACGAGAAGTTCCCCCGCTCTTGTTCTTCGCATACCGCTGATTTCCACACCTATTTCGCTAGGGTTAACAGCATTTTTCATCTTTTTTATTACATCTGCGTATGTTTCCGGGTTAGCTTTAATGGCAATTGCTTCACCTGTTTCACGTATAGGTCTTGGTTTTTTGTTCCTTATAGCCTTTTTTCTTCTCTCCTTTCGGTGGTGTACGGTTTTCCAATTGTTGAAGTTCACTGAGGCCTCTTCCTCCATTGGATCAACGACTACTATCGCCTGCGGCCGTTCCTTGCTTGTACCAGGTAGGACTTTTACGTGTGTTGTATCTACGGTCTTTGGTCTTTTCGGGACACTATCCTGTTTTGGCGAAGTTGACGATTGTCTTTTACTCCTATCTCCTTGCCTTCGTTCATAAAATGCTGTATGCGTTCTTACGTCTACCTGTATTGCCTTTGTTTCCATAGTAACATTAACTACAGGAGCAGCCTCTGCAGTAGGACTTTTGGAAATTGCTTCTCTAAGCTCTCTCATCTGTTGGTATATGGCCATAGCACATGTGATATCATCCCGTATCGACTTGTGTATATTCTTCGCGGTCATTAGTATCGCATTTACCGAACTAATTTTATTACCGACTTCTATAAAAGCTTTCTCCTCGTCTTGTTTTAGCAATATTAGATGCTTAGGATCTTCTCCATTTTTTTCCAGATCGCCTTGTTGTTTCATGTCAGCCGTTCCCGTTGTGTTATTCGGGGGCGATCTTGCCAACACTGAGCTACGTTTGAAAGGGTTGTGTTGTAGCGGTAAGTAACTCCCGTAAGTATCTTTGGGTTTACCTGTAAAAACTTCGTCTTCGTTTTGATTCTTGTAATTGTAGTTGGGGTTGTTTCTGTTCATATTTTTTCTTCAGGGTCTCAACTCAAAGCCGTTATCACCGATTCGAAGTATAGTCACGTTTAGATCCCATGGTTATCTATGCAAGCAGGGAGGCCATGCAGGGGTTGACATAAAATCCTTATGGGATATTATGTTCAGTGCCAGATCCGTGTTAGTCAGGAGTTCATCCTCAACTGAGCCTACACCACCAACTTAATGGCGACGAAAAACGTTGAGCGTTCTTTGAGATTTGCCAGGTTTTGATGAGACGGAGGCAGTTTAAACATTAGCCCAGAAGCCATTTCCACAGAGTGTCACCTCTGTGTACTGAGGTTCCAGAATGTTAAAAACCGTCGGCCCGGGGTTATGTCAGTTCATATGCGTAATTCCAGAAATGCCATAATTAAAACCGTACTGGGCTTGGTTTTAATGCCTTTCGGCAGGAGTTGTTTTTTGGTTGGATACATAGTTTAGGGCGGCATCCACTCGCCCTGCCACAGGACTTCATCAAGCACATGTACCTTTTTAGTACGCTCTCCATGCCTGCCAAAACTAGGGTCCGCGGGGTCGTTACTCCCGTTATCCTCTCCTGAGAATACCCTTGCGGTCTCTATCTATCTATCTATCTATCTATCTATCTATCTATCTATCTATCTATCTATCTATCTATCTATCTATCTATCTATCTATCTATCTATCTATCTATCTATCTATCTATCTATCTATCTATCTATCTATCTATCTATCTATCTATCTATCTATCTATCTATCTATCTATCTATCTATCTATCTATCTATCTATCTATCTATCTATCTATCTATCTATCTATCTATCTATCTATCTATCTATCTATCTATCTATCTATCTATCTATCTATCTATCTATCTATCTATCTATCTATCTATCTATCTATCTATCTATCTATCTATCTATCTATCTATCTATCTATCTATCTATCTATCTATCTATCTATCTATCTATCTATCTATCTATCTATCTATCTATCTATCTATCTATCTATCTATCTATCTATCTATCTATCTATCTATCTATCTATCTATCTATCTATCTATCTATCTATCTATCTATCTATCTATCTATCTATCTATCTATCTATCTATCTATCTATCTATCTATCTATCTATCTATCTATCTATCTATCTATCTATCTATCTATCTATCTATCTATCTATCTATCTATCTATCTATCTATCTATCTATCTATCTATCTATCTATCTATCTATCTATCTATCTATCTATCTATCTTTTTTTTTTTTTTTTTTTTTTTTTTTTTTTTTTTTTTTTTTTTTTTTTTTTTTTTTTTTTTTTTTTTTTTTTTTTTTTTTTTTTTTTTTTTTTTTTTTGCAAATTTTTGCAATTTTACAATTGTTATGAAACCTGTAATGCTGTTCCAGTTTTCCTCTGACGCCATCATGACGTCCACGATGTTTTCCGGTGTTAAGTTGCGTCTTAGTTGTGATTTTAGTGTCCTTCTCTCCCCGTCAAATCGTTGGCATTTGAACATAACATGTTCCACGCTTTCATCCCGATCTGGACAGGCTGGACACCTCGCGGAGTCACTATGTCCGAATCGACATAGGTAGCTTCTGTAGCCACCATGGCCCGATAAAAACTGTGTCAGATGATAACATATCTCCCCATGTTTGCGATTCATCCACTTTTCCACATTTGGGATTAACCTATGTGTCCACCGCCCACATGTAGAGTGTTCCCATCTTCTTTGCCAGTTCAGTATAGATCTTCGTCTTTCGGTTTGTCGGATGATATTTGCGTGGGTGTGGTGGTTCTCCTTTTTTTCCAAGTATATTTTTGAAAACTCCCTGGCAGTGATGTCAATCGGAATGATACCTGCTATCACACATGCTGCATCCAGCGATATAGTGCGATACCCGCTACAAACTCGAAGGCAACTTCTACGGAAGATAGACATCATATCCTTCCTGGAGGTGCACCTTAGTGAGTCTTCCCATAAGGGTGCTCCATAAAGAAGTATAGAATTTGCAACTCTTGAAAGTAGTAGTCTACGACTATGCCTAGGTCCACCTATATTTGGCATCATTCTAGCCAGTGAATTTTCCACTTTAGATGCCCTTTGACAGGAGTAGTCCGTATGCCTTTTAAAATTTAATCTGCTATCGATTATCACACCCAAGTATTTGATAGCGTCCGTAGAAACGATTTCGCTGTTTCCAATTTTAAGTCTTAGAACTTCTTTGGATCTCTTGCTGCTGATCAACACCGCTTCCGTCTTCTGTTCTGCCAGTTGTAGCTCTAAGGATTCAAGCCACTTTTTTATGGTTCTGATGGTTTCGTTTGCGTAGAGCTGCACTTCATCAATATTTCCAGCTTGGACTACGACGGCTACGTCATCTGCGAAGCCCACGATCTTTGCCTCCTTGGGGACCTTTAATTTGAACACTCCGTCATACATAACGTTCCACAGCAGTGGACCAAGAACTGATCCCTGCGGGACTCCCGCTGTGATATTCGTTGATATCGTTCCGTTATCTGTTTCGTACCACAGAGTCCTTTCCGAAAAGTAGTCGTTCACTATTCTTATAAGGTACTCGGGGATATTTAGCCTTTGCAATGATGTTATTATATGATTCCATCGCGCTGAGTTAAACGCATTCTTTATATCGAGTGTTATTATCGCGCAGTACTTCCTTCTTATGCCTTTACCCTGAATGGCACTTTTCGCAGTTTCCACAACTAGTTTTATTGCGTCAACTGTAGACTTTGCCTTCCGAAAGCCGAATTGCGTCTGTGAGATTCCATCAGTTTCGTCAATGACTTTTTGGATCCTACTATAAATGACTCTCTCTAAGCATTTGCCTACGGTGTCTAGAAGGCATATTGGTCTATACGACCCAGGTTCTCCTAGAGTTTTTCCGGGTTTTGGGATCAGGATGAGCTTCTGTTTTTTCCACAACTTTGGGAATACACCGCTGCCTAAGCAATTATTAAATAGTTTCGCAAACCAGTGTGGTGCTGTTTTAATTGCAGTCTTCAATGCCTTGTTTGGGATACAATCTGGCCCGGGGGCCTTTTTGTCACCAATTTTCGAACACAGTCCTAGTATTTCCTCATCGCTGACTGGTTCTGGGTTTGACTTATTTTGGCTTGATAGATCTCCCGTGTATTGTTCCCCTTGTGGGAATAGGGATGCCACTATTTTACTTATTAACACAGGGCAGGTTACCTGCGCTGATTTTTTCCCCTTCAATCGGGACATTACTACTCTATACGCGCTACCCCAGGGGTTAGAGTCGGATTCGTTACACAATTGTCTAAAACTGTGTTTTTTGCTCTTCTTTATGGCTTTTTGTAGATCATTTCTTACCAGGTGATATGCTCTTCTTCTTTCTTCAAAGTCTTCACTTGATCTTCCCCTTTGGTACCTTCTCCTGGCGTGGAGGCATTCTTTTCTGAGTACCGCTATTTCCTCATTCCACCAGTAGTTTTCTTTTCTTCTGCTGTTTCCTGCTACCCTTCTTCTTGGCATTGATGCATCACAGGCTGTCTTTAATGATTTTACTAATCTTTCCGTCATGTTATCTACAGGGCCATCTTCGAAATGCTGCATCTGAAACGTTTCTGCGAATGTATCTGAGTCAAGTTTGTCGCTTGCCCATCCATGAAAGAGAGCCCTTTTACTCCTCTCTATCATGGGCTGCTGCCTGGTAATACTAAACAGTATTGCTTGGTGGTCACTGTGCGTATATTGTTCGCTTACCTTCCATTTAACGTCTGGGGCCAAGGAAGAACTTATGAATGTGATATCCACTATTGATCCAGATCCCGCTCTTCTAAAGGTGTGGGCGCTACCCCTATTTAATAAAACAACGTCAAGTAAGGAGAAGGCCTCCAAGAGTACCCTTCCTCTGTTATTTGTGCTGATACATCCCCATTCTACCGCGGCTGCATTAAAATCACCTGCTATAATGGTTGGTTTGTGCTGGTTTGCATCATATACCAAGTTTTCGATTACCCTCTCAAACTCTGGTAGGCTGATATTTGGCGACACGTAGCAACTATACACGTATAAACCGCCGATTTTTGCTCTAGTAAAGCCTTCTTGTGGATTCTTCGTTCCCTCCTCAATCGCCTTCTTTCCGCAGGCCCATACAGCTGCTCTTCCCGACTGGTCTTGTTCCCATACGTTTTTGTCCAGGTTCTTATACTGCTCGCTTACTATCGCCACGTCTATCTCCAGTTCGCAGATAGTTTGGGTTAGGAGATCGTGGGCCGCTGAACAATGGTTTGTGTTTAGTTGTATAAATTTCATTTGTATCTAACACTTAGGGCCTTCTTGAAGACAGGGCATCTGAAGCCACCAGCTGTATGCCTTAAGTCATCTCCTCCCGTTGCTTTGCACAACATGCAATTTGGTTCCGCTACGCAGTCTTTCGAGTTGTGGCCCTCGAGTCCACATTTCCTACACCGATGTGACCTATCTGAGTCCGAGGTACAACGCCGTGCAATGTGACCGAACTCTAGACATCTGTAGCACATGGTTACCCTCACAGTCTCCCTTATACGACACACCGACCAGCCGATTTTTATTTTCCCAATTTTAAGGGCTTTACACGCGGCTTCTGCAGGCAAACTTAATCTTGCGGTTTGCGTCCCTCCATACGATTTTCGGATTGACTTTACTATAGACTCATCCAGATTGGATATCTCTAACGCCTTTTGGAAGGCCAGGCATAGCTCCTGTTTCGTTGTTATGTCGTCCATGTCCTTGCATTCTATCGTTATTTCATCCTTACACGATTTTACTTCAACTTGGCCGCCAAGAGATGCCTTAATTTTCCCATTAAACTTGTCGCCGGCACTATTATTTGCCGGGTTAAGCACGAGGACAAGGTCGCCTTTCTGTGTTCTACGAACCTTGTTAACTTCGTTACCCAGGTCACTCAGTTCTGGGTCTGTTCTTATCTTCCTGAGGATGTCAGCGTATGTGACGTCGCCCTTAGCAGTTATGATTACCGTCTCCGGTTTTGGTCTCGGCAATCTTTTTTTTATCTCTTTCTTTTTCCTTTTCTTCTTATTTTTCCTTTTTCCCACTATTTGCCACTTTCTTTCTGGAATTGGAGCATTCCCAGTTGTGGTATTCTCCACTGCAGTATTTCTTCGTTGCCGGGGTGCATCTTCTCTATGCTTGGGTAAATCTTTCTTCTGTCTCTTTGGTGTTTCCATACTTGATACGGGATCTGTTGGGTCTCTGCTTCTCTTTGCCTCATTTTTCTTCGCAGTCGGCTTTGGGGACGTCTGCGTGGCCTTGCTTTTACTGTTTTTTGGGGCGACAATAGTTTCCGATTTTTCATCGCTGACCTCATTGTACACAACTCTAATTGCCCTTATCTTTTCCTTGATGGCGTGGTGCACATTATTTCGGCTTTTGACATATTCCATAAGGTCGACAATCATATCACCTAGTTTTAGGAGTGCTTCTTTGTGGGATACGTCCCCAACTTCCTCCCTACTCTGAGAGTTGGGTGATTTCCTATGATCTATATTAAAGACCGGTGTTGTAGGTGGTGTTCTCCTTGTTACCGAACCTCTAACGAATGGGTTTTGCTCCGGTTGTTGATTATTGCTTGTAGCTTTATCTGCTACCCTAGCCAAGCTCACCGGGGTAACATTGCAGGCGCTGGATAACGACGACTGGTAGCCTGCTCGCGCACTACTCAAAGCCGCCGGTACTGGGGTCATTACTCCCTGCACCGTAACAAATTTACTATTATTAACTTCCATGGTGTATTTTTTATTCCGGGGTCCTACCCGTAGCGTTTTATACCTTGCCGCCAGGATTTCCGTGTTCAGCCGCTCCTAGCATGGAGAACAGACGCTGACCAAGTAGCCGCCCAATCTGGGTCAGACGCTACTGGGATTTTCATTGAATGGGGTGCCAAGAATCCGTCCCACTTCTTATTGCACCTCTCATGGGGGATACATAATTAATGGCAGTGTCCACCAGCCATGTCGCGTGGACCTTTTTAGGATCCTGTGCCCTGATTGTATTTCATGTTCAGCCGCTCCTAACATGGAGAACAGACGCTGACCAAGTAGCCGCCCAATCTGGATCAGACGCTACCGGGATTTACATCGACTGGGGAGCCATGGAGTCGTCACACTCCTTACTGCACCTCTCTTGAGGGCACCCCTCTGGCGGGATACCTAGTTGATGGCGGTATCCATTCGCCATGTCGCAAAGTCTTTTTCAGGCTCCTGTACCCTTTTGTAGTACGCCCTCGATCTTTGCCGCTCTTGGTCGGGGACTGCTTATTAATCGCAGCTAACCTGCATATCTGCAGGCCTTTCAGCCATCCGCCACCTGCTGACCCCCATAGTAGCCTGAGCCCGGCCCTATGCTCTATCTATCTATCTATCTATCTATCTATCTATCTATCTATCTATCTATCTATCTATCTATCTATCTATCTATCTATCTATCTATCTATCTATCTATCTATCTATCTATCTATCTATCTATCTATCTATCTATCTATCTATCTATCTATCTATCTATCTATCTATCTATCTATCTATCTATCTATCTATCTATCTATCTATCTATCTATCTATCTATCTATCTATCTATCTATCTATCTATCTATCTATCTATCTATCTATCTATCTATCTATCTATCTATCTATCTATCTATCTATCTATCTATCTATCTATCTATCTATCTATCTATCTATCTATCTATCTATCTATCTATCTATCTATCTATCTATCTATCTATCTATCTATCTATCTATCTATCTATCTATCTATCTATCTATCTATCTATCTATCTATCTATCTATCTATCTATCTATCTATCTATCTATCTATCTATCTATCTATCTATCTATCTATCTATCTATCTATCTATCTATCTATCTATCTATCTATCTATCTATCTATCTTTTTTTTTTTTTTTTTTTTTTTTTTTTTTTTTTTTGCGTTGGAGGTGTGGAATCTTCAAAAGATGTATCCAACCCGTGTTGAAAAACATGTACGATTCGCCTGTGCGCCTACGTACTAAACCACACCCCCCTCGACCCCGATCCCCGCGGGACTGCCAATTGGTATTACTTCGCGGGGTAGGTTTGCCCCTTCTGGGCCTATCCTCTGTTTATCGCAATGGATTGCGAACTAGTTTCTGCTGCTCTGCGTGCCGCTTCCGCGACCCGTAAGGATTTGTTGACATTTGTGATGAATGAGTTCACTGCGTGCCAATTATCCTCCGACCTCAACATTATGCCAATGATGCTGCTGCTCATTATAGGCTCCCCAAGAAATCTTTCCAGCCTGTTTCTGGCCCCGGAAAATCGTGGGCATGTAAAAACGACATGTTCAGCTGTTTCGTCTTCTCCGTTGCACTCTGGACACCTTGGAGAACTGTCGTGACCGAATCGGTGCAAATAACTCCTATAACCTCCGTGCCCAGTGAGAAATTGTGTTAGGTTATAGTTCACCTCTCCATGCTTACGATTTATCCATGTGCTTATTGAAGGGATAAGTCTAAACGTCCACCGGCCTTTAGGGGAGTTTTCCCAACGCCTCTGCCAATTTTGTATAGTTTTCTCTTTTTCAATTTTCCGGATTTGTTTCCTGCAGGTCCCCGGATTTTCAGTTGTCGCTCTAAATGTATTTGATAGCTCCTTCGCAGTTATGTCTATAGGGGCGATTCCCGACACCACGTTTGCCGCTTCTCCCGACACTGTCCGGAAGGCACTACATACTCTTAGACTGCTTCTCCTAAATACAGAAAGCATATCCCTTTTGGAAGATTTGCTTATTGCCTTTTCCCAGACTGGCGATCCATATAGGAGTACTGAGTTGGTAACGTGTGAGATTAATACTCTACGACTTTGTCGTGGTCCGCCAATGTTAGGCATCATTCTAGCTAATGCGTTTGATACAGCCGTTGCCTTCTTACATGCATAATCCATGTGCTTTCGAAAGTTAAGCCGGTCGTCTATCATGACTCCCAAGTACTTAATTGCCTCCTTTGATGTAATAGTTACCTCTCCTACTTTTATTGATAAAGACTCTCTCTTTCTCCTTCCACTTATGAGTACCATCTCTGTTTTGTGTTCTGCTAGCTGAAGGCTTACCGATGTTAACCAGCCCTTTATTATTCTGATTGTCTCGTTGGCATATAATTGGACCTCGTCCAGATATCTCGACTGGACTAGTACCGCTATGTCGTCTGCAAAGCCTACCACATTTGCCTCGTCTGGTATTCTTAACTTAAAGATTCCGTTATACATTATGTTCCACAATAGGGGTCCTAGAACAGAGCCCTGGGGAACACCCGATGTAATATTATATGATCTAATGCCTCTATCAGTCTCAGCCCACAAACATCTTTTAGAAAAATAGCTTTGGATAATTCTGATTAGGTACTCGGGGGCATTAACATTTCTCAGCGATGACACGACATGCTTCCATGCAGCAGAATTGAAAGCATTTTTGATGTCCAGCGTTATTACAGCACAATATTTCCTTTCCTTGCCCTTTCCATTTATTGCTCTTTTGGCCGTGCCAACAACAAATTCAATAGCATCTATAGTTGACTTGTTCTTACGAAATCCGTATTGTCTTTCGGACAAGCCCTGCACATTTTCGACTGATTCTAGAAGCCTGTTATATATTATTCTCTCGAGACATTTGCCTATAGTATCCAAGAGGCATATTGGTCTATACGACTCGGGTTCTCCGAGAAATTTACCAGGCTTAGGTATTAGTATAAGCTTTTGCTTCTTCCAATTATCGGGAAAAATCCCAAACTGCAAACATTTTTTAAACAGTTGAGCGAATATTGTTGGCTTTATAGAAAGCGCAAGTTTCAAGGCTTTATTTGGAATGCCATCTAATCCCGGAGCTTTTTTATCGGCAATCTTTGAACTCATCCTTATAATCTCATCGTCGGTAATCTCCACGTCGTATGGGGTTGCAGCACTCGGGGCACCTGAGTGTGGTTCTCCTTCTGGAAATAAAACTTCCACTATCCTATCTATAAGGCTTGGGCATGTGATTTTTTGGGATTTTTTCCACCTAAGACGTGTCATTACAACGTAGAACGCCTTACCCCAAGGATTTGCGTCGGCTTCTTTACACAGCTTCTTAAAGCATTCGGCTTTACTGGAGTTAATGGCTTTCTGCAGGTTTTTTCTGGCCTGATGGTAAGCATCTCTTCTCTCTAGGAGGTCTGGTTGGGATCTACCTCTTTGGAAGAGTCTCCTGGATTTTAAGCATTCCTTTCTAAGCACAGCTATATGCTTATTCCACCAGTAGTTTTCTTTTCGTCTATTGTTCGACCGTTTAGTTGGCATGGATGAATCACAGGCAGTCGCAAGGGCTGTTGAGATTTGTTTCACCATGTCAGCCACTTCGCCCTCAACGATTTGTTGGCTGCAAAATGTTTCGGCAAAGGCCCCCGTATCAAGCTTATCACTCGACCAGCCCTGAAAAATTGTCCTTCCGCGTGGTAGCCGTACTTCCCGTTGAATTGTGAACACTATGGCCTGATGGTCGCTATGCGTATAGTGTTCGCTTACACGCCATGTCATGTTTCTAGCCAGATTGTTGCTTACAAAGGTTAAATCCACGATCGACCCAGTGCTCCCCCTCCTAAAAGTGTTTTTTTCGCCCCTATTAGCTAGTATAACATCCAGCCTTGAGAAGGCATCTAGAAGTATTCTTCCTCTCTCGTTTGTCCTCCTACTACCCAGTCTTGGGCCCAGGCATTAAAATCTCCTCCAACAATTATTGGATTGTGTTGTGAGGCATCTAAGACAAGAGTGTCGATTAATCTCTTGTAGTCCGGTAGTGCTATGTTGGGTGATATATAGCAACTGTATATATATATACCATCTATCTTTACTCTGGCATATCCCTCTTCTGATCTTTTCATGCCTTCCTCTATTGCTTTACTTCCGCAAGCCCAGACTGCGGATTTGCCAGTTGAGTCCCGTTCCCACTCCATTTTTTCCAAATTTTTGTACTGTTCGGAAATAATTGCGACGTCTATTTCCAGCTCATGGATGGTCTGCGATAGGAGATCTTGGGCAACGGCACAGTGATTTACGTTAAGTTGAATTAATTTCATTTTGATTTAATAGTTAACGCCCTCTGAAACGCTGGACATCTATAGCTACCGGCAGCGTGTTTCAGGTTACTTCTCCTATTGGATTTGCATAGCACACAGTTTAATTCCCCTTTGCATTGTCTAGCAAAATGACCTTCGAGTCCACACTTTAAGCAAAGGTGAGATCTGTCAATCTCCGATTTACAGAACCTCGATATGTGTCCAAATTCGAAGCACCTGAAGCATTTTGTTGGTGTTAACACCTCCCTTATGCGGCAGACGGACCATCCTATTTTAATTCTACCAAGCTTTAGTGCCTCTCTCGCCGACGCCACTGGAAGGCTGATTTTGGCAGACTGTGTGCCTCCAAAGGATTTCCACATGGATTTCACAATGCTTTCGTCCAACTCAGGTATTTTAAGTTCAGCTCTAAAGGCCTGACATATTTCTTCCTTTGTAGTTATATCATCCATATCTTTGCATATTATTACCAGCTCTTCTTTAAGGGTCCTTACTACCACACTTCCTTCCAATGACCTTTCAATCTTTTCATTGAAGTTCCTCGCATTATCTATTCCCTTTGTTCTTAATTCTAGCAATAGATCTCCTTTCTGAGTTCTTCGAATTTTGTTGACTTCGCCTCCCAATTCCTTCAGTGCGGGATCTGTTCTTATCTTTTTCAGAATGTCGGCGTATGAAGTTTCTCCTTTAGCAGATATTATCATCCTGTCTGGTTTTGGTTTACGTAAACCTTTTCTCCCCCTTTTTTTTTTTTTTTTTTTTTGCGCGTATCCTCTTATTTAACGGTGCTGGCCTATTGCCATTTGACTTGGGTGTTTCGCTGATTACTGATGGAGTATCCCGTATCTTTTCATTTTGTGCCTGTCGTTTCTTCATCCCCCTTTTGTTGACAGTCGTCCACTTATTTGACGGTGCTGGGTTTTCGACATTTGCCCTAGGTGTTTCCAATCTCTCTTTACTTGGGGGAGTATACCGGCTCTTGTCGTTCTGGGCAAGTTGTTTCTTCCTCTTCGGTGACGGCATTTTCGTCTCGACTTCACTCTTATCGCCTTTGCGTTTTGACTCGCTTCTAGGCCACACTATAGGGGAGGTCTGTGTAGCATGTTCAGTGATATCACAAGGTGTATCTCGGCCGCTGTGGTTATCGTCTCTTACTTTATTATATACTGCTCTTATTGTCCTAATCTGCTCTCTGATGGCATGGTGGACGTTGTTTCTACTTTTCACGTAGTCCATTAGGCCTACTATGAGATTACCTAATTCTAAGAATGAATCAGATGTTTTTTCGCTACCTTTTGGCGTCTCGATCAAAAGGTTCTGCTCGAGATGTGTTGTGTGCGCCCTCTTTATAACTGACGTTCTCTCAGGAGAAACATTATCCAAATTTGTGCACTTCTGGACATTTTCCTTGCTCATCGGTACTTGTGGTGTACCTTCGCTTGCAGAAGTGCTTTGAGGTGGCGTTCTTTTCATTGCCCTACTTCTGTCAAAAGGATTAATTACTTCAAACCGCCCACTGGGGTAAAATAATGGTCCAATCCTCCAGTTGGTTGGGTATTAGTGTATCCTACATTGTCAGACTCCGATTGGTGATCGTTGCTTGTAGCTTTATCTGCTACCCTAGCCAAGCTTACCGGGGTAACATTGCAGGCGCTGGATAACGACGACTGGTAGCCTGCTCGCGCACTACCCAAAGCCGCCGGTACTGGGGTCATTACTCCCTGCACCGTAACTTGTTTTCCATTATTAACTTCCATGGTGTATTTTTTATTCCGGGGTCCTACCCGTAGCGTTTTATACCTAGCCGCCAGGATTTCGGTTTACAGCCGCTCCTAACCTGGAGAACAGACGCTGACCAAGTAGCCGCCCAATCTGGGTCAGACGCTACTGGGGTTTCATTGTCTGGGGTGCCAAGAATCCGTCCCGCTCCTTATTGCACCTCCCGTGAGGGATACATAGTTAATGGCAGTATCCATTTGCCATGTCGCGTAAACTTTTTCAGGCATGGTTGTATTTCGTATTCAGCCGCTCCTAACATGGAGAACAAACGCTGGCCAAGTAGCCGCCCAATCTGGGTCAGACGCTACCGGGGTTTTTATTTGACTGGGGATCCATGGAGGCGTCAAACTCCTTACTGCACCTCTCTTGAGGGCGCCCCTATGGAGGGATACCTAGTAAATGGCGGCATCCATTCGCCATGTCGCATAGTCCTTTTCAGACACTTGTACCCTTTTGTAGTACGCCCAAGGACTTTTGCCGCTCATGGTCGGGGACTGCTTATTAATCGCAGCTAACCTGCATATCTGCAGGCCTTTCAGCCATCCGCCACCTGCTGACCCCCATAGTAGCCTGAGCTCGGCCCTTTCTATCTATCTATCTATCTATCTATCTATCTATCTATCTATCTATCTATCTATCTATCTATCTATCTATCTATCTATCTATCTATCTATCTATCTATCTATCTATCTATCTATCTATCTATCTATCTATCTATCTATCTATCTATCTATCTATCTATCTATCTATCTATCTATCTATCTATCTATCTATCTATCTATCTATCTATCTATCTATCTATCTATCTATCTATCTATCTATCTATCTATCTATCTATCTATCTATCTATCTATCTATCTATCTATCTATCTATCTATCTATCTATCTATCTATCTATCTATCTATCTATCTATCTATCTATCTATCTATCTATCTACTATCTATCTATCTATCTATCTATCTATCTATCTATCTATCTATCTATCTATCTTTTTTTTTTTTTTGTGTAGGTAGGTGAAAATCTTTCATCAGATACCCATGGTCCTTTACCCCCTGGGTTATGTCGGATTCCTACAGACTAAAAACACCTCCTTTCTCTTCCCTCAGCCCTGCGGAACTGTCTGTAATGATATTCCTTCGCAGGGTCGGATAGACCTAATTAGTCTCTGCTTCTACCTGCAACAGCATCTTTCTGTGCTTTTCTTCCTCCCTCAGCTTTTTGTGGACTTCCTGGACCAGAGAGCAGGTCGCATCCCAGTTCTCTTTCTTTCTAGTCATCACGTCTATTATGTTTTCAGCATTTATACTCTGTCCTATTAGATCCTCTGCGTGCATACGCTCGTTTTCAAATCTTGGACAGCAAAACATAACGTGTTCTGCATCCTCTAATTGGTTTGTGCAAGAGGGACAATTTGGTGACGTGTCGAGTCCAAACTTGTGCAGATATTTTCTGTACCCTCCATGTCCCGTGAGAAATTGCGTTAGGTGGTAGTTCGCCTCGCCCTGCTTCCTCTTTAGCCAAGGCTCTATTTTCGGTATAAGTCTAAAAGTCCATCTCCCCTTTCCACTTTCCTCCCATCTCTTCTGCCATGCCTGCATGGTTTTCAGTCTCTCCATTTTTGGGATCTCATTTGCATTTGCTGGACTCAGTCTTTTGCGCTCATACACGCGCTTTGCCTCGTCTGCCAATATGTCAATTGGTATTATTCCCGCTATAACGTAAGCTGCGTCATCCGATGTAGTTCTATATGCGCTGCTTACTCTTAAGGCACATAATCTGTATACGGAGTTTAGTTTGGCCGCAGCCAACTTTACTTTAAGAGCTTCCGACCATATTGGTGCAGCGTATAAAATGGTTGATTTTACCACTGTATAGATTAGCTTTCTCTTCCCATGCCTAGGTCCACCTACGTTTGGCATCATCCTTGACAAAGCTTCCACGATGTTCGATGCCTTAGTGCATATTTTTTCAATATGTGGTCTGAACTTTAGTTTGTCATCTATTACCACTCCTAGGTACGTAAGTTGCTGCTGGGATGTAATGATGTGTTTTCCTATTTTTATGTTTATTTTCTCCCGTTTTGGACGACTGCTAATTAGTAATACTTCTGTTTTATGTTCTGCTAGTTCCAAGCCGCTAGACTTCATCCATGAACGGATGGCATACACCGTTTCATTCGCCAGTAATTCGACTTCGTCCACATGCCTAGCAGTGACCACGATCGCGATGTCATCGGCGAAGCATACTGTTGTTGCCTCCTCTGGTATGTTAAGGTTCAGTACCCCATTGTACATAATATTCCACAGTAACGGTCCTAGAACCGATCCCTGTGGAACGCCTGCGGTTATGTTGTATTTACTCGTGCCCAAATCCGTGTTGTAGCGAAGCTCCCTCTCAGAAAAGTAGCTTCCCACAATTTTAGTCAAGTACACCGGTACTCCTAGTCTGCCTAGGTTGTCCATTATACGTTCCCAGTTTGCGGTATTAAAAGCATTTTTTACATCTAGAGTTATCAATGCGCAGTATTTTTTTCTTGCTCCCTGCCCTTCTATAGCTCTTTTCGCTGTGTCCACTACTATCTTAATAGCATCCATAGTCGATCTCGACTTCCTGAATCCGTACTGGTGGTCTGAGAGTCCACCCCTTGCCTCCACAATTGGGACCAATCTATTATAGATTACTCTCTCCAAAGTTTTCCCAATAGAATCAAGCAGACATATTGGCCTGTATGATGAAGGGTCTCCTAATGTTTTGTTCGGTTTTGGAATGAGAACCAATATCTGTTTCTTCCAGCAATCAGGAAATGTTCCCTTCTCCAAGCAACGGTTGAAAACTTCAACAAATAGGCTTGGGTTGATTTGCATTGCCTTTTTTAATGCCTTGTTAGGGATACTATCAGGGCCTGGAGCCTTTTTGTCTGATAGCTTCATCGCTATCTGGATAAGTTCCTCTTCCGTTACTGCCGTTACTGTATCCGGACCTATAGTCGTGTTGTTAGTTCGCATTGCTTCGGTGTGTCTCGGAAACAGAGTTTCAACGATTTGTCTCACTAAAAGGGGGCATGTGGGTTGTGGTGATCTTCCTGCCTTGAGGCGGGAGGTAACTAATTTATATGCCTTTCCCCATGGATCTGCATCCGCATCCAGGCATATCTGCCTAAAGCAATTAATTTTACTCCTTGTTATAGCGCGTTGGAGTTCTTTTCTTAGTCGCTTATATTCGGTTTGTCGTGCAATAAAATCGGGTCGGTTTCTTTGTCGTTGGCTCCTTCTTCTAGCACTGAGGCATTGTTTGCGTAGGCTAGCTATTTCTGGGTTCCACCAGTATATTGGTCGCCGGTTTTCCGAATCCCTTCGTTTCGGCATGGAAGTGTCACACGCCTGTTTAAGTTTCGACATTAAATGTTCGACCATTTCCGAGGCTGTGCCATCAAAGGATCGGACATTAACAATTTTCTCCCTAAAGGTTTCCAAGTCCATTTTGCCGGCTGCCCATCCCCTATAAGTGGGGTGTGCGTCCTTCACCCGGTCTATCTATCTATCTATCTATCTTTTTTTTTTTTTTTTTTTTTTTTTCCATTAGGCAGGTGTAAAATCTTACATAAGATTCCCGTGTCCTTCTTGACCCCGGGATATGTCGGATTCCTACCGACTAAAAAACACCTCCTGCGTCATTCAGCACCCTGCGGAACTGTCCCTAGAGATACTGCATCGCAGGGTCCGAAAGCCATATTTAGGCTGCGTCCATTGTTTGAGCTTTCCTTAGTCTCTCCTCTATTACTAATTTTTGATGAATGTTTTTAATCATTGAGCATACTATATCCCAGTGTTCCTTTCCGTTGAGAATTATACTTATAATGTTTTCAACGTGCAGCTGTGTCCCAATCTCTTCTTCTGCCGATCGTACCTTAAGCGTGGGCAGTGGAACATGACGTGTTCTGGATCTTCTTCTTGATTCGAGCATGTAGGACAGTATGGACTACTGTCCAGGCCAAATCTGTACAGGTAGCTTCGGTAACCTCCATGACCAGAGAGGAATTGCGTCAATTAGTAGTTTACCTCTCCATGTCTTCTGTTTAACCAATTATTTATTTCCGGAATAAGTTTGAAAGTCCATCTCCCATTGCGGCTGGCTTCCCACCTACTCTGCCATTGTCTTATAGATTTTTCTCTCTCAAGTTTACGTACACTATTGCCAGGTTGTGTTGAGGTTCTCCTTATATCGTCTAATCTCTTAGCTTCATCTGCTAAAATATCTATGGGAATCATTCCCGATATGACTTGGGCCGCTTCATCAGAATTGGTTCGATATGAGCAGCATACTCGTAGGGCAGATAGTCTGTATACCGACTTCAGTTTCTTCGCTATGCTTTTTACTTTCAAAGCTCCTGTCCATATGGGGGCGGCGTATAATATAACTGAGCTCACCACTGTGTATATAATTCTCCTTTTACATTGCCTAGGTCCGCCCACATTTGGCATCATTCTTTCCAGTGCTGCTCTGACGTTTGCCGCTTTGTTAGCAATGTACTCAACATGTGTTCTAAAGTTTAGTCTCGCATCAATAAAAACTCCCAGATATTTCAAACTCGGTTTTGAGGTAATTTGATGCTCTCCCACCAGGATTCTAATATTTTCTCGTTTTCGTCTGCTTGAAACGAGTACGACCTCAGTCTTATGTTCCGCGAGCTCAAGACCTGCACTTTTCATCCAATTTTGGATAGTCCAGACTACTTCGTTGGAGATAAGCTCGACTTCGTCTATGAATCTTGCCGCGACCGTAACAGCTATGTCGTCGGCGAAACCTATAATGTTTGCTTCTACCGGGATATCCAGCTCGAGTACATCGTTGTACATTATGTTACACAGAAGCGGGCCAAGCACCGAGCCTTGTGGGACTCCTGCAGTGACTTGGCGTGTTACGACCCCTTCATCAGTGTTGTAGCACAACTTCCTGTCTGTGAAGTAGCTTTCTATTACCTTAGCTAGGCATGTCGGTATGCCAATTCTATTTAGCTTTTCAATTATTTTTGCCCAATTTGCAGAGTTAAATACGTTTTTTACGTCCAGCGTTATTATTGCACAGTATTTTTTATTTGCTCCCTTTCCTTCTATCGCAGTTCGGGCATTTTCTATCACCATACGTATCGCATCGATTGTCGATCTAGCTTTCCGGAATCCGTATTGTCGGTTTGAAAGCCCGCCCTTTGCCTCTACAATGGGCAGCAATCTATTACATATGATTTTCTCAAAAATTTTCCCATTCGTGTCGAGTAGACATATTGGCCTATACGATGAGGGAACACCTTGTGGTTTATTGGGTTTTGGTATAAGCACCAGATTTTGCTTTTTCCACTGTTCTGGGAAGACTCCTTCCTTTAAGCATTCGTTGAATACCTCCACGAATAAGTTTGTTGCTGCTTTAATCGCGACCTTAAGAGCGTTGTTAGGGATTCCATCCGGCCCTTGAGCTTTGTTGTCTCCGATTCTCTTAGTTATATCGAGCACTTCTTCTTCTGTTACCAGCGGTATTGTTTCCGTTTGTGTTATACTTGTCGCGACTCGAGTTACACTCTCATGCTCTGGGAACAAGGATTTTACAATTCTTTCTAGCAGGACTGGGCAACCTGGTTGCGGGGATTTCCTGTTCTTAAGTCGTGATTTTACCACTCGATACAACTTCCCCCAAGGGTCTGCATTTGCCTCTAGGCATATCTTGTTAAAGCTATTTTTCTTACTCCTCAAAATAGCATGTTGGAACTCCCGTCTTGCCGCCTGGAATTCGCAGAATGCTTCTTCAAAGTTGTGCCGCCCTCTACCACGTGTTGCTTGTCTTCTAGCTCTTAGACACTTCGATCGGAGGTCGCTTATTTCCGTGTTCCACCAATAGTTGGGTGGGCAATTTCTTGTCGCCCTTCGTTTTGGCATTGATGCGTCACATGCCCGTTTGAGTTGCAATGAAATTTGTCTGACCTTTTCCACTGCTGTACCATTCAGTTCAATGTTGTTATCAAATTCCTGCTTGAAAACTTCCACGTCCAGTCGCTTAGAGGCCCAGCCACTATAGTTTGCTTTAGTATCCTTTTTAGCAGGTTTTTTCCTGTTAATTGAGAATATAATCGCCCGGTGATCGCTATGCGTGTATTGGTCACTGACCCTCCACTTTAAGTCCCTTGCCAAAGTAGTGCTCGCAAATGTTAGATCTACTATCGAGCTTCTTCCAATAGTAGAGAATGTTGGAGCGCTACCACTGTTTACTAAGACTAGGTTACGGCCAGCAAGCGCTTCGAGCAGGATACGGCCTCTGGTATTTGTTTTCCTGCTTCCCCATTCGACTGCCCACGCATTGAAGTCTCCTGCTATGATTTTCGGGTTATAATTGTCCGAGTCTCTTAGCAAATTATCTAACATATTTTCAAATTCGCTTATTGTTGCACTGGGGCGTGCATAGCAACTGTATATATGTATACCGCCGATTTTAGCCCTTGTAAATCCATCATTTGAGTGCACCGAGATTTCCTCCATGGCTTTGTTGCCACATGCCCAGATTGCTGCTTTGCCTGACTGGTCTTTCACCCAAACATTATCATTCATGTTCTTATATTGTTCGCAGAGAATGGCGACGTCAACACAAGTTTCGCGGATAGTCTGCGAAAGCAAGTCCTGCGCCGCCTGACACCGGTTGAGATTTAGTTGCAGAATTCTCATTTTCGCAGTTTGCTAAGAGCCCGTCTGAATACGGGACATCTTCCACTCCCTGCCACGTGATTTACAGAAGCGCCCTCCACTTCCCTACAAAACATGCAGTTTGGATTGCTGGTACATTCCTTCGCGATATGTCCGCTTTCTCCGCACTTCCTGCATAACTTCGACCTATCGTGATGATTTGAGCACGATGAAGTAACATGTCCATATTCTAGACATCGGAAGCATTTTCTTAAAAGCACCTTTTGTCGTAACCGGCATACCACCCATCCGATTCTGACCTTGCCAATTTCAAGGGCCCTACGGCCAAGCTCAACTGGTAGGCTTATCGTTGCTATCTGTGTGCCGCCGTAAGCCTTTCTAAGGCTTCTTACGTCCGATTCCCTTAGTTCCGATACACTTAGCAGGTCGTTAAGAGCTCTGCTTATGTCGTCTTTTGTTGTTATCTCATCGATGTCTTTGCATTCAATTAGTATCTCCGCTGTGCGTGTTACAATATTTGCTTGCATCCCCACCGACTTTTCCACCTTTCCTTGAAACTGCCTAACGCTATCTTTGTCGTTCGTGTCAATTTCCAAAAGTAGGTCTCCTTTCAGGGTTCTTCTTATACGAGACACCCGTTCCCCAAGGTCCTTAAGACTTGGATCTGATTTTATATGCTTTAATATATCCGCATAGCTTGTTTCTCCTTTCGTTGATATGATCATTACATCTTTCTTTTCCTTTCTTTTTTGGGGTTTCCTTTTGGGTTTCCTTCTGCGCTTCCTTTTGGGTTTCACAGTTTTCCAAGGGTTAGTTTCCTCACTGGTGTGCGGATTTCCTGTGACATCATGGTTTACCAACCGCATATCTTTTTGTGTTTTACCTGTGTTTTTACTTCTTTTAGCCTGGTAAGATTCTGGTGATACTTCCTCAGATTCTCTTCCTCGCTTAGAGTCATTTTCAGGTTGTCGCTTCCCCGTAGTGGTTTGGGTTGACTTGTCCCTTGTTTCAGGTACTCTAGCTGTCACCCTGTTAGGCACTTCCGCTCTAGCTTTGTTGTACATTGCTTTTATGGCTCTTGCCTTCTCCTTTATTGCGTGATGAACGTTGTTTTTGTCCTTCATAAACTCTATTAGTCCTGATATAATATTTCCGAGTTCTACGAAGTATTCGTTTCCCGGGCTATTTTCTATCTGGGCTGCGAGTTGCACGTTCGGTGTGGTGTACTCCCTCTGTGGCGAACTACTTTGCGTTGTTGGTGGGGACCTTAGAATTCCAGAGTTTCTACGGAAAGGGTTTTCCATATTCCACCGCTCCTTATTTGTGTTGCCTGTAGTTTTACCTTCTAATTCAGCCAGGTGTGCTACCGGGTTAGAAGTATTACGGTAATTTGATCTCGACGACTGGGAGCCCGTTTTCTCACTCACCAAAGCCGCCGGTACTGGGTTTATTACTCCCTGCACCGTAACGTTTGATACTTTATTTTCCATATTTGGGGGGTTAAAGGGGTTGTGCGTTTTATACCTATCCGCCAGGTGTTGAGGTTACGGCCGTTCCTAACATGGATGCAGACGCCGACCAGGAAGCCGTCCACTATGGATACCGTCGTGCCTGGGTTTCTGACTAGGGATCCACGAAGTTGTCAACCTTCCAACTGCTCCTCTTCTAAGGGCACCCATGTGGATGGATACTTGATTGAAGGGCGGTACCCCTCGCACCGTTCTTGACTGGGGGAGCCACGGAGGCGTCACTCTCCTACTACTCCTCTCTTGAGTGTAGCCCCTGTGGGAGATACTTAGCAAGTTTCGGTACCTTCTCGCCACGTCGCAGAGTTTTCCTAGGGCATTAACACCTTTTTCTAGTGTACCCTCGCACTCTGCCGCTCTCGGTCGGGGACTGCTTATTTAATATTCGCAGCTAGCCTGAATATCTTCAGGCATTTCAGCTATCCGCCACCTGCTGACCCCCATGGTAGCCTGAGCACGGCCCCATGTCTATCTATCTATCTATCTATCTATCTATCTTTTTTTTTTTAAACGAGGAAAAAATCATCGAAAGACCCTGGCCAGATGGTAGCGCCAGGAGTGCGAGACTTTAACACGCTAAAACAACCTCGTTTCAACAGCCCAAGAGTCCCTGTGGAACTACCGCAAAGTATTACCTCACAGGGTGGGAAAAGGTAGAAACCTACACTAGACTAATTCGATTCCCCTTCGAATCCTTTCTTCACTACGTAGTTCAATTATAACCAATTTCACAAAATTACATACATGTTCCCAATTGCCCAAGGATGACAACATTATATATACAATGCTTGTTGGTCTGACTCTACATCCTACTAACACTTCCAAGTTGGCCCTCCCATCATTGAACCGAGGACAAATGAAAAATACATGTTCGGCATCCTCTTCCACATCACCAGTGCAGTATGGACAGAACGGATCCCTCTCAATTTTAAAACGGTACAGGTACGACTTAAAGCAACCATGTCCACTTAACATATGCGAGAGATAAAAGTTTAGGTCACCATGTTTCCTGTAGAACCAGTCTTCAATGTTGGGGATTAACTTATACGTCCATCTACCCTTGTCGGATGTTGACCAGCGTGCTTGCCACTTAGCAACCATTATGTTCCTCTCCATTTTGCGAATATTTACATTACCTACAGTTTCTGCTGTAGGTGTTATAAACTCTCGAGCTTGCAGGTCTATTGGTATCAGACCAGCAATAACAAAAGCTGCTTCGTCTGACACAGTCCGAAAGGCACAGCATACTCGTAGGGCAGTGAGCCTATACACTGAGGTAATGAGTTTAGAATAAGTTGAATGCTTCAAAGAGTCTGACCATATGGGGGATGCATACAGAATTATACTCTTCAAAACTTCCGATAAGAGTTTTCTCTGTAGGTATTTTGGGCCCCTTGTGTTTGGCATTATTCGGGACAGTGCTAGACATGTTTTTGTAGTTTTTGAACTTACGTACTGCAGATGATCTTTAAACGAGAGACGACAGTCAATCATAACGCCAAGATATTTAAGATACGGCATTGTCTCCATGCAACATGTTCCAATATTTAGCTTTAACGTTTCTCTTGATTTTCGACTACTGATAAGTACCGCTTCGGTTTTATGATCGGCTAAGGATAGTCCCACAGATGAGAGCCAGGTTGAACAACTTGTATACTGGCATTGGTAACAGTTTCCGCTTCTTGTAGCTCCTTGGCTACACACACTAATGCTAAATCGTCGGCAAGCCCAACGATTGAAGCCCTTTCAGGTAGTTTTAGCTTTAGAACGCCGTCATACATTACGTTCCATAGCAGTGGACCAAGGACAGATCCTTGGGGAACGCCCATCGTCACCTGATACTGCTTTGTTCCTCTATCAGTATCATAAAACAGGACTCTATTTCGGAAATAATCCCTTATTATGGCCAATAAGTAACGCGGAATATTCAATCGAGTGAGGGTATTCACAATGACCTCCCAATTAGCTGTGTTGAAGGCGTTTTTACGTCTAGCGTGACGACTACGCAGTACTCTTTTGCACCATTTTTCCAGCACTTCCCTTCAATTGCCTTGGCTGCAGTTTCCACAACAACGTTGATGGCATCTACAGTTGACTTTGCTTTCCTGAAGCCGAATTGGTTATCAGATAGACCTCCAGCGGTCTCGACACAGGATTCCAATCTTTTAGAGATGATGCTCTCAAACAATTTTCCGCTTGTGTCTATCATACAGAGAGGTCGATAGGAGGACGGTTCATCAAGAGGTTTCTTATCTTTTGGCAACAAAACCAGTTTTTGTCTCTTCCACAATGATGGAAAGATGCCTTGTCTCAAACACGCATTTATCAGGGATGTAAATTGGTTTGGACAGCACTTGAAGGCTTCTTTCAGTACAAGATTTGGTATACAGTCCAAACCTGGAGCTTTCTTATCTTGGAATTTTACGATTACATCCTCGATTTCAGAACTTGTCACGATGGGATAGTCATATAAATCTTCTTGTATTTCATTTTCAAAGGAAGTCGGTGTTTCATAAGGAAAAAGGTGTTCCACGATTCCCTTAAGGACTGACTCATCTGTTGGTGCTGAGGGATTTAAACATTTAAGTTTCTTTGTTACCAATTTGTAGGCAAGTCCCCACGGGTTATCTTCAAGATCATCACAGATATCAAGAAAACATCTTCTCTTGCTTCTACGTATCGCTAACTTAAGCGATTTTCTCTTAGCCTTAAACGTTTGGTGATGAATATCATTCTCCGGTCTGCCTCGCGTTCTCGTATACTGTCGCCTAGCATGTAAGCATTCTGATCTCAGATGAGCTATTTCTTCATTCCACTAATAGACTGGTTGCTTATTTATGCTGTTTTTCCTTCTCACCATGGATGCATCACATGCTCGTGAGATTCTGTTAACTAATTGTTCTGCCATAGCTTCGGGTTCGCCATACAGATTCAAGTCCTCCATTGTGGTTTTGAATACATCTTTATCAAGTGTGTTAACTTTCCAGCCTGCCAACTTTGTTGTCCGCCTATTGACAGGTGCGGGTGGTTGTTCAAGTGCTATGTCTATAGTTATGGCATAGTGATCGCTGTGTGTGTAATGATCAGACAGACTCCATTTTACTCGACTTACAATACTACTGCTGGCAAAAGCTATGTCAATAATTGACCCACTTTCTCCTCTTCTAAAAGTTTGCTCATTTCCTGTGTTCATCAACACCACGTCAAGTACCGAAAATGCTTCAAGTAGTATCCTACCTCTTCCATCTGTTCGGGAGCTGCCCCAGTCAGTAGCCCATGCATTGAAATCACCTGCAATTAATACAGGATTTCTGGAGATCGCATCCGAGACTATGTTGTCTATAATGGTTTGGAATTCTCCTATAGTGTATCTTGGTGGAATATATCAACTGTAGATGTGTATTCCAGAAACTGTGGCGCGGGTAAATCCACATTGTGGTGTTGTTTTGTCCTGTAGTATTAACTTGTTGACCGACCAGATTGCTGAAGTGTTTGAACCATCAGACACCCAGTTTGGGGATTCAACATTTTGATATTGTTCACTTAGTATTGCAATGTCGACATTTAATTCACGAACATTCTGTTTAAGCAGCTCTTGAGCGGCTTGACAGTGGTTGGATTTATTTGGAGTATTCTCATTTTCCAGTTTTAAGTGACTGAAGCGCTTTTTGATAGTATGGACAAATTGCGCATCCTGTTACATGGTCACTCTTAGTGCTAGAAGCAGCACTACTACAAAGCATACACACGGGGCTTTCTTTACACGTTTTTATTTTGTGTCCAGTTTCTCCACACCGTAGGCATTTGCCTGAATGATCAAATTGGCTTCTGCAATTAGTAGTTGGATGACCAAAGTCCAGACATTTAAAGCATCTTCGTGGGCTTATTTTTTCTCGTATTCGGCACCGGACCCACCCGATGCGGATTTTAGCAACTTCCAGTAGTCTGTTTGCCAATCCAGCACTAAGGCTAATGGTGGCCGTTTGTGTACCTCCGTAAGCTTTCCTCAAAGATTTTATTGCAGAAAGCTGCAGTGTTTTAAACTCTTCAGATAGGTTCACTAACGCCTCGTGTACGTCTTCTCTATCTGTAACCTCATCAATATCTCTTATTTCGAGAAATATTTCGTGAGTCAACGCCCGAACTTCTGCCGTCGTGCCAAGGACTTCTTTTATTGTGTGCCTAAACTCACATGTACTCTGGTGCGCAGGCTTATTAAGTTCCAGAAGTAGTTCACCTCTCGCAGTTTTCCTTATATTATTCACATTCTGGCCAAGAATTTCCAATTTAGGATCTCTTTTTACTTTCTTTAGTATGTCGGCGTACGAGGTTTCTCCACACGTCTGGATAACAAGGGCATCTGGGCGGCCAGTTTTCCTTCTATTCCTTGTCTTAACAGGTTTCTTTCTATTTTTAGCCCTTGGGCGAACTTTGACCCAATCAGAGTTGGTCCTTTCACCTTCCGATGTTTCGGCTATGGTGTCTGTCAAAACAGTATTGCTCAGTGTACAGTTTTCTACACCATTACCAACTATCTTTGGGATAGTATCCTTTTTCTTCTTTGACTTGTTCTCCTTTGGGCTGAGGGTTGTGATGTCCCTCTTCCGTTTGGGAGCAGCTATTTGCGGTAGTTTTGGCCATAATGCCTCCTCTGTTTGGGTTTGCGTGCTAACAAGTACAGTTTCGTCACTTTTTGTGGGCGCACTATTATTCTCTTCCGAAACTTGCATAAAAAGCGCCTCTATCTCACGAGAAATTGTAACAATTTCCTTATGCACGTTAGTTTTTCCCTTAAGAAAATCCATTAATTTCCTAATTTTACCAACTAACTTATCCATATTTTTACTACGTGGATTTTTGCAGCTGCTAGACGTCTATCTATCTATCTATCTATCTATCTTTTTTTTTTTTTTTTTTTTATTGGACGTAATGATATAAATATCAATAGTGGCCCTACGATAACTCCACCAACTCCACCCCGGAACTACGTCAGCATTTCATCAGGACGGGGGGTTTTTTCCTTGTACGAGTCCTACATCCTCCTTCCTATCCCAAGGGTAGGAGGTTCGGAGCATCCGTACAGCGCATCTTCATTATGGAGTTTATGAAACGTTCACAGCACATCCACACTCTCTCAGACTCTAACATTTTGTTCACCATATTTTCCGGTGTCAATGTTGTATCCAGTTCATCATAAAGTTCTTGTCGTTTATCTGCCCATCTCTCACATTCAAAAAGCATGTGATTTGCGTCTTCCACGAGAGTCACGCATGTCTCACAGTTGCCAGCATCCCGGAGCTTAAACCTGTGCAGGTATCCGTTAAAACTACCATGATTAGTCATCACCTGTGTGAGAAAGTATCCCATGCTACCATGTTTTCTTTCTATCCAGACTCTAATATCGGGGATTAGTTTGTATGTCCACCTCCCATTTTCCTCCATATTCCAACGATCTTGCCATTTGGTTATTAGGGTTCTTCTTGCATTCTCCTTTATTTCAAGAATTTTTTGTTTTTGTTCCATCAAGCTGGATTGTTCACATTTTATACGTTTTGTCTCCTTATAAATCTCATTCTTTTCTAACACTAGTAAGTCTATTGGTGGTAGTCCCGCAAGAACTAGTGCTGCACTTGTAGGCACCGTACGGTATGCCGATATAATTCTAAGTGCACTTAGTCTCTGTGGCTTCTGCATTTCCCTTATTCTTTCCTTTATGCTCATCGACGTGGCAAATATCGGGGCAGCGTAAAGTAGCTGGGAGTGTATAACACTATTTATAAGCCTTCTTTTGTATGGCTTAGGACCCCCATAATTTGGCATTATCCTCGCCAGTGACGTTGCCGTTTGCATGGATTTTTTTCGTATCATAAGTACGTGTTGACCAAAGTTAAGTCTATCGTCAAGTTTTACACCAAGATAACGCAAACTCCGTTGAAAGTGTACTTCACTGCCTTCTAGGAAGATCTTTGGCGGTTTAAATGCTCTTCGATCCGTTACCAGGATTGCCTCAGTTTTTTCCACTGCTAGTTCCAATCCATTTGTCTTTAACCATCTGCTACAGCAAATAAGACTGTCGTTTGTTATTATTTCCAGTAGTTCTGGTTTTCTTTGAGATACAACGAGGGCAATATCGTCTGCGTACCCTATTATTTTTGCACCTGCTTGTAGTTTCATGTTCAATAGACCATCATACATTATGTTCCACAGGAAGGGGCCCAGCACGGATCCCTGTGGTACTCCTGCAGTGATACGATACTCTTTCATACCACTTTCTGTATCATACAGTAGGATTCTGTTGTCCAGGTAGTCCGCAATTATGTTGTACAGGTGACTGTGTACACCCTTGCTCTTAAGAGCGTCTAGGATTCGTTGCCACTTTGCAGTGTTGAAGGCATTTCTGATATCAAGTGTTATTATAGCACAATATTCCTTTGCCAATTTGGCCCGTGTGGCTATTTTCACCACTTCACCAATTGCATCTATTGTGCTCTTTCCCTTTCGGAAACCATATTGCATCGGGGATAATCCACCGAGGTTTTGCACGCATTCTTCCAGTCTTTGTAGTAGTACACTTTCCAGCAGTTTCCCCATTGAATCCAGCATACATAGAGGTCTGTATGAACCAGGTTCATTTAGAGGTTTATCACCCTTTTTTTAACAACACCAGCTTCTGTATTTTCCATTTTTCAGGAAAAGCCCCATTTTCAATGCACTTATTAAACGTATTGGTGATTAGTTCGGGCCATATTTCTCCTACTACCTGTATAACCTCGTTTGGGATACCATCAGGTCCAGGACTTTTGTTATTTTTTAGCTTCTTACAAGCAATTTTTACCTCGTCTGTACTCAGCGGAGTAAAAGCATCCATTTGTAATCTGGATTTGCGTCCCAGTGCATCTGCGTCTGAGGGAAAAAGCGTATCTACTATGGTTTTCGCCCATGTTGGCTCTTTAATACCGGGGATTGGTTTTGCCCCTCCCAGCTTCTTCATAGTTATCTTATATGGTTTACCCCACGGGTCGTCATCTATTTCCTTGCATAGATCTCTCCAACACTTTCTCTTGCTTTCTTTTATGGCACATCTTAGCGACTTTCGTGATCTTTTGTATTCAAACAAAAGGGTCGGATCTCCATGGTTTCTGGTTGATGCTCGTCGTGCAGCAAGACATTTGCACCTTAGCTCCCTGATTTCGTCATTCCACCAGTAGATGGGTTGTTTGTTGTTATACACTTTCGTTTTGGGCATTCCCACGTTACAAGCCTTTGTTATTGTTCTTGTAAGAGCCTTAGCCATATTGTCCACACTTGAATTGTTGGCTGGATAGTGCAGATTTCTATCTCTGGTTTGGGTTATGTACTCCGTGAGTTTTCTATCTATCTATCTATCTATCTATCTATCTATCTATCTATCTATCTATCTATCTATCTATCTATCTATCTATCTATCTATCTATGTATCTATCTATCTATCTATGTGTCTATCTATCTATTTATCTATCTGTCTATCTATCTATCTATCTATCTATCTATCTATCTATCTATATATCTATCTATCTATCTATCTATCTATCTATCTATCTATCTATCTATCTATCTATCTATCTATCTATCTATCTATCTATCTATCTATGTGTCTATCTATCTATTTATCTATCTATCTATCTATCTATCTATCTATCTATCTATCTATCTATCTATGTGTCTATCTATCTATCTATCTATCAATCTATCTATATATATATCTGTCTATCTATCTATCTATATATCTATCTATCTATCTATATATCTATCTATCTATCTATCTAGCTATCTTTTTTTTTTTTTTTTTTTTTTTTTTTTTTGTGTTGGGGGTGGAAACCTTCAATAGGTCCCAAGTGGGTATGTCGGATTCTTACCGACTAAAACCACCCCCACCGTCAACTCCACACTCTGCGGGACTGCCGTTAAGTATTACTTCGCAGGGTGGGTAGCGTAGTTTGCCACGTCCATTTGGTTATACGTTCATTAGATTCTACGTCCATTTAATATTCGCATATCATCTCACTGTTGTATTGCTCTCATATTATTCCTGAGCTGTTCCTCTCTGTTTACAATTGTTATGAAACCTGTAATGCTGTTCCAGTTTTCCTCTGACGCCATCATGACGTCCACGATGTTTTCCGGTGTTAAGTTGCGTCTTAGTTGTGATTCTAGTGTCCTTCTCTCCCCGTCAAATCGTTGGCATTTGAACATAACATGTTCCACGCTTTCATCCCGATCTGGACAGGCTGGACACCTCGCGGAGTCGCTATGTCCGAATCGACATAGGTAGCTTCTGTAGCCACCATGGCCCGATAAAAACTGTGTCAGATGATAACATATCTCCCCATGTTTGCGATTCATCCACTTTTCCACATTTGGGATTAACCTATGTGTCCACCGCCCACATGTAGAATGTTCCCATCTTCTTTGCCAGTTCAGTATAGATCTTCGTCTTTCGGTTTGTCGGATGATATTTGCGTGGGTGTGGTGGTTCTCCTTTTTTTCCAAGTATATTTTTGAAAACTCCCTGACAGTGATGTCAATCGGAATGATACCTGCTATCACACATGCTGCATCCAGCGATATAGTGCGATACCCGCTACAAACTCGAAGGCAACTTCTACGGAAGATAGACATCATATCCTTCCTGGAGGTGCACCTTAGTGAGTCTTCCCACAAGGGTGCTCCATAAAGAAGTATAGAATTTGCAACTCTTGAAAGTAGTAGTCTACGACTATGCCTAGGTCCACCTATATTTGGCATCATTCTAGCCAGTGAATTTTCCACTTTAGATGCCCTTTGACAGGAGTAGTCCGTATGCCTTTTAAAATTTAATCTGCTATCGATTATCACACCCAAGTATTTGATAGCGTCCGTAGAAACGATTTCGCTATTTCCAATTTTAAGTCTTAGAACTTCTTTGGATCTCTTGCTGCTGATCAACACCGCTTCCGTCTTCTGTTCTGCCAGTTGTAGCTCTAAGGATTCAAGCCACTTTTTTATGGTTCTGATGGTTTCGTTTGCGTAGAGCTGCACTTCATCAATATTTCCAGCTTGGACTACGACGGCTACGTCATCTGCGAAGCCCACGATCTTTGCCTCCTTGGGGACCTTTAATTTGAACACTCCGTCATACATAACGTTCCACAGCAGTGGACCAAGAACTGATCCCTGCGGGACTCCCGCTGTGATATTCGTTGATATCGTTCCGTTATCTGTTTCGTACCACAGAGTCCTTTCCGAAAAGTAGTCGTTCACTATTCTTATAAGGTACTCGGGGATATTTAGCCTTTTCAATGATGTTATTATTTGATTCCATCGCGCTGAGTTAAACGCATTCTTTATATCGAGTGTTATTATCGCGCAGTACTTCCTTCTTATGCCTTTACCCTGAATGGCACTTTTCGCAGTTTCCACAACTAGTTTTATTGCGTCAACTGTAGACTTTGCCTTCCGAAAGCCGAATTGCGTCTGTGAGATTCCATCAGTTTCGTCAATGACTTTTTGGATCCTACTATAAATGACTCTCTCTAAGCATTTGCCTACGGTGTCTAGAAGGCATATTGGTCTATACGACCCAGGTTCTCCTAGAGTTTTTCCGGGTTTTGGGATCAGGATGAGCTTCTGTTTTTTCCACAACTTTGGGAATACACCGCTGCCTAAGCAATTATTAAATAGTTTCGCAAACCAGTGTGGTGCTGTTTTAATTGCAGTCTTCAATGCCTTGTTTGGGATACAATCTGGCCCGGGGGCCTTTTTGTCACCAATTTTCGAACACAGTCCTAGTATTTCCTCATCGCTGACTGGTTCTGGGTTTGACTTATTTTGGCTTGATAGATCTCCAGTGTATTGTTCCCCTTGTTGGAATAGGGATACCACTATTTTACTTATTAACAAAGGGCAGGTTACCTGCGCTGATTTTTTCCCCTTCAATCGGGACATTACTACTCTATACGCGCTACCCCAGGGGTTAGAGTCGGATTCGTTACACAATTGTCTAAAACTGTGTTTTTTGCTCTTCTTTATGGCTTTTTGTAGATCATTTCTTACCAGGTGATATGCTTTTCTTCTTTCTTCAAAGTCTTCACTTGATCTTCCCCTTTGGTACCTTCTCCTGGCGTGGAGGCATTCTTTTGTGAGTACCGCTATTTCCTCATTCCACCAGTTGTTTTCTTTTCTTCTGCTGTTTCCTGCTACCCTTCTTCTTGGCATTGATGCATCACAGGCTGTCTTTAATGATTTTACTAATCTTTCCGTCATGTTATCTACAGGGCCATCTTCGAAATGCTGCATCTGAAACGTTTCTGCGAATGTATCTGAGTCAAGTTTGTCGCTTGCCCATCCATGAAAGAGAGCCCTTTTACTACTCTCTATCATGGGCTGCTGCCTGGTAATACTAAACTGTATTGCTTGGTGGTTACTGTGCGTATATTGTTCGCTTACCTTCCATTTAACGTCTGGGGCCAAGGAAGAACTTATGAATGTGATATCCACTATTGATCCAGATCCCGCTCTTCTAAAGGTGTGGGCGCTACCCCTATTTAATAAAACAACGTCAAGTAAGGAGAAGGCCTCCAAGAGTACCCTTCCTCTGTTATTTGTGCTGATACATCCCCATTCTACCGCGGCTGCATTAAAATCACCTGCTATAATGGTTGGTTTGTGCTGGTTTGCATCATATACCAAGTTTTCGATTACCCTCTCAAACTCTGGTAGGCTGATATTTGGCGACACGTAGCAACTATACACGTATAAACCGCCCATTTTTGCTCTAGTAAAGCCTTCTTGTGGATTCTTCGTTCCCTCCTCAATCGCCTTCTTTCCGCAGGCCCATACAGCTGCTCTTCCCGACTGGTCTTGTTCCCATACGTTTTTGTCCAGGTTCTTATACTGCTCGCTTACTATCGCCACGTCTATCTCCAGTTGGCAGATAGTTTGGGTTAGGGTATCTATATATCGATCTATCTATCTATCTATCTATCTATATATCTATCTATCTATCTATCTATCTATCTATCTATCTATCTATCTATCTTTTTTTTTTTATTGGACGTATTATCACTAACACCACCCCGGAACCACGTCAGTACTCCATCAGGACGGGTAGCTTATCTGCATCAGCACCTCAGTCGCGTTGTTTTATTCTTACGTCCCCCTTCATTTATCATGACAGGAGGTTCAGAACTAAGCTTTAGTTGTCGCCATCCTCACCACTGTGCTATATTCTTCTTCGTATCTCCTCCTGCGTACGAAGCTCTATCATTACCAGCTTCACATAGTCGCACACATGCTCCCAGTTATCCAGAGAGGACAACATGATCTCAATTATGTTCTCCACACCGATGCTTCTCCCTATCGAATGCTCCAGATTCGCTCTTTCACTGCTGAATCTTGGACAGGTGAAAAACACGTGTTCAGGGTCCTCAAATACATTACCAGCACAGGCCGCGCAAAATGGGTCCCTTTCGTGTTTAAAGCGATACAGGTACGACTTGAAACAGCCGTGTCCACTTATGAACTGCGTGAGATGGTAGTTCAAATCACCATGTTTTCTATTCACCCATACGTCTATTTTTGGTATTAACCTATGCGTCCATCGACCCTTGACAGATGCAGTCCATCGTATCTGCCATTCTGAAACGCTCGAAAGTCTTGCCGCATCCCGAATATTCGCCATGTTCGCCGAGACTCTCGAGTTAAATATGTACCTCTTCTCCTTAGCCAGCAGGTCGATTGGTACCATGCCCGCAATGACAAACGCTGCATCATCCGACACCGTTCGAAAGGCACAACACACACGAAGCGCCGCCAGTCTGTAGACGGAGTTTATCCCTTCCCTGTATGTCACAAACCTGGTGGCCTCTGACCATACTGGTGCTGCATACAGTATTATACTCTTCACAACCCCCGCAAGAACTTTCCTCTGTAGGTATTTGGGGCCCCTCGTGTTGGGCATTATACGACACAACGCTGAGCACGTTCCTCCAGCTTTGGTTTTTATGTAATCCAGGTGAGGTTTGAAAGACAAACGATTATCTATCATCACTCCCAAGTACTTAAGGTAATCCTTCGTTCTGATCGAGCATCCACCAACATTAAGGGTAATATACTCCACTATTTTCCGGCTAGTAATCAATACTGCCTCCGTTTTATGTTCAGCCAATGTTAAACCCATTGCATTTAGCCATGATCGGATCAGCTGTATGCTGCTATTGGTAACACTAACCGCCTCCTGCGTATATTTGGCCACCACCACCAGCGCAATGTCATCCGCAAACCCTACTAATTTAGTATCTCCGGGAGCATCAGCCTCAGTACACCATCGTACATCACATTCCACAGCAATGGCCCAAGGACAGACCCCTGTGGCACTCCGCCTGTTATACCATACTCTTGTATTCCATCGTCCGTATCATACACCAGTACTCTATCTCGGAAATAATCCTTAATTACTGCCACTAAATATTGAGGTACATTCAAGCCGCTTAAGGCATTCACGATCTTCCCCCAGTTCGCAGTATTGAACGCATTTTTAACATCCAGCGTTACAACCACACAATATTCCTTGGAACCAGTCCTCCAGCTTTCACCCTTAATAGCCTCCTTAGCTGTATCAACAACAACCCCTATAGCATCCATTGTCGATCTACATTTCCTGAAACCGTACTGGGCGTCAGATAGACCCCCTGTTGTCTCGATATGCGAGTCTAATCTTGTACAGATTATGCTCTCCAGCAGCTTACCGCACGTACCTATCATACATAGAGGTCTGTACGATGAAGGTTCCTCTAGTGGCTTATTGCTCTTGGGCAATAGCACCAGTCTCTGTCTTTTCCATCTTGATGGAAAGGATCCATGCCGAAGACAGGCGTTTATCAACTGCACTACTTGGTTCGAGCAACACCGAACAACTTCCTTCAATACCATGTTTGGTAAACCATCAAGCCCGGGGGCTTTTCCATCCTGGAACTTTGCTACAGCTTGCAGTATCTCAGCAGTGGTAACGAGCGGGAAACTAAAAACTTCATTGCCGCTGTGGTTCTCCCAATAGGTCGTACCCTGCTGCGGAAAAAGCTGCTTCACTATTCTGTCGAGCATTACTGGTTCACTCGGGGACGAATTATGCAGACAGTTCAACTTCTTCATCACTAGTTTATAGGCCATTCCAAATGGATTAAATTCAACGTCATCGCAAATGTTCAAGAAACACGACCGTTTGGCTTGACGTATAGCCAGTTTTAGCGCTCTCCTCTTAGCTTTAAGCTCTTGATGGTGCAGATCATTTCCCTGCCTACCACGCGTTCTCACATATACCCTTCTGGCTCGTATACAGTCCCTTCGCAGTTGGGCGATTTCCTTATTCCACCAATACACCGATGGTTTGGTTCCACCCTGTCCTCTTTTCCTCATCGAAGCATTGCAAGCATGAGTTACTTTCTTAATAAGGTGCTCAGACATTTGTTCTGGTGAACCACTCAAGATTATATCCTCCATATAAACTTTGAACAGTTCCTTGTCAAAAGTGTTAGCTTTCCAGCCCTTAGGGTTCCATCTGGGTACATTCGTTAACGTTGGTACCAATGGATCGTTTCCTATGTCCATGATTATAGCACTATGATCGCTGTGTGTATAATGGTCACTAATAGACCACTGTATTCGGTTCGAAATGTTTGCGCTGGCAAACGCAACATCTATTATAGAACCTCCTCCATTACGATTGAACGTCTGCTCATTTCCAGAGTTCATAATTATCACGTTCATCATTGCGAATGACTCCAACAATATTCGGCCTCTTTCATTCGTACTCGGGCAGCCCCACTCCGTTGCCCATGCATTAAAATCCCCGGCGATCAAAAAAGGTCCTCTGTTTATAGCATCGGAAGTCAGGCTACATACGATGCTCTGAAATTCAAGTATTGTATACCTCGGTGGGATGTAACAGCTATACATGGATATTCCAGCCACAGTAGCACGAACAAATCCACCCCGTTGGGTTGTCATTGTATCCTGCAGTACTCTATTGTTGACGGACCAAATTGCAGATGTATTTCAACTGTCAGCCACCCAGCTATTTGTATCAACGTTGCTGTAAGGCTCACTAAGTAGAGCAACATCTACTTTCAGCTCACGCACACTCTGTTTAAGCAGATCCTGGGCTGCTCGGCAATGATTGAGATTCAACTGCAACACTCTCATCTTCGCGATACGAGTTTTTGGAGCTCTTTCCTGTAGTAAGGACAGGAAAAGGCTCCCGTAGCATGATTACTGTTAGCATCAGTTTCAACACACAGCAAACACCTCGGTTTTTGTACACACGTCCTTAACTTGTGTCCGTGTTCACCACACCGTATGCAATTATTGGAGTAGTCATTTGTGCTCCTACAATTTGTTGCCAAATGTCCGTAGTCCAAACACCTAAAGCACCTTCTTGGTTTTATTCTTTCGCGTACTCGACATACGACCCACCCAATGCGTATCTTTGCAGCCCTGACAATGTGTGTTGCCAAATCAGCACTCAATCTAACAGTGGCAGTTTGCGTTCCACCATAGGCTTTCCTCAACGATTTTATTGCTGACATCTGCAGCATTTTAAACATCTCGCCTTGTTTCTGAAGAGCCTCATAGACGTCTTCCTTGGATGTAACCTCATCCATATCTTTGATCTTAATGTCCACTTCATTTGATAGTGACCGTACTTCTGCGGATGTACCAAGGACTTCCTTGATAGTATGTCTGAATGCACCTGTATTCTCATGGGCAGGTTTATTAAGCTCTAAGAGCAATTCGCCTTTCACTGTTTTCCGGATATTCCTGACGTTTTGACCAAGAATTTCCAATTTGGGATCACTTTTAACCTTTCGGAGTATGTCCGCATACGACGTTTCTCCGCAAGTCTGGATAACAAGAGCATCCGGACGGGAAGGCTTCCCTCGGGCAGGCCGCTTTCGGGCAGGCCGCTTCCTCTTCTTTGCTTTGGGACCCACTTTAACCCATTGAGAGTTTGCGTCCTTGGTTTCCTGCACTTGCGGCTTATCACTCGATGTTCTGCCAGTTGATGTACTGGGTATGTCGTCGTTTACCCTCTTCTGCGGACTTGTTTCCTTCTTCTTCTTTGGCTTGTTGCCCTTTGGACTATGGGGGTCTCTTCTTCGCTTTGGAGTTCCCATGAGTGTTACGGTTGGTATAACCTCGTTTATGGTTTGGGATTCCTTATCAACCAGAACTACCTTCTGGGCATTCGTAGGTACATTACTTAAATCATCTGCCACTTGCATGAATATCGCCTGTATTTCCCGCGCATATGCAACAATTTCCTTATGAACATTGGTTCGTCCCTTAAGAAAATCGACCAGCTTGTCGATCTTGCCGCCTAATTTCACGATATTCTTTTCAGACTTATCTAGATTCGACACATTTATGGGTGTATTTATAATGAACGGGCATCTACCAAGTGGGGTTTCTACAACATCACTATTGCCTACTGCTCCATTAGTCACCGCTGCTCTAGTTGTAACCACTACAGGTGGGGACCTCACGATCACCGATTTCCTCACAAATGGGTTTTCTACACAATTTCCTTCTTTTCCGTTTTTATCTTCACTCTCCTTGTTATGTTTCTTGGGGTTTCTGCTTTCATCCATGATTAAAGTTGGTCCCAAATTAAAGCCGCTATCTCCGCTCGTTGTACAGTCACGTCTACGATCCCATGGGTCCCTTTGCAAGCAGTGAGGTCCATGCGAGGGTTGGCGAGAGGTCCTTATGGGATCATCCGCCAGAGCCAGATCCGTGTAAGTCGGGAATTTACCATCCGATCCTGCACCGCCAACTAAATGGTGACGAACTTTGAGCGCACTTTAAGATTTGCCAGATTTTAACGGGACGGAGGCAATTGTAGCATTAGCCCAGAAGCCATTTCTACAGAATTTCACTTCTGTATACTAAGGTTCCAGAATACCACAACCGTCAGCCCGGGGGTTATGTCAATTCAAATCCATGTTTCCAGAAATGCCTTAATTAAGATCTTACTGGTCTCGATCTTAATGTCATAGAGACGCATCATCGTATGTACTGCCGCCCCTCCTGGGATCAGACGCAGACAAGGTAGCCGCTCAATATGAGTCAGACGCTCCTGGATTTATGATTTGGGAAACCACGGAGGCATCACTCTCCTAATTGCTCCTCTCTTGAGAGCATCCCTTGTGGGGGGATCCACATTTTGATGGCGGGATCCATTCGCCATGTCACAGTTCCGTCGTCAGGCACATGTACATTTTTGTAGTACGCCCTCTGGCCCTGCCGCTCTCGGTCGGGGACTGCTTATCTATCGCAGCTGGCCTACATATCTGTAGGTCGTTCAGCTATCCGCCACCCGCTGACCCCCATAGTAGCCTGAGCCCGGCCCTATGATCTATCTATCTATCTATCTATCTATCTATCTATCTATCTATCTATCTATCTATCTATCTATCGATCTATATATCTATCTATCTATCTATCTATCTATCTATCTATCTATCTATCTATCTATCTACCTATCTATCTATCTATATATCTATATATCTATCTATCTATCTATCTATCTATCTATCTATCTATCTATCTATCTATCTATCTATCTATTTATCTATCTATCTATATATCTATCTATCTATATATCTATCTATCTATCTATCTATCTATCTATCTATCTATCTATCTATCTATCTATCTATCTATCTATCTATCTATCTATCTATCTATCTATCTATCTATCTATCTATGTGTCTATCTATCTATCTATCTATCTATCAATCTATCTATCTTTTTTTTTTTTTTTTTTTTTTTTTTAAACGAGGAAAAAATCATCGAAAGACCCTGGCCAGATGGTAGCGCCAGGAGTGCGAGACTTTAACACGCTAAAACAACCTCGTTTCATCAGCCCAAGAGTCCCTGTGGAACTACCGCAAAGTATTACCTCACAGGGTGGGAAAAGGTAGAAACCTACACTAGACTAATTCGATTCCCCTTCGAATCCTTTCTTCACTACGTAGTTCAATTAGAACCAATTTCACAAAATTACATACATGTTCCCAATTGCCCAAGGATGACAACATTATATATACAATGCTTGTCGGTCTGACTCTACATCCTACTAACACTTCCAAGTTGGCCCTCCCATCATTGAACCGAGGACAAATGAAAAATACATGTTCGGCATCCTCTTCCACATCACCAGTGCAGTATGGACAGAACGGATCCCTCTCAATTTTAAAACGGTACAGGTACGACTTAAAGCAACCATGTCCACTTAACATCTGCGTGAGATAAAAGTTTAGGTCACCATGTTTCCTGTAGAACCAGTCCTCAATGTTGGGGATTAACTTATACGTCCATCTACCCTTGTCGGATGTTGACCAGCGTGCTTGCCACTTAGCAACCATTATGTTCCTCTCCATTTTGCGAATATTAACATTACCTACAGTTTCTGCTGTAGGTGTTATAAACTCTCGAGCTTGCAGGTCGATTGGTATCAGACCAGCAATAACAAAAGCTGCTTCGTCTGACACAGTCCGAAAGGCACAGCATACTCGTAGGGCAGTGAGCCTATACACTGAGGTAATGAGTTTAGAATAAGTTGAATGCTTCAAAGAGTCTGACCATATGGGGGATGCATACAGAATTATACTCTTCACAACTTCCGATAAGAGTTTTCTCTGTAGGTATTTTGGGCCCCTTGTGTTTGGCATTATTCGGGACAGTGCTAGACATGTTTTTGTAGTTTTTGAACTTACGTACTGCAGATGATCTTTAAACGAGAGACGACAGTCAATCATAACGCCAAGATATTTAAGATACCGCATTGTCTCCATGCAACATGTTCCAATATTTAGCTTTAACGTTTCTCTTGATTTTCGACTACTGATAAGTACCGCTTCGGTTTTATGATCGGCTAAGGATAGTCCCACAGATGAGAGCCAGGATCGAACAACTTGTATACTGGCATTGGTAACAGTTTCCGCTTCTTGTAGCTCCTTGGCTACACACACTAATGCTAAATCGTCGGCAAACCCAACGATTGAAGCCCTTTCGGGTAGTTTTAGCTTTAGAACGCCGTCATACATTACGTTCCATAGCAGTGGACCAAGGACAGATCCTTGGGGAACGCCCATCGTCACCTGATACTGCTTTGTTCCTCTATCAGTATCATAAAACAGGACTCTATTTCGGAAATAATCCCTTATTATGGCCAATAAGTAACGCGGAATATTCAATCGAGTGAGGGTATTCACAATGACCTCCCAATTAGCTGTGTTGAAGGCGTTTTTTACGTCTAGCGTGACGACTACGCAGTACTCTTTTGCACCATTTTTCCAGCACTTCCCTTCAATTGCCTTGGCTGCAGTTTCCACAACAACGTTGATGGCATCTACAGTTGACTTTGCTTTCCTGAAGCCGAATTGGTTATCAGATAGACCTCCAGCGGTCTCGACACAGGATTCCAATCTTTTAGAGATGATGCTCTCAAACAATTTTCCGCTTGTGTCTATCATACAGAGAGGTCGATAGGAGGACGGTTCATCAAGAGGTTTCTTATCTTTTGGCAACAAAACCAGTTTTTGTCTCTTCCACATTGATGGAAAGATGCCTTGTCTCAAACACGCATTTATCAGGGATGTAAATTGGTTTGGACAGCACTTGAAGGCTTCTTTCAGTACAAGATTTGGTATACAGTCCAAACCTGGAGCTTTCTTATCTTGGAATTTTACGATTACATCCTCGATTTCAGAACTTGTCACGATGGGATAGTCATATAAATCTTCTTGTATTTCATTTTCAAAGGAAGTCGGTGTTTCATAAGGAAAAAGGTGTTCCACGATTCCCTTAAGGACTGACTCATCTGTTGGTGCTGAGGGATTTAAACATTTAAGTTTCTTTATTACCAATTTGTAGGCAAGTCCCCACGGGTTATCTTCAAGATCATCACAGATATCAAGAAAACATCTTCTCTTGCTTCTACGTATCGCTAACTTAAGCGATTTTCTCTTAGCCTTAAACGTTTGGTGATGAATATCATTCTCCGGTCTGCCTCGCGTTCTCGTATACTGTCGCCTAGCATGTAAGCATTCTGATCTCAGATGAGCTATTTCTTCATTCCACCAATAGACTGGTTGCTTATTTATGCTGTTTTTCCTTCTCACCATGGATGCATCACATGCTCGTGAGATTCTGTTAACTAATTGTTCTGCCATAGCTTCGGGTTCGCCATAAAGATTCAAGTCCTCCATTGTGGTTTTGAATACATCTTTATCAAGTGTGTTAACTTTCCAGCCTGCCAACTTTGTTGTCCGCCTATTGACAGGTGCGGGTGGTTGTTCAAGTGCTATGTCTATAGTTATGGCATAGTGATCGCTGTGTGTGTAATGATCAGACAGACTCCATTTTACTCGACTTACAATACTACTGCTGGCAAAAGCTATGTCAATAATTGACCCACTTTCTCCTCTTCTAAAAGTTTGCTCATTTCCTGTGTTCATCAACACCACGTCAAGTACCGAAAATGCTTCAAGTAGTATCCTACCTCTTCCATCTGTTCGGGAGCTGCCCCAGTCAGTAGCCCATGCATTGAAATCACCTGCAATTAATACAGGATTTCTGGAGATCGCATCCGAGACTATGTTGTCTATAATGGTTTGGAATTCTCCTATAGTGTATCTTGGTGGAATATAGCAACTGTAGATGTGTATTCCAGAAACTGTGGCGCGGGTAAATCCACATTGTGGTGTTGTTTTGTCCTGTAGTATTAACTTGTTGACCGACCAGATTGCTGAAGTGTTTGAACCATCAGACACCCAGTTTGGGGATTCAACATTTTGATATTGTTCACTTAGTATTGCAATGTCGACATTTAATTCACGAACATTCTGTTTAAGCAGCTCTTGAGCGGCTTGACAGTGGTTGAGATTTATTTGGAGTATTCTCATTTTCCAGTTTTAAGTGACTGAAGCGCTTTTTGATAGTATGGACAAATTGCGCATCCTGTTACATGGTCACTCTTAGTGCTAGAAGCAGCACTACTACAAAGCATACACACGGGGCTTTCTTTACACGTTTTTATTTTGTGTCCAGTTTCTCCACACCGTAGGCATTTGCCTGAATGATCAAATTGGCTTCTGCAATTAGTAGTTGGATGACCAAAGTCCAGACATTTAAAGCATCTTCGTGGGCTTATTTTTTCTCGTATTCGGCACCGGACCCACCCGATGCGGATTTTAGCAACTTCCAGTAGTCTGTTTGCCAATCCAGCACTAATGCTAATGGTGGCCGTTTGTGTACCTCCGTAAGCTTTCCTCAAAGATTTTATTGCAGAAAGCTGCAGTGTTTTAAACTCTTCAGATAGGTTCACTAACGCCTCGTGTACGTCTTCTCTATCTGTAACCTCATCAATATCTCTTATTTCGAGTAATATTTCGTGAGTCAACGCCCGAACTTCTGCCGTCGTGCCAAGGACTTCTTCTATTGTGTGCCTAAACTCACATGTACTCTGGTGCGCAGGCTTATTAAGTTCCAGAAGTAGTTCACCTCTCGCAGTTTTCCTTATATTATTCACATTCTGGCCAAGAATTTCCAATTTAGGATCTCTTTTTACTTTCTTTAGTATGTCGGCGTACGAGGTTTCTCCACACGTCTGGATAACAAGGGCATCTGGGCGGCCAGTTTTCCTTCTATTCCTTGTCTTAACAGGCTTCTTTCTATTTTTAGCCCTTGGGCGAACTTTGACCCACTCAGAGTTGGTCCTTTCACCTTCCGATGTTTCGGCTATGGTGTCTGTCAAAACAGTATTGCTCAGTGTACAGTTTTCTACACCATTACCAACTATCTTATATATGTGTCTATCTATCTATCTATCTATCTATCTATCTATTAAAAATTTTTTTATTTTTAATTTAAAATTTGGCTAAACAAAAATTTTGTTGTTATTTTCTTAATTATTTTCTAAAATATTGATTTTAGCAAAAAACTTTCTTGGAGGCTTATGTTGTTGACTAGAAGAGCTAAAATATTGCCATATATCATATTCTTGTAAAATGATGTTTTTAGAAGATAGTCATACGCAAGCAAATTACATTTGAATAAATGGCTTGGTGGCAAACTTTGAGGGACGGACGCCCCCCCCTAAAACACAACTTATCGCTACGAAATTTTTTTGTATTTTTTTTACATAAAACTCAACCGATTTGGGGAGGGAGAGTATAAGAAATTAAAAAAAAAGTTCTCTATACAACTAACGGCCACACTAATGTACACCCTCAACCAACACAAATGTTTAATAAGACAGCCCCACGAATGTCCCCAATTGTAACATCTAGTTATTTGCAAACACAGTCGGAGAATTTGGCCATGTCTGTTTCCGCACCAAATTCTGAAGAAACCCAAGTATACCGCGAACAACGTAAACTTTATGAACTGCCCGAATTCTCAGGCCAGCCAGACAACTGGCCAGTGTTTAGTGTCGCGTATAATAAAACGGCAAGAATTTTTAATTACACGAATCTATAAGATTTAATGAGACTTCAAAAAGGTCTGAAAGAAGAAGCAAGGGTTAACACATTTTTGATTCACTCAGAGAGTGTTGGAAAAAATTCATTGATGAATTTTGTTCTTAAAACTTCACAAATATCGTCTTTGTTTTAACTTACTGGCCTATCTCACATCTAACAAATTTTACAGGATAGCACTTTTAATGTTTTTGTCTTAAACGTCGTTTCCTAGCCAAAATATGAATGAATTTGGGGCTATGCATTATTTGTTATGTAGTATAAAATTTTTTATTACGTGTTAAATAAAGAAAAAGACAAATATTTTTATTTTAAATACTCAATTTAAAAAAAAAAAAAAAATCAGTTAGATCAGTCAGTAAAAACAAAGATGATATGACTGAAGTTAGGAGTATCCATATAAAATTACTAAAACTATGAATTTTCAATAATTGCACTTAATTAGCTATTAATGTAAATAGTACCAAAGTGCAATTGTACCAATTTTGCCATTCCTGTTAGAAATTAAATAAATACCTTTTTAAAACACAGAGCCAGTGAAAACGAAGCAGCTTTTATTGCTCTTGAATTAATATACCAAAGAGCGCAGTTCATGTTAATCATAGTTATTATATGATAGTATGCAATTGTATGCCAAAGTGGATAACCTATAGGAAGATTTAGAATTAAAATAAATAGATTAAATTTTGATATCTCTAACTAATGTCAAAATTCTTTTAAAATTTAGAATAAGTTATGCCATATAAAGTAATTTTTTCCCAAACTGAGAATTTTAACATTAGTTTGGGAACTGGTTTTCGTGGAAAGGAATTTTTGCAAAACATGAAATATTGTAACTTACAATAACACGGGTTTGTGTAATTCGAAATGATGAAAACGGCGCACGTTGGGTTGAATCATGTTCAAAGTGGTGCTTAATTGATTTTTTGGAATTAATATTTTTTTATGAAATTTTGTACCGGGTATAAGCACATAAAATTCTACTTCATTAGTAGCAAAAGTTGTTATTCTAAGTCACATAATTTTTCTGCAGTGTACTGTCAAAGTGGATGCATTTGGATAAAGTGAAAAAAATTAAAACTTTTAAAAGCTTAAATTTAATGATGAAACCTTCAACTACAGGTGTATGGATAAGAAATTTTTTTTAATAATTTTTGTCCGTGTTTTTTTTTTTTGTAATGTTCCAAATTTGGAGTATTTTTCACTCTTGATGCATAATAACTAAAAAAGTTTGTAGTTGTTTGTTTTTAAACAATAAGACACGTTCATTTTCTGCAATTATAAAGTGTTATCCATTTTGCGGTTTCAAAAGTAAACGCAAATAAAACACATATAAAATATTTTTTTTCATGATATTTCTTTTTTATTATAAAGTTTGAACTTTGACATTATGTGTGAAACACTATATCATTTAAATGACCACCACGCGAAGTGTTGCAAGCATACTACAAAAATTGTGATTCTGGCACAGCCACATATCGTGCTTTAAGAGGAGATTATGGCTTACATAATCGTCCAACTACGCAAGCAATTGGCAAAATTTTGAAGAAATTTAAAGAGACTGGAGCGGTTACAGATATTGTAAGGCCAGTGCATCATCGTTTCTCTCGTTCCGCTGAAAATATCGCTGCTGTAAGTGAAAGTGTTGCCGAAGACCCGAATGTGTCGATTCCTTGTCGCTCTCAGGAATTAGGACTGTATGATAACCGACGTTTTTTTTTGCCTGCTATTGAAGAATACGACTTGGAGAATAAGTGGTTTCAACAAGGCGGTGCCACATGCCACACAACTCTAGCGAATACGGCTTTATTGCAAGAGACATTTCCTGGCCGTGTAATTTCTCGTCGTTGCGACATCAACTGGCCACCAAGATCATGCGGTTTGACACCATTAAACCATTAACTCTTGAGCACTTAAGAACCAACATTCGTTAAGTTATGACTGAGATACCGCCCAATATGTGTCAAAAAGTGGTCCATAATTACCTCAGAAGAATCAATGCTTCCAACACTTCGCGTGGTGGTCATTTAAATGATTAGTGTTTCACACATAATGTCAACGTTCAAACTTTATAATAAAAAAGAAATATTTTTGAAACCGCAAAATTGATAACCCGTTATTTTAAAACTGTACGATTAAATAGGAAGTGTGAAATAATTACGGTTACTGTGGTAATTTTTTTTTACTAACATTTATTTACTTAAATCAGTTTTACGAACTTCGCGTGATTGATAATTAATATTCGATTCACTTACACATCCCTATTATTTTTTTTATAATACGTATTGTATGCATTTATATAAATTGAAGAGATTATTAAAATTAATGCTGATCAGAGTATTTGAAATTCGACCTTGTCGATTTATTTTATTAAAGTTGTGGTGTTGTTTTGCGTTTCAGAATGTATTTTGATGTTTTAGCAAAAAATTTTTTTTTTTTTTCTCATTATTTTTTATTGAATCTTCATATATTAAATATGAACTAACAATAATTAATCAAATCTTAACCTAATACGTTATTTTATGTCCTGCTAGCGCCAGACAAAAATTTTCTTCATCACGGGTTCTGTTCATCGCTCATCTAATTGGGTAAGTGCTGCAGTGTCTCTTCTTCTTAAGCGAGTGTGGCCGCCATGGTTTAAAATATTTCGAGCTAGTGGATTTGGGTGTTGTTCAAGCCTTTTTATATATTTCACTGCTTATTTTGTAATCATAGTTTTTACTAATGGAACATTGAGATCCTTGTGAATATTTGAGTTTTTAACATACCAAGGGGCAGCTGTGATTATTCGAAGAAGTTTATTTTGGCGCCTTTGAATTTTTTCGATATTAGAGGCCGAGGCAGTGCCCCATAACTGAAAACCATAGCACCAGATTGGCTTTAAGATGGAGTTGTAAAGAAGAAGTTTGCAGTCGAGACTAAGAACAGAGTTTCTACCAATAAGCCAATGAATTTGAATGGCTTTTAGTTTCATTTGAGTTAATTTTGCCTCTATATGGCTTTTCCACGTTAAACGGCGATCTAGATGAATACCGAGGTATTTTACATGCGAATTTGGGGCACTAAATGATTATTGATTTTAATAGGGGGGCATGTTTCCCGACGCAAGGTAAATGTTACATGTACGCATTTTTGCTCATTGACCTTTATCCTCCATTGCTTTAGCCACAGTTCGAGTTGAAATATATGATCCTGTAGGTATCGAGATGCTTCTTGACTGTTTTCGTGCACGCTTAGAAAAGCTGTGTCATCAGCAAATGTTATTCTTCCGTTCGTGCTCGTTGAATGCAGACGTGTTTTTTTTAACTCGGCATACGGTTTTTTTTTAATATAAATAAGTTTTTATAATATAATATTATTTTTTTTTAATAATAGGTATAATACCTATCAGCGAATGAACGCTTTGAAATAATTATTAACTAGTGAACATAAAAATCAATAATAAAAATATTAAAAATTACAATAAAAAAATATATGTATGTACACACATACATACATACATACATTTTAAGCAAAAACATTTCTTGTTTTTACTTATTCTTTTTTTTTATTCTCGGGGTTTTTTTTTAAACAACAAATAAAAAGAAGAGCACAAGTAAACAAACAGTAAAATAAAATAAAAAAAACTCTTATGAATGCGTATAATGCAAAAACAATAAAACATAACGAAAGAAATGCTTATGTTACAGTGAGTGTTGACGAAACAAAAGTAGAAAAAAAACAAACATTCGATGATAGCAATTACTTAACGGCTAAACCTATTACTCGAACGCGTTCCCTCTCACCCTCTTTGTTTACAAATACGGTCGATCGTAATACAATAACAAATCTTTTAACTGGAACTGTTACCGCAGTGGCAAAAACTACTTTAATAAGTAATGATACGGTAAACCCCAAAACAGCTGCTATGGAAAACCCAGTAAGTCAAGAAAAAATTTCTCAAAAGCTTCCAGTACAAGTTGGCATTGATAGATATATAATAGTGCTTAAACGGGGTCGTAGCCCTACCTCCTCAGCAGTGGCTTCGGCACCGAAAGTTTTAAAAGATGGTACAACCGACAGAATAAATTCCCAAAATCGTTTTGCAATTCTTGAGGATGAATCCCCTGAAGCACCAAACGTGATAAAGTCGTCCAAGCCTCCCCCGATATATCTTAGGGAGCAAAACTCAAATGAGTTAATAAAAAGTTTGATTTCGGTAATAGGTGAAAATTCCTTTTACGTAGCTGCATTAAAGCGAGGTATGATTAACGAGACTAAAATACAGGTAAATAATGAGGATGACTTTCGAAAAGTAATAACAAGATTTGAGGGTCTTAATAAAAACTTTTATACATATCAACTGAAGAGCAGTAAAGGTCTTCAGGTAGTGATCAAGGGCATAGACTCATGTGTAGACCCAGGAGAAATTAAAGCTTTTTTGGAAGAGAAGGGCTTTAAAATAAAAAATGTAGCAAATATCAAAAATAGGGAAAAAAATCCCCAACCACTATTTCGAGTGGAGTTAGAACCCGGCGACGTTAAGCTCAAAAAAAATGAAACGCATCCAATTTATAACTTAAAGTATATTCTATACAGAAGGGTAACTATAGAGGAGCCGCACAAGAGAAATGGTCCTGCTCAATGTCTAAACTGCCAGGAATTTGGCCATACAAAGGCATACTGCTACTTACCCCCTGTTTGCGTAGTATGTGGTGAACTACATGGTACTGTTCTTTGCGATAAGTCTAAAACCGACCCCAACGTAAAAAAATGTAGCAACTGTGGCGGTAATCACACTGCCAATTATAGAGGATGCCCCGTATACACTATCGTCAAGCAGTCGGTTGGACCGAAAACTAATCCCCCTCAAATGCAGGTAACAAATCAGGTAAACACTAATAACATTCAGGGCCCGCAGCCTAGTAATAACAGAACCTCTTATGCTAACGTCCTAAAATCAAACTATGTGCCAAGGCAAGGTGCTTCGGCAAGTAATGATGAAACTCCAGATTCTAATATAAGTCGTCTAGAAAAAACCATGTAAACATTAGTGCAAACAGTAAACAATTTCACATACACAATGGGTAATATGTTACAAGAAATTCTAAGAATGCAATCGATATTATTGCAAGCTGTACTTAACAAGCCATGAACTGTTTAAAAATTTGTTTTTGGAACGCAAACGGCATCCGCCAACATAAAAATGAACTAGAATACTTTCTCAAAAATAATCAAATTGATGTTATGATGGTTTCTGAAACTCATCTGACCTCAAGAAATACGTTTAAAATCAATGGTTACATACTATATGATACCAAGGACCCTCGAGATAGAGCTTGTGGAGGTTCTGCCATTTTAATAAAAACCAAAGTCAAACACTACTTAATGTGTGATCATCGTGAGGATTATCTGCAAGCAACAAATATTCATGTTGAAGAGCTTAATCGAAACATAGTAATTTCATCTTTATACTCTCCACCTAGATTCTCAATATCAGAAAGCCAATATTGTGAATATTATAAATCCCTAGGACCCTGTTTCCTGGCCGCTGGCGATTATAACGCTAAACATACCTTCTGGAGGTCACGACTTATAACACCAAAGGGTCGTGTTTTGTTTAATACAATCTCTAAATGAATTTAAATGTTGTCGCGAGCGGACAACCAACATATTGGCCTGCTGATCCACAAAAAATTCCAGATGTCATCGATTTCGGCGTGGTTAAAAACATCCCCACAGAAACGATTCACGTTGAAGCCTCATTAGAATTATCCTCTGATCACACACCTACAATTATTACTATAACAAACACCAATAGAATTGTATCTCCCTCTAGTTACATAGCGACGTCAGCTACACAAATAAATTGGCTAAAATATAAAAAATATCTCAGTACTCATTGCACAGAAAATATTCCGCTTAGCACACCGGAGAATGTGGATCTTTCTATTGCCAATTTTGACAGTTATCTTAAACTAGCGGTTCAACATTCCTGCAAAACCCTCAAAAAAACTTATAATAATAAAATATATTCTACAGATGTCGAGCGCCTCTTGAATGAAAAAAGGAGAGTGAGAAGAGAGTGGCAATTGCACAGATCCCCCCAACTTAAGAACTTATTAAAAGGGTGCACAAAAAAGCTCAGAACATTACTGCAGTCCCGAAAAACGGATGCAACACCACAATCAGACTACTCATTATGGCGTGCAGCCAGAAATCTAAAAAGGCAGTTGGGCAAGAAATGATAATGAGAAAGGAAACCTGTTTGTAAATCATTTGAAAAACGTATTTACCACAAATATATCTGACGACATAGCGGACGAGTTACCACCTGTTGCTGCTAGAGCAGCTGTTCCCCTAAGATTTGAGATGAGAGAAATCGAAAAGGCTATTTGTAACTTAAACCCCAAGAAAGCACCTGGTTTTGATAAGATAAGCAACAAAATGCTTTTGGAGCTACCTCGCATAGCAAAGAAAATTATTCTTTATATTTTTAATGCTATTTTACGCCTTGAATACTACCCTCAAGAATGGAAGGTCTCCTTAGTAAAGATGATACCAAAGCCAGGAAAAGATCACACAAAAGTTGAGTCATATAGGCCTATTAGCTTATTGTCTAATATATCAAAGCTATTTGAGAAGCTCTTAGCGTCAAAATTAACCCCAATTCTAAATGACAATGGGTGTATACATAACCATCAATTCGGTTTCAGACGAGAACATAGCACAATTCAACAAACCCATCGGATAGTAAACGCCATAAGAAAAGCCTTTGAAGAAAGAAAATATTGCTCCGCCGTCTTCATCGATGTCTCTCAAGCTTTTGATAAAGTCTGGCAAGTAGGTTTGTTACATAAATTGAAGCTGAACCTACCGGTTAACACACACAAGCTGTTAGAAAGCTACTTGGTCGGTCGAAAATTTATTATTAAAGAAGGTGATTTTTTAAGTTCTCCTCAGACAATTGAAGCTGGAGTCCCTCAGGGAAGTATCCTGGGCCCACTTTTTATATTATATATACCTCGGACATGCCGACAAACAATTACACCCTTACCTCAACTTTTGCTGATGGTACAGCTTTCCTAAGCGTACACGAGAACAGTCGTGAAGCATCTCGATACCTGCAGGATCATATTTTTCAACTAGAACTGTGGTTAAAACAATGGAGAATAAAGGTCAATGAGCAAAAATGCGTACATATTACATTTACCTTGCGTCGGGAAACATGCCCCCCTATTAAAATCAATAATCAACTAGTGCCTCAACAATCGCATGTCAAATATCTCGGTATTCATCTAGATCGGCGTTTAGCATGGAAATGCCATATAGAAGCAAAATTAACCAAAATGAAACTAAAAGCAATTCAAATTAACTGGCTTATTGGAAGAAACTCTGTCCTAAGTCTCGATTGCAAACTACTAATTTACAACTCTATTTTAAAGCCAATCTGGTGCTACGGTATTCAACTATGGGGCACTGCCTCGGCCTCAAATATCGAAAAAATTCAAAGGCGCCAAAATAAACTTCTTCGAATAATCACAGCTGCCCCTTGGTATGTTTAAAACTCAAATATCCACAAGGATCTCAATGTGCCACTGGTAAGGACTTACGAAGTATGCGGTAAAATATTTAAAAAGGCTAGAGTTGCACCCAAATCCACTAGCTCGAAATATTTTAAATGATAGCGGCCACACTCGCTTAAGAAGAAGAGACACTGCAGCACTTACCCATTAAGATGAGCGATAAATACCTACATATGTGAACAGAACTTGTGATGAAGAAAATTTTTGTCTGGCACTGGCAGGACATAAAATAAATTATTAGGATAAGATTTGATTAATTATTGTTAGTTCATATTTAATATATGAAGATTCAATAAATAAATAATGAAAAAAAAAAAAAAAAAAATATCAGCAAATGTTGAAGTTTGGGTGTAGTTGTTTATTGGCATATCCGAAGTATATATTAAGTATAAAAGTGGGCCCAGGATGTTTCCCTGAGGGACTCCAGCTTCAATTGGCTGAGGAGAGCTTAAATAATCACCTTCTTTAATAATAAACTTTCGACCGACTAAGTAGCTTTCTACCAGCTTGTGTGTGTTTACTGGTAAGTTTAGCTTCAATTTATGTAATAAGCCTTCATGCCAGACTTTGTCAAAAGCTTGAGAAACATCGATGAAGAGAGCGTAACAATATTTTCTTTCTTCAAAGGCTTTTCTTATTGCGTTTACTATACGATGGGTTTGCTCAATTGTGCTGTGTTCTCTTCTAAAGCCGAATTGGTGGTTAGGAATACATCTGTTTTCATTTAGAATTGGGGTTAATTTTGACGCTAACAGCTTCTCAAACAGCTTTGATATATTTGAAAGTAAGCTTATAGGCCTATATGACTCAACTTTTGTGTGATCCTTTCCTGGTTTAGGTATCATGATGACTACGGAAACCTTCCACTTTTGAGGATAGTACTCCAGGCGTAAAATAGCATTAAAAATTAAAAGAATAATTCTCCTTGCTATGCTGGGTAGCTCCAAAAGCATTTTGTTGCTGATCTTATCAAAACCAGGAGCCTTCTTGGGGTTTAAATCAGAAATAGCCTTTTCGATTTCTCTTATCTCAAATCTTAGGGGAACAGCTGCTCTAGCAGCAACAGTTGGTAACTCGACCGCCATATCGTGAGATATGTTTGGGGTAAATACGTGTTTTAAATGATTAACAAACAGATTTCCTTTTTCAACATCATTTCTTGCCCAACTTCCATTCAAGTTTCTTAATGGCGGATTAGAGACATCTGGCCTTTTGAGATTTCTAGCTGCACGCCATAATGAGTAGTCTGATTGTAGAGTTGCATCAAGTTCCTTAAGATATTTTTCCAGAGAAGCCGTTTTCTGAGTCTGCAGTAACTTTCTCAGCCTTTTTGTACAGTCTTTTAGTAATTTCTTAAGTTGAGGGGATCTGTGCAATTGCCACTCTCTACGAGCTCTCCTTTTTTCAGACAAGAGATGCTCGACATTTTTTTGGGGGCAATACTGGAATGTTGAACAGCTAGTTGTAGAAAACTGTCAAAATTGACAATAGAGCGATCTATATACTCCGGTGTGCTAAGCGGAATATTTTCTGTGCAATGGGTACTGAGATATTTTTTATATTTTAACCAATTTATATGTGTAGCTGACGTCGCTATGTGACCAGAGGGAGATTCAATTCTATTGGTGTTTTTTATAGTAACAATTGTAGGTGTGTGATCAGAGGATAATTCTATGGAAGCTTCAACGTAAATCGTTTCTGTGGGGATGTTTTTAACCACGCCAAAATCGATGACATCTGGAATTTTTTGCGGATCAGCAGGCCAATATGTTGGTTGGCCGCTCGCGACAACATTTAAATTCATTTTAGAGATTGTATTAAACAAAACACGACCCTTTGGTGTTATAAGTCGTGACCCCCAGAAGGTATGTTTTGCGTTGTAATCGCCAGCAGCCAGGAAACAGGGCCCCAGTGACTTATAATATTTGTAATATTGGCTTTCTGATATTGCAAATCTAGGTGGTGAATATAGAGATGAAATTACTATGCTTCTATTTAGCTCTTCGACATAAATGTTTGTAGCTTGGAGATAATCTTCACGATGATCACACATTGGGTAGTGTTTAATTCGGTTTTTTATTAATATAGCAGAACCTCCACAAGCTCTATCTCGAGGGTCCTTGGTATCATATAGAGTATAACCATTAATTTTAAACGTATTTCTTGAGGTCAAATGAGTTTCAGAAACCATCATGACATCAATTTGTTTATTTTTAAGAAAGTATTCTAATTCATTTTTATGTTGGCGGGTGCCGTTTGCGTTCCAAAAACAAATTTTTAAACAGTTCATGGCTTGTTCCTGCATCATATTACCCATTGTGTTTGTAAAATTATTTACTGTTTGCACTAATGTTTCCATGGTTTTTTCTAGACGACTTAGATTAGAAACTGGAGTTTCGTCATTACTTGACGAAGCGCCTTGCATTGGTACATTGTTTGATTTTAAGACGTTAGCATATGAGGTTCTGTTACTACTAGGCTGCGGAGCCTGAAGGCCATTACTGTTTACTTGATTCGTTACCTGCATTTGAGGGGGATTAGTTTTCGGTCCAACCGACTGCTTGACGATAGTATATACAGGGCATCCTCTATAATAGGCAGTGTGATTACCACCACAGTTGCTGCATTTTTTTACGTTGGGGTCGGTTTTAGACTTATCGCAAAGTACTGTACCGTGTAGCTCACCATATACTACGCAAACCGGGGGTAAGTAGCAGTATGCCTTAGTATGGCCAAATTCTTGGCAGTTCAAACATTGAACGGGACCACCTCTTTTGTGCGGCTCCTCTATAGTTACTTTTCTGTACAGAATGTATTTTAAGTCATAGATGGGATGCGTTTCATTTTTTTTAAGCTTAACGTCGCCGGGTTCAAACTCCACTCGAAAAAGTGGTTGGGGAATTTTTTCTCTATTTTTAATGTTTACTACATGCTTTACCTTGAAGCCTTTTTCTTCTAGGAATGTTTTTGCCTCTTCTGGGTCCACACATGAGTCAATACCCTTAATCACTACCTGAAGACCTTTACTGCTTTTCAATTGATATGTATAAAAGTTTTTTTTAGTACTTCAAAGTTGTTTATTATTTTGCGAAAATCATTCTCATGATTGACTTGTATTTTTGTCTCGTTTATACTACCACGCTTGATAGCCGCTACGTAAAACGAATTTTCACCTATCACTGATATCAAGCTCTTTATGAGCAAATTTGAATTTTGTTCCCTAAGATATATCGGGGGAAGCTTTGACGTTTTAGCAAAAATGTCTAAGTTGTTATAAGTAATGTTCGTTGTATTCGGTAATCGGTATTAATTAAAAGGAAATTCCATTAAGACTGTTTTAAATGTTTCAGGGACGAGTCGCGCAACAATTTTCATTACACATCGAGAGCTTCGTAATATTATTATAGATACAGACATTAAAAGTTATAAAGCTGAAATAGATTTCTATCTCAGGAGCAATATTTAGACCCGCCTTATTAGCAACGCTCAACATGCCTACCTTAAAGGTAAATCTGTTGAGAGTGCGTTACATGAGGTGGTGGGTTGTATTGAGCACGGTCTGAGGCATAAGGAATATACTCTCGCCGCGTTTCTGGATATAGAAAGAGCCTTTAATAACATTAGGATTGAGGCGATTAGAGATTCGTTGATGGAGTTTGGAGTTGAGGACTTTCTTGTAAAGTGGATAGTCTGCATGCTTAGTTGTTGGATTATAAACTCGAGCTTTGGGGATCATGTGATAAGGAGAAGGGTTACCAGGGGGACACCACAAGGGGGGGCTCTATCAACTCTACTGTGGTTGCTTGCGGTCAACGGGATTCTTAAGTCATTTGATTCCATGGGCCGGAAGGTTGTTGCCTATGCGGACGACATAGTTCTGCTGGTCATGGAAAAATTTCTGTCCACGATCGGGGAAAGAGAAATACTCTGGAGAGGATGAGAAGGGGACTCAATGCCTACTACACATGCAGGAAGTCCATCGGTAAGAACTGGGGTCTGAGGCCGGATATGGTAAACTGGATTTACACATCGGTGGTTAGGCCTATACTTACCTATGGATGCACTGTTTGGTGGGGTGCGTTGAAAGTGGATAGCTATAGGAAGATGCTTAGCAGGGTTCAAAGGAATGCATCTCTTGACATCACAGGCGCAAGGAGAAGCACTCCACAGGCAGCGCTGGACATCCTACTATACTGTCCCCTATTGAGCATTATGTGAGGAGTGTGGCTGCTAGGAACCTACTTAGACTTTACGAGTCTTCCTTAGTTAGACCTAGGCGGGATGATCACACGAGAATTTTGTACGAGGTGAGTCTGCTTGATCAAAGTACTGTTCTGGAGAGAATTTCGGATCATAGAATTATGACCCTGGACTTCGGTGTAACACCACCAGTGGAGTTCCCGGATAGGGAAATCTGGCGTGGATGCAATGGACTGTTTGAGGGGTGGGCAGTATTAACGGATGGATCCAAGATGGAAACCGGCACTGGTGCCGGTGTATATATCACGGACACCGAGGTAAAGAGGTCATTCAGACTCCCTGATGAGTGCACTGTCTTCCAGGCTGAGATCCAAGCGATCTAGAGGGCGATCACATCGTGAGTGGTTCTGCGGTGACAATTTACGTCGATAGTCAGGCGGCGCTTACGGCATTGACAAATTATACGGTGCGATCGTGCCTGGTCGCTCGGTATAGGAATGCTCTTAGGGATCTCATGGAGGTATTCAATGTAAGGCTGTGTTGGGTACCTGGACATTGCATGGTTGATGGAAATGAGGTGGCGGACGAACTCGCGAGAGGCGGCTCGAATCTGGACTTGGTGGTAAGGGACAGGGGTAAAGGCTCCCCTATGTTACTACTATGGTGTGATACGGGAAAAATTCCGCGATGACGTTAACCGATCCTGGGGGGACAATGTGGATTGCAGGGTGTCTAGGCCATTATGGCCCAGATTGGACGCGGGGACAACCAGGGTTCTTTTGGGATTGGATAGGGGTGGTCTTAGAACACTAATAGGGTTCTTAACGGGCCATTGCCCCGTTAGGGCTTTTACGAGCAGATGGGACTTCTGCAGATTATGCGATGATTCAGAGGAGCTGGAGATGATCGAGCATGTACTGTGCCATTGTCCTAGGATGCAGGGTCTCAGACAGAAGTGGCTAGGAGACAGGTTTCACGACGAGCTGGGGTGCACGGCTGGATGTAATCCGGCTGATCTACTACGGTTTGTCAGGGAAATAGTGCGGTTGTTTTTGTTGAGGGGACTGTAGAGAGGGAAATGGTACTTCATATTGCCTACTAACTTTCTAATTTTCTGGATTGTATCCACCTCATACTTCTTTTCTTTACTTTTCTCTTTTCTACTTTTTTCTTTTCATCGAAGGAATTCACAATGGACCGTACCGGTCTCCGAGTGGAAGTGTGCCCTTGGGCACATAACCCTTCTTAACCTAACCTAACCTATAAAGCTAAAATTAGTTTTTTTAAGAAAGAAATTATTAAACGCATTTGTCCTTCTGATATGACAGATTTTAGTTCAAGATTTAATAGTTTTATCCAATCGTTTGAAACCAAATGGCAAAAAAGCTACAGGCTTTTTACAGCAAAATAAGAATTGGTTGGATGCATCGACATCATTCGTTCCTCCACCATGTACAGTAGGCGGGCGAAGAAAACTTTCCTTTGAAAACAGCAGCGAAAAAACAAAAGCTAAGAAATTTATGAAATGACAAATGTCATTTAGAAAGTCTAAAGCAGAATGCTATCCTAGAAAAGAATACATAAAACTAAGCGAAATTTCTGCACAAGTTAGTCTGCAAGCTCTTCTAAACCATACCGTTCAACGTCTTATTTCACTACAAAAATCTATAATTGATTCCTTAGACAATACAGAGATATCTCAAATCGTTTTGCATTGTAAGTGGGACTTTGATGGAAGCTCCGGACACAGTTGATATAAGCAAGCATTTCTTGGGCCAGATGCAAATGATTGTTCAGTTTTTATTACTTCCCTTGTACCACTTAAAATGGTTTGAAAGAACAAAATAATACGGCAAAACCCTTGACCATCTTCTACCAGATTTTGCAGACCACTTAAAATTGAGTTCAGTAAAGAAACTGCTTCCAGTTGTAAGCGTGAAAAAGAAACAGTATTAGAAGAACAAAAGTGTTTATTTAATTCATTTGCATCAGTTGGAGAAAGATCAGTAAAAGTTAGCCACGTTCTAATGTTGGTGATGATTGACAGGAAAGTATCCAATGCAATAATGGAAACTTTATCCACTCAAAGGTGTTACATTTGTAATGCAACCACTTAACACTTTTATTTAGTACAAGATAAGATTGAAAGACATGTAAACACAGAAAACCTACAGTTTAGGTTATCTATTCTTCATGTATGGACTAGGTTTTTTGAGTGCATTCTACATCTAGCATACAAACTCCCAATTAAAAAGTACAAAGCAATGACAGATTTCGAAAAAAATGTTGTGGCTGAAACAAAATCGCGCATTCAAAAGGAGTTTAAAGAAAAAACCGGCCTGATTATTGACCAACCAAAATCTGGCTCTGGTAAATCCCATGATGGTTATACAGCCAGGCGTTTTTTTAAATACGCATAACTTAGACTTTGAGCTAATAAACATTGTTAATGAAAGGGGTTAGTAGTTGTAAGTACAAAAATATAAATCTGAACTATCACTAAGATCCCTATATAAAAATTCTTACAGGTACTTGAAAACTGAATGAAACCTGAAACCAAAATGTCCTTGTATGGTCATTAAACTGTTTTTTTACACACAGTTTGGGCCAATTTCCTTCAATCCTGTACCTATGAGTGCGATGAGTTTGCTCTCCGTGCCGCATACCATTGACGTCTCGATTTCAGAAGTAGTGGAGAAGATACATTTATTTTTATGCTTCAGTTGGGTGAAAAACATCGGGGTTTGTATATTGTGGACATTGCAATTTGTGGATGATTGGTTATTGAACATACTGATCTCACAAGGATTGTTGTTCGCATTTCTTCAGAGTTTCTATTGTTGATTTGGGCGCAGGTATTCGCCATCCTTCGCTTTCATGCAACTCGACATGTCATCTGGCGTAAACAGCACGTATTCATCTCTATGTGAGTTGGTTGCGAGATATGCTTCGTCTGGATTGATAGCAATTAGAGATTTGTTTTTTACCGTTGTAATTGGCACTGTGTTGAAAAGCTCCAAGGGTTGCTGGTCAACGAGGGGTATTTTTACCTCATTTTTTGTGACAGATCCTTTTACGTTCATGAGTTTGTATAATGCAAGCGAGTTCTCGTCTTCTGTTGGAAGCATGTGTGACAATAGGAGATGGGCCTTAAATGTCATAATTTCATTTTTTAATTGTTGTGGTGAGAGCAACATCGGGCTTATTTTTCCATTATGAACATCCGTAAAAACAGTTATGATAACCGTTGCAAGGTTATTGCTGTTAACGTAAGATGGTTTGACAGCAATCCAACAAGTTGTGAGTTGCTAATTTCAGCGGATTCTTTAAAGAGTTCATTCTGGTTTGGCTCAATCATTTGTGTGATTTCAGTTAGCCTCTGCTGCGTGTTGATCTCATCTAGTTTGAATATGCTGATGGTCGAATCAATTATCGATGTTTGGTTCCTCAAGAGACTTGCCAGATGACCGTGTTCTAGTTTTGCTTTGTTAATGGTCTGTGATATCTCATTGGCGTAATCGGAATCCAGAACCCCAAATAGTGATCGCGCAATATTTCCAACAATGCTAAACGTTTAACGTTTAATGGTTAGTTCTTCTCCTTGGAGTAATTCATTTTTGATTCGATTTAAGTTGTTTGACAAAATACTGCAGCGTCTGCAAACCTGAACCAAGGAGTTTATTTCTGATATGAAGTGCGTAAGATCATAGTTAACCATTAATTTCCATTCTGCCGGGATGAGTTTTACTTCTCCCATTTCCTCAAAGTACAGTCCAGGATCGTCCTGAAATTGTGTGATCGCTATGTTATTGCATAAAACTGCAGAGTAGAAGTGATATTACTAAAGTAAGCACTATCAGTGTTTTTACTTCTACAACTACAACTCTGACGGTCACCTGGATAGACATTGAGAATTCTTCCTTATGACCATTTCATGATCGATAGGTTGTCGTCTTTCATAATCACCATGCCTCCTGTTTTAAAATTGCTGGGCTTGCATTTCTATTTCTAGCGATGTATTCCGTAGACCATCTTTTCCAAAACTGTTGTTTTAATTGGGAGACATGGTTTCAATGCGTTATGCCTGATACCTTAAGGTTGTTGGCTCTGCTATCCACTTGAGAGGTAAGAGCTTCACCGATAAGAAAATGGCCAGGAGTAAGCGCTTCTTGACAAGTTGGGTCGTTTAATAGTGTAATCAATGGACGTGAGTTTAATATAGCTTCAATTTCTATGATAATGGCTTCCAACTCTTTGTTGACACCCTGCGTACCAGTAAATGTTTTGCAGACTTTACGGCGGCTTCGCATAAGCCTCCGAAGTGGGGTGCTCTTGGTGGGATGAAACTAAAATGTATTCCTTGAGCGCTTGAAGCAGTGATGATAGATTCTTGCGCTTTTTCTGAGCATATACTTTCAGATAGTTCCGGCAGATTTTTTGCACCGACGAAATTTGTCGCATTGTCACAAAAGATATTTTGGCAGTCGCCACGGCGAGCTTTCGTTGGTTTTTGCCCCTGATCTTGTAGTGTATCCAGAATGGACCAAAATAGTCTACAACGGAGTTGATAAAGGGCCGGGAAGGTACCTAGGTTGTGGTAAGTTGCCCATGATTTGTTTGATGCAGCTGTGGTCGCGCTCGAGTGCATCTGACGCATTTTTGGACCACTGAGCACGTTGTCATCTTCCCTTTGATTGGCCAAAACCGTTGTTATAACTATTCATCATTTTTTGCAATGTGGCAACGCCACCTTCAGCTGTCAACTTGTATGTAATTGCTGATTCATAGTTTTTAACTTCCATCTTTAATTCGGCATTAACACGTTCAACCTCCATCTTGTATTATTAAATATTGTAGTAATAACTTTAATTTATAATTAATAGAATTATATTTTAGAATATAAAAGTCGTGCATTCATTATTTCATTGGTACAAGTACAACAGTTTGGCGACGAGGATAAAACTCGCTTAAAATACAAAGGAAATAATTTTGTGTGCAAATCGTATTAAAGCAAGTACAGGCTTAAAATTAATCAAGATGGATGCTCAACAATTTGCTATTTTTATGAAGAACCAACAGGATTTAGTTGCACAATTATCTAAATTAACTGTTGGGACATCAACATCTTCAATTGCAGTACAAAATAGCAGCAACATAAATACAACATTGGTGCCCAACTTTGAAGCTTTTGATCCTGCCAAAGAAACGTTCCGAAATTATGTACAGCGTTTCACAAACTACGTATGCATGAAGAGTGTTGATGGGAATAAAGAGTATTGTTCGAAGCTTCTCCTTAATTCTATTGGGGCAAGACACTTTGATAGGGTGACAGCATTGGCGGCGCCAAAAATAGCTTCAGAACTGCCTTACGATGAGTTATTAAAGCTTTTGGAAAGCTATTTGGCTCCAAAAAGAAATGTGCTGGTGGCACACCACAAGTTTTTATCAAAATATCAGTGTGAAGGACAGTCGGTGGCAGACTTTGTGGCAGCACTTCGCACTGATATCATCGAGTGCGAGTTTGTGTCAGAATGCAAGTGCAAAGGCTCAATTGCTGATGTGTTTTTAAGGGCACAATTTATCCGTGGCATCAGCGACAACAGCATTCGTGAACAGCTGCTGCCATCAAACACGTCAAAATTTGACGAAATTGTGTCAAAAACGTTAGCACTCGAGGCGGCAAAATTAGATGCAAAGGAATTGTCACACGCCGTGACAAATTCGCCTAGTTCAACAATAAACAAAATTTTTAATAAGGAAAAGGGTTTGAATCAGTCGACAAACAAACATAAACAAACTAAACGTAATGTTAACTACGAGCAATTGGGTATAGCAGGATTATGCCTACGTTGTGGCAAGAATGACCATTTTGCGAGGGAGTGTCGCTCCTCTTCAAAGTTAAAATGCAAATTGTGTGGAAAACACGGGCATGTAGCAAAAGTCTGCATTGCCTCCCTTTTGGCAGATAGTCCTAACGCCGGACCTAAAAACAAACCCCATGCACGAAGAGAATCGACAAATCAAGTGCGTGCTGAAAATTCCGATTATGGAATTTTTAAAATTGTCGACGTGCACAGAAATACATATCAAAATGTTAGTTCTGAGCGGTACTATGCGAAAATTTCAATAGAAGGGAAGATTCTTAAATTCGAAGTGGACTCTGGCTCCGGGTTTTCGTTCTTACCCAGAAAATTGTTCGAAAAACTAAAACTGTCAAATGAAATAAAACCGACCAACATCGTTTTCCGATCATATACCCAAAATACGTTCACGCCTGAAGGCAAAGTACGTGTAAATGCTACATTTAATAATGTCTCAATCACTGATGATATTTATATTGTCCCAGACAGTTGTACGGCCCTAATAGGAAGAACATGGATACGTCGCTTGCGTATTAATCTTTCCGAATTAGATCAAGATAATCCAAACGTGGCTTTTACAAATATTGTTAGCAATTCGGAGAGTATAGACGATTTAGTAGCTGAATTTTCATCAGTTTTTGAAGGAAAAATTGGTTGTATCCCCGGATACAAAGTTTCATTGCAATTAAGAGAAAATGCTAATCCAATCTACACAAAAGAGCGTCAGATCCCTTATGCGTTAACAGATCGAGTTAATAAGGAGCTCGATGAACTGGAAAAAGCGGGGATTATCACAAAAGTTGCCAACAGTGACTGGGGTTCTCCCCTGGTGGTCATTCCGAAGGCTGACGGCGGAGTTCGACTTTGCGTCGACTATAAGGTCGGCGTAAATCAAAAACTGGTAAGTGCCCACTATCGAATACCTAAAATTGAACAAATTTTCAACAGCCTAAAGGACTCGCGCTACTACTGTCGCCTTGATCTATACAAAGCGTATTTGCATGTGCAAGTCCGAAATTCAGACAATCTCAACACACCCCGGTACATTTAGGATGAATCGCCTGTTCTTCGGCATCAAAACAGCTCCTGCGGAGTTTAACAGAATTGTGGATTAAATATTACGTGACGTTCCAAAGACGGAGTCATATTTTGATGACATTGTTGTGCATGGGGAGTCTTTAGCCGAGTGCAAGGCAAATTTAAAGGCGTGTTTGACTCAATTGAAAGAGTACGACCTACATTTGAATCTTTCGAAATGTTCTTTTTACAAAACCCGAATTGAGTTTTTGGGCCATACAATAGAGTACAATAAAGTAATAAAATCTACGTCTAAAGTAAAAGGTATTGTGGGAATGCCCCAGCCAAAATGTATTGAGGATGTCCGTCGTTTCCTTGGCATGGTGACTTATTACGCGAGTTTTATACCCAACGCCTCCACGCTAACCACTCCCTTACGGTTACTAATGCGTAAAAACGCCGTTTTTAGATGGAACTCAAAATGCAAAAAAGCTTTTAATGAGCTGAAAAATGAAATTGCAAGTGACCGCGTTTTGATGCCATTCAATCCGGATCTAAAAGTTCAACTTGCTTGCCATGCCAGTCCTACAGGGATATCAGGTGTGTTGTCGCACATTGTAAATGGAGAGGAACGGCCAATTGCCTTTGCCTCTAGATCGTTAACCCCCAAAGAACAGTATTGTTCGCAGCTAGACCGCGAGGCGTTATCGATTGTGTATTCTGTTCAACATTATCATGAGTACGTTTATGGGAGGCTTTTTACGCTTATTACGGACAACCAGCCACTATCCCGTATCTTCCATCAAAATTGCCACAAATGACGTCATCAAGACTGCAAAGGTATGCAGCATTCTTGTCAGGCTATAATTACGAGGTTGTAACAAGGAAAAGTGAAGACAATATAAATGCAGATTGTCTGTCGAGGGCGCCCATAACTGCAAGTATGAATATGATAAACCCTATTAACGAAGAAGTGCATTCTATTTGCAATTCCACTTTACTACAAATAAGTTCATTTAAACTCAATTACAATTCAATTCGTAACGCTACCAAAGAAGATGAACAACTCTCAAAAATTATAAAGGAACTACGCAGTACAAACGTGGCAGATACAGAATACACTATCGATTCAGGCATTTTATTTAAGGGAAAAAGGGTAATGGTTCCTGCTACACTTCAAAAAGCGGTACTAAATGAACTTCACTACACCCACATGGGAATAACAAAGATGAAGCAGCTAGCAAGAAGGTATGTGTTCTGGTCTTCAATAGATAAGGACATCGAGGTATACGTCCGTTCGTGTGCCGCTTGTGCCACCGTAAGGAATAATCCGCCAAAAACAAAATTACATCCATGGGAAGAACCACAAGATAATTGGCAACGAATCCATATTGACTACGCGGGACCTTTTCAAGGACATCAATTTCTAGTTGTCATTGACTCCAGATCGAAATGGGCAGAAGTGGGCGCATGAAATGTTATCCAACATTTTTGCCAGAAACGGATATCCGGAAGTTATGGTATCTGATAACGCCACCATTTTTAAAAGTGACGAGTTTACAAAATTTTGTTGCATTTCTGGTATTTTCCAAAAATTCATTGCTCCTGGGCATCCAGCAACTAACGGTTTAGCTTAAAGGAATGTCCAGACTCTAAAGAAACGTCTAAGGGCAATGTCAGATGATACATTACCCATACAGAAAAAAGTTCGTGATATACTTTTTAAATACAGGGCAACACCCCTACAAAGTGGGAAATCGCCAGCTGAACTGTATTTAGGAAGGCAAATAAGAATACAACTGGATGCTCTAAAACCGCCGAAATTGTGCAGAAACTCTGTTCCTGACATTACAGTTAGGCAACTGAAAGAAGGTGATCGTGTTCAAGCAGGGTATTATATCGGCAATAAGTCTTTGTGGAAAATAGGTACCATCGTTAAAAAGCTGGGCAATATACACTATGAGGTCCGTCTTGATAATGGGTTTGTCTTCAAAAGACACATTAACCAGTTAGCCTCACCGAGGTACAGATAGCCGATGCGGAACCGAGAATACAAAGTGATTCTGAAGTAGAGAATCGTTCCGGGAGTGATCAACAATTTCTTCAACATCCAGCTATACAGCAATATACCCTAACTCAACAAGATACTTCGGAATCTTCATTATCACCAAAATCAACAGGAATAGAACCACCACAGGAACGATAACAGCCATCCACTTCGGAAGATTCTGAGGGACCCCCAAACCAACGTTCGTCTAGCAGGCAGCGGAGACCACCGCGTCATTACCAGGATTATATCCGACATTAACTTAAGCTCAGACTTATGTACTTTTCTAAAGTGGGGAAGAACTGTTATAACTATTCATCATTTTTTGCAATGTGGCAACGCCACCTTCAGCTGTCAACTTGTATGTTATTGCTGATTCATAATTTTTAACTTCCATCTTTAATTCGGCATTAACACGTTCAACCTCCATCTTGTATTATTAAATATCGTAGTAATAACTTTCATTTATAATAAATAGAACTATATTTAAGAATTTAAAAGTCGTGTATTCATTATTTCATTGGTACAAGTACAACAACCGTTGTCGCATTATGTTTAAAAGAGCTTGTGGGCCGAAGTGTTTGTTGTTTTTATGTATCATGATAGATAGTAGCCTTGCCAAGGAACCGTTATAAGGTAAGAAAATGGGATGCATTGTGTCCTGTGATAGCTCCGAATTTTTTAATCGTCCTCCTACTCGAAAAACACCTTCCTTATCCAAGATTGGTGAGAGACTATTAAGTGGGCTTTTTTTGTCCATTGTCTGATTTCTTTGTAGTTGCCTTATGTCTTCTGCAAAGCCCGAAAATTGTATTGCGCGCACAATAAGATGCAGAGAATCGTCTAGCTCCGTCGGGGTAAGTGAAATATGTGTTGGTCTATCTCGAGCAGGTATTCTCAAGTTCCTTGTGAACTATAGAACATAGGCCATAATTCTTTGCAAGGTTGAAACGAATTTTTATGATTAGCTGTATATATGAGATAGTAGTTCTGTTGTCGTTGCAGCCATAACGACCTTTTTAGTTCAGGGTGATCTGCCTTAAGTGGCTAAGGTGAGAAGCATGATGAAAACAAAGAGTCGCTTCCATGAAGAAACATTGGCCCGTGGAACTATTATGCGTTTGTCAGTTCAATTGCTTCTACCAGTGACGATTCCTTGTTAAGGATTGCACAAGCTAAAGATGAGGATGGGCCAGGTTCAGTGTGCTACTTTACTAAGCCGCCTATAATCCAGCCAAGTGACGTATATTGAAGTACAGGACCGCTGTTGTTTAATTTTATTATTCTAGGTCGTACCAGGCTAAAGTAGAATTCAGCGCCAAGAAGAATGTCTATTTTTTCAGGGAGGTGGAAGTTGGGGTCTGCTAGGTGAATGTCCTTCTGGATTTCCCAAGTGGAGACATCGATGATACGGCTAGGCTGTGCAGGGATTATGGTTGGTAATATAAAGGCTTCCAAGTTTGTTGAGCAGCCATGACTCCGGGACATCAGTTGCAGGTTTACACGGCGGTGTGCCCTCTTCTGGGTCCTTCCGATACCGTCAATGTACAGCGATGCTTCTGTCGTTGATAGCGACAGTCTTTGTATCAGCCGTTCAGTCGCTATGTTGACTTGAGAACCGGAATCTGTTACGGCCCTGAATTCGGTTAAACTGCCATTTGACGCACTGACTATCACCTGGGCTGTGGCTAGCATCTCATAGTTCTGGTTGTCTGCTAAGGCTGACGAGGCTGCAGTTGTATTGGTTGGAGCTCCATCGTGTTTTTGAACAGGCGACTTCGCCGGCCATTTCTTTGACGGTATTGAGGTCCCTCTTTGGTATATGTAGTAACGTGTTGTGCTTGTTGTTACACATCTTGCAGGTGCCGTAAGTACAAGTTTTGGCTAGATGATCCGACTTGAAGCAGTTCGCACAAAGGGGCTGCTGTTGTACCCATTTGAGTCGTTCAGGTTCTGTCATTGCCAGGAATTGCTTGCAATGAAAAATGCGGTGTTTACCATTGTGACATAACTTGCAGTGGCTATTATTCTCTACTGCTGCTATGGAAAAAACATCGTTGCTTGAATCTTGAAGGGTGCATGATGTTTTACCAATTGACTTCATCGATTCAAATTGTCTCTCTAAAAAGTCAAATAGTTTTTTAACGGTCGGCACCTCCTTAGGGTTCAATAGTGATTGCATAAAGCGAATGTAAAGAGTGTGCTCCAATTTTTTCAGGAGTACCTGAATGAGAATGGCATCCCCAGTAGATGTGTCGATGTTTAAATTGTTGAGTGCCAACATACACTCTTTTTTGTATCATGCAGAGCCTTAAGTGAGGCAGTTGATGACGTGCCCTTCTTGATTCAGGAGGTGGCATGTCATAGTGTCCACGGACATAATGTCCATGGACATTATGACGCCCTTCGATGCGACATAAAGCCCATGGACATTATGTCGTTTTGGAAAACGTCAAAATGCCCTCGGACATTAAGTCGTTTTTAATATGGACATTATGTCAAATATAACAAAAAGAAAAATGTAAGTTCATATATTTTTTCTTATATATTTATTACTAAAGAAGTTAAATGCAAAAAAATATCTACATACACGCAGAGAAAAACATGTTTTATTATGGTCACAACCAACAAAGTTTTTTTTAAAGAAACTAATTTAACCATGATATATGACAATGATTTGGTTAAATTAAACATAATTTGTTTAAAATTTTTTTAAAAATGGTTTTGCTGCTTTTTCTCTGGGTGTATATATTAAATATATAACGAAAATACTTTTGGGCGCAAGGATTTTCTCCTCAATGGTATAACAAACACCGGCTTCGCTAACTAAAGCTTCTCTGCATAGCCGGCCTTCGGCAGGGCGCAAGGATTTTATCCTCTATGGTATAAAAAAGACCGGCTTCGCTAACTAAAGCTTATCTGCACAACCGGCCTTCGGCCGGGCGCAAGGATTTTCTCCTTTATGGTATAACAAGTACCGGTTTCGCTAAGTAAACACGCTTGTAGAAAGGATCCTGAATCGGTGGCATGTCGTAGTGTCCACGGACATAATGTCCATGGACATTATGTCGCACCAAAAAAGGACATAATGTCCATGGACATTATTACACTATATTAATGGACATTTTGTGGCATCGCTGAGCGACATAGCGTCCATGGACTTAATGTCGTTCTTTGGTGCGACATAATGTCCATGGACATTATGTCCGTGGACACTACGACATGCCACCGATTCTGGATCCTTTCTACAAGCGTGGCTACCAGAATCCATTTGTTGTTATAACGCTCCTGAAGAAGTGTCCATGCTGTTTTGTAATTTTCTTCTGTTAGAGCTAGATGGCTTATGAGTTTGCCAGCCTCTGCCGATATCTTGGTTTTGAGATACCACATATTTTGTGCGTTTGGAAGAGGCTGCTTGTCCACCATCTCTAAGAACAGTTCATAGAATTGCCGCCACTGTAAACAGTCACCGTTAAATTGAGGAATGATGACCTTTGGGAGTGGCAGCGAACTGTGTATTGTAATGTTCCTTCCGACTTGTGGCGCAGCAGGTCTGCTGTCATGGCATTTGTCTGCTAGTATTGCCAGGTTGACAAGGTGATAGTGAACCAAATCTTCCAAGTCATCGTATTGACCTTGGTGTAGTCCCATTCCTGTTGCCACATGCTGTCATATTACTCTTGGATTTGAGTCCATGAGTTGATAAACCTGTCTTGGCTGATCTGCTTCTATTGACTTGTGCGTCATGCTGAGTGGCTATCGATTCTTCTATGACCTTCTCTTTTTGGGACTGGCTGCTTAACGGCTTCAAATTCTTTATCTGTGTCTCAATGTATTCCATTGTGTAGCTATATTGTTCGTCAATTGCCGTGTAGGGGTTCGTTACCATATAAGGATCATGTTCCGATACGCCGTTTTCGAACGCCTTCCATAGAGAAATGAGCTCACTACGTTTGCTCTGATAAATCTCCTCAGATCATCGGTCAAGTGGGGCCTTTTTAATAATAGAAATGGTTTTTCCAATATTACTGGCCCTCACTTGCTGTTGTGCTATCAGATCCGGGAGCGTTGTCATTCTGAGCTGATTAAAACTTGAGTGGGTTTGTCAAGGATTTACGACTTGTGAGGGTTAACCGTAATGAGATTGATTACTTCAAGGTGTCCTGATGCCTTGGATTTTAACTCCGACCTAAACAAACTGTCCTTTGGTGTCTTGATGATGGACCTAATGTCCTGTTGTCCTTAAATGTTTTATATCTTGCGTATTTTCTATCAAAGTCCCTTACCGCTGGTGGGGGGAAACCTAGATCACGTCGGGGTCACCAAATGTTAATGGAAGGGGTTAGTGGTTGTAAGTTTAAAAACATAAATCTGAACTATCACTAAGATCCCTATATAAAATTTCTTACAGGCACTTGAAACCTGAAGAAAAGTATTCAGTAATAAAACACAATAGTTCAATTACCAAAGACTATTTTAATTCTTTATTTTATTTTTATTTTTATATAAAATTAATAACAAGGTAATAAAATATACATTGACTTAAAGTAATAGCTTAGCATAATTGGTTTATTGAACTTTAGTTTGTGTGTAAACACTATCACTATTTATTGTTGATTCAACAAAATTGATTCTAAGCATAATTGGTTTATTGAACTTTAGTTTGTGTGTAAACAAAATTGCGATTTATTGTTGATTTAACAAAATGTATTGTTAGCAAAGATTAATTGGGTTATTGACAAAATTATTAAATGACGAAATAAATGGAAAATTGCAAAGTAATAAAAATGAAGTAATTAATAAATTTGTGTTATGTGTGAATTTTTGTTTTGTTTGTTAATATGTTTTGAATGATGATTAAAGAAATAATAATTGTGTGTTACTATGTTCTTGAACAAACATGTTGCACACAACATTGATTGTTGTATTATGCAGTCAGAAAATCAATACTGAACGTTTTCGAAGCTTCACCAATAATACTGCTATGTATTTTGTAGAAAAATATTCATGGTATTACATGCCGCCTACGTTACACAAATTTTTAATTCACGGTCCTGAAATAATAGAAAACGCACTCTTGTCGATTGGACAGCTATCTGAGGAAACAAGGACTTTAAGAACTACAGAGAACATTTTTCACGTAAATGTAGTCGAGAAAGTCTAATGAAGATATATTTAATAGGTTTCTTTTTAGCTCGGACCCAATTATATCACACATGGGCAGGAAATATGAGAAAAGACAAACCATTTTACCGCAGGCAGCTCGAGATTTAGTTTTCACTAATTCTAATACTGAAGATGATAGTTTTGATGTTGATAATGATGGTGACAATGATGATGATAATAATGATTAGGAAAATTTTGGTGATGATAATGACGTTCATGATGATAGTGATGAAGAGACTGATAGTGATTCTATTTAATATTTAGTGTTGATATTTTACACACGTGCTTACTAAATATGAATAAATTTTTTCCATTACCCAAAATTATTTTTCTAAAATTTTATATGTATTTTTTTTACTTTTTTCAACTTTGTAAGGTATAATCTTAAAATAAAAATAATTCTAACATTATTGCCTGAGTTAAGCGTCACTTTGGTTGCAGTTCAACCCACTGTTCGGCGGTCGCAATACTTCAACAAGCGGGGGTGATAAATGAGAAAACCAATATCGTACTAACAAATTTTTAAAATCCCACTTTTTCAACCCCATAGACTAAATCATTGTTTATATTTTTTTTTCATTTGTTTTTTTATAAACAAAAATTCATATATATGGCAAGACAACGTTTGCCGGGTCAGCTAGTATATTATAAAAAGTTAAATATTAAGGAACGCGTAATCATGTTAAGACATCTCGAAATTAAGTTAAAATTTTACACTAACCTTAATTGAAAACCATAAGTAACACAGTGCTACGCGAACAAATATACGGACACCATTACTTTAAAAAAAGACCCGTGTCTCCCAGTTTTTCTGATCATTTTCTCAGGCTCAATTCTTGCAAACCGTTCGGAATTTTGATTTACTCTCTGTGGCAAAGTTGAAGCTCTAGTCAAAAAGAACAATAAAATCAAAAAATTTATCTTAAAGTCAAAATAGCAAAAAGCTTTAAAAAATTTGATGTTTTTACATTTTTCCCCTGTTCAGGTCCATAGGTAGCAAACAATTCAAAATTCAAGGAAACAATCAATTACAAAAATGTACATATCTCAATAAATAACAGACGCGATCACGCACCGACGCAGCACACAATATAAAAGCGACACGACGCTCACATCGCGACGTCAACTAGAGCTCAGCGGTGAAACTTAAGGTACTCTTCTACCACAGCCTGATATTTGACTCGAGCTTCCTCATAGCGTTCATGTGGGGTACCGTTCGCAGTATTCTTAGCGATCTTGCCAAGAATAAATTGCGCCTTATTGTACCTTTGTCTGAGGATGTCACCAGGACCTTTCCTCTTTTTTTGTTTGTTTTCTCATTCAGACTTGACGGTCGGTTGGGTGAGTTTCGGTTGGTATTGTGTGGGTAGTGGCTTGCTGTGGCTGTCACCCACACTGCCGGAGAGTCCGATCAAGGCCTCTTGACTAGAGGCCAGGATATCGTCCTCAGATGAGAGACGTCTCTCATCTTGTTTCATTAAAAAAAATTTTTTGTTTCCGGTTTTCTTCATTTTTGGTCCCACGAGTAGGGATGTAAGGGGATGGACCATCCATGCAGTGACGGCATGCATGGACTAGACAACAACTTACAACCAGCCCGTGTTCTAGCACCGGAGGGGAGCTGTAAGCGTCTAGTCCTCTTTAACCCCTAACTAGTCGTTTAGGTTCTCGGCACTGCTACCAACCACCTTAACCAGGAAGAGCTTCCCTCCCTGGTGGAACTCGAAACTCTCGACTGTAAAAAAAGAAGAAGCCCATAGGGCTTTCAACAGTGGATATGCCAGTAAGTCGTGGCAGGTATGCCGCGAAAACAGCGAGCATATAAGAAAGCATATATGTATTATTTAATGTTATAAGGATCAAAACATCGCATGTCCGCGACTCAAAAAAATAAGTGATTTTGTTACCCCTCTGAAAATAAAGCTTGATATGTCTTATGGTGATTTCCAAAATATTTTGGTTCTAGCGTTGACCATCCGTGAGCTGGACCATTTTTAAAAAAGGTCTTTTTCAGTTTTTCGTTTTTTTTTTGTACTTTGCTCCAAGCCGACATAACACAAATTTGGTATCATCGAAAAGATTTTACTGATCTGGATGTTCAGGAGAACATTATTAGATTGTGAGTGAGCATGTTGAGGACAAGCACCGTTATATCATGTCTTGGTAACAGCGTGAAGTCAAGGAATGTTGGAAGGTGTACTCACCAAGGTAAGGTGATCTCTCCTCTACTCTGGCTCATTGTTGTTAGCTCGACTCGACAGTAGCCTACGCGGATGACGTGGTGTTATAAGTATCGGGTGCGTTTCTGGATGCGATGAGTGACATTATGTCCAGTGCTTTGGGGGCGATCAGCAACTGGGCCGCTGAGTGCGGACTGGGAGTGAACCCGAACAAAACGGAACTGGTACTGTTCACGAAAAGAACCAAAATTTCAGGCTACCACGGCTCAGGGGTTACGAACTTTCCCTGTCGGATCACGCGAAATATTTGGGAACTATCCCGGATTCAAAATTATCATGGAAATTAAATACTCAACACAGGGTCAGGAAGGCTACAGTGGCCTACTATGCCTGCCGTAGAATGTTTGGCGCCAGGTAAGGCCTTAAACCTAGACTGATCAAATGGCTATACACGGCAATATAACGGCTTATTCTTAAATATGGATCTCTGGTATGGTGGACCGCGAAGGGCAGGAAATACGTCGTGGACCAGCTGGGCAGAGTACAAATATCAGCCTGTATTGGAATAACAGGCGCTCTACGCCCTAGTCCTTAAGAGGCTCTGAATACTATACTGCACCTTGTTTCAATAAAACTACACCTTATGGCCATATCCGTCAATAGCGCGGTTAGGCTCTCTGCATCGGGATGTTGATGGTGAGGACGTACGGTCATGCAGGGATCTTAAAGAAGCAACCCACATTTCTGAAACGACCAACGGACTATATGATACCCCGCACGGACTTTTATAAGAAATTCATGGTCATATTTCCGTCAAGGCGGGAATGGCGCTGGGGAATCCTGGCCGAGGAATACCGCACAAGGGTTTACACAGATGGGTCAAAAATGACTTGTGGTGTCGGCTCTGGGGTCTTATCGGAGGAACTGCACGTAAATCTCTCTTTTCGCCTGCCGGACAGGGCCAGCGTATTTCAGGCTGAAATACTGGCGATAAGAGATGCACGTAGAACACTGTACAGTAGGAACGTCAGCGGCAAAGTTGGCATTTACATCGATAGCCAGGCGTCTATGATGTCACTGAAGTCACATAAAACAACGTCCATTCTCGCCAACCAGACTGGGCAGCCAATCTCAACGCAACGGGCTGGCTCTTGCCACCTTGGTATTGCCCCTGGCTCAAGTTTGATTGGGGGTTCCAATTCTTGACGAGTTGTGTGGTGTCAAAACGGAGTAACGGTCGACTCTACATGCAGCACGCCTACATCTGTGCGTGCTACCACGTTAACCAACCAACAAACCACCTATATCCGACTGCCAATGGAATACAACTCTCATGTGGGGGACGGAGCTTCAAAGTCTATTTTGGAGCTTCTCGATCGCGTGCAGGAGATGGCGAAGGTTCTCATTGGTGACATTAGGGTATCCAATTCTCTGCACCCCTTAAGCACCGTCGCAATGTGGGTTGTCATTGCCTGTTTTATCGTAACATACTACAATGGGATGTGTTCTAATGAAATTCGACATCTGGTTCCCCGTACGTTTGTTCCTAATAGACTTTTTCCTCAAGAGCCCACCTACCCACCCTTTTCTGCATTACAGGAAAAATTTTTTGGCGGGCCTGTTCGTTTTGGAATACCCTTCTTGCTAAAGTCTTCCCTTTCACTTTTAATATGAATAAATTCAAGTTGAATATTCACAAGCACTACTCCCTCTTTCCTCCTTCCAATAACCATTTTTCCTAGTTCAACACAATGCAATGCATTAGTAGGGGCGATCTCCTGAGTGCTGGTCGTAACAAAAGAAAACAGTCGGTCTCTTCGACTACGAATTTTCTTGATTATTATTATCTTAAAAAGCTTGGTTGATATTAATTACTTTTTACATTCAAAATCCATTTCAGTAAACCTTAGTGTCAATCAAAATATCGAGCCTTGGCGGCAATAGAGTCATAACTCAAAAAACCTAATTTTTGAGCTAATGTATTTAATTCTTTAATTCCCAGTGGACATATTAGCTTATTATGAGTAGTTAATCGCCATATCGTTTCTTTATATTGTGTAAAAAATATTATACTCAACTCTAGAGAGAATAATTAAATTTTAAGGTGCTGGTAATTCAAATTTAAGTTATGACTCCATGGCAGCAAAGGTTCGATATGGACCTTAATTTACTCTTATTTTAACTTCTCATAATATGTTATTTTAAAAAATGGTATTAGTCCATATGGAGCTAAAAATTTTATACTTTTCTAGGTAATTATAATAATTAATTTTTTATAATGAAATTTAAAGTGTGTACATTGTTTAAAACAACACTCAAATAGATGAACGTTCGCAAATATCTCGATACATGAAAAATGTACTTATAACACTTTCATATATAACACCTCATATGTATCTTATATAACCCCGTTATATTTGGAGCATATATGTATTATTTAATGTTATAAGGATCAAAACATCGCATGCCACTTTATAAAATACTTTTAAGATTTGATCTATGCATATATATTAGAGCGACTCAAAAAAAAGTAATTTTGTTACCCCTCTGATAATGAAGCTTGATATGTTTTAAGATGATCCTAAAATATCTTGGTTCTAGCGCTGACCATCCGTGAGCTGGACCATTTTTAAAAAAGGTATTTTTTCAGTTTTTCAATTTTTTTGTACTTTACTCCAAGACGACATTATCATCGAAAATAGTGTTTGAAGCAGCATCCAACGTGACCACTAGCGACCGACTAATTGAGATATTTAACCAAATACATATTTTCGTTTCGGGTTTTCATACAAATTCTACGTATGTGGAAATATTGTTCTGCTTTTCAAATTTAATCTGTTTTAAATTAATGTTAATTAATTTATTTATTGTTTGCAATTATCCACATAAAATGCGAAAATCGCAACAAATTTTATTTGTTTTCAAATATAGGTGTTCACATCAGTGAACAATTTAACAATCCCATCCTAGATGTCAATCACCACCTACAATTAACCTCCACTGCTTTTGTTTTTCATCCTGTTTATTATCATTCGAAAAGTCTATCTTGCGAAGAAAACATCCAACCGTGCGCTACAACCTAAACCCGTGGAAATTAGTAGTGAAGTATTTAAAATTTGTAAACCCGATAACTAAACCTAAAGAAAGAAAAAAAACCCAAAATTTAAAACCAAAACAAGTGTTAAAAGAAATTACATTACAATTAAAGAAAAACACATATACTTACCTACTGAACTTAACCTAAAAATCAAAGTGCTTTTTATTTACTTAACTTATACCTATATTTTATATTGCACATAGTTCCCCTATAAAGGTTTGTTGACCCTTCCATACATAAATACCTATATGTATATCGTTCTATGCGTGTACATTGTAGTGTATGATGTTGACAGGATGTTTGCCCTATAGCCCAATATAATTTTATGCAGCTGTAGGGTACCAGCTCGATGGTCAGGCGTTCTTAGCGAACTGCCAAATTAGGAGACTAAAAATAATTCAACTAGGCAACAAGTGCCACTTTATGTTTTCAAATCTAAAGTCTGCTTTATTTGTGGGCTACTGCCCTTTTTATACTAATTTTACAATATTGCTTACTTATTCTAACTTTTAATATTAATTCTTACAATCTATACTTCTCTTTCAGTACCATGGAATTAATATGGTTTTTCCTTATGCACAATGCTATGACCAATCAGAATGCATGAGTAAGGAATGTACTCATTTTCGTTAGACAATCCAAATTCATGTCACTCACATTCTGATTGATCTGCTTTACCATTATATTGACTCATGTTCGAACACATTGAGTCATTTGGGTAAATGCCGTTATTTGATCTTTTATGTATGGCATTTACCCTACAGTAATTGGGGTGGCATGTATGCATTTTAGATTGGTTATTGGGTAAGCAGTGGACGCTTATAAGGTACACTACACCCTCACCGTTAAGAGAAAAATTAGGGGAGTAATTTTTCTTCATATTTTCATAGTACTGTAAAAATATTGTAATAATTATAATCTGTTGTTTTAATTAATGATTCTTAAAATCTATTTACATAATTAATTCTTATATCTCTATACTTTTATTTTTACATAGTTTGTTTTATTTATTAGTCCTTAATCATAAGTATGGTTATATATTTTTGTTTTTATATAGTTTTATTTTAATCATTAGTTCTTAATCCTAGGTATGGTTTTAATTGGTTATTGTGCATTTCTTTTTCTACTCCGTTATAATCTATAATAGTATTTACATTATTTCTCCTAATTATCCTATATGGGCCTTTGTACGGGCTTTGGCTTTTCTTTCTATTCTCTACTTTTATTAAAACTAAATCTCCTATGTTTAAATTTAATCTATTATTATATTTATTGTCTAGTATTCTTTTTTCTTTTGTCTTTATTGTCAGTTCCTTGGCTCTTTCTAAAGAAAACTTTAGTTTATGTTTCAGCTCTTTTGCATAATCATCGTAATTATAGATTTTAATTTCCTCATTGTTACTTATTTCTGATGGTAAACATGGTAATTTACCATAAACTAGTTCGAATGGTGTGTAACCAGTGTCTATGTGTGGTGCCGTGTTATAGGCGAAAGTAAAATAGTTTATCCACTTATCCCATTCATAATCATTTGCTGTTGTTAGCAAGAATTCATTGAGAACTCTATGATTTCTTTCTACCGAACCTATTGTTTCATGATGGTAAGGGGTTGAAAATGTCTGCTTGATTTCAAGTAACGAGCATATGTTACGCATCAGTTCGTTTTTAAATTCAGTCCCGTTGTCCGATTTGAGCACTTTAAATTTTCCGTATTTTAAAATTAATTGTTCTACTAATGTTTTGGCAGTTGTAAGTGCATCTTTTGTTGACATTGGGTGCGCAATAACGAATTTTGTTAGTTCGCATTGCATTGTCAATATGTATCGGTATCCGTTTGAAATACGAAGAGGTCCTACAGTATCAATTGATATTATCTCAAAACTGTTGTTTGGGGTGTTTGTTAACGTAAGTGGTTCCTTAATGTTCTTTGTCTGTTTGTTTATATTACACTTGTCACAATATCTTACAAATTGTTTAACCATCTTGTTCATGTTTTTCCAAATGTACCGCTGTTTCAACTTAATTACCGTTTTTCTAATTCCTAAGTGGCCTGCGTGTGTGGCATTGTGGAATTCATCGATGAGTTTATATTTCAGAATGTCATCTGTTATTCTTGTTGGGGCATTGTAAATTAATATTTTTAGTAGAGGACTTTTGTTGTTTATTCTTATCTTTGCATATGCTTCTTTTAATTCTTTCATTGTATACGTCTTAAATATTTTATCATTCTTTGCTAGCGCTAATTCCTTTATATTTTCTTTCTTCATTTTAGATATCAGTTTTCTCAGAATCGAATCTAGTTTCGCTGAGTTATCGCTGAATCTTGCATGCATATTATTATCATCTTGTACGTTCTGGGCATGTAACTTCTTCATAATCGAATCTTGTTTCGATGAATTATCATTACATCCTTTCTTCACATAACTATTATTTTGGGTACGTGATTTCTTCATGATCGAATCTTGTTTCGATGAATTATCATCACGTCCTATGTGCACAATATTATCTTCAATTCTTATGTCGACGTCTTCTATATTTTCAAACTTATTAAATTGCAATTTTTTCATATTCTTAATATCATTTATGGATGTGCATTCCCATATTAGAAGTTGATCAGACTCCTGAGAAATGCATCTTCCCATATTACTTCTGTTTACACGTGCTTCATTCATATCTATTTCCTCATTGCCATTAACTTTATTTGCCTCTTTATTTGCTATTTTATTTGCCTCTTGTAACTTTATATTATCTTCATTCTTCTTTTTCATTGCCCTTGTGGTTATTAATATTTTCTTTTCTGTTTCATCATTTTCCAATGGTATCATTTGCTTAAGTATTTCCGAGTCTATTTCAATTCTTGACAATGCGTCCGCATTCGTGTTAATTTTTCCTTTCTTATAGATTATTGTAAAATCGTAATCGCTTAGATCTAACCTAATTCTTGTCATTTTTGATGACGGATTTTTGTGTGAGAACAGGGCAATTAGTGGTCTGTGGTCTGTTACCACTATGAACTTTCGACCGTATAAATATGGTTTGAAAAAATTTATTCCCCAATGAATTGCGAGCAATTCCTTTTCAATTATTGGCTTGTTTAAGTCGTGTTTCTGTAGAGATTTACTTGCATAAGAAATTGGTAGGTCTTGTCCAATTTCACCTTGAGACAGGACTGCTCCCAGTGCGTAGTTTGAAGCATCAGTCGTTAAAATAAAAGGTTTGTCAAAATTTGGGTATTGCAAAATTGGGGGTTTCATTAGTTTTTCTTTTAAAGTGTCAAAAGCATTTTGGCAGTCATTTGTCCATAGGAATTTTACTGATTTTCTTAATAACATATTTAAGTGTTTCGCAATGTCTGCAAAATTTGGTATAAATTTCCTATAATAATTGCAGAATGCAACAAATCGTCGTACATCGTCAGCGTTTCTTGGTATTGGATAGTTTTTTATTACTTCATATTTTGATGGGTCTGTTTTCACACCGTCTTTTGTTATTAAATGTCCTAAGTAAACTACTTCAGGTCTTAGAAAACAACATTTCTTTGGATTCAATTTAAGATTGTATTTTTGTAGCCTATCAAGAACTTTTATTAAGTTTTGATTGTGATGATTTAAACTGCAACCGTATACAATTATATCATCTACATAGAGAAATGCTTCGGATTCTAGTCCGGATAATGCTATTGTGAGCATTCTTTGAAAGCTGTTGGATGAAATTTTGAGTCCGAATGGAAGTCTTTTAAATTGAAAGTGTCCTTGTGGTGTTGAAAATGCAGTTAGTGGTCTCGAGTCTTTATTCAGTTCAATTTGATGAAAAGAACTCGTCATATCGAGTGTAGAAAACCATTTTGCTCTACCTAATTTGTCCAAAATATCTTCTAGTCTAGTTAGAGGAAATTTGTCGTTAACGATTTTATCATTAAGTTTTCTAAAATCTACAACAAGTCTCCATTTCTTTTTATCTTCCATGTTTTTCTTTGGTACTAAAAGGAGTGGAGCATTGTATGGACTAACGGATGGTTCTATTATCTCGTCATCAAGCATTTTCTGTACCTGTTCATTTATTACGTCTGTATGTGAATGTGGTAATCTATAGTTTTTTATATACACAGCTGTATTGTCTGAGGTCGTGATATTCTGTTCATAAAAATTGTTGACACTTAATTTTTCGTCTTCTAAATGAAAAACGTTTTGATATTTTTTAAATATTTCTTTTAATTGTGTTTTTGCATATTCGTCATCATGGTCTAATTGCAAGTCATTCAAAATTTTGTAAAAACGTTCGTCGCCGTTTATATTTTTGTAATTTAATATGTCGTAGTTTTTAAGTGGGTCAGTATGTAGTTTAATGCCCTGTAAAGTTGTTGTTTCATTTGTTGTGTTTAAAATGTTGACGTGTGTCATACCGTTTTTAGGTGCTATTGAATTACTTAAAAAAACTCCGTCTTTTAATTCGGTATTAAATATGACGCAATCTTCAGTGAGGTTCAATTTTAGTGGTTGTATTATTTCTGTTCGCGCTGGTATAGTAATTTTTAAGGTGTCGAATGCTTTTGTTTGCATAGGAAGAATTATGGTTTCATTGTTTGCAAACAAAGAAATTGTAAATGTCTCGTAATCTATTTTACAAAGGTATTCTTTTAAAAAGTCTCTTCCTATTATCCCGTCTGTTTCTATTGGGAAATCATCATCTACTATATGGAATTTGTATTTACATATCTGGTCTGCTAGCGATAGTTTAAGTTCGCTTGTCCCTAATGAATGTATCTCTTCCTTAGTGATGCCTGATAATTTACATCTGTTCTCCACATTTAATGGCTCATCATCAAAAATTTCTCTAGTGCGACATAATGACACGTCGGCTCCTGTGTCGACAAGAAATGTTAATTCTTTATTTTTGTACTTAGCGATTATGAAATTTGTATTATTGTTTGAAACTTTGTATATCTTTAATTTTGGCTTTCCGGAATATCCCTGTATTCCGGGCCTTCCTCGTTTCCCTCATCTTGTACCGTGCGTATGTACCTTCTGTTTTCATTGTTATTGTTTCTGTTATCATTGTTTCTGTTATCATTGTTTCTGCTGTTATTATTTCTACCATTATTGTTGTTACCTCTGTTGTTTTGGTAGTTGTTATTCCTAGAGAAGTTTGTATTGCTTCGTGTATTATAATTATCATAGTTATTATTTCTAGCTTGATTATTGTTGTAATTATTGACTCTGTTGGAATTTGCATTGTTGCTATTGTTTCTATTATTAAAATTATTGTTTCTGTTAAAGTTTTGATTGTTATATTGCCTGTTATTGCTGTAGTTAGAAAATGTGTTGTTATTTCTATTGTTATTTTGAGGTTGATACCGTGGTTCCTCTCTTCTGATATGCAGAATTTCGTTATGCGTTGCCTTCTTTTCATTTTCAATTTCAATTGCAAGGTCGGATGCTTCTTGTAATGTAGTCGGTCGGGCCGCGTATATGGTCGACTTGAAACACTCATTTAAACCTTTCTTGAATGTATCTAAAGCAAGTTTATTATTTAATCGAACTATTACGTTTTTCTCAGCTTCTGAAGCTTGATTTCCTAACTCTTCTATGCCTAACTTATTTAGATTGTCAACTATACCCATTATTTTCTCCTTATACGAATTAATAGACATTTTCCCTTGGAATAATGTATTAAGTTTAGTTTGTAACTCTGGAATTGTTTTATTGCTTCTATATCTTTGCTCTAATAGCTTCTTGAGCGCTTCGAAATTTTCAGGTTTTGCATAGCTTCCAATTGCTGTTCTGACTTGTGAGGATAATTTAGCATGATAAACATACTGAAGAAAATCTATTTTTGCTGTGTCTGATAGGGTCTTATTTATTAATTCTGCTGTTATTATAAAACTTTCTAACTCAATGTAATTACCTGTAAACAAAGGTAATGCTTTTGCAACTGTTTCTAAACTAAACGATGCCATGTTTATATGTTTTGTTTCTAATGGTTTCTTTATACTATTCTTTAGGTATTCTTCCACGAGTTTGTAAAGATTATGAAACTCTAATTTTAACGCTAATTTTCTTTCTGTATCTTCCTCTTCTAACTCTATTAGTTGAAACTCACTTTCTAAATTTTCTATATATTCTAATTTATTCAATACCGTTGACTCGGTATAGGTTCTGCCTGGACTCTTTTTCAAGTTCCTCCAGAATTCCTTCAAGATACTTAATTTCTCTTCCATATATTTTTAGATTTATGTGTAAGTAAAAATTAAGTATATTTTTTTTTTTTTTTATAATTTATACATCAGTTATAATGGTTTTATTCTTATTATTGGTTATACGTTTTTGAATTCTGTAAATTATAGAAAAAAATATAAGTAATAATAATGATAATAATAATATTTTAATGATTTTTGTAAACATTGTGTTAGAAATTTACGTGTTGTTTTTTTTTTTTTATATTTATTATTGTCTCCTATGTAAGGCATACATCAATTTTATAATGTAGGCAACTACTATCAATGCTAATGTTACTATCATAATTATTTCAAAGATATCTAGGTTTTCCTTCTCATTTTTATTCTGTAATTTGACTGTATTTTCTCTCATGTACTCTATTACCTGATTATCTTTATTACTGTGTTCTGAACCCTCATGTTTCCCTACCTCGTAACTTGCGAAAATTAGAGGTATGGCTTTTAACACATTTTTCCACCAAGTCATTTTTTTTTTTTTTTTTTTTTGGAAAAGGGCAATGTTGTTAAAAATTCTTGTAATTTTTACAATTCTTAATATTTATATATTGTTTTTAAAATTTTACAATTCTAAATGTTTATATTTTATTTATACACAAATTTTTCTTTTTTTAGTCGCTTTATTTCTCCCTTTATATCTTCGCATTCTTTCTCAGTGGTTGTTAAGGTGAGCCTCTGGTATAATATGGCTAGCTGTTTTCTTCCTTGGAATTTTCTTCCAGCACGTTTCTTCTTCTTCCGCACGTTGCTATGTGCTTCAGGTTGTCTCTTAATTGTTGTTGTCCTCTTAAGATACTCCTCTATGCTGATAGCCTTCGGGCCTGCATTAAGCGGGGTTGGTTTATATGCTGGTGCCGTTGTTGTTTGTGGTTCCGGGACGTATTGTTCGACTAAATACTTTTCCCAGCGTTTTAAAATGTCTTGTACTTCTTCCTCCATCAAAATTTAGAAATCTAAAATTTAGGATCAATACCGGTAGGATCTAAAAAAAATATGGTCCGAGTTGGCAGGATCGCCATGTAGAGTATGATGGCAGGATCGCCATGTAGTGTATGATGTTGACAGGATGTTTGCCCTATAGCCCAATATAATTTTATGCAGCTGTAGGGTACCAGCTCGATGGTCAGGCGTTCTTAGCGAACTGCCAAATTAGGAGACTAAAAATAATTCAACTAGGCAACAAGTGCCACTTTATGTTTTCAAATCTAAAGTCTGCTTTATTTGTGGGCTACTGCCCTTTTTATACTAATTTTACAATATTGCTTACTTATTCTAACTTTTAATATTAATTCTTACAATCTATACTTCTCTTTCAGTACCATGGAATTAATATGGTTTTTCCTTATGCACAATGCTATGACCAATCAGAATGCATGAGTAAGGAATGTACTCATTTTCGTTAGACAATCCAAATTCATGTCACTCACATTCTGATTGATCTGCTTTACCATTATATTGACTCATGTTCGAACACATTGAGTCATTTGGGTAAATGCCGTTATTTGATCTTTTATGTATGGCATTTACCCTACAGTAATTGGGGTGGCATGTATGCATTTTAGATTGGTTATTGGGTAAGCAGTGGACGCTTATAAGGTACACTACAACATATTCTAAACCCCAACCATATACCCTACCCTGTCTAACCCGTATAAACATTGGTCCTCACGAACCGTCAAAGTAAAAAACTGAAACAGAGAATACAGTCCACAAATTAAAATAAAAGAATAAATAATAAATAAATAAATTAAAGATAAAGTTAAAGTTCACAACACACAAACATACATAAAAATAAATAATACCCTAGAAAAATTAAAAACAATAATAACTCACAACATTAAAATAACAATAAAATAAAAAAGCGCAAAGTGAAAAAAACCCCAAAATCAAATTTAAAATTGTGAACAAAAATATTAACAAAAACAAATTTACATAAAAATTAAACAGCAAATATTAACAAGAAAAACAAATAACAAAAATTTGCTTACATATTATAACAAACCATATTACAAATTTACATACGTACACACTCATTAAGTACATCGAATTTACAACAACATCACTACACGCAGAATCAACACGCATCATAGCGGGAAGACGACACAAAAGAAAATAATAAAAACACATGAAATTTTTTGTCTTGTAAGGTTTGTACCCTACCCCCAGCAAACAAGGGAAGTGTGTAATTTTACAACTTACAATATACACAAATTTCCAACTTTTTATTAAGATCGTGGTATTTTTATTAAACAGCAATACATTATAAATATATTTCTTTACCCACTTACCCATCCTACTCAAAAACGTGAACATAAATAGGAATATTTTTTTTATATTGCTGTTGAAGGACAAATATTGCCTTCCCAACTGTGTAGCGTACATAAACCTATATAAAATACCCAGTTGGAAATTTAGTTTGCTGATTAAAATTTTGATTTTAAATTAAAAGTCGCATCATTTTGAAAAATTAAAACAAACCCGTATACGTATAACAATTTTTTTTCTCAATTGAAATATTTTATTAATTTTTTGAATAAAACCCAAAATGTCGAACTTACAATCTTTGGCCGCTGATTTAATGAGATATATCCAAATGGATTTAGAGGCATTTGATGAAGATTATCGCTCTTCTTCGGAAAATTTCCAATCATTACCCGCTCTAAAATTCAAGAAAAGTGAGCTTGGTGAATTATGGTCTAAAATTGACCGTAAGTTCATGCAGATTAGGGAATCTTCTGATTTAGATGACCCAGTGAAGTCTCAGACAATAAGTTTATCAGAAATTGTTAAACATGTCAGATCTGCTAAGAGTTTTTATAGAAACAGTATGATCGCGATTGATGAATCAATTGAAGAAATTACCCAACTCAATGAAACTCGACCCTCTTTACCCGAATCCATAAATACACAACCCAATAACACAGTAGCCTTCAATGTACCCCCTTGTAATATGCCGACATTTAGCGGTGATTTCAAATGCTGGGCTTCCTTTAGAGACCTTTTTAAGGCCATCTATGGCAATAACAGTCGCTTAAGTGGAGTTGAAAAACTTTTTTATCTTAAACAGAAGACAAGCGGCGAAGCCAAAGAAATAGTAGACAATGCACCCTTAACAAATGACGGCTTTTGTATTGCGTGGAATCAGTTAACTGCTCAATATGAAAATCGTAGAATGCAGATTAACGCGCAATTAAAAACCCTATTTAATCTACCCCTAGTAAACACTATGTGCAGTGTTTCTATAAGAAAACTGCAAAGAATGATAAATTGTTGTATTTCGAATCTGAACTCTTTAGATATTGATACGGATCACTGGGATCCTATCTTAGTATACCTTTGCTTGACAAAATTACCCAGGGAGACGCGAAGAGAATTTGAAAAAACCCTCTTAGATTGTGCTGAAATGCCTTCATGGACAAACTTGGATTTGTTCCTAACTAACACATAAAAGGAACTTACCTCTGTGAATGATGTTCAAGATAACGGCAGCAACCCTACCCAACACACAAAACCCAAGCATTTCCAGGAAATTAAAACACAGTATGACAGAAGAGGCAAAACATTTCATAATGTTACCAATGATTCAAATGGAAAGACATTGCCAAAACCCACCCAAAACCCTCCCACCCAAAAACGCAATAATGAACGAATTCTCTCAAACCCAACTCAACCCACAACCCAGAACTACCCGAAACCCCAAAGTAAACAAGATGGTTCCATTTGCAAACTTTGCAATGGAAATCATTCTTTGAGAGAATGTTCGTCGTTCAATTCACTTGGAGTAAATGAGAGAATTGACTTTGTAAAAAATAATGAAATATGTTACAATTGTTTAGGCATTGGTCATGTCATACAAAATTGCCGTAGCACATTTATCTGCAGGTATTGTGGTAAACGTCATAATAGTCTTTTACACAAACCAAGTTCAAAAATAAACCCTAAAGATGATGATAACCTGCCTTCATGTTCGTCAAATACAGTTCAGTCTTTCTCTACACATACCCAATTAAGCAAACCCACACTAGATGACAGAACGAAGTTATTAGGAACAGCAGTTCTGAATGTTGAGGTTCAAGGAGAATTATTTCCAGCTAGAGCGCTTATAGACACAGCCTCAGATTTCTCGTTTATCACAGATAAACTGAGAAAAAGATTACATTTACCCACTACACCCATAGTTGCTGAAATTTCAGGATTAAATGAGATAGTTTCTGCCCGTTCAAATAAACTATGCCAAGTTTTATTGCGCTCAAATACCCATAACAACTTCAAATTGAATATCCAAGCAATAGTAGTAAAAGCTCTTACTAAAAATTTACCCACCCAAAGCTTAAACCCAACCCTCATAAAAGACTTGGAAAATATTAAATTAGCTGACCAAAAATTCTATGAAAGTCGACCCATTGACTTCATTATTGGCAGCGATTTTTACCCCCAGATTTTAAAATCTGGAGTTAGAAAAGATTTATTTAATACCCTAATAGCTCAGGAGACTGAGTTTGGCTGGATTTTAACGGGACCCATTCAGAAATCACACAGTACCCAACCCTTAGTTTCATACTTCAGTTCAGTCACGCTTGATAAATTTCTGACCAAATTCTGGGAAATTGAAGATGTACCCACCCAACCCAAAGTTTCAGAGGAGAGTTCTTTTTGTGAAGAGACATATAAAAACACAACCCGTCGATTACCAAGTGGCCGTTATCAGGTGAATCTTCCCTTTCTTTACCCTCCTGTCGAGTTAGGCAACTCACGCCACGTAGCAATGGCTCAGTTCTTTAGAAATGAAAAAAGTCTGATGAAGAAGCCAGAACTTAAATCAGAATACAATAACGTGCTACAGGAGTATATCGACTTGGGTCATATGAAACCCATAAAATTTAACCCTAACACTCCCTCAAACACTCAGTATTACTTACCCCATCATACTGTTGTTAAACCTGATCGTGTTACGACAAAAGTTCGAGTTGTATTTAATGCCTCTAGCAAAACTTCGAACAACAACAGCCTTAATGATACCCTACACACTGGTCCTACCCTACAACAAGATTTAGTTGTACTTATCTTGAAATGGCGCTTTTATAAGATAGTTTATAATGCCGACATTACAAAAATGTACAGGCAAATTATTTTAAACCCGATACACACTCCATATCAAAGAATTTTATTCCGTAAAAGCATTAACGAGCCAATTCAAGATTATGAACTGCAAACAGTCACATTTGGTGTGAATTGTGCGCCATATTTGGCTATAAGAACCCTACACGAATTAGCCAAAGACATTCAAAACACCCACCCTATCGCATCGCAAATTTTGAAAAATAATATGTATGTAGATGATGTCTTAGCCGGAGTTCACACTTTTGAAGAGGCCAAAGAAGCACAAACGCAATTAATCACGGCTCTTGACTCTGCTGGTTTTCCCTTAAAAAAGTGGATTTCCAATACAAGGGAATTACTTTATGATTTACCCAAGGAACACCAACTCGATGTTGATCTGCTTACCCTACCAGAATCAAATAATGCTAAGACGCTAGGTATTCGGTGGAACGCAAAAGAAGACACATTTTTCTTTAATGTTCCTTTAATTGAGAGAAAATCAGCTTATACGAAGCGAACTGTGTTATCAGATATCGCTCGTCTTTTTGACCCAGCTGGGTGGTTAGCGCCAATTGTTATATCTGCTAAGATTATAATGCAACAAATTTGGCAAGATAACACAGCTTGGGATGAATGTCTTACCCCACTTACCCTCATAAAATGGCAAAAGTTTTTGCAGTTTTACGATAATATTAATAAAATTCGAATTCCAAGATGGATTAACTTTTTACCTTCACCAAAAATTGAGTTTCATGGATTTTCAGACGCTTCGGAAAAAGCCTACTCTGCAGTTTTGTATGCAAGAGTTACACCCGTTGACGAAACAACCCACATGAAGTCAAAGAAAGACTGCACATGTTGATAACACACCCAAGTATTGAACTTAGTGCGTCTGAGATAAAATCTACCCGTGATAGACTTATTATTCTTTGCCAGACTGAATATTTTAAACACGAATACAACTGTCTGAAGAAAAGAAACCCTATACTCAGCAAAAGTAGCCTACTCACCCTAACGCCATTTTTAGATTCATCTAATGTAATGCGTGCAAATGGTCGACTAGCACATTACAATGCTTTGTCATATTCCGAAAGACATCCGATTTTATTACCCTACGGAAGTTCTTTTGCTAAATTATTAACCCGACACGTACATCTGGTAACCCTACATGGGGGAAATCAACTTATGTTGAGAATTATAAGATAAGGATACTGGATTCCAAAACTTAAGAATCTTATTAGTTCCGTTATTAATAAATGCTCACCTTGTACCAGATATAGGAATAGACAAACAACCCAATTTATGGCGGCGTTGCCACCAGAAAGAACCCAGATAAATAAACCCTTTACAAATGTTGGAGTTGATTTTGCAGGACCATTTGATATAAAAGTTTATAATGCCAGAGCTTGTAGAATTACGAAAGGTTACGTGTGTGTTTTTGTTTGTTTTGCAACAAAAGCTATTCATTTGGAGCCTACATCTGATTTGTCTACCCAAGCCTTTATGGCAGCCTTTGCTCGATTCTTTTCGAGGCGGGGATGCCCTGTCGCCATTTTTTCCGATAATGGAACTAATTTCATTGGAGCTAGCCAATTATTAAAAAAAGAGCGACAGGAATTTATTAAACAGTTAAAAAGTTCGGTGGTATCTGTTAGCAGTTTTCAAAATATGACGTGGCATTTCATACCCCCGGGAGCACCTCACATGGGCGGTTTATGGGAAGCCGGTGTGAAAAGCTTTAAGTCCCATCTTAAGAGAATGAACAATCTTAAATACACATTTGAAGCTACACTCCTCGCTAGAATAGAAGGATGCCTAAACTCAAGACCCTTAAGCCCGTCAAGTGAAAACTCACAGGATCTTAACCCTTTAACTCCCGGACACTTTTTAATTGGTTCACCCATACTAACCCCTGCAGAACCCGATGTTAGCAGTGATAATATAACCCTAGCAAACAGATGGCAAAAGTTAAGGATTCAACATCATAACTTTTGTAGAAGATGGAAAGATGAATACCTTAAAGAGCTCCATAAAAGATATAAGTGGAAAAACCCTCAACGTCAAATGAAAGTTGACGACATTGTGGTTATTAGACAGGATAATTTACCCCCTAACGAGTGGTTGCTCGGTCGAGTAATAAAGACGTACCCTGGCTCTGATAGACGAAACAGAGTAGTTGACCTACGTACAGCAACTGGAACTTTGACTCGACCAATAACGAAAGTTGTTGTTTTACCCACTAGATAGTTAAACCCGAATAACACTTAGTTCCTTACTTACCCTTTTTAACCCATATTATCCAATTATCCACTTGTTACACTTACCCATTACTTACTCTTCACCCTAACTTTCTAGTATACTAACCCATCCATTCACTAATTTCTAAATTTTAGTCACATGATTTATTTCACATAGAACATGGCACCAAACAATAACCACCATAAGAGCCGTTCCAGTCGTTCCGAAAAATCGAAGAAAGGCAATAGCTCTCGTCCCACACCCAAACGCAACAGTGCTGATCGTCAACAAAAACGACAGTTTGGTTGCGGCATTTGGCAGGCGGATCACAGCTTGGCAAGCTGTAGGAAGTTTAGCAAGTTTAACCTGGCAGAAAAATATAAAACTGCAATAAGAATGGACTACTGCATCAATTGTCTGGCCAGGAACCACCTTATTGAAAAATGTCCCAGCAAGTCTCGGTGTCAGACATGCAAGGGCAAGCACCATACCACTCTACATGGGCCCGAGAGAATCGTAAGAGATTTGGCAAAATAACGGAAGCAATCAACTGCCTCTAAAAGGACCACCGTTCCGACTCCTGCGCCACGAACAATTGTGACGCAAATTAAAGCAAGAGGTCTACCTACGTCAAAAACCCAAACCGTTGTGCCCACTGTTGTCGTTCAGGTTATAACGCAAAAGTCAACCCAACTCGCCAGAGCTCTTTTAAATCCTAGCCTGACAACCTCAAAGATCAGCGCGGCATTCGTACGAGAGTCAACGTTAAACACTTTCAAAGTCGATGATCAGGCTTACGTTAAAGTCGTAATCGCACCCAATATGGCTTCCACCATCAGGTATGAGGTCTGTATGCGTGTTTCCGACGATTTGCCAAGAAACCCGTACCCTAACGCCATGGACCCTGAGATTCAAAAGAAGTTCTGTAGAATTTCACTAGCCGACCCAGAATTTTATGGTAACTCGCCCGTCGCCATGGAAATCGGTGGTGATTCATATACCACCGTTTTACAACCCAACATAATACAAATTGATGGCGGATCACTAATCGCACAGGATTCACACCTTGGGTGGCTAGTCATGGGATCCCTTACCAATTAAACCATTAATAAAGTATTTTACCCTACCCTCTTACCCTTACCTACCCTAACACAATATTGAGCATATGAAAATAATTGTCAATTTTCTTCACAGGTTGCCAGGCCCGGGAGGATGTTCACATCAGTGAACAATTTAACAATCCCATCCTAGATGTCAATCACCACCTACAATGAACATCCACTGCTTTTGTTTTTCATCCTGTTTATTATCATTCGAAAAGTCTATCTTGCGAAGAAAACATCCAACCGTGCGCTACAACCTAAACCCGTGGAAATTAGTAGTGAAGTATTTAAAATTTGTAAACCCGATAACTAAACCTAAAGAAAGAAAAAAAAAACCCAAAATTTAAAACCAAAACAAGTGTTAAAAGAAATTACAATAAACACATATACTTACTTACTGAACTTAACCTAAAAATCAAAGTGCTTTTTATTTACTTAACTTATACCTATATTTTATATTGCACATAGTTCCCCTATAAAGGTTTGTTGACCCTTCCATACATAAATACCTATATGTATATCGTTCTATGCGTGTACATATTCTAAACCCCAACCATATACCCTACCCTGTCTTACCCGTATAAACAATAGGCAATATGGGTATAAAGTTTTTTAAAATTTAAAAATTAAAAAATTTATTACCCATATTGCCTATTAGGGGTGGAATAGTGTTATATGGAAATCCTTAGCAACAAGAATTGGATACGCTAGAAACCCAAATTTTGTGAGGTTTATAAAAAAAATGCATGAGCCAAAAAAATTAGGCGGGTGGGATAGGGGTAAATGGCTCCTCATCGGGGTCAAAGCTAGGGGAAAACGAGACAAAATCTAAGAAAAGTTTCACAACTGTCCCAGAGTCGCTCCTAGAAGGGTAAAATGTAAGACTGACCCCCACCAATATTCCCCCCTCCTAAATTTTTTTAAACATACTAACCCCCTATCTGCGCTCCTTAAGGGGGCTCCCATACTAAATATTATTTTTTATACAATTACCCGCCACCGCACTAACTAGCCCCAGAGTGCCCCTAGAGAAGTAAAATATGTGAAAGACCGCCAATACTTTTGCTACCCAAGCATTTTTTTAGAACCTACCTAGCCACCATCTTTAATCATTAGGGTCGTCCCCATACAAAAATTAAAAATTTTTTATAAAAATTTTTTATTCAACGTCATTGACAAATTACTGTACAAATACGCAGTAAATATTTAATATAAATAATAATAATAAATTACGCAATATAGTTTTTATATGTTATACATTCATAATTCACAAGAGCTGCCACATACCTTGGGCAACGTTTACAACTTGATAGTAGTATTTTTAAACCTTAGCATATGGTAGCATAGTTCTCTTTTTGTAATAATAGTTAGGAGATTCACATATTATTTGCTTGGATTTATTCATAAATCTTTTCATACATTTTGTACTTTTTATTGAGTTTTGAAGTGGAAAGTCATACTTGTAGGTAGTGAAAAAACAAACTTACATTCTTGTATTTATATATATTGTACATATATTGAAAGTGGGAAATTGTGTTTTATTTGAAGTTAATAATAAAAAAAAGTTAAAAATAAAGGTAAGTAATAATAAATAAACAAGAAGACAAAGAAACAAGTGTATTCCTAGATTTCAGAGTAAAAAAATGGCATCAACATCGACGGGCATTGCAAATAGTCTAAGATCACATACCGGATTATTTTTGATTGGACAACCATGCTCGAATATATCGGGAGCAAAGTTACCATCTAGACAACAAGTGCTTAGAATATATTTTTATGGTACTGGAGAGCGTAAAATAAGTGCCGACGAAAGTGGTTATTTGGTAACTGACACTGTCATGGTTTTTTGGCGCCAAGCGTTTATTCCGACTAAACACAGGGGCGATGTGAAAAAAGGTGCATTCTTTGGTCGCAGAATGGTTAGCCATACAAAAGAATACTTTAAGAGGTGGCGAAACGCAAAGAAAAAGGGAGGCTGAATTTATCGCGAAATTGGATGATCTTTTTGACATCGCACATGCAAATGTACTCGATATGGTAACCAACCCGGAAGATATGGCTTTTTTACAACTGCAGAGAGAAAAGGGGCGTCCAGGATGCATGACGGGTGTTGATATGATTCTAGGTAAAAACAAGAAAAGACAAGTGGAACGAAAAGAGCTAGAAGATAAGCGAAGAAAACGCGCAAAAATACAAAATGAATCTGCAGTACCGGGTAATTATTATTATTACAATATAAATATTATTTTACAGTGCAATTATGATATTTACAAATGCGATCTGTGTAATTTCAGTTGGCAAGACTTTATCCACTGAATCTAGTGAATCAGACAATGAGCTCGAAACTGTCGATGATGCAATGTTGTGCTGTAAGCGAATACCAAACGGAACAAGAGGCAAAATGCAATGCATCACTCCGGATCTTGTGTCTGTTTTCGATAGATGTAAGATATCAGATGTAGCAGCAGTTCGTATACTGATTGCTGCCGCAAGAGCTTTTCAACTTAATCCAAGAAAATATATAATCAATCGGAATTCCCTTCGACAAGCCCGTACTAAAAGTCGTCGAAGGTAGCTGTATTTTTAAAGGAAAATCCACAAAATTTTTCAATGTGCACTGGGATGGCAAAATGTTGCAGGACTTGCAAGGCAGCGATAAAAAAAGTTAATCGACTTCCTGTTATCGTCACATACGATGGAAAGGAGCAGCTACTGGGCGTGCCAAAGATACCGTCGCACAGTGGCGCCCGTAGAGCAAACGAGGTTGCAAAAATCAAAATTTTCATGAGCGCCGACGAAGTTTTGAATAAACCCATGTTATAGGAAACTTTTCAACGATTTCAAATATGCCACTCTTAATAATATCACATTTTTAGTTTAGAAGATATAGCCGTTCAAAATTGACCGACTTTCGGTTTTCAAAAAAACACACAATTTTTAGTCAGTTTGTTGCGATTTCAGGTGTAATATCACGAAAAAATAGGTAACGAATCGCCTTATTTTTTGTTTGTATTGATTGATGTATTTATTAAATGTATAATGATAAAAAAAAATTAACTGTTTGCTTTGTGTTTCTCCTGGTAAATCACTATTTAAAAACTATCCGTTTTTACACTATTTTTCAACTTTGACGGAAAATAAAAAAATCTATATTTTTCTATATTTGCCATATTTGCAAAACCTGTTCTTTGATTATTTCTTTACATAATTCAAAAGGTTTTATCTGCCCATACGTGCCCGTTTGGCTTCTAGAGGTAAAAAAGGTTAAAAAGACATGGTTGCAGAAATTGTATGGCGTCCATCCCTTATATGTTTTGACTGACAGTAGTTTGATCTAATAGCTTGAAAAAAACTACTCATTGAAATTAGCAGGTACGTATGGGTGAAATCTAATCGAACCATTCATAACTTCAACTCCAAATACGAGGACTGGCTTGTTGAAGACACCATCCTGGATATATTGGCAGTAGATAAACCTAACACATCAACCAGAGGAGCAAAAGGAAGGCCAAAAAAAAGTATTGAGGAGTGTTAAATTTTCACAAGAAAGAGGAAACTTGCCGATGCCACCAATGACTTGACCACGAAGCAATTATCGGACGCGCTGTCTATTAAATATACAAAGGATAGTGAAAGAGTTAGGTCGCAGATAACCAAATCTGTTGCTGATGCAAGCCCACTGCGACTAAAAAGGATTAAGGAAAGCATTCCTACGCCCACAAACGCACACATTAAAAAGTATGGTTCCGAAGAAGCCTTGGCCTTGTTTATGGACTTGGAACTTTCCATGAATATTTTACAGAAAATTTAAAAAATAAATTTAAAAAAAAAAATATTTTTTTTTAATTTGTTGGGTAATAATTTAAAACATAAAACCCTAAAGAAAAAAATAAAAACAATCTAAAAATGTAAAAATAATTTTTTTTAGTTACCATAAAATTGATTTTTCTACTAATTTTAACTTTGATAACCCATAAGTAGGCCCCTACAAAGCGTAGCACCTTTCCAAACGCTCATTTTATAGGCTGAACAGTTATCTATCATATGCTGTTTAAACTGTTCAATTATCTTATTCGGTTCAAAAGATATGATTTTTGCAACGAAAAATCTCAAATGGCGCCACTGTGCGTCGGGTAAAGGCAAAGGTAAGCGTATTGCCGATGCTGTTTACGGGCTTTTGCTTGAGTGGAAACTCACTCAGCGTGTTCAAGCTATTTCCTTCGATACCACGTCAACAAACAAGGGCAATGGGAAGACATTAAACATAAACCTTATAGTTCTGGTATAGAAGATAATACGGTTGCAGAAAAAATACCAGCTAAAGTTCAAGAGGAGATGAAGTCTTTTTGCTTAGCGCAACTGAAGGAAAACCAACCAAAGAGTTTCTTGAAATTATTTTATTGTTTCTTGGTGAAAATATTCCAAGTTACCGTTTTAGACCACCAGGAGCCATTAGTCATGCTCGATGGATGGCGAAAGGTATATACTGCCAAAAAATATTTTTATTCCGAAAATATCTCGGCTTGAATGAAGAAGAAATAAGTGGACTTCGCGATATTACTATTTTTATTGTAACACTTTACGTAAAAGCTTGGTTTACCACCACTAGTGCAATCGAAGCCCCGTATAATGATTTTAATTTTTTGATATCGATTTCTGATTAGGCTTTAATTGATGAAGATGTGGCGCAAAGAGTGTGGAAGAGGTTCTCTGGACATCTTTGGTATCTCAGTGGTGAAGCCATTTCTCTCGCATTATTTGATAAAAATGTTCCCTACGACACCAAACGCAAAATGGCAAACGCAATCAAAGCATTTAATGAGGAGAGAGAGAACTTTGGGAAATACAAAAACAGGGAGAAAGACGACGTGGATGAAGCTTTAGAAAAGGAGAGCGATGGTAATTTAGAGCATTGCGGTAGAAATGGCAATCCAAATCGTTCAGCACATATTTTTGGAGTAAGAGGTGTGAAAAGAATTAACGTGACATCAAAACAAATAAACCAAAACCGGATAAATAATGATTTAAGCCAATACGTAACAGCTGAAACATCAAGATTTTTTGTGCGCTTTGGATTGCCGTTGGAATTCATTGCTACCGAGCCAGAAATATGGGAAGAACGCGATGACTACCAGCAAGCGAAAGAAATTTTGCGTAAAATACATGTTGTGAATGACGCTGCAGAAAGAGGCGTGAAGTTGATAGAAGAATTTAACAACGTATTATGCCGTAATGAAGAAGAAAAAATATTTTTGCTTCAGGTTGTTGCTGAAAGTAGAAAAAATATCCCTCTCATAATAAAAATGAATTAATTTAATTATAAAAATATGTTTTTAGACTTCTTATAAATTTTTTTTTTGGAAATTAAAAATATTCGTATGGGGACCACCCTAATGATTAAAGATGGAGGCTAGGTATGTTCTGAAAAAATGCTTGGGTAGCAAAAATATTGGGGGTCTTTCATATATTTTACTCCTCTAGGGGCACTCTGGGGCTAGTTAGGGCGGTGGCGGGTAATTGTATAAAAAATAATATTTAGTATGGGAACCCCCTTAAGGAGCGCAGATAGGGGGTTAGTATATTAATAAAAAATGTAGGGGGGAAATATTAGTGGGGGTCAGTCTTACATTTTACCCTTCTAGGAGCGACTCAGGGACAGTTGTGAAGCTTTTCTTAGATTTTGTCTTGTTTTCCCCTAGCTTTGACCCCGATGAGGAGCCATTTACCCCTATCCCACCCGCCTAATTGTTTGGCTCATGCATTTTTTCTATAAACCTCATAAAATAAGGGGTTCCAGCGTATCGAAATCAAAAAGTCGTGCACTATTCCACCCCTATTGCCTATATTCAAAAAAAAAAAAATTTATTTTAATTTAAAAGATTTTGTTATTCGTGCTTAATTCCCAGTTTTTATTCTTGATAAAAACACCTGAAATTTATTGTTGATGGGATAAGCTATTCCTAATTTTTAGAAAAACTAAAGATATTAAACCAAATAAAACTGTTAAGCGTATAAGAATCATAAGCAACAGCTCTACTTGTAACAATATCAAAGCTTAAACAAAAACATCAACAATAAACAGTGAGTTTATCTCTTCTTACATTCCCCACTACAATTGATTGGAATTCTTCCAACATTAATTGTAGTTGTTAGTAGGTTAAGAAAAAAGAAAATGCAAAAAACAACTTGCAAAAGCATGTTGCCAGGTAGTTTTTTAGGCCGTGCACTTGCGAGTTTATTATCAAAAAATTAGGAATAGCTTATCCCATCAACAATAAATTTCAAGTGTTTTTATCAAGAATAACAACAGGGAATTAAGCACGAATAACAAAATCTTTTTAATTAAAATTTTGTATTCCCAAAAATTACTTTTGATAATAAACTGACAAGGCCACGGCCTAAAAAACTACCTGCCAACTTGCTTTTGCAAGTTGTTTTTTGCATTTTGTTTTTTCTTAACCTACTTAAAATTACTTTTGATAATAAATTCAATTTGAAAAGCAGAACATTATTTCCACATACGTAGAATTTGTATGAAAAAAATTGGAATTCGATATTATCACTTCCGGGCTTGCGTGTAAAGAAATTTGCATAGCTTCAAAATTTATGCAGATCAAATTTTCAAATTTTTACAGCATAATAAGGACACCCTAGGATAATTTTACTAAAAACAAATAGGTCGAAGTGAGAAAAATTTCAAATTAAATTGTTCATTTCCGGTAAGGCAAATGAAAACTAAACTATTAATTTCAAGTTTGGAAACTTGTAATGTAACCGTTCTCCAGATATACTGTAATTTATATTCATTTGAGCCATTTGACAGATGTGTATTAATATCTCAGTTTTTTGTACACATGTTTAGTACTTTAACTGTTACCGCTCTCAATATATGTAGAAAACTATATTGTCTTTGTTTGGCAGGTGACGCGCCCACAACGCCAATCCATCCCACTTTTTGTTAGATGGTGTGTATATATAAACCGCTCTCCAGATATAAGGTAATTTATATAAAAATTTTTTTATTGGAGGTGTCAGGGCCACTGGAAAATTTACAAATATTAATATTCTATGTTAAGTACCAGGTAATGGGGGAAAAATCGGTTCAATTAGTTAGGAGTCTATAGGGAACAAACAAACCAGATCAACTTACCTTCAAAAAGAAATGATAAGCAAAGTAAGAACAGCACTGCACATAGTAAGCATCCTGCTGATATAGTCACAATAAGAGTTTTTAACTTAGGAAACTGCAAAGAAGTTCCAGTTACTCTGTAAAATCTGAGCTGCAATCAAGTAAAGGGTGTATATATATATATATATATTATAATAATTAATAATAATTAATATTTGTATATATCTGCTCTGTTTCTTTGGACCTTTTTTAATTTGCTTTAATGTAAGACTTAATTTAAATTTGTTAATAGCACGTTTATATTACAGAAAAATCTCCTAGATTCACGGCCATATTCAAAAAAACGTATGATATGCTTATTAACCGTTTTTAAGCAAATAGGCTTTGAAGCCGTTGATATACCATTTATAAATTCAAAAATTGTATTGTTGGATTTACCCTTCTTTACCCCAAAAATAAAATTTAATTTGCATACATTTTTGCATTGTATATGTGGAAATGTATCTTTATATGTATTGCGGCTATACATAATATGATTCAATTCAAACGCATACATCTGAATTGAGATATTATAAGCCTCTGTCGTTCTTCAAGCACTTAAACCTGTATAATGCTGCTGGGTCTAAAAAATAAAACACTTTGTATGCCTTAACACAATTGAACGACTTTCTTTATTTTTTTTTTTTTATTTACTAAACATTATTTACAAATTTTTAAAATTAAAATGCAGTTTTTAAACAATGTGGAAATGATCAAATTAGTGGTTTGTATACTTGCTGAACTAAACATTTCTTGGTAAAAAAAAAAATAAAATTATGCTAAATAATTGTTTGTGGTTATTGAACTTTAAGTTAAAAATAAAAATAATAAAATATGTTGAGTCAGCTTTTATTTGTAAATTGAACTTAGGTCATTTACATTAAGTAAATTGATACATTCATAATCAATGATATTAAAAGTGTTTAAAAGTAATTAATTGAAGTTTTATTTATTAATATGGACATGTTAAATACATTTCACAAAATTTTGTTTATTTTAGACAACCAATTTAAAGAGTATAATGGTAAATATTTTAAAAAATTTTATATGATTTTAATGAATATGTTCAGGGGCAAATGCAAACATTTTTATTATTTTTTATCAGAAACTTAAATAATATGAAGTTTTATTTTAAAAGAATAATTTTTAAGATTGAAAATTGAATAAAATATATTAGTATCATGCGAATATAAATGGTGGTTAAATTGGAAGGGCCGATGTTGAATGTGAACCACACCTAAACGCCAAGTTTTTTTCCGAATTTTATTTGACATTTCTCTATTTCAGACTTACTCAATTTGAACCATGGAGAGATACACAATCCAACAACGTGTTAAAGTTATCCAGACTTATTATGAAAATGGATGATAAATTTCGAAGAAAATCATCTTCAGTGATGAGGCACATTTTCACCTCAGTGGATTTGTCGATAAGCAGAATTTCCGCATTTGGGCGAATAATAATCCAAGAGTGATTGTCGAAAAACCAATGCACCCACAAAGAGTGACTGTTTGGTGCGGTTTATGGGCTGGCGGCATCATCGGGCCGTATTTTTTCCAAAATGAGGCCGGTCAGGCAGTTACTGTGAATGGTGTTCGCTATCGTGAGATGATAACGAACTTTTTATGGCCCGAATTGGAAGATATGGATGTGGACGATATGTGGTTTCAGCAGGACGGTGCCACTTGCCACACAGCTAACGAAACAATGGCTCTTTTGCGCAACAAATTCAATGGCCGTGTTATCTCACGTAATGGCGATGTCAATTGGCCGCCAAGATCATGTGATTTGACACCGTTGGACTTTTTTCTTTTGGGTTATTTGAAAGAAAAGGTGTACGTCGATAAGCCAGCAACAATTCAAGAGCTAAAGGATGAGATAATTCGGCACATTAACGGCAAAGAACCTTCATTATGCCTCAGGGTCATCGAAAATTTGGACCATCGGATGGAGGTGTGCCGCCGTGGTCGCGGCGCCCATTTGGCCGATATTTTGTTCCATACATAATTGAGTAATACCAATATATCATAATAAAAGAAAATTATAATAATTTCCTAAATAGTTTGTGTTTTATTCAAAATCAACATCGGCCCTTGAAATTTAACCACCCTTTACTAGAAGTTTCATGCATCACTAGCAATAAAATGGCAACAAAACGTTAATCGCTACAACACGGTTGTTTAATAGCTATAACTTACTATGAAAAAATGGACGTCAAATGAGGAGCGAATTCCTTATGGTATTTCAAAGGAAGATCTTTTCAATGAAAATTTTTTAGACATTAGCGCTGAAAGTGTTGTTAAGGAATTATCAATAAAAAAAAGGTGGCCTTATCTACTATTGCACTCTTTTAAAACAGATTTGGAGCGAGAATACACAATGGGATGAAAATATCTCAAAATCTGCATTAATTAAATGGACTCAATTTCATGGTGATTACGCAGCAATAAACGATATTCCGAAAATTCGCTGGGCTGGCCTCAAGCCTTTTACGACTCTTGATGTGCACGGATTTTGTGATGCGTCAGAGAAGTACTATGGGGCTTGTATCCATATTCGCGTTAATGATGGTAAAAGGGAAAAAGGATTTTGTGATGCGTCAGAGAAGTACTATGGGGCTTGTATCCATATTCGCGTTAATGATAGTAAAAGGGAAAAAGGTCAAATTTACTATTAGCAAAATCTTGGATTACCCCACTTAAGACTGTTTCGTTACCACGGCTTGAGCTTTGTGGAGCTCTTGTAATGTTACGGGTTGAGGTGTTAGTGTGTTTTTCCTAAAATGTTTTGGTCCCTATAGCCCTTTGTTAGTTTTAATAGCTGTCAGGGTTTCAGCTGATAATTTAGGCGTTCAAAAGAACTGCCGAATTGCTTTGAGACTCTTTATTAGGCACAAGGCAGGTTGTTGCCAAATTGGTGTGGTAATTACAAGTCTGATTTTATTTGGATTTACAAGCACTTATATACTATACATGAGTTTTTAGCTTAGCCTTAACTTATTCTAATTATCGACAGAGCTATGTTTTTCTCTATCGGTATTATGAAAATATCAATATCAATCATCATTTACTCCCTTGCAATTGTCTTTACCAATCAGAATGCTTTGTGGAAGAATGCACTTAATTACATTTCCTACTAGGCTTGCCAGATATGAAATCCATAAAAACAGTACATCGAGAAAAAAACGGCAGTACATTAATGTAAAAAGAAGTATATTAAATTTTTTTATTTTATTTTCTTAAATGCATTGAGTAGCAATTCATAAAGAACCGAAATAAGATATTTTTGAATATTAAGTATTTCATATACGTAAGAACGTGTTAGTTTAACAATTTAATTTTTCTAATTTAACAATTTCATTATTGTAATTTAGCAAATTAATTATTGTAAATTTAAAATATTGCAAATACTTATTACTTTTTTTGTACTTCGCTAACAAGGCCATTTTTACCGTTTTCTGTTTTTAAAAAATTTAAAAACTCAAGGTGTATTTAAAATTAGTTTTTATTATAATAATTCACTCTCTTAATTTTCAATCGAAACTAAACTTCGGTCTTTTCTCCAAAACATTGAACTAAAAATTCTTTCAGTTGTTTCAATGAGGAAGTGGAAATACGAATATTTTCGGAATTGAGAAATAATCAACTTTGTAGAAATTCTTACACGAAAAGAATTCTACGGGTTTTTCTTTCCAAATTTTTTTTTTCAGCAAAATCTTTCAATGATACGAACAAATTATTTATAGAAATTAATTGAAATGTTTGAATTATGGCTAAAATTGGAAAGTTTTTCAAATTTATTGTGGTTTAGGCTGAAACGTTTTCGGAAATTAAGTTTCGTTTTCGATAGAAACTTATCTACACGCTTTTTAAAAAGGCAATTCTCCTGTTCAATATCAAAGCTGTGGCTAATTTGCAAGTTCGGCTATGAAATCATTCATTTTTGATTCTTTTGTTGTTTTAATTTTTCGCAAAGTTGCTTTGCTTTCTAGAACATGTCAACTAATTTTAGGTTGCCATTATCCCCTATTTTTTTTAATGCATAATGTGTATACTGTTTCGTATGTGGTGTAAAAAGCCAAGGTTTGCTTCATCAATTTAATTTAAAAAAAATTGGCTTAAAATAGGTGAACAACAGCTTTGGAACGACAAGTAAGCTTTTACGGCTGGAAAGTTTTTTTAAAAATCTTTAAACTTCAGGCGTCATCGAGTTGGTATATGACGCAACATTTCAAACCATTAAAAAATGCAAAATTCAAACATTACTTTCCGATTTGCAGCCTTTTAAGTAGATGTCGAAAATTTGTTGTACTTTATTTACAAACGTGTAAATAAACGTGTTTTATTTTTGTGCAAAAAAAAGTACAAAATGAAGTACAAAAGCTTAAAAAAAGTACAAATGCGTACTTCTTTAATGGTTATGCAGAAAGCAGTACAGATAGTAAAAAAAAGTACGCGTACTGCTGAAAACAGTACGTCTGGCAAGCCTATTTCCTACTCAATTTAGCGGCATCCACTTACACTCTGATTGATCTGCTTTATTATTGTATTAGTCGCTAGTCAGTTGTGCCGTTATTCGACAGTCATAAAATACCCTACTTTGATTTAGTTGGTATGTGTAAATATCAGAGTGGTGTAAGGGTATGCGGTGGCAACTTCCCAGCTAGCCTTTTCAATCGCTGAAGAGTCTACTGCGAATCTTATGCAGAGCGTTTTTAATCGTCGACGAGCGCATTTTTTAATCGTGGAAGATACAGCGTACGGGAGAATCTGTTACATGTAGATGATTCGTCTGCGAGAGTCTTCCACAACGCAGCGAAAGACACTTGTATTAATCGTAGATAGAATCATTGAAGATTTATTTACAGATTATCTTACAAATCTTTTATTAAGAACATGAAGAATCTTCTGAGGCTCATGCAGAGATTATTTTACAACTTCTGAACTGCTCTTCATGTTATTATTATATGAGTCGTAGGCTGTTCATTTTGCAAGCTATGTATAAAGAAATCAATTTTAGTTTTTGTATTACAAATTAATATATAAACAAATTTTTCATTTATTGAATATAAAGTACTTTATACAAAAAACCAATCGTTTCAAAGAAAGATGAAAGATAAATCTTCAAAAGATCCTCAGAAATATCTTTAAAGAGTTGTATATTAATCATTGCAAGATTAAACGGCGAACGTGCCTAAAAACTTAATATAAACAAAAAAGTAAACATCGTTTTGTTATTGTAACTCGTCAAATAATCATCAGGAGTTTCGTTTGGGAATTGTATTTTAGTCACAATCGTCTATTAAACAGCTCTTGGCTAGCTGGGTTATGAGGTACACTACACCCTCACCGCTAAGAGAAAAATTAGGGGAGTGATTTTTCTTGATATTGTTACGTTTTTCTTTCAATAAACGCGTTTGAGTTCTTTTAATTGCAAAACCGAATAAAAACACACACTTATTTAACTTAACAAACTTTATTAATTATTTTGTTCACAATTATTAGTTACGAACAGAACCGTTTCTCAAAACAAACTAAACTCATTATACATGAGTCACCCCTTTTTATATTTCATAATTATTTCTAGATTTTTCCTGATCCTTGCCGTAAAAACTATTTATTATGTTCTAAAACCATTTCTAGAAATGACTGGGGAATTCATGTAGGAATTATTTTAAAATAACAGTTGTGTTGCGAAAGTAAAATTATCTAAGCATTATTTATAGTTATAGTAATAAGTTATCTTTTAAGTAACTACTATAACTTAAAAGATAACTTATTACTATAACTATAAATAATGCTTAGATAATTTTACTTTCGCAACACTGCCCTCCACTTAAGCCTGTTCGTCCCGAATAGGCTCAGATTCTCCTTTTCCATAATGGGCTAGTCGTTCTAGATGTACCACTTTCATTTTTGAACTTGGACTCTTATATTTCTGGATTCGATACACCACGTCATTCAATTTCTTTATTACTTTATACGGGCCATCCCAATGAGTCTGCAGCTTTGGAGATAGTCCTTTCTTCCGTTGCGGATTAAAAAGTAAAACCAACTGGCCTTCTTTGAAGCCTTCCGAATTTGCCGCTCGATCGTATCTGGCTTTCATCTTGTCACTGGACAGCTTAATCCGGCTTCGCACGAATTCATGAAGTTCATTGAGGTCATCTTGTTTCTGCGAGGTAAAGCCTTCATTATTTTCATCTGTTGGTCCAGGCTTAACGCCAAATTCTAGATCTCCAGGTAATCTGAGCTCCGTTCCAAAGACAATTTTGGCAGGTGTACGAGAGGTGGAGTTGTGAACAGCTAATCTATATGCCAACAGGAACTTCGGAATGTGTTCATCCCAGTCTTTCTGATGTGTGCTTACTACTTTACGCAAGTGCTCCTCTAGTGTGCGGTTAAATCTTTCAACCATGCCATCGGATTGTGGATGCAAAGGAGTTGTTCTAGTTTTCCTTATTCCGTACAATTCACACATTTCTTTGAACACACCAGATTCAAAATTTCTGCCTTGGTCGGAGTGTAATTCTATTGGAACTCCGTAACGGCATACCCAATTATTCAAAAATACGGGATGGCATACACCTCTGGCCATTTACTGAAGTAATCAATAACTACTAGCACATAACGGTTGCCGGCATCACTCACAGGAAAAGGTCCAGCTATATCCATTGCGATTCGCTCAAATGGGGCACCCGAATTGTACTGTTGAAGCGGTCCCCGACTTCTCTTTGTTGGTCCTTTTGCGGCAATGCATTGGGTGCAATTCGATATCCAATCAGCCACAGCTTGTTGGCACCCAACCCAGTAGAAACGTTGTTTTACTATTGACGTTCTGCCTTGGTTTTGACCTTTCAAAGCGAATGCAGAGGCATATTTTCTTAGTAGTTGTTTGGCCTTATTTTTACAAGGTGGTGTTAGCATTTCGGTCCATTTTCGCACATGTTCCTCTAGTGATTCGTGGTACTTGCTACTTCTCCTGGCTGCGCCTTGATGCTGCTCACAATTAATTATCGCCTCTGTTGAAGTACATTGTCCAATCTTGAAGTTCTGCGTTAGGACTTTTTCACTGCTGGATAAATTTAATACTCTCACAGGAACTAGACTCTTGCTGGGTTTTACGAGGGCATTCGCTGTTACAATATCTCCTTTAACTTCTGCTGGCTCTACCACCCACAAACTGTTGTCCTCACAATCTCACTCCATTCGGGCCCATACTAAGGTTTCTGATTTGGGTGGCAGTTTTTCACGTTGAAAAGCGATTAGCTGTCTTACGTGGGCCTTGATTTCGTATCCAACTTCAAGGGGTATTTCCACATCACGCCAATACATAATTTGCTGGCCCATATCCAGATTAATACTCTGTCCAATCATAAAATCTGCGCCAATGATTACCTCATCTACAATATCAGCCACAATAAATACGTGATGGGCGCTTGTATTGGCCATACTTAATTGTACTTTTACTTTTCCGTAAACAGTGGCAGACTCGCCCGTTGCCGTTCGCAGACTCACCCCGCTTAGTGGTTCGATTGAAATTTCTATTAAATCGGGCCTTATAATAGAATGTGATGCCCCAGTGTCCACAGTAAAAATGCGTTTTTGACCGTTTATGTAACCACAAGCAGTAAGATTCCTGTTACTCCGTTGCACTACTGATATAGAGATTGTGGGGCCCTCAGATGTGGAAGCTAGCCCATGCCCCGCTGTGCTAGCTATTTTTAGTTTAAAGGTGACTCTTGTGATGTGTGGTGATTAGCACGTTGGTTGTTTCCTGGTGGCGAAGAAGATCTTGATCGGCGTCTTGGTGCTTTGCAGTTTCGCTGGATATGGCCAGTTTTACCGCAGTTGTAGCATTTTACTTTGTTTTTACCTTGCTTCTCACTCAAAGCTTGCATCACTGCCTCCTTCATGCTTCTCATTTCCTTTAAAATATCTCCTTCGTCCTCGGCTGTTATATCGACCTTGCGCACCTTGCATATATGCGGTTTTGATATTATTCTAGCGGTTTCCTGTGCGAGGGCAAACGATACCGTTTCTGCAAATGATGGCTTCTGTGATGCACATACCGCTAGTTTCACATCAGCATCCCGTATACCATTTACAAATGCTTCGGTCTTAAAATGATCTAGCAATGGATGACTTTCACCTGGATAAGTAAGCTGCACCAAACGTTCAATCTCTAGTGCGAAATCCTGTAGCGTCTCGTTTGCCTTTTGTACTCTACCCCGTAATTCCATTCTGAATATTTCTTTTCTGTGTTCACCATGTAACGTGGAAATAGAAATTACGAAGTAACAAGGTATTTCTATCTCCTCGTACATTATAATAATGTGCATAAATTCAATATTCCATATTTTTTATATTCAATCATATTTTATACCTAAATTCAATATTTCATATTTTATATAATTTGCATAAATTCAATATTTCATATTATTATATTTAATTACATTTTTATTTGCATAGATTCAATATTTCATATTTTTATATTTAATTACATTGATAACATCTATTATTATTTTTATTGAATACCCCTACTACTGTTGAATACCCCTACTGTAACAAACACCACACAAGTTACCATGATAATTCTCATTTGGTTCAATTATGAACTAGAATAAGTAGAAAAGGTTTTGTTACATTCGGGGCGATTCTCACAAGACAAGAAATCTGCCAACCAAGCGCGAAAGTTATATTTATTATAAATAACGAGCAGACTAAGGCTACTATCGTAGAATTAGTCACCCTTTTTGCCAATAAATTCACAAGTGGCTTCGGTCGCCTGTTCTCACAAGTGGCTTCGGTCGCCTGTTCTCACAAGTGGCTTCGGTCGCCTGTTCTCACAAGTGGCTTCGGTCGCCTGTTCTCACAAGTGGCTTCGGTCGCCTGTTCTCACAAGTGGCTTCGGTCGCCTGTTCTCACAAGTGGCTTCGGTCGCCTGTTCTCACAAGTGGCTTCGGTCGCCTGTTCTCACAAGTGGCTTCGGTCGCCTGTTCTCACAAGTGGCTTCGGTCGCCTGTTCTCACAAGTGGCTTCGGTCGCCTGTTCTCACAAGTGGCTTCGGTCGCCTGTTCTCACAAGTGGCTTCGGTCGCCTGTTCTCACAAGTGGCTTCGGTCGCCTGTTCCCACAAGTGGCTTCGGTCGCCTGTACGACGAGTATTGTTATTATTGTAAGAATTCGTAAATTAAGTAGTTTTATAAGGTATATGCCATTAGTGTAAGACCCATTTGTATGTATTATATATAAATTTAGTGCGTCGAACGCATCAGCAGCCGAGGGGAAAGCCGATAACGACCCGATCACCGCCGACAACCGATCCTGCCGAGATACGCAACCGCCGAGCGTCTCATAATCCCGAACCGTCCCGACCGCCGACCCGAACCTGCCGAAAAGCTAATTGTTTACTTTGGTGTCAGAGAGCCGATCAACACGAACCCCCTCAAGCCGAAGAATCTATCCTAAAGTTATATTTCATGAATTGTTAAATAGCTAAGAAAACTTAATAAAGAAAAGATTAATTCAACCCCAGTAAGGGTAAACATATCGTCTTCTCACTTAAGGTTAGTGGATCCGTAAGTAAACCCTGGACTCGTCTGAGTTACCTCAGCCGATGAATAAAACCACGTTACAAATGGCGCCCGAGCAGGGACCCGATTCCAAATCGCAATGCGGGAAAAAGGAGCCGCCGCCAACGAGGAAGAATCGGCCCAACAATACGAAAAGCATGATGACCCTTCTACAAGCAAAACTTTAAGCGAGGATTCGACCGGCTGGATATATGTGTTGAGAAAAGATCAGCTAGTCGAGCACTGCCGAAAAATCGGCATACCCACCACTGGCTACACCGTAGAGTACCTACGAAAGCAGCTGGCGGAGAACATTCGTAATAAACGACTCAGAGCTTCCGCCGAGAACTTACTTCGTGAGCTGGAGAAGGAAGTACAATCGGCTGAGGAGAGTATCGTCGATGAAGAGGAAGTTCGGCTAGTGGTACCACCAAAGCCAGACAGGTGTGACCTTTCCGACGCCGAAATCGTGTCAGCCATTCACCGATGGAATCTGTCGTTTTCAGGGGAAACCGATGTAATGGAATTCCTAGAACGTGTGGAAGAGCTCGCTGAGAGTCACCATATACCGCTAGACCGACTGCTACCCACAATGTTAAGCATACTTCGCGGTAACGCCCTCAAGTGGTATCGGGTGAAGCGAGACACAATCGGCACCTGGCCATCCTTTAGGGAGGAAATGCAAAAATTTTTCCTGCCGAACCGATACCTCGCACAGCTCGAACAAAATTTTTATAACCGTAAGCAAAACGGCCGCGAGCGAGCTAAGGACTACATCCTCACGATGTTAACCCTCTCAAGGCAGCACCCGCAGCTCCGGAACCAAAACCACCTGGATAGAATCTATGACGGCTTGCGTACCGAGTATAGACATTACGTTCGGCGAAACGATTTCGCCAACCTGGATGAACTAATTTGCCTTACGGATGAGTTCGAGGCTCTTAAGCGCGAGGAGCGGCCCCAAACCTCACACATGATAGGGGATCCTCCATATGAGCGCGCCACGAGGTGCTGGAGATGCAAGGGGCTGGGGCACACCCGAAGAAGTTGCACAAACCCTTTCAAGCTATTCTGTTCATATTGTGGGCAGGAAGGGATATTATCCCGATCATGCGATTGCCGAAATCCCCAGTCCAGCAGGGAAATACCAACTACCCCCACCGCCGATGGGCGCTACTACATACGGGTGAAGGTCAACGGGAAAGACGTTCCAGCACTCATCGACACAGGAGCTTCACGAACATACATCGGTGAGTCCTTGAGGCACCACCTAATAGACTTGAATATCACCCCCTCTTACTCCGAGGGGACCGTCCAAATGGCCGACCAGTCCCTCGTAACCTTTGTGGACGTTTTCCCCACAGAGATAATCTATAAGTCAAATAGGGTATGTTTTAACACTTCCGTGATACCCACACTAGCGGAGCCGATAATCCTTGGTCTTGACTTCCTGACTGCGCTGAATTTCGAAGCACGACTGGATGGCGAACTCTTCACCCGGCGGGGCGGCAACGGCAGTACCGAACGTCTACACACATTAACAACGCGCGACTTTCTATCGGAAAACGAAAACAAGGAACTTTCGGCGATGCTAGGGCACCATAAGGCCAAGTTCAGTGAGGTTAAGGGATTGTGTACAGTCGCCAAACACGATATCCGACTAAAACATTCCAAGCCGATTAAGCAAAGGTATATGCCAAGGAACCCTGCTATGATGGAAATCATCAACACAGAAGTTGATAAACTACTGGAGGAAGATCGTATCGAGCCCTCACGCAGCCCCTACAGTTCGCCGATAGTCCTCGCCCGTAAGAAACAGGGGGGGTGGCGAATGTGTATAGACTACCGCCTTCTAAACGCAGCTACAGAACCCGATGCATATCCGTTACCACAAATCAATGCGATATTGGATCAGTTACGAGAAGCACGGTTTATATCTTCGCTTGATCTCAAGAACGGCTATTGGCAGATCCCTCTCACATTATCATCCCGACCATATACAGCGTTCACCGTTCCAGGCCGGGGGTTATACCAATGGAAGGTGATGCCTTTTGGGCTACATTCGGCCCCAGCAACCTTCCAGCGTGCTTTGGACACAATCATCGGATCTGATTTACACCCTCTCGTATTCGTCTACCTCGACGACATAATCGTGCTAGGCCGTACTTTTCAGGAACATCTAAGAACGCTCGGCACCGTATTCGGTCGCCTACAGCAGGCCCAAATGCTAATAAATTTCGAAAAATGCGACTTCGTCCGAACAAGTCTACGCTACCTTGGCCATGTGGTTACCTCAGAGGGGATCCACACCGACCCTGACAAAATAAGAGCTATGCGGGACTTGCCGGCGCCAACAAACATAAAAGAGTTACGCCGAGTTCTTGGGGTAGCCTCGTGGTACCGCCGGTTCGTGCCAAATTTTTCCAAGTTGGTCGCACCATTGAACGGGCTACTGAAGAAAAACAACAAGTGGTGCTGGGGAAGGGAGCAAGAGGAGGCTTTTAGCAACCTGAAGGACACGCTCACCCGCGCCCCAGTACTCGAATGCCCTAAGTTCGAATATACATTCTTCCTACAAACAGATGCGAGTCTAGAGGGCCTGGGAGTCGTCCTCTTCCAACGGCATTCGGGCACGGAGGCGGTAATAGCGTCTGCCAGCCGAACCTTAACCGAACTGGAAAGGAAGTATTCCACCACCGAACAGGAGTGCCTCGCCATCCTGTATGGGATACGGAAAATGAGGCCATATTTGGAGGGATACCGCTTTACAGTCATCACCGATCACCACTCACTAAAATGGTTACACTCGTTACAGAATCCCTCGGGACGACTGGCTCGGTTGGCCCTCGAGCTTCAACAATACGATTTTAACATCGAATATAGAAAAGGCAGCCTCAACATCGTAGCGGATACGTTATCCCGAGCGCCACTACCAAATACCGAACCCGGCGCCATAATGGCTATCTCCGGAGTGGACTGGTACGACCGAATGATGAAGTTGGTCCTAGACAACCAGACGAAAGCCCCAGATTTTCAAATTATACAAAACCAGCTATTCAAACATATTCCTCGGAGATCCCCACTGGACTCAAAACCCGAGTGGAAAATGTGTGTGCCGAGCGGAGGTCGCATACGAGTATTAAGGGAGAATCACGACTCACCCGAAGCCGGCCATTTTGGCATATATAAAACAGTAAAACGAGTCCAAGAGAAGTACTATTGCCCAGGCTTGTATCGGGATGTCGTTCAATACATTCGATCATGCGAGGTGTGCGCGCGCTACAAACCTGAGCAAAGAAAAGCACCTGGATTGATGAACACGATGCAATGCTCCACGCCCTGGGAGATCGTCGCCGCGGATTTTGTCGGCCCTCTACCACGATCCACCAATGGGTACACCTCCCTACTTGTTATTGTGGATGTCTTCAGTAAGTGGGTCGAACTATTCCCATCCCGCCAGGCGCTCGCGGGAGAGGTGGTTAAAGCTCTCCGCGAACGCATTATATTCCGTTTCGGGTGCCCCCGCATTTTCTTATCAGATAAGGGACCCCAGTTTATGAGCCGCGCGGTACAGGGTCTGCTAACGGGATATGGTATCCAGCATCGCACGACGGCCCCGTATGCACCACATGAAAACCCAACCGAAAGGATGAACCGCACAGTTAAAACAATGATCGCACAGCAAACCGGCGCAAACCATCGCCACTGGGACCAAAAGCTTCCCGAAATATCATTCGCCATCAATACCGCCACCAATGAAACATCCCGACTCGCACCAGCCGAAATCCTTTATGGGAGAAACCTGATCGGACCGAACCTGTTAAGGCAGGAACACGCATGTCCCCCGGAGCGACAGCACCAAGCTAGTGCCGAAGTTCGCTGGAAGGAAGTCAAACAACACCGTCACGATGAAGGTTCTCGGCAGGCAAAGTACTATAACTTACGAAGGCGAGAATGGAAGCCGGCCGTAGGCGAACAAGTTTGGAAGCGGGAACACCACCTATCCTCGGCTATCAACAAATTCAACCAGAAACTAGCCGAGAAATTCCGCGGACCATTTAAGATCGTTCGGTGTCTGGCGGCAAATATTTATGAACTGGAGGATGAAAAGAATTTGCTAACCAGGGCCAACATACAAGACCTAAAGCCCTATGTTACCAGAACACCATTAGGTAATTAGGAAAACCAACAACCAACAAAATTTTTTTCGTTGCCATCCGTTTTTTCCTTTTCTCATAATTATCGCTTTACTAATACAAGTCTCATTAGGTTCATAAACCTAATGGGATATAAAAGGAAGTTTCATCCGTACCATCACTAGTCGCCACCGTGAGCTGAACACATACAGATGGATAGGAAGCGAACAATGCCAAGAAAACTCGAGGTCCCCGCCTTTAAACCTTCGGCCCATATCCCACCACCTGAGGTTAGACCTCGGATAATCAAGGATATACTCATCCGGCCCCCGACAACCTCCACACAACCCCCACCTCTGGCATATATTTCTACGACCCAACGACGGGTACGAGTAGCCCACAACATCCAACCGCAGAGTGCAACAGCTCAAGACGCTCGTCTACCACCGGATCCCCCTGCACCGTCCAGCAAGAACAAAGGACCGATTGGCAACCCGATAACCGTAATAACCACCGGAAGAAAAGCGGTCTCCGGGCCAGGGGAGGAAGCGGCGGCAATACTTGCACCTACCAACGGACCCACCACCTCCACAGCAGTCAAGCCAACTATAAACCCGGCCCCCGACACAATGAAAAAGAAACGACAACGCAGCAAAAAGAAGAAGCCGCATCCATACCGACGATTCACCGAGGAGGAAGTATTTAGTGGTATAACCATTCCTCGGCCCACGAACCGACCAGCCCATATGCAGTACCTAATAAAGAGGGACGTCTTCCCACCAATCAAGGTAAGGATCCTGGACAGGCAGCGGGCTCGACTCCAGTGCCAGGGATACCAGAGAATCGTCGAAATGGTGGACCAATTAAATATTTAAGTGAGATAAAAAAAAAAAAAAAAAAAAAAAAAAAAAAAACAACAAAGCTGTAGGACAGCCATTATCAGTTAAGACAAAGCTGTAGGACAGCCATTATCAGTTAAGACAAAGCTGTAGGACAGCCATTATCAGTAAGACTAGGTTAAATTAGGTTAAGGGCTGAGCCTCCCACATGGGATGGTTAATTTTACCTTTAAGGTAGTGCGGGTCTTCGGACCAAAACTCGCCCACACGAAAAGAAAACGCTCGGCGCCCCGAGCATCGCTCTCCGAAGTAGGAGGGGGATGTAACGTGGAAATAGAAATTACGAAGTAACTAGGTATTTCTATCTCCTCGTACATTATAATAATGTGCATAAATTCAATATTCCATATTTTTTATATTCAATCATATTTTATACCTAAATTCAATATTTCATATATTATATAATTTGCATAAATTCAATATTTCATATTATTATATTTAATTACATTTTTATTTGCATAGATTCAATATTTCATATTTTTATATTTAATTACATTGATCATCACAGTGCTCGTTGAATGCAGACGTGTTTTTTTTTAACTCGGCATACGGTTTCTGTTTTCTTTTAACATACTTAAATAAGTTGTTATAAAATCATAATATTATTTATTAAATAAATAATATAATATCAGCGAATTGGACGCTTAAAAATAATTTTTAATTTGTGAACATAAACGTCAATAATTAAAATAATAAAAGTTATAATTTAATAAAAAAATGTATGTATGAACATACATACATAAACATACAAACATACATTTTAAGCAAAAACATTACTTGTTTTTGTTTATTCTTCTTTTTTATTATCGGGGTTTTTAACAACAAATAACAAGAAGAGCACAATTAAACAAACTGTAAAATAAAAAAAAAACTCTTATGAATGCGTACAATGCAAAAACAATTAAACATAATGAAAGAAATGCTTATGTTACAGTGAGTGTCGACGAAACAAAAGTAGAAACAAAAAAAAGAATCGATGATAGCAATTACCTAACGGCTAAACCTATTACTCGAACGCGTTCCCTCTCACCTTCTTTGTTTACAAATACGGTCGATCGTATTACAATAACAAGTTTGTTAACTGCAGGCGCTGCCGCAGAGCCAAAAAAAACTTTAATAAGTGATGATACGGTTAACCCCAAAACAGCCGCTATGGACAACTCAGTAACTCAAGGAAAAATTTCTCAAAAGCCTACAGTACAAGTTGGTATGGACAGGTACATAACAGTGCTCAAACGGGGACGCAGCCCTACCTCTGCAGCAGTTGCTTCGGCCTCAAAAGTACCAACTTTTGATAAAATAAATACTCAAAATCGTTTTGCAATTCTGGAGGATGAATCCTCTGAAGCTCCAAACGTCATAAAATCGTCAAAGCCTCCCCCGATATATCTTAGGGAACAAAATTCAAATGAGCTCATAAAGAGTTTGATATCAGTGATAGGTGAAAATTCGTTTTACGTAGCGGCTATCAAGCGTGGTAGTATAAACGAGACTAAAATACAAGTCAATCATGAGAATAGAGGATGCCCTGTATAACGAATCAAGTAGACAGTAATGATCTTCAGGCTCCGCAGCCTAGTAGTAACAGAGCCTCTTATGCTAACGTTTTAAAATCAAACAATGTACCAATGCAAGGCGCTTCGTCAAGTAATGACGAAACTCCAGTTTCTAATCTAAGTCGTCTAGAAAAAACCATGGAAACATTAGTGCAAACAGTAAATAATTTTACAAACACAATGGGTAATATGATGCAGGAAATTCTTAGAATGCAATCGATGTTATTGCAAGCTATTCTTAACAAGCCATGAATTGTTTAAAAATTTGTTTTTGGAACGCAAACGGCATCCGCCAACATAAAAATGAATTAGAATACTTTCTTAAAAATAAACAAATTGATGTTATGATGGTTTCTGAAACTCATTTGACCTTAAGAAATACGTTTAAAATTAATGGTTATAGTCTATATGATACCAAGGACCCTCGAGATAGAGCTTGTGGAGGTTCTGCTATATTAATAAAAAACCGAATTAAACACTACCCAATGTGTGATCATCGTGAAGATTATCTCCAAGCTACGAACATTTGTGTCGAAGAGCTAAATCGAAGCATAGTTATTTCATCTCTTTATTCACCACCTAGATTTGCAATATCAGAAAGCCAATATTACAAATATTATAAGTCACTGGGGCCCTGTTTCCTGGCTGCTGGCGATTACAACGCAAAACATACCTTCTGGGGGTCACGACTTATAACACCAAAGGGTCGTGTTTTGTTTAATACAATCTCTAAAATGAATTTAAATGTTGTCGCGAGCGGCCAACCAACATATTGGCCTGCTGATCCGCAAAAAATTCCAGATGTCATCGATTTTGGCGTGGTTAAAAAAATCCCCACAGAAACGATTTACGTTGAAGCTTCCATAGAATTATCCTCTGATCACACACCTACAATTGTTACTTTAAAAAACACCAATAGAATTGAATCTCCCTCTGGTCACATAGCGACGTCAACTACACATATAAATTGGATAAAATATAAAAAATATCTCAGTACCCATTGCACAGAAAATATTCCGCTTAGCACACCGGAGTATATAGATCGCTCTATTGTCAATTTTGACAGTTTTCTAAAACTAGCTGTTCAACATTCCAGCATTGCCCCCAAAAAAACCAAAAATAATAAAATATATTCCTCAGATGTCGAGCGTCTCTTGTCTGAAAAAAGGAGAGCTCGTAGAGAGTGGCAATTGCACAGATCCCCTCAACTTAAGAACTTACTAAAAGACTGTACAAAAAGGCTGAGAAAGTTACTGCAGACTCAGAAAACGGCTTCTCTGGAAAAATATCTTAAGGAACTTGATGCAACTCCACAATCAGACTACTCATTATGGCGTGCAGCTAGAAATCTCAAAAGGCCAGTTGTCGCTAATCCGCCATTAAGAAACTTGAATGGAAGTTGGGCAAGAAATGATGTTGAAAAAGGAAATCTGTTTGTTAATCATTTAAAACACGTATTTACCCCTAACATATCTCACGATATGGCGGTCGAGTTACCACCTGTTGCTGCTAGAGCAGCTGTTCCCCTAAGATTTGAGATAAGAGAAATCGAAAAGGCTATTTGTGATTTAAACCCCAAGAAGGCTCCTGGTTTTGATAAGATCAGCAACAAAATGCTTTTGGAGCTACCCAGCATAGCAAGGAGAATTATTCTTTTAATTTTTAATGCTATTTTACGCCTGGAATACTATCCTCAAAAGTGGAAGGTTTCCTTAGTCATTATGATACCTAAACCAGGAAAGGATCACACAAAAGTTGAGTCATATAGGCCTATAAGTTTACTTTCAAATATATCAAAGCTGTTTGAGAAGCTGTTAGCGTCAAAATTAACCCCAATTCTAAATGAAAACAGATGTATTCCTAACCACCAATTCGGCTTTAGAAGAGAACACAGCACAATTGAGCAAACCCTTCGTATAGTAAACGCAATAAGAAAAGCCTTTGAAGAAAGAAAATATTGTTCCGCTCTCTTCATCGATGTTTCTCAAGCTTTTGACAAAGTCTGGCATGAAGGCTTATTACATAAATTGAAGCTAAACTTACCAGTAAACACACACAAGCTGTTAGAAAGCTACTTAGTCGGTCGAAAGTTTATTATTAAAGAAGGTGATTATTTAAGCTCTCCTCAACCAATTGAAGCTGGAGTCCCTCAGGGAAGCATCCTAGGCCCACTTTTATACTTAATATATACTTCGGATATGCCAATAAACAACTACACCCAAACTTCAACATTTGCTGATGACACAGCTTTTCTAAGCGTGCACGAAAACTGTCAAGAAGCATCTCGATACCTACAGGATCATATATTTCAACTCGAACTGTGGCTGAAGCAATGGAGGATAAAGGTCAATGAGCAAAAATGCGTACATGTAACATTTACCTTGCGTCGGGAAACATGCCCCCCTATTAAAATCAATAATCATTTAGTGCCTCAAAATTCGCATGTAAAATACCTCGGTATTCATCTAGATCGCCGTTTAACGTGGAAAAGCCATATAGAGGCAAAATTATCTCAAATGAAACTAAAAGCCATCCAAATTCATTGGCTTATTGGAAGAAACTCTGTCCTAAGTCTCGACTGCAAACTTTTACTTTACAACTCCATCTTAAAGCCAATCTGGTGCTACGGTATTCAACTATGGGGCACTGCCTCGGCTTCTAATATCGAAAAAATTCAAAGGCGCCAAAATAAACTTCTTCGAATAATCACAGCTGCCCCTTGGTATGTTAAAAACTCAAATATTCACAAGGATCTCAATGTTCCTTTAGTAAAAACTATGATTAAAAAATATGCAGCAAAATATTTAAAAAGGCTTGAACAACACCCAAATCCACTAGCTCGAAATATTTTAAACCATGGCGGCCACACTCGCTTAAGATGAAGAGACACTGCAGCACTTACCCAATTAGATGAGCGATAAACACCTATATAAGTGAACAGAACCCGTGATGAATAAAATTTTTGTCTGGCACTGGCAGGACATAAAATAACGTATTAGGTTAAGATTTGATTAATTATTGTTAGTTCATATTTAAAATATGAAGATTCAATAAAAAAATAATGAGAAAAAAAAAATTACATTGATAACATCTATTATTATTTTTATTGAATACCCCTACTACTGTTGAATACCCCTACTGTAACAAACACCACACAAGTTACCATGATAATTCTTATTTGGTTCAATTATGAACTAGAATAAGTAGAAAAGGTTTTGTTACATTCGGGGCGATTCTCACAAGACAAGAAATCTGCCAACCAAGCTCGGAAGTTATATTTATTATAAATAACGAGCAGACTAAGGCTACTATCGTAGAATTAGTCACCCTTTTTGCCAATAAATTCACAAGTGGCTTCGGTCGCCTGTTCTCACAAGTGGCTTCGGTCGCCTGTTCTCACAAGTGGCTTCGGTCGCCTGTTCTCACAAGTGGCTTCGGTCGCCTGTTCTCACAAGTGGCTTCGGTCGCCTGTTCTCACAAGTGGCTTCGGTCGCCTGTTCTCACAAGTGGCTTCGGTCGCCTGTTCTCACAAGTGGCTTCGGTCGCCTGTTCTCACAAGTGGCTTCGGTCGCCTGTTCTCACAAGTGGCTTCGGTCGCCTGTTCTCACAAGTGGCTTCGGTCGCCTGTTCTCACAAGTGGCTTCGGTCGCCTGTTCTCACAAGTGGCTTCGGTCGCCTGTTCTCACAAGTGGCTTCGGTGGCCTGTTCTCACAAGTGGCTTCGGTCGCCTGTTCTCACAAGTGGCTTCGGTCGCCTGTTCCCACAAGTGGCTTCGGTCGCCTGTACGACGAGTATTGTTATTATTGTAAGAATTCGTAAATTAAGTAGTTTTATAAGGTATATGCCATTAGTGTAAGACCCATTTGTATGTATTATATATAACTTTAGTGCGACGAACGCATCAGCAGCCGAGGGGAAAGCCGATAACGACCCGATCACCGCCGACAACCGATCCTGCCGAGATACGCAACCGCCGACCGTCTCATAATCCCGAACCGTCCCGACCGCCGACCCGAACCTGCCGAAAAGCTAATTGTTTACTTTGGTGTCAGAGAGCCGATCAACACGAACCCCCACAAGCCGAAGAATCTATCCTAAAGTTATATTTCATGAATTGTTAAATAGCTAAGAAAACTTAATAAAGAAAAGATTAATTCAACCCCAGTAGTGCGATTCACTAACTTTTAACACTTTAAAAAGTGTTAACTTAAACCACACATTTTGATGTTTGCACTAACCACTATGTGATTCACTAACTTATTTATAACAAAGGTAAACAGTTTTATTTTTCTCTCTATGCAAATTGATACATCGTGGCAACTCTGCCAAGAGAAGCATCAAAATAGGATAAAATAACAAAGAGAAAATAAAAAAAACAAAACAAAAACCTTTTAATTTATAGATTTTAAATGATATTGTGCAAAGTGCGTAAAACATTACTAATTTTTATCATTTTATTAATTATTTTATTTTAGTATTTTAATTTTAATTTTAATTAAATTAAATTTTTAGTTTTATTTGAGTTAAATTGTTGGTTTTAGGATAAATAAATAAGAGGCTCCACGGAAAATTGGTGTGTGACAAGAAGTGGATAAATTTTAGGCTAAGTACCCCAAAGCCATAATATTCATCGACTTTATAGGTACAACGAAAAATAAACTTTTTTCTTAGCGGATTTAACCACACCAAAAATGTTGGTGTTAATAAACCACAATTTGTTTTGTTAAAAATAACAGCTGACTGAAACAGCGGGCTTTAAACAACAGCAGATGTCGTTAAAAGTGTTAGTGAATAGCAAAATGGTTAATTTTGTGGTTAACATTTTTTAACGAAACAATTGTGGCTTAAAAAGCATAGTGAATCGCACTACAGTAAGGGTAAACATATCGTCTTCTCACTTAAGGTTAGTGGATCCGTAAGTAAACCCTGGACTCGTCTGAGTTACCTCAGCCGATGAATAAAACCACGTTACAACCACCATACTTGCGTTGCAGTGCTGCCATAATGTCATCATAATTGTTTCTGCAACTTACTGGTACACTTTCTAAAATTTCAGCTGCAGTTCCTTTCAAAGCCAGAATCAGCTCTATGGCTTTTTCTTCATTGTTCCAAGCATTTTTGTTGGCAACTGTGTCGAACTGGAACTTAAACACATTCAATGGTGAACTGCCGTCAAAACTTGGAGCTTTTATTCTATTCGAGACTTCTGGAAAAACTCGCACCGCTCCCTCTTCGCACTGAAGACTATTTACTCTTTCTTCCAGGTGATATAGTTTTCCATCAAAAACCGTGACTTGTGTTTTAGCATCAGTGACTTGAGTTTTTACATCAAACAGCTTCTGGTTGAACTCTATCTCCATATCGTCTACTCTTTCATTTATAGCAGTAGAAATCTCTTTAAGCTTCTCAAGTTTTTCGTTTGTTAATCTGGAATTTTCTTGAATTTCGACTAAGATGGTGCTTGAATTTTCTTCCATTTTTCTAGTTGTTTCAGCCGACATCTTTTCCATTTTCTGCATCATAGCAGCAAACATTGTGCCAAGATCCATGTTACTTGTTACTGCACGGGTAGCAACTTCTATTTCTTCTTTTTCGTCAAATTCATAAGCTGCGATGTCAATATTGCGTTGCTTAAATTCATCGATTAATCTTTTCTGCAGCTCAGCTTTATTTCCTGCAGTAGGCAGATCCAACTTGCCCAACTCTTTCTTCAGCTGCTCAACTTTTAGCTCATCGAATTTCATTGTTGTTTGTATAGTTTTCTATTTGTTTATTTATTTTATTTATTTTTTTATTGCAATTTCACTTCTGACACCAATTGTTACGTTTTTCCTTCAATAAACGCGTTTGAGTTCTTTTAATTGCAAAACCGAATAAAAACACACACTTATTTAACTTAACAAACTTTATTAATTATTTTGTTCACAATTATTAGTTACGAACAGAACCGTTTCTCAAAACAAACTAAACTCATTATACATGAGTCACCCCTTTTTATATTTCATAATTATTTCTAGATTTTTCCTGAACCTTGCCGTAAAAACTATTTATTATGTTCTAAAACCATTTCTAGAAATGACTGGGGAATTCATGTAGGAATTATTTTAAAATAACAGTTGTGTTGAAAATTATACATGACAATTTTAAGTAACTACTATAACTTAAAAGATAACTTATTACTATAACTATAAATAATGCTTAGATAATTTTACTTTCGCAACAATATGTTCATAGTTTTAGTAATTATTGAAATTTTATATGTATGTTCTTATATACTATTACAAAGTATTTGTTAATGCCTACGTGTTTACATAGAAATTATTATTATTTTGTTTGTTTCATATATTAATGCTTAAGGTCTAATTACATACAACTTTTTTTATGTATTCATTAATTCTTAATGCTATGTATGGTTTTAATTGATTGTTATGGAATTCTTATTCTATTCCGTTGTAATCTATTATTGTATTTACACCGTTATTCCTAATTAATTTATAAGGGCTTTTGTATGGGCTTTGGTTTTTCTTTCTATTCTCTATCTTTATTAAAACTAGATCTCCTATATTTAAATTTAACCTATTGATATATTTGTTTTCTATTATTACTCTTTTTTCTTTTATTCTTGTTGTAAGCTCCTTAGCTCTATTCAAAGAATACTGTAGTTTTTTTTTTAATTCTTTTGCACAATTATCATAATTGTATATTTTGGTTTCTTCATTATTACTAATTTCTGATGGTAAACATGGCGTGTAACCAGTGTCTATGAGTAACCAGTGTCTATGTGTGGCGCCGTGTTGTAAGCAAAAGTAAAGTAATTTATCCACTTATCCCATTCGTAATCATTTGCTGTAGTTAGCAAGAATTCATTGAGAACCCAGTGATTTCTTTCTACCGAACCTATTGTTTCATGGTGGTAAGGTGTTGAAAATGTTTGTTTAATATCAATTAATGAACATATGTTACGCATACGTTCATTTTTAAATTCAGTCCCGTCAAAGACTATTAATATATAAAGATGTTGCACTTAGTACATTTGAAATTTTCAAAAATGTTGAGCTTCTTATTGATAAGGGGGGGAAGTAACAAGAAAACAAAAACTTCGTGCACACATTCAGAGAACTAAAGAGAGCAAGAAACCACATGCATTAATACAAACACACGTTTGCTGTTTTTGCCAGCCAAAGTGTGTGTGCATGTGTTTTTTTTTTCGTTGAAACCGGTTTTAATTATTTCTTTTAATTCATTTCTTTTTGTTTTTAAACAATTTATGTGCAAATAACCTACGTTAGAATCAATGCGACCGATTGTGTAATTGTAGGGTGAGAATATGTGTTTTATTGTTTTAAAAATGAAACTATATCGATTCGCACCGAACTATAATTAAATTTTTTAGACAATTGCATTATGTAATTATGTACTTATAACAAGTGTATTGTACCTATGTATAAAACGAATTTATTATAAAACGAGTGTTTATTCTTAGGCAGTGTGTGAGACGATTGGAAAACACTATTACATTTCTGAGGCGCATTAAATTTCAATGGAGACTAGTAGAATTTTTAAAACAAGCAAAACAATTTTAATTGAAAAAGTAAAATACAATAATACAGTAATAGTACATACATATATCATATACATAGTGTTTGAAAAAAATTTTAAATATTGTAAATTAAAAATGAGTGGCTTAAATGAAAAAAATGTTGAATCCAAAAGCGGTATTAAAAAAAAGTAGCGAGTAAAGCAGACAACAAATGTTCTTTGCCTCATTGTGGTAAATCTAAAAGGAGCTCAAACTCACCACTATTTAATGGCTAAAAAAGTGCAATTTTGATAAACAGTTTGTTGATAGAGCTCCTTTATTGTTTTTATGTGATAGCCACTTTTCAGCAGATTGCATTGGAAAAAAATATTTAAAAAAAGGTGCTGTACCAAGCTTATATTTAACTGATAGTGCCAAGGCCGAAAGCATTGAGGAAAACAATTGTTCTGGAAATGAGGATAAAAATCTTCTAAGTACTCCATCACGTAAGCGTAGAAGATCGCAGTCACCACCAGCTTTATGCTCAAATTGCTTAAAAAGTGTAAAAAATGAAGAATTTTATTGAAAAAAATACGCAGAAATGCTTAAAAAGTTAAAAGTTTCAACACAGCTAAACCATAATTTGAAAATAAAATATGACAGGATAAAAAAACAGGTAAATCAATTAAAGCAAAAGCTAAAAATTACAGTATCCCTTCAAAGCGAAGTGGACAAACTAAATATTAACCAAAATGAAAAAATTTTTTGCAAAATGCTGATAAAACAAAATAGATGAACAAACGCACGATGGGATGATTGTGAAAAAAATTCGCCCAAAGTATATATTACAGATCAACCTCTACGTATTTGTTTTTACGTGATATTTTAAAATTGAACCTTCCAAGCCCTTCATCTTTAAGTAGGTGGAGTGATATTAAAAATTTGCAGCCGGGTAATAATACCTGCATATATAATGTGCTTCAAGCGGCAAGAGCGGCAGTTGAGCAAGATGAAACCTCTTGAAAGGGAGTGTGTTTTAATATTTGATGAAGTATCGATCAGAAGAAATTTATGTTACAATGATTGTGCGGATGTTATAGATGGAGTCGTTGATCTTGGCTACGAGCGAGTGAATGAAATGGGTTCTCAGATTTGCGTTTTCATGATAAGAGGAATTGTAGAAAATTGGAAATTTGTGTTAAACTACTTTGTTACTGCTACATCTATAAAAGGAGAAATATTAAAACAACTTATATTATCAAATTTTGATATATTGACTCAAATGGGATTAAAGATACGTGCAATAACATGTGACCAGGGCCCCAACAATAGAAAATGTTACGACCTATTAGGATCGTCCCTGGAAAAGCCATATTTCATTCATAACGCATTTAAAATTTACTTGCTATACGATGTACCTCATATTTTTAGATCGATTCGGAATGGTTTCATCAAAGGTGATTTTAAAACACCTGATGGAATTGCACGATTCGATGTTATTAGAGAAGTTTTTGAATTAGAGCATGGTAAAGCAACAAAAATGACCAAAATAACAATATGTCATATAAACCCTACGAATTTTCAAAAGATGCGTGTGGGCCTAGCTGTTCAAACTTTAAGCCATTCTGTCGCAGCTGCAATTCAGTCCGTTAATGAAAACCACCAATTTACAAGAACTTCATCGGAAATAGCCTCTTCTACTTGCTCATTTATAAAAAAACTCGATAGCTACTTTGACTGTTTAAATAGTAAAAATTTCAATGATCCCAACACGCTGAAGCGTGGGTTAAGGCTTAATAATAAAACTTAGGAAGTACTGCAAGAGCTAGTTTCGTACATACGGCAAGTTGAATATTTCGGTAACAAAATATTCTGCATCAGTGGACTAATCCAAACCACCAGTGGTATATTATCGTTAACCGAGGAAATGTTGCAAGAAAATTCTAATTTACTTACCATTTTAACCAGCCGTTTCAACCAAGACCCATTAGAAAACGTATTTTCATATGTACGCGCCAAAGGTGGCCATTGTAAAAACCCTTCTGTTCACGAATTAAACATCGCAATGGCCAAGCTTTTATCTTTAAAAATAATCCAATTTAGTTCCTCAAAAAATTGTGCAGAAGACGACGCAATATTTTTGCCACTTGACTTTCAAAACATTTTAGAAGTTAATGACAGTGTATCACCTAATAATCCAACCCCCTTGATAGATATCGCAGATATATACCAGGAAAATGAAGCATATTTTGATGAAAGTGCCGACAGCTTTAACTCTGTGAATGTGTCAATAGAACTTACTTCTAGTCGATATTTCATTGGCTACTTAGCGCAACGAGTATATTGCACTAAATGCCGAATGGATATGATTAAACCATCTCAAATTTTAACATACCCATCAGAAATGTATATCCATACGAAAAACTATGAAAATGAATCTGATTTTGGAAGTTTATGTTCACCCTCTGATTTGTTTTTCGAAATATGCAAAATTAACATAAAAGTTTTTGAAAATTTATTTTTAAAGAACAGAGCAATGAAACACATAAAAAAAGTTATTATGGAGCAGTGCGTAGAATGCACTAATAATACCATTTATTCGTTTTGGTTTGACGAGAAAAATGATTGTTACAACCATAGATTGGAAATTTTAAATTTGCTTATACTGGTATTACTAAGAAAGCATTCCTCTTGGGAGACATATAAATACAAAACTTCGAATGCTGAAAAAGCTAAAATTTTAAAACATTAATAGGTACCCTACCAGAAGAGAATGAGCGAGTTGTCACTTTTTTCACGTTGGTGTTAAGAAAATGATAGAATGAAATGACAGAAAATTTGATTTCGGTCATTTCATTCTATCATTTTCTTAACACCAACGTGAAAAAAGTGACAACTCGCTGATTCTCTTCTTGTAGGGTATGTACTTGTCGTATTACTCGTCATTATAATCCTATCGTTTTAATAATTTTTCAAATAATACAATTTTAATAAAAAAAATTTATATTTATTAATTTTTTTTACATTTTTAAACAAAAATAAATAAAATTGAAAGAAATGACGTTCATACACATCAAACTGGTGGCAAATTTTTATGAAAATTAAAAGTATTTTGATTATCATCAAATTCACATTGAACCATACTTGTGAGTTTTTTTATTACTAACACAATTACAAAATTGTGAGTTAGATGAGGCATGTTAATGTGTGGCCATGTCGCTTTAGAAAACATAAAATTTCTTTTATGAACAAAGCAGTTTATTCTTTCAGAAAAATTATTTTTTATATGCCTACAATTGTTTAAATTTAGACAATAATAGCATTTGAACTTCGGTGCGAATCGATATAATTTCATCTGTACAACAATAAAACACATATTATTGCCCTACAATTAAAATTCTTTCACATATGGTTTAACGTAGGTTATTTGCACATAAATGGGATGCAAACAAAACTTCTTTTATTACTTAAATGTGTTTTCAACGAGAAAAACAAGACTTCTTTTAGTTTGTTTTTATTTTTTTAAATGCAATGTACACACATACACACACACACACGTGTGCACATACATATACGCTGATAAGTGAGAAAAGTTCTCTGAGAGTAATAATAAAGACTGTAATTTACTCTCACAAGTGGATTTAGCGCCTAAATCCACCAGAAAAATTAATATAGACAGAAAAATGTATGAACTTTGTATGGTCGTGCAATATCTTTATACATCTATAGTCTTTGGTCCCGTTGTCTTATTTTAGCACTTTAAATTTACCGTATTTTAAAATTGCTTGTTCTACTACTGTTTTGGCAGTTGTCAGTGCATCTTTTGTTAACATTGGGTGAGCAACAACGAATTTCGTTAGCTCGCATTGCATAGTCAATATGTATATGTATATGTGTAATATGTATTCAAAACTGTTGTTTGGGGTGTCCGTTAGTGTAAGTGGTTCTTTAATGTTTTTGGTTTGTTTGTTTATGTTACACTTGTCACAATATTTTACAAATTGTTTAACCATTTTATTTATATTTTTCCATTTATACCGTTGTTTCAATTTAATTATTGTTTTTCTAATTCCTAAGTGGCCTGCGTGTCTGCCATTGTGGAATTCATCGATGAGTTTATATTTCAGAATGTCATCTGTTATTTTTGTGGGGACATTGTAAATTAATGTTTTTAGTTGAAGACTTTTGTTGTTTATTTGTTATCTTTGCATATGCTTCTTTTAAATCTTTCATTGTATACATTTTAAATATTTTATCATTCCCCTGCCGTCAAATGAGTAGCTAACTACAAAAAAACCCAACTTTAAGTTAGCTTGTATAGAATAACTTAAAGCCAACTACTACGCAATGCAAAATTTACATTAACCAAAGTGTATACAAACACTGTGTTGTATATTTTAAGTAGAGAGAGCCAAGTCGTTAGCAAAAAAAATCAACGTTGTTATTGTTGTTATGTTATGACAATTTAATCTCATTTTACGCTCTTAATTGAGTAATGGCAAAAAACATAGTTTTTTTATTAAAAAACTAGACTGCCCCAGTAGGCTAGCTGGTAGTGAGCAAGTCTATCAGCGCCGAGGTTGCGGGATCGATTCCCGCCAGCGACTCTGGTTAAAAAAAAAGTTGAATAAAAACAACTTTGATTAATAAAATAAAATAAAAGAAATAAAAGAAAATAAAATAAAAAAATAAATTTTTTTTATTTTTTTGAAAGTATTCATCCAATGAATAACATTCATAGATCGGCCTTAATCGGCCTTAGCTTAAACTAACTTTACTTAAAGCTAACTTAAAGTTTTGAGTTTATAGCTAGCTACAAAAAGTTAACTTAAACTTAATTGAAAGTAATGCAGAGTCGGACAATCGACTACTTCCTAGGACATCGCAATGTTAAAATAGTTAGTTATTTCCATATAAAAGTAGTGCAAGTGTCAACCACCACTAGTTGAGAAATAGTTAGCTTTCAGTTAATTTAAAGTTAACTGAATGTCCGACAGGGTCTTTTCTAGCGCTAATTCTTTTATATTTTCTTTCTTCATTTTAGATATCAGTTTCCTCAGAATCGAATCTAGTTTCGCTGAGTTATCGCTGAATCTTGCATGCATATTACTTTCATTTTGTATGTTTTTGGCATGTAACTTCTTCATAGTCGAATCTGGTTTCGATATATTATCGCTACATCTTTATTCGTATGATAATCATTTTGGGAACGTGATTTCTCCATAATCGAATCTTGTTTCGAAGAATTATCATCATCACGTCCTATGTGCACAATATTATCTTCAATTCTTATATCGACGTCTCCTATATTTTCAAACTTATTAAACTGCAGTTTCTTCATATTCTTAATATCATTTATGGAAGTGCATTCCCATATTAGAAGTTGATCAGACTCCTGAGAGATGCGTCTTGCCATATTACTTCCATTCGCGCGCTCTGTATTCATATTTATTTATTTATCTTCGTTAATCTTATTTGTCTCTTTATTTGTATTTACATTTTTCTTTGTCATCGCCCTTGTAGTTATTAGTATTTTCTTTTCATTCTCATCATTTTCTAACGGTATCATTTGTTTTAGTATGTCTGAGTTTATTTCTATCCTTGATAATGCATCTGCATTAGTGTTTATTTTCCCTTTTTTATAAATTATTGTGAATTAATAATCGCTTAAGTCTAGTCTAATTCTTGTTATAGTGATATCAATGTAGAGCTGGCAAACAATCGATAGTACTATCGATAGTATCGATAGTTCTCTTTCTATTGGACTATCGATAGTTTATTTTCGATAGCGATACTATCGTTGAAATCTTTTTTAAGAAAATTATCAATAATTTTTAGTTTCTTTCTGGCAACAACACACCAGCCGTCGTTGCCGCCCAGCTTAGCCAGCTGCGGCAGTTATCTAGTCGGCTTAAGGACCGACCGTTTTTACATAACCTTGCTTATCCTCATGTCAAAGCAAAAAATTTTACAAATGTATGTACCAGGTTTCTCAGATTATTTTTCACCTGAGTCGCCAAATAGTATATCGAAAATCGCCAACATTAAATATTTTTAGATTTTAGGTAAAAAAGATTCGCCAAAAATCACCAAATACGAGTTTACGTATATAAAAAAAGTATACTAAAGTAATTTTACCATTATCAAAGTTTTTTATATTAACTAACTGTTTTTTAAACAAAAATAAAATGTTCGTTAAGAAATTTACATATATTGAAAGCAAACACAAAGTTAAGTTGTTTTATTGTTGTTTCAATACGAAAATTTTTATTTTATTTTGAAAAATTTTGAAAAAGTGATTTACTTTTAATGCAAATTAATTTTTTCGCATACTACCCAGTGCACATTATTATTCTTAAAATTTTGAAAATTCAACTTCATATGCAATCGAAAATAAATTAAAAAATTACAATTTTTTTAGTGGCGATCCGAAGATTGTCATAAAAATGATATTAATCCGAATTATTGCATACTGTATGTATATTTTAATACATATTTAAAAAAATTATACCTTGTGATAAGGAAAAATTACTGAAAATCTAAGAGAGATTAAACTTCATTCCAAATTTGGAAAATTGTATTTCTTTAAATTTCTACATGGAAACGTACGATAATTACGTAAAAATTAAGTCAAGGAATTCTAAAAAGAGTTCGATACTATCGATAGTATCGATAGTTTATCAACAAACTATCGAAAATATCGAATGTTGCGACTATCGATAGTTTGCCAGCTCTATATCAATGGTCTGTGGTTACTACTATGAACTTTCGACCGTATAAATATGGTTTGAAGAAATTTATTCCCCAGTGAATTGCGAGCAATTCTTTTTCAATGATGAGTTTATTCATATCATGCTTTTGAAGAGATTTACTTGCGTAGGAAATTGGTAAGTCTTTGCCAATATCACCTGTGACGACCAAAGTCACCGGGATTCGTTTTGGCCGCACCAACGTTTGTAGTTTTAAGTATGATATTGGATTAAATGTATTTATTTGTTTGTAGTAAGCTTATGTATATATTGAATTAAATGTATTTATTTGTTTGTAGTAAGTTTATGTATTATTTAGTTATTTTGTATTTAGTATTGAATAAATTAGTGTGGTTAAATATGTGTATAGATGTATATTTGTAGATGGATGAGAGTAATTTCCCTTTGCCTTAGAAAAGGTAATCTTGAGGTAAAGGGAATGTATGAGATAAATAGTGAAACTTGAGAAGTTAAATTAGGAGATTGGTAGGGTGACCAAGAACAAAGGGGGGTGGACTGTATTTTATACTTGCGTGTAGGTTAGCAGATCGGATGCTAATGAGGGTACTACTATGAAGCCAAGGCAGATGCAGAGACTGTAGACTCAGTCGTTCCAGAAATGAATAGATTTAGTACGTTAGATTTAAATTCAAAGTTTAAATTTTATTTAACAAATTGTGGTTAAAGTTAAAGTTATACAATACGATATGATGAAATGTTAATTTTAGATGTTGGCTCTTTGGCGCTTGAACAGTAAGTTTTAAATTAAAAGGTGCGTTTACTAAGATGATTGAAAAGTAAGTGATCTTAGAATACAATAATGACCAACCACGAAGGTTGGGTATAGAAAAAAGATGGCTATTTAACGAAGCGGCAAAAATGACAATTGTAGATGTTTTTTTTATCCGCGTAATAACATTAGTTTAAAGTTTGTTCAGTGGCTTTTAAACTGTAACATTAATAATTAGGAAATTCATTTGCCGGACGGTCATAATTCAAATTTAAGAACAATATAATAAGAAATATAAATAATGAAATTGATAAAAATACAATTGGCAAGGATACGGTTTAGCAAGACTTTGTGCTAGTTTAAACATGCCGCCACTCCTTGCAGCTATTCAACTGATGATGTGGTAGGGGTTGCGCATAAGACGGCTGCGAGAGAACGTATTGCCTCAGAGAGGAGTTGTTGGTTCGGTTGAACGGTGTTGGTTTTGGGCTTCTGCTTTTTTATTTGTCTTTTACGTTTTCGGCCTTGGTGTTTTACCGGGCTGTCGTTGATGATTCGTTTACCAAACGTTCTCGGGCGGATCCAGTGTGCTGAGGTCCCACATTGTTGGCAGTTATCTGGACTGTTGCAGGCAATTGAAACAATATTTGTTTCGTCGGACCACTTGGCTGCGTTTGATGAAGTTCATGGCAAGAAATCGTGTACAGAACCGGAGAGCGTGGAAACGGAAACACACCTGGCACTGGTGAATAGTTGGATTCCATGGTGGCTGAGGACGTGAACTAGAATATAAATGAGAGCTCAATAAGAAACAATGAAGATTTGGTAGGAAATTTATAAGGAGAAGTATGATGATGAAATAATGAATAAGTTTAGTGCATCTACAGTGTGTAATGTGTATCGTTGTCATAAGGCCGATGACACTATTTTGTGATTGGACGGGTTAAAATTCCGGCAGCGGTACGTACATCAACCACTCGAACCTGTTGATCAGGCTCCTTATGAACCGTTTCTATTCTGCCTAATCGCCATTCGTTTGGTGGCAGAAGGTCATCTATAATAATAACAAAATCTCCTTTTTGCAGATTTGGGACAGAAAATTTCCATTTATATCTCTTTTGAAAAGATCTGAGGTAGTCTGTTTTCCATCGAAGCGCAAATTGGTGATGGATAGCCTTAAGTTCTTCGCACCGGTTTATTAGAGAGAGGTTTTCGGCGGATGGCTCAGGAAGTGTCATAAGGGGACCTCCGCGGAGGAAATGGCCGGGGGTTAGAACGGTTAAGTCTGACGGGTTTTCAGACAGAGTTGAGATCGGTCTGGAACTTAAGACCCCTTCAATTCTGACCAACACGGTGGCAAATTCCTCGAAACTAAAACGGTAGGCGCCGGCATCTCGCTTTTAATGGAATTTAAAGCTTTTAACGGCTGCTTCCCACAAGCCGCCCATGTGAGGTGCGTGTGGGGGAATAAAGGACCATTCGAATCCATGGGTGACATATTTTTGAGTAATGTACTGGGAAACAATTTTCAGAAAAGTAGCAAATTCTTTACGAAAGGCGCGGCTTGCGCCCAGGAAATTGCGTCCATTATCGGAAGCAATTTTACGTGGGAGTCCGTGACGTCCAACAAACCTGGCGAAGGTGGCTTGAAAAGCAGCGGTCGAGAGATTAGAACAAGCTTCGAGGTGAACTGCCCTGGTGGCAAAACACACAAATACGCATACATAAGCTTTGACTGAATTTCTGAGAGTTGTAGTCTTTGGTTCGAATGGTCCGGCGAAGTCGAGACCGGTCGTGTGAAAGGGGAATGAAAGGGTACAGCGATCAGATGGCAATGTTGCCATAATTTGTGAGCAAGCTTTTCTTTTGTAAATATTGCAAGTTTTTCAATATCGTATGATCTTGCGAATTCGCACTTTAAGACGCGGTATGTAGAATTCGGTTTGTACCATACGGCACATTAGTTGACACTCGCTATGTATTAGAAAGTTATGTAAATGGGATAAGTATAAATTGCAAAATTGAGAATTGCTCGGTAGAATCTTTAGGTAAAGGTTCAGATTTGGTTAAGGGGGAATACTCGGTTGTATACCATTGCTTTTGGGCAAGCAATATTAATCTTGTTTTGACTGAATCGATTTCAGTGTGATGAAGATCGATAGTCTCGTAGAGTGGAGGAAAGTCAGGGTTAGCGAAAGCCGGCTTAAAACGTCGTATGTAGCGGAAAACATACGCCAAGACCCGTAACGCTCTGGGGTAAGACGAGAAATTGCTAAGAATAACACTTCGAGTGTTAGGGGCTAAGCCTTGATTAGTACCAATTGCAAATGGTGTAATAATATTGTGTCAGGGTTTGTGTTTGCGGATGGTTTTAGAGACGAAATACGGCTGAGCTTGGTAGTAGTTAAGTTATTGCATTTTGGCCATTCAGAGGCTGGGTTGGTAAGCCACGCAGGCCCCTGCCACCAAAGACTATTGTTGAGCAGGTCTTGAGGTCTACAACCTCTGGACCCTAAATCAGCAGGATTAGCGTGTGTAGAAGTTGATGTATTTGCGAGACACGGTTAGAGACATAGATATCCTTCCATGTTGCTGGAGGATTGGCTAGCCATCCTAGCACAATGGATGAATCACACCAGAGAATGATTTCGTAATTTTTCAGATTTAAAGAAGTTATCGTATGAGCTGTGAGTTTAGCCAATAGCAAGGCACCTGATAACTCTAACCTTGGTAGTGTGATAGCTGCTAGGGGAGCAACTTTGCTTTTAGAGACTAATAAGTTAGAAAATACGGTAGAAGAGGTTTGCACTCGAATATATACAGCTGCACATTATGCCATATTAGAGGCGTCACAGAATCCGTGAACTTCGACTTGGTCAGCGGGAGTGAATTGTATCCAACGCGGAATCTGGATTTTTTTCGACGGAGGGCATATCTCGAATGAGTTCGTTCCAGCTTCGGAGGGAATCCTCACTTACAGACTCGAGGATCGAATCAGCTGCTGTTGAGTTTCTGCGGCACTATCGAGAGAGTGTCCTCCCGCAAGAATATCGTCTACATAGGTTTCCTTACGTAGAATTTGAGATGCTTTTGGGAAGATATTTTGATTATCAAAGGCTAATTGTAACAGGGTTCGTATTGCCAAGAAGGGCGCGCAATTAATACCAAAGGTTACGGTTTTGAGCTGATAATCTTTGGTAGCCTCCCGGGGGGACTTTTGAAATAGAATCCTCTGATAGGGCCTGTCGCGAGGATCTATGAGGATTTGTCTATACATTTTTTGGATGTCTCCGCTAAAGACATATCTGTAAAAACGCCAATTTAATATCAGGGTGACTAAGTCTGCTTGTAAAGTAGGACCTGTATATAGTACGTCGTTAAGTGAGAGACCAGATTTTGTTTTGCGAGATGCGTTAAAAACTACACGAACTTTTGCAGTTTTATGATCTGTACAAACGACTGCGTGATGCGGAAGATAAAAGGAATTACACTTATTCTCTGAGACATATTCTATTGCGGTAGTTGGTTCCATATGATCAAGTGCTATACATTCTCTGAGCACTTCGTTATATTGCGAATAGAGCTGGGGATTTTTAGCGAGAGTTTGCTCCATTCGGACGTATTGGCTTAGAGCTATAAATCTGGATGTACCAAGATATTTTGTCTCAGGACATTCCTTTTTAAATGGTAGTCGTACCATATAACGACCGTCCGAAAGACGTTTTGTCGTTTGCGTATAAACATCATCATAATATTGATCTTCGGAAGAAATCGGGTGAGACTTTGGAATTTCTTCCTGTTCCCGAAATTGTCGTAGCAGATTGTCAAGATTTGAATGTTCTGGAGGGGTTACGTGAGCGGAATATGAAAATATCGGCTGCGTTGGGATAGGTCCGCTAAGAACCCAGCCGAAAATTGTGTTATAGGCTGAACCAGAGCCGCAAACATCTCGTTTTATGAATTCGAGATTTATATGGCGTTCGCTGTCATTACCTAAAATGAGATCAATTGCAGCGAGCTCAATGTCTGAAAGTCCAGATGTAGAGGCAATCTGGAAAGAAGTAGCAGGTATTTTATTTGTAACTTTGGGAAGTACTATCGCTGATATTTGAAGCCGGAAATTTTGTTTTTGGGACACAAGAGTTATGTCACACTCTTTATCAGCGGTTTGGCTTTGACCGCCAACTCCGATAATTTTAACTTTGGACTTTCTAAAGGGAAGATTTAACCTTGCTCGAATTTTTTCTGAAAGAAAAGTTCTTTCTGAGCCTGGGTCTATGAGTGTACGAATTGTGAAACACTCTCCCCTACTTTCGATTTGAACGAGGGCTGTTCTTAAAAGAATATGAGTATGACTTGCTGCATAGTTAGAATAAGTGTGTGCTTTTGCCGCCTTTGATATAGACGGTTTTATTGACAATTCATGAGATTGTGGGATTTGAGTTTGATTGTTAGAATTTTGATTCTGGGGAATGTGATTATTGCTATTGAAAGTGTGATTACCGTTTTTCTTTGCGATCTTGTTTGGACTCATGTGAAGCAGAGTATGATGTGACTTCCCACAATTAAGACACGTGTTTTTGCTTTTGCAATTAGCTTTAGTGTGAGTCATGGAGAGGCAATTATTGCAAAATTGGTTTTTAAAAAAGAGATATACTCGTTCTTGTATTGAAACTTCGCGGAATTTGGGACATGCTCTTAAACTGTGATTTTCATTGCATATTTTACAGCTTATGTTAAGTTTTTCTTGTGAAGCATAAGTTTGAATTCGGGGTTGCGGCTTGGATTCTTTTGAAAATGAAGTTTTTGTGAGTTTTATTGTAGAAATGCGTTCTACTACTTCGCATCTCCTAAAAAGGAAATTGCTCAGTTGTTCCCATGTTGGTAAGTTTCTGCATGCGTTTAGAGACTGTTCCCATTGGGCAAGGGTTTCATGAGGTAGTTTTGAGTAAACTAAATTAACTAATATGGGATCCCAGCCCTCCGACGCTACTCCGAACGAATGCAACATGGATAAACAGTCAGAGACAGAACTATGGATTCTTTGTAGGGATTCACTGTCTTCGACAACTGCAACAGGAATGTTGAAAAGATTTCTTATTTGGTTGTCTACCAGAACCCTTATATTTTCATTTCGTGACTTTAGAGCTTGCCACGCAAGATTGAAATTATCTTCGGTCAGGGGAAATCTATTCACAATTTGTCCTGCTGTTGCTGTTGTTTTGTTGCGGAGATGATATAGTTTTTCCGCGAATGTCAATCTTGGGTGATTGATATAGACCGCTGTGAACATGTAACGAAAAGCAGGCCATTCTTCATAACTTCCTGAGAATGTTTGAGTATCGCACGGAGGTAGTTTAAGGCATGTATTAAATGTTTCTTCTGGAATATTGGGAATCATGGAGGTTGTACTTGTACGAGGGTTAATGCTTTCCCTTTACGGTTTCACGAGATCAAGAAGCTTTGAGATTATTAAGTAATACATCTCGACACATGCGTCATATAGTTCTTGGGCTGTGCTCTTAATTTACTCGCACTGATCGGAAAGCATTAAATCCTCGTATGATTTTTCCACTTTATTCCAGCGACTATCAAGATCTTTCATCTTGAGATCGACAAGAGCATCGGATTGGGCTGAAGAATCTTGTGCGTCGCTTCTTTTGCAAAATGCAATTAAATTTTTTGAGTCGAATGTAAATCTGTCTTGTGGTGAAGCTATTTTGAGGATAGAAATTTAAGTTTGTATAAGGGAAAACACGGGTTGAAAATATTTAAAAGTTTTTCTAAATTTGACTATTATTTCTAATTAAGATGAATATTTCCGCCTTTTGAATAAGCTAGAAGCGTATTTGTAATGATTTTAAGCAATTTTTTAAAACAGGTACGTTTCGGTTGTGTTTAGGATCAATAATGTGTTTACTTATGGGTGAAATTTATAGCGCTGCGCAATAAATTGTAAATAGAAATGTATAATATGTTTTTTATGTAGCAAAATTATACAGTATTATCAACGAAAATATAGAGAATTTTCAAAATTGTAGATTGAAAATCTATTTTATTTAATTTTATGTATTCAAAGAAAGTTCTTAGCGTTTCACAACCGATATATATCGAAATCTGTAATGTTTTCTTTTATTGATAAAAAGAAAATAATCAGCGGTTTAAATTTAAGATTGGAAATCTTTAATATTTTCTTTTATGGACGAAAAGAAAATAATCAGCGTTTTGAAATAATAAAGATTGGAAATCTTTAATATATTCTTTTATGGATGAAAAGAAAATAATTAGCGTTTTGAATAAATAAAGATTGGAAATCTTTAATATATTCTTTTATGGACGAAAAGAAAAATAATTAGCGTTTTCACAAAATAAAGATCGGAAATCTTTAATATTTTCTTTTATGGACGAAAAGAAAATAATTAGCGTTTTGAAAAAATAAAGATTGAAAATCTTTAATATTTTCTTTTTATGGATGAAAAGAAAATAATTAGCGGTTTGAAAATTAAAGATTGGAAATCTTTAATATTTTCTTTTATGTATGAAAAGAAAATAATAAGCGTTGTTAGCGTAAATTTTGTCGAAAATGGCTTGGAATTTTTATTCGCAAAAGCCCTGTTGATGAGTTTGAATAGTAAATGCGTCAAATGGGTGGAATTTTGTAATATTTTAGCGCGAAATTAAAAATTATTTGGAATTTTAATTCCTTGCAACTTCTGATTAATTATAAAAGAACATAGATTGAATATAATTAAACTTTTGAGTTTAATTTTTGTTTTTCGTAATATATAAATTAATTTTTATTTTCAGACTGGATGTTTTATTTGGACAATTTTGTTGTTAAAATATTTATTTAATGTTTTTAAAGTTGTTAGAACTTCCACTAATGATTTGCCTTCATTTATTTTAAATTTAGAAAATTTAATTCATACTAAATTGGAAAAGAGAAATTTGCCTCAAATTCTTGCGTGTTTGTACCCACCGTTTAATTTTACATACGATGAGACATTGATTTTTGTTCCAGTAGAAATGCGCAACAATAATTTTAATTTAATACATATTACTTTGAATAATTTTGGATCTTCAAAATTGTTGCCAAATAGTTTTTTAAATTGAGTTGAGTTTATTTTAAAAAATATTTACTTTAACAGCCAGGCCCACGATGTCACACGTTAACGTTCGCATAGAAAATTACATTTAAAACAAAAACAATTTCTAAAATTTGTTTTTGTTTCAAATGTAATTTTCTATGCGAACGTTAACGTGTGACATCGTGGGCCTGGCTGTAAGTTAAACAAATTTTGATGTATATTTTTTGTATCCGAACCCACTGTTCAATAGGTTTTCAATGTAAAAATGATTTTTGTATGTACGTTTGTTTATAAGCAACACAATATTTAATTTGAATTGATCCAATTTTAAAGTTTTCAATTCAAAATTAAAATTAACAAATTACTTAATTTGTTTAGTATTTCCCGATTATAGGGTGAAATATGATTTACTCAATATAAAATGTTAATTTTTGTATTATCTTTCATTAAATGAATTTTGTTGAAATTTTCCATAAATTTATCCCACTGTGTTTTAAATAAAAGAAAATGTGTGTTTGAATATGTGAGCTGATGATTGTATGTACCCAGCGGGAAAAAGAAGGAGTAGGAAGGCCTTCTAGAAGGCCTCTGTACCCCTTCTTTTGGATGTACAAGGCCTTCTTGCTCCATTCCATACTCATATCTTTTTTACACACGTTGTCATTGCGGAGAAGGCCTTCCGCTCTCGCTTCTTCAGCAGGTACATAAGAAGGGTAACGGGACCAAAAAAAAAAATTGATTTTGCTTTTGCTTGTGCAAAAAAACAATACAAAAAATGTTACTCCCTTCTCATAGAAGTGAGTGTGGAAGGTGTATCTTATCTTTTATACGAAAGAGCCGAGGCCTTCTATAGCAGTTAGATAAGAATAGTAATTGAATCAAAAAATCTTTTAAGCAGGCCTTTAAAAAGGCCTGAAGTAAGAAGGTCTTCTGAGTTTTCCCGCTGGGTATGTTAAGGGGTATGTATTGTGTGCATGAAAATGTTAATGTTAAAGAGATGTGTATTGAGTTTGTTAAAAAGACAATGTGAACTGTGCTAAAGAGATGTGTGTTGTCTTTGTTAAAGAGACAATGTGAAATGTGTTAAAGAGATGTGTTGTATTAAAATGAATGTGTATTTAATTAGAAAGAACCAACACAATATACTCACATATTAATTTTTATGAAGAGCGTATCCAGATTTTTCCCTTAGTTTACGATATAATGCAAAATGTTGTGGATTTCTTTTACACTTGTTTCTTTAACTTTTTTTTTCCAATATTAAATTTGAATTTTGATTTTCTTCTTTTTTTCGTTTGCTTTTACTTTAACCTTGAACTGATTATTGCAAATAAATGTGTAACTATGACCCTGAGACTAAATAACGGCTCAATCCGCTATTTCTCTTTGTTGTTATTTTTGTTTGCAACACTTTTAGCAAAGACTATAAATATATAAAGATGTTGCACTTAGTACATTTGAAATTTTCAAAAATGTTGAGCTTCTTAATGATGAGGGGGGGGGGAAGTAACAAGAAAGCAAAAACTTCGTGCTCACATTCAGATAACTAAAGAGAGCAAGAAACCACATGCATTAATACAAACACACGTTTAATGTTTTTGTCAGCCAAAGTGTGTGTATGTGTTTTTTTTTTCGTTGAAACTGGTTTTTGTTCTTTTTTTTAATTGATTTCGTTTTGTTTTCAAACAATTATTGTGCAAATAACCTACGTAAGAGACAATGCGATCGATTGTGTAATTGTAGGGTAAGAATATGTGTTTTATTGTTGTAAAACTCAAACTATATCGGTTCGCACCGTAGTTTACTTGGTGGCCACACGATCAAGTTTTGCCTTTCAATTCCATTCAATTTACTCAACTCTCTCATTTTTTTACTAACACACTCACACTTTTTAAATTGACCACGAGATGGCTTTCAATTTCACCTTTCCATTTGTTTGACAATTTACTTTCAATTTAACAGCTGAGTACATGTTTGTCTTTATAAATTGTTTTTTTTTTTATGGCATCTTGAAAGTAAATTGAGTGCCACCTACGTCACACCTCTCAATTTTCGTAAATTTTGACAAGCAGTATATGTAAAAGACTATCAAGAACAACTTGATCGTGTGGCCGCAGGGTTAATTAAATTTTTTAGACAATTTTATTATGTATGTACTTATTATAAGTGTATTGTATGTATAAAACGAGTGTTTATTCTTAGGGAGCGTGTGAGACGATAGGAAAATACTATTATAAGTCAAATGTGGACACTTCTGAGGTGAATTAAATTTTAATGGGGACTAGTGGAATTTTTAAAACAACACACAACATTTTATTGAAAAAGGCAAATAAAAACGCTCAAAAAATTTTACGAATTTAAAAAATAAAATTAATACCTATAGAGCATTCTGCAAAAAACATTATGTTATGGTATATATTTTCCTAAATTTGTCATTATTTTAAACAGTACTTTTCAATTATAGTCATTATCGTTTTAGTCGCAGTAGCGATATAGTCCATTGAATCTTTATTTTTGGGCCATAGGGAAGTTTAATAGAAAGTATTTACGTTATAGTCCATTAAGCGATACAAGCACATTCAACATATGTATATTCCATCTATCAGCGGCTAGAATAATCAAAAGTAAAGCAAATTATAAGCATTATATCCACATTAACCTAAGTTTTTTTTTTTAAATTACAAACCGTATCAAAGAACTAAGAAATGAATAGTTTAATTTTTCTAATCAACTGTCCACTCGATCGCCCAGTGGCGGAAATTTAACCACTTGACATTTACTTTCGAGAGAACCTGTGCGTTATACAACAAAAACGTACACATTTTAAAAGAACGCACATGTTTGTACGTGTGTCTGCAAGATAAGTTAAAACGCTTTTCAACCACTTTAATTCCAAAAATTTATTTTGTGTATATCTACTAGAGTATTCATTTAATCGGGCTTTTGCTTTAATCGGTTAATCGCTCGATTAATTAACCGAGGTTTTGGTTTAATCGGTTAATAATCGGTTAATTTTGTTTTTGATCGGTTAACCGATTAATAAAGTTTTTTCATAAATTAAGAATTTTAATAAATACAAATGCATAAATTACACAGGCCAACACTCAATTTGCTTCTTTGAATTTATCAACTGATTCTAGTTAATTTTGGTGCGCTGAATTCAAATCTGTAATCAGTTTTTCTCTATTAGCTCTAGTTTTCATGATATAGCTTTTTTATACCCTCCACTTATGACCTCCATTTATGACCGTCTGTTAGTGTTTTCAAAAAATTTTTTTCATCAAAATTTCTTATTTACAGTTATGGTAGTTGCCATAGATCAACACTTTTTTATTAAACTTTGCCAACTGCAATAAACCACTTCTTACAAGCAACTAACTTCCGATATTCAATTGGAGTGCAACAAGAAAAAATAACGTTCTCAATAATATTGTACATATAAAATTTCCGTTAATCAGCTAGCAATTACACAAAAAATTTTTTTACGGAAAAAATGTTTTTTTTGGCAACTACCATAACTGTGAATAAGAAATTTTGATGAAAAAAATTTTTTGAAAAAACTAACAGACGGTCATAAATGGAGGTCATAAGTGGAGGGTATAAAAAAGCTATATCATGAAAACTAGAGCTGATAGAGACAAACTGATTACAGATTTGAATTCAGCGCACCCAAATTAACTAGAATCAGTTGATAAATTCAAAGAAGCAAATTGAGTGTTGGCCTGTGTAATTTATGCATTTGTATTTATTAAAATTCTTAATTTATGAAAAAACTTTATTAATCGGTTAACCGATCAAAAACAAAATTAACCGATTATTAACCGATTAAACCAAAACCTCGGTTTTTTTTTTAATTTTGTCGGGCTGTGTTATTTATTATTTTGCGTTTATTAGTAAAAAAGTTGTTACTTAAACAATTACATTACAAACATAACAATTCTTGAACTAAAAAAAGCAAACAAAAAAATAATTCATAAATATGTAATACACTAGCTTAACCCGGTGCGCTTCGCTACACTGCTTAAACCACTTCTTCAGTTGAGAGATATTTAATATATGCATCCTATGGAAGGTTTTCTCCCCTGCGCCTTCCCGCTTTATTTTTATTTTCAAAAGTGTAGTATACCATAGGAGTGACTTCTACTAAGTTTGAACATTCTTACTATAACAGTTCTTAAGATATGTGATATTAAACATTGGCGTCCTATGGGGGGTAACATTTCCCCGCTGCTATTTTATTTCAATTTTGGGGTTCAGAAGATCATACTACAAAAAGTTTAATAAAAAGAGTGCAGCGGCTCTAAATTATATTTCTATCTATGAGGGGTACTGCTCCTCCTCTGTCTATTTCTATATTGAAATTTAAAGTTTGCCATAATAGTAGCTTTAACCACGTTTGAAGACTCTCCCTTTAATAGTTCTTGAGTTGAGAGATATTTAATATATGCATCCTATGGAAGGTATTTCCCCCCTGCGCCTTCCCGCTTTATTTTTATTTTCAAAAGTGTAGTATACCATAAGTGTGACTTCTACAAAGTTTGAACATTCTAACTTTAAAAGTGTTTAAGATATCCGATATTAAACATTAGCGTCCTATGGGGGGTAACACTTCCCCCGCTGCTATTGTGTTTAAATTTTGGGGCTCAGAACATCCTACTACCAAAAGTTCAACAAATTGCTTGCAGCGGCTCTTATTAATATTGCTATCTATGAGGGGTACTGCTCCTCCTCTGTCTACCCCGCCCATTTTTATATTGAAATTTATAGTTTACCATAGTAGTAGCTGTAACCATGTTTGAAGACTCTCCCTTTAATAGTTCTTCTGTTGAGCGATATTTAATTTATGCATCCTATGGAAGGTATTTCCCCCCTGCGCCTTCCCGCTTTATTTTTATTTTTAAAAGTGTTGTATACCATAAGAGAGACTTCTGCAAAGTTTGAACATTCTCACTATAAAAGTTCTTAAGATATGCGATATTAACCATTGGCGTCCTATGGTGGGTACCACTTCCCCCGCTGCTATTTTATTTCAATTTTGGGGCTCTGAAGATCCTACTACCAAAAGTTCAACAAAATGCGTGCAGCGGCTCTTAATTATATTTCTATCTATGAGGGGTACTGCTCCTCCCCCGTCTACCCCGCCCATTTGTATATTGAAATTTATAGTTTACTATAATTATAGCTTTAACCACTTTTGAAGACTCTCCCTTTAATAATTCTTCAGTTGAGCGATATTTAATATATGCATCCTATGGAAGGTATTTCCCCCCTGCGCCTTCCCGCTTCATTTTTATTTTTAAAAGTGTTGTATACCATAAGAGAGACTTCTGCAAAGTTTGAACATTCTCACTATAAAAGTTCTTAAGATATGCGATATTAACCATTGGCGTCCTATGGTGGGTACCACTTCCCCCGCTGCTATTTTATTTCAATTTTGGGGCTCTGAAGATCCTACTACCAAAAGTTCAACAAAATGCGTGCAGCGGCTCTTAATTATATTTCTATCTATGAGGGGTACTGCTCCTCCCCCGTCTACCCCGCCCATTTGTATATTGAAATTTATAGTTTACTATAATTATAGCTTTAACCACTTTTGAAGACTCTCCCTTTAATAATTCTTCAGTTGAGCGATATTTAATATATGCATCCTATGGGAGGTATTTCCCCCCTGCGCCTACCCGCTTTATTGTTATTTTCAAAAGTGTTGTATACCATAAGAGTGACTTCTAGAAAGTTTGAACATTCTCACTATTACAGTTCTTTAGATATGCGATGTTAAACATTGGCGTCCTATGGGGGATTCCACTTCCCCCGCTGCTATTTTATTTTAATTTTGGGGCTCAGAAGTTCTTACTACCAAAAGTTCTGCCTAATGCGAGCTGCGGATCTTAATATATGCGATAATTAATATTGGCATCCTATGGGGGATACCAATTCCCCTGCCCCTATCGAAAAAATAAGTAGCCTATTTTATTTTTAGGGCTCACGTGATGTATCTGTAAAAATTTCAGGAAAATCGGTTCAGTAGTTTAGGAGTCTATAAGCCAACAAACAAACAAACAAACAAACAAACAAACAAACAAACAAACAAACATACAAACATTTTTCATTTTTATATATATAGATATCTGTGGCATTTTGACAAAACATCTTAAGTCGAGATAAGATAGCAAAAAAGTTTTTAAAAAAACCTCGGTAAAAAAATCATTTTTATTGAATAATAAATTAAACCAAAATTAAAGAAAAATTTCGTTTATAATACAAAATTTTAAAAACGTAAACAAAAATGATTTTTGAATGAAAATTCGTATGATTAACAGCATTTTTTTCAACTTTTTAAATTAAGGTGTTTTGTCAAAATGCCACAGATATCATTTATTAGTAATGTGAGATCATTTTATTAATTATTGCAGTAGTTAAAGGATTTCATATAAAACAAATCTTTTAGAAAATTTATTTGGTTTAAATGTTTAGGATTTAAGCGATTCTTTGCTTTAGTTTTGATAAAACTTGACTTGGAAATTTTATTTTCACTTATCGTAGATATTGAAGAAATTGAAAGCAACCCATACATAATACAGAATATCTAATTTCTCAGTCCTTCTCCAGGATTTTTCTGAACATATAAAATATTTCATTATTACATTAGAGTCCTGTTTTATTTTTTAAAAATGTTTAACACTTCGAATTGTTTGGGTAAATTCTGTTAAAAGACTGATATGAGAACAAACAAATAACTAAACACATACATATAAAAAGTACGTGAAAAAAGGTGTTGGCAACAAACACTTATTTAACCCATTTTTCACTATATTCCTCTTGATTGATGTTGAAGATAAAAAAACATTGAAAAACAAGAGTGAGGTGCTTGTAATTTTAGTCACCGGTCGGCAAAAATGGGTTCAAATTAAGATCACTGAACACCTTCCTTGTTTGTATGAAAAAATATTTTCTTAACACGTACCTTTTCTATATGAGACGAACCAAATAATTAAAAACACAAAAAATATGTTATAATACTAAAGGGTGATTTTTTTATGAATTAAGTTTTTCGGGCTGGCAGCACTGGTTGGTAATTGTGTATGCTCTGCCATTTCATCATGGAGAAACTCGCAAACGAGCAAGGACTGCAAATCGTTATAATTTATTATCAAAATTCAGCTCGATGGCAATCCACTGTTTTATCGAAAAATTGTGTTCAGCGATGAGGCTCATTTCTGGCTAAATGGATATAGACAAGCAAAACTGCCGCATCTGGGGTGAAGAACAGCCACAGGCCGTACAAAAGTTACAGATGCATCCCGAAAAAACTTATTTATTTTGTTACATCGGTTAATCGACTGATATTAACCGGTTTAATCGTTAATCGAAAAAAGCTAATTTTAAATTAACCGGTCAGTTAATCGGGTAGTAATTAATCGGTTAACCGATTGACGTTTAACCGAATGGATACCCTAATATCTACACAAAAATACTTTTAAAACGATATGAGTTTCATTCAAATCGGTGGACGATAAGATGCTTAAACATCAACTTGAAAAAAGCTGCTTCCATATTTATATATAAGATATATGTTTGGCAACATATTTGTATACCTAGAAGGATTAACATCTGTAATTTAATTGCAGTTTATTTCGTTGAATTATCTATGTATAAATGTTATATAATACCGGAGTCCCATATTTTGAATATACTCTTCTTTATCGTGGTAGGTATGCAATGAAAAAAAATCTAGTTATTTCCCACCCTATATATTAATTTTACTTATGAGCTCTTCACAAGTGTAATGGTTAAAAATTTTAACTTTTAATAAATCGATGTTAATCAATGATTTGTAGGTACTTGAATTTTTTTCCATGTGTAATGCTTCCGTTATAATATAAGGACTAGTAAATCACATTTCCATAAACAGTAATAAACATCTCCATTCTGTGCTTATATGTAGATATGTACATTAGAATGCAACCAAATTTTTGGCATAGTACCACGGAGTCGCCAAGAATGTTTTTGTAATGAAGACACCTGTCTCCCGTCGTTTTGCGAAAAAAAAACCTCACGCAGGGAAGCAAATTTCTAAAACCTTCCAAAAAATTTTGAACCGCTATGAATTGTAAACCGTATGAAAATTTTTAAATCTAAAGCAGTGGATAAATTCCAAAATAGCATTTAAGTGATACGTATAGGAATATATCAGGTGTATATTTTTTAATATTTCCATGAGAAAAAAATGGTTGTTTTCAAACTTCAACCCGATCATTGCGTGAACTTTTTTAACAATCTGAAAAAATTATCAAATTTGTTATTACATAATAACTTTTAATGTTCTACACGACAATACTAAGCCGTTTTTGATATTCGCAAAAAGTGTGAAAAAGTTATAGCCCTAAAAAGAATATATTTAAATGTTGGTATAATTTACGCAGTACTCAACAAAAAAGATTTTATTATTATAATTGCTTTATCTTGTAAAAATATTTTTGCAGGCCTTTATAAGAATTTTACAAACTTCAAAAAGTAAGACGGAAGGAGCACACAAACTTCCAAAGACTGATTTATTTTCATTACTTGTAATAATACTTTGTTGTAATAATAAATAAAATTTGATTTTTCGTCGGAAATAATTTAATGATTTGTAAAATAATACAATTTCAATATAAAAAATCTTAAATTAAATTTTGTCATACATTTTTAAACAAAAAATATATCAAATTTAAAGAAATTACAGGCGGAAAATGTTTATGAAAATCAAAAGTATTTTTATTATCATCCAATTCACATTAACAATACTTTTGAGTTTTTTATTACTAATACAATTACAAAAAATGTGAGTTTGATGAGGCAGTTTAATTTGTGGCAATGCCAAGATAATTAATGTTTTTAGAAAAATTACCATTCTTTAAATTCGGATAATAACAGTATTTAAACTTCGGTGCGAATCAATATATTTTCATCTGTACAACAATAAAACACATATTCTTACCCTACAATTACAATTCGGTCACATTTGCTTTTACGTAAGTTAGTTGCACATAAATTGCATGAAAACAAAACTTCTATTATTACTTAAATGTGTTTTCAACGAGAAAGACAAGACTTCATTCAGTTTGTTTATATGTATGTACATACACACATATACAGCGGGAAAAAGAAGGAGTATGAACCCCTTCTAGAAGGCCTCTGTACCCCTTATTTTGGATGTACAAGGCCTTCTTGCTCCATTCCATACTCATATCTTTTTTACACACGTTGTCATTGCGGAGAAGGCCTTCCGCTCTCGCTTCTTCAGCAGGTACATAAGAAGGGCAGGCCTTTAAAAAGGCCTGAAGTAAGAAGGTCTTCTGAGTTTTCCCGCTGGGTATTTTGAAATTGTCATGTATATACCAGAGAATGACAAAAGTATCATTTTAAGTACTCTTTCAATATTAGTGAAAAAACATGTATGGACATGCATGAGTAAAGATCAAAACCATACACACACATACCAATACCTATAACAAGCTAAAGTTGAATATGTATAGGTATACGCTGCCAATGTGTATTTGCATATTCATTCTTCTTTTTGAATGTACATGCAGATATAAATAAAATTTCTGTTAGCTATCTGCAATACCCATATATGTATGTGTATTACCGTAAGTATAACGTAAATATACAGAGCGCGAGAGAGAGCAGAGATGGAAAATGCAATTTTACAAATTTAGAAACTAGGCAAAAGTTTTTGTGTGTTGTTATTCAGAAAAATATCAAGATTATTTTAAAGCATTTTAAGATTTAACTAAGCTGTTTTATAACTCGAGAACTACTCAACCTATTTACAAACCAATACATGCGTCGGAAAAGGGTACTTTTACCGAGGAAACTATCTAACAGATATTTATGAAATTTAAAACATCTAGATCCATATTTATATGGATTATATTATATGGACCAGGGAAAAAATACTTATAAAAACGGCTATTTTTATTTTTGTAAATTAAATTTTAATTCAATCATGTTTTTAATAATGTGTAGTGAAGATAGTAATACATTCATTTATTATTCTTAAAACTAAACAACATTTATTGCAAAATAAAAAATGAAAGTAATTAAAAAAAAAACAAAGTTATCAATATTCTTCTTATAACTAAAGTTAATTTATTTGTTAGAAAAAAATTTGTTAGAAAAAACTAAGCGCAAATATTTTTATTAACATTTAATCACAATAAATGGTTTTGGCTGGAAATAAATTTAAAACATATTAAATTTTCATACTTAATTTTTTAAACTGATTTAAAACTTTGACTTTAAAAATTTTTTTAAAACAATATGTATTAAAAATTTCCTCATTTTAGGTAAATCAATTAAAAAAATAATTTAATTCAGTGTGAACTGCTATAATGTTTTGCAAATTAAAGCAAGAATTGAATCAAAGAAAACTCAAATAAAATCTTCTACATGTATGCTTTTATGACAGTTTCGTAAAGCCAATAAGATTATTTTTTTTTTAATTTAACCATAATTTATTTTACACACTGTAGTTGTTAAAATATAAACGCAGTTACCATACACATGCACTTGTCGCTGTCACACCCGCAAAGCATAGATAAGTGGCACGAGAAGGCATACATGGATTTTTATGTATGCTTGTTAGTATGGATTTGTATGTTGTGCTAATAAGAAAGAGTGAAACAACCACTCAATACATTTATTTACATGTATAGCGTTTGCGACATGTTTTTTACATCTGACTTGTCAACTTTTTAGGTCACATGTTATTCTGCATGTGTGTCAAAATTGCTGTTTAACAAAACTTTTTTAATATTCGATCCAAAACGTACATGTAATTTGCTCCTCGTGGTCTTAGTTTTGAAAAAAAAAAAAAAAAAATACATAGCTACTCCTAGTTCTATTTTTAAAAAAACTACATAGCTTATGTGTCCATATAAGTAGGCCCCTTTCTATGTTTTAAATTTAATTAAAATCTGTTGGATGGTTTTGCAGAGGCAGAAATTACCCCCGAGCTTCCCTCCTAGTCCTATTTTCTAAAAAATACAAAGCTTATGTGTCCATATAAATATGAATCTATCAATGTTTTAAATTTCAATAAAATCTGTTAGATAGCTTCGGAGAGCAGAAATTGCCCCTTTCCACCCCTCGTGGTCCTATTTTTTATAAAAATATAGAGCTTATGTGTAGTTTTACATAGGCAATGCTGATGACAAATTTATTTTATGTATCATAAAAAATATTTACATAGTCCCATACCTGCCAAGTGATCAAAGCAGAATTTTGCTAAAAAAAAATTTTTTCATTTTTACACAGAAGTGCCAAAAATACTGAAGGTATTTTTTTTAACATGGATATTTTAAATGTATGGCAGATACCCAAAACACATTCATGGTTATTGAATAATATCTGCATAACATTCATGTATTTTTGTTTACTGAATATGGTTGCGTGAAGATATTGCCGTGCATAAGTATAAGTAATAACCATACTTTTTGCGTTATAAATATGTGCATACACAATAACGCAAAGCGTGGGTAAATACCTCTGTATATTATTCTTATGGGTACTTGTTGTCATTCTCTGGTATATACATACACACACGCGTGCACGCACATATACGCTGATAGATGAGAATTAAAAGTTCTCTGAGAGTAATAATTATTACTCTCAGAGTTCTCTTAATATCAAAGTGGCAGTAGTAGTACTGCCATTCGACAAATTTAGCACTGGCCGTGCAATATATGGCAGTGGCACATCTTTATATATTTATAGTCTTTGCTTTTAGGTTTTAAACTTGAAACTTTGCAAAAGAATTTGCTGTTTCTTTCTTTGAAAAAAAATTTTTTTTCCACTTTTTAATATGTTTAAATTTTAACTTTTGCAAAATAATTTTTTCTTTCAAATTTGTTGTTGTTTTTGCCACTTGCGGAGACTTAAGGTCGATTCACCCATGCGTTCCGAACAATATTTTTGACCGGACAATAATTTTTTTACAGAGAGTGTTCTGCAGAACGATTCACCCATCTCGGAAAATTTGTCCGGACAAACAAAGCTACCATATGGTTTACAGATGTAAACGATTATACAAAGTGGCAGCACAGTTAGCAAACTATTAGTTTTTTTATAAAAGTGTGTTAAAGAAAATGGACGAAAGAAGAAAATTAATTTTATTATTTTTAATTGAATTGCATAAAACCCATTTACTAGCAAAAAAAAATTATTATTATATTAAAAATTATTAAAGCTGTACAGAATCAGAAAACTTACAGAAAAAATCGCTGCTTTAGCCAACATGGCTAAAATTCGCAAATAATCGCAAACAAAATGTCAACAATTAACAAAAAAAAAATTTTTGCAAATATAGCGAAAATTCGCGAAAATTTGTAATAATTCGAACAAGCCATAAAATTGATTAAAAGTCGATAAAAGTATAAGGAATGGAAAAAATTCTGTAAAAATTGCTAAATTAGGGGAAATTTGCAAAAAGTTGCTAACAGCGGCATATTAGCAAAGTCCACTATTTATTAAAAATCTTTAAAGCTGTAAAGTATCAAAAAACTTTCAATACAAAAATCGCTTCTATTTATGACTATTATTTGCGAAAAATTGCCAAACTGAATGTTATTATTTTATTTCTTATTGCTGAAAAAAGTTTAATACTTAAATTTTTAGCTATTTGTTAAAGAAATTTAATATTTATTCCCAAAAAGTGTGTAAATTGTTTGTAAAAAAACAATTAAATGTTTTTACGAAAGCTCTTAACCTATCGAATGACATTTTGAGTAAAGTCATTCGATCGACTACTCGTTATCGAATGACATAATCTCAAAAAGTAAAATTTCGATCAAAGTCACTCGATTAAGGTAAAGCTGCTTTGTAGCGTCTTCGCAGACTTTTCCATAATATTTGACATTCACTTCCTACAATAATTGGTAAACATTATGTTAAAAAAATATTCACCCCTATCGTGAATAACAAGTGGAATTTTTGTTCCCATGAAATTTACATTCCCCTCGAAGGGAAAAAAGCAATCGTGAATCTCATGTGAAAAATTTTTCATGCTATCTGTTCCAGTGAATGTAAAAAAGAAGAAAATTAGAAAAAATTAAAAATCATTGAAATTTTTGTTTAAAAATATACACGTACATATATATTTTAAAGGAAAGTTAAAATAATAAATCTAAATAATTAGTATTGGACCGATAGGTTGATAACATTCTGCCACCACATCTTTCACATATCCGGCGTCAATCAACCTGTTGTTTTCCATTTTGTTGACCAATATATCGGTTTGTGCCTTATTAACGGATCTAGCCCTTAATATTCGATTTATAGGAGGAACTACTAAAATACACGTTCTATTCACTAGCAAAAATAAAGTGAGAAAATCTAAGGGAAATGTGAACAAATTACGAGGGAAAAAACTTTTCACGATAAGGGGAATTTATTCCCGTGAACATTTTTTCACGTTATTATTCGCCTTTGAATTACATTTTTTCATGGGAGCTGTTCATGATCGCAAATATGTGAAAAGGGAATTACCAGGAATTACCAGGGAAAAATTATTCACGATAGGGGCAATTAAAATTTACCATTTAAAATTTACTTACGACCAATTCCAATAGATTTTTCTATTTCCGTCCATATATTTTGTTTAAGGTAAGTATTTTTATATGAACGATTGCCCATATAATAAATACAATCTCTTCCTGGTTTTTTTATTTCTTCAATTAGTTTCAGGGCAATATTTTCTTTAACATCCATCTTTTGTTTATTTTTTTTTTTAATTATTCAGCACAAAACGAAAAATGTAATATGTGGCAGCTCAATTCAACTTTTATGTACAAATTGAAAAAAAGTGGCATCTCAGTTCATTTTGTTCGGCACAAGAATTGAAATTAAACCAATTCAAGAAAAAACGTTCCGAACAAAATCTTTGCTCTCTCTCTCAAAAGTAAAACGTCAAACTCAATATAAAAAAAATTTTGTCCGGACAAAAATTTTGTTCGGAACGCATGGGTGAATCGAGCTTTACGTACCTTTATGTATGTATGTACGTATGTTTAGATATATACATATGTATGTATGTATGTGCGCTTGGTATTTATTTTACTTGGAATGCTTACTTTGTATTTAAATTGAGAAAATGTTTAAAAATTTAGAAATTTTGTGAGGGTACTTCGTATATACGTGTATGTACTTAAGTGTACTTTTGTTTGTTTAACGCTAAAGGGAAACAATGTTGCACCACTATGTAGTTATTTGTTTTTGTTGAAACTTTTAAACTTTTTCCCTTTTCACTTAAGTATTAAATTTAAGTAACAGATTATACTTTTGGTTTTCTTTTTTCATATCAAATTATATTTTATTAATTTCTGACCCCTATTCTGCGTTTCGATTCGGATCGAAATTTTCTCCGTTTTTGGCAACTTTGGTATTATGTGCCCATATTCTGTAACTCCCGCGTTGAAAAACTTTTCGATTGAAATGTGAGAACTGAAACAAAAATAAATTGAAACAAACATGTTTTTCTCACTAAACTGTTACTGTATCATTTTTGGTATGTAATAGCTGTAACGTAAGGAAATTACTCGCCAAAAATGTTTCAGTTACAGTTAAGTGAGAAAAACATGTTTGTTTTAACTTATGGTATTTTTGTTTCATTTCTCACATTTCAATCGAAAAGTTTCTCATCGCGGGAGTTACAGAACATTGGCACAAAACACCAAAGTTTCCAAAAACGGAGAAAATTTCGATCCGAATCGAAACGCAGAATAGGGGTGTCTTTAAAATTTTTTCTTTTAAATTGTAATTTTTTCACTTTTTGTTACTCACTTTTTGTTTTGCTTTACCATTTTTCCGTTTTTAATTATTTTCTTCCGTACGGCTCGCGATATTCTTTTCTACTGCAGATCTTGACCTTGTACTTGTTGAGTTGATGTTGTGGTACTCTCTTGCTTGTTTTTTTTTGATGAGGTAACCAGCTTCTCGTCGGCGAAGGACCATGAATAAATTAGTGTGGTTAAATATGTGTATAGATGTATATTTGTAGATGGATGAGAGTAATTTCCCTTTGACTTAGAAAAGGTAATCTTGAGGTAAAGGGAATGTATGAGATAAATAGTGAAACTTGAGAAGTTAAATTAGGAGATTGGTAGGGTGACCAAGAACAAAGGGGGGTGGACTGTATTTTATACTTGCGTGTAGGTAAGCAGATCGGATGCTAATGAGGGTTGACCAGGTTGATCTGCTCCAAGAGGTACTACTATGAAGCCAAGGCAGATGCAGAGACTGTAGACTCAGTCGTTCCAGAAATGAATAGATTTAGTACGTTAGATTTAAATTCAAAGTTTAAATTTTATTTAACAAATTGTGGTTAAAGTTAAAGTTATACAATACGATATGATGAAATGTTAAATTTAGATGTTAGCTCTTTGGCGCTTGAACAGTAAGTTTTAAATTAAAAGGTGCGTTTACTAAGATGGTTGAAAAGTAAGTGATCTTAGAATACAATAATGACCAACCACGAAGGTTGGGTATAGAAAAAATATGGCTATTTAACGAAGCGGCAAAAATGACAATTGTAGATGTTATTTTTATCCGCGTAATAACATTAGTTTAAAGTTTGTTCAGTGCGTGCGTGCTCGTTGAATGCAGACGTGTTTTTTTTAACTCGGCTTACGGTTTTTTTTTAACATAAATAAGTGTATATTTATGATATAATACAGTAGTTTTGACTTAACTGCCTTTTATTTACGTGCACTTTTGACTTAACTGCACAAAATTGATAAATTTTGGCATTACTCTTTATAATCCCATACAAATTCCCTTTTTAAGTGCACTTTCTTTACCTGCACATTTAAGATAAGTGCCCAAAATTTTTGGCATTTTAAAATTATTTTCATGCAAAAAATTTAAGTTAGCTGCACTTTGACTTAACTGCACAAAATACATATTTTCTGTAATTATTCCTTAAAATCCTTGTTTACGTGCATTTTGTATGCCTGCACAATTTTCATATTTTTGGGCAGCTTTAAAATATTTTCATATAAAACATCAAAGTTAGCTGCACACATGAAAAAATATGGTGGCCACTTTTTCACATAAAAATCCAATTTTAGCTGTTTATAAAAACAAAATCGCAAACAATTCAAGTTGATATCATTATAATTCATTTATTTTGTTTTCATGTACCTACATTTATTCTTATGGGTGGTGGGTACAGCAACTTAACCACGATTATATGAAAGGAATAGCAAATCTTAGGTCTGAAACAGAATAAAGTAGTTGTAGTAGTATTTGAAGCTGACGAATGCTCTGTAGTGCAACAAAGTTCAAAATTTCGAATTTTGCGCTTCAACGGCAACGACTACTACATCTACGTATTCTGTTGACACTTCTTTGAAACTGCCGTTTTTAACTTCTGACAGCTTACAGCTATTCATAACGTTGTACTACAGCGACTTTTCTGTTCCTTACCTTATTGTTACCATTTTGGGTATCTCCTTCTTTACAAAAATGCATAACAAATTATTACAGCTTTTTTGAACGTCATTGTTATTATCAATTTATTAATAAAAACGTTGTTACTGTTCTTTCAAACTCTTAACTTTAGCTGCACTTTTATACAGGTAACCACAATTGCGTACCTGCACATTAAGGCAGCTAAATACATTTAAGATAGCTGCATTTTTGATTTACCTGCACAAAAAATCGTGCAAAGGAGATTATGCAGCTAAGTCAAAATTACTGTAATATTATTTTTTTTTTAATAATATAAGATCAGCGAATGAATAGACGCTTTAAAATAATTTTTAATAAGTGAACATAAAATTTTTAATACAAATATTAAAAATTACAATTAACAAAAATATATGTATGTACACACATACATATACATACATACATACATTTTAAGCAAAAACATTTCTTGTTTTCTTTATTCTTTTTTTTTTTTATTCTCGGGGTTTTTAAACAACAAATAAAAAGAAGAGCACAATTAAACAAACAGTAATATATAAAAAAAAACTCTTATGAATGCATATAATGCAAAAACAATAAAACATAACGAAAGAAATGCGTATGTTACATTGAGTGTTGACGAAACAAACGTAGAAAAAAGAATCGATGATAGCAATTATTTAACGGCTAAACCTATTACTCGAACGCGTTCCCTCTCACCCTCTTTGTTTACAAATACGGTCGATCGTAATACAATAACAAATTTATTAACTGCAAGCGTTGCCACAGAGCAAAAAAAAACTTTAATAAGTGATGAAACGGTTAACCCCAAAACAGCCGCTATGGACAACTCAATAACTCAAGTAAAAACTTCTCAAAAGCCTATAGTACAAGTTGGTATGGACAGGTACATAACAGTGCTTAAACGGGGACGCAGCCCTACCTCTGCAGCAGTTGCTTCGGCCTCAAAAGTACCATCTTTTGATAAAATAAATTCTCAAAATCGTTTTGCAATTCTGGAGGATGAATCCTCTGAAGCACAAAACGTTATAAAATCGTCCAAGCCTCCCCCGATATATCTGAGGGAGCGAAATTCTAATGAGCTCATAAAGAGTTTGATATCGGTTATTAGTGAAAATTCGTTTTACGTAGCTGCTATCAAGCGTGGTAGTATAAACGAAACAAAAATACAAATCAATCATGAGAATGATTTTCGAAAAATTGTAAGCAACTTTGAGGCACTCAAAAAAAATTTTTATACATACCAACTGAAAAGCAGTAAAGGCCTTCAGGTAGTGATTAAGGGTATTGACTAATGTGTGGACCCAGAAGAGGTAAAAACATTCCTTGAAGAAAAAGGCTTCAAGGTAAAACATGTATTAAACATTAAAAATAGAGAAAAAATTCCCCAACCGCTTTTTCGAGTGGAGTTTGAACCCGGCGACGTTAAACTTAAAAAAAATGAAACGCATCCCATCTATAACTTAAAATACATTCTGTACAGAAAAGTAACTATAGAGGAGCCGCACAAAAGAGGTGGTCCCGTTCAATGTCTGAACTGCCAAGAATTTGGCCATACTAAGGCATACTGCTACTTACCCCCTGTTTGCGTAGTATGTGGCGAATTACATGGTACAGTTCTTTGCGACAAGTCTTAAACCGACCCCAACGTAAAAAAATGCAGCAACTGTGGTGGCAATCACACTGCCAATTATAGAGGATGCCCTGTATATACTATCGTCAAGCAGTCGGTTGGACCGAAAACTAATCCCCCTCAGGTAACAAATCAAGTAAACAGTAATGACCATCAGGCCCCCCAGCCTAGTTGTAACAGAATTTCTTATGCTAACGTCTTAAAATCAAACAATGTACCAATGCAAGGCCCTTCGACAAGTAATGACGAAACTCCAGTTTCTAATCTTAGTCGGCTAGAAAAAACAATGGAAACATTAGTGCAAACAGTAAATAATTTTACAAACACAATGGGTAATATGTTACAGGAAATTCTAAGAATGCAATCGATGTTATTGCAAGCTGTACTTAACAAGCCATGAACTGTTTAAAAATTTGTTTTTGGAACGCAAACGGCATCCGCCAACATAAAAATGAACTAGAATACTTTCTCAAAAATAATCAAATTGATGTTATGATGGTTTCTGAAACTCATCTGACCTCAAGAAATACGTTTAAAATCAATGGCTATATACTATATGATACCAAGGACCCTCGAGATAGAGCTTGTGGAGGTTCTGCCATTTTGATAAAAACCCGAGTCAAACACTACTTAATGTGTGATCATCGTGAGGATTATCTGCAAGCAACAAATATTCGTGTTGAAGAGCTTAATCGAAACATAGTAATTTCATCTTTATACTCTCCACCTAGATTTTCAATATCAGAAAGCCAATATTGTGAATATTATAAATCCCTAGGACCCTGTTTCCTGGCCGCTGGCGATTATAACGCTAAACATACCTTCTGGGGGTCACGACTTATAACACCAAAGGGTCGTGTTTTGTTTAATACAATCTCTAAAATGAATTTAAATGTTGTCGCGAGCGGACAACCAACATATTGGCCTGCTGATCCACAAAAAATTCCAGATGTCATCGATTTCGGCGTGGTTAAAAACATCCCCACAGAAACGATTCACGTTGAAGCCTCATTAGAATTATCCTCTGATCACACACCTACAATTGTTACTATAACAAACACCAATAGAATTGTATCTCCCTCTAGTTACATAGCGACGTCAGCTACACAAATAAATTGGCTAAAATATAAAAAATATCTCAGTACTCATTGCACAGAAAATATTCCGCTTAGCACACCGGAGAATGTGGATCTTTCTATTGCCAATTTTCACAGTTATATTAAACTAGCGGTTCAACATTCCTGCAATACCCTCAAAAAAACTTATAATAATAATATATATTCTACAGATGTCGAGCGCCTCTTGAATGAAAAAAGGAGAGTGAGAAGGGAGTGGCAATTGCACAGATCCCCCCAACTTAAGAACTTATTAAAAGAGTGCACAAAAAAGCTAAGAAAATTACTGCAGTCCCGGAAAACGGCTTCCGCGGAAAAATATCTTAAGGACCTGGATGCAACACCACAATCAGAATACTCATTATGGCGTGCAGCCAGAAATCTAAAAAGGCCAGTTATCATGAAACCACCATTAAGAAACCTGAATGGAAGTTGGGCAAGAAATGATAATGAGAAAGGAAACCTGTTTGTAAATCATTTGAAAAACGTATTTACCCCAAACATATCTGACGACATAGCGGACGAGTTACCACCTGTTGCTGCTAGAGCAGCTGTTCCCCTAAGATTTGAGATGAGAGAAATCGAAAAGGCTATTTGTAACTTAAGCCCCAAGAAAGCCCCTGGTTTTGATGAGATAAGCAACAAAATGCTTTTGGAGGTACCTCGCATAGCAAAGAAAATTATTCTTTATATTTTTAATGCTATTTTACGCCTTGAATACTACCCTCAAGAATGGAAGGTCTCCTTAGTAAAGATGATACCAAAGCCAGGAAAAGATCACACAAAAGTTGAGTCATATAGGCCTATTAGCTTATTGTCTAATATATCAAAGCTATTTGAGAAGCTCTTAGCGTCAAAATTAACCCCAATTCTAAATGATAATGGGTGTATACCTAACCATCAATTCGGCTTCAGAAGAGAACATAGCACAATTGAACAAACCCATCGAATAGTAAACGCCATAAGAAAAGCCTTTGAAGAAAGAAAATATTGCTCCGCTCTCTTCATCGATGTTTCTCAAGCTTTTGATAAAGTCTGGCATGTAGGCTTGTTACATAAATTAAAGCTAAACCTACCGGTTAACACACACAAGCTGCTAGAAAGCTACTTGGTCGGTCGAAAATTTATTATTAAAGAAGGTGATTTTTTAAGTTCTCCTCAGCCAATTGAAGCTGGAGTGCCTCAGGGAAGCATCCTAGGCCCACTTTTTTACCTTATATATACCTCGGACATGCCAACAAATAATTACACCCTAACCTCAACTTTTGCTGATGATACAGCTTTTCTAAGCGTACACGAGAACAGTCGAGAAGCATCTCGATACCTGCAGGATCATATATTTCAACTAGAACTGTGGTTAAAACAATGGAGAATAAAGGTCAATGAGCAAAAATGCGTACATATAACATTCACCTTGCGTCGGGAAACTTGCCCCCTATTAAAATCAATAATCAACTAATGCCTCAACAATCGCATGTCAAATATCTCGGTATTCATCTAGATCGTCGTTTAACATGGAAATGCCATATAGAAGCAAAATTAACCCAAATGAAACTAACAGCAATTCAAATTAACTGGCTTATTGAAAGAAATTCTGTTCTTAGTCTCGATTGCAAACTACTACTTTACAACTCTATTTTAAAGCCAATATGGTGCTACGGTATTCAACTTTGGGGCACTGCCTCGGCTTCAAATATCGAAAAAATTCAAAGGCGCCAAAATAAACTTCTTCGAATAATCACAGCTGCCCCTTGGTATGTTAAAAACTCAAATATCCACAAGGATCTCAATGTGCCACTGGTAAGGACTATTATTACGAAGTATGCGGTAAAATATTTAAAAAGGCTAGAGTTGCACCCTAATCCACTAGCTCGAAATATTTTAAATGATAGTGGCCACACTCGCTTAAGAAGAAGAGACACTGCAGCACTTACCCATTAAGATGAGCGATAGACACCTACATATGTGAACAGAACCCGTATGAAGAAAATTTTTGTCTGGCACTGGCAGGACATAAAATAAATTATTAGGATAAGATTTGATTAATTATTGTTAGTTCATATTTAATATATGAAGATTCAATAAATAAATAATGAAAAAAAAAAAAAAAAAAAGTTTGTTCAGTGGTTTTTAAACTGTAACATTAATAATTAGGAAATTCATTTGCCGGACGGTTATAATTCAAATTTGTAAAGAACCTCCGGTTACTCCGGGTTTGAAGCTGGGGTACGATTCAGTCGCGTCCAGGGTCCGTTACATAAATTTTGTTTACGGGAAAGAAAACACTTATTTAAACTTTACTGGGTTTGCTTCTTTATTTATTGTTTTTTTCTCTTTAACACACTTTCGATGGTTTGTTTCTGTTCACACCAAGATTTCCAGGGAAGCTCCTGCCGCCTCGTAGAGCGCTTGTTGTAATCAGAGCCAGTGCCCTACCACTCCTGCCCTCTAACTCCTACCCTTCGTTCAACTTGGATGTAAATCCAAGACTACTCTAGGACCCTCTGTTTTCTGGGTGTAACCTCAGAAATGCCTACCGCTTAGCCCTTACTCAGTGCTCTAGCCTCCTTCCAGACTGGATGTAAATCCTAGCCCAGATAAGTCGGATGTAAATCCTCCTCACTTTACTGGTTGTAAAACCAGTACCTGTTCTTTACTATCACGGAATTGGTGTTACCAATCCCCTACTTCATTAATAGCACTGTGTATTTTTTTCACTTTAATTTTTTTAAGAAAAACTTATTCTTACCGGCTCTGTTACAACGTCTCACTTTGCAGTCCAAGAAAAACCAAAACCCCTATTATTCTAATACTCCTCCTTTTATACTCGCGTATAAGTACACAAATGTTGTTTTGAAGCTGCTACATTTCTACTTTGGTTTGAACCGCTAGCGGTAAACTCTCATCACACTGCCTGCTGTATTGCATCTGCTTTCATTATCTCCCGCTCTTTGACTTCTCTTCTCTGCTGACAACTCTCTGTCAACACTTCTCTGCTAACGCCTCTCTGTCGCTTCTCCTCTGCTGACGCCACTCTGTTGACTACTCGATTAACCCTGCTAGTCAGTATGACCCTCCACCTACCCCTGACTTAGTCCCACCTCCTGTACCCCATCGACCTCCGGATTATCTGTAACGAAAAATAAACCAAGTTGGCGGATGTACATCCGCCCCCAGTGCATGGATGTAAATCCATTGTCCCCCCAGTAAAACAAACAACAGCCTCTTATTGCTTTGCGTGACCAAACTTTTATTGTGTGCCACAATTAGCTATAATTTTGACCCTCACACTTCCCCCTTTCTTACAGGAAGCACGCGCACCGTCACCCTACCGGTTGCCGTTATTTTAATTCGGTATGACACCTCACCGACGTCTCGCCTACACACTAACACGTCACATTCTGTTGTATCGGTTTTGTATTTACTCACTGTCAATACTTTGCCTTGCTGCTTCGATTGCTGCCGGACTACAGTTATACTGCTCACTCACTGTTTTATTATTTTTTCCTTTTGTTTTTATTTTATTATTGTTTCCCGTTGGCCTCTGTTGCTGTATTACTGTTTGTTTTGTTTTTTTTTTTCCAAACCACTGAATTTTTTTTTTATAAGTTGTTTACGTGTTGTTGGTGGCTGTGAGTTTTTTTTTCCCTTTTATTATTATCGCTCGCCGCCAACTACCACGTCCGCGCACTGCTTGTAACAAACTAATTCAATGTGTGCCGTAGGAGGTATCGTGTATGTGTTGTTTTTTCCCTATGGTTGCGGGCAGGTTTGATCGAACCATCGAACACTGTTGCCATTTTAGCGTTTTTTTTTCCATGTTGACGTTTTTTTTTTTTTTTAGTTAATTCAATGTTCATGAGTTTTTTTTTTTTTTTTTTAATTCATTCCAAAAATAAATATCTATATTCTTATTTTCTAATTAACGTTTTACTTGAATTCATTCGTATTTTTTTTTTTAAAGTTCACCGTTTTTTTTAAATTTTTTCCTTATTTTTTTCCCCTTTTAATGTTTTCTTTTAGATTTTAACTTAAAGTTTTCCCTTAATTTCCACTTGTACACTATTCATTGTCTCGATAAAGTTTTAGATCACTGACATGGGCTGTGCGGTAACTTCTTTGGCCGTCCTTGCGTACCTCTACGATCACCGGGGATATAATTCGATGAATGGTATAAGGACCTTCGAATTTCGGGGCTAATTTAGCAGCAAAACTATCTACTGCACTGGACAAATGGTGTTCTTTGACTAAAACCAATTCGCCAATTTTCGGACTCCACTTTCTACGACGGAGGTTGTAGTAACGTGCTTGGTCCTTGGCGGCTTTAACCAGGTTCCTTCTCACCAGCTCAAAAACTTGCTTAAGCATTCTTGCGTTCTCCTGGGGGTCTCGGTTTTCCGTTCCTGTACTCGGTGTGACTTCATCATACAATGTGGCGGGGAGTCTAGGTTCCCTCCCTTGCACAAGAAAGGCTGCGCTATACTGTGTGGTGTCGGATTTTGCGGTGTTGAATGCCAGCTGTAATTCCGGCAACAACTCATCCCACGTCCTCTGGTTGGACCCGGCGTACTGTGCGATCATAGTTTTTATCGTGCGGTTTACTCGTTCGGTGGGATTTTCTTGTGGGGTATACGGGGCCGTTAGTTGGTGTTGTATTCCCATTTCTTTAAGGTAGTTTCTGAACGCCTTGCAGGTAAACTGCGAACCATTGTCGGAGATAAACACTTTTGGCACACCAAAGTTAGCCAAGATTCTCTCCCGAAAAGCCCTCCTTAAAGTCTCCCCCGTCGCTCGGCGTAAGGGTACAAATTCTGACCATTTAGAAAATTTGTCCGTAAACACGAGCATCATCGAATTCCCATGCCTTGACCTTGGTAGGGGCCCGACAAAATCGGCGCACACAATAGACCATGGCTCCTCCGCGATACGTGACAACATTTGTCCTGCGGCAAGCTGCTGACTGGGTTTATGTTTTTGACATATCTGGCACCGTCTTACATAACTCCGGATATCTCGAAACATTCCAGGCCAGTAGTATTTGCTCGTAATCCGGGATATGGTTTTCCTGATTCCCAAGTGGCCTGCGGTTGGTGAATCATGATTTTCTTCAAACACCCTTTTTCTCTGCAATGACGGCACACATAGTTTCCACGGGGCACACTCCTCGTCACGATCAGTTGTTGGGAGATGACGATATAGCTGCCCATTCATAATTGAAAAATCGGGAAATTTTTCTGGTTCTCTTTGAACATCAGCACACTTTGCCTGCCACCATCTACACTCCATCGGGTTTTCTTTTACTGTCTGGCACACGTTTACTGGATCACGGGATAATGCATCTGCTACTACGTTTAATTTTCCTCTGCGATACTGCACATCAAAACTATATTGCTGAAGCTCCAACGCCCACCTTGCAATACGACCTGAGGGACTTTCTATAGAGTTTAGCCACTTAAGGGCGAGATGATCCGTCACCACGGTGAAGCGGTAACCTTCTAAGTAAGGTCTTAGCTTCCTTACCGCCCACACAATCGCGAGACATTCCTTCTCCGTTGCCGAGTAATTCATCTCTGCTGGGTTGAGACGTCGACTGGCGTATGAAATAACTTTTTCCTCCCCCTCGACCTCCTGGGTCAGTACTGCTCCTAAGCCATAATCACATGCATCGGTTTGTAGGGTAAACTTCCTGGTAAAGTCCGGGCATGCCAGTACCGGCGCTTCCGTTAACTGTTTCTTCAAAACCTCGAATGCGGCCTGCTGCTCTTGGTTCCATCGGAAGTGTTTTCCCTTCTTGAGCATGGCGGTTAGCGGGTGAACAATCTGGGCAAACCCTGGCACAAATCTTCTATACCACGAGGCTATACCTAGACATCTTCGTAATTCTCTAACGTTTCTTGGGGGTTGTAGCTCTTGAATCGCTGCTATTTTTTCAGGGTCAGTGTTAATACCGTTTTCGTTAACCACATGGCCTAAGTACTTTATCTCCTTTTGGAAAAACTTGCACTTCTCTCTATTAATTACCAGCCGGGCCTGCCGTAGCCTTCTAAACACCTCCTTTAAGTTCGTCATGTGCTCCTCTAGAGATCCACCTAGCACCACTATGTCATCCAGGTAGGCAAATGCGTGCGGCTCCATTTCAGCGCCAATTACTCGGTCTAACGTTCTCTGAAAAGTTGCTGGTGCTGATGTTAAACCGAACGGCATAACCTTCCACTGAAACAAGCCTTTCCCTGCTACCGTAAACGCGGTGTACTCTTTGCTATCCTCGGCCATTGGTATTTGCCAGTAACCGTTCTTCAGGTCTATACTGCTTATGTACTTGGCGTTCTGAAGGCGATCCAGAATGGCGTTTATCCGCGGTAACGGATACGCATCGGCTACGGATTTGGCATTGAGTTGCCTGTAATCTATGCACAACCTCAGGGTGCCATTCTTCTTTGGGGCCATGACTATGGGTGCACTGTAGGGGCTCTTAGAAGGTTCGCATTAATTACTTCATCCTCGCTTCGTTTTATATGGCCTGCCGGCGCCACGGCCGTCATTACCTGATGCGAACTGGGTTTAAACTGTACCCTTTGGTCACCACACTGCATCTCAAACCCCACAGCTCTTAAAAAATCCAACCCCAGTAACACATCATCGAGCATACGAGGCATCACTCCAACCTCCATATCGCATTCCCTACCGCCTAGTCTCACCCTTACTCGTATCACCTCCCTCACTTCCACTGTTGACCCATTTGCCAGGCTGATTTGGCTATCTATGGGTATCACTTCACCATACCCTCTTATCTTCTCCGCCACCTGCTCACTCACATAACTCCTGGACGCCCCCGTATCGATAGTAGCCTCCTCGTGCTGGCCACCAATTTGTATTGCAGCTAATAACCTCGTTTCTGTCTGCCTAAAAACATTTACTGGGGCAAGGTTTGATTGTTGAGGGCCGCTGCCAACCCTTGCTGTTGGTGCGGTCCATTGGCGTTTCCCGCAGCTCTACGACAGCAGTCCCTGGTTCTGACTCCTCTTCTTCCACACTGCCAGCAAAACAGTACACTCTCGTTCTGACAAAACCGATACCCATGCCCTTCCTGGCCGCATCTTCGACAAGCTGTTGTTGGATCAATGGCTGCTTCTTCCGTGGGTACTAACTGGCGCGTTCTGTCCTCTCGGCGCTGGTTTTGGCGGCTGTCCTGGTGGTTAGAGCGTACTTCCGGGTGGTTGCTTCGAATCACCTCAAAGTCTTCGGCCAATTGGATCAGCTCGGCCAGGGATTTGAAATCTTTCCTTCTGATGTACAGTTGATAGTCCACCAGACAATTTCTAAAAATCCTGTCGACTTGCTGCTCCCGCGTGTAACCTGCATGTCGCATCATGTTCTGCAGCACAATCACGTAATCTTTGAAAGATTCCCGGGGTTTCTGTTGTCTCCGGCGTATCTCATCGTCCAGACTTTCAAAATAACGGGGCGGGAGAAAAAATTGTAAAAAGTCGTCCTTAAAGCTTCCCCACGTTCGCCACTGACGGTTGTTATTTCGGAACCACATAAGCGCCGCTTCCTTAAGCAACTCCGGCATTGTACGTGGCAACATATTCTTGTCTAGCCCATAGACATCTGCAAGCTCTTCCACTCGCTCAACAAACGATATTTGATCTTTTCCACCCTCATAGCGGAACGACCACTTCCTTACGATATCCACCATAGCTGGGTATGGTAAATGTGTTGGTGTTTCCACATTTGGGGTACTGTATCGTGTCGGACCCAACGGACTGCCTGTGGCTGCCTGTTGTCCCGCCCTTGACGTATACGGTATGGTTGGTAACTCAAGTTGTGTGGCCATACCTGGGCCGGTCGGTGTAGGACAACGCCCGTGCTTGTTCTCCAGCTCTTCTAACCTGGAAAGAACGTTTTCTTTGTGTTCGCCAGATACAAAAATTGTCAGCCGTTTTCTCATCTCGTCTACAGTGCCGCCTGTCTCCACCTCGAACTCTTCTAAATATTGGACAAGTTCATCCTTCCGGAGTGTGTAAACCCACGACGTACGCACCATGATAATATATCTAACTTGTTTCCTGTTGTTAAATCGGGTCCCTGCTCGGGCGCCAATGTAAAGAACCTCCGGTTACTCCGGGTTTGAAGCTGGGGTACGACTCAGTCGCGTCCAGGGTCCGTTACATAAATTTTGTTTACGGGAAAGAAAACACTTATTTAAACTTTACTGGGTTTGCTTCTTTATTTATTGTTTTTTTCTCTTTAACACACTTTCGATGGTTTGTTTCTGTTCACACCAAGATTTCCAGGGAAGCTCCTGCCGCCTCGTAGAGCGCTTGTTGTAATCAGAGCCAGTGCCCTACCACTCCTGCCCTCTAACTCCTACCCTTCGTTCAACTTGGATGTAAATCCAAGACTACTCTAGGACCCTCTGTTTTCTGGGTGTAACCTCAGAAATGCCTACCGCTTAGCCCTTACTCAGTGCTCTAGCCTCCTTCCAGACTGGATGTAAATCCTAGCCCAGATAAGTCGGATGTAAATCCTCCTCACTTTACTGGTTGTAAAACCAGTACCTGTTCTTTACTATCACGGAATTGGTGTTACCAATCCCCTACTTCATTAATAGCACTGTGTATTTTTTTCACTTTAATTTTTTTAAGAAAAACTTATTCTTACCGGCTCTGTTACAACGTCTCACTTTGCAGTCCAAGAAAAACCAAAACCCCTATTATTCTAATACTCCTCCTTTTATACTCGCGTATAAGTACACAAATGTTGTTTTGAAGCTGCTACATTTCTACTTTGGTTTGAACCGCTAGCGGTAAACTCTCATCACACTGCCTGCTGTATTGCATCTGCTTTCATTATCTCCCGCTCTTTGACTTCTCTTCTCTGCTGACAACTCTCTGTCAACACTTCTCTGCTAACGCCTCTCTGTCGCTTCTCCTCTGCTGACGCCACTCTGTTGACTACTCGATTAACCCTGCTAGTCAGTATGACCCTCCACCTACCCCTGACTTAGTCCCACCTCCTGTACCCCATCGACCTCCGGATTATCTGTAACGAAAAATAAACCAAGTTGGCGGATGTACATCCGCCCCCAGTGCATGGATGTAAGTCCATTGTCCCCCCAGTAAAACAAACAACAGCCTCTTATTGCTTTGCGTGACCAAACTTTTATTGTGTGCCACAATTAGCTATAATTTTGACCCTCACAAATTTAAGAACAATATAATTTAATAAGTAATATAAATAATGAAATTGATAAAAACACAATTGGCAAGGATACGGTTTAGCAACACTTTGTTCTAGTTTAAACAGTATTTAATATTATTTGTAAGTCGATTTGAAATTAAGGGATATATGGTGAAGGAGCTGGCGCCACCTGGTTGTCGAGGTCGGTGGTATACACCGTTGATATACAACACTGAATAGCGACAGCTGTTCTATGTTGTTGGCTGGCATGTGTGTGTGTTTGCTTGTGTGTGTACGACGCCATGAGTATAAAAGACCGCACATCGATGGATAAGAGGTCAGTCAGTTGACAGACTTGGGTGAGTTAAGATCTAAGATATATTGGTGCCACGTCTATAGTAGAGATTAAATAACTCAGTCTTGACACTAAACAATATTAGGGTGAGAGATGAACCTCACAATAATATTGTGGACTGCTGTTAATCGTTGTGACTGCTGCGGTGCGGTTAATATTGACGGGAGCGGTGTACCTCACGTCAATATTAGTTACGACCGTTACTGAACCTCTGAGGGCAGTGGTAATAGTAGTATTGGGAGTGGTGAACCTCACGATATTGCATTGCTACCATCAGAGCGTACAGCAGAGAGCGCGTCACTACGCGCGCATCATTAACGGGGCCTGCCAGTTTGCCTCTCCACCAAACCAGGAGCCAGCTCCCCCATCACTTAGCCGACTAGCGTTGAAAGCTGCAATAAAGAAATTTATAACGTGTTAACCAAGAGCGTTTCTACTGGACGCAACGAATCGATCGACCATGGACGCCGCTGAGTCTACTCCAGCCGCCGGCAAGAAACGTGTCGTTACAATGGCGCCCGAGCAGGGACCTAAGGTCCAACCACAACAGCAGCAACATTGTAGCTTAAAAAGAGACGAGCTAATCAGTTACCTTCACCAGTTCCACCAATGCACTGTCGGCACCGTTGACGAGATGCGCAAGCGGCTGGCAAAATTTGTAGTATCCGAGCAAGCAGAGGAAACCATCACAAAGCTGCTGCGGCTGCAAGCACAACACGAGCTGGCGCTGTTATCGTCCCCGGCGGTCTTTCTAAACGTACTGGGCATGGTAAAGGAAAGCTCTACTTCGATAGAAAAAATAGTGCCGCCACCGAGCTGCAACGCTTTACCCATCAGCAAAAGAGAAAGTCGCGTAATGATAGTAGAAGTGATCCGCAAGTGGGGTTTGACCTATAATGGTGGTAATAATCCGTTGGGGTTTATAGAACGTGTTGAGGAATTGGTCGTCAAGTATGGCATCACATTGTGCGATGTCCTGCCCGTCATGTCCGAATTGCTCCAAGAGAAGGCTCTAGTATGGTGGCGGAATAACCATAAGGGGTGGAACCAATGAGCCATGTTCAAAAATGATTTTCTGGAATTCTTCTTGCCCCCACGATATTTTGAGAAGCTTGATGATGAAATCCGAAAAAGGGTTCAGCGTCCACGCGAGAATTTTAAAGACTTTGTCTTGGCCCTCCAAGATTCAATGCGGCATGCCAATATGGATGAGGAGCAAAAACTGGAAAGAATTTTTAGAAAATCACACCCGGATTACCAATGGTATATTCGGCGAAGAGACTTTAACACACTGGAAGACCTTATACGCATGGCCGCCGACCTAGAATGTATTCCAGCCCAGCATCACAGTACGCGAGGGGAGCACCATCGCTCAATTACCACAAAAGTTCACCACCCCAGGAAACGAGTAATGAAGCGACAGCGCCATCGAATAACCACCTCGGTATGTCCCACAACCCGGCTTTACTGGGAGGACAAGAAGTTAAAGGCGACCATAGGAATCGGAAGCCAATATTTTTCCGGCATTATCGATACCGGTGCAACCAGAAGTTTTGTAACACCCGAAACCCTTGAAAGGGTGATCATGCAGCCAAAACAGAAGATCGCCGACATTGAAGTGTTCTTAGCGGATGGTTCGAAGAAAAATATAACTCGGACTGTCACTTACAACGTCCAGTTTGGCAGCAAGACCCTCCCAGCCGAATTTTTGATAATGAGTGAAGCCACGGAAGATGTCATATTAGGGGCCGATTTCCTACATACGTTCCATACCACCATCCATTGTGCGGGATTAAAGAGTAAAACACGTAGAAAGAGAAAATCCGGCAGGAAAAGCGAAGTAACCATACCCAAGATGGATAAGAAACTTGAAGAAACCCGCAAGCGCTTCCGCCAGTATATGGCACAGGAAGCGGCAAAACAACTACGGACGATCTTTCTGCACGAGGACGAGATACCCAGCACGAGTACTGTGCGCAACAGATGACAAGTTCCACGAAAGACAACGCGTCAATCAGCCCGAGCCCAGTCACGACCACCAGCGCCCCAAACGCAACAACCGGAGCAGGTATTTCTTAACCATGTATCCACCCCACGACGGACTCGGTATTCCAATGCCCAGGTTGACCAATTCGACCCCGAGGAAGAGTGTGATATGCCGGGCGTATATAAGCTACCAGCCTGGAAGGACGATGTAATCGAGGAAATACAGCGAGCATTCTTTGGGTTTGATGACTGTTTAGGCACGAAAACCCTACATATTTTGCAAGGCATGAAAACCCTACGTGGGTCACAATAGCGAGTACGTTTACTCGTCGTGTTTTTTAATAATAAATAAATAAACAGTGTGTTTTCTTTTGGCCTAATTCAAATAAAAAGTGTTTTTATTGAAAGTTCCAATTCGACTTGGAAACCATAGAGGAAAAATTAGATTGTTTTCCCTCAGGAAATCTTTTGTGCAATTATCGCGCAAAGACGCATAATTACCAGAACAAAAGGGTTTGTTATATTCTCATCGCCAAAACGTGCGTGATCGCGTGTGTGAAAGTTTTTTCTTCGTTCACGTATCATCTTACACGAAAGAAGATAGGAAGAAGTTTTTCGCCACCAGCCAACGAATCCAATTTCAGAACCGGCGACTCCGCCTCCTATTCCACTCCCGTTGTGAAGTTCACCGACTATTTTACACCAGCACCTGTAAGTACCCCCATTTTTTATTCATATCTATACTCAACCCCCGTGTACCCATACATTTTGGTCCTTCGAGCCGGATCCGGGTCATCCATAACCCGGGAAAAACCTCCTGATGTTGTATTTTACCCCCTCGCAATCCCCTGTGCAAAGCTATGTATTGATACTTACATCCATAAGTATACGTACATACACATTACCCCCTCGCGGCATATCGTGCTATGTTTTTTAATTTATACATACAAATGTACGCACATATGTATGTATGTAGACATCGTGTCTTTTAACGGTTTCGAAAAAGAAACCTAAAAATACAAAAACGCAAATATATTTTTTACCCCCCTCCGCAACCTACACATCATGTGTCTTTTTTTAAAATCATCATACCAAATGTAACGGTCGTCCAAAAATAATATAAAAAATCAACCAAATTATTTTTCCCCCTCGTGACTACCTATCATGTGTCCCCTACAAGAAATGCATAACCAAAACTAAAAAAATTACTAACACACTTGCAACAATTTTACATAAGCTGTTCCACTCTAACATATATGTAAGAATGGTACAACTATCATTTTCCAAATAATGCCAATATTTTAATATATTTTTGTCATACGCGTGTAAAAATTTGTGAATTTCTTAAATTTAGTATTTTCCATTGGTATTAAAGAAAAAAATCAATTAAATTAATTATATAATTTTACTTAAGTAGTGAGATAAAAAATTTCTATAAAAAAAAGTGACACCGCCGAATAGCTGTAATCAGAATGCTAGTGGCAAAGGAGGTCGTACTGATGGTGGCTTCATAGGACGTGGTGGTGGATTCTAAGGAAACAACATAGGTCATTGAAAGGAGTGGTCATCCAACAGGTAGGCGCCATGCGGATGGTGAATTTGACCAGGATAATCGTTGAGGATTTGCCGGTGGTAATAAGGGAACAAATAATGTTATTAAAAACCCTGATAACTTTTGAAGTATGTATTTAATTTTTTGGTCACAATTAATTGGTTACACGTACGTTTACCTTCATTTCCAGACCCATGCAAGAAGTGGAACGTCATAAAGCAGCCACAGAAATATAATAATTTCCTATGAATTTGATTATAATTTTATCAATAAAATATTTAATTAAAAATTAAAATTAGAAAAAATGTAATGTATTTTATGAAGGTTAGTACTAACCAATTTTTACGTTATGAATAACTAGTTAGTGCTTACCAATATTTACGTTAAGACTAACTAGTTAGTGTTAACCACTATTTTGGTTATCATTGACTAATTAAAAGCAGCAGAGTAAGCCGTACAGATATATGTTCCGTAGTCGAGTGGAATTCATTAGTTAGAAAGAGAGGCAAAATCACATGTACACAAGAGTTTCGGTTAGTTTTTTCATTTTGCTCTTAATAAACTAATAGAAACTTTAACCAATATATTGGTCAAGACTACCGGTTATATAACTAGTAAAATGACCGGTAGTCTTCTTGTAGGGTCATGTCTTTTCCCAAAATCATCATACGATAAACCTAACGGTCACACAAAAGTACAAAAAAATCGTATGAAGTAATCATGCATTTACTTGCATACGCCAAAAATAATATGAAATAACTACATACATCCTCATGTACAATTTGTCTTTATTTTCATAAAGCAAAAAACCACCACCAAAAATTACATACATACATACATCCAAATACAAACAAACATACCTACTCATAAGAAGTAGCAACAGTCGGTCTAATTGCAAAATATTAAAACAAGTTTGTACTGTACAAAACAAACTAACAAAATCTGCAAACAATTACCATCCCCCCGCAGCTTTTGAACATTGACAACTTCATAAGCATCAACACATCAAGTTGATGAACAGAAAACACACAAAAGAAAAGACCGAAAAATAAGTAAAAAAAAAGTGAGTTGCACTTGCTATTTAACATTCAAGGTTAATCAGTACGCATCTTTTTTGTTGTTGTTAATCGTCAACTGCATTACATCTCCCTTTGCTGTTCACTTTTTTATTTTTTATATCATCTCAAAATTTACGCAGTCGATCAACTCGTTGGTTTTTGATATTTGATGAGAGAACAAAGATAATCAAAGAACCAGAAGAGTAAATGTATGTATGTTCGTGGTATTAAATAAGTACATGAAAAATAACTAGGTCACTGGGACAAATTGAATTGTACATAAGAACTTATATACTAACAGCTGGATACGAGGGCAGCTCAAAAAGTCATTGGAGATTACATACGAGTATTATATGCACGTTTTTTAATAAATACAATTATAAAATCAAATGAGTTTATCCTTTAACTGTGGAGGTGAAATTTTTGGGCATACCTTAGGACGTGGTGGTAAATTTTACCCCTCTAAATTTTACTAAAAAAAAAATTAGTAAAAAATATTTTTTGATATTTTTTTGTTTTTGAAAAATAAACTACTACATTTTTAATTACAAAAAATAAAGAAACCAAAAATTATTTTTATTTGTTTAAACAAAACAGGTACTTTACTTCACACTCCTTTTTTTTAATATAAAAAAACGATACATCAAAAACTTATCAAAAAAAATTTGAATATAAAAAAAACAAATATTGTAAGGGCATTTTTGCACAGCCAAACATATACATTTAATGATATAAAAGAGATCATGAAGAAAAATAATTATGTGTAGAAACTACAGGTCAACCATTTTGGAGGTCTCTTACTTATCAAAATCTGCATCCCATACACATTGGCCTACTACATTGCAGACAAATCGGCAAGAACTAAAGTTTCCAACTTTGGTCGATATATCTTAGTTATCAATACACAACATCTGGGCGGGACTGGAGAAATGGGCGTGGCTCCTCCCAAACAGAGACCTTATAGATATTGGGGTATCTGAAGAATGCCAAGAGTCAAAGTTTCGAAATAAGGTACAAGCATCTTGGTTAGCAATACACATCCCACTAAATGTGGGTGCGATTAGAGAATTTGGCGAGACATTAAATACATTTTTAATGTCTAATGAACGGTTAGAGATTTGTTCAAATTTGGTACACATAGCTGGGTTATCAATACACAACCTCTCTACAAAACTGGCCGGGATTGGAGAAGTGGGCGTGGCATAAAGCACATTAGCTTATATCTAAAGAACGGCCCAAGCGGTAAATAGCTTTGCTACCAATATGCAACATCAGTCAAAAAGTGGGCGGGATTAGATAAGTGGGCATGGCACAAAATACAATTCTGTTTATCTAAATAATGATAATTGTAAAATTTTCCAAATTTGGTACAAAAAGAATGGTTAATAATACCCATCATCTGTCAAAAAGAACAAGAAAACGGACGAGTGGTAAAAATAATTCCATGAAAATATTACGTTTACTTTGATGTGGGGTAAATTTTTTTCTACTAAAAACTTACGCTACCGCTGACGTGGTGGTAAAATATTTTCAAAGAAAAAATTACGTAAATGTTGACGAGTGGTCATTTTTACACCAGCATGTGCGTAGCTCCGCTCGTGCTAAGTCGAGCTCAGCCAAAACAAAAGTGAATAACAAGGATCACGATATAAGAAGATACTAAGAGAATTAAATTGACTGAGCGCAACGGAAGAGAGTATGCTAGAAAAATGTGAAGAGAGGGTAAAATTTACCACCACCTCCACAGTTAAAGGATATGAAAATTTATAAATTGCCATAAATCCCATGACACATGATAACCCATTTGTTGCGAATTATTATAACCCGTATATACACATGTTATAAATTAACCATTTAAAATTCTCTAAATTTTTAGCAATTAATTTTCATCGGTCGCTTTTACGAAGCACCTTTGAAAAATTCTTTAGATTTTAACAACAAATTTTCATCGGTCGCTTTTACGAAGCACCTCTGAAAATTTCTTTAAACTTTTTCAATAATAAATTAATTCAAAATTAATCATTAAAGTTTCTTTAAATTTTTGTCAATAATTTTCATCGGTCGCTTTTACGAAGTACCTTTGAAGATTTCATTTAAATCCTAGCAAACAATTTTCATTGGTCAGTCAGTATCAATTCGTCAGTGAATGCGATCAGACGTTTTCTTAGTTTGATTGTTTTCCGTGTAAGAATTTAATATTTCTCTTTTACATCAATACAAAAACCAAACAATATAAAACCTTTAAACAAAAGAACATTTACATATTTACATCCATATATTTAACATCAAAAAACAATAAAGAAAAAATAAAAAATAAAAATAAAAAAAATAAAAAATCAAGTTTTATAACTGAATTCACGATGGGTGAGAGAAGTTCGGGTGATCCTCCGGACAGGTTGATCTCCCAAAACCAACAACTATTTACTATGGACAAAAGTAAGAAACTAACTATTCTCACCAATGGTCCCAAATATCTAATAATGAGTAGAACCAATAACAAAAAAATCAGTGAAATATCTGAAGAAAACAACAACTCAAAAGAAAAAACAACTGAAAATTTGACAAATGTCTCTCCATTCCTCGTTAAAAAAGTAATTGATTGTACATGCGGTAGTGAAGTCGAAATGTGCAAAAAAATTCGTGATGGTAACATATTGATAAAAACCAAGAACAATTTGCAAGCTACCAAACTTATTACACTGACGTCCCTTTCACCCACCATACAAGTTGAAGTGCGTGAACACTCTACTCTTAATTTCTCAAAAGGTGTTATCTACTCTAATGACCTTAAAGGTATAGATGAAGATGAAATATTAAACGAACTAAAAAACCAAAAAGTGACTGAAATCAGAAAAATTCTAAAAAAAGTTGGTAAAGATCTTACTGAAACGGGATTAATTATTATCACCCTAGCCACTCTTAACCTACCAGAGTTTTTAAACATAGGCTATGAAAAAGTAAGAGTCCGTCCCTATATCCCCTACCCGTTAAGATGTCGCAAGTGCTTACAATATGGACACACTAAAAATAATTGTTTAAATAATGCATTATGCCCAAATTGTGCACTATCATACCATTTCGAAGAAGACGATGAAATCTGCGATAAGCCATCAACATGCGTAAATTGTGTTTATTACAGTGATGTTAACAACCAACATAGTTCTTTGGACAAAAATTGTCCGGTATTTTTAAAAGAAAAAGAAATACAAGCAATTGTCACATTAGAAAAAGTAGATAGAAAAAAAGCTGTCGAAACCTACAATCAACGTCACCAAAGTGGACAATCATCATACTCATCTATACTAAAAACAGCAACAACAAATAAACAAGTCTCTCTCTCAACTAATAATAGCAATAACCTAACTTCTCTGAGTAGTAATAAAAGAGAATCTACGAACTTTAATAGTACCAACAATGCAGCTATCACAAGAGAACCAGTGAACTACAATGATATTGAATTACCTACATGCTCAAATATCGAGTCTACCATAACCACAGCAAAAAAAAAAACAATAAATATTTTACCAAAAATACGTCGAAGAGATCAATACAAATAATGAAAAGAAAGAACAAAAAAGAACTGCAAAATAATGCAAAACAACCTAAAACCAAAACAATCAGTGATGAAGGGGAGACATCGGAATCGATGTCAATCCAGTCATTTGATATTGAGTAGTAAAATATAATATCAAATATACATAAATTAAAAAACAACAACAACACCAATTGTAATTCTTAACATTTTTAAGTACTAACATTATTTTTTATGTTTAATCTTATTAAAATGTTATCTCTAAATATTTTACAATGGAATGTCAGAGGCTATTTCATCAACTATAACGAATTACAATTGCTTATTAATAAGTACAATATTAGAATCATTTCAATTCAGGAATCCCATATCCACAATACGACGAATATTCCTGTACCCAACAATTTCACCTTATATAATTATAACAACTCAAATTCTTATGGTGGGGTATCCCTTCTAATCCATAACTCGATTCAACATAAACAAATACCTACATATAAATAATGACTTTGAAGCAATATGTTTAGAAATCAATTCCAAAATTAAATTTAATCTTATCTCGGCATATATTTCCCCAAGTGTAAAATTGGTTTATCGAAGCCTACAGAACGTTTTTGGCAATTTTACAACACCAACACTCATTACCGGAGATTTCAATAGTTGGCACCAGAACTGGGGCTCTAAAAAAAATAACAAAAGGGGTAACATTTTGAACAAGTTTATGAACAATTATAATTTTATATTATTAAACGATAAATCACCTACTCACTTTTCCACCCTAAACTCACTAACTAACATAGACCTATCGTTCTGTTCTCCTGAAATGTATATCCACTCCAAATGGGCGGTAGAAAAAGATTTATGGGGAAGTGATCATTTTCCAATAATTTTGTCACTGTTTCAGGAACAAAGTGTGAATATTCAGGCTACAAAGCCACGCTTTATAACCGACAGAGCTGACTGGGCTCTTTTTAATAGAAAATGCGGTTCGTATGAAACTAGTAGACAAATCGATACAAATATTAATAGGGAAGCAGCGAATATAAGGAAAATAATTATACAATCCTCAAATGAATCTATTCCACAATCGAAACCTCCCAATCGTCGGACACCAGTTCCATGGTGGAATCAACGACTTGAGCATATGAAGTTTGAAAAAAATAGACTGTGGTATATCTTTAGAAGAAATATTAATAACGAGAACATGATAAGATATAAACAAGCAAACGCTATTTTCAAAAAAGAAATCAAAACCGCTAAGCGGGAATCTTTACTTAAATTTACGTCAGAAATTAACCCTAATACCACCTCAAGGAAAATTTGGAGTAATATAAGAAGATTCTGTGGGTATAAAACAACATTTAATATACATTCAATACAAAGTGATAATCCACCCTTACACAACTTAACCAATCATTTTGATATAGGTAATGAATTGGGTCAATATTGGTCTGAGAATTCATCCGATCAAAAATTTCCAGTTAAATTTCAAGATAACAAATCAAATTTCAGACAGCAGTTAACAAATATAAACCCATGCAAAAAAGCAAGACTTATTGAAGAGAATATTACTTTTATTGAATTTAACTCAACTCTTAACAGACTCAGGGGAAAATCCCCGGGACTTGACAGAATATCTTACAGTATGATAAAAAATTCTCCAAATTCCGTTAAGAACAGAATTGTCACTTTCTTTAACAACATTCTTGTAACACAAATTCCCCAACAATATAAAACAAGTTTAGTAATACCGATCTTAAAACACAATTGTGATCAAACTAAGACCAAGTCTTATAGGCCAATATCGCTTAACTCATGTATTGGAAAAATATTAGATAGAATTATCGCTAATCGTATATTGTTGTATATATCTACCAACAATCTTCTTAATAATAATCAATTCGGCTTTAAAAAGGGAAGGTCTACAACGGACACTCTTCTTTTCCTTGAGCATTTGGCTGCTAGTAGCCTAGCGTCAAAGAATCTCCTGACCATAGTTTCACTAGATTTTGAGAAGGCGTACGATAAAATAGGAATACACACCGTAATTGACCAACTTGTGTCATGGAAAGTTGGACCTAAAATTATAAATTATATAGTTAACTTCATGAGTAACAGGAAATTTTTGGTTCGATTGGGTAAAACATATTCACAAACATTTAATCTCTATAATGGAATTCCGCAGGGATCTCCCTTGTCGATAGTTCTATTTCTTGTTGCCTACAATAAACTTTGCGATATTATATCTATACACAAAAACATTAGTTTTTGTGCTTACGCAGATGATTTCAATATAATACTTAAATCAGGGAATGTAAAAAATCCAAACATTAATATAAGTAGTATAATCGACGATATCCTTCAGTGGTGTAATGAATCGGGTGCTGTATTGTCAAGTACAAAATGTAAATTTATACATATATGCCGAAAACACAATTGCAATTGTAGTATTATAACAAGCACTATTCAAATTGAAAAAACCAATACCTTAAAAATATTAGGGATTACCTTCAATAGCAGACTAAGATGGAACAGCCACATTGAGGACTTAAAAAAATCCTTAAATAATCGTATCAACATTATCAAATGTTTGTCGTATTCAAAATTCAATCCGAATACAATTACGCTCTTAAACGTAATAAAATCTTTAATTATATCTAAAATTAGATACGGATTAGTTTTATTTGGTAATTCCTCTACAACCTCTCTAAGAAAAATTAATACAATTATAAACACAGTAACTCGATGTGCTCTCGGCGTTCTTCGAACTACTCCAATTAAAAATATTAACTTCGAAACCAATACCCTAAACTTAAAAATTTTATACCATCTAGAATTAAAAAAAGCAATTAAATCAATCATGTACTACCATGATACACCATTACAAAAATTTATCGAAAAATATGGAAAAATTAACAGAAAACAAAAAACTAAATCAGCTCTGTATGAAATAATTAGATACTCCTTAAATTTTGATATTCCAACAAAAATTCCCAAGCCTAGACCTGTTTCTTATCCTCCATGGAATCTAAAGGCAAAAGCCGTCGAGTTATCTCTCTCCAAATATAAAAAAGAAGAAACCCTTCCAGACCAATACCGCATAGGTTTCCAAGAAATAAAAGAGCAGAACCATAACAGAACATTCATTTACACGGATGGTTCTAAGTCTAATGATTCAGTCTCCTTTGCGATCACATTAGAACAAAAAATTATTTATACTTCGTTACTTCCCAACTACAGTTCTGTTTTTACAGCTGAAATAATATGTGACGAGCAAAGTCACCACGGTTCGTTTTGCCCACAACAAGAGGACATTTATTTCCTTGTTTTTTTTATTATTTTTAAGTTATATTTGAATTTCTAATGAATTATTTTTGTAAGCATGAATTGTATTTGATTTATTTGTTTAACTAAGTAAGCATGAATTATATTTAAGTTATTAGAATTAATATTTACTTTTGGTTTAGTTATTTGAATTTGCAATTTAAATTTAACGGCTGCAAAGAAAACGCCACCTGGTTGTGAGAGACAGACTTAATACACCGCACTACAACACTGGGCAAGTCCAGCTGTTTGGTTAATGTAGTAGTATGTGTGTGTGTATATGCCTGTGTGTCAACAGAAACCGTATAAAAGGGCGAGCATCGACTGGTACGAGTCAGTCGGTGACGAGATCGACATAAGGTAAGAGCTACTTAGGCCATTGGCGAATTCACAGTCTAAGTGGTTTTTAAATTATTCAATCTCACTCAGTGGCATATATGGTAGTGTGAGTATCACCTGCTGGTTTTTCCGGGTAAAGACTCACAATACCTGCGCTACAGAGAAGAGTACCGGGACAACACTCGAGTGGTCAACCCTGTGCTGTCCCAGTGGGCTTCCGTAGTTTTCCCCTAGCGTGGTAGCAGAGGCTCTGGTCAACACCCGAGTGGTAAACCCCGTGCTGGCCTTTGGTTCTGCTCCCACTGCACCAGGTGGCGCTACTGAGCAACGGCAAGAAAGAGTAAATAAAGCGATACGTTTTATAACGTGATTAAAGACACGCGTTTTATTTCGCTCCCCCCCACACGACCCTGGCCACCGCTGAGTCTACCCCAGCAGTTCAGCGGACACGTGTCGTTACATTGGCGCCCGAGCAGGGACCTGAAGGTCTAACAACAACAACAACAACACCACCAACAACAACAACAAAAACATAAACAACAACAACAACAACAAAAAAAAAAAACAACAACAACAACAAAAAACAACAACAACAACAACAAAAACAACAAAACCAACAAGAACAACAAACAGCGGCTAGAGCGAAGAAACGCAGCAACACCCCATCACCATGCTGAGGACCTCGTGGGTATATTATTTAAAGAAGGATGAGCTGGCGGACTATCTCCAACAATTCCAGCAAACCCCAACGGGCACCGTTGAGGAAATGCGCAAGCGTTTCGCCAAATTCGTGGCCGGAGAGCACGAAGAGGAAGCAAGGACGGAACTTCTGCGATTGCAGGCGCAACACGAAATCCCTCCCGCGTCTCCGAATCTGCTGCTCCAGCTGCCCCCGTCTGGGATGACCAACCAAGCCAGTCCGGCCAAGAGCGAGGATGCCGTGCAACCACCAGGCTATACGAGCGTTTCCCAGGAAAAAAAAGAAGGCCGTGTGGTAGTAATAGAGACGGTGCGCAAGTGGGGAGTCACCTACACTGGTGGAGATGATTCACTGAGTTTCATCGAGCGCATAGAGGAATTGGCGGATATGTATGAAATTCCCTTAAATAATCTCCTGCCGGTACTGTCCGAATTCTTCCAGGAGAAGGCTTTGGTATGGCTCCGAAATAATCGTAAGGCTTGGCAACAGTGGGGTACCTTTAAGCAGGACTTTCTTACTTTCTTCCTGCCCCCACGATATTTCGAGAAATTGGACGATGAGATTCGTAAACGTATCCAGCGCCCGCGAGAACGGTTCATCTGGCCGGCCGGAACGAGCACCATCGAGCAATCACCACAGTTCCCTCCCGACGGAGCGTAAGAAGACGGTCTCGGCGGTCCCGCCCAGCGGATCGAACAAGAACTGCCCTATGGTGGGTGGACAGTAAACTCACCGCCCACATCCTCATCCAGGGCAAACGGTTTTCCGGCATCGTGGACACAGGAGCCACCAGAAACTTCCTGACACCAGCCGTAATCCAGGGGTTGCCCGGCAATCCAACGAAAACCGATGTCGACATCGAGGTAGTGCTGGCGGATGGCACTAGTAAATTGATAACACAGGCAGTTACATATGAGGTAACCTTTGGGGATAAGGCCGTACCCACGGACTTCTTGGTCATGGAGTCGGCAACAGAAGGCATTATTCTAGGGGCAGATTTCCTGCGAACTTTCGACACCCGGATCCAATGCGCCGGGTTGGTAGCGCATACGCGGGTCAAGGTAAGCAATACAGCACATTCTAGGGCCCGCCTCATATCATTACAGCCTAAGCCTCAGCGGACGCGTCGTGAACAGATTAGCCAATTTCTGGAAGAAGAATTGGAGAAATTCCAGGCAATCGTTGGGGTGTCCAACGTGGCCTCGCAACAGATCGTCATGAGGGACGAGCGCCCCATTAAAATTAGGTACGCCCCGCGCAATCCCGCCATGCAAGCCATTATCGACGCAGAAGTGAACAAATTGCTTGAGAAAGGATGCATTGAATCGTCCTCGAGTCCTTATAGTTTCCCCATCACACTGGTCAAAAAGAAGAACGGGACGTGGCGTACTTGCATGGACTTCCGCCAACTCAATGCCAGGTCCATACCGGACGCCTACCCCTTGCCCCGAATCGATACCATACTGGGCCGGCTACGAGATGCCAAGTACATCAGCAGCATCGATCTTAAGGACGGCTACTGGCAAATTCCGATGCAAGAACAAAGCAAGAAATACACCGCGTTTGCCGTGGCCGGCAGAGGTTTGTACCAGTGGCGAGTCATGCCTTTCGGCCTGCATTCTGCCCCAGCCACATTTCAGCGAGCCTTAGACGGGGTCATAGGCCCAGACATGGAGCCGAATGCTTTTGCCTATCTTGATGATATTATTGTCATCGGCAAAACGTTCGACGAACACGTGGCCGATCTGAAGGAAGTATTCAGAAGACTACGGGCTGCTAACCTCCGAATAAATGTCGAGAAGTGCGAGTTCTTTAAGGCCGAGACTAAGTACCTGGGCCATATAATCACGCCAGAAGGCATCAAGACGGACCCAGATAAGATTGCCGCTATCGCCAACATGCCAGTTCCCCGGAACCTCAAAGAAGTGCGACGTTTTTTGGGTATCACCTCCTGGTACCGCCGTTTTGTCCAAAACTTTGCGGAAACGTCCCAGCCGTTGACGAAACTATTAAAGAAGGGTAAGCACTGGAAGTGGGGCCAGGAGCAACAAGATGCCTTTGAGACTCTGCGTAAGAAGTTAACCGAAGCTCCGGTGTTGTGCTGCCCTGATTTTGGTAAGACATTCGTCCTCCAAACGGATGCCAGCGATTACGGCTTAGGAGTAGTGCTCACGCAAGAAATTGAGGGCTCCGAGCGAGTCATCGCATATGCCAGTCGACACCTCAACCAGGCCGAGAAAAACTATTCGGCCACCGAGAAGGAGTGTCTGGCCATAATTTGGGGGGTGCGTAAGATGCGTCCCTACCTGGAGGGCTACCAATTTGTCATCCTTACCGATCACTTGGCCCTGAAATGGTTAAATTCTATTGAGAACCCGTCCGGGCGACTGGCCAGATGGGCCTTAGAGCTGCAGCAATACCAGTTCACCATCCAGTACAGGAAAGGGCAACAAAATATTGTGGCCGATGCCCTATCTCGGAGAGTCGGAGAGTCCCGTACCGCATAACTGGGTCACGGAACGTATGGCACAAATGCGCCAAGACCCGGAGAACCACCCCGACTATTCCATCATCAACAACCAACTATACCGCCACGTGACTACCGGAGCCCCATTACAAGAAGGCGTCCAGTGGAAGTTGTGCGTCCCCGAGGAGCTACAACCTAGGGTCTTACAGGAAACCCATGATCAGCCAGCCGGGGGGCATTTGGGCATTAAAAAGACCATCCACAAGATTTCTAGCCGGTATTATTGGCCCGGAATGACCCGGGATGTAAAAACCTATGTGCGAGGTTGTCAGACGTGCCAGCAGTACAAGGTCGCGCAACAAGCACCAGCCGGCAGGATGTTAACGCGCATCCCGGAGGAGCCATGGGCAACAGTGTGTGCAGACTTTGTGGGTCCCCTTCCCAGAACCAAGCACGGAAATACGATGCTTCTCGTATTCTTTGATCAATTTTCGAAATGGGTGGAATTGATTCCTCTTCGTAAGGCAACCGCCGAGGGAGCGGTCAAGGCACTCAGGGAGCGCATATTAGCTCGATATGGTGTGCCGAAAGTCCTTATCACGGACAACGGCTCGCAGTTCACGGGCAAGGTGTTCAAAAAAGCCCTAGACGACCTAGGGATCGGCCAGCAATTCACCGCCCCCTACACACCTCAGGAGAACCCTACCGAGAGAGCCAACCGAACCATCAAAACCCTTATGGCACAGTTCTCGGGTCAACACCATACTACCTGGGACGAATTGTTACCGGAAATCATGCTGGCCATAAATACGAGCCAGTCGGAATCAACCGGGTTTACCCCCGCCTATCTTACCCAGGGCCGGGAACCCCGGCTACCAAAGGCACTGTATGATGCGGTCACGGTCGGTACAGGTACCCGAAATCCAACACCTACAGCACGGGCGAGTGAGCTACAAGCAGTGTTCAGTGTAGTGCGCAAAAACCTGGCGAGGGCGTCGGCAAAACAAAAACGCCATTATGACTTGCGGAGGCGTGCCTGGCAACCGGCTGTGGGGGAGCAAGTACTGGTGCGACAGCATCCGTTATCAAGAGCCGTGGACAATTTCGCGGCTAAGTTGGCACCGAAATTCGCGGGTCCCTACATAGTGCGGGGTTTTACCTCCCCAGTAATAGTAGAAATTAGCAAAGTAGGCAGCAGTGATGTGAGCACGGCCCACCTCAGTGCATTAAAACCATTTTTTCAACAGGCCTAGTAGAAAACAAAAAAAAAAAAAAAAAAAAAAAAAAAAAAAAAATAAAAAGGGAAAAAACCCATCTCTCTCTTTTCTTTGATTCTTGCAGCACGGCCATAAACAACCACATACCACGCTAACGAGAGCACGCAGAATGGAGCGCAATGGGAAAAAGTTCGAAGCCGCCCGGAAACGTTTCCGGGAAAATATGAGGCGCGAAAACGCCAAACGCCGCCGAACCATTTTCCTATCAGATGACGACATCCCCAGTACTAGTAGAGGACGACCTGGCCGGGGCCGGCCGGGTAACCGAAAGGTTCCCCAGACCCCCGCAGCACCATCGGAACGGCAGAAAGAATCCCTCAACGTCATGACGACACAACCGGGTACAGGGCCAATACCGGCTAGCAGCCGACCTGCCGAACCACCTTGTGAGGTAATCGAGCTGGACTCTGATTCGGACGAGGCTCCCCCACCTCCACGATGGGTACCCGTGGTTGACGGACCCAACGACGGTTCCGAGAGGCCGAGGCTTGATGAAGCCTTGATAGAAGAACTTCAACGCTTATGGTTTGGCCAGGACGATTCGCAGATCGCCATCCGGCCCAACTCCCCCCCGTCACCAGCATTTACCTCTTCGTCCCTAGACTGGGAAAGTGAGAACTTCCGACCACCCACTCCGCCGCGCAGATACGGTATGGGGTCCTTCGATATCGAGGAGCGTCAATTTCGTCATTGGGGTATGAGATGCTTTGAGAAGACCTGGCGAATGAGGGTGTTGATCCCAGAAACACGTCCGCCGCGAGAGCTCGAGGACGTGCGCCCTCCTGAGAACGAGGAGTCTCCTTGGAACGAGGTAGGGTGGCAGAGCCCGTCGGCATCACCTAGGAGAATCACTCCGCTGACCCCGGGCCGCGGCTGGGATCCTGCCAGGTACATACGGCCGTTAGAGTCCCCAACATCACCAGCACCTTCTTCATCATCAACCGCGTCGACAGAATCGACGACCACCTCATCAGATACCACCACCACGTCAGTATCATCCACTGCAACGACTCCGGCGGCAGAAGGAGTCTTGCCATCTGCAAGTGAAGAGAAGTTCCTGCCACCCAGTAGTACACCGCCCCTACCATCCAGCCCTAGGGGAATCGCGTTTGAGCAGTTGCCTAAAACACTGCAGAGGCAGTTCAACGAGGGCGCAGGTGCAGCCAGGCGAAGGCGCGTGCTTCTTCTACACCAGGGGCAACGTTACCGGATTCGCGAAGATCCAGATGGCACAGTACGGGTCCTGTGGCTGATACCGTAACCATCCGGAGAGAGGGGAGGTAGTGTGACGAGCAAAGTCACCACGGTTCGTTTTGCCCACAACAAGAGGACATTTATTTCCTTGTTTTTTTATTATTTTTAAGTTATATTTGAATTTCTAATGAATTATTTTTGTAAGCATGAATTGTATTTGATTTATTTGTTTAACTAAGTAAGCATGAATTATATTTAAGTTATTAGAATTAATATTTACTTTTGGTTTAGTTATTTGAATTTGCAATTTAAATTTAACGGCTGCAAAGAAAACGCCACCTGGTTGTGAGAGACAGACTTAATACACCGCACTACAACACTGGGCAAGTCCAGCTGTTTGGTTAATGTAGTAGTATGTGTGTGTGTATATGCCTGTGTGTCAACAGAAACCGTATAAAAGGGCGAGCATCGACTGGTACGAGTCAGTCGGTGACGAGATCGACATAAGGTAAGAGCTACTTAGGCCATTGGCGAATTCACAGTCTAAGTGGTTTTTAAATTATACAATCTCACTCAGTGGCATATATGGTAGTGTGAGTATCACCTGCTGGTTTTTCCGGGTAAAGACTCACAATACCTGCGCTACAGAGAAGAGTACCGGGACAACACTCGAGTGGTCAACCCTGTGCTGTCCCAGTGGGCTTCCGTAGTTTTCCCCTAGCGTGGTAGCAGAGGCTCTGGTCAACACCCGAGTGGTAAACCCCGTGCTGGCCTTTGGTTCTGCTCCCACTGCACCAGGTGGCGCTACTGAGCAACGGCAAGAAAGAGTAAATAAAGCGATACGTTTTATAACGTGATTAAAGACACGCGTTTTATTTCGCTCCCCCCCACACGACCCTGGCCACCGCTGAGTCTACCCCAGCAGTTCAGCGGACACGTGTCGTTACAAATAGCAATATATAAAGCAACCGAATACTGTAAAAAATCTGGTAATTTCGCTATATGCTCTGACTCACTATCTGCAGTCCACGCCATTAAAAATATTAACAACAACAATTTGTATGCGGTCCTCATCAGAAACTTTCTCATCCAATATTTTCCAAGAGTTATCCTTATTTGGGTACCGGGTCATACTCTGATACCAGGAAACGAACTCGCAGACAGAACAGCCAATTTAGCTCATATTTCACCATTAACTATGGAAATGAACAGAAATTATTCAGATATTAGAAAATTTGTAAAAGAACAAGCTAACATCCTGAACTCCCGTACTTGGTCTGATTCGAATAATTGGTATAAATCTATCAACCCGGGTAGGAATAATATCTACACTTGGTTATCAGGGATCAATAACATTAAACAAAGGGATATAATTATATTCCTTAGACTTAGATTAGGTCATACTAGAACTACTCATAACCACATAATTACTGGCAATTCCCCAACTAATTGTGATTGTGATAATAGTAGTCCATTAAACATTGAACACATCTTAAGTAGGTGTACTAAATTTGAACAAATTAGAACCCTAATATTTTCTGATATCAATCCACTTTCGTTGCTATCATTCCCCTCGGAACATTCCATTAACAAAGTTATAACTTACTTGAAAAGAATTAACCTTTATCACAAGATATAAGATATAAACTTTTAAAAAAATCTAACACCATCTTATTATAGTAATATAAGTATCTTTTGTAAAGCATATATTCTGTAACTTCTTAGCTTAATGCCCGTAATTTCTACAAACAGATATCTGGTCGTGTTCGTACCTAAAAGTTATCTTTACCTATCCGGTAAAACTATTTTAGTAATTTCAACGTTTATTTTGCCTACGTGTTTTTTCCTTTAAGTTTTCTTTTAAAATATGGCAACATGTGTATTTTTATTAATTTTTTGAATTAACTGTCAAGAATCGATGGTGTAAAATACACTACAGTTTTACCAGTAGGTAAAACAAACGTGTTGAAATTATGAAAAATTCGTTACACCATAGATATCTATACACAGCTAGATATCTATTTGTAGAAATTACGGGCATAAGGCCTAGTTGCTATAGCTAATATAATTATATTTAGCTTATACATTTATGTATTACCTAATTCTTTAATAAATAAATAAATAAATAAATTTTCATTGGTCGCTTTTACGAAGCACCTCTGAAAATTTCGTTAAACTTTTCAACGATAAATTAAACATTAAAGATTTCTTTAAATTTTTTCCCAATAATTTTCTTCGGTCGCTTTTACGAAGCACCTTTGAAAATTTCTTTAAATTTTTTCCCAATAATTTTCTTCGGTCGCTTTTACGAAGCACCTTCGAAAATTTCTTTAAATTTAGTCCATTAATTTTATTAGGTCGCTTTTACGAAGCACCTCCGAAAATTTTTTTAAATTTTCTCCTATAATTTTATTAGGTCGCTTTTACGAAGCACCTCTGAAAATTTCTTTAAATTTTCTCCAATAATTTTCTTCGGTCGCTTTCACGAAGCACCTTTGAAGATTTTCGTTAAATTTTTCCCAATAATTTTTTTCGGGCGCTTTTACGAAGCACCGCTATTAATTCCGCTTGAATTTTTTTCAATATTTTACTGGTCGCTTCTACGAGGCACCATCGAAAACTTCTCTAAATTTTCTCAAATAAAATTTCTGAAATTTTTAAAAATCGTATAAACCCAATCACCTGAAAAAAATGGCATCGGTAAAAAATGTCATTCGTTATTCTGATCGTGTGGTCGAATTCAAATCCTATTTTGACGGTCTAAAGGTAGAATCGCACACGCGATACACCCTCGAGGTTCACGAAAAGCAAATCGATCGTCTTTGGTCAAATTTCGAGTCCTGCTATGAAGCTGCGATGGATAGTTATGAAACTATGAAAGAGGAGATCGATGTTAAAGTCTTAAAAGGACGTTTTCACTCCGCTTTTGGCAGTCACACAGCCGTGATTGCAAAGATTCACGAACTCATTAGGGCTCTTCAAGCCAATGCCAGAACTGCATCCCCCAAGGTGAAAAGCTACCAGACGAATATTGCTCCAGATAATAAGGGTAAGTGCCCGCTGTGTCCTGAACTTCACCCGCTTAGATGTTGCGACGTCTTTTTGGCCATGTATGTTGAAGACAGATACGCCACGGTGAAGAAACAAAATAAATGCACTAACTGCCTGGGAACATCTCACGGAGCTAAGACCTGCCGAAGTAAATACACCTGCAAGGTGTGTAGGGGAAAAAATCATTCGCTGCTTCATCGTGTAGACGGGACGAAACCCCCAAATAATAACAATAACGTTAAAAATACCCAAGTTCATCAAAATAACAACCCCCTTCCCGTTTTAGATGTGACCACTTCTACTTCGTCACAAGCAGCAAATAGAACGCTGCAATCTTTTTCTACTCACCTTGAACCCACCACACAATCTGTCATAATCGGTGCAGCGTTAGTCGACGTCTACAATAACGACCTTAAGTGTACTGTTCGCGCGCTAATAGACTCCGCCTCGGAGGCGACTTTCACTTCAAGGAAATTGCAAGGGAATCTTGGTCTTTATACTCGGCCATCAGCAGCCCAAGTCCACGGGCTAAGTAACTCCGTGACTGCAACTTCAACCAAAAGCTGTCACGTCAAAATTGGATCCCCGGTTGACAAATCGTTTGAAGTCTTTTCGGATGCCTTAATAATAAATAGACTTACCGGTCACCTTCCCTATTACCCCTCATCGGCATTAAAAGATAGCAATTTCTCCAATTTGCGATTGGCTGATACTTATCGCCACAGTTGTCGGGAAATAGATTTACTGCTTGGTGCAGATGTTTACCCAAAAATTATTCTGGACGGTCTACAACGAGACACACAGCAATCCTTGCTAGCCCAGAATACAGTTTTCGGGTGGATTGTTACGGGGAAGGTACCAGCACACCCGTGCAGAAAGGCGGTATTATCATTTTTTAGCGCCATAGAATTGAACAATCAACTTCTGCGTTTTTGGGAGATCGAGGACATCCCGATGTGAGGTCGGGTAATACCTATTCACTTTAGTTTTTGAATTAAATTTTAACAAGGTAGGGCCTTAATTCAAAATATCAAATTTAAAAAAAAAATTGTCATTTATACATAAAATTTGAAAAGGAAAAGTTTTAGTCAAGAAAAAAAAGAAAAATTTGAAAATTAGTTTTTTTTTTGTATTGAGAAGATTATATAAACTTGCATACCGGGGGATTTGCCCAATTCCCTGAATTTGGAGAATAAATATATAAGGTGAGAAGAATATAGTCAATTTATTATTTACCTGCCGTATTAAGACCAGTTTTGAATTTTAGAAGATATATTGCCAGTAAGGAAAGAAAATATACATATAAAGATTAAGGACGTAACACCACTACCCCCTACCCTAAAATTGGAAAGCTTCCTCAAGATTCTCTATACAAACATCCGTATCATTTTGAATAGAAAACGGAATAAATAAAACTATACATTGCGGAAATTTTAGAACCTCGTGTTGAATAAGAAGGGGAAAAGGAAAACCTTTTAATAAAAACTATTCAGTCCGGAAACTTTGGTACCTTGTGCTGAATAGGAAGGGGAAAAGTGGAACCTTTTATGGAAACTATACCATTGAATATAATAGACTTTCAATCTTCTTCTGCATTACTTTACAGTTAAATTTTTTTTTTTTACATAGTTTGTTGACTTTAATTTAGTTTTTTTCCCCTTTCCTAGTGTTATTTATTTCACAATTCTTTAACGTTACATTTTTACATACCTAAAAACATTTACACATTAACGGTAAATACCTATATATATGTGTACGTATAACTTAACAAAATTTAAAAGGAAGATCCAAAAAGTATACTATTATTATTAAATCAAAGGGAAGCTCGCAGAAATCAGGCCTGAATTCAACGAGGGATATCCGGTGAGTTTTTTCCCCTTTTACAAAACATAAAAAAAAAAAATATAAAAAATATATACATATATTTATAAATAATTAGAAATTTCCATTTTAAGTTTGTTTAACTAATACAAGTACACATATAAGGAAAATTTTATAAAATTCATACTTTCGGTAAATTATAAATGCGTTAATTAGTTTTGTTTAAATGATATTTTAAAACGCTCCTCGTATAACAACTAAATTAAAAATCGTATTAATTTATTTTTTTTTTGTTTTTTCCCACTGTATTTATGATTTGGTTGTTATACGTAGTAACACGGTTCAATTGCACTTTTAATCCTTATATAAATTTAGTTTGTTAATTTCCTTGTTTTATAATTATTTAATAATGACATTCAAATTAAACTTATATTCAATTCAATACTTTTGTGTTCAATAAATTGGTTTTCGTTCCGAGAAATGAGTAGATAAATACCTTTTCTTTTATTCCACGAAATGTAAGGGTAGTTTGGCATGTGTATGGAGGGGTTTTCTGAGAATCCGGGTTAAAGAGAACAAGGTAGGGAGGGTGAAGATAATGGAGAGAACAGTAACATCAGTTCTCTATCAGGTTAATTTAACATCGCGTTTCCTTTTAATTTATTATTTGTTGTTTTTTTTTTTGAGTTGATCTCGACTTTAATTAGAAGCTACCTTAATTTTAAAATTCTATGGTAATGGTTAGAACCTGACTTTCTGGGGACAAGAACCACCCCATTTTCCCTGAGCACGGCCGGACATTTTGGTAGCGCAGTTCGCAGGAAGTTAGTACCCTAAGTGGTCGTTCGTTACATAGTATTTAAATGGCGCCCAACGTGGGGCCTCAGCTTGCATAAATTAGCTAATGCTGATTAGAATTTGCCATACATATTTAGTCCAACTGCTGAGGTTTCACAATTTTTTTTTCCGTGTTGTCGAGTTTTTTTTTTTTTTTGTTTGATTTATTTAATTTGTATTTTTGATGATATCAATGGACATCAGGGATAATATATGTAGTGTATTTCTGATCCAGGTATTTTGATGTGTAGTTTTGATGTTGAAAGATTTGTAGGGATTTTTATAACTGTAAAAATTAGCGGGTGTATACCTACAAACTTCAATATGGATCGTTTGATTGTTTTATTTCTAAATTATGTTTTTGTCTTTAATTGTGATTGAGATTTTTATATTTGGTTAAAAAGCTGAATATATACTCTCACATAAGAGAAAGGAATTGTCTTTTTAATTTCTTTAAATTCGTTTTTGGTTTCGATGTGGAATTTACCTGATTCACTATTTTATTTTTGTTTATTACTGCTTAACTCTACCCCGACAAAGTAGTGGAATATTTAATTGATAAAGTTTTATTGTATAAACATTAGTTTCTATTTAAAATGCCACTAACAAGAAGTAGGGACAATTTGTCAAATATAAAGACGGCCACTAACACAAGCTTTATAGTTGATGTAGGTTCTTCTACTACAGCCCGAAGATCAAGGTCACAGGGACGTTCCGAACAAAGATCTATTAACCAGACCACTGATTTTAATAACGAATCAAATCATACTCAAATTAGACAAATCGTTTCCGAGTCGTTGACTTCATTTCGTGAAGAAATGTTGTCCATTATTAGTAGCGAATTTACGACAATGTTTGGAAATTTACGGATACCTGCTGCGACCAATAACCAGACTAACGGTACTAGTGAAATACGTAATAGCCCTATTAACTCTGACGTTCGCCCGGCTCAGGATGCGTTTAACGCGGAAAAAGTTTTAAATATCATCCGCAATTGGCGGTTAAAATTTAGCGGCCATAGTAATGAAATGGATATTGATGAATTCGTATATCGTGTTAATATTTTAACATCTAACAATTTAGGCGGTGATTTTGAGCTCTTGTGCAGGCACGCCCACACTTTATTCGACGGAAAAGCTTTGGAATGGTATTGGAGATTCCACAGACAGAACAACGATATAAACTGGGCATCGTTGACATTAGCATTACGTGTTCAATACAAGTCCGATTATAATGATTTTGATATTCTTGACGACATACGTCGCCGTAAACAAAAACCTACCGAAACTTTCGACGATTATTTCGATATTATTTCCTCAATGACGGATAAACTACGAACTCCTTTGTCTGAACGTGATATTTGTGAAACTTTAATAAGAAATTTAAAACCTGAAATCAGACTGGAATTACTACATTTGGATATTAAAAATGTCTCTCATCTTCGCAAGGAAGTCAGAAGACATGAAAAGTTTGTTAGAGAATTTCATGCATCAGAATATCGCAAATCGGCAAAAGGGCGTTTGGCTGAATTGACAACGGAGCAAACTGAAACTAAGGGTAAAACTGACGAAGACATGCCTGATATATATGCAGTTCAACAAGTATTAACTTGCTGGAACTGTGACAAACCCGGACATACTTTTATGGATTGCATGGAGCTTAGAAGAGTGTTTTGTTATGGCTGTGGGACCAAGGACGTCTATAAACCCACTTGTAAAAGTGCCATAAGAAGGCTCAGGGAAACGGACAGAAGGATGTCCGTCGATTTTAGAGCGGACATCCAAGGACGTTGTACACAAAGCCTCGGATTCGGTAAGACTATTAGGGAATGTTGACAATGACAATACAGAATACAAGCACCCTTTGTTAAGACCATATCACATTAGGGTGGCTGAATATGAGAGGGCCAGGGCTCGAAATTTCGGTGAACGTTTTAAAAATAGTCGATCTTCTAATAGAATTCGAGAATATTATCGTAGAGTAAAACAGTTTAAGCTGTGTCTTATTTCTCCAATTATTACACCCGAATTGGATAGTAGGCCTTACATTAATTTAAAAGTAGATGGCGAAATGCGTATGGCTTTGTTAGATAGTGGAGCAAACAAAAGCGTTGTTGGTAATGATTTAGCATTAAGGATTCGGGACAATTCTAATTTCCATAAATGCATCGGCAACGTACGGACAGCAGACGGAAAGAGACAGGACGTGTTAGGAACAGTGACTTTGGACATAGGATTTCAAGGACAAATTAAATTATTTGAATTTTTGGTGGTGCCAAATATTAAACAAGACCTTATTTGTGGTTTTGACTTTTGGACGGAATTTGGACTAAAGATATCAGTGCCTGTAATTGGCGAAGTGGACTGTGGCGAGACTGACCCGGACAAGCTGGTTTTGACATATGAACAGAGACAACAACTTGGTAACATAATAGCAGCGTTTCCAAATTCTGAGGTGGATGGATTGGGTTGCACGTCACTAATTGAGCATAAAATTGATACGGGTGATGCCAAACCCATTAAACAACGATACTACCCGATCTCACCAGCGGTTGAAAAACAGCTTTGTGGTGAATTAGACCGAATGATTTCTCTTGGCGTAATAGAAGAGGCACCTAATTCACCTTGGTCCTCTCCTACAGTTGTTGTTGTGAAACCAGACAAAATTAGAATGTGCGTGGACAGCAGAAAATTAAATTCCGTGACAATTAAGGACGCTTACCCAATACCTAACATTGACGGACTTTTAGCACGTCTTCCTCCGGTTTATTGTATATCGAAAATCGATTTGAAAGATGCCTTTTGGCAAATTAAACTAGAGGAAAGTTCGAGACCTAAGACTGCTTTCACAATACCTAATAGGCCATTGTACCAATTTACAAGAATGCCGTTTGGATTGTGTAATGCACCGCAAACGTTGTGCAGACTAATGGACATGGTTATTCCGTATTATCTAAAGACTCATGTATTCGTTTATTTGGATGACCTTTTAATAGTTTCTCAAAACTTTGACGAACATTTGACTCATCTTATGGAAGTAGCAACACAACTAAGGAAAGCGGGTTTGACAATAAATGTAGGAAAAAGTAGCTTTGCTTTAAGTAAGGTAAAATATTTAGGTTATATTGTTGGACATGGAACACTGCAAACTGACGATAACAAAGTAAGGGCGATAAGTGACTTTCCTGTACCAAAATCGATTAGACATTTAAGACGGTTTTTGGGTATGGCTGGTTGGTATAGACGTTTCATTAGGGACTACTCTACTTTAACATTTCCATTGACGGAACTTCTGACAAAAAAGAAGACATTTGTATGGTCGGAACAGGCACAATGCGCATTTGACAGTTTAAAGAACAGCTTGACTTCGGCACCCTTATTAATACACCCGGATTATGAGAAACCGTTTATATTACAGTGTGATGCAAGTACATTTGGGGTTGGTGCAGTATTGGCGCAGGTAGACGAGGACGGAACTGAAAAGCCGATAGCATTTATGTCTCATAAATTAAACAGAGCGCAACGAAACTACACCATTACCGAATTAGAATGCTTGGCAGTGGTCATGGCAATTAAGAAATTTAGATCTTATATTGAAGGTCTTGAATTTAAGGTAGTTACTGACCATGCCAGTTTGAAGTGGTTAATGGGCCAAAGGGACCTTTCTGGTCGTCTTGCACGGTGGTCTTTGAAACTACAAGGTTTTAATTTTACTATAGAACATAGAAAAGGCAAAGATAATGTTGTACCCGACACACTGTCTCGAGCGTTTGAGGGCGATCAGTTTATAGATTCAATTGATTTGGAATCGATGCCATCGATTGATCTTAACTCGGAAGCCTTTGACTCTTCTGAATACAAACAATTGCGGGACGAATTTACTAAGTCAAATTTACCAGACTTTAAGGTATTAGACAAGTATATTTATAAGCGGGATAATTTTTCAACAGGCGAAAGGGATGAATCGGAGTCGTGGAAATTATATGTGCCTGAAATACTTCGCAGAGAGGTTATCTATTCAGCTCATGATACGCCAACTTCTGCCCATGGAGGAATTGCAAAGACTTTGCATCGCATTAGACGTTATTTCTTTTGGCCACGACTAGTGACTGACGTGAAAAATTACATAAAAGACTGTGAACTTTGCAAGACATCCAAAACACCAACAACCGTGTTAAGACCACCTATGGGTCAAATGGTTAAGACAGAAAGACCCTTTCAAAGACTGTACATTGATCTTATCGGACCACTACCTAGGACGAAGGCAGGTAATATGGGGATATTGATTGTTTTAGATCATTTTACTAAATTTACTTTTTTGAAGCCATTGAAGAAATTTAACTCTAGGTATATTATTGAATACTTACGGTCAAACATATTTAACTGTTTTGGCGTTCCCGAGGTTGTAGTTTCGGACAACGGTTCCCAATTTAAATGTCGTGATTTTACAAAATTTTTAGTTTCGTATGGCGTACAGCATATTTTAACGGCCGTTTACAGCCCTCAGGCAAATGCCAGTGAACGGGTGAATCGTTGTATCAATGAAGCGTTACGGTCTTATGTGCGTAAAGATCACCGAAAATGGGACTTGTATATTGATAGTGTAAATTGTGCGTTAAGAAATAGTGTGCATCAATCAATTGGTAGAACTCCATACGAAGTAGCATTTGGTCAGACTATGATGACAAACGGAAAGGACTATAAACTTTTGAAAAATCTAGAATCTTAACGGAAACCGACTTTACGATGGAGAGGCAAGACGAATTAACTCTGTTGCGTGACACAATAAGATCTTTTATGACGCAGGCTTATGAAAAGAATGTAAGAACATATAATTTGCGATCTCGAGCAAAGGACTTCAAAGAAGGCGAAACTGTTTATAGAAGAACATTTCCACAGAGCTCAAAAGTTAACTATTTTAATTCGAAATTGGCTCCCATTGGTGTGAAGGCAACAGTTATACGGAAAATTGGACACGTTAACTACGAATTGCAAGACGTTGAAGGTGGAAATAGGACAATATACCATTCTAAGGACATTTGGAAATAACGAGACTGATAGCATGTTAGACTTTTGCGACCTTTACAGTTCCACTTCTGCAGTTGGTGACTGACGAAGATGTATCTGTTTTGTGAGGTCGGGTAATACCTATTCACTTTAGTTTTTGAATTAAATTTTAACAAGGTAGGGCCTTAATTCAAAATATCAAATTTAAAAAAAAAAATTGTCATTTATACATAAAATTTGAAAAGGAAAAGTTTTAGTCAAGAAAAAAAAGAAAAATTTGAAAATTAGTTTTTTTTTGTATTGAGAAGATTATATAAACTTGCATACCGGGGGATTTGCCCAATTCCCTGAATTTGGAGAATAAATATATAAGGTGAGAAGAATATAGTCAATTTATTATTTACCTGCCGTATTAAGACCAGTTTTGAATTTTAGAAGATATATTGCCAGTAAGGAAAGAAAATATACATATAAAGATTAAGGACGTAACACCACTACCCCCTACCCTAAAATTGGAAAGCTTCCTCAAGATTCTCTATACAAACATCCGTATCATTTTGAATAGAAAACGGAATAAATAAAACTATACATTGCGGAAATTTTAGAACCTCGTGTTGAATAAGAAGGGGAAAAGGAAAACCTTTTAATAAAAACTATTCAGTCCGGAAACTTTGGTACCTTGTGCTGAATAGGAAGGGGAAAAGTGGAACCTTTTATGGAAACTATACCATTGAATATAATAGACTTTCAATCTTCTTCTGCATTACTTTACAGTTAAATTTTTTTTTTTTACATAGTTTGTTGACTTTAATTTAGTTTTTTTCCCCTTTCCTAGTGTTATTTATTTCTCAATTCTTTAACGTTACATTTTTACATACCTAAAAACATTTACACATTAACGGTAAATACCTATATATATGTGTACGTATAACTTAACAAAATTTAAAAGGAAGATCCAAAAAGTATACTATTATTATTAAATCAAAGGGAAGCTCGCAGAAATCAGGCCTGAATTCAACGAGGGATATCCGGTGAGTTTTTTCCCCTTTTACAAAACATAAAAAAAAAAAATATAAAAAATATATACATATATTTATAAATAATTAGAAATTTCCATTTTAAGTTTGTTTAACTAATACAAGTACACATATAAGGAAAATTTTATAAAATTCATACTTTCGGTAAATTATAAATGCGTTAATTAGTTTTGTTTAAATGATATTTTAAAACGCTCCTCGTATAACAACTAAATTAAAAATCGTATTAATTTATTTTTTTTTTGTTTTTTCCCACTGTATTTATGATTTGGTTGTTATACGTAGTAACACGGTTCAATTGCACTTTTAATCCTTATATAAATTTAGTTTGTTAATTTCCTTGTTTTATAATTATTTAATAATGACATTCAAATTAAACTTATATTCAATTCAATACTTTTGTGTTCAATAAATTGGTTTTCGTTCCGAGAAATGAGTAGATAAATACCTTTTCTTTTATTCCACGAAATGTAAGGGTAGTTTGGCATGTGTATGGAGGGGTTTTCTGAGAATCCGGGTTAAAGAGAACAAGGTAGGGAGGGTGAAGATAATGGAGAGAATAGTAACATCAGTTCTCTATCAGGTTAATTTAACATCGCGTTTCCTTTTAATTTATTATTTGTTGTTTTTTTTTTTGAGTTGATCTCGACTTTAATTAGAAGCTACCTTAATTTTAAAATTCTATGGTAATGGTTAGAACCTGACTTTCTGGGGACAAGAACCACCCCATTTTCCCTGAGCACGGCCGGACATTTTGGTAGCGCAGTTCGCAGGAAGTTAGTACCCTAAGTGGTCGTTCGTTACACCGAGGAGGAAAACGTCCTCCCAGGAGGACACATACTGCGAAAATTTGTATACATCCATTACGGTTCGAAACAGAGAAGGTCGATACGTAGTTTCATTCCCCTTTAAGAAAGATTACCCGGAGAAATTAAATATTGGCCCCTCTCGAAAAATTGCTGTCTCCCAGTTTCTACGAAACGAGGCGAGATTAATCAAAAAACCCAAACTTAAAACTGAATACGATCAGGTAATCGCAGAGTACGCTACTCTGGGTCAAATGACCAAAGTAACCCCCGTAAATGGTGACAGCGGCACTTACTATTTGCCCCATTATGCTGTTTTCAAACCTGACAGCACCACAACAAAATTGCGCGTGGTATTTAATGCCTCCAGCCCTTTAACCTATGGCGTAAACCTTAATGATCTGCTTCATCCTGGCCCAGTTCTGCAGTCAAATTTATCCCCTTCAGACTGGCCATCACGAGTAAAGGATTTTGACACGGAAGAAGTCATTAGAATAATCCGTGCACATACAACTGTAATAAAGCAGGACGATATTCTTGAAAACTTTTTAGACCTACCTCGAGCGTTTAGAGTTATAGGTTATATTTTCCGTTTTTACCACCGCACGAGCGCTAAGTTGACAGCAGAAGAGATCAGTCGAGAAGTGCTGCCGGCCAAGGAAATAGCTTTCGTCAAAAATCGTCTGATAGTCGCCTGCCAAAATTCGCACTTTCTCGAAGAATACTCACAGTTATCTGAAAGAAAACAACTGTCCCGAAAAAGCTCGCTTTTAACCTTTAACTACTTTCTCGATTCCAACGGAATCATGCGAATAAATGGTCGATTAGCGGGATGTTTAGGCACGAAAACCCTACATATTTTGCAAGGCATGAAAACCCTACGTGGGTCACAATAGCGAGTACGTTTACTCGTCGTTTTTTTTCCTTTTAAGAAACCTCTTTTTCTTAACATCAACAGGCTGTTGAGTGCTTTTTTATATATTCGTTTTTTCCTTTTTGTTAGTCAATTAGTAAAAGCGATTAACGCCGGTCACATTTTTTGAAGTTCCTATTGTTTTTATTTTTAATAATAAATAAATAAACAGAGTGTTTTCTTTTGGCCTAATTCAAATAAAAAGTGTGTTTATTGAAAGTTCCAATTCGACTTGGAAACCATAGAGGAAAAATTAGATTGTTTTCCCTCCGGAAATCTTTTGTGCAATTATCGTGCAAAGACGCATAATTACCAGAACAAAAGGGTTTGTTATATCCTCATCGCCAAAACGTGCGTGATCGCGTGTGTGAAAGTTTTTTCTTCGTTCACGTATCATCTTACACGAATGAAGATAGGAAGAAGTTTATCGCCACCAGCCAACGAATCCAATTCCAGAACCGGCGACTCCGCCTCCTATTCCACTCCCGTTGTGAAGTTTACCGACTATTTTACACCAGCACCTGTAAGTACCCCCATTTTTTATTCATATCTATACTTAACCCCCGTGTACCCATACAATGACACTACCATTGCTGTCAGGCCTACACCAACACCCTCACCGCCCTCAATGCATTTTTCATCCTCCTTAGATTGGGAAAGTGAGAATTTTCGTCTGCCTACGCCTAAACTTCGGCAAGGACTGGGGTCATGGGAAGTCGAAGACCATTACTATCGGTATATGGGTTTCCGGTGTTACGAGAGGACGTGGCGGATGAAATTATTGGTGCCTGGAACTAACTTCCCACCGGAGCTTGAACCACCACCGGCATCCACATCGGTTGCGGGTAGTATATTTCCCAATTTTCCGAGTCCAAGTGCATCCTCGGGGACGGGAATTCCCATGACCCCTGGTCGAGAGTATATGGAAGCGGACACCAAGAGGAATCACGATAGAAAGGTTAATCGACCGGAGGGGTCCCCTACCGAGCATAGCGGTTGAAGAACTCTCCCCACCGACGTCACGGGTAACATCACCAACCAGGTCACCTCGACCCTCATCCGCAACAAGCGGACCGGCGGCAGTGTCATCACCTGAATCCACCATCAATGGGTCATAGACTGCTTCATCACCCTCATCCACCACCAGTGGGTCATCAACTGCATCATCATCATCACCCTCATCCACGTCCACATCGTCCTCCGCTACAACCGTTTCTAACGGATCAGCGACACCATCCGGGTTTACCCGGGAAAAGGCGGCAACGGCAATGCCAACGCCCGCCGGGAGATCAAATACACCACCAATCCCCACCAGCGCCCGCAGTATACGGCTAGCGCAGCTGCCAAGCCCTATCCGTCGCGAGGCCATGCAGGTCAATTCTAACCCCAGCAGCCTATCTCGTACCAGGTTTGTACGGACGAACAAGGGTCAACGGTACCGAATCGTAATGGCGCCAGGCCGCATCCCGAATATAACCTGGCTGCGCCCCTAAAATATTCGGAGGAGAGGAGGCAGTGTGACGACCAAAGTCACCGGGGCTCGTTTTGGCCGCACCAACGTTTGTAGTTTTAAGTATGATATTGGATTAAATGTATTTATTTGTTTGTAGTAAGTTTATGTATATATTGAATTAAATGTATTTATTTGTTTGTAGTAAGTTTATGTATTATTTAGTTATTTTGTATTTAGTATTTAATATTATTTGTAAGTCGATTTGAAATAAACGGATATATGGTGAAGGAGCTGGCGCCACCTGGTTGTCGAGGTCGGTGTAACACCGTTGATATACAACACTGTTGTTGGCTGGCATGTGTGTGTGTTTGCTTGTGTGTGTACGACGCCATGAGTATAAAAGACCGCACATCGATGGATAAGAGGTGAGTCAGTTGACAGACTTGGGTGAGTTAAGATCTACTTACGATAGTGGTGCCACGTCTTTAGTAGAGATTAAATAACTCAGTCTTGACACTAAGCAATATTAGGGTGAGAGATGATTAATATTGACGGGGCCTGCCAGTTTGCCTCTCGACCAAACCAGGAGCCAGCTCCCTCATCACTTTGCCGACTAGCGTTGAAAGCTGCAATAAAAAAATTTATAACGTGCTAACCAAGAGCGTTTCTACTGGACGCAACGAATCGATCGACCATGGACGCCGCTGAGTCTACCCCAGCCGCCGGCGAGAAACGTGTGGTTACACACCTTGTGATAGGACTGCTCCTAATGCGGCCTCAGTCGTCAAAATAAAAGGTTTGTCAAAATTTGGGTACTGCAAAATTGGTGGGTTCATTAATTTTTCTTTTAGAGTATTAAAAGCAGTTTGGCATTCATCTGTCCATAAGAATTTTGCAATGTCCGCAAAATTCGGTATGCATTTTCTATAATAGTTGCAGAATGCAACGAAACGTCTAACTTCATCCGTGTTTCTTGGTATTGGATAGTTCTTTATTACTTCGTATTTTGATGGGTCTGTTTTCACACCGTCTTTTGTTATTAAATGTTCTAAGTAAACTACTTCTGGTCTTAAAAAACAACATTTCTTTTTAAGTTGTATCGCTGAAGTCTGTCTAAAACTTTGACAAGATTTTGATTGTGATGTTTCAAACTACATCCATAGACAATTATGTCATCGACATAGAGAAAAGCTTCTTAATCAAGGCCTGAAAGTGCTATTGTAAGCATTGATGAAATTTTAAGTCCAAATGGTAGTCTTTTAAATTAAATAGTGTCCATGTTGTGTAGAAAAAGTCGTAAGTGGTTTTGAGTCCTAGTCTAATTGGATTTGGTGAAATGAAGTAGTCATATCAAGAGTCAAAAACCATTTATCTCATCTTATTTTGTCCAAAATATCCTCTGATCTAGTTAGTAGAAATTTGTCATTAACTATTTTGTCATTCAACCTTCTGAAGCCCACCACAAGTCTCCATTTTCGCTTGTCTTCCACATTCTTTTTGGGTATGTGTAGGGGCTAACTGATGGCTCTATTATATCGTCATTTAGCATACTTTGTACTTGTTCATTTATTATGTCCGTGTGTGAGTGGGGCAGTCTGTACTTTTTTATAAACACCGGAGTATTATCTAACGTTGCAATATTTTGTTTATAAAAATTGTTTACAGTTAGATTTTCATTCTCTAAATGAAATACATTTTGATATCTTTTGAAAATGTTTACTAATTCTGTTTTTGCATATTCATCAGTTTTATTTAATTGCAACTCATTTAGAATTTGTTTAAAACGTTCGTCATTGCTTACATTTGTGTAACTTAATATGTCATAGTTTTTCAGTTGGTCAGTATGCAGTTTAATTCCCTGTAAAATTTGTGTCTCATTTGTTGTGTTTAATATTTTTATGTGTGTCATTCCGTTTTTTGGTGCTATTGAATTACTTAAAAAAATACCGCTTTTTAATTCATTATTAAGTATTACACAATCTTCGGAAAGGTTTAATTTTAATGGTTGTATAATTTCTGTCCGGGGGGGGGGGGGGGGGGGGGTATAGTAATTTTTAATGTATCAAATGTTTTTGTTTGCAATGGCAGAATTATTGTTTCATTGTTTATGAACAAAGAAATTGTAAATGTCTCGTAGTCTATTTTGCATAAGTATGCTCTTAAAAAGTCTCTTCCTATTATTCCGTCCGTCTCTATTGGGAAATTGTCATCTACTAGATGAAATTTGAATCTGCATGTTTGGTCTGCTAGAGAAAATTCAATGTATTTCTTCTTTAGTGATGCCTGTTAATTTGCATGTGTTCTCTACATTCAATGGGTCATCATCAAAAATTGTTTAAGTGCGACATAATGATATGTCGGCTCCTGTGTCGACAATAAATGTTAATCCTTCATTTTTGTATTTTTTGAGTTTTTGAGTTAGTGCGTGCTCGTTGAATGCAGACATGTTTTTTTTTAACTCGGCATACCGTTTTTTTTAACATACATAATATATCATAATATTATTAAAAAAAAAAAGAATAATATAAGATTAGCGAATGAACGCTTTAAAATAATTTTAATTAAGTGAACGTTAACGTCAATAATAAAAATATTAAAAATTACAATTAACAAAAATATATGTATGCACACACATACATATACATACCTACATACATTTTCAGCAAAAACATTTCTTGTTTTTCTTTATTCTTTTTTTATTCTCGGGGTTTTTAAACAACAAATAAAAGGAAGAGCACAATTAAAAAAACAGTAATATAAAAAAAAACTCTTATGAATGCGTATAATGCAAAAACAATAAAACATAATGAAAGAAATGCTTATGTTACAGTGAGTGTTGACGAAACAAAAATCGAAACAAATATTTAACGGCTAAACCAATTACTCGAACGCGTTCCCTCTCACCCTCTTTGTTTACAAATATGGTCGATCGTAATACAATAACAAATAAAATCTATTAACTGCAAGTGTTGCCGCAGAGCCAAAAACAACGTTAATAAGTGATGATACAATTAACCCCAAAACAGCTGCTATGGAAAACTCATTAACTCAAGTTAAAATTTCTCAAAAGCCTCCAGTACAAGTTGGCATTGACAGATATATAACAGTGCTTAAACGGGGTCGTAGCCCTACCTCCTCAGCAGTTGCTTCGGCACCGAATGTTTTAAAAGATGGTACAATTGACAGAACACATTCCCGAAATCGTTTCTCAATTCTGGAAGAGGAATCCTCGGAAGCACCAAACGCAATCAAATCGTCTAAGCCACCCCCAATATATCTTAGAGAGCAAAACTCAAATGAGTTAATAAAGAGTTTGATTTTGTTGATAGGCGAAAACTCATTTTATGTAGCTGCAATAAAGCAAGGTAGTATTTACGAGACAAAAATACAGGTCAATCACGAGGATGATTTTCGCAAAGTAATTACAAGATTTGAAGCACTTAATAAAAACTTCTATACATACGAACTGAAGAGCAGTAAAGGTCTTCAGGTAGTGATAAAGGGCATTGACTCATGCGTGGACCCCGAAAAAATAAAAACATTTTTGGAAGAGAAAGGCTTTAAGATAAAAAACGTGACAAATATTAAAAATAGGGAAAAAATCCACAACCACTTTTTCGAGTGGAGCTAGAACCCGGCGACATAAAGCTTAACAAAAATGAAACGCATCCGATTTACAACTTGAAATATATTCCGTACAAAAGAATCACTATAGAAGAGCCGCACAAAAGAAATGGACCCGTTCAATGTTTAAACTGCCAAGAATTTGGTCATACTAAGTCATACTGCCACCTACCCCCTGTTTGCGTAGTATGTGGTGAATAACATGGCACAGTTCTTTGCGATAAATCTAAAAATGACCCCAACGTTAAAAAATGTAGCAATTGTGGCGGAAATCACACTGCCAATTATAGAGGATGCCCTGTATACAATATCGTCAAGCAGTCGGTTGGACCGAAAACTAATCCCCCTCAAATGCAGGTAACAAATCACCTAAACACTAATGACATTCCGGCTCCACAGCCTAGTAATAACAGAACCTCCTACGCTAACATCCTAAAATCAAACAATGTGCCAATGCAAGGTGCTTCGCCAATTAATGAAGAAACTCCAGTTTCTAATTTAAGTCGTCTTGAAAAAACCATGGAAACATTAGTGCAAACAATTAATAATTTTACGAACACAATGGGTAATATGATGTAGGAAATTCTAAGAATGCAATCGATGTTATTGCAAGCTGTACTTAACAAGCCATGAGCTGTTTAAAAATCTGTTTTTGGAACGCAAACGGCTTCCGCCAACATAAAAATGAATTAGAGTACTTTCTAAAAAATAAACAAATTGATGTCATGTTGGTTTCTTAAACAAAACAACAACAATAAAAAGTGAGTTTATCTTTTCTTACAGTCCCGACTACAATTGGTTGATTTTTGTCAACTCTAAACTCTAAAGTGGGTAAAGAAAAAACAAAAATAAAAACAAATTACTTTATTTTATTTTGCCAGTTCAGTTTTATTTACACTGCCACATGCATATTAGTGATCAAAGTTTTTCTTGGGATTCAAAAAATTAATTAACAAGGTTTCGTTTAAATATGCTAAATTCTCATTTCATACAATTGACAAACTGAAATTTATTGTTGAAGGGACAAGCTATTCCTATGCGCGTTTCAGTGGTTGATTAGGTCAGATCGTCAGGAAACTTCATCCAAAGATTTTAGAAAAACTAAAGATATTATACAAATAAAACTGTTAAGCGAATAAGAATTATAAACCCCAGTTTTACTTGTAACAATATCAAAGCTTAAACAAAAACAACAACAATAAAAAGTGAGTTTATCTTTTCTTACAGTCCCGACTACAATTGGTTGATTTTTTGTCAACTCTTAATGTAGTTGTAAGTGGGTAAAGAAAAAACAAAAATAAAAACAAATTACTTTATTTTGTGGAGGATTAATGTTAGTAAAGGCAGAATCGCCGTGTGGAGGATTAATATTTATTTTCCCTACAACTAGGCTTGCCAGACGTACTGTTTTCAGCAGTACGCGTGCTTTTTTTTACTATCTGTACTGCTTTCTGCATAACCATTAAAGAAGTACGCATTTGTACTTTATTTTAGCTTTTGTACTTCATTTTGTACTTTTTTTGTACAAAAATAAAACACGTTTATTTACACGTTTGTAAATAAAGTACAACAAATTTTCGACATCCACTTAAAAGACTGCAAATCGGAAAGTAATGTTTGAATTTTGCATTTTTTAATGGTTTGAAATGTTGCGTCATATACCAACTCGATGACGCCTGAAGTTTAAAGATTTTTAAAAAAACTTTCCAGCCGTAAAAGCTTACTTGTCGTTCCAAAGCTGTTGTTCACCTATTTTGAGCCAATTTTTTTTAAATTAAATTGATGAAGCAAACCTTGGCTTTTTACACCACATAGGAAACAGTATACACATTATGCATTAAAAAAAATAGGGAATAATGGCAACCTAACATTAGTTGACATGTTCTAGAAAGTAAAGCAACTTTGCGAAAAATTAAAACAACAAAAGAATCAAAAATGAATGATTTCATAGCCGAACTTGCAAATTAGCCACAGCTTTGATATTGAACAGGAGAATTGCCTTTTTAAAAAGCGTGTAGATAAGTTTCTATCGAAAACGAAACTTAATTTCCGAAAACGTTTCAGCCTAAACCACAATAAATTTGAAAAACTTTCCAATTTTAGCCATAATTCAAACATTTCAATTAATTTCTATAAATAATTTGTTCGTATCATTGAAAGATTTTGCTGAAAAAAAATTTGAAAAGAAAAACCCGTAGAAATTACACGAAAAGAATTTCTACAAAGTTGATTATTTCTCAATTCCGAAAATATTCGTATTTTCACTTCCTCATTGAAACAACTGAAAGAATTTTTAGTTCAATGTTTTGGAGAAAAGACCGAAGTTTAATTTCGATTGAAAATTAAGAGAGTGAATTAATAATAAAAACTAATTTTAAATACACCTTGAGTTTTTAAATTTTTTAAAAACAGAAAACGGTAAAAATGGCCTTGTTAGCGAAGTACAAAAAAAGTAATAAATATTTGCAATATTTTAAATTTACAATAATTAATTTGTTAAATTACAATAATGAAATTGTTAAATTAGAATAATTAAATTGTTAAACTAACACGTGCTTAAGTATATTAAATACTTAATATTAAAAAATATCTTATTTCGGTTCTTTATGAATTGCTACTCAATGCATTTAAGAAAATAAAATAAAAAAATTTAATGTACTTCTTTTTACATTAATGTACTGCCGTTTTTTTCTCGATGTACTGTTTTTATGGATTTCATATCTGGCAAGCCTACCTACAACCCTTGGTTATTAAACAGCTGTCAGGGTTTCAGCCAGTGAATAGGCGTTCAAAAGAACTGCCGGAAAGATTGAGTCTCTCAAATTAAAACACAAGGCAAGTAATTGCCAAATTTTTAGTTGTTAATTTTCAAGTCTGCCTTTATTTAAATTTACAAGTGCTTATATACTATGTTTGAGATTTTGGCTTAGCCGTTCTAACTTATCCTAATTATCGACAGAGCTATGTTTTTCTCTGTCGGTATTATGAAAATGTCCATATTAATCATTTAAATATTATTGATTTACTCCCTGCAATTGTTCTTGCCCAATCAGAATGTTTTGAGCTTGGAATGCACTCAATTACATTCTTCACTCAATTTAAATTGATCAGTTTTGTTTTTATATTTGTTGTCAGTCAGTTTGCCGTTATTTGATCCAGTAAAATACCCTACTCTGTTTTAGTTGGCATATGTAATTATCAAAGTGGTCTAAGGGTATGCGGTGGCAACTTATGAGGTACACTACACCCTCACCGCTAAGAGAAAAATTAGGGGATTGATTTTTCTTGATATTTTCATAGTACCGTCAATGTTATACAGTTTTTTAAAATTTTTTTTTTTTTTTGACAAAATAAAATGAAATAAAATATATAATTGCTGTATGGTAATGGAGGAGAGCCTCAAAAAACTAACAGATATATTGAAAAATTTAAAGAAAAATCCAAGAAGGGCATATGCTGAAAAGACAATTAACCTAAGGTTAGAAGAAATAAAAACCATAACAAGAGAGTTTGAGACAGCACAAGTTGAAGAGAAGGATGAGGAAAAAGTATCAGCAATTAAATTAGAATTTAGCAACATCATAGGAAAAATTAAAGAGTATTTAGTTCAGAATATCACTGAGGAAGAAAACAAAGACATCAAAATGGCAGCTTTCAATTTAGAAACAGTTTCTAAAGCACTCCCACTCTTTGCTGGAAACCATAAAGAACTAGAAAGTTTCTTAATAACAGCAGAACTCATTGAGAAAACTCTTGCTGAAACTGCAAAACAAGATTTCTTACAATATGTATACCACGCCAAATTGACTTCAGGGGTGAGAACTGCAATAGGTAATTACGCAAAACCTGACAATTTCATTACATTAAAGACATTATTAAAACAAAGGTACAAGAGTACAAATACAATTCCGGAACTACAGGCAAAGTTAGGCAATATTTACCAAGGGAAAATGTTAGTTAATGCATTTAAGGAAAGAATCATGACTACAATAGACAATCTGAACAAGTTAGGTATAGAAGAACTAGGTAATGACGCTACAGAGGCAGAAAAAAATGTTATAATAAAATTAAATTCAAAATTTGCTCTAGATTCATTTAAACGAGGAGTTAACGACAATTTAAAGACGGAAATTTTTGCAGCTCGTCCAAAGACATTACAAGACGCAGTAGAACTTGCACTAGAGTTAGAAAATGAGAACAAATTAAACAATAATTCTGTAATGCACATTCAAAGGCAACAGCATAGTAACAATAATACCAGGCACTACAATGGCAATTTCCGCGATAATAACAATTTTATCAATAACAGAAACAATAATTTTCCTAATAGAAATAATAACAACAACAATTTTAGCAATAACAGAAATAATAATTTTCCTAACAGAAATAATAGTTATAACAACAATGCAAATTTCAACCGAAGCAATAGCTACAATAGAAATGACAGCTTCAACAACGATAATTCAGCTAGAAACAACAATTATAATAATAATACACATAGAAGCAACAACGGAAACTACAGAAATAACAACAATTTACAAAGAAGTAACAACAATAACAATAGAAGCAATAATTTCAGAAACAATAATAACAATGATAACAACAAGAATACCAATAGAAGGTATATACGTATGGTACAAGACGAGGGAAACGAGGAAGGCTCGGAATACATGGATATTCCGGACAGCCAAAATTAAGAATATACAAAGTTTCTAATAATAATGCAAATTTCATAATCGCTAAATACAAAAATTAACAATTAACATTTCTTGTCGACACAGGAGCCGACATATCGCTATGTCGCACTAGAACAAATTTTGATGATGAACCATTAAATGTAGAGAACAGATGTAAATTAACAGGCATCACTAAAGAAGAAATATATTCATTAGGGACAAGTGAACTTGAACTATCACTAGCAGACCAAACATGCAGATTCAAATTTCATCTAGTAGATGACAACTTCCCAATAGAAACAGACGGAATAATAGGAAGAGACTTCTTAAGGGAATACTTATGCAAAATAGACTACGAGACATTCACAATTTCTTTGTTTATAAGCAATGAAACAATAATTCTGCCAATGCAAACAAAAGCATTTGACACATTAAAAATTACGATACCACCTCGGACAGAAATTATACAACCATTAAAATTAAACCTTACTGAAGATTGCGTAATACTTAATAATGAATTAAAATGCGGTATTTTTCTAAGTAATTCAATAGCACCAAAAAACGGAATGACACACATAAAAATTTTAAATACAACAAATGAGACAGCAATTTTACAGGGCATTAAACTGCATACTGACCCACTTAAAAACTACGACATATTAGGTTACACAAATATAAACAATGACGAACGTTTTGAACGAATTCTAAATGACTTGCAGTTAAATAACACTGATGAATATGCAAAATCAGAATAAATAAACTTATTCAAAAGATATCAAAATGTATTTCATTAAGAAGACGAAAAATTAACTGTAAACAATTTTTATAAACAAAACATTACAACTTCAGATAACACTCCGGTGTACATAAAAAACTACAGACTACCCACTCACACACGGACATAATAAATGAACAAGTACATAAAATGTTACATGATGATATAATAGAACCATCAATTAGCCCCTCTAATGCTCCACTTCTTTTAGTACCTAAAAAGAATACGGAAGACAAACGAAAATGGAGACTTGTAGTAGATTTAAGAAAGTTAAATGACAAAATAGTTAATGACAAATTTCCACTAACTAGATTAGAGGATATTTTGGATAAACTAGGAAGAGCTAAATGGTTTTCGACTCTTGATATGACTAGTTCATTTCACCAAATTGGCATCACAGTGCTCGTTGAATGCAGACGTGTTTTTTTTTTAACTCGGCATACGGTTTTTGTTTTCTTTTAACATACTTAAATAAGTTGTTATAAAATCATAATATTATTTATTAAATAAATAATATAATATCAGCGAATTGGACGCTTAAAAATAATTTTTAATTTGTGAACATAAACGTCAATAATTAAAATAATAAAAGTTATAATTTAATAAAAAAATGTATGTATGAACATACATACATAAACATATAAACATACATTTTAAGCAAAAACATTTCTTGTTTTTGTTTAATCTTCTTTTTTATTATCGGGGTTTTTAACAACAAATAACAAGAAGAGCACAATTAAACAAACTGTAAAATAAAAAAAAAAACTCTTATGAATGCGTACAATGCAAAAACAATTAAACATAATGAAAGAAATGCTTATGTTACAGTGAGTGTCGACGAAACAAAAAAAAGAATCGATGATAGCAATTACCTAACGGCTAAACCTATTACTCGAACGCGTTCCCTCTCACCTTCTTTGTTTACAAATAAGGTCGATCGTATTACAATAACAAGTTTGTTAACTGCAGGCGCTGCCGCAGAGCCAAAAAAAACTTTAATAAGTGATGATACGGTTAACCCCAAAACAGCCGCTATGGACAACTCAGTAACTCAAGGAAAAATTTCTCAAAAGCCTACAGTACAAGTTGGTATGGACATGTACATAACAGTGCTCAAACGGGGACGCAGCCCTACCTCTGCAGCAGTTGCTTCGGCCTCAAAAGTACCAACTTTTGATAAAATAAATACTCAAAATCGTTTTGCAATTCTGGAGGATGAATCCTCTGAAGCTCCAAACGTCATAAAATCGTCAAAGCCTCCCCCGATATATCTTAGGGAACAAAATTCAAATGAGCTCATAAAGAGTTTGATATCAGTGATAGGTGAAAATTCGTTTTACGTAGCGGCTATCAAGCGTGGTAGTATAAACGAGACTAAAATACAAGTCAATCATGAGAATGATTTTCGCAAGGTAATAAACAACTTTAAAGCACTAAAAAAAAAACTTTTATACATACCAACTGAAAAGCAGTAAAGGTCTTCAGGTAGTGATTAAGGGTATTGACTCATGTGTGGACCCAGAAGAGGTCAAAACATTCCTAGAAGAAAAAGGCTTCAAGGTAAAACATGTAGTAAACATTAAAAATAGAGAAAAAATTCCCCAACCACTTTTTCGAGTAGAGTTTGAACCCGGCGACGTTAAGCTTAAAAAAAATGAAACGCATCCCATCTATGATTTAAAATACATTCTGTACAGAAAGGTAACTATAGAGGAGCCGCACAAAAGAGGTGGTCCCGTTCAATGTTTGAACTGCCAAGAATTTGGCCATACTAAGGCATACTGCTATTTACCCCCTGTTTGCGTAGTATGTGGTGAGCTACACGGTACAGTTCTTTGCGATAAGTCTAAAACCGACCCCAACGTAAAAAAATGCAGCAACTGTGGTGGTAATCACACTGCCAATTATAGAGGATGCCCTGTATATACTATCGTCAAGCAGTCGGCTGGACCGAAAACTAATCCCCCTCAAATGCAGGTAACGAATCAAGTAAACAGTAATGATCTTCAGGCTCCGCAGCCTAGTAGTAACAGAACCTCTTATGCTAACGTTTTAAAATCAAACAATGTACCAATGCAAGGCGCTTCGTCAAGTAATGACGAAACTCCAGTTTCTAATCTTAGTCGTCTAGAAAAAACCATGGAAACATTAGTGCAAACAGTAAATAATTTTACAAACACAATGGGTAATATGATGCAGGAAATTCTTAGAATGCAATCGATGTTATTGCAAGCTATTCTTAACAAGCCATGAATTGTTTAAAAATTTGTTTTTGGAACGCAAACGGCATCCGCCAACATAAAAATGAATTAGAATACTTTCTTAAAAATAAACAAATTGATGTCATGATGGTTTCTGAAACTCATTTGACCTCAAGAAATACGTTTAAAATTAATGGTTATACTCTATATAATACCAAGGACCCTCGAGATAGAGCTTGTGGAGGTTCTGCTATATTAATAAAAAACCGAATTAAACACTACCCAATGTGTGATCATCGTGAAGATTATCTCCAAGCTACGAACATTTGTGTCGAAGAGCTAAATCGAAGCATAGTTATTTCATCTCTTTATTCTCCACCTAGATTTGCAATATCAGAAAGCCAATATTACAAATATTATAAGTCACTGGGGCCCTGTTTCCTGGCTGCTGGCGATTACAACGCAAAACATACCTTCTGGGGGTCACGACTTATAACACCAAAGGGTCGTGTTTTGTTTAATACAATCTCTAAAATGAATTTAAATGTTGTCGCGAGCGGCCAACTAACATATTGGCCTGCTGATCCGCAAAAAATTCCAGATGTCATCGATTTTGGCGTGGTTAAAAACCTCCCCACAGAAACGATTTACGTTGAAGCTTCCATAGAATTATCCTCTGATCACACACCTACAATTGTTACTATAAAAAACACCAATAGAATTGAATCTCCCTCTGGTCACATAGCGACGTCAGCTACACATATAAATTGGATAAAATATAAAAAATATCTCAGTACCCATTGCACAGAAAATATTCCGCTTAGCACACCGGAGTATATAGATCGCTCTATTGTCAATTTTGACAGTTTTCTAAAACTAGCTGTTCAACATTCCAGCATTGCCCCCAAAAAAACCAAAAAATAATAAAATATATTCCTCAGATGTCGAGCGTCTCTTGTCTGAAAAAAGGAGAGCTCGTAGAGAGTGGCAATTGCACAGATCCCCTCAACTTAAGAACTTACTAAAAGACTGTACAAAAAGGCTGAGAAAGTTACTGCAGACTCAGAAAACGGCTTCTCTGGAAAAATATCTTAAGGAACTTGATGCAACTCCACAATCAGACTACTCATTATGGCGTGCAGCTAGAAATCTCAAAACACCAGTTGTCGCTAATCCGCCATTAAGAAACTTGAATGGAAGTTGGGCAAGAAATGATGTTGAAAAAGGAAATCTGTTTGTTAATCATTTAAAACACGTATTTACCCCTAACATATCTCACGATATGGCGGTCGAGTTACCACCTGTTGCTGCTAGAGCAGCTGTTCCCCTAAGATTTGAGATAAGAGAAATCGAAAAAGCTATTTGTGATTTAAGCCCCAAGAAGGCTCCTGGTTTTGATAAGATCAGCAACAAAATGCTTTTGGAGCTACCCAGCATAGCAAGGAGAATTATTCTTTTAATTTTTAATGCTATTTTACGCCTGGAATACTATCCTCAAAAGTGGAAGGTTTCCTTAGTCATCATGATACCTAAACCAGGAAAGGATCACACAAAAGTTGAGTCATATAGGCCTATAAGTTTACTTTCAAATATATCAAAGCTGTTTGAGAAGCTGTTAGCGTCAAAATTAACCCCAATTCTAAATGAAAACAGATGTATTCCTAACCACCAATTCGGCTTTAGAAGAGAACACAGCACAATTGAGCAAACCCATCGTATAGTAAACGCAATAAGAAAAGCCTTTGAAGAAAGAAAATATTGTTCCGCTCTCTTCATCGATGTTTCTCAAGCTTTTGACAAAGTCTGGCATGAAGGCTTATTACATAAATTGAAGCTAAACTTACCAGTAAACACACACAAGCTGTTAGAAAGCTACTTAGTCGGTCGAAAGTTTATTATTAAAGAAGGTGATTATTTAAGCTCTCCTCAACCAATTGAAGCTGGAGTCCCTCAGGGAAGCATCCTAGGCCCACTTTTATACTTAATATATACTTCGGATATGCCAATAAACAACTACACCCAAACTTCAACATTTGCTGATGACACAGCTTTTCTAAGCGTGCACGAAAACAGTCAAGAAGCATCTCGATACCTACAGGATCATATATTTCAACTCGAACTGTGGCTGAAGCAATGGAGGATAAAGGTCAATGAGCAAAAATGCGTACATGTAACATTTACCTTGCGTCGGGAAACATGCCCCCCTATTAAAATCAATAATCATTTAGTGCCTCAAAATTCGCATGTAAAATACCTCGGTATTCATCTAGATCGCCGTTTAACGTGGAAAAGCCATATAGTGGCAAAATTATCTCAAATGAAACTAAAAGCCATCCAAATTCATTGGCTTATTGGAAGAAACTCTGTCCTAAGTCTCGACTGCAAACTTTTACTTTACAACTCCATCTTAAAGCCAATCTGGTGCTACGGTATTCAACTATGGGGCACTGCCTCGGTCTCTAATATCGAAAAAATTCAAAGGCGCCAAAATAAACTTCTTCGAATAATCACAGCTGCCCCTTGGTATGTTAAAAACTCAAATATTCACAAGGATCTCAATGTTCCTTTAGTAAAAACTATGATTACAAAATATGCAGTAAAATATTTAAAAAGGCTTGAACAACACCCAAATCCACTAGCTCGAAATATTTTAAACCATGGCGGCCACACTCGCTTAAGAAGAAGAGACACTGCAGCACTTACCCAATTAGATGAGCGTTAAACACCTATATAAGTGAACAGAACCCGTGATGAAGAAAATTTTTGTCTGGCACTGGCAGGACATAAAATAACGTATTAGGTTAAGATTTGATTAATTATTGTTAGTTCATATTTAAAATATGAAGATTCAATAAAAAAAAATAATGAGAGAAAAAAAAAAAAAAATTTCACCAAATTCAACTGGACAAAGACTCAAGACCACTCACAGCTTTCTTTACACAACAGGGACACTACCAGTTTAAAAGACTACCATTTGGACTTAAAATTTCATCAAATAGTTTTCAGAGAATGCTTACAATAGCACTTTCAGGTTTAGATTCTGAAGCTTTTCTTTATGTCGATGACATAATTGTCTATGGATGTAGTTTGAATCACCACAACCAAAACCTTATCAAGGTACTGGACAGATTATATAGATACAATTTAAAACTGAATCCAAAGAAATGTTGTATTTTAAGACCAGAAGTAGTATACCTAGGACACTTAATAACAAAAGACGGTGTAAAAACAGATCCAGCTAAGTATGACGTTATAAAAAATTACCCAATACCTAAAAACGCAGATGAAGTTAGACGTTTCGTTGCATTCTGCAACTACTATAGAAAATTCATACCGAATTTTGCGGACATTGCAAAACAGTTAAACATGTTATTAAGAAAAACAGTAAAATTTTTATGGACAGATGAATGCCAAATTGCTTTTGATACGCTGAAAGAAAAATTAATGAACCCACCAATTTTGCAGTATCCAAATTTTGACAAACCTTTTATTTTGACGACTGACGCCTCCAATTACGCACTAGGAGCAGTCCTGTCACAAGGTGATATTGGCAAAGACTTACCAATTTCCTACGCCAGCAAATCCCTTCAAAAGCATGATATGAACAAACCCATAATTGAAAAAGAATTGCTCGCAATTCACTGGGGAATAAATTTTGTCAAACCATATTTATACGGTCGAAAATTCGTAGTAGTAACCGACCATAGACCATTGATATCACTATTTTCACATAAAAATCCATCATCAAAAATGACAAGAATTAGACTAGATTTAAGCGATTATGACTTTTACGATAATTTATAAGAAAGGGAAAATTAACTTTAATGCGGATGCATTATCAAGAATAGAAATAAACTCAGACGTACTAAAACAAATGATACCGTTGGAAAATGATGAAAATGAAAAGAAAATACTGATAACTACAAGGGCGATGACAAAGAAAAATGAAAATACAAATAAAGAGGCAAAAAAGATTAATGAAGATAAAGAAATAAATATGAATACAGAGCGCGCGAATGGAAGTAATATGGAAAGACGCATCTCTCAGGAGTCTGATCAACTTCTAATATGGGAATGCACATCCATAAATGACGTCAAGAATATAAAGAAATTACAGTTTAATAAGTTTGAAAATATAGAAGAAGTCGACATAACAATTGAAAATAATACTGTGCACGTAGGACGTGACGATAATTCATTGAAACAAGATTCGATTATGAAGAAATCACGTACTCAAAAGAATAATTATATGAATGAAGGTAGTAACGACAATTCATCAAAACAAGATTTGATTATGAAGTAGTTACATTCCAAGAATAATAATATGCATGCAAGATTCAGCGATGACTCAGCGAAACTAGATTCGATTCTGAGGAAACTGATATCTAAAATGAATAAAGAAAAAATAAAAGAATTAGCGCTAGCAAAGAGTGATAAGATATTTAAAGTATATACAATGAAAGATTTAAAAGAAGCATATGCAAAGATAAGAATAAACAACAAAAGTCCTCAACTAAAAATATTAATTTACAACGCCCTAACAAGAATAACAGATGACATTCTGAAATATAAACTCATCGATGAATTCCACAATGCCACACACGCAGGTCACTTAGGAAAAAGAAAAACAATAATTAAATTGAAACAGCGGTACATTTGGAAAAACATGAATAAAATGGTAAAACAATTCCTAAAATATTGTGAAAAGTGCAACATAAACAAGCAAACAAAACACACGAAAGAACCACTTACATTAACAGACACCCCAAACAATAGTTTTGAAGTAGTATCAATTGACACTGTAGGACCACTTCGCATTTCAAACGGATACCGATACATATTGACCATGCAATGCGAGCTAACGAAATTCGTTATAGCTCACCCAATGTCAACAAAAGATGCACTTACAACTGCCAAAACACTAGTAGAGCAACTAATATTAAAATACGGTAAATTCAAAACACTCAAATCAGACAACGGGACAGAATTCATGTAGCAAAAACTTTGTCTAATTTACTTTACAAATTTAAAATAACAAAAGAAACGATTTAATTTTATTAAAATGATTTATTTAACTGTGGCATTTGAAGATAAAAATACAACTGGACTTTTCTTTACAAAATTTAAATCGAGCAACTTAATATTTATTTGGTTATAAGACAAACTACATTTGTGGTGCAATTTGCTTTTAATAAATACCAACAATTGCATTCAAAAAAAACTTAACGAGAAAACTGGTTTTGATTTCATATGTATGTATGTAGGTACATACATACATATGTATGCATTCTAGCTAAATATTTGCATAAATTCTTTTGGGCAACAACAAGAACAAATGTGCATATTTATATATTATTTGTGCTACAGAAAAGGCAAAAATAAGTAAATTAAGGTTACGTAGGTGGATTTAAAAGTATATGTAAAATAAATTAAATATTATTTAAATGAAAATTTTAACAATAAACAGATAAAAAATATTACAAGTTTATTAAGGTTGTGATCTTATCCGACATGCTCCCCCCGTTGAAGCTCTTGATTCAACCATCATTTGAAGAGGGTAAGGGAGCCACCTTTGGTATTGGACGACGAAATGAGCCATTTTTTGATTTTAACTCAATCACTCGAACTCGTCCATCAGAGCCGGCTATAGTTTTGGTTACTCGAGCTAATAACCATTGTTGAGGGGGAGTGTTGTCTTCATGAATTACAACTAGCTGCCCTTCTGTGATGTTAGGTTGTATGTGGTACCATTTTGAGCGTTGTTGCAGCCATGAAATGTAATCACGGAACCACAAATGCCAAAATTGTTGCTTTAAAAATGAAATACGTTGCCAGCGGTTGAGCGACGTTTGTTTGGTAGCATCAAAGTTCTGGTCTGGTAAAGCGACTAGTGATGAGCCAATAAGCAAATGACCTGGTGTGAGCGCTTCGCCGTCATTCGGGTCATCTGACAGTGGGCAAATTGGGCGAGAATTCAAAATTGCTTCGACTTCAATGATAAGGGTCTGCAACTCTTCAAAAGTGAGGTGGGCTTGGGCAACATTTTTTACGAGCAGCGTTTTTACAGATTTCACGGCAGCCTCCCATAGACCACCGAAGTGTGGAGCACGAGGGGGTATAAAACAAAATTCAAATCCGGTTTGTGATGAGTATGTTCGTATTTCCTGAGCCATGGTTTCATGAAAAAACAACTGCTTCAACTCTTTCAGCTTATTGTGAGCTCCAACAAAATTAGTTGCGTTGTCGCAATAAAGCTTCTCTGGTATTCCTCTGCGACCAACGAACCGTTTGAGGCACAAAATGAAGTTGTTGGTGGACAAGTCAGACACCAGTTCCAGATGCGTTGCCTTTGAACTAAAACAAACAAAAACGGCAATATAAGTTTTATATGGAACTTTACCTCGAATCCGATAAGACGTTAGAAAAGGGCCACAAAAATCCACGCCGGTAATTAAGAACGGATGTTGAGCTCTGAAGCGGTCAGCTGGCAAATTACCCATGATTTGCTCTAACAATTTCGGCTTATAGCGAAAACAGTGAACACAGTCACGAACAACCTTTCTAACCACGTCTCTAGCGTTGATTATCCATACTTTCTGCCGCAAGATGCCCAGTAAAACCTTTGGACCTGCATGCAAATGACTTCGATGCAAATGTTCAATATATAATTTTACGAAACGATGGTTTTTGGGCAACAAAACTGGAAACCGTGCTTCGTACGGAATAGGAGCATTTGATAATCGTCCACCAACTCGAATTAAATTGACAAAGCCGCTACCAACATTGGTTTCATTGAGAAATGGGGATAATTTCTGCAGCGATGGATGAAGAATTTTTCCTTTAGCCATAGCCTTCAAGTCATCTGTAAAATAATGACGCTGAATGTGAGCAACGATTCTTAAAAAAGTGTGGCCTAGCTCGAGAGGTTGAAGATGAACAAGGTCCTGGGGCTTCAATGAATGGTCTACTGGGCATCTGTTAAATAAACGAAAAATATAAGCAATTATTCGAATAATTTTAAAATATGATGAATGCTTATTGATAACGCCTTCTATGATGCTTGATGTGATATCAGAGTATTTAAAAACAGCTGCCTTTCTGCATTCTAATGGGCTAACGGATGTCTCTTCTTCAGTAGGTGGCCAATTTGAATTGTGTTCCTGAAGAAAAGTTGGACCTCTGAACCAAATTGTATGAGGCAAGTCCTGAGCACTGCAACCCCGGGAAACGATATCCGCTGGGTTGCTTTTAGAAGGAACGTGTCTCCAAAATATACCTCTAGTGTTTTCTTGTAGTTCTGAGACTCGATTAGCGACGAAGCACTGTAAAGTTGATGAATGTAATTTTAGCCATTGTAGGACTATTTTTGAATCTGTCCAAAAATAGACTGATGAAACAAATTTTTCAATTTTTGGTTTGATTTTGTGCCATGTTTTGCTTAACAAAACAGCGGCACATAATTCGAGGCGAGGAAGTGATTGGGCCTTGATAGGGGCAACCTTGGATTTTGCGATCAAAAGAGAAGTTTTATAAGCACCATCAATGCAGTCGCGATAGTAAATACAACAACCGTATGCTCGTAGAGACGCGTCTGCGAAACCATGAATTTCTCCTCGGTATTCTAAGGTAGTAAGCACATATCAAGGTACCTCAATTTTTTCGATATTTTCAAGATCTTCTTGAATTTGTAGCCAAAGTGATTTAAGGGGATTACTGATGATATCGTCCCAGTTACAATTTTGGACCCACATTTCCTGGAGTAGAATTTTAGCACGAACAACAATTGGACTCAAAAGTCCAAGTAAGTCGTAAATTTTTGCAACGACTGACAAAATGGATCTCTTCGTGGGGGCGACAGCCTTGGGCAACTGGAATCGAAAACAAAACATATCCATTTTTGATTTCCAAGACATACCTAATGTTTTGGTGACGTCATCCTCAGTCATTTTAAATTGAATTTCGTCATCTTGGGTGTTAGTGATGTTGCCATAGTTGCTGTTCCATTTTGATAACTCCAGACCATGTAGTTCCAGGATTTTTACAAGTTCGTGTTTCTTCCTTAGCAACGTTTCCACGTCGTTGGATCCAGTAAGAACGTCATCGACAAAGAGGTCATCACGAAGAACTTGCGAGCCAAGTGGATAAGAGCTACCATATTTTTCTGCAATGAAAACTAAACTACGGATTGCTAGAAATGGAGCCGATGCCAAACCATAAGTGACAGTGTTTAACTGAAACACTTTTAATTCTTCTTCTTTGTTGCTTCTCCACAATATGAGCTGATACTTTACATCACGCTCATCGACGCGAAATTGGCGATACATTTTAGATATGTCAGCGGTGAGAGCAAATTTATTTAAGCGAAACGAAAAGAGCGTTGTAATGAGGTCCTGCTGAATTGTAGGGCCTACCATAAGAATATCATTAAGCGAATGATTCGACGAAGTTTGAGCTGACGCATCGAAGACAACTCGGATTTTTGTTGTAGTACTTTGTGGCCGAAGAACACAATGATGTGGAATGAAATAATTCGGGCCATTCAACGATTTATTGTAGGGCGACATGTGTCCAAGCGATAAATATTCGTCCATAAATTCGACGTACATTGATTTTAGAGTTGCGTCACGTTCCAATCGTCTTTCGAGCGACAGAAAACGTCTACGAGCCATTTCAAATGAGTCTCCTAATACTTCGGGCGACTTCTTGAACGGCAAACGAACTTCAATTCTGCTGTTTTGATCTATGCGCACGTTTTTCATGAAATGACGTTCGCATTCTTCTTCTTCCGGTGAATGTTTCGCTGGAGAATTAACGTACTCCTCAACTTCCCAAAACTTGGCCAAAATGGAGTCAATGTTTGAAGAACTAGTGGTGAGATTACATGTGGGCAGTGAAGATCTTGCTCCCGTGTTAAAAGTTCCACCAACTATCCATCCAAAAACTGTATTGGTGAGGCACGGCATACCTGCTCCCAATGAGATTCGTTTATCGAGCAACAAATCGAAAAATATTTCGGTACTAATTAACAGATCAACATGTTGTGGTTTGTAGAACAAAGGATCTGCTAGTTCTAGAGTCTGTGGTATTTTCCAATGAGATGTTTGAATGTACTCACCAGGTTGCCAGGCTGATATTGATTTGGTAACTGCAAAAGTAGAGGACCACTGGAATGAACTCACACGAGACTTTACTGTAGCGCAAACCGATGATTTAATGTTTGTGCGCACTTCGCCAATTCCAGAAACTTCTTGATAATACGGCTGAGACTTCAATCGGAATCTTTTTGCAGTTTCCTCTGAAATGAAATTAATTTCGGAACACGAATCAAGTAGAGCCCTTACCGGATGAAATGTGCCACTGGAATCCTTCAAAAGAACAACAGCAGTGGGAATGATCGCTCGTTTGAATGAGCGGACTACGAATGAGACTGGGTTGCTTTGATTTCCAGCTGATGGTTGAGGTTGAGCTTGTGATGTTGAATTGTCAGCATTCGCAGAACCAGAATTTTTGTGCAACAAAGTATGATGCAGAGAGTGGCACTCACGACAACGGGATTTCGATAAGCATTTCGACACCATATGACCTTTACGGAGACAATTGATGCAGCAATTATTGCTTTTTATAAAATTAAATCTTTCGGGAACAGCAAGCGATGAAAACGATGAACATGTTGATATATTGTGGTCCGAGGAGCTACAGTATGCACAATTAGAGTTGGTGTTTACAAAGGTGCGAGACGACTTGTTGGTGTTTGACTTTGGGGTTGCACCTTTCGATTTGTCATGTACTTCAACCTTTTTACCATGACTCTCCAAAAACTGACAGCGATGGCTTAACATGTCATAGCAGGTATCCCATGAAGGCAACGATTTGAAATCTTGTTTTTCATCATAGCTCATTTTAGAATCCGCGTCTAATTTTGATAAAACAATATGAGTCAAAAGTCCATTAAGAACATCCATCTCTGACCCGAGCGATAGAAGCGAACCACGGATCGCTGCAACAGTATCAATGATGTTTCGTAATGAGTTACTGTCACCCTTGGACATCGAAGTAATATTGAACAACGTAGAAATATGTTCTAGAAATATGAGCACCTTGTTATCATATCGGTCCTCCAGCCTCTTTAGCGCCGTTGGGTAATTCTCCTCGGTTACCTGGAATGGTTCCACAACTGCTAAAGCTGGACCCGACAAACAATTTAATAAATAATTAAATTTGTCGACGCCAGTTATTGAAGAATTTTCATGTACCATGTTGTTAAATGTGGTGATGAAACGTTTGTAATCACCATATTTTCCATCGATCTTAGGCAACTTAAGTGCGGGTAAACGAGTTTGATGTGGAGAACAAGAAACTGAAGCGTTGAATAATGTTTGATCCATTTGCATAGAGCCACGTTGTTTATTTAGTAAACCCATTATTTTTGCCTTAGCAATAATAAAACTTTCTTCAAAATCACTCCTTGCAGCATCGGTAGGGCTGAGTTGTTCGATTTGCCCTTGAATGTGACATAACTGTTTAAAATATGACTCCAAAATTTGAAGCCGACATTCCAAAATGGTGGAGTCAGAACTGTCGCCATCTTTTTCTACCTTTTTTTGAATGTTCGTAATGTTTCTCTTCATGTTGCTGCGTTGTTGTTTTAACATTACCAACTCTGAGCTAGCAGCAGCAGCCTCCGGTACACCATCAGCGTTGTTGTTGGCCATTGTCCTTTACAAATTGAGCGACAATTATATAACAACTAACGAACCACAACTTTATTTGACGCTTTGAAGTTATAAATCACTTTCGAAGCAAAAATTTTCAAAATTGTAAATGATATGAACAACTAGCAACGATAAAAGTTTCCGCTTAAAAATTACCAATTGTAATTTTCTTCTACAAATATTCGGTCGGCTGTAATAAGTTGTAGCCCAAAATCTCCGTAATAACAGCAATTGACGAGCGAATTAATAGAGCAACAAATTTGAAATTATGATACACCACACTGATAAAACTCCAATAAAATTTGTCACTATACTCACGCAACAAATTTGTAATAATTAATGTGCAGCACCGATGACAATCCAATAAAATTTGTGCTTTCTCGTAGCTCAAAAAAAAATCACTGCTTACGGCTTACGGATTAACTAATAATTTATGTAACTTCTTATTACAGACGGTCCTGTCACGGTCGCCTAAATGTAGCAAAAACTTTGTCTAATTTACTTTACAAATTTAAAATAACAAAAGAAACGATTTAATTTTATTAAAATGATTTATTTAACTGTGGCATTTGAAGATAAAAATACAACTGGACTTTTCTTTACAAAATTTAAATCGAGCAACTTAATATTTATTTGGTTATAAGACAAACTACATTTGTGGTGCAATTTGCTTTTAATAAATACCAACAATTGCATTCAAAAAAAACTTAACGAGAAAACTGGTTTTGATTTCATATGTATGTATGTAGGTACATACATACATATGTATGCATTCTAGCTAAATATTTGCATAAATTCTTTTGGGCAACAACAAGAACAAATGTGCATATTTATATATTATTTGTGCTACAGAAAAGGCAAAAATAAGTAAATTAAGGTTACGTAGGTGGATTTAAAAGTATATGTAAAATAAATTAAATATTATTTAAATGAAAATTTTAACAATAAACAGATAAAAAATATTACAAGTTTATTAAGGTTGTGATCTTATCCGACAATTCAAAAACGAACTAATGCGTAACATATGCTCGTTACTCGATATCAAACAGACATTTTCAACCCCTTACCACCATGAAACAATAGGTTAGAAATCACAGAGTCCTCAATGAATTCTTGCTAACAACAGCAAATGACTATGAATGGGATAAGTGGATAAATTACTTTACGTTTGCCTACAACACGGCACCACACATAGACACGGGTTACACGCCATTTGAACTGGTATATGGTAAATTACCATGTTTACCATCAGAATTCAACAATACAGAAGAAACCAAAATCTATAACTACGATGACTATTCAAAAGAATTGAAACAAAAACTAAAGTTTTCTTTAGAAAGAGCTAAAAAACTAACAATAAAGACAAAAGAAAAGAGAATACAAGACAATAAATATAATAATAGATTAAATTTAAATATAGGAGATTTAGTTTTAATAAAAGTAGAGAATAGAAAGAAAAACCAAAGCCCATACAAAGGCCCATATAAGATAATTAGACATAACGGTGTAAACACCATATTAGATTATAATGGAGTTGAAAAAGAATTCCATAACAACCAACTAAAACCATACATAGCATTAAGTACCAATAATTAAGTATATTATATTAAATACCATATGGGTTAATTCCAAACACAATGCTTTTTTTTCGTCTCAAGCTTTTTATTTCTTTCATGTAAAAGAAAATAAAAAAACAAAAACGGCAAGTAAGCTCTAAAATAATTAGCAACAAACAAAAGTAGTTGTTATTATTGTAAAACTTTCTGCTAAATTGTGCAAATGGTGCTTTAACTGTATATCATGCCTATTACATACAAATATACCTGTCTCCACACATGTTATTCATTAAGCAACATGGAAAAAGAGTTGAAAACAATAGAACAATAATAAAAAATTCAACTGTTTTTCAATGATTGTATTTATTTTTATTGCTTTTTCCTGGTTTTACCTGAAAAATGTTATCAATGTCATTTTGACGTTCTAATTTTACTTTGTCTCTGCGTTTTTCCCGTAATGTCACATTTTTTTTAATTAAGTCATAATCATTACTTGAGCTGTTTCGTTTGCTTTATGTGCATCGCTATTAAAAAGTGCAAGAAGTGATAAATTGATTAAGATAAAAAATAAAATAATAAAATCAATTATTTGGTGTTTTCAAGTGAATTTATAATCGCACGATGGTAAGTACAGCTAAAAATTTCCGTACTGTCACACAGTTATTTAATAAAAAATCGTAAAAAATAAAATAAATAAAAATGTATATTAATATATTACGAAGTTTTGATAACTTTTTCTTGTTTTTATTTTCCGTGAAATAACTTTTTAGAAGAAAAAAACAAAAAAAATATCACAAATTTCTTTACTGTCACTTTTAAGTAAAAAGGTTTTTTTTATTTTAAAAGCTTATTTCTCGAAAATTCTGATTGATTTCAATACTGTAGTTCTTTTGATGTAAAGATAATTTGTTATATTACTTTTTTCAATTTTTTATCAATTTTTTATGAAATATTCACAGATTCCGATGAATAGATTTGTTCATGAATTTTTTGTTAATATAATTGGATTACTTTTATTTTTTGTTTCGTTTTTATAAAAAAGAAAAAACAAACAGTAACCAAAAACAAAATAATGAATAAATGTTTAAGTTTTCGTTACACTTGAAATTTAAATTGGATTTTCTTTACTGTCACAAAAAATTCCGTACTGTCACTTTTTATTTTTTCAAGTTTCCAGCAAAATACAACAATTTCTTCCAAATTGTTTGAAGCAAATTTGTTACTTTAAATGTAAGCTGCACAAAAACAAATTTTTGGTAAAAAATTACTTTTTTTTAATTCTTGAATTATAAAAGGAAAAAAAAAGTAATTGGAATCTCTTCCAAAAATAACTTTTTGCTATTACTAACCCGTTTTTTTTAAGAAAAACATCCAAAGCTGGTAAATAATAAGTGAACGAATGCGATAGTAGGCTTTGTTCTAACATTTTTGCATTAATTTCTTAGTTTTGTAAATTTTTGTAAAAAGTGACATTCCGGAAAATATTTCACCAAAATGCAATAAAAAAGCAAAACAAATTTTTTTTAAAGAAACTAAAAGTCATTTCGCAATCTGCACAAATCTTAATGCAAGTAAACAATTTCAGAGAATGAATTCCTCAACCTTAAAAAAAAAAAAAAAAAAAATGCTCATGTACACTACTTTTGGAATTAACCCAGGGGTTAATTCCAAACACAATGCTTTTTTTTCGTCTCAAGCTTTTTATTTCTTTCATGTATATATACAAATAGACACTAAGAATCACAAAATTATAAAAATACTTTATATAAAAAAAAAAAAAAAAAAATTTTTTAAACTGTATAACATTGACGGTACTATGAAAATATCAAGAAAAATCAATCCCCTTATTTTTCTCTTAGCGGTGAGGGTGTAGTGTACCTCATAAGTTGCCACCGCATACCCTTAGACCACTCTGATAATTACATATGCCAACTAAAACAGAGTAGGGTATTTCACTGGATCAAATAACGGCAAACTGACTGACAACATATGTAATTATCAGAGTGGTCTAAGGGTATGCGGTGGCAACTTATGAGGTACACTACAATTTTATTTTGCCAGTTCAGTTTTATTTACACTGCCACATGCATATTAGTTATCAAAGTTTTTCTTGGGATTCAAAAAATTAATTAACAAGGTTTCGTTTAAATGTGCTAAATTCTCATTTCATACTATTGACAAACTGAAATTTATTGTTGAAGGGACAAGCTATTCCTAAGCGCATTTCACTGGTTGCATAGGCCAGATCGTCAGGAAACTTCATCCAAAGATTTTAGAAAAACTAAAGATATTATACAAATAAAACTGTTAAGCGAATAAGAATTATAAACCCCAGTTTTACTTGTAAAAATATCAAAGCTTAAACAAAAACAACAACAATAAAAAGTGAGTCTATCTTTTCTTAAAGTCCCGAATACAATTATTTGATTTTTTGTCAACTCTAAATGTAGTTGTAAGTGGGTAAAGAAAAACAAAAATAAAAACAAATTACTTTATTTTATTTTGCCAGTTCAGTTTTATTTACACTGCCACATGCATATTAGTTATCAAAGTTTTTCTTGGGATTCAAAAAATTAATTAACAATGGGCCTTATTCTGAATTGCGATGCGAAAGTTAATGCGACTCGAAAACATGCAAATACGAACACTTCCTATTCTGTGTTACGATGTTCGCAAAGTACTATTTTTTATTCGCATTTAAAATGCGAAAAGGTGGCAAGTCGGTATTCTGTATTGCGAAAACAAATGTCAGATACATATAGGCTTGCCAGACGTACTGTTTTCAGCAGTACGCGTGCTTTTTTTTACTATCTGTACTGCTTTCTGCATAACCATTAAAGAAGTACGCATTTGTACTTTATTTTAGCTTTTGTACTTCATTTTGTACTTTTTTTGTACAAAAATAAAACACGTTTATTTACACGTTTGTAAATAAAGTACAACAAATTTTCGACATCCACTTAAAAGACTGCAAATCGGAAAGTAATGTTTGAATTTTGCATTTTTTAATGGTTTGAAATGTTGCGTCATATACCAACTCGATGACGCCTGAAGTTTAAAGATTTTTAAAAAAACTTTCCAGCCGTAAAAGCTTACTTGTCGTTCCAAAGCTGTTGTTCACCTATTTTGAGCCAATTTTTTTTAAATTAAATTGATGAAGCAAACCTTGGCTTTTTATACCACATAGGAAACAGTATACACATTATGCATTAAAAAAAATAGGGAATAATGGCAACCTAACATTAGTTGACATGTTCTAGAAAGTAAAGCAACTTTGCGAAAAATTAAAACAACAAAAGAATCAAAAATGAATGATTTCATAGCCGAACTTGCAAATTAGCCACAGCTTTGATATTGAACAGGAGAATTGCCTTTTTAAAAAGCGTGTAGATAAGTTTCTATCGAAAACGAAACTTAATTTCCGAAAACGTTTCAGCCTAAACCACAATAAATTTGAAAAACTTTCCAATTTTAGCCATAATTCAAACATTTCAATTAATTTCTATAAATAATTTGTTCGTATCATTGAAAGATTTTGCTGAAAAAAAATTTGAAAAGAAAAACCCGTAGAAATTACACGAAAAGAATTTCTACAAAGTTGATTATTTCTCAATTCCGAAAATATTCGTATTTTCACTTCCTCATTGAAACAACTGAAAGAATTTTTAGTTCAATGTTTTGGAGAAAAGACCGAAGTTTAATTTCGATTGAAAATTAAGAGAGTGAATTAATAATAAAAACTAATTTTAAATACACCTTGAGTTTTTAAATTTTTTAAAAACAGAAAACGGTAAAAATGGCCTTGTTAGCGAAGTACAAAAAAAGTAATAAATATTTGCAATATTTTAAATTTACAATAATTAATTTGTTAAATTACAATAATGAAATTGTTAAATTAGAATAATTAAATTGTTAAACTAACACGTGCTTAAGTATATTAAATACTTAATATTAAAAAATATCTTATTTCGGTTCTTTATGAATTGCTACTCAATGCATTTAAGAAAATAAAATAAAAAAATTTAATGTACTTCTTTTTACATTAATGTACTGCCGTTTTTTTCTCGATGTACTGTTTTTATGGATTTCATATCTGGCAAGCCTAGATACATACGAAATTCGCAAAATATATTCGACGGCAAAACAGCATTCGCAAAGCCAAAAATGTAAGTGAAAAATAATAATTTTGTTTTTTTATTCTAACATTAATTGTTAAAATTATTCAGGGAAACAAACAGCAAGACCACAAAATCTCACCAATTTGAAATAATGGTGGAATTTATGATGAAACACAGCCAACTGGCAAAAGGTCATTTAAAAACATTAAATGCACGTCAGTCGGCAAATGCTTTGTGGCAGACATTAGCCGAAGAATTAAATGCAAGCGGACCGCCTGTTAGAGAAACTGCAGGATGGAAAAAGGAAAATATATAAATCACTGAAAAATAAAGTTTTCTAAAAGTATGTAATTTCAAATTTCATTTTAATAGGTTTGCGCTGATTTCAAGGTGCGCACTAAACAGAAACTAAGCGAAATAAAACAGATATTGGCGGCACTGGCGGTGGCCCATCAAAATTCAACCCGCTGACTCCTTTAGAGGAGAACGTGGTTGAGTTGCTGAATATGGAGGATTCTGTAAATGGGTTGACTGGCGCACTTTCCTTCGGGACAACTACTGACTCGTGTGAGCAAAATAATATTATAACTGGAAAAGAACAGTTGGAGGAATTGCCGTCAGAAGACTTACTTGCGGAAGTAATTGCTGATTCTGCAATGGAAATAACTTGACGTTTCCAAAGCTGCGAACAAGATCCAAGAAAACGTTCGCGATCAGTTAGCTTCTGCGATAGAGATGGGCTGCTTAAAAAACAAGTCGAAAACCAAATGACTCATCAAAAAGAATCTTTGGCTTTATTCAAACAAATAAATGAAAATTTGAAAAGTATAGGCCGATACCAGAGAAAGGAGTTCGAATTAAGGGAGAAAGAGTTTAATCTGGCAAGACAAAGATTTAAATTTGACAAAGAAAATGCAGCTGAAGCAAGCAAATTGACAAAACAAAAACTAGAGCTAAAAAAATGATGCTGGATGTCGAAGAGGAAAGACTGAAATGAATGTGATACACATATGTTACATGCATATATATATATATGCATGTAAAAAATTAAAACTTGGTATTTTGATTTTAATTATATTTTATTTAATATTATAAAAGTTCATGAGGATTGAGTAATATTTCGATTTATTATTCAAGAATTTTATATTTCACTATAGTTCTAAAGATTTAAAGGTTTTTATAAAATAATGTTTAGGCTCAAAGCTTTTAAGTAATTAAAGAAACTTTTTTTAAAAAGCAACTTCTTTTTGGTAATTAACATTAATTTTCTAACAAATTTTAAAACACAACTTTTAGTAATTTACTACTTTAAACATTTGTAATATGCAACTTGATAATACGACTTGATTTCACGACAACTTTATCACAACTGCCACTTGAAAAAGGTATGCTTCTTCTTGGCCTCGTAATTTGGCATCTGTAAGTCAACCACTGATGATAGCAGGGATAAACTTAAGTGTAGAATTGTAGAACTTTTACATTCGGCCATCCTGAAAATCATCTGTCCCAGATGACAACTCCTCATCCAACCCTTCAATATATTTCCATGGCTTCATATAATCAGAACTAGTGCATGTGTGTATAGGACCCTCAAAGTTAGCAGCTTTTTCAACGTCGTATCTATCATTTCGTTTTACCTTCGTAACCGAATAGGGACCGATAAATTCAATTCCAAGCTTCTTTCCGGATACGAATTGTGTCCTTTTTATCGCTACAAGATCGCCAACTGTATAAATCATCGCCAATTTTCTGTTTTTATCAAAATTTCGTTTTTGTGTGTCGTGTGCTTTTAAAATTTGCTGTCGTGCTTCCAAGCGTAATTGCTGTCTGTCTTCATCAAAACGCTGTATTAGTTCTTCTTGCAACTATTCGATTATTTTGCTACTGCAACCTAGTTTCATCTTAGCTCCAAACATCAGCTCGAACGGAGAAGTTTTCACAGAAGTATTCACACAAGAATTGATTGCTTTTTGCACTTGACCAATGTGTTTGTACCATTTCGTAGTGTCTTCTGATGAAAGCTTTGCTATAACGGATAAAACTGTACGATTGATTCTTTCAATCTGCCCATTGCCCCTCGGTACGCCAGTTGTCGTCAATACGTGTTCGATGCTATTTTGCTGGCTAAAATCTTTAAACAGTTGCGATGTGAAAGCTGAACCTCTATCGCTAATGATTCGAATCGGACTTCCAAATGTATCTGTCCACAGCTTCAAACTTTTTACGACTTCCTCAGCATTTGTGGTTTTTGTTGCGAATAGCCACACAAATTTGGAGAAAGCATCAACCAATGCCAATATATACTTATATTGCTTAGCCGTTGAGTCCATTGGACCTAAGTGATCTATGTGAAGCGGAACGTCGCCTTTTTCGATATAATGCATAAAACCATATTTTTTGCCAAGCTTTTTATTGTGAATGATACACTTAATGCAGTTGTTAATGATACGTGATACTTTTTTTCCATGTGTGGTATGTAAAACTGCTGTTTAATTTTATGCATTGTCGCCTGAAGGGCGAAATGACGTTTTTCGTGTGCATCTTTAATAATTTCAACTTCAATTAGTTTTGGTACAAAAAGTAAATCGTGTCCATCAACATTTTTATACAACAGGTTACCTTTAATTTTGAAATTTTCATATGGTGATGTTTTTAATATAGTAGTTATAGCCTTAATAGTTTCGTCTTCCTGCTGAAGTTTATGAAATCTTGCCGTTAATTCTGAGGAGATAATAAATACATTAACTGGGTATCTGCTTAATGAGTCGACGTGCTTCATCCTGTTAGCAGAACGATGTTCAACGGAATACGTGAAGTCTTGGATATACATTATCCATTGTGACACATCCCTAGGCAAGTCTTTTTTGCTATTGTTTGCTTAAATGCTGTACAATCAGTTATTAGTTTGCCCAACAAATAATTTCTAAATTTCTTAAGTGAAAGATAAGCAGCCTTTACTTCTAAAATATAGCTGTGTAGACGACCCTCCTGCGCAGAAGCTTTTTTGCTCCAGTAAAATACTGGATGTAGTTTATTTTCAAATTTCTGGAACAACGTCGCGCCAAAACCTTCTTTAGATGCGTCTGTATGTAGCTCTGTTTCTGCTTCTCTATCATAAATGCGTAAAACCGGTTCTTTTACTAGCGCTTGCTTCAGCATATTAATGGCATTGATCTCCTTTTCAGTAATTTTAAACGTAGCATCTTTTCTTAACAAGTCTGTGAGTGGATTAGCCATTTGCGAATAACCCTGAATAAATTTCCTGAAATACCCAGTCAATCCTAGAAATGATTGAATATCTCCAATATTTTTTTGAATAGGAAATTTTTCTACTGCCTTAGTTTTAGCTGCACCGGGCCAGATCTTTCCATATTTGATGTAATGCCCTAAAAAGTCTATCTGAGTCTTCATAAATTCACCCATTTAAATTTTAAGTCGTAGCTAGCTGCCGTCGACATCACCAATTTAAGCTTATGCAAACATTATTCTGATGATTTTCCGAAAATTACAATATCATCGATGTAAAGCTCCATAACGTCAGAGTTTATCAAATCTTGGAAAATAAAATTTACATACCTTACAAAATTTGCGGGTGAATTACAGAATCCAAAGGGCGCCTTATTAAATTCAAATATATATATATCAATATTGTTTAATTAATAATAAATGTGTCATCGTAGTCTGTGCTTTATGTCTACGTCAAAAATAAAACAAACTTAGCTGCTGTTACCTACTTACCGTCGTGGGTAAGCTGCGGCAGACTCCTTCTATACGCTGGTTACTGTGTTTTAGGCTATAGTTGATGTTATTGTTGACTAAAGTTGCTTTTGTTGTTGTGGTGTGGCTGACTTAAGTTGCTATTGTTGTTTTTGGGTTGAAGTCTGGATACTTTTGTTGTGGGTTATTCCGCTTTATTAACAAAGCCAGTTTCTTTGATCTCTATATTTAGCTTGATGCTTATATTTAGGAAGAAGTTACAGATGGGTTGGTTGTTTGAATACACTTCTCTTTGCATTTGTTGAGCAAGCCGCTATTAATATAATTTGTTTCACCTTAAGTTTTCCGAAAATGTCCTTTTATCATCAAATGTTTGTTTGGTTTATTTATTTAACGTTGTTAATTTATTTTACTGACACCTGTCGGTTTATTATGGGAAATTTTGAAGTATCCTTAAACAATTTTGCATGTTCTTTTTTTTTTTTGCTAATTTGTTTAGTTACGATTCAAAATAAAATTTCTCCATTGTTGTTCTTCCTGTTTTTTCCAGGGTTGAACCAAACTATACGCTGGATTACCGACAGAGTTTATGGTCGCCTTTTTTTGTTTTGTTATTTTAGATTTTATTTTGCAAATTCCTATAGGTAACCTTTTTTTTTTGTTGTTGGCGATTGACAGGATGGCTATTATAGGGGCTGACTACTATATTTGGACAATTCTTTGCTTTAGTTATTTAGAGACGTAGCTGTGGAGGAAGATGTTGTGCCGGGGCTGGATTCTAACTCTTCCATAGGGTGTAGAGTCGATCTGGTACTTGTCGTTGGAGTGGTTGAAGAACGTTGTGTTGTTGAACTGAAGTGCTTATATTAAAAGGTGTGCTTGTTGAGCCTCATAGAAACGCTTTTCCTTGGGCCGATCTCCCACACGTAATATAAGTAAATTGGAATGCCTGATTAAGGTATAGTTTTGTGTCTGGCTTTATTAATAAGACTATTGGTGGCACTTTCTCTGTTGTTGGCTTGAACCATGTACGACATTCATTTAATAATCTTTAAGCTCTATTTTTCTTTTTCTCAATGCATGGGTGAATTTTCTTTCTTTTACTTGCCTGATTTATTGTTAACCGTGAATTCACGTTTCCCGTCTCGGCGTAAAAAACTTCAACACGTTTTCGACTCAGCCCTCGCAAATGCAATCACCGCGCTTAACTCTGATTTTTCCCTTTTATAGAGGCGCGTGCCATTTTTTTCCTTTAATTGGCGCGTGCCTCGCGGTAGTCTAGTTTTATTCATTAAGAAAATTGTTTCTAATAATATTGAATTCATACATTGAAAAGGTTTTCAAATTTTAACTTAAAAGTTTATTCGAACCTCTCCGGGAAAGATTTTAGAATAAATATTTTAAAGAAATTTCATTCATACTAAACTATAACATTTAAAAATTCCAAGAAAATGCCATACGAGACAATTGAAAAACTTACTGAAAGACTAATCAGATCCTTGAACACCTCACCAAATAATTTGACCGTTCGGACAGATATTCGTCAGGGATTAAATGACACACAAAAAAGGCAAATAAGGTAAATGTTGAGTGAGGTATTAAGTACGCGACAAGATCCTATATTGAATGAAGAAATTCAATTCAAATATTTCAAGGCTAGAAGAAGTGGAAAAAATTCCCGACATTGTAAGGTGATTAAGGGAGTAGTACCAACTTCAATGTGAAAGGAAACCCCAGAACTAATAAATATGGAAAGTGAACAATAAACAAAAGCAATTAAAGGAAAATTAATGTTTCTTAAAAAAGCTGGAAAATAAGTTTAGAACCGAAAAATAAAGAAACTAAAGAAACTCCGAATATCAACATATGTATTCAACAAACCAACAGGAAAAGATGTCAACATTGCTGCAGATATTTATGTAAGAAATAATTTTAAGTACTTATGAGACTCTAAAACATCCTCAATAGTAGTATGTATAGGGGATTCTAATGAACTTTTTCCATACAAATTTGGGAGCATGCCAGTAGGGGCTTTCACAATCTGTAAGCATCCATACAAAGTTGGGTGCATATCATAAGGGTGATTCACAGATTGTGAACCCCTTACTGTTTCCATACAAATTCGGGAGCATACCTTGATGGGAGTATGTATACATTTCTAATAAGAAGTGGTAAAATATATTGTAATTAGATCCCTACACGGTTTGGGATCATGTCTGGATGTGAGTATATGTACATTTCTACTGAGAAGTGGTATAAATATATTGTAATTGGCTCCCTACAAAATATAATTCATGCCTGGATTTGAGTAAGTAATTATAATTGTATAAGAAAATTGATTTTATTTATCCGTCTGCCCGTCTAAATGGCTAATTTAACAATAAAATAATTTATGTCTGCATCGCTAAAAATTTTTTGTATGTAACAAATAAGAATAAGTTAAAACCGTGTTTCCTTCCCTGTGATGAAACTTTTTTTTGTAATATAAAACCTTTTTAATTTTCGAATGTGTGATGATGTCTACGATTGGTACGCTACACTGAGCCGTGTATGTGTGTATATTGTTGTGACTTTATCGTATCGTAGTTTGCGGTTTGTGATTTACAAGTCCCTCCACTTGATTGTGTGTGTGTGTGTGTGCATGTGTACCCAGCGGGAAAAAGAAGGAGTAGGAAGGCCTTCTAGAAGGCCTCTGAACCCCTTCTTTTGGATGTACAAGGCCTTCTTGCTCCATTCCATACTCATATCTTTTTTACACACGTTGTCATTGCGGAGAAGGCCTTCCGCTCTCGCTTCTTCAGCAGGTACATAAGAAGGTTAACGGGACCAAAAAAAAATTGATTTTGCTTTTGCTTGTGCAAAAAAACAATACAAAAAATGTTACTCCCTTCTCATAGAAGCGAGTGTGGAAGGTATATCTTATCTTTTATACGAAAGAGCCGAGGCCTTCTATGAGGCCTTCTTTAGCAGTTAGATAAGAATAGTACCCAGCGGGAAAACTCAGAAGACCTTCTTACTTCAGGCCTTTTTAAAGGCCTCCTTAAAAGATTTTTTGATTCAATTACTATTCTTATCTAACTGCTATAGAAGGCCTCGGCTCTTTCGTATAAAAGATAAGATACACCTTCCACACTCACTTCTATGAGAAGGGAGTAACATTTTTTGTATTGTTTTTTTGCACAAGCAAAAGCAAAATCAATTTTTTTTTTTGGTCCCGTTACCCTTCTTATGTACCTGCTGAAGAAGCGAGAGCGGAAGGCCTTCTCCGCAATGACAACGTGTGTAAAAAAGATATGAGTATGGAATGGAGCAAGAAGGCCTTGTACATCCAAAAGAAGGGGTACAGAGGCCTTCTAGAAGGCCTTCCTACTCCTTCTTTTTCCCGCTGGGTAATTGAATCAAAAAATCTTTTAAGCAGGCCTTTAAAAAGGCCTGAAGTAAGAAGGTCTTCTGAGTTTTCCCGCTGGGTAAATGTGGTTGTCGTGTCTGTGTGTAAATGCGACTATCGTGGTTGAGATGCGGGTCTTTGTTAGATCTTCGTAAAGAGTAGGGGGTGTGTAGATACAATCCTGTCGGATGGTATATTTTTATAATATGAAACCTTTTTATTTTTCGAACGAATTCTACATATGTACGTGACAAATTTAAATTTCATAAAGCTTTTTTATAACAGTCCTCATCCAAAAATTCTTAAAAAAAAAAAACAAAGAAATGTGAATAATAGTTGAGCATATGCTACGGTTTTTGATTATTTATCTAAATACTTATGTATGTATATAAAAATGAAAAATGTTTGTATGTTTGTTTGTTGGCTTAGGAGTCTAAACTACTGGGGCGATTTACCTGAAATTTTACCCTCCATAGGATGCCAATATTAAGTATCGCTTATCTTAAAAGCCACTGCAGCCAATTGCTTTAACTCTTTGTAGTAAAATCCTCTTAGCCGCAAAATTTAAATTATACATCATAAGACGCCAATGTTAAATTTGGCATATCTTAAGAACTGTTATATTGATAATGTTCCAACTTGGTAGGAGTCACTCTTATAGTAAACTACACCTTTGAAAATAAAAATTAAGGGTTTAGGCGCTGGAGGGGAGAAATACCCCCATAGGTTTTATATATTAGATATCAGCAGGAGAAGTTTTACCCTCAAAGGACGCCAATATTATTTATTTATTTATTTATTTCGTAATATAAGCCACTGAGGCCAAATACATATTACACAGCACTTAGTACCTAAGTATTACATCAGAGAACTATAAGTATAAAAAAATAAGCACATATATATATATAAAGGCACATTATATTATTAATAAAATCTAATAACAAACAATCTCAATTCATTCGCTCCCCCGAGCATAAAAAAAATCACAAGGACATATATTAATATTGATTAATATGAATAAAGAGTTAAATTCGGTCCAAATAGGGAAGTGCGTATATGCTACATTTTCAAGCAATACATAATAATAACTACTAATTTGCATCCGAAAAATTCGCCATTAGTTTCAATCTGAAAGCGTTATTAGAGTGCGTGAAGGTACGTAATTCTAATGGTAGGTGGTTCCACTGATAAATAACTCTGACAAGGAAAGATCTAGCAAATGCTGATCTAACAATTCTAGGAACAATAAGGTGTGGGTTTCTAGTACGAGGTGAGAATAGAAAAGCATTACGAAGTGCCAAGGGCTTGCCACTTTTTATAAGCTTATGAAACAGACTTAGGTTGCGAAACGATACTAGTTTATTAAAAGAGCAGCCTAGAAAACTCTTTACAAAACCAGAAATATGGTCCCTACGTCGAACATTATATACAAACCTAACAACTGCATTTACCAAACGTCTCAATCTGATAAGAAGGAAACCAACAGTACCAGATATTACTTCAAACCCATACAGAACCTGTGACATCAAAACCGCATGCGCTAATCTCTTCCTAACGTGAAAGGGTAAAAATATACTTGAACAGTAAATTCTCCGCAACGAACCCCAAACTCTCCCCGACAACGAATCAATATGATTACTAAAACACAGCTTCTTATCAAGAGTAATTCCCAAACATTTATGATTATCAACAAATTGAACTTCATCATTACCCACAAAAATATCCATGGTAGTAAAAAAACGAGACGTGGGGCCAAACATCACTGCTTTGGTTTTCCCTGTATTAATCGACAAATAATTGTCGACAGTCCATTGTCTTATGTTTTCTAAACACAAGTTAATATCATACTCAAAAACTTCATTAAATCTTCTATTCCCTCTAAAGAGCAAAAAAACGTCATCAGCAAAAATAAAAGGAGTTCAGTGTATAGAGGTAATTACATTCGATAGATCGTTTATATACAAAATAAACAGAAGAGGACCCAGAACTGAACCCTGGGGGATACCAGCATGAAGGGGAAGTCTTTCAGAAACAACATCATTAGCAACAACGAACTGAGACCTACCAGTTAAATAAGACATTAGAAGCCTGCAGGCAGTCCTTGAAAATTGGAACTCACTCGAGAGTTTACGTATAAGCCTTGAAAAATTAATTGAATTAAATGCTTTGGAGAGGTCCAAGGAAATTAACACACTCAATTTATCCTCATTAATATTACCCCTTATACTGTCAGTGAGGCTTAATAGAAGGCAGGTAGAGTTTAAGCCATTACGAAATGCATACTGAGATTCAGAAATTTTATTAGATACCGAATTAACCATTTGCTCCTTAAGAACATGTTCAATGACCTTTGACAGTGCTGGAAGTATAGAAATAGGTCTAAGATCATCAGGACTACGAACTACTTTAGTCTTAGGTATAGGGACAATACGAGCAACTTTCCAGGCAGATGGAAATATAGACGTAGTTAAAATCGAGTTAACCAAGTGTAGAATAGTATCAGAAATGAAAGGAAAAACAAGTTTCAAAAATTTAATAGGCACTCCATCTATGCCAACAGATTTAGAATTAACCTTATTCAAGGCCTCAAATAGTTCCATCTCACTTATACATGAAAATGAAAAGGACTCAGGCGAGGTTTCAGGATGATCAAAGATGAAATCATTCGTAGCAGGAGCACTAGAGCCTACAAAGTAATCATTCATAGCATTGCAATCCATATCTAGACAATAATTCCCATTCCCAATACAACCAGAACCTCTTATTAAATATCGCGTATCTTAAAAACTGTTATATTGATAATGTTATAACTTGGTAGGAGTCAATATTATAGTAAATTATACTTTTGAAAATAAAAATAAAGAAGGTAGGCGCAGGAGAAGTAATACATAATATGCATGATATAAAATATCGCGTAACTTCAAACGTGGCTAAAGCCAATATTATGGTAAATTATAAATTTTAAAATAAAAATGGACGGGAATAGACGGAGGAAGAACAGTTACCAATTCACAAAATCTATTTTAAATTTTTTTTACTAATTTTATTTCGATGAGGGTAGCAAAGCGCACCGGGGTTAAGCTAGTATGAAATAAAATGCAAGAATTTAAACTTAGAAAAAATAAATATTTTATAAAATCTGCTAATTGTTCCTTTTCATAAGTGTCTTTTTTAGGAATATGAAACCTTTTTATCTTTCGAATAAATTTTACATTTTTACGTGATAAATTTAAATTTTATTAAGTCTCAAAATTTTCAGAAAAACAAAGAAATATGAGCCATGCATATGCATGATTACAATTCATGAAAAAACAAAGATAGCGCTAATGCTACGGTTTTTGATTATATGAAATAAAATAATGCAAGAATATAAACTTAAATAAATAAATAAATATTTTATAAAATCTGCAAATTGTTTCTTTTCATAAGTGTCTTTTTTTGTAATATGAAACCTTTATATATTTCGAATGAATTCTACATATGTACGTGACAAATTTAAATTTCATAAAGCTTTTTTATACCCTTGACCACAGGTGGAAAAGGGTATATATAAGCATGTCATTCCGTTTGTAATTTCTACAATAGTAGTCTTAGACCATATAAAGTATATATATTCTAGGTCCTTATGAGGAGAGAAGTTGATTTAACGATGTCCGTCCGTCTGTCCGTCTTACGTTGGATATGTGTTTTCCGGAGACTCCAGACATGATAGCGGCTAGGTTGTTTTAGATTTATGTTACATATAGTACACCATTTTAAATTCAGCAAGATCGATCCACAAATGGCTGAGATATGACCAAAAAACCACGACTGCCTCTAACTTTTCCCAAAAATCCCTTGCTGTTGTTGTATTTTTATTACTTTTTTCTGTATATCTGGAGAATGGCAAGAGCCAAAGTTTCCAAGTTAGGTACAAACATTTAATTTATAAATACACACCATCCCACAAAATGTAGGCGGGATTGGAAAATTGTATAAAAACCTGAATTTTTTTTACTGTTATATGACCTAGGGTTACGCCTTATATATAAAAAGATCGGATTTTTAGTAGAAAATATTTTCTGAAAAACTCGGGAAAATCCATTCAGATACCAAAAAGTTATGACCAAAATATTAATTTTTTTTTGAAAAATATCCATTTTCGGGAACCATAGATCTTTCCGAGTCCAAGTTTTATAACCAAAATAACTGGAAAATTTCTTCTTTAACACGTCGGTATATCAATCTGTCAAACCGGTTAAGTAATAGCAGAGTTATGACCAAAATACTGAAATCCCAAAAATTACTCTTTTTATAATTAAGTTTGTTTTTTATACCCTATAAAGTATATATATTCTAGGTCCTTATGAAAATCGAAGTTGAAATCCGGTTGTCGTCTCAACTTGCTATATATTAATTAAACTTCTAATATTGTGACGGCGACTGTTTTGCTTGAGGGTATTTGGTAAATCGTATACAACATATATATGTCTATTTTACTGTTGTTTAGATTTTATAAGTCTATTATACTGTAATGGGGTGTTTTATTTCGGATATAGTTGGCGTTGCTTTTGTTGATTTCCAAATTTTTTTTAATTTAATGAAAATTTTTTCATTAAGGGAAAAATTTTGGGAATTAAAGTTGCGGTGAAGAGGAGAGAAAGAAAAAATAAATTACAAATTTAAATTTGTTCCATAAGAATTTTGAAATCTCTTGAACAAAAATAAGTAAATTGGGGGACTGTGTTCCATTTCAATAATCGGAACGGTGTGTGTCTGCATTAATTGGTAAGCGGTTGGTTGATAAAGGTAATAAATTTTCGGTGGCTGACTTTTAAATTTTTTGTTTTTAGTTTTTCGTAGAATTGACTTTGATTGCCAGTTAAAAATTACCCGTTTGTGTCCAGTTGGTCTGGGGGAGGATAAGAAAAGGGAAAAGAACCATAGTTAGCTTGTCTACAGGATATTGGGACCATAACCAACATATTGCAAACGATTGGGTTAAAGGGACCAACATCCAATCTGAGATCTTGCTTAACAAGCAATTCATCCGCCTGGAGCGCGGTGGATGCTGACACCGTAGAACCGCATACATACATTAATAGGTTCACAATTAGAATGACCATGATCGCCGAATAACTAACAATCAAAAATTTTGTTTTTAAACGTCGAATTTACAGCACTTTAGTGCGTGAAGAAATTTTTATTTGTTGTTAAGTACTTCTTGAAGTGACCAGATTTTTAACATTTTGATTGTCCTGAGCATATAGAGAAAGAGGACAAAATATAGGAAGAGGGAAAAAATCTCTACTTATTGGTTTGCCTGTTACGTTTTGTTTTTTTTTACTATACCGTTAATTTCCCATTAATATTTCGTTTTATAAATATGCCGGTATTTCTTAACTCCATACAAATTAATTAAAAATTCAAATTTAAATTACCTTCAGACATCATAACATTATACTACATACGGTTACCAATAAATAGTGAACCTGTAGGTTTTTTTTTTTGTAAAAGCTATAAGGATAACAACAACTAGTCTACGGTCATCGGGCGCCTGCTGACATCGGTGGACATGATAATGTAAGTGATTATTTTGTTTTCCTATTTTTTTTTTTTTTAATTTCGTATACGTTATATGAATAGAACGGTCATAGCATAACTATTCTTTTGTTGGTTATCAGACATTCATAATACATTGCTAAACTACACTCTACATTCAGTAAGTAAAGTTTTTTTTCGTTTTTTTAACGTTAAAATCACCTCATTTTCAATTAATTCTATAATAGTAAACCACTTATTATTATTTTAGCATAGTCCTAACAAACTTTTGTTTAGGTCATTTTAAGTTTTAGTTTCTATTAATTTGTTTATTCCACTGCCAATAAAATTGGCTATTTGTACTTATTTAATTCACTGTTAACTAATATAAACAGAAAATTAAATAGTAGCATTTAGATACATACCTACTACTTATATGATTATGAATAAATTTTATTGTTAAAACATGGAATTCTAATTTTTTCTTTTTTTTAACCAATATTGCAAAAGGTGGAGTTATAGTTATGGTAAAGGGTATTTAATTTTTTTTGTATGCATTGGGCTGACAACATGTAATTTTCTTAAGGTCAGCATGGCGGGTGGGCAAGGACATGGGTAGTAAATAAAACCGCAAACTACCCTTCAGTCATCAACCTTTATTCGTTATTATTTTGTTGTATCCTCTCTTCCTTTTCAATGTGAATTACATCTAGTATTAGCTACCTAAAATTTTAATATCTCCGGTAACATAATCAAAAATGTTTACATGGGAACTCAATTAAACCCCTCCCACTGACGAGCACAGCCGAATCTAATAGGTAGCCTCGTTCCCAAATTTAGAAAGTCCAAATTCAGAATCGTTACAGGAGTATTTGGCGCCCAACGTGGGGCCTCAGTAGTCGTATTTATATTAGGATTTTGTGCATTTTCACCTAGATACTGAGGGCCTTTGAATCATTTGTGGGTGATGTTTCATATTGTTTCTTTTATTATTTTTTTTTTTTTTTGGTTTCTTTTATGTAGTATTATTTGTTAGGTTGGATTAATTTTTCAGCACAGGAGGTATTATGATAAATTCCTCACCTGACAAGTATTATGGAGATTTAATCAGGGTTTGGGTTCGAACTTGAGGTGTTGAATTGGTTTATGTCAACTCAATTGTCGTTTGATCCTAACTCTTAATTTTTTTTTATTATTTCACTATAGTTTCTTTTCCCCTTCTAGTTTTGTTTTTATTTCTTTTTCCTTTTGACTTTTTCTGCTGTTTGGAACTAAAATATATTGCTTTAAAGCGATTATTTTCCCGCAGCGAATTGTTATTAGCTCTGTTATTCACCTCAAACTTAATTTGTTTTGGACTTTATGCTATTTGGCATCTGTCAAATACTTCCGGAAATTAAGTTTTATTATGTTTTGTTTAGTAAGTTGATGATTAATATTTAATTTTTTTTTTTTTTTTTTTTTTTTATTTAATCCTACCATTCTATACACTTCACCGAGTAGCTTTGGTTCTGTAATATTGTTAAACAGTTCATTATATTTTTTTTTTTTTTTGTATAGGGCATATCTGTTGCCTTACATCGGGATTATTTTTTTTTTTTTTTTTTTGAGTTGTTTTTTTTGGTTACCTTGATTTGGTTGGATTCATATTGCTTGAGAATTTTGTTGTTGGTTTGTCAGTATTGTAAGTGAACTCAATTAGTTTGATAATGCCAATAGTACGTAGTGTGGGGGATATACCGTCGCTGGTGGAACATATGGATGCAAATACTACGTTTCCACTCGATTCGGGAAATCCGAGGAATCCAGTGGGAAGGCCACGTACCCGCCAACAAGTTCGTATGGAGGCTGCGGCTGCAAGTAGTATAGATGACAATAACGTACAGCGATTTGTGGACGATTCATTAAGAGGTTTTAGGGATGAGGTTGTCAATATGATAACGGAGGGATTTCGGGGTTTGTCAATGGCAAATCCGGGGCCTACCCATTCGGACAGACCTTCTGTCAACAGGGATTGTACAGATGAACAGGAAGGAGAAATTTTCGAAAATACTCATTCTCGGAATGGACAGTATGGACGTGGGAATCATAGCAGGATGTATGCTAGAGGGGATATTGACCGTAATTCAGAAAGAGTATTGAACATCATACGCAATTGGAGAATTAGGTTCACTGGTGACGTATCGGAATTCACTGTAGATGAATTTATTTATCGAATTAACACTCTTACGGTTGCGAACTTACGCGGTGATTTTAGTATGTTGTGTGAGCATGTTCACATTCTTTTTGAAGGAAAGGCATTGAAATGGTTTTGGCGTTTCCATCGAATCTGTGGTGACATAGTTTGGGACGAATTATGCGAGGCTCTTAAGCGGCAATACAAGGACTACAACACGGACTTTGATATCAAGGAGGAGATTTCGCGAAGAAAACAACGTGGTACTGAAACCTTTGACGAATATCATGACGCGATTATGGTATTGTGCGACAGGCTCCGAGTACCTTTATCGGAGTACGAATTATGTGAAACCATGCAAAGGAATTTAAGACCGGAGGTGAGGCATGAGTTGTTGCATCTTGAAATAACTCATGTTGCCCAACTTCGAAGAGCTGTCCGTAGACATGAAAAATTTGTGAAGGACATGACTGGGAATAAACTTTTGTATCAAAAAACGCATGTGTCAGCTGTTGATGACAGTGATGTTGACGTGAAGCTTGACCACAACTTAGAAGATATCAATTCTGAAGTATGTTTGATAGTTAGTAATGGCCACTGTTGGAACTGTGATAAAATTGGCCACAGTTTTATCGACTGCCTGGAGCCACGGACTGTATTCTGCTACGGTTGCGGAGCAAAGAATACATATAAACCGAAATGTCCAGTTTGTATTCGGAAACAGGGAAACGCCTTAAAGGATGTCCGGTCGAAGAAAGACGGGCATCCCAAACAAAATTAAATAATTATGCTACAATTCTACCTGATACAACCGACTTGATTACGACCTCAAATTTACCGAAAGTGAACCCTGATTAGGAAGAAAAACACCCTCTGCAACGACCTTACCATATGCGACTGGTTGAGTATAAGCGTGCCAGGAATAGGATTTTTAATCTTGATTCCATTGTTAAACCTAATCGATCCTCAAGGAGAATTCGTGATTACTACAAGCGTAGAAAACTTTTAAGAAAGTGTGTGATATCTTCTGTGCTTAAAGAAGCTAATGACAACAGACCGTATATATTGTTGAAAATTCAGGGTAAAGACTATTTCGCACTACTGGATAGTGGGGCAAATGTCAATGTGATTGGTGGGAGATTATGCTCCGAAATTGTTGAAACCAAGAATTATTTCCATGGTGTGGGGAACGTCAAAACAGCGGACGGACAAAAACAACGAGTGCTGGGAAGGGTAATGTTGGAGATTTCATATAATGGATACACTAAATCAATAGAATTTTTGCTTATACCATCAATTACTCAGGATATCATTTGTGGTATAAGTTTTTGGGAACATTTTGGTATTGAGATTGTTTTTATGAATGTTGTAAGTGAAATTGTTTCGGATATAGACACTGATAAAATACCCATGACTTCTCTGCAAGGGCAGAAATTACAAAGAATAATTGATTCCTTTCCTAACTCTGAAATCGAAGGGTTAGGATGTACGTCACTGATAGAACATAAAATCGATACGGGTGATGCGATTCCGATCAAACAGAGATTTTACCCCATTTCTCCAGCTAGGGAAAAACTCTTGTGTGGGGAGATTGATAGAATGCTGAAATTAGGGGTCATTGAAGAGTGTCCCACATCTCCATGGTCCTCACCGGGGGTTTTAATCGTTAAGCCTGGGAAAGTTCGATTCTGTTTGGATAGCAGAAAATTAAATACCGTGACCACAAAGGACGCATATCCTATTCCGAACATTGACGGACTTATCTCGAGGCTTCCTCCAATTTATTATATTTCTAAAGTGGATCTAAAAGATGCGTTTTGGCAAATTAAGTTGGATGAAACCTCAAGATCGAAGACAGCTTTTACAATCCCTAATCGGCCATTGTATCAGTTTACAAGAATGCCGTTTGGATTGTGCAATGCACCACAAACAATGTGTAGACTGATGGACCGGGTCATTCCGTACAATTTAAAGACAAATGTTTTTGTTTACCTCGACGACCTTCTTATTATCTCTAAAGACTTTGACGAACACATTCGCCACTTGCAGGAAGTGGCGTTTCAACTTAGAAGTGCTAATCTGACTATTAATGTAAAGAAAAGTAGTTTCGCTATTCGACAGGTACAATATCTTGGTTATATTGTAGGGGAAGGTACATTAAAAGTCGACCCGGGTAAGGTAAAAGCTATTTCGGAATTTCTAACACCCAAATCAGTACGTCAAATTCGCCAATTCCTCGGCATGGCCGGCTGGTACCGTCGGTTTATTGACGATTACGCTTCCGTTTCTTTTCCTCTGACAGAACTATTGTCTAAACGCAAAAATTTCTTGTGGACTGATGAGGCCCAAAAGTCCTTTGACGCTATTAAAAATAAATTAACATCTGCACCAGTATTAGTACATGCTGACTTTGAAAAACCGTTCATTCTCCAATGCGACGCAAGTACTTACGGTATTGGGGCCGTGTTGGCACAACTTGACAATGAGGGAAACGAGAGGCCGATTGCGTTTATGTCGAAAAAATTAAATAAGGCTCAAAGAAATTATTCGATTACCGAATTAGAATGCTTGGCAGTGATTTCGGCCATTAAAAAGTTTAGGGCCTACATAGAAGGTCATACATTTAAAGTAATAACGGATCATGCAAGCCTCAAGTGGCTTATGAAGCAGAGGGATTTGTCAGGGCGCTTGGCTAGATGGTCTCTAAAATTACAAGGATTTGATTTTGACATCGAACACCGAAAAGGTAAAGACAATATAGTACCGGACACACTATCAAGAGCTTATGAAAACGAACCAAATGTGGATGAGGTCGAATTGGAAATCCTTCCATCCATAGACCTAGAATCTAAAGCTTTCGAAAGTGACGGTTATTTACGTTTGAAAGAAGAATTAGTTAGTTCTCAATTTCCAGACTTTCGTGTGGTGGATAAGTTTATTTACAAAAGAAGCAATTTTTCATCTGGCGTGGCAGATGAATCGGAATCATGGAAGCTTTTCGTTCCAGAGGATCTAAGAAGCAATGTCATGTATGCAGCACATAACACCCCTAACACAGCTCATGGTGGTATAGCCAAGACAATTAACCGTATTCGTCAATATTTCTATTGGCCTCGGCTAGTCACCGATGTAAAGACGTACGTCATGAATTGTACTTCTTGCAAGACATCGAAAGCACCAACAACATCCCTTAAACCACCCATGGGTGAAATGGTGAACACGGAAAGACCATTTCAACGCCTTTATATAGACCTTATTGGTCCTTTTCCGCGGAGCAAAAACGGAAATATAGGCATACTTATTATTTTGGACCACTTTAGTAAATTTACCTTTTTGAAGCCTTTAAAGAAATTTACAGCCAAGCCGATCATAGACTACCTTAAGAATGAAATTTTCTTTTGCTACGGTGTTCCAGAGATTATAGTCTCTGACAATGGGAGCCAATTTAAGTCCAAAGAATTTAAAATGTTACTTGATAAGTTTGGCACAGAACATCATTATACAGCCATTCACAGTCCGCAATCTAATGCAAGTGAGCGAGTTAATAGATCAATTAACGAAGCTCTTAGATCTTTTATTACAAACGATCAACGTATGTGGGACGAGTTTTTGCCTAGTATAAATTGTGCATTACGCAGCAGCGTACACCAGACGACAGGACGAAGTCCGTATGAACTGGTTTTTGGTCAGTCGATGTTGACACATGGTCGAAACTATTCAATTTTAAGAAATTTGGAACTTTTGGTGGAAACGGACACAACAATTGAAAGACAGGACAATTTTGCTCTTCTACGGGACTCTATACGGAAAAAGATAAAGGAGGCGTATGATCGTAATGCTAAATTTTACAACTTAAAATCTCGGAAGCGAGAATTCAATGTTGGTCAAGTAGTTTTCAGGCGAAATTTAGTACAGAGTTCATTGGCAACCGGTATTAATGCGAAACTTGCACCAGTCAGTATAAAGGCAATAGTAAAACGTCGAGTAGGTAATGCCAATTATGAGCTGGAGGATGTAATTGGAGGCTATACTAGTGTTTACCACTTAAAAGATATTTGGACCTAATTGTGGTTTTTACCTACTTATTATTGGTGTCTTGTTTTTCAGATTAAATTCTGCACCTTTGTTTGGTTTTAATCTGCTTTGTGACGGCGACTGTTTTGCTTGAGGGTATTTGGTAAATCGTATACAACATATATATGTCTATTTTACTGTTGTTTAGATTTTATAAGTCTATTATACTGTAATGGGGTGTTTTATTTCGGATATAGTTGGCGTTGCTTTTGTTGATTTCCAAATTTTTTTTAATTTAATGAAAATTTTTTCATTAAGGGAAAAATTTTGGGAATTAAAGTTGCGGTGAAGAGGAGAGAAAGAAAAAATAAATTACAAATTTAAATTTGTTCCATAAGAATTTTGAAATCTCTTGAACAAAAAGAAGTAAATTGGGGGACTGTGTTCCATTTCAATAATCGGAACGGTGTGTGTCTGCATTAATTGGTAAGCGGTTGGTTGATAAAGGTAATAAATTTTCGGTGGCTGACTTTTAAATTTTTTGTTTTTAGTTTTTCGTAGAATTGACTTTGATTGCCAGTTAAAAATTACCCGTTTGTGTCCAGTTGGTCTGGGGGAGGATAAGAAAAGGGAAAAGAACCATAGTTAGCTTGTCTACAGGATATTGGGACCATAACCAACATATTGCAAACGATTGGGTTAAAGGGACCAACATCCAATCTGAGATCTTGCTTAACAAGCAATTCATCCGCCTGGAGCGCGGTGGATGCTGACACCGTAGAACTGCATACATACATTAATAGGTTCACAATTAGAATGACCATGATCGCCGAATAACTAACAATCAAAAATTTTGTTTTTAAACGTCGAATTTACAGCACTTTAGTGCGTGAAGAAATTTTTATTTGTTGTTAAGTACTTCTTGAAGTGACCAGATTTTTAACATTTTGATTGTCCTGAGCATATAGAGAAAGAGGACAAAATATAGGAAGAGGGAAAAAATCTCTACTTATTGGTTTGCCTGTTACGTTTTGTTTTTTTTTACTGTACCGTTAATTTCCCATTAATATTTCGTTTTATAAATATGCCGGTATTTCTTAACTCCATACAAATTAATTAAAAATTCAAATTTAAATTAGACATTTACTTAGACAAAACACGCTACCTTCAGACATCATAATATTATACTACATACGGTTACCAATAAATAGTGAACCTGTAGGTTTTTTTTTTTGTAACAGCTATAAGGATAACAACAACTAGTCTACGGTCATCGGGCGCCTGCTGACATCGGTGGACATGATAATGTAAGTGATTATTTTGTTTTCCTATTTTTTTTTTTTTTTTTTAATTTCGTATACGTTATATGAATAGAACGGTCATAGCATAACTATTCTTTTGTTGGTTATCAGATATTCATATTGCGTTGCTGACATACACCCTACATTCATTCTTTTGTTGGTTATCAGACATTCATAATACATTGCTAAACTACACTCTACATTCAGTAAGTAAAGTTTTTTTTCGTTTTTTTAACGTGATTTTAACGTCATTTTCAATTAATTCTATAATAGTAAACCACTTATTATTATTTTAGCATAGTCCTAACAAACATACATACCTACTACTAATGTGATTATGAATAAATTTTATTGTTAAAACATGGAATTCTAATTTTTTCTTTTTTTTAACCAATATTGCAAAAGGTGGAGTTATAGTTATGGTATAGGGTATTTAATTTTTTTTGTATGCATTGGGCTGACAACATGTAATTTTCTTAAGGTCAGCATGGCGGGTGGGCAAGGACATGGGTAGTAAATAAAACCGCAAACTACCCTTCAGTCATCAACCTTTATTCGTTATTATTTTGTTGTATCCTCTCTTCCTTTTCAATGTGAATTACATCTAGTATTAGCTACCTAAAATTTTAATATCTCCGGTAACATAATCAAAAATGTTTACATGGGAACTCAATTAAACCCCTCCCACTGACGAGCACAGCCGAATCTAATAGGTAGCCTCGTTCCCAAATTTAGAAAGTCCAAATTCAGAATCGTTACAATATAAGTATTTAATACCACACAAACATGTGCAAACAAATTAATAAACCTAACGATATATATAATAAAGGGTGGTTAAATTTCAAGGGCCGATGTTGATTTTGAATAAAACACAAACTATTTAGGAAATTATTGTAACTTTATTTTATTATGATATATTGGTATTACTCAATTATGTATGGAACAAAATATCGGCCAAATTTTCGATGACCCTGAGGCATAATGGAGGTTCTATACCGTTAATGTGCCGAATTATCTCATCCTTTAGCTCTTGAATTGTTGCTGGCTTATCGACGTACACCGTTTCTTTCAAATAACCCCAAAGAAAAAAGTCCAACGGTGTCAAATCACATGATCTTGGCGGCCAATTGACATCGCCATTACGTGAGATAACACGGCCATTGAATTTGTTGCGCAAAAGAGCCATTGTTTCGTTAGCTGTGTGGCAAGTGGCACCGTCCTGCTGAAACCACATATCGTCCACATCCATATCTTCCAATTCGGGCCATAAAAAGTTCGTTATCATCTCACGATAGCGAACACCATTCACAGTAACTGCCTGACCGGCCTCATTTTGGAAAAAATACGGCCCGATGATGCCGCCAGCCCATAAACCGCACCAAACAGTCACTCTTTGTGGGTGCATTGGTTTTTCGACAATCACTCTTGGATTATTATTCGCCCAAATGCGGAAATTCTGCTTATCGACAAATCCACTGAGGTGAAAATGTGCCTCATCACAGAAGATGATTTTCTTCGAAATTTATCATCCATTTTCATAATAAGTCTGGATAACTTTAACATGTTGTTGGATTGTGTATCTCTCCATGGTTCAAATTGAGTAAGTCTGAAATAGAGAAATGTCAAATAAAATTTGGAAAAAAACTTGGCGTTTAGGTGTGGTTCACATTCAACATCGGCCCTTACAATTTAACCATCCTTTATAAATATACATGAATATATATATATATATATATATATATATATATATATATATATATTAGATAAATATATAAACTTTTGTTCTTTCCAAACTATGGCAAAGGGTATATAAGATTCGGCATAGCCGAATATAGCATTCTTACTTGTTTTTTTTTTTTTTTTTTTAATTAGTCCTCATCTCAAAATTCTTGGAAAAATATGAGTCATGAATGTGCAGATGCTTAGAATTCTTAGAAAAACAAAGAAACCGCTGATGCAGCGGTTTTCGAATATATGAAATGAAAATATTAAACATTTTTATTTTTCGAATAAGAGTTATGTGAAATTCACCACTAACTAATTACTCACCTTATCAACAATTTAGGATATAAATCAGAGTACCCAAACGTTCAGTTCATGAGGGCGAGGAAAAAAATATTTTGAATTTCCTAATTCATGAAAAATGCATGTGTGTGTTTTTTTTTTTGCAAAATTATTTTTTCGCAGTCACAAATTCTTGGAAAAAAATTATAAGAACTGCACATATCGTTATCTTAAGTGCAGAATAATGTAACATAAAGTTATATTAATTTGTAATATTCAGAAACAAAAAGACGTATCATCAACGAAAGTATATTAGTATTAAGTGAAACAAACATTTAAAATATTAACCGCTGTATTCATAAAAAATTAAAATAGATTTAAAATGTATTTTAAGAAAAATTTATATGAAAATTTTGCCTTAAAACACATTTGAAACATGTTTTATTTATGTTAAATTACCGGAAAAATAGAATATATATATGATAATCACACGATTAATATGAAGCATCATTAGGTTTGCGTCGACATGGCAAAATAAGTTTGCTTTTCTGATGAAGCGCAGGCAGTACTGCATTAACCAATGTGGAGAATTTATATTATAATAGATATTATGACATACCTATAATGCATAATTTTTTATTGATTTTAATTACTAATAAGTAGTGGTTAAAACTAAAAAATTTACTTCATTAAATTTAGCTATAAATTGAATTTTAAAAAGCCACCTTTTTTATTCTAATTTAAAAGTATTTTGATCTGCTTAAAATGAATTACCTTCATGAATTTTTGTTTACAATGGACAAATTCTTTTTTTTTTTTTTTAATATTTATTCAGAAATTATATATATACATTTTTAAACTAACATTAAGTGCCTAAGCGCTATTCTAGCATTTTCGAGGCTATCTGGCAACATGTATTTACAGTATATACATAGGTATAATTTTTTGATATAACAAAAGTAAATTTAAAAAAAAACATTTTTTTAAGAAATTAAAATAATAAAATAATAATACATATTTATATACTCAAATGTACATATATTTAAAAATTCATGGTTTATAATGGGTGTTTTTTTAAGAGCTATAGGAAAGTTTAAAAAAAAAAACACATAAAATTCAGAAAAATGCTAAATTCTTTTTTTTAATCAATAGTACGGTCCATATAATTGAAGATTATTTCATGCAAATGTTGACCGTGACTGCGCCTCAAATGGTCCATCCGCTTAGTCCAATTTTGGCATACTCTTTCCAACATTTCGGCCGGTATCTCATGAATAAATGCTTCAATGTTGTCCTCCAATGCGTCAATTGAAGCGGGAATGTGTGTATAGACATGAGCTTTAACATAGCCCCACAAAAAATAGTCTAAAGGCGTCAAATCGCACGATATAGGCGGCCAATTGACCGGTCCCGAACGTGAAATAAAATGTTCACCGAACTCGCCTCTCAATAAGTCCATTGTTAAGCGTGCTGTGTGGCATGTGGCACCGTCTTGTTGAATCCACGTGTCTTGCAAGTCAAGCTCTTGCATTTTTGGAAAAAAAAGTTGGATATCATCTCACGGCAGCGGTCACCATTCACAGTTACGTTACGATTCGCATCATCTTTGAAGAAGTACGGTCCAATGATGCCACCAGCCCATAAACCGCACCAAACTGTGACTTTTTCTGGATGCATTGGTAGCTCTTGCAATGCTTCTGGCTGATATTCACTCTAAAATCGACAATTCTGCTTATTAACGTACCCATTGAGCCAAAAATGACCTTCGTCGCTGAACACAATTTTTCGATAAAAAAGTGGATCTTCGGCCAACTTCACCAAAAATTCTACGTTGCGGTAGGTCGTTCGGCTTTAATTCTTGGACCAGCTGTATTTTGATAGGCTTCACACCTGAACCCTTCCGCAAAATGTTCCACGTTGTTGAGTAACAGGGGCCCAATTGCTGCGAACGGCGACGAATAGATAATTGATGGTCATCATTAACACTGGCCGATACAGCTGCGATATTTTCTTCACTTTGTACTCTACGTGTTAGTGGTTTAATGTCCAACAATGTAAATTTGGTGCGAAATTTAGTCACAATAGCCCGAATAGCCGCTTCAGTGGGTCGATTAAACTGACCATAAAATGGAAGAAGCGCGCGATGAACTTTCTTAACAGAGCACGCATTTTGATAATAAAATTCAATAATTTGCAGGCGTTGTTCGTTTTTAAGACAGTTCATGGTTAAATTATAGACCAAACTTAAGATGTTTGACAGTGAAACAAAACACGAAACGTGCGTCAGCTGTTTAAACCAGTGTTGCCAAAAAGATAATAGCTAAAAAATCACCCGATATTAGAAGCATATCAATGTTTTGTAGTAAATATTGTTTTAGTCTTCTTTTGAATATAGCAGTAGATTCCGAATTTTTAACAAATATTGGCAAATTGTTGTAGTGCAAACTACCGTTGTATTTAATTCTTTGTTTGGTTGTTTCTAGGCGGCACCTAGCTGTTTGTAAATTGGATATTTGCCTTGTGTTTACGTTATGGTGGCTCACCTGCAATTTTATCGTATGGTGTCCAATGTTGTGCAAAATCTTTTATGCATACGTAAGAAGTTGCATTTTGTGCAAACCATAAATAGGCAAAACAGTACGCGCTATGTCTTTTTATAATAGCAAAGTGGAGAACATATTAGGTAATTTATAAACATTTTTAAAGCTTTGTTTTGCAAAACCTGCAACGATTTTAAATCAGCATTTCTTTTATGTCCATAAATAAGAGACAAATAATTAATATTACTTTGTATCAACGAGTCATAAAACATCAGCTTGGTATTTAAATCAAGTTTATATCGAAGTTTATACAAAATTCCAACCACTGGAGATATTTTGGATCTTATATACTGAATGTGGGACTGCCAAGCAAGATTGCTTTGCAGATGCACCCCCATATTTGTATTTTACATACGTATATGGATTCGGTTCTTATAATTTTACAGCACTTTTTTATTTTTTCTTATGCAATACTGAAAATTATTATTATAAATTATTATCTGATCACTAATTCCACTAATACCGTGGTAACAGTTATAAAACAGATAACCCAGTTTTGATGAATTAAATTCTCTGCTAAATTTTTTCTTGAGTGTGATTATACATTATGTTAAATAATATTATATAATTGATAATACGTCATTTTTAATTTTGTAAATAACTTGGTTATTTTTTAAGATAGAAGTTAAAAAGTTTATAAAAATTCCTAGATTCTATTTGTTAAAATAATTAAGTTAAATACATAAAATTTACCATAGGCACTATCCAGTTATAAGATAAAAGAATGCTGACGAATGCTGTACAATTTACTTCATTGCTAGCCAAAGAATAGCTAAAGTAAGCTTCGTAACAGAAATATTGAAAGAATAAGACTATTAAAGTATAAAAGCTTTTGAGGATTGTTATTTGACTTAGAATACACATTCGAATAATATCAAACTTTAAAAAAATTTTAACGTGAATCGTAATCAACAAAACAAGTCAATTTAAAATTTTTCAATAATACCTACATTGTTTTGCATTTAAGCTAACGATATGTGTTTTTTTTTTGTGTAAACAATTCTTTAATGCCTTTAAAAATGTCACTTTTTCTTTCTAAAAAAGACGTACCTATAGGCAAATATTATTAAGAAAAAACTAGCCACAAGACGATGTTGGTATTTCGTTCTTGTAAAAATATTTTGGTGTGTGTACCAGAGAATGACAACAAGTACCCATAAGAAAAATATACAGAGAGATTTACCCACGCTTTTCGTTATTGTGTATACACATATTTATAACACAAATAATAACAACCGCTATGGTTTTGCGTTGCAAAAAGTATGGTTATTACTTATACTTATGCACGGCAATATCTTCACGCACCCATATTCAGTAAACAAAAATACATGAATATTATGCAGATATTATTCAATACCCATGAATGTGTTTTGGTTATCTGCCATACATATTAAATATCCATGTTTAAAAAAATACCTTCAGTATTTTTGGCACTTCTGTGTAAAAATGAAAAAATTTTTTTTTTTTAGCAAAAATGTGCTTTGATCACTAGGCAGGTATGGGACTATATAAATATTTTTAATGATACATAAAATAAATTTGTCAGTAACAATAGCAGTACCTATGTAAAACTACACATAAGATATACATTTTATAAAAAAATAGGACCACGAGGGAAGCTCGCGGGTATTTTCTGCCTCTCCAAACCTATTCAACAGATTTTAATGAAATTTAAAACATAGATAGATGTTAATTTATTTGGACACAGTAGCTATGTATTTTTTTCAAACTATGACCACGAGGGGTAAATTACAAGTACATTTTGGATCGAATAATAATAAAAAAAAATTGCTAAACAACAATTTTGACACAGTAAGCGGACTCTGGATACAGGTCGACCTCCAGTTTAAACTTAGACTTCTCATGGTACACGGGCTCTGCCATGGGTGACCATATCCATCCCTACATTATAAAAAATATTAATGGATACGACTTTTAATGATAAAAATGAGTTGGATGATACTCTAAAACCATCAACCACCAACATTAGCGGAGCCATTGGGCACGTTAACGCTGGTACCAAACTTCAGGAAGCGAACAGATGGTTCGTGAATGAAGGAGCTGAGGAAATGACCTCAGCAGTTGGAAATCCGCAGCAAGGGGTACTGTCTTCTAGCTCGGTGAACCCAACAAGCAAACTGACAACCGACAACAATGGCAGCGCCACTGGGCAAGCAGTTGGAGGTACCAACCTGGAGGCGGAGGACAAAAGGTCCAAGGAGGCGGCAACTTGTGCCGCGACCGAAATGCCTAGAACAACACAAGAGGAGATAATGTCCTCTGGCTCTGACACCGAAGTCGCTGAGCAGGATGATGCTTACAGCTTGAACTCGGTGAAGTCTGGCAGCACAGTGCGAGGCGTAAATTTACAGGGGCTTAGCCTGGAATCCGGAATGGGATTCGTTAAGCTCAATTCTAGGGAGCGGCGGTTATTTAAAGCTGCTTTAAAAAAAGGACTGTCGAGGGAAGACGCCTTAAGGGACGCCACAAGGGCTCCGGCAGTCGCAACATTAAAGAGGGAACGATCGGAAAACTCTCCCTCTACTGGAGCTCCGGCAAAGCGTGCTTGTGAGAGACAGACATATGCCCAAAAGGTCCAGACGCCAAAGGGCGTTAGACTGGGTTTTGTCTCAGCAACTGAAGCTCCGTCACTAACTGCCGACCAGATCGAAAGGATCAAAAATACGATTCTTCAGGCGGTTATTGAGAAAGCGGGAACTTTCAAACCACAGTTTGAAAGCTGTCTACGGCGCACCGACTGGTTGATGCTTGTGTGCGTCAACAATGAGACGGCGGAATGGACTAAGTCCAACCTTGCTTACATCAAGGAGAAATCAGGAGTGGAATGTAAGATCGTCCTTGAGGAAGAATTCCCCCGCACGCATTTTGTGAGAGGATACTTCCCTCATAGTCTTGAGCTGTCCAATGAAAAGGTCCTGGCCTTCATAGCTGCTCAGAATGACTTGGCTGCAACTCATTGGGCAGTGGCTCAAAGACAAGTACATGGCGAATTCCTCCATCTTCGTCTGGCAGTTGATACTTGCTCCTACCAGAAGCTTGTGAAGATGGGAGGTAGGGTCAGCTACTGCTTTGGGCATGTGAGACTGCACCTTAAGAACAATGGTTCAAAGGATGGTGGCAAGAAAAAGGACGAAAAGCCGGCGGAGGATGCGGCAAAAAAAGCTGGCAAATCGTCGCCAATCAGAGGACAAAGGTCCGCCCTTGATGATGGCCCGTCTACCAGCAGGGCAGCTTATGCTCGCGGGAATAAACGGGCAGACAAGGGAAGTGTGGCGGAAACAGTCCGAAGGCCTCAACCCCCGGCCAAAAGCAGCACACCCAACCCTGGGGAAAGATTAGAAAAACCGACCAAAGGGTCGCGAGGGAAGGGACCCCGACGTAACCGGTTGGGGGATTTAGTGCAGCGGTCCATCAGGGATAGCGATGGGCACCATTAGGGTGCTACAGGCAAACCTGCACCACGCCAAAGGGGCGTCGGCCACGCTGTGCAGGATCTTTGCCGAAGAAAACATCGGTCTTGCGCTTTTGCAGGAGCCATGGATCAATAGTGGCCGGATCCGGGGACTACAATCCCAATCAAGTAAGCTGATTTATGATCGGTCAGTGGACAAGCCGCGCGCAGCGTTGCTTGTCGACAATTGTGTTGACATAATTCCATTGACTAATTTTATTTTCAGAGATCTGGTGGCAGCACAGATGATTATACCCACTGAACGGGGGTCGTCGGAGATCGTCGTTGCGACGGCCTATTTCCCCGGCGAAGAAGATCTAGCCCCACCAAAAGAGGTGGCGGACCTGGTGCAGTACTGCGGTATGCATGGAAAGCAGCTTATCCTGGGCTGCGATGCCAATGCCCATCATACCGTTTGGGGTAGCAGCAACATCAACAAAAGAGGTGAGTTACTACTGGAATATTTGGTAGGTACGAACTTAGATATAGCCAATGTCGGCTGTAAGCCGACCTTTATTAATGCGATCAGGGAGGAGGTATTAGACCTTACACTGGTTAGCGGCGCTTTGCGCGATTCAATTCGTAACTGGAGGGTTACGGATGAGGCCTCGCTGTCAGACCATCAACATATTAGGTTTGACATACCGGGGGGGGAGGATTTGCGTAGAGGCGCTTACAATCCCAGACGAACGGACTGGAATGAGTTCAGGTCCCTTGTGAACCGAAAGGCTGAGCTCCTAATGACAGATATCGGGTCTGTTGATGAGATTGAGCTAGCAGCCAACCTTGTTGAAGAAACATTGCTCTCCTCCTTTCGAGGGAGTACGACATTGCGACCCTTAAGCTCCAGCCGTAGGACTCCATGGTGGAATGAGACGCTCGAGCAGAAGCGGAGGCATGTCAGGAGGTTATTCAACAGGGCAAAACGGACCAAAAACTGGCAGGAGTACAAAGGTGCCCTAACGGAATATAACAAATCCTTACGTAAATCCAAACGGGATTCATGGAGGAACTTTTGCAGTAGTGTTGCGGGCCTTCCTAGCGCAGCAAGACTTCACAGGGTAATGACCAAGGGACACTCAAATGGAGTGGGTCTGGTGGAGGGAACAGATGGTTCCTTCACGACAAACCGCAGGGAGACATTGGAAACCTTGCTAAGAGTACACTTTCCGGGCTCGACTATTGTGGATGATACTGGACACACAAATGTCGAGGCGGCAATCCCGGGGACTCGCCGGGCTAATGGATTAGCCGGTAGGATTTTCGATGAAGACAGGGTACGGTGGGCAGTTGGCTCGTTCGGCCCATTCAAGTCACCAGGAGGTGACGGAATATTTCCTGTATTGTTACAGGAGAGTCTTGATATGATAGTAGGGCCTCTGATTAGTCTTTTTAGGGCAAGCTTCACCTGGGGATACATTCCGACCACTTGGCGTATGGTCAGGGTTGTATTTATTCCCAAAGCTGGCAACAGGCCGCTGGAGAAGCCGAAATCCTATAGACCTATCAGCCTTACTTCATTTTTGCTCAAGACTGTTGAGCGGCTACTGGACCTGCACATCAGGGAAAAACTGCAGGCTTCCACGCCACTGCATCGAACGCAGTTTGCTTATCAAAAGGGTAAGTCAACTGAGGTGGCATTGCATCATCTGGTTGCGCAGATAGAAAAGGCACAACGTAATGGGGAGATCGCATTGTGTGCATTTCTTGACGTGGAGGGTGCCTTTGACAACACGAGCTACGGTTCTATCACGGACGCTCTGGCGCGGAAGCGGATAGACGAGCTCACGATCAACTGGATCGGGGCTATGTTGAGGGGAAGAAAAATCACTGCCTCCTGGAATGACACTAGTGTCAGCATCAGTGCTGTTAGGGGTTGTCCACAGGGGGGGGTGCTATCACCTTTATTATGGTGCCTGGTGATTGATGATCTGCTGGTCAAGCTCGAGGGATATGGCCTTCGGGCCATTGGCTATGCGGACGACCTGGCAATAATGGTGACTGGAAAATTCGAGAGTACCATCACGGAGGTGATGCAGGGTGCTCTCAATATGGTTCTTGGATGGTGCCATGAAAGGGGGTTGAGTATCAACCCTAACAAGGCGGTCGTGATACCGTTCACGAGGAGGTACAACTACAGGCTTGAGAAGCTAGTAGTGGACGGAATTGAGGTTGAGTATTCCAATGAGGTCAAATATCTGGGAATAATTCTGGACAGACGGCTCAATTGGAACTCGCACTTGGATCAAACCCTCGGAAAGGCGGTAAGGGCCTTCTGGGCATGCAGGGGCTTCTTTGGGAGAACTTGGGGTTTTAGTCCAAGTATGGTAAGGTGGCTATACTTTATGATGGTCAGACCTATAATAACCTACGGATCATTGGTATGGTGGCCTAAGATTCGGCAGGAGACTGCAAGGAGGAAGTGCAACAGGCTGCAGCGGATGGTGTGTCTTGCCCTGACGGGGGTTATGCGCACATGTCCCACAGCAGCACTTGAGGTTATAGTGGGCATATTGCCACTACACATCCATATAAGGAAGACTGCCATGTCCGGTCTCCTTAGGATCAAGCTAACATCGGGACTTGCTGAGGTCCAGGGGCATGCTAGCTTGATGGACATGGCTCCGGGTCTATCTGTCTGTACGAGGGCAGACATAATGACCACGGAACTGGTCTTCAACAGAAGGTTCAGGGCAATCGTTCCGGACGAAAGGTCCTGGAGTGATGGGAATCCATGTCGGGGAAACCATGAATTGCACTGGTATACTGACGGGTCAAAATCGGAGCACGGAGTTGGTGCAGGGGTTTTTGGACCTAATACACGACTCTCGATGGCAATGGGCGAATCGCCGAGTGTTTTTCAGGCAGAGATTTGCGCCATTGATCTGTGTTGCGGCAACATTCTGGATAGGGGAATAGTTGGCGGCAGTAATGTGATTTTCACTGACAGCCAAGCGGCCATTAAAGCACTCTCTTCTTGGAGAATGTCCTCGAGGCTGGTGGCGGAGTGCCGTGAAAAGCTACAGGAGCTGGGAACAAGGAGCAGATTGACGCTCTGCTGGGTGCCAGGGCACTCAGGGATCCCGGGTAACAAAATGGCTGATGAGCTGGCCAGGGCTGGTTCTAACACGCGGATTATAGGTCCCGAGCCCTTCTGTGGACTAAGTTGGGCAGGGGTCCAGTCCGTCATGGAGGACTGGGCTCTGGACGAACATAGGGGATACTGGGTATCGCTTCCGGGAATGCGTCAGGCAAGGAGATTTATCTCCCCCGGGAATGTAATGAGGACGAATGGTCTCGGCAGACGAGATCTGCGACTGCTGGTGGCCTATTTGACTGGTCACCACACGATCAAATACCACCTTTATCGGATGGGCCTGGCTGAGGATCAGGAATGCAGACTATGTCTAGACGGGGACGAGACGACGGAGCATGTACTGTGTGACTGCCCGGCGCTGGCATGGGCCAGAAGAAGGCACTTGGGGCATGGAACAATGTGTGCGTCCCGAATCGGTTATATATCGGCAAAGGCCCTAGTTGGGTTCCTATGGGAAGCGGAGGGACTTTTGGCCAGCTAAGGGGAGTGGGTACAATAGACCTGACCTGGTCGCGGTACCTGTCACTGTGGGAAAACCTCCCCGCTCTATTGTGAAAAAAAAAAAAAAAAAAAAACAAATTTTGACACACATGCACAATAACATGTGACCTGAAAAGTTGGCAAGTCAGATGTAAAAAACATGCCGTGTACATGTATGTAAGCAAACGCTATAACAACAAATGTATATACATAAATGTATTGAGTGGTTGTTTCACTCTTTCTTATTAGCACAACATACAAATCAATACTTACATTATTATTGGCTTTACGAAACTGTCATAAAAGCATACATGTAGAAGATTTAATTTAAGTTTTTTTCGATACAATTCTTGCTTTAAATTTTCAAACATTCTAGCAGTAAAAAAAAATAAAATTTTTTTTTAATTGATAGGTAAAATGAGAAAATTTTTAATACATTTTGTTTTAAAAAAATTTTAAGATCGAAGTTTTAAGTCAGTTTAAAAAATAGAAAATAAAGTATGGATATTTAATATGTTTTAAATTTATTTACAGCCAACACCATTTATTGTGACTAAATGTTAACAGAAATATTTCCGCTTGGTTTTTAAAAAGCTTTAAAAATATCTTGATATTTTTCTGAATAACAACACAAAAATATTTTGCCCAGTTCCAACATTTTTAAAATGGCATTTGCCATCTCTGCTTTCTCTCTCGCTCTGTATATTAACGTTATACATACGTTAATACACATACTTATATGGGTATTGCAGATAGCTAACAGATATTTTATTTATATCTGCATGTACATTCAAAAACAAGAATGAATATGCAAATACACATTCGCAGCGTATACCTATACATATTCAACTTTAGCTTCCCAATGGTATAACAATGAGCAATCGCCACCCATGACAGGCGAAATAGTTAGCACTTTTATTCAATTTGTACAACGGACTACTGATGTGCCATTCAAATCATACCTAGATCTTTCTCTAGACACCAATATCTAGTGTCAACATGTTAAAATAGGTACCCACGTTTCGCTAGCTAATTCTATAGCTCCAAGTAATGCAGAAAACAATTTTTTATCAACGACAACACAAAAAAATGTGTATCCGAAATAGATCCCGTTACTAAAACAACAAAATCGCTTGCTTTTTGCTAGCACACTTTGTGGATATAAGTAGCTAACCCTTATGGTAGGTAAAGGTTTTGCAGAGATGGGTCAATCGCAACCTCGTTTGACATGCTCGTGTTAAATTCCCCACTTAAAAGCATGTGAGGTAGATTGTGTGGGACTAGCTGTAGTTTTTAATGAGCTAGCGAAAATACACGTATAGAGCTAGTCCCAGTGGTATAGCAAAGAACCATCGCCAATAGTTACTAGTGAAATGGTTAATATTTTTTATTCATTCAATTCTGTAACCGTCACTAAGGATTCCGCTATTAAAACAACAAGAACTAAATGATCACAGCTTGTTTGTTCTTTGTGTTTTTTTAATACTTCAGTCTTATTTTAGATTTGAGAGTGCGAAGTTTAAAAAAGTGAAAAAGGTAATTTAAAAGATGGGCAAAAGACATTTAAAAAGATTAGAAAAATTAAATTAATTGAGTAAAAATATATTTTTTTTTAAAATCTATTCCTGGAAACTCTGAAGATTTAGTAAGAAAAGCAATCCAGCTTAAAAAAAACGACATGTTAAACAAATTGCAACAAAAAAACCTATGTAAATAAACTTTTCCTACATACCTAAATAAGCTTTACAACCCTACAAGAAATGAATGAGCGAATCATCATATTTTTCACGTTAGCGTTAAGAAATTGATGGGAGAAATGACAGAAAATCAAGTTTTCTATCATTTCTTTCTATCATTTTCTTAACGCTAACGTGAAAAATATGATGATTCGCTCATTCATTTCTTGTGCGGAACTTTAATAATAGCTCTCTACATAAGAACATATGCAGCAAATATGAATTATAAGTTTATGTTTTAAAATATGTTGTCAAATGAATTACTTAATTAAAATAAAAAATAATGTACATATACGTTTGTAAACCAAAAATTATTTATTTATACACAAATAGTGAAGGGACATGCTTTCGGGTCCTAGAGAAATAAATGACTGCCGAATAAGAGGTAGCGACTATGCTAGCGCTTTAGGTACAGTTCTTGTGCTACCTCTTAGATGTTAGCGACGCTACAGCACTTTAGGATTAGTGAACTGTGTAGTTTTACTGCGCTAACCCCATAGGTAGGTAAAGGTAATGCAGGGAGGGGTCAATTGTCACCTTCAATGACATCACCATGTTAAATTCGCCACTTAAAACCATGTGAGGTAGATTGTGGTGGGACTAGCGGTAGTTCTTAAAGGACCAGCGAATGTACAAGTACAGAGCTAGCATGGTGCACCACTGGGTTGTTTTGGGTAGTGGTATGTATTTGTATGGTTCTGATCTTGAGTACATAAAATGATACTTTTGTCATTCTCTGGTCTGTACCAATAGCGTCGGTGGGGTTTTTTTTTCTTTGAAAACACTTTTCTTAAGTAAGAAACAATATTTGAAAAACAAGGCCAAAAGCTCTTGTTTTGCTACAATTTATTTGTAAATAACCTATATACATAAAAGCAAATGTGACAGTAGGTAAAGTTATTGGGTAAGAAGATGAATTTTATTGATGTATTAATGAAACTTTATTGTTTCGCATTAATTTTATTGATTACTTTTTTATGCTACAATTAGATAACCGAGCCCAAAGAGTTAACCTTACCATTTTATGGCAACTATTTAACATAAATTTGACCTGTTTTAATGACTTTATACATTTTTGTAGGCGCATTTTTAAAAAGTTATGATATACAGTAGTTTTGACTTAACTGCCTTTTATTTACGTGCACTTTTGACTTAACTGCACAAAATTGATAATTTTTGCCATTATTCTTTATAATCCCATACAAATTCCTTTTTTAACTGCACTTTCTTTACCTGCACATTTAAGATAAGTGCCCAACATTTTTGGCATTTTAAAATTATTTTCATACAAAAAATTCAAGTTAGCTGCACTTTGACTTAACTGCCCAAAATACATATTTTCTGTAATTATTCTTCAAAATCCTTGTTTACGTGCATTTTGTATACCTGCACATTTTTGATATTTTTGGGCAGCCTTAAAATATTTTCATATAAAACATCAAAGTTAGCTGCTCACATGAAAAAATATGGTGGCCACTTTTTCACATAAATATCCAATTTTATCTGTTTATAAAAACAAAAATCGCAAACAAGTCAAGTTGGTATCATTATAATTCATTTATTTTGTTTGCATGTACCTACATTTATACATATGGATTGTGGTTACAGCAACTTTACCACGATTATATGAAAGGAATAGCAAATCTTAGGTCTGGAACAGAATAAAGTAGTTGTAGTAGTATTTGAAGCTGACGAATACTTTGATTTTGGCTATCTCGTTCTTTATAAAAATGCACAACAAATGACTACAGGTTGTTTGAACGTCATTGTTATTATCAATTTATTAGTTAAAACGTTTTTATTCTTCTTTTAAACACGTTTCTTTAGCTGCACTTTTTAGCAGGTAACCGCAATTGCGTACCTGCACATTAAGGCAGCAAAATACATTTAAGATAGCTGCATTTTTGATTTACCTGCACAAAAAATCGTGCAAAGGAGATTGTGCAGCTAAGTCAAAATTACTGTAATAGTTTTGACTTAACTGCCTTTTGTTTACGTGGACTTTTGACTTGTTTTGTTGATTACGATTCACGTAACATATTTTTATAAACTTCTATCTTAAAAAATAACCAAGTTGTTTACAAAATTAATTTTTAATAAATTTAAATTTAGTCGAATTTCCCTATAATGAGTCTGTATGGGACCGAAATATTTCGTCATCATATAAAAAGGCAGTTATTCTTCATTTTTAGAATAATTGTTTTTTTTTTTAAATTTTATAAAGTAGTGGAATAAAGACTTTTTAGCTATATTTTGTGTTAATGCTTTATATTTATTAAATTCTAATAATATCTTTCTTTGGAGAAGTACTACTTTGTCCAACATTTACGTTTACTTAATACGGGTGCTGCTATCAACACTACTCTTAGTTTTATTTTTTAGAAATCACCTAATTTAAATTTACTTTTTGCTTCGTACATAGCGTTGTAAGTATGCGTTGCAGAGTTCTTTTGAAATAATTCGTTATATACCTATAGAAACAAATATGTATGTCAAATTTTTATTTGCAAAATTTGTTCATTCTAAACAAAAATTCATGAAGATAATTCATTTTAAGCAGATCAAAATACTTTTAAATTAGAATGAAAAAGATGGCTTTTTAAAATTCAATTTATAGCTAAATTTAATGAAGTAAATTTTTTGGTTTAAACCACTACTTATTAGTAATTAAAATCAATAAAAAATTATACATTATAGGTATGTCATAATATCTATTATAATATAAATTCTCCACATTGGTTAATGCAGTACTGCCTGCGCTTCATCAGAAAAGCAAACTTATTTTGCCATGTCGACGCAAACCTAATGATGCTTCATATAAATCGTGTGATTATCATATATATATTCTATTTTTCCGGTAATTAAACATAAATAAAACAAGTTTCAAATGTGTTTTAAGGCAAAATTTTCATATAAATTTTTCTTAAAATACATTTTAAATCTATTTTAATTTTTTATGAATACAGCGGTTAATATTTTAAATGTTTGTTTCACTTAATAATAATATACTTTCGTTGATGATACGTCTTTTTGTTTCTGAAAATTACAAATTATTATAACGTTATGTTACATTATTCTGCACTTAAGATAACGATATGTGCAGTTCTTATAATTTTTTTCCAAGAATTTGTGACTGCGAAAAAATAATTTTGCAAAAAAAAAAACACACATGCATTTTTCATGAATGAGGAAATTCAAAATATTTTTTTCCTCACCCTCATGAACTGAACGTTTCGGTACTCTGATTTATATCCTAAATTGTTGATAAGGTGAGTAATTAGTTAGTGGTGAATTTCACATAACTCTTATTCGAAAAATTAAAATGTTTAATATTTTCATTTCATATATTCGAAAACCGCTGCATCAGCGGTTTCTTTGTTTTTCCAAGAATTCTAAGCATCTGCACATTCATGACTCATATTTTTCCAAGAATTTTGAGATGAGGACTAATTCAAAAAAAAAAAAAAACAAGTAAGGCTATGCCGAATCTTATATACCCTTTACCATAGTTTGGAAAGAACAAAAGTTTATATATTTATCTAAATATATATTGTTACGTTACTGCCTTTCAATAACGTTTTGGTTTATTTCCTTTATAATAAACCGTTTCGAGTTCTTTATTGCAACTTTAATAAAATAAATAAAACACAAACACTTTAAACACTGTTTACAATTTACTCAACTCTATTTAGTACTAAGTCTTTTTAACAACCGTAATTTATAGCTTTTATTCACAACCAACTATAATTTTCTCAGCGTTATACGTTATTGACAAAGTCTGAACTTAGAATGATTTAATTACGTTAGTCGCCGCTAGTATTTATACAGCAATTTGGTTGTCTAGAACATTCGAAATGTTTTTCGAAGGTTCGAGGCTTTACTATTTATTCACCACACTTTAATTTGATGTATGGCAGCGCTAACGTTTACATAATTTTACCTCTTATACTGAAGCTTTTTTAACGGTCATTTCTAGGTCTTTCTGCACATTGGGATTGAAGTGTACTAAATTATAACAATTTTTAATAACAATATAAACTAGTAAAATTACTAATAAATAGAAGTTAACAAATAATTACAACTAATTACAACTAATTCTTAACTAAAGTTACTTTCGTAACAATATATATTCATGTATATTTATATTATACAAGCTGGACCCGGTCCGCTTTGCTGGCCCTTAGTAAAGATTTAAAATTTTATAAAATATGAACGTATTTAATTGATTTTCAAAACATTAAAAAAAAATTATAATAAATGTTTTACTTACCAGCAAATGCTATTAGATTCTTCATGTTTGTTTAAAATTATTGGATACCCTAACCGCGTATTTGAAAAATATTTATGGAAGTGGAAATAGACTTTGGTAAACTAAAATTTACATAAATGTTTGGAATAAAACTGGCTATTAAACCATATTAATTTTGTTTTTTCATTTTGGTGATTTTAGCGTATTTAAGTGAATTACCGCTGAATTGATAAATGTATATTGATAAAGATTTAGTGACATACCATGCATCTAAATTTTAAAACATTATGTTTAGCGATTACGACGAAAATGACAAAAATATAAAAACGTGGAGCCATCTATCGGATAAATACAAAACTCCACAGAAACACTCCTCATACCTCATACATCAAACACACAAACTTTGGTCAAAGTCGGTGCAGTAGTTTTTGAGTTTAGCGATTACAAACAAACACGTCTCTTTTATAAATATAGATAGAAGATAGATAGATAAATTTTGTTTTTTCATTTTGGTGATTTTTAAAAACATTATGTTTAGCGATTACGACGAAAATGACAAAAATATAAAAACGTGGTGCAATCTAACGGATAAATACGAAACTCCACAGAAACACTCCTCATACCTCATACATCAAACACACAAACTTTGGTCAAAGTCGGTGCAGTAGTTTTTGAGTTTAGCGATTACAAACAAACACGTCTCTTTTATAAATATAGATAGAAGATAGATAGATAAATTTTGTTTTTTCATTTTGGTGATTTTTAAAAACATTATGTTTAGCGATTACGACGAAAATGACAAAAATATAAAAACGTGGTGCAATCTAACGGATAAATACGAAACTCCACAGAAACACTCCTCATACCTCATACATCAAACACACAAACTTTGGTCAAAGTCGGTGCAGTAGTTTTTGAGTTTAGCGATTACAAACAAACACGTCTCTTTTATAAATATAGATAGAAGATAGATAGATAAATTTTGTTTTTTCATTTTGGTGATTTTTAAAAACATTATGTTTAGCGATTACGACGAAAATGACAAAAATATAAAAACGTGGTGCAATCTAACGGATAAATACGAAACTCCACAGAAACACTCCTCATACCTCATACATCAAACACACAAACTTTGGTCAAAGTCGGTGCAGTAGTTTTTGAGTTTAGCGATTACAAACAAACACGTCTCTTTTATAAATATAGATAGAAGATAGATAGATAAATTTTGTTTTTTCATTTTGGTGATTTTTAAAAACATTATGTTTAGCGATTACGACGAAAATGACAAAAATATAAAAACGTGGTGCAATCTAACGGATAAATACGAAACTCCACAGAAACACTCCTCATACCTCATACATCAAACACACAAACTTTGGTCAAAGTCGGTGCAGTAGTTTTTGAGTTTAGCGATTACAAACAAACACGTCTCTTTTATAAATATAGATAGAAGATAGATAGATAAATTTTGTTTTTTCATTTTGGTGATTTTTAAAAACATTATGTTTAGCGATTACGACGAAAATGACAAAAATATAAAAACGTGGTGCAATCTAACGGATAAATACGAAACTCCACAGAAACACTCCTCATACCTCATACATCAAACACACAAACTTTGGTCAAAGTCGGTGCAGTAGTTTTTGAGTTTAGCGATTACAAACAAACACGTCTCTTTTATATATATAGATAGATAAATTTTGTTTTCATTTTGGTGATTTTTAAAAACAGTATGTTTAGCGATTACGACGAAAATGACAAAAATATAAAAACGTGGTGCAATCTAACGGATAAATACGAAACTCCACAGAAACACTCCTCATACCTCATACATCAAACACACAAATTTTGGTCAAAGTCGGTGCAGTAGTTTTTGAGTTTAGCGATTACAAACAAACACGTCTCTTTTATATATATAGATAGATAAATTTTGTTTTTTCATTTTGGTGATTTTTAAAAACAGTATGTTTAGCGATTACGACGAAAATGACAAAAATATAAAAACGTGGTGCAATCTAACGGATAAATACGAAACTCCACAGAAACACTCCTCATACCTCATACATCAAACACACAAATTTTGGTCAAAGTCGGTGCAGTAGTTTTTGAGTTTAGCGATTACAAACAAACACGTCTCTTTTATATATATAGATAGATAAATTTTGTTTTCATTTTGGTGATTTTTAAAAACAGTATGTTTAGCGATTACGACGAAAATGACAAAAATATAAAAACGTGGTGCAATCTAACGGATAAATACGAAACTCCACAGAAACACTCCTCATACCTCATACATCAAACACACAAACTTTGGTCAAAGTCGGTGCAGTAGTTTTTGAGTTTAGCGATTACAAACAAACACGTCTCTTTTATATATATAGATAGATAGAAGATAGATAGATAAATTTTGTTTTTTCATTTTGGTGATTTTTAAAAACATTATGTTTAGCGATTACGACGAAAATGACAAAAATATAAAAACGTGGTGCAATCTAACGGATAAATACGAAACTCCACAGAAACACTCCTCATACCTCATACATCAAACACACAAATTTTGGTCAAAGTCGGTGCAGTAGTTTTTGAGTTTAGCGATTACAAACAAACACGTCTCTTTTATATATATAGATAGATAAATTTTGTTTTTTCATTTTGGTGATTTTTAAAAACAGTATGTTTAGCGATTACGACGAAAATGACAAAAATATAAAAACGTGGTGCAATCTAACGGATAAATACGAAACTCCACAGAAACACTCCTCATACCTCATACATCAAACACACAAATTTTGGTCAAAGTCGGTGCAGTAGTTTTTGAGTTTAGCGATTACAAACAAACACGTCTCTTTTATATATATAGATAGATAAATTTTGTTTTTTCATTTTGGTGATTTTTAAAAACAGTATGTTTAGCGATTACGACGAAAATGACAAAAATATAAAAACGTGGTGCAATCTAACGGATAAATACGAAACTCCACAGAAACACTCCTCATACCTCATACATCAAACACACAAATTTTGGTCAAAGTCGGTGCAGTAGTTTTTGAGTTTAGCGATTACAAACAAACACGTCTCTTTTATATATATAGATAGATAGATAGATAAATTTTGTTTTTTCATTTTGGTGATTTTTAAAAACAGTATGTTTAGCGATTACGACGAAAATGACAAAAATATAAAAACGTGGTGCAATCTAACGGATAAATACGAAACTCCACAGAAACACTCCTCATACCTCATACATCAAACACACAAATTTTGGTCAAAGTCGGTGCAGTAGTTTTTGAGTTTAGCGATTACAAACAAACACGTCTCTTTTATATATATAGATAGATAAATTTTGTTTTTTCATTTTGGTGATTTTTAAAAACAGTATGTTTAGCGATTACGACGAAAATGACAAAAATATAAAAACGTGGTGCAATCTAACGGATAAATACGAAACTCCACAGAAACACTCCTCATACCTCATACATCAAACACACAAATTTTGGTCAAAGTCGGTGCAGTAGTTTTTGAGTTTAGCGATTACAAACAAACACGTCTCTTTTATATATATAGATAGATAAATTTTGTTTTTTCATTTTGGTGATTTTTAAAAACAGTATGTTTAGCGATTACGACGAAAATGACAAAAATATAAAAACGTGGTGCAATCTAACGGATAAATACGAAACTCCACAGAAACACTCCTCATACCTCATACATCAAACACACAAATTTTGGTCAAAGTCGGTGCAGTAGTTTTTGAGTTTAGCGATTACAAACAAACACGTCTCTTTTATATATATAGATAGATAGATAGATAAATTTTGTTTTTTCATTTTGGTGATTTTTAAAAACAGTATGTTTAGCGATTACGACGAAAATGACAAAAATATAAAAACGTGGTGCAATCTAACGGATAAATACGAAACTCCACAGAAACACTCCTCATACCTCATACATCAAACACACAAATTTTGGTCAAAGTCGGTGCAGTAGTTTTTGAGTTTAGCGATTACAAACAAACACGTCTCTTTTATATATATAGATAGATAAATTTTGTTTTTTCATTTTGGTGATTTTGAAAAACAGTATGTTTAGCGATTACGACGAAAATGACAAAAATATTAAAACGTGGTGCAATCTAACGGATAAATACGAAACTCCACAGAAACACTCCTCATACCTCATACATCAAACACACAAATTTTGGTCAAAGTCGGTGCAGTAGTTTTTGAGTTTAGCGATTACAAACAAACACGTCTCTTTTATATATATAGATAGATAGATAAATTTTGTTTTTTCATTTTGGTGATTTTTAAAAACATTATGTTTAGCGATTACGACGAAAATGACAAAAATATAAAAACGTGGTGCAATCTAACGGATAAATACGAAACTCCACAGAAACACTCCTCATACCTCATACATCAAACACACAAATTTTGGTCAAAGTCGCTCATACCTCATACATCAAACACACAAATTTTGGTCAAAGTCGGTGCAGTAGTTTTTGAGTTTAGCGATTACAAACAAACACGTCTCTTTTATATATATAGATAGATAGATAAATTTTGTTTTTTCATTTTGGTGATTTTAAAAACATTATGTTTAGCGATTACGACGAAAATGACAAAAATATAAAAACGTGGTGCAATCTAACGGATAAATACGAAACTCCACAGAAACACTCTTCATACCTCATACATCAAACACACAAATTTTGGTCAAAGTCGGTGCAGTAGTTTTTGAGTTTAGCGATTACAAACAAACACGTCTCTTTTATATATGTATATAGATATATCGTTAGGTTTATTAATTTGTTTGCACATGTTTGCGTGGTATTAAATACTTATATTAAAAGTTTAATTAATATATACAAGTTGAGACGACAACCGGATTTCAACTTCGCTTTTCATAAGGACCCAGAATATATATACTTTATAGGGTGTAGGACCTTCGATGAAGGGTATAAAAAACAAACTTCATTATAAAAAGAGTAATTTTTGGGATTTCAGTATTTTGGTCATAACTCTGCTATTACTTAACCGGTTTGACAGATTGATATACCGACGTGTTAAAGAAGAAATTTGCCAGCTATTTTGGTTATAAAACGTGGACTCGGAAAGATCTATGGTTCCCGAAAATGGATATTTTTCAAAAAAAAATTAGTATTTTGGTCATAACTTTTTGGTATTTGAACGGATTTTCCCGAGTTTTTCAGAAAATATTTTCTACTAAAAATCCGATCTCATATATAAGGCGTAACCCTAGGTCATATTACAGTAAAAAAAATTCAGGTTTTTATACAATTTTTGATATTTTTTGTATGGTAAGTACCACGCCCACTTCTCCAATCCCGCCTACATTTTGTGGGATGGTGTGTATTTATAAATTAAATGTTTGTACCTAACTTGGAAACTTTGGCTCTTGCCATTCTCCAGATATACAGAAAAAAGTAATAAAAATACAACAACAGCAAGGGATTTTTGGGAAAAATTAGAGGCAGTCGTGGTTTTTTGGTCATATCTCAGCCATTTGTGGATCGATCTTGCTGAATTTCAATAGCAAGAAATGGTGGACTATATGTAACATAAATCTAAAACAACCTAGCCGCTATCATGTCTGGAGTCTCCGGAAAACACATATCCAACGTAAGGCGGACGGACATCGTTAAATCAACTTCTCTCCTCATAAGGACCCAGAATATATATACTTTATATGGTCTAAGTCTACTATTGTAGAAATTACAAACGGAATGACAAGCTTATATATACCCTTTTCCACCTGTGGTCAAGGGTATAAAAAAGCTTTATGAAATTTAAATTTGTCACGTACATATGTACAATTCATTCGAAAAATATAAAGGTTTCATATTACAAAAAAAGACACTTATGAAAAGAAACAATTAGCAGATTTTATAAAATATTTATTTATTTATTTAAGTTTATATTCTTGCATTGCTCATATTTCTTTGTTTTTCTGAAAATTTTGAGACTTAATAAAATTTAAATTTATCACGTAAAAATTTAAAATTCATTCGAAAGATAAAAAGGTTTCATATTCCTAAAAAAGACACTTATGAAAAGGAACAATTAGCAGATTTTATAAAATATTTATTTTTTCTAAGTTTAAATTCTTGCATTTTATTTCATACTAGCTTAACCCCGGTGCGCTTTGCTACCCTCATCGAAATAAAGTTAGTAAAAAAAATTTAAAATAGATTTTGTGAATTGGTAACTTCCTCCGTCTATTCCCGCCCATTTTTATTTTAAAATTTATAATTTACCATAATATTGGCTTTAGCCACGTTTGAAGTTACGCGATATTTTATATCATGCATATTATGTATTACTTCTCCTGCGCCTACCTTCTTTATTTTTATTTTCAAAAGTATAATTTACTATAATATTGACTCCTACCAAGTTATAACATTATCAATATAACAGTTTTTAAGATACGCGATATTTAATATTGGCGTCCTTTGAGGGTAAAACTTCTCCTGCTGATATCTAATATATAAATCCTATGGGGGTATTTCTCCCCTCCAGCGCCTAAACCCTTAATTTTTATTTTCAAAGGTGTAGTTTACTATAAGAGTGACTCCTACCAAGTTGGAACATTATCAATATAACAGTTCTTAAGATATGCGAAATTTAACATTAGCGTCTTATGATATATAATTTAAATTTTGCGGCTAAGAGGATTTTACTACAAAGAGTTAAAGCAATTGGCTGCAGTGGCTTTTAAGATAAGCGATACTTAATATTGGCATCCTATGGAGGGTAAAATTTCAGGTAAATCGCCCCAGTAGTTTAGACTCCTAAGCCAACAAACAAACATACAAACATTTTTCATTTTTATATACATACATAAGTATTTAGATAAATAATCAAAAACCGTAGCATATGCTCAACTATTATTCACATTTCTTTGTTTTTTTTTTTAAGAATTTTTGGATGAGGACTGTTATAAAAAAGCTTTATGAAATTTAAATTTGTCACGTACATATGTAGAATTCGTTCGAAAAATAAAAAGGTTTCATATTATAAAAATATACCATCCGACAGGGTTGTATCTACACACCCCCTACTCTTTACGAAGATCTAACAAAGACCCGCATCTCAACCACGATAGTCGCATTTACACACAGACACGACAACCACATTTACCCAGCGGGAAAACTCAGAAGACCTTCTTACTTCAGGCCTTTTTAAAGGCCTGCTTAAAAGATTTTTTGATTCAATTACTATTCTTATCTAACTGCTAAAGAAGGCCTCATAGAAGGCCTCGGCTCTTTCGTATAAAAGATAAGATATACCTTCCACACTCGCTTCTATGAGAAGGGAGTAACATTTTTTGTATTGTTTTTTTGCACAAGCAAAAGCAAAATCAATTTTTTTTTGGTCCCGTTAACCTTCTTATGTACCTGCTGAAGAAGCGAGAGCGGAAGGCCTTCTCCGCAATGACAACGTGTGTAAAAAAGATATGAGTATGGAATGGAGCAAGAAGGCCTTGTACATCCAAAAGAAGGGGTTCAGAGGCCTTCTAGAAGGCCTTCCTACTCCTTCTTTTTCCCGCTGGGTACACATGCACACACACACAATCAAGTGGAGGGACTTGTAAATCACAAACCGCAAACTACGATACGATAAAGTCACAACAATATACACACATACACGGCTCAGTGTAGCGTACCAATCGTAGACATCATCACACATTCGAAAATTAAAAAGGTTTTATATTACAAAAAAAAGTTTCATCACAGGGAAGGAAACACGGTTTTAACTTATTCTTATTTGTTACATACAAAAAATTTTTAGCGATGCAGACATAAATTATTTTATTGTTAAATTAGCCATTTAGACGAACAGACGGATAAATAAAATCAATTTTCTTATACAATTATAATTACTTACTCAAATCCAGGCATGAATCATATTTTGTAGGGAGCCAATTACAATATATTTATACCACTTCTCAGTAGAAATGTACATATACTCACATCCAGACATGATCCCAAACCGTGTAGGGATCTAATTACAACATATTTTACCACTTCTTATTAGAAATGTATACATACTCCCATCAAGGCATGCTCCCAAATTTGTATGGAAACAGTAAGGGGTTCACAATCTGTGAATCACCCTTATGATATGCACCCAACTTTGTATGGATGCTTACAGATTGTGAAAGCCCCTACTGGCATGCTCCCAAATTTGTATGGACAAAGTTCATTAGAATCCCCTATACATACTACTATTGAGGATGTTTTAGAGTCTCATAAGTACTTAAAATTATTTCTTACATAAATATCTGCAGCAATGTTCACATCTTTTCCTGTTGGTTTGTTGAATACATATGTTGATATTCGGAGTTTCTTTAGTTTCTTTATTTTTCGGTTCTAAACTTATTTTCCAGCCTTTTTAAGAAACATTAATTTTCCTTTAATTGCTTTTGCTTATTGTTCACTTTCCATATTTATTAATTCTGGGTTTTCCTTTCACATTGAAGTTGGTACTACTCCCTTAATGACCTTACAATGTCGGGAATTTTTTCCACTTCTTCTAGCCTTGAAATATTTGAATTGAATTTCTTCATTCAATATAGGATCTTGTCGCGTGCTCAATACCTCACTCAACATTTACCTTATTTGCCTTTTTTGTGTGTCATTTAATCCCCGACGAATATCTGTCCGAACGGTCAAATTATTTGGTGAGGTGTTCAAGGATCTGATTAGTCTTTCAGTAAGTTTTTCAATTGTCTCGTATGGCATTTTCTTGGAATTTTTAAATGTTATAGTTTAGTATTAATGAAATTTCTATAAAATATTTATTCTAGAATCTTTCCCGCAGAGGTTCGAATAAAGTTTTTAATTAAAATTTGAAGACCTTTTCAATATATGAATTCAATTTTATCACAAGTAATTTTTGGGAATACAAAATTTTAATTTAAAAGATTTTGTTATTCGTGCTTAATTCCCAGTTTTTATTCTTGATAAAAACACTTGAAATTTATTGTTGATGGGATAAGCTATTCCTATGCGCATTTCACTGGTTGCTTAGGCCAGATCATCTGGAAACTTCATCCATAAAGATTTTAGAAAAAAAACTAAAGATATTAACCCAAATAAAACTGTAAAGCGTATAAGAATCATAAGCAACAGTTCTACTTGTAACAATATCAAAGTTTAATCAAAAACATCAACAATAAACAGTGAGTTTATCTCTTCTTACATTCTCCACTACAATTGATTGGAATTCTTCCAACACTAATTGTAGTTGTTAGTTGGTTAAGAAAAAACAAAATGCAAAAAACAATTTGCAAATGCATGTTGCCAGGTAAGTTTTTTTAGGCCGTGCACTTGCCAGTTTATTATCAAAAGTAATTTTTGGGAATACAAAATTTTAATTTAAATGATTTTGTTATTCGTGCTTAATTCACAGTTTTTATTCTTAATAAAAAAAGCACGAATAACAAAATCTTTTAAATTAAAATTTTGTATTCCCAAAAATTACTTTTGATAATAAACTGGCAAGTGCACGACCTAAAAAAACTTACCTGGCAGCATGCTTTTGCATTTTGTTTTTTTTAGAGAAAATCATCGTGAAAACTATCTCCAAGCAACGAATATTTGCGTTGAGGAATTATATAGAAACCTAGTAATTTCATCGTTATACTCCCCACCTTGATTTTCAATATCAGAAAGCCAATATTATAAATATTTTAAATCATTAGGACCTTGTTTCCTGGCCGCTGGCGCTTATAACGCTAAACACACCTTCTGGGGGTCACGACTTATAACACCAAAGGGTCGTGTTTTATTTAATACTATTGGTATAATGGATTTTAATGTGCCCTGCAGATAACGAGACTAGTCCATACATGCATGTAAAGAGTAGTCCATAAAGGAGTAGGAGTACTCCAAAACTACTCCAAATATATGGGTAAAAGTTGGTCCATTTAACATTACGATGTCCTAGTAGGACCATATAACCCACCGAAGTAGTCCCTAAACCACTCCACGGAGTACTAAAGTGGGTTAGTTTTAAAAGTACTCTATGTCACTACAGTATGGAGTACACTAAAGGGGTAGCTTAAGCATTTTTCATTTTATATTTTTTATGGCGTGCCCTGTAGTCTATTATTGCTATTATTAAATTTATTTACTTGGTATTTTTAATTTTTTTACCTTTTTTCACAAAAATTAGTATTGTGGTTATTTTGTTGAACTATTTATGGTTTTTGATCCAATTTTTTTTATATTTTTAATTAGGCTTAAGTTCATTAAATTTAATTTTCATTAAATTATTTTTATGAAGAAAGGAATTTTACAACATGAAAATTTATTAAAATTGTTATTGATAATCTTTCATTCTTGACCGTGGCCGGGGCTCGAACCCGGGCCGGCAGGTTACAATGACATGTTTCGATCGCAACCACTCGATCTCCTCAGATGGATTTGCCGTTTCACACTCGCAGCCATCGACGACTGCTGACGTCAATAGTCAAACATCAATCCTTAAACCAAATTGTATTTTAACCTTTGGTAGATCGAAGTTTGCTTCTTTTGAATGATCATCCATTTTAATTGATTTTACATGTTCTTCCTTACTTCTGTTTTTTCGAACTTTTGTCAAGAATTTTTCTTGAAGTCCAAAGTACATTTTTCGTTTTTTAATTTTTTTGTCTTTCTTTTTCCTGTTGACCTTTTTCAGCACAACTTGAAGGACAAATGAACACATAGAGCTCGTGCCCTAGCTTTAACAATAATTGGTATTGTGGTTATTTTGTTGAACTATTTATGGTTTTTAATCCAATTTTTTTTATATTTTTAATTAGGCTTAAGTTCATTAAATTTAATTTTCATTAAATTATTTTTATGAAGAAAGGAATTTTACAACATGAAAATTTATCAAAATTGTTATTGATAATCTTTCATTCTTGACCGTGGCCGGGGCTCGAACACAAATTTCACAAACTTTCACTTTTAAATAAGCAATTCGTGGTTATTCCAAAATACGCGTCGAAGAAGTGAACATTTACATTAAAACAAAAACAAAACCAAACTAAAGTGACGAAAATTGTTTTTGTTATCTATACACTTCTAAAATAAAATTAACGCGAGAGTTGTAACGCGTTTCTTTCTCTTTTAGAAACTGTAAATTTTGTATGATAAACAAAAACAATTTTTGTCAATTTGGTTTTGTTTTTTTTTTTGTTTTCATGTAAATGTTCACTTCTTCGACGCGTATTTTGGAATAACCACGATTAATAATGGACACCATCAGGGCTACCAATGTGTAATACTGTAAACTATAGAAAAGTATACATTATGCAGTTGTTGGCAGCACTGCATGTAAATTTCTTCCATTTAAGCCACAATGGACCACGTAGTCCAATATTATATGTAGGGTGGTAGCGAGTGGACAACCAACTTATTGCCAAAAAATTCCAGATGTCATCGATTTCGGCGTGGTTAAAAACATCCCCATAGAAACGATTAAAGTTGAAGCTTTCTTTGAATTATCTTCCGATCACACACCTACAATTGTTATTATAATGAACCCCAATAGAATTGTATCTCCGACTGGTTACTTAGCGACGTCAGCTACACAAATAAATTGGTTAAAATGTAAATAATATCTCAGTACCCATTGCACAGAAAATATTTCGCTTATCCCTCCGGAGAATGTAGATCGCTCTATTGTTAATTTTGACAGTTTTCTAAAACTAGCTGTTCAACATTCCAATATTGCCCCCAAAAAAAAAAAAAAACAAAAAATATTAAAATATATTCCACAGATGTCGAGCGTCTCTCTTACTAAAAGAGTGTACAAAGAGGCTAAGAAAGTTACTGCAGACCCAGAAAACGGCTTCTCTGGAAAAGTATCTTAAGGAACTTGATGCAACTCCACAATCAGACTACTCATTATGGCGTGCAGCTTGAAATCTTAAAAGGCCAGTTGTCTCTAAATCCACCATTAAGAAACTTGAATTGAAGATGGGCAAGAAATGATGTTGAAAAAGAAAATCTATTTGTTAATCATTTAAAAAACGTATTAACCCCAAATATATCTCAAGATATTGCGGCCGAGTTACCACCTGTTGCTGCTAGAGCAGCTGTTCCCCTAAGATTTGAGATAAGAGAAATCGAAAAGGCTATTTGTGATTTAAACCCCAAGAAAGCCCCTGGTTTTGATACGATCAGCAACAAAATGATTTTGGAACTACCCAGCATAGCAACGAAAATGATTCTTTTAATTTTTAATGCTATTTTACTTCTTGAATACTATCCTCAAAAGTGGAAGGTTTCCTTAGTCACCATGATACCTAAACCAGGAAAGGATCACACAAAAGTTGAGTCATATAGGCCTATAAGCTTACTTTCTAATATATCAAAGCTGTTTGAGAAGCTGTTAGTGTCAAAATTGACCCAAATTTTAAATGAAAATAGATGTATTACTAACCACCAATTCAGCTTTAGAAGAGAACACAGCACAATTGAACAAACCCATCGTATAGTAAACGTCACAAGAAAAGCCTTTGAAGAAAGAAAATATTGTTCCGCTCTCTTCATCGATGTTTTTTAAGCCTTTGATAAAGTCTGGCATGAAGGCTTATTACATAAATTGAAGCTAAACTTACCAGTAAACACACACAAGCTGTTAGAAAGCTACTAACTCGGTCGTCAAGTTATTATTAAGGAAGGAAATTTCTTAAGTTCACCTCAGCTAATTGGCGCTGGAGTGCCACAGGGCAGCATCCTGAGCCCTCTTTTATACTTAATTTATACTTCGGACATGCCAACAAACAACTTCACCCAAACTTCAACATTTTCAGACGATACAGCTTTTCTTAGTGTCCACGAAAACCGTTATGAAGCATCTCGTTACTTACAGCATCATATATTTCAGCTTGAAACATGGTTAAGACAATGGAAGATAATGGTCAATGAGCAAAAATGCGGTCATATAACATTCACATTGCGCCGGGAATCTTGCCCCCCCTATTACAATCAATAATCAAAGAATTCCTCAACATTCGCATGTAAAATATCTCGGTATACATCTGGATCGGCGATTAACGTGGAAATGCCACATAGAGGCAAAATTAACTCAAATGGAACTAAAAGCCATTCAAATTCAATGTCTTATTGGAAGAAATTCCGTCCTTAGTCTAGATTGCAAGGTCTGCTTTACAACTCTATCTTAAAGCCTATCTGGTGCTACGGTATTCAACTATGGGGCACTGCCTCTGCCTCTTATATAGAAAAAATTCAAAGGCGCCAAAATAAACTTCTTCAACTTATCACAGCCGCTCCCTGGTATGTTCAAAACTCAAACATTCATAACGATCTCAATGTGCCATTAGTAAAAACTATGATTACAAAATATGCATTTTGATAATCACCTATGTATGTGAACAGAACACGTGTTGAAGAAAATTTTTGTCTGGCACTGGCAGGACATAAATAAATTATTAGGATAAGATTTGATTAATTATTGTTAGTTTATATTTAATATATGAAGATTCAATAAATAAATAATGAAAAAAAAAAAGAAGAAAAAAAAAAGATATTTATTATATGAAGATTTAATAAATAAAAAATGAAAAAAAAAATCCGCAAACGTAATTTCCATCAAGTTGAATGGGTGGAAAATAGTTGGCAACTAAAAGTGAAGTATTAGCATTTAATGTTGTGTTATTGACATCTTAATGTTCGGTGAATTAACAAATTAAAAACTTTTTAATATTCTTTATATAGGGGAGGAATCATTCACATTTATTCAAGAGTTATGATCTGATGTAAATCCCAACCATTTAACATACAACATATTTCCTCTTCTTCTTATAATCTTTTCAACCAAATACGTTTCTGGATATTTAGTTTTCATTAGTTTAAAATCATAAAAACCATCTTTAATATCATGTCCTTTATAATCTTTTAGTATATACGTGGTAGGATTTGCGTTTCTTACAGTTTTAACTTTAAAGATTTCTGTAGTACAATTCGGTGCTTAACCTTTTAAAACACATGTTTATAAGTAGTATGTTTTTAGGAGTTCTGTATCACTTTTTCCATACAAATTTGGGAGCATGCCTAGATGGGAGTATGTAAACATTTCTAATAAGAAGTGGTATAAACATCTTTTAATTGGCTTCCTACAAAATAAATTCGATCCCTATAAAATATGATTAATGATGTGGATTTGAGTAAGTAATTATAATTGTATAAGAAAAATAGTTTTTATTTATCCGTCCGTCCTTCTGAATGGTTGGTTTATAAATAAAATAATTTGTGTTTGCATCGTTAAAAAATTTTGTTGTATGTTACAAATGAGAATAAGTTGAAACCGTGTTTCCATCCCTGGGATGAAACTTTTTTTGTAATATTAAACCTTTTTAATTTTCAAATGTGGGATGATGCCTACGCTACAATCGACATTTTAGTTCGTTGATTGGTACGCTACACTGAGCCGTGTATGTGTGTATATTGTTGTGACTTTATCCTGCTGTGGTTTGCGGTTTCCCTGCAAATAATATTAGACTACCTGACTCATTTTGATCAAATGGACTACTCCCTGGACTGGCTCCAATGTAATGCAAGCATGAATCATGTCATTGTTTAAATGTGTTTGAAGTGAGACGACATGTCTTCGTTTTTTAACGACATGTTTTTGTTTTTAAACGACTCCAAAACTAATCCTCTTGAGTATACCATGGAGTAGTTTTAAGACTACTCCTTTGTAATCCAAAGCTGGGTTGTATGGTCTTGTCCTAGGACATTGTAATGTTAAATAGACCATGTTTTTACATACGTTTGGGTAACTTTTGGACAAGTCCTAATCCCTTGTGGGTTGCAATTTGCTAGCACCTCCACTTTTATTGTCTGTGTGTGTGTAAATGTCACAGTCGTGGCTGAGGTGCGGGGGGGTTGCCAGATACCAAGAACCAAAAAACTGGACAATCCAGGCCATTCCAGGCCGTCTGGCAACCCTATGCGGGGTCTTTGTTAGATGTTCGTAAAGAGTACTATTTGTAATATGAAACCTTTTTATTTTTCGAATGTATTCTACATATGTACGGGACAAATTTAAATTTCATAAAGCTTTTTTTTGTAACAGTCCTCATCCTCATGTAAAAACAAATAAACCGCTGATGCTGCGGTTTTTTATTATATGAAATAAAATAATGCAAGAATTTAAACTTAAAAAAATTAATAAATAAATATTTTATAAAATCTGCTAATTGTTCCTTTTCATAAGTGTCTTTTTTTGTAATATGGATCCTTTATATTTTTCGAATGAATTCTACATATGTTCGTGACAAATTTAAATTTCATAAAGATTTTTTTTTTTTTTGAATTAGCCCTCATCTCAAAATTCTTTGAAAAAAAATGAAATATGAGTCATGCATGTGCAGATGTATAGAATTCTTGGAAAAACAAATTTTTGAATTAAATTGAATTAAACTGAATTATAGTTTGACAAAGTTAGTTTTTTTTTTTTAATTACCTAAGCTAAACCCCGCGAAGCTCTGCGCTTGTCTGCAGGAAAGAAACCAGAGTCTCTGGCGGGAATTGAACCCGCAACCCCGGCGCTGATAGACTAGCTCACTACCAGCTAGCCTACCGGGGCACCTCAAAGAAACCGCTGATGCAGCGGTTTTCCAATATATGAAATAAAATAATGCAAGAATTTAAATTTAAAAAACTTAATAAATATTTTATAAAATCTGCTAATTGTTCCTTTTCATAAGTGTCTTTTTTTGCAATATGAAACCTTTTTATTTTCCGAATGAATTCTGCATATGCACGTTTTTTTTTATTCATTATTTATTTATTGGATCTTCATATTTTTAATATGAAATAATAATAATAAATCAAATCTTAGCCTCATACTTTATTTCATGTCCTACCAGTGCCAAACAAAAATTTTCCCATCACGGGTTCTGTTCACTTATATAGGTGTTTATCGCTCATCTAATTGGATAAGTGCTTCAGTGTCTCTTCTTCTTAAGCGAGTGTGGCCGCTATCATTGAAAATATTTCGAGGAAGTGGGTTCGGATGCAATTCGAGCCTTTTTCAGTATTTTACTGCATATTTCGTAACCATAGTTTTAACTAATGGAACATTTAGATCCTTGTGAATATTTGAGTTTTTAACATACAAAGGATTTCCTTTTTTAACATCATTTCTTGCCCAATTTCCATTCAAGTTTCTTAATGATGGATAAGAGACAACTGGCCTTTTGAGATTTCTAGCTGCACGCCATAATAAGTAGTCCAAGTTGCATCAAGTTCCTTACGATATTTTTCCAAAGAAGCCGTTTTCTGAGTCTGCAGTAACTTTCTTAGCCTTTTTGTACAGTCTTTTAGAAAGTTCTTAAGTTAAGCAATTGCCACTTTCTACAAGCTCTCCTTTTTTCAGACAAGAGACGCTCGACATCTGTGGCATATATTTTAATATTTTTTGTTTTTTTGAGGGCAATACTTTGATGTTGAACAGCTAGTTTCAGAAAACTGTCAAAATTGACAATAGAGCGATCTACATACTCCGGTGTGCTAAGCGGAATATTTTCTGTGCAATGGGTACTGAGATATTTTTTATATTTTAACCAATTTATTTGTGTAGCTGACATCGCTATGTAACCAGAGGGAGATTAAATTCAATTGGTGTTTGTTATAGTAACAATTGTTGGTATGTAATCAGAGGATAATTCTAAGGAAGCTTCAACGTGAATCGTTTCTGTGGGAATGTTTTTAACCACGCCAAAATCGATGACAACACTTAAATTCATTTTAGAGATTGTATTAAACAAAACACGAACCTTTGGTGTTATTAGTCGTGACCCCCAGAAGGTATGCTTAGCGTTATAATCGCCAGCAGCCAGGAAACAGGGCCCTAATGACTTATAATATTTGTAATATTGGTTTTCTGATATTGCAAATCTATGTGGTGAATATAAGGATGAAATTATTATGTTTCGATTTAGCTCTTCAACACAATGTTCGTTGCTTGGAGATAATCTTCACGATGATCACACATTGGGTAGTGTTTAATTCGGGTTTTTATTAAAATGGCAGAACCTCCACAAGCTCTATCTCGAGGGTCCTTGGTATCATATAGAGTATAACCATTGATTTTAAACGTATTTCTTGAGGTCAAATGAGTTTCAGTAACCATCATGACATCAATTTGTTTATTTTTAAGAAAGTATTCTAATTCATTTTTATGTTGGCGGATGCCGTTTGCGTTCCAAAAACCAACTTTTAAACAGTTCATGGCTTGTTAAGTACAGCTTGCAATAACATCGATTGCATTCTAAGAATTTCCTGCATCATATTACCCATTATTACACATTATTTACTGTTTTCACTAATGTTTCCATGGTTTTTTCTAGACGACTTGGATAAGAAACTGGAGTTTCGTCATTACTTGACGAAGCGCCTTGCATTGGTACAGGGTTTGATTTTAATACGTTAGCATAAGATGTTCTGTTATTACTAGGCTGCGGAGCCTGAAAGTCATTACTGTTTACTTGATTTGTTACCTGCATTTGAGTGGGATAAGTTTTCGATCCAACCGACTGCTTGACGATAGTATATACAGGGCATCCTCTATAATTGGCAGTGTGATGACCACCAGAGTTGCTGCATTTTTTTGACGTTGGGGTCGGTTTTAGACTTATCGCAAAGAACTGTACCATGTAATTCACCACATAATACGCAAACAGGGGGTAAGTAGCAGTATGTCTTAGTATGGACAAATTACTGGCAGTTCAGACATTGAACGGGACCACCTCTTTTGTGCGGCTCCTCTATAGTTGTTTTTCTGTACAGAATGTATTTTAAATTACAGATGGGATGCGTTTCATTTTTTTTAAGCTTAACGTCGCCGGGTTCTAACTCCACTCGAAATAGTGGTTGGGGTATTTTTTCCCTATTTTTAATATTTAATACATGTTTTATTTTGAAGCCTTTTTCTTCTAGGAATGTTTTTATTTCCTCTGGGTCCACACATTTTTTTTTTTTTCCATATTTTATTTATTGAATCTTTTCTTAACTGAAATCGACAATAAGTTTTTCAAATCTTAAAATTCTAAATTATTCTATGAGGTAACGTGCCAATGCAAGTTACCAATTAGATGTGGGAGGAGGTAATGCATTGTTTATTATAGTGTTGCCAGATCTAGCGTGTCTTTTCTTTTTAGACGCCTATGTCCATCGCTAGAAAGTAAGTTTTGAGCTAAGGAATTTGGATGCACTAACAGCTTATTAACATATTTAATACAGCTCTCCCGAGCTACTGTGATGACGGTAGAAATACTAAGGTCCTTGTGAAGGTTAGCATTCCTTACGTATCAGGGAGCTCCAGTAATTATTCTCAAAATCTTCGATTGTCTTCTTTGTAGTTTTTTTGTAGCTGTTCCCCAGAGTTGGATTCCATAGGACCAAATTGGTTTTATTATTGTGTTGTATATAAGAACTTTATATTCCAAACTAAGGGTGGATCTAGAGTTTAAGAGCCACATAAGTTGAACGGTCTTCAATTTGATTTGAGTTATTTTTGCCTCAATGTGTCTGCTCCACGTGAGTCGCCGATCTAGGTGTATTCCTAGATATTTAACATGATTCTGTTGAGGAATTTGTACGTTATTAATTTTAATTGGGGTGCAGTCATGTTTTCTGAGGGTAAATGTAATGTGGGCACATTTAACGGGATTAACATTAATTTTCCATTTGTCAAGCCAGATTTGAAGTTCGTTAATGTGATTTTGCAATAGCTTTGATGCTTCTACTGGGAAAGAATGGGTACTTATGATGGCAGTATCATCGGCAAATGTAAATGTTTGGGATTTTACGTGAGTTGGCATATCAGCAGTATACAAGACATATAAGAAAGGACTAAGAATACTGACTTGGGGTACACCAGCTTTTACAGAACAGGATCTGGATATAGTATATTTTACTTTGATTGTAAATGACCGATTTGACAAGTAATTTTTAATTTTTTTAAGTAAGTGTGTACTAGGTGGTAAAATGCAAGAGATTTTAGATATGAGCCCTTCGTGCCACACTTTGTCGAAGGCTTGAGCTATGTCGATGAGTAGAGCCGAACAATATTGCTTTGCTTCGAAAGTTTGTCTTATTAGTGTGACAATTCGGTGCACTTGTTCTATTGTGTTGTGACTTTTGCGGAATCCAAACTGGTGCTGAGGAATAATACGATGTTCGTTGGCATAAGGAATAATAAGGCTTAGAAGTAGTTTTTCAAATAATTTTGATAATATTGACAGCAAGCTAATTGGTCTATATGATGTCGTTTGTGTTAAGTCTTTGCCAGGTTTCGGAAGCATAATTATTTGTGATTTTTTTCAGGTTGTGGGGAAATGCCCTGTTCGATTTATACCGTTGAATATGTACATAAGTACTTTTAACGCACATTCGGGCAGTTCTTGGATCATTTTGGCAGTAATTTTGTCATGGCCGGCAGATTTTTTGACATTTAACTCTTTAATGGTTAGTTTTAATTCTGGGAGTCTAAAATGAATTGGGTTAAGTGGATAATTGCATAATGATTGTAACTCACAATCAGTGCTAGAAGAAACATTGGGCGTGAAAACTTTTTCGAGATGGTTTGCAAGTGCATCGGCTTTTTCTGGGTTACTTCTGGCCCATTTTCCGTTTGGTAGTCGAATTGGTGATTCTAATGTTGTGGGGCATTTTAATTGTTTTGTTGTACGCCACAGGCTATAATTTGTTCTATCGGTTGGGTCCAAATGTGAAAGTTGCATATTAAGGAGTGCTTCTCGTGACTCTTTTAATGCCGCACGAAGAGCTTTTGTACAGGTTGCCAGTTGTTGCTTTAAAGAGGGAGATCTGTAGGTTTGCCACTGCCTCCGGATGTCTCTTTTTTGTTTTAGTAGGTCATCGATGTTTCTCGAATAATAACTTGATGAAGTCTTGTTTCGCGTCACTTTAACTGGTGTAGCAATTTTGGCGGCAGACTGCAAGATTTCAGTAAACTGATTTACAGCTGAGTCAATCTCATCATTATTTTTTAATGGAATGTTTTGAGGTAAATGTGAGCTAACATACTTTTTATATTTAAACCAATTTGTGTTTTTGTTTGGGAAATTAAATTTCGGATTGGGAAGTTGATTAATGATGTTGATGTTTATTAAAACCGGGGAGTGATCAGAAGATAATTCGAAAGACGGAATAGCTGTTATTTGCTCACGTTTTATGTTTTTAGTGACTCCAAAGTCTATTAAGTCTGAGATTTTTTGCAAATCTGTAGGCCAGTAAGTAGGGTGGCCAGAGGATATTGTATCCAGTTTTGCGGTAAAGACAGCCTTTAATAATTGTCTACCCTTAGGAGAAATAAGTCTGGAACCCCAGTGGGTATGTTTAGCATTAAAATCACCTGCTACAATAAATCTAGCACCTAGTGTAGAGAAGAAATCAAGAAACTGTTCTTCTGAGACCGAAAATCTTGGCGGGCAATTAATAGACGAGATGTTTATTTTGTATGAAGGACTATCAAAACATATTGAGGTAGCTTGCATATATTCTTTTGAGTAACATTGGAGAGGATAATGTTTAATGCTTGATCTGACGATAACAGCTGTGCCCCCAAAGCCTCTACCGCTCGGGTGTTTGGTGTCATAAACTTTGTATCCTTTGATTCTAAAACAATTTTTTGAAGTGAAGTGTGTTTCTGAGACTAGCATTATATCTATTGAGTTCAGATGTAGAAAAGTTTCTAACTCGTTTTTATGTTGGCTTAAGCCGTTAGCGTTCCAATGACATAATGATATGGAATTCATTTTTTTGATAGGGTTTCAATAAGAATAGAATGATTTCTCATCATTTCTTGCAACATGCCAGTCATTCTGTCCATGAAAGTATACATTGACTGCACTAAGTTTTTTAAAGATTCCTCTAGGGATGAATGTTGTTGTTGATGGGGTTCAGGGTTTTGTTGTTGTTGAGTTTCTGGGTTTTGTACGACTTGGGAATATGATCGCATATTTGTAAAATTTTGAGGAGTATAATTATTATTGCTGGCAGTAGCATTTAAGTTACTACGTCTGTTTAAGTCTATGTTTGCTCTCTGAGAAGTTCTCTGTCTCATTTGGATAAAGATTGGACAACCTCTATAGTTTGCAGTGTTATTATTTTCACAGTTACTGCATTTTTTTACATCGGGGTCATTTTTTGGATTTGTGCACTCTTTGGTACTGTGGAGACAACCGCATATTACGCATACGGTGGGTAGCTTACAATAAGTTCTTGTGTGTCCGTACTCCTGACAATTTTGACATTGTACGGGGTCTTTTCGTTTGTGTGGGGCTTCTACTGTTATTCTGTGATGCAAAAGATAACGCAATGAATAGATAGGATGAGGTTCATTCTTATTATACATATGCCTGTCAAATGCAATTTCCACTCTGAAAAGTGGTTGAGGGATTTTGTTTCTGTTTTTTATATTTTGAACTGACTTGACTTCGTAGCCTGCAGATATGATAGCTTCTTTAACTTCGTTAATAGACACGGAACTTTCTATGCCTTTTATGACAACAATCAGTCCTTTTGCACTTTTTAGTTTGTAAGTATAGTAGTTTTTATTATTTTTATCGAAATCATCAATGACTATTCTGTAATTTTTTTCTGTGTACACTTGCACTTTGGTTTCCTGAATGTTACCTCTGCGCATAGACACAACATGGAAAGTATTAGAACCGATTAATGTTGAAAGGCCATTATTCAATAGATTATTACATTGCTCACGAACATAGATCGGTGGTGGCTTATATTCCTTCGTAGGTAAATCAGTGGTATCACCATTTTCTTCATTGTCGAGTATAGAAAATCGATTTGACGATGTTTCTACTTGCGTTTTTGATTGTTTTGATGCCTTAGACGCGGGACTGCGTTTTCTTTTCAAAATATCAAAGTAGCGATCAATCCCGGTTTGAATGGGACTTTTCAGAGGGATTTTATTATTCCCAGTTTTTTGTGTTGAAGGGGAAGATAGCATCCCTTCACACAAAATTAAGAGCTTTCAGATTGAGAGAAACTTCAATCGAAAGCTCTGACTATTAAGAGGTGCTTTTGTATAAAAGCTTTTTGTTTACTAAACGATGTGGTGTGTTTAGTGTATGACCAAATCAGAATATTCTGATCATAAACAGAGAAAAAGGTTTTTGTTGTTATTTTCCTTTATTTAATTTTTGTGGAGTCTCACTGATAGAAGAACAAGTAATATGATCAAAGTGGACGAAGATAAGTCTCACCTTATAATTTTTTGAAATTATAATTGTTGTTGAAAAATAAACGCTTCTCCGATGTTCCGGGTTATTTCTTTTTCTCACAATTGCAATTAAAATCAGTAGTGGATTTTTTGTTTTGTTTTTTAATTAGATTTTTAAATATTTTTGCAGAGCACTTTATTTGTCTTGTTTTAACACAGTAGAGTTGCCAACGTTCTACCACACATGAGTCAATTCCCTTTATCACTATCTGAAGACCTTTACTGCTCTTCAATTGGTATGTATAAAAGCTTTTTTTAATGCTTCAAATTTTTAATTATTTTGCGATAATCATTCTCATGATTAACTTGTATTTTTGTTTCGTTAATACTACCACTCTTGAAAGCACCTACGTAAAACGAATTTTCACCTATGACCTATATCAAACTCGTTATAAGCTCGTTTAAATTTTGCTCTCTAAGATGGCTTGGACGAATTTATCACGTTTGGTGCTTCTGAGGATTAATCCTCAAGAATTGCAAACAATTTTGTGAATTTATTCTTTCAAAAGATGGTACTTCTGAGGGCGAAGCAACAGCTGAAGAGGTAGGACTGCGACCCCGTTTAAGTACTGTTATATACCTGTCCATAAAAACTTGTACATGAGGCTTTTGACAACTTTTTACTAGAGAGTTTTCCATTGCGTCTGTGTTTGAGTTCATGGTATCATTTCTTACTAGAATTGTTTTTGCCGTCGTGGTAATAAAGGGTGTTTTTTTAAGCTAGAAAGAACTTTAAATTGTAAAAAGTAACACAAAAAAATTAAATTTTGATGAAATATTTTTTTTATCGTTTCAGTATACTCTGACAAATCATCATGAATAGACTCACGCTTGAACAACGCTACGAAATTATTCAAATTTACTTTGAAAAATTTAATCCAAATTTAAATCGCAAAATTGTGTTCAGCGATGAGGCGCATTTTTGGCTTAACGGGTTTGTTAATAAGCAAAATTGCCGCATATGGAGCGAGACCAATCCACAAGAGACCCTACAGACTCCATTACATCCAGAAAAATGCACCGTTTGGTGCGGTTTTCACGCTGGTGGCATCATCGGACCTTATTTCTTCAAAAATGAGGCCGGAGCTCGCGTTACGGTCAATGGAGATCGTTACCGCACCATGATCAATGATTTTTTGTTTGAAAATATGGATGACATTGATCCGGAGGAGATGTGGTTTCAACAGGATGGCGCTACGTGCCATACGGCGAACGCAACCATCGACTTATTGAAATCAAAATTTGGCGATAAGTTGATTTCGAGAAATGGACCTGTCAATTGGCCTCCAAGGTCTTGCGATTTGACACCTCTCGATTATTTCCTGTGGGGCTACGTGAAGTCACTGGTTTATGCTGATAAACCAGCAACAATTGACGCCTTGGAGGCCAGCATTGTTCGTGTTATTCGTGACATACGGCCAGCAGTGCTCGAAAAAGTGGCCCAAAATTGGACGTCCAGAATGCGCTTCGTCAAGAACAGCCGCGGTGCCCATATGCCCGAAATCATTTTCAAATGTTAATGTCACGTATTGATCTTTCGAATAAAAAAAAAATTTTGATTACAATTTAATTTTTTGTGTTATTTTTTACAATTTCAAGTTCTTTCGGGCTTAAAAAAACACCCTTTACTTGCGGGCTCGGCAACACTTGTCCCAAAAGACAGTTTAATATTTTTCAGTGTATCACTATCCACTGTTGTTGTAAAAACTGACGGTAAAAGGGAACGTGTTCGAGTAATTGGCTTAGCCGTTAGGTAGTAAATATTGTTTTGTTTTATTTATTTCAACAATATTTTCGTTAGCATGCATTGCCACATAAACATTTTTTTCGTTAAGTTTAATTGTTGTTTTATTGTTTTTACTCATGCAATAAATTGTTTTTCACCGTTTTACTGAGCTTTTAATATTTTTATTAGTTATTGTATTTTACAACAACGCCAAAAATAAGAAATTTAAACTAAAATGTTTTTGCACAGAATATGTATACATACACATGCATGAATATTCATACGTATGTATATTTTTTTGCTATTTATCTTTATTTAATTTTTTCGTTTTAATTGTTCACTTTAATGTTAAATAATTTAAATACAAAATATCATATAGTTTTTAGCGTCCATTCGCCTAATATTTATATTCCAAAATCAAATTTAATTAATACTTAATTAAAATCGTATGCGGGGTTGAGAACACACGTCCGTTTGATTAAATACTACTACTACTGGGACACAGAATCATTCTTGTTCTGATAGTTAAATCAGTGTGTTCTATACTAAAAAAGTAAAATGGCTGGCGGTTTTATTTGTGAATTTTGCGGGAAAGTATTCACCATGGTGGAATAAACAGGTGGCAGCACTACGCCCGATGACGATTTTTTGCTCTTGCATTGTTTATCTAGGTTTATGTCAAAGTTTTGTTTATGTTTACAAAAAGTTCACGTTTTGTGCTGTGATTATTGTGTTTTACTAAAGTTTTTGATAATATTAAATTAAAATAAATAAGATATTGACCATAATTAAATAAAAATTGCCTAAAAATTTATTTATTTAATCACGTTCAGCGGCACGCTTTGATTTTTATTTAAAGTATTTTTTGACGTAAACGGTGATGTAATTTCCATTTTTGTTGTAATGTTGTATTTGTTGCCGTAACGATGCCACCTGCTTATTCACTATGAATAAACATTTTTTTTTTTTTTCTCATTATTTATTTATTGAATCTTCATATATTAAATATGAACTAACAATAATTAATCAAATCTTATCCTAATTCTTTATTTTATGTCCTGCCAGTGCAAGACAAAAATTTTCTTCATCACGGGTTCTGTATCACATTTATATATGTGTTTATCGCTCATCTTAATGGGTAAGTGCTGCAGTGTCTCTTCTCCTTAAGCGAGTGTGGCCGCTATCATTTAAAATATTTCGAGCTAGTGGATTTGGGTGCAACTCTAGCCTTTTTAAATATTTTACCGCATACTTCGTAATAATAGTCCTTACCAGTGGCACATTGAGATCCTTGTGGATATTTGAGTTTTTAACATACCAAGGGGCAGCTGTGATTATTTGAAGAAGTTTATTTTGGCGCCTTTGAATTTTTTCGATATTTGAGGCCGAGGCAGTGCCCCATAGTTGAATACCGTAGCACCAGATTGGCTTTAAAATAGAGTTGTAAAGTAGTAGTAGACTAAGAACAGAATTTCTTCCAATAAGCCAGTTAATTTGAATTGCTTTCAGTTTCATTTGGGTTAATTTTGCTTCTATATGGCATTTCCATGTTAAACGCCGATCTAGATGAATACCGAGATATTTGACATGCGATTGTTGAGGCACTAGTTGATTATTGATTTTAATAGGGGGGCATGTTGCCCGACGCAAGGTAAATGTAATATGTACGCATTTTTGCTCATTGACCTTTATTCTCCATTGTTTTAACCACAGTTCTAGTTGAAATATATGATCCTGCAGGTATCGAGATGCTTCACGACTGTTCTCGTGTACGCTTAGGAAAGCTGTATCATCAGCAAAAGTTGAGGTTAGGGTGTAATTGTTTGTCGGCATGTCCGAGGTATATATAAGATAAAAAAGTGGGCCCAGGATACTTCCCTGAGGGACTCCAGCTTCAATTGTCTGAGGAGAACTTAAAAAAACACCTTCTTTAATAATAAATTTTCGACCGACCAAGTAGCTTTCTAACAGCTTGTGTGTGTTAACCGGTAGGTTCAGCTTTAATTTATGTAACAAACCTACATGCCAGACTTTATCAAAAGCTTGAGAGACTTCGATGAAGAGAGCGGAGCAATATTTTCTTTCTTCAAAGGCTTTTCTTATGGCGTTTACTATCCGATGGGTTTGTTCAATTGTGCTATGTTCTCGTCTGAAACCGAATTGATGGTTAGGTATACACCCATTGTCATTTAAAATTGGGGTTAATTTGGACGCTAAGAGCTTCTCAAACAGCTTTGATATATTAGATAATAAGCTGATAGGCCTATATGACTCAACTTTGGAGTGATCTTTTCCTGGCTTTGGTATCATCGTAACTAATGAGACCTTCCATTTTTGAGGGTAGTATTCAAGTCGTAAAATAGCATTAAAAATTAAAAGAATAATTTTCTTTGCTATGCTGGGTAGCTCCAGAAGCATTTTGTTGCTGATCTTATCAAAACCAGGAGCCTTCTTGGGGTTTAAATCACAAATAGCTTTTTCGATTTCTCTTATCTCAAATCTTAGGGGAACAGCTGCTCTAGCAACAACAGGTGGTAACTCGGCCGCAATATCGTGAGATATGTTTGGGGTAAATACGTTTTTTAAATGATTAACAAACAGATTTCCTTTTTCAACATCATTTCTTGCCCAACTACCATTCAAGTCTCTTAATGGTGGTTTAGAGACAACTGGCCTTTTGAGATTTCTAGCTGCACGCCATAATGAGTAGTCTGATTGTGGGGTTGCATCAAGTTCCTTAAGATATTTTTCCAGAGAAGCCGTTTTCTGAGTCTGCAGTAACTCTCTAAGCTTTTTTGTACTCTCTTTTAGTAAGTTCTTAAGTAACGGGGATCTGTGCAATTGCCACTCTCTTCGAGCCCTCCTTTTTTCAGACAAGAGACGCTCGACATCTGTGGAATATATTTTAATATTTTTTGTTTTTTTGGGGGCAATACTGGAATGTTGAACAGCTAGTTTCAGAAAACTGTCAAAATTGGCAATAGAGCGATCTACATACTCCGGTGTACTAAGCGGAATATTTTCTGTGCAATGGGTGCTGAGGTATTTTCTATATTTTAACCAGTTAATTTGCGTAGCTGTCGTCGCTAAGTGACCAGTCGGAGATACAATTCTATTGGGGTTCATTATAGTAACAATTGTAGGTGTATGGTCAGAAGATAATTCTAAGGAAGCTTCAACATGGATCGTTTCTATGGGGATGTTTTTAACCACGCCGAAATCGATAACATCTGGAATTTTTTGATGATCAGTATGCCAATATGTTGGTTGTCCGCTCGCTACCACATTTAAATCCATTTTAGAAATTGTGTTAAATAAGACACGACCCTTTAGTGTTATAAGTCGTGACCCCCAGAAGGTATGTTTAGCGTTATAATCGCCCGCAGCTAGGAAACAGGATCCTAATGATTTAAAATATTTACAGTATTGGCTTTCTGATATTGAAAATCTAGGCGGTGAGTATAACGATGAAATTACTAGGTTTCTATTTAATTCCTCAACGCAAATGTTCGTTGCTTGGAGATAATCTTCGCGGTGATCAAACATTAGGTAGTGTTTGACTCGGGTTTTAATTAAAATGGGTGAACCTCCACAAGCTCTATCTCGAGGGTCCTTGGTATCATATAGTGTATAACCATTGATTTTAAACGTATTTCTTGAGGTCAAATGAGTTTCAGAAACCATCATGACATCAATTTGTTTATTTTTTAGAAAGTATTCTAATTCATTTTTATGTTGGCGGATGCCGTTTGCGTTCCAAAAACATATTTTTAAACAGTTCATGGCTTGTTAAGTACAGCTTGCAATAACATCGATTGCATTCTTAGAATTTCCTGCATCATATTACCCATTGTGTTCGTAAAATTATTAACTGTTTGCACTAATGTTCCCATGGTTTTTTCAAGACGACTTAAATTAGAAACTGGAGTTTCATCATTACTTGGCGAAGCGCCTTGCATTGGCACATGGTTTGATTTAAGGACGTTAGCATACGAGGTTCTGTTATTACTAGGCTGCGGAGCTTGAATGCCATTAGTGTTTACTTGATTTGGTACCTGCATTTGTGGGGGATTAGTTTTCGGTCCAGCCGACTGCTTGACGATAGTATATACAGGGCATCCTCTATAATTGGCAGTGTGATTTCCGCCACAGTTGCTACATTTTTTTACATTGGGGTCATTTTTAGACTTATCGCACTGGACTGTACAATGTAATTCTCCACATACGACGCAAACAGGGGGTAAATAGCAGTATGCCTTAGTATGGCCAAATTCTTGGCAATTACGACATTGAACGGGACCATTTCTTTTGTGCGGCTCCTCTATAGTTATTCTTCTGTAGAGAATATATTTTAAATTATAAATAGGATGCGTTTCATTTTTTTTAAGCTTAATGTCGCCAGGTTCTAATTCTACCCGAAATAATGGTTGGGGATTTTTTTTCCCTGTTTTTAATATTTGTAACGTTTTTTATTTTAAAACCCTTCTCTTCCAAAAAAGTTTTAATTTCATCTGGGTCCACGCATGAGTCTATGCCCTTGATCACTACCTGAAGACCTTTGCTGCTCTTTAGTTGGTATGTGTAAAAGCTTTTTTTAAGGGCTTCGAATTTGTTAGTTAATTTACGAAAATCATTCTCATGATTTACCTGTATTTTTGTCTCATTTATATTTCCACGCTTGATTGCAGCTACGTAAAACGAATTTTCACCTATTACCGAGATCACGCTCTTTATTAACTCACTTGAGTTTTGCTCCCTTAGATATATCGGGGGTGGCTTAGCCCTTAAACACCTAAGACCGTCCACAGACGGTCATCAGAAAAAATAAGTATTGAACAAAACCTATTTACTTCACGCTGTTACGATGCAAAAATTTTAAATGAGTATAAAATTCTCAGTATAACGGTACCAATTAAATTGAATGATTATGCTAGTGTGGAAGAAAAAATCATTTTAGTCAGAAATTTGATGCGAAAACACAAATTAATTGCAAATTACACATTTAAATGTCAGGTATTTAAGGGTTAGAAGATTTTATAACGTTTGGTGCTTCCGAGGATTCATCCTCCAGAATTGCAAAACGATTTTGAGAGTTTATTTTATCAAAAGATGGTACTTTTGAAGCCGAAGCAACTGCTGCAGAGGTAGGGCTGCGACCCCGTTTAAGCACTGTTATGTACCTGTCCATACCAACTTGTACTTGAGGCTTTTGACCACTTTTTACTTGAGATGTTTGCATTGCATCTGTTTTAGAGTTCATGGTACCATTTGTTAATAAGATTGTGTTTGCCGTTGTGGCAACACTTGCAAGTGTGAGGTTTATATTTTTTAACGTATCACCATCAACCGTCTTTGTAAAAAGAGAGGGCGAAAGGGATCGTGTTCTAAAAATTGGTTTAGCCGTTAGGTAGTTACTATTGTTTTCTTTTGTTTTATTCAGGGTAGGTATTTCCTCGCAAAGAATTCTTTTTATTTTATCTTTCCCTCTTCGTTTCGCGAAAAGAAGAGATTTGTTGTTTTTGTTTCGTTTCTATAAACGAAGGCGAGAAACTGCTGTGTTTTCTTTCGTTGATATTTGTGCTGAAATAAAAAACCATTCGTTTGGCTGAAAAAGAAGGAAACGAAATGGAGAGAAGAAGCAAACAAAATTGTTTCTTCTTTCTAAATCGAAGGAAAAAAATAGAGGGAAATAAAAGAAGGAAAAAACTTTGTTCATTGAAATTTGTTTTAATGAATGTCTATGTAATAAATTGATTTCGTTTTGGTAAATTATTAGGGAATTTTTCAAAAACGAACCAAGTCTTTGCTTTTAATTTTACTTTATAACAATATAATTTCAATAAAAAACAGAAAAAGAATTCTTTATTTTTTCCTTCCTTCCATTCGATATTTCGATTTCATTTTTCTTTTCTAATTTTATTCTCCTTCAGTTTGTTTCCTTCTATATCATTCCTCTTCGTTCTGCTAAACGAAGAGAAGCATTTGTGTTTGCTTCGGCAAACACAAAAGAAGGAAACAACAACAATATTTTCTTCTTTCTCGCGATAATGATAATCGAAAAGTTTTGTACAAAAAAACCTTCGCGAGAAAGAAAGAAAAAAGAAATTCATTTACCTACTCTGGTTTTATTTATTACAGCATTGTCTTCGTTAGCATGCACTGTCACATAAACATTTCTATCATTCAGTTTTATTGTTGTTTCATTGTTTTTATTCATGCAATAAATTGTTTTTGTTTTTCACCGTTTAACTGTGCTTTTAATATTTTTGTTATTTATTGTATTTTACAACAACAAAAAATAAGAACTTTAAACTAAAATGTTTTTGCTCAGAATATGTATGTATACATACACATGTATGAACATTAGTACGTATATATTTTTACTATTTTTCTTTATTTAATATTTTTTTCGTATTAATTGTTCACTTTATGTTAAATAATTAAAATAACAAAATATATCATTTATTTTCAAGCGTCCATTCGCTGTTTATATAACAAAATCAAATGTGATTAATTAAAAATTCAAATTGTATGCGGAGTTAAGAATACACGTCTGTATCACAACAAAGCACGAACCGAATAAACATTTAAAAAGACAAGTTCGATTACATCATGATGGACCATCATCATCGTTTAAATGTCAAATTAGCAATTTCTCCAGTCAGTATTGATACTCAAAGATGTTCATCGTATGCTATAATTGTGCTGAATAATGGAATCAAATTAAATTTTAAAAACTTAAACTTCCCGCTTTCAATTAATCAAATAAAAGATTTCGAGCTTATGAATCCTGAAATTAGTGTGATGTTGTAGTGGGGGCCATACTACTTTACCAAAGCAGAAAAGTCTAAACACATCAATTTAATGCTGCTAGAGGATGAAGAAAGATTCCATTATATATGGATCAAAAATTTTTCAAGGTATGTTAATAATATTTATAAACTATTTATATATGCATAAATTATATTAATTTAAATATTTTCTACTTTTTTTACAGATTAATGCGTAGTAGAGGTCTGCATGTGTGCGATTAAACGACACATGAATTCACATATCAAACTAGCAAGTAGTGTGTTGTGTGTGATTTTAGAATCATACACAATTAATTGTGTGTAAGAAATAACCTATGTGTGCAAAGCGTTCAATTATTTATGTGAGTGTTGTGAGAGAAATATTTGATACAGGTATAAATAACAAATTTGCTCTTTAATTCGAGTAAATACACTTGTGTAACGATGTACATATTGTGTATTATCAACACAACATGTGTTTTGTGTTTTAAAATTTTTTTTATCGTATTAAAAACAAAATATTAGTAAAAAGATGATTCATTGAATTGAAATAGAATTGATGGAATGAAACGGTAAATGTTAGAAAGAGTAAACTATAAAAAATGTAAACAAATTTTTTTAGTTTTTTTTTTTTTTTTTTGTTATTGTTTTGTTTATTTTATTAAATGTTGTCAACGTTTTGTTTATGAGAAACACAAAAATAAAACAAACAAAAAATTCAGCAACACTTTTAATATTTTAAGCTTGAAATGTCATTTTTAAGTTGAACAAATTTACTTATAAAAAAAAAAAATTTATTAATACCATTTCATTTTATTACTTTTTTTGTTAAAATTTTAACTTTCCTCTTCACTTAACAAAATAAGAAAGTCAAGAAACACACGAATGATTAGTGTGATTTTTAACTTCGCTCAGGTTTTTTTATTGTAATATGTATGAATTTGAGTTCATCAAACAATAAACAATAATAGAGAAACACAAACAATTAGTGTAAGTGTATGTGGCTAACTTTTTAATGAACGGTGTTGTGTTGATTTCTCATTTAAAATGATTGAGCGTGAATGACTCGCTCTCATTTCTTTTACACATTTGATAAGCATATCAAATACACACACAGCATTCATTTGGCTACCAAATCATTTGTGCAGACCTCTAATGCGTAGTCAAATTACAAAACATAAATGTAAAACATATATTTGCAATACTGCCTAATACATTTTCAAGCTGAGACGTCGTTAATTAAACAAATGTTCAAATGTTCCTATAACTCAGATTTAGATATTTTTAAAATTTACAATGGACTGGATGCGCCACAACATTTTTTTAAAGTTTAGTTGACGACATTTTAGCTATTGACACTAGTCATCTAAGTCTTATTAAAGCAATGAATTCCCTAACACCCCTTCAACAGATACAACATTATGAAAGCAAGACTTGTCATATTTGTACCAAATCTTTATCTTATGAAGATAAAGAAGCTGACCATTGTCATCTAACTGGTCAATATAGGGGTGCAGCTCATAACCCGTGTAATTTAGAATATCAAATTTCAAATTTCATCCCTATATTTTTTCATAATCTTTCGGCATTTGATTGCCATCTGTTTGTAAGGGAACTTTCAACAATTGAAGGCGATATAAATATTATATCTTTAAATAAGGAGCTTTATGTGTCTATATCAAAAAGATTTTCCGTAAACGAAAAAGAAACGATTCATTTAGGTTTATGCCATCGAGTATAGCAAAATTAGCAAGTTATTTGTCCGACAGTGATTTAATGATATTAAAATCAAGCTATCCAAATGATGAAGAATTTAATTTGATGAAGCGTAAAGGTGTCTTTCCGTATGACTATTTAGATTCAATGAATCGTCTTGAAGGAATTCAATTACCACCTCGTTCAGTATTTTTCAATAAAGTAAATAATGAGTCGTGTAGTGTAGAGGATTATGAACATGCTCAAAAAGAATGTTTATAATGCAAGCATTTATAATTTAGATCCATGTCAATATTATACTACCCCAGGTTTATCCTGGGATGGAATGTCGAAAACAACTGAAAGAGAATTGGAGATGTTGACTGATATTAATATATATAATTTTATCCTTCGAGGCATTACGGAAGGTATTGTTCAATGTTCTAATCGACATTCAATTGCTAATAATAAATATATTAGTGATTACGATTCTATCAAAGAATCAAACTACTTAATATATTTAGATGTTAATAAATTGTATGGCTATGTAATGTCACAATACCTCCCCTATAAAAATTTTAAATGGGTTGAAAATTATGAAAATTTCAACATTAGTAATATAGCAGAAGATTATCCATTAGGATATATATTAGAAGTAGATCTAGAATATCCATCTACATTACATGACTATCATAAAATTTACCATTTTGTGCTGAGAATATTTTGAGCTGAGAGATATTTAAAATAATATAAATACTCAATTTGATACATCTGCATATTCGATAGATAATATCTACAATATCCCACTTCTTAATAAAAAAGTTTTAGGGATGATGAAGGATGTATGAAACAGAGTACGAAAACAAACAAAACGAAACGTTTGCTTTCGTTTTGTTTTGTTCTTTGCAGTGAGTAAAACAAAAACAAAACCAAAACAATGAGAATGATTGTGCCATTTTGTTTTGTATTATTTTTGCTCGTGAGCGCAAATTGTACATTAATATAAAAGTACACAGCTGGAAAAGAAAAGAGTAAGAACAATATTGAAACATTTAGAGTAAAAACGTTTGACAAACGTTTGGTTATTGATTTACTCACTATAATATTTAGTCATATATATATATAACTATTGTTTCTAAGTGAAATAAAAAGAGGTTTTTAGGTTTTTTTGTTTTTATTAATGCTTTTTTTTACTACTATAGTAATTAAAAAAAAAAAACAAATTAAATTAAATAAAAAGTAATTCAAAGAAAAAAAAATAAATTTAAAAAAAAGACGAGGCATTGTGGATTTTACTCTTGTTATGCCACTACAAAAACCAAGCAAGAACTAAATCAATTACTCAAAACAAAACGTTTCTCTATCTGTTTTGTACTCAGATGTACGATTGTAACGGTAAATTTAATAATGCAGATGAGTGGAAAGCCAATTGTTTCGTTTTCTCTCTTTGACACTTGAAAAGTTTTTGTTTTGGTTTTGCTCATTTACAATACAATTTAAAAATTTTCAATAGTTTTGTACATTTTGCAAACGTTTGCGAGATGTTTTGTTTGTTTTCATACTCTGGTATGAAATGGTAAAATTATTATATTATATTCATTGGGTTAAGAGCTAAAGTGTATTCAGTGAAAATTGATAAGGTAGATCAGGAAATTAAAAAATTAAGGGTGTTAAGCAATGTGTAACTAGTAAATAAAGTATTAGTGACTTTAGTAAACGTCTATTAGAAACAAATTTATATTATGATTCAATGTATATATTTAGATCTAAGATACATCAAATTTACACTCAAAATATAAGTAAACTAACATTAAGTTATTTAGATGATAAGAGATTTATTAGAGATAATGGCGTTGATACTTTTGCATGGAGTCATTATAGAATAAATAACTATTCTGAACCTATAGAAGGGGATAATGACATTCTTCTCAATGTAAATATAGATTTTTAATTAATTTTAAGTTTTTTTAGATGATAAGAAAAATTGTGAAATAAAAATTATGAAAAAAGAAAACGTTAAAATGTTGTTTATATTTAAAACCATATTTATTAAATAAAAATTATAAACGCAAATGACAACAATTAAATGTATTGAATTTGTTTTTTCGTTCGTTATTATATTCAATGGGCTGATGATGGGTTGATGATTTCAAGTGGTGGTTGCAAGTCTCCAAATTAGGTACAAACATAGAGGTTTTAATTACACAGAATTTGCTTTCGATCTGCTTTCGATCAGCTTTTCGATCTATTTTATCAATACAATCTTACTTATAATTAAATGAAATAATAAAGTCCCTTTCTCTAACGACCGCCATTAATTTGATCATCCTTACTGACAACAATAAAACCATAATTATCTATCCAACACATTATCACGTTTCAAATGCTAGGAATTTTTGTATATGTTCACATATACTCCGTTAAAGTATGATATTGAAATTCAGTCATATAAGTTTATAAATGACGGAGATATAAACAAACAAAAAAAAAAAAAAACAAAATCCCTCTAATTTTACCTCAAAAATGTATTGTTGTTGTTTTTATTTGTTTTTCTGTATATCAGGAGATCGGCAAGAGCCAAAGTTTCCAAATTAGGTACAAACATATAGGTTTTTATTACTCAGAATCTGCTTTTGATCTGCTTTATATCTGCTTTCGATCAGGTTTTCGATCTATTTTATAAATACAATCTTACTTTTAATTGAATAAAATAATTAATTACCTTTCTCTAACGACCGCCATTAATTTGATCATCCTCACTGACAACAATAAAACCATAATTATCTTTCCAACACATTATCACGTATCAATGCTTAGGAATTTTTGTATATGTTCACATATACTCCCTTAATTGAAATTCAGCCATATAAGGCGATAAATGACGGAGATATGAAAAAAACACAAATACCTCTAATTTTACCCCAAAAATGCCATGTTGTTGTTTTTTCTTGTTTTTCTGTATATATGGAGAACGGTAAACGCCAAAGTTTTCAAATTAGATACACACATATCGGTTTTTATTACACAGAATCCCCAAAATGTGGGCGGGGTTAGAGAAGTGGACGTGGCACCTCCCGAATAGAAAACATCAAAAAATTGTAAACACTACTCTGACAAAAGAGACATTGGTACATTCGAGTTCCAAATGACCACACTTTGTCAGGGTGGTTCTTAGTAGTTTTTTAAAAGCATTTTTATGTTAAAGATTCGCTGAGGGATTTTTGACAATTGTGGACAAACTGAAAGGCCGGAAATGATGCTCCATACCTTATTTTATAGACAATTAGTCCAATTAAGTAATAAATAACTTTAATAAGATCAACCAATTGGTTGGTTTTTTAAAAGTTATGGCCAAAATATAAATTTATTTATGAAAAATACCGGGAACCATATACCTTCCCGAGTCCAAGTTTTATAACCCAAGTAAATGAAAAATTTCTACTTAAGCACGTCGGTATATAAGTCTGTCAAATCATTTAAAAGTGGGCAAGTTATGAGTAAAATAATCCTAAAATACGCTGAAAAACATCAAAATTATTTTAAACTTAAATTTTAGGGCTATCAAATGACCTATGGATATGCCTTATATTTCAAAAGATTGAAAATCTTTAGTAGAACATATTTTCGTAAAAAAAACTCGGAAAAATCCGTTCAGATACAAAAAAGTTATGACCAAACTATGAATTTTTTTATGAAAAATACCCATTTCTGAAACCATAGATCTTCCCGGTTCCAAGTTTTATAACCCAAGTAAATGGGTTTATAAATCTGTCAAATCGGTTTAAAAAAGGGCAAGTTATGGGGAATTTACTCATAAAATGGGCTAAAAAACATCAACATTTTTATAAAAACTTAAATTTTATCATATGACCTTTGGATACGCCTTATATATCAGAATTCTTTAGTACAGGCGCGGATTCAGGGGGGGATAAGGAAATCCCCCCCCCCCTAAATTATTAAAATGTATTTTCATTATTTCGATAATACAAGAATTCCCAACAATAATATTTTTTTTTTAATCTACAAAATTTTTGGAAATCCCAGCAAGGTATTTTCTTGTTTTTTTTTATTGAATCTATAACGAAATTTTCAATAAGTATCCAAATCTTAATCCTTATAATTATTTATTAGATATTTCCAATGAAACATCTAGTTTACCGTATTCAGATACTTATTATTCTGCATTCAAGCCCAGCAGCAGCGTTGTCAACTCAGTGCTTTTAGCACTGTTTTTAGTGCTTTTTAAAAATTTCGACGCGGAAATTTTTCGAGTTAGTGCTTAGTGCTTTTTTTAGTGCTTCTTTTTAACATCAGTGACACCAAATCTTTAATTTCCTAACAAAAGAGTTTTATTAAAAAACACAGAATTTTGTAAATATCTTAAGTTTCGCTTTTATTTTTGAATGCAAGTAGGCGCAGTTAACACAATGACTAAAAATACAACCATTAATTGCGTACTATTTTTTGCAACTATGAAAATCAATTGTACTTGAGGACTCATTTCTTTTACAACACCAACATAATTTATATTTTGATCTCGCACATTCCACACGTGCTATTAAATTTTTTGTGATTTTAGAATAAAATTATAGTAATGGAAACTGAAAAGGGATATTATAAACAAAAATATAGAAAGATTTGGGAATCTCAAAGTGAACTTAAACTTTGGATTCGACCTTGTGTAAGCAATGAACAAAAAGCAAGATGCTTTTATTGCAAATGCGACATTAACGCTAGATACGCAGACCTAATGAAACATGCTGCAACCCAAAAACACATAAACGCTGTGAGCCCCTTTAGTGATAAACGGCATGCACAACCAAAATTAAATTTCCAAATAACACCAAAAACTGTGGATCCAAAGCAAAAAGCACAAGGTCAGTTAGCTCTTTACATTGCAACCCATTGTTCATTTAGGAATATCGACCATTTGTCAGGAATTTGTAATAAACAATTTGCGGATAGTAAGGCATCCAGTTTCTCATTGCACAAAACAAAATGCACCTGTATAATAAAAAATGTTTTGGCACCGTTTTTTATTCAAAAATTGTTAGATGATATTGGTAACTCTTACTATAGTATTATTATAGATGAAAGTACAGATATTTCAGTGACAAAATTACTGGGCATTGTAATTAGATACTATAGTGAACAAAATAACAAATTTGAAACCACATTTTTGGCCTTAACGGATTTATGTTCTGGTACTGCAGACGGCATAGTTGCTGGTATAGAACGTATTCTTAAATTATACAAATTATCAATTACGAAAATGATTGGCATTGGGACTGACAATGCCGCAGTAATGACGGGTGTGAATAATGGGGTTCATGCCAAATTGAAATCTAAATATAACCTAAAATCTTTGGCATTAGTAAGATGTGTATTCCACTCATTGCAATTAGCCGTGGTATCAGCAACCAAAAGTTGTTTACCAGGCAATTTGGAATATCTTTTAAGGGAAACACATAATTGGTTTTCCCGCTCATCTGTTCGACAGAAAACTTATGAAAGAATATACCAATTAATTAATTCTGATGCTGAATATCCTCAAAAAATTCCAATGATATCAGATACTCGTTGGCTGTCAATAGAAAAATCCATTAAGGCAATTTTAAAAGTGTGGCTTGAACTAAAAACATTATTTAATACTTTACCAATAACTCAACAATGCTACATATCAAATGAGCTTAAAAATATGTATAACAATGATACCAATTATATTTACTTGGTTTATTTAGCCGATGTGCTTAAGGATGTGCAGAGGGTAAATCTGGCATTTGAAGCCAAAAATGCTGACCACACAAAATTGTTAGAAGATTTACACAACCTTCTTAAAATTCTAATTACAAAAATTATTCAACCGAACAATGATTTTAACTTCCTGACAGGTGATATTCCTAATACACAAGAAAACATATGTTTTATGGGCTATAGTTTTGAAGAAGCTTGCCGTTTAAAAAATATAAGCATAGAAGAAAAATTAAACATTTCACAAAATTGCATTAAATTTGTTAAAAAATTAATAGAAGAAATACGGGCCAGACTACCGGATAACTTTGAAATGCTAAGCAAAATTAGTATAATAAATGTAAAAAATGTGTTATCTCATATAAAAGATGACATTATGCCGTTAGCCACACATGTCGAATCTAATATTGAAATTTTGTCAGGTATTGAAAATGGATGGCGAATGATCCACCTGATGAAATGGCAAAATGTCGAATCCACAATTGAATTCTGGATTGAAGTGAAATCATATAAGGATGTAACTGATTTAAACCCTTTTGAAGCTTTAGCTAATCTTGCCATTAAACTTTTGTCACTTCCTTATTCAAACGCTGAAGTTGAAAGGGTTTTTAGTGACATGAATCTTTACAAATCCAAAATAAGAAATCGAATGTCATTAAATTCAGTTAATGCTTTACTTAACTTTAAAAATGGATTAAAAAGAGAAAATTGCTGTTGCGATGGATATGAAATACCGGATCAAGTAAATATTTTAATTAACAGTAATGATGTTTATAAAACATCGGAATTTGAAATTAAAACCGTTCTATGGCCAGATGATGATGAGGAAACAATAGACTTTAATTTAAGTATGTGATATTTTAAATTAAAAATTTAAAATGCTTTGTATATAATATAAAGAATATTTAACTGTAATGTTTTTTTAGTTTTATGTTATTGAATTTTATTTTTTGTTACTTTTTACAGTTTAAAACTGTATTTGAATTATTAAAAAAAAAATTATTTAAATAAATAAAAATCAGAAATAAAATTTTGAAAATCTAGTGCTTTTTTTTGAAAATTACATGCTTTTTTATCGGTTCTGGTGCTTTTTGATATTTTAAAGTTGACAACCCTGCCCAGCAGGTGCCATCTTTATCCAAAGACTAAACGTTTGACTTGATAATGCGTGCCGGTGAATTACACAATGCTAATTGAAAAAACAGACAAGCCGGGCACATAGCGTTTTAACATAATTCGGGGACGCTGAATCCAGTGGTGGCAACATATATTCGCGTAACTCAAAAACGGTTTAGTTTATTGAAATTACTAAAAAAAACGAAATTCCGCAATAAAATTTCATTTCTGAAAAGTAAAACTCTTTTTCTAATATGAGTAGTCGTTATTGAAACATATTTTTTTTTTTTTTAAAAAAAATTAATTTTTTTATCAAAATTTCGAAATTTTTGTTTTTTAAAAATTCATAAAAAATTAAAAAATGCAGCTAGGCTTCTTATTTTTTGCAGACTTATAAAAACGAGGCTACAAACAAAACAAGCCATAAATGATTAAAATCTGTTTTCAACTTTTGATTTTATTCACAAAAGTCGACAAATTTTAATTAATTTAAGAATTTCATAAAACGCAATATTTGTATGGGAGCCCCCTAAGGGATGGTGATAAAGGGAAAGTATAATTTGAGAAAATGTTAAGAACAAAAAACTAATGGAGGCCAGTAGGCCAGTCATACATTTTATCCCACTAGGAGTGACTCCTAGGCAGTTGTGGAACCTTTTCTTCAATATATATGAAGAATATAATTTATATGGAGCATTTCACAGGATTTTTTTTAATTTTTAAATTCTTTATTTAAAATTATGTACATATATATGAAGAATGTGCCAAAACAGAAAATTTATTTTCAATGACATTTTGACGTAAAATTTTTTAAATGCGGTTTTTGTGCCATTTACAATACAAAACAAATATTCAAATGTATGCTATTCCAAAGAAATATGCATGCATTATTACCACACTTTCACTTTGCGGTAGGAATTTTGGAAAATCCACAGTTACCGATTAAAAAACTCTTAGAATTAATAAATAAAGTCATAAATGCTTACATCTTTGTATTTTATTGTGCTTACAAAACCACACAAAACGGTATTTTATTGTGCAGTCGAAACCGCACTAATCGGTCTTGTAAAAAACTTAAATAACATATTCTATTGTTATACCAGTAACAGGTAGAAATATTAATCGTTCTGGCTTTGTTTTTTTTTACAAAACATGGTCATGAAGGTCTCGACAGGTACTTTGATTAAAACAATTACAGTATAAATAAGAGTTCCTCAACCCCTTCACTGTCATATGGAAAGTGCTTGCGAAAGTGAATAGTGTGTACACAATGCATTTACCAATTAAACAAGTGGGGAAAAAATGGAGACGCCATGCCATTTGGTGTTCCAATGATTTGGAGAGATCCCATACTTCATGTTGAAGATGAGTGTTATGCGTGCATAAATTATACAGCGGGTATGAACAGGAGAAAAATGACTTATATATCTTATACTGCAACAACATATGCTCGATTACCGCTGCCACATTCTGATGAAATTCCTGTTCCGGATAGCCAAATACCAACAGAACATATTCCCTCAATAATTCATTCTGTTGAAGCGGGTGGGCCAGCTACTTCAATGTATGAACCGTCATGCATCACGGTTCCATGCAGTCACAATGAAATCACGCAAGATCGTCTGGATATAATGGTACGGCGTCTAAAATTATCTCAAAGACAGAGCATTCTTTTAACAAAAGAGCTAAAACGAGCTAATATTTTAGCACCAGGTGTACAAATATACGGGGCTATCAATCGCCATAGACGATTTACGACTTTTTTTTAAATCAATTGAGAATAATTCTATCGCGTATTGTACTGACATCCGTGGCTTGGTTTTAACAATGCAAAATGAATATAATCCTGGAGATTGGCGCCTATTCATTGATTCTTCCAAAAGTAGCTTAAAAGCAGTTTTGCTACATGCCACTAATTTAAAAAGTCCTATTCCGATAGCACTAAGCACAAATACTAAAGAGACATACGCATCAATAGCACTAAGCGATAGCACTAAGCACAAATACTAAAGAGACATACGCTTCAATGAAAAAAATAATACAGTTAATTAAATATGAAGACCACAAGTGGAAAATATGCGCAGATATAAAAGTGGTAGCTATTTTAAGAGGCATGCAATTGGGCTATACTAAAAAAATGTGCTTCATGTGCTTATGGAATACGCGTTTCTATGGCGACCACTACAATACACGGGATTGGGCTTTACGTGAGGAAAGCAGATTGAATAGAAATAATGTTATTGAATTACCACTTGTGCCGATGGAAAAGATTTTGCTCCCTCCGCTCCACATCAAACTGGGTATTGTAAAAAATTTTATAAAATATTTTATATAATTGCGCCGAATTTTTCCACGATTAAGCGGCATGAAAATAAAAGAAGGTATAAACTGTAACTACCTTATTAAATTAGATTTATATTTCATATCATAATATTTTTATTTTAAAGGAATTCTTAATGGACCGGACATTCGTCGTCTAATGAAGGACCATAAATTTGAGGTTGCATTGAATGATATCGAGCTATTGGCCTGGAATTGTGTGAAATCAGTAATAGAAAATGTATTAGGAAATCATCGGTCTGAAAACTGGCGAATTTTAATCAAAAATATGCTAACCGCATTTAAAAACTTAAACGTTAGAATGTCATTGAAAATACATTTTTTGCATTACCATGCCGAAAAATTTAATGAATAATCACCAGCCGAGTCTGATGAACATGGCGAGAGATTTCACCAACTAACAGCCAGGCTCGAACACTGGTATAGCGGCAAACAACTTGATTCGCTATTAGGGGATATTTGTTGGAAACTGCAGGAGGAAGAAGAATAAATTTCTAAATAAAAACTTTAACTAATTAACAACAAAAATAAATGTTTTAAAATTTTTAAGTTTGGTTTATTTAAAAAATAAAAAAATTTCATCTATTATGAAAAAATTAAAAGTTGTAGACAGACTTTAATCACTTATAGCTTATTTTAATTGGAACTTTGTTTTTTATATGCGTAGAACCCTAGCCTTAAATTTGGCCCCTGCAGGCCTAGGATGCCCCTAGATGGGTCAAATGTATGACCAACCCCACTTTATTTTTCATCTCAATCATTTATTTCTAACATACCCACCCGCTATCTCCATTCCTTAAGGGGGCTTCTATACAAAATGTTCAATGCAGACTAGAAATACATTGAAGAAAAAGTTCCATAAATGCCCAGGAGTTGCCCCTAGGATGACAAAATGTATGACTGGCCTCCATTAGTTTTTTGTTCTTAACATTTTCTCAAATTGTTCTTTCCCTTTATCACCATCCCTTAGGGGGCTCCCATACAAATATTGCGTTTTATGAAATTCTTAAATTAATTAAAATTTGTCGACTTTTGTGAATAAAATCAAAAGTTGCAAACAGATTTTCATCATTTATGGCTTGTTTTGTTTGTAGCTTCGTTTTTTATAAGTCTGCAAAAAATTAGAAGCCTAGCTGCATTTTTTAATTTTTTATGAATTTTTAAAAAACAAAAATTTCAAAATTTTGATAAAAAAATTAATTTTTTTTTCAAAAAAAAAATTATGTTTCAATAACGACTACTCATATTAGAAAAAGAGTTTTACTTTTCAGAAATGAAATTTTATTGCGGAATTTCGGTTTTTTTAGTAATTTCAATAAACTAAACCGTTTTTGAGTTACGCGAATATATGTTGTGCAACCTTCTCCATTTTCGAAATAACGGTATATCTCGAAAACCAGAGCCAATCTGAAGAAAACTGCGGTCACTACTGGATTCAGCGTCCCCGAATTATGTTAAAACGCCATGTGCCCGGCTTGTCACGAAAAAAAAGTGTCAATTTCATGCACAGTGTTATTAATAACCCTTAGTATATGCAATATTTATGTATATATGTGTTATATGAATCAAAATTCTATTCGATAATTTTTGACGAATGCACGGATTTGTCGCGGAAAAGACGGATTTCCTTATATTTAACAAAAAGTTGTTAGGGAAGAATTTATTGGCTTTGTTGTTAATGCATTTGAAAAGGCTTCAAAGGATAGTTATAACGTTGATATGTCAATTGATGCGAAGGCACTATCATCAATTGTTCTTAAAGCTTTGACAAATTTTGTTCTTGACCTCAAAAATTGTGTAGGAGTTGGAACAGATGGGTGTGCTCTGATGTCAGATAAATGCCAAAACAAATGCCTTGCTATTCCAATAAATCAAACAACTCAATTTCTAAAAGCGATAAAGTGCCATTAATACACAAAGTTGAATCATTTGTTAAAGAAACGACAAAATTTTTTTAATATAATCCTCCCAAGCAAAACGCAGTTTTAGCAAAGTATTTGGGAGCCAAACTCTCCACATTATGCCAGACAAGATGGGTGGACCGTCACGACTCAATTTTACACTTTGCAACAAGTGAACATCGTATAGTAGAAGCTTTGGAAAAAATATCTGATTGGAAAGGTAGAGATACTTCATCAAAAGCCTTATATTAAGGAACTCACTTAGTACTTTTGAATTTTTTTGCGGAATATACATATTAAGTGTGATACTTATTGTCACACAGCCGCTTAGTATCATTTTACAAAAGCACGATATAGATCTTCTAATATGAGTAGTCGTTATTGAAACATAATTTTTTTTTTTGAAAAAAAAATTAATTTTTTTATCAAAATTTCGAAATTTTTGTTTTTTAAAAATTCATAAAAAATTAAAAAATGCAGCTAGGCTTCTAATTTTTTGCAGACTTATAAAAACGAGGCTACAAACAAAACAAGCCATAAATGATTAAAATCTGTTTTCAACTTTTGATTTTATTCACAAAAGTCGACAAATTTTAATTAATTTAAGAATTTCATAAAACGCAATATTTGTATGGGAGCCCCCTAAGGGATGGTGATAAAGGGAAAGTATAATTTGAGAAAATGTTAAGAACAAAAAACTAATGGAGGCCAGTAGGCCAGTCATACATTTTATCCCACTAGGAGTGACTCCTAGGCAGTTGTGGAACCTTTTCTTCAATATATATAAAGAATATAATTTATATGGAGCATTTCACAGGATTTTTTTTAATTTTTAAACTCTTTATTTAAAATTATGTACATATATATGAAGAATGTGCCAAAACAGAAAATTTATTTTCAATGACATTTTGACGTAAAATTTTTTAAATGCGGTTTTTGTGCCATTTACAATACAAAACAAAAAAACAAATATTCAAATGTATGCTATTCCAAAGAAATATGCATGCATTATTACCACACTTTCACTTTGCGGTAGGAATTTTGGAAAATCCACAGTTACCGATTAAAAAACTCTTAGAATTAATAAATAAAGTCATAAATGCTTACATCTTTGTATTTTATTGTGCTTACAAAACCACACAAAACGGTATTTTATTGTGCAGTCGAAACCGCACTAATCGGTCTTGTAAAAAACTTAAATAACATATTCTATTGTTATACCAGTAACAGGTAGAAATATTAATCGTTCTGGCTTTGTTTTTTTTTACAAAACATGGTCATGAAGGTCTCGACAGGTACTTTGATTAAAACAATTACAGTATAAATAAGAGTTCCTCAACCCCTTCACTGTCATATGGAAAGTGCTTGCGAAAGTGAATAGTGTGTACACAATGCATTTACCAATTAAACAAGTGGGGAAAAAATGGAGACGCCATGCCATTTGGTGTTCCAATGATTTGGAGAGATCCCATACTTCATGTTGAAGATGAGTGTTATGCGTGCATAAATTATACAGCGGGTATGAACAGGAGAAAAATGACTTATATATCTTATACTGCAACAACATATGCTCGATTACCGCTGCCACATTCTGATGAAATTCCTGTTCCGGATAGCCAAATACCAACAGAACATATTCCCTCAATAATTCATTCTGTTGAAGCGGGTGGGCCAGCTACTTCAATGTATGAACCGTCATGCATCACGGTTCCATGCAGTCACAATGAAATCACGCAAGATCGTCTGGATATAATGGTACGGCGTCTAAAATTATCTCAAAGACAGAGCATTCTTTTAACAAAAGAGCTAAAACGAGCTAATATTTTAGCACCAGGTGTACAAATATACGGGGCTATCAATCGCCATAGACGATTTACGACTTTTTTTTAAATCAATTGAGAATAATTCTATCGCGTATTGTACTGACATCCGTGGCTTGGTTTTAACAATGCAAAATGAATATAATCCTGGAGATTGGCGCTTATTCATTGATTCTTCCAAAAGTAGCTTAAAAGCAGTTTTGCTACATGCCACTAATTTAAAAAGTCCTATTCCGATAGCACTAAGCACAAATACTAAAGAGACATACGCATCAATAGCACTAAGCGATAGCACTAAGCACAAATACTAAAGAGACATACGCTTCAATGAAAAAAATAATACAGTTAATTAAATATGAAGACCACAAGTGGAAAATATGCGCAGATTTAAAAGTGGTAGCTCTTTTAAGAGGCATGCAATTGGGCTATACTAAAAAAATGTGCTTCATGTGCTTATGGAATACGCGTTTCTATGGCGACCACTACAATACACGGGATTGGGCTTTACGTGAGGAAAGCAGATTGAATAGAAATAATGTTATTGAATTACCACTTGTGCCGATGGAAAAGATTTTGCTCCCTCCGCTCCACATCAAACTGGGTATTGTAAAAAATTTTATAAAATATTTTATATAATTGCGCCGAATTTTTCCACGATTAAGCGGCATGAAAGTAAAAGAAGGTATAAACTGTAACTACCTTATTAAATTAGATTTATATTTCATATCATAATATTTTTATTTTAAAGGAATTCTTAATGGACCGGACATTCGTCGTCTAATGAAGGACCATAAATTTGAGGTTGCATTGAATGATATCGAGCTATTGGCCTGGAATTGTGTGAAATCAGTAATAGAAAATGTATTAGGAAATCATCGGTCTGAAAACTGGCGAATTTTAATCAAAAATATGCTAACCGCATTTAAAAACTTAAACGTTAGAATGTCATTGAAAATACATTTTTTGCATTACCATGCCGAAAAATTTAATGAACAATCACCAGCCGAGTCTGATGAACATGGCGAGAGATTTCACCAACTAACAGCCAGGCTCGAACACTGGTATAGCGGCAAACAACTTGATTCGCTATTAGGGGATATTTGTTGGAATCTGCAGGAGGAAGAAGAATAAATTTCTAAATAAAAACTTTAACTAATTAACAACAAAAATAAATGTTTTAAAATTTTTAAGTTTGGTTTATTTAAAAAATAAAAAAATTGCATCTATTATGAAAAAATTAAAAGTTGTAGACAGACTTTAATCACTTATAGCTTATTTTAATTGGAACTTTGTTTTTTATATGCGTAGAACCCTAGCCTTAAATTTGGCCCCTGCAGGCCTAGGATGCCCCTAGATGGGTCAAATGTATGACCAACCCCACTTTATTTTTCATCTCAATCATTTATTTCTAACATACCCACCCGCTATCTCCATTCCTTAAGGGGGCTTCTATACAAAATGTTCAATGCAGACTAGAAATACATTGAAGAAAAAGTCCCATAAATGCCCAGGAGTTGCCCCTAGGATGACAAAATGTATGACTGGCCTCCATTAGTTTTTTGTTCTTAACATTTTCTCAAATTGTTCTTTCCCTTTATCACCATCCCTTAGGGGGCTCCCATACAAATATTGCGTTTTATGAAATTCTTAAATTAATTAAAATTTGTCGACTTTTGTGAATAAAATCAAAAGTTGCAAACAGATTTTCATCATTTATGGCTTGTTTTGTTTGTAGCTTCGTTTTTTATAAGTCTGCAAAAAATTAGAAGCCTAGCTGCATTTTTTAATTTTTTATGAATTTTTAAAAAACAAAAATTTCAAAATTTTGATATAACGACTACTCATATTAGAAAAAGAGTTTTACTTTTCTGAAATGAAATTTTATTGCGGAATTTTTTTTTAGTAATTTCAATAAACTAAACCGTTTTTGAGTTACGCGAATATATGTTGTGCAACCTTCTCCATTTTCGAAATAACGGTATATCTCGAAAACCAGAGCCAATCTGAAGAAAACTGCGGTCACTACTGGATTCAGCGTCCCCGAATTATGTTAAAACGCCATGTGCCCGGCTTGTCACGAAAAAAAAGTGTCAATTTCATGCACAGTGTTATTAATAACCCTTAGTATATGCAATATTTATGTATATATGTGTTATATGAATCAAAATTCTATTCGATAATTTTTGACGAATGCACGGATTTGTCGCGGAAAAGACGGATTTCCTTATATTTAACAAAAAGTTGTTAGGGAAGAATTTATTGGCTTTGTTGTTAATGCATTTGAAAAGGCTTCAAAGGATAGTTATAACGTTGATATGTCAATTGATGCGAAGGCACTATCATCAATTGTTCTTAAAGCTTTGACAAATTTTGTTCTTGACCTCAAAAATTGTGTAGGAGTTGGAACAGATGGGTGTGCTCTGATGTCAGATAAATGCCAAAACAAATGCCTTGCTATTCCAATAAATCAAACAACTCAATTTCTAAAAGCGATAAAGTGCCATTAATACACAAAGTTGAATCATTTGTTAAAGAAACGACAAAATTTTTTTAATATAATCCTCCCAAGCAAAACGCAGTTTTAGCAAAGTATTTGGGAGCCAAACTCTCCACATTATGCCAGACAAGATGGGTGGACCGTCACGACTCAATTTTACACTTTGCAACAAGTGAACATCGTATAGTAGAAGCTTTGGAAAAAATATCTGATTGGAAAGGTAGAGATACTTCATCAAAAGCCTTATATTAAGGAACTCACTTAGTACTTTTGAATTTTTTTGCGGAATATACATATTAAGTGTGATACTTATTGTCACACAGCCGCTTAGTATCATTTTACAAAAGCACGATATAGATCTTCTAATATGAGTAGTCGTTATTGAAACATAATTTTTTTTTTTGAAAAAAAAATTAATTTTTTTATCAAAATTTCGAAATTTTTGTTTTTTAAAAATTCATAAAAAATTAAAAAATGCAGCTAGGCTTCTAATTTTTTGCAGACTTATAAAAACGAGGCTACAAACAAAACAAGCCATAAATGATTAAAATCTGTTTTCAACTTTTGATTTTATTCACAAAAGTCGACAAATTTTAATTAATTTAAGAATTTCATAAAACGCAATATTTGTATGGGAGCCCCCTAAGGGATGGTGATAAAGGGAAAGTATAATTTGAGAAAATGTTAAGAACAAAAAACTAATGGAGGCCAGTAGTCCAGTCATACATTTTATCCCACTAGGAGTGACTCCTAGGCAGTTGTGGAACCTTTTCTTCAATATATATGAAGAATATAATTTATATGGAGCATTTCACAGGATTTTTTTTAATTTTTAAATTCTTTATTTAAAATTATGTACATATATATGAAGAATGTGCCAAAACAGAAAATTTATTTTCAATGACATTTTGACGTAAAATTTTTTAAATGCGGTTTTTGTGCCATTTACAATACAAAACAAATATTCAAATGTATGCTATTCCAAAGAAATATGCATGCATTATTACCACACTTTCACTTTGCGGTAGGAATTTTGGAAAATCCACAGTTACCGATTAAAAAACTCTTAGAATTAATAAATAAAGTCATAAATAATTACATCTTTGTATTTTATTGTGCTTACAAAACCACACAAAACGGTATTTTATTGTGCAGTCGAAACCGCACTAATCGGTCTTGTAAAAAACTTAAATAACATATTATTTTGTTATACCAGTAACAGGTAGAAATATTAATCGTTCTGGCTTTGTTTTTTTTTTTACAAAACATGGTCATGAAGGTCTCGACAGGTACTTTGATTAAAACAATTACAGTATAAATAAGAGTTCCTCAACCCCTTCACTGTCATATGGAAAGTGCTTGCGAAAGTGAATAGTGTGTACACAATGCATTTACCAATTAAACAAGTGGGGAAAAAATGGAGACGCCATGCCATTTGGTGTTCCAATGATTTGGAGAGATCCCATACTTCATGTTGAAGATGAGTGTTATGCGTGCATAAATTATACAGCGGGTATGAACAGGAGAAAAATGACTTATATATCTTATACTGCAACAACATATGCTCGATTACCGCTGCCACATTCTGATGAAATTCCTGTTCCGGATAGCCAAATACCAACAGAACATATTCCCTCAATAATTCATTCTGTTGAAGCGGGTGGGCCAGCTACTTCAATGTATGAACCGTCATGCATCACGGTTCCATGCAGTCACAATGAAATCACGCAAGATCGTCTGGATATAATGGTACGGCGTCTAAAATTATCTCAAAGACAGAGCATTCTTTTAACAAAAGAGCTAAAACGAGCTAATATTTTAGCACCAGGTGTACAAATATACGGGGCTATCAATCGCCATAGACGATTTACGACTTTTTTTTAAATCAATTGAGAATAATTCTATCGCGTATTGTACTGACATCCGTGGCTTGGTTTTAACAATGCAAAATGAATATAATCCTGGAGATTGGCGCTTATTCATTGATTCTTCCAAAAGTAGCTTAAAAGCAGTTTTGCTACATGCCACTAATTTAAAAAGTCCTATTCCGATAGCACTAAGCACAAATACTAAAGAGACATACGCATCAATAGCACTAAGCGATAGCACTAAGCACAAATACTAAAGAGACATACGCTTCAATGAAAAAAATAATACAGTTAATTAAATATGAAGACCACAAGTGGAAAATATGCGCAGATTTAAAAGTGGTAGCTCTTTTAAGAGGCATGCAATTGGGCTATACTAAAAAAATGTGCTTCATGTGCTTATGGAATACGCGTTTCTATGGCGACCACTACAATACACGGGATTGGGCTTTACGTGAGGAAAGCAGATTGAATAGAAATAATGTTATTGAATTACCACTTGTGCCGATGGAAAAGATTTTGCTCCCTCCGCTCCACATCAAACTGGGTATTGTAAAAAATTGTATAAAATATTTTATATAATTGCGCCGAATTTTTCCACGATTAAGCGGCATGAAAGTAAAAGAAGGTATAAACTGTAACTACCTTATTAAATTAGATTTATATTTCATATCATAATATTTTTATTTTAAAGGAATTCTTAATGGACCGGACATTCGTCGTCTAATGAAGGACCATAAATTTGAGGTTGCATTGAATGATATCGAGCTATTGGCCTGGAATTGTGTGAAATCAGTAATAGAAAATGTATTAGGAAATCATCGGTCTGAAAACTGGCGAATTTTAATCAAAAATATGCTAACCGCATTTAAAAACTTAAACGTTAGAATGTCATTGAAAATACATTTTTTGCATTACCATGCCGAAAAATTTAATGAACAATCACCAGCCGAGTCTGATGAACATGGCGAGAGATTTCACCAACTAACAGCCAGGCTCGAACACTGGTATAGCGGCAAACAACTTGATTCGCTATTAGGGGATATTTGTTGGAATCTGCAGGAGGAAGAAGAATAAATTTCTAAATAAAAACTTTAACTAATTAACAACAAAAATAAATGTTTTAAAATTTTTAAGTTTGGTTTATTTAAAAAATAAAAAAATTGCATCTATTATGAAAAAATTAAAAGTTGTAGACAGACTTTAATCACTTATAGCTTATTTTAATTGGAACTTTGTTTTTTATATGCGTAGAACCCTAGCCTTAAATTTGGCCCCTGCAGGCCTAGGATGCCCCTAGATGGGTCAAATGTATGACCAACCCCACTTTATTTTTCATCTCAATCATTTATTTCTAACATACCCACCCGCTATCTCCATTCCTTAAGGGGGCTTCTATACAAAATGTTCAATGCAGACTAGAAATACATTGAAGAAAAAGTCCCATAAATGCCCAGGAGTTGCCCCTAGGATGACAAAATGTATGACTGGCCTCCATTAGTTTTTTGTTCTTAACATTTTCTCAAATTGTTCTTTCCCTTTATCACCATCCCTTAGGGGGCTCCCATACAAATATTGCGTTTTATGAAATTCTTAAATTAATTAAAATTTGTCGACTTTTGTGAATAAAATCAAAAGTTGCAAACAGATTTTTATCATTTATGGCTTGTTTTGTTTGTAGCTTCGTTTTTTATAAGTCTGCAAAAAATTAGAAGCCTAGCTGCATTTTTTATGAATTTTTAAAAAACAAAAATTTCAAAATTTTGATATAAAAATTAATTTTTTTTTCAAAAAAAAAATTATGTTTCAATAACGACTACTCATATTAGAAAAAGAGTTTTACTTTTCTGAAATGAAATTTTATTGCGGAATTTTTTTTTAGTAATTTCAATAAACTAAACCGTTTTTGAGTTACGCGAATATATGTTGTGCAACCTTCTCCATTTTCGAAATAACGGTATATCTCGAAAACCAGAGCCAATCTGAAGAAAACTGCGGTCACTACTGGATTCAGCGTCCCCGAATTATGTTAAAACGCCATGTGCCCGGCTTGTCACGAAAAAAAAGTGTCAATTTCATGCACAGTGTTATTAATAACCCTTAGTATATGCAATATTTATGTATATATGTGTTATATGAATCAAAATTCTATTCGATAATTTTTGACGAATGCACGGATTTGTCGCGGAAAAGACGGATTTCATTATATTTAACAAAAAGTTGTTAGGGAAGAATTTATTGGCTTTGTTGTTAATGCATTTGAAAAGGCTTCAAAGGATAGTTATAACGTTGATATGTCAATTGATGCGAAGGCACTATCATCAATTGTTCTTAAAGCTTTGACAAATTTTGTTCTTGACCTCAAAAATTGTGTAGGAGTTGGAACAGATGGGTGTGCTCTGATGTCAGATAAATGCCAAAACAAATGCCTTGCTATTCCAATAAATCAAACAACTCAATTTCTAAAAGCGATAAAGTGCCATTAATACACAAAGTTGAATCATTTGTTAAAGAAACGACAAAATTTTTTTAATATAATCCTCCCAAGCAAAACGCAGTTTTAGCAAAGTATTTGGGAGCCAAACTCTCCACATTATGCCAGACAAGATGGGTGGACCGTCACGACTCAATTTTACACTTTGCAACAAGTGAACATCGTATAGTAGAAGCTTTGGAAAAAATATCTGATTGGAAAGGTAGAGATACTTCATCAAAAGCCTTATATTAAGGAACTCACTTAGTACTTTTGAATTTTTTTGCGGAATATACATATTAAGTGTGATACTTATTGTCACACAGCCGCTTAGTATCATTTTACAAAAGCACGATATAGATCTTCTAATATGAGTAGTCGTTATTGAAACATAATTTTTTTTTTTGAAAAAAAAATTAATTTTTTTATCAAAATTTCGAAATTTTTGTTTTTTAAAAATTCATAAAAAATTAAAAAATGCAGCTAGGCTTCTAATTTTTTGCAGACTTATAAAAACGAGGCTACAAACAAAACAAGCCATAAATGATTAAAATCTGTTTTCAACTTTTGATTTTATTCACAAAAGTCGACAAATTTTAATTAATTTAAGAATTTCATAAAACGCAATATTTGTATGGGAGCCCCCTAAGGGATGGTGATAAAGGGAAAGTATAATTTGAGAAAATGTTAAGAACAAAAAACTAATGGAGGCCAGTAGTCCAGTCATACATTTTATCCCACTAGGAGTGACTCCTAGGCAGTTGTGGAACCTTTTCTTCAATATATATGAAGAATATAATTTATATGGAGCATTTCACAGGATTTTTTTTAATTTTTAAATTCTTTATTTAAAATTATGTACATATATATGAAGAATGTGCCAAAACAGAAAATTTATTTTCAATGACATTTTGACGTAAAATTTTTTAAATGCGGTTTTTGTGCCATTTACAATACAAAACAAAAAAACAAATATTCAAATGTATGCTATTCCAAAGAAATATGCATGCATTATTACCACACTTTCACTTTGCGGTAGGAATTTTGGAAAATCCACAGTTACCGATTAAAAAACTCTTAGAATTAATAAATAAAGTCATAAATGCTTACGTCTTTGTATTTTATTGTGCTTACAAAACCACACAAAACGGTATTTTATTGTGCAGTCGAAACCGCACTAATCGGTCTTGTAAAAAACTTAAATAACATATTCTATTGTTATACCAGTAACAGGTAGAAATATTAATCGTTCTGGCTTTGTTTTTTTTTACAAAACATGGTCATGAAGGTCTCGACAGGTACTTTGATTAAAACAATTACAGTATAAATAAGAGTTCCTCAACCCCTTCACTGTCATATGGAAAGTGCTTGCGAAAGTGAATAGTGTGTACACAATGCATTTACCAATTAAACAAGTGGGGAAAAAAATGGAGACGCCATGCCATTTGGTGTTCCAATGATTTGGAGAGATCCCATACTTCATGTTGAAGATGAGTGTTATGCGTGCATAAATTATACAGCGGGTATGAAAAGGAGAAAAATGACTTATATATCTTATACTGCAACAACATATGCTCGATTACCGCTGCCACATTCTGATGAAATTCCTGTTCCGGATAGCCAAATACCAACAGAACATATTCCCTCAATAATTCATTCTGTTGAAGCGGGTGGGCCAGCTACTTCAATGTATGAACCGTCATGCATCACGGTTCCATGCAGTCACAATGAAATCACGCAAGATCGTCTGGATATAATGGTACGGCGTCTAAAATTATCTCAAAGACAGAGCATTCTTTTAACAAAAGAGCTAAAACGAGCTAATATTTTAGCACCAGGTGTACAAATATACGGGGCTATCAATCGCCATAGACGATTTACGACTTTTTTTTAAATCAATTGAGAATAATTCTATCGCGTATTGTACTGACATCCGTGGCTTGGTTTTAACAATGCAAAATGAATATAATCCTGGAGATTGGCGCTTATTCATTGATTCTTCCAAAAGTAGCTTAAAAGCAGTTTTGCTACATGCCACTAATTTAAAAAGTCCTATTCCGATAGCACTAAGCACAAATACTAAAGAGACATACGCATCAATAGCTCTAAGCGATAGCACTAAGCACAAATACTAAAGAGACATACGCTTCAATGAAAAAAATAATACAGTTAATTAAATATGAAGACCACAAGTGGAAAATATGCGCAGATATAAAAGTGGTAGCTCTTTTAAGAGGCATGCAATTGGGCTATACTAAAAAAATGTGCTTCATGTGCTTATGGAATACGCGTTTCTATGGCGACCACTACAATACACGGGATTGGGCTTTACGTGAGGAAAGCAGATTGAATAGAAATAATGTTATTGAATTACCACTTGTGCCGATGGAAAAGATTTTGCTCCCTCCGCTCCACATCAAACTGGGTATTGTAAAAAATTTTATAAAATATTTTATATAATTGCGCCGAATTTTTCCACGATTAAGCGGCATGAAAGTAAAAGAAGGTATAAACTGTAACTACCTTATTAAATTAGATTTATATTTCATATCATAATATTTTTATTTTAAAGGAATTCTTAATGGACCGGACATTCGTCGTCTAATGAAGGACCATAAATTTGAGGTTGCATTGAATGATATCGAGCTATTGGCCTGGAATTGTGTGAAATCAGGAATAGAAAATGTATTAGGAAATCATCGGTCTGAAAACTGGCGAATTTTAATCAAAAATATGCTAACCGCATTTAAAAACTTAAACGTTAGAATGTCATTGAAAATACATTTTTTGCATTACCATGCCGAAAAATTTAATGAACAATCACCAGCCGAGTCTGATGAACATGGCGAGAGATTTCACCAACTAACAGCCAGGCTCGAACACTGGTATAGCGGCAAACAACTTGATTCGCTATTAGGGGATATTTGTTGGAATCTGCAGGAGGAAGAAGAATAAATTTCTAAATAAAAACTTTAACTAATTAACAACAAAAATAAATGTTTTAAAATTTTTAAGTTTGGTTTATTTAAAAAATAAAAAAATTGCATCTATTATGAAAAAATTAAAAGTTGTAGACAGACTTTAATCACTTATAGCTTATTTTAATTGGAACTTTGTTTTTTATATGCGTAGAACCCTAGCCTTAAATTTGGCCCCTGCAGGCCTAGGATGCCCCTAGATGGGTCAAATGTATGACCAACCCCACTTTATTTTTCATCTCAATCATTTATTTCTAACATACCCACCCGCTATCTCCATTCCTTAAGGGGGCTTCTATACAAAATGTTCAATGCAGACTAGAAATACATTGAAGAAAAAGTCCCATAAATGCCCAGGAGTTGCCCCTAGGATGACAAAATGTATGACTGGCCTCCATTAGTTTTTTGTTCTTAACATTTTCTCAAATTGTTCTTTCCCTTTATCACCATCCCTTAGGGGGCTCCCATACAAATATTGCGTTTTATGAAATTCTTAAATTAATTAAAATTTGTCGACTTTTGTGAATAAAATCAAAAGTTGCAAACAGATTTTTATCATTTAGGGCTTGTTTTGTTTGTAGCTTCGTTTTTTATAAGTCTGCAAAAAATTAGAAGCCTAGCTGCATTTTTTAATTTTTTATGAATTTTTAAAAAACAAAAATTTCAAAATTTTGATATAAAAATTAATTTTTTTTTCAAAAAAAAAATTATGTTTCAATAACGACTACTCATATTAGAAAAAGAGTTTTACTTTTCTGAAATGAAATTTTATTGCGGAATTTTTTTTTAGTAATTTCAATAAACTAAACCGTTTTTGAGTTACGCGAATATATGTTGTGCAACCTTCTCCATTTTCGAAATAACGGTATATCTCGAAAACCAGAGCCAATCTGAAGAAAACTGCGGTCACTACTGGATTCAGCGTCCCCGAATTATGTTAAAACGCCATGTGCCCGGCTTGTCACGAAAAAAAGTGTCAATTTCATGCACAGTGTTATTAATAACCCTTAGTATATGCAATATTTATGTATATATGTGTTATATGAATCAAAATTCTATTCGATAATTTTTGACGAATGCACGGATTTGTCGCGGAAAAGACGGATTTCCTTATATTTAACAAAAAGTTGTTAGGGAAGAATTTATTGGCTTTGTTGTTAATGCATTTGAAAAGGCTTCAAAGGATATTTATAACGTTGATATGTCAATTGATGCGAAGGCACTATCATCAATTGTTCTTAAAGCTTTGACAAATTTTGTTCTTGACCTCAAAAATTGTGTAGGAGTTGGAACAGATGGGTGTGCTCTGATGTCAGATAAATGCCAAAACAAATGCCTTGCTATTCCAATAAATCAAACAACTCAATTTCTAAAAGCGATAAAGTGCCATTAATACAAAAAGTTGAATCATTTGTTAAAGAAACGACAAAATTTTTTTAATATAATCCTCCCAAGCAAAACGCAGTTTTAGCAAAGTATTTGGGAGCCAAACTCTCCACATTATGCGAGACAAGATGGGTGGACCGTCACGACTCAATTTTACACTTTGCAACAAGTGAACATCGTATAGTATAAGCTTTGGAAAAAATATCTGATTGGAAAGGTAGAGATACTTCATCAAAAGCCTTATATTAAGGAACTCACTTAGTACTTTTGAATTTTTTTGCGGAATATACATATTAAGTGTGATACTTATTGTCACACAGCCGCTTAGTATCATTTTACAAAAGCACGATATAGATCTTCAAAAAGGACCAAGCCTAATCAAAACTTCTATCATGTGCCTGGAAGAGCAAAGAAATAAAGCCGAAGAACAATTTAAAGCGATTTTGAAAAAGTTAAAGTTATTTGCGTTCAAATCGAGGTTCCAATCGAAAAGACAAGATTTAAACGAAATAATCGCATCCAAAATGTTGAAGATTACTACCGAGTTGTAGGTAGATCTCAAAACACCTTTCCCAATAGATATTCTAAATGTATTGAACATATCTAAACTTCTACCTCAAAGTGTAATCAATTCATATACAGATACAAAACTTTTAAAACCGCAACTAGCTGATGAGCTGATTATGTTGAATAAAAGAGATAAACACCTATTAACGTCTAAACTTGAGCCTGAACTGTTGCATTGGCAACAAACATGGAAAATATCTGAAAATCTATCAGATTTTCGTTTCAATGCTCGTCAGTAATGCTACGAGCGAGTGGTCATTTCCTATCCTTCGTCGAATAAAAACATGACTCAGATCAACAACACAGAAGATAGACTCTGCTATCTAAATTTGCCTCACAAGGAAATTATAATTGCTTATTTAAAAAGATTTATTTATTTTGATTTTTATTAAACTGATCTCATATTTTATTTAACCTTATTGTTGAGTTTTTTCTTAATATAATATACACATATTGTTTTTAATAAACTTTTAAAAATAAATTTTTTACTTTTTTGTATCAAACATTTCGATTTCGTTTACGTTGATATGATTTAAAACATTCAAGAAGCTTTGAGTTGTCAGCCATCCGCTCTTGCCTGTTTCCCTGGTAGGCTCTACGACCCCAATTTACAAAGTGTTATTTCAAACGTACCCAAGGAAAAACGTAGACTGGTGGCAGAGAATTTCCTGCAGTATTTACTATTCTCACCATTGTTACAAGTGAACCTCTTTTAAACAAACAATAAATAATTAAAAAGTTATGAAAAATTGCATGTAATTTTTATGCTTAGCAGGTGCATTCACGGGTGATTAATCTGCCCATAGGCGTACATTCCACACGCTAATCTATCCCTAGGGTGTACATTTTCCCCTTACTAGCCCCACAGGGGTCTGGTGAATGAGTCCCAGGAGGAGTCCTAGGCACTAATGTTTATTTCTGTCATACTTTTAGTTAATTTATTAAAAGACTAGTTTTTCTTTTTATTCACTAATATCAAGTTTATACACTAAACAATATCTCCATTTAATCGGAAATATTAAGAATTTTATCACAAAAATACTTACAGCAAAAAATTTTCGCGGGTTTAAAAAAAAACAAATAATTACGTTTGTATTCGATGAGTAAACTGAAACTGTCAATGTTAGAGGGATGAGAGATAAAGGAAAAGAATAACGATAAAAGTAACATAACCGATAACATCGTTTTTGTGATAATAGTTGATGGCAGATATGTCCCTTCTACCCTACTTACTTTTGTAACCCCCTAGTGTACGGTACGTACTAGTGAAGAAAACAAACCCAAAATTACGAATAAAATCAAATCCAATTAATTTTGAAACCCTCAAAATAAACTCCGTGGTTTTTCTCATATTTTTTTTTTATTTTCGAGGAAATATTTAACGATAATTTAAAAAAAAAAACTCTTTTGTTCAAAAAACGGAACAACTTAGCACCTTATAACTCGACAAATAACTATCAAAAAAAATATTTGGCACACATTCATCTCTACTAGAACTATAGTTATAACAAATATGAAGAAATTTGAGCAATTTTTTTGCGGTATGTCCGCCTTACGAATAATGCCTTATAATTATAAACTAGACGTGGCAACACTGTTACAATAAACAAGCAAAATATCAAAGCTCTGATTTAATTAATAAAAAATAATATTAAAGTGTTTAAAAAAATAGATAGCGACTATTGAAAAACATAAAATTAATAATATTAATAAAGTGGAAAACAAAGAAACAACCAAATATAAGTTATTTTACTTAAAAAATTGTTTAACAAATTTAGCTATGACTGAATGCAGTAAATGCAAGTCAGCAATAAGAGGTGAAAGTGGCATTAGATGCAATGGAGTGTGTGTAAAGTGTATCACTATACAAAGAAATGTGCCGGTATTGACCAATATTCGGCAAATATTATAGATGAAAACAATTTTGTAAGATTTATATGCAATGATTGTATGCAATACATCCAAAATGTAGACCTTGTTATAAGAGAAGTCCAAAACAGTGTCGATAAAAATAAACAAACATTAGATGAATATAAAAATGAATTTGAAAGTTCACTTAAACAAAATGAAAATGAAATTAAAGCATTATTGGAAGCTACTGAAAGACGTTATGATGAAAGATTTAGAAAAATAGATAATATTCAAAAACTCTGCGAAAAGAATGTTCAAGAAGTTAAAAACTTATATGGAAATATAAATCAAGTAGAAAACAAAAACAAAGATATGTATGATACAATTTAAAAAAAAAAAACAATGTAAAAATGTGTAATGAAATAAAGAAGGTTATAAAGGAAACAAATGTAAAAACAACAAAAATGTCTTACGCGCAAACTTTAACAGCTAATGTAGTGATGCCAGATATATCAAAAAATTTCCCCTTAATTGTAAAACCAAAAGAAAAACAAAGTGTAGTAAAAACAAAAGCTGAACTAAACAAAAAAGTTAATCCAATTAATTTCAAAATTACAAATGTTGAAAATAGAAAAAACGGTACATTAGTGATTCAAAGTCAAAATGTCGAAGAACGTGAAAAAATAAAAGAGGCAATACAAAATGAAATTAGTGAAGAACAAAACGAAATAATGAAAAATAGTGAAATAGATGTTATTGAAATATAATAGAACAATATTTAACGCAAAATTAAAAATAGACGATGAATCATATCCGAAAGTAATAGCAAGTCAAAAACTTAATGTTGGATGGGATAGATGTAGTGTATTCGATGGTACTGGTAGCCGGGCGTGTCCGGTGTATCAGAATAAACTGAATTTAAAAAGGAGAAGGATAGGATTATCCGCCTAACAATCAAAGCAGACAAATAACTTCAACCAATTGGAAATAATAGCTGAAACAGATAAACCTGATTTCATAATACTGATTGAAACACATCAAAGTACAGAAATACACGATAGTGAAATTTAACTAGAACATTACGACCATTATAGTACATTGTCAAACTGGTCCAAAACTGGTGGAATAATAATATATTTTAAAAAACATTGGAAGATTGATAAACTCAAAGACAGTTGTCACGATTCTTTGGGATTACGGGTATTGATATGGGAACATGCTACCTAGTAGTTCGGCCGTGCTCGTCGGATAGGGTGTGTTTAGTTCCCGAATTGTAGTAATGAAACAGAATTATGAATCGCCAGCAGAAAATTTATAATTTAGGTAGCTTTAAGACAAAATACGATACAATACAGAGGGGAGAGGAGAAAGGAAAAAGTTATCGGATGAGTGTAGGGGTTGCTCAAGATATTATTTGCTACACCGGTCTATACCCTCCCACCATGCTGTCAAAGTGAACTATTGGTTGACAGCCCAATAATAAAAAGTGATCAAACTAAAAGAATTCACCTAACCCATACTTCCAACTTCACCTTTCGTTAATACAGAAACTCATAGTTTATTCCATTTTTAAGAACATTATAAACGTAAAGATTAATGAAAATTAAGTTTAAATTAAACGAAAATAAAATAGAAAGACTTAAAATCTATATAAAATAAATCATACAATATACTTCTTGAGGAAGTTTAATTCTTAACATTGAATTGGTCAGTTTAATTTGAAATTGTGAATTTAAAATTGACTCATGCTCTTTTACCCAAAAAAAAATTGAGTTCTTGTGCAAAATACGAAATAAACCCACAAATATTTACCTATGAGTTCAAATGAAATGTTGAATGTATTATTAAGAATGTAAAAGACGGATTATTAATATGTACGTAACTTAATTTATACAGATAAAATACGCTGAGTCTTGCAACGTTTACTACGACGAAAAGTTTAAATTTATATTATAAACGAGTATAAAAAAACCAATCTCGAGTATTAAAACATAATTACATATATGGATGTATGTAGGTATGTTTTATTTATTACGTTACGTACCAACAAATGAGGAAAAAAAATATTGTAATTGAGTATAAGAAGTATAACTAAATATGTCTAACAAACGAATAATGACATTTATAATTCACTTACATTTCAAAATCCATCGTTGTCCACAGGCGCCGGAAGACTGGATGAGTGAATTGCTTATGACAACTAAACGTTAAGATAGAGGGTGAATAAAAAGAAGTATGTGTGGATTGCATTAATATTGAGTTGTATCAGCTATACAATCCACATGGTAGAGTTTAAGTATCTCTGATAATGTTTTTATATGTCTGTATTTATGAGAGTAAATGCATTTGAATAAAAAATTGGAGTGAGTGAAAAGTGTTTATATGTGGATTAGGTAAATAAAAAGGGTGCTTTCTTTTATTATATGTTTAGGAATTAAAATGTTTTGATTTTATATAAAAATTTTAAATAAAGTGACCATATTAAGGGGGAAAAAATGAACGAAATTGAATTTTAAATAGGCATTGATATGCAAACTAATAAATAATATAAGATTTTAAATTAAGTTAATATTAAATTAGCGAAGATTTACATTATATTTGAATTAAACACTCTCGTAATTTAAGTATTTAACAGTAGCTAGTTAAAATTAATGCACGATAATAATATATGCGTTTTAACAAAATAGGGCCCGTTTAGGTCACCCTACTTTGGGTAGGGTGACGAGTGTACGTTTATAAACCAATTTAATGAGTTAGAGTTACATATAGAGCAACTGTTGTCTCAATTTAAATTAAGCGGAAGATTAGAAAATGTTCTCTCTATTAAACCAAGATGTGTGTATGTGTTGAGTCTACGTGAAATGGATGACCAATTGTTAATAATCACAATATATAAATACAATTCTTTTATGGTTACAGGAATGATTCCCTCCAATGATGTGAATGAAAGTTAAATTAGACCTACACAACTGGCGAACGATAGCCAACAGAATGCCCCTCTAAGGCAAACACTGGCCACTTTCACTGGGGTATTCCCAGCAAATGTATCTATCTACTTATCTTAAAGAAAACAAAAAAAAACACATTTTCACACATTTTCCAAACCGGACAAAATAGACAGGGGAAAAACAAAACAAATACCCACCAACAATTTTGGTTTAATCCGCAATACACATCCAATAATTTCAACTCTTTTACAGCAATATAAATATGTATAGCCACACTTTTTTTTTAATATTAATTAAATTTCTTTAAAAATTTTTCAACCCAAACTAAAAAAATAAATTGTTTCCAGATTCACAACCGATTCGAACAAAAATATTTTTCAATTTTATTAAAAATTATTAGAACCAAAAGTCAAGGCTATGGTGATTGAAAATTAAAAAAAAATTTAAAAACGTACAAGTATCTTTACAGCCATAGAAAATTTTTAGATAAATTAGTAAAACATTATTCCTTACCCAAAACCTCGCTATCACAAAACTGATTAAGGACCAAGCCTGCTTTGAGTAAAATTACGCCGGATTACCATCTGGCCTACGTTAAATTCCCGCTTTCTAGTTCTCAGATGGTATGACTTCACATTCCGCTCATATGCATCTTTAATTTTTGCCCGTATTGAATCGCGTAGTACCGTAAAATTGTCTTGTCTTTGTATTTCCGTGTCGGTCTCCGATAAAAGTCTCAAGTTCCGCAAAACTTCATAGTCCTTTCCGTGGTTTAGCATTGTCTGTCCGTAAACAAATTCATAGGGTGTTCGTCCCGTCGTTTGGTGCACACTATTGCGGACCGCACAATTCACATTAGGTAGATAGATATCCCACTGGCGTTGATCGTTCTTAATGTACGAACGTAGAGCTTCATTAATGGACCGATTAACCCTTTCACATGCTTTTGATTGTGGGCTTTGGACTGCTGTGAATTGGTGGATTATTCCATTAAACTTTTAATTTAAACTCTTTATACTAGAATTGGGTACCGTTATCGGACACGATAATTTCCGGTACTCCAAAACACGTGAAAATCTCATTTCGCAGATATTCTATTATAGGCTTTGTCACAAATTTCTTCATTGGTTTCAAAAACGTAAATTTTGTATAATGATCAAGGATTATCAAAATACCAATATTACCCTTCTTAGTGCGTGGGAATGGGCCTATAAGGTCCATATACAACCTCTGAAATGGTCTCGCTGTGTTGACCATGTTACCCATAGGTGGTTTGAGTGACATGGTAGGGGTTTTCGAAGTTTTGCACAAAGTGCAATTTAATACGTAGTGTTTTACATCTATGACCATTTTGGGCCAGTAGAAGAACTGACGTATCCGATGTAACGTCTTAGCAATGCCACCATGTGAGGCATTTGGAATATCGTGCGCAGCATAGATGAACGATAAAAGTAACATAACCGATAACATCGTTTTTGTGATAATAGTTGATGGCAGATATGTCCCTTCTACCCTACTTACTTTTGGAACCGCCTAGTGTACGGTACGTACTAGTGAAGAAAAAAACCCAAAAAATACGAATAAAATCAAATCCAATTAATTTTGAAACCCTCAAAATAAACTCTGTGGTTTTTCTTATTTTTTTTTTTTTTTCGAGGAAATATTTAACGATAATTTAAAAAAAAAAAACTCTTTTGTTCAAAAAACGGAACAACTTAGCACCTTATAACTCGACAAATAACTATCAAAAAAAATATTTGGCACACATTCATCTCTACTAGAACTATAGTTATAACAAATATGAAGAAATTTGAGCAATTTTTTTGCGGTATGTCCGCCTTACGAATAATGCCTTATAATTATATACTAGACGTGGCAACACTGTTACAATAAACAAGCAAAATATCAAAGCTCTGATTTAATTAATAAAAAATAATATTTAAGTGTTTAAAAAAATAGATAGCGACTATTGAAAACATAAAATTAATAATATTAATAAAGTGGAAAACAAAGAAACAACCAAATATAAGTTATTTTACTTGAAAAATTGTTTAACAAATTAAGCTATGACTGAATGCAGTAAATGCAAGTCAGCAATAAGAGGTGAAAGTGGCATTAAATGCAATGGAGTGTGTGATAAAGTGTATCACTATACAAAGAAATGTGCCGGTATTGACCAATATTCGGCAAATATTATAGATGAAAACAATTTTGTAAGATTTATATGCAATGATTGTATGCAATACATCCAAAATGTAGACCTTGTTATAAGAGAAGTCCAAAACAGTGTCGATAAAAATAAACAAACATTAGATGAATATAAAAATGAATTTGAAAGTTCACTTAAACAAAATGAAAATGAAATTAAAGCATTATTGGAAGCTACTGAAAGACGTTATGATGAAAGATTTAGAAAAATAGATAATATTCAAAAACTCTGCGAAAAGAATGTTCAAGAAGTTGAAAACTTATATGGAAATATAAATCAAGTAGAAAACAAAAACAAAGATATGTATGATACAATTTAAAAAAAAAAAACAATGTAAAAATGTGTAATGAAATAAAGAAGGTTATAAAGGAAACAAATGTAAAAACAACAAAAATGTCTTACGCGCAAACTTTAACAGCTAATGTAGTGATGCCAGATATATCAAAAAATTTCCCCTTAATTGTAAAACCAAAAGAAAAACAAAGTGTAGTAAAAACAAAAGCTGAACTAAACTAAAAAGTTAATTAATTAATTTCAAAATTACAAATGTTGAAAATAGAAAAAACGGTACATTAGTGATTCAAAGTCAAAATGTCGAAGAACGTGAAAAAATAAAAGAGGCAATACAAAATGAAATTAGTGAAGAACAAAACGAAATAATGAAAAATAGTGAAATAGATGTTATTAAAATATTTGAAACAAAAAGATATAATAGAACAATATTTAACGCAAAATTAAAAATAGACGATGAATCATATCCGAAAGTAATAGCAAGTCAAAAACTTAATGTTGGATGGGATAGATGTAGTGTATTCGATGGTACTGGTAGCCGGGCGTGTCCGGTGTATCAGAATAAACTGAATTTAAAAAGGAGAAGGATAGGATTATCCGCCTAACAATCAAAGCAGATACATGGGTTATATACTAACATACAAGGCTTGACAAATAACTTCAACCAATTGGAAATAATAGCTGAAACAGATAAACCTGATTTCATAATACTGATTGAAACACATCAAAGTACAGAAATACACGATAGTGAAATTTAACTAGAACATTACGACCATTATAGTACATTGTCAAACTGGTCCAAAACTGGTGGAATAAAAATATATTTTAAAAAACATTGGAAGATTGATAAACTCAAAGACAGTTGTCACGATTCTTTGGGATTACGGGTATTGATATGGGAACATGCTACCTAGTAGTTCGGCCGTGCTCGTCGGATAGGGTGTGTTTAGTTCCCGAATTGTAGTAATGAAACAGAATTATGAATCGCCAGCAGAAAATTTTTAATTTAGGTAGCTTTAAGACAAAATACGATACAATACAGAGGGGAGAGGAGAAAGGAAAAAGTTATCGGATGAGTGTAGGGGTAGCTCAAGATATTATTTGCTACACCGGTCTATACCCTCCCACCATGCTGTCAAAGTGAACTATTGGTTGACAGCCTAATAATAAAAAGTGATCAAACTAAAAGAATTCACCTAAACTAAAAGAATTCACCTACCCATACACCTTTCGTTAATACAGAAACTCAAAGTTTATTCCATTTTTAAGAACATTATAAACGTAAAGATTAATGAAAATTAAGTTTAAATTAAACGAAAATAAAATAGAAAATCTTAAAAACTATAAAAAATAAATCATACAATATACTTCTTGAGGAAGTTTAATTCTTAACATTGAATTGGTCAGTTTAATTTGAAATTGTGAATTTAAAATTGACTCATGCTCTTTTACCCAAAAAAAAATTGAGTTCTTGTGCAAAATACGAAATAAACCCACAAATATTTACCTATGAGTTCAAATGAAATGTTGAATGTATTATTAAGAATGTAAAAAACGGATTATTAATATGTACGTAACTTAATTTATACAGATAAAATACGCTGAGTCTTGCAACGTTTACTACGACGAAAAGTTTAAATTTATATTATAAACGAGTATAAAAAAAACCAATCTCGAGTATTAAAACATAATTACATATATGGATGTATGTAGGTATGTTTTATTTATTACGTTACGTACCAACAAATGAGGAAAAAAATATTATAATTGAGTATAAGAAGTATAACTAAATATGTCTAACAAACAAATAATGACATTTATAATTCACTTACATTTCAAAATCCATCGTTGTCCACAGGCGCCGGAAGACTGGATGAGTGAATTGCTTATGACAACTAAACGTTAAGATAGAGGGTGAATAAAAAGAAGTATGTGTGGATTGCATTAATATTGAGTTGTATCAGCTATACAATCCACATGGTAGAGTTTAAGTATCTCTGATAATGTTTTTATATGTCTGTATTTATGAGAGTAAATGCATTTGAATAAAGAATTGGAGTGAGTGAAAAGTGTTTATATGTGGATTAGGTAAATAAAAAGGGTGCTTTCTTTTATTATATGTGTAGGAATTAAAATGTTTTGATTTTATATAAAAATTTTAAATAAAGTGACCATATTAAGGGGGAAAAAATGAACGAAATTGAATTTTAAATAGGCATTGATATGCAAACTAATAAATAATATAAGATTTTAAATTAAGTTAATATTAAATTAGCGAAGATTTACATTATATTTGAATTAAACACTCTCGTAATTTAAGTATTTAACAGTAGCTAGTTAAAATTAATGCACGATAATAATATATGCGTTTTAACAAAATAGGGCCCGTTTAGGTCACCCTACTTTGGGTAGGGTGACGAGTGTACGTTTATAAACCAATTTAATGAGTTAGAGTTACATATAGAGCAACTGTTGTCTCAATTTAAATTAAGCGGAAGATTAGAAAATGTTCTCTCTATTAAACCAAGATGTGTGTATGTGTTGAGTCTACGTGAAATGGATGACCAATTGTTAATAATCACAATATATAAATACAATTCTTTTATGGTTACAGGAATGATTCCCTCCAATGATGTGAATGAAAGTTAAATTAGACCTACACAACTGGCGAACGATAGCCAACAGAATGACCCTCTAAGACAAACACTGGCCACTTTCACTGGGGTATTCCCAGCAAATGTATCTATCTACTAATCCTAAAGAAAACAAAAAAAACACATTTTTCAAACCGGACAAAATAGACAGGGGAAAAACAAAACAAATACCCCCCAACAATTTTGGTTTAATCCGCAATACACATCCAATAATTTCAACTCTTTTACAGCAATATAAATATGTATAGCCACACTTTTTTTTTAATATTAATTAAATTTCTTTAAAAATTTTTCAACCCAAACTAAAAAAATAAATTGTTTCCAGATTCACAACCGATTCGAACAAAAATATTTTTCAATTTTATTAAAAATTATTAGAACCAAAAGTCAAGGCTATGGTGATTGAAAATTAAAAAAAAATTTAAAAACGTACAAGTATCTTTACAGCCATAGAAAATTTTTAGGAAAATTAGTAAAACATTATTCCTTACCCAAAACCTCGCTATCACAAAACTGATTAAGGACCAAGCCTGCTGCAGGACTTTATCTGAAACAAGCGATAAAAACATCAACAAACATTTACCAACTGCATTCACTTCTTCATCACCACAGCCAACGAACTTTGAGTAAAATTACGCCGGATTACCATCTGGCCTACGTTAAATTCCCGCTTTCTAGTTCTCAGATTGTATGACTTCACATTCCGCTCATATGCATCTTTAATTTTTGCCCGTATTGAATCGCGTAGTACCGTAAAATTGACTTGTCTTTGTATTTCCGTGTCGGTCTCCGATAAAAGTCTCAAGTTCCGCAAAACTTCATAGTCCTTTCCGTGGTTTATCATTGTCTGTCCGTAAACAAATTCATAGGGTGTTCGTCCCGTCGTTTGGTGCACACTATTGCGGACCGCACAATTGACATTAGGTAGATAGATATCCCACTGGCGTTGATCGTTCCTAATGTACGAACGTAGAGCTTTATTAATGGACCGATTAACCCTTTCACATGCGTTTGATTGTGGGCTTTGGACTGCTGTGAATTGGTGGATTATTCCATTAAACTTTTAATTTAAACTCTTTAGACTTGAATTGGGTACCGTTATCGGACACGATAATTTCCGGTACGCCAAAACACGTGAAAATCTCATTTCGCAGATATTCTATTATAGGCTTTGTCACAAATTTCTTCATTGGTTTCAAAAACGTAAATTTTGTATAATGATCAAGGATTATCAAAATACCAACATTACCCTTCTTAGTGCGTGGGAATGGGCCTATAAGGTCCATATACAACCTCTGAAATGGTCTCTCTGTTTTGACCATGTCACCCATAGGTGGTTTGAGTGACATGGTAGGGGTTTTCGAAGTTTTGCACAAAGTGCAATTTAATACGTAGAGTTTTACATCTATGACCATTTTGGGCCAGTAGAAGAACTGACGTATCCGATGTAATGTCTTAGCAATGCCACCATGTGAGGCATTTGGAATATCGTGCGCAGCATAGATGACATCTCTGCGTAATTCAGTTGGAACATAAAGGTTCCATGAATCAGATTCATCTTGGTGCCCTTCCCAAAATTTTGTTCGTTTATATATAAATTTATCGACTACCCTAAAATCTGGTAAGTCTGAATCCCGAAATTCGTTTATTAACCCTTTATACTCAAGACTATCAAATGCAGTAGAATTAAGGTCAATTGACGGTAATGTTGGCAGTTCTAACTCTGCAATAACTGCGTCATCCTGTTCAAAGACCCTTGACCAGGCATCAAGGACGATGTTATCTTTGCCTTTGCGGTGCTCGATCGCGAAGTCAAAGCCCTGCAATTTGAGAGCCCACCTGGCCAAACGTCCGTTAAGGTCTTTTTGCCTCATTAGCCATTTCAGACTGGCATGGTCTGTAATGACTTTAAATGGGTGGCCTTCGATATAAGCTCGGAACTTTTTAATTGCCAAAATTACGGCAAGGCATTCTAACTCAGTTATAGAATAGTTCCTTTGTGCCTTATTTAATTTTTGTGACATAAAGGCTATAGGCCTTTCATTGCCTTTAGAGTCCAACTCAGCTAACACAGCACCTACTCCGTATGTACTCGCATCACATTGGAGTATAAGCGGTTTGTCAAAGTCAGCGTGAACCAGCACTGGAGCCGAAGTTAATTTGGTTTTAATCGTGTCGAATGCACTTTGAGCACTGTCATTCCAAGAGAACGTTTTCTTTTTAGAAAGAAGTTCCGTCAAAGAGAAAGTTATGCTAGCATAATCATTTATAAACCTTCTATACCAACCAGCCATGCCAAGAAATAGGCGAAGCTGACGGATGGTTTTTGGTACAGGAAATTCGGAGATTGCTTTCACCTTCTCTGGGTCTACTTTCAAACATCACCTACGATGTAACCCAAATATTGAACCTGGCGTATAGCAAAAGTGCTCTTCCTTATGTTGATGGTAAGATTGGCCCTTCTTAAATGGGTAGCCACCTCTTGTAGATGTCGTAAGTGCTCGTCAAAGTCTTTCGACATAATCAGTAAATCGTCAAGGTATACAAAAACGTTTGTCTTTAGGTTGCATGGTATTACCAGGTCCATTAGTCGGCACATTGTCTGAATAATTTTTTTTTGGATTTCCTCTTTTCAATCAAAAATGTTTTTTTACTTCGTTGGATTTTTCTAGTGTTTTGAATTAAAATATATTGAGTTTATTTGATTATTTTCCAGCATTAGATAATCGATATTTCATTTAACTCCATGACGATTGAGATTAGAAATTTTAGCCTTGCTTAAAATTTCCATCGAATTCGAGTTATTCATTTTTTTGTTGTTTTTTTGTTTTACAACCTTTTAAGGATGAGTGTAATATAAATTATTTTTATTTTACTGAACCATACTGAGATACTTCACCGAGTAGTAATAAATTATTATTTCTGAGATTTTCGCATAATTTTAGCATATTTTTTATTTTTTTCTCGTATTCCCTATCGGATTTAAGAATTAGTTACTTGTTGCAAGTTTAATTTTTTTTAGTTTTAATTATAATTTTTTTTTTTGTTTAGGTTAGTTTTTTTTTTTATTTCTTTTGTTGTTTTTCTTCTTTGAAACCATAATAATTTTTAGTATTAGCAGAATTTTTGTAATTTTCACTATTAGACATGATTTTTTTTTTTTCTTTAAATAATTAATAACCTTTTGATTTTAAATATTTAGGATTAGTTAACTCATTAGCATTACAAATATAGGTGTAGGTCGTTCACACAATTAATTGGGTTTGGGTATTAATTTTAATTTGACAATATGCCTACAATTCGTAGCAATGAAAATATCCCTGCTAGTGTCGATCAGGAGGCTGAGAATGTAGTAGATGAGGGAGCTGTTGGGGATGCTCCACGAACAACAAACCCTGTAGGAAGACCGATGACCAGATTGCAGGCTCAGAGACAGGCAATTAGTCTACAAAACTTACAGGAAGATCGCACTCGTCAAATTGTTAATGAATCGTTGGGAGGGCTTAGGTATGAAATACAGAATATGATCGTAGATGCGATTCGAAATTTGGGTGTGGTAAATGCTCGACCAGCTTCACCAGATAGACCAACCAGGACTAACCTTGGGGATCCGGATTTGACTAGAGGGAATTCTCCCGTAGGGGGAAACAATAGAGACACATTCGGGCTGAATTACTCGGCTGGATGTTTCGAAAGAAGCTCTGAACGAGTGCTCAATATAATTAAGAATTGGAAAATTCATTTTACCGGGGAGTTGTTAGATATTACTGTAGAGGAATTTATCTACAGAGTGAATGTTCTCACAAATTCAAACTTAAGGGGCAATTTCGAGCATTTGTGTGAGCATGCTCACGTGCTTTTCGAAGGAAAAGCCCTAAAGTGGTTTTGGCGTTTCCACCGCAGTTGTCAATATATAAATTGGATCGATTTATGTGACGCATTAAAACATCAATTTAAGGAAGATTATACCGACTTTGATATTAGGGACGAAATTTTGCGCAGACGACAAAAATACAATGAAACATTTGACGAATATTACGATGCCATAATGGGTTTGAGTGATAAATTGAAGATCCCAATGTCTGACTCTTATCCGTGTGAAACCATTCAGCGCAATCTTCGACCAGAGGTCAGACATGAACTTTTGCACCTGGGAATTACCAGGGTTGCTGAACTGCGACGTGCGGTACGCCGTCGTGAAAAATTCGTCAGGGAAATGGTCATGACTAATGACAACAGACGTAATTGTGCGAAAGGTCAGGTGTCGGAAATGGTGACGGCGGATACAGATATGGACATAGTGGATAACAGGGGCGAAGATAAGGAGGTTTGTTTGGTTGTTAAGACAAATAGATGCTGGAATTGTGATAATTCTGGTCACAGCTTCGTGGACTGCTTAGAGCCTCGCACAGTGTTTTGCTATGGGTGTGGGGCTAAGAACACCTACAAGACTCAGAAACAGGGAATCGTCCTGAGGGATGTTCGTTCAAACAAGAACGGGAATCCGAAACTAAATTAATACCTCAGAATTTTATTTTATTTAATAGTCAAAACAAGTTGACTTTTGAACCGGACACGACAAACAAGCCGGATGTTACTACTAAACCGGATGTGGCTAAAATTCACCCCTTACAACGACCATATCATATTCGGCTGGAAGAATATAATCGTATCAGGAGTAGAATATTTAATAGGACTGATTCAAAGCCAACACCTAACCGATCCTCTCGTCGAATTCGTGATTTCTACAAAAGCGAAGACGGTTGAAATCTTTTGTGATTTCGTCGTTAGTGGCAAAGTTGAATGATAATCGACCCTACATTTTGGTAAATTTATTTGGAAAACCCATATTTGCCTTGCTGGATAGTGGTGCGAATATTAGTGTGATTGGGGGTGACCTATGTGCTGGTCTGATTCAGGGGAAGAATTTTAAACGAGGCGTCGGCAGCGTAAAAACTGCCGATGGTAAACAACAACATGTCCTAGGGACAATAGTATTGGACGTTTCGTACCATAATCGAACAAGGTCTATTGAGTTTTTATTAATTCCATCGATAACTCAGGAGGTTATTTGTGGAATGGATTTTTGGAACCAATTTGGTATCCAAATTGCACCCATTAATGTCATCAGTGAGGTAGTTTCCGAGGAAGACTTAGGAAAAATTAAACTAACTCCGACCCAAAAACAACAACTGCAAAAATTGGTTGAATATTTTCCTAACTCGGAACGGGACGGTCTGGTTTGTACATCCCTTATAGAACACCGTATTGACACAGGAACTTCAGCTCCTGTAAAACAAAGGTACTACCCCATTTCACCGGCTAGGGAGAAAGTGCTTTGTGAGGAAATTGACCGAATGTTGAACTTAGGTGTAATAGAAGAATGCCCTTCTTCGCCTTGGTCATCTCCTGGGGTGTTGATTGTGAAACCTGGTAAGGTCAGGTTTTGTTTAGACAGTAGGACGCTGAATTCATTAACGACAAAAGACTCGTACCCCATACCCAACATTGACGGACTAATATCGCGGCTTCCTCCAATATATTATATTTCGAAAGTGGATCTTAAGGATGCATTTTGGCAAATAAAATTGGAGGAATCCTCGAGACAGAAGACCGCGCTCACAATTCCTAATCGGCCCTTGTACCAGTTTACCAGTTTAGGAAGAGCACTTTTGCTTACCATCAACATAAGGAAGAGCACTTTTGCTTATGTTGATGGTAAGATTGGCCCTTCTTAAATGGGTAGCCACCTCCTGTAGATGTCGTAAGTGCTCGTCAAAGTCTTTCGACATAATCAGTAAATCGTCAAGGTATACAAAAACGTTTGTCTTTAGGTTGTACGGTATTATCTGGTCCATTAGTCGGCACATTGTCTGCGGAGCGTTGCACAATCCAAACGGCATTCTTGTAAACTGGTACAAGGGCCGATTAGGAATTGTGAACGCGGTCTTCTGTCTCGAGGATTCCTCCAATTTTATTTGCCAAAATGCATCCTTAAGATCCACTTTCGAAATATAATATATTGGAGGAAGCCGCGATATTAGTCCGTCAATGTTGGGTATGGGGTACGAGTCTTTTGTCGTTAATGAATTCAGCGTCCTACTGTCTAAACAAAACCTGACCTTACCAGGTTTCACAATCAACACCCCAGGAGATGACCAAGGCGAAAAAGGGCATTCTTCTATTACACCTAAGTTCAACATTCGGTCAATTTCCTCACAAAGCACTTTCTCCCTAGCCGGTGAAATGGGGTAGTACCTTTGTTTTACAGGAGCTGAAGTTCCTGTGTCAATACGGTGTTCTATAAGGGATGTACAAACCAGACCGTCCCGTTCCGAGTTAGGAAAATATTCAACCAATTTTTGCAGTTGTTGTTTTTGGGTCGGAGTTAGTTTAATTTTTCCTAAGTCTTCCTCGGAAACTACCTCACTGATGACATTAATGGGTGCAATTTGGATACCAAATTGGTTCCAAAAATCCATTCCACAAATAACCTCCTGAGTTATCGATGGAATTAATAAAAACTCAATAGACCTTGTTCGATTATGGTACGAAACGTCCAATACTATTGTCCCTAGGACATGTTGTTGTTTACCATCGGCAGTTTTTACGCTGCCGACGCCTCGTTTAAAATTCTTCCCCTGAATCAGACCAGCACATAGGTCACCCCCAATCACACTAATATTCGCACCACTATCCAGCAAGGCAAATATGGGTTTTCCAAATAAATTTACCAAAATGTAGGGTCGATTATCATTCAACTTTGCCACTAACGACGAAATCACAAAAGATTTCAACCGTCTTCGCTTTTGTAGAAATCACGAATTCGACGAGAGGATCGGTTAGGTGTTGGCTTTGAATCAGTCCTATTAAATATTCTACTCCTGATACGATTATATTCTTCCAGCCGAATATGATATGGTCGTTGTAAGGGGTGAATTTTAGCCACATCCGGTTTAGTAGTAACATCCGGCTTGTTTGTCGTGTCCGGTTCAAAAGTCAACTTGTTTTGACTATTAAATAAAATAAAATTCTGAGGTATTAATTTAGTTTCGGATTCCCGTTCTTGTTTGAACGAACATCCCTCAGGACGATTCCCTGTTTCTGAGTCTTGTAGGTGTTCTTAGCCCCACACCCATAGCAAAACACTGTGCGAGGCTCTAAGCAGTCCACGAAGCTGTGACCAGAATTATCACAATTCCAGCATCTATTTGTCTTAACAACCAAACAAACCTCCTTATCTTCGCCCCTGTTATCCACTATGTCCATATCTGTATCCGCCGTCACCATTTCCGACACCTGACCTTTCGCACAATTACGTCTGTTGTCATTAGTCATGACCATTTCCCTGACGAATTTTTCACGACGGCGTACCGCACGTCGCAGTTCAGCAACCCTGGTAATTCCCAGGTGCAAAAGTTCATGTCTGACCTCTGGTCGAAGATTGCGCTGAATGGTTTCACACGGATAAGAGTCAGACATTGGGATCTTCAATTTATCACTCAAACCCATTATGGCATCGTAATATTCGTCAAATGTTTCATTGTATTTTTCTGCGCAAAATTTCGTCCCTAATATCAAAGTCGGTATAATCTTCCTTAAATTGATGTTTTAATGCGTCACATAAATCTATCCAATTTATATATTGACAACTGCGGTGGAAACGCCAAAACCACTTTAGGGCTTTTCCTTCGAAAAGCACGTGAGCATGCTCACACAAATGCTCGAAATTGCCCCTTAAGTTTGAATTTGTGAGAACATTCACTCTGTAGATAAATTCCTCTACAGTAATATCTAACAACTCCCCGGTAAAATGAATTTTCCAATTCTTAATTATATTGAGCACTCGTTCAGAGCTTCTTTCGAAACATCCAGCCGAGTTATTCAGCCCGAATGTGTCTCTATTGTTTCCCCCTACGGGAGAATTCCCTCTAGTCAAATCCGGATCCCCAAGGTTAGTCCTGGTTGGTCTATCTGGTGAAGCTGGTCGAGCATTTACCACACCCAAATTTCGAATCGCATCTACGATCATATTATGTATTTCATTCCTAAGACCTCCCAACGATTCATTAACAATTTGACGAGTGCGATCTTCCTGTAAGTTTTGTAGACTAATTGCCTGTCTCTGAGCCTGCAATCTGGTCATCGGTCTTCCTACAGGGTTTGTTGTTCGTGGAGCATCCCCAACAGCTCCCTCATCTACTACATTCTCAGCCTCCTGATCGACACTAGCAGGGATATTTTCATTGCTACGAATTGTAGGCATATTGTCAAATTAAAATTAATACCCAAACCCAATTAATTGTGTGAACGACCTACACCTATATTTGTAATGCTAATGAGTTAACTAATCCTAAATATTTAAAATCAAAAGGTTATTAATTATTTAAAGAAAAAAAAAAATCATGTCTAATAGTGAAAATTACAAAAATTCTGCTAATACTAAAAATTATTATGGTTTCAAAGAAGAAAAACAACAAAAGAAATAAAAAAAAAACTAACCTAAACAAAAAAAAAATTATAATTAAAACTAAAAAAAATTAAACTTGCAACAAGTAACTAATTCTTAAATCCGATAGGGAATACGAGAAAAAAATAAAAAATATGCTAAAATTATGCGAAAATCTCAGAAATAATAATTTATTACTACTCGGTGAAGTATCTCAGTATGGTTCAGTAAAATAAAAATAATTTATATTACACTCATCCTTAAAAGGTTGTAAAACAAAAAAACAACAAAAAAATGAATAACTCGAATTCGATGGAAATTTTAAGCAAGGCTTAAATTTCTAATCTCAATCGACATCGAGTTAAATGAAATATCGATTATCTAATGCTGGAAAATAATCAAATAAACTCAATATATTTTAATCCAAAACACTAGAAAAATCCAACGAAGTAAAAAAAAATTTTTGATTGAAAAGACGAAATCCAAAAAAAAATTATTTAGAGTAAAAGTCAAACGAGAATTGAACTAATATGAACCAGAACAACATCTCGAGTTCGAACCTAAACCCTGGTCACGATTGTCTCATGCCATGTTAATATTGGAATTGAAAACCGTATAATAATCCCCAATTAACAATTTAAATCCAAATTAACATAACATTTAACAAAAGTAACATATTAAGGTAAGAAAATAATAAACTAAAAAAGTAGGAAATTCTATATGAAAATCGACACACACATAAATAAGTTCAAGGCCCTCAGCATCTACATCAAATTGCACAAGAAAAATTTTAAAGTTACGACCACTGAGGCCCCACGTTGGGCGCCAAAAATCTCTGTAACGATTCTTTGGGATTACGGGCATTGATATGGGAACATGCTACCTAGTAGTTCGGCCGTGCTCGTCGGATAGGGTGTGTTCAGTTCCCGAATTGTAGTAATGAAACAGAATTATGAATCGCCAGCAGAAAATTTATAATTTAGGTAGCTTTAAGACAAAATACGATACAATACAGAGGGGAGAGGAGAAAGGAAAAAGTTATCGGATGAGTGTAGGGGTAGCTCAAGATATTATTTGCTACACCGGTCTATACCCTCCCACCATGCTGTCAAAGTGAACTATTGGTTGACAGCCCAATAATTAAAAGTGATCAAACTAAAAGAATTCACCTAACCCATACATCCAACTTCACCTTTCGTTAATACAGAATCTCAAAGTTTATTCCATTTTTAAGAACATTATAAACGTAAAGATTTAATGAAAATTAGGTTTAAATTAAACGAAAATAAAATAGAAAGACTTAAAAACTATATATAATAAATCATACAATATACTTCTTGAGGAAGTTTAATTCTTAACATTGAATTGGTCAGTTTAATTTGAAATTGTGAATTTAAAATTGACTCAAGCTCTTTTACTCAAAAAAATTGAGTTCTTGTGCAAAATACGAAATAAACCCACAAATATTTACCCATGAGTTCAAATGAAATGTTGAATGTATTATTAAGAATGTAAAAGACGGATTATTAATATGTACGTAACTTAATTTATACAGATAAAATACGCTGAGTCTTGCAACGTTTACTACGACGAAAAGTTTAAATTCATATTATAAACGAGTATAAAAAAAACCAATCTCGAGTATTAAAACATAATTACATATATGGATGTATGTAGGTATGTTTTATTTATTACGTTACGTACCAACAAATGGGGAAAAAAAATATTGTAATTGAGTATAAGAAGTATAACTAAATATGTCTAACAAACGAATAATGACATTTATAATTCATTTACATTTCAAAATCCATCGTTGTCCACAGGCGCCGGAAGACTGGATGAGTGAATTGCTTATGACAACTAAACGTTAAGATAGAGGGTGAATAAAAAGAAGTATGTGTGGATTGCATTAATATTGAGTTGTATCAGCTATACAATCCACATGGTAGAGTTTAAGTATCTCTGATATTGTTTTTATATGTCTGTATTTATGAGAGAAAATGCATTTGAATAAAGAATTAGAGTGAGTGAAAAGTGTTTATATGTGGATTAGGTAAATAAAAAGGGTGCTTTCTTTTATTATATGTGTAGGAATTAAAATGTTTTGATTTTATATAAAAATTTTAAATAAAGTGACCATATTAAGGGAAAAAATGAACGAAATTGAATTTTAAATAGGCATTGATATGCAAACTAATAAATAATATAAGATTTTAAATTAAGTTAATATTAAGTTAGCGAAGATTTACATTATATTTGAATTAAACACTCTCGTAATTTAAGTATTTAACAGTAGCTAGTTAAAATTAATGCACGATAATAATATATGCGTTTTAACAAAATAGGGCCCGTTTAGATCACCCTACTTTGGGTAGGGTGACGAGTGTACGTTTATAAACCAATTTAATGAGTTAGAGTTAAATATAGAGCAACTGTTGTCTCAATTTAAATTAAGCGGAAGATTAGAAAATGTTCTCTCTATTAAACCAAGATGTGTGTATGTGTTGAGTCTACGTGAAATAGATGACCAATTGTTAATAATCACAATATATAAATACAATTCTTTTATGGTTACAGGAATGATTCCCTCCAATGATGTTAATTAAAGTTAAATTAGACCTGCACAACTGGCGAACGATAACCAACAGAATGACCCTCTAAGGCAAACACTGGCCACTTTCACTGGGGTATTCCCAGCATATGTAACAAAACAAATACCCACCAACAATTTTGGTTTAATCCGCAATACACATCCAATAATTTCAACTCTTTTACAGCAACATAAATATGTATAGCCACACTTTTTTTTTAATATTAATTAAATTTCTTTAAAAATTTTTCAACCCAAACTAAAAAAATAAATTGTTTCCAGATTCACAACCGATTCGAACAAAAATATTTTTCAATTTTATTAAAAATTATTAGAACCAAAAGTCAAGGCTATGGTGATTGAAAATTAAAAAAAATTTTAAAAACGTACAAGTATCTTTACAACCATAAAAAATTTTTAGGAAAATTAGTAAAACATTATTCCTTACCCAAAAACCTCGCTATCACACAGTATTAAAGACTTAAGATACTGGATTAGCGCATATATGGCAAAATATGAAAAAATATCAATTATAATTATAGCAGTATATAGATCACCAAGTAGTTCAAAGTCAGAATTTTGTGATATATTTCAAGATTTTATAGAAGAAATGTGCGAAACAAACTGTGATATTTTAATAGCTGGAGATTTTAATATTGACTGGAATTACGATTTCTATACGGGAAAATTAGTAAGTATTCTTAATGATAATTGCCTCAAACATGTATTGAACGAATTTACTAGAATAACACGAAATTCAAAAACTTTAATAGACTATATAATAACAAACAGTGAAATGATTTCAGCAAAGGGAAATATAAATAATAAAATAGCTGATCACGAATCTATAGACATTTTTATTGAGTGCGAATGTATAGAACGAGACAATAAAACTAAAGAAATAAAAATTTTTAAATATAATAAAGAATGAATCAAAAACGAAATTAGTGCAATATTACAATATGATGAACAAAAAGGATTAAACGATAATGTCCACAACTTTGATAATGTTTTCGAAAATACAATACGAAGATTTAGTGTTAAAACAAAAATAAATGAAAATAGAAGTAACAAATGGTTTAACAACGATCTCAGGACGCTAAAAAGGGAAAAGAGTTTTAAATATCAAAGTGCAATAATTGCAAACACGAATTAAGCGTGGAATAACTATAAAACAATAAGAAATAAATATAAAACTAGAATTGAAAATGAAAAAAATAAATACCGCAAATGATCAAAAAGAAATGTGGAGCAAAATAAAAGAACTAGTACTAAGAAACCCCAGAAATGTGATAAAAACTGTGATAATAGATAACGTAGAATATAAAGATAATTTTCAAATAGCCGAACATTTAAATAAATATTTCGTTAATAGTATTAAGGAAATTAGTAGAGTTGTGTCGGTCATGAACGAACTAGTTCAATTGAACGGATCAGTCAGATGAACCATGAACGGCCGTTCACTTTCATCGTTCAATACCGTTCAATCGCTCACTTGGGTCTTTTTTGTCAGTCGGTCACTTGCTTACCGAACAACTGGTTGAAAAGAAGCAACAATACTATTGTGGTGTATATGAGATGCTAGAAAAATATACTTATTTCATTTACTCATTGCCACATTGCTTTACGCTGGGTCTCACGTTGCAATATTTATTGCTAAGTACAAGCAAAAACGTCGGCAGAACAATGAAGCAATAATTGCTGAATTTATTGCTGGAGAACACTTGAAATTGCTTTGCCATAAATTTGCAATTTTCACCGCGAGTAGTCGTATAAAGTTTTGGTGCTGTACATATTTATAACAAATGTTTTATGTTGTGTTTTGAAGTGGTTGTGAAATTTTCTTTTTAAATTAATAAATTGTAATTGTCGTAGCTGTATTTTGTATTACTTTTTTGTTTATTTGCGTTAAAAAAAAAAGTTGAATTGTTCTATTGAAAAAATAAAATTATACAAAAAAATAAATTCGTCGTTTGCTTTTGTCGATCTTGACGTTTATTAAAAAATATAATATATAATAATATTTTTATTGATTGCTTTTTTAATAAATAAACACACAAACAAAAAAGAACCGTACAGAGAAATGATATGTCAGATAAATTACAACTGATTTGACAGCATATTGCTAAGCAATAATTGCTCAAGCAATAAGAAGAGCAATCATTGCGCAATGGATTGCCACTCATGGCAATATGCGGTCTATACGTCGCAAAATTTATGGAGCAATGAAATTTGACGTTTGCCGCAATAAATATTGCTACGTGGAGACCCGGGGTTACACATTTTCATAATGCGATTAGGGTTGTCTAGTTTCTTGGCGAGCTAATTTTCAATTCGGCGATATGGCGATTTTTTTTGGCGGCTTTTAAAATATATGGCGATTAAGCAAAATGTTATTACATTTGAGATGATAAAGATGACTGATGATTAAGAAAAAACCCCAACAATCAAATTTATATTTCTTTAAAGTATTAAAAATGGATAAAAGTACTTTAATAAAGTTATCAAAAGATTATTTTAAACATATTAATGATGAAATTGTAAAAATTTATAAAATATTTAAGGAAAAATAAAAGATTAAGCAGAAATCGTGGCCGGTGGTACACGTTCATGTTGGCCGATTCTACATTATACTTTGTTTGAGGTATGTTCAGAGAATTCTATGTGATTAATGAAGTGATTTAATTGTAATCATGTCAATCTAAAGTGATTAACCAATCACTTTAATGTATGGTTAATTATCTCGATTTTAATTTGATTAGAGCTTTATCACGTTCGAGTTGCTTTAACGTTCGTTATTTGGAAAGACTATTTCAATGATGGTATTCCATCTAATTTAAATCAGTTTTTGAAAAAAGTTTATAGCTATAAGGATACGTCCGGTACGTACCATTTTAAAGAACTTGCTTTTACTGTCTTTATGTGCACATAATTCCAACTGCTAATGTCTGTGTTGAAAGATTCCTTTTTAAAAATTAACTCCACTAAAATTTGCCTTCAAAATAGAGTGCAATACAAACTTCTTGGCACGTTATTACGAGTTATAAATTATATATATGTAAATATCACTTTTGTACCTTCACACGATATGTTGAATAAACTGAATCATATGCATTGTTAAAAAAAAACAGTTAGAATTGCCTTACCGGTGAAGTGTATAGCGTTTAAAATATATATCCAATATTTCTTTAATACTAACCACCAAAAAAAACTGTTTTGCTGCTTTAATTAGACTATTGTAAACTATTGTACCTTTTTTGTTTTCACCAATCATTTTACTTTAATTAAACAGAATATAAATCATGGCGACTTTTTCTCATGTTTGGCATATTTTAGCAATCATGAAGACATTTAGTTTTTTGAATTAATAGAAAGTATTTTTAAAAATTTTTTAAATATATTTTATATTGTCAAAAACGCAAAAAAGGCTTTGGCGAAAAAAAGATCAAAATAAATCCGACAACCCTGGCTGCTGTTCACAATTTTTCTACAATTTACAAGAGCGTTGCCAGTTGTTCTTAATATAAAACCCGCCAAATGCAAATTTTTTCATTTGCGCAGAAAATTTTATACATATTTATTTCATTTATTTTTCAAATAAGACCTTTAAATAAATAACCAAATTCAATATTCGACAGCTCTATTTATTAAGGCTTAGTCAAGTTTTAGAGCACGAAATTAGAATGGAAAACCTATTTTTAATGTATATATTACTTAAGCATTCGTTTATGAATAAGACTGTTAAATTATAAAAAAAAAAAATAGTTTATAAGAAACTACTTATGAATTTTAAAAGCTTTTATTTAACTTGCAATGTACATTTAATTGTGGGTGAAATGTTGCAACTCAATTTTAAAGCAGATACCTCGAACCGATTAAGATGACTTTTGTAAACACGTTCAGTTTGGATGACAATGCATGGTTAACTGTGTAAAGTTATTCTAAATCCAACATGGTAAAACACCCAAGATGGTGGACTAATTATTTTTAATGCGTTCCTACAATATGAGTATCAAATAGGAGGGCCTGCTGAGAATAAGTCTAAAAATTAAGTGACTCTAAATCTCTAAATCCAATATGACGGACTAAGTTTTTAATGCCTGCCTTCAATATGGGTATTAACTGAAAGAACTTACTGAGAATAGGAATGCGAGTTTTGGAATAAATTAAAAGTAAAAAATATTTGAAAAACAATCTTTTATTTAAATGCTTAAAAAAGAAAAAAAAATATAATTTTACTTGAAAACGTTTACTATCATCTTATAACGTCGTTACGCAATTTATATGATTTAAAGCTTGTCGCGAGATTTACTTGTGTAAATAACTTGCGCCCAATTTCACCAAGTTCAGTTACAACTAACTTTTACTTTAACTACCAGTTAAAAATATGTTTTTGACAGTTTGATGTGATTGATTTTAACTATTAAAATTCTCAAACGAAGTAAATACGAGTACTTAAATCTCGCGACAAGCTTTCATATTTAAAATGTATTGACAAGCAACATGCTTTTATATCATATAAATTGATTAATGACATTATCAGGCCTGTCACAGAAATCAATTCTGATCGAAAGTCGAAGTGATTTCGTATTTTACTTCATATAAAACGAAATCACTTTCGATCGGAATTGATTTTTGTGACAGACCTGTATAAGTTCTAAAAACAGGCAGTAAAAGTTTTTAAGTCATTTTTTTTAAAGGTTTTTTACTTCTAATTTTTATAAAATAAAAACAAAAATTAAAATTCATATTATCATATCTTTTGAAAAAATAACTCATATGAATATTAATAATCACATCTGCTATTTGTTCATTGTTTTTGTAATATTCTTTTGATAGCTAAAAGTTTGTGCAATCGCTGTTATTTTTTGTTTATTTTTAAAAGTCTTCTGTACTTAAAATACCACATAAATTTTAAATTTTTAATTATTTTCTTACATTATTTTTGTTTAAATTTTTGAAAACTTGCGCTCAACATTTGCTGTAGTTAGGTAACGACATATATGAAAAAACTTCGGACTTATTACAACGTCTTACTTTGAATAAGCCCTTGCAAAAAATGTTGTTTTTTCTTTTTAACCTAGCATTTACACATAAAAGTAAATTTCTTGAAAGTTGCAATACACTTACACTTTTTTACTAACACTCACATAATTTTTGTACTTTCAGCCAATCGGCTGTTTCTTAAATTTTTCGTTGATAATACCTATAGTCTACTTGCACGAAAGTACTTTCACGTGTAAACCCCAGGTAAATAAAGTTACCTAAGCAAATATAAATTAAGAACACCAAAAAAATATTGAAATCGCCACGTTTAGCGAGAAATCACTACAAATGGCAGCCCAGTAGCCCGTTTCTGTATATCTCACATCGTAAAACTCTTCGCATGAAACGTGTGAATTGCAACAAAAATAGTGTGAAATGAAACAAAAAATGGTTTTTCTCACACAAGTGTTTCTGTATCTTTTTTTTGCGAGAATTATCTGTCATTTAAATAATTTTCCAGCAATTATTGGAAGGATGCGAGGAAAAGTGTTTCTATAACAATATTTTGCGAAAAGTTTCTTTCAAGAACTGTCAAAATAAGTCACATTTGAAATTGGTGGCGAGAAAAACAAAATGTAGATATTTTGAATTTAAAATATGTTTATATACTATTTTTTTTAAATAAATAAAAAAATAGAAGGAATATAAATGATAAATGCATAATTTATATGATGAAAATAAACAAAAAACAATTGTTATATTTTGTCAGTTTAAATTTTTGTTAGCCTTTTCTTGTTTTGGTTTTAATCAGTGCTGCCAGATAAATTTGTGTCAAAATCGTCAATTTCCTGAGAAAAAAATAAAAAAGATCGTCTTTTTTGTTTTAAAAATCGTGCAATTTAAAATCAATTTTAAACAAATTTGTTTCGACTTTTATTAAAAAATAATTAAACAAAAACATAGTTAAAGTTCATGGGTATTTAATAATTATTATTTAATAATTGAGATATAAATCTTTAATTTACCTATTCCTATAATCTTTTTCTTTTTTACCTGAAATAGACTTAGTAGAATACCTTGTAGTTAAAATTAAAAAAATCGGTTCATAAATAAACGGGTTAAAGACCCAGTAAAATCTTCGCCTACAAAATAATATGTTAAGTAATCAGAAACACATAAAAGCACTACATACAATTCTACTGAAAAACTAATGAATTATACAAGGGTTGTGCCAAAAAGAACAAATTCAAAAGTAAGTCATTTTTTTTTTATCTTAATACATCCAGAAAAAAGTAGTTATCGAAGTTCTTATGGAAGAAAGCTACTTAATAACGAGTGAAAGAAGCTATCCATTTTGAAAAAGTTTTTACTGGGAGACAAACAAATTTCTTTCTTGCCGGAATAATGGTTTTGGCACAAAAGTGTACATATAAGATAAGAATACCAAATATCAATCATATTTTGTATATGTATATGTATAAGAAGTATTAAATGTTCAAAATAAGCCAAGTCGGTCCATTACTTTCCCTCGAAATTTTGCTTTTGCCGATACATTTTTTAGGGAAGAAACAAACAATTTCGAGGACAATTTTCACAAAAGGGATATATATAAAAATTTAAGCAGCCTTGTTTCTAAAGATATCTTTTTTTCTAATAAAGAAACATATAAAAATATTTACAATTATCTTATTTCGAAGACTAAGGGGCTTATAGTGTAAAACGCAACGCCAACAATTTCATTAAAAGCAAAAATAAAATCAAAAATATTTTATAAATTTGTTGTTGCTTTCTACAGACATTCATATTATTTTTTTTTCAATTTTCAACGCCACAAAATAGAAGTGTTTGAAATTTAAAAATTCAAGATGAATTTCTATAGAAAGTTACAACAAAATTATAAAATATTTTTGATTTTGTTTTTGCTTTCGTCACTTTTTTAGAAAAAATCATCAAAACGTCACTTTGTTAATATCGTACCAAAAATTCGTCAAGATGACGATAACTCTTCAAATCTGGCAGCCCTGTTTTTATTATATTTATTTCTTTTGTTGACGTTTCGCTTTTATTTGACACTTAAGTACTGGAAATATTCCAGTATAAACAGAATTTGTTGTGTTTGTTTTCGCATTCAAATACAGAAACACTTTTATCTCATAAATCGAGAAACGATGGAATTTTTTGTTTCACACTTCATGTAAGAAATTTTACGATGCGAGAAATACAGAAACGAGCTACAGATTGTACTATGAAATTTTTAAAACAATGTGGCAGATTGCCACTGGCAATGTGTTAAAAGAAACAAGTATAGTACATTGGTATAACATAAACACTATAAAAGTATTGTTTCTTTTTAATCAGTTGTTTAGTAAACGAAAACCAACTGCGAATTTGATTTGCGTTTATTGTTTTCTATTCTTGGGTACACTCAAAAATTTGTACAGTAACTGAGTGTAATTTACTAAAATCATTTTCCGTAAAGTTTAAAATTAATGAAAATTTTGTTATTTTATAATTAAACTAATTCTTTAACTGTTTCTACACGTTGTTCCAAAAACAAATATGTTCAGTTATTTTTTATGCATAAAATAAAACTGAAATGCTTAACTGCAAAGTTATCTTAAATTATTTTATTATTTATGCTGGGTACACACAGTGCAATCTACATCAATGCAATCTCAAAATATCAATACGTTTTGATGTTGATGCAATCTGGAATGAATGAAAAATGAATGGAAATGAATTTAATTTGCTAGATTGCGTAAATGCAATGCATTGTGTGTACCCAGTATTACATACGCACATACATGTGCACATAAATAAAAAACAAAAATGTTTCGCTGATTTGGTAGGTAATAATGACAGGTAAAAATACTGTTTTAGCTTTCTTAGTATGTAATTTAAATTGAGTTACAATTAACTGAAAAAAACTTTGAATGTATTTTTTGTAGTTTGTATATTTTAAATTTAAAATAACAGAAAAATTAATTAATTTTTAAAGAATTTCTCCGTTTTAAAATAAACATTAAAAAATAGATTTTCCCATTTCTTATTAAATTTTCAGTTATTCAAACTTAATATTCTTTTGAATTTACCTACATAATATTTTGAGTGTAACATCATACAAGTATGCTATACTTGTTTCTTTTAACACATTGCCGTATTCAATCAATTGTGAATCACTGAACGAAAGCCACAAAAGACCAAGTGATACAAAATGCCAACAGACACAAATGACCGACTGACACAAAAAACTGAGTGAACGAAAAGAACGAACTAGTTCATTTTTTTTAACTGAACTATAATGACCGGTCACCTAAATGAACGATTAATTAGAAATCCCATTAGTTATGTGCAATATGAAAACAAAATACCTGTGATAGACTTAAAATTTAAATTCCGTCCAATATCTTTAGAAGAACTTAAAATTATATGTAAGAATATAAGGAAAAAACCTGACTGTAATAAAATAACATGCAATATAATCTTTGATAATTGGAACACTACCGGCAATATAATGCTGAATATTATAAACAAATCACTAGAAACGGGAATATTTCCCAATAACTTGAAATAATCTATGGTTACACCCATTGAAAAAGTTAAAAAAACAATCAAATGTGAAGAATATCGTCCAATAAATACGTTGAAAACTTTCGAAAAAATTATTGAAACTATTGTTAAGAATCAATTAGAAAACTATATGGAACAACACAAACTACTATCAAAATATCAGTCAGGCTTCAGGAGAAAGTATTCATGTAAAACAGCAGTCAACTATGTGATAAATAGGAGGAAATGCATGAAGAAAAATAATAAAATAATGGCGATATTCTTGGACTTTAAAAGAGCATTTGAAACAATAGACAGGGACATTCTATTACAAAAACTATATAAATACGGAATTCAAGACAATGAATTAGAATGGTTTAAGTCATATCTAACTAATCGCAGGCAATTTAAAAAGGTTAATGAAAAATTATAAAATGCACAAATTGAAATTAAACGAAAATAAGACTAAAATAATGGAAATAAATATGAACACTAACTTAACGTTTAAAATAAATGATGTAACAATAGAAAAAGTAAATAAAATAAAATATCTGGGTTTTCTAATAGACAAAGACTTAAAATTGAAAGAACATATTGAATATATATGTAAAAAAATTGGAAAAATAGGGTTCTTCAAACGTATAAGAAACAAAATATCAGTTATAACGGCAATAAACGTTTATAATGTAATGATTAAACCACATTTTGAATTTGGAACAACTGTGTTGTATACATGCTGAAATGCGCTCAATACTTAAATACAATCGATTTACCTCAATAAAACATATGTTAGATACACTTAAATGGCTTAGCATACAACAAAGACTAGAGCTAAACACAATTAATTTTATTCAAAAAAAGGAAAATGGGAGATGCGCCTGATTATTTAATTGAACAAATAAGGTACGTAGGAGAGGTTCAACCATATAGCCTAAGGAATGCTCAAGATTTCCGATTACAACGAGCAGATTACAATACGATGAAAAGATCTTTCTTTTATAAGGGATTAAATCTCTACAACACGATGCCGAATAATATTAAAAATGAAATAAATCCAAATGTATTTAGAAGAAAAACTGTACATTTTATAAGAAATATTTAATTTAAACCAGAGTTTATAGATTTAAATTGTAAACCGAACATGAAATGTTATATAAAGTATTTAAAATAGTACTAATAAATAAATAAATAATAATAATAATAATAATAATGAAAAAGGCTCTTAGCTCTTAACTAAATTTAACTTTGTAATATTATACGTACCTGGAATGAACCCCACGACGATTTATATTTTGCTACTTCTTTGGCAACCCCCCAACCAACAAAAGGAATCCAAAAATGGGGAACTAAATAAATAACGAATATAATAGCGTAGATATATTCATCGAATTGCGTTGTATTTTGAAGAATTTGCACGCGTTCTTTACCAACAACTACTACAAGGATAGTCAAAAAGCACCAGAAAAATATTGCGTAAATTGTTGCTCCAGATTTCCAAGAAAATGTTATTTTTCCTGGATGAGACCGGAAAATTGGCATAACAGCTAGCACCCGAAACAGAATAAGTAATAGTTTGTGATCCCTATAAAACTTAAAAGATACAAAATATATTTATATATACATAGAAAACATCGCCATATGATTTCAAAAAAGCGCCAAGTTAAAAAAAAAATCAAAAACGACTTTTTGGTTGATTAAGATGCACCGTATCATAAAATATGTTTCTTGAAAATGTTACACTCCAACAATTAAAAATTGCGTCTTTATCAACAAAATTCCGGCCTTAGTGCAAACAATTTCAAAACAATGTAAGCACGGCTTAAAGATTCCAGTAAAAAATGTGCTCCAAAATGAGCAGGTTTTATGTATGAATTCATACCTCAAATCGCTTCAAACCTGCTGATGGGATGCCTGATTTTTGTATCGGGTGTTCCCGGGTTGGAGGACTTTTTTCTGCTGACAATAAGCGCTATTTTTAACATGCAAACAAAGCACTCCTAAAGTGCTTTTTTAAGGGCTAACTATATTAACATATTCATTAATTTTTTGCTTTTACTGGTTTAAATGCCTTTTTTCAGTCATTTTCGAAAACTATGATATATTTTTATTTTTTTCGCTTTAAACCCTTCTTCGTTGTGAGCACTAAAATAGCAGCTTTTTTGTATATTATTCTTTATCATTTACTGCTGTATAAGAGCTCTATTATTGAAGCGCTGTATTATGCGTTTTTTCTCTTAAGTGCTTCAAAAAGCTTAAATATTTTTTACTGGGATAATACTGTAGCCGTGTTTCGGATTTTTTTTAACTGAATATGGTCAACCGTTTTCAAGTTATTCCAATATATGTAGTGAAAGTCCCTTAATTTTGCACATAACGGTATATCTCGAAAAGTAGAGCCGATAGAAAACAAGTATGAGTGCTATATTCGGCTATGCCGAATCTTATATACCCTTCACCTGTAATGTTTGGAGCTTGTCAGTTTGTGTAAGCTATATTTTTATTTTCCTATAGCCCAATATAATTTTATGCAGCTGTAGGGGTTCAGCTCAATGATCAGGCGTCTTGTGACAGCCAAATTAGAGACTAAGAGAATCAAACAAGGCAACAAGTGCCGCTTTAAGTTTTCAAATGCAAAGTCTGTTTTATTTGTGGGCTACTGCCCTTTTTATACTAATTCTATCCTATTGCCTACTTATTCTAACTTATAGTATTAATTCTTAATATCTATGTCTCTTACTCAGTAGCATGGAAATATCATGGTTTTACCCTTTGCATAATGCAGTGACCAATCAGAATGCATGAGTGAGGAATGTACTCATTTACATAAGACAATCAAAATTATGTCACTCACATGCTGATTGATCTGCTTTACCATTGTATTGACTCATGTGTTCGAACAAACACATTGAGTCATTGGGTAAATGCCGTTATTTGATCTTTTGTTTATGGCATTTACCCTACAATTATTCGGGTGCCATATATACATTTTAGGTTGGCTATTGGGTAAGCAGTGGACGCTTAGCAAGTACACTACACCCTCACCGTTAAGAGAAAAATTAGGGGATTGATTTTTCTTTATATGCTCATAGTATTAAAAATTATTAAAATTTCACATGTACATATGTACTTATATACTATTACAAAGTATTTGTTAATTTCTAAGAATAATAGTACATGATTAGGTTTTTATAGTTCTAAATATTTACATACATAAAAGTTGATATAATTTTGTTTGTTTTATATATTAATGCTTAAGGTCTAATTACATAAATTTTTCTTATCTATATTTATTCATCAATTCTTAATGCTATGTATGGTTTTAATTGATTGTTATGGAATTCTTTTTCAATTCCGTGGTAATCTATTATAGTATTTACACCGTTATGTCTAATTATCTTGTATGGGCCTTTTTACGGGCTTTGATTCTTTTTCCTATTTTCTACTTTTATTAAAACTAAATCTCCTATATTAAGATTTAATCTATTATTATATCTATCTTCTAAATTTCTTTTTCTTTTATCTTAGTTGTAAGCTCCTTAGCTCTATTTAAAGAATATTGTAATTTTTGCTTAAGTTCTTTTGCATAATCTTCATAGTTATATATTTTATCTCCTTCACTGTTATGAAATTCTGATGGTAAGCATGGTAATTTACCATATACTAGCTCAAATGGTGTGTAACCAGTGTCTATGTGTGGTGCCGTGTTGTAGGCGAAAGTAAAGTAATTTATCCACTTATCCCATTCATAATCATTTGCTGTTGTTAGCAAGAATTCATTGAGAACTCTATGATTTCTTTCTACCGAACCTATTGTTTCATGATGGTAAGGGGTTGAAAATGTCTGCTTGATTTCAAGTAACGAGCATATGTTACGCATCAGTTCGCTTTTAAATTCAGTCCCGTTGTCCGATTTGAGCACTTTAAATTTTCCGTATTTTCAAATTAATTGTTCTATTAATGTTTTGGCAGTTGTAAGTGCATCTTTTGTTGACATTGGGTGCGCAATAACGAATTTTGTTAGTTCGCATTGCATTGTCAATATGTATCGGTATCCGTTTGAAATACGTAGAGGTCCTACGGTGTCAATTGATATTGTTTCAAAACTGTTGCTTGGGGTGTCTGTTAATGTAAGTGGTTCTTTAATGTGTTTGGTTTGTTTGTTTATGTTACACTTGTCACAGTATTTCACGAATTGATTTACCATCTTATTCATGTTTTTCCAAATGTACCGCTGTTTTAATTTAATTACCGTTTTTCTAATTCCTAAGTAGCCTGCGTGTGTGGCATTGTGGAATTCATCGATGAGTTTATATTTCAGAATGTCATCTGTTATTCTTGTTGGGGCATTGTAAATTAATATTTTTAGTTGAGGACTTTTGTTGTTTATTCTTATCTTTGCATATGCTTCTTTTAAATCTTTCATTGTATACATTTTAAATATTTTATCATTCTTTGCTAGCGCTAATTCTTTTATTCTTTTTTCTTCATTTTAGATATCAGTTTCCTCAGAATCGAATCTAGTTTCAATGAGTTATCGCTGAATCTTGCATGCATATTATTATCATTTTGTACGTTTTTGGCATGTAACTTCTTCATAATCGAATCTTGTTTCGATGAATTATCGTTACATCCTTTATTCATATAATTATCATTTTGGGTACGTGATTTCTTCATGATCGAATCTTGTTTCGATGAATTATCATCACGTCCTATTTGCACAATATTATCTTCAATTCTTATATCGACGTCTTCTATATTTTCAAACTTATTAAATTGCAATTTCTTCATATTCTTAATATCATTTACGGATGTGCATTCCCATATTAGAAGTTGATCAGACTCCTGAGAGATGCATTTTTCCATATTACTTCGATTCGCGCGCTCTGTATTCATATTTATTTCTTTATCTTCATTAATCTTATTTGCCTCTTTATTTGCTATTTTATTTGTCTCTTGTAACTTTATATTATCTTCATTCTTCTTTTTCATTGCCCTTGTGGTTATTAATATTTTCCTTTCTGTTTCATCATTTTCCAACGGTATCATTTGCTTAAGTATTTCCGAGTCTATTTCAATTCTTGACAATGCGTCCGCATTCGTGTTAATTTTTCCTTTCTTAAAGATTATTGTAAAATCGTAATCGCTTAGATCTAATCTAATTCTTGTCATTTATGATGATGGATTTTTGTGTGAGAACAGGGAAATTAGTGGTCTGTGGTCTGTTACCACTATGAATTTGCGACCGTATAAATATGGTTTAAAAAAATTTATTCCCCAATGAATTGCGAGCAATTCCTTTTCAATTATTGGTTTGTTTAAGTCGTGTTTCTGTAGAGATTTACTTGCATAAGAAATTGGTAGGTCTTGGCCAATTTCACCTTGAGACAAGACTGCTCCTAGCGCGTAATTTGAAGCGTCTGTCGTTAAAATAAAAGGTTTGTCAAAATTTGGGTATTGCAAAATTGGGGGTTTCATTAGGTTTTCTTTCAAAGTGTCAAAAGAATTTTGGCAGTCATTTGTCCATAGGAATTTTACTGATTTTCTTAATAACATGTTTAAGTGTTTCGCAATGTCTGCAAAATTCGGTATAAATTTCCTATAATAATTGCAGAATGCAACAAATCGTCGTACTTCGTCCGCGTTTCTTGGTATTGGATAGTTTTTTATTACTTCATATTTTGATGGATCTGTTTTCACACCGTCTTTTGTTATTAAATGTCCTAAGTAAACTACCTCAGGTCTTATAAAACAACATTTCTTTGGATTCAATTTAAGATTGTATTTTTGTAGCCTATCAAGAACCTTTATTAAGTTTTGATTGTGATGATTTAAACTGCAACCGTATACAATTATATCATCTACATAGAGAAATGCTTCAGATTCTAGTCCGGATAATGCTATTGTAAGCATTCTTTGAAAGCTGTTGGATGAAATTTTGAGTCCGAATGGAAGTCTTTTAAATTGAAAATGTCCTTGTGGTATTGAAAATGCAGTTAGTGGTCTCGAGTCTTCATTTAGTTCAATCTGATGAAAAGAACTCGTCATATCGAGTGTAGAAAACCATTTCGCTCTACCTAATTTGTCCAAAATATCTTCTAGTCTAGTTAGAGGAAATTTGTCGTTAACGATTTTATCATTAAGTTTTCTAAAATCTACAACAAGTCTCCATTTCTTTTTATCTTCCATGTTTTTCTTTGGTACTAAAAGGAGTGGAGCATTGTACGGACTAACGGATGGTTCTATTATCTCGTCATCAAGCATTTTCTGTACCTGTTCATTTATTATGTCTGTATGTGAATGTGGTAATCTATAGTTTTTTATATACACAGCTTTATTGTCTGAGGTCGTGATATTCTGTTCATAAAAATTGTTGACACTTAATTTTTCGTCTTCTAAATGAAAAATGTTTTGATATTTTTTAAATATTTCTTTTAATTGTGTTTTTGCATATTCGTCATCATGGTCTAATTGCAAGTCATTCAAAATTTTGTTAAAACGTTCGACGCTGTTTATATTTTTGTAATTTAATATGTCGTAGTTTTTAAGTGGGTCAGTGTGTAGTTTAATGCCCTGTAAAGTTGTTGCTTCATTTGTTGTGTTTAAAATTTTGACGTGTGTCATACCGTTTTTAGGTGCTATTGAATTACTTAAAATAACTCCGTCTTTTAATTCGGTATTAAATATGACACAATCTTCAGTGAGGTTTAATTTTAGCGGTTGTATTATTTCTGTCCGCGGTGGTATAGTAATTTTTAAGGTGTCGAATGCTTTTGTTTGCATAGGAAGAATTATGGTTTCATTGTTTGTAAACAAAGAAATTGTAAATGTCTCATAATCTATTTTGCAAAGGTATTCTTTTAAAAAGTCTCTTCCTATTATCCCGTCTGTTTCTATTGGGAAATTATCATCTACTATATGGAATTTGTATTTAAATGTCTGGTTTGCTAGCGATAGTTCAAGTTCGCTTGTCCCTAATGAATGTATCTCTTCCTTAGTGATGCCTGTTCATTTACATCTGTTCTCCACATTTAATGGCTCATCATCAAAAATTTCTCTAGTGCGACATAATGATACGTCGGCTCCTGTGTCGACAAGAAATGTAAATTCTTTATTTTTGTACTTAGCGATTATGAAATTTGTATTATTGTTTGAAACTTTGTATATCTTTAATTTTGGCTTTCCGGAATATCCCTGTATTCCGGGCCTTCCTCGTTTCCCTCATCTTGTACCGTGCGTACGTACCTTCTGTTTTCATTGTTATTGTTTCTGCTATCATTGTTTCTGTTAGAACTGCTGTTATTGTTTCTACCATTATTGTTGTTACCTCTGTTGTTTTGGTAGTTGTTATTCCTAGAGAAGTTCGTATTTCTTCGTGTATTATAATTATCATAATTATTATTTCTAGCTTGATTATTGTTGTAATTATTGACTCTGTTGAAATTTGCATTGTTGCTATTGTTTCTATTATTAAAATTATTGTTTCTGTTAAAGTTTTGATTGTTATATTGCCTGTTATTGTTGTAGTTAGAAAATGTGTTGTTATTTCTATTGTTATTTTGTGGTTTATACGATGGGACCTCTCTTCTGACATGCAGGATTTCGTTATGCGTTGCCTTCTTTTCATTTTCAATTTCAATTGCAAGGTCGGATGCTTCTTGAAATGTAGTCGGTCGGGCCGCGTATATGGTCGACTTGAAACACTCATTTAAACCTTTCTTGAATGTATCTAAAGCAAGTTTATTATTTAATCGAACTATGACGTTTTTCTCAGCTTCTGAAGCTTGATTTCCTAACTCTTCTATGCCTAACTTATTTAAATTGTCAATTAATTACACTCATTATTTTCTCCTTATATGTATTTATGGACATTTTCCCTTGGAATAGTGTATTGAGTTTAGTTTGAAGCTCTGGAATTGTTTTATTGCTTCTGTATCTTTGCTCTAGTAGTTTCTTGAGCGCTTCGAAATTTTCAGGCTTTGTATAGCTTCCAATTGCTGTTCTTACTTGCGAGGATAACTTAGCATGATAAACATACTGAAGACAATCTATTTTTGCTACGTCTGATAATGTCTTGTTTATTAGTTCTGCTGTTATTATGAAACTCTCTAACTCAATGTAATTACCTGTAAACAATGGTAATGCTTTTGCAACCAATTCTAAGTTAAATGATGCCATTATTATATTTTCCGTTTTTACTGTTTCCTTTATACTTTTACCTAAATATTCTTCTATAAGCTTGTAAAGATTACAAAATTCTAATTTTATTGCGAATTTTCCTGAGTCTTCTTCCTTTAACTCAATTAGCTGAAATTCGTTTCTTAAGTTTTCTATGTGTTTTAACTTATTCAATACCGTTGATTCGGTATAGGTTCTCCCTGGACTCTTTTTCAAGTTTTTCCAGACTTCCTTTAATTCATTTAATTTTTCTTCCATATATTTCCTTAGACTTATTTATAATTAAAAATTAAGTAAATTTTTTTTTTTTTTTTTTTTATACATCGGTTATGATTGTTTTATTCTTATTAGTGTTTATAAGTTTTTGAATTATAGATAAGAACATGAGTAATAATAATGACAATAATAAAATTTTAATGATGTTTGTATACATTATGTTTAGAAATTTACGGGTGTATTTTAGTTTTTATTTATTTATTGTCTCCTATGTAAGGCATATATCAATTTTATAATGTAGGCAACTACTATCAATGCTAATGTTACTATCATAATTATCTCAAAGATATCTAGGTTTTCCTTTTCATTTTTTTCCTGTAATTTGACTGTATTTTCTCTCATGTATTCTATTATCTGAGTGTCCTTATTACTGTGTTCTGAACCCTCATGCTTCCCTACCTCGTAACTTGCGAAAATTAGAGGGATAGCTTTTAACACATTTTTCCACCAAGTCATTTTGTGTGGCAAATATAGTTTATAAAGGGCTTTTTTTAAGCTAGATAGAACTTTAAATTGTAAAAAGTAACACAACAAATTAAATTTTGATGAAATATTTTTTTTTTATCGTTTCAGTATACTCTGACAAATCATCATGAATAGACTCACGCTTGAACAACGCTACGAAATTATCCAAATTTACTTCGAAAATCAGTCGTCGATTCGCGCAACTTATAGACGACTTCGTCATTTTTATGGCGTACATAATCGTCCATCTGAACAAGCCATTCGTCGAACTGTGGATAGATTTCGTACCACATACTCTCTAGAGGATGCAATAACACCAACACGTCGAAGGAACCGCACCGTTTGGTGCGGTTTTCACGCTGGTGGCATCATCGGACCTTATTTCTTTAAAAATGAGGCCGGAGCTCGCGTTACGGTCAATGGAGATCGTTACCGCACCATGATCAATGATTTTTTGTTTGAAAATATGGATGACATTGATCCGGAGGAGATGTGGTTTCAACAGGATGGCGCTACGTGCCATACGGCGAACGCAACCATCGACTTATTGAAATCAAAATTTGGCGATAAGTTGATTTCGAGAAATGGACCTGTCAATTGTCCTCCAAGGTCGTGCGATTTGACACCTCTCGATTATTTCCTGTGGGGCTACGTGAAGTCACTGGTTTATGCTGATAAACCAGCAACAATTGACGCCTTAGAGGCCAGCATTGTTCGTGTTATTCGTGACATACGGCCAGCAGTGCTCGAAAAAGTGGCCCAAAATTGGACGTCCAGAATGCGCTTCGTCAAGAACAGCCGCGGTGCCCATATGGCCGAAATCATTTTCAAATGTTAATGTCACGTGTTGATCTTTCGAATAAAAAAAAATTTTTGATTACAATTTAATTTTTTGTGTTATTTTTTACAATTTCAAGTTCTATCGGGCTTAAAAAAACACCCTTTACAATAACAATTTTTAATAATAATTTTAAATAATTTTTACGGCCATTTTCACCAAGTTCGGTTATAATTAACTATCGGTTATAGCTGTCAAAACATATGGGTAACCAGAACTTTAAGTAATGGTTAGTTATAACCGAACTTGGTGAAAATGGCCGTTAATGTTTTTATATTTCTTACATATTTATATATTTTTTTTTTAGAGTTATACTAATTTACTTTTTAAGCAGTTTTATTGTTTCTTTTATGTTTTTATTCTCTTCACTGCTAGTTGCTAATGTCAACTTCTTATATAGCACCGCCAGCTGTTTCCTCTCCTGGAACCTCTTGCCAGCACGCTTTCTTTTCTTAGGTGCGTTGTTGGGTTGGTTGGGGTTTTCCGTTTTCTCTCCCTTCTTACTTGCCGTCCTTCTCAAATAGTCTGCAATGGTAATGGCTTTTGGGCCCGCATCCAGTGGGGTTGGTATGTAAATTGGTGCCTCTTCTGGTTGTGGTTCAGGAATATACTTTTCCACCAAGTACTTTTCCCATCGTTCAAAAATGGTTTTAACTTCCTCTTCCATACGTCCTTCTATTCAAAGCTTGCCCGAGTGTCTAATATCTGGTCCGAGTGGGCAGGATCGCCATGTAATGTTTGGAGCTTGTCAGTTTGTGTAAGTTATATTTTTATTTTCCTATAGCCCAATATAATTTTATGCAGCTGTAGGGGTTCAGCTCAATGATCAGGCGTCTTGCGACAGCCAAATTAGAGACTAAGAGAATCAAACAAGGCAACAAGTGCCGCTTTAAGTTTTCAAATGCAAAGTCTGTTTTATTTGTGGGCTACTGCCCTTTTTATACTAATTCTATCCTATTGCCTACTTATTCTAACTTATAGTATTAATTCTTAATATCTATGTCTCTTACTCAGTAGCATGGAAATATCATGGTTTTACCCTTTGCATAATGCAGTGACCAATCAGAATGCATGAGTGAGGAATGTACTCATTTACATATGACAATCAAAATTATGTCACTCACATTCTGATTGATCTGCTTTACCATTGTATTGACTCATGTGTTCGAACAAACACATTGAGTCATTGGGTAAATGCCGTTATTTGATCTTTTGTTTATGGCATTTACCCTACAATTATTCGGGTGGCATATATACATTTTAGGTTGGCTATTGGGTAAGCAGTGGACGCTTAGCAGGTACACTACACACCATTGTGCGAGCAGAATACAGAGCAACTAACTAATTTTTACATAGTTATACATACGTATTTACAATACTTAAAACTTCATTATAAATGAAATTTAAAAAGCGAAAACGGGTAAATATTTTTTTAAAATCGTTTTTAGAACATAAAAATATTAAAAAAAATTTATTTTTAAAACACCAAGATTCGAACAGTTTCTTACTTAACGCACCCCCTAGGCAACTGAACCATGCAGGAACGCTGTTTAAATATCATTAAAATGAAATATGGACCGTATACTGTTTACAACTCAACACAGTTTTTTGTTTGTTTTCTTTTTGTAAAGGCACTGTTGTCATACCGTAGATTTATCTCTTTTGGCGAGTTTTTAAGTAGCAAAAATTCCTAGTTTCTATTTGTTAAAATAATTTCGTTAAATATATGAAATAATAAAGAAGGGTGATAACGAAAATCATATTGGGCATTATTCTAGTATATGAAAACAAATGCGAAGGGGGGGAGGGGGAGGGGGGAAGAAGAGACGACAACAGGATTTGAACTTCGCTTTTCATAAGGACCCAGAATATATATACTTTATAGGGTGTAGGACCTTCGGTGAAGGGTATAAAAAACAAACTTAATTATAAAAAAGAGTAATTTTTGGGATTTCAGTATTTTGGTCATAACTCTGCTATTTCTTAACCGATTTAACAGATTTAAAGGGTGGTTAAATTGTAAGGGCCGATGTTGAATGTGAACCACACCTAAGCGCCAAGTTTTTTTCCGAATTTTATTTGACATTTCTCTATTTCAGACTTACTCAATTTGAACCATGGAGAGATACACAATCCAACTACGTGTTAAAGTTATCCAGACTTATTATGAAAATGGGCGTTCAAATCAAAATGCATATCGTGATTTTTCGGTCACATATTCTCACCTCAGGGGATTCGTCAATAAGCAGAATTGCCGCATTTGGGCGAATGATTATCCAAGAGTGATTGTCGAAAAACCAATGCACCCACAAAGAGTGACTGTTTGGTGCGGTTTATGGACTGGCGGCATCATCGGGCCGTATTTTTTCCAAAATGAGGCCGGTCAGGCAGTTACTGTGAATGGTGTTCGCTATCGTGAGATGATAACGAACTTTTTATGGCCCGAATTGGAAGATATGGATGTGGACGATATGTGGTTTCAGCAGGACGGTGCCACTTGCTACACAGCTAACGAAACAATGGCTCTTTTGCGCAACAAATTCAATGGCCGTGTTATCTCACGTAATGGCGATGTCAATTGGGCGCCAAGATCATGTGATTTGAAACCGATGGACTTTTTTCTTTGGGGTTATTTGAAAGAAAAAGTGTACGTCGATAAGCCAGCAACAATTCAAGAGCTAAAGGATGAGATAATTCGGCACATTAACGGCATAGAACCTCCATTATGCCTCAGGGTCATCGAAAATTTGGACCATCGGATGGAGGTGTGCCACCGTGGTCGCGGAGCCCATTTGGCCGATATTTTGTTCCATACATAATTGAGTAATACCAATATATCATAATAAAATAAAATTACAATAATTTCCTAAATAGTTTGTGTTTTATTCAAAATCAACATCGGCCCTTTAAATTTAACCACCCTTTATATACCGACGTGTTAAAGAAGAAATTTGTTTTGGTTATAAAACTTGGACTCGGGAAGATCTATGGTTCCCGAAAATGGATATATTTCAAAAAAAATTTATATTTTGGTCATAACTCTTTCGTATCTGAACCGATTCTCCCGAGTTTTTCAGAAAATTTTTCTATTAAAAATTTCCGATATTTTGATATATAAGGCGTAACCATAGGTCATATTACAGTCGAAAAATTCATGTTTTAATACAATTTTTAATACTTTTAATTTAATTTTTAATCCCGCCCACATTTTGTGGGATGGTGTGTATTTATATATTAAATGTTTGTACCTAACTTGGAAACTTTGGCTCTTGCCGTTCTCCAGATATACAGAAAAAAGTAAAAAAAATACAACAACAGCAAGGGATTTTTGGGAAAAATTAGAGGCAGTCGTGGTTTTTTGGTCATATCTCAGCTATTTGTGGATCGATCTGGCTGAATTTCAATAGCAGGAAATGGTGGACTATATGTGACATAAATGTAAAACAACCTAGCCGCTATCATGTCTGGAGTCTCCGGAAAACACATATCAAACGTAAGACGGACAGACGGACAGACAGACGGATATCGTTAAATCAACTTCTCTCCTCATAAGGACCCAGAATATATATACTTTATAGGGTCTAAGATCAGTATTGTAGAAATTACAAACGAAATGACAAACTTATATATACCCCTTTCCACCTGTGGTGAAGGGTAAAAAATAGAGATTAGATTTGAAAACGGCGACCTCAAATAAGTAAAAGTTTGCAATACGATTCCAGACCGCAAAATGATTGTTCCGCAGAGTAATAAATAAGAAACACAAAAAAATTCAATTATATTTTTGTTTATCAACAATTAGTTTTCCTTTGTTGTGTTTTAATAAGACATTATGTAACTGCTCTGCTTTGTTTTTTTTAAATAAAAATTTTTAAAATTTATGTTAGCTTTCAATGCAAAGAGTTTTTTGCTTTCACTGTAAAAATTTTGCGATGTAACTTACGGCTCTTTTGGAATCATTTGACGATATTCAACATTTATTCAAAAGCTTCGTACAGACGATGGTCAGATCTTACAATATTGGTAAGCAGCGTTGCTTAAATTGCATTAAAATTGGCTAAAATGTCTTACAACTGTGTAGACATTGTAAGCTCATTTGTATTTGCAGAAGTGCAAAATGAATGCATCTGACAATCGCACTATTGTCGGAAAAATATTGCGGTTGGCAACGCCTGCTTACAGTATTGTAAGATCTGACCATCGTATGTACGAAGCTATAGAAAAGATTACATATTTTTGTGCTCTGCATATACGTTTGAAATCTTTATGTGGTATGTACATCGTTGACAGAAGGATGATTTTATCATATTTTCGATGATTGTTTGACCAAAATGTGATTTGAAAATTTTTTTCTAAAATTATGATTTTATATTTTTAGAAATTATGATTTTTGCTTAAAGTTTGTTTGTACAAAATACACAATTTTTTAAACAGTAAATTTTCAAAACTAAAAAGTTTTTCATTGGCTTGTTGTTTATTTGTTTTCCACAAGTTTGTTCCTAGTGTCTAGCATTCACAAAAATGCATTATTGTTTCTGGGCACACAAAATATTAAAAAAGCAAATAATATCAATAGCAACTTATATCAGAAACACTAGACCACTCATCCATACGCATCCACTTTAATAAACACACAGAAACTTGTACAAATATATATAATCACATACATGTAAGCTTTTATGATTTCCGTTCCCACAAATCAGCAGACGCAAACGTCAGCGCATTTCTTTTATTGCAATTTTAAATTTAATAATAATTTTTAATAAACAAACTTCTACTGTTACAGCATGAAGCGACAACAAGTAAATGTGCATATTGTGCACATTTGTTCTTTCTCGCCAACAATTCCTATTGTTAATTTTTTAAGTTCAAGTTGAATTAAGTTAGATTTTAAAGTTCAGCTTTTAATAAAGACTCAAAAACAACAGTCATAATTGTTTTAATTATTAATGGCGCAGTCGGTAAACGAAATAGAGAAATGATCGGTAAGAAAAGGAAAAACTATCAGTGAAATAAAATAAAAAGTTATAAGTCTAAGCTGCGGTATTTATAAGTTGTTTAAAATCAAAATTTTAAACACCAAATTTCAATTTCCTTTTATTTTGAAATTAAATATTTTTTAACGGATTGCATTTACTCCTTAATGTTAATATCATGTAACGATAAAGTTTCTGTTACTGTGACTTATACGTAAAAAGGTTATACTGGAATTTTGGTATACACACATTATTGTTACACACATTGTTAACGAAACTAACTTAAGATTGTAAAAAAATAAAAAGATGGCACTTATCTGGAAGCAAGCCAACGGTGAGCATCATCAATAAAATTTGAATTCGTAATTATACTGAATCAAACCCTAACTCTTTTATTTTTTCTAACCCCAAAAAACTTAACCAAACTCTAATTCCTTTATAATTTCTCCTGGCGACGAGAAATTATAAAGCCGCGTATAACAAGAAAACGGGAACAACCTAACTAGTTGGCTTAACTTATACCTTAATAGGCATAGCTAACTCTACGTCCACTAAACCCTAATAAGCCAACTATCTAACCTCTAGAATTCCCAAGTAACTTGTTCATGGTCCTTCGATGGTTTATGGAACCAACTAGCGATCCTTGGTGCAATTCAGTCTAACCAAATTTTTAAATTGTGCAAAATACATCAAATGCTTGTGCATAATACTATCCAGCCGAGGAATCTAAAAATAAAAATCAACATCCTAAAATAATATTTTGCATCTGTACAAGGGACTTCAAGGATTGTATTGAATCTCCTACAAAACCCTTTAAGTCAGTAAAAAGCAACAACAAATCCCTAACAGAGTAAAATCATCCAACAGTTAACCCAATTTAACATCACATCGAGCTTTCATCAAAGATCTCTAAACATCTCTGGATTTATTACTTCACAAGAGAATGAGGTAAAGTAAAATTCTCACTTTTACTTTTAGTTATTGTTTTTTAGTTTTAACCGGGCAAGCAAACAATAAAAATCAAATAGTGTGTCGCGTTAAATACCTAGAACATTAAATAAAAAAAACTAGAAAAGTGTAAAAAAAACCTAAAAAATCGAAACAAATAGAAAACAAAATTGTATGCATCTCGGGAAAAAATAAATCAAGAAAAAAGTAAAACAAAGTCGTGATCGAAAGAAAGTTTCTCTTAAAAAAAACCAATTAAAAAATACCTACCTATAGAAAATACATAGAAATTTTGTGACAAGAATTACAGAAAACCATAGTAAAAAAAATATACAAATTGTTAAAGAGAAAAGTACGAAAAGTTTCAAGAAAAATCGGTTATACCAAAAAAAACATCCCCTAAAAAGGAAAAGTTACATAGAAATAATTACATAAAAATCACAAAAACACACATTCCAACATAACTTCGTATTCATAAACAACAAAACAAACATAGAACATACGACATACATACATAACTCGCATTTGCAAAAAGTTTGCCAAATTTCAAATATTAATATGTTTCATGCAAAAAACGGTTGCCAAATTTCACAATTCTTATTTTAGATTTAATTGCAACAGTACCGTTATTCCTTTTTACCTTTTCTTACTAATTTTTATAAGATTTTATTGCAAAAGAATATAAAAAAAGAGAGGAAAAAATTTGCAAGGCAAACGAATCAAAGTGAAAAGTGTGGTGAAACTTGTCCTTGGTAAAAGTAAATAAACAAGCTTTATGTTAAATCCTTAACATTGTTGAGAAGGTTTATGTTAACTTTAAATTAACATACATAAATTAATCGTTTGCAGAAAGAATTTTATATTTAAAATATTTTACCACATTGCAAACGAAGCGAAACATTTAAAGAAAACTCTCAATCTTTTGTCCAAGATAAAATCTGTTTGACTCAGATCACCTTCTCACATTTTGCTCAAGTTTTAGCAATTTACGGACGGATTCTATACTCGAAACAAAATTAAGTGATCTAGAAAACAGGTGGAAAAAACTGGAAATTTCATACGAAAATCTTATGCTCTCGCCAGTCTCCACAATAAGCAAAGAACTCCAGTATAAGGAAAACTTTCGAGCATGTTCTGAAACTATTTGCAGGGCAAATATTATAGACATACTTAAAATTACACGAATAACGCATAGTACTCAAAATGTTGCTTCTCGTATGAGTTTACCTCTTCAGAACTATCCAGTTCAAAACTCTGCGATGCAAATCAAGTTACCTCCTTGCGATACGGAAAATTTTGAAGGCAGTTACATCAACGGCCGTGTACATCAACGGTAAAAACTGCCCACCTGTGGTAAAATTGTTTCACTTAAGAAATAAAACTATAAATGAGGCAGGGGCAATAGTAAAACGCTACCCATTATGCGATGACAGATTTGATCTGGCTTGGAATGCACTCAAAGCTCGTTACGAAAACAAAAGAGTTTTAGTTGATCACCAACTTCAAGTTCTCTTCAACATTCCTGTAGCCACATCAGAAGACAGTCAGACACTTCAAAAAATTAATTCCACTGTCTCAGACGTTTTACAAACCCTTAAAACTCTCAATGTTAACACGGAAAACTGCGATTTTTTTATTGTTTACTTAGTGTGCTCTAAACTTCCTAATGAGACTCCAGCTCTTTGGGAACAATCACTCAAAACCCATCGTGAATTACTCAAATGGTCTCAGTTAGAGGAATTCCTAATTGACAGATACAAAACCGTAGAAAGAATATCAAATATGAAAAGCACAAGAGATCGTCTAAGTCTGCCAATTATTCCCAAAAATAGAAGTCAATCCTATTCATCAGTAGAAAAGCTCAACACTACATGTAAAGTCTGCAAAGAGAATCATACCTTGAGAGTATGTCAAAAGTTTAAAAGATTTACGGTACGGTAAAGGATAGATTTTGTAGCAGCTAATACAATTTGTAACAACCATTTAAAAGCTAAATGTCCTAGTAAAAATACGTGTTTCATATGCAAAATGAACCACCATACCTCCCTACTCGTAATAAAACCTGTAAGCAATTTAAATCAAACTAATGCATCTAACCCTTCAAGCTTTCAACCCACTTACTTGAGTCAAACCAAAACTAATTCCCAGGAAAGCGTTAACTTGGAACCTAATCTACCATCCACGTCAAAAAAATCCCAAGTTCATTCAAACGTTTCACTCAATAATGAATTTATATTACTCAGAACTGCTTTAGTTCATATCGAACACATGGGAGAGCTATTCACAGTTAGGGCGTTAATTGACCCTGGATGCCAGAGAACCTTTTTATCCGAAAGAATAATGAATAGATTACAGTTGCCTACTAGAAAATCTCATGTAGTAGTTGTTGGTATTGGGGGTCAAATACAAACCGCAACTAAAGAATGTGATCTGATTGTTTTTGCAAAGAAAGCAAACACAAAATTTCCAATAAACGCTATTATCTTGCCAAAAGTAACTAAACTCATACCATCAACGTCATTCAAAATTACAAGCTCAAACTTAGAAAATCTCGATCATGCTGACCCAACTTTCAATCAGTCTTCCCAAATTGACCTTATTCTCGGAAACGATTCAGAACGTTTCATTAATCTCGATGGTATAAAGAAAAATATTTGTGGTTTTGCTTCTGCGTACAACACAATATTTGGTTGGGTGCTTAGTGGTCCAATTAAGGGCAGTTCAATTAACTCATTTACAACCTCTATAGTTCCCTTGGAAAACTCTGAATTAAATAGTCTGCTGAGAAAATTTTGGGAACAGGAAGAATTGCCCTTAACCAAAAATATGTTTTTTTTTTTTTTTTTAAAAACGCGACGCAAATTGAAACGACGCAATGTGAATTATTTTTTTTTTTTTTTTTTTTTTTTTGGAATGCTCGTACTGATTACTTCTCTTACTCGTTTAACCCAATTTCTCAAACATCTAAGGCTACTTAGCGCTCTATTCTATCTTCAGTAGCAAGATTATTCGATCCTGCAGGATGGCTAAATCCGGTAGTTATCAGAGCCAAAATTCTGATGCAGAAACTTTGGCTAGAAGGTCTAGATTGGGATCAAAATGTTAGCTCAGAATCTCTCGACAACTGGAACCATCTTTTTTCTGATCGCTCTCACGTTGAAAAAATAGCTATCCCAAGGTGGATCCAATACACACCTTCAAATACATGGCTTTTCTGATGCTTCTAAGCTAGCATATTGCGCAGCCATTTATATTAGATGACAAACTGAAAATAACGTTTTCTCAAATCTTTTAGTAGCAAAAATCAAAGTAGCGCCATTGCAAACTGTCTTCTTAGCCAATTTGGTAAATCACGTACTAAAAATTCTATATTTTAATGATTCCGAAGTCATATTAGGGACTGACTCGACAATTGTACTCAGCTGGTTGTCAAACCCCCCAGCAACTTGGGAAACTTATGTTGCTAATCGCATAGCTCAAATCCACCGATCGGTGCCCAAAGCAGTATGGCGTCATGTTCCCACCCATGACAACCCCGCCGGTACACGTGGATGTAAACCACAAGATTTGATAATAAATCCTTTATGGTGGCACGAACCATCATGGCTTGTCAATCCTCCTTCAGAATGGCCAGCCAAAAAAGATATTCCGCCTTTACAACACTCATTAGCAACATCGTTGAATCCTATCCAAAATCATGATATTTTAGAAAGATTTTCCTCATATCATAAAGCTTTGCGTATCTTGTGCTACATATTTCGATTTATTAACAAAAGCCAGTTTACTCGTAGGCCATATAATGGTCATTCATTACTCAGTCTATGTCAGAATGAAGTAAACTTCGTAAATAATAGACTTATCATACTTGCTCAAAAATGCGCTTACGAATCAGAACATACAAGCTTATCGAATTCTCAATTAATTTCTAACCACAGCCCTCTGAAAACATTAAATCCATTTCTCGACACAAATAAAATCATGCGTGTAAATGGTCGTTTATCAGAATCACCTCTTCCCTATAACAAACGCTTTCCAGTAATATTACCAGGCAACTCCCGACTCTGCCAATTATATCTTACATATGAATTTAGTTCATGCAGATTGTAACCAAATGTGCAGATTGGTTCAAACTGAATTCTATATTTCTCGCTTAAAACCTCGAATTAAAAAAATTATTCGTCAATGCAAAATATGCCTTATTTTCAAACAAATAATGGCTCCATTACCACCGGAAAGATGTAATCTCTCTGTTCCTTTTCAAAGCACCGGTGTGAACTTCGCCGGTCCTTTTGAACTCAAAACGTCCTCGTTACGAAACGCTCCCTACAAAAAAGGTTTCGTTTCTGTTTTCATCTGCTTCAGCACAAAAGCCATACATCTCGAAGTATGTTCTGACCTATCCACCGCAGCATTTCGGGCGGCATTCTCTCGCTTCATTGGGAGGCGGGGGCTCCCCTACAGGATAGTATCAGACAATGGTCGCAATTTTCTCGGTGCTAGTAGGGAATTAAAAAGGGAATTTACTGCTTTTATTAATGAAGCGTCAAAGGATATTTCTCAAAAATACGTAACCCAGGGATTTGAATGGAGTTTCATCCCACCACATGCTCCACATATGGGCGGCCTATGGGAGGCCGCTGTTAAAAGTTTTAAGTATCATTTAAAACGTATCGCTGGAACACACAAGTTTAATTTCGAGGAATTTGCAACTATTCTCATTAGCATAGAAGAAGTTTTAAACTCCCGTCCAATTTCAGCTATATCAGAGGATCCTTCTGATTTAACTGCGCTAACTCCGGGACACTTTCTTACTGGAAAGCCCATAATGTCTTTTCCAACCCCAGCAACCGAAAATATATCTCTTATAAATCGATGGGAAAGACTCAAAGCGCTTCATTGTCAATTTTCAAGAAGGTGGAAACAAGAATATTTAAAAGCTCTACATAAAAGATATAAGTGGAAAATTGCCACTCCTAATATAAAACCAGGAGACCTGGTCGTAGTTATAGATGTTATTTTACCCCCTTCGGAATGGCGATTGGGACGAATAATAAAGACCTATTTAGGCTCGGATGATAATGTTAGGGTAGCAGATGTTCGAATCACTACTAGGGTCATAACACGACCTATAGTAAAACTCTGTTTTTTGCCATTGCTTACTGAAAATGATTCGTTTACAACCTAACACTCTTATTCTTAAAACATGCACTCCAATTAACAAGTACAAAAATCACTCATATCATGCTATCCTTACTAATACATAATTTTAATTTTTGTTTCTTTTTCTTTATAAAATTTACTCTTTCACAAAAGGCAACATCCACGTAATCGAAATCCATCCATTCACCAATTTATGGTGTGCAAAAAATATCACGCCTTAAGATTTTGCCGTCGTTTTCTTAGGATGAGCATCAAAGAGAGAGACCGGGTGGTTCGCCGATTCCACTATTGTGACAACTGTTTAGCCAGGAGCCATGACCTGAGGGCCTGTTCGTCTCCAGATACATGCCGAAAGCGCGAAGGCTATCACCACACCCTTCTGCACCCAAATCCAAAAAGACAACTGGATTTACGTAACAGAATTACAAGGCAAAGTAGCCAGCGGAACGAAAGGTCTAGCACACCTAATAAAAGCAACAGGAGAACTAAAACCGCTAACACCACAACCAACAACCGGCTGCAACCAACAACTGCTACAACCGTTCCAGCTGCTCCTGATCATCAAATAATTTCGGAAGCCATCCGATCCCTGGCTCAAGTTCTTTGTACACAACCAAATAACGATGTTGCACAAGTGTAAGGGGCCCGGCATGTTAAAAATCAAAATTTTAAACACCAAATTTACTTTTATTTTGAAATTAAATATTTTTTAACGGATTGCATTGAATTTACTCCTTAATGTTAATATCATGTAACGATTAAGTTTCTATTACTGTGAATTATACGTAAAAATGTTATACTGGAATTTTGCTATACACACATTGTTTACGAAACTAACTTAAGATTGTAAAAAATAAAAAGATGGCACTTATGTATCTGGAAGCAAGCCAACGGCGATCAATAAAATTTGAATTCGTACTTATACTGAATCTAACCCTAACTCTTTTATTTTTTCTAACCCCAAAAAACTTAACCAAACTCTAATTCCTTTATAATTTCTCCTGGCTACGAGAAATTATAAAGCCGCGTATAACAAGAACACGGGAACAACCTAACTAGTTGGCTTATACTTATACCTTAATAGGCATAGCTAACTCTACGTCCACTAAACCCTAATAAGCCAACTATCTATCCTCCAGAATTCCCAAGTAACTTGTTCATAAGTAACTAAGTGTAAGAAAAAAAACCAAATGAAAACTAAATATAAGAGTGTTAAAAGAAGCATAAAAAAATAATAATAAAATAAAAATTAAATGCAGTATAAAAACATAAAATAAATTAACAAACTAAACACAGTAATTAAACTTATAAAATTAAACAAAAAAAAAAAATAAAAAATATATTAAAAACAATTTTGAATTAACTTTTAAACAAATGCCAGAAATATGCAATATATTCGTACTTGAAACAATTCGTACGCAAAATAGAGAAAACAGAAAAACTAAAACTAAAGCGAAAGCGAAAGAAAACGTCTTTTACTTAATATAATAAAAATAAGTCAACAAGAAAGAAAAAGATCTACAACATAGAAATCCTAACTAAGAGACATTTTCCCAAATCATTATCTAAACCAAAAGAAGGAAGGAAGCATCAACGTTAATCATATTCCAAAATTCAGAAGTTTAAGCAAAGAGTTTAAGCCAACCAAGAGAAGAAGCAGAATTATTTTTAACAAGTAAAGTAATATTTTTTTAAGGTAGTATTTAAGTTAATTATCAAAAGAAATAGTTTAAAATTATAATAAAAAATAAATAAAAGAGTAACAATAATAATTAAATTAAAAAAAAAAATAATAAAAACGGATCAATTTGAGGTAGCTAGGAAGTGTATTTGTTCGATACAACAATTTAATGGAAATACGTCAGACCTACCAAACTTCATTAAGCGAATAGAATCATTAACCTCCATTATGGAACCCCTGACAGTAGAAATGAAAATAATTTTATTGGGTTACATAGAAGACCGATTAGTAGGTAGGGCTAGAGACTCTCTATCCAGGAATGGCCAAGTCCAAACCTGGATGGAGTTACGACAGTGCTAATTAGGGAACATGGTGATCATACTCCAAAAAATAGAATTTTAGACGAAATAACTGTATGTCGATGCACAGATGGAATAAACAAATTTTATTGTAAATTAAATGAACTTCTAGTTAGACATGATGACAGCTTAACGTCACTTCAAGCTACAAGGAATAAAAATCTGGTTTTAGAGACATTCAAACGAAACTTACCTGAACCGGTAAAAGGAATAATCATTAGTAGAAATCCAACTACCATGGCAGAAGCTTATACAATAATAGAAGAAAATAGTTATTTAAATTTTTCCGGACTTTCATTCAATAGCGCAAATCGTCATAATAAGAAACAATTTCAAAGCAATAATACTGATGGCTATAGAAGAAATGATTCAGGAGTAAAAAATTTTCGTTATCCACAACGAAGTGGAAACTTTCGGCAAACGGATAGTTTTCAGCCAAATAATCAGAATTTAGGAAATAATTATAGAAATAATGCAGGGTAAGGATCTTCGCAATCACGTAGAGAAAATTTTTCCGGACAATCGCGAAGGTTAAACATACCACAATATGTTCGAAACGAACCATATCAAGCAGTGGAACCAATGGACATTTCGAATAATTTTCAAAATTTTTGGACAAAGGGCCTTCCAGATACATGCCCTATATACTTATCGATAACCCGATTAGGAAACTTAGATTTATAATAGACACTGGGGCAGAATTTAGCATTATTAATCCTAGAGTATGTAATGAAAAATGGAAATCGCCCATATATATAACACTTAAAGCATGTAAAAATGACATTATAATTAGGAAAAAATGTACAATACCACTTTTTAAAGAGTTTGGACTCGAAAACTTTTACGTAGACTTTTTAGAATACAATTTCGCTGATAGATTTGATGGGCTCATAGGTAATAACATTTTAGTGAGCCTTGCACCAATATTTCCTACAAAGACCGAGTAATTTCGACAGAAAACAGCATAATTAAATTATTCTTTAACAAAGAGGAGGAAGAATATTACTGTCGTTCTGTCAATGAATCAGGTATTTTGTCAAGATTACCAAATTTAGAAATCATTAATGGTGAATTGGTTTCAGAGGAAGAAGACCAAAACGACACAAGTTCAAATTGTGCGACCATACATAGCGGTGAAGAGGACAACTCTTGCCATATTTATATTACGGAAAAATCGAATAATGTTTACAAAAACCAACTATATTTCCAAAAGGGATATACAGAAAAATTCGTTATGCAAATTAAGAATAAAAAAGTAAAAAATTTTTTTGCACTCGCTGATAATAGTGACATATTAACGATACTGAGGAAAGTACTGACGGATAAAGGCGTCATGTGTATTTTTTGCGAAGACGATCGACTTTTTGTACAACTTCAGGATGTTTATGTACAATTTATTTTCCAGTAACAGAAATTTAAGAGTGCTAAGATCCACGAAAAAATTAATTGAAATTACAGATAGAGGCGAAGCCTTAAAGATAATAAAAGACGAAAACTTGAGGAACAATCATCGTGGCATTAATGAAGTTTTTGGAGAACTGAAATTTAAATATTACTTCCCTGAATTGGTGAACTTAATAACGAGATTTATAAATAATTGCGAAGTTTGTCAATTAGCTTAATTCGATAGAAGACCTGCAAAAGTTCCATTTCAGGTGACTGAATCACCAGACTGTTTTAACGACATTGTCCACATGGATATTTGATTCCCATTTCGAAACGTCATGTTTTTAACAACTATAGATAAATTTTCAAAATACGCAACAGTACATAAACTAACCGATAGAACGTGGCTTTCTATAATAACTGCACTCAAAGAAAGAATAAGATTTTTAGGGAAAATTAGAAAACTTGTCTATGACAATGATCGGTGCATGCTTCACGAATCTGTTAAATTGTTTTTAACCGAAAATAGCATTGAAACTCATGTAACGACCGCTCACCACAAGACGGGTAACGCAGACGTCGAACGTCTACATGGCACACTAAATGAACACATTCGAATTATTACAGCTGATACAACGGTGACAGATGAAGATACTGAAGACAAAATACATATGATAATTACAATTTACTACAACAGTATTCATTCAACGACTAAACTACGACCCTTTGATTTTATTGAGAAAAATTTCGACAAGGAAAAGATCCAAGAGCTTGCAGAAAAATTTAGGAGAGAAAAAACTTTTAAAATTAATAGATTAAACGAAAATCGAAACAAAAATTTTGACTTGACCGATACAATTGTACGGAACAGAAACATACAGAAAAATAGTCCTAAGTATAGAAGACTCTTACAGTTCAAGAAAGAAAGGTAATTATGTAATAGACACTAGTAATAAGAGAAATAATAAATACTACAAAACTCAAATGAAACGCAAGTTCAAACAACAGATTTAATCTTTTTTTCAGAATGGACTTCTTCACTATTATCATACTGATACTGGTGGCAAGAACAAAAACAAACAAAATTGAAACTTATCAGATCAACCCAGATAATGGATTTGTGATTTATAAAATGGAACCCGAAGCAGTGGTAGACAAATACTTTAATGTGTTGCATATTGTGGATTTGGAGGTTTTCGAAATTTGCTTCGAAAAGATAGAGGAAAATTTGGTAAAACTAACAAGCAGCAAACTAAATTGAATGAGTTTTTGTCAAATATTACAGCTAGAACAAACAAAGCCTTAAATGTTGTGGAAAAGTTTAGGTTTGTTTTGCAAACATATGCCGATCTTAATATTCTGAACAAACAGATAGAAAAAATATCAGACGCTGTTATGATGAGCAAACAGAACATATTACCACATGACATACTGACTGAAGAAGAAAAGATTAGATACAAAATAACAGTGGAAACTTTACCTTACCTAAAAACAAGCATAATGTTTTTTGAAAATAAATTAGTTTTCGTGCTTCAAATTCCGAAATTTACAACAGAAACATACTTTAAGGCCCTCATTATTCCGTTTCCAAATGATCGCTATAAGGAATTAGACTTGTCAATAGAAGAAGTGTTGGTGCAGGGTAATATGGTATACAAAAACAGAGAAAAATTAATGGTAAAAAAACCTTTTGATCCATGATAACAATTGTGTAAGAGATTCTTTCAAGCAGAATAATGAGTGTAAACTTAGAATAAATAAAGAACCAATAATTAAAGAAATTAAGGCGGGTGTTGTTATAACAAAGTTAATTGAATTTACCAAAATAGATCACAATTGTAGTTATCAGCCATATTTTGTTAAAGGAAATAGTATTATTAAGTTTGATAACTGTACGATTAAAATAAAAGAGCTTGTGTTTGAAAATTTGTTCCTTAGATTTAGTCATGGAGTACTTATACCTTTGAACTATGTATGTAAATTTTACAAAAACATTAATAACTTTACTTTGGAAGGACTTCATCTCCAAAGTATTAAGAATAGAGAAATCATTAAGTACATTAAGTACAGTTTGATAACTGTACGATTAAAATAAAAGAGCTTGTGTTTGAAAATTTGTTCCATAGATTTAGTCATGGAGTACTTATACCTTTGAACTATGTAAATTTTACAAAAACATTAATAACTTTACTTTGGAAGGACTTCATCTCCAAAGTATTAAGAATAGAGAAATCATTAAGTACATTGAATTTAAAAATAACTTAGCACAGGGCACTACTAAAAGTTTGGTTGTTATACTTTTAATAATAATTGTAATTTTAGCCATAAAGTTTAAGTGTTGTTGTTCGGAAATTCTCTCCTTTATATATTGCGGCTGCAATATATATTTAACACAATTTTAATAAAACGCAAATCCAAATATTTTCTTCTAGTTTGTTCGTTTTATTATCTAAAATATACAAGTATAATACTAAAAAATAAACATGAAATTTATTTATTGCGAAAAACTTACACAATTGTATTTAACCAAATTATATTAAAATGTGGGTCTTTGTCGAATCGTTGTTTTTATTAGCTGTCGAATCGTTGTTTTATTAGCAGTCGAATCGTTGTTTTATTAGCAGTCGAATCGTTGTTTTATTAGCATTGCCATCTTTAATGTTAAAATATTAAAAAAGGGGGTTTGTAAAACGGTAACACCAGACGTGAACATGAACATAACATAAATATCTTTAAATTTGTAACATTCCGCCGCCCGTGAGTCGATCAGGGAGACTCACTAACTACATCGAGCTTCGCCAGTTTGGATGCAGGACGTCTTAATTTTCCTTAAACGGTTCTAACAATTGCCGAGCGAACTTGCCCATCTGATGCCTTAAAAATTTCTTCCACAACACCACGTTTCCAATTGCCTCGTTCTTCAGTTTCATCACATATAACGACCACATCACCTAATTTTAATGGTTCTACAGTTTGATACCATTTTGTTCGTCTAGTTAACTCCGGAAGATACTCCAAAACCCATCGTTTCCAAAACGTTTGCTTGAGCTGCTGTTAGATATGCCACTGCTTTCGTAGACAAACCGTTTGTTCAACAGCTGGAGTTTGAACAATGTTCGGGCCACCAAGTAGAAAGTGATTAGGCGAAAGTGGTTCACAATCTACGCTTTCAATTGGCAAATGTGTTAATGGACGCGAGTTTACCAAATTCTCAGCTTCAATCAGTAAACAATTTAAGGTTTCGATTTGGGGTGATTTTTCGCTCAAGGTAAATGCCAAAACGTTTTTGACCGCACGCACCATTCGTTCCCATGCACCACCTGCGGATGGGCTAGCCGGGGTATTAAACACCCATTCTATGCCCCGTTGCGTACACTCATCTGCCAACTGTACCTCATTTATGATAATATTCTCTTTACTAGCCCCAATAAAATTAGTACCTCTATCACTCCTGATTCTAACCGGTATACCTCTTCTATTAATAAAATTACGTAAGCACATAATAGCGGCATTTGTTGATAAATCTCTTGCAAGCTCTAGGTGGACTGCTCTCGTCGTCAAGCATGTAAACAGAGACACCCAACGCTTTTCACTTCTTCGCCCAATTGAAACTGCATAGGGACCAAGGTAATCTACGCCCGTATAAGTAAAAGGTCTTAAGAAAGGACTAATACGATCAATAGGTAGCTGTCCCATTAAGGGCGGTTTAGGAACTACGCTCCTGTTTTTGCAAGGCTGGCAGTTTTTCTTTGCGCTTCTAACTAACTGTCTTAAACTGGGAATCCAAAACTTTGTTCTAATCGCGGCACATATTGCTTCTTGATTCTGATGGATGTACTTTTCGTGATAGTGTTTTACAATAAGCCTAGTAATGGTATGCTCCTTGGGCATGATGATTGGTTCTTTTGTGCATGATTGAACACATGTTGCTTTACTTATACGGCCTGATATTCGTATCAAGCCTTCTTTAAGGCAAGGGCTTAACTGATAAATACTACTACTTTTGGGTACCGGTAAATCAAATTCTAGCAGGTTATATTCGTTTTCAAAAACCTCTTGTTGAGCTACTTGGCACCAATATTTTTCTGCGTCATTAATTTCTTGTGTTGTCAAATACGGTTTAAAGTCTAACGTAGATTTATTTTTACTTGTAGCAAAACATTTAAAAATTTTAACTGCTCGAGCTACCCAGCACCTAATTCTTAACAGCCTGTAGTACTTTAAGCCTTTTTCGTACGGTATAATAATGTCAGCTTTTGCTATTGATAGTAAAAACTTTGATCGTACTTCTGTCTGACCAAGGCATTTGTCGACAACACTTTTCAATTTTGGCCAATCTTTTTCTTGGGATTTTAAAAACAATGGGCCATTTAACCAGCGAGATTCTCGCGTATTTCCCGAAAAGAATTGTGGTCGTGTAGCGTCATCGGCTGGGTTTTCAGATCCAGGAACCCATCGCCATTGCTCCATTTTTGAACTTTCTAAAATTTCTGCTATACGGTGAGAGACAAATTGCTTATACATACGGCAATCCGACTGAATGCATTGCACTACTGTTTTCGAGTCTGACCAAAATATTACTCTAGAAGGCTTTATATCGTGGCTTTAAATAATAGCATCCTTTAATCTCACTCCTAGCACTGCAGATTGGAGTTCAAGTCGGGGTATGGAAAGGGGTCTTAATGGGGCACATTTAGATTTACCAGCGACAAATACTACCTCCGTTGTACTTTTATAACTTGCCCTCCAATAACCGACTGCCGCAAAAGCAACCTCGCTTGCGTCTACAAATATGTGTAGTTCAATAACAACTGTCGGATCACTACACCTAACTCCGTAGCATCTGGGAATTTTAATTTTTCGGGCATTCTGAATCCGCGTACCATTCATTCCATTTCTTGTATACCTTATCCGGGATAGGTGTGTTCCAGTCGATATTATAAGTCCATAGCTCCTGTAGTATTATCTTAGAACGTATTACGATATTTGCCAAAAACCCAAATGGATCGAATATTGACATTACTAAGCTTAGTACTTCACTCTTCGTGGGCTTTCGCAAACCACTTAAAACAGCCGGAGGAAGTTTGGAACATTTTAAAAGGTAGTAAAACGAATCGTCCTTGGGTGACCAAAACAGTCCCAAAACTTTCTCTGTTATTATTTCACTTATACTAAGGTTTTTTAGCTCTGACTTTTCAGCACACTCTTGACTATTTATAGCTTTGCAAAATTCAGGTGAATTTGAAACGAACCCACGCAGCTCGAACCCGGCGTGTTTGTAAATATTAATCACATTTTGTGTTACGCTAATAGCTTCTTCAACTGTACCGAAACTGTCTACGTAGTCGTCCACGTAATGACATTCAACTATTGCCCTATATGCTCTGGCTAACTTTTCTTCAAACTTCTTAGCGTTAAAATTTTTTATATATTGTGCTGGACACGGTGAGCTTGCAGAACCAAAAATCATTGCCCTCATTACATATATATCGGGCTCTTTATTGTTGACATCTGCTCGCCATAGAAATCGTTGGGCCGTTTGGTCTTCCTTACGGATAAGTATACGGTGGAACATTTCTCTTATATCCCCACACACAGCTATTTGCGGTTGACGGAATCCAAATAAAATTGCAAGCAATGGTTTTGGTTGATACTTGGCTGGACCCTTTAACAATCTCGAATTAAATGAGTCGCCGTCTACTATGGCTGCTGCATCAAAAACAAGTCGTTTTTTATCGCCCTTATTGGCATTTATAACAACAAAATGGGTAGGTCGTTTTCGATAGCTGCCTCTTCATCTGACAATTTTCTAGCGTATCCCTTTTGAATATACTCTTCAATTTTATTTTTATACCATGTAGCCAGGTCCGTATCTTTTTTCATCTTATTTTCTGCGGTCAGTAAACGTTTATAGGCTAACGAATAAGTTTCCTTTTTGTTGTTATTATCTTGTTTCCAAAGTAAACCAGTTTCATATTGTGATCCACATTTAATTGTAGTATTTTTTAATATTTTTTCGGCTCTTATATCTTCGTCAGAAATAACAGGGTTCACAGGTTTCATTCCAAATCTTTCTAACGTAAAATAATCAGATATCTGTTTCTTTATATCATCCATGAAATTAAATTCAATTAAAAAAACAGTCGGCTCTAAACTTTCTTCATTTGACCCAAATAATATGTTTCCAAGGGCTGTCTTATGTACTAAAAAACAATCGTCTAAATTTAAGACCTGGTGTGGGCGAACCAATCTTATGTGTGGTAAACCAATTAACAATTTTGGTATAACTTTGTAATATTCGTCAATATCAATGTTTTCTAATATAGGAAACTTTTCTTTAAATGCTTTTAATTCCAAACTTTGTGGTGGTAATTTTAAATGCTGCGTTGTTCTAACGTTTTTCATCTGAAAGCTACTATTTTTACAGCTACCAATCTCTAGTTCCAATTTCATCGACATCTCATTTGATTTTTTACCACCTATCCACCCGAGCGACAAGTTACTTTTCGGTCCCTTCAAACCTACTTTTCTTGCAACTTCCTCCTCTAACAGTGAAACCTTTGAACCGTCATCAATAAATGCCATAATATCAATGCTACCGTGTGGCCCTTTCAAACGTACTGGTAGGTATTTAAATAAAGTTTTATTAAATAAAATATTATTTTCAACGATTGCCGTTACTGTCGCGCTGTCGCTTTCATTCTGTTCAGTTTGTACTAATGCCTCATCACTAACAAATGTACCAACACTGGCTACATTATTTATTTGTTTACTTTTTTTATTTTCGTGTAGCAAACGATTATGATATCTACTGCAACTTTGTATCCCACATTGTCGGCGATTATTACACTGGGATGAAACGTGTCCGTTTACCAAGCAACAAAAACACAAACGATTCCCTTTTACTACCTGCCACCTTTGGTCTGTGGTACTGTTCTTAAATTTCGCACATTGCATAAGGTTGTGGTTGTTATGGCACATTACACATTTAATTTGTTTACGATCATCAACGTTAATGGTGAATGATGGTTTTGGTTTGGCTCCTTTCATGGCAACTACTTCATTGTTGGAATCAAATTCGTTTGCGAGGGATATATACGTAGCTACATTTTGCAACCACTCACTAAACTGGCGTACTGTTGGGTATTGACCAAGGTTAATTAATGAGTATTTTGTCCACTCCTCGCGCTTTGAAAAAGGTAACTTATTCACGAGCTCATCAAGTAAAGTTGGGTTTGAAAGATGCGGTGTAGCACCCGCATTCTCTAAAAATACGGTCAGGTTTGAAACCATTGTGGCAAAATTTACTATTTCAGAAATTTTTCTCCCTGGTATTGCCGGAAAATTTCTTACCTTAGCAATCTGGCTACGAATAATAACGTGTGGACGACCGTAGTGAAACTCAAGAGTATTCATTACCTGGACAACACTTTCCGGGTGGATGAGATAAGCTTCTACCTTGGTTTTGGCGTTCCCCTTTAAAGCCTTTTGCAGGCGAAACAAATTTTCCATATTGGTATAATTATAACGTTGAGTTGTCTCACGGTATGAGACAGCAAACATTGGCCATTGTTCTGGAAGGCCACTAAACTCTGGCAGGTCGTACAACTTACGAAATGGCTGTTGTTGTTGTTGTTCAGTTGTAACCTGTTGCGTACTTACTGTCGGCTGACCTATACCTGAGGGTATGCACGGCTGCGTTGGCTGAGATAGTAAAGGAGTGGGCAAATGGGATCGAGTGTACATAGGCTGTGAGGGTGTACATGTATTAAAATAAGGGTACGTATACGTTGGCTGAGTGTACGTTGGCTGAGACTTGGGGGTGTTTGTATTTTGTGTTAGCAAGGGGTCGTAATAATGCGGTAAATTGTTATTACTAAGATACGAAGTAGGAATACTTATCTGGTTTGTATCTGCTTGTGGTGGAGTTGTTGGAGGCATAATTGTTTGTGGCGATGTTGCCGTTTGTGGTATATGGGTTTCAGCTACAGAGGATGATGGTGTTCCGGATAATTTTTTAATTAATGTTTCCACTGTTAATTTTAAATTGTTCATTTCTTCTTTTAACTCGGCAATGGCGTCATGCAGCATTATGGTGTTCTCGTTGTCACTCTCAATATACGACGTTTCAGAAATAGACACGTTCTTTTCCTCTGATGACATCTTTTTTAAACGATTGCTTCTTTTGGGCATTAAAGGCGGCACTTTTGGGCACAATTAATAAATTGTATAATAAAAAATGTTCGGAAATTCTATTATATATATTTAACACAATTTTAATAAAACGCAAATCCAAATATTTTCTTCTAGTTTGTTCGTTTTATTATCTAAAATATACAAGTATAATACTAAAAAATAAACATGAAATTTATTTATTGCGAAAAACTTACACAATTGTATTTAACCAAATTATATTAAAATGTGGGTCTTTGTCGAATCGTTGTTTTTATTAGCTGTCGAATCGTTGTTTTATTAGCAGTCGAATCGTTGTTTTATTAGCATTGCCATCTTTAATGTTAAAATATTAAAAAAGGGGGTTTGTAAAACGGTAACACCAGACGTGAACATGAACATAACATAAATATCTTTAAATTTGTAACAGTTGTAAAGTGGGAAAGAACAAAATAGAACTAAAACTGAAAGACTACCCTGATCCATTTGCCCGGAGAGCAAACACTAAGGGTGGGGAAATCACATGCATGTAAGCTTTTATGATTTCCGTTCCCACAAATCAGCAGACGCAAACGTCAGCGCATTTCTTTTATTGCAATTTTAAATTTAATAATAATTTTTAATTAACAAACTTCTACTGTTACAGCATGAAGCGACAACAAGTAAATGTGCATATTGTGCACATTTGTTCTTTCTCGCCAACAATTCCTATTGTTAATTTTTTAAATTCAAGTTGAATTAAGTTAGATTTTAAAGTTCAGTTTTTAATAAAGACTCAAAAACAACAGTCATAATTGTTTTAATTATTAATCATATATAAAACATTAGGATTCTTAAATCATTGGTTTAAAAAAAATAACTTGAAAAGAGCAAAATTGAACAAAATCATAAAATTTTCAATGAAGCATGAACTTTTGTCCCCTGTCATTTCTTGACCAATCTTCACTAGCAATCCATGGTTATTTAGAAATTTCTTAACCGTTTACTAAAAAGAAAGGAATACATAATCCGTTAAAAATGTTATTGAAGATATTTGCATTTCAGTCACATCATCTTTTTAAAAACACAAACAACGGTTATTTTGGAATATCTCAAAAACTGTTATACTTTTAACATATTCGGATTCAGCGGAAAATTTTACATAAAGATTAGGTGTCAAACTCATTGGGTCAAAAAACTGTCACGTAGTGTTATCCTAATGTTTTATTGCATGCGACATTAGATTATTTTAATATGAACATTTTTCGCTCAACAACACATAAATAGATTGGTACAAAATTGACAAAGCCACAGAAGAGTTAATAAATTTACCCACATAGAAATTCAATAGTTTTAAGCTATTTATTTTTACTAAAAATTTTGCTTTGTTTATTTATTTGTTGTTGTTTTTTTTTTTTTTTTTTATTTGATACAAATCGAAAAGTGGGTTAATTCAATTAATCTTCTGTAACTTTGCCATTTTTGCACCGATCTGGATCCTATTGGGCACAAAATGTTCGTATTGAAATAGGCTATGGTCGTAAGTTATAAAACTTAACTTTTTTGTTAAAAAAAAATAACTTGAAAAGAGCAAAATTGCAAAAAATCATCAAATTTAAATTGAAGTTTGAAATTTTGTCCACTATTACTCTGCCATTTATTGACTCATTTTCACAAACGACCAATGGTTATTTTAGAAATTTTATAACCTTTCCCTAAAAAGAAAGAAATACATAACCCGTTTAAAATGTTTGAAGATACTATTCCACGGATAATTGCCTCGCCAAAAATGCCAGTATTATTGGGTAATTATGCGGGGTAAGCATTTAAACGAATACGCCTAACTACATCGTTTAGGTAATTATAAGAATACGTTTATCTACCTCATTGAATTAATTGAGCGAATTCGTTTAAATACCTCGGTGAGGTAATTAAACGTATTTATTTACAAGATACCTTAACTTAGATGTATGAGTTAAGACATAGGAATTTCTACATGTATCAGATAAATCTAAAAAGATAGCAATAAAAAATAATGGGAATTGTTGTCTTAAATTTTATCTGTAATGCTTTTTGAGATGTCCTGTCATATCCTTCTACCAAAGCGTAAGTATAGATACAAACTTATGATCAGGAAAACCGTAAATCGTTACCTTAATATAAAAAGGCCCCAACTCATTATTTTTGGAAATCCGTTTTTTTATTGATTCTTGTAGAATGGTTGCTAATACACATTCTATTAAAATTTCAAGCAAATTAGATTAAAAATAAAGAAGTTATAAGCAGAACATCATATTATCATATCAGAACACCATATTATCATTTATTCCGACGGCTGTTTTTACCAGAACCGAAACAGTACGTTAGCCAATGCTTTATATATACTATAAAAATTACAAATATATACATATGTATTTCAATCTGAATTCCTCGTTTAATATTAATAAAGATGTTTTTTTTGACAATGTTTGTGTATCTATATTATTTCAGTTTTTATTAAGTTTTTTCCTTCTCCTGTAAAAAGTGTTTTTGATGAGTTGGGGCCTTTTTATATTAAGGTAACGAAATATGCAATTGCATGGTTTTTCTTGTGCGACCAATGAAGGCAGAGACAATATATTTATCCGTTTTAGAGCTTTTATGAATTTTGGTATCGATTTGTTTGTTAATTATTTTCAGATTTAAGCTATTGCTGCATTTTTATTGCACGCATATTTCACGTTTTTAAAGCTTATTTTTTTATACATGTTCAACAAATAAAAAAAATTGATTAAGATTCTGATTAACAGATAAACTTTCTGTTGCTTTAATTTCACCACCTACATTTACTTTTTACTCCACAATTGTAAGCCAAAGCAAGTTTTTTTTGAAGATACATATTTTTCCAAACTGTAAAACTTTTATATATGTATAAGCAAAAATTAAGGAAAAAGCAATTATATAAATTTGTGCTCATATGTTCATAGAAATCTGATCGAATCAGAAACACTTTTTAAAGTAATATTTTCGTGTCCGTCCGTCCATCTGGCTGGTTGTCCGTCCATGTAAACCTTGTACGGAAAAAGTAGCAGTTTTAAGATTTGTCTTAAGAATGAAACCTATGTATATTGTGAGAATCGGTCTATAATAACTAGAGATACCAATCGGGATTGATTTCAGGGATTTCTGGATCCCGGGATTTCGGGATTTTTTTTTTTAAATAAACAACACTTTTTTTATTTACTTATGAATTTTCAAAAAGTATTATATCTAAAACATATATTTTTAAAAAAGAAAACATAACAAAACAATTTATTTTAAACATATGTATATAATCAATTTTAAATTAATCAATCCTATTATTGTTAATCATTTTTTAATGCTAACTTATGTTAAAAATTGTATGTAATGATATCAATCAAAGTATGTTTTTGGTTTTTAAAACATGGATTGTTTAAATACGTGCAATTATTTAACAAAAGCTTAAATATCAATACCTTGGATGTACGCTGCTATCATAAGTTTTGACGACATTAATACATAGCAAAGTGTACTCTCTCATCGAGCTCAACCGCAGAGTTTAAAACATTAACACTATGTCGACATAATGCAGTATACCTCCAGGGTACTGATACGGCTACATTTACTGCGACATTCATTTTTTTTTTCTACAAATGTTTCTAAAAACCGATTTAAAGTTTAAATAAATTTTTTTATGAATACGGCAGATTGTGTTTATTTATAAAAAATTATTTTATTTAACGTATGTTTTTTAAGCCAATTTTTAATTTTTTATTATTAATAAACCGGAAGGGATATGACATATTTTATAAAAATTAAAATTCAATTGTTATAAGCATATAAACAATTACCCCCATATTCATTAAAAATGTTTCAGGCTTATAACAGGTTTATGAAACGAATTTTCTATGAAAATTTGTTTAATAAAACTTCCATAAATCTTAAGTTTCTGAATATTACTTATATTTGATTGTTAATAATGATGAGCTGGCCTAAGAAACTAGTGAAATGCGCATAGAAGTTAGCTTTCCCTCAAAAATAAATTTCATTGCATTTATCAAATATGAAAAATTGGGAATTAAGCACGTCATATAGGAATCGTATTAATGACAAATTTTGTATTCCCGTAAATATCTTTGATGGATTGTAAATAATTTTTATTTTCTGGTTGAAATAACGATTTTTAATCATTTTTATTTTTTGCTTGATATGTAACAATTATTTCTTGATTTCTATATTTTGCATAAAACTAATCTTTATTATTTTTGTATAATGACTTAAGTAAATATAATTGTAAAAAAGGCTTGAAATGTGAATCTGCCAATTTCGTTTCAACTAAAAATAATGGTGATCATTAAGTCTGGGATCACACTATGAAATTTTTCTTTCAGAAAGTCTGAGTTTATTGGTGAGAGGGGAAGAGAACATGCTTTTCTTCTCTCCTCTCTCACCCATAAACTCAGACTTTCTGAAAGAAAACTTTCATAGTGTGAACCCAGACTAAGCAAAATATCAAAATCATGAAATATTCAATTCAATTTTTGTACACAAAAGTTGATATTGTAGCGTATGACTCCTGCAGTTTGGTATTGTAGGTAACCATATTTATATATATATATAGTCTGGCAACGCCAGAAACTTAGCATTATTCTTGACACGCGTGTAGAGCAAAAAGGCTGACGCAATAACTATTGAATAATATAACATTAAATAAATATTGTTAAACTTAATTTGAATCCTGTGTGTTTTACTGTCGCAATTTTTATAAAATGTTGGAAGATGGCGATAAAACTGAGCAGGTTGCTGGAGCAGCTTCCAAAACTCAACAATCTTGCGAAGTATTTCGTGTTGGCGTTAAACCACCAGTGTTTTGCAAAGAGCAGCCTGACCTGTACTTCATTCAAATGGAATCCCAATTTGCCGTTTCGGGTGTAAAGACTGATGACACAAAATACCACCATGTTGTATCCTCCCTTGAGCCACAGTATCTATTGCAAATTGCGGATATAATACGGAATCCACCCCAACAGGATAAATATGAGGCTGTAAAAAAAGCATTGATAGTGGAATATACTGACTCTGACCAGAAGAAGCTAATAAAATTAACAAGTAAGAGTGCTATATTCGGCTGTGCCGAATCTTATATACCCTTCACCATTGTGCGAGCAGAATACAGAGCAACTAGACAAAACCTTAATAATTTCTACATAAACATACATATACAATACATAAAACTTCATTATAAATTAAATTTAAAAAGTTAAAACTGGTAAATATTTTTTTAAATCGTTTCAGAACATAAAAAAATTTAAAAAAAATTGTCTTTTTGAAAAAACAAGATTCCAACCAGGGACTCACAGTTTCTAACCTAAAGGCGCCCGTACACGACATGTTTTTGTCATCTGACATGTCAAATTTCCCACTGCAAAATACATACATGTCGTGTGTTACCTTTTTAACTTTGCTTCTGTAAAAGTCAGACGCAAAGTCATCTGACAAAATTTCAATTAGAGCGTGCTCTATTTTCTTCTGACAAACCATCTGACATCAGAACGCTATGCCGGGAAGAAACCGGCAGCGGCGTCCACTATTGACGGAATCATTAGCCGGCTGAAATTAATTTTTTACAATACCGAGATATGTTTGATCATCTTACCATTGAATAGAATTTATGTGAATATATATATAAAAACCGTTTTATTATAAAATCCTAAATTGGTATCTTTGAATTAAAAGAAAAAAATGTTAAGATGGCTGAACTATTTTACGGCGCAAATAAAACTTTTCATGGCGGCAGCAAGCTATCTTGAAACCGAGCACTACTTTGGTTTCTGCAATAACAATGCGAAAAAAACAGAGACAATGTCAGAAGCAAATTTGTGAAGCTTATGTAAAACAGCGATTTTGACAGACATGCACAATTACATGTGACTTGAAAATTTGACATGTCAGATGACAAAAACATGTCGTCTATATGCTCCTTAAGCAAACCCCCTAGACAACTGGACCATGAAGGAACGTTTTATGAATATCATTAAAAGTAAATATGATCAGTTTACAGTTCACAACTCAACATAGTTGAGTTGTAATTATTTTTAATGTTTTAATTCACCACAATAAAGCAAAGTTGTAAACCATAATACCAAAATTATAAATCAACTACATATTTGAGTTGTGAACCATAATAGGTGGCCTATAATCACCAAAATAGTTTGTACCATGTATGTGTGTTTGTTTGGTTTCTTTTTGTATAGGCACTGTTTGTCATACCGTAGATTTATCTTTTTTGGCGAGTTTTTAAGAAGCAAAACGAAACAAAAATTCCTAGTTTCTATTTGTTATTATTATTTCGTTAAATAGATGAAATAGTAAAGAAGGCTGATAACGAAAATCATATTGAGCATTATGCTAGTATATATAAACAAATGCAAAAGGGGAGCGGGGGGGGGGGGGGGGGGGTGGAGAAACGGACAACTGGATTTGAACTTCGCTTTTCATAAGGACCCAGAATACCCAGAACTTTATAGGGTATAGAACCTTCGGTGAAGGGTATAAAAAACAAACTTAATTATAAAAAGAGTAATTTTTGGGATTTGAGTATTTTGGTCATAACTCTGCTACCGATTTGACAGATTTATATACCGACGTGTTAAAGAAGAAATTTCAGTTAATTTGAACTATAAAAGTTGGACCCGGGATGATCTATGGTTCCCGATAAAGCGTATTAAAAAAAAAAAATTGGCCATAACTTTTTCGTATCTGTATCCAGTTATTTTGGTTATAAAACTTGGACTCGGGAAGATCTATGGTTCCCGAAAATGGGTATTTTTCAAAAAAAAAATTAATATTTTGGTCATAACTTTTTCGTATCTGAACCGATTTTCCCGAGTTTTTCATAAAATATTTTCTATTAAAAATTTCCGATGTTTTGATATATAATTCATATCCTTAGGTCTTATGACAGCCCTAAAATGTAGGTTTTTACAAAAATTTTTATGTTTTTTAGGCCATTTTATGAGTATTTTACTCATAACTTGCCATTTTTTTAACCGATTTGACAGATTTATATACCGACGTGTTAAAGAACAATTTTCAGTTAATTTGAACTATAAAAGTTGGACCCGGGATGATCTATGGTTCCCGATAAAGCGTATTAAAAAAAAAAAATTGGCCATAACTTTTTCGTATCTGAACCGATTTTTCCGAAATTTTCAGAAAATATTTTCTCCAAAAGATTTCCGATCTTTTGATATATATAAGGCGTAACCATAGGTCATATGACAGTCCAAAAAATCAGGTTTTTATACAATTTTTGATACTTTTTGTATGGAAGGTACCACGCCCACTTCTCCAATCCCGCCCACATTTTGTGGAATGGTGTGTATTTATAACCTTAATGTTTGTACCAAATTTGAAAACTTTGGCTATTGCCGTTCTCCAGATATACAGAAAAAAGTAATAAAAATACAACAACCACAAGGGATTTTTTGGGAAAATTAGAGGCAGTCGTGGTTTTTTGGTCATATCTCAGCCATTGTTGGACCAATCTGGCTGAATTTCAATAGCAAGAAATGGTGGACTATATGTGACATAAATGTAAAACAACCTAGCCGCTATCATGTCTGGAGTCTCCGGAAAACACATATCAAACGTAAGACGGACAGACGGACGGACAGACGGACGGAAAGACGGACGGACGGATATCGTTAAATCAACTTCTCTCCTCATAAGGACCCAAAATATATATACTTAACAGGGGCTAAGATCAATATTGTAGAAATTACAATCGGAATGACAAACTTTTCCACCTGTGGTGAAGGGTATAATTAAGGAAATAGAGCTGGGCGATCTTAACCCGTCTCAACTATTAAAACGGATGAAAGATTTGGCTGGCGACAAAATGTCTGATGAAGCTCTAAAATCTCTATGGATGGAGCGGCTGCCCGAATCAATTCGTGCAATAATCGCAATCGTTGATGGAGATTCAGTGAAAATGGCAGCACAAGCGGACAAAATGATGGAAATGCAAAATTTTGCCTCAATAGCAAACATCCAAAGTAGTTCACCTCTTCAGGTCGAAAAAGAGAACCTTAGAAAAGAAGTGGCTGAATTACGATTGTCCCGTCAGCAAAATTCAAGTCGATCAAGCTTCAGAGATCGTTCTTCACAACGTGGTAATTCCAAAGTACGTTTTCCATTTTGTAAGTATCATTATCGTTATGGTGACAAGGCAAAAAAATGTATCGAACCTTGCCAGTTCAAGAAATTGACTCCGGAAAACTAACTGCTGCTCTGTCCTCGGCGGCTGATAGAGAGTGTGCAGCAGAATGCCGTCGCCTTTTTGTAACTGATCGAAAAACTAAAATTAAATATCTTATAGATACCGGTGCCGATTTTTCGGTATTCCCTCCTACCGATCGAAACAATGTCCAAACAAATAATTTATTTGCAGCAAACGGCACACCAATTAAAACATATGGCACTAAAGTAATTCCAGTCGACCTCGGGTTAAGAAGAAGCATGAATTTTGAATTTCTCCTTGCTGATGTTACAAAACCAATCATTGGTGTGGACTTCTTGCATAAATACGATTTGCTGGTTGACGTACGCCGAAAGAAGCTAATTGATGCAAAGACAAATCTTATGGTCAACGGATTTAAGTGCACAAATAGCGTAGAACAAATATACACCATATCACCAAATATTGATATATGGATAAAAAAAACTACTCGAAGATTTTAAAGATTTGACACAGCCATTTAAATTCACAGAAGTCGATGAAGGAATCAGTGTTCATCATCATATTATAACCCAGGGTCCACCTATATTTTCTAAAGCCAGAAGACTAAATCCAGACAAATTGGAAATCGTGAAACGTGAATTTAATTATATGTTACAACAGGGTATATGTCGTCCAAGTAGCAGTCAATGGGCAAGTCCATTACATTTAGCCCCAAAAAAGACTAGTGGTGAGTGGCGGCCATGCGGCGATTACAGAAGATTGAACGCCGCAACCAAGCCCGACAGGTACCCTATACCTCATGTTCAGGACGTTTCTCATAGATTATACGGAAAATCCTTTTTTAGTACCTTGGACCTGGAACGGGCGTATAATCAAATTCCTATAGCACCTGAAGACCGAGAAAAAACAGCAATAATAACACCTATTGGGTTATTTGAATTCAATGTCATGACATTTGGACTGCGAAATGCAAGTCAGACATTTCAAAGATTTATGGATCTGATTTTTAGAGATTTGGACTTCGTGATAGTGTATATCGACGACATATGCATCGCATCTTCTTGCAAAGAGGAGCACTTACAACATTTAAAAATTGTTTTTGACCGATTGCGGAAATATGGACTCAAAATTAAAATTTCGAAATGCGTTTTTGGACAAACTGAAATAATTTTTCTGGGCCATAGTATATCAGCAGAAGGTGTAAAGCCAACTACGGAAAAAGTTGATGCAGTACTCAATTTTAAAAAACCAAAGATCGCACACGAACTGAGAAGATTTATTGCGTTATTAAATTATTACCGTCGATTTCTTCAACAGGCAGCATATAGACAAAATAAATTACAAAAATTGATAAAAGGAAATATAAAGAATGACAAGTCTGTGGTCCAGTGGGACGATGAATCGTCCTTGGCATTTGAACAATGCAAAACATCTCTTGCTAATGCGGTTTTACTATTACACCCATCACCAAATGCAACGTTAAGTCTTCATGTCGACGCAAGTAACTTTTGTGTTGGCGCAGCTATTCACGAAGTGGTAGGGGGTCAACTAAAACCACTCGGATTTTTTTCGAAGAAAATGACAGATTCTCAGAAGCGGCTCAGCACGTACGACAGGGAGCTACTGGCTATATACCAGGCCATAAAGCATTTTGCACATTTCATCGAAGGCCGGGACTGTGTTGTGCTCACCGACCATAAGCCATTAACGTTCGCCTTCATCAGAAACCTGAACAATTAGCACCAAAGCAATCCCGTCATTTAAGTTTTATAAGTGAGTATACAACAAGCATTCAACATATTTCAGGTAAAGATAATTTAGTAGCTGACATATTGTCGCGGGTAGAGTCAATATTTAACGGTGATCAAATAAATTTTGAAAAATTATCTATGGACCAAAGTAATGATGCAGAAATTGATGATGCTAAGTTGGACAGCAGTCTTCAGTTAAAACTTGTCCCCATACTGAATTCTGGTTGTTCTGTTTGGTGCGATATATCCAACAATCGCATGCGTCCTTATGTCACTAAAAAGTTTAGAAAACAAGTTTTTAATTCTTTGCATAATATGTCACACCCTGGTAAACGTTCGACCATAAAACTGATAGCCGAACGTTTTGTATGGAAAAATATTAGGAAAGACCTGGCTAACATGGTAAGAAACTGCATTCCTTGTCAGCGTTGTAAGGTAACAAGACACAACAAAATGCTTTGGAAAGTTTTAACGTACCAGATGAGCGGTTTAAACACGTAAATATAGACATTATAGGCCCGCTCCGATTTCAAACGAGTACAAATTGTGCCTCACATGTGTGGATCGGTTTACAAGATGGCCGGTTGCAATACCTATGAAAGACATCACTGCCGAAACAGTTGCCAGTGCATTTTTACATGGCTGGATAGCACAATTTGGAATGCCTAGCGCAATTACAACTGACCGAGGCAGACAATTCGAATCAACATTGTTCAATGAATTGTCTCGACTCACAGGATCAAAACATTTACGTACTACTGCATATCATCCACAGGCAAATGGTCTAATAGAACGGACGCATCGTACACTGAAGAGTGCTATAATATGCCACACCTCTAGCAACTGGGTTGACAGTTTACCTATTGTTCTTCTTGGCCTACGATCAACTTTAAAAGAAGATCTGTGTGCTTCACCGGCTGAAATGGTATATGGTTCAACCTTGAGATTGCCTTGTGAATTTTTCGAAAAACCATCTAAGGGAAATATTAACAGTGATTTTATACAGAACCTACGAAATGTTATAAATGATTTGAAACCTGTACCAACTTCCCAGCACTGCACAAATAAAATATTCATTCAAAAAGATCTCGCACATTGTACTCACGTATTCCTACGGGACGATACAGTACGACCACAATTAAAGCCACCATATGATGGACCGTACGAAGTTGTAAGCAGAAATGACAAAACTTTTAGCATAAAATTTGATGATAAGGTTACAAAGGTCAGTATCGACAGAGTCAAAGCAGCATACATCAGCAATCAGGAAAGTCAAAATTTTTCTGAGTTACACCCTTCAACCACTGATCATGCTCAATCTTCAGAAACATCTCAGCAACAAACGACTACTCAACATCCTCAATCTGTGGATATAGCATCAGAACGCATCAAGACTAATCGTAGGGGTCGTGAGATAAGACGTCCAGGAAGATATGTTCAATTTACGTTGGACACCATCACTGAAGGGGGAGTAATGTAGCGTATGACTCTTGCAGTTTGGTATTGTAGGTAATCATATTTATATATATATAGTCTGGCAACGCCAGAAACTTAGCATTATTCTTGACACGCGTGTAGAGCAAAAAGGCTGACGCAATAACTATTGAATAATATAACATTAAATAAATATTGTTAAACTTAATTTGAATCCTGTGTGTTTTACTGTCGCATACTCCATAATATATTAAAAATCTCGGTATTAAAAAAAAATAAATCCCGGGATTCGGGATTTCCCGTTTGGCATCCCTAATAATAACACATAAGGCCATGTCAGATAAAATTTTGCTTCGCGTTGTGTTAGAGATTCGCTTTGATATCCAAGATAAAATATTCATACTTATACGAAACATGTCACATAAAGTACTTTTAACGCAGAGCGAAGCGAAAAGTTAGGCAACTCTCATCTTTTTGCGCGCTTTGACAGTTTGCTGGTATAATTTTTTTTATTTATTTTTTTTTTAAACATACAATTCGTGTGTGTTGTCAAAGTGTTTATTGTGACATACACCTTTTGCGTTACTCTTTTCTGTCAAAGTTAGAAACCTCAAGCAAGGCGATGAAGTTTTATCTGACATGTAAACTTATTTCTTTATGTCCTTAAACCATTCAATCATGTTTGTATAAATATAAAATTTGGCTCAAAATATCTTACCGAAATTTATATATGGTTCAATCGATTCACATTTTAACATACAGCTTATATTCAAATATCAATCCCTACAATATTCAAGCTATTTTATTCTTTTAAATGTTAATATAATTTAAAATTTAGCGACCTTTCCTTTAATCCTTTTAAGACAAAACATCTTATTGAAGGTGCATGTAGACGACATGTTTTTTACATCTGACTTGTCAACTTTTCAAGTCACATGTAATTGTTCATGTCTGTCAGAATTGCTGTTTTACACAAGGTTTATAATATTAGGTCACAAATGTACATGTAATTTGCTTCTGACGTTACCTCTGTTTTTTTTTTGCATTGTTACTGCCAGGGTTTAAAAATTAGTAAATAGTTTTTTATCTTTATATCGAAAACCACAGTAAATATACAAAACAAAAATATTTAAAGGTATTCATATTGCAAAAATATTCATAATTTACTAAAAACCTCGTAGTAATATTCAAAAATACTTTACCAGTGGTAACTTTATAATAAAACAATGCGCAAAATATTATATATTTCGCCGTATAAATATATTTTAAATGAAAATATTCAAATATTTTTAGTCACCTTAAATATTAAATATTGCGTTTCTTCAATATCAATATATTACTGCCACACATTACAAACAATAGTAAACACATTATTAGGCGAAAAATAAACTAATAATAGTCACAATACGAAGAACAAAATATTTTTGTGTGTACATACAAAAAAGGTTTAAAATAGGAAAGCTTTAAAATAAGAAATTCTGTGTATGATGTGTTGGTAGATTAAAATATAATTGTTTAATGATTTTTTTATTTATTGAAAAAGGTAAATAATGATTGAAAGGTGAATTTCATAATTTGAGTGCAAAAATATAAAAAAAATTAAAAAACAAAATTGAATGCGTGTTTGGACTAGTTATTCAAAAATAGAGTTAAGGTACAAAAGTACGTTTGTGTTTTGAGAAATTTATTAACAACAGTTCAATTATCTTTTATAAGGTTAGACATTTTCATTTCGTAGGTATGTAGATCAAAGTTTTATGACGTATGCATTTTGAATTCAAATATAAAAACCAATTGCAGTATTGTAACAGAAGATCGGAAAAGGGGTTACAGGTAGGATACTGCTTATATGATCTTCCAGAGAAAAGAACATTTGAAGTAGTGATCAGTTGTAAATGGTATGCACATATGTATGTATGTACATATGGTAAAAATGTAAGCGACAAAGTAAACTTCGAAAATTTATATTGTTTTTTGCGTTACACAAGTTGATTTGAAAAGAAAACATTTATTGGCTCTTGTTTTTATAAATTTGTATGTAATTTGGAAAAATAAGTTTGCTATTTTTTATACCCTTCACCACAGGTGGAAAAGGATATATATAAGTTTGTCATTCCGTTTGTAATTTCTACAATATTGATCTTAGGCCCTGTAAAGTATATATATTTTGGGTCCTTATGAGGAGAGAAGTTGATTTAACGATATCCGTCCGTCTGCCCGTCTGTCCGTCTTACGTTTGATATGTGTTTTCCGGAGACTCCAGACATGATAGCGGCTAGGTTGTTTTACATTTATGTCACATATAGTCCACCATTTCTTGCTATTGAAATTCAGCCAGATTGGTCCAACAATGGCTGAGATATGACCAAAAAACCACGACTGCCTCTAATTTTTCCAAAAAAATCCCTTGTGGTTGTTGTATTTTTATTACTTTTTTCTGTATGTCTGGAGAACGGCAAGAGCCAAAGTTTTCAAATTTGGTACAAACATTAAGGTTATAAATACACACCATTCCACAAAATGTGGGCGGGATTGGAGAAGTGGGCGTGGTACCTTCCATACAAAAATATTAAAAATTGTATAAAAACCTGAATTTTTTTGACTGTTATATGATCTATGGTTACGCCTTATATATCAAAAGATCAGAAATTTAATTAATAAAAAATATTTTCTGAAAAACTCGGGAAAATCGGTTCAGATACGAAAAAGTTATGACCAAAATATTAATTTTTTTTTGGAAAATACCCATTTTTGGGAACCATAGATCTTCCCGAGTCCAAGTCTTACAACCAAAATAAATGGCAAATTTCTTCTTTAACACGTCGGTATATAAATCTTTCAAATCGGTTCAGAAATAGCAGAGTTATGACCAATATACTGAAATCGCAAAAATTACTCTTTTTTGTAATTAAGTTTGTTTTTTATACCCTTCACCGAAGGTCCTGCACCCTATAAAGTATATATATTCTGGGTCCTTATGAAAAGCGAAGTTCAAATCCGGTTGTCGTCTCATCTCTGCCCCCTTTGCATTTGTTTACATATACTAGCATAATGCCCAATATGATTTTCGTTTATTATTTCATCTAATTAACGAAATAATTTTAACAAATAGAAACTAGGAATTTTTGTGTTTTTTTGCTACTTAAAAACTCGCCAAAAGAGATAAAAAATGACAACAGTGCCTTTACAAAAAGAAAACAAACAAACAACTGTGTTGAGTTGTAAACAGTAAACGGTCTATATTTCATTTTAATGATATTTAAACAGCGTTCCTTCATGGTAGGGGGTGTGTTAAGTTAGAAACTGTGAGTTCCCTGGTTCGAATCTTGGTTTTTTAAAAAGAATATTTTTTTAATATTGTTATGTTCCAAAACAATTTTAAAAAAATATTTACCAGTTTTCGCTTTTTAAATTTCATTTATAATGAAGTTTTAAGTATTGTAAATATGTATGTATATGTAAAAATTATTTAGTTGCTCTGTATTCTGCTCGCACAATGGTGAAGGGTATATAAGATTCGGCACAGCCGAATATAGCAGTCTTACTTGTTTGTATTCACTTGCGTGAACATTGTTGAATTTAGCAATAAATATGACGCCAACATTGACGATAATCAAATTTTCATATACATATGATTTTTTTTTTGATTATTTTATCCATGTGACCTTTTCAATTGATGTTGCATGCAACAAAGCCTTGTGATATCATAGACACAAATATTAGGGGGATCGATTATTCGAATTTTTTTTTAAAAACCAGTTTTCGAATATTCCGAATTAGCTGCTATTTTAAGAAAACCGGGTTTCGGTTAGCTGCTATTTTAAGAAAACCGGGTTTCGGTTTAGCATTTAAAAAATAACCGGTTAACTTTATAATAAAAAGTAAATATGAATAACAACAAAACAATTCACGAAGGTAAGGAACCAACGAAATATATAGATATGACTTAACAAATATTTGACGATAAAATCCAAAAATAAGCGTGACCAGTAAATTAAAGACACCAAAGCTTTACTTTTTACAATTTCTATTTATGTATTTACTAAACTTTATTTTTAAGATGATAATTGTATAATGCAATTTAGAAACTGTTAAATAATGTTTGCTCTAGCCAAACGTTTTGCAAAAGCAAACAATTCTTTAAGAAAACTAGTGGTTACGTGTAGGATGTCAAATATTTCATAGATGTGAGCATAGCCTTGGGATTTTTGAAAAGCTTTGGTTTTAAACAGTTTTAGGAATCTATATACATATATAAAAATAAGTTGTCATATGTTCGTGATTTTATAACTCGAGAACCACTCAACCGATTTTCAAACGAGTACATAAAAAAAAACTCCCGATAGGTGGCGCTGTTGTCGTGATATTTAAATTTTTTGTTGATGGTAGATAGCGGTGGGGTCAAGTTATTAACAAAATTCTCCAGTATTTCATTTTTTATTTTTATTTAGAAAATCCCGAGCAGCGCTGCACACTGGGGATTTTTGTATGGAGGCGAGAAAAAAAATATATTTTTCAAAAAATATAATGATTTCATCACAAATTTAGCTTTATTTATATAGTTACACACAAAAGTAATCAAAATAAAGAAAGTTAGAGAAATATATATCGTTACCTACAATGTAAAAAGCCCTAACTAACAAAAAAATTTAAATGATTTTTTTAATTCATTATTTATTTTAAATCTATTTTTAATTTCATCACAAACTTAGTTTTATTTATATAGTTATATACAAAAGTAATCAAAATAAAGAAAGCTAGACAAATGTTTATCGTTACCTACAATGTAAAAAGCCCTAACTAACAAAAAATTTAAATGATTTTTTTAATTTATTATTTATTTTAAATCTACTTTTTAATTTATTATTCTAAAAGAGCCTTAACTTCGTCGCTTATATCACTATGCTTTTTCTGGCTAAATGAAGGAGTTAAGTGTGAGATCATGGGATCTGATGTTACCCTCATTCGGTGCATAATATCTTCGTTCGTGGCAATTCGACTGCATTTTCTGGAGTGTCTAAGGCGATATTTTTTATAGTCTTTGTTACGACTTTCCTGAGCCTCTTCGGATAATAAGCCTACAGGAAAAATACACTTTTCAATTATATATTTTCCATGAATCAGAATTTTGTGGAGTGTTGGTGGCATATTGTACCACTCGTACAGTGCAACAAACTTTTTTGCCGTCTCCAGACTGAAATCACCAAATTTTTTCGGATCTAGTGCCTCGGTAATGGTTACAGCTTCGAGAATTTTTGAAAACCTCTTGATTATGTCTTCATCTAGACCCGTGATTTCGGAAATCAAAGCAGGATTAGCAAAGAATCTTCGTGACGTATTTCCTGAATTTGTCGTACCAGAGCCTTGTTTAACAGTATCAACCTGTATTCCAATTTTCTCTTTAATTTCACGCTTTATCAAACATTTTCGGGCTTCTCTTATCGGACGAGTATTTGAGTCGACTCTACCACTTTTAAATTCAATATTGTAAGCTACATGCAAAAGACACTCCATCAGCTTAATACGCGCATGAAGTGGTGACATACCAAATTGCAGTGCTTGTTCATTTACGGGCATAGCTTGAACTTGAACTTGGATGTTGTTGCTCCACAAATAAAACAAGAAGATGATGCTGGTGTCTCTGTTACTGATTGTGCTGTCTTGCCGTCAATCATTGTAAAATATAATTCATGTTTTACTTTAAAGTTACGATTATTTACTGTTAACTCAAATTCTTTTAGTTGAGATATCTCCTCATCGACTCTTTTCTTCTCGTATAACTTGAGGTGTCTCTTTAACGTACGCAAACTTTAGTGTTCTACAATACTGTGTGGAAGAAGGTTTACTGTTGTTCCATACTAATTTGTTTATGTCATCACTCAATGATAATTTTAGTGGTGCAACTGATGTCATATATAAATGAGAGTCAGAAATTTGATCATCTGAAAACCTCTGTTGGTATTCGCTTTGACCAGATGCCCCATCACATCCCCATTTATAGTACATTGTTAGATTTCCGCTTTCAATTTTATTTATTTCCTTTACTGATTTGGTCTCTAGGACTCTTTTAGCAGTATGATCCAACAGATTTTGCAGAGGTACACTGCCCGAACTTTCAGTAATAGAAATGTCTAGAGGATAACTGTTAGATTTTTCTTTCGTGAGTTGTTTGTATGGTACGAGTATGTTATATCCTTCATTTTGTAACCAATGCATTAGATACTCGTATTTTTCTTTTGTAAGTTCAAGCTTTGTAAACATCCCCAAAGTTTTTAATGTACAAATTTTGTGGTTGGTTTTTGAAATACTAGAAGAAAAATCAATTACTTCTTGAGGAAACATAGAACGTACTTCATCCCTTTTGTATCGTTTGGCGCGATCACAGCACTCCTCAAACGATTTGCGTGGCCGACCAAGTGCAGAACTGGTAGAACATTCAGCCTCAGTAAACTTAATTGTAAATGTGCCTTCAAGCCAATTTTCATTTTTGTTTTTTCAAATCGCGACTTCGTACGGTTAGAATCCTGCCATCTTTGTTTGAAGTTATAGTAAAAGTTTTTATATATTGTATCCAAAATTTCACATGCTCTAGTATCGTTTAAGCCAACGTGCAATTGTTGCAAAAACTGTTTTAATTTTGTTCTGTCTTTGTCAAATTCCAGAAGCTTCGAGCATAAAACCCCATGAGAAATAGAAAAACTTTCCATTGCCGTAAAACTCTTGGTCCTTAGTTTCAGTTATAATTAAAAAAACGGAGAAAAATCTGTTGTACTTTTCGCGTTCGCCAGCACTTGTTGAATGACAAAAATCGATCAGTGAACACCTATAAATACTACGTAAGTTTCAATATTTTACTGAAAGGTACTTATGAATTCGCGCTATATGGTTTGGGTGGCTATATACCTGTTTCGTGTGCGTTTAAAATTTTTCGAAACGTTCTTAAACATGACCACTCATAAATGTGGGTGCAATTTGTGTAAAAAAATCATGCAGGTAGCCAACGAAAAAAAACCAAATAATTAAAAAAGTGCACTTTCCTTTTTTCCTTTCAATTTTCCACGCACATTTATTACCGCTTATTACTTTGCTACCGCAATCATAAAAATCAAATAACCTTTTGTTTATTGCTTTTTTTTTAATTCTGAGAATCATAAAAAAAGTCATAAATGTTTTTGCAAAGAATTTTGTGCTTATCTCGACCAAATTTTTGAAATGCATACCTTCACTTAATTGTGAATAAAAGCGAAAAGCGTTCGTCGATTTTCATGATTTATGTCTCATTTTTTTCATAGGTTATGCGACTTTACGTGAAAGTAATAGGACTTGAAACTTTTTTGTACTGTTTTGGATTTTTTATGAATTAAAAATAAAAAATTAAAATTTTTTGGGCAAAAAATATTTTTTTTCTTCATACATTTATTTATAACTGCGAAACTGTTGCTTATGTAGCAAAATGTTATATAAACAGATGAAAGTAATTGTAATTCTTGATTTTCCTAAATTTTTTTCAGCAAAATCCGACTAGTGGTTCTCGAGTTATGTTAAACAAAAGAGCCTTATCAGAATTGAGTCCCGAATCAATCAGCTGAAAAATGTTGTACTGTGCAATGCAACAAATTGAGAGGTGGCACCTGGTGGCACTTGAAATTGATTAATAACGTTAAAACAGATATAAGACAATGTATTAGATGTGATTTTAAACTGAGGAAAAGTAAAGATAAAATTGCAGGTCCAAATGTTTGGAGAAAAATGGGATTTTTGTTATATGTTCATAAAAATACACAAAAAAAAAAAAACTTAAGTCTCTGCAGTATACTGGAATATACTACTTTAAATAGAAAAAAAAGAAAAACGTTAGCTCACATAGTAAAATAATATTCGTATTTAAATTCTTAGGTTTAAATTAAGTTGGTTCGGTAAAACACACAAGTTCTGAGTTTGAGACGGATATAAAAAAAAACTGGCAGTCAGATCGGAGTAAATCTGTTTGATTTGATTGTACCATTTAGTCTAAAATTGCAACATATCACTGCATATTGCATGAAGACTATGTTGACAATTTGACTTTTTTCCGCGAAATCCCCAGTGTGCGCCGGCACCAGACAGCTAGTTTTATATATTTATTATTTTAGATATTCCCCGAAATTTATTTTAAATGAGTTTTAATTGGCTGATGGTTAAACATGTCTATATCAATCAGTAGTCTTCAACCATATTTTTGAAAAGTTGCAAACAAAACCTCTTAGCCGGGATAATATATTTCATATTATTTTGTTCCAGTATTATAGAAACGAATAGTAATATGAATATGCTTTTGTATGAGATATCTGTCAATTCGTCGATCACAATTAAAAACCTTCCATGACATTGTTTGATTCCTTCAATTTTGTTTTAAGTTCTTTGTGTTTTAATAAATTAACCTGATGAATTTTCCCATATCGTTGATACCGCCGGTATGTTGCTTAAAACTAAGCATGAAAATATGGTACTTAAAAGTTTTTCTGTAATTTTTGGCAGCATATTTTAGTAAAGTATTTCTTTCAGTCTCTAAGTCTGAATTTACACATTTCATCTTTTGATGCTCAACTTCTTTTCAATTCCCTTTTAAAGATGCCAATATAATCACACGCAGCAACGGGTTTCAACTATTTACGCTTCAAAACAACAATAATTTTAATAACAGCAAATCAAAGAGAAAAAGAAAAGAAAAAATAACACGCAGCCATCGTTGTGCATATACCAACGAATAAAAACACAAAGCGTACTGACCGAGTACAGGCATCTCCGTACTAACCCCCTTTCTTCTTTCTTCCCTCACCTAAAAACATAGGAGTTGAGCATCAAAAGATGAAACGTGTGAAAGCAGACTTATATATGTTTATGTCAAACTTTTGAACTTATAAAAGGTGATTAATAAGTCGTGACGTTGAAGAACCTTTGCAACTTATTATTTTAGGTCACATTAAGCACCATTGTCTTTTAAATCAGTTCGAATATTAAGAATACTGTCAACCTGCTAATTTCTTTTAATCGGAACATTTTTTTGTAGTATTTTGAATTGTTTTTGGTTTTTGCTACAAGAACACACGCTTAGATAAGCGATTTGTAATTTATATTGCTGATAATATTTTTTGACTTTTGTTACATTTTGTTTTGACATTTTTCATAAAAGTTTTTCGCATATTCAATTAGAAAAAAAAACAAACGTATATAAATTACACTGTACTAAAATAACCAGTTTATTTTATCAAAATAACCGGTTTATTCGATATTCGAAAAATGGACATTTTAAAATAATCGACTTGGGCATAACTAAGATAACCTGTTAAAACCGGTGAAATACTAACCGTTGATCTCCCTAACAATTATATGTAAATTAAAGATCTTTTTTTTTGCTGTGTTTTTTAAAACAAAAAAAATATTTCAAAAAATAGAGAAAAATTTTGTCCGCGGCGTCCTATTTTGGGAATCTATGGCGCCTCTCCTGATAAGTCTAGATATCTGAAATCCAAAACTTAAACTCGAATACAACTCTTTAATTGTCACCTTAAATTGCATTTCTATCGGACCAACCGTTTTCAAAATATATAATTATTTCCATTTTTTCCAAATTTCCCACACTGTGCAGCGGTCATAGAAATAGAAACGAATCCCATACAGTCTGGCCCACGTCCTATTCAACTTAGCAAATGGAAGCATTTGCAATGCATTGGAACCTCTGATTTCGCAAAAAAAACATAAGTTGTATGATTAATTAATATATGCCGGTAAAGTTTAATTTTTTATTGCTTTTCAATATAGGTTAGTGTATAATTTTAATTTAATTTCGAGTTTTATTAACATGACTACGAATTTCAGATATATAAGCGCGAATATCTGGAATTAGAAAAAAATTAATAAATTTATGATTTAGACGTTGTTTTTAGATAACATATTAAAATAATGTTTAGTTATAACTCTTAGAGTTATCGAGAGTCAATTTTTTCGCTCTCCTGTAAAATTGTGATTTTGCAGATAGCACTATTCGAATATAAACTATTGATATTTAAAATTTATATTTTTTCGAATGATTTTAAAGAGGTGAATTGTAATTTTATAAAGCTTTATTGTAGTAGTTATATTCCTTCAATATTTCACATACTGCTTTTGGAAGCTATAGATATGTACTTATATTAACCCTTGTTAGATTGCGTTATTTTTTTTTGTACCAAAAAGAAAGTTTTTATATTTTAGTAAATTTCGTAACTTATGCTATATATGGTAGTCAATGTTAAAATTTTTACTGACGATTATGCCGCTTTTTCCTTAAAGCAAGATTTATAATACCAAATTTTGCCTTAAATTTAAAATTTACAAAAAATTTTGTAAAATGTATTAAAGCGGCCTTCGGACTTACGACTTTACAAAACTTTGCTAATTCGCTAACTAATTGAATAAATAAATAATTATAGAAAAATAATAATTTAAAATTATAAACAAAAACAAGCTGAAAAATAGAAAATTTTAATACGAAAAATACCAATTAAAATTTTATGACAGTCATGAAATTATAACTAATTCAACTTATATGGCCGAATAGAACACTTTGCGAATTGTATGTATGTAAAAATAGGTTTCTTTTAAAACAAACGTTTTGCTTAATAACGAGAGACAGGACATGATCGAGTTCAGTTTTATTTAATCATTTGATCAGTTTAATGGGCGCTGTTTTATATTCTACTATTATATTATTCAGTTTCAGTTGTGCTTTGTTGTGAAACGGACGTGTATTTTCAACCCCGCATACGATTTTAATTTATTATTAATTAAATTTGATTTTGGAATATAAATACTAAGCGAATGGACGCTAGAAAATATATGATATTTTTTATTTAAATTATTTAACATAAAAGTGAACAATTAAAACGAAAAATTAAATAAAGATAAATAAAGCAAAAATATATACATATGTACGTATGAATGTTCATACATGTGTATGTATACATATTCTGTGCACAAACATTTTAGTTTAAATTTCTTATTTTTGGCGTTGTTGTAAAATACAATAAATAATAAAAACATTAAAAGCACAGTAAAACGGTGAAAAACAAAAACAATTTCTTGCATGAGTAAAAACAATGTAACAACAATAAAATTAAATGATAGAAATGCTTATGTGACAGTGCATGCCAACGAAAATAATGTTGAAATAAATAAAACAAAACAAAACAATATTAACTACCTAACGGCTAAGCCAATTTTTCGTACACGTTCCCTCTCACCCTCTTTATTTACACAAACGGTGGATAGTGACTCTTTAAAAAAACTAAAACTAGACCTGGTAACAAGTGTTGCCAGACCAACAAGTATTGCCGCGACGTCAAATATAAATTTAGTGGGAAATGATACCATGAACCAAAACTCAAATGCAATGGAAAACCCCCCTGTAAAAAGTTGCCAAAAGCCTCAAGGCCAAGTTGGTATGGACAGGTATATAACAGTCCTTAAGCGGGGTCGCAGCCCTACCTCTTCAGCTGTTGCTTCGGCATCAAAAGTGCCATCTTTTGATAAAATAAATTCCCAAAATCGCTTTGCAATTCTGGAGGATGAATCCTCTGAAGCACCAAACGTCATAAGATCGTCCAAGCTTCCCCCGATATATCTAAGGGAGCATAACTCAAATGATCTAATAAAGAGTTTAATTTCGTTGATTGGGGAAAATTCGTTTTATGTAGCCGCAATAAAGCGAGGTAGCATAAATGAAACGAAAATCCAAGTGAATCATGAAAATGATTTTCGCAAAATTATTAACAAATTTGAGGCACTTAAAAAAGTTTTTATACATACCAACTCAAGAGCAGTAAAGGTCTCCAGGTGGTGATTAAGGGAATTGATTCATGCGTAGACCCAGAGGAAATTAAAACTTTCTTAGAAGAAAAAGGCTTCAAGATAAAACACGTGGTAAATATTAGAAATAGAGACAAAAATCCACAACCACTATTTCGAGTAGAATTAGAGCCCGGCGACATTAATTTAAAAAAAAACGAAACGCATCCCATTTATAGTTTAAAATATATTCTATACAGAAAAATCACAATTGAGGAGCCGCACAAAAAAAATGGGCCTGTTCAGTGCTTAAACTGCCAAGAATTTGGCCATACAAAGGCATACTGCTACTTACCCCCTGTTTGCGTAGTATGTGGTGAGTTACACGGTACAGTTTCTTGCGATAAGTCTAAAACCGACCCCAACGTAAAAAAATGTAGCAACTGTGGCGGTAATCACACTGCCAATTATAGAGAATGCCCTGTATATAATATCGTCAAGCAGACGGTTGGACCGAAAACAAATGCCCATCAAATGCAGGTTGCAAATCAAGTTATCACAAATGCAATTCAAGCCCCCCAGTCTAGTAATAACAGAACCTCTTATGCTAACGTCCTTAAATCAAACCATGAGCCAATGCAAGGCGCCTCGCCAAGTAATGATGAAACTCCAGTTTCTAATTTAAGTCGTTTAGAAAAAACCATGGAAACATTAGTGCAAACAGTTAATAATTTTACGAACACAATGGGTAATATGATGCAGGAAATTCTAAGAATGCAATCGATGTTATTGCAAGCTGTACTTAACAAGCCATGAACTGTATAAAAATTTGTTTTTGGAACGCAAACGGCATCCGCCAACATAAAAATTAACTAGAATACTTTCTTAAAAATAAACAAATTGATGTCATGATGGTTTCTGAAACTCATTTGACCTCAAAAAATACGTTTAAAATAAATGGATATATACTATATGATACAAAGGACCCTCGAGATAGAGCTTGTGGAGGTTCTGCCATTTTAATAAAAACCAGAGTCAAACACTACCTAATGGGTGATCATCGTGAAGATTATCTTCAAGCAACAAACATTTGCGTTGAAGAATTAAATAGAAACGTAGTAATCTCATCGTTATACTCCCCACCTAGATATTCAATATCAGAAGGCCAATATTATAAATATTTTAAATCATTAGGACCCTGTTTCCTGGCCGCTGGCGATTATAACGCTAAACATACCTTCTGGGGGTCCCGACTTATAACACCAAAGGGTCGTGTTCTATTTAATACTATTACTAAAATGGATTTGAATGTGATAGCGAGCGGACAACCAACATATTGGCCTACTGATCAGCAAAAAATACCAGATGTCATCGATTTTGGCGTGGTTAAAAACATCCCCTTAGAAACGATTTATGTTGAAGCTTCCTTAGAATTATCTTCCGACCACACACCAACAATTGTTACTTTAATGAACCCCAATAGAACTGTATCTCCAACTGGTTACTTAGCGACGCCAGCTACACAAATCAATTGGCTAAAATATAAAAAATATCTCAGCACCCATTGCACAGAAAATATTCCGCTTAGTACACCGGAATACGTAGATCGCGCTATTCTTAATTTTGACAGTTTTCTGAAGCTAGCTGTGCAACATTCCAGTATTACCCCAAAAAAAACTAAAAATATTAAAATTTATTCCACAGATGTTGAGCGTCTCCTGTCTGAAAAAAGAAGAGCCCGAAGAGAGTGGCAATTGCACAGATCCCCTCAACTTAAGAGTTTGGTAAAAGAGTGTACAAGAAGGCTAAGAAAGTTACTTCAGACACAGAAAACGGATTCTCTGCAAAAATATCTTAAGGAACTTGATGCAACTCCGCAATCAGACTACTCACTATGGCGTGCAGCTAAAAATCTAAAAAGGCCAGTTGTCTCTAAGCCACCATTAAGAAACTTGAACGGAAGTTGGGCAAGAAATGATAACGAAAAGGGAAATCTGTTTGTTAATCATTTAAAAAACGTATTTACCCCAAATATATCTCACGATACTGCGGTCGAGTTACCACCTGTTCCTGCTAGAGCAGCTATTCCCCTCAGATTTGAGATAAGAGAAATCGAACAGGCTATTTGTGACTTAAACACTAAGAAGGCACCTGGTATTGATAAAATCAGTAATAAAATGCTTTTAGAGCTACCTCGCACAGCAAAGAAAATTATTCTTTTTATTTTTAATGCTATTTTACGCCTTGAATACTATCCTCAAAAATGGAAGGTTTCCTTAGTTACCATGATACCAAAGCCAGGTTAAGATCATACAAAAGTTGAGTCATATAGGCCTATTAGCTTATTATCAAATATGTCAAAGCTGTTTGAGAAATTATTAGTTTCAAAATTAACACCGATTTTAAGTGAAAATAGATGTATTCCAAACCATCAGTTCGGATTTCGAAGAAAACACAGCACAATCGAACAGACTCATCGAATAGTAAATGTCATAAGAAAAGCATTTGAAGAAAAAAAATATTGCTCAGCACTCTTCATCGATGTTTCGCAAGCTTTTGATAAAGTCTGGCATGAAGGCTTATTACATAAATTGAAGCAAAATTTACCAGCAAACACACACAAGCTGCTAGAAAGCTACTTAGTCGGTCGTCAATTTATTATTAAAGAAGGAAATTTCTTAAGTTCACCTCAGCCCATTGGCGCTGGAGTCCCACAAGGCAGCATCCTGGGCCCTCTATTATATTTAATTTATACTTCGGACATGCCAACAAGCAACTACACCCAAACTTCAACATTTGCAGACGATACAGCATTTCTAAGCGTCCACGAAAACCGTTATGAAGCATCTCGTTACTTACAGCATCATATATTTCAACTAGAAATTTGGTTAAGACAATGGAGGATAATGGTCAATGAGCAAAAATGCGTGCATATAACATTCACCTTGCGCCGGGAATCTTGCCCCCATATTACAATCAACAATCAAATAATTCCTCAACATTCGCATGTAAAATATCTCGGTATACATCTGGATCGGCGATTAACGTGGAAATGCCATATAGAGGCAAAATTAACTCAAATGAAACTAAAAGCCATTCAAATTCATTGGCTTATTGGTAGAAACTCTGTCCTTAGTCTCGACTGCAAACTTCTTCTTTACAACTCCATCTTAAAGCCAATCTGGTGCTATGGTATTCAGTTATGGGGCACTGCCTCGGCCTCTAATATAGAAAAAATTCAAAGACGCCAAAATAAAATTCTTCGAATAATCACAGCTGCCCCTTGGTATGTAAAAAACTCAAATATTCACAAGGATCTCAATGTTCCATTAGTCAAAACTATGATTACGAAATATGCAGTAAAATACTTAAAAAGGCTCGAATTGCATCCAAACCCACTAGCACGAAATATTTTAAATGATAGCGGCCACACTCGCTTAAGAAAAAGAGACACTGCAGCACTTATTCAATTAGATGAGCGACAAACACCTCGATAAGTGAACAGAACCCGTGATGAAGAAAATTTTTGTCTGGCACTGGCAGGACATAAAATAAAATATTAGGTTAAGATTTGATTAATTATTGTTAGTTCATATTTAAATGTATGAAGATTCAATAAATAATATTGAGAAAAAAAAAAAAAAAAAAAAAAATTATATTATTAATTTTATAAAGCACAATTAAAAAATTCCCATCACAAAGGATCTTCACATAGGTGTAAGTTTTACCCAACGACATTATTATGACTATCCAGTTGTAATATGAATCTTTTAATACTCAGTGATTTCAGTTCTTGTTATATGAATTGCGAATAATTATGTATGTTTATAAATATTTATTCACAACGTACTTACACTTCTTTTAATATGAGTTTGACTATTGTTTTCATTCTATTTGTATATTAAAAATATTACAGAACTATTTCTTTATAATCAATATGAGCCACAAGGCCATCTGAAAATTTAATATGTATAACCAAATGAAATAAGTCTTCAAGAGCAGTCTTTTGAAAGTAGTCGTAAAGTAATAATCTTTCAATACTCAAGTCTTTATACTCAAAACAAATAAGAAATAAAGTTAATATTGGCTGTGTTTAAATTTATACATACATACGCGCATCACTTGCCTCGAATGTTGTGTACAATTCTTTTACTGCGTAAATATTGGCGTCATTATTATTGCTCAGATTTTGCGAACGAATTTATACTTTCTTTTCCTTTTTCTGTTGTAAAAAAACTAGTGAAAAAATAAATAAACCTTTATTTTCAGTTAAAAAAAAACAACAAAAAAAGCAAAGATCACAAATTTGCATACCTACTTTTGTGTCTATGATATCACAAGGCTTTGTTGCCTTTGCATGCAAAAAGAAATTAAAAGGTCACAAGTGTATAAAATAACCAAAAAAAGTTCATAAAAAAGATCCTACTTGTATAAAAATTTAGGTTTCGCTAATGTTGGCGTCATAATTATTGCTTAATTTTACAAAGTCTACGCAAGTTAATAACAAAAATGTTTTACATAAAAAATATTTATGATAGGAACAAATAAAAAATAAAAAAAAAAATAAAAAAATTTTAAGAAACGCTTTTCTTTACCTTAATATATTGATCAGTTGTGAACACAGAATAAATATGAATACCAAAAAAATCGACTAAAAGTCAAAAAATAACAACATTTCAAACAACATAAACTTTTAAATCAAAATGGAAAACAACTCACACATCCCTTAAAGAAAAGCGTGGGGTGCCCATACCAACCTAAACTTAAAAAAAAAAACATGACTGCCGTGAGTACATTTTAATATTTCAGACCGAAAGAAATACAACCCATCATGTTTAAAGCTACCAATTTTCAATAATTGAGCATTTTGTTTCATAACAACGCGCCCCACGCTTTTCTTTAAGGGATGTATGAGTTGTTTTCCATTTTGATTTAAAAGTTTATGTTGTTTGAAATGTTGTTATTTTTTGACTTTTAGTCGATTTTTTTGGTATTCATATTTATTCTGTGTTCACAACTGATCAATATATTAAGGTAAAGAAAAGCGTTTCTTAAAATTTTTTTATTTTTTTTTTTTATTTTTTACTTTTTAGTAAAGAATAGCTTTAATTAATACATTACAATTTACATTTACATTTACATTTACATTTACGAAAAAAGTTTTAAATTTAAATGAAAATATTTTTAATATTTAGGGGTAAAAACTGCAGTAAGTAAAGAATTCATTAGAAAATTTTTTTTTATCCAGGATGAAATCTACGGGGGGCAGAATTTTTTTTGTAAAATGCTTTTTTTAGCCGCCTTTTACTTAACGCAAATGGATGCAAGATTTGATGCTGCGAAGTGAATGTAAAGAAAAGCATTTCACAAAAAAAAAATTCTCCCCCCCCTAGATTTAATCCTAGCTACGCTCATGTATTCGTGTATTGTCATCGGAAATATGTATGCCTGCAAAGTTTCATCCATTTGCATTGAGTAGAAGGCAGTCAAAAAAGCATTTTATCAAAAAAAATTTGTTGCTCCCCCCTAGATTTTTTAATGGCTACGCCCATGTATTCGTGTATTACCATCGGGAGTATGAATGCCTGCAAAGTTTTATTCATTTGCATTGAGTAGAAGGCAGTCACAAAAGCATTTTATCAAAAAAAAAAATTTTGCTTCCCCCCCTAGACTTTATCCTGGTGAATGCCTGCAAAGTTTTATCCATTTGCATTGAGTAGAAGGCAGTCAAAAAAGCATTTTACCAAAAAAAAAAATTTTTGCCCCCCCCCCCCTAAATTTTATCCTGGCTACGCCCGTGTATTCATGTATTGTCATCGGGAATATGTATGTCTGGAAAGTTTCATCCATCTGCATTGAGTAAAAGGCGGTTAAATTAACGTTACAAGATTTGATTTTCCGAAGTGAAGCTAAAGAAAAGGTTTTAACCCCCTCCCCTAGATTTTATCCTGGCTACGCCCATGGATTCATGTATTGTCATCGGGAATATGTATGCCTGCACAGTTTCATCCATCTGCATTGAGTAAAAGGCGGTTAAATTAACGTGACAAGATTTGATTTTCCAAAGTGAAGCTAATAAAAAGCATTTAAAAAATTCTGGCCCCCCCTTGATTTTATCCTGGCTACGCCCATGAATTCGTGTATTGTTATCGGGAATATGTATGCCTGCAAAGTTTCATCCATTTGCTTTGAGTAAAAGGCGGTCAAAAAAGCATTTTACCAAAAAAAAAATTTGCCCCCCTAGGTTTTATCCTGGCTACGCCCATGAATTCGTGTATTGTCATCGGGAATATGTATGCCTGCACAGTTTCATCCATCTGCATTGAGTAAAAGGCAGTTAAATGAACGTTACAAGATTTGATTTTCCAAAGTGAAGCTAATAAAAAGCATTTAAAAAATTCTGGCCCCCCCTTTGATTTTATCCTGGCTACGCCCATGAATTCGTGTATTGTTATCGGGAATATGTATGCCTGCAAAGTTTCATCCATTTGCTTTGAGTGAAAGGCGGTCAAAAAAGCGTTTTACCAAAAAAAAAAAAATTTGCCCCCCTAGATTTTATCCTGGCTACGCCCATGTATTCGTGTATTGTCACCGGGAATATGTATGCCTGCAAAGTTTCATCCATCTGCATTGAGTAAAAGGCGGTTAAATTAACGTTACAAGATTTGATTTTCCAAAGTGAAGCTAATAAAAAGCATTTAAAAAAATTCTGCCCCCCCCTTGATTTTATCCTGGCTACGCCCATGAATTCGTGTATTGTTATCGGGAATATGTATGCCTGCAAAGTTTCATCCATTTGCTTTGAGTAAAAGGCGGCCAAAAAGCATTTTACCAAAAAAAAAATTTTTGCCCCCCCTAGATTTTATCCTGGCTACGCCCATGTATTCGTGTATTGTCATCGGGAATATGTATGCCTGCAAAGTTTCATCCATTTGCATTGAGTATAAGGCGGTTAAATTAACGTTACAAGATTTGATTTTCCGAAGTGAAGCTAAAGAAAAGGTTTTAAAAAAAACAACAATACTTTAACTGAAAATTTTTTTTTTCAAATTAAATACAAACTTATATAAAACAAGAGCCATAAAAATTTTTTTTTTTTCAAATCAACTTGTGTAACGCAAAAAACAATATAAATTTTCGAAGGTTACTTTGACGCTTACATTTTTGCCATATGTACATACATATGTGCATACCCTTTACAACTGATCACTACTTCAAATGTTCTTTTCTCTGGAAGATCATATAAGCAGTATCCTACCTGTAACCCCTTTTCCGATCTTCTGTTACAATACTGCGATTGGTTTTTATATTTGAATTCAAAATGCATACGTCATAAAACTTTGATCTACATACCTACGAAATGAAAATGTCTAATCTTATAAAAGATAATTTGACTTGTAAATTCTTTCCGTTTTCAGTTTTTCCCAAACAATACTTTTTATAAATTAAAATAATATGACAAAAAACCAAAAGTACATAAGATATTTAATATTAAATTTACAATTATGAATTGTTTCATTTTCGTAAGACAAGTATATTTTAAACAAGTGGTTTATGTGGCTTCAACATTCCTCCCCCCGTGAATCAATTGGATTCACTTTTAGTAAAGCAAGTTTAGAAGCAGGACGTCGAAGTATTCCATTTACCGTTTTCAAATCCACAAACCTAACTTGACCATCCTTAGCGGGATATGTTCTTAAGACGATACCTTTAGGCCATTTGTGTCTTGGTAAGTTGAAATCACAAATCAAAACCAGGTCATCTTTTTTTAAAGCTTCAGCCTCGTCAAACCATTTTGATCTGCAAATTAGTTGCGGTAAGTATTCCTTAACCCACCTCTTCCACAAACGATCTTTTAAATTTTGCGCTATTCGCCATTGCTTACGATAACATATTTCTTCTGTTGAAGTATTTCCCGTTTGAGTTGAATTAAGACAACCAATTAAAAAATGATTCGGTGTTAAAGGTTCTTCATCCACTGACGATATTTGTATTTCTGTGAGTGGTCTGGAATTTATAACATTTTCAGCTTCAATTAGAACACTTCTTAGTGTTTCAACTCTTGGTGCAACTTCAGTTAAAGTTTTTTGTAAAAGACGTTTTACTATACGAATCAATCGTTCCCAACAACCACCAGCACTTGGGTTGATTGGACAATTAAAAACCCATTCTACATTTCGTTTTGTTAACTCACTATTGATTGAATCAATATTCAAAAGCTGATCTTCACTTTTCAACACCTTTTGAGCACCCAAAAAATTTGTGCCATTGTCACTTCTTATTCGAATTGGTGTTCCTCTGCGATTTATAAAATTTCGCAAGCAAAGAATAAAGGCATCTGTAGACAAATTCTCAGCAATTTCGATATGTGCAGCACGAATAGTAAGACAAGTAAGACATATGAAAAAGGCCGAACATATGCAGTTACACGATCTAATGGAAGTTCACCCATGCGCGGTTGCTTTGGTTGTACGGAATCTCTTCGGCAAATAAGACAATTATTAACAACCTTTTTTAAAACCGATTTCACACGAGGAATCCAATAATTTTGGCGTAGTTCATTTATAGATAAGGAAGTATTTTGATGGTAATTCTTCTCATGATAATACTTTACGATCAATTCAGAAACACGATGATTTTGTGGCAAAATTATAGGTTTTCTCGTGTTGAAAGGAAGGTAAGTGGCTTCAGTTATGCGGCTATTAACTCGTAGTAATCCATCTGAATGAAGTATTGGAATCAATTTATAAATTGGACTACTTTTTAAAATCCTTTGTTTATTTTTTAAACATTTGATTTCATTCTCGAAACTTTCTTCTTGTACCAGGCGGCATATAAGTTTATCTCCTTTTTCTAATTCTGCTACTGACAGTTGTCTAGTTTTTTGAAATTCTTGACTTACAAACCGATTTAACCACGCAGCGGTTCTTTTAAGTTTTACATATGAAGAAAACCTTGTGTACTCAAAAACTGTCGAGCTTTTACCTTTAACTATTAAGTGTACTCTTATTTCTTCCTCTATGTTTTGCTTTGGTATAACAATTTCTGATTTAGGCCAATCCTTTTCATTGCATTTCAAAAAAGGAGGACCCATTATCCATTTACTATTTCGATTAAACTTCGGTGGATATACTGCTCGTGTTCCTGCATCTGCCGTATTGAGTTGCGTGGAAACCCAGTTCCATTGTTGAGGCCGTGTATGTTGTAGAATTTCAGCAATTCTGTGGCTCACAAATGCCTTAAAACGCCGTTCTTTGGAATAGATCCAACGCAAAACAGTTTGGGAATCAGTCCAAAAATGAGTAGACATTATCTCAACCTCATGATTTTGAATAACTATTTTTGACAATCTTACGCCCAAAACTGATGACTGTAACTCTAATCGAGGTATACTCAATAACTTCTTCGGTGCACAACGAACTTTCCCAATAACAAAGGAAACATCAACTTCACTATCAAAAACTATTCTAAGATAGCAAACGGCAGCAAATGCTTCTTGACTAGCGTCTACAAATACATGAAGCTGTACATTTTTACTTTGTAACAAATTAGTTGACAGACATCTAGGAATTTTAAATTCTTTTACTTGCTCAAATTCATCCCACCAGGCCTTCCAATTCTTTTGAAGTTCATATGGAATCAAATCATCCCAATTTATATTTACTTTCCAAGTTTTTTGTATCAAAGTTTTTGAATATAACATAAAATCAGCGATCATACCAAAAGGGTCAAAAATTGACATGGTTATTCTAAGAAGCTCTCTTTTTGTAGGTACTCGAAATCCATTTAGAACCTCTGAAGGGAGACATTGAAATTTTGTCTCAAAACAAAACACATCTTCATCTTTTTTCCAGTACATTCCAAGAATCTTTTCAGTGGACGCCTGCTTTTCCATTTTAACTGTTGTAGAAATTTCACTTCGGCTTCCATTCGTAACGTATTCAACTCGCCTGCTGTTTGAAGAAAATCCTCTTAACTCAAACCCACCTTGGGAATGTATATAAACCACCTCTTGACAAATTCGTATAGCTTCTTCTTCATTACTAAAACTACAAACGAAGTCGTCTACATAATGTTTTTCCCTTATAGCCGCACTAGATTCCGGAAAGTTGTCAGCGAATTGTAATGCATTTAAATTTTTTATGTATTCAGCACAACACGGAGAGCAAATTGCTCCAAACGTCATTGATTCCATCACAAAATGTTGTATTGGCTCATTTGAATTACCATTTCTCCAAAGAAATCTTTGCGAGTGTTGATCTTTGGGTTGTATTCTTATTTGAGAAAACATTTCTCTAATATCAGCGGCAACTGCAACCGTTCCTTGTCTGAATTTCATCAAAATTCCAAGCAGCGGTTTTGCTTGTTCTGGTCCTTTGACTAATGTTGAATTTAATGACACATCTTGAACTTTAGCTGCAGCATCAAATACAATACGCAACTTCTTTGGCTTATGTGGAGATACTACTCCAAAATGTGGTAAATACCATATGGGATTGGATGAATCTGTTATTTCTTCTTCGGTCAATTTTCGGGCATAGTTCTTCCCTATATATTTATCCATTTCCTCCATGTATCTTGCCGCATATTGAGGTTCTTGGCTCATCTTTTTTTCTACAGTTAATAGTCGTTTCTTTGCCATTTCAAAACTTGATGGAAAATTTGGTGGAAAACTTTTCCACAAAAGGCCAGTTTCAAATCTATTTCCAATTTTGTGCGTAGTTTGTTCCATAATGTTCTTGGCATGTTGATTTTCATCTGAAAGTAGCAATTCTGTGTTCGGATTGGATCCAAAATTCTCATTTTCGATAAACTCTTTGACCATATCATGGATTTCATTGTCCTTTATGTACATTACAGTTGGTGTATGAGGCGTATCAGAACTCGTTGGTCCATAGGTTATCCAACCAAGCTTAGTCTCTGCTGCAATTAAGTTGACATCTTTACATACAGCCACCTGAGAAGTAACACCAAGGTAAGAGTAATCTAGTCCAATAAGTAGTACTGGAGAAACGTTGAAATAGCTTTCGATAGGCAAAGAACATAGCTCATTATATTTTAACTTATCAAAATCTTGAACCGGTAAATTTAAATTTGAAACAGTATGTATATTCTTTAACTTATATTTGGCTGCTGAATCTTGAAAACCTCTGATTTCAAACTGAACCTTATACGAATTTTCGGTAACTACATTGTCTCCATACCACTGAAGAGTAAGAGGGGATGATTTACCTTTTAGACCAAGTTGACTTGCAGTTTGTTCAGCGATTAGAGATATAGATGAGCCCTCATCGAACATGGCGAAAACCTTTAAAGAACCAGCTGGGCCATAAATTGTAACAGGAACAATTTTAAAAAGTATACTTGCCTGTTGCGCCCTACAGTTTAATATTGGTTGCAACTGGCTAGAACTCGACTGATTTCGTACATCATCTTTACTTGAGTCATGTAACATTTTGTGGTGATTTCGATTACAATTATTTTTCCACAAGATTTCTTATTACGACATAAGGCTGTTCCATGACCCTTACACAAACAAGAAAAACAAAGTTTCAATTGTTTTACTTTATCCCAACGTGTTGATATAGACATATTTTCAAATTCTTTACATTTGGCAATATTATGGTTATTTTTGCAAATTGCACATTGTATATTTTTTGGTTTATCTATAACCATCATTTGTTTCGGCTGTACAATTTGTGAAGGACTATTTGGTATAAGGCTTACTACTCTAGCTACATCACTTAACCAATCCGCGAAATCTGTTATTGTTGAATAGGGTCTAATCGGCATTGAATATCGAGCCCATTCAAACTGCTTATCTGAAGGAAGTTTATTTACTAACTCATCTAATAATGTGGCATTCATCAAGTGGTGGGCACAGTTTGCAGAATTAAGATATGTCACAACATTCCTAACTTTTGTTGAAAATTCAACTAACTGGTTTAATTTCCTAGCACTTATTATAGGAAACTGCTGTATTTTCAATAATTGTGAGCGTACTAATATATTTGGTCTCCCAAACAGAAATTCTAGTTCTTCAATAATTTTGGGAACACTTTCAGGATGTATTAACATTGAAATAACAGCCTCTCTGGCGGGACCTTGCAAGCATCTTTGTAAACGCATCAAGTTCTGACGATTGCTGTATTTATACATACTACTGGTTTCTTTAAAATTTGTAATAAACAAAGGCCAATCTTCTGCAAGTCCGGAGAATTGTGGCAAATCATAAAGCTTATGGCTGGAATCGTGAAAAACTACAGAGGATTCATGATGAAGTACTGGCTGTTGGTGCTCATCTGCAATATTTTCTACCACAATTGGTTCTTGTCTCTGGATACTTGCAGACATTTGATTTCTTAGCATAGTCATTTCCTTTCGGCTATCAGAAATTGATCTTGCTAGTTCTTGAACACAATTTACCATTTCTGCGAATTGACTTTGAGTAACAGGCGATTCATCTCTCTCCGTCATTGTATTATTTAGATCTTCGGCTGATCCGGCTTGACTTCGTAAATCGTATCGCTTAGACATTTACAAAGCCTTAGTTGCAATTAAACGAGACCACGGCAAAATTGCAAATAACAAAACGGGCGTGTTTGTAATATTCAACGGCAAAGTTGTAGATTTTAAACAGTAATCTTGTATAAAAAAATACAATGAAAATGAAAACTTGTAAATTCTTTCCGTTTTCAGTTTTTCCCAAACAATACTTTTTATAAATTAAAATAATATGACAAAAAACCAAAAGTACATAAGATATTTAATATTAAATTTACAATTATGAATTGTTTCATTTTCGTAAGACAAGTATATTTTAAACAAGTGGTTTATGTGGCTTCAACATGACTGTTGTTAATAAATTTCTCAAAACACAAACGTACTTTTGTACCTTAACTCTATTTTTGAATAACTAGTCCAAACACGCATTCAATTTTGTTTTTTAATTTTTTTTATATTTTTGCACTCAAATTATGAAACTCACCTTTCAATCATTATTTACCTTTTTTCAATAAATAATAAAACCATTAAACAATTATATTTTAATCTACCAACACATCATACACAGAATTTCTTATTTTAAAGCTTTCCTCTTTAAAACCTTTTTTGTATGTACACACAAAAATATTTTGTTCTTCGTATTGTGACTACCCTGCAAATAATATTGGACCACCTTATCCATTTTGACAAAATGGACTACTCCATGGACTGGTCCGATGTAATGCAAGCATGGACCATATCATTGTTAAAAAGTGTTTGTAGTGAGATGACATGCCTTCGTTTTTTAACGACATGCTTTCGTTTTTGAACGACTTCAAAGCTAATCCTCTGGATTTTTTTTTAATGTTTATTTATTTTATAAATACGGAAAAATTACAAACTCCAAATAAACAAAAAGTATATCGATAACTTATTAGTATACAAAGTGCGTTCAAATCGAGGTTCCAATCGAAAAGACAAGATTTGAACGAAATCATCACTACCGAGTTGTAGGTTACATTCCTCTTATTGAGTTTATTTTAGAAGATCTCAAAACATCTTTCCCAATAGATATCCTAAATGTATTGAACATACCTAAACTTTTACCTTAAAGTGTAATCAAGTCATATACAGATACAAAACTTTTAAAACCACAACTAGCCGATGAGCTGATTATATTTGATAAAAGAAATAAACACCTACTAACATCTAAACTTGGGCCTGAACTGTTGCATTGGCAACAAACATGGTAAATATCTGAAAATCTATCAGATTACGTTGTAGATGCTTTATTCTAAGAAAAATATTTCAAATTTTCGTTTTAATGCTCGTCAGTAATGCTACGAGCCAGAGGTTATTTCCTACCTTTCGTCGAATAAAAACATAGTTCAGATCAACAATAACAGAAAATAGAATGTTCTATCTAAATTTGCCTCACAAGGAAATCATAAATTGCTTATTTAAAAAGATTAATTTATTTTAATTTATATCAAACTGATCTTATATTTTATTTAACCTTATTGTTGAGTTTTTTTTTTTAATATAATATACACATATTAAGGGTCCTCATGATATCGCTTAAAATTGCCATTTGTGCAAATGGGCAAACTTGCGAGACTCGTTTCATGAAGAACCTTTTTTAATTTTTGTGTAATTTTAAACAATTAATGTCAGTTTGTAAGAAATGTCTATAAAAAAAAATAAACTAAAAAAGAAAATTCAAAAATATCAAATCAAAAGTTGAAATTTGTGATTAATATGTGAAATTTGTTTTTAAAAACGCACAAAGAAAGCAAAAAGACAAATTTGCTTGGATTTTTCAGTGAAAACGACGTTAAAAGCACTAAAAAATCTGTATGTATAAATGCACAATTGAACAGCGCAAGTTTACGAGTCAAAATTGTTGGGCAAATTTACCAAGTTTGTGTAAATGAATTCTCATACAATTTTTGACAGTTCATTTACGAGGGCGTAAAAATGCACAGTTTGCACAGATTACGAGACTTATAAACGATATCATGAGGACCCTTATTGTTTTTAAAAAACTTTTAAGAACAAACTTTTTACTTTTTTGTATCATACATAATATTTGAATATTTCCATTTAAAATATATTTATACGGCGAAATATTTTATATTTTGCGCATTGTTATATTATAAAGTTACCACTGGTTAAATATTTTTGAGTATAACTTGAAATTATATTAATACAGCGATGCATTTAAATATATAATGTTGGTTGATAATTTAATATTTCTAGATTTTCTGTTAGCTTGTGTTTTAAATTATGCATATTTATGACTTATATATTAGTATTTTTAAACCCTGGTTACTGCAAAAACCAAAATAAAAATGCCGCCACGAAAATTTTTATTTACGCCGTAAAATAGTTTAGCCATCTTAACATATTTTTCTTTTAATTCAAAGATACCAATTCAGGATATTAAATTAAAACGGTTTTTATATATATTTACATGACTTTTACAGAAGCAACGTTAAAAAGGTAACACAAGACATGTATGTATTTTGCAGTGGGAAATTTGACATGTCAGATGACAAAAACATGTCGTGTACGGTCGCCTTTATATGGTGTATCCCGATAATATTTAGCACAAATAACTGTTACATGAATCTTAACCTCATAATATGACTTTATTTTGGTGAACCCAGAATAAAGTTTATTTTAATGCAGATGTTAAATTGTGGAACATTTTTCCATATTTTCTTTTTTCGGGCATATTTTTTTAAGAATTTTTAGTGCATATTTTTTGTTTATTAATATGTTAATTTAGTTGCATTACTTCTTGTGTTGTTGTCAAATAGTAATGAGGCAATTAAACGAATGAAATTAAGGTATAATTTTGTTTTTGGAGTTTAATTTTTAAGGCAATTACCCGAATTATGTAATTAAGCGTATGGCAATAAAACGTGGATTTTTGAAAAATGGAAGAAAAAAAAACGGGGATTTAAAACTCAAGGTAAATAACCGTGAAAGGCATTTAAGCGTGGGGTAATTAACCGGGTTATACTGTATTTGCATTTCAGTCAAATCATCTTTTTTAAAAACACAAATAACGGTTATTTTGGAATATCTCAAAAACTGTTTTACTTTTGAGAATTCGGATTCAGCGGACTATGTTGAAAATTTGTGACGTAGTGTAGTTACAACGGGCAAAGTTTCTATACAATAGTCAAAGAAATGGAAAAAGGTATCTTGCACGCTCAGAAGTTTTTTACTAAATGGAAAATTAAACTAAACAAAACAAAAACTCAATACATAATATTTCCTCTCAACAAGTCACCAAGCTGCTTTTCCTCTATTTTTTGATGGAACAATAATTCCTTTAAATAAAACAATAAAGTTAGTAATTTATCAAAATTGACTTTTCGTACCTTTCCGACTTTTTCATATTTGGCCTATTCGAAAATTTACAGTTATTTTTTTTGTTGTTGAAGAAAATCGCCAATTAGACCCTCCAAACCTCAAAATGTGACTTAACAATGTGAGGGTCAAAATTATAGCTAATTGTGGCACACAATAAAAGTTTGGTCACGCAAAGCAAAAAGAGGCTGTTGTTTGTTTTACTGGGGGGGGACAGTGGATTTACATCCATGCACTGGGGGCGGATGTACATCCTCCAACTTGGTTTATTTTTCGTTACAGATAATCCGGAGGTCGATGGGGTACAGGAGGTGGAACTAAGTCAGGGGTAGGTGGAGGGTCATACTGACTAGCAGGGTTAATCGAGTAGTCAACAGAGTGGCGTCAGCAGAGGAGAAGCGACAGAGAGGCGTTAGCAGAGAAGTGTTAACAGAGAGTTGTCAGCAGAGAAGAGAAGTCAAAGAGCGGGAGATAATGAAAGCAGATGCAATACAGCAGGCAGTGTGGCGAGAGTTTACCGCTAGCGGTTCAAACCAAAGTAGAAATGTAGCAGCTTCAAAACAACATTTGTGTACTGATACGCGAGTATAAAAGGAGGAGTATAAAAATAATAGGGGCTTGGTTTTTTTTTTGGACGGCAAAGTGAGACGTTGTAACAGAGCCGGTAAGAATAAGTTTTCTTAAAAAAATAAAGTGGAAAAAATACACAGTGCTATTAATGAAGTAGGGGATTGGTAACACCAATTCCGTGATAGTAAAGAACAGGTACTGGTTTTACAACCAGTAAAGTGAGGAGGATTTACATCCGACTTATCTGGACTAGGATTAACATCCAGTCTGGAAGGAGGCTAGAGCACTGAGTAAGGGCTAAGCGGTAGGCATTTCTGAGGTTACACCCAGAAAACAGAGGGTCCTAGAGTAGTCTTGGATTTACATCCAAGTTGAACGAAGGGTAGGAGGTAGAGGGCAGGAGTGGTAGGGCACTGGCTCTGATTACAACAAGCGCTCTACGAGGCGGCAGGAGCTTCCCTGGAAATCTTGGTGTGAACAGAAACAAACCATCGAAAGTGTGTTAAAGAGAAAAAAACAATAAATAAAGAAGCAAACCCAGTAAAGTTTAAATAAGTGTTTTCTTTCCCGTAAACAAAATTTATGTAACGGACCCTGGACGCGACTGAGTCGTACCCCAGCTTCAAACCCGGAGTAACCGGAGGTTCTTTACATTGGCGCCCGAGCAGGGACCCGATTTAACAACAGGAAACAAGTGAGATATATTATCATGGTGCGTACGTCGTGGGTTTACACACTCCGGAAGGATGAACTTGTCCAATATTTAGAAGAGTTCGAGGTGGAAACAGGCGGCACTGTAGACGAGATGAGAAAACGGCTGACAATTTTTGTATCTGGCGAACACAAAGAAAACGTTCTTTCCAGGTTAGAAGAGCTGGAGAACAAGCACGGGCGTTGTCCTACACCGACCGGCCCAGGTATGGCCACACAACTTGAGTTACCAACCATACCGTATACGTCAAGGGCGGGACAACAGGCAGCCACAGGCAGTCCGTTGGGCCCGACACCATACAGTACCCCAAATGTGGAAACACCAACACATTTACCATACCCAGCTATGGTGGATATCGTAAGGAAGTGGTCGTTCCGCTATGAGGGTGGAAAAGATCCAATATCGTTTGTTGAGCGAGTGGAAGAGCTTGCAGATGTCTATGGGCTAGACAAGAATATGTTGCCACGTACAATGCCGGAGTTGCTTAAGGACGCGGCGCTTATGTGGTTCCGAAATAACAACCGTCAGTGGCGAACGTGGGGAAGCTTTAAGGACGACTTTTTACAATTTTTTCTCCCGCCCCGTTATTTTGAAAGTCTGGACGACGAGATACGCCGGAGACAACAGAAACCCCGGGAATCTTTCAAAGATTACGTGATTGTGCTGCAGAACATGATGCGACATGCAGGTTACACGCGGGAGCAGCAAGTCGACAGGATTTTTAGAAATTGTCTGGTGGACTATCAACTGTACATCCGAAGGAAAGATTTCAAATCCCTGGCCGAGCTGATCCAATTGGCCGAAGACTTTGAGGTGATTCGAAGCAACCACCCGGAGGTACGCTCTAACCACCAGGACAGCCGCCAAAACCAGCGCCGAGAGGACAGAACGCGCCAGTTAGTACCCACGGAAGAAGCAGCCATTGATCCAACAACAGCTTGTCGAAGATGCGGCCAGGAAGGGCATGGGTATCGGTTTTGTCAGAACGAGAGTGTACTGTTTTGCTGGCAGTGTGGAAGAAGAGGAGTCAGAACCAGGGACTGCTGTCGTAGAGCTGCGGGAAACGCCAATGGACCGCACCAACAGCAAGGGTTGGCAGCGGCCCTCAACAATCAAACCTTGCCCCAGTAAATGTTTTTAGGCAGACAGAAACGAGGTTATTAGCTGCAATACAAATTGGTGGCCAGCACGAGGAGGCTACTATCGATACGGGGGCGTCCAGGAGTTATGTGAGTGAGCAGGTGGCGGAGAAGATAAGAGGGTATGGTGAAGTGATACCCATAGATAGCCAAATCAGCCTGGCAAATGGGTCAACAGTGGAAGTGAGGGAGGTGATACGAGTAAGGGTGAGACTAGGCGGTAGAGAATGCGATATGGAGGTTGGAGTGATGCTTCGTATGCTCGATGATGTGTTACTGGGGTTGGATTTTTTAAGAGCGGTGGGGTTTGAGATGCAGTGTGGTGACCAAAGGGTACAGTTTAAACCCAGTTCGCATCAGGTAATGACGGCCGTGGCGCCGGCAGGCCATATAAAACGAAGCGAGGAGGAAGTAATTAATGCGTTTCTGCAAGAGGAGCTAAATAAGTTTAACGAGGTGAGAGGTCCCACAACTCTAGCTGAACACAAGATAATATTAAAAGATGACAGACCGGTCCGGCAAAGGTATACGCAGCGAAATCCCGAGATGCAACGGAAAATAAATGAAGAAGTAGATGAGCTACTCAGGAATGGGTGCATAGAACCTTCTAAGAGCCCCTACAGTGCACCCATAGTCATGGCCCCAAAGAAGAATGGCACCCTGAGGTTGTGCATAGATTACAGGCAACTCAATGCCAAATCCGTAGCCGATGCGTATCCGTTACCGCGGATAAACGCCATTCTGGATCGCCTTCAGAACGCCAAGTACATAAGCAGTATAGACCTGAAGAACGGTTACTGGCAAATACCAATGGCCGAGGATAGCAAAGAGTACACCGCGTTTACGGTAGCAGGGAAAGTCTTGTTTCAGTGGAAGGTTATGCCGTTCGGTTTAACATCAGCACCAGCAACTTTTCAGAGAACGTTAGACCGGGTAATTGGCGCTGAAATGGAGCCGCACGCATTTGCCTACCTGGATGACATAGTGGTGCTAGGTGGATCTCTAGAGGAGCACATGACGAACTTAAAGGAGGTGTTTAGAAGGCTACGGCAGGCCCGGCTGGTAATAAATAGAGAGAAGTGCAAGTTTTTCCAAAAGGAGATAAAGTACTTAGGCCATGTGGTTAACGAAAACGGCATTAACACTGACCCTGAAAAAATAGCAGCGATTCAAGAGCTTCAACCCCCAAGAAACGTTAGAGAATTACGAAGATGTCTAGGTATAGCCTCGTGGTATAGAAGATTTGTGCCAGGGTTTGCCCAGATTGTTCACCCGCTAACCGCCATGCTCAAGAAGGGAAAACACTTCCGATGGAACCAAGAGCAGCAGGCCGCATTCGAGGTTTTGAAGAAACAGTTAACGGAAGCGCCGGTACTGAAAACCCGATGGAGTGTAGATGGTGGCAGGCAAAGTGTGCTGATGTTCAAAGAGAACCAGGAAAATTTCCCGATTTTTCAATTATGAATGGGCAGCTATATCGTCATCTCCCAACAACTGATCGTGACGAGGAGTGTGCCCCGTGGAAACTATGTGTGCCGTCATTGCAGAGAAAAAGGGTGTTTGAAGAAAATCATGATTCACCAACCGCAGGCCACTTGGGAATCAGGAAAACCATATCCCGGATTACGAGCAAATACTACTGGCCTGGAATGTTTCGAGATATCCGGAGTTATGTAAGACGGTGCCAGATATGTCAAAAACATAAACCCAGTCAGCAGCTTGCCGCAGGACAAATGTTGTCACGTATCGCGGAGGAGCCATGGTCTATTGTGTGCGCCGATTTTGTCGGGCCCCTACCAAGGTCAAGGCATGGGAATTCGATGATGCTCGTGTTTACGGACAAATTTTCTAAATGGTCAGAATTTGTACCCTTACGCCGAGCGACGGGGGAGACTTTAAGGAGGGCTTTTCGGGAGAGAATCTTGGCTAACTTTGGTGTGCCAAAAGTGTTTATCTCCGACAATGGTTCGCAGTTTACCTGCAAGGCGTTCAGAAACTACCTTAAAGAAATGGGAATACAACACCAACTAACGGCCCCGTATACCCCACAAGAAAATCCCACCGAACGAGTAAACCGCACGATAAAAACTATGATCGCACAGTACGCCGGGTCCAACCAGAGGACGTGGGATGAGTTGTTGCCGGAATTACAGCTGGCATTCAACACCGCAAAATCCGACACCACACAGTATAGCGCAGCCTTTCTTGTGCAAGGGAGGGAACCTAGACTCCCCGCCACATTGTATGATGAAGTCACACCGGGTACAGGAACGGAAAACCGAGACCCCCAGGAGAACGCAAGAATGCTTAAGCAAGTTTTTGAGCTGGTGAGAGGGAACCTGGTTAAAGCCGCCAAGGACCAAGCACGTTACTACAACCTCCGTCGTAGAAAGTGGAGTCCGAAAATTGGCGAATTGGTTTTAGTCAAAGAACACCATTTGTCCAGTGCAGTAGATAGTTTTGCTGCTAAATTAGCCCCGAAATTCGAAGGTCCTTATACCATTCATCGAATTATATCCCCGGTGATCGTAGAGGTACGCAAGGACGGCCAAAGGAGTTACCGCACAGCCCATGTCAGTGATCTAAAACTTTATCGAGACAATGAATAGTGTACAAGTGGAAATTAAGGGAAAAACTTTAAGAGAAAACATTAAAAGTGGAAAAAATAAGGAAAAAATTTAAAAAAAAGGTGAACGTTAAAAAAAAAAAAAAATACGAATGAATTCAAGTAAAACGTTAATTAGAAAATAATAATATAGATATTTATGTTTGGAATGAATTAAAAGAAAAAAAAAACTCATGAACATTGAATTAACTAAAAAAAAAAAAACGTCAACATGGGGAAAAAAAACGCTAAAATGGCAACAGTGTTCGATGGTTCGATCAAACCTGCGCGCAACCATAGGGAAAAAAACAACACACACACAATACCTCCTACGGCACGCATTGAATAAGTTTGTTACAAGCAGTGCGCGGACGTGGTAGTTGTCGGCGAGCGATAATAATAAATAAAAAAAAAACTCACAGCCACCAACAACACGTAAACAACTTATAAAAAAATTCAGTGGTTTGGAAAAAAACAAAACAAACAGTAATACAGCAACAGAGGCCAACGGGAAACAATAATAAAATAAAAACAAAAGGAAAAAATAATAAAACAGTGAGTGAGCAGTATAACTGTAGTCCGGCAGCAATCGAAGCAGCAAGGCAAAGTATTGACAGTGAGTAAATAGAAAACCGATACAACAGAATGTGACGGTGCGCGCGCTTCCTGTAAGAAAGGGGGAAGTGTGAGGGTCAAAATTATAGCTAATTGTGGCACACAATAAAAGTTTGGTCACGCAAAGCAAAAAGAGGCTGTTGTTTGTTTTACTGGGGGGGACAGTGGATTTACATCCATGCACTGGGGGCGGATGTACATCCTCCAACTTGGTTTATTTTTCGTTACAGATAATCCGGAGGTCGATGGGGTACAGGAGGTGGAACTAAGTCAGGGGTAGGTGGAGGGTCATACTGACTAGCAGGGTTAATCGAGTAGTCAACAGAGTGGCGTCAGCAGAGGAGAAGCGACAGAGAGGCGTTAGCAGAGAAGTGTTAACAGAGAGTTGTCAGCAGAGAAGAGAAGTCAAAGAGCGGGAGATAATGAAAGCAGATGCAATACAGCAGGCAGTGTGGTGAGAGTTTACCGCTAGCGGTTCAAACCAAAGTAGAAATGTAGCAGCTTCAAAACAACATTTGTGTACTGATACGCGAGTATAAAAGGAGGAGTATAAAAATAATAGGGGCTTGGTTTTTTTTTGGACGGCAAAGTGAGACGTTGTAACAGAGCCGGTAAGAATAAGTTTTCTTAAAAAAATAAAGTGGAAAAAATACACAGTGCTATTAATGAAGTAGGGGATTGGTAACACCAATTCCGTGATAGTAAAGAACAGGTACTGGTTTTACAACCAGTAAAGTGAGGAGGATTTACATCCGACTTATCTGGACTAGGATTAACATCCAGTCTGGAAGGAGGCTAGAGCACTGAGTAAGGGCTAAGCGGTAGGCATTTCTGAGGTTACACCCAGAAAACAGAGGGTCCTAGAGTAGTCTTGGATTTACATCCAAGTTGAACGAAGGGTAGGAGGTAGGGGGCAGGAGTGGTAGGGCACTGGCTCTGATTACAACAAGCGCTCTACGAGGCGGCAGGAGCTTCCCTGGAAATCTTGGTGTGAACAGAAACAAACCATCGAAAGTGTGTTAAAGAGAAAAAAACAATAAATAAAGAAGCAAACCCAGTAAAGTTTAAATAAGTGTTTTCTTTCCCGTAAACAAAATTTATGTAACGGACCCTGGACGCGACTGAGTCGTACCCCAGCTTCAAACCCGGAGTAACCGGAGGTTCTTTACAACAATGTTCTACAATTTTGTTTAGAACGGAAGTTTCTTTATTTTTTGTAAAAATATCAACCTCGAAAATTTTCAAATATGTAATTCCAAATTGGTATAGTTTTTTTAACAAATACTGAATAAGTGCCACCTTGCAGTGGCGCTTTAAAACAACTGGTAAAGCAGTTAAAAAGATCATTTTACAAGACACAGAAAGGTTTTACTTATGAAAATCGAGTAAATAATTTGGAAACTAGAAGCAAAAGTATATAAATAAAACCTAAACATCCCATAATAAAAAAACGTAAACATGTATGTATTAGACCGGCCCTTATTTTAATTTGTTTGAATTTCTATCACGGCAAGCGCTTAAAATATGACATTTGGCATCAAAAAACACCAAAAAAATTCGAGCAGGATTGGTCTATTCTTACCCGTTCCTCAAAGCTGCTTTTTAATTTCACTTGACTGTTCTACGTAGCATATGTATGTCAGTAACTTTGTGTAGCCCTTGAAACCAATCGCGTAGGCCAACTTGAATGATTTTTATGTCAATCGGTTTGCCTTAAACTTGAAAGTGTCACTAAATTTAGAGAAGTATACAAAATATGGCGTTAAACGCTATTGTTTAAAAAGTAAACCTGTCCTCATTGGGGTATCATTAAATGGATATTTAAAAACCGCTCTCCATTTAAAGTCTTTAAAGGTACAAAGTTAATAAGCAACTAAAAAGCTGAAAAAAGTGAACTTTTTGAACAAAACAAAGAATAGTTTACCTAACATACGTAAATGAATTCAGAAATTACATTAAGCCTTTAGAATCCCATAAAACCTAGAACGTGAAGTAATTTTAAATTCCTGTCTTGATAATTTGAAGCAAAATCATAGTTGAAGATTTTGAAAAGAACTTAAACTGTTAGTCACTAGTTTTCTTGGAGGTACAGTGCCAAGTTTTAAAACCTTTTGAATACCTGTTGCAACTTCTAATGCTAGATGGATAACAAGAGCGATTTATTCACATAAAATGTATTTGTTCCGTGATCAATTCAATATGACAAGACAAGAGTTAAACGGTATAACAACAATATTTACGCACAACTAATTGTCTGTGTGGTTGTTGTTATATTTTTGCACTTTTGCTTTTTAGCAAGGGTGCAACTTGTGACGTGAATACCCCCAATGTATGCATTTCATAATTGGTACATATCCTAAAAAAAGTAAAATTTTTGTTGCCAATACTTTTAAATAAATACTCAAACATGTACATATTGATGAATATTTGTTAAACTTTTAATTGTTTAATGATGATAGTATACTAATAAATACAAAAATATTAGTAATTTGTTTTGGTTTTATAAAATACTTAAAAATTAAAAAAAAACAACGCTCTTCACAAAATTGGTTCAAAGTCTCGCAATTTGTGCAAACTACCAATTTTTAAGCCCTCGCAAAATTCATTTTCACAAATATTGTAAACTTGCCCAACAATTTTCGCTAGTAAACTTGCGACGTTCAGTTATGCATTTATTAAAATATATCCTTTATGTTTGCCGATTTCCAAGAAATTCAAGTGTTAACATATCACGAACAACAACTTCTTCGAACTATTCGAGCCAAGAATTTTTTTTTTTTTTTCTCTCATTATTTTTTTTTTTTTATTGAATCTTCATATTTTAAATATGAACTAACAATAATTAATCAAATCTTAACCTAATACGTTATTTTATGTCCTGCCAGTGCCAGACAAAAATTTTCTTCATCACGGGTTCTGTTCACTTATATAGGTGTTTAACGCTCATCTAATTGGGTAAGTGCTGCAGTGTCTCTTCTTCTTAAGCGAGTGTGGCCGCCACATTTCGAGCTAGTGGATTTGGGTGTTGTTCAAGCCTTTTTAAATATTTTACTGCATATTTTGTAATCATAGTTTTTACTAAAGGAAAATTGAGATCCTTGTGAATATTTGAGTTTTTAACATACCAAGGGGCAGCTGTGATTATTCGAAGAAGTTTATTTTGGCGCCTTTGAATTTTTTCGATATTAGAGGCCGAGGCAGTGCCCCATAGTTGAATACCGTAGCACCAGATTGGCTTTAAGATGGAGTTGTAAAGTAAAAGTTTGCAGTCGAGACTTAGGACAGAGTTTCTTCCAATAAGCCAATGAATTTGGATGGCTTTTAGTTTCATTTGAGATAATTTTGCCTCTATATGGCTTTTCCACGTTAAACGGCGATCTAGATGAATACCGAGGTATTTTACATGCGAATTTTGAGGCACTAAATGATTATTGATTTTAATAGGGGGGCATGTTTCCCGACGCAAGGTAAATGTTACATGTACGCATTTTTGCTCATTGACCTTTATCCTCCATTGCTTCAGCCACAGTTCGAGTTGAAATATATGATCCTGTAGGTATCGAGATGCTTCTTGACTGTTTTCGTGCATGCTTAGAAAAGCTGTGTCATCAGCAAATGTTGAAGTTTGGGTGTAGTTGTTTATTGGCATATCCGAAGTATATATTAAGTATAAAAGTGGGCCTAGGATGCTTCCCTGAGGGACTCCAGCTTCAATTGGTTGAGGAGAGCTTAAATAATCACCTTTTTTAATAATAAACTTTCGACCGACTAAGTAGCTTTCTAACAGCTTGTGTGTGTTTACTGGTAAGTTTAGCTTCAATTTATGTAATAAGCCTTCATGCCAGACTTTGTCAAAAGCTTGAGAAACATCGATGAAGAGAGCGGAACAATATTTTCTTTCTTCAAAGGCTTTTCTTATTGCGTTTACTATACGATGGGTTTGCTCAATTGTGCTGTGTTCTCTTCTAAAGCCGAATTGGTGGTTAGGAATACATCTGTTTTCATTTAGAATTGGGGTTAATTTTGACGCTAACAGCTTCTCAAACAGCTTTGATATATTTGAAAGTAAACTTATAGGCCTATATGACTCAACTTTTGTGTGATCCTTTCCTGGTTTAGGTATCATGATGACTAAGGAAATCTTCCACTTTTGAGGATAGTATTCCAGGCGTAAAATAGCATTAAAAATTAAAAGAATAATTCTCCTTGCTATGCTGGGTAGCTCCAAAAGCATTTTGTTGCTGATCTTATCAAAACCAGGAGCCTTCTTGGGGTTTAAATCACAAATAGCCTTTTCGATTTCTCTTATCTCAAATCTTAGGGGAACAGCTGCTCTAGCAGCAACAGGTGGTAACTCGACCGCCATATCGTGAGATATGTTAGGGGTAAATACGTGTTTTAAATGATTAACAAACAGATTTCCTTTTTCAACATCATTTCTTGCCCAACTTCCATTCAAGTTTCTTAATGGCGGATTAGCGACAACTGGCCTTTTGAGATTTCTAGCTGCACGCCATAATGAGAAGTCTGATTGTGGAGTTGCATCAAGTTCCTTAAGATATTTTTCCAGAGAAGCCGTTCTCTGAGTCTGCAGTAACTTTCTCAGCCTTTTTTTACAGTCTTTTAGTAAGTTCTTAAGTTGAGGGGATCTGTGCAATTGCCACTCTCTACGAGCTCTCCTTTTTTCAGACAAGAGACGCTCGACATCTGAGGAATATATTTTATTATTTTTGGTTTTTTTGGGGGCAATGCTGGAATGTTGAACAGCTAGTTTTAGAAAACTGTCAAAATTGACAATAGAGCGATCTATATACTCCGGTGTGCTAAGCGGAATATTTTCTGTGCAATGGGTACTGAGATATTTTTTATATTTTATCCAATTTATATGTGTAGCTGACGTCGCTATGTGACCAGAGGGAGATTCAATTCTATTGGTGTTTTTTATAGTAACAATTGTAGGTGTGTGATCAGAGGATAATTCTATGGAAGCTTCAACGTAAATCGTTTCTGTGGGGATGTTTTCAACCACGCCAAAATCGATGACATCTGGAATTTTTTGCGGATCAGCAGGCCAATATGTTGGTTGGCCGCTCGCGACAACATTTAAATTCATTTTAGAGATTGTATTAAACAAAACACGACCCTTTGGTGTTATAAGTCGTGACCCCCAGAAGGTATGTTTTGCGTTGTAATCGCCAGCAGCCAGGAAACAGGGCCCCAGTGACTTATAATATTTGTAATATTGGCTTTCTGATATTGCAAATCTAGGTGGTGAATAAAGAGATGAAATAACTATGCTTCGATTTAGCTCTTCGACACAAATGTTCGTAGCTTGGAGATAATCTTCACGATGATCACACATTGGGTAGTGTTTAATTCGGTTTTTTATTAATATAGCAGAACCTCCACAAGCTCTATCTCGAGGGTCCTTGGTATCATATAGAGTATAACCATTAATTTTAAACGTATTTCTTGAGGTCAAATGAGTTTCAGAAACCATCATGACATCAATTTGTTTATTTTTAAGAAAGTATTCTAATTCATTTTTATGTTGGCGGATGCCGTTTGCGTTCCAAAAACAAATTTTTAAACAATTCATGGCTTGTTAAGAATAGCTTGCAATAACATCGATTGCATTCTAAGAATTTCCTGCATCATATTACCCATTGTGTTTGTAAAATTATTTACTGTTTGCACTAATGTTTCCATGGTTTTTTCTAGACGACTTAGATAAGAAACTGGAGTTTCGTCATTACTTGACGAAGCGCCTTGCATTGGTACATTGTTTGATTTTAAAACGTTAGCATAAGAGGTTCTGTTACTACTAGGCTGCGGAGCCTGAAGATCATTACTGTTTACTTGATTCGTTACCTGCATTTGAGGGGGATTAGTTTTCGGTCCAGCCGACTGCTTGACGATAGTATATACAGGGCATCCTCTATAATTGGCAGTGTGATTACCACCACAGTTGCTGCATTTTTTTACGTTGGGGTCGGTTTTAGACTTATCGCAAAGAAGGGGGTAAATAGCAGTATGCCTTAGTATGGCCAAATTCTTGGCAGTTCAAACATTGAACGGGACCACCTCTTTTGTGCGGCTCCTCTATAGTTACCTTTCTGTACAGAATGTATTTTAAATCATAGATGGGATGCGTTTCATTTTTTTTAAGCTTAACGTCGCCGGGTTCAAACTCTACTCGAAAAAGTGGTTGTGGAATTTTTTCTCTATTTTTAATGTTTACTACATGTTTTACCTTGAAGCCTTTTTCTTCTAGGAATGTTTTGACCTCTTCTGGGTCCACACATGAGTCAATACCCTTAATCACTACCTGAAGACCTTTACTGCTTTTCAGTTGGTATGTATAAAAGTTTTTTTTTAGTGCTTCAAAGTTGTTTATTACTTTGCGAAAATCATTCTCATGATTGACTTGTATTTTAGTCTCGTTTATACTACCACGCTTGATAGCCGCTAGCCAAGAATGATAGAAATAAGATTACGACATCAGGCAGATATAAAAATTTTTACTGCGCATGTAGGAACTGTGACGTCACACAACCTTCGTTCTCATTGGCTAATAATTTTTAGCTTTCAAACTGTAATGTTTATGTGCAAACATGACAGTTGGACACTTTATTATTTTTCTATTTAAATTATTTGAAAACTCAAAATTTTTTTTTGAAGTTACTTTTTTCTTAATAATTGTATTTTGGACTTACATAAATATATATTATAGCTATGTAAGCTATAGTTAAAAATATGGACATTTAATTAAAAGCACGCAACACGTTAGTTTTTCGCACTATTTCTCCCTTTTTGTTTTTGCGGTTAATTTGTTTGCATTTGCCCACTGCACACTTTATGTGTGTTCTCTTTTCTGCTCTCTTCTATTTTTATTTATTTTTTATTTTTCCTTATTTGACTACTTTTAACATTTGAACACTTTTAAAAATTTTATTTATTGTAATAATATTTTTAACATAAATTATTAAGCAAAATTCTTAATTTTTTGACAATTGATATAATATTGTTACGTTACTGCCTTTCAATAACGTTTTGGTTTATTTCATTTATAATAAACCGTTTCGAGTTCTTTATTGCAACTTTAATAAAAAAAATAAAACACAAACACTTTAAACACTATTTACAATTTATTTAACTCTATTTAGTACTAAGTCTTTTTAACAACCGTAATTTATAGCTTTTATTCACAACCAACTATAATTTTCTCAGCGTTATGCGTTATTGACAAACTCTGAACTAAGAATGATCTTGTTCTGCTACTCGCCGCTAGTATTTATACTGCAATTTGGTTGTCTAGAATATTCGAAATGTTTTTCGAAGGTTCGAGGCTTTTTTTTTATTCACCACACTTTAATTTGATTTATGGTAGCACTTATGTTTACATAATTTTACCTCTTATACTGAAGAAGCTTTTTTAACGGTCATTTCTAGGGCTTTCTGCACATTGGGATTGAAGTGTACTAAATTATAACAAAAACGATGTAAACTAATAAAATTACTTATGAATACAAGTTAACTAATAAATACAAGATAACTAATAAATTCAACTAATTCTTAACTAATAACTACAACTAATTCTTAACTAAAGTTACTTTCGTAACAATATTATTTATTTGAACTCTCTAAGTAAATTAGTTGCAGGGTTGCCAACTTACACGTAATACATAAATTTTTTGTAAGAAATTACGATTTTCACATATAAAAGAGACTTGGCAATCTTTACAAGGGAACTACTACGTCATCAAACGGTAAAACTTGCGAAAGGCGTAATCTTAATTTCTATCATTTTTGATCCGAGCAATCTAGAATTTTGGCTTTCTTTAGTAAGGTGACCATACCATATATTTTAACTGGCTGTCATCTATAAAATTTGTGTCCTCTTTTTGTCATCTTATTTTATAATCAGTCATCTTTATTTTTAAAAGCATGATCCATATTTGTTTTTGTTTTTATAAATTAAAATAAATTTTATTTCTCGACAGTCACCGGTTTTTTCTGTCAAATCGTATGGGAAATGTAGTGACATGCTTGTTCTGTTCATACTCCTACTGAACTCATACAATTTTTAAGTTTCGTTATTTTTTTATACATTTTACTTATTTATAAGTAAATGAAAATTGTTATATATCGTCGGCTTAATATGCAAATCTGCTAACTCCCTTTCAGCACATTTTACAGAAGAGCCAAAAAACTGTTTATATGTATGTTTGCTTAAGAGAAAAACTAAAAGTGTAGTTAGTTTTATACTCTTCAAGACTCAAATTAAAGAAAAACTACATGCTGGTCGACGAGGCGTCAATTACCTTAAAAAGTGGATTTTTTCAGGTTTTTATATAAAGCCGACGACATGTTATTTTTTTTAATTTACTTTACATATAAATATAAATATGTGAATGAAAATTTTTGTGTAAAATATATAAAAAATCTTGAAGTCAAATAAATTTTTTACTTCATTTTTTATTTATCTGTATTTTCATACAACAATGCTTACATCGTACAATTATGGTATGGATCTAGAAGAAGTTATGGTAATACAACTTAATACAATTTAATTTAAAAAGATTTATGACAAATTTTAAAGTAGAGTTGTGTCGGTCATGAACGAACTAGTTCAATTGAACGGATCAGTCAGATGAACGTTGAACGGCCGTTCAGTTATCGTTCAATTTCGTTCAATCATTCAATTCGGCCTTTTTTGTCAGTCGGCCACTTGTTTACCGAACATCTGGTTGAAAAGAAACAACAAAATTATTGTGGTGTATATGTGATGCCAGACTTGACAACCCTGATCGTATTATGAAATTGTGTAAAGCAATGTGGCAATGTGTAAATGAAATATGTATATTAATATTTCATTTACTCATTGCCACATTGCTTTACCTAGCATTTACACGTGAAAGTAATTTCATGAAAGTCGCAATACACTCACACTTTTTCACTAACACATTTACATTTTTTTACTTTCAGCCCAACTTTCAGCTAGCTTTCAATGAAAATTTGAAGAAAGCGATTTTTTGACAATTTCATGAAAACAAATGACAATAAACTAAGCAGTGTTGCCTTTTTAAAATTTGAATTTGAAATTTCAGGATTGTGTTAAATTGCAGTTACAAAAGCAACTTGTTTTGGACGTATATATAAAGAATTTTAATATATTTTTTTAACTACAGTTATTTGTAACACAACTATTCTAATTAAAGTGTATAAATATCGGGAAAATAAATAAAAATAAATATTAATTGGAACGAATGCCTAAAGTTCGGCGTGAGTATTTGTCTTGGCAACTCTGAAAATAAAAATAAGCAAAACAATAAAAATGGAGGCAAAATTAAGTAACAAAGAAATTATAAGATTAATAAATTTGTACCGATCCCACCCCATTTTGTGGGATATGAACCACAAATCCTACATAAGTAACGACATTAAAAAAAATCTTATGAAGCTATTGCAGATGAAATGTGTTTGGACGTTGAAGTCATCAAGAAAAAGATCCGGTCGCTGCGTATTACATACACCGGGGAAAAACGAAAAACAAATTTTAAAAAGTCTGGTTCCAGTGCGGAAGATAAGTACATCTCTTCATTGTTCTGGTACAATGAGATGAGTTTTTTGGACAGTTCCATTATTACCAGAAAAACTATGGACAATTCAGCAGAGGTAAGTTTACATGATATACTTACATGTTCCAATAAATATCTATGTATGGCTGACTTCTTAAGCGCAATGTTGCAATGCAACACGGAAAGGAATACCTTCAGAACCTCCACTTCTTTTCTTGCCTTGAGTTTATTGTTGCTTGGTGGCCGTATTCGCTGCACAACGGTTGCAAATTTGTGCATTGTTTTTATTTGTTATGCCTTTTCAACGCACTTGTTTTTAGTGATGATTTGAACACAATGTTAAAGAAGTCATCCTATGTATCTATGTACATATGTGTAAAATACCTTCAATATGGCGGTGGAATAATTATGCTTTTCTCTAGAAGTCTTGAAAGTTAATGGTGTATACCCTTCACCGAAGGTAAAAATGGATATGTACATATATACTTAAGTTTGTTATTTCGTTTGTAATTTCTAAAATATTGATCCTAGACTCTATAAAGTGCAGTCTGTCAAGGATATGTTTAGACATAGTGAAAATAGGTGGCATGTCATAACGTCCAGTGTCACTGTGTCCATGGACACTGCGACGCTCAAAAAATTGTCATAATGTCAATGGACACTACGGCACATTTGAAAATGTCATTATGTGCGTGGGCATTAAAACAATTTGCAAATGGACATTATGTCATTTTAAACATGTCATAGAGTCCATAATTACAAAAGAAGTTAAATACCAAAAAAAACTACATACAATACATAGCGCAAGGATACCGGCTGCTCTAACTAAAGCGTCTCTGAATAGTCGGCCAGTCGCAAAGATTTTCTCCTCTATGGTATAACAAATACCAGCTTTGCAATGTTTATAAGAAGTAGTTAGGTAATTGCTGCTACGTTACTCAAATAGTAGCGAAGAAGTCTAATATTTACTAAAAATCGTTAAAGCTGTAAAGAAGCAAAAAAACTTACAGTAAAAAGCGCACATGTCAAAAATTTGCGAAAAAATAAAAATTGGAAGCCAGCTCTAAATTTAATTTGAATAGCTAATCGGTTAAAAACCAGAATCGAAAGTGATTTCGTTTTATGTGAAGCAAGATACGAAATCACTTCCACTTTCGATCGGAATTGATTTCTGTGGCAGGCCTGTACATGCCCCTTTTGTATTTTAGGTGACGATATGTACATGGTTATAAACATATCGTTACCTAAAACGCAAAAGGCCCTAACTAACTAATAATTAAAAATCGACTTTTTTAATAAATCTGATGAACTACATCGACATTAGGGAATGGTAAATCGATTTCGATTCCAATCAAAAATCGATTTTCTGGTAAAAATAATCGATTTTTTTAAATCGAATTTGCTTATGCTATTTTATACTGAAATCGATTATTGGGCTTTTAAAATCGATTTTTTTATTGTTATCAAAATTTTGGTAGTTTTTAATTTTAATCTTAATTAAATCCATAAATTATCAATTCCGATCAAAAGTGATTTCGTTTTATGTGAAGCAAGAAACGAAATCACTTTCGATCGGAATTGATTTATGGGACTGGCCTGATTTACTACACAAGAACACAATTTTAATATGTAAAATGTACATACATACATATCGTACTTGTCCCTCTTAAGGTCATCTCAAAACTTACACATTTTCACTTTTTGCAAGAAAATTAAAATTAGAGTCATGTTTACCCACTGTAAAAATCTTAGTTCAATTTCTCCAGTATATTGCCAAAAAAAATGCTGGTGATCCCTCTTTGTGGTATAAAGAATAAGTTTGCAAATTAATCTTAAATGAGTTTGAAATCGATTTTGAGGTTCGATTAATCGATTTCAAAAACCGAAATAAAAAAAGTCGATCGAAAAATCGAAAATCGATTTTGGAATTCATTTACCATTCCCTAATCGACACTAACGTCCACAATAAATTTTGAAATCTTTCAACCAAAATTAGCGATTTAATTAACAAAAAACAAACGGCCCTATCTACAAAAGATTATATGATACGCACTAAAAGACCTTACTAACAGTTTGCATAGTATGCAACATTGTCAATTGTCAAAACAACTGGTAGGTTTTACAAGAAAAATAAATTATAAATAGTTTAAGGCAATTTATCGATTAACATTTTTAATAGTAATTTGCTTCTCCTGTAAAATTTTCAAAATGTTAGATAGGGCGTTTTGCGTTTTAGGTAACGATATATAGCCTATTTCCGAAGAAAGAACTCTTTCGAACAATTACATTTAAAACAAAAACAAATTGTAAAAACTTGGTTTTTGTTTTAAATGTAGCTATACGAAATAAAGAATTTTTACCATGGACGACTAATTTATTAATACATGTTTTTCTTACATATTTATAGTTTTCATTTTACAAAGTTTTTTGCTTCTCCTGTAAAATTATATTTATGTTAGTTACGCCTCTTTGCATTTTAGCTAACGATATTATACTTATTATGTAAGTGTTTGCAAAATTAGGTTTGTATTAAATTGATACAAATCAAAATAACATATCTATTGATAAATAAAAAAATAACGAGAAAATTTTGCAGTTTCAATACGGTTTATTTTGGTTTATTAAACATTTTTCACATTTATTTTGCTCCATTGGAAATCAACATTTCCATCTGTCACCAAAGATCTTGAAACTTCGTCCCTTATCCTACAGGCATATTTGTATGACTTATTCTGCTGATGACCAATGGATGAAAACGTTGCCGGGGTGTTTTCAAGCACAATGTCTGACGTTATGGGCTTGGCTCTTGTAATTGTTAGAAAATTATGTAAGACACACGTAGTCATTACAATAAGGTCAACTGTTGATGTTTGGACCTCAATTGGTCTATTAAAAATGCCAAATCTTTTAGCCAACCTTCCAAAAGCGCACTCCACTACCATTCTTGCTCGACACAGTCGGTAATTAAATATTTTTTGTGTGATATTTAATTTTAACGACCTACTATATGGCTTTAAAAGGTGCTCATCTAAAGAAAACGCATCATCACCAATGAAATAATACGGCATTTTATTTCCCCGACCAGTGACAAACTCCGTACTTGTTCGGATATTTAAGTCTCCGTTTTGCAAACCATTATATAAGTACGAGTCTTGATATATGGTATTATCAGATGCTTTACCATTTGAGCCAACGACCACAAACGAGAAACGGCAATGCGCATCCACAGCCGCAAAAAGAACGATGCTATAGAATCCCTTAAAGTTGTAGAATTGGGATCCACTATTTGCAGGGGCCTTCATTCGGATGTGTTTTCCGTCTAAAGCTCCTAGCACACGGGGAAATTGCCATAAGTCTTTGAATTCATTAGCGATGTTCTTCCACTCCTCTTCAGTATCTGGTACCTGCAAAAAAGTTTATTTACATATATACATACATAAGTATTTATTTATTATTTTGTTTATAAATTTTATTTTATTATTTTTCAGAACAATTTAAATTCAAGAACACTTTGAAAATAGTACTCCTAAACGTTTAGAAAGTAGTACCCCTAAAACGGATTCTTCAAATAAGATTGATAAAGCCTTGGAAAAACTTCTCGATGAAAATGAAAGTGAATTTGTGGCATTTGGTAACAGCGTTGCCCAACAATTACAAAAGGTACCCGTAGAAATTGGTTACGAGCTAATGGGTGATATTCAAAACACAATTACACAGCGAAAAATAAAATACGTCCTTGAAAATCGTACTCCCACAGTAAATTCATCACCGCAAGCATCTAACATCATGTATAGTTCTACACCTACTTGTTCGAACATATTAAGCTTAGCAGTAGCAAATGCTGAAGTTGATTTAGATAGTGAATATGAATTTGAAACTGTGGAATGAAGCAAAAACAATTCTAAAAATTTTGTTTTTGTTTTAAATGTATTTGTACGAAAGAAAGAATTCTTTCGCACATCGGAAATAGGCTATATATTGCTTTGTTTTTTATTAATTTTTTTAACAAGTTTATAAAATCAAAATTTTACTCAAGTAGCAAGAAAATTAAAGAAGGTTAACTCTAAAAATTTTTAAAAAAGCGAAAGTGCAAATAAGAGTTAAGCCTACCAAACAAAATTAATAACTATAAGTGTTGATCGACCTTTTTTTTTTGTTTTTTTTTTTTGATTACTCTCAATAGTTTATATAGTTTCCTATATGCAGGCTTTCAAGGTCATTAATTTAATGTAAATAAAAGATTATTTATTTCATTCTCAATAAAATCCGACGTTTCGTTGGTATTCTTTCCAACTTCTTCAGGGATTGAGTTTTTATTAAAATCTGGCAACATTGTAAAAACAAAAATTAAAAAGTAGTCAATAATAACAATAATTATAATCTTAATTTTTGACAAATAATAACTGCTTGTTTAAAGATGTCGAAAGAGTTATGTGCGGTTTTCACAATACAAGTGATTGAAAGCGTTGTAAAATTTATATGAAAAGCACTAAAAAAAACTGAGTACTTTTTATATACATTTTTCTACACGGTTAACCACTTGTATTATGAAAACAGCAGATTAATTTTTTTGCACAATTATTTAAAAAAAATCCAAAACTTTAGATTTTGTTTTTAAATGAATTCTTTCTATATAGTTGACATGCGTTAAAAATCTTTAGTTTTCACAAATCTTAAATATTAATGACTGAATTCCTTTAAACTTCCTTTTATCTCCAATATATGTAGTACATATTGGTTTATTAAGCCAAATTCACAATGACAGAAACATTTTCACTTGATGTTTAGAATGAAGCAAAAAAATTTTCACGAAAACACACATTTTCAATCAAGAAACGGTTTAAAAAATTTTCCAGAACAATATTACATATTTATTATTATATTTTAAAACATATTGTTAAAATGTTCATTAAAAATTATTTTTTTTAAAAAATTAATTATCATACTTATAATATCACTGTAGCACATTTTTTAACTTCATAATCTTGAACCAATAGAGACCCCCAAAACCTGAAAGCTTATGATGGTAGTAGAAAAACCCTAGGTGGGTTTTGCATTATTAGCTAAGGTTTTTTTTTAATTCATGTTTGAAGTTTTCGACTGGGGGTGTATTTTAGTACAATTTTCAAAAACATGTACTGATTCTTAAGTCTATATCTCGTGAACTATTCGAGTTATCGCTTGTATCTCTTTTTCAAATTTTAAGCTCTTCATCAGATCTAAAAATTTTACCTTAAGATAAAATCGAAAAAAACAACAACATCTTACTCAAAACAGCAAAACTGTCAAAAAACTTAGAAAAATTGATGATTTTGAACGTAAAAAATGAAAAATAAGGACACTTCAAATCTTTTTAAATATATATTTAACTTTAGTCGTCGCTTTCGGAGCTAGTCTCATTATCTGAAAACAAGTTTCAGACCGCTTCTCTTGCTTTATTTTCGTATGAAAATACTTTATGGCTAGACCAGCATACTTCCGCAAGCATCGCATCTATTTTTTCCCCTTTGAACCGTTTTTCCATCGGGATGGTTACTTGGTGGAAGCACTCACCTTGCTCATCAGATTCTGATGGCAATTGTTTTTCGAACTCTGCCAAATGATTATTTAAAAAGTGAAGTTTTAATGTCATGGTCACACCGATTGCTTGGAATGATTTAAGCATTTTTTTAAATAAAACTTTCCATTCGTCGTCTCGATTTTTTCCTAAGACTCTTTCTATAACTGCCTTAAGTGCGTCCCAAGCAATTAAGTCGTTTCCGTGCAGAACAGTGTTAAAATCTTCACTTTTAGCAACTTTCGAATGTCTGGTCCATTAAGCACACCTGTTTTAAGCAAAAAAAAAAATGCACTAACAATAAATAAAAATTTGAAGAGATTAGTTCGAACGTGCAATCAAAACAATGCAAATTTTTTGACATTTGATATACATAGTTGGATAACACTCAATGATCAAAAAACTAAAGCCGGTAATGTACTTGTTAACTATTCTCTTAAAATTTTTATTCTCTTAATTTTTTTTTTTTTTTTTTTTGCTTAAAACAGGTGTGCAAGCGAAACGGTCGGGAACACGTTTTCAGATAATGAGACTAGCTCCGAAAGCGACGACTAAAGTTAAATATATATTTAAAAAGATTTGAAGTGTCCTTATTTTCCATTTTTTACGTTCAAAATCATCAATTTTTCTAAGTTTTTTGACAGTTTTGCTGTTTTGAGTAAGATGTTCTTGTTTTTTTCGATTTTATCTTAAGCTAAAATTTTTAGATCTGATGAAGAGCTTAAAATTTGCCGAAGAGATACAAGCGATAACTCGAATAGTTCACGAGATATAGACTTAAGAACCAGTACATGTTTTTGAAAATTGTACTAAAATACACCCCCAGTCGAAAACTTCAAACATGAATTAAAAAAAAACCTTAGCTAATAATGCAAAACCCACCTAGAGTTTTTCTACTATCATCATAAGCTTTCAGATTTTGGGGGTCTCAATTGGTTCAAGATTTTAGTGCTGCACTGTGTATTTTAGGTTTATTAAACAACTTTTCAGAAAATTCGTTTCATAGAATATTCATTTTATAAACCTGAAATATTTTTTATGAATATGGTGGTTAATTTAAAAAAAAAATTAATTTCTAATGAACATTTTAACAATATGTTTTAAAATATAATAATAAATATGTAATATTGTTCTGGAAAAATTTTTCAAGCCGTTTCTTGATTGAAAATGTGTGTTTTCGTGAAAATTTTTTTGCTTCATTCTAAACATCAAGTAAAAATGTTTCCGTCATTGTGAATTTGGCCTAAAAGTATTAAGTTTATTTTATTTTTACATTTATGCAATGGTACCTGAATTTTAACCATAATTATTTTTTTACTTTATTATACTTTGTTTTTAACTGTAGTATCTATATGTATCTATACATAAAAATTTCGTTTTTTCAAAATATAAAAAATAAAAATATGTACAATTTTATGTTTTATTGTTGGCGATATGAAAAAATTGTTATTAGGCATTCCTTTACCTTCGTAAGTGATTACGCAACAATTTGTAATAAATTCACTTCTTCGAAAAATGATTATATTGCAAATTCTAATTTTATATTGCATGCTGGGTGTAAACTATGGAATAGTAAATCGATTCTGAATTCATTCGAAAATGTACTTGTGCGATTTTATACCCGATTGTTGGCTTTTAAAACTGATTTTTTATTGTTACCAAAATTTGGACAATTTTATTTTATATAATAAAACAGATAAAATATGTATGTACCACTACAAATTTATATTTGAGCATACACACATATGTAGGTATACATATACAACGATAGAACCAAAATATTTTGGGAATTATCATAAAACATATCAAGCTTTATTTTCAGTGGGGTAACTAAATCACTTTTTTCAGCTCCATACAAGTTGAGTCGGTCTAATATACATAGGTATACATACATACAATATGCAGTTCGACAAGTTTAAAGTAAAATACATGTGTAGTTTTCGTATTCATCTATTAATGTCCTTGATAACTATTATAACCTTGATAAACAGTGTACAAAACTGTCCTACACGCAGAGAAAAAATATGGTTGGGCATGGTTACGGCAAATACACTATGTTTATTGTAACAATATATTATTGTCGTACACAAATAATTGTTATTTTTATTTAACACTGCCTTTACACATGAAAGTTCTTTAATGAAATTTCTGTATACGTGTTATAAATAAAAATTTCAATGAAATAGACGACTTTCTTGAAAATTTCTTGTTCGATTACACAGGAAAGTGAAAGTTTATTTGAAAAATGTCGTCAAAGCGCAAAGTGGCAAAAATTGTTTAACTTTTAGAGCTAAAAAAAATAGAAATGGAAAACCAAAACAAAAAAAAGAAATTAAAATAAAAAAACAGTAAATAGGAGGCAGTGGGTAAAGCCATTATTAATAAAAAGATGTGAATTCGATGTGGAAGCAAATTTACTGAGAGACCTCCTGTGGGAAGACGACGACAAGGATTTAAATAATTTTTGCAGATTAAACATTCATCAGTTTGAGAAAATTTTAAATCTGGTAAGTAAATTAACTATTATTAAAAACTATTTTTGTGTAATATTTACCTACGTTTGTATGTAATTATCTAGGTTGAGCCCAAAATAATAAAAAGACACACTCTTATGCGGGCACCGATTTCTTCCCGAACCAAGTTGGCAATAACTCTGCGGTACTTGGCCCCAGTGACCTTTCGCATCTTTAGAGTTTTTGGCAAGGGTTTCACGGAGTGCAATCTCTTTATTTATACCAATCGTCCTTCGTTCTATATACAGTATTCCACGGATAATTACCTCGCCAAAAATGCCAATATTTTTGAGTAATTATGCGGGGTAAGCATTTAAACGAATACGCTTAAATACCTCGTTGAGGTAATTATAAGAATACGTTTAACTACCTCATTGAGGTAATTAAGCGAATACGTTTAAATACCACAGTGAGGTAATTAAACGTATTTATTTACAAGATACCTTAACTTTGATGTATGAAAAAAAGTTGACAGGAATTTTTACATGTATCAGCTAAATCTAAAGAGATAACAATAAAAAGCAATGGGATAGCTGTATTTTTAACTGTAATGCTTTTTGAGAAGTTTTGTCATATCCTACTAACAAAAGCGTACTCATACATATTTACAAACTTATGATCAGGGAAACCGTAAATACGGAATTGCATGGTTTTTCTTGTGCGACCAATGAAGACAGCAACAATATACATATTTATCCGTTTAGAGCTTGTTATGAATTTTGGTATTGATCTGTTTGTGAATAATTTGCATATTTTAGCTATTGCTGCATTTTTATTGCATATATCACGTTTTTAAAGCATATTTTTATACATGGTCAGCAAATATAAAAAATTCCTTAAAATTCTGGTTAACAGATGAATTTTCTGTTGCTTTAATTTTGCCATCTACATTTAATTTCACTCTACAATTGTAAGTCAAAGAAAGTTTTTGTAAAGATAAATGTTTTTCAACACTTTTAATTTTTATTTATATGCAAAAATTAAGAAAAAAGCCATTATATAAATGTTTGTCCGTCCATCTGGCTGGTCGTCTGTCCATGTTAACCTTGTGCGGAAAGTAAAAGTAGCCGTTATTAGATAATTTGATAAAATTTGGTAAATAAGTTTTAATTGTCATAAGAACGAAACCTATGTAAATTGTGAGAATCGGTCTATTATATCACATAGTCCCCATGCAAACTTCTTTCTTTTTGTCCATAAACCATTTAATCATGTTCGCATTAAGATTAAATTTGGCCCAAAATATCTTACAGCAAATTAACTATTGTTGAATCGGTGCAGATTTAAACATACAGCTTTCATTCAAATTTTAATCCCTAAAATATTCAAGCTATTTTATCCTTTTAAATGTTTATGTAATTTAAAATTTAGCGAGCTTTCCTTATATCCCTTTAAGACAAAATATCTCACATATTTGGTGTTTCTAGATATTAGTCAGCACCTCATAACGTAACTTTATTCTGGTGAGCACAGAATACATTTTATTTTAATGCAAATATGAAATTGTGGAAAATTTTGCTTTCAAATAAGCCATATTTTGTTACAATTGTGTTACTTGCTGTGTTGTTGTCAAATAGTACTGAGTCAATTAAACGAGTGAAATTTAGGTGTAATTTTGTTTTTGGATTTTATTTTTTAAGGCAATTACCCGAATTGGGTAATTAAGCGTAAGGCAATTAAACGTGGATTTTTGTTTCAAAAATGGAAGAAAAAAAACGGGGATTTAAAACTCAAGGTAAATAACCGAGAGAGGCATTTAAGCGTGGGGTAATTAACCGGGTTATACTGTATGATGCACTTAAAGATGAACATATGAAGGCAAGTAACAAAAAAAAACAGGGAATTGTAAATAAATCCAAAAATTGATTTTCAATCGACCTTTTTTTCTGAAATCAACTGTTTTCACCTTGAAATTAATTTATAAATAAATTTGATTTAAGGATTATATAAAAAAAAACCTTTATTGGTAAATGGAATGACTGCTTCGATGGCTTCCTTGCTGAGTTACTATTAATTTAGCTTTAAAAAAACAAAATTTGCAAATTTCCCAAGGACCACATATTTTAAAAACCCTATGGCATTTATTTTCCCGTCTCTCCTAAAAGCTCAAGACTTGACGAGTCTAACTTGACGTGTATGAAATGGCTCTTTCCTACCGCCGAAAATTGTTTCATTGAAAATTGAATTTTCAAAAATTTGTATTAAAATTATTTTCAAGTGAGGCGAGGGGTTTTACAAAATAACCCCCTCAATGTTAGGTTTGGTACGAATACGTTAACACGCTAAAAAAAACATGGTTGCAGTAAACACATTCTAAGAGAAACATATTATGATAAGATTTATGATTTTAGTCATCATATTACGATTATTATTGAATCATATTACATATTACCAAGTATATGATATGGTTGTGAGTAATTTAATATGTTTTGCAAGTCATCATTATTCAGTTGTTAGAAAAATAATTATTTTTCAGTCAACAATACTCAAATTTATATTGCTGATGTTAAATAAAAATAACAATTATTTGTGTACGACAATAATATATTGTTACAATAAACATAGTGTATTTGCCGTAACCATGCCCAACCATATTTTTTCTCTGCGTGTAGGACAGTTTTGTACACTGTTTATCAAGGTAATAATAGTTATCAAGGACATTAATAGATGAATACGAAAACTACACATGTATTTTACTTTAAACTTGTCGAACTGCATATTGTATGTATGTATACCTATGTATATTAGACCGACTCAACTTGTATGGAGCTGAAAAAAGTGATTTAGTTACCCCACTGAAAATAAAGCTTGATATGTTTTATGATAATTCCCAAAATATTTTGGTTCTAGCGTTGTATATGTATACCTACATATGTGTGTATGCTCAAATATAAATTTGTAGTGGTACATACATATTTTATCTGTTTTATTATATAAAATAAAATTGTCCAAATTTTGGTAACAATAAAAAATCAGTTTTAAAAGCCAACAATCGGGTATAAAATCGCACAAGTACATTTTCGAATGAATTCAGAATCGATTTACTATTCCATAGTTTACACCCAGCATGCAATATAAAATTAGAATTTGCAATATAATCATTTTTCGAAGAAGTGAATTTATTACAAATTGTTGCGTAATCACTTACGAAGGTAAAGGAATGCCTAATAACAATTTTTTCATATCGCCAACAATAAAACATAAAATTGTACATATTTTTATTTTTTATATTTTGAAAAAACGAAATTTTTATGTATAGATACATATAGATACTACAGTTAAAAACAAAGTATAATAAAGTAAAAAAATAATTATGGTTAAAATTCAGGTACCATTGCATAAATGTAAAAATAAAATAAACTTAATACTTTTAGGCCAAATTCACAATGACGGAAACATTTTTACTTGATGTTTAGAATGAAGCAAAAAAATTTTCACGAAAACACACATTTTCAATCAAGAAACGGCTTGAAAAATTTTTCCAGAACAATATTACATATTTATTATTATATTTTAAAACATATTGTTAAAATGTTCATTAGAAATTAATTTTTTTTTTAAATTAACCACCATATTCATAAAAAATATTTCAGGTTTATAAAATGAATATTCTATGAAACGAATTTTCTGAAAAGTTGTTTAATAAACCTCAAATATTATAAGTATGATAATTAATTTTTTAAAAAAAATAATTTTTAATGAACATTTTAACAATATGTTTTAAAATATAATAATAAATATGTAATATTGTTCTGGAAAATTTTTTAAACCGTTTCTTGATTGAAAATGTGTGTTTTCGTGAAAATTTCTTTGCTTCATTCTAAACATCAAGTGAAAATGTTTCTGTCATTGTGAATTTGGCTTAATAAACCAATATGTACTACATATATTGGAGATAAAAGGAAGTTTAAAGGAATTCAGTCATTAATATTTAAGATTTGTGAAAACTAAAGATTTTTAACGCATGTCAACTATATAGAAAGAATTCATTTAAAAACAAAATCTAAAGTTTTGGATTTTTTTTAAATAATTGTGCAAAAAAATTAATCTGCTGTTTTCATAATACAAGTGGTTAACCGTGTAGAAAAATGTATATAAAAAGTACTCAGTTTTTTTTAGTGCTTTTCATATAAATTTTACAACGCTTTCAATCACTTGTATTGTGAAAACCGCACATAACTCTTTCGACATCTTTAAACAAGCAGTTATTAATTTTGTTTGGTAGGCTTAACTCTTATTTGCACTTTCGCTTTTTTAAAAATTTTTAGAGTTAACCTTCTTTAATTTTCTTGCTACTTGAGTAAAATTTTGATTTTATAAACTTGTTAAAAAAATTAATAAAAAACAAAGCAATATATAGCCTATTTCCGATGTGCGAAAGAATTCTTTCTTTCGTACAAATACATTTAAAACAAAAACAAAATTTTTAGAATTGTTTTTGCTTCATTCCACAGTTTCAAATTCATATTCACTATCTAAATCAACTTCAGCATTTGCTACTGCTAAGCTTAATATGTTCGAACAAGTAGGTGTAGAACTATACATGATGTTAGATGCTTGCGGTGATGAATTTACTGTGGGAGTACGATTTTCAAGGACGTATTTTATTTTTCGCTGTGTAATTGTGTTTTGAATATCACCCATTAGCTCGTAACCAATTTCTACGGGTACCTTTTGTAATTGTTGGGCAACGCTGTTACCAAATGCCACAAATTCACTTTCATTTTCATCGAGAAGTTTTTCCAAGGCTTTATCAATCTTATTTGAAGAATCCGTTTTAGGGGTACTACTTTCTAAACGTTTAGGAGTACTATTTTCAAAGTGTTCTTGAATTTAAATTGTTCTGAAAAATAATAAAATAAAATTTATAAACAAAATAATAAATAAATACTTATGTATGTATATATGTAAATAAACTTTTTTGCAGGTACCAGATACTGAAGAGGAGTGGAAGAACATCGCTAATGAATTCAAAGACTTATGGCAATTTCCCCGTGTGCTAGGAGCTTTAGACGGAAAACACATCCGAATGAAGGCCCCTGCAAATAGTGGATCCCAATTCTACAACTTTAAGGGATTCTATAGCATCGTTCTTTTTGCGGCTGTGGATGCGCATTGCCGTTTCTCGTTTGTGGTCGTTGGCTCAAATGGTAAAGCATCTGATAATACCATATATCAAGACTCGTACTTATATAATGGTTTGCAAAACGGAGACTTAAATATCCGAACAAGTACGGAGTTTGTCACTGGTCGGGGAAATAAAATGCCGTATTATTTCATTGGTGATGATGCGTTTTCTTTAGATGAGCACCTTTTAAAGCCATATAGTAGGTCGTTAAAATTAAATATCACACAAAAAATATTTAATTACCGACTGTGTCGAGCAAGAATGGTAGTGGAGTGCGCTTTTGGAAGGTTGGCTAAAAGATTTGGCATTTTTAATAGACCAATTGAGGTCCAAACATCAACAGTTGACCTTATTGTAATGACTACGTGTGTCTTACATAATTTTCTAACAATTAAAAGAGCCAAGCCCATAACGTCAGACATTGTGCTTGAAAACACCCCGGCAACGTTTTCATCCATTGGTCATCAGCAGAATAAGTCATACAAATATGCCTGTAGGATAAGGGACGAAGTTTCAAGATCTTTGGTGACAGATGGAAATGTTGATTTCCAATGGAGCAAAATAAATGTGAAAAATGTTTAATAAACCAAAATAAACCGTATTGAAACTGCAAAATTTTCTCGTTATTTTTTTATTTATCAATAGATATGTTATTTTGTTTTGTATCAATTTAATACAAACCTAATTTTGCAAACACTTACATAATAAGTATAATATCGTTAGCTAAAATGCAAAGAGGCGTAACTAACATAAATATAATTTTACAGGAGAAGCAAAAAACTTTGTAAAATGAAAACTATAAATATGTAAGAAAAACATGTATTAATAAATTAGTCGTCCATGGTAAAAATTCTTTATTTCGTATAGCTACATTTAAAACAAAAACAAAGTTTTTACAATTTGTTTTTGTTTTAAATGTAATTGTTCGAAAGAGTTCTTTCTTCGGAAATAGGCTATATATCGTTACCTAAAACGCAAAACGCCCTATCTAACATTTTGAAAATTTTACAGGAGAAGCAAATTACTATTAAAAATGTTAATCGATAAATTGCCTTAAACTATTTATAATTTATTTTTCTTGTAAAACCTACCAGTTGTTTTGACAATTGACAATGTTGCATACTATGCAAACTGTTAGTAAGGTCTTTTAGTGCGTATCATATAATCTTTTGTAGATAGGGCCGTTTGTTTTTTGTTAATTAAATCGCTAATTTTGGTTGAAAGATTTCAAAATTTATTGTGGACGTTAGTGTCGATTAGGGAATGGTAAATGAATTCCAAAATCGATTTTCGATTTTTCGATCGACTTTTTTTATTTCGGTTTTTGAAATCGATTAATCGATTTCAAACTCATTTAAGATAAATTTGCAAACTTATTCTTTATACCACAAAGAGGGATCACCAGCATTTTTTTTGGCAATATACTGGAGAAATTGAACTAAGATTTTTACAGTGGGTAAACATGACTCTGATTTTAATTTTCTTGCAAAAAGTGAAAATGTGTAAGTTTTGAGATGACCTTAAGAGGGACAAGTACGATATGTATGTATGTACATTTTACATATTAAAATTGTGTTCTTGTGTAGTAAATCAGGCCAGTCCCATAAATCAATTCCGATCGAAAGTGATTTCGTTTCTTGCTTCACATAAAACGAAATCACTTTTGATCGGAATTGATAATTTATGGATTTAATTAAGATTAAAATTAAAAACTACCAAAATTTTGATAACAATAAAAAAATCGATTTTAAAAGCCCAATAATCGATTTCAGTATAAAATAGCATAAGCAAATTCGATTTAAAAAAATCGATTATTTTTACCAGAAAATCGATTTTTGATTGGAATCGAAATCGATTTACCATTCCCTAATGTCGATGTAGTTCATCAGATTTATTAAAAAAGTCGATTTTTAATTATTAGTTAGTTAGGGCCTTTTGCGTTTTAGGTAACGATATGTTTATAACCATGTACATATCGTCACCTAAAATACAAAAGGGGCATGTACAGGCCTGCCACAGAAATCAATTCCGATCGAAAGTGGAAGTGATTTCGTATCTTGCTTCACATAAAACGAAATCACTTTCGATTCTGGTTTTTAACCGATTAGCTATTCAAATTAAATTTAGAGCTGGCTTCCAATTTTTATTTTTTCGCAAATTTTTGACATGTGCGCTTTTTACTGTAAGTTTTTTTGCTTCTTTACAGCTTTAACGATTTTTAGTAAATATTAGACTTCTTCGCTACTATTTGAGTAACGTAGCAGCAATTACCTAACTACTTCTTATAAACATTGCGAAGCTGGTATTTGTTATACCATAGAGGAGAAAATCTTTGCGACTGGCCGACTATTCAGAGACGCTTTAGTTAGAGCAGCCGGTATCCTTGCGCTATGTATTGTATGTAGTTTTTTTTGGTATTTAACTTCTTTTGTAATTATGGACTCTATGACATGTTTAAAATGACATAATGTCCATTTGCAAATTGTTTTAATGCCCACGCACATAATGACATTTTCAAATGTGCCGTAGTGTCCATTGACATTATGACAATTTTTTGAGCGTCGCAGTGTCCATGGACACAGTGACACTGGACGTTATGACATGCCACCTATTTTCACTATGTCTAAACATATCCTTGACAGACTGCACTTTATAGAGTCTAGGATCAATATTTTAGAAATTACAAACGAAATAACAAACTTAAGTATATATGTACATATCCATTTTTACCTTCGGTGAAGGGTATACACCATTAACTTTCAAGACTTCTAGAGAAAAGCATAATTATTCCACCGCCATATTGAAGGTATTTTACACATATGTACATAGATACATAGGATGACTTCTTTAACATTGTGTTCAAATCATCACTAAAAACAAGTGCGTTGAAAAGGCATAACAAATAAAAACAATGCACAAATTTGCAACCGTTGTGCAGCGAATACGGCCACCAAGCAACAATAAACTCAAGGCAAGAAAAGAAGTGGAGGTTCTGAAGGTATTCCTTTCCGTGTTGCATTGCAACATTGCGCTTAAGAAGTCAGCCATACATAGATATTTATTGGAACATGTAAGTATATCATGTAAACTTACCTCTGCTGAATTGTCCATAGTTTTTCTGGTAATAATGGAACTGTCCAAAAAACTCATCTCATTGTACCAGAACAATGAAGAGATGTACTTATCTTCCGCACTGGAACCAGACTTTTTAAAATTTGTTTTTCGTTTTTCCCCGGTGTATGTAATACGCAGCGACCGGATCTTTTTCTTGATGACTTCAACGTCCAAACACATTTCATCTGCAATAGCTTCATAAGATTTTTTTTTAATGTCGTTACTTATGTAGGATTTGTGGTTCATATCCCACAAAATGGGGTGGGATCGGTACAAATTTATTAATCTTATAATTTCTTTGTTACTTAATTTTGCCTCCATTTTTATTGTTTTGCTTATTTTTATTTTCAGAGTTGCCAAGACAAATACTCACGCCGAACTTTAGGCATTCGTTCCAATTAATATTTATTTTTATTTATTTTCCCGATATTTATACACTTTAATTAGAATAGTTGTGTTACAAATAACTGTAGTTAAAAAAATATATTAAAATTCTTTATATATACGTCCAAAACAAGTTGCTTTTGTAACTGCAATTTAACACAATCCTGAAATTTCAAATTCAAATTTTAAAAAGGCAACACTGCTTAGTTTATTGTCATTTGTTTTCATGAAATTGTCAAAAAATCGCTTTCTTCAAATTTTCATTGAAAGCTAGCTGAAAGTTGGGCTGAAAGTAAAAAAATGTAAATGTGTTAGTGAAAAAGTGTGAGTGTATTGCGACTTTCATGAAATTACTTTCACGTGTAAATGCTAGGTAACATCAGCAATATAAATTTGAGTATTGTTGACTGAAAAATAATTATTTTTCTAACAACTGAATAATGATGACTTGCAAAACATATTAAATTACTCACAACCATATCATATACTTGGTAATATGTAATATGATTCAATAATAATCGTAATATGATGACTAAAATCATAAATCTTATCATAATATGTTTCTCTTAGAATGTGTTTACTGCAACCATGTTTTTTTTAGCGTGTTAACGTATTCGTACCAAACCTAACATTGAGGGGGTTATTTTGTAAAACCCCTCGCCTCACTTGAAAATAATTTTAATACAAATTTTTGAAAATTCAATTTTCAATGAAACAATTTTCGGCGGTAGGAAAGAGCCATTTCATACACGTCAAGTTAGACTCGTCAAGTCTTGAGCTTTTAGGAGAGACGGGAAAATAAATGCCATAGGGTTTTTAAAATATGTGGTCCTTGGGAAATTTGCAAATTTTGTTTTTTTAAAGCTAAATTAATAGTAACTCAGCAAGGAAGCCATCGAAGCAGTCATTCCATTTACCAATAAAGGTTTTTTTTTTATATAATCCTTAAATCAAATTTATTTATAAATTAATTTCAAGGTGAAAACAGTTGATTTCAGAAAAAAAGGTCGATTGAAAATCAATTTTTGGATTTATTTACAATTCCCTGTTTTTTTTTGTTACTTGCCTTCATATGTTCATCTTTAAGTGCATCATATATAGAACGAAGGACGATTGGTATAAATAGAGAGATTGCACTCCGTGAAACCCTTGCCAAAAACTCTAAAGATGCGAAAGGTCACTGGGGCCAAGTACCGCAGAGTTATTGCCAACTTGGTTCGGGAAGAAATCGGTGCCCGCATAAGAGTGTGTCTTTTTATTATTTTGGGCTCAACCTAGATAATTACATACAAACGTAGGTAAATATTACACAAAAATAGTTTTTAATAATAGTTAATTTACTTACCAGATTTAAAATTTTCTCAAACTGATGAATGTTTAATCTGCAAAAATTATTTAAATCCTTGTCGTCGTCTTCCCACAGGAGGTCTCTCAGTAAATTTGCTTCCACATCGAATTCACATCTTTTTATTAATAATGGCTTTACCCACTGCCTCCTATTTACTGTTTTTTTTATTTTAATTTCTTTTTTTTGTTTTGGTTTTCCATTTCTATTTTTTTTAGCTCTAAAAGTTAAACAATTTTTGCCACTTTGCGCTTTGACGACATTTTTCAAATAAACTTTCACTTTCCTGTGTAATCGAACAAGAAATTTTCAAGAAAGTCGTCTATTTCATTGAAATTTTTATTTATAACACGTATACAGAAATTTCATTAAAGAACTTTCATGTGTAAAGGCAGTGTAACACAATTTCATAATACGATCAGGGTTGTCAAGTTTCTTTACGACCTAATTCAATTAGGCGACATGGCGATTTTTTGGCGGCTTATAAAATTAATGGCGATTTTGTTCGTTATTTGATAATGCTATGATCACATTTGGATTTTTAAACACGTTTAAGCGAAATTTTATTAAATTTGAGACGAATAAGATGACAGATTATAAGAAAAAACCCCCAACCAAGGTCTATCCAATAGGTCTGCTTAAGAAGCCAGATGTTTATTTGGTTTTTTCCTCAACGATAACAAAAGTTGTTTACATTTTCCTTATACGTGTATATTTTTGTTTACTTTTTTGGTTTTTTGCCACACACACATGCACACAAAACACATTTTTCCTTTTGTTTTGCCTATGTAGTAGTAAGATTTTGACAACGGCGAGGAATTTTACACAAACAAAATGCCTGTTGTTTTTTGTATTTTTGTAATAGTAAGCAGACCTATTGGATAGGCCTTGCCCCCAACAAACAAAGTTATCAGAAGATTCACGAGATTCACTTGTGTATAAAACAAGTAAATTAAATAACTTGCGGCCAATTTCACCAAGTTCAGTTATAACTAACTTTTAATATAACATCCAGTTAACAAAATGTTTTTGACAGTTATAGCTGATAGTTAATTATAACTGAACTTGGTTAAATTGACCGTTGATGTGATTGATTTTAACCATTACAATTTTCAAACGAAGTAAATGCGAGCACTGAAATCTCGCGAAATGCTTTCATATTTAAAAAAATTTTGTATTGACAAGCAACATGCTTTTTAATCATATAAATTGATTTTTAGTTAATTAACTCAAATGAAACTAAAAGCCATTCAAATTCATTGGCTTATTGGAAGAAATTCTGTCCTAAGTCTTGATTGCAAGCTTCTACTTTACAACTCTATCTTAAAGCCTATCTGGTGCTACGGTAGTCAACTATGAGGTACTGCCTCGGCCTCTTATATCGAACAAATTCAGAGGCGCCAAAATAAACTTCTTCGAATAATCACAGCCGCTCCCTGGTATGTTAAAAACTCAAACATTCATAAGGATCTAAATGTGCCAATAGTAAAAACTATGTTAACAAAAAATGCAGTAAAATATTTAAAAAGGCTTGAACAACATCCAAATCCACTAACTCAAAATATTTTAAATCATAGCGGCCACACTCGCTTAAGAAGAAGAGACACTGCAGCACTTACCCAATAATATGAGCGATAAACACCGATGAAGCCCGTGATGAAGAAAATTTTTGTCTGGCACTGGCATGACATAAATAAAGTATTAGAATAAGATTTGATTAATTATTGTTAGTTCATATTTAATATATGAAGATTCAATAAATAAATAATGATAAAAAGGTTTTTTACTTCTAATTTTTATAAAATATAAACAAAAAATAAAACTTATGTTATTATAAGTTTTGAAAAAATAACATATATGAATAATAATAACTACATCTGCTATTAGTTCATTGTTATTTTTATCTTTTGTTTATTTTTCAAAGTCTTTCGTTCTTAAAATACCACATACATTTTAATTATTTAGTTATTTTCTTACATAATTTTTGTTTAAATTTTTAAAAAATTGCGCTAAACATTTGCTGTAAATAGGTAACGATATATATGGAAAAACTTCGGACTTATCACAACGGGTTACTTTGAATAAGCCCTCGCAAAATGTTGTTATTTCTCGTTAAAAAAAGTTACCTAAGCAAATACAAAATGAGAACACCAAACAAGTATTAAAATCGCCACGTTTAGCGAGTAATCACTACATATGATAGCCCAGATTGTACCTGGAAATTTTTAAAACAATGTGGCAAATTGCCACGGGCAATTTGTTAAAAGAATGAAAAGAAACTGGTATAACATAAACCCTATAATAGTATTGCTTCTTTTTTAATAAGTTGTTTGGTAGAAGAAAATCAACTGCGAATTTGATTTGCATTTATTGTTTTCTATTCTTGGTTATACTCAAAAAGTTTTACAGTAACTGATTGTAATTTATTAAAATAAGTTTCCGTAAAGTTAAAAATTAATGAATTAATGAAAAACTAACTGTTTCTATCTGTTGTTCCAAAAACAAAAATGTTTAGTTATTTTTTATGCATAAAATAAAACTGAATTACTTAACTGGAAAGTTATTTTAAATTATTTTATTATTATATGGTACACGTTTTAAAATTCATGTAAATCTTACCAATTAAACTAAAATTGTATATAAAAGGCTTTGAACTAAAGAATACAATATAAGAGTTCATTTGAATACTACTTCGTCCCGCCTGCAATTTATTTTGGTTGTCAATAAGCTGGCAAAGTGGACGGATGCGGTTTTTACTTATATTTTTTAAAGTGATTTTATTAAGTGAGGAAACTGCTTATAATATTAATTTTTTCTATAGGGGTAAACATTAGTAAATACCTATATTGGACTTTGTTTTAGTTAATTTAAGTGAGTTTTTATCAAGTTTTGTACCGTAGAATAGTTTTTTCGCATTTAGACACCGTGCTTATAACGTACGTTACTCTTTGACTAAGTTGTTATTGTGCGTGATTGCTTCTGCTTTTTTAAGATATGGATAACCATATTACAGATGGAAAAAAATATAACGCTTATGAGGTAGCTGATATGAAGATGGTTTTAATAAAAACACAAATACGCGTGCGAATTTTGTAAGAAATCGAGACGAAACCAGTTACGCTCTTTTGGATAAAGTAGGATTCTTAGCATTGACGAAATGGATGTTCCCACTCATGAGGCTTCTGGAATTCCTATACCCGATATAAATGAATTAATGTCAGTCGATTTGTTTATAGTGAGGCACGAGTCTCTTTATTCACGAAAATCTGAAATGTTGATTTCTTCAACTTATGTGCGACCCATGAATTTTGTTTTCTCGGAGACTAATGAAAATCCTATCATCGATCGCAATGACAGCTTCCAATGATTTGGGAGATTGCGTTGAAAAAAAACATTCTACAGTTGCACGAAGATATATATTTGATTGGCAAGTTTTTTTTTTTTTTTTTACAGACAATCTAACGGCAAAAATAATTAATGAGACCGTACATTGGCCAAAAAATAATAAATTTTTTTCTTTCGACGCACTGGAACTCGGAAAATACATTGGCATGATATAGTATATGTCCTATCACAAAGTTCCTTGTGTAAGGGATTACTGGAATGAAGTTTTAGAGTTAGTGAAGCAGATTAAGTCACTTTGTTTTTCTTTATATTGTGTATAAACTTCATGTTTACATGATTCATATCATCCCTATTTAAAGAGAATGTATAGTTATTTGCACAAAACTGTTTCTTTCGGAACATAGTGTTGATACTGACATCCCCATTGTTGACCGTTGGAATCAGAAAGACTACAGAGTAGAAACGATTGCTTGCCCCCAAATTATTAAATAATACAACCTACATATGGGCGTTGTAGACCTGATGGACTATTCTTTGGGTCGGCTTAAAATCTGGTTAAAAAGCCGTAAATGGTATATCAGGTTATTCTATTATTTACTTGATGTTCCATCGTAAATGCTTGGTTACTTTTTAAAAGAGCAAATCCATCAGTTCCGATTACCCAAAAGGCTTTTTGTTTGGAAGTATCCCATGTACAAATAAAAAAAGGGGCACAAAAAAAATTTCGGCCATGATTTGCTTCGTACACGTGTCCAAAATAAACATCAACCGTCTCACAATTTGCGATATGATGTTTTCGATCACCTTCCAATTGTTGAAGGAAGAACTCGGAGTAAAAACCAAAAATGTAAATAATCGTTAAATTTTTAAGTGTCAAAAATGCAACGTTCACCTCAGCTCGAACGAGAAACGTTATTGTTAAATTGGAAACTAAAATATTTTCATTTAAATATACTTTTATGAACTTTTTATGAATAATATATGATATTTTATAAATAATAAAAAGCATTTTTTTTCATTACAAATGCATAGTGTACCATATATGGTACACAACGGAAATTAGTGTTTTTCCGATTTTCCAGAAAAACTATACTTTTTCCGAAAAAATGAAGGACGGATTCGTAATATGCGACCATTTTTACGTTAGAGTAACTTAGTCTCCACTCTGGGTGCTGACCTCATGCATATAAGGGTTAATATTTACATGTGCACATAAATAAAAAACAAAAATGTTTCGCTTATTTGGCATGTAATAATGACAGGTAAAGATACTGTTTTAGCTGTCTTAGTATGTAATTAAATTGAGTAAAAATTAACTGAAAAAACCTTTGAATGTATTTTTTGTAGTTTGTATGTTTTAAATTTTAAATAGCAGAAAAATATATTCATTCTTAAATAATTTCTCCGTTTTCAAATTAGCATTAAAAAATAGCCGTAAACTTCCCTTATTTGAAATGAAATGATCCGTTTTCTTTATTAAATTTTCAGTTATTCAAACTTAATATTCTTTAGAATTTACCTACATAATATTTTGAGTGTAACTTCACACACGTATGCTATACTTGTTTCTTTTAACACATTGCCGTATTCAATCAATTTTGAATGAATGATTGAAAACCACAAAAGACCAACTGGCACAAAAGATCAACTGATCCAAAAGATCAACTGACACAAAGACCAAGTGACCTGAAATGATCGACTGAACAAAAGGAACGAACAAGTTCATTGTTTTGAATTGAAGCCGAAGACTCTTTTAAAGATCAAAAAATTAAAAAAAAAAAATTGAATTAAATGAAATTAAAAAGTGATGTCCTCTATTTCATATTTACGCATTTTTAATAACAAATACCCCTTTTTATTTAAATTATTTTTGCATTTACGTTTCCTATAAAATGACAGTAATTGTTGACTGCGTATTTCACTAAGTCGCAATTTACACTATGGACATTTCTTGCCGGACAGAAAAAGTTTGTTTGAGAGAGAGGCAAGAAGTAAAGTGTGTTAAGCATACAGCGTCGCCCCCTTACCGACCAACTTTTTCTGTCCGGAAAGAAATGTCCATAGTGTAAATTGCGACTAAAGCACCTTTTCATAATATATAATTTAATTAGTATTGTGGTTATTATATTGAAAAAAATATCATTAAATTAAACAAGAAAATTTACAATCTGTCGGTTAGATTAACAAGCACTTTTTAACCAACGGTTAAGATTTTCTGTTTCACCATCTTTCGGTTACATAACAAAAACTTTTGAAAAGAAGTGTGGCAATATCAAATCTGTTTGTTTACGAAAATTTGTGTAATGAAAAACAAAAAAACTGATTTTTAATTGTAAATATTTTTTATAAATTTTAAAATCATAAAAAAAGTATTTGTTTCAGATTATACGCAATAAAAGCGAACATATGTACATATCTGATCAAAAGAATTTGCAAAACGATTAAACAGCTACTATGTGCGTCTGTTAAAAAAAATTCCATACTCCAACGTTTTTGTAAAAGAAAATAATGATAATTTACATTCTTAATTATTATAAGGAGTATTTATAATATAACTAAATACATAACTTAGTGGTCATTGGATCAATGGTCTAAGTGGAAGTGGGTTTCTTGGAACAATCCATGTCCGAAATATCATGTATTGGCAACAAATATTTGTGTTAAACATAAAATAAATTCTCAAACTTATTATTTTTTACGGTGGTAAAGATATACCGAGAAATAAAAGAGATTCCAATTTGTAGGAACATTTATATTTCTTGTTTTTACACTATATAAAAAATTTTGTTTAAATCAAAATTTCTATTGCTATTTTTCCATTTTCTTTTGATATAAATTTGAAAAAAAACTTAACCGGAATATTTTTTTTGGTTATATTTAACAACAACTTTTTCGTTAAATAGTTTCGGTTACGTGTTAATCGTAGATTGTAAAAAACAAATTTTGCTAACTCCCGGTTAATATTTCGATAAACTTTTAATAAATTGTGAAAAGGGCCTGAGTGCGAAAGAACTTGTGGTTTACGTTTCCCCACATACACGAACGCATGGTTAGATAATTTGTGTGGCAACCTCGAATCGAAACAAAAAAATCACCCTTATTCTATTGGCGTCGTCAACAGTTAGCAACGCCGTTTTTTATGTTTTGTTTCAATTTCGTATTCCCGTTGGCAATATTGCCATATTTCGATTTTGATTTTGTCGTCGGCGGTTTTAGTGTTGTCATGTGCTGCTTTGTGTTGTGTTTTAAAAATTTTAAAGAAGTTTACGTTATGGCTGGCTGCAATTTTGATTTCTACGGCGGTTTTGATATTTTTCTACATTTGTGTTGTGTTTTGATATATTTTTTGTGGAAATAATTGAACAAATTAAAATAACAACTATGTGCCAGTTCGAGAAGCTAGTAGAAGAGCTTGTAAAAAAAATCCATCACTAGCCAGAGGATTTTGCAGGGTCTCTTTTCCTTTCCTAATAAATTAAATATCCCTTGCAATTAAACTAGAGATGCTGGTCTTGTTTTTTTTTAGCTAAAATTTTGATGTGGGTTCAGTGTACACAGCCAATTACACCTGGAAATGCTGCTTTGCAAAGAAATGCAACTTAGTCTTATTTTTATCAGCATCCGTCATGTCCAAGTTTACACATTGTGGACAAAGTTCTCTCTACATGGCTTCCAGAGTCTCGGACAAAATTTTTGAAACTAGTGGCTTGGACAGTCCAAAGTTAAAATAACTTCCAACGCTGAGCTGGTACGATCCCTGGGCCAAAAAACACAATGTTGCTGCAAAAGATATTGTGTTTGGAACAAACGTTCCCTTTTTTAAATGAGGCTCTACACACAGAAAAAAATCAAGTTAAAAACATAGAAAACAGGGTTGACTTAAAATTTTTCGGTGGTGATTTTTCATGTTAATTCAACCTGATTTTACAATAACTGCGAACAACATTTTTTTCTTTTAAAATAACTTTAATTGATGTTAATTTAACATTGGAGTAAAGTTAGAGCAAAATTTAATTTATATTGAAATATAAATCCGAATCACGTTGAATGAAAGTTATTTCAAGTTGAAACAACGTGAATTTCATGTAGAATCAAATTGGATTGAGTGTGTTATAACAGTGTGAAGAAGCTTCAGAGACAACATATGCATTTATTTAAGAATAATTCAAAACACTTACCCCTGTAACACATGTTTCACATATTTTTATTCCCCTTTGTTAACATAAGCATCAGCAGAATGGCCCGATATAGTTTTCGTCAACATTCTACTTTGAAAACTTGATATACTATTTAACTAAATAATTTTAATTAAAAGAATACGGGAATTGTCTTCTTTTTATAACATATTTTAACCATGAAAATAAAAAAATTTACATAATTAAGTATGTATGCATGTTAATTTAACAAGATAAACTTTTGATTTTAATATAAAACAGGTTTTTATGGATTCAATATTGAATCCATATTTATTTATATATTAATATATATTTTTTTTTTATTTTAACAGTGAATAATATTAAATAAACGTGATTTAAGGTTTTTTTATTTAAAATTAATATAAAATAATGATAAATTTAAATAAAGTGCATACTTTTGCAGAAAATTACTATTTATGATCCTCAATCAACATTTTTCCATGTTAATTTTACATTGGTTTTTTTTTTTCTGTGGGTATTATTTCTAACACATGCTTAAAAGGTTTATTCAGCCGAAATTAACTTTCAAATCTTAAGGTTAAAAAAAATCCATTAGGCACTTGGAAAAATTTTTCCAATAACTTTTCATTGGGCAAATTTAAAATGGAAGATTTCAGAAATCAGAATCAGAAATAAAAAAATCTTTATTTAAACATTATTTATTTTTACAAAAAGATTTTTATTTAACTTAAAATGTTGTACAAACAGCACAGAATCTGTTTTCTTATCAAAAAATAGTAAACAAAATGAATCAGCTGGTTCTTTTATTAGAGATGTGTGCCGTTTTTTTAACATTATCCATAAATAGTCAACGGCGTCGTAATACTCTTACAAAATACCAATTTAACATAGAATTGATGTTGTCTTTCATAAGAATTGCTACTGCCTTAAAATTGCCGACGCCAAATAGAATATGGGTGAATGTCTTCCCTTTTTTGTTCTAGAGCTTTATAGAAACGACACGTTTTTAACCTTTGCCAAAAAAATACAAATTTTATTAAATACAGTCAATTTAATTATTTATAAGTATGTAGAAACTATTCGTGTTTCATGCTTCTTATATATGTATATCTTTAATAGTATACGACAAACTCTTTCTTAACTACATGTAAAACAAAAACAAATTTTAAAAACTTTGTTTTTGTTTCAAATTTATTTGTGCGAAAGCAAATGAAATTGGGAGTTATAGTTGCAGAAAAGTTAAAAATGGGTTTCATGAAAAATGCCTATTTGCAAAAATGGCAATTTAAAGCGATTTCATGAGGACCCTAGAAAAGTGTGCTCGTTGAATGCAGACGTGTTTTTTTCTTTTAACTCGGCATACGGTTTTTTTTTTTTAACATAAATAATTGTATATTTATAATATCATATTATTTTTTTTAAAAAATAATATAAGATCAGCGAATGAATGGACGCTTTAAAATATTTTTTAAATTAGTGAACATAAGATTTATAATATAAATATTATAAATTACAAATAACAAAAATATATGTATGCACACACATACATATACATACATACATTTTAAGCAAACACATTTCTTGTTTTTCTTTATTCTTTTTTTTTATTCTCGGGGTTTTTAAACAACAAATAAAAAGAAGAGCACAATTAAACAAACAGTAATATATAAAAAAAAACTCTTATGAATGCGTATAATGCAAAAACAATAAAACATAATGAAAGAAATGCTTATGTTACAGTGAGTGTTGACGAAACAAACGTAGAAACAAAAAGAAGAATCGATGATAGCAATTACTTAACGGCTAAACCTATTACTCGAACGCGTTCCCTCTCACCCTTTTTGTTTACAAATACGGTCGATCGTAATACAATAACAAGTTTGTTAACTGCAAGCGCTGCCGCAGTGCCAAAAAAAACTTTAATAAGTGATGATACGGTTAACCCCAAAACAGCCGCTATGGACAACTCAGTAACTCAAGTAAAAACTTCTCAAAAGCCTACAGTACAAGTTGGTATGGACAGGTACATAACAGTGCTTAAACGGGGACGCAGCCCTACCTCTGCAGCAGTTGCTTCGGCCTTAAAAGTACCATCTTTTGATAAAATAAATTCTCAAAATCGTTTTGCAATTCTGGAGGATGACTCCTCTGAAACACCAAACGTCATAAAATCGTCCAAGCCTCCCCCGATATATCTGAGGGAGCAAAATTGAAATGAGCTCATAAAGAGTTTGATATCAGTGATAGGTGAAAATTCGTTTTACGTAGCGTCTATCAAGCGTGGTAGTATAAACGAGACAAAAATACAAGTCAATCAAGAGAATGATTTTCGCAAAATAATAAACAAATTTGAAGAACTAAAACAAAGTTTTTATACATACCAACTGAAGAGCAGCAAAGGCCTTCAGGTAGTGTTTAAGGGAATTGACTCATGTGTGGACCCAGCAGAAATAAAAACTTTCTTGGAAGAAAAAGGCTTCAAAATAAAACATGTGGTAAATATTAAAAATAGGGAAAAAAATCCCCAACCACTATTTCGAGTGGAGTTGGAGCCCGGCGACGTTAAGCTAAGAAAAAACGAAACGCACCCTATTTACAGTTTAAAATATATACTGTACAGAAAAATCACAATAGAGGAGCCGCACAAAAGAAATGGACCCGTTCAGTGTTTGAACTGCCAGGAATATGGTCATACTAAGGCATACTGCTACTTACCCCCTGTTTGCGTAGTATGTGGTGAATTACATGGTACAGTTCTTTGCGATAAATTTAAAAATGACCCCAACGTTAAAAAATGTAGCAATTGTGGCGGTAATCACACAGCCAATTATAGAGGATGCCCTGTATACACTATCGTCAAGCAGTCGGTTGGACCGAAAACTAATTCCCCTCAAATGCAGGTAACAAATCAGCTAAACACTAATGACATTCAGGCTTCACAGCCTACTAATAACAGAACCTCCTACGCTAACATTCTAAAATCAAACCATGTGCCAATGCAAGGTGCTTCGCCAATTAACGAAGAAACTCCAGTTTCTAATTTAAGTCGTCTTGAAAAAACCATGGAAACATTAGTGCAAACAGTTAATAATTTTACGAACACAATGGGTAATATGATGCAGAAAATTCTAAGAATGCAATCGATGTTATTGCAAGCTGTACTTAACAAGCCATGAACTGTTTAAAAATCTGTTTTTGGAACGCAAACGGCATCCGCCAACATAAAAATGAATTAGAATACTTTCTAAAAAATAAACAAATTGATGTCATGTTGGTTTCTGAAACTCACTTGACCTCAAGAAATACGTTTAAAATCAATGGTTATATACTATATGATACTAAGGACCCTCGAGATAGAGCTTGTGGAGGCTCTGTCATTTTGATAAAAGCCCGAATCAAACACTTCTTAATGTTTGATCATTGTGAAGATTATCTGCAAGCAACGACTATTCGTGTTGAAGAGCTAAATCGAAACTTAGTAATTTCTTCTTTATACTCTCCACCTAGATTTGCCATATCAGAAAGCCAATATTGTAAATATTATAAATCATTAGGACCCTGTTTCCTCGCCGCTGGCGATTATAACGCTAAACATACCTTCTGGGGGTCACGACTTATAACACCAAAAAGTCGTGTTTTGTTTAACACAATCTCTAAAATGGGTTTAAACGTGGTCGCGAGCGGACAACCAACATATTGGCCTACTGATCAGCAAAAAATTCCAGATGTTATCGACTTTGGCGTGGTTAAAAACATCCCCACAGAAACGATCCATGTTGAAGCTTCCTTAGAATTATCTTCTGACCATACACCTACAATTGTTACTATATCGAACCCAAATAGAATTGTATCTCCGTCATGTTACTTAGCGACGTCAGCCACACAAATAAATTGGTTAAAATATAAAAAATTTCTCAGTGCCCATTGCCTAGAAAATATTCCGCTTAGTACACCGGAGAATGTTGATCTCTCTATATATTTTTCAGATGTCGAGCGGCTCTTGACTGAAAAAAGGAGAGTTCGAAGAGAGTGGCAACTGTACAGATCCCCGCAACTTAGGAATTTATTAAAAGAGTACACAAAAAGGCTAAGAAAGTTACTGCAGACTCAGAAAACGGGTTCTCTAGAAAAATATCTTAAGGAACTTGATGCAACTCCACAATCTGACTACTCATTATGCCGTGCAGCTAGAAATCTAAAAAGGCCAGTTATATCTAAGCCACCATTAAGAAACTTGAATGGTAGTTGGGCAAGAAACGATATTGAAAAAGGAAATCTGTTTGTTAGTCACTTGAAAAACGTATTTACACCAAATTTATCTCACAAAATTGCGGTCGAGTTACCACCTGTTGCTGCTAGAGCAGCTATTCCCGTCAGATTTGAAATAAGAGAAATCGAACAGGCTATTTGTGGTTTAAACCAAAGAATATAAATCATATAGAATGCGCATCTCAAGGAAAACTAAAATATTTTTGAAAAAAATGCACGATGCGGGCGGGAAGACAAAAGGGAAATAAGCAAAAACAAAGAGCGTAACAATGCATCGTTCTCTCGTTGTTTATGAGAACTTTTAATTCTCATTTATCAGAGTATATGTATGTGCGTGCACTAGTGTGTGTGTATGTACATTGCCAAGGCAAAAAAAAAACACATTAACGTAAAAATAAAACAAAAACCTAACAAAAGAATTTTTGTTTCTTGCAAAAGCAAATGTGACCGATTGTGTAATTGTAGGGTAAGAGTATGTGTTTTATTGTTGTACAGATAAAACTATATCGGTTCGCACCGAAATTCAGATGCTGTTTTTCTGTAAAATTAAAGATTTATAGGAATATAAAAAAAATATGTAAAAACATAAACTGCCTTGTTCATAAAAAATATTTTATGTTTATTAAAGCGGCATGGTCACACAATGCTTTTGGGGTCTTTTGTCAAACCATGTTATATATTTATTTCATAGCTGTGCAGTATAAGTATTCTTATTAAAGATATTTAAAAATAGATTAAAATAAAACATATTATTATTCCTTCTTAAGGAATTTTGTTTGGTTTTTATTTAATCATGTTGCTTGGAAATTAAATAAATTTAGTTCTCATATATTCGGAATAAATTTAATTTATTTCTAACTTTATGTCTATTCACAAATGTAAAAAAAAGATATTTACAAAAATAAAATTATTTCCAATTAAATTTTCAATCAACCAAAGCGATACAAATACATACCTATTTAAAAAGAATTTAATGAGGCTATCAACCACCCTAATAAAATTAACAAAGTTATTATATTTTAATAAATTAAATCATTCGTTTGATAAAATTTGTATTTTTCTGTTTTTAGCAAAAAAAAAAAAAAACAAAAAAACACACACAGCACATTTTGGATGGTAAGAACAGCAAACACGTTGATTTTTGCTCTCTTCAGTTCTCTAAGTGAGAACACAAACCAACAACAAATTGCCTTTGCAAAATTTGTGAGCGAAATTATATGAGACCGGTGCGTAATGATAAACCCCGCCATAAGAAATTTTGCTTCTACATGATGCGCATTCTATATGATTTATATTCTTTGCTTAAACACTAGGAAGGCACCTGGTATTGATAAAATCAGTAATAAAATGCTTTTAGAGCTACCTCGCACAGCAAAGAAAATTATTCTTTTTATTTTTAATGCTATTTTACGCCTTGAATACTATCCTGGAAGGTTTCCTTAGTTACCATGATACCAAAGCCAGGTTAAGATCATACAAAAGTTGAGTCATATAGGCCTATTAGCTTATTATCAAATATGTCAAAGCTGTTTGAGAAATTATTAGTTTCAAAATTAACACCGATTTTAAGTGAAAATAGATGTATTCCAAACCATCAGTTCGGATTTAGAAGAAAACACAGCACAATCGAAAAGACTCATCGAATAGTTAATGTCATAAGAAAAGCGTTTAAAGATAAAAAATATTGCTCAGCACTCTTCATCGATGTTTCGCAAGCTTTTGATAAAGTCTGGCAGGAAGGCTTATTGCATAAATTGAAGCAAAATTTACCAGCAAACACACACAAGCTGCTAGAAAGCTACTTAGTCGGTCGTCAATTTATTATTAAAGAAGGAAATTTTTTAAGTTCACCTCAGCCCATTGGCGCTGGAGTCCCACAAGGCAGCATCCTGGGCCCTCTATTATACTTAATTTATACTTCGGACATGCCAACAAGCAACTACACCCAAACTTCAACATTTGCAGACGATACAGCTTTTCTAAGCGTCCACGAAAACCGTTATGAAGGATCTCGTTACTTACAGCATCATATATTTCAACTAGAAATATGGTTAAGACAATGGAGGATAATGGTCAATGAGCAAAAATGTGTGCATATAACGTTCACCTTGCGCCGGGAATCTTGCCCCCATATTACAATCAATAATCAAACAATTCCTCAACATTCGCATGTAAAATATCTCGGTATACATCTGGATCGGCGATTAACGTGGAAATGCCATATAGAGGCAAAATTAACTCTAATGAAACTAAAAGCCATTCAAATTCATTGGCTTATTGGTAGAAACTCTGTCCTTAGTCTCGACTGCAAACTTCTTTACAACTCCATCTTAAAGCCAATCGGGTGCTATGGTATTCAGTTATGGGGCACTGCCTCGGCCTCTAATATAGAAAAAATTCAAAGGCGCCAAAATAAACTTCTTCGAATAATCACAGATACCCCTTGGTATGTAAAAAACTCAAATATTCACAAGGATCTCAATGTTCGATTAGTCAAAACTATGATTACGAAATATGCAGTAAAATACTTAAAAAGGCTCGAATTGCATCCAAACCCACTAGCACGAAATATTTTAAATGATAGCGGCCACACTCGCTTAAGAAGAAGAGACACTGCAGCACTTATCCAATTAGATGAGCGATAAACACCTATATAAGTGAACAGAACCCGTGATGAAGAAAATTTGTGTCGGGCACTGGCAGGTCATAAAATAACGTATTAGGCTAAGATTTGATTAATTATTGTTAGTTCATATTTAATATATGAAGATTCAATAAATAAATAATGAAAAAAAAGAAAAAATGAGGACCCTTTATGTTAATAAGTATATTTTTGTTAAAACACCTCTTTTGAGGTTTGTCCCCATTTTTTTTTTCAATAACAAAATGCTGGTGAGATCTAGAAATATATTAACGCATTCATAATTATTTTCTATCGAGTTTTTGTAAAGTGAGCATATTTCCCGGACAGGCGGACTTAAAGTTATACTAGGACGTAGAATATATATACATATATAATTTTGGACCCTTAAATGAATATATTTAAGCAAAACATTGGTCAGAGCAGATAAAATAAAATTATTATGTTTATATACAGAGCGCATTCATAAGGCTAAGATATTCCAAAATTACCTATGTTAATATACCTTGGTATACTTACTTGATCATGTTGTTCCACAATGTCTCCATCTCTGGAACTTAATTTAGAACGATGTAAGCTATTATATTCTCTTTCTTGAAAAGCCAAATCCATTATTTTGATTTTATGTTTTTTCGCAATTTCAAATTTTTTTCTCGTTTGAATATCCGAAGTTACTAGGTCAGTATTTTCTGTATACATTTTTCCGTCAGACTGAGCCAAAGTAAATGTTTAATAATAAAAGTTAGAAATGATACTGCGTATATGTAGCTGTGCCTTAACTTATTTTAAATTAAAAATTCGTTGTATAATTTACTGAAAAAGCTGTTTAAATATTCTTTTCCTTTCATAAAAGTTTTGCTTGTTTTTTTTTTTGACTGGTAACAGTGGGTGGAACTGAAGGCAAAACGAGAATAAATTCATTAATACCTGATTTTAAATTATTTAATAGTATACCCACACCACCATAGATGAACAGGGTACTATACGTTTCTCCTGATGTGTGTAATACATAAAAGTATTGGTTTTAAAGTATAACTAGCTGTTCGCCCGGCTTCACACGAAAGCTATTAATAATAGTTAGTATTTCATACCTATATAATTAAAAATTACAACACAAAAAGAAAAATTACACACATTTTCTTCAATTTATTGCTTTCGGTTAGTATTATATGTATTACAACAATTGAAACAATTATTCATTAAAAACAAACAAAAAAGAGAGAAACATATAATTCATTTTAAAGCTCGAAAGTAATCAATATTTTTTCTTATTCTATTGGGAGAGAAAATAAATAGTGCTGACGGTGTTGCTACTGTCGAGTACAATTCACCGTGGGAAAAACATTGGGAGGGTAAGTTTAACCTACACACTTTTAAATATTGATTACCGCTGATGGAGGTACTGAGATTGACGTGGAATATGGCAAAACAACAACATTTGTCTTCAAACAAAACTGCGAATTTTTGAATCCAATGTAAAATCAGTTCTTTTGTACGAATGCACAACATGGAAGGTGACCAGCATAATTACAAGTCGTTTGCAAACATTCGTCAATCGCTGCCTCAGACGAATACTTCGAATCTTTTGGCCAAATGTTATATCGAATATTGAGCTACTTCGTAAATCAAATCAGATAGATGTGGCTACTGAGATTCGAAAACGAAAACTGCAATGGATTGGTCACACACTTCGACGTCCAGATGAGAATATCGCCAAGCATGCGTTACGTTGGAACCCGTTTCATCAAGCAGGACGAAGTGTTGGAAGGCCTAAAATTACTTGGAGACGTTCCACCGAAACCGAACTGAGATCTGTGGGTTTTACATGGAACGAAGCTAGAAATGTAGCACAAAACCGAGTACGGTGGAGAACGACTATTGTTGGCGCCCTATGCTCCAATGGGAGTTAAAGGAATATATATATATATATATATATATATATATATATATATATATATATATATATATATATATATATATATATATATATATACATATATAGTAGAATGGTATTAATTAATGGAATATATAAGTAAAGAATTAAAAAAAAAAAAAATAATATTCACCTATCAATGTATTAATGAAGTAATTTTCATTCATAAAACAAAATTAGTGGCATCTCAATAACTAAGTTGTGTTTAGTAAGAACTACAAGTGAGATGGGTACGAGTAATTGATAAACATAAATTTAGTAAGCTACGCAAAAACTCTAACATTGTAAATTTTACAGCGTTTCTGCAGAAAAAACTTTCAAGCAATCGGTCATTTCATTTTGGGTTCTTGAAAGATATACACGTTTTAATAAAATTAAATAACATAATAAGCAAAAGTTAAGTACAGAGCAAGTTCAAGTGAAAAGCATATAGCATTTAAAGATAACCATACCTTAAATTTGGATATCTAAAGGAAGAGAAAGGTATACTAATTATATTAGTTAAATTAAATTTTAATTGAATATTCTTGATTGCGTATGCAACTTAGGAATTCAATTAAACGGAAAGTGCCCAAAGTGCGTTTGAGGTTTTCTTTTGTATTGCTGAGTAGCGGCCGAATTGTTAAGTTCTTATAAACTTTAAAATTATACGGTATTTCAACTAGTACCTGCAATTTGCTTGGAACAGCTCAGATTTGTTAAAACTTTCAAAATACTGAATTATCCCAATATCCTGGAATAAGGACAAAATTGAGAATTTCATCACTGGCTGGTAAGAATTTATTCCCACATTAAAATTTTGCATTATTCCTGCGAATTCTAAAGTGTTTTTTTTTATGTATATACCAGGTCTATCAACGTTGGACTAAATGATAGCCAGCCATTAAATTTAAATTAAAATTTATATTTTCGTATAATAAAGTACCGTATTTGTTTCCACTAAACCAGGTTGACATAACCTTAAAACTTAAAATATCACGTGTAAAAAAATCTTCACACAAGTCAAAATTACAATTTCTACGTTTACTCACGTTTTTACCTACCAACCCATATCAATTATTCCCCTATCCTTAGATTACTTACCTAAATTTCCTAAATTTTAAATATTGTTTAAAGTCTAAATTAAACTCCAATATTCTACATTACTGTAGAAATCGGAGACCTATAATAATGAATTATTACCCCTTTATCAATAAAATTTCCTTAACCTAATTTAGAACCCCGTTTAGTTATAATCTTAAAATCTAAAGGGACACCCTTAACCTCACTTTTTTCTGTTTACTATAAATACTATGTATTAATTACTACGTACTCTATTTTTATTATACGTATCAGAGAAAGACAATGGGTATAAAAAAATTAAAGTACTCTAGCACATATCGAAAATTTTCAATACCTGTGCGTACTCGTATCTATTTATTCTCATACTTGTGTATATCCCTGCGCATTTGATTTCATTCATGTATGTTATCATACTTATTGTATTTCATACTCGCACATAACCACATAAGCCCATAGGTATATCATTGACTTCAAACATTTTTTATTTATTAATTTTTTTTCATTAGTGTTGCCAGAATTTTTTTTTTTTAATTCAGACTTTACAAAAATCTTCGGAATATAAAGATCTGCGTTCTTATATAAATACAAAAAACTATTTTTAAGAAAATCCAAAAAAATGACAAAATGGATGCAAATTAAAATACGTCGTTTAATTTTAATCGTTCTTAATAAAAACAAAAAAAGTTGCCGAATACCAAAAAAAAATAAAAAAAATATAAATCTAATATTCGGAATTAAGAAATGAGATATCACGGGTAAATTCATTCATACATAGTATGACTTTGAGATGTTTATCTGTTAACGAGTTTTCTCTTTAGCTAGAAACATGAAAAAAGAAACAAAATAGATTCCAAAATAGTTGATAGCCTTCTGTTTCAAAATTTTTTTTATAAAAGACCCCTTTCGTAGAAAAGATTATATTTTATTATTGTTAATAGAAGCATAATTATATAATATTAGAAAATATTTATGTTTTAATTTAGATTTACATAAATTATTAATTCTTATTTAATCAGTGCTATATTTGTTTTGCTGGTTTTGGAAAATACTTAAAATATAAATATCTTTTCTGCATCAAACATTTTTAGGTCCTGGCTACACTGCTTGCTTTACAATAACCATACGAGTTGTTGAAGTTACTTGTCGATACTCATCGATACATGCTTATACTCATACGCATTCATACTAATATCCATACGCATGCCTGTTTGTTCATACTCATACCGGTTGCTATACAAACTTATTTATGTTCATACTTATTGGTATTCATACCTGTCTGTACTCGTGCTCGGTGGAGTATGAATAGGTTAGAAGTATTAAAAATATAACTTTTTGGCTTTCTCTGATACGTATATGCAAGAATTTTTATTTCATTCATAACTACTATCATTTAGTCAAGGGAAAAATTCATTGAAAAATAAAACGATCCAGAGGCCTCTGCGACTGCGATTTAAAATGGTGAGTGAAATAAAACAATTGTAAATTACTCGTTTTTTTCTTGCATATATTAATTACTTTAGAAAAGAAAATATAAAGAAGTTTAGAATAAATGAGTAAGCAAAAGGAACATTAATATTGTAAAATTTAAGAGATTCGGTATATAAGTAATTTTTGTTTTTCTTTGCCGTTATTTTTGTTGTTAGTATGCTGTTTTTGTATTAATGTTCCTATTGCTTTATTGAATACCACAAAATATTTAAATAGAGCGTCATTTCTATATACATAGCATATGTGAATGAATTTTAGCTTATGTATTATATATTTTAAATAATATTTCGTTTGTTTTCTTTATTCAATATTTGTTATGTATCAACCGCAAACTTACAACTTTATTACTTTATCTGTCGAGAAACATTCTTTTGTTTCTAAAACTGAATAAGTTACTAAGTACATATTTTTTTTGTAAAAGTAAAAGATACATTTTCTTAAAACTAGTTTAATTATCTAATAGTGACTAAGTATTAATGGGATAAATAAATAGTGAATTTATTCATAATGAATTGTTAAGTTTCAAACTGTTTTCTTTCATGGTATAATAAGTTGGATTGATCTAATTTTTTTGGGATCTTGCTAAAACATTTTAGGTGCCAGTAGGATCATGGACTGGGTGGGTAAAGAGGCACACGATTCCAAATAACAACAGGAATCGTACATAGGTATAATCAATACTTTGATCTTGCTTTTCTTACCAATTATAACCATAGCTCAGGGGCTAGTTTTCATTTGTATTATCCTATGGTTAGCTTCATTATTTTAAAGTTACTACATTTCTTAAACTAGGGAGTCTTTAATAAATTGTTTTTATGTGAACCAGGACTAAGTATAGAAAAGACACGAACCCCACCAAACCCGACTGAAGTTAGCTTAAAATGGCTCCCGCAGTCTTTCTATTACTTAGATCTAAACCAAGTTTTCTAGCTTGTTTTTTTTTCTGCAAGTAGAGAACCTTATAGCGAAATTGCTTTTGGCTATTTTGCAAAAATCTGGATTAGGGATATTACATAAAATGGCGCCCAACGTGGGGCCGAATGTGTTTCAAAATTTTGGTTCATTTTCGGTCCTGTTTTTTTTTGTTGTTAAATTTAATATTTAAATTTCATTTAAGACTAGGTGTTCAACAATTTTTGTATTTAGGAATCTTCTTTTTGAATAATTGTTTATGTATTTCAGGAATTTAGGGGCTTGAGGTTTGAGCTATCTAACCGTTTTACCAATTAATAATACTTTCAAAAGTTTGACAAATAGATCCAAAAATAGTTTTTCACTTGGGAAATTCTTTGTAATATATTAAATTTATAATTTATTTACTGGGATACCTGCACCTTCTATATAATGAGACTATGTCAAAAGGCACCTTGCCATTTCACATCTCTTATCTAGCAGTGAATAATAAGCCGAAAAACTTATTGTAGGTAGTATGTAGGTTATACTAATTTTATTTTATAAAGAATTCCATAGAACAGTTTGATATCAAGTATTGATTGCATACCGCTACAAATTATTTGTTCAATCTAACTTAACATTACCATTGAAAGAAAACAAATCTTTTAGAAAATTCTATACATACTTTCGGTTGTACGATTTTTTGTTTTTTTTTTTGCCTTTATCCATCTAATAATTTTTTTTTCTATTACAAATTGTGCTTTCCTGCATTGGGGAACTAATCTTACGATTATCATAAACAGCTTATTTTGCAATAACTATTTAAAACATTTAGTTCTTTGATAATGTCCTTGGAACGTACTCCTCCACAGGCATCAAATATGACGCAGAGTCAATCTCCGTCAATATCATTGGGTGCTGCATTACCTCCACCTCCAATTATAGCACCTGCGTCAAATGAGCAGTGTTATATTGTATATGTAGTGAACGCCTTGACGGCAAAGTAGAATGTCTGATAATAGTTAGTTGTAACCACGTTTTTCATAGACCATGCATAGAAAATTATCTTTCCAATGACAGAGAATGTCCAAACTGTAAGCTATCTTGTCAATTATCAGATTTAAGGCAGATTTGCTTTCCGGGAAAACCACTGAAGTCTACGTTAAGACGTGGTGGATTTTCAAAACAGTACCATACCCGTAGTTTTTCAAGAAATCTTTTTAATGACCCACAATCACCATCGCTTAATATAACTAGTAACGCAGTTACTACTGGCATATCAAATCCTCCTAGAACAGGGGAAAATATATCGCAACAGTTATCGGAAGATATTCTTTCCAATACGGAAATAAATAATATACCAAATGTACCACAAACAGCGAGGATCGATGGTAGGAAAATTAATAGAATGATTGAGAACAGCGTAACGAGGATTCTACAAAACCTCAACCTACCTCAAATCAATTCACAACGAAATCCTTCACATAATTTTAACCGAAACGTACCCACTGGGGCTTATAATTCACAGGGAATAACGTCTTCTCAACCGAATCAAATTAGCTCTGATCAATTAGCCAACTCATCTTCTTCATTTTCTTCCAATTTTTCTAATTATCAAAACGACAAGATAACCTCAATAATTCAAAATTGGGGATTAAAGTTTGATGGCACGTCAACTGGTTTAACAGTTGAAGAATTTTTATATCGTTTGAAATCGTTAACTAACGACAATTTTCAAGGCGATTTTAATGTTATCTGCAAAAATCTTCATATTCTGCTTACCGGTAAAGCCAGAGAATGGTTTTGGCGCTTCCGTAAACAGGTCGAACTTATTAACTGGAATGATTTTAATGAAGCAATTCGCTTTCAATACAAAGATTTTAAGTCGTCATTTGACATTCGTGAAGAGATCAGAAATCGCAAACAAAAGCCTAGCGAAACTTTCGACATGTTTTATGAATCTATTTCGTCCATAATGGATAGATTACCAACACCTCTTAGTGAAATGGAATTAATAGAAATAATAACTCGGAACTTAAGGCCAGAAATAAGGCATGAGTTACTTTATATTCCCATTCATTCAATCCCACATTTTAGAAAACTTGTTCAAATGGAGAATGTTTACTAAATGATGAGTATATGCGGAGAAATTTGTCTACAAGACAAACTAATCAATTTCCCCCTAGACGTAATATAGCTGAAGTCGTTGTTGATCAGGAAAGGCAAAAATCATTAGAGAAAGTAGATGAACTGTCGGTAGATGCTGTTCAAAGGGAAGAGATAACTCGCTGCTGGAACTGTGACCAGCGTGGACATTATTACCAAGACTGTCTTGAAGAGCAAACTGTCTTTTGTTATGGCTGTGGTGCTAAAAGCACATATCGACCACAATGTCCTAAATGTACTGCTAAAAAGGCATCAAAAAACTTCAAGACCATGGTCCCAAAGGACCAATAAATAATTTACATTTTACCGCAAATACACCTTTGAATTCTAATGAAATTAACCCAATTGTCGATGAGAACTTATCTACAAAAACCTTAAATTCTGAAGTAGCAAAGGAAAATGATCTTTGCAAGTATACAATTTTAAAACGTGATAATAATTTACCGTATTATAATCAGCCGGATAGTTCCAAATTAATTTATCCAAAAACATTATTTCATGAAAAGTGGCAACAATACATTTCTAAACGAAATGAAATTTTCAATAACTCTTCAATATTGGAAATAAATCGCAAGCGTTCTTCTAAGCGATCCACTATTAGGCTTAGAAATTATTACAAGAACAAAAAATTCGGTTCGAAACTATTGGTATCAGCAATAGTTAATAGTCCTAGCGACGGGCGTTTCTACGCTAAAGTTTTTTTTCTGGAATACACCGAATATGGATTAATAGATACAGGAGCTAGTATTAGTTGTATAGGGGCTGACTTGGCACTAGAGAGTTTTTCAAAAAACCCGAATTTTTGCAAATGTAAGACAACTGTAAAAACTGCTGACGGCAGGGAACAGAATGTTATAGGTTGGCTTCAGGTTGCAATCAAATTTAAGGATATTACACACAACATAAATCTTTTCATTATTCCTGCCATATCGCAGAGACTTTTGCTTGGTATTGATTTTTGTAAGAAGTTTAATTTATTGCCTAATATAACGGATTCTGTAGATCTAGTGGACACATATTTTCATGGTCTTGAATTTTCCGATTCAACTCAAAATGCTTTGTCCGGAAAATTTTTGAAAACGTCTCGTAGCCCGTCTGATTCTTTGATGAAAGATGATTCTAATTATAATGATTTTTCTTATAAACTGACCTCAACTCAGCAGCAACAGCTTAAGGCTGTGGTTTCCGTTTTTCCAAATTTTGAGCAAAAAGGACTAGGGAGAACTTCTTTAATTAGACATGAGATTGACGTTCAGAATGCAAAGCCCATTAAACAGAGATTTTACCCCGTATCGCCGGCGGTGGAAAAGCTAATGAATACCGAGATAGATCGTATGTTGTCTTTAGGGGTAATAGAAACGCCAACATCACCATGGAGCTCTCCAATGAGGCTTGTAGTTAAGCCTAGTAAAATTCGCCTCTGCCTGGACGCTAGAAAGGTAAATTCACTTACCAAGAAGGATGCTTATCCGTTACCTTCTATTGAAGGTATTTTTTCTCGTCTTCCTAAGGCCAATATTATTTCGAAACTCGATCTGAAAGATGCTTACTGGCAGATCGGTTTAACGGATGAGGCTAAGGCTATAACAGCGTTCACAGTACCAGGAAGGCCATTATACCAATTTGTGGTAATGCCTTTCGGGCTGTGCAATGCCCCTCAAACAATGTGTCGTCTTATGGACCAGCTCATACCACCGGATCTTAAAAATAATGTTTTCGGATATTTAGATGACTTAGTCATTGTTTCGGATAATTTTGAAAATCATATGGAAATTCTCTTACGAATTGCAGGACAATTTAGAAGAGCAAATTTAACTTTAAATATTACCAAAAGTCATTTTTGCGTGACTAGGGTAAAATACTTAGGTTACGTAATAGGTGATGGGGGAATTACCACAGACCCCGATAAAATCAGTGCTATTGTTAATTGGCCAGTTCCTTAAAACTTGAGACAAGTCCGTGGATTCTTAGGAATAGCGGGTTGGTACAGAAGATTTATTGAAAATTTTTCTACAATAGTCTTCCCCATTACTGAGACTCTTTCCTCCAAGAAAAAGTTTATTTGGTCTCCAGAGGCCCAAATTTCATATGATAAAATAAAATTACGTTTGACTTCAGCGCCAGTACTAATTAATCCCGACTTCGAAAAGAAATTTTTTGTACATTGCGATGCCAGTGATTATGGTATTGGAGCTGTCTTAATACAGCTAGATGAACAGGGACAGGAGAGGCCTATTGCGTATATGAGTAAAAAACTGAATTCTGCACAACGTAACTACAGTGTTACGGAACGAGAATGTCTAGCAGCTTTAGAGGCCATCCAACGATTTAGATGTTACCTGGAATTACAGGAATTTGAAGTAATTACAGATCAGATCATGCTAGGCTTGTGTGGTTAATGCGGCAGCCAAATTTAAGTGGTAGATTGGCAAGATGGGCTCTAAAGTTGCAAGCATTTAAGTTTACTATAACCCATCGTAAGGGCAAGGACAATATCGTTCCGGATGCATTATCCAGAATCCCCAGCGATGAAATCGCATCCATGGAACGCGATCTTTCTAAAATCGATTTGTCATCACCCCATTTTAGAGATAAAGAATACGAAGATTTAAAGACTCGAGTCAGTACCGATCCACCTAAATATCCGGATATTAAGATAGTGGATGAATTTGTCTATATAAGAACAACACCGTATGACGGTGTATATGAAAATGAGGAAAAATCTTGGAAACTCTGGATTCCGATTAACATGCGTAACAACTTAATGGCAAACCATCATAATCCCGTAAACGCGTCTCATGGGGGAATGAGTAAAACACTTGAGTTACTAAGAAGATTCTTTTTCTGGCCTGGTATGTCAAGGGATGTCCGCGACTTTGTTAGAAATTGTGAAGTGTGCAAAGCGACTAAATCTCCAAATTTTGTAATGAAGCCCGATATGGGTAAACAAATAATTTCTGAGCGGATAAAGGATTGAATTTGTTTTGTTTTTTATTGTGTAAAATTTGTGAGTTTTGCTAAGTTAGTTTTGAATGCTATGCTTAGCCACAGCACGTTTTACTTCTTCTGAGCACTGTTTAAGGTGCCCGGCTAGAAGGTTGAGAACAAGTTTGAGTTTCAAAAGTATTCTGATTCTTTATTGAAAAATGTTTCTTATTTATACTATTTACAATTCTTAATTCTATGTTCTATTCTATCTTCTCTAACCTACGATGAGGTTTATTGAGTCAAAATACTAGATTTTGATTGGTCAGTGTTTTAACCCAATTTCCACTCAATTTCTTATTTTAAATTATTTTCTATCATTCATTCAATCTTTTTACTTAAAATTTTGCTCATTACCTTATTTCAAGTGCATTGGCTAATTTTCTGTTTGCTTGCATTTACACATTGTGTTATCGAAATATTATCCCTAAAAATATTTCGAATGAAATATTTTTAGTCAAATCGCTTGCATTGACATAATTTCAAGTGCAATGCCTTTTACTTGCACACGTAAACATTGTCTTATGTGTGGTCTCACTAAAAGTGTGCCAAGTGGTTTCATGTTGCAGAAAAATTAAATAAAGAATTTTGTATTGTTCTTTGTATTGTTGTTGTTGGGTAGTTGTGTTATAATATACACTCTACACATTATTTTTAGGTAGTTGTGATGTGTTTTGACAAACACACTACACCTCTGCCCTTAAGATTGAATTTATGATTGAAATGAAATGAATTAAATCTTTAAATATATTTGTGTTTGTAATAATTTTGAATATACTAAATACATATTTATGTTTTATTAAGTAGTTAAATGTAAAAAATGTCTTATTCTTATTTTACAATTATATTTCTTATTATCTATTTGTTACATTAGGTTTATATAATTTAAGTATATTGTTATGATAAATTTTTTCAAGATTATCTACTTTTAACAAAGAATTTACTCCTAATCTTTGTACTATTTCATATGGTCCCTTGTATGGGCTTTGATTTTTCTTTTTAGATTCCAATTTTATTAATACTAAATCCCCTACCTTAAAGTTACTATTATTAATATTTTTATCATAAATTTCTTTCGATTTATGTTTTGCTATTTCTGTTAATTTTTTAGCATATTCTACAGATTTTCTTAATTTGATTTTTACTTCATTAGCGTAATTCTCTATGTCATAGCATTTATCTGTGTTTTGTATTTTGTCTGTAGGTAATGTTGCTAGTTTCCCGTAAATTAATTCAAAAGGTGAATAGTTAGTGTTAACATGTGGTGTTGTGTTGTAAGCAAATGTATAGTATGGTATCCATTTGTCCCATTCATAATCATCTACAAATTTCAATAAATATTCATTCAATACGCGATGATTGCGTTCTATAGAGCCTATGGATTGGTGGTGATATGGTTCTGGTTTATGTTAAGTAAATTGCAAACTTCCTTTAACAATTCATTGTTAAATTCAGTACCTCTATCAGATTTTAAGATTTTAAAACATCCATACTTCAAGATAAACTGTTCAACTAATGTTTTGGCAATACTTTTAGCATCTTTTGTTTCAATCGGGTGTGCTATTACATATCTAGTTAATTCGCACTGCAACGTAAGTATATACCTGTAACCATTTGATATTCTTAAAGGTCCTACTGTATCTATTTGTATTGTCTCAAAACTAGTGCTAGGTGTTTCTGTTACAATCATTTTCTCTTTAATATACTTTGTCTGTTTATTTCTTAGACACTTATCGCATTTGTTAATGCAATCTCTAACCATCTTTCGCATATTTTTCCATACATAACGTTGTTTTAATTTCAGTACTGTCTTTCTAATACCGAAATGTCCTGATAATGGTGAATTGTGGAATTCTTTAATGATGTTCATTTGCGATTTCTTCTTTGTAATATGTTGCAAAGGTTTATATAATATAATGTTTAATTCGAAATTTCTATACTTATTTGATTTCAATATTCTTTGGTATACCTCATTATAAGTTTTCTTTAAATATTCAATTGATATGAGCTCAAAAATTTGATCTTCGCATGATAAAGCGAGATTTTTTATATTTTGCTTATGCATATAAATAATCAATTTCTCTAGAGACAAAACGTATTTTGCTAGATCTTCATTAATATTCATTACAAAGCTGTTATCTTTATTTTCTATGGTACCATCTTTAGGTCCATCTTTTATATTTCTTGTACTGGTTTTAATAATTTTAAATTTTAATTCGCGAATATTCTTTATATCTTGTAAAGATGTACATTCCCACATATGATTTTTATGTTGGCCTTGGGATATGTTACTATCATTATTTATTATTTCATTATTAGAAATTTCCTTTGCTTTCATTCCACGTGTTGTTACTAAAATTTTTGATGGTTTACTATTATCATCTTCTACAGGAATCATATTTTTTAACATATCAGAATCTAGTTTTATTCTAGATAAAGCGTCTGCGTTAGTGTTTATTTTTCCTTTTTTATAAATAATTTCGAAATCATAGTCTGACAAATCTATTCTTATACGAGTTAATTTTGATGAAGGATTTTTATGAGAAAAAAGTGAAACAAGTGGTCTATGGTCTGTTACTACAATAAATTTTTTACCAAATAAATAAGGTCTAAAGAATTCTATACCCCAATGTATAGCAAGAAGTTCTTTCTCAATTACTGGTTTATTTAAATCATGTTTTCTTAATGTTTTGCTTGCGTAAGAGATCGGTAAATCTTCTCCTATTTTTCCTTGTGATAATATAGCTCCTAATGCATAGTTTGATGCATCAGTGGTCAAAATAAATGGTTGTTCAAAATCAGGATATCGTAATATTGGTGCGTTAATTAATTTTGTCTTCAGTACGTTGAAAGCTTGTTGACATTCTTCTGTCCATTCAAATTCTTTTCCTTTTTTAGTTTGATCATTTAGACATTTTGTGATTTCAGCGAAATTCTTTATGAAACGTCTGTAGTAATTACAGAATGCTACAAATCTTTTAACTTCGTCTTTGTCTTTTGGAATTGGGTATTTTTCAATAGCTTTGTGTTTTGAAGGATCTGTTCGTATGCCGTCTTTTGTTATTTGGTGACCTAAATAAATTACCTCTGATTTAAGAAATACACATTTTGATGCATTTAATTTTAAATTGTATTTCGACAAGCGTTCAAATACTCTAATAAGATTTTCATTGTGGTGTTTTAAACTACAACCAAATACAATAATATCGTCTACGTATAAAAATGCTTTGGAATCTAGTCCACTTAGTGCTATTGTTAACATTCGTTGGAAACTATTGGATGAAATTTTCAAACCAAATGGTAGTCTTTTAAATTGATAATGACCATTACTAGTTGAAAATGCAGTTAAATTTCTTGAATCTTCGTCTAAAGTTATTTGATGGAATGAGCTAGTCATATCTAAAGTGGAAAAATATTTAGCTCTTCCCAGACGATCTAAAACATCTTCTAACCTTGTTAATGGAAATTTATCATTCACCATTTTTTTGTTAAGTTGTCGAAAATCTACAACTAGTCTCCATTTTTCTTTTCCGTTTTCGCTTTTTTTTGGTACTACCAATAAAGGTGAATTGTATGCACTATTTGACGGTTCTATTACATCATTATCTAATAATTTTTGTACTTGATCATTTATTTCATCATATTGTGTGTGTGGTAATCTATAATTTTTAATATATACTGGTGTATTGTCCGAAACTTTTAAGTGTTGTGTATAAAAATTATTCGCAGTTAGTGTCTCTCCTTCTAAGTGAAAAATATCCTGGTAATCTTCAAAGATTTTTTTCAATTCCGCTTTTGCTTTCTCGTCATTAACGTCAATTTTTATAATATCAAGTAAATTTTTAAATCTTTCTGTATTGATATTTCTTTTCTTTGGTTTGTATGAATTGGTTAATAAAATGTAATTTTTTAATGGTTCTATCTCAAAATTAACGTTTTTTAAAATTACATCGTTATCTGTTGTGTTTAATATCCTGACATGGTGATTTCCATTTCCTGGTACTATTGTATTACTAACGAATATTCCCGGTTGAATCTCTTTGTTTAAAATTATGCTATCTTCTTTAATATCTAAATTTATAGGATGAATACTTTCTGACCGTTTCTCTACTTCTATGCAATAATTTTTGTTTATCCATGATTTCATAGGTATTGTGATTTCCTCATTTTCTAGTGTCAGTGTTATGGTAAATGTTTCATAGTCGATCTTACATAAGAATTTCGTTAAGAAATCTCCTCCTAAAATTCCATCTGTTGGTATCGGAAAGTTTTCGTCAATGATGTGAAATTTATGTTTTTCGCTTATGTTATTTATAATAAAACCTACTTCTGCTGTTCCTATGGATTTAATTTTTTCAGATGTTATTCCTGTAAAACTACTTGATTGTTCTCTGTCTATGTTTATTGAATCGTCATTTAATTTGTTCAGTTTACACAAAGATACGTCTGCTCCTGTGTCTATTAAGAATGTTAGTATTACATTTTTACTTAGGTTTAAGTTTATGAAATTTGTTAAATTATTTGATATTTGGAAAACATTGTTTAATCTTCTTGTTGTCCTTCCGGATGGTGGGTTTGTGCAGTTCCTTGACTCACATCCGGAACCTGGTAGTTTTCCTGTACAATGTGTACATTCCTACGGTTATTTCTGTTCCGATTATTATTGTTGTAATTATTATAATTGTTTCTTCCGTCATTTCTGTTTGTATTGTAATTGTAATTATTCGTTTGTCCGTTATCGTTGTTAGAAGGTCTATTATTATTCATTGGTCTGTTAGGATTGCCATTTGAAGGATGGTTATTCGAATTATAATTATTTCTTCTATTATAATTATTATTGTTGCTATTGTTTTGGTAGATATTCCCATTGGTATTGTTTCTATGATTATTGTTTTTTGTCATATTATTTCTATTCCTATTTTGCCTAATCCTGTAATTCGAAAAATAAAGTACCTGATCTTTATTAGACATTTCTTTTTCTAATTCTAGGGCTAATTGGACTGCTTCATTTAGTTCTTTTGGTCTAGATGCAAATATGGTTGGTTTTAGTTCTTCAATTAAACCATTTTTAAAGACGTTTAAGGCATAATTATCATTTATTAGCTTAATTGTGTCTGACTGAATAGTACTACAATTTTGTATTTCTCTAATTTGTAGTTCATTAAGTTCCGCTATTAAATTCAAAAGTTTTTCATGATAAGCATGTACGCTCATACTTTTTTGGGAAAAATTACTTAGTGAAGCTTGTAATTGAGCTACTGTTTTTGTATCTGTTTGTTAGAATGGATTTTAAATTAATAAAAGTTGTCGGTGCTGACGTACCTAATGCAGTTCTTACTGTTGTAGTCAATTTTACGTTGTACACGAAACTTAGTAAAATCGGTTTCTCTTCTATTGCCAAACCATCGTTGATTAGTTCTACTATCGTAAGGAATGAATGAAGTTTTTTATAATTCCCTGAGAATTCAGGAATTACTTTTAAAGCAATTTCTAAATTAAATTTTGCCATTTTTATCGAAATTTGCTGTTGATCATGGGTGTTTTGTTGTGTACCGAGTGATTCTTCTAGAAGAAATTTAGCCTTAGTTTAACATTCCTCGAATTTTTCTGTGTCTTTCTCAATCTCCTCTTTTTTCACAAGTTTATTTTCAATTAAGTCTAAAAATTCCCTTCTCAATAATTCTATTTCTTCTAGTTTAATAAGTATTGTGGATTTTTGGTATCCCCTATTTCCTGCTTTTTTAAAATTTTTAATTATTTTTTCTATCTTATCAATTATACTTTCCATCTAGGATATAATATATTATTTCTTTTATTTCTAAACTTGCACAACGGCTTTTTTATTGACATAATCCTTAAAATATTTGTTTATTTTATAAGCTAGCAATACTATTAAAGCAATACATATTATGAATACGATGTCAAATTTGATGGTGCCACTGAAGTCCATATTCTGTTGGTTTTGTTGGTTTCCTCCGTTGTTGTTTTCTATTTTTATGTTCTCATTAACTGTTGCAGACTTCTCTTCTTTTGATTCGTGTCCTCCCATTACTTTTTCTCAAGTTGTCTCAACTGGATGTATAGCTTTACTTTGTTTTTGACTTGTTTCTTCCTTCTGCTTTTGGTTGGTTGTTCTCTTTCTGTACTCTTCCAGTGTTATTGGCTTTGGACCGTAATGTTTTGGGGTTGGTACATAAACTGGACAAAATTTGTTTTGACCATCTGGCTCGTATTGTTCAACCTCTGTCTCGTATTTCGAAAAAATTACTTCAATGTCCTTTTCCGAAGGAATCGAATCAATTAAATCAACATATGACATTTAAAAAAAAAAAATAAAATTTAAATTCCGAAAGGCTTCGAAATTGGCAGGATCGCCATATAAAGGATTGAATTTGTTTTGTTTTTTATTGTGTAAAATTTGTGAGTTTTGCTAAGTTAGTTTTGAATGCTATGCTTAGCCACGTCACGTTTTACTTCTTCTGAGCACTGTTTAAGGTGCCCGGCTAGAAGGTTGAGAACAAGTTTGAGTTTCAAAAGTATTCTGATTCTTTATTGAAAAATGTTTCTTATTTATACTATTTACAATTCTTAATTCTATGTTCTATTCTATCTTCTCTAACCTACGATGAGGTTTATTGAGTCAAAATACTAGATTTTGATTGGTCAGTGTTTTAACCCAATTTCCACTCAATTTCTTATTTTAAATTATTTTCTATCATTCATTCAATCTTTTTACTTAAAATTTTGCTCATTACCTTATTTCAAGTGCATTGGCTAATTTTCTGTTTGCTTGCATTTACACATTGTGTTATCGAAATATTTCATTCGAAATATTTTTAGTCAAATCGCTTGCATTGACATAATTTCAAGTGCAATGCCTTTTACTTGCACACGTAAACATTGTCTTATGTGTGGTCTCACTAAAAGTGTGCCAAGTGGTTTCATGTTGCAGAAAAATTAAATAAAGAATTTTGTATTGTTCTTTGTATTGTTGTTGTTGGGTAGTTGTGTTATAATATACACTCTACACATTATTTTTAGGTAGTTGTGATGTGTTTTGACAAACACACTACACTACAGTGTTACGGAACGAGAATGTCTAGCAGCTTTAGAGGCCATCCAACGATTTAGATGTTACCTGGAATTACAGGAATTTGAAGTAATTACAGATCATGCTAGACTTGTGTGGTTAATGCGGCAGCCAAATTTAAGTGGTAGATTGGCAAGATGGGCTCTAAAGTTGCAAGCATTTAAGTTTACTATAACCCATCGTAAGGGCAACGACAATATCGTTCCGGATGCATTATCCAGAATCCCCAGCGATGAAATCGCATCCATGGAACGCGATCTTTCTAAAATCGATTTGTCATCACCCCATTTTAGAGATAAAGAATACGAAGATTTAAAGACTCGAGTCAGTACCGATCCACCTAAATATCCGGATATTAAGATAGTGGATGAATTTGTCTATATAAGAACAACACCGTATGACGGTGTATATGAAAATGAGGAAAAATCTTGGAAACTCTGGATTCCGATTAACATGCGTAACAACTTAATGGCAAACCATCATAATCCCGTAAACGCGTCTCATGGGGGAATGAGTAAAACACTTGAGTTACTAAGAAGATTCTTTTTCTGGCCTGGTAGGTCAAGGGATGTCCGCGACTTTGTTAGAAATTGTGAAGTGTGCAAAGCGACTAAGTCTCCAAATTTTGTAATGAAGCCCGATATGGGTAAACAAATAATTTCTGAGCGGCCATTTCAACGACTATATGTGGACTTATTGGGACCATACCCCAGAAGTAAGTCCGGCCATACGGGATTGTTAATAGTATTAGATCATCTTTCTAAATTTCACTGGCTACACCCCTTGCGAAAATTTACCTCAACTGCAATTAAAGAATTTCTGGAAAAGAATATTTTTCATGTTTATGGTGTCCCTGAGGTTGTTGTTAGCGACAATGGCTCTCAATTTAAGGCAAATGATCTTAATGCCTTCTTTACCTCGTTGGGAATCACTCACATATATACAGCGTTTTATTCGCCACAAGCAAATGCTTCAGAGCGCGTAAATCGTTCTCTGATTGCTGGCATTAGAGCTTATCTTAAGGGTGACCATACCAGATGGGATGAAAATTTAAGTGCCGTTCGCTGCGCTCTGCGTAATTCAAAGCATAGTGCAATTCACATGTCCCCATACCACGCCCTCTTTGGGTTTGATATGATAACACATGGCACAACCTATGCACTTTTGAGAAAAATTAAACTGTTAGATGAGTCTTCTTACAATCTCGCTAGGGATAATAGCCTGCAAATTATGAGACAGGATTTACAGAAACATATTAAAAAGGCATATCAGCATAACAGGGATTACTATAACCTTAGAACCAGACCGCAATCTTACCAATTAGGACAGGAAGTTTGAAGGAGAAATTTTGTGCAGAGCAGTTTTGAGTAACGCTTTAACGCTAAATTTGCTCCCCTTTTCGTTAAGGCCAAGGTTAGAGAAAAACTCGGCTCACATTATTACAAATTGGAAGATATGTGTGGAAAATTAATCGGAACATTTCAAGCGAAGGACATTAAATTATAACCGTTCTTTCTCCAGTTAATATTGTAACTTCAAAGAGTCAATATTACTTGGTTTTGTAGTGAACGTTTATGCACAAAAAGATTGAAAATAAAGCACAAATATCTTTTTTACTACCACCTTCTAACACCTATTCACATCCTGTATTGATTTTTACAAAAACTGTGGATTATACTAATGTAGAATTATATATTTCCCAAATTTAGCACTGATACCAGGAAAATGTTAAATTTTATTTGGTTAGTAACCCTACGACTGTTGATTATAAACAAAGATACTTTATTTTGTATTTCTTTGGTATCGAGTATGTCGCTCATGTTTATAAGCATTTATTTATATGCATACTGATTTTAATCTTGTGGTGTTTAACAACATTTGTAAATATACAGGAATGAACGTTCTCTTTAGTTTAAAATGTTATATATACATATATATATATACATATATATATATATATATATATATGCACAGCGCTTATTTAGCGAACAGAGTTTGAAGCTAGCAGATAAATAGCGGACAGTTGCATACTTAGCGAACAGTCCGCCAAATGATCACATGCCTAGAGCATATTCACCGGACACGTCAATTTTGCCAAAAATTTTTAAATATTTTTTTGGTTCCGTTTTTTTTACTTTATTTGATTGCACTGTGGTTATATATCGAGCAATTACTATTAAAACTTCTATATATACGGTTTAAATGCGATATTTTTGTATTTTTTAACAAATTTTGTTGCGTAGTATTGCCAAGTACTCTTATATACTTTCCCGTTTTTTACTCCGTAAAAAATATATACATGTGATTTCGAGGACACAGAGAATTGCATTTGATCAGCGTTGCCATTGTAAAAAATTTTGATTTTAGCTATTTATAAATTAATATACTTTCTAGTTTTTATTGTGTTTGTTTTATAATATTTCAAAAAGGGTGGTTTTATCGATTTATAGCTAAATATACTTTCTATTTAAAATATTGAGCTATTTTTTTTATTGTGTTTGTTTTATAATATTTCAATAATTTTATTTCAAAATAGTGTGGTTTTTAGCGATTTATTTATAAATATACTTTCTACTTAAAATATTAAACTATTTTTTTGTTGTGTTTGTTTTTCAATATTTCAAAAAGTGTGATTTTTAGCGATTTATAACTAAATGTACTTTCTATTTAAAATATTGAGCAATTTTTTATTTTGTTTGTGTTACAATATTCTAATAATATTTTTCAAAAAGGGTAGTTTTAGCAGTTTATAACTTAATAAACTTTCTATTTAAAATATTGAGCAATTTTTTGTTGTGTTTGATTATAATATTTCAATAATTTTAATTCAAGAAGGGTGGTTGTTAGCGATTTATAACTAAATATACTTTCTATTTAAAATATTGAGCTGTTTTTATTGTTTGTTTTGATATATTTCAAAAAGGTAGGTTTTTTGCGATTTATAACTAAATAAACTTTCTATTTAAAATATTGAGCAACTTTTTGTTGTGTTTGTTTTATAATATTTCAATAACTTTAATTCAAGAAGGATTGTTTTTAGCAATTTATAACTAAATATACTTTCTATTTAAAATATTGAGCAATTTTTTATTGTGTTTGTTTTATAATAATTCAATAAATTTAATTCAAGAAGGGTGGTTTTTAGCGATTTATAACCAAATATACTTTCTATTAAATATATTGAGCAATTTTTTATTGTGTATGTTTTATAATATTTCAATAATTTTAATTCAAGAAGGGTGGTTGTTAGCGATTTATAACTAAATATACTTTCTATTTAAAATATTGAGCAATTTTTTGTTGTGTTTGATTATAATATTTCAATAATTTTAATTCAAGAAGGGTGGTTGTTAGCGATTTATAACTAAATATACTTTCTATTTAAAATATTGAGCTGTTTTTATTGTTTGTTTTGATATATTTCAAAAAGGTAGGTTTTTTGCGATTTATAACTAAATAAACTTTCTATTTAAAATATTGAGCAACTTTTTGTTGTGTTTGTTTTATAATATTTCAATAACTTTAATTCAAGAAGGATTGTTTTTAGCAATTTATAACTAAATATACTTTCTATTTAAAATATTGAGCAATTTTTTATTGTGTTTGTTTTATAATAATTCAATAAATTTAATTCAAGAAGGGTGGTTTTTAGCGATTTATAACCAAATATACTTTCTATTAAATATATTGAGCAATTTTTTATTGTGTATGTTTTATAATATTTCAATAATTTTAATTCAAGAAGGGTGGTTTTTAGCGATTTATAACGAAATATACTTTCTATTTAAAATATTGAGCAATTCTTTATTGTGTATGTTTTATAATATTTCAATAATTTTAATTCAAGAAGGGCGGTTTTTAGCGATTTATAACTAAATATACTTTCTATTTAAAATATTGAGCTATTTTTTATTGTATCTGTTTTGCAATATTGCAAAATGGGTGGTTTTTAGCGATTTATAACTAAATATACTTTCAATTTCAAATATTGAGTAATTTTTTATTGTGTTTGTTTTATAAAATTTTAATAATTTTAATTCAAGAAGGGTTTAATTGTATTTGTTTTACAATAATTCCTTAAATGTAATTCAAGAAGTGTGGTTTTTAGCGATTAATAACTAAATATACTTTCTATTTCAAATATTGAGCAATTTTTTAATGTGTTTGTTTTATAATATTTCAATAATTTTAATTCAAGAAGGGTGGTTTTTAGCGATTTATAACTAAATATACTTTCTATTTAAAATATTGAGCTGTTTTTATTGTTTGTTTTGATATATTTCAAAAAGGTAGGTTTTTTGCGATTTTTAACTAAATAAACTTTCTATTTAAAATATTGAGCAACTTTTTGTTGTGTTTGTTTTATAATATTTCAATAACTTTAATTCAAGAAGAATTGTTTTTAGCAATTTATAACTAAATATACTTTCTATTTAAAATATTGAGCAATTTTTTATTGTGTTTGTTTTATAATAATTCAATAAATTTAATTCAAGAAGGGTGGTTTTTAGCGATTTATAACCAAATATACTTTCTATTAAATATATTGAGCAATTTTTTATTGTGTATGTTTTATAATATTTCAATAATTTTGATTCAAAAAGGGTGGTTTTTAGCGATTTATAACGAAATATACTTTCTATTTAAAATATTGAGCAATTCTTTATTGTGTATGTTTTATAATATTTCAGTAATTTTAATTCAAGAAGTGCGGTTTTTAGCGATTTATAACTAAATATACTTTCTATTTAAAATTCTGAGCTAGTTTTGATTGTATCTGTTTTGCAATATTGCAAAATGGGTGGTTTTTAGCGATTTATAACTAAATATACTTTCAATTTCAAATATTGAGCAATTTTTTATTGTGTTTGTTTTATAATATTTCAATAATTTTAATTCAAGAAGGGTGGTTTTAAGCGATTTATAACTAAATATACTCGCTATTTAAAATATTGAGCAATTTTTTATTGTGTTTGTTTTATAATAATTCAATAAATTCAATTCAAAAAGGGTGGTTTTAAGCGATATATAGCTAAATAAACTTTCTTTTTAAAATATTGAGCAATTTTTTATTGTGTTTGTTTTATAATATTTCAATAATTTAAATTCAAGGGTGGTTTTAAGCGATTTATAACCAGATATACTTTCTATTTAAAATATTGAGCAATTATTTATTATGTTTCTGTTACAATATTGTAATAATATTTTTCAATAAGGGTTGTTTTTAGCGATTTATAACTAAATATACTTTCCATTTAAATTATTGAGCAATTTTTGATTGTGTTTGTTTTATAATATTTCACTAATTTTAATTCAAGAAGGGTGGATTTAAGCGATTTATAACTAAATATACTCTCTATTTAAAATATTGAGCAATTTTTTATTGTGTTTGTTTTATAATAATTCAATAATTTTAATTCAAGAAGGGTGGTTTTTAGCGATTTATAACCAGATATACTTTCTATTTAAAATATTGAGCAATTATTTATTATGTTTCTGTTACAATATTCTTATAATATTTTTCAATAAGGGTTGTTTTTAGCGATTTATAACTAAATATACTTTCCATTTAAATTATTGAGCTATTTTTGATTGTGTTTGTTTTATAATATTTCACTAATTTTAATTCAAGAAGGGTGGATTTAAGCGATTTATAACTAAATATACTCTCTATTTAAAATATTGAGCAATTTTTTATTGTGTTTGTTTTATAATATTTCAATAATTTTAATTCAAGAAGGGTGGTTTTTAGCGATTTATAACTAAATATACTTTCTATTCAAAATATTGGGCAATTTTTTGTTGTGTTTGTTTTTCAATATTTCAAAATGGGTGGTTTTTAGCGATTTATAACTAAATATACTCTCTATTTCAAATATTGGGCAATTTTTTGTTGTGTTTGTTTTATGATATTTCAATAAATTTAATTCAAGAAGGGTGGTTTTTAGCGATTTATAACTAAATATACTTTCTATTTCAAATATTGGGCAATTTTTTGTTGTGTTTGTTTTATGATATTTCAATTAATTTAATTCAAGAAGGGTGGTTTTTAGCGATTTATAACTAAATATACTTTCTATTTCAAATATTGGGCAATTTTTTGTTGTGTTTGTTTTATGATATTTCAATTAATTTAATTCAAGAAGGGTGGTTTTTAGCGATTTATAACTAAATATACTTTCTATTTCAAATATTGGGCAATTTTTTGATGTGTTTGTTTTATGATATTTTAATAAATTTAATTCAAGAAGGGTGGTTTTTAGCGATTTATAACTAAATATACTTTCTATTTAAATTATTGAGCTATTTTTGATTGTGTTTGTTTTGCAATATTTCAAAATGGGTGGTTTTAAGCGATTTATAACTAAATATACTTTCTATCTCAAATATTGGGCAATTTTTTGTTGTGTTTGTTTTATGATATTTCAATAAATTTAATTCAAGAAGGGTTGTTTTTAGCGATTTATAACTAAATATACTTTCTATTTCAAATATTGGGCAATTTTTTGTTGTGTTTGTTTTATGATATTTCAATAAATTTAATTCAAGAATGGTGGTTTTTAGTGATTTATAACTAAATATACTTTCTATTTAAATTATTGAGCTATTTTTTATTGTGTTTGTTTTGCAATATTTCAAAATGGGTGGTTTTTAGCGATTTATAACTAAATATACTTTCTATTTCAAATATTGGGCAATTTTTTGTTGTGTTTGTTTTATGATATTTCAATAAATTTAATTCAAGAAGGGTGGTTTTTAGCGATTTATAACTATATATACTTTCTATTTCAAATATTGGGCAATTTTTTGTTGTGTTTGTTTTATGATATTTCAATAAATTTAATTCAAGAAGGGTTGTTTTTAGCGATTTATAACTAAATATACTTTCTATTTCAAATATTGGGCAATTTTTTGTTGTGTTTGTTTTATGATATTTCAATAAATTTAATTCAAGAAGGGTGGTTTTTAGCGATTTATAACTGAATATACTTTCTATTTCAAATATTGGTCAATTTTTTGTTGTGTTTGTTTTATGATATTTCAATAAATTTAATTCAAGAAGGGTGGTTTTTAGCGACTTATAACTAAATATACTTTCTATTTAAATTATTGAGCTATTTTTGATTGTGTTTGTTTTGCAATATTTCAAAATGGGTGGTTTTTAGCGATTTATAACTAAATATACTTTCTATTTCAAATATTGGGCAATTTTTTGTTGTGTTTGTTTTATGATATTTCAATAAATTTAATTCAAGAAGGGTGGTTTTTAGCGATTTATAACTAAATATACTTTCTTTTTAAATTATTGAGCTATTTTTGATTGTGTTTGTTTTGCAATATTTCAAAATGGGTGGTTTTTAGCGATTTATAACTAAATATACTTTCTATTTCAAATATTGGGAAATTTTTTGTTGTGTTTGTTTTATGATATTTCAATAAATTTAATTCAAGAAAGGTGGTTTTTAGCGATTTATAACTAAATATACTTTCTATTTCAAATATTGGGCAATTTTTTGTTGTGTTTGTTTTATGATATTTCAATAAATTTAATTCAAGAAGGGTGGTTTTTAGCGATTTATAACTGAATATACTTTCTATTTCAAATATTGGTCAATTTTTTGTTGTGTTTGTTTTATGATATTTCAATAAATTTAATTCAAGAATGGTGGTTTTTAGTGATTTATAACTAAATATACTTTCTATTTAAATTATTGAGCTATTTTTGATTGTGTTTGTTTTGCAATATTTCAAAATGGGTGGTTTTTAGCGATTTATAACTAAATATACTTTCTATTTCAAATATTGGGCAATTTTTTGTTGTGTTTGTTTTATGATATTTCAATAAATTTAATTCAAGAAGGGTGGTTTTTAGCGATTTATAACTAAATATACTTTCTTTTTAAATTATTGAGCTATTTTTGATTGTGTTTGTTTTGCAATATTTCAAAATGGGTGGTTTTTAGCGATTTATAACTAAATATACTTTCTATTTCAAATATTGGGAAATTTTTTGTTGTGTTTGTTTTATGATATTTCAATAAATTTAATTCAAGAAAGGTGGTTTTTAGCGATTTATAACTAAATATACTTTCTATTTCAAATATTGGGCAATTTTTTGTTGTGTTTGTTTTATGATATTTCAATAAATTTAATTCAAGAAGGGTTGTTTTTAGCGATTTATAACTAAATATACTTTCTATTTAAAATATTGAGCAATTTTTTATTGTGTTTGTTTTATAATATTTCACTAATTTTAATTCAAGAAGGGTGGTTTTTAGCGATTTATAACCAGATATACTTTCTATTTAAAATATTGAGCAATTTTTTATTGTGTTTGTTTTATAATATTTCAATAATTTTAATTCAAGAAGGGTGGTTTTAAGCGATTAATAACTAAATATACTCTCTATTTAAAATATTGAGCAATTTTTTATTGTGTTTGTTTTATAATAATTCAATAATTTTAATTCAAGAAGGGTGCTTTTTAGCGATTTATAACCAGATATACTTTCTATTTAAAATATTGAGCAATTTTTTATTGTGTTTGTTTTATAATATTTCAATAATTTTAATTCAAGAAGGGTGGTTTTTAGCGATTTATAACTAAATATACTTTCTATTCAAAATATTGAGCAATTTTTTATTGTGTTTGGTTTTATAATATTTCAATAATTTTAATTCAAGAAGGGTGGTTTTTAGCGATTTATAACTAAATATACTCTCTATTTAAAATATTGAGCAATTTTTTATTGTGTTTGTTTTATAATAATTCAATAATTTTAATTCAAGAAGGGTGGTTTTTAGCGATTTATAACCAGATATACTTTCTATTTAAAATATTGAGCAATTTTTTATTGTGTTTGTTTTATAATAATTCAATAAATTTAATTCAAGAAGGGTGGTTTTTAGCGATTTATAACTAAATATACTTTCTATTCAAAATATTGAGCAATTTTTTATTGTGTTTGTTTTATAATATTTCAATAAATTTAATTCAAGAAGGGTTGTTTTTAGCGATTTATAACTAAATATACTTTCTATTTAAATTATTGATCTATTTTTGATTGTGTTTGTTTTTCAATATTTCAAAATATGTCGTTTTTAGCGATATATAACTAATAATACTTTCTATTTAAAATATTGAGCAATTTTTTATTGTGTTTGTTTTATAATATTTCAATAATTTTAATTCAAGAAGGGTGGATTTAAGCGATTTATAACTAAATATACTCTCTATTTAAAATATTGATCAATTTTTTATTGTGTTTGCGTTACAATATTTCAATAATTTTAATTCAAGAAGGGTGGTTTTAAGCGATACTAAATATACTCTCTATTTAAAATATTGAGCAATTTTTTATTGTGTTTGTTTTATAATAATTCAATAATTTAAATTCAAGAAGGGTGGTTTTTAGCGATTTATAACCAGATATACTTTCTATTTAAAATATTGAGCAATTTTTTATTGTGTTTGTGTTACAATATTCCAATAATATTTTTCAATAAGGGTGGTTTTAGCAGTTTATAACTTAATAAGCTTTCTATTTAAAATATTGAGTAATTTTTTATTGTGTTTGTTTTACAATATTCTAATAAGATTTTTCAAAAAGGGTGGTTTTAGCGGTTTATAACTTAATATACTTTCTATTTAAAATATTGATCAATTTTTTATTGTGTTTGTTTTATAATATTTCAACAATTTTAATTCAAGAAGGGTGGTTTTTAGGCGATTTATAACCAAATATACTTTCTAATTAAAATATTGAGCAATTTTTTATTGTGTTTGTGTTACAATATTCTAATAATATTTTTCAATAAGGGTGGTTTTAGCAGTTTATAACTTAATAAGCTTTCTATTTAAAATATTGAGTAATTTTTTATTGTGTTTGTTTTACAATATTCTAATAAGATTTTTCAAAAAGGGTGGTTTTAGCGGTTTATAACTTAATATACTTTCTATTTAAAATATTGAGCAATTTTTTATTGTGTTTGTTTTATAATATTTCAACAATTTTAATTCAAGAAGGGTGGTTTTTAGCGATTTATAACCAAATATACTTTCTAATTAAAATATTGAGCAATTTTTTATTGTGTTTGTGTTACAATATTCTAATAATATTTTTCAATAAGGGTGGTTTTAGCAGTTTATAACTTAATAAGCTTTCTATTTAAAATATTGAGTAATTTTTTATTGTGTTTGTTTTACAATATTCTTAAAAGATTTTTCAAAAAGGGTGGTTTTAGCGGTTTATAACTTAATATACTTTCTATTTAAAATATTGAGCAATTTTTTATTGTGTTTGTTTAATAATATTTCAACAATTTTAATTCAAGAAGGGTGGTTTTTAGCGATTTATAACCAAATATACTTTATAATTAAAATATTGAGCAATTTTTTATTGTGTTTGTGTTACAATATTCTAATTATATTTTTCAATAAGGGTTGTTTTAGCAGTTTATAACTTAATAAGCTTTCTATTTAAAATATTGAGTAATTTTTTATTGTGTTTGTTTTACAATATTCTAATAATATTTTTCAATAAGGGTGGTTTTAGCAGTTTATAACTTAATAAACTTTCAACTTAAAATATTGAGCAATTTTTATTGTGTTTGTTTTATAATATTTCAATAATTTTAATTCAAGAAGGGTGGTTTTAAGCGATTTATAACTGAATATACTTTCTATTTAAAATATTGAGCAATTTTTTATTGTGCTTGTGTTACAATATTGTAATAATATTTTTCAAGAAGGGTGGTTTTAGCGGTTTATAACTTAATATATTTTCTATTTAAAATATTGAGCTATTTTTAATTGTGTTTGTTTTATAATATTTAATTAATTTCAATAAGTAAATTTCAAAAAGTAAATTTCAATAATTTTTTTTTTAAAACGGTGGTTTTAAGCGATTTATAACTAAATATACTTTGTTTTTAAAATATTGAGCAATGTTTATTGTGTTTGTTTTATAATATTTCAATAATTTTAATTCAAGGAGGGTGGTTTTAAGCGATTTATAACTAAATATACTTTCTATTTAAAATATTCAGCAATTTTTTATTGTGTTTGTTTTATAATATTTCAATAATTTTAATTCAAGAAGGGTGGTTTTTAGCGATTTATAACTAAATATACTTTCTATTTAAAATATTAAGCAATCTTTTATTGTGTTTGTGTTACAATATTCTAATAATATTTTTTCAAAAGGGTGGTCTTAGCAGTTTATAACTTAATAAACTTTCAACTTAAAATATTGAGCAATTTTTTATTGTGTTTGTTTTAAAATATTCTAATAGAATTTTTCAAAAAGGGTGGTTTTAGCGGTTTATAACTTAATACACTTTCTATTTAAAATATTGAGCAATTTTTAATTCTGTTTGTTTTATAATATTTCAATAATGTTATTTAAAAAAGGGTGGTTTTGAGCGATTTATAACTAAATATACTTTCTATTGAAAATATTGAGCAATTTTTTATTGTGTTTGTTTTATAATATTTCAATAATTTTAATTCAAGAAGGGTAGTTTTAAGCGATTTATAACTAAATATACTCTCTATTTAAAATATTGAGCAATTTTTTATTGTGCTTGTGTTACAATATTGTAATAATATTTTTCCAGAAGGGTGGTTTTAGCGGTTTATAACTTAATATATTTTCTATTTAAAATATTGAGCTATTTTTAATTGTGTTTGTTTTATAATATTTAATTAATTTCAATAAGTAAATTTCAAAAAGTAAATTTCAATAATTTTTTTTTTAAAACGGTGGTTTTAAGCGATTTATAACTAAATATACTTTGTTTTTAAAATATTGAGCAATGTTTATTGTGTTTGTTTTATAATATTTCAATAATTTTAATTCAAGGAGGGTGGTTTTAGCGGTTTATAACTTAATACACTTTCTATTTAAAATATTGAGCTATTTTTAATTGTGTTTGTTTTATAATATTTCAATAATGTTATTTAAAAAAGGGTGGTTTTGAGCGATTTATAACTAAATATACTTTCTATTGAAAATATTGAGCAATTTTTATTGTGTTTGTTTTATAATATTTCAATAATTTTAATTCAAGAAGGGTGGTTTTAAGCGATTTATAACCAAATATACTTCCTATTTAAAATATTCAGCAATTTTTTATTGTGGTTGTGTTACAATATTCTAATAATATTTTTCAATAAGGGTGGTTTTAGCGGTTTATAATATTGCGCTATTTTTAATTGTGTTCGTTTTATAATATTTCAATAATGTTATTTAAAAAAGGGTGGTTTTGAGCGATTTATAACTAAATATACTTTCTATTGAAAATATTGAGCAATATTTATTGTGTTTGTTTTATAATATTTCAATAATTTTAATTCAAGATGGGTGGTTTTAAGCGATTTATAACTAAATATACTTTCCTATGTTAATAAAACAAGCTCGAGGCCACCACATAGGATTGGAAATTTAAAGGCCGAACAAAGATAATAACATTTAAATATACTTTCTATTTAAAATATTGAGCAATTTTTTATTGTGTTTGTTTTATAATATTTCAATAATTTTAATTCAAGAAGGGTGGTTTTTAGCGATTTATAACCAAATACACAATCTAATTAAAATATTGAGCAATTTTTTATTGTGTTTGTGTTACAATTTTCTAATAATATTTTTCAATAAGGGTGGTTTTAGCAGTTTATAACTTTATAAGCTTTGTATTTAAAATATTGAGCAATTTTTTATTTGTTTTAAAATATTCTAATAATATTTTTAAAAAAGGGTGGTTTTAGCGGTTTATAATATTGCGCTATTTTTAATTGTGTTCGTTTTATAATATTTTAATAATGTTATTTAAAAAAGGGTGGTTTTGAGCGATTTATAACTAAATATACCTTCTATTGAAAATATTGAGCAATTTTTATTGTGTTTGTTTTATAATATTTCAATAATTTTAATTCAAGAAGGGTGGTTTTAAGCGATTTATAACTAAATATACTTTCTATTTAAAATATTGAGTAATTTTTTATTGTGTTTGTTTTACAGTATTCTAATAATATTTTTCAAAAAGGGTGGTTTTAGCGGTTTATAACTTAATATACTTTCTATTTAAAATATTGAGCTATTTTTAATTGTGTTTGTTTTATAATATTTCAGTAATTTTATTTAAAAAAGGGTGCAATGATTTTTTCCTGTAAAATTTTATTAAAAATCGCTGGATTTGACGAGAAAATAGCTAAATTGGCAGCAGTGTAGAAAGAAACACGCAGAGTTGTACTTGACCAGCGTTACCATTTGTCATGTCATACCTTTTTTAAAAGTATTTTTGGACGTAAAAATATTTAAAATTTTTATAAAGATTTTGATAAATAATAATAATCTAAGATTTGCAGTATATTAGATGAAAAGATTTAGTGAAGTGTTAATGCAATAAAGCAATCTTAGATAGAATCTGTCCTTTATTACTGTAAAGTTGGTTAATTTTGTTTACTCCTTAAATACTTCATACCTTAAAGATCCCAAATACGTATATTTCTTTAGGTGCTAAAGTATCTAAAGATGATGAAATCGATTTTAGAGTTAACTGTTCAAAGTCTTATGTTGAATTATGTAATGTTCTGTTCAAAAGTTCGATTTTGATAACGACCTTATGAAACGCGTTGTAGTTTTATTTTTTACTACTTTAAGCACTTTTTATTCAATAATGAATTATTTATAAAAAATGTACCAATGGTTTTCTTATACAACCGTAACATACTCTTCGCCACGGAAACAAACTAGAATTTTGTTTTCTTGTCTTCGTCATAATCTTAGCTATAAATAAAATAAGCCTTAAAAACTGAATTTAGTGCGTTTAAGGTGGTGGTTTTTAGCGATTTATAACTAAACTACTTTCTACTTTCTATTTAAAATATTGAGCAATTTTTTATTTTGTTTGTGTTACAATATTCTAATAATATTTTTCAAAAAGGGTAGTTTTAGCAGTTTATAACTTAATATATTTTCTATTGAAAATATTGAGCAATTTTTTATTGTGTTTGTTTTATAATATTTTAATAATTTTAATTCAAGAAGGGTGGTTTTTAGCGATTTATAACTAAATATACTTTCTATTTAAAATATCGAGCAAATTTTTATTGTGTTTGTTTTATAATATTTCAATAATTTTAATTCAAGAAGGGTGGTTTTTAGCGATTTATAACCAAATATACTTTCTAATTAAAATATTGAGCAATTTTTTTATTGTGTTTGTGTTACAATATTCTAATAATATTTTTCAATAAGGGTGGTTTTAGCAGTTTATAACTTAATTAGCTTTCTATTTAAAATATTGAGTAATTTTTTATTGTGTTTGTTTTACAATATTCTTATAATATTTTTCAAAAAGGGTGGTTTTAGCGGTTTATAACTTAATATACTTTCTATTTAAAATATTGAGCTATTTTTAATCGTGTTTTATAATATTTCAATAATTTTAATTCAAGATGTGTGGTTTTTAGCGATTTATAACCAAATATACTTTCTAATTAAAATATTGAGCAATTTTTTATTGTGTTTGTGTTACAATATTCTAATAATATTTTTAAGCGGTTTATAACTTAATTGAGCTATTTTTATTGGGTTTGTTTTTTAATATTTTAATAATTTTATTTTTGAAATAATATTTTTGAAATATTATAAACAAACACAATACAAAATAGCTAAATTTTTGAAACAAAAAGTGAATTACCTAAAAACCGCAAAAACCACCCTTCTTGAATTAAATTTATTGAATTATTATAAAACAAACACAATAAAAAATTGCTCAATATTTTGAATAGAAAGTATATGTAGTTATAAATCGCTAAAAACCACCCTTCTTGAATTAAAATTATTGAAATATTATAAAACAAACACAATAAAAAATTGCTCAATATTTTAAATAGAAAGTATATCTGGTTATAAATCGCTAAAAACCACCCTTCTTGAATTTAAATTATTGAATTATTATAAAACAAACACAATAAAAAATTGCTCAATATTTTAAATAGAGAGTATATTTAGTATCGCTTAAAACCACCCTTCTTGAATTAAAATTATTGAAATATTGTAACGCAAACACAATAAAAAATTGATCAATATTTTAAATAGAGAGTATATTTAGTTATAAATCGCTTAAATCCACCCTTCTTGAATTAAAATTATTGAAATATTATAAAACAAACACAATAAAAAATTGCTCAATATTTTAAATAGAAAGTATTATTAGTTATATATCGCTAAAAACGACATATTTTGAAATATTGAAAAACAAACACAATCAAAAATAGATCAATAATTTAAATAGAAAGTATATTTAGTTATAAATCGCTAAAAACAACCCTTCTTGAATTAAATTTATTGAAATATTATAAAACAAACACAATAAAAAATTGCTCAATATTTTGAATAGAAAGTATATTTAGTTATAAATCGCTAAAAACCACCCTTCTTGAATTAAATTTATTGAATTATTATAAAACAAACACAATAAAAAATTGCTCAATATTTTAAATAGAAAGTATATCTGGTTATAAATCGCTAAAAACCACCCTTCTTGAATTAAAATTATTGAATTATTATAAAACAAACACAATAAAAACATGCTCAATATTTTAAATAGAGAGTATATTTAGTTATAAATCGCTAAAAACCACCCTTCTTGAATTAAAATTATTGAAATATTATAAAACAAACACAATAAAAAATTGATCAATATTTTAAATAGAAAGTATATTAAGTTATAAACCGCTAAAACCACCCTTTTTGAAAAATCTTATTAGAATATTGTAAAACAAACACAATAAAAAATTACTCAATATTTTAAATAGAAAGCTTATTAAGTTATAAACTGCTAAAACCACCCTTATTGAAAAATATTATTGGAATATTGTAACACAAACACAATAAAAAATTGCTCAATATTTTAAATAGAAAGTATATTTGGTTATAAATCGCTAAAAACCACCCTTCTTGAATTAAAATTGTTGAAATATTATGAAACAAACACAATAAAAAATTGCCTAATATTTTCAATAGAAAGTATATTGAGTTATAAGTCGCTCAAAACCACACTTTTTTAAATAACATTATTGAAATATTATAAAACAAACACAATTAAAAATAGTTCAATATTTTAAATAGAAAGTATATTAAGTTATAAACCGCTAAAACCACCCTTATTGACAAATATTATTAGAATATTGCAACACAAACACAATAAAAAATTGCTCAATATTTTAAATAGAAAGTATATTTGGTTATAAATCGCTTAAAACCACACATCTTGAATTAAAATTATTGAATTGTTATAAAACAAACACAATAAAAAATTGCTCAATATTTTAAATAGAAAGTATATTAAGTTATAAATCGCTAAAAACCTCCCTTTTTGAAATAAAGGAAAATATTATAAGAAAATAGCTTAATTTTTTAAATAATAAGAATATTAAGTAATAAATCGCTAAAAAATACACTTTTTGAAAAAAAATTATTGAAATATTATGAAAAACGTTTTGACAGCACTAATTGAAATTAATCCCCTATAAGAATTTGGGAATAATAATGTGGAAACATGGCAACAAAAAATGTCATATACAAGGAACATATTTTGCAGACAGTCTCGGCAATTAAACGCAACGTATGCAGCTGTTCGTCATATGTGCGCTGCCCCAAAAAATCGATTTTTAAACGACTTCTAAAAAGTTTAGAAGAAAAATATTGAATTTATATTTCGAAAATATTGCAATTTGTAATATTTCATCAAAAAAAGTTATGATTTTTCTTGTCCGCATAATATGCCCTGTGCATACATATATATATATATATATATATATATATATATATATATATATATATATATACATATATAGTAGAATGGTATTAATTAATGGAATATATAAGTAAAGAATTAAAAAAAAAAAAAAATAATATTCACCTATCAATGTATTAATGAAGTAATTTTCATTCATAAAACAAAATTAGTGGCATCTCAATAACTAAGTTGTGTTTAGTAAGAACTACAAGTGAGATGGGTACGAGTAATTGATATACATAAATTTAGTAAGCTACGCAAAAACTCTAACATTGTAAATTTTACAGCGTTTCTGCAGAAAAAACTTTCAAGCAATCGGTCATTTCATTTTGGGTTCTTGAAAGGTATACACGTTTTAATAAAATTAAATAACATAATAAGCAAAAGTTAAGTACAGAGCAAGTTCAAGTGAAAAGCATATAGCATTTAAAGATAACCATACCTTAAATTTGGATATCTAAAGGAAGAGAAAGGTATACTAATTATATTAGTTAAATTAAATTTTAATTGAATATTCTTGATTGCGTATGCAATTTAGGAATTCAATTAAACGGAAAGTGCCCAAAGTGCGTTTGAGGTTTTCTTTTGTATTGCTGAGTAGCGGCCGAATTGTTAAGTTCTTATAAACTTTAAAATTATACGGTATTTCAACTAGTACCTGCAATTTGCTTGGAACAGCTCAGATTTGTTAAAACTTTCAAAATACTGAATTATCCCAATATCCTGGAATAAGGACAAAATTGAGAATTTCATCACTGGCTGGTAAGAATTTATTCCCACATTAAAATTTTGCATTATTCCTGCGAATTCTAAAGTGTTTTTTTTTATGTATATACCAGGTCTATCAACGTTGGACTAAATGATAGCCAGCCATTAAATTTAAATTAAAATTTATATTTTCGTATAATAAAGTACCGTATTTGTTTCCACTAAACCAGGTTGACATAACCTTAAAACTTAAAATATCACGTGTAAAAAAATCTTCACACAAGTCAAAATTACAATTTCTACGTTTACTCACGTTTTTACCTACCAACCCATATCAATTATTCCCCTATCCTTAGATTACTTACCTAAATTTCCTAAATTTTAAATATTGTTTAAAGTCTAAATTAAACTCCAATATTCTACATTACTGTAGAAATCGGAGACCTATAATAATGAATTATTACCCCTTTATCAATAAAATTTCCTTAACCTAATTTAGAACCCCGTTTAGTTATAATCTTAAAATCTAAAGGGACACCCTTAACCTCACTTTTTTCTGTTTACTATAAATACTATGTATTAATTACTACGTACTCTATTTTTATTATACGTATCAGAGAAAGACAATGGGTATAAAAAAATTAAAGTACTCTAGCACATATCGAAAATTTTCAATACCTGTGCGTACTCGTATCTATTTATTCTCATACTTGTGTATATCCCTGCGCATTTGATTTCATTCATGTATGTTATCATACTTATTGTATTTCATACTCGCACATAACCACATAAGCCCATAGGTATATCATTGACTTCAAACATTTTTTATTTATTAATTTTTTTTCATTAGTGTTGCCAGAATTTTTTTTTTTTAATTCAGACTTTACAAAAATCTTCGGAATATAAAGATCTGCGTTCTTATATAAATACAAAAAACTATTTTTAAGAAAATCCAAAAAAATGACAAAATGGATGCAAATTAAAATATGTACGTCGTTTAATTTTAATCGTTCTTAATAAAAACAAAAAAAGTTGCCGAATACCAAAAAAAAATAAAAAAAATATAAATCTAATATTCGGAATTAAGAAATGAGATATCACGGGTAAATTCATTCATACATAGTATGACTTTGAGATGTTTATCTGTTAACGAGTTTTCTCTTTAGCTAGAAACATGAAAAAAGAAACAAAATAGATTCCAAAATAGTTGATAGCCTTCTGTTTCAAAATTTTTTTTATAAAAGACCCCTTTCGTAGAAAAGATTATATTTTATTATTGTTAATAGAAGCATAATTATATAATATTAGAAAATATTTATGTTTTAATTTAGATTTACATAAATTATTAATTCTTATTTAATCAGTGCTATATTTGTTTTGCTGGTTTTGGAAAATACTTAAAATATAAATATCTTTTCTGCATCAAACATTTTTAGGTCCTGGCTACACTGCTTGCTTTACAATAACCATACGAGTTGTTGAAGTTACTTGTCGATACTCATCGATACATGCTTATACTCATACGCATTCATACTAATATCCATACGCATGCCTGTTTGTTCATACTCATACCGGTTGCTATACAAACTTATTTATGTTCATACTTATTGGTATTCATACCTGTCTGTACTCGTGCTCGGTGGAGTATGAATAGGTTAGAAGTATTAAAAATATAACTTTTTGGCTTTCTCTGATACGTATATGCAAGAATTTTTATTTCATTCATAACTACTATCATTTAGTCAAGGGAAAAATTCATTGAAAAATAAAACGATCCAGAGGCCTCTGCGACTGCGATTTAAAATGGTGAGTGAAATAAAACAATTGTAAATTACTCGTTTTTTTCTTGCATATATTAATTACTTTAGAAAAGAAAATATAAAGAAGTTTAGAATAAATGAGTACGCAAAAGGAACATTAATATTGTAAAATTTAAGAGATTCGGTATATAAGTAATTTTTGTTTTTCTTTGCCGTTATTTTTGTTGTTAGTATGCTGTTTTTGTATTAATGTTCCTATTGCTTTATTGAATACCACAAAATATTTAAATAGAGCGTCATTTCTATATACATAGCATATGTGAATGAATTTTAGCTTATGTATTATATATTTTAAATAATATTTCGTTTGTTTTCTTTATTCAATATTTGTTATGTATCAACCGCAAACTTACAACTTTATTACTTTATCTGTCGAGAAACATTCTTTTGTTTCTAAAACTGAATAAGTTACTAAGTACATATTTTTTTTGTAAAAGTAAAAGATACATTTTCTTAAAACTAGTTTAATTATCTAATAGTGACTAAGTATTAATGGGATAAATAAATAGTGAATTTATTCATAATGAATTGTTAAGTTTCAAACTGTTTTCTTTCATGGTATAATAAGTTGGATTGATCTAATTTTTTTGGGATCTTGCTAAAACATTTTAGGTGCCAGTAGGATCATGGACTGGGTGGGTAAAGAGGCACACGATTCCAAATAACAACAGGAATCGTACATAGGTATAATCAATACTTTGATCTTGCTTTTCTTACCAATTATAACCATAGCTCAGGGGCTAGTTTTCATTTGTATTATCCTATGGTTAGCTTCATTATTTTAAAGTTACTACATTTCTTAAACTAGGGAGTCTTTAATAAATTGTTTTTATGTGAACCAGGACTAAGTATAGAAAAGACACGAACCCCACCAAACCCGACTGAAGTTAGCTTAAAATGGCTCCCGCAGTCTTTCTATTACTTAGATCTAAACCAAGTTTTCTAGCTTGTTTTTTTTTCTGCAAGTAGAGAACCTTATAGCGAAATTGCTTTTGGCTATTTTGCAAAAATCTGGATTAGGGATATTACATAAAATGGCGCCCAACGTGGGGCCGAATGTGTTTCAAAATTTTGGTTCATTTTCGGTCCTGTTTTTTTTTGTTGTTAAATTTAATATTTAAATTTCATTTAAGACTAGGTGTTCAACAATTTTTGTATTTAGGAATCTTCTTTTTGAATAATTGTTTATGTATTTCAGGAATTTAGGGGCTTGAGGTTTGAGCTATCTAACCGTTTTACCAATTAATAATACTTTCAAAAGTTTGACAAATAGATCCAAAAATAGTTTTTCACTTGGGAAATTCTTTGTAATATATTAAATTTATAATTTATTTACTGGGATACCTGCACCTTCTATATAATGAGACTATGTCAAAAGGCACCTTGCCATTTCACATCTCTTATCTAGCAGTGAATAATAAGCCGAAAAACTTATTGTAGGTAGTATGTAGGTTATACTAATTTTATTTTATAAAGAATTCCATAGAACAGTTTGATATCAAGTATTGATTGCATACCGCTACAAATTATTTGTTCAATCTAACTTAACATTACCATTGAAAGAAAACAAATCTTTTAGAAAATTCTATACATACTTTCGGTTGTACGATTTTTTGTTTTTTTTTTTGCCTTTATCCATCTAATAATTTTTTTTCTATTACAAATTGTGCTTTCCTGCATTGGGGAACTAATCTTACGATTATCATAAACAGCTTATTTTGCAATAACTATTTAAAACATTTAGTTCTTTGATAATGTCCTTGGAACGTACTCCTCCACAGGCATCAAATATGACGCAGAGTCAATCTCCGTCAATATCATTGGGTGCTGCATTACCTCCACCTCCAATTATAGCACCTGCGTCAAATGAGCAGTGTTATATTGTATATGTAGTGAACGCCTTGACGGCAAAGTAGAATGTCTGATAATAGTTAGTTGTAACCACGTTTTTCATAGACCATGCATAGAAAATTATCTTTCCAATGACAGAGAATGTCCAAACTGTAAGCTATCTTGTCAATTATCAGATTTAAGGCAGATTTGCTTTCCGGGAAAACCACTGAAGTCTACGTTAAGACGTGGTGGATTTTCAAAACAGTACCATACCCGTAGTTTTTCAAGAAATCTTTTTAATGACCCACAATCACCATCGCTTAATATAACTAGTAACGCAGTTACTACTGGCATATCAAATCCTCCTAGAACAGGGGAAAATATATCGCAACAGTTATCGGAAGATATTCTTTCCAATACGGAAATAAATAATATACCAAATGTACCACAAACAGCGAGGATCGATGGTAGGAAAATTAATAGAATGATTGAGAACAGCGTAACGAGGATTCTACAAAACCTCAACCTACCTCAAATCAATTCACAACGAAATCCTTCACATAATTTTAACCGAAACGTACCCACTGGGGCTTATAATTCACAGGGAATAACGTCTTCTCAACCGAATCAAATTAGCTCTGATCAATTAGCCAACTCATCTTCTTCATTTTCTTCCAATTTTTCTAATTATCAAAACGACAAGATAACCTCAATAATTCAAAATTGGGGATTAAAGTTTGATGGCACGTCAACTGGTTTAATAGTTGAAGAATTTTTATATCGTTTGAAATCGTTAACTAACGACAATTTTCAAGGCGATTTTAATGTTATCTGCAAAAATCTTCATATTCTGCTTACCGGTAAAGCCAGAGAATGGTTTTGGCGCTTCCGTAAACAGGTCGAACTTATTAACTGGAATGATTTTAATGAAGCAATTCGCTTTCAATACAAAGATTTTAAGTCGTCATTTGACATTCGTGAAGAGATCAGAAATCGCAAACAAAAGCCTAGCGAAACTTTCGACATGTTTTATGAATCTATTTCGTCCATAATGGATAGATTACCAACACCTCTTAGTGAAATGGAATTAATAGAAATAATAACTCGGAACTTAAGGCCAGAAATAAGGCATGAGTTACTTTATATTCCCATTCATTCAATCCCACATTTTAGAAAACTTGTTCAAATGGAGAATGTTTACTAAATGATGAGTATATGCGGAGAAATTTGTCTACAAGACAAACTAATCAATTTCCCCCTAGACGTAATATAGCTGAAGTCGTTGTTGATCAGGAAAGGCAAAAATCATTAGAGAAAGTAGATGAACTGTCGGTAGATGCTGTTCAAAGGGAAGAGATAACTCGCTGCTGGAACTGTGACCAGCGTGGACATTATTACCAAGACTGTCTTGAAGAGCAAACTGTCTTTTGTTATGGCTGTGGTGCTAAAAGCACATATCGACCACAATGTCCTAAATGTACTGCTAAAAAGGCATCAAAAAACTTCAAGACCATGGTCCCAAAGGACCAATAAATAATTTACATTTTACCGCAAATACACCTTTGAATTCTAATGAAATTAACCCAATTGTCGATGAGAACTTATCTACAAAAAACCTTAAATTCTGAAGTAGCAAAGGAAAATGATCTTTGCAAGTATACAATTTTAAAACGTGATAATAATTTACCGTATTATAATCAGCCGGATAGTTCCAAATTAATTTATCCAAAAACATTATTTCATGAAAAGTGGCAACAATACATTTCTAAACGAAATGAAATTTTCAATAACTCTTCAATATTGGAAATAAATCGCAAGCGTTCTTCTAAGCGATCCACTATTAGGCTTAGAAATTATTACAAGAACAAAAAATTCGGTTCGAAACTATTGGTATCAGCAATAGTTAATAGTCCTAGCGACGGGCGTTTCTACGCTAAAGTTTTTTTTCTGGAATACACCGAATATGGATTAATAGATACAGGAGCTAGTATTAGTTGTATAGGGGCTGACTTGGCACTAGAGAGTTTTTCAAAAAACCCGAATTTTTGCAAATGTAAGACAACTGTAAAAACTGCTGACGGCAGGGAACAGAATGTTATAGGTTGGCTTCAGGTTGCAATCAAATTTAAGGATATTACACACAACATAAATCTTTTCATTATTCCTGCCATATCGCAGAGACTTTTGCTTGGTATTGATTTTTGTAAGAAGTTTAATTTATTGCCTAATATAACGGATTCTGTAGATCTAGTGGACACATATTTTCATGGTCTTGAATTTTCCGATTCAACTCAAAATGCTTTGTCCGGAAAATTTTTGAAAACGTCTCGTAGCCCGTCTGATTCTTTGATGAAAGATGATTCTAATTATAATGATTTTTCTTATAAACTGACCTCAACTCAGCAGCAACAGCTTAAGGCTGTGGTTTCCGTTTTTCCAAATTTTGAGCAAAAAGGACTAGGGAGAACTTCTTTAATTAGACATGAGATTGACGTTCAGAATGCAAAGCCCATTAAACAGAGATTTTACCCCGTATCGCCGGCGGTGGAAAAGCTAATGAATACCGAGATAGATCGTATGTTGTCTTTAGGGGTAATAGAAACGCCAACATCACCATGGAGCTCTCCAATGAGGCTTGTAGTTAAGCCTAGTAAAATTCGCCTCTGCCTGGACGCTAGAAAGGTAAATTCACTTACCAAGAAGGATGCTTATCCGTTACCTTCTATTGAAGGTATTTTTTCTCGTCTTCCTAAGGCCAATATTATTTCGAAACTCGATCTGAAAGATGCTTACTGGCAGATCGGTTTAACGGATGAGGCTAAGGCTATAACAGCGTTCACAGTACCAGGAAGGCCATTATACCAATTTGTGGTAATGCCTTTTGGGCTGTGCAATGCCCCTCAAACAATGTGTCGTCTTATGGACCAGCTCATACCACCGGATCTTAAAAATAATGTTTTCGGATATTTAGATGACTTAGTCGTTGTTTCGGATAATTTTGAAAATCATATGGAAATTCTCTTACGAATTGCAGGACAATTTAGAAGAGCAAATTTAACTTTAAATATTACCAAAAGTCATTTTTGCGTGACTAGGGTAAAATACTTAGGTTACGTAATAGGTGATGGGGGAATTACCACAGACCCCGATAAAATCAGTGCTATTGTTAATTGGCCAGTTCCTTAAAACTTGAGACAAGTCCGTGGATTCTTAGGAATAGCGGGTTGGTACAGAAGATTTATTGAAAATTTTTCTACAATAGTCTTCCCCATTACTGAGACTCTTTCCTCCAAGAAAAAGTTTATTTGGTCTCCAGAGGCCCAAATTTCATATGATAAAATAAAATTACGTTTGACTTCAGCGCCAGTACTAATTAATCCCGACTTCGAAAAGAAATTTTTTGTACATTGCGATGCCAGTGATTATGGTATTGGAGCTGTCTTAATACAGCTAGATGAACAGGGACAGGAGAGGCCTATTGCGTATATGAGTAAAAAACTGAATTCTGCACAACGTAACTACAGTGTTACGGAACGAGAATGTCTAGCAGCTTTAGAGGCCATCCAACGATTTAGATGTTACCTGGAATTACAGGAATTTGAAGTAATTACAGATCAGATCATGCTAGGCTTGTGTGGTTAATGCGGCAGCCAAATTTAAGTGGTAGATTGGCAAGATGGGCTCTAAAGTTGCAAGCATTTAAGTTTACTATAACCCATCGTAAGGGCAAGGACAATATCGTTCCGGATGCATTATCCAGAATCCCCAGCGATGAAATCGCATCCATGGAACGCGATCTTTCTAAAATCGATTTGTCATCACCCCATTTTAGAGATAAAGAATACGAAGATTTAAAGACTCGAGTCAGTACCGATCCACCTAAATATCCGGATATTAAGATAGTGGATGAATTTGTCTATATAAGAACAACACCGTATGACGGTGTATATGAAAATGAGGAAAAATCTTGGAAACTCTGGATTCCGATTAACATGCGTAACAACTTAATGGCAAACCATCATAATCCTGTAAACGCGTCTCATGGGGGAATGAGTAAAACACTTGAGTTACTAAGAAGATTCTTTTTCTGGCCTGGTATGTCAAGGGATGTCCGCGACTTTGTTAGAAATTGTGAAGTGTGCAAAGCGACTAAATCTCCAAATTTTGTAATGAAGCCCGATATGGGTAAACAAATAATTTCTGAGCGGATAAAGGATTGAATTTGTTTTGTTTTTTATTGTGTAAAATTTGTGAGTTTTGCTAAGTTAGTTTTGAATGCTATGCTTAGCCACAGCACGTTTTACTTCTTCTGAGCACTGTTTAAGGTGCCCGGCTAGAAGGTTGAGAACAAGTTTGAGTTTCAAAAGTATTCTGATTCTTTATTGAAAAATGTTTCTTATTTATACTATTTACAATTCTTAATTCTATGTTCTATTCTATCTTCTCTAACCTACGATGAGGTTTATTGAGTCAAAATACTAGATTTTGATTGGTCAGTGTTTTAACCCAATTTCCACTCAATTTCTTATTTTAAATTATTTTCTATCATTCATTCAATCTTTTTACTTAAAATTTTGCTCATTACCTTATTTCAAGTGCATTGGCTAATTTTCTGTTTGCTTGCATTTACACATTGTGTTATCGAAATATTATCCCTAAAAATATTTCGAATGAAATATTTTTAGTCAAATCGCTTGCATTGACATAATTTCAAGTGCAATGCCTTTTACTTGCACACGTAAACATTGTCTTATGTGTGGTCTCACTAAAAGTGTGCCAAGTGGTTTCATGTTGCAGAAAAATTAAATAAAGAATTTTGTATTGTTCTTTGTATTGTTGTTGTTGGGTAGTTGTGTTATAATATACACTCTACACATTATTTTTAGGTAGTTGTGATGTGTTTTGACAAACACACTACACCTCTGCCCTTAAGATTGAATTTATGATTGAAATGAAATGAATTAAATCTTTAAATATATTTGTGTTTGTAATAATTTTGAATATACTAAATACATATTTATGTTTTATTAAGTAGTTAAATGTAAAAAATGTCTTATTCTTATTTTACAATTATATTTCTTATTATCTATTTGTTACATTAGGTTTATATAATTTAAGTATATTGTTATGATAAATTTTTTCAAGATTATCTACTTTTAACAAAGAATTTACTCCTAATCTTTGTACTATTTCATATGGTCCCTTGTATGGGCTTTGATTTTTCTTTTTAGATTCCAATTTTATTAATACTAAATCCCCTACCTTAAAGTTACTATTATTAATATTTTTATCATAAATTTCTTTCGATTTATGTTTTGCTATTTCTGTTAATTTTTTAGCATATTCTACAGATTTTCTTAATTTGATTTTTACTTCATTAGCGTAATTCTCTATGTCATAGCATTTATCTGTGTTTTGTATTTTGTCTGTAGGTAATGTTGCTAGTTTCCCGTAAATTAATTCAAAAGGTGAATAGTTAGTGTTAACATGTGGTGTTGTGTTGTAAGCAAATGTATAGTATGGTATCCATTTGTCCCATTCATAATCATCTACAAATTTCAATAAATATTCATTCAATACGCGATGATTGCGTTCTATAGAGCCTATGGATTGGTGGTGATATGGTTCTGCTTTATGTTAAGTAAATTGCAAACTTCCTTTAACAATTCATTGTTAAATTCAGTACCTCTATCAGATTTTAAGATTTTAAAACATCCATACTTCAAGATAAACTGTTCAACTAATGTTTTGGAAATACTTTTAGCATCTTTTGTTTCAATCGGGTGTGCTATTACATATCTAGTTAATTCGCACTGCAACGTAAGTATATACCTGTAACCATTTGATATTCTTAAAGGTCCTACTGTATCTATTTGTATTGTCTCAAAACTAGTGCTAGGTGTTTCTGTTACAATCATTTTCTCTTTAATATACTTTGTCTGTTTATTTCTTAGACACTTATCGCATTTGTTAATGTAATCTCTAACCATCTTTCGCATATTTTTCCATACATAACGTTGTTTTAATTTCAGTACTGTCTTTCTAATACCGAAATGTCCTGATAATGGTGAATTGTGGAATTCTTTAATGATGTTCATTTGCGATTTCTTCTTTGTAATATGTTGCAAAGGTTTATATAATATAATGTTTAATTCGAAATTTCTATACTTATTTGATTTCAATATTCTTTGGTATACCTCATTATAAGTTTTCTTTAAATATTCAATTGATATGAGCTCAAAAATTTGATCTTCGCATGATAAAGCGAGATTTTTTATATTTTGCTTATGCATATAAATAATCAATTTCTCTAGAGACAAAACGTATTTTGCTGTTATCTTTATTTTCTATGGTACCATCTTTAGGTCCATCTTTTATATTTCTTGTACTGGTTTTAATAATTTTAAATTTTAATTCGCGAATATTCTTTATATCTTGTAAAGATGTACATTCCCACATATGATTTTTATGTTGGCCTTGGGATATGTTACTATCATTATTTATTATTTCATTATTAGAAATTTCCTTTGCTTTCATTCCACGTGTTGTTACTAAAATTTTTGATGGTTTACTATTATCATCTTCTACAGGAATCATATTTTTTAACATATCAGAATCTAGTTTTATTCTAGATAAAGCGTCTGCGTTAGTGTTTATTTTTCCTTTTTTATAAATAATTTCGAAATCATAGTCTGACAAATCTATTCTTATACGAGTTAATTTTGATGAAGGATTTTTATGAGAAAAAAGTGAAACAAGTGGTCTATGGTCTGTTACTACAATAAATTTTTTACCAAATAAATAAGGTCTAAAGAATTCTATACCCCAATGTATAGCAAGAAGTTCTTTCTCAATTACTGGTTTATTTAAATCATGTTTTCCTAATGTTTTGCTTGCGTAAGAGATCGGTAAATCTTCTCCTATTTTTCCTTGTGATAATATAGCTCCTAATGCATAGTTTGATGCATCAGTGGTCAAAATAAATGGTTGTTCAAAATCAGGATATCGTAATATTGGTGCGTTAATTAATTTTGTCTTCAGTACGTTGAAAGCTTGTTGACATTCTTCTGTCCATTCAAATTCTTTTCCTTTTTTAGTTTGATCATTTAGACATTTTGTGATTTCAGCGAAATTCTTTATGAAACGTCTGTAGTAATTACAGAATGCTACAAATCTTTTAACTTCGTCTTTGTCTTTTGGAATTGGGTATTTTCAATAGCTTTGTGTTTTGAAGGATCTGTTCGTATGCCGTCTTTTGTTATTTGGTGACCTAAATAAATTACCTCTGATTTAAGAAATACACATTTTGATGCATTTAATTTTAAATTGTATTTCGACAAGCGTTCAAATACTCTAATAAGATTTTCATTGTGGTGTTTTAAACTACAACCAAATACAATAATATCGTCTACGTATAAAAATGCTTTGGAATCTAGTCCACTTAGTGCTATTGTTAACATTCGTTGGAAACTATTGGATGAAATTTTCAAACCAAATGGTAGTCTTTTAAATTGATAATGACCATTACTAGTTGAAAATGCAGTTAAATTTCTTGAATCTTCGTCTAAAGTTATTTGATGGAATGAGCTAGTCATATCTAAAGTGGAAAAATATTTAGCTCTTCCCAGACGATCTAAAACATCTTCTAACCTTGTTAATGGAAATTTATCATTCACCATTTTTTTGTTAAGTTGTCGAAAATCTACAACTAGTCTCCATTTTTCTTTTCCGTTTTCGCTTTTTTTTGGTACTACCAATAAAGGTGAATTGTATGCACTATTTGACGGTTCTATTACATCATTATCTAATAATTTTTGTACTTGATCATTTATTTCATCATATTGTGTGTGTGGTAATCTATAATTTTTAATATATACTGGTGTATTGTCCGAAACTTTTAAGTGTTGTGTATAAAAATTATTCGCAGTTAGTGTCTCTCCTTCTAAGTGAAAAATATCCTGGTAATCTTCAAAGATTTTTTTCAATTCCGCTTTTGCTTTCTCGTCATTAACGTCAATTTTTATAATATCAAGTAAATTTTTAAATCTTTCTGTATTGATATTTCTTTTCTTTGGTTTGTATGAATTGGTTAATAAAATGTAATTTTTTAATGGTTCTATCTCAAAATTAACGTTTTTTAAAATTACATCGTTATCTGTTGTGTTTAATATCCTGACATGGTGATTTCCATTTCCTGGTACTATTGTATTACTAACGAATATTCCCGGTTGAATCTCTTTGTTTAAAATTATGCTATCTTCTTTAATATCTAAATTTATAGGATGAATACTTTCTGACCGTTTCTCTACTTCTATGCAATAATTTTTGTTTATCCATGATTTCATAGGTATTGTGATTTCCTCATTTTCTAGTGTCAGTGTTATGGTAAATGTTTCATAGTCGATCTTACATAAGAATTTCGTTAAGAAATCTCCTCCTAAAATTCCATCTGTTGGTATCGGAAAGTTTTCGTCAATGATGTGAAATTTATGTTTTTCGCTTATGTTATTTATAATAAAACCTACTTCTGCTGTTCCTATGGATTTAATTTTTTCAGATGTTATTCCTGTAAAACTACTTGATTGTTCTCTGTCTATGTTTATTGAATCGTCATTTAATTTGTTCAGTTTACACAAAGATACGTCTGCTCCTGTGTCTATTAAGAATGTTAGTATTACATTTTTACTTAGGTTTAAGTTTATGAAATTTGTTAAATTATTTGATATTTGGAAAACATTGTTTAATCTTCTTGTTGTCCTTCCGGATGGTGGGTTTGTGCAGTTCCTTGACTCACATCCGGAACCTGGTAGTTTTCCTGTACAATGTGTACATTCCTACGGTTATTTCTGTTCCGATTATTATTGTTGTAATTATTATAATTGTTTCTTCCGTCATTTCTGTTTGTATTGTAATTGTAATTATTCGTTTGTCCGTTATCGTTGTTAGAAGGTCTATTATTATTCATTGGTCTGTTAGGATTGCCATTTGAAGGATGGTTATTCGAATTATAATTATTTCTTCTATTATAATTATTATTGTTGCTATTGTTTTGGTAGATATTCCCATTGGTATTGTTTCTATGATTATTGTTTTTTGTCATATTATTTCTATTCCTATTTTGCCTAATCCTGTAATTCGAAAAATAAAGTACCTGATCTTTATTAGACATTTCTTTTTCTAATTCTAGGGCTAATTGGACTGCTTCATTTAGTTCTTTTGGTCTAGATGCAAATATGGTTGGTTTTAGTTCTTCAATTAAACCATTTTTAAAGACGTTTAAGGCATAATTATCATTTATTAGCTTAATTGTGTCTGACTGAATAGTACTACAATTTTGTATTTCTCTAATTTGTAGTTCATTAAGTTCCGCTATTAAATTCAAAAGTTTTTCATGATAAGCATGTACGCTCATACTTTTTTGGGAAAAATTACTTAGTAAAGCTTGTAATTAAGCTACTGTTTTTGTATCTGTTTGTTAGAATGGATTTTAAATTAATAAAAGTTGTCGGTGCTGACGTACCTAATGCAGTTCTTACTGTTGTAGTCAATTTTACGTTGTACACGAAACTTAGTAAAATCGGTTTCTCTTCTATTGCCAAACCATCGTTGATAAGTTCTACTATCGTAAGGAATGAATGAAGTTTTTTATAATTCCCTGAGAATTCAGGAATTACTTTTAAAGCAATTTCTAAATTAAATTTTGCCATTTTTATCGAAATTTGCTGTTGATCATGGGTGTTTTGTTGTGTACCGAGTGATTCTTCTAGAAGAAATTTAGCCTTAGTTTAACATTCCTCGAATTTTTCTGTGTCTTTCTCAATCTCCTCTTTTTTCACAAGTTTATTTTCAATTAAGTCTAAAAATTCCCTTCTCAATAATTCTATTTCTTCTAGTTTAATAAGTATTGTGGATTTTTGGTATCCCCTATTTCCTGCTTTTTTAAAATTTTTAATTATTTTTTCTATCTTATCAATTATACTTTCCATCTAGGATATAATATATTATTTCTTTTATTTCTAAACTTGCACAACGGCTTTTTTATTGACATAATCCTTAAAATATTTGTTTATTTTATAAGCTAGCAATACTATTAAAGCAATACATATTATGAATACGATGTCAAATTTGATGGTGCCACTGAAGTCCATATTCTGTTGGTTTTGTTGGTTTCCTCCGTTGTTGTTTTCTATTTTTATGTTCTCATTAACTGTTGCAGACTTCTCTTCTTTTGATTCGTGTCCTCCCATTACTTTTTCTCAAGTTGTCTCAACTGGATGTATAGCTTTACTTTGTTTTTGACTTGTTTCTTCCTTCTGCTTTTGGTTGGTTGTTCTCTTTCTGTACTCTTCCAGTGTTATTGGCTTTGGACCGTAATGTTTTGGGGTTGGTACATAAACTGGACAAAATTTGTTTTGACCATCTGGCTCGTATTGTTCAACCTCTGTCTCGTATTTCGAAAAAATTACTTCAATGTCCTTTTCCGAAGGAATCGAATCAATTAAATCAACATATGACATTTAAAAAAAAAAAATAAAATTTAAATTCCGAAAGGCTTCGAAATTGGCAGGATCGCCATATAAAGGATTGAATTTGTTTTGTTTTTTATTGTGTAAAATTTTGTGAGTTTTGCTAAGTTAGTTTTGAATGCTATGCTTAGCCACAGCACGTTTTACTTCTTCTGAGCACTGTTTAAGGTGCCCGGCTAGAAGGTTGAGAACAAGTTTGAGTTTCAAAAGTATTCTGATTCTTTATTGAAAAATGTTTCTTATTTATACTATTTACAATTCTTAATTCTATGTTCTATTCTATCTTCTCTAACCTACGATGAGGTTTATTGAGTCAAAATACTAGATTTTGATTGGTCAGTGTTTTAACCCAATTTCCACTCAATTTCTTATTTTAAATTATTTTCTATCATTCATTCAATCTTTTTACTTAAAATTTTGCTCATTACCTTATTTCAAGTGCATTGGCTAATTTTCTGTTTGCTTGCATTTACACATTGTGTTATCGAAATATTTCATTCGAAATATTTTTAGTCAAATCGCTTGCATTGACATAATTTCAAGTGCAATGCCTTTTACTTGCACACGTAAACATTGTCTTATGTGTGGTCTCACTAAAAGTGTGCCAAGTGGTTTCATGTTGCAGAAAAATTAAATAAAGAATTTTGTATTGTTCTTTGTATTGTTGTTGTTGGGTAGTTGTGTTATAATATACACTCTTCACATTATTTTTAGGTAGTTGTGATGTGTTTTGACAAACACACTACACTACAGTGTTACGGAACGAGAATGTCTAGTAGCTTTAGAGGCCATCCAACGATTTAGATGTTACCTGGAATTACAGGAATTTGAAGTAATTACAGATCATGCTAGACTTGTGTGGTTAATGCGGCAGCCAAATTTAAGTGGTAGATTGGCAAGATGGGCTCTAAAGTTGCAAGCATTTAAGTTTACTATAACCCATCGTAAGGGCAACGACAATATCGTTCCGGATGCATTATCCAGAATCCCCAGCGATGAAATCGCATCCATGGAACGCGATCTTTCTAAAATCGATTTGTCATCACCCCATTTTAGAGATAAAGAATACGAAGATTTAAAGACTCGAGTCAGTACCGATCCACCTAAATATCCGGATATTAAGATAGTGGATGAATTTGTCTATATAAGAACAACACCGTATGACGGTGTATATGAAAATGAGGAAAAATCTTGGAAACTCTGGATTCCGATTAACATGCGTAACAACTTAATGGCAAACCATCATAATCCCGTAAACGCGTCTCATGGGGGAATGAGTAAAACACTTGAGTTACTAAGAAGATTCTTTTTCTGGCCTGGTAGGTCAAGGGATGTCCGCGACTTTGTTAGAAATTGTGAAGTGTGCAAAGCGACTAAGTCTCCAAATTTTGTAATGAAGCCCGATATGGGTAAACAAATAATTTCTGAGCGGCCATTTCAACGACTATATGTGGACTTATTGGGACCATACCCCAGAAGTAAGTCCGGCCATACGGGATTGTTAATAGTATTAGATCATCTTTCTAAATTTCACTGGCTACACCCCTTGCGAAAATTTACCTCAACTGCAATTAAAGAATTTCTGGAAAAGAATATTTTTCATGTTTATGGTGTCCCTGAGGTTGTTGTTAGCGACAATGGCTCTCAATTTAAGGCAAATGATCTTAATGCCTTCTTTACCTCGTTGGGAATCACTCACATATATACAGCGTTTTATTCGCCACAAGCAAATGCTTCAGAGCGCGTAAATCGTTCTCTGATTGCTGGCATTAGAGCTTATCTTAAGGGTGACCATACCAGATGGGATGAAAATTTAAGTGCCGTTCGCTGCGCTCTGCGTAATTCAAAGCATAGTGCAATTCACATGTCCCCATACCACGCCCTCTTTGGGTTTGATATGATAACACATGGCACAACCTATGCACTTTTAAGAAAAATTAAACTGTTAGATGAGTCTTCTTACAATCTCGCTAGGGATAATAGCCTGCAAATTATGAGACAGGATTTACAGAAACATATTAAAAAGGCATATCAGCATAACAGGGATTACTATAACCTTAGAACCAGACCGCAATCTTACCAATTAGGACAGGAAGTTTGAAGGAGAAATTTTGTGCAGAGCAGTTTTGAGTAACGCTTTAACGCTAAATTTGCTCCCCTTTTCGTTAAGGCCAAGGTTAGAGAAAAACTCGGCTCACATTATTACAAATTGGAAGATATGTGTGGAAAATTAATCGGAACATTTCATGCGAAGGACATTAAATTATAACCGTTCTTTCTCCAGTTAATATTGTAACTTCAAAGAGTCAATATTACTTGGTTTTGTAGTGAACGTTTATGCACAAAAAGATTGAAAATAAAGCACAAATATCTTTTTTACTACCACCTTCTAACACCTATTCACATCCTGTATTGATTTTTACAAAAACTGTGGATTATACTAATGTAGAATTATATATTTCCCAAATTTAGCACTGATACCAGGAAAATGTTAAATTTTATTTGGTTAGTAACCCTACGACTGTTGATTATAAACAAAGATACTTTATTTTGTATTTCTTTGGTATCGAGTATGTCGCTCATGTTTATAAGCATTTATTTATATGCATACTGATTTTAATCTTGTGGTGTTTAACAACATTTGTAAATATACAGGAATGAACGTTCTCTTTAGTTTAAAATGTTATATATACATATATATATATACATATATATATATATATATATATATATATATATATATATATATACATATATAGTAGAATGGTATTAATTAATGGAATATATAAGTAAAGAATTAAAAAAAAAAAAAAAATAATATTCACCTATCAATGTATTAATGAAGTAATTTTCATTCATAAAACAAAATTAGTGGCATCTCAATAACTAAGTTGTGTTTAGTAAGAACTACAAGTGAGATGGGTACGAGTAATTGATATACATAAATTTAGTAAGCTACGCAAAAACTCTAACATTGTAAATTTTACAGCGTTTCTGCAGAAAAAACTTTCAAGCAATCGGTCATTTCATTTTGGGTTCTTGAAAGGTATACACGTTTTAATAAAATTAAATAACATAATAAGCAAAAGTTAAGTACAGAGCAAGTTCAAGTGAAAAGCATATAGCATTTAAAGATAACCATACCTTAAATTTGGATATCTAAAGGAAGAGAAAGGTATACTAATTATATTAGTTAAATTAAATTTTAATTGAATATTCTTGATTGCGTATGCAATTTAGGAATTCAATTAAACGGAAAGTGCCCAAAGTGCGTTTGAGGTTTTCTTTTGTATTGCTGAGTAGCGGCCGAATTGTTAAGTTCTTATAAACTTTAAAATTATACGGTATTTCAACTAGTACCTGCAATTTGCTTGGAACAGCTCAGATTTGTTAAAACTTTCAAAATACTGAATTATCCCAATATCCTGGAATAAGGACAAAATTGAGAATTTCATCACTGGCTGGTAAGAATTTATTCCCACATTAAAATTTTGCATTATTCCTGCGAATTCTAAAGTGTTTTTTTTTTATGTATATACCAGGTCTATCAACGTTGGACTAAATGATAGCCAGCCATTAAATTTAAATTAAAATTTATATTTTCGTATAATAAAGTACCGTATTTGTTTCCACTAAACCAGGTTGACATAACCTTAAAACTTAAAATATCACGTGTAAAAAAATCTTCACACAAGTCAAAATTACAATTTCTACGTTTACTCACGTTTTTACCTACCAACCCATATCAATTATTCCCCTATCCTTAGATTACTTACCTAAATTTCCTAAATTTTAAATATTGTTTAAAGTCTAAATTAAACTCCAATATTCTACATTACTGTAGAAATCGGAGACCTATAATAATGAATTATTACCCCTTTATCAATAAAATTTCCTTAACCTAATTTAGAACCCCGTTTAGTTATAATCTTAAAATCTAAAGGGACACCCTTAACCTCACTTTTTTCTGTTTACTATAAATACTATGTATTTATTACTACGTACTCTATTTTTATTATACGTATCAGAGAAAGACAATGGGTATAAAAAAATTAAAGTACTCTAGCACATATCGAAAATGTTCAATACCTGTGCGTACTCGTATCTATTTATTCTCATACTTGTGTATATCCCTGCGCATTTGATTTCATTCATGTATGTTATCATACTTATTGTATTTCATACTCGCACATAACCACATAAGCCCATAGGTATATCATTGACTTCAAACATTTTTTATTTATTAATTTTTTTTCATTAGTGTTGCCAGAATTTTTTTTTTTTAATTCAGACTTTACAAAAATCTTCGGAATATAAAGATCTGCGTTCTTATATAAATACAAAAAACTATTTTTAAGAAAATCCAAAAAAATGACAAAATGGATGCAAATTAAAATACGTCGTTTAATTTTAATCGTTCTTAATAAAAACAAAAAAAGTTGCCGAATACCAAAAAAAAATAAAAAAAATATAAATCTAATATTCGGAATTAAGAAATGAGATATCACGGGTAAATTCATTCATACATAGTATGACTTTGAGATGTTTATCTGTTAACGAGTTTTCTCTTTAGCTAGAAACATGAAAAAAGAAACAAAATAGATTCCAAAATAGTTGATAGCCTTCTGTTTCAAAATTTTTTTTATAAAAGACCCCTTTCGTAGAAAAGATTATATTTTATTATTGTTAATAGAAGCATAATTATATAATATTAGAAAATATTTATGTTTTAATTTAGATTTACATAAATTATTAATTCTTATTTAATCAGTGCTATATTTGTTTTGCTGGTTTTGGAAAATACTTAAAATATAAATATCTTTTCTGCATCAAACATTTTTAGGTCCTGGCTACACTGCTTGCTTTACAATAACCATACGAGTTGTTGAAGTTACTTGTCGATACTCATCGATACATGCTTATACTCATACGCATTCATACTAATATCCATACGCATGCCTGTTTGTTCATACTCATACCGGTTGCTATACAAACTTATTTATGTTCATACTTATTGGTATTCATACCTGTCTGTACTCGTGCTCGGTGGAGTATGAATAGGTTAGAAGTATTAAAAATATAACTTTTTGGCTTTCTCTGATACGTATATGCAAGAATTTTTATTTCATTCATAACTACTATCATTTAGTCAAGGGAAAAATTCATTGAAAAATAAAACGATCCAGAGGCCTCTGCGACTGCGATTTAAAATGGTGAGTGAAATAAAACAATTGTAAATTACTCGTTTTTTTCTTGCATATATTAATTACTTTAGAAAAGAAAATATAAAGAAGTTTAGAATAAATGAGTAAGCAAAAGGAACATTAATATTGTAAAATTTAAGAGATTCGGTATATAAGTAATTTTTGTTTTTCTTTGCCGTTATTTTTGTTGTTAGTATGCTGTTTTTGTATTAATGTTCCTATTGCTTTATTGAGAAATCTTTATACCACAAAATATTTAAATAGAGCGTCATTTCTATATACATAGCATATGTGAATGAATTTTAGCTTATGTATTATATATTTTAAATAATATTTCGTTTGTTTTCTTTATTCAATATTTGTTATGTATCAACCTCAAACTTACAACTTTATTACTTTATCTGTCGAGAAACATTCTTTTGTTTCTAAAACTGAATAAGTTACTAAGTACATATTTTTTGTAAAAGTAAAAGATACATTTTCTTAAAACTAGTTTAATTATCTAATAGTGACTAAGTATTAATGGGATAAAAAAATAGTGAATTTATTCATAATGAATTGTTAAGTTTCAAACTGTTTTTTTCATGGTATAATAAGTTGGATTGATCTAATTTTTTTTGGGATCTTGCTAAAACATTTTAGGTGCCAGTAGGATCACGGACTGGGTGGGTAAAGAGGCACACGATTCCAAATAACAACAGGAATCGTACATAGGTATAATCAATACTTTGATCTTGCTTTTCTTACCAATTATAACCATAGCTCAGGGGCTAGTTTTCATTTGTATTATCCTATGGTTAGCTTCATTATTTTAAAGTTACTACATTTCTTAAACTAGGGAGTCTTTAATAAATTGTTTTTATGTGAACCAGGACTAAGTATAGAAAAGACACGAACCCCACCAAACCCGACTGAAGTTAGCTTAAAATGGCTCCCGCAGTCTTTCTATTACTTAGATCTAAACCAAGTTTTCTAGCTTGTTTTTTTTTCTGCAAGTAGAGAACCTTATAGCGAAATTGCTTTTGGCTATTTTGCAAAAATCAGGGTTAGGGATATTACAAATCTTACGTTTTTCTTTACTTTCTGCTATAATTTTCTCTTGAGTTCATTTTTTTTAGTTCTATTTTGTTTTTTTAAGTAGTCATACGACCGCCAACAAGGCAAGAAGCCGAATAAAGAACCCTTTTTTCTGTTGAAATTTAAGAAAAGAATAACCCATCGTGTTTTCTTTCAATTTACCATTATTGTAAAAGGCTAGGAAGTTCAGGAGCCTTAACACCACACTAAAAAATTATCCAATTTCAAAAAATTGTATAATTTCTCTGAAGGTGAGGGCGTAGGGTACGTATACTAACGTACCACACTGTACGTAATTTGAGACATTTGATTTGTTAAATTAAGTTATTTTTATTTATGAAATTAAACAGCATAATTCTATTAAGTTTAATGACCACAAGTGCAAAGACATTGCATGCAAGCGTCACCACATTCAATGGCTATTAAACCTTGCTAAATGTTGAAAATAATTAATCCAATTATGCTAATCGATAATTGAATTTTTGTATATAAGCTAGTTAAAAATTTGTAAATAAAGACAGACTTTGATTTATAACGTCAAACGGCTAAAACAGCCTTGTTTTTATTTTAAAAACTCATAAATTTTCTGGCAGTTCCTTTGAACGCCTAAACACTAGCTGATACCCTACAGCTGGATAAATATACATTGAGCTATAGGGATAAACAGAAGCAATACAGCCCTAAATTATTAAACAAAGAGTTTCATAATTTATTACACTGTTTTAACCATTCGGTCTTAACACGGTTGTTGGTGTTTTGGATGTCTTGCAAAGTTTACAGTTCAGTATGTAATGTTTCACGTCAGTCACTAGTCGTGGCCAAAAGAAATTTTCACGACTCCGACTCGTCCCTTTCTCCTGTTGAAAAATTATCCCGCTTACAAATATACTTGTCTAATACTTTAAAATCTGGTAAATTTGACTTAGTAAATTCGTTCCGCAATTGTTTGTATTCAGAAGAGTCAAAGGCTTCGATTGATCTTAACTCGGATTATAGATTCAAATCAATTGAATCTATAAACTGATCGCTCTCAGACGCTGGACACTGTGCGTCGGGTACATTATCTTTGCCTTTTCTATGTTCTATAGTAAAATAAAAACCTTGTAGTTTCAAAGACCACCGTGCAAGACGACCAGATAGGTCCCTCTGGCCCATTAACCACTACAAACTGGCATGGTCAGTAACTACCTTAAATTCAAGATGTTTACACAGGTTAGAGGGTTGGAGCGAGATAGATTTTGAACGCAAATTTTTGTAAATAAAACCACTTTATTTATTTAAAACGTTATAAAAATTTATTTATTTATCTATTATTACACAAACCAAACGGCATTATTGTGAAAGCAGTCTTAGGTCTCGAACTTTTCTCTAGTTTAATTTGCCATAAGGCATCTTTTAAATCGATTTTCCATATACAATAAACCGGAGGAAGACGTGCTTAAAGTCCGTCAATGTTATGTATTAGGTAAGCGTCCTTAATTGTCAAGTAATTTAATTGTCTGCTGTTTTAAAACCTTTTCCGCGTAAAACGCATCATGAGGCGGACGAACGTCAGAGTTAATAGGGCTATTACGTATTTCACTAATACTGTTATTCTGGTTATTGTTCGCAGCAGGTATGCGTAAATTTCCAAACATAATCGCGAATTCACTACCAATAATGGACAACATTTCTTCACGAAATGACGACAATGACTCGGAAACGATTTGTCTAATTGGAGTATGAATTGATTTGTTATTAAATTCAGTGGTCTGGTTAATAGGTCTTTGTTTGGAACGTCCCTGTGACCTTGATTTTCGGGCCGTAGTAGAAGGACCTACATCAACTATAAAACTTCTGTTAGTGGCCGCCTTTATATTTGACAACTTGTCCCTACTTCTTGTTAGTGGCATTTTAAATAGAAAATTTATACAATAAAACTTAATCAATTGTCAGGGTAAAATTAAGCAGTAATAAACAAAAAAAATAATGAATCAGGTAAATTCCACATCGAAACAAAAAACGAATTTAAAGAAATTAGAAAAAACAATTATTTTCTCTTATGTGAGAGTTTATTTTCAGCTTTTTAACCAAATATAAAAATCTTAATCACAATTAAAGATAAAAACATAATTTAGAAAAAAAACAATCAAATGATCCATATTGAAGTCTGTAGGTATACAACCGCTAATTTTTACAGGTATAAAAATCTCTTCCAACAGCAAAACTACACATCATAATACCCGGATAAGAAATAAACTATATTTTCCCTGATGCCCATTGATATCATCAAAAATTAAAGAAATCAAATAAAAAAACTCAACAAGACGAAAAAAATTTGTGAAACCTCAGCTGTTGGACTAAATATGTGTGGCAAATTCTAATCAGCATTAGCTAATTTATGAAAGTTGGGCGCCATTTAAATACTATGTAACGAACGACAATTTAGGGTACTAACTTCCTGCGAACTGCGCTACCAAAATATCCGGCCGTGCTCAGGGAAAATGGGGTGTGTCTTGTCCCCAGAAAGTCAGGTTCTAGTCATTAACATAGAATTTTAAATTTAAGGTAGCTTTTAATAAAAGTCGAGATCAACTCAAAAAAAAAAACATAATAGATTAAAAGGAATCGCGATGTTTAATTAACCTGATAGAGAACTGATCTAATTGTTCTCTCCATTATCTTCAGCCTCCCTACCTTGTTCTCTTTAACCTGGATTCTCAGAAAACCCTTCTATACACATGCTTTAACTACCCTTACATTTCGTGGAATAAAAGAAAAGGTATTTAACTATTCATCCTTTGCAACAAAGACAAATTTATTGGACACAAAAGTATTAAGTTGAATTTAAGTCTAATTTGACTGTCATTATTAAATAAATAGCAAAAACAATATAAAACAAAGAAATTAACGCTCTATATTTAAATAAGGATTAAAAGTGTGATTGTACTGTGTTACAACGTATGACAACAACATCATAAATACAGTGGAAAAAATGTAATACAATTTTTTATTTAGCTATTATACGAGGAGCATTATTATTTTACCGAAAGTATGAAGCTTATACAATATTTCCCTTTATATGTACTTGCATTAGTTAAACAAATTTAAAGTGAAAATTTCTAATTATTTATATATATATATGCATATAAATATTTTTTTTATTTTTGTTTATGTTTTGTAAAAGGGGAAAGTAACTCACCGGATATCCCTCGTTGAATTCAGCCCTGATTTCTGCGAGACTCCCTTTGATTAAACGAAAATGGTATACTTTTTGGAACTGCCTTTTAAATTTTGTACACATATATATAGGTATGTTTCGTTAATGTGTAAATGTTTATAAGTATGTAAAAATGTAAAGAATTGAGGAATAAATAACACTAAGGATAAAGTAATGCAGAAGAAGATTGTACGTCTTTTATATTTAATGTTATAGTTTTTATAAAAGGTTCTCTTTTTTTCCTTCTTATTCAGCACAAGGTTCCAAAATTTCCGCTATGAATAGTTTTTATTAAAAAATTCTCCTTTTCCCATTCTTCTTCAGCGCAAGGTACCAACATTTCTATGAGTAGTTAATTCTTCTGTTTGCTATCAAAAATGTTACGGATGTTTGCACACACAAAAAAAATACTCCAGGCGATTTTACCAAGTATTGGTAATATATTTTTATATGAAAACAAAAAACTAAGTATAATTATCAAAAATAGTTGGTAATATATACAATAGGTATTGCCTAAAATTTTTGTTAATATTACTTATTGAGCTAGGTATCTTCTTCGATTTTTTTAATACATGAAGTTTTATTTTATTGTCATTTGGATTTTTTTTTTTTTTTTTTTTTTTTTTTTGTTAAAAAACATTCATACATATTTATATTTTATTTGAAAACAAAAATAAAAATATAAAACAAACTACGAGTATAAAAAATATAGAAGTTACGAAATTATAATTATAAGCAAGGGGAACCCGATAACGAAATCAAAGATAAGGAATTGGGTTCAGCGAAACAAAAAGTGGTTGGGCAAAAAAAAGGCAGCCGAGAAACAGGTACAGTTATAAATTGTTTTTACCGGCAAATATATACATATAACTAATTTAGGTAATCAATAGTATAACAGACTAAAACTTTAGAGGAAATGGACCAAGAATTTGAAGTAAATGCCTTGGAAGATAGGGAAAAAGAAGAAGCGTTCCAAAAAGACTAAGCCGAAAAACCGTAGTCGACCATGATATGGATGCATTTTCTCAGGGTAAAACTGTTATTTGAAAGTTAAGATAAAAAAAAGGTGTCAATACGTAGACGATGCTGGATGAATGTTCATAATTAAAATACATACTTATATTAAGAATGTTTATGATGAATTATGACTGCAATAAACTAAACTGATATGTACAATTTTTTTAATGCCTTTTTTATCCAAAAGAGTACAGTAGTTTTGACTTAGCTGCCTTTTGTTTAAGTGCACTTTATTCTTCTTTTAAACACTTTACTTTAGCTTCACTTTTATGCAGGTAACCACAGTAGCGTACCTGCACATTAAGGCAGCTAAATACATTTAAGATAGCTGCATTTTTGATTTATCTGCACAAAAAATCGTGCAAAGGAGATTGTGCAGCTAAGTCAAATTACCTTAAAATATGTTCTTGTACAAAATTTAACTTACGATAATTTTCCAAAAATATTGGTAAATTATTGGTAAATTTTCTAAGTTTTTAAGTAACAAGTTAAAATTAATATTATCTAAGAAAGTTAGATACTGCCATGCTACCATTGCGCTTAGTTAATTTTATACCATAGTTTGGGGTAATTTTACCTATGAATTTTTTTGTGTTTAAGGGGACTTATAGAAAGCTTTACAATTTTAGTTCTTAAGGCAGAGTTAGCCGAACGTCCACGTCCCCTAACGGAACGTCTGGTTCGTTTTGTTATTTGCAAACAATGTAAATGCTTACTGAATTTAAATGTCCGTTGACGGAACGTCTCGATCTGTATAAAACAGATTTTTATGCCGTTGTTACGTGACAGTTGTAAGGCAGTGATGGGCTGCTTGTATGTTTATTTGAATGTGGGTATTTTTGCTCTTTTTTTTTGTAACTTTTTTCAGTAAGCTATGGAATTGAGACAAAACAACTTAAAATACAACATATTTCCATATAAACAAATATATTAATGTTTAGATGTAAAAAATAAAAAGAATTTAAATACACATACAATGGAAATGTGAAACAAGTAAAAGGCTTTAAATAGTATCAAAACCTCGTTTGGTGCGTACACCACAATACAATATATGTATGCTAAAAATATATATGCTAAAATACAAATTTGTTTATTGTAAATATATAATATAAATATAAATTATGAATGTTTTTTACATACACAAAATACTGTTTTAATACCATTTAAATCACTTGGTACTTTTTCTGCACAGCGGTCACCATTTAAACATTTTTGATTCCCATCACTGTGTGTTTTGTTTTATGTATACTATTGCTTTTTGTTTATGTATGGGAAACACATATGACACATTTTTAAATGTTCTATAAGTGCACCAACGTGCTTACAGTACGGTGCGGTACATTACGGGTACAGCAACGTTCGCCTAACTGGGCCTTTACTGGCAATATATTTTCTAAAATTCAAAACTAGTATCAATATGGCAGGTAAATGATAAATTAAATATATTTTCTCACCTTATATATTTGTTCAAGTTCGTTTCGTGCTTTGTTGTGATACAGACGTGTATTCTTAACTCCGCATACAATTTGAATTTTTAATTAATCACATTTGATTTTGTTATATAAACAGCGAATGGACGCTTGAAAATAAATGATATATTTTGTTATTTTAATTATTTAACATAAAAGTGAACAATTAATACGAAAAAAATATTAAATAAAGAAAAATAGTAAAAATATATACATACGTACTAATGTTCATACATGTGTATGTATACATACATATTCTGAGCAAAAACATTTTAGTTTAAAGTTCTTATTTTCTTGTTATTGTAAAATACAATAAATAACAAAAATATTAAAAGCACAGTTAAACGGTGAAAAACAAAAACAATTTATTGCATGAATAAAAACAATGAAACAACAATAAAACTAAATGATAGAAATGTTTATGTGACAGTGCATGTAATAAATAAAACAAAAGAAAATAATAGTAACTACCTAGCGGCTAAGCCAATTTTTCGAACACGATCCCTTTCGCCCTCTCTTTTTACACAGACGGTTGATGGTGATACGTTAAAAAATATAAACCTCTCACTTGCAAGTGTTGCCACAGCGGCAAACACAATCTTATTAACAAATGGTACCATAAACTCTAACACAGATGCAATGCAAACATCTCAAGTAAAAAGTGGTCAAAAGCCTCAAGTACAAGTTGGTATGGACAGGTACATAACAGTGATTAAACGGGGTCGCAGCCCTACCTCTGCAGCAGTTGCTTCGGCTTCAAAAGTACCATCTTTTGATAAAATAAACTCTCAAAATCGTTTTGCAATTCTGGAGGATGAATCCTCGGAAGCACCAAACGTTATAAAATCTTCTAAGCCACCCCCGATATATCTAAGGAAGCAAAACTCAAGTGAGTTAATAAAGAGCGTGATCTCGGTAATAGGTGAAAATTCGTTTTACGTAGCTGCAATCAAGCGTGGAAATATAAACGAGACAAAAATACAGGTAAATCATGAGAATGATTTTCGTAAATTAACTAACAAATTCGAAGCCCTTAAAAAATGCTTTTACACATATCAACTAAAGAGCAGCAAAGGTCTTCAGGTACTGATCAAGGGCATAGACTCATACGTGGACCCAGATGAAATTAAAACTTTTTTGGAAGAGAAGGGTTTTAAAATAAAAACCGTTACAAATATTAAAAACAGGGAAAAAAATCCCCAACCATTATTTCGGGTAGAATTATAACCTGGCGACATTAAGCTTAAAAAAAATGAGACGCATCCTATTTATAATTTAAAATATATTCTCTACAGAAGAATAACTATAGAGGAGCCGCACAAAAGAAATGGTACCGTTCAATGTCTTAATTGCCAAGAATTTGGCCATACTAAGGCATACTACTATTTACCCCCTGTTTGCGTCGTATGTGGAGAATTACATTGTACAGTCCAGTGCGATAAGTCTAAAAATGACCCCAATGTAAAAAAATGTAGCAACTGTGGCGGAAATCACACTGCCAATTATAGAGGATGCCCTGTATATACTATCGTCAAGCAGTCGGCTGGACCGAAAACTAATCCCCCACAAATGCAGGTACCAAATCAAGTAAAAACTAATGGCATTCAGGCTCCGCAGCCTAATAATAACAGAACCTCGTATGCTAACGTCCTTAAATCAAACCATGTGCCAATGCAAGGCGCTTCGCCAAGTAATGATGAAACTCCAGTTTCTAATTTAAGTCGTCTAGAAAAAACCATAGAAACATTAGTGCAAACAGTAAATAATTTTACAAACACAATGGGTAATATGTTACAGGAAATTCTAAGAATGCTATCGATGTTATTGCTTAACAAGCCATGAACTGTTTAAAAATTTGTTATTGGAACGCAAACGGCATCCGCCAACATAAAAATGAATTAGAATACTTTCTTAAAAACAAACAAATTGATGTCATGATGGTTTCTGAAACTCATTTGACCTCAAGAAATTCCTTTCAATGGTTATATACTATATGATACCAAGGACCCTCGAGATAGAGCTTGTGGAGGTTCAGCCATTTTAATTAAAACCCGAGTCAAACACTACCTAATGTTTGATCACCGTGAAGATTTTCTCCAAGCAACGAACATTTGCGTTGAGGAATTAAATAGAAACCTAGTAATTTTATCGTTTTACTCACCGCCTAGATTTTCAATATCAGAAAGCCAATACTGTAAATATTTTAAATCATTAGGACCCTGTTTCCTAGCTGCTGGCGATTATAACGCTAAACACACCTTCTGGGGGTCACGACTTATAACACCAAAGGGTCGTGTTTTATTTAACAAAATTTCTAAAATGGGTTTAAATGTGGTAGCGAGCGGACAACCAACATATTGGCCTACTGATCATCAAAAAATTCCAGATGTTATCGATTTCGGCGTGGTTAAAAACATCCCCATAGAAACGATTCATGTTGAAGCTTCCTTAGAATTATCTTCTGACCATACACCTACAATTGTTACTATAATGAACCCCAATAGAATTGTATCGCCGACTGGTCACTTAGCGACGACAGTTACGCAAATTAACTGGTTAAAATATAGAAAATACCTCAGCACCCATTGCACAGAAAATATTCCGCTTAGTACACCGGAGTATGTAGATCGCTCTATTGCCAATTTTGACAGTTTTCTGAAACTAGCTGTTCAACATTCCAATATTGCCCCCAAAAAAACAAAATATATTAAAATATATTCCACAGATGTCGAGCGTCTCTTGTCTGAAAAAAGGAGGGCTCGAAGAGAGTGGCAATTGCACAGATCCCCATTACTTAAGAACTTACTAAAAGAGTGTACAAAAAAGCTTAGAAAGTTACTGCAGACTCAGAAAACGGCTTCTCTGGAAAAATATCTTAAGGAACTTGATGCAACCCTACAACCAGACTACTCATTATGGCGTGCAGCTAGAAACTCAAAAGGCCAGTTGTCTCTAAACCACCATTAAGAGACTTGAATGGTAGTTGGGCAAGAAATGATGTTGAAAAAGGAAATCTGTTTGTTAATCATTTAAAAAACGTTTTTACCCCAAACATATCTCACGATATTGCGGCCGAGTTACCACTTGTTGTTGCTAGAGCAGCTGTTCCCCTAAGATTTGAGATAAGAGAAATCGAAAAAGCTATTTGTGATTTAAACCCCAAGAAGGCTCCTGGTTTTGATAAGATCAACAACAAAATGCTTCTGGAGCTACCCAGCATAGCAAAGAAAATTTTTCTTTTAATTTTTAATGCTATTTTACGACTTGAATACTACCCTCAAGAATGGAAGGTCTCCTTAGTTACGATGATACCAATGCCAGGAAAAGATCACACCAAAGTTGAGTCATATAGGCCTATCAGCTTATTATCTAATATATCAAAGCTGTTTGAGAAGCTCTTAGCGTCCAAATAAACCCCAATTTTATATGACAATGGGTGTATACCTAACCATCAATTCGGTTTCAGACGAGAACATAGCACAATTGAACAAACCCATCGGATAGTAAACGCCATAAGAAAAGCCTTTGAAGAAAGAAAATATTGCTCCGCTCTCTTCATCGATGTCTCTCAAGCTTTTGATAAAGTCTGGCATGTAGGTTTGTTACATAAATTGAAGCTGAACCTACCGGTTAACACACACAAGCTGTTAGAAAGCTACTTGGTCGGTCGAGAATTTATTATTAAAGAAGGTGATTTTTTAAGTTCTCCTCAGACAATTGAAGCTGGAGTCCCTCAGGGAAGTATCCTGGGCCCACTTTTTTATATTATATATACCTCGGACATGCCGACAAACAATTACACCCTAACCTCAACTTTTGCTGATGATACAGCTTTCCTAAGCGTACACGAGAACAGTCGTGAAGCATCTCGATACCTGCAGGATCATATATTTCAACTAGAACTGTGGTTAAAACAATGGAGAATAAAGGTCAATGAGCAAAAATGCGTACATATTACATTTACCTTGCGTCGGGAAACATGCCCCACTATTAAAATCAATAATCAACTAGTGCCTCAACAATCGCATGTCAAATATCTCGGTATTCATCTAGATCGGCGTTTAACATGGAAATGCCATATAGAAGCAAAATTAACCCAAATGAAAATAAAAGCAATTCAAATTAACTGGCTTATTGGAAGAAATTCTGTTCTTAGTCTCGATTGCAAACTACTACTTTACAACTCTATTTTAAAGCCAATCTGGTGCTACGGTATTCAACTATGGGGCACTGCCTCGGCCTCAAATATCGAAAAAATTCAAAGGCGCCAAAATAAACTTCTTCGAATAATCAGAGCTGCCCCTTGGTATGTTAAAAACTCCAATATCCACAAGGATCTCAATGTGCCACTGGTAAGGACTATTATTACGAAGTATGCGGTAAAATATTTAAAAAGGCTAGAGTTGCACCCATATCCACTAGCTCGAAATATTTTAAATGATAGCGGCCACACTTGCTTAAGGAGAAGAGACACTGCAGCACTTACCCATTAAGATGAGCGATAAACACATATATAAATGTGATACAGAACCCGTGATGAAGAAAATTTTTGTCTTGCACTGGCAGGACATAAAATAAAGAATTAGGATAAGATTTGATTAATTATTGTTAGTTCATATTTAATATATGTATGAAGATTCAATAAATAAATAATGAGAAAAAAAAAATATATTTGTTCGCCAAATTCAGGGAATTGTGTATATCTCTCGGTATGCAAGTTTATTTATTCCCCTCAATAAAAAAACTTATTTCCTCACCTTTTTTCTTGGCTAAAACTTTTCCTTTAAAAATTTTATGTATAAATGAAAAATATTTTTATTTTTTTAAATTTGATATTTTGAATTACGACCCTACTTTGTTAAAATTTTTTCCAATAACTAAAGTGAATTGGTATTAACCGACCTCACAATGTCCAAAATTGCGACCTGTACTTTGCGCACAAGGTTTACATTGACATCCAGCAAGCCAGCCGGACATCGTTATTTCGACTCAAAAAGTGATTCTGAGTCGATCGGTATTCTTAAAGGTAGGTTTAGGACCAATATTTTCTGGTGTTACAAACATCGGCACAAATGCACAATACCCTCTCCAGTTTTGTTGTGTGGACATAAACATGTATTGGAACATTTACTTACTTTAAGTCAGTGAAGGGCATTTTGGCAAATCCTATGTACGCGTGCACATGTCTGACGTCGACACATGTACACTATTAACTTCTTCGTGTGGTATGTGACAATGTACGTTCAGGCTGTTGCTTTGATGTCTTTTCTTGTTGATGAGCGTCTTTCGTTTTCTGCTGCTTCCCACACAAGCATATATGTAATAGTATGTGTGTTGCCCTTCACTGCTTTAAGTTATAAACTTCGTTGACTTCGTCACTTATCTTTAACACTGGTTCAGCATGATAAATAAGGGCTACCTTACGACCTCCATAAATAATACTAGAAGAAAGGAAGTGGTCTGCACACACTGATGCTGAAGCAGTGAAGCTTTTGCCACAAATCTCACTCCACTTCCTTCTTTTTTCTAGGTTCTTAGGAACACGGAGTAATGTTCCTGCTCCTGTATTAATTTTTTTTTTTTTTGCAAACTTGAAATTTAATTTGAATTCTAATAACAAAAAAACATTTAAATATAAATATCAAAAAAAAGTAAAGGCATATTGGCATACGGCCAGTAATCAGATGTTGCTTACGTAACAAGCTAAGGCCAACTTATATGAATTCGCCTTGGGGTGAAAGTGCATCCGTTATTTATAAATTTTTTTTAGGGTTATAAAACAAATTTCCTATAAAAATATTTTAATTGGCCTTTAATAAATCTAGATAATATTTTTTATAAATAAGGGGAATATCATGATACAAATACACAAGGTAGTTCCACTTCTCTCTCACAATATTTTTTTGAAGTTTATCGGAATTATTTGAAGTTAGTTTTTTTGTAAACATTAAAAAGGCGTTGCCACATATAAAAAATAATAAATTCCTTTTGGAAATTATTAGCTAAAATGTGTAATTTGTATTACAAATTATTCATATTTTATTTAGATTTTAGTTTAATTGTGTTAAATTATTACTAAATAAATTTAAAACAAGTAAGAATGTATACTTGGCCATATAATACCAAGAAGAGTTTTCTACACGTGGCGGAAAAAAGCCTGCTGACTTCAGTTGTATTTGTATTGTGTGATACCACATGGCACGCAAAGGTTCGAGAGTGTATCCTATTGGGCAATCATGGACCTAACGAAACAAAATTATGTACGATTCAAATAAGCACTTTTATCGTGGTTGGCGAATTCAAAATACGCCTGCGACTGTTTTGTAATAGAAAAAATTCACGTTCTCTTTAATCTATTACCAAACAGTCAGTTGAGTTGTAATCTTTTAATTATTGTATCATGGTTGACTACTTTTGTATATTGCGGCTATCAAAAAAATCAAAAAATTACAACTCAACACAAACGGTTGTATCATTTACAACTCAACTGGAATGAGTTTTGAACCGTAATAGGGGCCTAAATTCGCCAACCACGATAAGGGTGAAGAGTTCTTTGTGCCATCTATATGAGATTTTTTCGTCAAAAAGTTGTTTAATGAAGCGTGTTTTTATAGAAACCTATAGTTAATTCTAAACCGACCAGCGTAACATTTTGCCATGACATTGTAGCTTTTACAAAAGTTTATTAAATTGTTTATTACTACCATTATATATACTAACACATTTATTTTCGGGAGTGATTTTTGTGAAACCTATAAATAAGCACCGATTTGAATAAAATTTGGTAGGATGATTTATGTTGATTTGCGATTTGCTTATTTTTAAAAGGCTTGTGTCAGTTAAAATTAAGTAATATTATCTCCAAAATTGTGTACTTTGTACGTCACAGTTTTGCGAACAATGTTTACATGGATTGATAGCCAGCTGGACATCGTTAGATCGATTCTGAAAGTGATTATGGGTCTAGAGCAGTTACGTCCAAACACACATACTTTTATATTCGCATTTGCAGTAAACCGCTTTGAAAGCTCTTACAATTTGTTGTTCTTTATTTGCAAAGTAAGCAGCAATCATTGTGGTCACCGCGATCTCTTGTGTAAAAGCTCGCACATTGTGCATATGAGCTACACCTAATTGAGTAGAGCCAATATTTTTATGTGTTACACAGATTAGCACACACTTGTTCGCATCAAAACGGAAATACTTATGTATGTAAAACAGTGATGTCAATTGTGGTTGTATTGCTTTATATTAGTATTAGTGAATAAAGAGACAAGTATGCTGAATAAAGATAAAAAAATACGTAAGCATCCGCCGCATGTACATCCATCGCTTGGTAATCGACTACCAATTGTGTACTCTCGTGGACTAAATGAAAGAGCGTAAGAATGCGTGTGAAGAATGTGTGTGAATTAATTTACACAATTGTGTATGACGCTGACATCACTGATGTAAAAAGTTATGTATCTGCACTTGCGAATTTTCGAGCTTCACAATTTTTTTAAATAAATTAATCGGCGGCTGATATCCATATTTGTTGAAACTGCAGTTTTTTATCTTATAAAAGTATATACTTTTTAGTTTTTTTTTTTATTTAATGAATATTAAAAGTTTTTTAATATAAATTTTCTTTAATCTTTTGTGAATTTATATAGGTATTAAATTTTTTCAAACTTCAAATAAAAAAACAAAACAAAAACAGAAAAATGGGATTATTTAATAAAATGTGGTAGCACATATTTTCATAATTCCAATAAACGTCAGAACGTTAATATGGCGACAAAAAGAGAGTGGAACTACCTTCTGTATTTGTATCATGGGAAATATTATTATGATTTATTATTAATGTTCTTTTAGATGTTAATACATATGTACATTTTTATGAATTTTGGGAAGAGAAGAACTAAAGTAAATTAATATTTTTAAAACTTTGTACATATGTAAGTGTTTTTCATAGAAATTTTCTATGCGGAGGAACGTTAACGTGCAAAATGGTTGAAAATATAATTAATATTTAAAATTTACGCATTATTCTTAATTTTGGCGTGTTTTGAAAATTAATAGTTGACAACGTATAGCGACGCGTTGTTTAAAAGCGAAATTGCCGTGTTTGGTCAAATAAACAAAGGCAAATTAGCTTATTTTGATAATTTAACTTACCATTTCCACCAACAAAATACATGTGGATTTTTGTTTTTGTCGAACTGCGGTCACTTTATAGGTACATTCTGTTCTGTAGCTCTCGCATCGTAAAATTTCCCACATGAAATGTGAAACCAAAAATTCCATTGTTTCTCGATTTGTGAAAAATGTGTTTTTGTATTTGAATGCAGACAATAGACAACACAAATTGTTTTCAACTGGAATGTTTCAACGAAAGAAATAAATATAATAAAACCAGAGCTGCCAGATTTGACGATTTATCGTCGTTTTAACGATATTTTTGTTCCCATATTAGCCTAGTGCCGATTTACTATGGTGAATCTTATGGTGTTTTCTTTTCTGACAATAATGTTCCATGTATGATTCCATTCGCGCAGGTTTTTGTTCTATTCTAAAAATATATGCAAACATGTGAAAAATAAATGACAAATTTTTCCATTTCTTACCCCCAGTTATAACTGAGTGTGAAATAATACTTTTTTTTTGCATCAGCGTTCAGTACTTTTTTTTGCAAGCAAGTATTTTTTATTTACTTTTTCTTGTGTTTGCGTACAATTTATGTTGTTTTGTGATTTTTGGTCATATTGTGATGGATATAAAAACTTTTTGTTTTTCTTTTGTTTTACTTTTATTTAAACATTACTTTTTCTGCGCAAAATTTTTAACAACAGCTGACTTTAATTATTGAAAATCAGTGTTGTTAACGCTTATTGGAATTCAAAGAAAATTTAATGTTTAAAATCACTACAACAGCGGTGAATATCGCTTATTAGTACAAACTTTGCATTCAATATTTAACACGCTAAATACACCCAGAGAAAAAACATGTTTAAATATGGTCACCTCCAACAATACTATGTTTAAAGAAAATTTTAACCATATTATATTTAAATTAACCATATTATTGTCAACGACAACCATATTGTGGTAAAAATAGTCCTAAATCAAGAAGCCACAACCATATTATGGTTGTCTCCGAACATATTATGGTACATAATAACTAAAATATGTTTAACACTTATAATAGCATGGTTGGTTTTCAACCATAGCATGTTGCTCTTGAAAAAGAGGAAAATACTATTGTTAATTAAAAAACAAATTATTGTCATATATAACCATAACATGTTTAGAGACAACCATAATATGGTTGTGGCTACTTGAAAGGGGACTAGTTTAACCATAATATGGTTGTTAGTAACAAAAATATGGTTTAATTAAACATAATATGGTTAAAATTTTCTTTAAACATAGTATTGTTGGAGGTGACCATATTTAAACATGTTTTTTTCTCTGCGTGTACACATTAGTGATGAGTGTAAAACGTAGCTTTTATTTTGTTCCATTGTAATTAAGAAAAATGTATCACTTTATAAGGGTGCGTGTTACCTGATAAATATATTACACAATTATAATGCATTTTTATTTTTTGGAGAAGAAAGCACCATTATAAACCCTTCACCATAGCATTAAAAATCGCACCAAACCCTTAATTTAGAGAGGACACTTGTTTGTATGAGGACCAGGTGAATTAATGGACCGACTTGGCTCATTTTGAACATTTAATATTCATCACTTCTTTTTGTTTTTATAAAAATATTTATTTTATTATTAAAAGTAATTTTTGGGAATACAAAATTTTAATTTAACAAATTTTGTTATTTGTGCTTAATTCCCAGTTTTTATTCTTGATAAAAACACTTGAAATTTTTTGTTGATGGGATAAGCTATTCCTATGCGCATTTCACTGGTTGCTTAGGCCAGATCATCAGGAAACTTCATCCATAAAGATTTTGGAAAAACTAAAGATATTAAACCAAATAAAACTGTTAAGCGTATAAGAATCATAAGCAACAGCTCTACTTGTATTAATATCAAACTTTAAACAAAAACATCAACAATAAATAAACAGTGAGTTTATCTCTTCTTACATTCCCCACTTCAATTGATTGGAATTCTTCCAACATTAATTGTAGTTGTAAGTAGGTTAAGAAAAAACAAAATGCAAAAAACAACTTGCAAAAGCATGTTGTTAGGTAGTTTTTTTAGGCCGTGCACTTGCCAGTTTATTATCAAAAGTAATTTTTGGGAATACAAAATTTTAATTTAAAAGATTTTGTTATTCGTGCTTAATTCCCAGTTTTTATTCCTGATGATCTGGCCTAAGCAACCAGCGAAATGAGCATATGAATAGCTTATCCCATCAACAATAAATTTTAAGTGTTTTTATCAAGAATAAAAACTGGGAATTAAGCACGAATAACAAAATCTTTTAAATTAATATTTATTTTATTTTTTATTCAATATGATATTTTGTCCCGCTCTTGTGCGACTTCTTCAAGGAAAAATACAATTTAAAATTGTTATCGGATAAAATAAACTAAATAATTTTATTAAAAATTTACCTCAAGCTTAGTAAAAAAACATATATTTAAAACAATTAAGGTCGAACAATAGACAATTAATATGTTTGTATGTGTAAAATACCCATGAACTTAAACTATGTTATTGTACGATTTTTTAAAACAAAAAAGACGATCTGTTTATTTTTTCTCAGAAAAGTGACGATTTTAATGCAAATTTATCTGGCAGCCCTAAATAAAACAAAAACAAGGAATGGCTCAAAAATTTAAATTAACAAAATATAACAATTGTGTTTTATTTACTTTCATCATTTAAATTCTTTCTATTTTTTATTTATATTAAAAAAATTGTACATAAACATATTTTAAATTTAAAATATCTCTACTTATTTTGTATTTCTTGCACCCATTTGAAATGTGACTTATTTTAACAGTTCTTGTGAGAAACTTTTCGCAAAATATTGTAACAGAAACACGTTTTCTCACATGCTTCCAATAATTGCTGGAAAATTTTTTAAATGACAGATAATTCTCGCAAGGGAAATATACATAAACACTTGTGAGAGAAAAACCATTTTTTGTTCCATTTTACATTGTGTTTGTTGCTGTTCACTCGTTTCTTGTAAAAAATTTTATGATGTGAGAAATACAGAAACGGAGTACAGGGTTCGATTCTCGCAGCAGTCAAGAATATAAAATGATCAATAAATTTTAATTAATTTCATGTTGTATAATTCCTTTCTTCATAAAAATAATTTAATGAAAATTAAATTTGATGAACTTTAGCCTAATTAAAATATCAAAATTTAAAATTAATACCCATAAACAATTCAACAAAATAACCACAACACTAATTATTGTTAAAAAGCTAACCCTCGAGCTCTTTGTTTACATTTGTCCTTCAAGTTGTGCTGAAAAAGGTCAACAAGAAAATAAAAGACAAAAAAAAAATTAAAAACTGAAAAATGTACTTTGGACTTCAAGAAGAATTATTGACAAAAAGTACGAAAAAACCGAAATAAGGAAGAACATGTAAATCAATTAAAATAAATAATCATTCAAAAGCAAGTTTTGCCAAAAGTAGGGATAAATCCCTACATGTAGGAATTTTTATCACAAAAATTATAGCGTAGGGAAAATCGGACGGATTTTTTTTTGTTAAAATGTAGGTACTTTTTCGAAAAAAAAAACTTTTTAATACAAAATCCTTTTTTAGTGAAAAAAGCATATAAAAAAGTTTTTACATAAGTAAACAGAAAAACTATATGATGACAACACGAAATATTTTTAATTTAATTGTCAGGCAACGATTTAGACAGTTTTTTGTATTGTCGTTTTCAATATAATATAAACTACATACAAAAAAAAAACGAACAGCAGTACTTTTCTTCTAGTGCATATATTCTGTACGTTTTGGTTAGCATTTTGTGCTTTTTACAGTTACTATTTTTCAAAGTGAACGAATTCTTAAACCCTTTAAAAAAGTTCGAAAAGATTCAATTTACAAAGAACAATTAATTTTATTATTCAAAATCAATATTTAGAAGAATTAAATTGTGTGTGTTATAGTTCTTAACTGAGATAAGTTTAGAATTCCATGGTAATTTTTCAGCGAATAGCTACACCAAAAAGGACTTTTAATAAATAAGTTTATGCCACGAAAGTTAAATGGTATGTATGTATGTATATAAACTTAAAATGAAGTTTACTAAATTAAATAGCTTTTCGTTTTTAATATAGGAAATATCTTTAGATTCGTCCAACACTTCAGAATGTCATGAACCAAAAACATTTAGAAAACAAAAATTTCGCCCTGAATGGTTGGAAGTGGTGGAATTCAAAGGGTGGTTAGTGGAAGTTGTGGAAGACAAATTTAAATGCAAGTGCAAAGCATGCGGAAAATTTTTAAACTACGGAAGATCCGAGCTAAACAGACACGCTTCAACAAAATCGCATAAAAGAAATGTTATATCCATAAATAAATCCAAGACAGCAAACACATTTTTTGAAAAACATACTCTAGATGCAGACGCTGTTTCCAGTTTTGAAATGCGAATTAGTTTGTTCTTTGCGGAACACAACGTAGCTATTCATATAATCAACCATAATCGACTTAAAGAAATAGGTTCGGACTCTGATATTTTAAAGAAAAGCAAATTGGGGAGAACAAAATGTACAAAAATAATAAAAAATGTCCTGGACAGTGAAGAAATATCGAAATTAATAACCAAACTACAAAGTAACAAATTCTCTGTACTTGTGGACGAAAGCACTGACATAATTTCCAACAAGACAATGTGTGTTCTGGTAAAGTTTTTCGATAAAGAGTGCGAAGAAATGTTGTACAACTTCTAGACCTGCTACATGTTCGAACAGATTGCAGTGCAGAAGCTCTGTATAAGTCATTTAAAGAATGCATTTTAAAGTATTCTATTCCATTTGCCAATATAATTTGTTTATCTTGTGATGGAGCGAATGTTATGGTGGGGCAGTTCAATTCCTTTTCATCCCGTTTACTGGAAGATAAGCTTGATGCCATAATAATAAAATGCATATGCCACTCGGATGCAATAATTGCCAACAAAGTCTGTTTTACTTTGCCTTGAGCCACTGAAGAATTAATTCGTCAAATTGCTTCGTGTATATCAGACAGCTCAAAGAGATGTGCAGAATTAGATGAATTCCAGGTAATGTCTTATGAAGAAAAACGGAAAATTTTGAGAACTTCAGCTATCAGGTGGTTATCCCACCAAAAATGTATAGAGCGAGTATTATCAAATTGGCAAGCACTTCTTGAATATTTAAAATTTTGTTATGGAAGGGATAGATTAAAATCTGCAAAACTGATTTATAATGAACTAACTAATGAGTGCAACAAAGCATATTTACTATTTTTAAAATATGTTCTTAATTATTTCAACTATTTAAATGCTCTCTTTGAATCCAAAAAGCCTCTTATTCATTTTCTGCATTCTGAGTCAATAAAAATTTTTTAAAGCTAGGTCAAAATTGCATTAAAAAGTCGGAATTAAACGCTTATTGTCTAGTTCGATTACCCCATAATTCATTGCCCATTAATGAAGTATTTGTCGGAAATGAATGTGAAGAATTTTTTAAAAAACTGCCAGAGGTAAATGTAATTCAAATTAAATCTGATTGCCTTAAATTTTGTTGAAATATATTTGTAGATGGCAACCCTTTTTACAATGTGTATGCTGTTTCTTTGCTTATTCCTATTTTTCTTTTGATTTGAATACTCACTCTCATTAAAACCATTGTAAAGTTTAAACGTGTATATTTAAAATAAACTATATTTAAAATTGAATTAAATAAAACACATTAATTTATATAAAACAAAATATAAATTTTATCAGGTTATGGGCCCAGATGCCAAAAATTGTGGTGGTTATTAAATACAATTTAATAAGTGTGTTTGTTTCAAAGAAAATTAAAAACAACGATGAGTGCGCCAGTAATACAAATTGAAAAGTTGGACGACAACAACTATGACAGTTTGTCCATACAGATGAAGAGCGTGCTGATCCACAGTGGCTTCTGGAAAATTGTCAATGGTCAAATAAAGAAGGTTGAAGAAGGTGATGCCAAAATAAAATGGGAGTCAGATGACGAAAAAGCACTTGCGTCTATATGTTTGGGAGTGAAACCAACACAGTTGGGCTACATAAGGAATTGTACTTCATCCCATGAAGCATAGACAAAATTGCAACAAGTTCATATGCCAAGAGGACCGCTACAAAAGGTTTCGTTGTATAAGAGATTGGTGAATCTTTCAATGTTAGATGGTGACAATGTGGTACAACATTTGAACGAGTTTGCAGAAGTGTCTGAAAAATTGGCTGAAAGTGGCATACAAATTCAGGAGGAGCTATTAGTAATCATGCTTTTATCCAGTCTTCCAAAAGAATTTGATAACTTCGTGGTAGCCATGGAAACACGAGATGTTTTACCAAATTTTTCTTTATTAAAACAGAAACTTCTAGAAGAAGGAAAAAGAAGAAAAGAAAAAACCGAAAATGAGAAAGCAGCATCTAATTTACAACAACAAGCATTAAGTGCAAGATCATCCTATGTAAAGAAGACAAAAAGCCTAGTAACAAAAGTAACGGCAAATTTAAAGGCAAATGTTTTTTGTGTGGTGTGATGGGTCATTATGCCAGCAAGTGTGAAAAGAGAAGTAAAGGCAACAACAATAGCAACACACAGGCAATGACAATGCTAGCTGCAGCAGAAACAAAATCGTTAAATCTAAAACATTGGTATGTCGACAGTGGCGCTACGTCGCATATGTGTAACAACAGAGAAATGTTTGTACGTTTTCAAGAACACAACGAGATTATTGCGCTAGCCGGCAATAAACATATAAATGCTGTCGGAAAAGGTGACGTATTAATTTACAACAGTAATTTTGAAATTTTACTTCAAAACGTTTTGTACTCTTCCGAGTTGCAGGCAAATTTTATTTCTGTAAATAAAGCAGTCGACTGTGGTTTGTCAGTCAAATTCGATGCTAACAGGGCTGTTATGATGAGACCGAATGGTACTGTTGTACTCAAAGCTTTTCGCAAAGATAATATGTTCGTAGCAGAAAATGAGTGCACAACAGAAAGAGTATATACAGCTTATAATAATATGAATGATGTATGGCATAACAGATATGGTCATCTTAATTATAAAAGTCTGTACGATTTGTCAAATAAAAGTATGGTAAAGGGGATGAATATTAACAACAACAATGCTAACGATCAAGCAAACTGTAAGACTTGTATGTTAAGCAAAATCAATGTATTGTCGTTTCCCAAAGAGTCTAATACAAGAACAGATAAATTATTAGAAATAGTTCACGCTGACGTTTGCGGCCCATTTAGAGTAAAGTCTGTTGGTGGTGCTAAGTACTTCGTAACATTTATTGACGACAAGTCACGAAGAGTTTTTGTCTACTTCATTAAGAACAAAAGCGAAGTATTTGATAAATTCAAATTATACAAAGCACAGGTTGAAAGGCAGACAGGCTGCAAAATGAAAACACTCAGAACAGACAATAGTGGTGAGTTTGTGAACTCTGATTTTGATACATTTTTAGCGGCAGAGGGCATAGGTAGACAGTTGACAGTACCATACACACCCCAGCAAAACGGGGTGACAGAGAGAGCCAACCGTACTTTAATAGAAATGGCAAGGTCGATGATGGTACATGCAGGTGTAAAGCAGTATTTGTGGGCAGAGGCTACAAATACAGCTGTATATATTCGAAACAGATGCCCAACAAAGCTATTGGATAATAAAACACCGTATGAAGTATGGAGCGGCAGAAGGCCCAATGTAGAGCATTTTCGGACATTTGGTTCGTATGCCGTTGGTCTTAATAAATCAACGAATAAATCTAAATTTGAGGCCAAAGGCACACAATATATATCGTCTCTTCGATACAGAGACACGTAAAGTTGTTGAGCAACGCGATGTACTTTTCGATGAGGACTTGTTTTTTGGTAAAAATAACAACAAAAATGAGTTGAATGGCAAAACAGATGATTATTTAACATTATGTTTTGATGAAAATGAGCAACAATACGATGCAGTAGAAAATAACAACAATGTTATTGTAAACAAACGTGATGATGATGTTCAAGATGAAAGTGGAGATGATGTTGACAGTGATTGCCAACCTTCTGTGCAAAATGATGAACGTGAAGACAGCTTTAATACGGCTGATGATACTGATTCTGATCATATCAAGCAGAATGCTGCTGGTCCTGGTCGACCCAGAATAATTCGTAGTGGTAAAATAGGCAGACCTAGAAAACCATATAATGAAAAACAAAACAACGAATTATGTGTTGCTATTGATGAAAATATACCACAAACTGTTGAAGAAGCATTTTCAAGCGAAAATAAGTGTTTTTGGGAAAAAGCTATGAAAGATGAATATTTTGCTTTAAAGAAAAACAACACATGGTCTTTTGTAGATTTACCAAGTGGACACAAAGCAATTCCATGCAAATGGGTATTTGCACTGAAGAGAAACGTTAATGGAGAAATTGAACGCTATAAAGCACGTTTGGTGGCCAAAGGCTGCAATCAAAGATACGGCATTGATTTTAAAGAAACATTTTCTCCGGTGGTTCGTTATTCCACGATTCGTTTGTTTTTCGCATTGGCGGTTGAAAATAAAATGCATTTACATCAAATAGATGTAAGCACAGCTTATTTGAATAGTAGTCTACAAGATGAAGTCTATATGAAACAACCACAAAACTTTATGGATAAGAATTCACCAGACAAGGTTTTACGTTTGCAAAAGGCAATTTATGGTTTGAAGCAAAGCGGTAAGGAGTGGAACAGTAAACTTGATGGTGTCTTACGTAAAATGAATTTTGTTCCGTGCAAAAATGAACCGTGTTTATACAAGGCTATGAAGGACGATAATCTTGTGTTGATCGCTGTGTATGTGGACGATTTAATTATCGGTTGCAGTAATAAGACTGCAGTTCTTGATATAAAGAAGCAACTTTCAAATGAATTTGAAGTCCAAGATAAAGGTGTATTAAACCATTTTTTGGGAATGGAAATACAACGTGAAGGCGAAACAGGTATGATTAAATTAAGTCAAACTCAATATATACGTGATGTTTTACAACAATATGGTATGGATAAATGTAAACCAGTAGCAGTTCCTTTGGAAGCTGGTTACCAAGTTAATTGTGATTCAGATTGCGAAAAATTTAATCAACAAGAATACCAATCGCTTGTGGGTACACTTATGTATTTAGCAATTTCTACTAGACCGGATATTTTACATTCTGTTCCCAAAATGGCTCAAAGAAATTCTGACCCACATGTGGAACACATGACAAAACTTAAACATATACTAAGATACCTTGCTGGTACTATAGATTTAAAATTAATCTATAAACCAGGGGAGGAAACTCATTGGATAGAAAATCTTATACAGGTTTTACTTTCTTCTTTGGTGGTTGCCCCATCTCATGGGAATCCAGAAAACAAACTTCGGTTGCCCTTAGTAGTACCGAAGCCGAATACATGGCAGCTTCAGATGCTGCAAAAGAGGCTATTTATTTAAAACGGATTTTAATAGAAGTCAACAACTGGAAAGGTGGTTCTGTAAAATTAAACATAGATAATCAAGGTGCACAAAAGTTAGCTGAAAATCCTGTTTATCATAAGCGCAGTAAGCATATCGACATAAAATTTCATCACATAAGAGAGCTGGTCCAAAATCAAGAGGTGAAGTTGATGTATTGTCCCACAGCTAATATGATTGCCGATATATTGACTAAGAATTTACCAAAGGTTAAACACTGTAATTTTGTTAGTATGATGAAACTTAATTGAATTTTTGTAAAAACAACATCCACATTGAGGAGGAGTGTTGAAATATATTTGTAGATGGCAACCCTTTTTACAATGTGTATGCTGTTTCTTTGCTTATTCCTATTTTTTTTTTTTTGATTTGAATACCCACTCTCATTAAAACCATTGTAAAGTTCAAACGTGTATATTTAAAATAAACTATATTTAAAATTGAATTAAATAAAACACATTAATTTATATAAAACAAAATATAAATTTTATCAAATTTTATCTTACAGCTCCGAAGAAAATTCAAAGTAGAATTCCCCTAAAAAGGGAATCTCTTTTTAAGGAAATTGAATTCTTAAATCCAGAATATATTTTTGGTGAAAACAGGGAAAAGTTTACATTTAATTTGTTATGCAAAAAATTTCAATTAAACCTTAATAATATTTCAGAGGAGTGGAGAACACTGGAATATAATTTTTCTAAAATGAAATTAAATCTTTTGAAAAAATGAATGCAGTTCAATTTTGGACAAAAATAATAAAACCAAAAATTTTGCTGATGAAATAGTAATGCCAAATTTATCAAATTTAGCTAAGATTGTTCTCGGATTACCTTATGCAAACGCCGATGCCGAGTGAATTTCAATTATTACTGATGTTCGTACCAAAAACGAAGTAAATTAAGCCATACAAATTTGAGTTCTATTTGTATAACAATCATCTTTACAACACAAAGGAATAGACTGCACCGATCTCCAGTGCACCAAAAACCATTTTTAAAAATTTAGCTCTAAAGAAGTAATGTATGGTTAATTTAATTAATTATCTCTCTGCGGTTTTTGCTGTATGTACCTTAACTGAATTAAATATACGTTTTATGTGTGTATGAACACATAATTAATTTTTTTTTTACATCTAACATTGAATTTTGTATTAAATATCACTGTTTGTAATTTTTTAAGTCATGGAAAAATAACCATATACGGACAACTCTACGTGATAAAAGACAAAAAAAGAAAAAGACCCGTGTCTCCCAGTTTTGCACTTTTTTTGTAGGCCCCCAGAGATTTGGGGCCTCGGAGTAACTTGCAAAAAAGTGATCATTTTCTCAGGCTCATATCTTGCAAACCGTTGAGAATTTTGATTTACCCTCTGAGACAAAGTTGTAGCTCTTGCCATAAAAAAAAATCGCTCGTTTACGTAGTGGTGTCCGTATATGGGTATAGATAGCGCAGTATCCCAAAGTTGACGTAAAGAAAAAACAAATAAAATTAAAAAATTTTCGGCAAATTTTTCACTTTTGCGGCTACCTAAACGGTGTTAAGAATTATTTCTAGGAAGTTTATATGCTCTAGAAAATGTTTATATAGATCTTAGGTACATTTTTGTAGTTTATTGTTTCCTTGAATTTTAAACGGTTTGCAAACTATCGACCTGAACAGGGGAAAAAAGGTAAAAAAAATCGAATTTTTTAAGTTTTTGCGATTTTGTTCTTAAAGATGAAATTTTTTTTGATTTTATATGTTCACAATTTTTGTTCTGCTTGAGAAAATTATCACTTTTTTGCAAAAATGACACCGAGGCCCCAAATCTTTTCAATATATTTATTAATAATTATTAATTTCACTTATTAAAATACTTTATTTTTGCATTGTTTGGGCGTTATTTGGTTACCTGGTTCTGATGAAAAAATGGCGCAAGAGATGTGGCGCAAAAGCGTGTTGTCCGGGGACCTCAATACTTGGCTGGTTGTGGCAGGTCAAGAGTCTCTCACGTACACTCTTGTCGTTCTAAAAACAACCCTTATATTTGCGGGTTCAAGTGGCACTGTTGCTGTGGCCCTGCTATTTCCAAACAAAAGAAACTCTTTTATTTGTTCACTTTTTTTGTTTTTTATTATTTTAGTTTATCACAATATTAGGCTTGCCAGATTTGAAATCCATAAAAACAGTACATCGAGGAAAAAAGGCAGTACATTAATATAAAAAAAGTGAAATTTTTTTTATTTTATTAACTTAAAATTCAGTACATAAAATTAATAAGAAATGTAACTAAAAAAATAACATTTAATGCATAACCATTCAAAAAGAACACAAAATAAGAGATCTTTATTATTATTTAAAATATGTACATATTTATGTCTGTATGTAAATCTTAAAATTAATCAGCTTTTTCAAATTTAATTTTAAAAACATTCATTTTTTGCAAAATAATAAATAAATTTTTAAGTTTAACATCACGTGTAAGTTTAATAATTTAATTTTTCTTATTAAATAATTAATTTATCACTTTTTTGTACCTCGTTACCAATGCCAATTTTACCTTTTTCTTATTTTAAAAATTGAAATACTCATTACAAGTGTATTCATAATTAGTTTTTATTATTAATTCACTCTCTATTAAAAGTCTCAATTAAAAGTTTACAACGCTCTTCTCTCCAAAAAGAAAACATTAAACTAAATATTCTTTCAGTTGCTGCATTTGAATGAGGAAGTGAAAATATGACCCACTTTGCAGGAACTCTTTGCATTTATTTTCTATAGATTTTTCTATTATAGTAGATATTTCTATGTAGTATACATGCTTTGTAAAAAGTAGAATTGCAATTAAGCACTGGCAACAATATATGAAAGTTTAGAGCTTTTAATAATAAAAAAAACACCATTATTTGATATGCTCACAAATAAATTTGTCTTACACACACTTTTATTAACAAACGAATGAAAAAAGCATTGTGGTAAATATTATAGCAGGGCGCTTCAATAATCTTAATTCGTTGGTTAGAAATTTTTTTTGTTGTACGTAATACCCAGTCTACAACAGACATGAAATGCTTAACATTGACGCTAATATGATGTTAGTGTTAAGTATAGACTCATCATGTTAAATGTTTTCTCATGTTTTCAACATCATGTAATGACAGCAAATTATATTTTTTGTAGACGGAGAGTATTATATTTTTATCAAGAAAACATATTATATTTTTGTGAAAAAAAGTACAAAAGCTTAAAAGAAGTTCAATTGCGTACTTCTTTAATGGTTATGCAGTTAGCAGTACAAACATTAAAAAGAAGTACGCGTACTGCTGAAAACAGTACATCTGGCATGCCGCCTACACAATATGGTTTTATTTTTCACAATTTTAATTTTTCACGATTTTAATTCTTGGTCGGCGTCTGGCTGGTTGAAGTTTTTACAAGCAAGAAAAAGTCACTCTTTAGGTGACGTTTACAACCAGCTGGGCTACATACAACATAAGGTGTTGCCAGATGCCACCACCACCTGTGGTCCGGTTGCACACGATTAAAATACTGGGAAACATCAACGCCCGGCTTACACCAGCCAGACGCCAACATACACCCCGCCTTGCAACGATGGTGCAACTAATTGTTAATAAATAGGATATATTAGAAAAAAAACAATATATATCATTATTTTACGTAACAATAAGGATAATTCAATCAACAAAAGGAAAAAATAAAAAACAACAATAATTAAAATATGAAGTGAGCAAACTAAGATCTATTTAATTCATAATTCATACGCTCATAAGGAGCCAAAAAATACAATGCTCTTCAGGGAAACTAGTCCCTCTCGTCTTCATCTACCTCCCCGAAATACGCAAACCTGAACACCGTATATTGAACGGCCTCCTGGCTTGCCTGACGCTGGACCGACAAGGATGCAACCGTTTACATCCGCACCCAAGATAACGAAATAAGGTAGACTTTTGTTCCACCGCCGGTCGGTCGACCCATCATCGGCCTCAGCGCGATAATATCGCCGAACGTCTGCAATTGTGCTACAGCCATACGACCTGTCTTCTCTCGCTAGATCGACCTCGAAATATTTTCGCTACAGCCTATGGAGTATTTTCACCTTTGGTCGCCCGCTTGAGATTACGCACAGCAGCTCTTCCGCTTTGCGCAAACTGATGGACGATCCTGAACCCAGGGGTCTATTAGCGCTCGAGTTTTTATGGGCTTCTGGCCTCGCATTGCAATCACTAGGAGTTGGACCGTCATCTGAACCCAAATTTTTCCTTCTGGCGTTGGGTGTAACCAGCTATGGTGGGCTTGCTTGCAGTGCCTACAGCGGTCTTGACTCCTGCACTGGCTGCTTGAGTCCGACTGGGCCAAGCAGTTATAGCACAAAGCATATTGGGCAACAATCCAAAGCTTTCGATCTACTGGCACGGTGACAAACTTGGTGCATTGCCGAATTGCGTGAAACTTGTTATCCAGGGAGCACTTATAGTTGTCGTTGAACAACACTCCGGCCATGACGATCTGGAACTAAATAAACATTAAAATTAAGGTTGAATTTAAATAAAAGTTTTATTGGCGCTCGTGAGGTAAAGGAACTAATTAGTGGATCGGCCGAGTAATTACGCCATTTTGCGTTTTTAAGGTCGGCTACTCGCACCTTGCCATCATTGTTACGATAAACTGTAACGGTACGTCCTAAACGCCACACAGTGGGACCACCTGGTTCGCCTTTCAGAATCACAAGGTCGCCTTCTTTAAGGTCTAACTGTGGCTGTTGCCATTTATGTCGCTTGTGCAATTCTTTTAAATATTCTTGTTTCCACCGACGAAAGAACTCCTGCTGTATGGCCTTTAATTTACGCCACCGACTAACTAAACTTAGGGGCGAAGCCAGCTCTTCAGGTTCAGCAGGGGTAAGCATGCACGATCCTATCAAAAAATTGGCTGGAGTCAGGGCAGACAAGTCTTCAATGTTTTCGGACATTCGCCAGAATGGTAGAGAACTCCTCAAATGTAAACTTTAATTGACCTGCTGAAATTTTTAAATGCATTATCATGCTCTTTACCCCTGCATCCCATAATCCTCCCATATGAGGTGCTGCAGCCGGGATAAAGTGCCATGCCAGGTGCTGGTGACCATAATTTTCCACAGCCGTGTCACGAAGCTCTTTCACGTGCTTGGTAAAATCTGCGTCGATTTCTCGAGCGGCACCAACGAAGTTTCTGCCGTTGTCAGAATAAATACAACTTGGGCAACCGCGACGGGCGATGAAACGGGCCAAGGCTTCTAGAAAGGCAGGGGTAGACAAATCGCTGACAGCTTTAAGGTGAATCGCCTTCGTAGAGAAACTGACAAAAAGACACACGTAGCCTTTGGAGATTCGACAATACCTGCCCGTGAAACTTTTAATCTCGAACGGGCCAACAAAATCAACGCCAGTATTCGTAAAAGGGCGGCAAAGGGTAGTTCTTTCTTGTGGCAAAGCGGCCATTATCTGACTTTGAAGCTTTTTTTGATAAAGGACACAAACTTTTCAATTACGCACATCAGATTCTTCGCTCGAATAATCCAACACTCTTGCCGGACTACATTTAAGACTAGACGAGGGCCTCCGTGCAGGACTAAAGTGTGAAAGAATTCTACATACAGCCGAGCCAATCTACTGCCATACGCCAAGATAATCGGATTCCTTTTGTTGTAGGATAAACAAGTACTAGAGCTTAGGCGACTATTAGAACGAATGATGTCGTGTTTATCAACAAAAGGAGTAAGTGTCAACAGGGGGCTGCGTAAATCAATTTTTTACTCTCCTTAAGACAGCTGAACTCCCCTGAGAAGTGAATTTGTTGAGAGTGTTAAAATAAGCGATTTCTTACGAACTTCAACTCATTAGCCGAAATCTTCACAAACTAGAAAACCTGTCTAGAATATCTTCTTTATCCGTAGATCTAGCAACAAAAACTTGAGCTCCTTTCGACTCTTCTGCCGTCTCGAACTCTGCCGCTCCTACGGGCCACGAAGACTGCTCTAAGTTGAGCCACTCAGGTCTGTGCCACCAGAGGCTATTGTCTTCCAAATCCGCAGGGAAGCCACGTGACATCAGTTTTTATTCCCAGCTATTTCTAATATTGTAGCCACTCTATTTGCCACAAATGTTTTCCAGCTAAAAGGTGGTTTTTTTTAGCCAAGCTAAAACAATCCTGGAATCGGACCACAAACAAAGGGGGTGCTTGCTTAGGTTAAAAGTAGGTACCACACTGTTAACCAAATTTACCAAAAGAACTGCTCCACATAACTCCAAACGAGGTAAAGATGGCTCCTTTATTGGAGCCACTTTAGTTTTACACGTGAGCAGACTTGTCAAAACTTTATTTTCGAGCTGTATCCTAACATATATTGTAGCCGCGTATGCCAACTCAGACGAGTCACAGAACCCGTGAAATTGTATACCACCGCAAGGCGAATATTGAACCCAACGTGGAAGCTTAATTTTTTCAATATCCGCATAGTTAGCAACAAATTTCTGCCATTTCTGCAGAGCCACTGGCTTGATAGCCTCGTCCCACTCGATCTTATCAAGCCACATTTGCTGCATCACAATGTTTGCTATAACTACCACCGGATCCAACCAACCTGCTGGATCGTACAACCGAGCGATGGTAGAAAGAACCTCTCTTTTGGTATATGAATTTTTAAGTGTTATCTTTTCATATGCGAAGAAAAACACATCTTCTGCCACATTCCAACGAATCCCTAACGTTTTCGTTGTGCTTTTTTCATCGAGCGGCAAAAATGGCGATTTTAACAAGTGCGCTGGGGCCAAATTTTTTAAAATCTGTTCTGAATTGGAGGTCCATTTTCTAAGCTCAAATCCCACCATATCCAAAATAGCAATTAACTCTTCACGTGCCCCCAACGCATCAGCAATTGAATGAGCACCAACCCGGGCATCGTCTACAAACATATTTTCTCGCAGAATTCTAGCGCCTAACGGAAAACGTCGCTCCTCATCATTAGCCAACTGCAAAATGGTTCTCAGTGCCAAGTATGGGGCAGAATTTACACTAAAAGTCACCGTTTTCAGTTGGTAATCAGCAATTTCCGCACTATCACTACTACGGAAAACAATTTTTTGGAAGGGGCTATGTGTGGGAGTTACAAAAATCTGCCGGTACATTTTTGAAATGTCCGCATTAAATACAAACTGAAAAAATCACCATCTCAGAATTAGAATAACTATCTCAGCCTGCAAAACAGGGCCAGTGTACAACAAATCATTCAAACTTCTGCCATTTGCAGAGGGACTCGATGCATTGAATATTACTCGCAATTTAGTAGTTGTACTCTCAGGCTTAAAAACGCCATGATGGGGTAAATAATAACCCGGGCCTCTTCTAGCATCTTCTGCTTTTTCCATATGCCTTGGGTTAAATATTCTTTTAGTACCTCATCGTACTGGACCTTACTCTCAGCGTTGCGCATTAAAGATTTTTCATTTCTCAGAAATTGACAAACAGCTATATGCCTATTGGGACCAAGCGAAAGCAAACTATATTTGAAGGGCAGACTAACAGTGTATATCCCTTCAGAGTTTCTAGTGGTAGTAGAACTATAAATCATTTTTTCTATCCTCATCTGATAAAATACGCCTTTGAGAAATCTCTTCTAACTCCCAAAACTTCGACAATTGGTCATCAATGGCTACTTTTGTCATATGAGACACGCTTAGTATTCGAGTTAAAACTCTAGCAGGCGTTGGACCAGTAACTATCCAACAAAAAATGGTTTCTTGAGCCACTAATGACTCAAAACACCATGCCTAACTCCGCCACGAATATTAAAGGGGTACAGACCACCTCCTAATAATAAATCTATCTCACTGCTTTCATAAAACTTCAGCATAAAATAATTTGGGTAGCTCAATCTCTTTTTGTGGCAAAAAGGAATGCGTTTGAATACTACCAGTTACACGAGGACAACTAGGGCCTGTATATTAAGAGACAAGTTCTGATCGAAAAGAGAAACAATCGTAAAAACTGCAATTTTCGAAGATGTGCTAATTATATCTCCGCCTAAACCTGAGACTTCTGCCGTAATTGAGTTCGTTGGCCGCTTCAATAATTTTTGTATTTTTTCCGAAATAAAACTCTCGTCAGAACATGGATCTATTAGCGCTCGTACCTTGTAACTCGTTCCAAAGGTAATAATGTATGATGTGATTCTACTACCCCAGAAGAGCCTGGAAAATTAGTGGACTGTATTTGAATTTGATTGTTTTGCCTTTGACCTCGCGAATTAGTGGTTGACTGGCTTTGATTACTATTCCTATCTCTTACTACTTCTTTATGTATTAACGTATTTTGTTTCTTTTTACACTTCGAACAACTATTGGGACTCGTGAAATCCCCATACAAATGCCACGGGCTTCACAATCTGTCTTTTGAACTAAATAAAACAATTTTTCTACTGGGCTAAGAGTAGCATTATTTATGTAGACTGCCGTAAACATGTCCTTGAAGGTGGGCCACGAAACTTAATCTCCATGAAAAACGCCAGTATCGCAAGGGGGTACAGGCATAGCGCATAGGTTGGGAACCACGGATTTCTCACAACTTTTCTTCATTTACTACCTGTTGAGAATTAGCCAGAATATTTATGCACCTCACATAAACTTTTCGCACTTGAGGAAATTTTGTCTTGACCGCCACTAATATTTTTTGTCTTCTATAGTGTCCCCGGTACACTCGTTAAAATTTTTTTAAACTTCTCCCAACTTTTGTCTTATTCTTTTTTTTTCAAATTAAAAAGCCTCACTGGTATATGAAGAAAAGTCTTCTTTTTTCAATATAACATCAACGTTTACAATTTCGTCTGCCGCCCTAATAAATTTTTCATAAGTAGACTTTTGTTTTAAAAAGTCGCACTACCGAACAACAAAAAAATTAGCGAGACAGTTCTTTAAAACCACAAAAAACTCCAACGAGACAAAAAATATTAGCACTTTTCTAATAAATTGTTAGAAAATTTTAACTAAAACTAGCTAAGTTTAAATAGCACAACGATTTTCCAACGTAAAAATTCCTAATGTACGCAAAAAAAATGTTTTCTCAAAAAATCCGAAAGTTTTTTTTTCAATGTCAAATTAAAACAACAAAACACTTGACTAACGGTCTGAATATGGCACTTTTTGTAAAAAATCGCATTTTAACGTTTACAAGGTGACCTTTAATTTTACTTTGCCGAACCACAAATCAGCACGAGTCTCAATATGCACCACTTTAAAATATAATAAAATTAAAATTTTTTAACTCTGGTTCTGATTAAAAAATGGCGCAAGGGATGTGGCGCAAAAGCGTGTTGTCCGGGGACCTGAATACTTGGCCGGTTGTGGCAGGTCAAGAGTCTTTCACGCACACTCTTATCGTTCTGAAAACAACCCTTATTTTTGCGGGTTCAAGTGGCACTGTTGCTGTGGCCCTGCTATTTCCAAACAAAAGAAATTCCTTTATTTGTTCACTTTTTTTTGTTTTTTATTATTTTAATTTATCACAATATGGTTTTATTTTTCACAATTTTATTTTTTCACGATTTTAATTCTTGGTCGGCGTCTGGCTGGTTGAAGTTTTTAAAAGCAAGTAAAAGTCACTCTTCAGGTGACGTTGACAACCAGCTGGGCTACATACAATACTGGGAAACATCAACGCCCGGTTTACACCAGTCAGACGCCAACATGCATAATTTACCCTTAAACTGGAGGTCCACACCACGCGTTACTCGCTTTTTCGCTGCATACGCAGCTGTCAAAAAAGTAGAATCTGTGTAGTTATACGTAGTTACATGCACAAAAGCGTAGGATGCCTAGAGGCGTTGACTGCGAAAAGTAGGTTTACTTTCTACTTTTTTAGGCGTCACAAGCAGCATTCATAAATATCAACCCTGATTATGACAGATAAAATTTAACTTTTTTCATTTTTAACAAGTAAGATGGAAGAGAAATTAATTAAAGCGGTAAAAAAGAACGAAGTTTTATACAAAAAAGGCTCACTATTTTACAGGAACAAATTTAAGCGAGCAGCTGCTTGGAAATCAATTTCCGAGGAATTAAATATTGAAGGAAAGTACATTTATATTAAACAATATTAGTATACAAGTTGCATATACCCCTTTGTTTTACAGAAAATGTCTGCCAAGCTCGTTGGAAAACTCTGAGGGACCGATATGTAAAAAAATACGGTGAGAATCAATGTGCCTCTGGAAGTGCCGCAGAGATGGAGACAAGCCAATGGCAATATTACGAGCAGATGGATTTTCTGCGCGAACATATAACTCCAAGAAAGTAAGATTTGTTTGTTTTAAAGTAAATGTTTTTACATAATTAAATATATGTATCTTATATTTAATTGCAGGACGGTGACTAATTTAACAAAAGTTTGTGATTTTCTAGATGAAAACTGCATAGAAGTGTCCCATTCGGAAAGCATTGAGATATATATTTAAAATTAAAAATATTTTTATTTACAGATATTTTTGGATGAGGATACTGTTCATAAAGACAGCGACTCATCTGGTAATACTTCAGTGTTCCTGGAATCCACAACCCTGCAAGTTCCATCTAGCAGCCGAAAAAGGTCAAAACGAAATTCGGATGGTGAAGCTTTTGGGGACTTTTTAAATAAAATGACAAAAATTGCAAAAACAAGATTTGCCGTCCCATCAGTTCCTAAGAAAAGTAGCACCCATAAAGGTTTTTTTTTAGTGGTACGTGCATATTTTGATGACTTACCGAGCGACGTCATTAAGGAAGCAAAATTGTTTATTTTAAATTACTTGCGTGAGATAGAATCAAATAATAAAAGGTAGAATTTATATTCCAAAATTTCTTTTTAGAAACACGAAATAATATGAACATAAAAAGAAATCGAGTATTAAAACCAAATAAAAAGTGTTTTGTAAATAATTCATGCAGCTTTAAACTTCGTAAAATATGGTTAAACCAGATGATATAAATAATGAATATGCTACCAGGTTCGAACTGAAAAATCAAACTATTTTGATCAACTTTTTAGATACTGGTTTCTCAACATTTACATCTCGATTTTTTTAAAGTTTATAATTTTGTATTTTTAGTCGTGGTGTGTGTAACTTCAACTGCATAATGCGAAGAATGCCAGAAAAGCATGCGACGCGTTAAGGTGAAAAAGCGTGGTGTGGACCTCCAGCTTTACATATAAGTTTGTTACTTATTAATCATACTATTTTTAAACCTTGTATACAAGTTAAGTTTGTCCTTAATTAAGAACATAAAAAAAACTAAATTTTTTTTAATTCTTTTGGTCAGCGTGACCGCACTTTATTGAAGTCAAAATAAAACTTAAATTATTAAAAACCATAAATAGTTCAACAAAATAACCACAATACTAATTATTGTTAAAAGCTAAGGCACGAGCTCTATGTGTTCATTTGTCCTTCAAGTTGTGCTGAAAAAGGTCAACAAGAAAAAGAAAGACAAAAATGAAAAAACAAAAAATGTACTTTGGACTTCAAGAAAAATTCTTGACAAAAGTACGAAAAAACAGAAGTAAGGAAGAACATGTAAAATCAATTAAAATAGATAATCATTCAAAAAAGCAAACTTCGATCTACCAAAAGGTTAAAATACAATTTGGTTTAAGGATTGATGTTTGACTATTGACGTCAGCAGCCTTCGATGGCTGCGAGTGTAAAACGGCAAATCCATTTGAGAAGATCGAGTGGTTGCGATCGAAACATGTCATGGTAACCTGCCGGCCCGGGTTCGAGCCCCCGCCACGGTCAAAAATGAAAGATTATCAATAACAATTTTAATTAATTTTCATGTTGTAAAACACCTTTCTTCATAAAAATAATTTAATGAAAATTAAATTTAATGAACTTAAGCCTAATTGAAAATATTAAAAATTTGGATTAAAAACCATAAATAGTTCAACAAAATAACCACAATACTAATTATTGTTAAAAGCTAAGGCACGAGCTCTATGTGTTCATTTGTCCTTCAAGTTGTGCTGAAAAAGGTCAACAAGAAAAAGAAAGACAAAAATGAAAAAACAAAAAATGTACTTTGGACTTCAAGAAAAATTCTTGACAAAAGTACGAAAAAACAGAAGTAAGGAAGAACATGTAAAATCAATTAAAATAGATAATCATTCAAAAAAGCAAACTTCGATCTACCAAAAGGTTAAAATACAATTTGGTTTAAGGATTGATGTTTGACTATTGACGTCAGCAGCCTTCGATGGCTGCGAGTGTAAAACGGCAAATCCATTTGAGAAGATCGAGTGGTTGCGATCGAAACATGTCATGGTAACCTGCCGGCCCGGGTTCGAGCCCCCGCCACGGTCAAAAATGAAAGATTATCAATAACAATTTTAATTAATTTTCATGTTGTAAAACACCTTTCTTCATAAAAATAATTTAATGAAAATTAAATTTAATGAACTTAAGCCTAATTGAAAATATTAAAAATTTGGATTAAAAACCATAAATAGTTCAACAAAATAACCACAATACTAATTATTGTTAAAACTTAAACTTCATTTTCCAATTATTAATATTTATAATTTTTATTTTTGCTTATTCTAATAAATTTTAAAAGTGGCGTGATTATTGATTTTGCAGAATTTACTTCCTAGGAAATTTAAAATGGTTTTTTTTTAAATAAGTCGTTGCACTTATTTCCTAAGAAATATTAAAAAAGATTTTTAGTAAAATGTCAATGTTTTATTTCCAGGAATTGAGTTTAATGACTTTAATTTTGATAAATGTTTACTTTGCATTTGTTTTGTTTCACTTTATTTCCAAGAATAGTGTTTTCGTTAATTGAGTTCAGCGACTTACTAAAGATTTGATAAATGTTTACGTTAACTCCTCCCCTCTTAAGTCGATTGTCCACGATCGATTATTTATTGAATTAGGGAGTTGCGATTTGCAGAAATGGTCCGTCTTTTATATTTGGAATATAGCCCGTTGCTATTTGTGGTTTTGACAATACGTACCATTTCTGTTTGATCTTGTAAATTATTGTAAATCTTATAAAAAAAAAGAATTATAATTGCCACATTACATGTGTATTTTTGTTCTTACTTGCTAGTATTTTAATGTTATCCTCATGTTGTATCTGTTTAATATATAAATTTTCAAGTTTTAAATTAAGCTTTGTATTATTATTATTATTTGTAATTTTTGTAATCATATTAGGTAAATATCCTGAAACTAACATTAACATAAGTTTTATTTAGTGCATTAATTTTGCAGTTTTCGAATCTGATAAGAAACGTTCCTTTCTGTTTTATTTTTAATTTACTGCAGTCATGAGTTATATCCTTCGAAATTCTTATTGTCTAATGCAATTAAATTCTTTTCCAGATTATCTTTAATATTTATACTATAAATGTTGTTATTGCTATCAACCAATATTTCTGTTTCGTTTAATACAATTGATTTATTTTGAATATTTGGTAGTGGCTCGAATTTTATTTTTGACAAATTTTGGAAGAAAATTTGGGTATGAGTAATGTTAAAATGATATTGTTATTTTGAAAAAGTACCACAATTTTAATGTTACTATAACTGTCGAAGTCTGATTTTACCTCTAGTTCCTTTTGTGTCAGTATATCAGCGGGGATAACACCTAGCTTACAGGAAAAAATTATTTGTCCAATATCTTCGACGCGATTGTTCAAAAGTAGTATGTCATTGTTGATTCTATATATGTGCTGAATCTATTGAACTTCATCCTCAAGTGTTTTGATTCTATTCTGTGTTTCATATTGATACTTATTAATGTAACTGCTAATAAGAACTTGTTGTTTATTTATATGCGCTGTGATATTATTAATCTGTTCGCTCATGAGATTGCTTACAAGGGTTAGATTGTTAATTGTTCTGTCAGTAGCCCGTTCGTTGTCATGTATTTTTCCTACCATATTAAAAAGTCCTCTTTTGGATTTTATGTGAAGGTTATAAATTCGTGCACTGGGCAATATATAATTTTTATTAATTGTATTGATAAGTTGTTTGTCTTCAAAAGTGGTAGCATTTAAAGTTCTTATGTTTTTGGAGATTAAAAGCATCGTCTCTTCGTATGCAGTCAAGTTTATGAAATGTAAAACTTTATCATAATAGCTAATCGTCTTCTGTTCGCCTGTCTTAATAGGTATATACCCATTATTATTGCTCAAGTCTTATAGATCCAGTTGTTGTGCGTTCGTCGCTAGTATCCATATAAACAGTGTAAGCAGGAGTTTTATTTTGATCTATAAAAGAAAGTAAATGTATTGTTATAAATTTCGTATGTTAATTTTCAAGATTGTATAATATTATTTTTATGCACAATTTTCCCTGAACTAGTTTTGACTGTAATATTAAAGTTCTGTGCCACTGTCTCTTTTCTATATTTCGCCGATAACTTATTTCCTAGTCTTTTATTAATTTTGACAAAAATTTCTTCACCCGTTAAATATTCTTTTGGGGGTACTCTATTCGTGTTATGGTAGGCAAGGTCGTTTTTTTGTTTTTCTAAAAGTCTTACGGTAGTTTCTTCCCTGTCTTTCGCTAGTAGTTCGGGATCGGTACTGACTCGTCTTCCAAAAAATGCTTCTAAAGGTTTTTTCCCTGTAACGGTATGTATAGATAAATTGTACTCTTTAACGAATCTTTCGGGTAATTCCTGGAATGACCGGTGTATTTTTTCCGTTTGTAAGCAACGCATTATTTCTTGTAACGTCGAGTGGAATCGCTCCACTTGGCCGTTAGAACTACTTGTGTAAGGGGCGGTTCGAAAGATTTTTATACCAAATTCATTTTCGATCATAAAATTTATAGATTCCGCGTTAAACGGCTTTTCATTATCCATCACGAGGCTTTCTGGAAAGAATGTGAAAAGAATATCCCTTAAGGGTTGCCTTATATCTTCGGTAGCTTTAGATTTTATGGTCTTTGCCGTAGCATACTTGGAAAATTTGTCAATTGCTGTTAGCACTAACTCCTTCCCAACTATGAGTATGTCTATTTGCCCTGGCGACTGTGGAATGGGTGTTGGTTGGATCTGGGGTCTTGGTGGATGACGGTCATATTTTTTCTTTTTACATACGACATAGGTTGATTCAGATGATTTTACGCAATTAATGATTGATGGATAAAGGAATTTTTTCAAAATTTGTACCAAATTTTCTGCATTAAAGTGAGGTTGAGAAATCGTATGTCTGTGGTAACTAGGGAACACAATTTCGAATTTGTAATTAGGTATAGGAGCGTTTTCGAGGAAGATTTGGTTTTTAAATGCATTTATGGGTACATCGACGTGATATATTAAATTATGAGACGAACTCTCGGCGCTATTTGTTACTATAGATAGTGTATGAGTATTAGTTTCGCGTGGTATTCTTGAAAGGGAATCCGCAACGAGGTTTGCTTTCCCTGGCTTGTATAGGAGCTCGTAGTTGTAGTTGTATTCTTCTTTTCATCTTGCTATTATTGTTCTTGTTGCTTAATGCACAGATGAGAGGTTGGTGATCAGTGTATATCTAGACATTTGCTGGTCCGTATAAGTAATTTCGGAATGAATTTAGTGCCAATATTATGGCAAGGAATTCTTTTTCATTAGCGGCATAATGTTCTTCTGCCTTGCTAAGGGTTCTTGAGTTGAAGGATATTGGCTTGTTGTTCTGTGAAATAAATGCGCCTTAAGCATTTTTTGATGCGTCAGTTGTGAGTTGCATGTCTTTGGTAAAATCAGGGTGTGCTAGTAGTATGTCTTCGGATTCCACGGGATTTTTTATTTTGTTGAATGCTTCTTTGGCTTCAGAACCTAGATTAATTGGGATGAGGGAAGATTTTTTCTTTGAAATTCTACCTTCCTCCCCTCTTAGGAGCGATGTTAGGGGCTTGGCTAATTTTGCGTAGTCCTTCACGAATCTTCGGTAGTATCCGGATAAGCCTAGGAACGATCTGAGTTCTTTAAGTGTTTTAGGTTCTGGGCATTTAGCTGTTGCTTCTACTTTGGTTGGATTTGTTCTTATCCCTTCCGCGGATATAATATACCCTAAGAATTCGACTTCTTTATGCAGGAATTTACACTTTTTAGTTTGCGTCTTCTACAGTTTTAAAAATTTTACTAATATTTTCCATGTGTTGGTCTTCTGTTTTGCTAAATATAATGATGTCGTAACATCTTTTTCCAATATGATCACGAAGACTGTCGTCGAGCGCTCGTTGGAAGATCGATGGGGCGTTCTTCAAACCAAAGGGTAGTCTGGTAAATTCATATTTACCGTTACGGACGGAAAAAGCGGTTTTTTCATAATCGGCTGGTTTCAGAGGGATTTGGTGTAATCCGCTCTTTAGATCAATTACAGTGAAGAAATTATTTTCGCGTAATTGCGAAGTGACCACATTAATTTCCGGTACCGGATATCGGTCAGAGATTGTTACAGAATTTAGTGCTCGTTGGTCGATAACCATTCTATATTGTTTATTTCCTGCCGAATCAGGTTTTTTGCTAACAATCCATACTGGAGATTTATATGGAGATCGCGATGGTTTTATAATTCCATCCTGCAAAAGCTTTTCAATTTCGGATTTTAATGAAACAGGGTATGAGTAAAATCTAGTATAGATAGGTGAGTTGGATTTTGTACCAATCTCTCCTATTACTTCAGTTGTATAGGTCAGCTTTTCTTCGGGCTCTGCAAATAATTTCGCGTGCTTAGCTACAATCATACCTAATTTTTCCTTTTGTGTTCGAGTCAAGTGATTATCTTTTATTTGGATTGGGTTCAAAGGAGCATGGGATTCAAGTTGCTTCAATTTTATTTTTGTACCATTTTCTATTTGTAGAAAATTCTTACTCACGTGAATAACAGCATCGAGCTGCCTAAGTGTTTCATTTCCCAATATACCATTTAATGATTTTAAAGTTGGCATTAGGTAAAATTTTATTTTTTCTTTATTATTAAACAAGTTAGCGAAGGTATGTTCTTTAATTTCGACATTCCCTGCTACCGATTTTGCATAAAAAACGTTCTTATTTGCTAGAGGGTGTTTGACATACCGTGGTTGAATATAATTTTTAGTTGACCCGGTGTCGATCAGGATTTTGAGATTTTCGTTGCTCTTCGTTGTAAGGCAACGAAGAGCTTAATTTTCTAAAAAATGAATATCATTAAAGTCCATATATTGGTTTTCTAGCATCTGGGGATCTTGGGTGGAGTCTAGATAATCGTCTAAAGTTTGTTCTTCTTCCTCATCTGATTTCTGAAGCTTTGCCTCATACTGCTGATACTCGGCATCAAGGTGAAAATTACGAACAATTTTTCTTTGTGGTTGATTGACTGATGGCGGTGGTCTGTCTCTAGTATAATTAGGACGTGGTCTGTTCATATAGTCAATTCTCCTAGTGCGTAGACTTTCATCTACCTCCATCGGCTCTATGGTAGGTTGTGGCTTAGGATTTTGTGGTCTAGGGGGTGGTTGGGTTTGAAAATCAAAGCGTCTGTCGGGTGCGAATCTCTGCTGAGGATTATTAAAATGAAAATTTTCGCGAGTTATTTGTGGATTATGAGCATGTATGGGCAAATGCAAAATGAAAATGCAAAACGAGCGAACGATGTGTATACATACACAAAAAACAAAGAGCAAAGAGCATAAAACCAACAAAAGCAAACGTAAACAAACCAATACATTGTCACACATGCAAAGCTTTCAATGTAGTGGTGCCCATACCTGATTATGAGCGAGCTGAGGAAAGAATGTCATAGGACGTGAGCGAGGAGGAAGTTGTGGATTGCGATTAAACTGATTTGGATTATGATTACGCGTTGATTGGTTTTGCAAAATTGTATCCTCTTCTACTAAAGGTATTACCGTGAGCATACTTCGCTCGAAATGTTTGGTTTTCAAGCTTCAAACATGTGTGAAGCGCTTGAGGGAGGTCTACCGGCTCTCTCATTCCTAAAAGTTACGGGGGATCCCCGTTAAGTCCTCGTATGAACGTGACAAGGGCCTTATCTCTGTAAGTCTGCGTTAGCAAGCAAACTGATTCATTTGATGCATTCAGAGTCCCTAATTTGTTCAATATCAAAGAAAAATGTTTATATACTCTTTGGTAGAAATCCTGCACAGGGGACCTACCTTGTACAAGTGAGGTCATCTGATACTCGAGAGATGCTAGATCTCTCTTATCTGCGTAATGCAGGGACCGACATCTTGAAATAGCTGTCCAATCTAAAGGAGTGTTGTATGATTCGAGAGCTATGTCGGCCTCTCCAACTATTTTATTTCTAATGGTATTCAGTATGCCATAGTATCTTGGTGTGCCTTTCGTGCTATCATAAATTTGTAGAACACGTTCTACACTCTTTTCCAAGAGTTAAATTAACCCTGATTCCCAGAAAATTCCCGAGGCACTTAACTATATCGGGAATCTTATCAAGATCTCCTTAATTATTTCTGAATCGTTCTTCTATTTCTTGGTCTCTAACTATATTTGATCCTGCGTTAGGATTAAGCGTCTCTTGAATTAATTGTGGTCCTTGTCTAGTAAATACTTCTGTTGCAATATTAGAAATTAATGTGCTTAGTTCATCTAAACTGATTTGTGAGTTAGGCGACCGGTTGCTACCTTGAAGAAGGACAGCAGGTTGTATTAAATTTTCAGGGTTAGACATTATTACTCTTTTTTCTTATTCTCAAAAAAACCCGTTTTTTCTTCTAACTTTTTGTAATATGATAAAAATGTTCTAAAAAAATATTTTCACTTTAAATCATAATCTATATACATATATTTTTTGCAGATACATATAATAACATATTAAAATCTTATCTTATTTCTAAAAATACCTTGTGGGGATAGATGGCTAACACGTTATGCTACTTTTTTGCTGCTGCTACTAAGTGGCCGTTTCTATCACGATTTCCACTCTTAAGTCGATTGTCCACGATCGATTATTTATTGAATTAGGGAGTTGCGATTTGCAGAAATGGTCCGTCTTTTATATTTGGAATATAGCCCGTTGCTATTTGTGGTTTTGACAATACGTACCATTTCTGTTTGATCTTGTAAATTATTGTAAATCTTATAAAAAAAAAGAATTATAATTGCCACATTACATGTGTATTTTTGTTCTTACTTGCTAGTATTTTAATGTTATCCTCATGTTGTATCTGTTTAATATATAAATTTTCAAGTTTTAAATTAAGCTTTGTATTATTATTATTATTTGTAATTTTTGTAATCATATTAGGTAAATATCCTGAAACTAACATTAACATAAGTTTTATTTAGTGCATTAATTTTGCAGTTTTCGAATCTGATAAGAAACGTTCCTTTCTGTTTTATTTTTAATTTACTGCAGTCATGAGTTATATCCTTCGAAATTCTTATTGTCTAATGCAATTAAATTCTTTTCCAGATTATCTTTAATATTTATACTATAAATGTTGTTATTGCTATCAACCAATATTTCTGTTTCGTTTAATACAATTGATTTATTTTGAATATTTGGTAGTGGCTCGAATTTTATTTTTGACAAATTTTGGAAGAAAATTTGGGTATGAGTAATGTTAAAATGATATTGTTATTTTGAAAAAGTACCACAATTTTAATGTTACTATAACTGTCGAAGTCTGATTTTACCTCTAGTTCCTTTTGTGTCAGTATATCAGCGGGGATAACACCTAGCTTACAGGAAAAAATTATTTGTCCAATATCTTCGACGCGATTGTTCAAAAGTAGTATGTCATTGTTGATTCTATATATGTGCTGAATCTATTGAACTTCATCCTCAAGTGTTTTGATTCTATTCTGTGTTTCATATTGATACTTATTAATGTAACTGCTAATAAGAACTTGTTGTTTATTTATATGCGCTGTGATATTATTAATCTGTTCGCTCATGAGATTGCTTACAAGGGTTAGATTGTTAATTGTTCTGTCAGTAGCCCGTTCGTTGTCATGTATTTTTCCTACCATATTAAAAAGTCCTCTTTTGGATTTTATGTGAAGGTTATAAATTCGTGCACTGGGCAATATATAATTTTTATTAATTGTATTGATAAGTTGTTTGTCTTCAAAAGTGGTAGCATTTAAAGTTCTTATGTTTTTGGAGATTAAAAGCATCGTCTCTTCGTATGCAGTCAAGTTTATGAAATGTAAAACTTTATCATAATAGCTAATCGTCTTCTGTTCGCCTGTCTTAATAGGTATATACCCATTATTATTGCTCAAGTCTTATAGATCCAGTTGTTGTGCGTTCGTCGCTAGTATCCATATAAACAGTGTAAGCAGGAGTTTTATTTTGATCTATAAAAGAAAGTAAATGTATTGTTATAAATTTCGTATGTTAATTTTCAAGATTGTATAATATTATTTTTATGCACAATTTTCCCTGAACTAGTTTTGACTGTAATATTAAAGTTCTGTGCCACTGTCTCTTTTCTATATTTCGCCGATAACTTATTTCCTAGTCTTTTATTAATTTTGACAAAAATTTCTTCACCCGTTAAATATTCTTTTGGGGGTACTCTATTCGTGTTATGGTAGGCAAGGTCGTTTTTTTGTTTTTCTAAAAGTCTTACGGTAGTTTCTTCCCTGTCTTTCGCTAGTAGTTCGGGATCGGTACTGACTCGTCTTCCAAAAAATGCTTCTAAAGGTTTTTTCCCTGTAACGGTATGTATAGATAAATTGTACTCTTTAACGAATCTTTCGGGTAATTCCTGGAATGACCGGTGTATTTTTTCCGTTTGTAAGCAACGCATTATTTCTTGTAACGTCGAGTGGAATCGCTCCACTTGGCCGTTAGAACTACTTGTGTAAGGGGCGGTTCGAAAGATTTTTATACCAAATTCATTTTCGATCATAAAATTTATAGATTCCGCGTTAAACGGCTTTTCATTATCCATCACGAGGCTTTCTGGAAAGAATGTGAAAAGAATATCCCTTAAGGGTTGCCTTATATCTTCGGTAGCTTTAGATTTTATGGTCTTTGCCGTAGCATACTTGGAAAATTTGTCAATTGCTGTTAGCACTAACTCCTTCCCAACTATGAGTATGTCTATTTGCCCTGGCGACTGTGGAATGGGTGTTGGTTGGATCTGGGGTCTTGGTGGATGACGGTCATATTTTTTCTTTTTACATACGACATAGGTTGATTCAGATGATTTTACGCAATTAATGATTGATGGATAAAGGAATTTTTTCAAAATTTGTACCAAATTTTCTGCATTAAAGTGAGGTTGAGAAATCGTATGTCTGTGGTAACTAGGGAACACAATTTCGAATTTGTAATTAGGTATAGGAGCGTTTTCGAGGAAGATTTGGTTTTTAAATGCATTTATGGGTACATCGACGTGATATATTAAATTATGAGACGAACTCTCGGCGCTATTTGTTACTATAGATAGTGTATGAGTATTAGTTTCGCGTGGTATTCTTGAAAGGGAATCCGCAACGAGGTTTGCTTTCCCTGGCTTGTATAGGAGCTCGTAGTTGTAGTTGTATTCTTCTTTTCATCTTGCTATTATTGTTCTTGTTGCTTAATGCATAGATGAGAGGTTGGTGATCAGTGTATATCTAGACATTTGCTGGTCCGTATAAGTAATTTCGGAATGAATTTAGTGCCAATATTATGGCAAGGAATTCTTTTTCATTAGCGGCATAATGTTCTTCTGCCTTGCTAAGGGTTCTTGAGTTGAAGGATATTGGCTTGTTGTTCTGTGAAATAAATGCGCCTTAAGCATTTTTTGATGCGTCAGTTGTGAGTTGCATGTCTTTGGTAAAATCAGGGTGTGCTAGTAGTATGTCTTCGGATTCCACGGGATTTTTTATTTTGTTGAATGCTTCTTTGGCTTCCGAACCTAGATTAATTGGGATGAGGGAAGATTTTTTCTTTGAAATTCTACCTTCCTCCCCTCTTAGGAGCGATGTTAGGGGCTTGGCTAATTTTGCGTAGTCCTTCACGAATCTTCGGTAGTATCCGGATAAGCCTAGGAACGATCTGAGTTCTTTAAGTGTTTTAGGTTCTGGGCATTTAGCTGTTGCTTCTACTTTGGTTGGATTTGTTCTTATCCCTTCCGCGGATATAATATACCCTAAGAATTCGACTTCTTTATGCAGGAATTTACACTTTTTAGTTTGCGTCTTCTACAGTTTTAAAAATTTTACTAATATTTTCCATGTGTTGGTCTTCTGTTTTGCTAAATATAATGATGTCGTAACATCTTTTTCCAATATGATCACGAAGACTGTCGTCGAGCGCTCGTTGGAAGATCGATGGGGCGTTCTTCAAACCAAAGGGTAGTCTGGTAAATTCATATTTACCGTTACGGACGGAAAAAGCGGTTTTTTCATAATCGGCTGGTTTCAGAGGGATTTGGTGTAATCCGCTCTTTAGATCAATTACAGTGAAGAAATTATTTTCGCGTAATTGCGAAGTGACCACATTAATTTCCGGTACCGGATATCGGTCAGAGATTGTTACAGAATTTAGTGCTCGTTGGTCGATAACCATTCTATATTGTTTATTTCCTGCCGAATCAGGTTTTTTGCTAACAATCCATACTGGAGATTTATATGGAGATCGCGATGGTTTTATAATTCCATCCTGCAAAAGCTTTTCAATTTCGGATTTTAATGAAACAGGGTATGAGTAAAATCTAGTATAGATAGGTGAGTTGGATTTTGTACCAATCTCTCCTATTACTTCAGTTGTATAGGTCAGCTTTTCTTCGGGCTCTGCAAATAATTTCGCGTGCTTAGCTACAATCATACCTAATTTTTCCTTTTGTGTTCGAGTCAAGTGATTATCTTTTATTTGGATTGGGTTCAAAGGAGCATGGGATTCAAGTTGCTTCAATTTTATTTTTGTACCATTTTCTATTTGTAGAAAATTCTTACTCACGTGAATAACAGCATCGAGCTGCCTAAGTGTTTCATTTCCCAATATACCATTTAATGATTTTAAAGTTGGCATTAGGTAAAATTTTATTTTTTCTTTATTATTAAACAAGTTAGCGAAGGTATGTTCTTTAATATCGACATTCCCTGCTACCGATTTTGCATAAAAAACGTTCTTATTTGCTAGAGGGTGTTTGACATACCGTGGTTGAATATAATTTTTAGTTGACCCGGTGTCGATCAGGATTTTGAGATTTTCGTTGCTCTTCGTTGTAAGGCAACGAAGAGCTTAATTTTCTAAAAAATGAATATCATTAAAGTCCATATATTGGTTTTCTAGCATCTGGGGATCTTGGGTGGAGTCTAGATAATCGTCTAAAGTTTGTTCTTCTTCCTCATCTGATTTCTGAAGCTTTGCCTCATACTGCTGATACTCGGCATCAAGGTGAAAATTACGAACAATTTTTCTTTGTGGTTGATTGACTGATGGCGGTGGTCTGTCTCTAGTATAATTAGGACGTGGTCTGTTCATATAGTCAATTCTCCTAGTGCGTAGACTTTCATCTACCTCCATCGGCTCTATGGTAGGTTGTGGCTTAGGATTTTGTGGTCTAGGGGGTGGTTGGGTTTGAAAATCAAAGCGTCTGTCGGGTGCGAATCTCTGCTGAGGATTATTAAAATGAAAATTTTCGCGAGTTATTTGTGGATTATGAGCATGTATGGGCAAATGCAAAATGAAAATGCAAAAAGAGCGAACGATGTGTATACATACACAAAAAACAAAGAGCAAAGAGCATAAAACCAACAAAAGCAAACGTAAACAAACCAATACATTGTCACACATGCAAAGCTTTCAATGTAGTGGTGCCCATACCTGATTATGAGCGAGCTGAGGAAAGAATGTCATAGGACGTGAGCGAGGAGGAAGTTGTGGATTGCGATTAAACTGATTTGGATTATGATTACGCGTTGATTGGTTTTGCAAAATTGTATCCTCTTCTACTAAAGGTATTACCGTGAGCATACTTCGCTCGAAATGTTTGGTTTTCAAGCTTCAAACATGTGTGAAGCGCTTGAGGGAGGTCTACCGGCTCTCTCATTCCTAAAAGTTACGGGGGATCCCCGTTAAGTCCTCGTATGAACGTGACAAGGGCCTTATCTCTGTAAGTCTGCGTTAGCAAGCAAACTGATTCATTTGATGCATTCAGAGTCCCTAATTTGTTCAATATCAAAGAAAAATGTTTATATACTCTTTGGTAGAAATCCTGCACAGGGGACCTACCTTGTACAAGTGAGGTCATCTGATACTCGAGAGATGCTAGATCTCTCTTATCTGCGTAATGCAGGGACCGACATCTTGAAATAGCTGTCCAATCTAAAGGAGTGTTGTATGATTCGAGAGCTATGTCGGCCTCTCCAACTATTTTATTTCTAATGGTATTCAGTATGCCATAGTATCTTGGTGTGCCTTTCGTGCTATCATAAATTTGTAGAACACGTTCTACACTCTTTTCCAAGAGTTAAATTAACCCTGATTCCCAGAAAATTCCCGAGGCACTTAACTATATCGGGAATCTTATCAAGATCTCCTTAATTATTTCTGAATCGTTCTTCTATTTCTTGGTCTCTAACTATATTTGATCCTGCGTTAGGATTAAGCGTCTCTTGAATTAATTGTGGTCCTTGTCTAGTAAATACTTCTGTTGCAATATTAGAAATTAATGTGCTTAGTTCATCTAAACTGATTTGTGAGTTAGGCGACCGGTTGCTACCTTGAAGAAGGACAGCAGGTTGTATTAAATTTTCAGGGTTAGACATTATTACTCTTTTTTCTTATTCTCAAAAAAACCCGTTTTTTCTTCTAACTTTTTGTAATATGATAAAAATGTTCTAAAAAAATATTTTCACTTTAAATCATAATCTATATACATATATTTTTTGCAGATACATATAATAACATATTAAAATCTTATCTTATTTCTAAAAATACCTTGTGGGGATAGATGGCTAACACGTTATGCTACTTTTTTGCTGCTGCTACTAAGTGGCCGTTTCTATCACGATTTCCACTTTTCTTATAGTTTCCTTGGTTTTTTCACTTTTTGCTGATAGTTTTCTAGATTTCTCTGCTTCTCCCTTTATTGATGGCTGCTTCCCAATTTTTTGATTTTCAATCAGAATTTTTAAAGTTTTTTTTATGAAATATATTTGACACAGTTTATGTTATTTTGTCCCTTTTTTTCAGGCTCTTTTTTTTATTTTTTATTTTCCAGTTTATAAGCTTTTATTTTCATTAAGTCCTTTTCACAGACTGGTTCTTATTCTTATTAAATTATTATTTAGTTAGTTCTTTTATCAAACAATCACTTAGAGTAAAACTTAAGTTGTTTGTACTCGCTTAAGTTTTGAAAAGTTATGTATTCTATTATGGTTTACACTATGAAAACTTTCTTGAAACCGCACTTCTTGAGGGCTTTTGGTTTACACTATAAAAGTTTTTGTAACCGCACTTCTTGAGGGCTTTTGGTTTACACTATATAACATTTTTAAAACCGCACTTCTTGAGGGCTTTTGGTTTTTCTTTTTTTTCTCGCGGGTTTAACGTTGACTACGCGCTGTGCTACTTAAGGACTTTTTGCGCGGTAGATTCCGTTACTCCTTTTTTAAAACATTTATTTCTGTTTTAAAGGATGTCCGATTTTATTCGCTCGGGCGCCAGTTAAGTTTGTCCTTAATTAAGAACATAAAAAAAACTAAATTTTTTTTATTTCTTTTGGTCACCGTGGCCGCACTTTATTGAAGTCAAAATAAAACTAAAACTTCATTTTACAATTATTAATATTTATAATTTTTATTTTTGCTTATTCTAATAAATTTTAAAAGTGGCGTGATTATTGATTTTGCAGAATTTACTTCCTGGGAAATTTAAAATGATTTTTTTTTAAATAAGTCGTTGCACTTATTTCCTAAGAAATATTAAAAAAGATTTTTAGTAAAATGTCAATGTTTTATTTCCAAGAATTGAGTTTAATGACTTTAATTTTGATACATATTTACTTTGCATTTGTTTTGTTTCACTTTATTTCTAAAAATAGTGTTTTCGTTAATTGAGTTCAGCGACTTACTAAAGTTTTGATAAATGTTTACGTTAACTTACATATACATATGGGGGATTTCATGTCAAGTGACCCAATTTTTAAATCGATGTCTTCCGATTTGGATAAAATTTGCACCAAGGTTAGTCCATTGGATAGTAGTTTAAACACATATTTTTAAAAAGTTCGGTCAAAAAGTTTCTGGGTTAGAAGGGGTCAAAGTTTGACATTTTGGCCATACAGGCGTTCTTTCTCATCCATGTAGCTTATTACCTATTAGTGTTAACAAAATTTGTCCCAAGAAGCTTCGATAGCTATTTGATCAATCTTTTGAAAATGATTTTTTTGTTTTTTTAAATTTTTTTTTTAAATTTAAAACCTTATTTTTGTTTTTATCCTGAATGTTTTTTTTTTCTTTTTGCTCAAAAGAAAGCTTATGTCTTTTCCTTTAAGGTAGTTTTGGTCGCTTTTTTGGGATGCGAGTGGGATATGTTAAAAAAAAATAATTTCTAACTCTAGACGAGGGTTTTTTTAATTTTTAGCATATGCAGTGTTTTTTCTCATCCATGTAACTTATAACCTTTTGGTATTAGCAAAATTTGTCCCAAGTAACTTCGATAGCTTTTGAAAAAATGTTTTGTTGTTTTTTTAAAAAAATTAAAATTTTTTTTTTTATCCGAAATGTTTTTTTGCTCAAAACATAGTTTATGTCTTTTCCTTTAAGGTAGTTTTGGTCACTTTTTAGGATGCGATTGGGATATGTATAAAAAAAAATAATTTCTTACTCAAGACGAGGGTTTTTCAATTTTTAGCATATGCAGCACTTTTTTGAATTTTTTCCTATTTGTGTTTCAGTGTTTATAAAACCTTAAAAATAAAACTTATGCAGAGAAACTAGACAATTTAACCTTTCCGACGGTTTTTAACATACCCAACTATCATTTTATACCTTCGATACTGTAATGCCCACAATATGTTAATCCCAGGAATAAAATCACTTTTTTCTGTAGAAATGTTGACAAATAATTATTTTTTTCATTAATTTGTAATAATAATTAAATCAATATATAATAATAATAAAAAGATAAATAATTTAATAAAATTTAATCTTAATCACATTAGATACTTTTATATCCTAATTTTTTTACATTTAATTTGTTGTAGCTGATGAAGTGTTTAAGTTTGCACATTTTTAAATGCCCAGTCTTTCATCCTCACTATTTATCGCCCTTATTTTCTGCTATTTTTGCTAATCCTTTCTTGGCGTTACTACGTTTAGCTGTTGATTTCGCTGCTGGTTTTTTTTTTTGTTTTGGAAAGAAATCGCATTGAGTAGAGGCAGAAAACTTTTTCATCTTGAGTCTTCCATCGACAAGCGGTATAAAAGCATGCTATTGAGCGGTGCCATCGATTGTTCTCGCAGCGTCGAATCTGCTCTTTAGTGTTTTTAATGTTTCCGCTTGATCCTCTTTGCTACTAAAAAAGATTTCAGTTTCTTTACAATATTTCTTTGCCCATTGGAATAAAGCAGTCGATCTAAGATGCGATCTTTATGAGAGCACTAGAGGCTATACTTCGCTGCATTTCTTTTGAGGTTTCCTCCAACACCATCACATCCTCCTTTACCATGAGCAGTAGGATGAAAATGCCACTCAGCTGGCATTCCAAAATCTTTTTTATGAGCTACAAGATTTGCGAAGCTACTTTTGTTTTTAAAATGTTGAAGAGCTCCGTCCGAACCATGGTATACCTTGTCTACTGTAAAATTACATTTAAGATAATTAAGTATTATCTTCTGGTATTCAAAAACTGAATCGATATCATGTTTTAAATCGTCGGATATGATTGCTATACTTTTATGTAGTAAATAACTTTCATGCTATACTTTCATGTAGTAAATAACTACTGTGAATATAGTTGCTTGGTCGTTATTGAAGTGAAATGAGTGTATGGCAGCCTGAAGGACATATTTATAGTTCTCTGCGAAATCAAACGAAATAACGAATTCACCAGACTTCAAATGTTTCTTCAAATCCTTGAAGAATGGCCACTGCTCTTTGACTAAAAAGTCATGGGTTCTCAAATTTAGCAATCCTTTACACATTTCTTCCACAAAATCATCCACATTATTGTTTTTAATGTGCATCTTTCAGTCTGAAGCCAAGATTCAAATTTGACCTCCTCAATATATTCTCGCTCAAAAGAGTTAATTAAATTCTCTTTGATGAATGTTGTTTCCGAGCAATTTGAACATTCGCCTAAGTGGCAAGAAGTTGTTGCATTAGGACACATAGTCAATTTAAGGCAATCGCGGTAATCGTGCAATTCTTCTGGTGAATTATCTGTTAAATACCTTAAGTTAATTTCCTTTAACATCAGTTTAATATTTTTATGGTAAATGCAAACGCATACTGTGTGAGTTCCACTGCTTCCTGCCAAAACGCGGTGTTTTTGCCTCAGTTGGGTAAATTTTGTGAAGCCAATTTTGACATCATCGTGTTCTGTTTGAAATGTTGCGAATAACTCACTCAGGTTGCAGAGAACCATTCTCTTTTGCATTTTAACTTTTTTTCCATCGATTCGTACGGACACTCAGTCTTTCATCCCTGGCATCAAGCGACTCATATCATCTCGCTGATAAAACTGAGTTACTAGAGCTTCAGTTTCACACTCTAAAGTTTTTCCTTTCTTTTTGTTTGGGAGTGTGTGAATACCATGCTCAGCAACCAATTTTTTAGCAAGTCTTGCTTTTCGTTGAGACGCTCCAAGCTCAGTCATTATTTTTGCACAACTCCATGTCGATAAAGCAAGCGTAAGCAGTTGAACTCTTTCAGCTCTACTCTGTGACGTTTTGGATTTCTCTTTAATTTGTTCAAGAACTTCTACTGCATCCTTATGTTATTTGTTTTGACACTCATTCTTTGAACGTTTACCTTCTACTGAAAAGTTAGAATAACCATCATCATCAACAGTTCTGTCATCATTCTCAGAATTACTTTTGTCTTCATCTAGAATAACTTCAACGCAAGGCTTATTACTATTCAAATCCGGTAATTCGTTCAACTTTCCGAGCCCTTTCCTGCATGATCCACAAACTTTCATCTGTTTTGACAGCGTAGGGAATTTTTTTAATAAGCCGTCGGAAATATTTCGCATATCCGACGACCTGTGAGCTTTTTTGTTAAAAGGATCAAAACAAAAAGAAGCAAATATATCACTTTGAAGCTTGGCCTTTTTCGGAGCTGTAGACATTGTAAAAATTAATTACGTAAATAACACACGTCTAAACTGTTACGCTGTTTCAATAAATAGTTTTTTTAAGATCATATAGGTAGTGCATTTTAATGAATGTATCTATTTTTTTTAGGGTGAAGAAGGGATTAGTGTGTGTTAACCGCATGTTACATAACAAAAATAATAAAGTACCTTTTTTGACCAATTATTACACATAATAATAAAAATAAGCCCCCTGTAAATTTTCACCTTTTAAACATAATATTAAAAACTACCTGTTAACTTCTATCTCTTCACCCACATTTTGAAGGCAAGTGTCATAAAAAAATTAAATTAACTGGTACTGCGGAGAATGGCCATAAAATATGTCCACCTGATTTAAAAACTTGTCTCTGGGGCACCTGATATTTTGACAACAAAAATCACAATTAGTATTACCTGCGCTCAAAATAACATACTTTTATATTTTGAAAAAAAAGGAAAAAAATGATTTTATTCCTGGGATTAACATATTGCGGGCATTACAGTATAAAAGGTATAAAATGATAGTTGGGTATGTTACATACCGTCGGAAAGGTTAATTTGTCTAGTTTCTCGCATCCCAAAACTACCTTAAAGAAAAAGACATAAACTATATTTTGAGCAAAAAAAAAAACATTCCGGATAAAAAAAAAGTTTTAAATTTAAAAAAATTGTTTAAAAAAACAACAAAAATTTTTTCGAAAGCTATCGAAGTTACTTGGGACAAATTTTGCTAATACCGAAAGGTTATAAATTACATGGATGAGAAATAACACTGCATATGCTAGAAATTAAAAAAAAACCCTCGTCTAGAGTTAGAAATTATTTTTTCTTAAACATATCCCACTCGCATCCCAAAAAGCGACCAAAACTACCTTAAAGGAAAAGACATAAGCTTTCTTTTGAGCAAAAAGAAAAAAAAACATTCCGGATAAAAAAAAAATAAAAAAAAGTTTTAAATTTAAAAAAACAAAAAAAAATTTTTTCAAAAGGTTGATCAAATAGCTATCGAAGCTACTTTTGACAAATTTTGCTAACACCAATAGGTAATAAGTTAGATGGATGAGAAATAACAATGCATATACAATGCTAAAAATTGAAAATCCCTCGTCTTGAGTAAGAAATTATTTTTTTTTATACATATTCCACTCGCATCCCAAAAAGCGACCAAAACTACCTTAAAGGAAAAGGCATAAGATTTTTTTAAAGAAAAAAAAAAAAAAAAAAAACACATTCCGGATAAATAAAAAAAAAAAATAAAAATATAGTCTTAAATTTAAAAAAATATTTTAAAAAAACAAAAAAATGTTTTTTCAAATAGCTATCGAAGCTTCTTGGGACAAATTTTGCTAACACCAATAGGTAATAAGCTACATGGATGAGAAAGAACGCCTGTATGGCCAAAATGTCAAACTTTGACCCCCTCTAACTCAGAAACTTTTTGACGGAACTTTTTAAATTTGTAACTAAGCTACTATCCAATAGGACTAACCTTGGTGTAAATTTCATCCAAATCGGAAGACATCGATTTAAAAATTGGGTCACTTGACATGAAATCCCCCATATATATTTGTATATGTTTGCCACTTATTGAAATTCAGTTTGTTAAAAAAACGGTTTTTTTATATGTTTGTGTAAGTTATTCACTTATTAAACAACTGAATAAAATTTAATTTATTTAAAAAAGAAAAAAAGTTTCTTATATAAAATTTTGACTAAAAAAATTGTTGGGATAAATGTAGGGATAATTTCTTGTGAATGTAGGAATAAATCTGATTTTTTTTTACAAGCGTAGGTATTTTTAAAAAAATCTTTTGGTAACACTGTGTTTAAACGGAAAAACCCCCTGAAGAAATTTAGTGGTTGCAATTCAAACATGTAGGCAGTGTTGCCAATTTAGCATTTTTCATGCTAGAGCTAGCATTTTGTAAAGTCATTGGCATGAAAAGAATAGATACTTAGACATAAGAACATATTGTAACGAGCCACCTCATCACCGCCAACCCGACTTCCCACCCGATTCAATTAATCTTATGTCAAGTTGTCATTTTTGCACCGATCTGGATCCTATTGGTCACAAAATGTTCGTATTGAACTAGGCTAACGCCGTAAGTGATAAAACTTAAAAATTTTGTTTAAAAAAAATAACTTGAAAAGAGCAAAATTGCAAAAAATCATCAAATGTATAATGAAGTTTGAAATTTTTTCCACTATAACTCTGCCATTTATTGACTCACCTTTACAAATGACCAATGGTTATTTTAGAACTTTTAGAAAGAGTAAAGTACTTAAAAGAAAGTCCGCTTAAAATTTACACAAATAACGGTTATTTTGGAATATCTCAAAAACTGTGCTACTTTTGACAATTCTGACTTCATATTCGGATTCAGCGGACAGGTGTCAGATTCATTTGCTCAAAAAACTATCAAGTAGTATAATTAATACATTTTTTTCAAATTTTGTACAAATCGGTTATGCCAGTTTATTTACCAATTCTTGCCCAATTTTCCCTATTTATCGGTTATTTACCAATTGAATATTTACCCTCTTCCCATCTATACACATTAATGAGCATTTACATTGTTGCATTTTCTTAAATCTAATTCAATATTAGAATTTTTCTTTTTTTCTTTAATATTTGTATTTAAATTAAACATTTATGCAAGAAACTCTCACAAGAAACTAATAGAAATATTACAAAGAAATGGCATTAGAGGATACTGTCTTGAGTGGTTCAAGAGTTATTTAGAATGCAGATCATATCAGGTGAAAATTAAAAACAATTTTAGTCAAAAAATTGTGTCCCACAACGGAGTGCCGCAGGGCTCGAAGCTTGGTCCGATTCTTTACTTACTCTACGCAAACGACATGATAAGTCAACTTAAGAACAGCACTACTTTTGCATATGCAGATGATACGGCTGTTATTGTAGCACATAAAAATATTGAAACCGCAACTGAAATCATGCAGGAACAGCTTGACATTGTCAGCAAATGGTGTCATGACAATGGGTTGGTTATTAACGCTACCAAAACTAAGGTTATGCATATAAGACCTTCCAATTTTCAAGGCACAAACATTAGAATAAAGTTTCACGATACAGACTGCTTACATAAAATCAACATTATCAGCAACAATCACGACACTTGCAATACCTTTATAAAACTTGTAAACACTTATAAATATCTCGGTGTATACGTTGACCAGCACTTCAAATGGAAAACTCATGTACAAAATGTTCAAAAGAAACTAAGGAACACCGCATATATGCTTTACCATCTAAGCAACTGCTCCACATATACCGTTCTGAGACAGGCTTATTTTGCATTGGCAGAATCATACATAAGGCATGGAATAGCTGCCTGGGGAAACACGACACATTGCAGAATACTTCAGAAAACACAAAATAGAGTTCTTAAAATTCTTGAAACAAACCAACGTCTTTCAAGCACCATCAACACCAGCATTACTAGAACAACAAACAACAACAATTTATACAACTTCTCCACAAACAACAATGATAATGGAAATAGCTACAATATCCGTCATCATAATTTTCAAAACGACATTGCCAACAACAGCAATACCAACGCAAACTACACCAGTACTGTAGACGACAACACTACAAGACGAATCAACCCACCTTACAACACAAGAAATAACAATACGGAAATCAACAATCCTTTTATTTATTTAAACATCGATAACAACACGAACAACAACACTGGCAATAACAACAACTCGGCAACCAACAACCAGTATATAAACATCAACAACACGGGCTACACTAACAATAACATTGATACTAGCACCAATAATGCCAGAAACAACACTTTCAATAATAGAAACAACACCGGCCATAACAATGCAACACAAATCAATAGGCGTCACAACAACACAAATAACATTAATAACACTACCAACAGCAATAAAACAACTGATACCATTGCTAAAAGGCTTGGCATATTGAACGTTAAGAATATCTTCAACTTTACGATAATAAACGAGTTTCATAATGATTCAAGATTTCTACAAGTAATAGATCATTCACACAACACAAGACGGAGAGCTGATGGGAGATACAAAGTTGAGAGATATCACAACAATTATGGAAAAAACACGCTACAAGTTACTTTACCAACTATACTAAACAATTTACCAGAACATCTTATGAACTTTCCCAATAAAGTCAAAAGAAAAAAACTTTTAAAAGAATATTACATATCGTCGCAATGAATAAAACATTTAATGAATTTCCAAAATAGCATAAGTTCCTACAGACAAGCCAATGGCTTCGTAGGTTGTAGATTTAGGCAATTTGTTAATTTAATTTATTTGAATAAAATTTGAAAAAATGTGCAACTTGAAAACTTGAAAAAAAAATATTAAAAATTCCACGAGAACTAAAAGATGCAAAACATTTTTAAATCATGCTAGATGCTAAATCAGTTTTTTTATGGCAAATGAATTTAAAAAATGTTCTCCAGATATACAGGAATACATATTTTGTGTGGGAAGTGCTACGCCCAATTGTACAATCACGCTCACATTTTGTCCGATCTTGTATTTTGATAAACAAGAAGCCGTAACGTGGTTTAACCTTCGGCTGAGGTAACTCAGACGAGTCCAAGGTCTACTTACGGGTCCACAAACCTTAAGTGGTAACACAATGAATTGACCCTTTCTGGGGGTTGTAATTAATATCTTCTTTATTGATTAATTCTTTCTTTAAAAATTAAAATGTCACGAAGTCTTAACTACGATAGCTTCACTACGGGCTTCTTGGCTGCTTTACCTGGTTCCGGTAGTCGGTTATTCAATCAGGTTCGGGTAATCGGCTATTTAATCAGCTTCGGGTAATCGGCTATTTAATTAGGTTCGGGTAATCGGCTATTTAATCAGGTTCGGGTAGTCGGTTATTCAATCAGGTTCGGGTAATCGGCTATTTCATCAGCTTCGGGTAATCGGCTATTTTATCAGGTTCGGATTATCGGTTAAAAGCTTTCCTCTTCGTCGGCGGCCTTTGTCGTGCTCCGTTGTGTTGCGTGTTGTTGTTTTCTAACTACCTTAATTATATTCCAAGCTTCTTTCTACCATGCTATAAAAGAAACCGTAATTCCGCAATAAAATTTATATTTAAGAGAAGTAAATTTTTTTTATATATGAGCAGTAGTTTTGAAAACAAAATTTTTTTTTCGAAATTTTGGTTTTTTAAAACTTCATAAAAAATTGGAAAATGCAGCTAGGCTTCTAATTTTTTGCAGACATATAAAAAACGAAGCTGCAAACAAAACAAGCTCTAAATGAATCTGTTACCAACTTTTGCTTTTATTCACAAAAGTCGAAGAATTTCACAAAACGCAATATTTGTATGGGAGCCGCCCTAAAAATTGGTGATAAGGGGCAAGTATGTATCGAGCAAATGCTAAGGACAAAAAACTAATTGAGGTGGGCCATATATTTTATCTTACTTAGGGCGACTCCTATGCATTTATGGGACTTTTTTCAATATATGTATTTCTAGTCTGCATTGAACATTTTGTATGGGAACCCCCTTAAAGAATGGTGATAGCGGGTAGGTTTGTTGGAAATAAATGATTGAGATGAAAATTAAAGTGGGGTTCGTCATACATTTGACCCATCTTGGGGCATTCTAGGCGCTGCAGGGGTCAAATTTAAGAATTTTACTAAACCGCCATATATGTTTGGTTGAAACTCATAAATTTGCTAAAACGCCATGTGCCCGGCTTGTCTAAAAAAAGTGTCAGTAGATAGGTAATGGGGATCTTGTCAAAGTGCGTGAGAAGTCTGTAGTAGTCACTGTTTTTCTAATTGGATTGCTTATTTTTCTAATTGGAATGTTGACAAAATGAAGACAGCGAATCAGTAATGTAGATAGGTATTTCCAATTGGAAATGTAGAATTGGTGAGAGCGTGAGAGTGATTCCTCTTGTGAGTAGTGAGAGAGTGGTATATATAAATTGAAGTATGAATCGGTATTATTTTTAGGGGTTGAATTGGTATGTAAAATGTTTAGGCAAGGAATGTGAGAAAGTGATGTTAACACCTGCATTTCTTTATAGATCAAGATGGTTGAAATTTATGCACTAAATAAGGATTGGTGGTTGTGCTAAGGATAGTAGAATAGAGAAATATTTTTTTATTGAATATTGTGTATTATTTTAAGGGTTGAATAGGTAGGTAAATCATGTAATTGCAAATCTTGTATAGTGATGTTTTATGTTTAAAGATGAAAATGGTTGAAATGTATTGTACTTTAAAAAGGATTGGTGGTTGTGCTAAGGTTATTATGATAGAGCAATTTTATTTTATTGAATAGTCAGGTAAAATTTGTAAACATCAAATTGTTATAATGTGATGTTTAGGTGTAAAGATCAAGATGGTTGAAATGTGTTTATTCTGAAGCTGAATTGGTGGTTGTATTAAGAATACAAGGATAGAGAATTTATCTTTTATTGAAAATTTGTATTTATTTTTTTTTATTATTGAATCATTTAAACTAAATTGCTTGAGAGACTCTATTTTCTTGAATAGATCATCTTAAAATGTGTTTTGTTTAGCTATATATTCTTTATTTTTTTATAAAAAGATATGAAAATGTGATTGGAGTATTTAACTATTTATAAAATATGTATTAAACGGAGTATTATAATTATTTTTATAAAGAAAAGAACAATTTTTTAAATTTCGTTTTAAGTTTTTATTTTGGTAATAAAAAATGTAAAATAATTTTCTATTAAATGAATTACATTATCCTTCTTTAACTTAAATTCATTACATTCACATGTATTTGAACGATCGCAAATTCGGCATAGAAAAGGACAGTTTTTAAAATGCTTTCCGTAAATAGATTCAATGAGCTCCATATTTTCATAGTCATCTAGCATTCTTTTGATTTCTGTTATCTGAAGTAAATGGTCATCAAAAATGCATCCATGAAAATCAAACAAAAACTTTTCGATCATGCTTCTCTATGTCATTTTCTTAAGAAATATGTTTCTTCTTTTTATATTTCGTGTGTACTCATATTCAACTGATACTATTGTAACTTACACTACTTACATACTTCCTATATAAATAAATGTATTGAATGAAATAAAACATGATTGAACCTGCACTTCCATGCTAACATAAAATAAAATGTTTGATAAAAATCAATTGACAAGAAAATTTAAAACAGGTATAAAAGTAAGAAAAGAAAAAAGGATCAATGTCATATTTTTTTTTGTTTTTTTATGGTTTTAATTAGAAAAGAAAAAAGGTGTAACTGAAGATTTGTTTATTGTTATTTTTTTTTTACAAATTTCCACGTAAATTTTATGACTTTCTTCGTTAAAAAAGGAGACCTTTTTGTTATATTTAAGAATCATAAGCATGATTGAGCATGCTTAAAAGTAAAATTCTCTTAAAAGTAAAATACTCGTGCATTAGAACAAGCTCAAATGCTTTCAAAAAATTAATTATGAACTCTTTTAATTCGGACATTTTTTGTTATATTGTATTTGGTTGGTGTCCCACTTGTAATGATTCTCTCAGTTTAAAAAAAAATACCAAAAAACTATGATAAGTCCGAGTTAGATATTTATAAAAAGATATTAATTAATACCAATGCCTATAAAAGGGGTTATAACACAGATGGTAATATAAGGGGCACAAGAGCATATAAATATAGAAATATTATTAGAAAATTGATTAAACCTAAGAATCCATCTACCACAACACTCCAATCGCCCACTTCATCTGATACATCAACAACAAAAGAAAATTACATGGGAAGTAGGTTAATAGATTTCAATTCAAATAAACTTAACTATATATACTGGGATGATCCAAATGAGTTGATAGATCGAATAAGACTTCTGCTCGCATCACAAGCGATTGTATCTATTATTGAAGAATTATACGAAGCAAACGTTATTGAGTAACTATTAAATTAACACAAAGCAATGTCTGTTGATAAATTTGGTCAGTTTATTAACGATACAAGTGGGGTAATTTCTATGAAGAATGCACCTAAATTGCTTGGGTTCTTTATGGATACAGACAACAACATTGACCTTCAAAACAAAAGAATCAAACATATCGCACCTGTTCATCAAAAGTAACACAACTCAAAAAACTCTATTTGTCACTTTTTTGAAGGAACCCGTGTATGATTACCATATCTAACCACTGTAAAATTTTTGGTATATTATTTGTAATATTTCATGAGAAAATTCCCTTATGTCTTTCTTTGTGTACTCATATTGTTTGTTTTGATTCAATTAAAAAGTTATAGTTTTAGTTGCGTTGAAGTGTTCAAGGGTTACGGTACTCAAATGAATCAGCGAAAGTGTATTAATTCGAGTTGTGATTGTTTTCATGTTAAAAATCTGTTTATCAATAGCTGTTGATTTTGGTTTGTGATACTTTAGTTGTTACAGGTAAGTTTATTTAAATGTATTATTTCGTTTTAAGATAGTTAAATTTCAGTTAAAGAAGCATAACTTGAAATAATATTGACATGTAGATCAAAAAATTTCATAAAAACTGTATTAAATCAAAAATCCGTAATTATTTCGGAAAAAGGAAGAAGAGAAATAAATTTTGTGATTTTATTGAAATATTATTGAGTTTCCTTTACAACGGTATATTTGTTTATAACAATAATTCCCTTATATTGGCGGAATTAGTTTTTTGCTTCTACTGAAAACTTGTAAATTTTGAGTTATGTTACTTTTGATGAACAGGTGCGATATGTCGAATGCTTTGGAAGAAAATGATGGTGAATAAATGTATATGGGATATATGTAGATGTGTTGATGAGTGATGCAACGAAGGTGGGTATGAAGGGGAATGTGGTAATGAGAAGTAGGAAAAATATTAAAAGGTTAGCTAAAGAGACTGTTTAGGTGACCAGGAATAAATAAGTGGACTGTATTATATATGTATGTATATACTTGCATGTATGTGAACCAATGAGGATGATGACACACACATTGGGTAGAGCTTCCAAGAGGGACCACTGGGTAGAAGGTCAGATAGGGCAGGTTTCCAAAGGTTTCATAAATAAATACACTTAGCCGAGATGATTGAAATTCAAAGATTATATTTTATTTAATAAATTGTAGTTAAATATGATTGAACTTCAAAGCTTAGATTTTATTTAATAAATTGTAGTTAACTTTCACGTTTACAATAAAATTTTTGATGACCGTATTTAAATTACAAATGTTAGCTCTTTGGCCTTTGCAGAAAAAAATGAGTATTTACAAGAGTTTAAAAGGTAAGTTACCAAACGATGAATATGCTATAATGTTTGAACAGGAAGTGATTTTAAAAACACTGATAACCAACCACGAAAGTTGGATAAAAAAAAGATGGCTATCTACGAGGCGGTAAAAATGACAATAGTAGATGTCATCTTTATCCGCATTATAACATTAGCTTAAAATACATATGTGAGTATTGCAATTCAGTGGCTTTTAAACTATAAAGTTAATACTTAGAAAATTCATTTACCGAACGGTTATAATTTAAATTCTAGTACAATACGGTTTAATGATTAGTATACAATAATAAAAGTAAAAAAAATACGATTAGCGAGAATGCGTTTTAGCAACACTTTGTGCTATTTTAAACATGCCGCCACTCCTTGCAGTTATGCAACGGATGAGCTTGTAGAAGTTACGCATAAGACGGCAGCTAGGGAACGTATAGCCTCAGAGAGGAGTTGTTGGTTCGGGTGAGCGGTGCTGGTTTTGGGCTTCTGCCTCTGGCTTCGTTTGGATGAAGCAGCGTATGGTATGGCAACCCACATTTTCGGCAGTTATCTGGACTTTTGCAGTTTCGATCATCATGGGTGCGTGCTAGGCAATTAAAACAATATTTGTTTCGTCTGACCACTTGGCTGCGTTTGATGAAGTTCATTTCAAGAAACCGTGGACAAAACTTAAGGGCGTGGTAACGGAAACACACCTGGCACTGGTGAATGGTCGGATTCCGTGGCGGTTGAGAGCGCAAACTAAAAAATAAGTGAGAGTATAATAAGTAAAAAATAAAGCTTTGGGAGTATAAAATGGGAAAGAGAAGTGTGATAATGAAGTAGTGAATAGGTTTAGTGTGAATACGGTGGGGAATTTGTGTCGTTGTCGTAAGGCAAATGACACAACTTCGTAATTGGGCGAGTTAAAGTTCCTGTAGCGGTGCGCACTTCCACAACTCGAACCTGTTGATCAGGTCCCTTGTGAACCTTCTCTATTCTGCCTAGTCGCCATTCGTTAGGCGGCAGAACGTCATCGATTATTATTACGAAGTCGCCAATTTGCAAATTAGGGACAGAAATTTTCCATTTGTATCGCTTTTGCAGAGATTTGAGATAGTCGGTTTTCCATCGCAGCGCAAATTGGTGATGGATGGCATTTAGTTTTTCCCACCGGTTTATTACAGAGAGGTTTTCGACTGATGGCTCAGGTAGTGCCATAATAGGACCTCCTCGGAGAAAATGTCCGGGGGGTAATGCTGTTAAGTCTGAAGGGTTTTCAGACAGAGCTGAAATCGGTCTGGAATTTAAGACCCCTTCAATTCTGGCCAGCACGATGGCAAATTCCTCGAAACTAAAACGGAAGGCACCTGCAACTCGCTTTAAATGGAATTTGAAGCCACATTTGCATGTGGAGGAATAAAGAACCATTCCAATTCATGGGAAATGTATTTCTGAGCAATATCATGGGAAACAGTTTTTATAAACGTAGAAAATTCTTTACGAAAGGCGCGGCTTACAGCGAGAAAGTTGCGTCCATTATCTGATGCGATTTTACGGGGGAGTCCCCAACGTCCAACAAACCTGGCGAAGGTAGCTTAAAAGGCAGCGGTCGAGAGATTATAACAAGCTTCCAGGTGAACTGCCCTTGTGGCAAAACACACAAACACGGATACATACGCTTTTACTGCGGCAGAATTTGCCATAATTTGTGAGCAAGCTTTTCGTTTGTAAATAATACACGTTTTGCAATATCGTATGATCTTGCGAATTTGCAATTCGAGACGTGGTATATAGTATTGGGTTTGTACCATACGGCACATTAGTTGACACTCGCCATGAATTAGAAATTTATGTAAATTTGATAAATATAAATGGCAAAATTTAGAATGATGGGATAACGCTCCTTGTAGGGCAATGAAGAGTTGACTAATCGTCATTGACTCTTAATATATTATTTTGATATAAGAATGGATTTAAGGTGAAAAGCGGGCTGTCTTGAGAGACAGGTTTGGATTTAGTTTCGGATTTGTTTTATACCATTGCTTTTGGGCCAGTAATATTAGTCTTGTTTTGACAGAATCGATTTCGGCTTGAAGAAGATCGGTGCTATGGTAGCGTATTGGAGAATGCGAGTTAGCGAACGACGGCTTAAATCGCCGTATGTAGCGAAAAACATACGCCAAGACCCGTATCGCTCGGGGGTAAGAAGAGAAATTTGTAAGAATATCGACAGGAGTGTTAGCAGCTAGGCATGTATTTGCATGAATGTGTAAATGGTGTGATAATATGGTATCAGTATTTAGATTTTCGGAGGGCTTTAGGGAGAAAATTCGGCAGAAATTGGTATTGTTTGATTGATTGTTGAATTTTGGCCATTCAGAAGCGGGGTTGGTAAGCCACGAAGGCCCATTTCACCAAAGACTATGGTTAAGCAAGTCTTGAGGTCGACAACCTCTTGATCCTAAATCAGCGGGGTTAACATGTGTAGGTACATGTCGCCATTTGGAATTTGGTAGAAGATGAGGTATTTGTGATACACGGTTAGCGACATATATTTCCTTCCATGTTGCTGAAGGCTTTGCTAGCCATGCCAGAACAATGGACGAATCACACCAGAGAATGGTTTCATAACTTTTCAAATTTAAAGCAGTTACCGCATGAGCGGTGAGTTTAGCTAACAGTAAAGCACCGGATAGCTCTAACCTCGGGAGGGTTATGGCTGCTAGGGGAGCAACTTTACTTTTAGATACCAGTTAATTAGAAAATACCGTAGAAGAGGTTTGCACACGAATGTATACCGCTGCACAGTATGCCATTTTGGAGGCGTCACAGAATCCATGAATTTGGATATGATCCATGGGAGTGAATTGTATCCAACGCGGAATTTGGATTTTTTCTACGAATGGCATATCTTGAATTAGTTTATTCCAGATTCGGAGAGAATCCTCACTTACAGAATCATCCAAATCAATATTTTCCAGCCAAAGTTGCTGTATAAAAATTTTCCCCTTTATAACTACTGGAGAAATCCAACCGGCTGAATCAAATAGTTTTGCAACGCTTTGACGCTTAGTGACGTTAATAACTTCAGGAATAGGTTCAAAAGAATAAGTAAAGTAATCTGCAAGTGCGTTCCAGCGAATACCGAGAGTTTTCGTGGAACTGGAATCGTGAAATTTAAGGAGATTCGAATAATATAAATCTTCTTTTGGAAATGATTCTAACAAACGAGAGTCGTTAGATGTGAGTTTCTTAAAAAGAAACCCTGCTGAGCCGAGAGATTGAATCAGCTGTTGTTGAGAGTACTTCGCACTATCAATTGAGTGACCACCTGCGAGGATATCATCCACATATGTTTCTTTGAGCAGAATTTGAGACGCTTTTGGATAAATATCCTGCATATCGGAGGCTTATTGAAAGAGAATCCGAATTACCAGGAAAGGCGTACAGTTAATACCAAATGTAACCGTTTTAAGTTGATAGTCTTGGACAGCCTCCCGGGGGGATTTTTGGAACAAAATTCGTTGAAATGGCCTGTCTCGTGGATCCATCAGGATTTGTCTGTACATTTTTTGGATATCACCGCTAAACACAAATCTGTAAAATCGCTAATTTAGTATTATGGTTGCTAAATCTGCCTGTAAGGTGGGACCTGTATAGAGTACATCGTTAAGCGAGAGGCCAGATTTTGTCTTGCATTGAAATGCATTGAAAACTACGCGAACTTTGGTAGTTTTGCTATCTGGGCGGATGACAGCATGATGCGGAAGATAAAAAGAGTTGCATTTATTTTCTGCAAAGTATTCACTCGAGGTGGTTTCTTCCATGTGATCTAACGTCATGTACTCGTTGAGCACTTCATGATATTGCTGGTTGAGAGAGGGATTTTTAACGAGAGTTTGTTCCATTCGCACGTATTGGCTTAGGGCTATAAATCTGGAGGAACCAAGAAATTTTGTCTCTGGGAATTCCTTTGTAAATGGTAATCGTACCATATAACGACCGTCCGGAAGACGTTTTGTCGTTTTAGCATAAAATTCCTCACAATATCAAAAGATTTTGTTATTCGTGCTTAATTCCCAGTTTTTATTATTGATAAAAACACTTGAAATTTATTGTTGATGGGATAAGCTATTCCTATGCGCATTTCACTGGTTGCTTAGGCCAGATCATCAGGAAACTTCATCCATAACGTTTTAGAAAAACTAAAGATATTAAACCAAATAAAACTGTTAAGCGTATAAGACTTATAGCAACAGTTCTACTTGTAATAATATCAAAGCTTAAACAAAACACATCAACAATAAACAGTGGGTTTATCTCATCTTACATTCCCCACTACAATTAGTTGAAATTCTCTCAACATTAATTGTAGTTGTAAGTAGGTTAAGAAAAACAAAATAAAAACAACAACAACAACTTTACAAAAGATGTTGACAATTAAGTGTTTTTTTAGGCCGTGCACTGCCCGTTTATTATCAAAAAGTAATTTCAATTTTTGGGAATACAAAATTTTAATTTCAAAAGATTTTGTTATTCGTGCTTAATTCCCAGTTTTTATTATTGATAAAAACACTTGAAATTTATTGTTGATGGGATAAGCTATTCCTATGCGCATTTCACTGGTTGCTTAGGCCAGATCATCAGGAAACTTCATCCATAACGTTTTAGAAAAACTAAAGATATTAAACCAAATAAAACTGTTAAGCGTATAAGACTTATAGCAACAGTTCTACTTGTAATAATATCAAAGCTTAAACAAAACACATCAACAATAAACAGTGGGTTTATCTCATCTTACATTCCCCACTACAATTAGTTGAAATTCTCTCAACATTAATTGTAGTTGTAAGTAGGTTAAGAAAAACAAAATAAAAACAACAACAACAACTTTACAAAAGATGTTGACAATTAAGTGTTTTTTTAGGCCGTGCACTGCCCGTTTATTATCAAAAAGTAATTTCAATTTTTGGGAATACAAAATTTTAATTTCAAAAGATTTTGTTATTCGTGCTTAATTCCCAGTTTTTATTATTGATAAAAACACTTGAAATTTATTGTTGATGGGATAAGCTATTCCTATGCGCATTTCACTGGTTGCTTAGGCCAGATCATCAGGAAACTTCATCCATAACGTTTTAGAAAAACTAAAGATATTAAACCAAATAAAACTGTTAAGCGTATAAGACTTATAGCAACAGTTCTACTTGTAATAATATCAAAGCTTAAACAAAACACATCAACAATAAACAGTGGGTTTATCTCATCTTACATTCCCCACTACAATTAGTTGAAATTCTCTCAACATTAATTGTAGTTGTAAGTAGGTTAAGAAAAACAAAAACAACAACTTTACAAAAGATGTTGACAATTAAGTGTTTTTTTAGGCCGTGCACTGCCCGTTTATTATCAAAAAGTAATTTCAATTTTTGGGAATACAAAATTTTAATTTCAAAAGATTTTGTTATTCGTGCTTAATTCCCAGTTTTTATTATTGATAAAAACACTTGAAATTTATTGTTGATGGGATAAGCTATTCCTATGCGCATTTCACTGGTTGCTTAGGCCAGATCATCAGGAAACTTCATCCATAACGTTTTAGAAAAACTAAAGATATTAAACCAAATAAAACTGTTAAGCGTATAAGACTTATAGCAACAGTTCTACTTGTAATAATATCAAAGCTTAAACAAAACACATCAACAATAAACAGTGGGTTTATCTCATCTTACATTCCCCACTACAATTAGTTGAAATTCTCTCAACATTAATTGTAATTGTAAGTAGGTTAAGAAAAACAAAATAAAAACAACAACAACAACTTTACAAAAGATGTTGACAATTAAGTGTTTTTTTAGGCCGTGCACTGCCCGTTTATTATCAAAAAGTAATTTCAATTTTTGGGAATACAAAATTTTAATTTCAAAAGATTTTGTTATTCGTGCTTAATTCCCAGTTTTTATTATTGATAAAAACACTTGAAATTTATTGTTGATGGGATAAGCTATTCCTATGCGCATTTCACTGGTTGCTTAGGCCAGATCATCAGGAAACTTCATCCATAACGTTTTAGAAAAACTAAAGATATTAAACCAAATAAAACTGTTAAGCGTATAAGACTTATAGCAACAGTTCTACTTGTAATAATATCAAAGCTTAAACAAAACACATCAACAATAAACAGTGGGTTTATCTCATCTTACATTCCCCACTACAATTAGTTGAAATTCTCTCAACATTAATTGTAGTTGTAAGTAGGTTAAGAAAAACAAAATAAAAACAACAACAACAACTTTACAAAAGATGTTGACAATTAAGTGTTTTTTTAGGCCGTGCACTGCCCGTTTATTATCAAAAAGTAATTTCAATTTTTGGGAATACAAAATTTTAATTTCAAAAGATTTTGTTATTCGTGCTTAATTCCCAGTTTTTATTATTGATAAAAACACTTGAAATTTATTGTTGATGGGATAAGCTATTCCTATGCGCATTTCACTGGTTGCTTAGGCCAGATCATCAGGAAACTTCATCCATAACGTTTTAGAAAAACTAAAGATATTAAACCAAATAAAACTGTTAAGCGTATAAGACTTATAGCAACAGTTCTACTTGTAATAATATCAAAGCTTAAACAAAACACATCAACAATAAACAGTGGGTTTATCTCATCTTACATTCCCCACTACAATTAGTTGAAATTCTCTCAACATTAATTGTAGTTGTAAGTAGGTTAAGAAAAACAAAATAAAAACAACAACAACAACTTTACAAAAGATGTTGACAATTAAGTGTTTTTTTAGGCCGTGCACTGCCCGTTTATTATCAAAAAGTAATTTCAATTTTTGGGAATACAAAATTTTAATTTCAAAAGATTTTGTTATTCGTGCTTAATTCCCAGTTTTTATTATTGATAAAAACACTTGAAATTTCACAATATTTATCATCAGGCGAAATTGTCTGAGATGTTGAAACTTCTTCTTGTTCCCAAAATTTACGTTGTAATTCATTTTGCTTCCGTAGAGGTTGTAAGAGAGGAAAATGAGAATATTGGCTGCGTTTGAATTGGTCCACTAAGAACCCAGCCATCCCAAACATCTCTCTTTATACCATCGAGATTTATGAATCGTTCACTGTCATTTCCTAAGATCAGGTCAATTGAAGATGAAGTGTTAAAATAGGGGTCAGCTAATTCAATGTCTGAGAGACCAGACATGCAGCTGATATTAAAAGAAGTTGAGGGTATTTTTCTTGTAACTTTTGGGAGTATTATTGCTGATATGTTGAGTCCAAAATTGTTTTGTTGTGACACGAGATTTAAGTCACATTCCTTATCATCTGTTTGGCTTTGACCGCCAACTTCGACAACTCCGACAATTTCGAACTTTGATTTTCTATACGGGAGATTCAACCGGGCTCGAATTTTTTCTGAAAGAAAAGTTCTTTCTGAGCCAGGGTCTATAAGTGCTCGAATCGTGAACAGTTCTCCTCTAACTTTCTATTTTAACGAGGGCTGTTCTTAAAAGGATATTAGTATTATTTGCGGCGTAATTGGAATGAATTTGGGTTTTTGCAGCCTTTGATGTCGAAGGTTGCATTGACAATTCATGAGGTTGTGGACTCTGGGTTTAATTATTGGAATTTTGATTCTGTGAAACGTGATACTCCAAACGATTTCAACATGGCTAAACAGTCAGAGAGAGAACTGTGTATTTTTTGTAGGGGTTCGCTGTCTTCAACTATTACAACAGGAATGTTGAAAAGATTTCTAATTTGGTTATCTACTTAAACTCTTACGTTTTCGTATCGGGACTTGAGAGCTTGCCATGCAAGACTGAAATTATCTTCGGTAAGGGGGAATTTTATTAACAATTTGTCCAGCTGTGCCTGTTGTTTTGTTTCGGAGATGATATAATTTTTCCGCGAATGTCAATCTTGGGTGATTGATATACCCCGCTGTGAACATGTCACGAAAAGCAGGCCATTCCTCATAACTTCCCGAGAAAGTTTGAGTATCGCACGGAGGTAGTTTAAGGCATGTGTTAAATGTTTCTTCTTGAACATTGGGAATCATGGAAGATGTACTAGTACGAGGGTTTGTGGTTTCGACACATGCGTCGTATTGTTCTTGAGCTGTGGTTTTAATTTCTTCGCTTTGATCTGAGAGTATTAACTCCTCGTATAACTTCTCTTCTTTATTCCAGCGACCGTCAAGATCTTTCATCTTGATATCTAAAAGAGCCTCGGATTGGGCTGAAGAATCTTGTGTCTCGCTTCTTTTGCAAAAGGCTATCAAATTTTTTGAATCGAATGCGAATCTATCTTGTGGAGAAGCCATTTTGAAAAATAGCAATTTGACTTTGTACAACGTAAAGCACGGTTTCAAATTTTTTAAATTAATTGATTCAGGGAAAATTTATTAAAATTTGTATGTTGTATTTTTAGGTAAGATATATATTTCACCGTATTGGATAAGTCGCAAAGCGGGTTTGTAACAATAAAAATATGTTTGGTAATACCCAGCGGAATTGCGAACTACCGATAAGTTTCGGTGGTGATTTGTAGGTTGAAGTGAAGAATCTTCTTTTTTCTTTAAAAAAAAGATTTGCTGGTATAAATATATGTAGTTGGAATCAATAATATTTTCCCTTATGTATGGAAAAACAATAATTAGCGGTTTAAAAAAAAAAAACTATGTATCGAGAAAATAAGTAGCGATTTAAAAAATATTGATCGAGAATCTATAAAATTTTTCCCACGTAAGAAAAGAAAAGATTTTCTTTCACATAAGAAAAGAAAATTATCAGCTGTTTAAAATATATAGATCGAGAATTTATAAGATTTTCTTGCACGTAAGAAAAGAAAATAATTAACGGGTTAAAAATATAGATCGAAAAGTTATGATGATTTCTTTTATATGCCAAAAGAAAATAAATATAAAGCGGTGTGATGCAAAAGTTTAGATTGAAAATCTACAGTATTTCCTTTTATGGAAAAAAGAACAAAAGATCGAACGAAAATTTATAGATTGCAAATCTATAGTATTTTCTTTTATGTGAAAAAGAAAATTTAGCGGGCTGAAAAAAATATAGACTGCAAATCTTTGATATTTTCTTCTATGTTCAAAGAAAATATAGCGGTTTCAAAGAAAAAAATAGAGGGAGAATCTACAGTGTTGTCCCTTATGGAAAAAAGGAACTAAAGAGCGAAATAAAATTTATAGAATGCAAATCTATAGTATTTTCTTTTATGTGAAAAGAAAATATAGCGGGTTAAAAAAAATATAGACTGCAAATCGATAATATCTTCCTTTATGTGCCAAAAGAAGATATAGCGGTATGGAAAAACGTAGATTGAAACTCTATACTATAAAGCGGTATTTCAAATATAGGCGGGAACTGGCTTTGAATTTTAATTCACTAAAGCCTTGTGATTGAGATAATCTATGCGTAAATAAGTTTGGAATTTTAATTCCCAAAATTTTATGATTGCAAAGAAATTGTCTTTAGATATTGAGACTAAGGAATTGTATTAAAAGTTTATTCACGAGAGATTCTAATTTTTTATTGAATTTACCATTTTTCTAATTTTAATTAAATTCGATAATTATTTAGAATGTTTGTATTTAGGTTATGTTGTTATATTTTGTTTTAAATGTAAAGTTTAAATGTTAGTTAATTTAGATTAAAAGAGATATTGAGTTTAATATTGCAATTATTTCTAATATATTTTTTGTGTGTTCGTACCCACTGTTCACTTTTATACGCGATGAGACAATATTTTTTGTTGTAGTGGGAATACGCAACGAATATTTAATAACTTTATTCAAATTTACTTTAACTGATTTTATTAAAATATTTTTGTTATTGTTCAAAATGTTGCCAAAATATTTAACTTTGATTTTTTTCAAATTATTTTAGAAAATATTTAATTTAAGTTGAAAAAATCTGCTATTTGTTTTTTCTATTCGTACCCACTGTTCACTGGGTTTTAAATAAGAAAATTATTTTTGTATGTATAAGCAACACAATACTTCTTACTTAACTTGAACGTTAATTTGAAGCGACTGTTTTTTGATTGTAGGGTGGAATTCGGTTTATTTCCTTAAATATGTTAATTTTTTTTTATTAATTTCTACTAACCAAATTTTGTTGAAAATTTAGTAATAGTTATCCCACTGTGTTTGTAAGATAAAAGAAGACGTGTAACAAATATGAAAAATTATGTGATGTTGTAAGAGATTGATTCTGTGTGTTAAAGAGATTTGATGTGCATTTAAATTTGTTAAAAAAAATTTTATAGTGTATGTTAAAGAGATGTGTTTTGTATTTGTTAAAGAAACAATGTGATGATTGTTAAAGAGATGTGTATTGTATGAACAATGAATGTGTATGCGATTAAAAAACTTACACAATATACTCACATTTGACTGTTGATTTCACCCAGCGGGAAAATGGAATTAATAGGAATCGAGAAAGTAATACATATATTGTATAATATTTGATTCCAGAATTCATTATTCTTAACACAGACCATGTCCTAGGATTGTAATAAATTATTTAAATGTATCCTGCGAATGAATTAAATAATTCATTCTTAAGAATAAATTATATTATTCATACATTAATAATCAAAGGAATCAAAGTTTTCCCCAATTATTTCATCCCCTTTTTTGAGGTCTGATTCGTTTTTTATTGGAAAATTAAACTTTTTTAAATCTTCTGATAGTAAAGTATCCAATTTATAATCAAGCTTTTTCATAAAATTTAAGCATTCATCACATTTATCTGTAATTATACATTTAATAATAAAAATTATTAAAAGATAAAACATAAAGTACTTACCTTTTTACTTTAAATAACTTTGACCGTACGCTTTCAAACACAAACTGCGACTAAAAAAAAAATTATAAGTAGGCGACATAAAGGCAGCAAAAAAATAACGGATTTTAATAAAGGAAATATGTATGTTAAGCAAAAACACGAATAATTGTTACTAACAGAAACAATACATTACTTGTTCTGCAATTGTGGGAATATACGTGGTAATCAATGCATAATTTTTGTGTCTGATGAAATTACCTTCTCGATTCCAATGAATGCATTATTATTCTTTCGAAAATAATGCATTATTTTTTTAATTATTTATGTAATCAATTCCTCATTTTCCCGCTGGGCAATCTGCTGCTTTCTCTTATAACAATGAAGATTGTGAAGAGAAAATGCGTGTTTGCTTATGCTTGTCGGTAAACTTTTTCTCTTAAGAAAAACTTGCTTTTTACTCACTTTCTTTAATTTTTCTTTAACTTTGTATTTTGATTTTTATTTGAAATGACCCTGAAGGTTGCAAAAACTGTGGGAATACGAAATGAAGAAAAAGTAACGGTTGACTCCGCTATTTTTCTTATTGTAATTTTGTTTTTATGAATTTTTTTTGAACTTGTAAAAATTTCGCAATTTTTATGATTTTTTTATTGCTATTATTGCTTTACTCACTTTGTCACAGATTTTACCATTTTTCCGACTGTCTTTTTATATTTAATGTGTACGGCTCGAGGTCTTCTTTCCAACTGTAGATCTTGACCTTTTTTGAGGGTCGAACTTTTGTTTTGAGTCCTCAAATTAACACGGTTCACTATATATTTTTTACAAATAAAAACACTTTGCTTTTTGTATTTGTTGTATTAAATATTTGTGTTTTATTTAATATTAGTGTTTTAATTCAATGTAATTTGTTTTGTTCACAGTTTTGCTTTTAATTTATGTAGGTATGTACAATATTAGTTTGTTTTTTGTTTGTTTTGTTGGGTCACAATGTTTTTTTCTGTTGCTTCACTTGTTTATTGTTATACGGTTGAAACTAGAGTGTTTTTAATGATTTTAAACATTATTTAACAAGCTAGGCTTGACTTGGTGCAGTTTATCATAGGTCCAAAAACAGATTACAATGAAGCAAGGTGTTGTGATGATTTTAGCAGATATGGCATCTAGGATCTCAGTTAGATTCAAGTTTGCGGGTCGTTTGGTGTTGTATATGTTGACGGCAATCAAATCTATTGATAAGAAAATTAGAACTGTTTTGTGGGATGCCATACCTGTAAGTAGGAATTTAATGTTAATTTAGTGTGGAAAATTGTAAAATCTGTAAATTATGACCCATATTCTGCGTTTCGATTCGGATCGAAATTTTCTCCGTTTTTGGCAACTTTGGTATTCTGTGCCCATATTCTGTAACTCCCGCGTTGTAAAGCTTTTCGATTGAAATGTGAGAACTGAAACAAAAATACCATAAATTGAAACAAACATGTTTTTCTCACTAAACTGTTACTGTATCATTTTTGGTGTGTAATAGCTGTAACGTAGGGAAATTACTCGCCAAAAATGTTTCAGTAACAGTTAAGTGAGAAAAACATGTTTGTTTCAACTTATGGTATTTTTGTTTCAGTTCTCACATTTCAATCGAAAAGTTTTTTAACGCGGTAGTTACAGAATATGGGCACAGAATACCAAAGTTGCAAAAACGGAGAAAATTTCGATCCGAATCGAAACGCAGAATAGGGGTGTATATTTTAAAACAAAACCACAATTTTTGTAATGGGTCTGGTTACGATCCCATTTTTTGTCGGGATATCGGCAACTCTACAGTGTTGATCCGTACCAATATGAGTCTTTGTTATTCGGCCCATTTGCCATTCATTGGGCGCCAAATTGTTGTTTTTGATTACGACTAGGTCATTTACTTTCACGTTTTCCTGTGGAAACTTCCACTTGTACCTTTTATGTAGTTCGGCAAGGTATTCTGTTTTCCATCTTTGGCAAAACGAATGGTAGATAATATTGATGCGTTTCCAGCGGTTGGCGAGTGTCATATTTTCATAGGTTAAGTCTGGCTCGGCTGGGGTCATTGGGGGTGTACCAATTTAAAAGTGTCCAGGGGTCAATGGGGGCAAATCGTTAGGATCATCGCTAGCAGGGCTTAGGGGTCTAGAATTCAAGCAAGATTCAATACGGGCTAAAATTGTGGATAACTCTTCAAACGTGACTTTCATATTCGGCAATAATTTTTTCAGGTGTGTTTTAAAGGACTTTACGCCCGCTTCCCAGAGTCCACCCATGTGTGGAGCACCGGGACGTATAAATTTCCAGTTAATGTTTTGATGACTATATTGATGAACGAGTTGATTCTGAAGAGTCTTTTGAAATTCTAAACGATCCCTTTTTAAAAGTTCTGCAGCTCCGACGAAGTTTTTCCCATTGTCCGAGTACATGATGGCAGGGCATCCACGGCGTCCTATAAAGCGAGAAAACGCTGCCAAAAAGGCCTGGGTTGTTAATTCGCTTACAGCCTCTAAATGTATGGCTTTAGTGGCAAAACAGATAAAGAGGCAGACATAACCCTTTGTGATGAGGCAGGCTCTGCCTGTGAAGTTTCGTATATTAAAGGGTCCAGCATAATCAACATCTGTAACGGTAAAGGGTCTGGATATTGTTGTGCGCTCAGGTGGCAGGGATGCCATTATCTGACTTTAAGTGTGTTTTTTGTAGAGTACACATGTTTTGCAGTTATTTATGACGGTTTTAACTAAGGGCTTAAGACGAAAAATCCAAAATTCGGTTCTTATTACTCGGGTCATGAGCTGATTTCCTCCATGCAAAGTAATTTTGTGCACAAATTCTGTTATCATTTTGGCCAATTTTGATTCGTGTGGCAACAGAATTGGACAGCGTTCATTGTACGTTAATGCTGGGGACTGCGCTAAACGCCCATTGACCCTTATAATCCCATTGCGATCGAGAAATGGCGTATGGGTTAAGAGTTTACTTCGAGGGGAAATTGGACGCTTGTGAATTAAAGCAGTATATTCGTCAGGAAATAAAGTTTTTTGTGTCCAAATTATGATTGTTGGCTGGTGTTGGCTCTAAGGATGAGATTTGACTTCTTGGTATGGGTCTTCCGAAACGTAAAATGTAGGCTATGACTCGATAGGCACGGGGTAGAGAGGAAAATCTGCTGAACGGGTCTTCTGTGTTTGTGACTGTTAGAATTTTGATTGTCTTGGCTTCTATATTTGTATCCTGAGGAGGGCGTGGAGATGGCCATTGCTTTTTTGGCAATTTTAATCACGAAGGTCCACTCCACCATAGACTATGTGATTCTTACACACTTGGTGAACAACCTCTGCTTGCTAGGTCAGCGGGATTCATTTTTGAGTCAACATGATGCCAGTTTTGAGTCCCTACTTTTTGTGTTATTTCCGACACTCGATTTCCAACAAACGTGTTCCAGGTACATGGAGGTTTCTTAAGCCACGATAAGACGATTGTCGAGTCAGTCCTATAGTGGATTACTACATTTTGAAATTCACAGGTTTTTATTAGACTTGATGCCAAGTTAGCTAGCAATACAGCTCCACAAAGTTCTAGGCGTGGCAGCGATAAGCTTTTAAGGGGAGCTACTCGAGTCTTTGATACCAAAACAGTTGTGTGTATAGATGTTTCTTCATTTTGTATACGAATGTATAATGAAGCAGCATAAGCTTTTTCTGAAGCGTCGCTGAATACATGTATTTCAATGTGACTTAAGGGTGTGTATTTAATTCAGCGGGGTATTTTTATACTTTTAATATTGGGAAAATTGTTTACGAATTTTTTCCATTTATGTTGAGAAATTGGTTTTAAAATGTCATCCCAGTCTGTTTTATCTAGCCATATTTGTTGCATTATTACTTTAGCGTCTATTATTATTGGAGCTATCCATCCACATGGGTCAAAAAATTTGGCAATTGTAGACAAAACTTCCCGCTTTGTATAAGCCTCTTTAACTTTTATATCTGGGGCTGTGAATGTAAAGGAGTCCGATGAAATGTTTCATTTTATCCCCAGAGTCTTAGTCCCGTCATTTTCGGACAGATTTAACCAGTCGAGTGGTAGTAGAGTCTCACTAGGTAAATCCTGAATGACTTGTGGCTCATTAGAGTTCCATTTCATTAGATCAAAGCCGGCTCATTTTAAGACAGAAGTAAATTCTTTTCTAGATTCGATAGCTTCTTCTATAGTATGACCTCCTGCTAAGACGTCATCCACATACATATTTTGTTTAAGAATCTTGGCCGCTAAGGGATGATTCATTTGTACATCTTCAGCTAACTGAAGAAGCGTTCTGATGGCTAAATATGGGGCGCAATTAATTCCAAATGTGACTGTGAGAAGCTCGTAATCTTCTATGGGGTCATTTTTGGATTTTTTGAATAAGATTCTTTGAAACTTGGTCGACTAGTATTTGACGATACATTTTTGTAATGTCGGCGTTAAATACAAAGCGGAAAAATCGCCATTTTGCTATCAGAAGAACAATATCTTGCTGAAGAATGGGTCCAGGATATAAAATGTCATTAAGACTATTCTTATTTGATGTTGGGCTAGAGGCATTAAAAACCACTCTAAGTTTAGTGGTCAATCGGTCTGGTTTTATAATTGCGTGATGCGGCAGATAATAGTTTGGAGCTTTGTTTATATCCCAGGGTTCGATTTTTCTCATGTGTCCTAACTCAAGATATTCTAAAATAACGTTGTCATATAATTGCTTTATTTCGGGTTTTTGGCTGAGCGTGCGTTCCATTCTTAGGTACTGAACCATAGCAATGTTGCGAGAAGAGCCAATTGTTCTGTTTTTAAAAGGGCAGGGTAACTATATACCTTCCCGAGTCGTTTCTACGAGTTGTTTGTTTAAAATTGTGTTCCACAATAGTGTCCTCGTTTGACCTCAAAATCTGTTTTGGGTTTTCCTCCACCTCCCAAAAGCGTGTGAGGATTCGGTCAAGGGACGATGTATTCAATAAAGAAATTTTTGTTCTGGGTTGAGTAGTTTTTGGTGTTGGTCCCCCCACAATCCAGCCAAATACTGTTTTTTGTGCCAAAAGGGATCCAACAGACCGCATCGGTGTGTCCGTGCAATATATCGAGTGGCCTAAGTCGAGGCCTATTAGCAAGTCGATGGGTCTACTTTGATTAAAGTGAGGGTCTGCAAGTTGCAATTTTGCAGTCTCACTGAACTTAAGCATGTCCAACGTTTGAGGTGGTAAATAAGAGGGAAGGGTCTTGAGAACTGGGGCCCAAACTTCTAACTTAAACGATGTGTCCACCCGTGAGCAAAGGTTAAGCAAACATGCTTTAGTTGAGGTTTCAGAAACTGTTTGACTCAAACCAGAAACGTGAACTATGTTTCTTTTAGTGGGTAATTTTAATCGGTTTTTTAGTTTGTCCGATACAAAGGTTGATTGTGATCCAGGGTCGATGATGGCTCTAGCCTGGTATCTTTGACCTCTAGTTTCTATTTCGACAATAGCAGTGAAAAGCAAGGTTTCGTGGTCTGTTTGATATGTCGATGTTTGTATGTTTTCGCGCAGGGTCAGGGAAGTAATGTTAGGAATACCTGATATTGAAGTGGACTGTATGTATTGGGCTTGAGCTGCGGCACTTGTGCTTGGTTGCCCGTCAGCGTTATTTTGTGGCAAGTTTGTAGGCTGGGTCACCGTTGCCTTGTGCAACAAAGTGTTGTGTTTTTGCTTACACAGCCTACAACTGAATTTACTTGGGCACTCCCTGACACTATGATTGATCGACAGACAGTTGTAACATGAATTTGTGACTCTTACGATATGAATTCGATCACTAACATTTTTTTCTAAAAATGTGGGGCATGATCGTAGGGTGTGCGACTCGCTGGGTTTATTTTTGTTCGGATTGTGGCTCTCAGATTTCGCAATATTCGTTTGGAATGAATTATTGTTTCGTTTATTTTCGATATTTTTTGCGACTTCAGACTTGGGAGGTATGGGTTTGTCCTTTGATGATTTTATATTGCCTACTGATTCTAGGGCGTTAAATTTGTGGGTCAAAAACTTGTCGAATTCTTGCCATTTGGGTACTTCGCACAATCTTCACGAGAATTTTCAAATTCTTGAACAAGAGCCCTGGGAAGTTTTTGAGAGCATATATAAAATAAAAACGACTCCCATGTTGAAGTGTCAATGCCTAGTGTGCCTAATGTCTGCCTACAATCGTTTATTGTTCTTTGTAATTTTTTAATTGAGGCTCCCGAGTCTATAGAGGCATGAGGTAGATCCAAAATAATTTTATATTGCTCATTAACCTGCATCCATGTATTTTCGTACCGGTCAACTAAATTTTTCCAAGCCATGATAAACCCATCGTTTGTTAAAGGGACGTGCGTAATTGCATCTCTGGCGTCTCCCCCTGTTTTTTGAGTCAGATAAAAAAGCCTTTCAACATTGCTTATTTTAGGATTTCTAATGTATATGGCTGTGAACAAGTCACGAAAACTGGGCCATAATTTATAATCCCCAAAAAAGGTGTCGGTGTCGCAAGGAGGGAGACTTATTGATGAAACATCTCTTTCTAACGGAATATTTGACTGGCATTCAACTTTTTCCATGGTTGTGTCCGAAAGCGCATGGATTTCAGCGTTGATTGAAGAAAGAAAATTTTTATAAGCCATTAGGGCAGTTTGGTATCGCTCCCGTAGTTTGCTTTTGTCAATTGGTTTATCGCCATCCTGATCTAAGTCCCTTCATTCTTCATATGACCTTTTTACTTGGGTCCATATGGAGTCTAATTCTACTTGAATAATTTCCAACGCGTGTACATTATTGTAACGGACGAAAACTGAGACCCTATCTATCAAAAGAGAGATCTACCTATAACACCAGCTTTGCTCGTCGGAAAATGGGGTGGTTCGTTATCTTTTACAAGATAGAGTATAAATCCACTACTATAAAATTTAAAATTAGGTAGATTTGAAATTCATGAATCAACTTATAACCGTAGACTTAAAGAACGACATTCAAATAATAAAGGAAACGAAAATCTATAGATGCAAACACTTTATTATATGTATGAAAAGGTCTAAGATGTTGTTCACCTCTCCATTTCTATACCCACCCAAAACCAACGTTATTCTTTGAAATTTCCGAATAACCCATTATGCCCCTTCTCTAATGTATTTTAAATGTTTCGTGAAATATACAAAATTTGTTTAAAGGTCCATTCTACTAACAAATTATTTATTTAAACATTAAAAATACGATTTAAATTATTAAATAAAATAAAAACTAACATTCATAACATATGTTGGTTTCACCAAATTATATTCAATAATTAAAATAAAAGTATTTAATTATAATTTAAATTAAGGGTTGTTTATGATAAAATGTTATGAAATGTGTTATTATAAATTGTTTTAAAAGAAATGATAAAATGTAAAAACTTTAAATAAATTGGAATCTATGTCAATTTATTTTATTTAAAAATGAAAATTAAGTTTTAACATTTTTCTATTCTGTTATTGCATTTTAACAGAAATTTTACAATAAAAAAAAATAAGTTATTTTTGTTTGTTCATGTTTTTATTGGTTTTGTAAAATTTGAATAAATAAAGTAAAAACTCACCACATTTGATTTCCCTCGAAGACTGCAGGCCTGAAGTTCAGAGGTTTATTGATGGTTCTGTTTTAATATTAATTATTTATACGAAAGTATTAAATAGTGTTTATCTGGAATGTGTACCTATTTCATCTGTAACGTGTATTGTACTATGTACCCTTCAAACATTTTTGAAATTTTTTGGCGATTGCTTGTTTGGCGATGATTACGCGATCCTTCTCAGGGAATACGAATCGCTAACCATCGCCTACGGCGATGAATATGCGAGCGCACACAAGTAGCGGCAATCAATTTTTGAAATTTTTTGACGATTGCTTGTTTGGCGATGATTACGCGATCCTTCTCAGGGAATACGAATCGCTAACCATCGCCTACGGCGATGAATATGCGAGCGCACACAAGTAGCGGCAATCATCAGTGTTTTTTTATAACTTCCAATAGAATTTTTTTTGTCTTGTTGTTTTGTTAAGGTAACGGGAAAATAAATATTTGGTTTCAATCGCGATACGCGATGTTCACGCGAATCGCGATACGCGATTCGCGTGGTTGACACATGCGAACGTTTTCGCGATTCGCCAGAGGATCGCATTAGCTTCCACGCGATGCATCGCAGCGATGTTAGACAACTTGCCGGCGATTCGCGGGCGATGATTCGGCGATGGAAATTGTTTGCAGGGTATGTATGTATGTATAATGTATGTATGTGTGAATGTGTGTGTATGTTAGTATTTAAATTTATAATTTAAAACATTTCAAACAAATTTGGTGACTACAAAAAAAAAACATTTACATTGAATACATTATGATTAGGGCAACCAAAAAAAAGCAAATGCTTATTTTTTGGTTTACAAGATAGAAAGATTTTGATTGAACACAAACTCCGATCATAAGAAAACAAAGAAAATGAGCTATATTTGTTAGGGCTTTTTTTTGCTTATTTTGGCAATTAGTTATTTTTGCGATATCGGCTTTTTTTTGCTTATTTTGCCATTTTAAGATAATTTTTCATACAAAAAAAAAACTTATTTAATAAAATTTTGCAAAAATCGGTATTATTATTTTTTTTATTTGCAACTTTTTTTATAAATACTAAAAAATCACCCATTTCTGTGCTGTAACAACTCTGGTTAAAAAAATCGTTCAACGTTATGGTAATATTTTGTGCTTCCCTTGAGCAATATCATCCCAAAAACCTATATTATCTCTTTATGTTATTATAGCTACACTAAAGAGTGGAGAGGGTATTATGCATTTGTGCTGATGTGAGAAACACCTTAAAATATTGGTCCTTAAGTATACCGGTCAACACAAAATCACTTTCTGAGTCGATCTAACGATGTCCGTCCGGCTGGCTGGCTGTCCATGTAACCTCGTGCGCAAAGTACAGGTCGCAATTTTAAAGACAATTTAATGAAATTTGGTACGTGGGTTCTAATTGGCACAAGGGCGAAGCGGTCCATAATTAAATATAGCCTCCATACAAGCTGCTATCAGGAAGAGGGTCTTTGTGCTCACTATCAACCAATTTTAATGCAATTAGAGACATATGTAGATGGATCCATATTTATGTGGACACGTAAGGTATGCATTTTTTAAAAAAATAGGACTATGAGGGGGATAGGGGGCAATTTCTGCCTACCAGAAACCATCAAACCGATTTTAATGAAATTTAAAACATAGATGATCCCTATTCATAAAGGCATACACTCTCGAAACTTGTTTTTAAATACTGTGGTGTTGGGTATAATACGGTCGGGCTTGACCGACTATACTTTCTTACTTGATTTTTATGCAACTCTGTCTTAGCAGTACTGTAACTTACCTTTTATAGTGTTGTGTATAATTTGTATGTGTTTATGTTTTTAGTATTAAGCCTTTTTTTAAACCTAATTTAATAATTGCTTGTTTAAGTTCTTTTCTCTCAAAAATTCTAAAGCTCTATTCTTACGATCAAATTCCTCAGTATGTAACGTCTTTTACCATCACACTTTGTAACGTCTTATTTCTTTTTTAATATAGTTTTTGTATAAAGTAACGTCTGTTAGTTCCCCTTCTCTCTGCTTTTGGTATAGTAACGTCTTATTTTTTGCTTTTTTAATATAGTTTTAGCTATTAAGAATTTCTCTGTATATCAAATAATGTAAATTTCTGCAAATTTTGTTGTTTTACTCGAAGTTGTAACAAAATTGGAAACAAAAAATCTTTCATTGGTTTTCTTAGTGAACATAGTTGTGGATCGTAAGAAAAATGTCCCGTGTTCCAGGGGATATAGAAGACGAAGTTAATACAAAATTAAGATCAGTTTCATTAAAAAATTAAGGATTTTCGGTATTGAAAGATATTGGGGATATTTTGGGAGGCAAGCGGAATTATGAGTCCAATCGTATAAAATATACTTCAGAGCAAATACTCAATTTTAGATATGCTCCCTTAACATCTGTAGACGTAGGAAGAACTTTTTCTATCTACAAGAACTTGCTGACTCCAAACAAACATAGTTTTCTTTTCGAAAAATTTATTGCATCAACTTATAATTTACTATAACAACGAATTAAGTGAAAAATAAACAAGTTTAAATTGCTTTTTTTTTAAGTTTTAACAGCTTATTTTCATGTTTTTAAAGGCTTTTTTTAAGAGCTTAAAACTGTTTTTTTAGTGCTTTTTTTTGGTTGCCCTAATTATGATTAAGTAAAAATTAAGTTTTTTGATAAGTTAAATTATGTTAAGAGAATTAAAGTAAAATAAATTTATGTTAAGTTAAATATGTTAAGTTAAATATGTTAAGTTAAATTAAGTTAAGTAAAATTAATTAAGTTATGTTAAATTAAATAATGTTATGATAAGTTAAATTATGGTATGGTAAGTAATATTTATGATAGTTATTTTAAAGTTAAATTAGTAACGCGTTATTCTTTTATATTCGGGAAAAATCGCACTTCTTTTGTAGATAATTAATTGAATTGTCAGGAAATTTGAAAGTATAGTTTCCGTATAATAAAAAGCTTGAACACCAAAGTTTGAAAATTTTTACGGCTTAAAAGCTGGTTTATAAACGCTTAAGTGATCACAGTATCCAATATTGTATTAATGCTGAGAAACTGCCCATATACAAATAAACTGTCTAAGCTCACAAAAAAAACATTTTTACACCAATTACACAAAAAACTCATTATAAATACCTTTTATATTCAAAATCTCCCTTAGATCCTTAATTGAAACCACTATCTTATCTTCTCTTGGCCTTTTTCCTTTTTATTTTCCCCTTTGTATTATAATTCCTCACAATGACTAAATATTTTAATTTATTGTAATTTTTCAAATCTTTTCTCAATGAAAATTTTTCAATTAATGAAATTTTCTGAAAATTTCTAAACTAAATTTCAAAGCTATATATGTATAAACATTTTCTTTTCTTTTTTTTTTTTTTCTTTAAATTACAGTTCAACAGAATAATATAGAACCATGTCCTCACAAAACAGAAACAGTGTCAAGGTTATTTAAGCTGCAGAACTGGTTCTGTAAAGGACATACTTTGAATATGATTCCTAATCCAATCATTACATTTGTTAAGTCCATATGTCTTTTGCATGATATATTCCCACACAATCACTATCTATATCCTTTAGTTCATAGTTCACATTTCCAATCTTCCGTAGAACCTTAGCCTTTATGCCAACAGGTGCCAATTTTGAATTATAATAATTAATTTTAGAACTTTGAGTAAAATTTCTTCTAATTACGTTTTGTCCAACTGAATATTCCTTTGTCCGCGATCTTAAATTGTATAAGCGTGCATTCTTTTCATATGCCTTTAACATATGCTCCCTAATAGAATCTCTAATTAACATGAACTCGTCTTGTCGTTCAATTTGAATATCCGTTTCAGCCAAAAGATTTAGTTTTTCTAAAAGTTGGTAGTCTTTTCCATGTGTCACCATAGTCTGTCCAAAAACTATCTCATATGGAGACTTACCTATAGTTTGATGTATACTGTTTCGTAGAGCACAATTAATACTGCTTATGTAAATGTCCCAATTTCGTTGATCATCTCTAATGTATGATCTTAAAGCTTCGTTTATAGAACGATTACCACATTCGCTTGCATTAGCCTGTGGACTATAAACAGCGGTCAACATATGTTGCACACCATATTTGCTTAAAAATTTTTCAAAATCTTTACATTTAAATTGTGTCCCGTTGTCTGATACTATAATTTGTGGTACTCCATAAGATGTAAAAATTTCCGTCCGAAGAAAATCAATTATATGCTTCGAAACCAATTTCTTCAAAGGTTTGAGAAATGTGAATTTTGAAAAGTGATCCATCACGATTAAAATCCCAGTATTACCAGTCCTGGTCCTGTGCAACGGTCCTATTAAATCTATATACAGTCTCTGAAACGGTCTTTCTGTCTTCACTATTTGCCCTAATGGTGGTCTTAAGTTCATTGTCGGTGTCTTGGATGTCTTACACAAGTCGCAATTAGTAATATAATTTCTAACTTCAGTCACAAGTTTTGGCCAATAAAAATGTCGTCTTATTCTTTCTAACGTTTTAGCAATTCCACCATGAGATGCTGTCGGTATGTCATGCGCTGCATATAAAACGTCTTTTCTAAGTTCTTTCGGTACAAAAAGTTTCCACAAATTAGACTCGTCGGTCTGTCCTTGAGAAAAATCGGTCCGTTTATAAATATATTTATCAATTATTTTAAAATCTGGTAATCAGAACTTCCAAAATCATCACGTAGTTTCCGATATTCATCCGAATCAAAAGCATCTGAGTCGAGGTCAATTGCTGGAATACTTTCCATTTCAATTACCTCTACAAAATCATCTCCCTCATGAGCTCTTGATAAAGTATCCGGTACCATATTTTGCTTACCACTTCGATGTTCTATTGAAAAATGAAAACCCTGTAACTTAAGTGACCATCTTGCAAGTCTACCAGAAAGATCTCTTTGGCTCATTAACCATTTAAGGCTTGCATGATCAGTAACAACTTTAAAATTTTGTCCTTCGATATAAGATCGAAACTTCTTAATTGCTAAAACAACAGCTAAGCATTCAAGTTCTGTTATAGTATAGTTTCTTTGAGCTTTATTTAATTTCTGTGACATAAACGCAATTGGTCGCTCTGTCCCTTTATCATCCTCCTGTGCTAACACTGCACCCACACCATAAGTGCTTGCGTCACACTGTAAAATAAATTGTTTACTATAATTTGGATGTACAAGTAATGGTGCTTTAGTCAAGTTTTCCTTTAATATGTCAAAAGCCAATTGTGCCTGCTCAGTCCAGTTAAAAGTCTTTTTCTTACTTAAAAGTTCTGTTAAAGGATACGTCAAAGTCGAATAATTTTGTATAAAACGTCTGTACCATCCCGTCATTCCAAGAAAACGTCGTAAATGCTTAATCGATTTTGGTACTGGGAAGTCCTTTATGGCTTTAACTTTATCATCATCCACTTGCAACGTTCCATTACCAACAATATATCCTAAGTACCTAACCTTGTTTAAACAAAAACAACTTTTCTTCACATTTATAGTCAACCCAGCCTTACGTAATTGTGATGCCACTTCCATCAAATGTGTAATATGTTCGTCAAATGTCTGCGAAACTATAAGTAAGTCATCCAAATAAACAAATACATGAGTTTTTAAATAGTACGGAATAACCATGTCCATAAGTCGGCACAACGATTGCGGTGCATTACGCAGTCCAAACGGCATTCTTGTAAATTGATACAATGGCCGATTAGGGACTGTAAAAGCTGTCTTAGGTTTAGAACTTTCATCCAATTTTATTTGCCAAAAAGCATCTTTCAAATCAATTTTTGAAATAAAGTAAACCGGAGGAAGTCTTGCAATAAGTCCGTCAATGTTTGGTATAGGGTACGCGTCTTTAACTGTCACTGAATTTAGCTTACGGCTGTCCACACACATCCTAATTTTACCGGGCTTAACAATTACAACTGCTGGTGAAGACCAAGGTGAGCTTGGAGCCTCTTCTATTACGCCAAGAGACAACATTCTATCTATTTCGCCGCTTAGTTGCTTCTCAACAGCTGGAGAAATAGGATAGTAACGTTGTTTTATTGGTTTTGCACTACCTGTATCAATACAATGCTCGATAAGAGAAGTGCATCCCAATCCTTCAATTTCTGAATTAGGAAATGCTGCAATTACCCTATCAAGTCTTTGTTGCTGTTCATAAGTTAATTTTATTATGTCCTGATTATCATTAGTACAGTCAATTTCTCCTATATTCGGTATTACAATCTTCAGTCCGAAAGTCGACCAAAAATCGAAACCACAAATTAAGTCCTGTTGTATCGTCGGTACTACTAAAAATTCAATCAATTTTGTTTGTCCTTGATAAGTCACATCCAAAATTATAGTTCCTAAAATATCCTGTCTTTGTCCGTCAGCAGTGCGTACATTGCCTTTACATCTTATAAATTGTCTTTTATTCTGAACTTGAATCGCTAATTTACCACCAATAACACTTTTATTAGCTCCACTATCTAAAAGAGCAAAATAAAAACTATCTAAAAATTTTAATTGTACATATGGTCTACTATCCATATCTTTATTAACAATTGATGAAATAATAAAATTTTTAAGAGATTTAAGTTTCTGATAAAATTTCCGAATTCGTTTTGAAGATCTGCTAGATGTTACGGAACTTCCAAAAATACGTGAACGAACCTTTTCATAATCCCTTAATCGTATATGATATGGTCTCATTAAAGGATGCATGATTTCATTAGTCACGTCATTGTCTACCGAAATATCCTGTTCTTTATTTTCGGATGTCCGCTCTACTTCCGACGGACATCCCTTTGTGCGTTTCCCTGTTGTTTCCTACTACAGTTAGGACAAGTGGGTCTGTAAGTGTCCTTTACTCCACACCCATAACAGAATATTCGTCTGGTTTCCATACAATCAATATAGGAATGACCAATTTTATCACAATTCCAACACTTGTAACTACCTTGAATCGCACAAATTTCGGGGTTATCATTAAATTCATTCAAAACTATGTCCTTGTCGTTACAATCTGTCAGTTCCGAAATACGTCCTTTAGTAATCCTGCGAGCCTCAAATGCGTGTACATCTTTCATGAACTTTTCGTGTTTCTTAACTTCACGAAATTGTGAAACACTATTTATTTCCAAGTGTAAAAGTTCATGCCTAATATCATTCTTTAAATTTCGAATCAAGGTCTCACATAAATCTTGATCTGAAATAGAATTCTTTAATTTATCCGTCATTGCCGAAATAACGTCCATATATTCGTCGAAGTTTTCATTTGGTTTCTGTCTTCGTCTGCGAATATCTTCTAAAATGTCAAAGTCACTATAGTCCACTTTATATTGCCTTCTTAAAGCATTTGTTAATGTCATCCAGTCAATGTCCTCATTTTGTCTATGAAAACGCCAGAACCATACAAGTGCCTTTCCCTCAAATAAACTATGAGCATGTTTACAAATTATCTCAAAATCTCCTCTTAAATTATTTGTGGTCAATATATTTACACGATATATAAATTCGTCAACAGACATATCACTATCATGACCACTATATTTCAATTTCCAATTACGAATGATGTTCAAAACTTTATCTTCAAAAAACGGTTCCGATGGAACATTATCAGAATCTAAATTTACCGTAAAACTTACATTAGCAGGCTGATCTAAATCTAACAAATTTTCCTGACTTCTTGTCAAAACCATTTTCAATTAATTAAATCTTTAAAAAAAAACGTCAAATATATAATCAAAATATAGTATTTCACTACTCCACTTAAATACAATTAGATAGGGCATATATATAAAATGTTAATAAAATATAGTTTGCATCCATAAAAAAAAAAAAAATAAATGAATAACACCGAAAGAAAATGTGAAGTAAATTTCATGAGTACTCCATTAACCATTAAGTCAAATGAAATAAATCTCAAATAAATGAAATTCAATTCGAAAATAATAATATTAAACAAGAACTGAAATCTTATAGGAGTAAGTATCCAATTCATAAAACCAGATACAGAAATCTCAACTATAATAAAATTCAAATTCAAATTTAAAAGAAAAAAATCCTCAAAGTAAAATTTGTGTAAAGCCATCGTGAGTTGGAATTCGATGAAATTCCAATTTCCAAAATCTCTAACAAAACTTTAACACGTGCTACAAAACTTAATCTTAACAAAATTTATTCGGTTTAGAAATCGAAAACATCCCCAAAAATCTAAAATTCCACAATAAATTCTTGCATAAGCATAATTTTCCAATAAATAAAATTAAAATTTATAAAGTTACACTTAAAAGTCAATATCATGATGTTAAAATTAATTGGGATAACAGCCAGGTGATTAAAATAAAATATTCAAACCTCTAAAGCAATAAAACTAAAGAGTTATGTGCATGAAAACTGTTGCATATATATACGCTGTTGCCCCACGTTGGGCGCCATCTAATGTATTTTAAATGTTTCGTGAAATATACAAAATTTGTTTAAAGGTCCATTCTACTAACAAATTATTTATTTAAACATTAAAAATACGATTTAAATTATTAAATAAAATAAAAACTAACATTCATAACATATGTAGGTTTCACCAAATTATATTCAATAATTAAAATAAAAGTATTAAATTATAATTTAAATTAAGGGTTGTTTATGATAAAATGTTATGAAATGTGTTATTATAAATTGTTTTAAAAGAAATGATAGAATGTAAAAACTTTAAATAAATTGGAATCTATGTCAATTTATTTTATTTAAAAATGAAAATTAAGTTTTAACATTTTTCTATTCTGTTATTGCATTTTAACAGAAATTTTACAATAAAAAAAAATAAGTTATTTTTGTTTGTTCATGTTTTTATTGGTTTTGTAAAATTTGAATAAATAAAGTAAAAACTCACCACATTTGATTTCCCTCGAAGACTGCAGGCCTGAAGTTCAGAGGTTTATTGATGGTTCTGTTCATGGTGAAATAATTAGAAGGTGGCAGCACTACGGAATGTATTATTTTTTGCTCAATTCGTGGTGAACTTTCACAATGTCAAAATTATTTGTTTTTTTACGGTAATGTCAAAATATTGTTAATTTTCAAAATAATTAGTGTGATAAAAAAAATATTTGTGCGGGATTTTATTTAAAATATTGTTGTAGAATTCAATTTTTAATTAAAAATAGGACGTATTGTTTAAAAAACGTGTTTAAGTTGTCGCAGAGGACAACTGAGTTTTATTAAAACAAAAACAATTAAATCAATTTTAAACTAAATTGAATTGTGCAAAAAGTTTAAGATATAACTGTAGTGAAATACCTATTGTGTTATAAAAGTGCTTTTTAAATTATTCCAAATAACAAATTGTGTTTAATTAAAACCAAAACCTTTTAAACGTTACATTGTGTTCAAAAAAGTAGTGAAAATTGTGCAAAAAATTTGAAATATAACTTAAATTAAATACGGCTTGTGTAGTAATAGTGATTTTTTTAGTTGTTGTTTAAAATAAGAAATTAAAACCAATCGCTTACAACTTAACTTTTTGCATCGTGGTGGAGAACCAACCAAAAAACTCATAACCAAAACAAAATAAACAAAATTTTAATTGTGAAACCTTTTGCTTTTCCAAAATGCGTAAGTGTTTATTATGCGGCAAGGAAGATGTGCCTGGAAACGGCACTTTTTTTAAACCTCCAAGAATCGCTACAATGAGCCAAAAGTGGAGTAAGTTGTGCGGTAAGGCGTTTAACACAGGCACAAGAATATGTATTAACCATTTTTCGAAAAGTGATATAATAGTCGTGGGACGTTTTGCTCGTTTGTTGCCAAAAGCTATGCCAATAGTCCCTGAAGTACAACAAATGTATGTGTCCAATAAAAACGTAAAAGTGCCTGAAGTACAACAAGTGTATGTGCCCAATAAAACCGCAATAATGCCTGAGGTACAACAAATGTATATGCCAAATGAAAACCCCGATGTCAACTGCATAATAGAAAGGGCAGTAAAACCTAACTGTATGCAACCTGAAAATTTACCGGGACTAAAATGGTTTACAAAAAAAGAACTGACGTCCAATGTTTCAAAACCGAATTGTGAAGAAAAAGAATCTCAAACTGACACGACGTACATTGAAATTGTATTAAAAGAATACAAGGACAAAATTTATAAATTAGAAGCAGAAAATAAAGAACTTCGATTCCAGCTACTGCAAACAAACGCTGCAATGAACTCCATAAAAAAGTTCTTTACAGAAGGACAAGTTCGAAGCCTAATGACGCCAGGCAATGTAAAATGGAAATGGGCCGATATATCCAACGCCATTTGCGTACACGCAGCTGGTCCTAGAGCGTATAGACATATGTATGTTAAAGGGTATCCTCTACCTCATGTAACGACCTTACACGAATGTAATCAAGATTCCAATACGTGGGTTGATCAGGTGTCAAAAGGATTTTTAAAAAAGCCTAAACCAGACTTTGTCGTGCAATTTAGAAAATTAGAAGCAATTTTCTATAAAAAAAATGGAAGTAACATCTCACATGAGCGCAACCTTCACAAACACCTGGTCGAGGAAAGTACGTGTGTCGATTTGCGGGAAGACATACGAAAATTATTTTATAAATGCCGTATTCACTTTCGAATACGTAACTTAAACAAAAGATTGAAACTTAAAAAGGCTAAGCAGCGGATAGTCGGATTTAAGAAACTCATAAAAATAAACTTGTAAATTTGAAAAGGTAAATACAAATTAACAATTCAGTTTTTATACATATACATATCTATTTTTATTTATTTCAGTCTCCTGCATCTTATTAATTGTGTTTTTGTTGTATATCGTGGATTAGGCCTACAGGGGAAACCACGTTAAAAAAACGCGCTAAGTACACTACCTCAAAGGTGGCGTGGAAAGGTGTACACAAGATTTTTCAGAAGAAGCAAAACAATTTTTTATTTAACATTAAATGCATATGAAAAATAATTTTGGAATCAACTGTTTCATTACCAAAATATAGAAAAAATAACGAAAAATATAATACAAATCTTAATAATTTTTTGTTATTTTGGTTTGTATGAATGTATGTGCACACAAAAAAATAATTTAGGTAATTTTACCAAGGCGTGCATAGGCAATTAATTTTTATATAAAAAGAAAAAACTAAGTTTTATTGTCTCAAATAATTGGTAATTTATACAATACGTATTGCTTAAAATTTTTGTTAATATTACTAATTGGGTTAGGTGTCTTCTTCGAATTTTGTTATTTTTGTTATTTTTTGTTATTTGTTATTTTTTGTTGTTATTTTTTGACTTTTAGTCGATTTTTTTAGTATTCATATTTATTCTGTGTTCACAACTGATCAATATATTAAGGTAAAGAAAAGCGTTTCTTAAAATTTTTTTTTTTTTTTATTTATTTTTACTTTTTAGTAACGAATAGCTTTAATTAATTCATATATTACAATTTGCATGGTAAATAAGAAAATTTTTTTACATGTTTTGTATTTTATATTCATATAATAAAAAAAAAAATTTATATTCATATAATAAAACTTTACACACGTGGATTAGTATCAGCCCCCCCTAGATTTAACCCTAGCTACGCCCATGTGTTCGTGTATTATCATCGGAAATATGTATGCCTGCAAAGTTTCATCCATTTGCATTGAGTAGAAGGCATTCAAAAAATCATTTTATCAAAACAAAAAATTTTGGCCCCCCCCCCCTAGATTTTATCCTGCCTACGCCCATGTATGCCTGGAAAGTTTCATCCATCTGCATTGAGTAAAAGGCGGTTAAATTAACGTTACAAGATTTGATTTTCCGAAATAAAGCTAAAGAAAAGGTTTTAACCCCCCTCACCTAAATTTTATCCTGGCTACACCCATGTATTCGTGTACTGTCATCGGAAATATGTATGCCTGCAAAGTTTCATCCATTTGCATTGAGTAAAAGACGGTCAAAAAAGCATTTTACTAAAAACAAAAAAATTTTTGCCCCCCAACCCCCCCATAGATTTTATCCTGGCTACGCCCATGTATTCGTGTATTGTCATCGGGAATATGTATGCCTGCAAAGTTTCATCCATTTACATTGAGTATAAGGCGGTTAAATTTACGTTACAAGATTTAATTTTCCGAAGTGAAGCTAAAGAAAAGGTTTTAAAAAAGGACAAAAAGTTAAATAATTTTATAATTTACACAGCAGGACAAAAAAGATTTGTTTTCATTTTCATTAATCATTTTATTTTCTTTGAACATTGGCCTTTCTTTTTCATCTTTGAGTTCTTCATTTTCTTCTTGTTCCAATTTTTCAATTTGTAATTTTAATTCTTGTTCATTAGAAATAAGAATTTGTAAATTGTCTTCACTCCTTGCTCGATCATGTTCTACTTCCATTCTGTTTTTTTTCATCTGGTTTAATGTCTAAATCGTCTTCGTTTTCAGGAGAATCGATTTTTTCTAGTTTTATATCCATATTTCCATTTTCTTCGGGTACTTTGTCTTCCAAACTGGTATTAGAATTAGATTAGATTAGATTCTTCTTCTGAATTTTTTGAGGCATTAAAAAAAACTACTAATGGTAGTTGATTGGACATGTCTTGTTTATAACTTTTAGGATTTCATAATGCTTTTGGTATATCGTTTTTACTTTTACCAGTATTTGCATTACGTTCCGAATTATGTTCTTATAATTCCTTAAGTTTGCGCTCAAAATATTCTACACTGCCTCCGTTACAAACGCTTTTCTTAACTTCTGGTTTGAATACATAATCCATCAAAATCGGCATTAAACGCTGTTTACTAGTCAGTTGTTTAATGGTCAAAAGCTAATAATGAATTAAAAAGTTTTTTTAATTATCTAAAAATCTAGCTGTTTTTTTTTTTAAATCATACCTCCTTTGCTACAGCATGCCTGTACATATTAACTACTTTTAGCTTGGAAATAAATTCATATTCAATATCGGCGGCCACATAATCTCTTTGTATTAAGGCACTTCTAGGTTTGTCTTTTTCACTATTCTGTACATCAACCTTAAAGGCTTCTGCTATCGCAGTTAAATAACTTTCACGCATTGAAATTTTGAGGCCAGATACTTCGTTGTGGTCGTTTGAGCTTGATGTATGCGTGTCATATGGGTTGCAGATTCTTGTTCCAACTCTTTGGCGGCATTCAAACATTTACGCAACAAAAATTGTTTTCGTATAAAGTCTTCGGTCTCACGTTTAGCATTTTTCGCCAACTGATCATGTGAATCATCACCAAATTCATCATCAGAATCTCCAGCGTCGTTTCTGTAATATTGTGTAGATCTTTTGCTACCACCTCGGTCACAACAATTTTTTTTAAAGAAAATATACATATTTCTTTTTGTTTGTGAAATTTTTTGTTAAATTTCATGACGTTTCATTTTATAAAAACAATAATATTTTGGTGTGGTGAAAATCTATTTTTTTGACATAATGAACTATTTTACACAAACAAATTTGCCTGTTTTTGTTGTATTGTTGTACAACAACTCCTAGTGCTGCCACCTTCTAGTAATTTCACCATGGTTCTGTTTTAATATTAATTATTTATACGAAAGTATTAAATAGTGTTTATCTGGAATGTGTACCTATTTCATCTGTAACGTGTATTGTACTATGTATGTATGTATGTATAATGTATGTATGTGTGAATGTGTGTGTATGTTAGTATTTAAATTTATAATTTAAAACATTTCAAACAAATTTGGTGACTACAAAAAAAAAACATTTACATTGAATACATTGGCGCATATTCAGAAATCATAACTAAAGTTGTAACTAACAAAACAGAAACTAAAAAATAGTTCATAGATAGTTATAGATCTTATTCACAATTCATAACTAACGTAGTAACAGCTCTCAGCTGATAGAAGAAATGCAACCATGCATATTGGCATTTAGAGAAAATTAAATGTCGATAATATTTTGTACGATATATTCTGTAATTAATTAAAAAGCTTATAAAACTATTAAAATCTCATTTTTTGTTCTTTAAAAAATTAACGCAAATTCTAAAAAAGTTGTTTTTTGGTTAAAATAGTATATAAATCAATTAAAATAATAATAAAAATATTCAAAAGAATTTTATCGACTAAGAACACATCTCTAGTTTATTTTTTTATGGATTTTTTTTTTATTTGATGCAGCAGAAATTCATTTCAAACACAAATTATAATTGCAGCGTGTTTTATACGTCTTAACTGTTTTTGCCATGTTTTTATCTGTTATTATTTGAATATCTCTTAGAATTCTCTCCATTTATTTTATATAGCCACTTCAAAAATGTTGTACTTTTGAAATAAATTATAAAATGATATCAATCAGCTGTTCTTTGAATGTATTAGTTAGTTGGCATTTAGTTACAGCTTTACCTATAATTAAGTGTAAACTTTTTATGCTGCAAGTAATCATCTGTGAATAGCTTAAATAGGTACTTAAAAAAGTTTACACTTGGTAATGATTTATGAATATGCGCCATTATGATTAAGTAAAAATTAAGTTTTTTGATAAGTTAAATTATGTTAAGAGAATTAAAGTAAAATAAATTTATGTTAAGTTAAATATGTTAAGTTAAATATGTTAAGTTAAATTAAGTTAAGTAAAATTAATTAAGTTATGTTAAATTAAATAATGTTATGATAAGTTAAATTATGGTATGGTAAGTAATATTTATGATAGTTATTTTAAAGTTAAATTAGTAACGCGTTATTCTTTTATATTCGGGAAAAATCGCACTTCTTTTGTAGATAATTAAATGAATTGTCAGGAAATTTGAAAGTACAGTTTCCGTATAATAAAAAGCTTGAACACCAAAGTTTGAAAATTTTTACGGCTTAAAAGCTGGTTTATAAACGCTTAAGTGATCACAGTATCCAATATTGTATTAATGCTGAGAAACTGCCCATATACAAATAAACTGTCTAAGCTCACAAAAAAAACATTTTTACACCAATTACACAAAAAACTCATTATAAATACCTTTTATATTCAAAATCTCCCTTAGATCCTTAATTGAAACCACTATCTTATCTTCTCTTGGCCTTTTTCCTTTTTATTTTCCCCTTTGTATTATAATTCCTCACAATGATTAAATATTTTAATTTATTGTAATTTTTCAAATCTTTTCTCAATGAAAATTTTTCAATTAATGAAATTTTCTGAAAATTTCTAAACTAAATTTCAAAGCTATATATGTATAAAAATTTTCTTTTCTTTTTTTTTTTTTTTTTTTCTTTAAATTACAGTTCAACAGAATAATATAGAACCATGTCCTCACATTATCTTCAGCACGCGCTTCTGCTTGCATCTTCTCGAAGTCGACTATATCGTTTGTGCAATTGACGAATTTTCTCAGGGACATATTTTTAAATTGAAAAAGAGTCAGAATAATAATAAAATTGAGTCAAAAAAATTGCCCGCTAGCGATAAAATAAATTGTGTCTTAAAAATTTTGAGTCAAATATTGTATTAATTTGCCCGGTTAATTTTTCAAAAAAATTGAAGTAATGTTAACTCGGTTTTTATTTCTTTGGATGGTGACGTCACGGTTATTTTCTCTTAAAAAATGCAGCGGCAAATAATTAAAGAATAATACAACAAGCAAGAATATTCATTTCTTGTTGTATTGTATACTTGACTTACTTGTTGTTGTTGGGTCTTTTTTCTTTTGTGTCACTGCGTTTATTAAGCCTTCTTTTGTTGTTGTTGTTTTGTCTGCTAATAATGCTGTTGTTATTGCTGCTACTGCGCCAAGGAATTTGTGTCCCGTTATATTTTGTTCACTTTTAACTTTACAAATTTTGCCTTTTACATACAATTTGGATTTAATTAATTTTTTAATAAAAAACTTTATGTTTTGGTTTGAAAAGACTGACCCCCGTATTTATAAACGATTATTAAATTTAACAAACGTTTATTAAGGAGAATTTTCATACAAAATTTGATTTGTAAACCTTTATTAAATTTAAAATTTTTTTATAAATACAGGCACAAATGTTTGGGGGTTGATTTTGTGTGTGTGTTCTTTGTTGTTGTTTGTTAACAATATTTTTTAATTTCAGGGTCACACTCAAATTAACTATTTTAAATACGGAATATATAGTTTTTTTTTTATATTAGAGTCACAAAAACAAAATTTTTTTTGTAAAATTTTGTAAACTTTTTTGTAAATTTTTTGTAAAAAAAACTATCCGGTTCGTTAGGACCAAATGTTTGAGGGTCGAACTTTTGTTTTGAGTCCTCAAATTAACACGGTTCACTATATTTTTTATACAAATAAAAACACTTTGCTTTTTGTATTTGTTGTATTAAATATTGGTGTTTTATTTAATATTAGTGTTTTAATTCAATGTAATTTGTTTTGTTCACAGTTTTGCTTTTAATTTATGTAGGTATGTACAATATTAGTTTGTTTTTTGTTTGTTTTGTTGGGTCACAATGTTTTTTTCTGTTGCTTCACTTGTTTATTGTTATACGGTTGAAACTAGAGTGCTTTTAATGATTTTAAACATTATTTAACAAGCTAGGCTTAGTATAAGAAAAATAATGTAATGACAGAATTTAAAATTAAGTAAATAACAATTTAAGGACCGCTATGACTTTACAGGGTGCTGCGTTATATGTGAGTCATCATTAAACAGTACTCTCTTTGCTTGTTTTTGTGTTCGTTTTAATGAGGTGACCAGCTTCTGGTCGGCGAAGGAACATTAATAAATGTGTATGGGATATATGTATATGTGTTGATGAGTGATGCAACGTAGGTGGGTATGAAGGGGAATGTGGTAATCAGTAGTAGGATAAATATTTACAGGTTAGCTTAAGAGACTGATTAGGTGACCAGGAATAAATAAGTGGACTGTATTATATATGTATGTATATACTTGCATGTATGTGAACCAATGAGGATGATGACACACACATTGGGTAGAGCTTCCAAGAGGGACCACTGGGTAGAAGGTCAGATAGGGCAGGTTTCCAAAGGTTTCATAAATAAATACACTTAGCCGAGATGATTGAAATTCAAAGATTATATTTTATTTAATAAATTGTAGTTAAATATGATTGAACTTCAAAGCTTAGATTTTATTTAATAAATTGTAGTTAACTTTCACGTTTACAATAAAATTTTTGATGACCGTATTTAAATTACAAATGTTAGCTCTTTGGCCTTTGCAGAAAAAAATGAGTATTTACAAGAGTTTAAAAGGTAAGTTAACAAACGATGTATATGCTATAATGTTTGAACAGCAAGTGATTTTAAATACACTGATAACCAACCACGAAAAATGATTAAAAAAAAGATGGCTATCTACCAGGCGGTAAAAATGACAATAGTAGATGTTATCTTTATCCGCATAATAACATTAGTTTAAAATACATATGTGAGTATTGCAATTCAGTGGCTTTTAAACTATAAAGTTAATACTTAGAAAATTCATTTACCGAACCGTTATAATTTAAATTCAAGTACAATACGGTTTCATGATTAGTATACGATAATAAAAGTAAAAAAAAAATACGATTAGCCAGGATGCGTTTTAGCAACACTTTGTGCTATTTTAAACACATGGTGTCAATAAAATGTTTTTAGAATCTCAAATTGCAAAGACACAGAAGGAGATAATGGATCAATTAAACAAAAATATAATAATGAAATTCATCAAATAATAGAGAAAGTTAAAAAAGATTTTGAAAGAAGAATCAAAATCTTAAATCAGAAACTATATAACAGGCTTGATATTTAAAATAAAGAACAGGAGATTGCAATATTCCCTTAAGTAAAGAGGGTTAAATAATAATGCATTCTAGAAGAAGAGATTTAGTATATGAACTTCATAAACCAGCTCGAAAAAATTTCATACGTCGAAGAGAAGTGATGAAAGGCATAGATGATCTCTGGCAAGCTGATTTAGTTGAAATGGGAAACTATTCTACATTTAATAAAAAATATCGTTATTTATTAACTATCATTGATACTTTTTCAAAGTTTGAATGGTGCGTTGCACTTAAAACAAAAACAGCAACTGAAGTATTTTAAGCAATGGAAATTATTTTAAAATTAGGTCGAGTTCCCAAAAACTTACAGACTGATGATGGTAAAGAATTTTTCAATAAACAATTTAAAACCCTCATGGACAACCACAATATCAATCACTACTCAACATTTAGTATAATGAAAGCCTCAATAATAGAACGATTTAATCGAACTCTAAAAGGAATGATGTGGAAAGAATTTAGTTTTAATGGTTCATATTATTGGCTTGATATTTACAAAGATCTAATAAAAAAAATATAATAGAAAAGTTCATCGCACCATTAAAATGGCACCAATTGACGTCAATTCTAGAAACGAAATTAAGTTATTGAAAACCGTGTACAATCATTTAAAAATATACAAAACATCAAAATTGAATGTCGGAGATAATGTACGAATAAGCAAATATAAACACATTTTTGAAAAAGGTTATACTCCCAATTGGACAACAGAAATTTTTAAAATTAAAAAAGAAAAAGTAACCTATCCCGCAACATACGTATTAGAAGACTATCAAGAAAATCCAACCAAAGGTGGTTTCTATGATGATGAACTGACAAAAACTCGATTTCCGAATACATACCTTGTTGAAAAAAATTCTTAAAACTAAAGGAGAAATGGTCTATATAAAATGGTTAGGATTTTCTAATCAACATAATTTTTGGATTAATAGAAATGATATATTATAGTTTGTAAGAGTAGATATAATAATAGTATGTAAGAGTTATGCCCAATTTTCAGGATAGTAATTAAATCTAAATTAAGTTAATTTTCATAAAAACTTAAATCGTATTTAAATACAGATTGATTTTTTGAGTTTTATTTTAAAAGTCGTATTTAAATAAGACAAAAGTATGGTAGCACTACTAAATACAAAAAAATATCATAAAAAAGTATAATTATTTACAATGTGGTCTCAAAAAACAGCTGATTGTTATTGCTTTGCCTCTTGTTGTTGTATTGTCATGATATTGTGGCCACCTTGCTAAAATATTACAATAGAAACTTAATTTGAAATTAAGTGTACCACATCGGTAAACTAAGTTTGATTTAAGTATTTAGTGAAGAAGAGAAATTTGTATTTAAAACGATTTTAAACATAAATGTGTTTTAATATCAATTCTGAAAATTGGCCATTAATGTCTTGTAATTAAATAAATATTTTATTACCTAATAAAGACTATTACTCAGATCTTCTAGTTAATATTTTCAAAGTAAATCTTTTACGCATTGAGAGTAACATAGCTGTCAAAACATACATGAATAACTCCCAAGCACATACTTTGCATGAATTTACCATTAATGTCCCACCTGGCTATAAAATAGATGAGATCCCTAGGAATCTCATTTATTTACCGGTCAACTGTCGAGAGATAAGCTCCCTTACTCTACGAGTAGTTGATCAAAACGGTGATTTACTTAATTTCCGAGGAGAGGCAATTACAATTCGAATACATTTAAGACCAACAAAATAATGATAATTTACAAGAAGAATACGCCTCAAAACAAAATCTCACATTCTTCTTCTAACAAAATATTGAAAAATAAATTAAATTCAAAGAGTTCATTAAAACATATAAACTTAACGCAATTAAATAAAGAATTTTTAAAATCATTAAATTTAAAATTGAAGAAATCATGAGTTCAATAAAAGATGTTCTGGATAAACCCTTGTCCGATGAAAATATTATTAAAAAGGCCTACCATACGTATACCCCATACTTACAATCTTACAATAATAACGATGAAATTCGTATTACAATACAAAATCAAGACTTGTATGTTTTGCCGTCGGAAAGTTTTATATATGTAGAAGGATTTGTTAAAGATGATAGCATTACAAAACTAGTATCTTCTGCAGCCAACTTCAAATTACAAAATAATTTCGTTGCACATCTATTTGATGAAATTCGTTACGAAGTAAATGGTGTTGAAATTGATCAAACGAGGCATTTAAGAACATCTAGTACAATTAAAAATTTGGTTTCATTGTCACCAATAGATAGTAATAGAATGAAGATATCGATCTCGTAAATGGATATTTTAATTTTTATGTACCACTTAAATTGTTTTTGGATTCGCTGAAGACTATAACAAAATATTATTGAATGCAAAACATTGATTCTATTACGTAGTAAAAATTATGAAAATCTTGTATATTCAACTTTTTCCACCGAAAAGGCTAAATTAACAATTTCCAGTATATTGTGGAGAATTCCTCATGTACAACTATCTGATTTTAGTAAATTAAATATGATAAAAATAATAAACAGTGGTACGTCAATACCAATTGCATTAAGAAGTTGAGATTGTCATATAAATCCACAACTAAATATGACAACTAATCATGTGTGGAATGTTAAGCTAGCAGCGAATAGAGAACGTCCTCGTTTTGTTTTGATTGCATTCCAACATGAAAAAAAATTTATCCACTGCGATTTGACTTATTTAAAAGTACATTAAATTCAGAGTCTTATCCATATGATGACCTTAACATAAAGTTTAAGAATGAACGCTATGCAATTCTATATGATATCTATCTATGGTTTCAAGAAAACTACTATATGCGAGACTCCTAGCCGCTTCTCACATCTCAAGAGTTTAAAAATAATTCTCCAATAATAATAGTAGATGTTAGTTATCAAAACGAATTTATTGTCATAAATTGTCATAAAAATTGAATTTGAAACAGCTACTAATGTTCCAGCAGACACATCAGCTTATTGTATTCTCATTCACGATCGAATCATTGAATATGTACCATTAAAGGGACAAGTTCGGAAAATTGTATAAATTTTAAATCATAAATATGTTTTGCAAACATGTTTTCATTGATTTTCAAGGTTTTAAATTAAAATCAAACAAATTTATCGTTAAAGAAGTTGCAATTGTTTTCAATTCAAAGAAATAAATCAATTTCATTATAAAACCACCTTTTGATTTCAATTGCTCATCACAAAAGGAGCAAAAAGAAGCATATTGGTTAATAAAATATTTTCATCATCTTAACTGGAATACTGGAGTAGTATCATTTTAGAGTGTTTGCAAATTTTTAAAAGATAATTTAAAAAATTTTTAAATATATGTAAAAGGAACAGAAAAGAGCCAATGGTTGGAAAAAATGCTGCAGCACAAAGATTTTAATATAGAGGATTTTGGATGTATAAACTTAAAGGTACTTAATAAGAAGTATCCAGAAAACATAAATTGCAGTTATCACAAATATGGAGTTTGCGCTTTAAAAAATGCTATTTTACTTGAAAGAGAAAATCTACTTGGAAATAAGAACATTTAATTTTTTAATTTTTAATTCTTATATTATAACTTTATTGATATTTTTTTTCTTTAAATTTAATTAATATTATTGACTTAAATATAGTTAAGTTAAGTTTTAAGAAAACATGCAATATAGTAATTTATTTTAACGTTTATTTTATTAGAATAAATGTACTTATTTGTAATCTTATATGTAAAAAAATAAGAAATAAATAAAAACATTTATTTTAATAAGTATAAAAACAAAGCCTTTTATTTATAAATTTAATTTATCGACCATTGTCATCTCATAAGTAATAAACAAGCAAAATTATTCTTAATCAATTTCCATATCGGTGTCAATTCTATCTCTAAAGTGACCCCAATCTCTAGAATTCACTCTATCTTCCATAATATTTCTTTTATCATCTGTATGATTAGATACAGCTTTATGCAATTTTTGTGTATACAACTGATTAAAACAGTAATTAAAATAAAACCAACCAAATTGTTTAACATTAAACAGCTGTTTCTTACCCGGGGTCTCCACCTAACATAAAATGACTAACTTTAACACTAACTGCAAGTTAGTGTTAAGTGGAGACTGCTCCAGTTAAAGTTTTAACTTGATTGTTATAACATTTCTTTTGAAAGTTCTTTTATAACATAAATTGACGTTTACGTTTGACAGTAAGCTATTTTGTAGTTGTTTTTCGACATCTTTATTTAATTTGTTAAAAGGGTTGTAAACTACACATAATAAACTTTGCTTTTTGTGAAAAATATAATACAAACAAACATTTAAGTATAAAATAACTTTAATTATTTTTCACAAACACACGGTAGCTACATACTTGACGCGTCAACGAACTGAAAATAATGAAAAGTTTTAACTCTAACTTCACTACGTGTACGCCACCATAAACATATAACCATTTTAACAGCAAGTCTTAACTTTATGTTTTAACTGAATTTCAAGTTAGGTGGAGACTAGGTGTTACAATTTGGTAAACGTTTGGCAGCTGGTTAAAAAGAGTTTAGCAAATCGTTAGCCATAGTTTGGTAAGAGTATTATAAATAAACTTTGTGCTTACTTCATGCCAAATTTCCATTATAAATACGGCTGTAAATCTATATATATATCTATAAAATTGTAACGTTACTGACTGACTGACTGACTGATTCATCATCGCACAGCCTAAACGCCTGAAGCTAAACACTTGAAATTTGGACCAGAGATTGGTCACACCCCAAATCGATCCACTAAAACGGGATTTTTGGAAATTCGAATGCTTAGGGGGTAAAAAAGGGTGAAAACGGGAAAATTCGGTAATCTTATATCTCCAAAACTAAAAGAGATACAAAAAAAATGTAATACTTATCGGTGTTCTTTAAAAAAATTAGCGGACAGGTGTCTGGTACTTTTTTGAAATTCGGCCCTTTTAGGGAGTAAACGGGTAAAACCTGAATTTTGGTACTTTTTTGACACCCCATCTATCTTTTGATCCAATAAACATAGAAACAAAGTTTATACCACATTCGAAACTTATCAAAAAAATACGAATATGAATTTGGTACTTTTTCGAAATTCGAACATTAAAGGGCTGAAAATTGTAACTATTTTTGGTACTTTTTTTTACAAAACATTTTTCTACATTCATTGAGATATTCGTACCAAATTATGGGCTCCCACTACAATATGTACTGAAATTTTTGAAATTTGAATGGGGGGAACAAATAGTACCAAAAAAAGGAAACACGGGAAATTTGATATTTTTCATTAGCTTTTTGGTTCTACAACTGGTATTTTTTTAATTATCGTTAATATTGGACCCAAAAACATAAGATTCAACATGCAATGTCCTGAGGGGATAAGAATCTATTGCGGAACATTTTGGTACTTTTTTGTTCTATAACTGGTACTTTTTGAATTTCCGTTAATATTGGACCTAGAAACATAAAATTTAAAATGAAATGTCCTGAGTGAACGAGAATCTGTAAGAGGGATATTTTTGGTACTTTTTTATTTTTTGACTGGTACTTTTTGAATTTCAGTTGGTATTGGACCTTGAGAGATAAAATTAAACATGCAAGGTGCTAAGTGAACAAGAATCTGTAAGAGGGCTTTTTGGTACTTTTTTGGTCTTTAACTGGTACTTTTTGAATTTCCGTCATTATTGGACCTAGAAACATTAAATTCAACATGTAATGTGCTGAGTGGATAAGAATCTATGATGGAACTTTTTGGTACTTTTTTGTTCTTCAACTGGTACTTTTTGAATTTCCGTTAGTATTGCACCTAGGATGAAAATCTATAAGAGTGAACTTTTTGTTACTTTTTTATTCTTTGACTGGTACTTTCTAAATTTCCGTTGTTATTAGACCTAGAAAGATAAAATTAAACATGCAAGGTCCTGAGTGAATGAGAATCTGTAAAATCGCTTTTGGTACTTTTTTGTTCTTTAACTGGTACTTTTTGAATTTCCGTTATTATTGGAACTAGAAACATAAAATTTAATATGCAATGTAATGAGTGGATAGGAATCAATAAGAGGGAAGTTTTTGGTACTTTTTTTTTTTGTTTTAGCTGGTGCTTTTTTAATTTCCGTTAGTACTAGACCTAGAAACATAAAATTAAACAAGCAAGGTCCTGAGAGAATGAGAATCTGTAAGAGGACTTTTTGGTAATTTTTTGTTCATTACCTGGTACTTTTTGAATTTCCGTTAGTATCGGACCTAGAAACATGAAATTAAACATGCAAGGTCTTGAGTGAAAGACAATCTGTTAGAGGGATCTTTTTGGTACTTTTTCGTTTTTTAACTGGTACTTTTTTTAAACTTCCGCTAATATTGGTCTTATGAACATAAAATTAAACCTGCAAGGTCCTGAGTAAATGAGAATCTCTAAAAGCGCTTATTGGTACTTTTTAGTTCTTAAACTGGTACTTTTTGAATATCCTGTACTATTGGACTTAGAAACATACAATTCAAGATGCAATGCCCTGAGTGGATAAGAATCTTTGATGGAACTTTTTGGTACTTTTTTGTTCTTCAACTGGTACTTTTTGAATTTCCGTTAGTATTGCACCTAGAATGAAAATCTATAAGAGTGAACTTTTTGTTAAGTTTTTATTCTTTCACTGGTACTTTCTAAATTTCCGTTGTTATTAGACCTAGAAAGATAAAATTAAACATGCAAGGTCCTGAGTGAATGAGAATCTGTAAAATCACTTTTTGGTACTTTTTTGTTCTTTAACTGGTACTTTTTGAATTTCCGTTATTATTGGAATTAGAAACATAAAATTTAATATGCAATGTAATGAGTGGATAGGAATCTATAAGAGGGAAGTTTTTGGTACTTTTTTGTTCTTTAGGTGGTGCTTTTATAATTTCCATGAATATTGGACCCAGAAACATAAAATTAAACATGCAAGGTCCTGAGTGGATAAGAACCTGTAAGAGGGCTTTAAGGTACTTTTTTGTTCATTAGTTGGTACTTTTTGAATTTCCGTTAGTATTGGACCTAGAAACATAAAATTCAACATGCAAGGTCGTGTGGTCCTTTTTTACAAAATATTTTTCCCCATTCATTGACATATTCGTACTAAATTATTGACTCCAACTACAATATTGAAATTTTTTATACTTTAATGGGGGAAAAATAGTACTACAAAGGGGAAATACGGAAAATTTGATATTTTTCTTTTGCTTTTTGGTTCTACAACTGGTATTTTTGGTATAATTTCCGTCCAATACTGGGACCTAGAAACATAAAATTAAACATGCAATGTCCTGAGTGGTTGAGAATCTATAGGAGGGAAATTTTTGGTACTTTTTTAGTCATTAACTGGTACTTTTTGAATTTTCGTTAGTATTGGACCTAGAAAGATAAAATTAAACATGCAAGGTTCTAAGTGAATGAGAATCTGCAAGAGGGTTTTTGGAACTATTTTGTTCTTTAACTGGCACCTTTTCAATTGCCGTATTTGTTGGACCTAGAAACATAAAATTAAACATGCAAGTTCCTGAGTGAATGAAATTTTGTAAAAAGGATATTTTGGTTCTTTTTCGTTCTCTAACTGGTAATTGTTTTAAATAAACTGGTACTTTTATTTAATCTATATATATAAAATTGTAACGTTACTGACTGACTGACTGACTGACTGACAGACTGACTGACTGACTGATTAATCATCGCACAGCCTAAACGCCGGAAGCTAAACACTTGAAATTTGGACCAGAGATTGATCACACCCCAAATCGATCCACTAAGACGGGATTTTTGGAAATTCGAATGCTAAGGGGGTAAAAAAGGGTAAAAACGGGAAAAATCGGTAATCTTATATCTCCAAAACTAAAAGAGATACAAAAAAAAGTAATACTTATCGGTGTTCTTAAAAAAAATTAGCGGACAGGTGTCTGGTACTTTTTTGAAATTCGGCCCTTTTAGGGAGTAAACGGGTAAAACCTGAATTTTGGTACTTTTTTGACACCCCTTCTATCTTTTGATCCAATAAACATAGAAACAAAGTTTATACCACATTCGAAACTTATCAAAAAAATACGAATATAAATTTGGTACTTTTTCGAAATTCGAATATTTAAGGGGTAAAAATCGTAACTATTTTTGGTACTTTTTTTTACAAAACATTTTTTTTCATTCATTGAGATATTCGTACCAAGTTATGGGCTCACACTACAATACTGAAATTTTTTAAACTTTAGTGGGGGAAACAAATAGTACCAAAAAAAGGAAATACGGGAAATTTGATATTTTTCTTTATCTTTTTGGTTCTACAACTGGTATTTTTTTAATTATCGTTAATATTGGACCCAAAAACATAAGATTCAACATGCAATGTCCTGAGGGGATAAGAATCTATTGCGGAACTTTTTGGTACTTTTTTTGTTCTATAACTGGTACTTTTTGAATTTCCGTTAATATTGGACCTAGAAACATAAAATTTAAAATGTAATGTCCTGAGTGAACGAGAATCTGTAAGAGTGATCTTTTTGGTACTTTTTTATTTTTTGACTGGTACTTTTTGAATTTCAGTTGGTATTGGACCTAGAGAGATAAAATTAAACATGCAAGGTCCTGAGTGAATAAGAATCTGTAAGAGGGCTTTGTGGTACTTTTTTGTTCCTTAACTGGTACTTTTTGAATTTCCGTCATTATTGGACCTAGAAACATTAAATTCAACATGTAATGTGCTGAGTGGATAAGAATCTATGATGGAACTTTTTGGTACTTTTTTGTTCTTCAACTGGTACTTTTTGAATTTCCGTTAGTATTGCACCTTGGATGAAAATCTATAAGAGTGAACTTTTTGTTACTTTTTTATTCTTTGACTGGTACTTTCTAAATTTCCGTTGTTATTAGACCTAGAAAGATAAAATTAAACATGCAAGGTCCTGAGTGAATGAGAATCTGTAAAATCGCTTTTTGGTACTTTTTTGTTCTTTAACTGGTACTTTTTGAATTTCCGTTATTATTGGAACTAGAAAGATAAAATTTAATATGCAATGTAATGAGTGGATAGGAATCTATAAAAGGGAAGTTTTTGGTACTTTTTTGTTCTTTAGCTGGTGCTTTTTTAATTTCCGTTAATATTGGACCCAGAAACATAAAATTAAACATGCAAGGTCCTGAGTGGATAAGAACCTGTAAGAGAGCTTTAAGGTACTTTTATGTTCATTAGTTGGTACTTTTTGAATTTCCGTTAGTATTGGACCTAGAAACATAAAATTCAACATGCAAGGTCATGTGGTCCTTTTTTACAAAATATTTTTCTCCATTCATTGACATATTCGTACTTAATTATTGACTCCCACTGCAATACTGAAATTTTTTATACTTTAATGGGGGAAAAATAGTACTAAAATGGGGAAATACGGGAAATTTGATATTTTTTTTAGCTTTTTGGTTCTACAACTGGTATTTTTTGTATAGTTCCCGTCCAATGTCCTGAGTGGTTAAGAATCTATAAGAGGGAAGTTTTTTGTACTTTTTTGTTCATTAACTGGTACTTTTTGAGTTTCCGTTATTATTGGACCTAGAAATATAAAATTCAATATGTGTAATGAGTGGATAGGAATCTAAAAGAGGGAAGTTTTTGGTACTTTTTTGTTCTTTGGCTGGTACTTTTTTAATTTCCGTTAAAATTGGACCTAGAAACATAAAATTAAACATGCAAGGTACTGAGTGAATGAGAATCTGTAAGAGGGATTTTTGGTACTTTTTGTTCATTAACTGGTACTTTTTGAATTTCCGTTGGTATTGGACCTAGAAACATAGTATTAAACATAAAAGGTCCGGAGAGAATTTGAATCTGTAAGAGGGCTTTTTGGAATTTGTTGTTCTTTAACCGGTAATTTTTGAATTGCCGTTAATATTGCACCTAGAATCATAAAGTTCAACATGCAATGTCCTGAGTGGATAAGAATCTATAAGAGGGAACTTTTTGGTACTTTTTTTTATTTATTTACTGGTACTTTTTAAATTTCCGTTAGTATTGGACTTAGAAAGATAAAATTAAACATGCAAGGTCCTGAGTGAATGAGAATCTGTAAAATAGGCTTTTTAGTACTTTGTTGTTCTTTAACTGGTACTTTTTGAATATCCGTTTTTATTGGACTTAGAAACATAAAATTAAACATGCAAGATCCTGAGTGAATAAGAATCTGTAAGAGGGCTTTGTGGTACTGTTTTTTGTTCATTAACTGGAATTTTTGGAATTTACGTTAATATTGAACCTAGAATAATTAAATTCAACATGCAATGTTTTGAGTGATTGAGAATCTATAGGAGGGACATTTTTGGTACTTTTTTATTTACTAACTGGTACTTTTTGAATTTTCGTTAGTATTGGAAATAGAAAGAAAAAAATTAAACATGCAAGGTTCTGAGTGAATGAGAATCTGCAAGAGGGTTTTTGGAACTATTTTGTTCTTTAACTGGTACCTTTTCAATTTCCGTATTTGTTGGACCTAGAAACATAAAATTAAACATGCATGTTCCTGAGTGAATGAAAATCTGTTAAAAATATATTTTGGGTCTTTTTCGTTCTCTAACTGGAAATTGTTTTAAATAAACTGGTACTTTTATTTAATTTAATATTAATTTTTGTGCATTAAATAAAAAAAAGCTAATAGCTGTCAGGTACTTTTACGAAATTCGGCCCTTTTAGGTAGCAAACGGGTAAAACCTGTATTTTGGGTCTTTTTTCCACCATCTAGCTTTTAAATCAATACACATAGAAATAAAAATTATATAACATTTGTAACTTATCTAAACAATACAAATGTATATTTGGTACTTTATGGAAATTCGAACGTTTAAGGGGTCAAATTTGTACCAACATATGTTTGTTACTTTTAACAACAGATTTTTTCTCCGTCTATTTATCTATCATCGCAGAGCCTAAACGTCTGAAGCTAAAAGGTTGACATTTGGACCGGAGGCTCTCCTCTTGCCCAATTGATCCTGCTAACCTCATACCTCCTAAGATATGTTTGTTACTTTTTTCAAAATATTTTTTTCCATATATTTATCTTTCATCGCAGATCCTAAACGTCTAAAGCTAAAAGTTTGACATTAGGACCGGGGTCTGTCCTCTCGCTAAATCGATCTTGCTAGCCTCATACCTCCTAAGCTAAAGGAAAACATTAACATTTATTGTTGTTCATTAGAAAAATTCGCTAACCTCATATCTCCTAAACTAAAAGCGATTCAAAATTAAAAAAATTAACAGACTGGTGTTTGGTACTTTTTTGAAGTATGGTCTTTTTGTGGAGTAAAAGGGTAAATACAAATTATATCACATTCGTACCTTATCTTAAAAAATACAAAACAGATTTGGATTTTTTTTTTATTCAAATGTTTAAGGTGTGAAAATCATTCCAAATTTTGTTATTTTTTCACAAAATTTTTCTTCATCTATCTATCTATCTATCTATCTATCTATCTATTATCTATCTATCTATCTATCTATCTATCTATCTATCTATCTATCTATCTATCTATCTATCTATCTATCTATCTATCTATCTATCTATCTATCTATCTATCTATCTATCTATCTATCTATCTATCTATCTATCTATCTATCTATCTATCTATCTATCTATATATATAAAATTGTAACGTTACTGAATGACTGACTCACTAATTCATCATCGCACAGCCTAAACTCCTGTAGCTAAAAACTTGACTTTTGGAGCAGAGATAGGTGACTCCCCAAATCGATCCACTAAGACGGGATTTTTGGAAATTCGAATGTTTAGGGGTAAAAAAGGGTAAAAACGTAATACTTATCGTTGTTCTTTAGAAAAATAAGCGGACAGGTGTCTGGTACTTTTTTAAAATTTGATCCTATTAGGAAGCAAACGGGTAAAACCTTAATTTTGGTACTTTTTTGGCACCCCAACTTTCTTTTGAACCAATCAACATAGGAACAAAGTTTATACAACATTCGAAACTTATCAAAAAAATACGAATATGAATTTGGTACTTTTTCGAATTTCGAACATTTAAAGGGTCAAAATCGTAACTATTTTTGGTACTTTTTTTATACAAAACATTTTTCTCCATTCATTGACATATTCGTACTTAATTATGAGCTCTCACTACAATACTGAAATTTTTGATAACTAAATGGGGGGAAAAAATAGTACCAAAAAGGGAAGATACGGGAAATTTATGTTTTTCTTTAGCTTTTTGTATCTGTAACTGGTATTTTTTTATTGTAGTTAATATTGGACCTTAAAACATAAGATCCAACATGCAATGCCCTGAGTGGATAAGAATTTATAAGAGGGAACTCTTTGGTACTTTTTTATTCTTTGATTGGTACTTTTTTAATTGCCGTTAATATTGGACCCAGAAACATAAAATTAAACATGCAAGGTCCTGAGTGGATAAGAACCTGAAAGAGGACTTTTAGGTACTTTTTTGTTCATTAATCGGTACTTTTTGAATTTCCGTTAGCATTGGACCTAGAAACATAAAATTCAACATGCAAGGTCATGTGGTCGTTTTTTACAAAATATTTGTCTCCATTCATTGGCATATTCGTACTTAATTATGGGCTCCCACCACAACACTGAAATGTTTCATACATAAATGGGGTGAAACAAGTATCAAAACGGATAATACGGGAAATTAACTTACTTTCATTTGCTTTTGTGTTATACGAGTGGTACTTTTTGAATTTTCTATAATATTGAACTTAGAAACACAAAATAATAGGTGCAGAGTCCTGTGTAAATATCAATCTATGAGATAAAAATGTTGGAAATTCTTTGGCATATAAATATTTTCATGAAAGAAAAAGCCCGATTAAAAAGTAGCGGGTTAAATGCTTGAATTTAAACAAGTTTAAGCCTAGAAAAGTAAATTTTGGCATAAAAATATGTCCACGAATAAAAGGAGACGCTAACGAAGTAGCGGGTTAAATGCTAGTCAAAGAATAAAAAAGTACCAAAGAGTTCCCTCTTATAAATTCTTATCCACTCAGGGCATTGCATGTTGGATCTTATGTTTTAAGGTCCAATATTCACTTCAATAAAAAAATACCAGTTGCAGAAACAAAAAGCTAAAGAAAAACATAAATTTCCCGTATCTTCCCTTTTTGGTACTATTTTTTCCCCCCATTTAGTTATCAAAAATTTCAGTATTGTAGTGAGAGCTCATAATTAAGTACGAATATGTCAATGAATGGAGAAAAATGTTTTGTATAAAAAAAGTACCAAAAATAGTTACGATTTTGACCCTTTAAATGTTCGAAATTCGAAAAAGTACCAAATTCATATTCGTATTTTTTTGATAAGTTTCGAATGTTGTATAAACTTTGTTCCTATGTTGATTGGTTCAAAAGAAAGTTGGGGTGCCAAAAAAGTACCAAAATTAAGGTTTTACCCGTTTGCTTCCTAATAGGATCAAATTTTAAAAAAGTACCAGACACCTGTCCGCTTATTTTTCTAAAGAACAACGATAAGTATTACGTTTTTACCCTTTTTTACCCCTAAACATTCGAATTTCCAAAAATCCCGTCTTAGTGGATCGATTTGGGGAGTCACCTATCTCTGCTCCAAAAGTCAAGTTTTTAGCTACAGGAGTTTAGGCTGTGCGATGATGAATTAGTGAGTCAGTCATTCAGTAACGTTACAATTTTATATATATAGATAGATAGATAGATAGATAGATAGATAGATAGATGAAGAAAAATTTTGTGAAAAAATAACAAAATTTGGAACGATTTTCACACCTTAAACATTTGAATAAAAAAAAAATCCAAATCTGTTTTGTATTTTTTAAGATAAGGTACGAATGTGATATAATTTGTATTTACCCTTTTACTCCACAAAAAGACCATACTTCAAAAAAGTACCAAACACCAGTCTGTTAATTTTTTTAATTTTGAATCTCTTTTAGTTTAGGAGATATGAGGTTAGCGAATTTTTCTAATGAACAACAATAAATGTTAATGTTTTCCTTTAGCTTAGGAGGTATGAGGCTAGCAGGATCGATTTAGCGAGAGGACAGACCCCGGTCCTAATGTCAAACTTTTAGCTTTAGACGTTTAGGATCTGCGATGAAAGATAAATATATGGAAAAAAATATTTTGAAAAAAGTAACAAACATATCTTAGGAGGTATGAGGTTAGCAGGATCAATTGGGCGAGAGGAGAGCCTCCGGTCCAAATGTCAACCTTTTAGCTTCAGACGTTTAGGCTCTGCGATGATAGATAAATAGATGGAGAAAAAATCTGTTGTTAAAAGTAACAAACATATGTTGGCACAAATTTGACCCCTTAAACGTTCGAATTTCCATAAAGTACCAAATATACATTTGTATTGTTTAGATAAGTTACAAATGTTATATAATTTTTATTTCTATGTGTATTGATTTAAAAGCTAGATGGTGGAAAAAAGACCCAAAATACAGGTTTTACCCGTTTGCTACCTAAAAGGGCCGAATTTCGTAAAAGTACCAGACAGCTATTAGCTTTTTTTTATTTAATGCACAAAAATTAATATTAAATTAAATAAAAGTACCAGTTTATTTAAAACAATTTCCAGTTAGAGAACGAAAAAGAACCAAAATATATTTTTAACATATTTTCATTCACTCAGGAACATGCATGTTTAATTTTATGTTTCTAGGTCCAACAAATACGGAAATTGAAAACGTACCAGTTAAAGAACAAAATAGTTCCAAAAACCCTCTTGCAGATTCTCATTCACTCAGAACCTTGCATGTTTAATTTTTTTCTTTCTATTTCCAATACTAACGAAAATTCAAAAAGTACCAGTTAGTAAATAAAAAAGTACCAAAAATGTCCCTCCTATAGATTCTCAACCACTCAGGACATTGCATGTTGAATTTAATTATTCTAGGTTCAATATTAACGTAAATTCCAAAAATTCCAGTTAATGAACAAAAAACAGTACCACAAAGCCCTCTTACAGATTCTTATTCACTCAGGATCTTGCATGTTTAATTTTATGTTTCTAAGTCCAATAAAAACGGATATTCAAAAAGTACCAGTTAAAGAACAACAAAGTACTAAAAAGCCTATTTTACAGATTCTCATTCACTCAGGACCTTGCATGTTTAATTTTATCTTTCTAAGTCCAATACTAACGGAAATTTAAAAAGTACCAGTAAATAAATAAAAAAAAGTACCAAAAAGTTCCCTCTTATAGATTCTTATCCACTCAGGACATTGCATGTTGAACTTTATGATTCTAGGTGCAATATTAACGGCAATTCAAAAATTACCGGTTAAAGAACAACAAATTCCAAAAAGCCCTCTTACAGATTTAAATTCTCTCCGGACCTTTTATGTTTAATACTATGTTTCTAGGTCCAATACCAACGGAAATTCAAAAAGTACCAGTTAATGAACAAAAAAGTACCAAAAATCCCTCTTACAGATTCTCATTCACTCAGTACCTTGCATGTTTAATTTTATGTTTCTAGGTCCAATATTAACGGAAATTAAAAAAGTACCAGCCAAAGAACAAAAAAGTACCAAAAACTTGCCTCTTTTAGATTCCTATCCACTCATTACACATATTGAATTTTATATTTCTAGGTCCAATAATAACGGAAACTCAAAAAGTACCAGTTAATGAACAAAAAAGTACAAAAAACTTCCCTCTTATAGATTCTTAACCACTCAGGACATTGGACGGGAACTATACCAAAAATACCAGTTGTAGAACCAAAAAGCTAAAAAAAAATATCAAATTTCCCGTATTTCCCCATTTTAGTACTATTTTTCCCCCATTAAAGTATAAAAAATTTCAGTATTGCAGTGGGAGTCAATAATTAAGTACGAATATGTCAATGAATGGAGAAAAATATTTTGTAAAAAAGGACCACATGACCTTGCATGTTGAATTTTATGTTTCTAGGTCCAATACTAACGGAAATTCAAAAAGTACCAACTAATGAACATAAAAGTACCTTAAAGCTCTCTTACAGGTTCTTATCCACTCAGGACCTTGCATGTTTAATTTTATGTTTCTGGGTCCAATATTAACGGAAATTAAAAAAGCACCAGCTAAAGAACAAAAAAGTACCAAAAACTTCCCTTTTATAGATTCCTATCCACTCATTACATTGCATATTAAATTTTATCTTTCTAGTTCCAATAATAACGGAAATTCAAAAAGTACCAGTTAAAGAACAAAAAAGTACCAAAAAGCGATTTTACAGATTCTCATTCACTCAGGACCTTGCATGTTTAATTTTATCTTTCTAGGTCTAATAACAACGGAAATTTAGAAAGTACCAGTCAAAGAATAAAAAAGTAACAAAAAGTTCACTCTTATAGATTTTCATCCTAGGTGCAATACTAACGGAAATTCAAAAAGTACCAGTTGAAGAACAAAAAAGTACCAAAAAGTTCCATCATAGATTCTTATCCACTCAGCACATTACATGTTGAATTTAATGTTTCTAGGTCCAATACTGACGGAAATTCAAAAAATACCAGTTAAGGAACAAAAAAGTACCACAAAGCCCTCTTACAGATTCTTATTCACTCAGGACCTTGCATGTTTAATTTTATCTCTCTAGGTCCAATACCAACTGAAATTCAAAAAGTACCAGTCAAAAAATAAAAAAGTACCAAAAAGATCACTCTTACAGATTCTCGTTCACTCAGGACATTACATTTTAAATATTATGTTTCTAGGTCCAATATTAACGGAAATTCAAAAAGTACCAGTTATAGAACAAAAAAAGTACCAAAAAGTTCCGCAATAGATTCTTATCCCCTCAGGACATTGCATGTTGAATCTTATGTTTTTGGGTCCAATATTAACGATAATTAAAAAAATACCAGTTGTAGAACCAAAAAGCTAAAGAAAAATATCAAATTTCCCGTATTTCCTTTTTTTGGTACTATTTGTTTCCCCCATTAAAGTTTCAAAAATTTCAGTATTGTAGTGTGAGCCCATAATTTGGTACGAATATCTCAATGAATGTAAAAAAATGTTTTGTAAAAAAAAGTACCAAAAATAGTTACGATTTTTACCCCTTAAATATTCGAATTTCGAAAAAGTACCAAATTTATATTCGTATTTTTTTGATAAGTTTCGAATGTGGTATAAACTTTGTTTCTATGTTTATTGGATCAAAAGATAGAAGGGGTGTCAAAAAAGTACCAAAATTCAGGTTTTACCCGTTTACTCCCTAAAAGGGCCGAATTTCAAAAAAGTACCAGACACCTGTCCGCTAATTTTTTTTAAGAACACCGATAAGTATTACTTTTTTTTTGTATCTCTTTTAGTTTTGGAGATATAAGATTACCGAATTTTCCCGTTTTTACCCTTTTTTACCCCCTTAGCATTCGAATTTCCAAAAATCCCGTCTTAGTGGATCGATTTGGGGTGTGATCAATCTCTGGTCCAAATTTCAAGTGTTTAGCTTCCGGCGTTTAGGCTGTGCGATGATGAATCAGTCAGTCAGTCAGTCAGTCAGTCAGTCAGTCAGTAACGTTACAATTTTATATATATAGATTAAATAAAAGTACCAGTTATTTAAAACAATTACCAGTTAGAGAACGAAAAAGAACCAAAATATACTTTTTACAAAATTTCATTCACTCAGGAACTTGCATGTTTAATTTTATGTTTCTAGGTCCAACAAATACGGCAATTGAAAAGGTGCCAGTTAAAGAACAAAATAGTTCCAAAAAGCCTCTTGCAGATTCTCATTCACTTAGAACCTTGCATGTTTAATTTTATCTTTCTAGGTCCAATACTAACGAAAATTCAAAAAGTACCAGTTAATGACTAAAAAAGTACCAAAAATTTCCCTCCTATAGATTCTCAACCACTCAGGACATTGCATGTTGAATTTTATTATTCTAGGTTCAATATTAACGTAAATTCAAAAAATTCCAGTTAATGAACAAAAAACAGTACCAAAAAGCCCTCTTACAGATTCTTATTCACTCAGGATCTTGCATGTTTAATTTTATGTTTCTAAGTCCAATAAAAACGGATATTCAAAAAGTACCAGTTTAAGAACAACAAAGTACTAAAAAGCCTATCTTACAGATTCTCATTCACTCAGGACCTTGCATGTTTAATTTTATCTTTCTAAGTCCAATACTAACGGAAATTTAAAAAGTACCAGTTAATGAACAAAAAAGTACCAAAAATCCCTCTTACAGATTCTCATTCACTCAGTACCTTGCATGTTTAATTTTATGTTTCTAGGTCCAATATTAACGGAAATTAAAAAAGTACCAGCCAAAGAACAAAAAGGTACCAAAACTTCCCTCTTTTAGATTCCTATCCACTCATTACACATATTGAATTTTATATTTCTAGGTTCAATAATAACGGAAATTTAAAAAGTACCAGTTAATGAACAAAAAAGTACCAAAAACTTCCCTCTTATAGATTCTTATCCACTCAGGACATTGCATCTTGAATTTTATGTTTCTAGGTCCCAGTATTGGACGGAAATTATACCAAAAATACCAGTTGTAGAACCAAAAAGCAAAAGAAAAATATCAAATTTTTTCGTATTTCCCATTTGTAGTACTATTTTTCCCCCATTAAAGTATATAAAATTTCAATATTGTAGTTGGAGTCAATAATTTAGTACGAATATGTCAATGAATGGGGAAAAATATTTTGTAAAAAAGGATCACACGACCTTGCATGTTGAATTTTATGTTTCTAGGTCCAATACTAACGGAAATTCAAAAAGTACCAACTAATGAACAAAAAAGTACCTTAAAGCCCTCTTACAGGTTCTTATCCACTCAGGACCTTGCATGTTTAATTTTATGTTTCTGGGTCCAATATTAATGGAAATTATAAAAGCACCACCTAAAGAACAAAAAAGTACCAAAAACTTCCCTCTTATAGATTCCTATCCACTCATTACATTGCATATTAAATTTTATGTTTCTAGTTCCAATAATAACGGAAATTCAAAAAGTACCAGTTAAGGAACAAAAAAGTACCAAAAAGTGATTTTACAGATTCTCATTCACTCAGGACCTTGCATGTTTAATTTTATCTTTCTAGGTCTAATAACAACGGAAATTTGGAAAGTACCAGTGAAAGAATAAAAAATTAACAAAAAGTTCACTCTTATAGATTTTCATTCTAGGTGCAATACTAACGGAAATTCAAAAAGTACCAGTTATAGAACAAAAAAGTACCAAAAAGTTCCATCAAAGATTCTTATCCACTCAGGGCATTGCATCTTGAATTGTATGTTTCTAAGTCCAATAGTAAAGGATATTCAAAAAGTACCAGTTTAAGAACTAAAAAGTACCAATAAGCGCTTTTAGAGATTCTCATTTACTCAGGACCTTGCAGGTTTAATTTTATGTTCATAAGACCAATATTAGCGGAAGTTTAAAAAAAGTACCAGTTAAAAAACGAAAAAGTACCAAAAAGATCCCTCTAACAGATTGTCTTTCACTCAAGACCTTGCATTTTTAATTTCATGTTTCTAGGTCCAATACTAACGGAAATTCAAAAAGTACCAGGTAATGAACAAAAAATTACCAAAAAGTCCTCTTACAGATTCTCATTCTCTCAGGACCTTGCTTGTTTAATTTTATGTTTCTAGGTCCAGTACTAACGGAAATTAAAAAAGCACCAGCTAAAAAACAAAAAAGTACCAAAAACTTCCCTCTTATAGATTCCTATCCACTCATTACATTGCATATTAAATTTTATGTTTCTAGTTCCAATAATAACGGAAATTCAAAAAGTACCAGTTAAAGAACAAACAAGTACCAAAAAGCGATTTTACAGATTCTCATTCACTCAGGACCTTGCATGTTTAATTTTATCTTTCTAGGTCTAATAACAACGGAAATTTAGAAAGTACCAGTCAAAGAATAAAAAAGTAACAAAAAGTTCACTCTTCTAGATTTTCATCCTAGGTGCAATACTAACGGAAATTCAAAAAGTACCAGTTGAAGAACAAAAAAGTACCAAAAAGTTCCATCATAGATTCTTATCCACTCAGCACATTACATGTTGAATTTAATGTTTCTAGGTCCAATAATGACGGAAATTCAAAAAGTACCAGTTAAAGACCAAAACAGTACCAAAAAGCCCTCTTACAGATTCTTGTTCACTTAGCACCTTGCATGTTTAATTTTATCTCTCAAGGTCCAATACCAACTGAAATTCAAAAAGTACCAGTCAAAAAATAAAAAAGTACCAAAAATATCCCTCTTACAGATTCTCGTTCACTCAGGACATTTCATTTTAAATTTTATGTTTCTAGGTCCAATATTAACGGAAATTCAAAAAGTACCAGTTATAGAACAAAAAGGTACCAAAATGTTCCGCAATAGATTCTTATCCCCTCAGGACATTGCATGTTGAATCTTATGTTTTTGGGTCCAATATTAACGATAATTAAAAAAATACCAGTTGTAGAACCAAAAAGCTAATGAAAAATATCAAATTTCCCGTGTTTCCTTTTTTTGGTACTATTTGTTCCCCCCATTCAAATTTCAAAAATTTCAGTACATATTGTAGTGGGAGCCCATAATTTGGTACGAATATCTCAATGAATGTAGAAAAATGTTTTGTAAAAAAAAAGTACCAAAAATAGTTACAATTTTCAGCCCTTAAATGTTCGAATTTCGAAAAAGTACCAAATTCATATTCGTATTTTTTTGATAAGTTTCGAATGTGGTATAAACTTTGTTTCTATGTTTATTGGATCAAAAGATAGATGGGGTGTCAAAAAAGTACCAAAATTCAGGTTTTACCCGTTTACTCCCTAAAAGGGCCGAATTTCAAAAAAGTACCAGACACCTGTCCGCTAATTTTTTTAAAGAACACCGATAAGTATTACATTTTTTTTGTATCTCTTTTAGTTTTGGAGATATAAGATTACCGAATTTTCCCGTTTTTACCCTTTTTTACCCCCTAAGCATTCGAATCTCTGGTCCAAATTTCAAGTGTTTAGCTTCAGGCGTTTAGGCTGTGCGATGATGAATCAGTCAGTCAGTCAGTCAGTCAGTCAGTAACGTTACAATTTTATAGATATATAGATTTAATTTTTAATTTTCCTGTAAATATACATTTTAATTATCTCATTTTACGTTACCCTTAAAATATGTACCTAATTAAATAATAATTTGTAAACTTTCTTTAAATGAACTGATTTTTAATTTAATTTCAATTTAATTTAATAAAATATGAAGTATATAATTTTCAGAAAACATGTTTTTTTCCTTTTTCATTCATATTCCCAATTTCACTAGCTATTTAGCTGGTTAGAAAATACCATAAAATTCATATTGCGGCTTTCACTAGTGAAATAACCCGAGAAAAGTAATGCAATGGGTAGACAATTATACCCCTCGTAGGACAACTCCATGTTAAATTCACCAGTCTAATACATGTAAAGTAGATTGGACAATAACTAGTGCTGGTTCCTAATGTATAGACAAATTGATAGTTCGGCACTAGTAACACGAACAAGCGGGGGGTGAGAGGGAACGCGTTCGAGTAATAGGTTTAGCCGTTAAATAATTGTTATCATCGATTCTTTTTTCTACGTCTGTTTCGTCAACACTCAATGTAACATAAGCATTTCATTCATAAGATTTTTTTTTATATATTACTGTTTGTTTAATTGTGCTCTTCTTTTTATTTGTTGTTTAAAAACCCCGAGAATAAAAAAAGAATAAAGAAAACAAGAAATGTTTTTGCTTAAAATGTATGTATGTATATTAGAGCGACTCAAAATGTATGGAAGCAAAATTCGTGCTCAATGTACCCTCCTAAAAATTAACCTTGGACTTTTTTAAGATACCATTTTAAATATTTCGGCTCCAGCTTTGACCTCTCGTGAGCTGGACCATTTTTAAAAAGAGTCTATTTTTGCATGTTTTGTTAATTTGAGAATCTGTTTCCTTACCAACATATACAAATTGGGTATCATAAGAAAGGGTTTTTTAAGGCGCGTCCAACTGTTTATACAATTTGTCCAAGGACGATCATCCATATCCTTTTTTTTAAGGTTTTTCTGTAAAAAAAACGGTTTATGAATTTTTTGTTCGGCGTTGCTTGTAATAAAAATGCCAAATTAACATATTTTAATCTTTAGTCGATTTAATTAAATACGTGTTTCAGCTTTTTGGAAATTCGCGCTAGTTCGCGTTTTGACAAAAATGCAATGGGGTGCCAACCCTTCGATTTAAATATAGCAATATGGGCATCAAATTTCTTCTTTTACCGAGTACATCATCTTTGTATGTAAATAATATTATTTTTTGCAAATTAGATGCATTTTACACGGTGCTCTGGAATATATATAAATGCAATTTTGTAGTAACTGTAATATGTTAGCGGATTTAGTTTCTAGATCATGTATGGATAAAAATAGAACTAAAGAAAGAAAAAAAGGAATGATCCTTTATGATACCCAATTTGTATATGTTGGTAAGGAAACAGATTCTCAAATTAACAAAACATGCAAAAATAGACTCTTTTTAAAAATGGTCCAGCTCACGAGAGGTCAAAGCTGGAGCCGAAATATTTAAAATGGTATCTTAAAAAAGTCCAAGGTTCATTTTTAGGAGGGTACATCGAGCACTTTTTTTGGTGAGTCGCTCTAATGTATATGTATGTGTGTACATACATATATTTTTGTTAATTGTAATTTTTATACCCTTCACCGAAGGTAAGAGGGTATATATAACTTTGTCATTCCGTTTGTATGTTCCAAAATATTGATCCTACACCCTATAAAGTATATATATTCTGGGTCCTTATGAAAAGCGAAGTTGATTTAACGATGTCCGTCTGTCCGTCTGTCCGTGTGTATGTTGAAATGGGTTTTCCGAAACCCCCAGAAATGATGTGGACTAGGTTGATGTATATTTATGTCACATATACTCCGTTTAAGTCTGCTATTGAAATTCAGCCAGATCGGTCCAAAAATGACGGAGATATGAGCAAAAAACCACAACTGCCTCTGATTTTGCACAAAAATCCCTTGTTGTTGTTGTAGTTTTTTATTTCTGTATATCTTGAGAACGGCAAGAGCCAGAGTTTCCAAATTAGGTACACACATTAACGTTATCAATACACAGCATCCTACAAAATGTGGGCGTGATTGAACAAGTGGGCGTGGTACCTCCCGTACAAAAAATATCAAAAATTGTATAAAAACCGGATTTTTTGGACTGTCGTATGACCTATGGTTACGCCTTATATACCAAAAGATCGGAAATTTTTAATAGAAAATATTTTCTGAAAAACTCGGGAAAATCGGTTCAGATACGAAAAAGTTATGACCAAAATTAAATTTTTTTTTTTTAAATACACATTTCCGGAACCCATAGGTCTTTCTGAGTCCAAGTTTTATCACCAAAGTAAATGGTAAATTTATTCCTTAAGACATCGGTATATAAATCTGTCAAATCGGTTAATAAATGGCTGAGTTATGTCCAAAGTACTGAAATCCAAAAAAAATTGTATTTTTATACCCTTCATCGAAGGTAAGAGGGTATATATAACTTTGTCATTCCGTTTGTATGTTCCAAAATATTGATCCTACACCCTATAAAGTATATATATTCTGGGTCCTTATGAAAAGCGAAGTTGATTTAACGATGTCCGTCTGTCCGTCTGTCCGTGTGTATGTTGAAATGGGTTTTCCGAAACCCCCAGAAATGATGTGGACTAGGTTGATGTATATTTATGTCACATATACTCCGTTTAAGTCTGCTATTGAAATTCAGCCAGATCGGTCCAAAAATGACGGAGATATGAGCAAAAAACCACAACTGCCTCTGATTTTGCACAAAAATCCCTTGTTGTTGTTGTAGTTTTTTATTTCTGTATATCTTGAGAACGGCAAGAGCCAAAGTTTCCAAATTAGTTACACACATTAACGTTATCAATACACAGCATCCTACAAAATGTGGGCGTGATTGAACAAGTGGGCGTGGTACCTCCCGTACAAAAAATATCAAAAATTGTATAAAACCCGGATTTTTTGGACTGTCGTATAACCTATGGTTACGCCTTATATATCAAAAGATCGGAAATTTTTAATAGAAAATATTTTCTGAAAAACTCGGGAAAATCGGTTCAGATACGAAAAAGTTATGACCAAAATTAAATTTTTTTTTTTTAAATACACATTTTCGGAACCCATAGGTCTTTCTGAGTCCAAGTTTTATCACCAAAGTAAATGGTAAATTTATTCCTTAAGACATCGGTATATAAATCTGTCAAATCGGTTAATAAATGGCTGAGTTATGTCCAAAGTACTGAAATCCAAAAAAAATTGTATTTTTATACCCTTCATCGAAGGTAAGAGGGTATATATAACTTTGTCATTCCGTTTGTATGTTCCAAAATATTGATCCTACACCCTATAAAGTATATATATTCTGGGTCCTTATGAAAAGCGAAGTTGATTTAACGATGTCCGTTTGAAAAAATAACAAAATTTGGAACGATTTTCACACCTTAAACATTTGAATAAAAAAAAAATCCAAATCTGTTTTGTATTTTTTAAGATAAGGTACGAATGTGATATAATTTGTATTTACCCTTTTACTCCACAAAAAGACCATACTTCAAAAAAGTACCAAACACCAGTCTGTTAATTTTTTTAATTTTGAATCTCTTTTAGTTTAGGAGATATGAGGTTAGCGAATTTTTCTAATGAACAACAATAAATGTTAATGTTTTCCTTTAGCTTAGGAGGTATGAGGCTAGCAGGATCGATTTAGCGAGAGGACAGACCCCGGTCCTAATGTCAAACTTTTAGCTTTAGACGTTTAGGATCTGCGATGAAAGATAAATATATGGAAAAAAATATTTTGAAAAAAGTAACAAACATATCTTAGGAGGTATGAGGTTAGCAGGATCAATTGGGCGAGAAGAGAGCCTCCGGTCCAAATGTCAACCTTTTAGCTTCAGACGTTTAGGCTCTGCGATGATAGATAAATAGATGGAGAAAAAATCTGTTGTTAAAAGTAACAAACATATGTTGGTACAAATTTGACCCCTTAAACGTTCGAATTTCCATAAAGTACCAAATATACATTTGTATTGTTTAGATAAGTTACAAATGTTATATAATTTTTATTTCTATGTGTATTGATTTAAAAGCTAGATGGTGGAAAAAAGACCCAAAATACAGGTTTTACCCGTTTGCTACCTAAAAGGGCCGAATTTCGTAAAAGTACCAGACAGCTATTAGCTTTTTTTTATTTAATGCACAAAAATTAATATTAAATTAAATAAAAGTACCAGTTTATTTAAAACAATTTCCAGTTAGAGAACGAAAAAGAACCAAAATATATTTTTAAAAGATTTTCATTCACTCAGGAACATGCATGTTTAATTTTATGTTTCTAGGTCCAACAAATACGGAAATTGAAAAGGTACCAGTTAAAGAACAAAATATTTCCAAAAACCCTCTTGCAGATTCTCATTCACTCAGAACCTTGCATGTTTAATTTTTTCTTTCTAGGTCCAATACTAACGAAAATTCAAAAAGTACCAGTTAGTAAATAAAAAAGTACCAAAAATGTCCCTCCTATAGATTCTCAACCACTCAGGACATTGCATGTTGAATTTAATTATTCTAGGTTCAATATTAACGTAAATTCCAAAAATTCCAGTTAACGAACAAAAAACAGTACCACAAAGCCCTCTTACAGATTCTTATTCACTCAGGATCTTGCATGTTTAATTTTATGTTTCTAAGTCCAATAAAAACGGCTATTCAAAAAGTACCAGTTAAAGAACAACAAAGTACTAAAAAGCCTATTTTACAGATTCTCATTCACTCAGGACCTTGCATGTTTAATTTTATCTTTCTAAGTCCAATACTAACGGAAATTTAAAAAGTACCAGTAAATAAATAAAAAAAAGTACCAAAAAGTTCCCTCTTATAGATTCTTATCCACTCAGGACATTGCATGTTGAACTTTATGATTCTAGGTGCAATATTAACGGCAATTCAAAAATTACCGGTTAAAGAACAACAAATTCCAAATAGCCCTCTTACAGATTCAAATTCTCTCCGGACCTTTTATGTTTAATACTATGTTTCTAGGTCCAATACCAACGGAAATTCAAAAAGTACCAGTTAATGAACAAAAAAGTACCAAAAATCCCTCTTACAGACTCTCATTCACTCAGTACCTTGCATGTTTAATTTTATGTTTCTAGGTCCAATATTAACGGAAATTAAAAAAGTACCAGCCAAAGAACAAAAAAGTACCAAAAACTTCCCTCTTTTAGATTCCTATCCACTCATTACACATATTGAATTTTATATTTCTAGGTCCAATAATAACGGAAACTCAAAAAGTACCAGTTAATGAACAAAAAAGTACAAAAAACTTCCCTCTTATAGATTCTTAACCACTCAGGACATTGGACGGGAACTATACCAAAAATACCAGTTGTAGAACCAAAAAGCTAAAAAAAAATATCAAATTTCCCGTATTTCCCCATTTTAGTACTATTTTTCCCCCATTAAAGTATAAAAAATTTCAGTATTGCAGTGGGAGTCAATAATTAAGTACGAATATGTCAATGAATGGAGAAAAATATTTTGTAAAAAAGGACCACATGACCTTGCATGTTGAATTTTATGTTTCTAGGTCCAATACTAACGGAAATTCAAAAAGTACCAACTAATGAACATAAAAGTACCTTAAAGCTCTCTTACAGGTTCTTATCCACTCAGGACCTTGCATGTTTAATTTTATGTTTCTGGGTCCAATATTAACGGAAATTAAAAAAGCACCAGCTAAAGAACAAAAAAGTACCAAAAACTTCCCTTTTATAGATTCCTATCCACTCATTACATTGCATATTAAATTTTATCTTTCTAGTTCCAATAATAACGGAAATTCAAAAAGTACCAGTTGTAGAACCAAAAAGCTAAAGAAAAATATCAAATTTCCCGTATTTCCATTTTTTGGTACTATTTGTTTCCCCCATTAAAGTTTCAAAAATTTCAGTATTGTAGTGTGAGCCCATAATTTGGTACGAATATCTCAATGAATGTAAAAAAATGTTTTGTAAAAAAATGTACCAAAAATAGTTACGATTTTTACCCCTTAAATATTTGAATTTCGAAAAAGTACCAAATTTATATTCGTATTTTTTTGATAAGTTTCGAATGTGGTATAAACTTTGTTTCTATGTTTATTGGATCAAAAGATAGAAGGGGTGTCAAAAAAGTACCAAAATTCAGGTTTTACCCGTTTACCCCCTAAAAGGGCCGAATTTCAAAAAAGTACCAGACACCTGTCCGCTAATTTTTTTTAAGAACACCGATAAGTATTACTTTTTTTTTGTATCTCTTTTAGTTTTGGAGATATAAGATTACCGAATTTTCCCGTTTTTACCCTTTTTTACCCCCTTAGCATTCGAATTTCCAAAAATCCCGTCTTAGTGGATCGATTTGGGGTGTGATCAATCTCTGGTCCAAATTTCAAGTGTTTAGCTTCCGGCGTTTTGGATGTGCGATGATGAATCAGTCAGTCAGTCAGTCAGTCAGTAACGTTACAATTTTATATATATAGATTAAATAAAAGTACCAGTTTATTTAAAACAATTACCAGTTAGAGAACGAAAAAGAACCAAAATATCCTTTTTACAAAATTTCATTCACTCAGGAACTTGCATGTTTAATTTTATGTTTCTAGGTCCAACAAATACGGCAATTGAAAAGGTGCCAGTTAAAGAACAAAATAGTTCCAAAAACCCTCTTGCAGATTCTCATTCACTTAGAACCTTGCATGTTTAATTTTATCTTTCTAGGTCCAATACTAACGAAAATTCAAAAAGTACCAGTTAATGACTAAAAAAGTACCAAAAATTTCCCTCCTATAGATTCTCAACCACTCAGGACATTGCATGTTGAATTTTATTATTCTAGGTTCAATATTAACGTAAATTCAAAAAATGCCAGTTAATGAACAAAAAACAGTACCAAATGCATGTTTAATTTTATGTTTCTAAGTCCAATAAAAACGGATATTCAAAAAGTACCAGTTTAAGAACAACAAAGTACCAAGTTTTATCACCAAAGTAAATGGTAAATTTATTCCTTAAGACATCGGTATATAAATCTGTCAAATCGGTTAATAAATGGCTGAGTTATGTCCAAAGTACTGAAATCCAAAAAAAATTGTATTTTTATACCCTTCATCGAAGGTAAGAGGGTATATATAACTTTGTCATTCCGTTTGTATGTTCCAAAATATTGATCCTACACCCTATAAAGTATATATATTCTGGGTCCTTATGAAAAGCGAAGTTGATTTAACGATGTCCGTTTGAAAAAATAACAAAATTTGGAACGATTTTCACACCTTAAACATTTGAATAAAAAAAAAATCCAAATCTGTTTTGTATTTTTTAAGATAAGGTACGAATGTGATATAATTTGTATTTACCCTTTTACTCCACAAAAAGACCATACTTCAAAAAAGTACCAAACACCAGTCTGTTAATTTTTTTAATTTTGAATCTCTTTTAGTTTAGGAGATATGAGGTTAGCGAATTTTTCTAATGAACAACAATAAATGTTAATGTTTTCCTTTAGCTTAGGAGGTATGAGGCTAGCAGGATCGATTTAGCGAGAGGACAGACCCCGGTCCTAATGTCAAACTTTTAGCTTTAGACGTTTAGGATCTGCGATGAAAGATAAATATATGGAAAAAAATATTTTGAAAAAAGTAACAAACATATCTTAGGAGGTATGAGGTTAGCAGGATCAATTGGGCGAGAAGAGAGCCTCCGGTCCAAATGTCAACCTTTTAGCTTCAGACGTTTAGGCTCTGCGATGATAGATAAATAGATGGAGAAAAAATCTGTTGTTAAAAGTAACAAACATATGTTGGTACAAATTTGACCCCTTAAACGTTCGAATTTCCATAAAGTACCAAATATACATTTGTATTGTTTAGATAAGTTACAAATGTTATATAATTTTTATTTCTATGTGTATTGATTTAAAAGCTAGATGGTGGAAAAAAGACCCAAAATACAGGTTTTACCCGTTTGCTACCTAAAAGGGCCGAATTTCGTAAAAGTACCAGACAGCTATTAGCTTTTTTTTATTTAATGCACAAAAATTAATATTAAATTAAATAAAAGTACCAGTTTATTTAAAACAATTTCCAGTTAGAGAACGAAAAAGAACCAAAATATATTTTTAAAAGATTTTCATTCACTCAGGAACATGCATGTTTAATTTTATGTTTCTAGGTCCAACAAATACGGAAATTGAAAAGGTACCAGTTAAAGAACAAAATATTTCCAAAAACCCTCTTGCAGATTCTCATTCACTCAGAACCTTGCATGTTTAATTTTTTCTTTCTAGGTCCAATACTAACGAAAATTCAAAAAGTACCAGTTAGTAAATAAAAAAGTACCAAAAATGTCCCTCCTATAGATTCTCAACCACTCAGGACATTGCATGTTGAATTTAATTATTCTAGGTTCAATATTAACGTAAATTCCAAAAATTCCAGTTAACGAACAAAAAACAGTACCACAAAGCCCTCTTACAGATTCTTATTCACTCAGGATCTTGCATGTTTAATTTTATGTTTCTAAGTCCAATAAAAACGGCTATTCAAAAAGTACCAGTTAAAGAACAACAAAGTACTAAAAAGCCTATTTTACAGATTCTCATTCACTCAGGACCTTGCATGTTTAATTTTATCTTTCTAAGTCCAATACTAACGGAAATTTAAAAAGTACCAGTAAATAAATAAAAAAAAGTACCAAAAAGTTCCCTCTTATAGATTCTTATCCACTCAGGACATTGCATGTTGAACTTTATGATTCTAGGTGCAATATTAACGGCAATTCAAAAATTACCGGTTAAAGAACAACAAATTCCAAATAGCCCTCTTACAGATTCAAATTCTCTCCGGACCTTTTATGTTTAATACTATGTTTCTAGGTCCAATACCAACGGAAATTCAAAAAGTACCAGTTAATGAACAAAAAAGTACCAAAAATCCCTCTTACAGACTCTCATTCACTCAGTACCTTGCATGTTTAATTTTATGTTTCTAGGTCCAATATTAACGGAAATTAAAAAAGTACCAGCCAAAGAACAAAAAAGTACCAAAAACTTCCCTCTTTTAGATTCCTATCCACTCATTACACATATTGAATTTTATATTTCTAGGTCCAATAATAACGGAAACTCAAAAAGTACCAGTTAATGAACAAAAAAGTACAAAAAACTTCCCTCTTATAGATTCTTAACCACTCAGGACATTGGACGGGAACTATACCAAAAATACCAGTTGTAGAACCAAAAAGCTAAAAAAAAATATCAAATTTCCCGTATTTCCCCATTTTAGTACTATTTTTCCCCCATTAAAGTATAAAAAATTTCAGTATTGCAGTGGGAGTCAATAATTAAGTACGAATATGTCAATGAATGGAGAAAAATATTTTGTAAAAAAGGACCACATGACCTTGCATGTTGAATTTTATGTTTCTAGGTCCAATACTAACGGAAATTCAAAAAGTACCAACTAATGAACATAAAAGTACCTTAAAGCTCTCTTACAGGTTCTTATCCACTCAGGACCTTGCATGTTTAATTTTATGTTTCTGGGTCCAATATTAACGGAAATTAAAAAAGCACCAGCTAAAGAACAAAAAAGTACCAAAAACTTCCCTTTTATAGATTCCTATCCACTCATTACATTGCATATTAAATTTTATCTTTCTAGTTCCAATAATAACGGAAATTCAAAAAGTACCAGTTGTAGAACCAAAAAGCTAAAGAAAAATATCAAATTTCCCGTATTTCCATTTTTTGGTACTATTTGTTTCCCCCATTAAAGTTTCAAAAATTTCAGTATTGTAGTGTGAGCCCATAATTTGGTACGAATATCTCAATGAATGTAAAAAAATGTTTTGTAAAAAAATGTACCAAAAATAGTTACGATTTTTACCCCTTAAATATTTGAATTTCGAAAAAGTACCAAATTTATATTCGTATTTTTTTGATAAGTTTCGAATGTGGTATAAACTTTGTTTCTATGTTTATTGGATCAAAAGATAGAAGGGGTGTCAAAAAAGTACCAAAATTCAGGTTTTACCCGTTTACCCCCTAAAAGGGCCGAATTTCAAAAAAGTACCAGACACCTGTCCGCTAATTTTTTTTAAGAACACCGATAAGTATTACTTTTTTTTTGTATCTCTTTTAGTTTTGGAGATATAAGATTACCGAATTTTCCCGTTTTTACCCTTTTTTACCCCCTTAGCATTCGAATTTCCAAAAATCCCGTCTTAGTGGATCGATTTGGGGTGTGATCAATCTCTGGTCCAAATTTCAAGTGTTTAGCTTCCGGCGTTTTGGATGTGCGATGATGAATCAGTCAGTCAGTCAGTCAGTCAGTAACGTTACAATTTTATATATATAGATTAAATAAAAGTACCAGTTTATTTAAAACAATTACCAGTTAGAGAACGAAAAAGAACCAAAATATCCTTTTTACAAAATTTCATTCACTCAGGAACTTGCATGTTTAATTTTATGTTTCTAGGTCCAACAAATACGGCAATTGAAAAGGTGCCAGTTAAAGAACAAAATAGTTCCAAAAACCCTCTTGCAGATTCTCATTCACTTAGAACCTTGCATGTTTAATTTTATCTTTCTAGGTCCAATACTAACGAAAATTCAAAAAGTACCAGTTAATGACTAAAAAAGTACCAAAAATTTCCCTCCTATAGATTCTCAACCACTCAGGACATTGCATGTTGAATTTTATTATTCTAGGTTCAATATTAACGTAAATTCAAAAAATGCCAGTTAATGAACAAAAAACAGTACCAAATGCATGTTTAATTTTATGTTTCTAAGTCCAATAAAAACGGATATTCAAAAAGTACCAGTTTAAGAACAACAAAGTACTAAAAAGCCTATCTTACAGATTCTCATTCACTCAGGACCTTGCATGTTTAATTTTATCTTTCTAAGTCCAATACTAACGGAAATTTAAAAAGTACCAGTTAATGAACAAAAAGTACCAAAAATCCCTCTTACAGATTCTCATTCACTCAGAACCTTGCATGTTTAATTTTATGTTTCTAGGTCCAATATTAACGGAAATTAAAAAAGTACCAGCCAAAGAACAAAAAGGTACCAAAACTTCCCTCTTTTAGATTCCTATCCACTCATTACACATATTGAATTTTATATTTCTAGGTTCAATAATAACGGAAATTTAAAAAGTACCAGTTAATGAACAAAAAAGTACCAAAAACTTCCCTCTTATAGATTCTTATCCACTCAGGACATTGCATCTTGAATTTTATGTTTCTAGGTCCCAGTATTGGACGGAAATTATACCAAAAATACCAGTTGTAGAACCAAAAAGCAAAAGAAAAATATCAAATTTTCCGTATTTCCCCTTTGTAGTACTATTTTTCCCCCATTAAAGTATAAAAAATTTCAAAAACCAAAACCAAAAACTTCCCTCTTATAGATTCCTATCCACTCATTACATTGCATATTAAATTTTATGTTTCTAGTTCCAATAATAACGGAAATTCAAAAAGTACCAGTTAAAGAACAAAAAAGTACCAAAAAGTGATTTTACAGATTCTCATTCAGTCAGGACCTTGCATGTTTAATTTTATCTTTCTAGGTCTAATAACAACGGAAATTTAGAAAGTACCAGTGAAAGAATAAAAAATTAACAAAAAGTTCACTCTTATAGATTTTCATTCTAGGTGCAATACTAACGGAAATTCAAAAAGTACCAGTTGAAGAACAAAAAAGTACCAAAAAGTTCCATCAAAGATTCTTATCCACTCAGGGCATTGCATCTTGAATTGTATGTTTCTAAGTCCAATAGTAAAGGATATTCAAAAAGTACCAGTTTAAGAACTAAAAAGTACCAATAAGCGCTTTTAGAGATTCTCATTTACTCAGGACCTTGCAGGTTTAATTTTATGTTCATAAGACCAATATTAGCGGAAGTTTAAAAAAAGTACCAGTTAAAAAACGAAAAAGTACCAAAAAGATCCCTCTAACAGATTGCCTTTCACTCAAGACCTTGCATTTTTAATTTCATGTTTCTAGGTCCAATACTAACGGAAATTCAAAAAGTACCAGATAATGAACAAAAAATTACCAAAAAGTCCTCTTACAGATTCTCATTCTCTCAGGACCTTGCTTGTTTAATTTTATGTTTCTAGGTCCAGTACTAACGGAAATTAAAAAAGCACCAGCTAAAAAACAAAAAAGTACCAAAAACTTCCCTCTTATAGATTCCTATCCACTCATTACATTGCATATTAAATTTTATGTTTCTAGTTCCAATAATAACGGAAATTCAAAAAGTACCAGTTAAAGAACAAAAAAGTACCAAAAAGCGATTTTACAGATTCTCATTCACTCAGGACCTTGCATGTTTAATTTTATCTTTCTAGGTCTAATAACAACGGAAATTTAGAAAGTACCAGTCAAAGAATAAAAAAGTAACAAAAAGTTCACTCTTATAGATTTTCATCCTAGGTGCAATACTAACGGAAATTCAAAAAGTACCAGTTGAAGAACAAAAAAGTACCAAAAAGTTCCATCATAGATTCTTATCCACTTAGCACATTACATGTTGAATTTAATGTTTCTAGGTCCAATAATGACGGAAATTCAAAAAGTACCAGTTAAAGACCAAAAAGCCCTCTTACAGATTCTTGTTCATTTAGCACCTTGCATGTTTAATTTTATCTCTCAAGGTCCAATACCAACTGAGATTCAAAAAGTACCAGTCAAAAAATAAAAAAGTACCAAAAATATCCCTCTTACAGATTCTCGTTCACTCAGGACATTTCATTTTAAATTTTATGTTTCTAGGTCCAATATTAACGGAAATTCAAAAAGTAACAGTTATAGAACAAAAAAGTACCAAAAAGTTCCATCAAAGATTCTTATCCACTCAGGGCATTGCATCTTGAATTGTATGTTTCTAAGTCCAATAGTAACGGATATTCAAAAAGTACCAGTTTAAGAACTAAAAAGTACCAATAAGCGCTTTTAGAGATTCTCATTTACTCAGGACCTTGCAGGTTTAATTTTATGTTCATAAGACCAATATTAGCGGAAGTTTAAAAAAAGTACCAGTTAAAAAACGAAAAAGTACCAAAAAGATCCCTCTAACAGATTGCCTTTCACTCAAGACCTTGCATTTTTAATTTCATGTTTCTAGGTCCAATACTAACGGAAATTCAAAAAGTACCAGGTAATGAACAAAAAAATTACCAAAAAGTCCTCTTACAGATTCTCATTCTCTCAGGACCTTGCTTGTTTAATTTTATGTTTCTAGGTCCAGTACTAACGGAAATTAAAAAAGCACCAGCTAAAAAACAAAAAAGTACCAAAAACTTCCCTCTTATAGATTCCTATCCACTCATTACATTGCATATTAAATTTTATGTTTCTAGTTCCAATAATAACGGAAATTCAAAAAGTACCAGTTAAAGAACAAAAAAGTACCAAAAAGCGATTTTACAGATTCTCATTCACTCAGGACCTTGCATGCTTAATTTTATCTTTCTAGGTCTATTAACAACGGAAATTTAGAAAGTACCAGTCAAAGAATAAAAAAGTAACAAAAAGTTCACTCATAGATTTTCATCCTAGGTGCAATACTAACGGAAATTCAAAAAGTACCAGTTGAAGAACAAAAAAGTACCAAAAAGTTCCATCAAAGATTCTTATCCACTCAGGGCATTGCATCTTGAATTGTATGTTTCTAAGTCCAATAGTAAAGGATATTCAAAAAGTACCAGTTATAGAACAAAAAAGTACCAAAATGTTCCGCAATAGATTCTTATCCCCTCAGGACATTGCATGTTGAATCTTATGTTTTTGGGTCCAATATTAACGATAATTAAAAAAATACCAGTTGTAGAACCAAAAAGCTAATGAAAAATATCAAATTTCCCGTGTTTCCTTTTTTTGGTACTATTTGTTCCCCCCATTCAAATTTCAAAAATTTCAGTACATATTGTAGTGGGAGCCCATAATTTGGTACGAATATCTCAATGAATGTAGAAAAATGTTTTGTAAAAAAAAGTACCAAAAATAGTTACGATTTTTACCCCTTAAATATTCGAATTTCGAAAAAGTACCAAATTTATATTCGTATTTTTTTGATAAGTTTCGAATGTGGTATAAACTTTGTTTCTATGTTTATTGGATCAAAAGATAGAAGGGGTGTCAAAAAAGTACCAAAATTCAGGTTTTACCCGTTTACTCCCTAAAAGGGCCGAATTTCAAAAAAGTACCAGACACCTGTCCGCTAATTTTTTTAAAGAACACCGATAAGTATTACATTTTTTTTGTATTTCTTTTAGTTTTGGAGATATAAGATTACCGAATTTTCCCGTTTTTACCCTTTTTTACCCCCTAAGCATTCGAATTTGCAAAAATCCCGTCTTAGTGGATCGATTTGGGGTGTGACCAATCTCTGGTCCAAATTTCAAGTGTTTAGCTTCAGGCGTTTAGGCTGTGCGATGATGAATCAGTCAGTCAGTCAGTCAGTAACGTTACAATTTTATAGATATAGATTGGTACTTTTTTAATTTCCGTTAATATTGGACCCAGAAACATAAAATTAAACATGCAAGGTCCTGAGTGGATAAGAACCTGAAAGAGGACTTTTAGGTACTTTTTTGTTCATTAATCGGTACTTTTTGAATTTCCGTTAGCATTGGACCTAGAAACATAAAATTCAACATGCAAGGTCATGTGGTCCTTTTTTACAAAATATTTGTCTCCATTCATTGGCATATTCGTACTTAATTATGGGCTCCTACCACAACACTGAAATGTTTGATACATAAATGGGGTGAAACAAGTATCAAAACGGATAATACGGGAAATTAACTTACTTTCATTTGCTTTTGTGTTATACGAGTGGTACTTTTTGAATTTTCTATAATATTGAACTTAGAAACACAAAATAATAGGTGCAAAGTCCTGTGTAAATATCAACCTATGAGATAAAAATGTTGGAACTTTTTTGGCATATAAATATTTTCATGAAAGAAAAAGCCCGATTAAAAAGTAGCGGGTTAAATGCTTGAATTTAAACAAGTTTAAGCCTAGAAAAGTAAATTTTGGCATAAAAATATGTCCACGAATAAAAGGAGACGCTAACGAAGTAGCGGGTTAAATGCTAGTTAGTTATATATTTCAAAGCAAAAGTAAAATGAATTCATTTAAAAGTTATATTTACAGGAAAATTAAAAATTATAATTAAATTAGTCATATATTTCAAAGCAAAAGTAAAATGAATTCATTTAAAAGTTATATTTACAGGAAAATTAAAAATAATGATAATGATAATGAGTTATATATTACAAGATAAGGTTTGAATTGCGGCCTCTGGAGGTTTTAAAACGGATTTGTTTTTAAACGGTCGTTTTTTCTACCTTTGCATGGCTTTTCGGATCTGTTCCTCTGGCGGCCCCTGGCTGTCTTTTAACAATGAGATGGCATCTAGAAGTAAAGTTTTAATATCTATACAAATAAAGAAAATTTAAATTTTACCTAACAGTGCTTTATAAAAATTGTCCAGAGTTTTAAGGCTCTGCTTGCCGTGTACTCCATCAACGTTATATGCCATGGTGACAGTGTCGTCAATTATATATTTGAGGTTTTTTAGGGTTCGCCAGTTTCCAATATAGATTTCATTGCTTTAACCTACGTAAAAACAGAAATAATGGAAAAAAAAGTGAAAAAATAATTATGAACATCCCTGTTTCATACAAATATGTACACATATTTACTAAAAATTACATACGTGATGAATTTCATGTAAAAATCGAGATGCATTGAACCCGACCCCCTCAGATATCGATGAAATTTTGTTCATAGCTAAATTTGATCAATACAAACAAACTCTCATTTTTAGAAATGACTGTTTTGCGATTTTTTGGGCGTGACACAGTGGGAACGTTTTCGAAAAAACGCGAAAATGGTCGAAAAGAGCTCCATTTAAACTACAATAACTCAGAATCGGCTAAACCGATTTCCATGATCTTGGTATCATTAAAAAGATATTTTAACAGGCTTTATGACACGTTAAAAAAAAAAAAAAAGAAATACACTGTAAAAAAATTTATAACAAAAAAAATTTTAACTGACGAAAAAACCAAAAAGATCAAGGGTTTTTTTACAGTGTATTAATTTTTTAGAAAGGTTTGTCTTTCATCTATACCATATCAAAAAATAAAAATGGGTTCTTTTTTAGTTTTTTTTATATAATTTTTTAAGTAGTGTCACTTCTAGTAATTGCCCTTATATTTTATAAAAAAAAAAATTTAGGTAACGAAAAACCAAAAAAGATCAAGGATTTACAGTGTATTACTTTTTTAGAAAGGTATTTCCTTCACCTATAACATATCCAAAAAGTAAAATGGAATCTTTTTTAGTTTTTTTTATATAATTTTTTAAGTAGTGTCACTTCTAGTAATTGCCCTTATATTTTATAAAAAAAAAAAATTTAGGTAACGAAAAACCAAAAAAGATCAAGGATTTTTTACAGTGTATTACTTTTTTAGAAAGGTATTTCCTTCACCTATAACATATCCAAAAAGTAAAATGGGTTCTTTTTTATTTTTTTTTTAAATAATTTTTTAAGTAGTGTCACTTCTAGTCATTGCCCTTATATTTTATAAAAAAAAAAATTTAGGTAACGAAAAACCAAAAAAGATCAAGGATTTTTTACAGTGTATTACTTTTTTAGACAGGTATTTCCTTCACCTATAACATATCCAAAAAGTAAAATGGGTTCTTTTTTATTTTTTTTTAAATAATTTTTTAAGTAGTGTCACTTCTAGTAATTCCGCAAAATTCTGAATAAAAAAATCAATGTATTCTTCATAATAATTTTCTATTTTGTCATAAACATTTCTTACTTTACCCATAATAAAGAGAAATATATATAGAACAAAAAATTCATAATTCATAATTATAAACAGTTTCGAGAAGCCAAGATATCCCATTACAATTTTTACGCGTATATTTTAAAAATTTGAGTGAATATGAATTCAAACAATAAGTACAGATGCATAAAAATATCTAATAAGTGTTGCGCTTCGCTTCGTAAAATAAGTGAAAACGAGGCTGCAAATATAATTGAATATTTTCCAGCTGTCGCCAACATTCATTGTAGCCGTATTTGCGAAACTTGCCGGAATACACTGAGAAAAGCGCGCAGTCGTAATGAATCCAACGTGGAGCAGAATGAAGTCTCAAATTATTTACCAACAACGCCCAGCGATATAGTTAGCGAAGAATTGAATGAACTTCCAACTTGTAATGCAAACATCGAAAGGACGGAAGTCATTGAAAATATAAATGATCATATTATTCCTCATCTACCAAACCAAATGTCGCCTCTTAAAAGGAAATATATGAAACAAGATGCATACAGAAATAGAAAATCACTGCAAATTTTCGAAAATATAGCAGATTCACTTGGAGCTGATCCATTATCTGATTTGTCAGCGCAGCTTGAACCGTCAAAGCCATTTACGAAGAAATTTTGGAAAACATCAAATATCAAATAGAGAACAGCTCAAATCTTTTGGAAAAGCAAAAACTTTTATCTCTCTTACCAATCAATATGAGTCACGCAGAAATTAAAGATCGTTTTGGGGATGATATATCTCACGATTGTATCAAAAAAAGTAAAGATATTCAAAGGAATAAAACGAAGTTTGCAGATATCAATCTTTTTAAAATGAGCAGACGTAGTTTACCAACCGAAACTCTAAGCACAGTCAAGTTATTTTATGAAGATGATGAAATTAGCCGAATGATGCCTGGATCGCAAGATTCAATTACTGTTAAACAAGGAAACTTACGTGAAAAAGTTCAAAAAAGACTTTCGGTACGTATTACTAGAAGTGACACTACTTAAAAAATTATTTTAAAAAAAATAAAAAAGAACCCATTTTACTTTTTGGATATGTTATAGGTGAAGGAAATACCTTTCTAAAAAAGTAATACACGGTAAAAAATCCTTGATCTTTTTTGGTTTTTCGTTACCTAAATTTTTTTTTTTTATAAAATATAAGGGCAATTACTAGAAGTAACACTACTTAAAAAATTATTTAAAAAAAAAATAAAAAAGAACCCATTTTACTTTTTGGATATGTTATAGGTGAAGGAAATACCTTTCTAAAAAAGTAATACACTGTAAAAAATCCTTGATCTTTTTTGGTTTTTCGTTACCTAAAATTTTTTTTTGTTATAAAATATAAGGGCAATTACTAGAAGTGACACTACTTAAAAAATTATATAAAAAAAACTAAAAAAGAACCCATTTTTATTTTTTGATATCGTATAGATGAAGGATAAACCTTTCTAAAAAATTAATACACTGTGAAAAAACCCTTGATCTTTTTGGTTTTTTCGTCAGTTAAAATTTTTTTTTGTTATAAATTTTTTTACAGTGTATTTCTTTTTTTTTTTTTTAAACGTGTCATAAAGCCTGTTAAAATATCTTTTTAATGATACCAAGATCATGGAAATCGGTTTAGCCGATTCTGAGTTATTGTAGTTTAAATGGAGCTCTTTTCGACCATTTTCGCGTTTTTTCGAAAACGTTCCCACTGTGTCACGCCCAAAAAATCGCAAAACAGTCATTTCTAAAAATGAGAGTTTGTTTGTATTGATCAAATTTAGCTATGAACAAAATTTCATCGATATCTGAGGGGGTCGGGTTCAAAATTTCAGTTTTATCTCGATTTTTAAATGAAATTCATCACGTATTGATTTCTATTTCCGGGACATATTTCTTCATTTAACTTAAGCAGTTCTTGTTCCGTTTTTATGGGGAACTGCTTCTGCAAGGGCTCATCCTCATAGTGCTGCCGCAAAAGTTTGCCAACCACTGCTTTCGTATCACATACCGACTCCAGTATGACTTTAAGCTGGCCTATAACATGAAAATGTTTGAAAATAAATATTAATATGTTAAAATAGAATACTGTTGTAAAGTTAAGTGTTTACCTTGTACAATATTCAATTGTAATTGCAGATTATCTGCAGTTTCTTGGAGTGATTTGAGTTGTTGTTGGACTTCAGCCACAACTATTGGAGCCTGATCTGGAAATATATTTATTTCATTGGTATTGTTAAATGCATGAACCTTTTATAATATTATATATATATATATATATATATATATATATATATATATATATATTTATTATAATACTTACTCTCTGAATTTGTTACTACAGTAACTCGTCTGATCTTTTTAGCGGGGCTGTTTGACTCTGACATTGTTGATCGTCTATATACAGCTCAGTTTGTGATGGAAAAAATAAATAAATAAAGGCAATATATATTAGTGACTCCCATGTAAAATAGGCAATAGTAATATTTTATTATTGTACAGAAAACCTACAGCTTTACATTTGATATCTTTCAATAAAAACTGTTCAACATCTGGTGAAGGTTCTACATCCACAAAAAAATGCCTAGAGATATCGAATCGCATGGTTCCTTAAAAAACTTGTAATATTTGTCAGTCTTTGCCCCAATAATACTCCACCATTATCCTTCGAAAAGCCCAGGATTTTAACTGGTGTAGCATTATTAACATAACAAATATTGTTTGGCTTCTCTTTGGCTAAAATGCTACCATAAAATCTATATTTATTTTTTACAGTGTCTAGTCTGTCCATTTCCTCAGGAGCTGTAAACTCTTCCTCGACAACTTTTCTGTATAACTGTTGGAGAATTTTTGACGGCTTTTTGACACTTTTTTTAGGACCTGTAGGTAATTCTCAAAGGAATAACATGAGTTCTCCGTCGGAGAACCAATTTGTAAAATGGTTTCCTTGACATGAAGTAAAGAATGTACGTTGTAAGATATACTATTACAGCCAAATATAATTTCAAAGTTTTCAACAAAAGTATTTAGAAGAGTTTGTGCTGAATCCAAATTTGAGGTCTTCGCTGACCTCATCTTTTAGGGCAATCAATCCTGTATACAGAAGAAATTGTCGCAGCTCTGTGGCTTTCCAATTCAATATTTCATCTAAGGAACGGGGCTTACGCGCAAAATCATGTGTAACATGACTAGACATTCCTATTAGTTTACCGGAAATAATATTTACTTTTTCTTTGGAAACCATTTGTTTTTGTATTAACCTCAATAGAAACTTTCGCATAACCCCCAAATCAATCAAATGCATGCAGTCCAAAGGAACCTGCGTTACCATTGATATATTGAGTTTCTCTAATGCTGTTTCACTTGTTGAATATGCATATGAATGGTACTTTAGAAATTTTCTTAGTTTAAAATCTTCATCACTAATTAGTGTTCCAGATTTGACACTATAAGTAAGAACTCCATTAATTTTGTTCTTGAACTATTAAACAGAGGCAAGCCGTCAATATTAATGTCAAGCATATTATTTTTGGGCAATTCAATCACGGAACACATTTTTTAAGCTGAGCTTGTAAACCAATATGTATGTATGACCCACCACAAATGTTTTCCACAACAGGCTTCTTCTGGCAATGAAATTTATAAAAAGGTCTAACATCTAAATTTTTGCTCCTTAGAATTTCTATTAAATCTTTTGCACAATTCCGCGACACCCTATGCTTTATGCACCACTGTTTAAGTTTTTCACTAACACTCGGGGACCGCGCTTTTTCTCTATTCTCACTGCGTCCCTCATTTACTTCTATCTCAGCTTCTGTCGTTTCCAAATGATTAATATATCCAGCGGGAACGCTTGTTGCCGACAAATTATTTTCCACTGCACTAAATTTCTCTAAATGATGATCTTTTTCTTTTTTTTTAATCTTCTGAGATTTCTCTTACTCATTTTATTATTCTTGTTCTTACCTGTTTCACGGAACTTTTCTCTGCACGTATCAAGTGTATCAAACTGCACCTTTGGCTAAAAATTAATAAATTAACTTTTTTTTAACTTTTAACTCTTTTTTTAACACTTTTTTATTATTCTTTTTAGGTTTTACCTGGTTAATTCAATTATTTTTCACAAATGATTTGGTATTTCTTATTTTTTTGAGACAACTTAACACAAAGACGACCTTTTTCGCAAATTTTCACAAAACGAATAACGAAATAAAATATCAAAGAGGAGCGTGCAACAGCTGTTTCAAAACAGTGTGGACAACTGTCGCTTTTATGCATTACTTAGAGATAGTGAAATTACTAGTGTAGGGTTGCTGCTTATATAACTATTTGCAAAGCGACAATTGCTATTTGCCGAACAAGTGGGCCTCTTTATTTACAAATACGGTCGATCGTAATACAATAACAAATTTATTAACTGCAAGCGTTGCCACAGAGCAAAAAAAAACTTTAATAAGTGATGAAACGGTTAACCCCAAAACAGCCGCTATGGACAACTCAATAACTCAAGTAAAAACTTCTCAAAAGCCTACAGTACAAGTTGGTATGGAAAGGTACATAACAGTGCTTAAACGGGGACGCAGCCCTACCTCTGCAGCAGTTGCTTCGGTCTCAAAAGTACCATCTTTTGATAAAATAAATTCTCAAAATCGTTTTGCAATTCTGGAGGATGAATCCTCTGAAGCACAAAACGTCATAAAATCATCCAAGCCTCCCCCGATATATCTGAGGGAGCAAAATTCTAATGAGCTCATAAAGAGTTTGATATCGGTTATAGGTGAAAATTCGTTTTACGTAGCTGCTATCAAGCGTGGTAGTATAAACGAAACAAAAATAGAAGTCAATCATGAGAATGATTTTCGCAAAATTATAAGCAACTTTGAGGCACTTAAAAAAAACTTTTATACATACCAACTGAAAAGCAGTAAAGGTCTTCAGGTAGTGATTAAGGGTATTGACTCATGTGGACCCAGAAGAGGTAAAAACATTCCTAGAAGAAAAAGGCTTCAAGGTAAAACATGTATTAAACATTAAAAATAGAGAAAAAATTCCCCAACCACTTTTTCGAGTGGAGTTTGAACCCGGCGACGTTAAACTTAAAAAAAATGAAACGCATTCCATCTATAACTTAAAATACATTCTGTACAGAAAAGTAACTATAGAGGAGCCGCACAAAAGAGGTGGTCCCGTTCAATGTCTGAACTGCCAAGAATTTGGCCATACTAAGGCATACTGCTGCTTACCCCCTGTTTGCGTAGTATGTGGCGAATTACATGGTACAGTTCTTTGCGACAAGTCTAAAACCGACGTTAAAAAAATGCAGCAACTGTGGTGGCAATCACACTGCCAATTATAGAGGATGCCCTGTATATACTATCGTCAAGCAGTCGGTTGGACCGAAAACTAATCCCCCTCAGGTAACAAATCAAGTAAACAGTAATGACCTTCAGGCCCCCCAGCCTAGTAGTAACAGAATCTCTTATGCTAACGTCTTAAAATCAAACAATGTACCAATGCAAGGCGCTTCGAAAAGTAATGACGAAACTCCAGTTTCAAATCTAAGTCGGCTAGAAAAAACAATGGAAACATTAGTGCAAACAGTAAATAATTTTACAAACACAATGGGTAATATGATGCAGGAAATTCTTAGAATGCAATCGATGTTATTTCAAGCTGTACTTAACAAGCCATGAATTGTTAAAAATTTGTTTTTGGAACGCAAACGGCATCCGCCAACATAAAAATGAATTAGAATACTTTCTTAAAAATAAACAAATTGATGGCATGATGGTTTCTGAAACTCATTTGACCTCAAGAAATACGTTCAAAATCAATGGTTATATACTATATGATACCAAGGACCCTCGAGATAGAGCTTGTGGAGGTTCTGCCATTTTAATAAAAACCGAATTAAACACTACCCAATGTGTGATCATCGTGAAGATTATCTCCAAGCAACGAACATTTGTGTTGAAGAGATAAATCGAAACATAGTAATTTCATCTTTATATTCACCACCTAGATTTTCAATATCAGAAAGCCAATATTATAAATATTATAAGTCATTGGGGCCCTGTTTCCTGGCTGCTAGCGATTATAACGCTAAACATACCTTCTAGGGGTCACGACTAATAACACCAAAGGGTCGTGTTTTGTTTAATACAATCTCTAAAATGAATTTAAATGTTGTTGCGAGTGGCCAACCAACATATTGGCCAGATGTCATCGATTTTGGCGTTGTTAAAAACATCCCCACAAAAACGATTCACGTTGAAGCTTCCTTAGAATTATCCTCTGATCACACACCTACAATAGTTACTATAATAAACACCAATAGAATTGAATCTCCCTCTGGATACATAGCGACGTCAGCTACACATATAAATTGGTTAAAATATAAAAAATATCTCAGTACCCATTGCACAGAAAATATTCCGCTTAGCACACCGGAGTATATAGATCGCTCTATTGTCAATTTTGACAGTTTTCTAAAACTAGCTGTTCAACATTCCAGTATTGCCCCCAAAAAAAACAAAAATAATAAAATATATTCCTCAGATGTCGAGCGTCTTTTGTCTGAAAAAAGGAGAGCTCGTAGAGAGTGGCAATTGCACAGATCCCCTCAACTTAAGAACTTACTACAAGACTGTACAAAAAGGCTGAGAATGTTATTGCAGACTCAGAAAACGGCTTTACTGGAAAAATATCTCAAGGAACTTGATGCAACTCCACAATCAGACTACTCATTGTGGCGTGCAGCTAGAAATCTCAAAAGGCCAGTTGTCTCTAAGCCACCATTAAGAAACTTAAATGGAAGTTGGGCAAGAAATGATGTTGAAAAAGGAAACCTGTTTGTCGATCATTTAAAAAACGTATTTACACCAAATATATCTCACAATATTGCGGTCGAGCTACCACCTGTTGCTGCTAGAGCAGCTATACCCTTCAGATTTGAGATAAGAGAAATCGAAAAGGCTATTTGTGACTTAAACACTAAGAAGGCACCTGGTATTGATAAGATCAGTAATAAAATGCTTTTAGAGCTACCTCGCATAGCAAAAAAAATTATTCTTTTTATTTTTAATGCTATTTTACGCCTTGAATACTATCCTCAAAAATGGAAGGTTTCCTTAGTTACCATGATACCAAAGCCAGGTAAAGACCACACAAAAGTTGAGTCTTATAGGCCTATTAGCTTATTATCAAATATGTCAAAGCTGTTTGAGAAATTATTAGTTTCAAAATTAACACCGATTTTAAGTGAAAATAGATGTATTCCAAACCATCAGTTCGGATTTAGAAGAAAACACAGCACAATCGAACAGACTCATCGAATAGTAAATGTCATAAGAAAAGCATTTGAAGAAAAGAAATATTGCTCAGCACTCTTCATCGATGTTTCGGAAGCTTTTGATAAAGTCTGGCATGAAGGCTTATTACATAAATTGAAGCAAAATTTACCAGCAAACACACACAAGCTGCTAGAAAGCTACTTAGTCGGTCGTCAATTTATTATTATTATTATTAAAGAAGGAAATTTCTTAAGTTCACCTCAGCCCATTGACGCTGGAGTCCCACAAGGCAGCATCCTGGGCCCCCTATTATACTTAATTTTTACTTCGGACATGCCAACAAGCAACTATACACAAACTTCAACATTTGCAGACGATACAGCTTTTCTAAGCGTCCACGAAAACCGTTATGAAGCATCTCGTTACACATATTTCAACTAGAAATATGGTTAAGACAATGGAGGATAATGGTCAATGAGCAAAAATGTGTACATATAACATTCACCTTGCGCCGGGAATCTTGCCCCCCTATTACAATCAATAAACAAATAATTCCTCAACATTCGCACGTAAAATATCTCGGTATGCATCTGGATCGGCGATTAACGTGGAAATGCCATATAGAGGCAAAATTAACTCAAATGAAACTGAAAGCCGTTCAAATTCATTGGCTTATTGGAAGAAATTCTGTCCTTAGTCTCGATTGCAAGCTTTTACTTTACAACTCTATCTTAAAGCCTATCTGGTGCTACGGTATTCAACTATGGGGCACTGCCTCGGCCTCTAATATCGCAAAAATTAAAAGGCGCCAAAATAAACTTCTTCGAATAATCACAGCCGCTCCCTGGTATGTTAAAAACTCAAACATTCATAAGGATCTCAATGTGCCATTAGTAAAAATTATGATTACAAAATATGCGGTAAAATATTTAAAAAGGCTTGAACAACACCCAAATCCACTAGCTCGAAATATCTTAAATCATGGCGGCCACACTCGCTTAAGAAGAAGAGACACTGCAGCACTTACCCAGTTAGATGAGCGATAAACACTTATATATGTGAACAGAACCCGTGATGAAGAACATTTTTGTCTGGCAATGGCAGGACATAAATAAAGTATTAGGATAAGATTTGATTAATTATTGTTAGTTCATATTAAATATATGAAGATTCAATAAATAAATATTGAAAAAAAAAAAAATCTTTCATCATTCCCAATACTTTTTTGTTTAGGAGTGGTAAATTAAAAATATTGTCTTTGGGATATTCAGATGTATCAAAATTTAAAATGAGATCGCTACGAATGTCATTATAAAAGTCATTGGTTTTTATTGGATAAATAAACGAATCGGTATCCATATAATTTAATGTCTGATTTTCTCTAAATTTTGGAATCATATGGAAGTCATACATCTTCCATTTGGATAATTCCAAAACAGAAAATCCGATATATATGGGCTTGTTGTAGTATGGTTCCATAATGGATAGTGCAATTTTCTTTAGGCGTCAAATCTGCTATTAATTTTTTTAATTTATACTGTCCAGGTGTTTTATTTTGTGGACAAAATGGTAGGCCATTATGAATGTCATGCAAAGAGTCAGGATATTCAAGATCAACTTCTAAAATATAACCATATTCTGAGTTATCTGATATATTTTGTACTTTAAAATTTTCAATATCTTTAGTGTTTATCCAATCAAATTCCCCATAAGGTAGATATTCTGACATTGCCCACCCATATAAATTGTTAGCATCTAAATACATCAAATACTCTGATGCTTTATTCTCATCAAAGTTTTTTTGCTTTTGAATATCTTTTTGAGCATTGAACTAATCCACCTCGTATTCCATTTTGCATAAAGAGGTATTTTTCACTATCAGTAAATAGCTCTAACGTTACATCAGTTGTCTAAAGCATTGCATTTCAAGAGAGACCAGGTGCAGTGTAGTACTGACAAGGGTCTAAATTATAAATACTCTTACATATTTTTCTAAAGTTTTCAAAAATGTCAGTTAAGAGAAGAACATCCCATCTAAGGTAGAGTTCTGTATAGTCAAGAAGATTCTTGCACTTGAAATACCTCCATACTTTTTGAGCATGTTTGTAATCGACTGCATTCCTCATTACTTAAAAAATTGAAAAAATTATCTCTACTTAGAAGCTGATTTTCATTAAACCTTCCCATTGAATCCATGTAGGAGTATGGGAATACACCCTTCCTCCTGATTAGATTAAATTTATTATCATTAGAAAACCGTTCTCGAACTGTTCGAAAATCATTAATGTCAAGAATTTCAGCTAAGGAATCTAAGCTAGAAGACATAAATCTTATTGAATCTAAAAACCTTGTGTGAGCAAAAGAGAACAACCATTAAATTTGGCAAAAATAAAATTGAAAACAAACAAGAGCGAGAACTGATTTTGACTTTGTACTTAGTGACTTTATTGTTCAATTGTCCAAGAACTACTGACTTATTATTTAAAAACAAATTTCAATATGTATGAAATGTAGGAATGTAGAAATGCATTCCCGTTAGAACTGAATGTATGTTAATATGTATGTAATTATGTATTTATAAATTTAAACAATTCAAGGGCGAGTTAGAGCCACAAAATAAGTAAAAGAATTAATTCATAAAAATTAGAACTACAAAATATAATATAAAGAAAATAACAATTATCTTTATTGTTCTGACTGAACATACTGCCCCCATTAAAAGGCACTTTTAATTGGCTTCGATTGGGAAAGGTGCGATTTTGTGGATGGATCGCCGAAGAATCCCCTTGGATGTTTGTAGGTCTACCACTCTTACTTTTCCGTCACTACCAGGGAACGCCTTGTTAATACGAGCTAAAACCCATTGCTGAGGTGGAAGATTGTCTTCGTGTATGATAACTAGAGCTCCTTCTTTTACATTTTCTTTGGACTTGAACCACTTGCATTTTTGTTGCAAATCTAACACATAGTCACGGACCCATTGGAGCCAGAACTGCTGCTTGAGGTACGTTACAAGTTGCCATCGCTTTAAGTATTTAATGTTGCTATCAATCAGTGTTTCGTCTTGAAGTGCCATCAAAGATGAACCAATTAGCAAGTGGGCAGGAGTCAATGCTTCACCATCATTTGGATCGTCAGATCTTGGTGCTAATGGCCGAGAATTTAAAATGGCTTCTACTTCGATCAGGATGGTTTGAAGCTCTTCGTATGTGAGGTTCGTTTGCGACATATTTTTAACTAAAAGTTTCTTAGTAGACTTCACGGCAGACTCCCAAAGGCCACCGAAGTGTGGAGAACGAGGGGGGATGAACATAAATTTGAAACCGGTGACGGTGCTGAAATGCATGAGCTCTTTAATATTGTCATCATCAAAAAAACGCTGCTTGAACTCTTGAAGCTTGGAGCTGGCACCAACAAAATTTGTCGCATTATCACAATAAAGCGTCTGAGGTATGCCACGTCTGCTAATGAACCTTTTTAAACATAAAATAAACATTTTAGTTGAAAGGTCAGACACTAACTCAATATGAATAGCTTTGGAGGAGAAGCACACAAAAATGACGACATAAGTCTTATAAGGAGCTTTTCGCTGAATTCGATACGACGTGTAGAAGGGACCACAAAAGTCCACACCAGAAACGAAGAAGGGACGTTGAGCCTTGAATCTATCTGCAGGAAGGTTACCCATTACTTGTTGCAGTAAACGAGGGTCATATTTGAAGCAGTGCACACAACTTCGAACGACTTTTCTTACAATTTCTCTCGCATTTATTATCCAGACTTGCTGACGAAGAATCCCTAGGAGAGCTTTGGAACCAGCATGCAAGTGTTTGCGATGGAGATATTCGACGAAGATTGTTGTAAATCTATGATCTTTTGGTAGCAGCGCCGGGAATTTTGTTTCAAATGAAAGTGGTGCATTTGCTAGTCGGCCGCCTACACGAATGATTGCTAAAGTTGAACTGAAGCATTGTATGTTGTCCAAAAATGGGGTGAGCTTTTGAAGACTTGGTGTTAAACTCTCTCCTTTATTGAGCAACTGGATTTCTTCTTGATATGTTGAGTGTTGAATGTGATGAATAACTTTGTAAAACGATGATCGTAGCTCTTCAGGTGTTATAAACTGGTTGCGGAATTGTTTTTTAAAGGCACGATGAATATAAACGATAATACGAAGAATGCGAAGATATGACGAGTGTCGAGAACATAAATGATCGATGATTGATTCGGTAACTCTGTATTTTCGATATTGCCCTTTGGCCAACTTGCCTCTGGTTCTGAAAGAAATTTGGGTCCGGTAAACCATATTGAATTCACGAGATCGTTTGCGAGACAGCCTCTGGAAATTATATCTGCTGGGTTTTGCTTTGAAGGCACATATCTCCAAAGTATATTATGAGATCGGTTTTGTATTTCCGAAACACGATTAGCGACAAAACAAACGTACGATGATGAATGATTGGTGAGCCAATTTAAAACAATTGTTGAGTCCGACCAGAAGTAAATTTGATAATTGAAACGATTGAATTTAGATTTTATTTTATCCCAGGTTCTACTTAATAGCAAGGCGGCGCAAAGTTCTAATCTAGGCAAGGATTGACTAGCAACTGGAGCTACTTTAGATTTTGCTATGAGCAAGGTTGACTTAAATTCGTTCTGAGTAGCGACACGTATATAAAGACAACAGCCGTATGCTAACTGAGAAGCATCTGCAAATCCGTGGATGTTAAATTCTGTTTGCGGAGATGTTCCGACAAATCTTGGTAGTTCAATTTTCGCGATATAGGGAAGACTTTCTTCAATTTCTTTCCATCGATTCGATAAACGTGAGTTGAGTGGTGTGTCCCAATCTAACTTTTGCCTCCACATGTCTTGAATTAGGATTTTGCACGAAATAACGATAGGGCTCAGTAAATTAAGGACGTCAAATATTTTTGCAACAGTTGATAACACGGACCTTTTTGTTGGACCTTCAATTGTTGACAAATCGAAACGAAAACAAAACACGTCATCTTTAGGCTTCCAAGACATTCCAAGAGCTTTGGTGATAGAATCGTTGTTTGTTTTTAAATGCAGCTCTTCATTTCCAGGAGCAACATTTGGACAATTCGAGTTCCATTTTGATAGTTCCATTCCAGCCTTTTGCAGTATTCCTATGATTTCATCCTTTTTACTTAAAAGTTCAGAGAAGTCATCTGCCCCCGTGAGCAAATCATCGACGTATAAATCTTGCTTAAGAATTTCAGAACCAACAGGAAATTCGTTTTTATAAAAATCCGCTATAAAAAACAAGCTTCTTACAGCAAGAAAAGGAGCAGCTGATGTGCCATATGTCACTGTATTTAACTTATAAAGACTGATAGGACTACCTGTATTTTTTCTCCATAAGATTAATTGATAGTTGCGATCTCTTTCGTCGACTAAAAACTGCCTATACATTTTGCAAATGTCAGCAGATAGTGCTAATTTATTCAAACGAAAAGATAAAATTGTTATAATTAGTTCTTGTTGTATCGTTGGACCTACCATTAGGGCTTCATTTAAGGAAACATTCGTTGACGTACGACAGGAGGCGTCAAATACAACTCTAAGTTTAGTTGTAGTACTTTGTGGGCGTAAAACTGGGTGATGAGGAATAACATAATGCGATAAATTTAAGCTATTGAAACTAACAGGAGACATGTGACCTAGTTGAATATATTCGTCCATAAAATCAGAATACATTTTTCTTAAATTTTCATCCTTTGAAAATCGTTTTTCCAAATATAAAAATCTCCGACGCGCTGTTTCAAATGAGCTACCAAGTTGTGTGATTAAAGATTTAAATGGTAAACGAACCTGTACTCTACCGCTGTGATGGAAAAGAGTATTGTGAACAAAATGCTCCTCGCAAAGTTTCTCCTCCTCAGTGAAACAAGGTGAATGCTGATTAAATTCTTCAATTTCCCAGAAGGCTTTCAGTAACGAGTCCAGATCCTCGCCTTTAGTAATAACGTTACACGCTAATGCACGTTGCGGAAGTTGATTGTTAATACTGCCACCGATGACCCATCCGAGAGAAGTATTTAGAAGGCAAGGCAGACCATTGCCGAGAGAAATTTTGCCGTCAAGGATCAGTTCGAAGAAAATTTCGGAACCCAAAAGGACATCGATGCGTTGAGGTACGTGAAATTGTGGATCTGCGAGTTTAAGACCATTTGGGATGTTCCAGTTTGATGCTTTAATTAGTTCTGCTGGATGTTGCGACGAAATTGATTTTGTTACTAGAAAACTTGTTGTCCACTCAAAGTCAGACACGCGTGATTTAATTGTAGCTGTTACGAAGTGTTTTAATTGGGTGCGAATATTAGATATGCCAGAAATTTCTTGAGTAGTTCTATTCTGTTTCAGACGAAGACGATTAACAGCCTCTTGTGTTATGAGACTAACTTCAGAACACGAATCGAGTAGGGCTCGATGAGGTTGAAGAGTACCAAACGAATCTTTTATGAATATAATAGCAGTAGGAAGCAAATTTATTCGACAACTACGTGTGACAAACGACGAAAATTGAGTAAGATGAGTTGAGGCTGAATTAGCGTGCGTGGACGTCGATGGCTGGTTTAATGATGAAAAAGATGGCTGAAACGATGAGGCACCAAAAGGCTGAGCTGATGAATGCGAAGGAGAAGTATGTTGACACGAAGGATTCGAAGATGAATGGTGTTGATGCGAAGAAATGCCTGTGCTATTGGCTGGTTGATCCTTTGAACTGTGAAGAGGCGTATGATGCGAAACCCTGCAAGTACGACAGCGAGATTTTGATGGACACTGAGAAACTAAATGTCCCTTTTTAATACAGTTTATACAGAGCTTTGAAGTTTTAATGAAATCGAATCGACGAGGTACAGGTAACGATAAATAAGTAGGACAGCTTCCAATAAAATGATCCTTAGACTTGCAATACTCACAGAGCGTGGTTGATACAATTAATGATGATCCTGTACGCTTGATAAATTGTTTAGATTTATTGTCTCGAAGATGAGATGAATCCACCTGTGTATTACGGCTTTCTAAAAACTGGCAACGACGATTAAGGACTTCGAAGCAACGATCCCATGATGGCAAAGATTTAAAATCTTGTTTTTCGTCGTAAGTCCTTTTTGATTCTTCATCTATTTTTGACAAAACAATATGTATGATGATGGCATTCATCACATCTAACTCCGACCCCAGTGAAAGCAAGGAACTTCGTAGAGCAGATACATTATCAATAATTGAGCGAAGCGAAGTAGCATTTGGTTTAGTTATTGATGGTATAGAAAATAATGAGTTAATATGATCAAGAAATATTAACGATTTGTTGTCATATCGCTCGATTAAACTATCCAATGCTTTCTGGTAATTTGACTCGGTCACTTGAAAGGGTTCTATAAGGGCTAAGGCTTGCCCTGACAAACAATTGAGCAAATAATTAAATTTATCGATCGTAGGGATACTTGATTCGTTGTGAACCAACGTATTGAAGGTGCTCAAAAATCTCGAAAATTCCGAATACTTCCCATCGAACTTAGGTAGTTTTATCTGGGGCAAACGGTGTTGATGTGTTGACAAAGATTGAGTAACATTCAAAAAGCTTTGCTCGACATCGCTTGACCTGCGTTTTTTATTCATTAAATTTACCAATGGCGCCTTGACTGAAATAAAAAGTTCCTCGATCTCGGATCGATTAGTGTCATTATCGTCTAACTTCTCAATCTGGGATTGAATATGGCTTAATTGTTTGAAATATGATTCCACAATTTGCAATCGGCACTCGAGAATTGTGAAATCCGATGAACCTCCATCTTTTTCAATTTTATTCTTCATTTGGGTTATATTTCGTTTCATAGTTGCCGTTGCTGCTTTAAAGAAGCAAGCGAAATGGCTCCCGCATCGGTGTTATCGTTGTTCATGTTTACAATTGATTTAATTATTTAAAGTTGATAAAAATTTAAAAAAAATTATAATCTTTCGAATAGGTACCACCGTAATTAAAAAGTACCAACCACTGTTAAAAAAGGTACCACTCGTTGTTCAAAAAGTACCAACAGTACTCAAAAGTCCCAACACTGGTTACAATTACTGGTTAGTGCCAACACTAATTTTTAAATTCTGTTTTCAACCAAATTAATCTGTACATATGTTTGTACGTACGTATATTGGTTGAAAGCTTGTTAGCAAGCGCAATGTGCGAAGAAATAAATCTTGCTGTTGTTGTTTAAGAGTGTAGGTAACTTACTGTGTTGATGAGAAAACTGTAGCAGAGGGCGACGACTAGCAAATGGTAAACGATGATAGTACAGATGGTTGTGTGATCATATATTAGCAGCGAAGAGAAATGATGTTTGGTTTGAACTGAAGTGGTATACGAAGACGCAAGCGACGACAGAAAATATGTTGGAATTAACGATGACGATGATGGTGATTGTTGGGCTTCAAGCGATGACTATGATGCTGTGACGTTGCAGTTGGCTGATATTGACGCAGGCGATGATGATGATGAGATAGCTGGTGAATACAAAACGCAGACGATGATGGTGATGATGTTTGTGTGTGTTTTTTTTAAATAATTTGTTCTCTTTAATTTGATTATTGGACACAGTTTAATATATATTTTTAATTTAACTTCTTTAATTAGACTTAAAGTTTTATTTAATATAACTGTGTCCTGTCACGGTCGCCAATTTTATGTGTGAGCAAAAGAGAACAACCATTAAATTTGGCAAAAATAAAATTGAAAACAAACAAGAGCGAGAACTGATTTTGACTTTGTACTTAGTGACTTTATTGTTCAATTGTCCAAGAACTACTGACTTATTATTTAAAAACAAATTTCAATATGTATGAAATGTAGGAATGTAGAAATGCATTCCCGTTAGAACTGAATGTATGTTAATATGTATGTAATTATGTATTTATAAATTTAAACAATTCAAGGGCGAGTTAGAGCCACAAAATAAGTAAAAGAATTAATTCATAAAAATTAGAACTACAAAATATAATATAAAGAAAATAACAATTATCTTTATTGTTCTGACTGAACAAACCTAATTTCAAATCCCCGATTTTTATCTATTTTAATATAAACAGATAGTGAAATATAACGCTCTTTATTCAATGGAATAACTTTTGTTGTCGCATTTTTTATTGTTGACAGCTCTTTAAAGAAAAGATGCATGTCATAAGCAGAAAGATTATGGATGATCACTGGTATAAAATTGGAATTTTTGTATTTTAAATTACACTCCTCGAAAATTACCAGTGAGATGACAGTGGTCTCTAACTTTATCATTATAAAGAAGTTTTTTACAAATGTGGCAATTTGTTGATTTATTAAAAATATCAATACCATTTACTTTCATTACAATTTGTTCTACTTTGGACAGATACTGATGGTAAATATCTGTTGCATCTTTGACAATTTTGTCAACAAACACTTTAGATGCATTTTCCCCAAAATAGTATCTGTCAAATTAAATGTCCTTAAAACTACATTTGTTTGTTTTTCAAACTTTTTTTATTGACTTCAAAGGCATAGGAAACTCCAATCCCTTAAAATTAAGTTCACATTCGCCCAGAGCAATTTTATTACTATGGATGTTAATGCTATATGAATTGCAGTTTTTTCTTTGTTTATTGCTTAAGTCTTTACGGAGTGCTGCAATTAAACACCATTTAAAGCAAAATACATCTTTATTTTCAACATTTATACATGCACCTTTAATATTGCTAATGCTCTTGGGCAATGGCATGAATTGTGATCCTCTTATTATGCTTGCCTTATTTACATTTACTTCTGGATGATTTATTTTAATGAGTGTCCATCCACTGTCCCTTTCCTGGAATTCAGCCATTTTAGTGACTATTTCATCCGTATGTTTATCATATGACTCAGTGATGTCCTCAGCAAGCATTATTTGCATCATTTTTGAAATATGCACAATTGATGCTAATTTTGTTTCGTCATTCAGCACTTTCATGTACTCACATAACAACTCCATGTTAAATTTAAATGTAGTGTGTTTAACGCTGCACTTTTTTAGTTCTTCAATTATAATTTTCTTGGCATTTTTAAAGAACTCCTCCGGAAATAGAATTTCTTCCTTTTCATTCACCAATCTATAGGATTTAATTCTTTCTTTAAAATTACTACTTCTTACAGTTAATGTTTTATCAATGTTAACTGTTTGGCTATTTTTTATATGGCGATTTGTTCTCATATGCGCATTAAATGTTGTTGTCTGTATTAATTCATTGCATTCATTACAATGTTTCATATTAGAACTTCGAAGAGGAGGTGATTGGATGGTAACGTTGTGAGTTTCCTTATGTTCTATGAGTTTTGCTGAACTCATGAAAAGTTTCTTGCAGGTGGGACAGTGGAGGTTAATGTGTTCCTTAAGCATTTTTTTGGAAATATATATTTTGCATATCGGGCATACTTCATAGTGATTAGCATCAAAACCATTGGAAGTATTTCTATGCAATACCATATGCACCTTAGGCATTTTTGAACAGCAGTGTTTGGAAGAGCAAATTGAGCAATAAACAGGAGCCATTTTTGAGTAATTTATTTAGCACTTTCTTTAACAAGCTTTATTAATAGAACTTATTTTTATTTTTTTCTTTTGAAATTTTAAAGAACGTTAAGCTTTTTATTTTCAACTTTAAAAAAAAAAATACTTTTTTATTTTTAATGTTATAAAAACTTTTTTTTCTCTTTTTAAACAATTTTAGAATCAACTTTTTTAATGTCGCAAAATATATCTTCACTATGAGGAATGTTATGATATACTGATTAATGATAAAAAGAAAATGTTCTAGGTAAACTAGAAAATCCACTTAATATAGTAGGGAAAGTGTCGTAAAATCAATATTCATATATAAATATACAATAAAAGCCATTTTTAAACCTTAAAATAAATATTTTATCCAAAAATTGCCATTGAACCTTTTTTCTGTTTTGTTTGTTTTTTACCATTAAGGTCATAAACCTATCCAGAACATGCTCGTTAAATTTCAAAATCCCTTATAATAAAAAAAAAATCTAACAAATAAACTACTTTTGTACCTGTTTCGAATTTTTTTGTCGATAAGGTCTTAACATCATATAGTACAAGTAATTATTTTACTTTTAAGTATGCTCAATCATGCTTATGATTCTTAAATATAACAAAACATTTACGTGGAAATTTGTAAAAAAAATAACATATAAACAAATCTTCAGTTACACCTTTTTTCTTTTCCAATTAAAAACATAAAAAAAACAAAAAAAAAATATGACATTGATCCTTTTTTCTTTTCTTACTTTTATACCTGTTTTATATTTTCTTGTCAATTGATTTTTATCAAACATTTTATTTTATGTTAGCATGGAAGTGCAGGTTCAATCATGTTTTATTTCATTCAATACATTTATTTATAGGAAGTATGTAAGTAGTGTAAGTTACAATAGTATCAGTTGAATATGAGTACACACGAAATATAAAAAGAAGAAACATATTTCTTAAGAAAATGACATACAGAAGCATGATCGAAAAGTTTTTGTTTGATTTTCATGGATGCATTTTTGATGACCATTTACTCCAGATAACAGAAATCTAAAGAATGCTAAATGACTATGAAAATATGGAGCTCAATGAATCTATTTACGGAAAGCATTTTAAAAACTGTCCTTTTCTATGCCGAATTTGCGATCGTTCAAATACATGTGAATGTAATGAATTTAAGTTAAAGAAGGATAATGTAATTCATTTAATAGAAAATTATTATACATTTTTTATTACCAAAATAAATACTTAAAACGAAATTTAAAAAATTGTTCTTTCCTTTATAAAAATAATTATAATACTCAGTTTAATACATATTTTATAAATAGTTAAATACTCCAATCACATTTTCATATCTTTTTATAAAAAAATAAAAAATATATAGCTAAACAAAACACATTTTAAGATGATCTAAGCAAAAATATACATTCTAATTGGAATTGTATTCAAGAAAATAGAGTCTCTCAAGCAATTTAGTTTAAATGATTCAATAATAAAAAAAAAATAAATACAAATTTTCAATAAAAGATAAATTCTCTATCCTTGTATTCTTAATACAACCACCAATTCAGCTTCAGAATAAACATATTTCAACCATCTTGATCTTTACACCTAAACATCACATTATAACAATGTGATGTTTACAAATTTTACCTGACTATTCAATAAAATAAAATTGCTCTATCATAATAACCTAAGCACAACCAGCAATCCTTTTTTAAGTACAATACATTTCAACCATTTTCATCTTTAAACAGAAAACATCACTTTACAACATTTGCAACTACATGTTTTACCTACCTATTCAACCCCTAAAATAATGCACAATATTCAATAAAAAAATATTTCTCTATTCTACTATCCTTAGCACAACCACCAATCCTTATTTAGTGCATACATTTCAACCATCTTGATCTATAAAGAAATGCAGGTGTTAACATCACTTTCTCACATTTTCTTGCCTAAACATTTTACCTACTAATTCAACCCCTAAAAATAATACCCATTCATACTTAAATTCATATACACCACTCACTCACTACTCTCAAGAGGAATCACTCTCACCAATTCTACATTTCCAATTGGAAATACCTATCTACATTACTGATTCGCTGTCTTCATTTTGTCAGCATTCCAACTAGAAAAATAAGCAATCCAATTAAATAGTGACTACTACTTACTATGTAGTACATAGTGTCAATTTCGAGCACAGTGTAATTAATACATATTAGCGTTTATAATTGTTGTAAATGAAAATTAGGTAAATAAACTCAAATGATTAATAGAAATGTAACTGCTTTATATTACGAAAATAGAGAAACTAATAAATTCACGTGAACGTGAAAAAATAGTATTGGGGTATTGTATTTCCACGTTACAAACTTGTACCTAATTTGCAACCTTTGGCTTATGCCGTTCTCCAGATTAACATTAAAATTAAATAAAAAAACAGCAGCAAGGGTTTTTGGGTAAATTTTTGAAATATATTATATTTTGAAAACCACAGAATTGGTGAAAACTTATCAAACATAGGCCCTATTACGGTATGTAACTTGACAACAATTAAGAAATGAATGTAAACCGTAATAGGGTGCAGATCATATAAGAATCGGCAGAGCCAAATAAATATCACTATTATATGTTTATTTTTTATTTTATTATTTTACTTGTTAATTTTATATTTATTGCAAAATTTGCTTTTATTATTAAGAAATGAATGTGAACCGTAATAGGGTGAAGAGCATATAAGAATCGCCAGAGCCAAATATATATAACTATTATTTGTTTATTTTATATTTTACTTGTTTATTTTATATTTGTTGCAAAATTTGCTTTTATTGTTTTTTCAGTAATGATACTCAGTTTGAACTGAAGTAAAACGATCAGATAAATTGTGATGGTCGAAATTGTCTGAAATTGTATAAATGTGAAAAATTATTGTATAAATGTGAAAAATATTTGGAACTAAATGGTAAAAAAATATTTACCGAAGTTAACAGCTTACGGTTTATAAGTCCAAAGCCTTGCATGCTTACAACAGGTGGATTTAGTTCAATTGCAGATATAAAAATATCGATTTCCTTTTGGGCTTGGGAGTCCATCTGAAGAAGTTTAGCGGAAAGCAATGTATCTTGCACACATTCCGCTAAAACTGTAGTTGCGTTGTGACCACAATTGCATACAATAAAAAGCAATGAAGCGCAATAAATTATAAGTACTACTAGTCCAAGTACTTTGTATGAGAATCCAGAATCAAAAATTTCGGATAAAGCACCATACGATCCAATTGTAATGTTAATTGACCTAGCAATTAAAATTAAGTTTAATGTTTGTGCTGTTATTGCAAAAATTATCAATAAAAAATATTTTTCCTGTAAGCTGAAAAACTATTGTAGTACATTAAATTAGGGATTGCTGTTCGGTTTTAACCAAAATCGAAACCGCGGTTTTATTGCCCTAAAACCGAAACCGAAAACTGACCAAAAAACCTCGGTTTTAGCTTTTATTTTTTATATATATTTATAATTAGTATTGTGGTTATTTTGTTGAACTATTAATCGTTTTAATCCAAATTTTGATATTTCAATTAGGCTAAAGATCATCAAATTTAATTTTCATTAAATTATTTTTATGAAGAGGGAATTTTACAACATGAAAATTAATTAAAATTTATTGATAATTTTTCATTCTTAACTGCTGCTGGGCTCGAACCCAGGCTTTTACGGACGTCGATGGCTGCGAGTGTTAAACGGCAAACCCCTTTGAAGAGATTGAGTGGTTGCAATCAAAACATGTAAGGGTAACATGTCCGTAAAAGCCTGGGTTCGAGCCCAGCAGCAGTTAAGAATGAAAAATTTTCAATAAATTTTAATTAATTTTCATGTTGTAAAATTTCTTCTTCATAAAAATAAAATTTGATGAACTTAAGCCTAATTTAAATATCATATATATTTATGCTAAAAGAAATGTCAAATTATACATAATACTCGTACTTTATATAAAAAAAACTTTATACATAACAGCCTGGAACAATGGCAAGGTATTTCAAAATTCGTTAAATTTAAAATAAGTACCTGATTTCGTGTGAGAAATTTTATTAAAAGCAAAAACGAATTTTCATATTTTATTGTTGTTTTTAATATAAAGTAATTTTGATTTAGCTGCACAATCTCCCTTGCACGATTTTTTGTGCAGGTAAACCAAAAATACAGATATCTTAAATGTATTTAGCTGTCTTAATGTGCAGGTACGCAAATTTGGTTACCTGCATAAAAGTGCAGCTAAAGTAAAGTCTTTGAAAGAGGAAAAACAACGTTTTTATTAATAAATTGATGAAAAAAATGACGTTCAAGCAACCTGTAGTCATTTTTTATGCATTTTTATAAGGAACGAGATAGCCAAATTGGTAACAATAAAGTTTGGAACAGAAAAGTCCCTGTAGTACAACGTTAAAAATAGCGCTGCAAGCTGTCAAAAGTTAAAAATGGCAGTATCAAAGTAGTGTCAACCGAATACGTATTTGTAGTTGTACAATTTACATTGTACACATTTGTATTTTTAACTGAATTTTTCTATTTTCTTATATTTAACATGAATTTGATTTATTATATAACGTTAAACTTTTTGTATATATTTTTGAATTTTGTGAATTAATATTATTACTACTGAATTGTATTGTATTATATTAGCAATTTAGTAAGTTGAATATCCATCCCTGGGAATATTTAGTACTCGCTGCAAATAGCAAATGTCAATTTTATCCAAACTTCGTTTAGACTTATAACCGAAGTTTCACTTAAATTGAATTCAAATAAAATGATCACTTGCTATTCGTACCTCAGTGCATACACTTTTTCTTAACCTTTACGCTAATATTTTGTGCTTTAAACAATTATACATACCTATATACCACATTTACTGATCCACATATAATTACTGTGAAAACTCATGAAATAAAAAAACATTAATTTGAAATTAAATACCTAAACCCTTACTGTTATCAAACTCAGAGTGTGGAAAAACAACCGAAGGTAAGAACTAGCATCTGAGCTCTATAATAAAAGAAAGTTTTATAACTCGTTCTTCTTTCTTTTCTCTCAACTTATCCCAACTGCCTGAGGGTAATATAATCAACATATTCTCTCTAGCTCGGCCAATCAATTAAATTCAAATCGCACGCCCCAGCGAAGTTAGAAGAAGATTTATAGAAGATACAACTATCCCCTTAGTTCGAATCTTTTCATGGTCCTATCGATCCAGGAGAAATAAACCAAGTGGCAAAGAGAGCAAACCTGGTCACCTCAAAAACAAAAAGCTCAAAAAAATCTCTCAACTAAAGAAGAAAAAGCAAAAGATGAGGTAAGTCTAGTGCATTCAGTAGCGGCACGAACGAAGGCCCCAATGAACTAAGACCCCAAAACGAAAATGAACTAAGGCCCCAAATATTTGTACAGGGAACAACAACAACGGTTTTTGGGGAAATAGTTCATTATTTTGTGGTTTTATTTCATTTTTTGAATTGGGGGCTTAATTCATAATAAAATAAAACCCCAGTTTGTAAAAAAGAACTAAGGTCCCACAAATAAAGTTGGGGCATTAGTTCATTTTCTGAAAAATGTAATAAATTGCAATATTTCCAAATTGCTAACCGTTATACCGTTAAAAAAAAGAATTTATTTTCTGAAAAATGTAATAAATTGCAATATTTCCAAATTGCTAACCGTTATACCGTTAAAAAAAAGAATTTCGTTTTGTTTATTTATCCATTCTGTAACAAGATTAATTAGTTTCTGATCTAACGTGGACGTCTAAAGACAAAAAAAAATGAATTTTGAATTAATTTGTGGGAGTAGAAGAAATAGTGAATTGTTATATATAACCGAACAAAAAATGCTTTATCGGAAAAAATCGGAATATAAAGGTGTGACAAGATATCAATGTAGGCAGAAAACCTGCAAATCCAGAGTGAACTTGCTTTCTGATGGAAGCTGTGTTTTATCAAAGGGCTATGTTGATCATAACCATGGTGACGAGGATACAACATACAGGGAACTAAAGGCTTTAAATTTAATAAAACAAGATTGTCAAGATATGGCAGAAACTCTTGGTGGTACTAAGACTAATATTAGTACCATAAGAAAAGCTTTTCGAAGAACGTGTGAAAGGTAAGTAAACATTTTTTTAAGTAGCGCAAGTGCTTACATAAACATCTAAATTTTAAAAACAGCTATCAAACCGATACAAAAGACATAAACTTTTTAAAAATACAAAGAGGCTTGCAGAAAATTGTAAGTAAAAATTTAGTGACATCTCCCAAAAACGCTGTTCAAGTTGTGGAAGCATTCAATTTGGAGAATGTGTGGAACGATTTTGGATTGTCAAAAGATGAGTCGAATCCTAGAACCTTCTTCACTGCTGCAATTACCGAAGAAACATACTCGTTCTGCCTATTTTCATCGCTAAAAACCGTTGATGTTATAAAAGAAAATATTTCTCCTCAAAAGCGGACATATCTCGTGGATGGAACTTTCAAAATAGTTCCTTATGGCTGTTTTAAGCAGCTGCTTGTTATATATGTAGAATATTTTGAAGAGGTAAAGAAGTAATAAGTAGAAATTTTTTAAAATAATAACATATTTCTTTTAGATATTTCCAATATTTTTCGTATTAATGACGAAGAAAACAAGCGAATCATACAAAGCACTTCTTCAGTATATTAAAGACAATATATTAGATTTAGACCCCTAAACGTTTATAAGCGACTACGAAGAGGCGTTGAGAAGTGCTGTAAAGTCGGTTTATCCAAAAGCAAATCTTATAGGATGCTGGTTAGTAATGCCTTATACATAATAACTTTATGTGAGGACTTACAGTTTTTAGCATTTAGTTTTTAACTATGTAATGTTTTTGAAATTATGTGTTTCATAAGTGAATATTTAAAATGTTTGGAACAAATTTTGAGTGGAAATATGTAGGAAATATGAAAATAAAAAAATTACATAGCTAAAAACTAAATGCTTTGTTTCCAAAAATATAAGTATACATTAAAAATTGATATTTTGTTCATGCATTTTCCAGGTTCCATTTTTGTCAGGCCGTAAGGCGAAACATGACGAAGCAGAAAGCCTTATTGGAATATATACGATCTTCAAGAAGTGCATCATCCCTTTATCACCAAATCTTAGCATTGCCTTTATTACCGCAGGAGTTAATAAAGTGCTCATTCAACGATATAAAGTCAAAAATAATTCTGATGGACAGCAACAGCTTATTTCTACCGTTTTTAAAATATTTTGAAAACCAGTGGATCAATAAGGTAACAGCTTATCTACTTCAATATTTTTTACCAGATATAAATATTTTATTTATATAAATAGGTTGGATGTAAAAACTTCTCCGTACATAATCGGGACACGCGCACAACTTCTGCCGTTGAAGCATACAACGGATTCCTTGGTCGATGTGCCGAAAAAAATGGACACTTTTTTAAATTCGTCCAAATAATTCGAAACGAGGAGTTTTTTAGAAGTCGTCAATTCGAAATGTTGTGCGAAAGTGGAGGATCTGTTGCTAAAAGAAAAAGGAAGAGTCGTGTTGAAAAAAATAAAAAAATTCAGGAAGCATCGCTCTTACTAAAAGATGGCAAAATAACAGCCGCTACATTCCTCTCCCGAATGGTGTACGGCAAAAATGGTATATGTGTGAACATGGTAGAGGAGCAAAATATTTTTCAAGAAGAACCTGATAACGTTTTATCTGAAGACCTTGACGATCCACACTCGTATAGTCAGAATATTGAGTGCTTAGCTTGTCGGGATAAAAGCTCAAACATTGTTCTACTTCCCTGCAAACATATGAAAGTTTGCGACGAGTGCAACCTCAAATTACAGGCTGATGCAATTTCCAAAGGCATGCAAAATTATATCTGCCCGTACTGCCGAACAATTGTGGAAGACACCATGCAGGTATATACCTGACTTCTTATTGATTAAGTATTTATACAAATTTATCTAATTATTATATAAACAATGAAAAATTTTTGTTTTTTGTTATTTTTATGTATAAAATTTGAATACTTTGATATTTTTTTTCGTATTATATAACTATAATGTTTGTTTTGAATATTTAAAACAAAACAAGAGTCACTTTATTTTTGAATTTTTTTATTGGGGACTTTGTTCATTCTTACTTTGGGACTTCATAATAACATTAGGGTTTTGATTCAAAATGAATTAAGTCCCCATTAATGGGGGCTTAGTTCATTCCCATTTTGGGGGCTTAATTCATACCATCGTTGGGGTTTTACTTCATTATGAACTAATTCCCCCTTTTTAGGGCCTTAGTTCATTTTCGTTTTGGGGTCTTAGTTCATTGGGGCCTTCGTTCGTGCCGCCGCATTCAGTATATAAAAAACAACAGAAAAGTAAGTACCCCAAAAAGTAAAAATTTAAATTTAATAACAAAATTACAAAGAATAATATAGAACAAAAAAGGAAAGTGTAGTGTGTATGTCGAAAATAAAAAAGCGCTATTAACATAAAATTAAACCAAAAGATACATTTTAAAGTGAAAAAAAGTGAGTTCGAAGTGTGGAAAGTGTGTGCTGTAAAAGCGGTAACAAAATTAAAGAAATAATAGAAATAAGTGGCCATTTAAATGTGTACATACATTCATAAAAAATAAAAACTGAAAATTAAGTTAAAAAAGAGGAGAAAATACCAAAAATATACGGTAAAAGTCGCCATATTACCTACCTAAATACGGAGAAAAAATATACGTAAATAGCTGTAAAAATTGCGTCAAAATCAGCATATATGTATGAACGTAGGCACATAAGAGTGACATTGCATGGGAAATGTATTAATTCAGTGCTAAGTGGAAAAGAAAAAGCGGCAAAATCGCCATATATAAAGTGTATCTAAATGGAATGGGAAATACTTCCATAAATACAATATTGAAAAAAAAATAAAGAAGAATAAAAGAAGATTTGTGTCAAAGGTGCATAGAAAAATAAAATTTTAAAGAATTTATTACGAAATTTTAACGGAAAGCAAAAATACAAAATAGAAAAAAAGGGGGAAAACCCATAAATATAGGCAAAAAAAAGTGCGGCAAATAGCCAAGATGTACATCGAAGGGAATATAAGCAACATTGGAAAAGTCAAAGAAGACAGCAGCCAAACAGCGACAAGTGCCCACTTGCGTTGGATAAAAGGTATTTAAAATAAATAACAAAAAATAAAATAAACTGGGTAATCCCTTTCCATTTTTCGCTACTCATACATATCATACCTCACAATATGTAAAAACACATCCACACACACACACACACACAATCGTTACAACAGCTAAGTTTTTTTTTCATTCTTTAAAACAGGGATTTCCATTTCTTTGCACAACTGTGCACACCAATACTAACACATATTTTTATGCTCTTCAATTCAGTCGTCGATGTGACTTCGACAAGTGAACATGTCTAGCGGATGCTATGCTATTTATATTCAGCTTAACACTCAAAAAATATTGTGCGGTCAAAAATGCTTTTGGTAACATCCAATGCCTTGCGTGCAATATTTATTTTTTATGATTTTTTAAAACACAAAAATCTTATTTTTTTTTACAAATTGTTTGATAAGATATTTGAACCTGATTTAGAGTCAGTTGTGTTATACAACTTATAAAATAACAACTTAAAAAATATATTACTAAAATTTTTCTGCGGCTGTAAATAAAGGCATTCTCTCAATGTTTTTACTCTCTGGTACTCACTAATACACAACCAAAAAGTTTTTGGAAATCCCTGCTTTAAAACTAACAAATTGCATAATAAGAAACTCTTAAATTGTTGATTGCATAAAACTCTTTAAACGCACACACATACACACACAAAGTTTAATATTAATAAAATAGAAAGAATAAAAGCTTTGCGTTCTCTTGATCTTACAAGTTAGAGTAATAAAGTACCAGTGTTGCCGTTAGGATACGAAAGATACATTTTTCGTATCTTTTGACTACTTCAAGTATCATGTATAATCCTGACATTTTTCGTATCTTTTGAATCTGTACGCAAAATGTACAGAAACAAAACATTCGAGATTTTTAGCCAACTAAAACTAATAAAGACTGATCATCGTAACCGACTCAATACTAATACAATAGCAGCCAAGGCGCTAGATGGGAGAATGTGAGGTCAACTCTACAACAACACTGCTTCTGTGGTCGGATTGTCAAAAATATTGCTAGTAAAAAAAGGTTAGTTTACATAAAAAACTAGTTTGCATACACACTTTGACAAGTCGACCACCGAACAAAAACACCATATGTTGACTTGACCCCAACTTCTAGTGAATTCGCCTTGATAGCAGCTTCAATAATGGTGAAAGAAAACTTTAAGGGGTTGCAACATACGATCCACCTAAATCGATGATTACTAGTAGTGCGAAGTTGTTCTGAGGAAATATGAAAATCTTTTTTATTTTCAGGAAATTTATATGAACTTTTCAATATAATCGCCTTAGTATAAACGCCTTAACTCGTATATTAATTTTTACAAAAATGAATTTGTAAAGTTTGCTTACTGTATTTTTTAAAAATTACATATGTACATAATAATATTTATGACTTAAATAAATATAAAAATGAATTTATACGAAATCATTTTCTTTACAATATTAATTTAAATTTGAAATAAAAATGTTATGTTAATAAATGTTAAACGTTAAAAATGGATTTTCAAATTTTTTTCAAAACGTATCTTTTTGGGAAAAAGTGTATCTTTTTGGAAACTAAAATGTATCTTTCTCAAAATTTCACTGGCAACACTGTAAAGTACTCTTAACTTGTATGGTTGCTTGGTAACACACACACACACATCGTTTAGTTGAACACTTTCAACACAACTTAAGGTTTATTGCGCTCTAAAAAAGCAACAGAAATTCTTAATTTGTTTGCTAAATTTATTGATAGCCGTAATACTGTGCTACAATAAAAATAAAATATACAGTCCACTAAAATTATTTACGAACACTTGATAAGAATGAAAAATTAAAATGAAAGATTCATAATTATTAATACTTTTTATTATATTGTTTTTTTTTTATTAACACATCTCCATTAAAACTTAGAGTTGATTAGAGGGAATTATAACCTTTAACATCTGAAAACATTTAAATAAAATGGGAAAATTTGTATAATATTTAATTGGAACAAATGTTCCCAAAGTCAAGAAATTAAATTAACCCCATTTACGAGTGCGATAAAAAATACTCGGACTTATTAAAAAATTTAATAAATTTACTTAAAGGCAATTTCCCCAATTGCGAACTTAGTAAATTTACAAGTGCGTTAATCGGTTTCGTAAAAAATTGAATAAATTTACTTATGCAATTTCCCCAATTGCAAACTAAAGCTACGGTCACACTTATTAAATATTTGATCAAATAAGCGTAACCCCTACTATTAACAACATAGTTAGTGAGATTAAAAATGGTCTTAATACTACAAAATAAACTAATTATACTACTAGACATAGCAAAAAACAGTTTTTTGTAAGATATGGTATTTTATTCAAAATAAATATTGATATTAAGCGAAATGATATCTTAGTTTGGTTGTTGGTCCCGTTTTTTTCGTCAAATATTTGATAAGTCTGACCGTAGCTTTAGTAAATTGACAAGTGCTTTTACCGGAATTATTATTAAATTAAGTGAAGTACCATTTTCCCAATTGCAGGATTTAGTAAAATTTAAGTGCGAGAAAAATAATGGAATTATTTGGGTAAAAATTTGGAAAATTCCGATTTAAGCAAAATTTAAGGTATTTCTAAATGAAATGAAATGTGAATTTTTTCTTTTACCAATTAATTTTGTTATTTCCAACCTAAATAAAATTAAATTTGTTTTTTTTTCAATAAATAAAATTTAAAATTGTCAGTCTCTCAGGTATTTTGGTTTTTTCAAATTTCATAAAAATAAATTATTTCGCAATAAAATAAGATTTTCATTGTCCCCCAATTATTTCATTTATCCAAATTAAAAAAAAATTTAGTTATTCTAAACTAAATAAAAATTGTAGAAATTCACCAAATTAGTTAAATGAATTTATTTGTTGTCTAAACGAATTTATTTGTTCTGAATGCAGTAAAATTTTCAATTCTCGTAAATTAAATAAGAATTTGATGTCCCAATTAGAATAAGAGATTAATAATCTTAAATTAATTAAATTTTAAAATTTCCCCTAATTCAATAAAATTTAAATTTGCCCAGAACTAAATGAAGTTTTTAAATTTCTTAAATTAAAGAAAATTTAAAGTTGTTCCAAACGGATTAAAAGTTTTTTTTTTCTTTTAAAAGATTTTGTTATTCGTGCTTAATTCCCAATTTTTATTGTTGATAAAAACACTGAAATTTATTGTTGATGGGATAAGCTATTCCTATGCGCATTTCACTGGTTGCTTAGGCCAGATCATCAGGAGACTTCATCCATAAAGATTTTGGAAAAACTAAAGATATTAAACCAAATAAAACTGTTAAGCGTATAAGAATCATAAGCATCAGCTCTACTTGTAACAATATCAAAGTTTAAACAAAAACATCAACAATAAAGAAACAGTGAGTTTATCTCTTCTTACATTCCCCACTACAATTGATTGGAATTTTTCCAACATTAATTGTAGTTGTAAGTAGGTTAAGAAAAAACAAAATGCAAAAAACAACTTGCAAAAGCATGTTGCCAGGTAGTTTTTTTAGGCCGTGCACTTGCCAGTTTATTACCAAAAGTAATTTTTGGGAATACAACATTTTAATTTAAAAGATTTTGTTATTCGTGCTTAATTCCCAGTTTTTATTCTTGATAAAAACACTTGAAATTTATTGTTGATGGGATAAGCTATTCCTTTGCGCATTTCACTGGTCGCTTGGGCCAGATAATCAGGAAACTTGATTTTAGACTAATGATATTTTATTTTTTTTTTCTTCATTATTTATTTATTGAATCTTCATATATTAAATATGAAAAATTTTCTTCATCACGGGTTCTGTTCACATTTACATATGTGTTTATCGCTCATCTTAATGGGTAAGTGCTGCAGTGTCTCTTCTCCTTAAGCGAGTGTGGCCGCTATCATTTAAAATATTTCGAGCTAGTGGATTTGGGTGCAACTCTAGCCTTTTTAAATATTTTACCGCATACTTCGTAATAATAGTCCTTACCAGTGGCACATTGAGATCCTTGTGGATATTTGAGTTTTTAACATACCAAGGGGCAGCTGTGATTATTCGAAGAAGTTTATTTTGGCGCCTTTGAATTTTTTCGATATTTGAGGCCGAGGCAGTGCCCCATAGTTGAATTACCGTAGCACCATATTGGCTTTAAAATAGAGTTGTAAAGTAGTAGTTTGCAATCGAGACTAAGAACAGAATTTCTTCCAATAAGCCAGTTAATTTGAATTGCTTTTAGTTTCATTTGGGTTAATTTTGCTTCTATATGGCATTTCCATGTTAAACGCCGATCTAGATGAATACCGAGATATTTGACATGCGATTGTTGAGGCACTAGTTGATTATTGATTTTAATAGGGGGGCATGTTTCCCGACGCAAGGTAAATGTAATATGTACGCATTTTTGCTCATTGACCTTTATTCTCCATTGTTTTAACCACAGTTCTAGTTGAAATATATGATCCTGCAGGTATCGAGATGCTTCACGACTGTTCTCGTGTACGCTTAGGAAAGCTGAATCATCAGCAAAAGTTGAGGTTAGGGTGCAATTGTTTGTTGGCATTTCCGAGGTATATATAAGATAAACAATTGGTCCCAGGATACTTCCCTGAGGGACTCCAGCTTCAATTGTTTGATCACCTTCTTTAATAATAAATTTTCGACCGACCAAGTAGGTTTCTAACAGCTTGTGTGTGTTAACCGGTAGGTTCAGCTTCAATTTATGTAACAAGCCTACATGCCAGACTTTATCAAAAGCTTGAGAAACATCGATGAAGAGAGCGGAGTAATATTTTCTTTCATCAAAGGCTTTTCTTATCGCGTTCACAATCCGATCGGTTTGTTCAATTGTGCAATGTTCTCTTCTGAAACCGAATTGATGGTTAGGTATACACCCATTGTCATTTAAAATTGGGGTTAATTTCGACGCTAAGAGCTTCTCAAACAGCTTTGATATATTAGATAATAAGCTGATAGGCCTATACGACTCAACTTTGGTGTGATCTTTTCCTGGCTTTGGTATCATCGTAACTAAGGAGACCTTCAATTCTTGAGGGTAGTATTCGAGGCGTAAAATAGCATTAAAAATTAAAAGAATAATTTTCTTTGCTATGTTGGGTATTTCCAGAAGCATTTGGTTGCTGATCTTATCAAAAACAGGAGCCTTCTTGGGGTTTAAATCACAAATAGCTTTTTCGATTTCTCTTATCTTAAATCTTAGGGGAACAGCTGCTCTAGCAACAACAGGTGGTAACTCGGCCGCAATATCGTAAGATATGTTTGGGGTAAATAAGTTTTTTAAATGATACACAAACAGATTTTCTTTTTCAACATCATTTCTTGACCAACTAACATTAAAGTTTCGTAATGGTGGTTTAGAGACAACTGGCCTTTTGAGATTTCTAGCTGCACGCCATAATGAGTAGTCTGATTGTGGGGTTGCATCAAGTTCCTTAAGATATTTTTCCAGAGAAGCCGTTTTCTGAGTCTGCAGTAACTTTCTAAGCTTTTTTGTACACTCTTTTAGTAAGTTCTTAAGTAACGGGGATCTGTGCAATTGTCACTCTCTTCGAGCCCTCCTTTTTTCAGACAAGAGACGCTCGACATCTGTGGAATATATTTTAATATTTTTTGTTTTTTTGGGGGCAATACTGGAATGTTGAACAGCTAGTTTCAGAGAACTGTCAAAATTGGCAATAGAGCGATCTAAATACTCCGGTGTATTCTGTGCAATGGGTGCTGAGGTATTTTCTATATTTTAACCAGTTAATTTGCGTAGCTGTCGTCGCTAAGTGACCAGTCGGAGATACAATTCTATTGCGGTTCATTATAGTAACAATTGTAGGTGTGTGGTCGGAAGATAATTCTAAGGAAGCTTCAACATGAATAGGTTCTATGGGGATGTTTTTAACCACCCTAATACGCCAATATGTTGGTTGTCCCCTCGCTACTACATTTAAATCCATTTTAGAAATTGTGTTAAATAAAACACGACCCTTTGGTGCTATAAGTCGTGACCCCCAGAAGATATGTTTAGCGTTATAATCGCCAGCAGCTAGGAAACAGGATCCTAATGATTTAAAATTTTTACAGTATTGGCTTCCTGATATTGAAAATCTAGGCGGTGAGTATAACGATGAAATTACTAGGTTTCTATTTAATTCCTCAACGCAAATGTTCGTTGCTTGGAGATAATCTTCACGGTGGTCAAACATTAGGTAGTGTTTGACTCAAGTTTTAATTAAAATGGCTGAACCTCCACAAGCTCTATCTCGAGGGTCCTTGGTATCATATAGTATATAACCATTGATTTTAAACGTATTTCTTAAGGTCAAATGAGTTTCAGAAACCATCATGACATCAATTTGTTTGTTTTTAAGAAAGTATTCTAATTCATTTTTATGTTGGCGGATGCCGTTTGCGTTCCAAAAACAAATTTTTAAACAGTTCATGGCTTGTTAAGAACAGCTTGCAATAACATCGATTGCATTCTTAGAATTTCCTGTAATATATTACCGATTGTGTTTGTAAAATTATTACCTGCTTGCACTAATGTTTGCATGGTTTTTTCTAGACGACTTAAATTAGAAACTGGGGTTTCATCATTACTTGGCGAAGCGCCTTGCATTGGCACATGGTTTGATTTAAGGACGTTAGCATACGAGGTTCTGTTATTACTAGGCTGCGGAGCCTGAATGTCATTAGTGTTTACTTGATTTGGTACCCGCATTTGTGGGGGATTAGTTTTCTCTCCAGCCGACTGCTTGACGATAGTATATACAGGGCGTCCTCTATAATTGGCAGTGTGATTTCCGCCACAGTTGCTACATTTTTTTACATTGGGGTCATTTTTAGACTTATCGCACTGGACTGTACAATGTAATTCTCCACATACGACGCAAACAGGGGGTAAATAACAGTATGCCTTAGTATGGCCAAATTCTTGGCAATTAAGACATTGAACGGGACCATTTCTTTTGTGCGGCTCCTCTATAGTTATTCTTCTGTAGAGAATATATTTTAAATTATAAATAGGATGCGTTTCATTTTTTTTAAGCTTAATGTCACAAGGTTCTAATTGCACCCGAAATAATGGTTGGGGATTTTTTTCCCTATTTTTAATATTTGTAACGTTTTTTATTTTAAAACCCTTCTCTTCCAAAAAAAGTTTTAATTTCATCTGGGTCCACGCATGAGTCTATGCCCTTGATCACTACCACAAGGTTCTAATTGCACCCGAAATAATGGTTGGGGATTTTTTTCCCTATTTTTAATATTTGTAACGTTTTTTATTTTAAAACCCTTCTCTTCCAAAAAAAGTTTTAATTTCATCTGGGTCCACGCATGAGTCTATGCCCTTGATCACTACCAGACCTTTGCTGCTCTTCAGTTGATATGTGTAAAAGCCTTTTTTAAGGGCTTCGAATTTGTTAGTTAATTTACGATTTACCTGCATTTTTGTCTCGTTTATATTTCCACGCTTGATTGCAGCTAAGTAAAACGCTCTTTATTGACCAGGGTTTAAAAGCACCCATCAGCTGGATGCTTTTTATTTTTGCTTTTGCCACTGCTAATTTAAAATTTTTTTTTTTAATAGCCAATGTTTTGTTTTTCGTTTGTGCAAAAAAGCAAATCTCCTATTTTGCATATTTTTATTTTTGGCAATTGCTTTTTTACCAGCCAGCGACAAAAATGGACAACCACCTAAAAAGCAAAAGCTAAAAAAAATTATTTCGCCTTTTGCTTTTTTACTTTTTCCTAAAAGAAGAGCTAGTTAAAAAAGACAAACCAAAAAAAATCTAAAATTCAAGGAACAAAAATTCTTCTCTGGCTGGTAATAACACAAAGCCGTTTCAATAAAATGAAAAGCAGCTGAAGTGTGTGCTAAAAGCAGTCTGAGCAGAGCTATTAGCTCTGCAAAAAGGCAGATTACTTAAAGTATGTACCTATGTATGTATGTATGTGCATACTTAAATTGTGTGAATAAATTGTTTTTGGTTTTCAAATAAAATGTAACAAGGCAACGCACAAAATTTTTGAAGTGGTTTTATTATTTAATTGTATAGAAAAAAAAAACAAATTCTTGTTGTGTTTATTTTGCATGAAAAATATTACTTGTCGTCGTCGAGTGTCTCTTCGCAATCATGTGCCATTAGCACATTAGTTTGCTTTTTTCACTGCTTTTTTCTCCTATTTGTGTGGCTGCTAGCCTACATTGGTTTTTGATCTGGCGGCTTTCAGACAGAAGCTGTTTGTTTCATTCTTTTTCCTACACATTTTTTTCTACAACATAAAAGGGATTGCCGTTGCTTTTTGAGTTCCATCAAATAAAAAATTTTTGCTATTGTTAAAAAGCAAAAGTTGGAAAAAGCCAGTGTCCATTATTTTGTGTGTTTATTTTGCTGCTGCTTTTTAAAAGTGTGGGCTTTTTTGGGAATGGAACTTGTCGGCTTTTTAATTTTGATTTTTTTTTAATTAGGAAAAAGGCAAAATTTGGCTGCTTTTTAAACCCTGTTATTAACTCACTTGAGTATTGCTCCCTTAGATATATCGGGGGTGGCTTAGAAGATTTTATAACGTTTGGTGCTTCCGAGGATTCATCCTCCAGAATTGCACAACAATTTTGAGAGTTTATTTTATCAAAAGATGGTACTTTTGAGCCCGAAGCAACTGCTGCAGAGGTAGGGCAGTGAACCCGTTTAAGCACTGTTATGTACCTATCCATACCAACTTGTACTTGAGGCTTTTGACCACTTTTTACTTGAGATGTTTGCATTGCTTCTGTGTTAGACTTCATGGTACCATTTGTAACTAAGATTGAGTTTACCGTTGTGGCAACACTTGCAAGTGAGAGGTTTATATTTTTTAACGTATCACCATCAACCGTCTTTGTAAAAAGAGAGGGTGAAAAGGAGCGTGTTCGAACAATTGGTTAAGCCGTTTGGTAGTTACTATTGTTTTCTTTTGTTTTATTTATTACAGCATTGTCTTCGTAAGCATGCACTGTCACATAAACATTTCTTTCATTTAGATTTATTGTCAGTTCAGTTTGTGCTTTGTTGTGAAACGGACGTGTATTTTCAACCCCGCATACGATTTTAATTAATTATTAATTAAATTTGATTTTGGAATATAAATATTAAGCGAATGGACGCGAGAAAATATATGATATTTTTTATTTAAATTATTTAACATAAAAGTGAACAATTAAAACGAAAAACTAAATAAAGTAAAAATATATACATATGTACGTATGAATGTTCATACATGTGTATGTATACATATTCTGTGCACAAACATTTTAGTTTAAATTTCTTATTTTTGGCGTTGTTGTAAAATACAATAAATAATAAAAACATTAAAAGCACAGTAAAACGGTGAAAAACAAAAACAGTTTCTTGCATGAGTAAAAACAATGTAACAACAATAAAATTAAATGAGAGAAATGTTTATGTGACAGTGCATGCTAACGAAAATAATGTTGAAATAAATAAAACAAAACAAAACAATATTAACTACCTAACGGCTAAGCCAATTATTCGTAAACTTTCCCTCTCACGCTCTTTATTTACACAAACGGTGGATAGTGACTCATTAAAAAAACTAAAACTAGACCTGGTGACAAGTGTTGTCAGGCCAGCAAGTATGGCCTTGACGTCAAAAACAAATTAAGTGGGAAATGATACCATGAACCAAAACACAAATGCAATGGAAAACCCCCCTGTAAAAAGTTGTCAAAACCCTCAAGTCCAAGTTGGTATGGACAGGTATATAACAGTCCTTAAACGGGGTCGCAGCCCTACCTCTTCAGCTGTTGCTTCGGCATCAAAAATGCCATCTTTTGACAAAATAAATTCCCAAAATCGCTTTGCAATTCTGGAGGATGAATCCTCTGAAGCACCAAACGTCATAAAATCGTCGAAGCCTCCCCCGATATATCTTAGGGAGCATAACTCAAATGATCTAATAAAGAGTTTAATTTCGTTGATTGGTGAAAATTCGTTTTATGTAGCCGCAATAAAGCGAGGTAGCATAAATGAAACGAAAATTCAAGTGAATCATGAAAATGATTTTCGCAAAATAATTAACAAAATTGAGGCACTTAAAAAAAGTTTTTATACATAGCAACTCAAGAGCAGTAAAGGTCTCCAGTGCCCATGTTCTGTAACTCTCGTGTCGAGAAAATTATCGATTGAAATGTGTGAAATAGAACAAAAATGCCGTATATTGAAACAAACAGCTGTTTTTCTCACTAAACTGTGTCTGTAACTTTTTTTGGCGAGTACAAGCTGTCACGCAAGGAAATTACTCGCCAATTTACAGAAAAAGTGTGTCTGTAACATTTTGGTGAGAAAAGTTCCCGCTTTGGACTGTCAAAAAAACTCACGAATAAAAATGGGGCGAGAAAAAAAATTTAACACTAAAAAACAACTAAAAATGCAAATTGCAAAGAATAATAATAATAAAATTATGTTCTTGGCCCTTTTTTTATTGTTTAATTATTTTCTTTTACCATTTTTATAAAATATACGAATTTTTTCAAAGCTCGTTTACAAACAACAAACATTAAAGTCGCACTTTACATTATTTGGCATGGCCGACGGTTGTATTTTCGCCGCCGTCGTTGAAAATTTTTCAATTTTAGTAAATTTTGGTCGCCGTTAACTATATGTGTGACTGGCGTCCTCAACGTCTGCAATGTCACATCGGCTTCGAGTGCAATGTTATGACTTTTATAACGTAACGACGTAATCTCTTTTGATAGTTTTCGACATAAGTTACAGACACACTTTTTTCTCACTTTTCGAGAAACGATGGAATATTTTGTTTCACATCTTTTCGATGCGAGAAGTTTTCACTAAAGTTACAGAACATGGGTACAGGTGGTGATTAAGGGAATTGATTCATGCGTAGACCCTGAGGAAATTAAAACTTTCTTGGAAGAAAAAGGATTCAAGATAAAACATGTGGTAAATATTAGAAATAGAGACAAAAATCCACAACCACTTTTTCGAGTAGAATTAGAGCCCGGCGACATTAAGTTAAAAAAAAAAACGAAACGCATCCCATTTATAGTTTGAAATATATTCTATACAGAAAAATCACAATTGAGGAGCCGCACAAAAAAAATGGACCTGTTCAGTGCTTAAACTGCCAAGAATTTGGCCATACAAAGGCATACTGCTACTTACCCCCTGTTTGCGTAGTATGTGGTGAGCTACACGGTACAGTTTCTTGCGATAAGTCTAAAACCGACCCCAACGTAAAAAAATGTAGCAACTGTGGCGGTAATCACACTGCCAATTATAGAGGATGCCCTGTATATAATATCGTCAAGCAGACGGTTGGACCGAAAACAAATGCCCCTCAAATGCAGGTTGCAAATCAAGTTATCACAAATGCAATTCAAGCCCCCCAGCCTAGTAATAACAGAACCTCTTACGCTAACGTCCTAAAATCAAACGATGAGCCAATGCAAGGTGCCTCGCCAAGTTATGATGAAACTACAGTTTCTAATTTAAGTCGTTTAGAAAAAACTATGGAAACATTAGTGCAAACAGTAAATAATTTTACGAACACAATGGGTAATATGATGCAGGAAATTCTTAGAATGCTATCAATGTTATTGCAAGCTGTACTTAACAAGCCATGAACTGTATAAAAATTTGTTTTTGGAACGCAAACGGCATCCGCCAACATATAAATGAACTAGAATACTTTCTTAAAAATAAACAAATTGATGTCATGATGGTTTCTGAAACTCATTTGACCTCAAAAAATACGTTTAAAATAAATGGTTATATAATAATTAGTATTGTGGTTATTTTGTTGAACTATTTATGGTTTTTAATCCAAATTTTTAATATTTTTAATTAGGCTTAAGTTCATTAAATTTAATTTTTCATAAAATTATTTTTATGAAGAAAGGTGTTTTACAACATGAAAATTAATTAAAATTGTTATTGATAATCTTTCATTTTTTGACCGTGGCTGGGATTCGAACCGCAGCCGGCAGGTTACCATGACATGTTTCGATCGCAACCACTCGATCTTCTCAAATGGATTTGCCGTTTTACACTCGCAGCCATCGAAGGCTGCTGACGTCAATAGTCAAACATCAATCCTTAAACCAAATTGTATTTTAACCTTTGGTAGATCGAAGTTTGCTTTTTTGAATGATTATCTATTTTAATTGATTTTACATGTTCTTCCTTACTTCTGTTTTTTCGTACTTTTGTCAAGAATTTTTCTTGAAGTCCAAAGTACATTTTTTTGTTTTTTCATTTTTGTCTTTCTTTTTCTTGTTGACCTTTTTCAGCACAACTTGAAGGACAAATGAACACATAGAGCTCGTGCCTTAGCTTTTAACAATAATTAGTATTGTGGTTATTTTGTTGAACTATTTATGGTTTTTAATCCAAATTTTTAATATTTTTAATTAGGCTTAAGTTCATTAAATTTAATTTTTCATTAAATTATTTTTATGAAGAAAGGTGTTTTACAACAAGAAAATTAATTAAAATTGTTATTGATAATCTTTCATTTTTTGACCGTGGCTGGGATTCGAACCGCAGCCGGCAGGTTACCATGACATGTTTCGATCGCAAATACTCGATCTTCTCAAATGGATTTGCCGTTTTACACTCGCAGCCATCGAAGGCTGCTGACGTCAATAGTCAAACATCAATCCTTAAACCAAATTGTTTTTTAACCTTTGGTAGATCGAAGTTTGCTTTTTTGAATGATTATCTATTTTAATTGATTTTACATGTTCTTCCTTACTTCTGTTTTTTCGTACTTTTGTCAAGAATTTTTCTTGAAGTCCAAAGTACATTTTTTTGTTTTTTCATTTTTGTCTTTCTTTTTCTTGTTGACCTTTTTCAGCACAACTTGAAGGACAAATGAACACATAGAGCTCGTGCCTTAGCTTTTAACAATAATTAGTATTGTGGTTATTTTGTTGAACTATTTATGGTTTTTAATCCAAATTTTTAATATTTTTAATTAGGCTTAAGTTCATTAAATTTAATTTTTCATTAAATTATTTTTATGAAGAAAGGTGTTTTACAACATGAAAATTAATTAAAATTGTTATTGATAATCTTTCATTTTTTGACCGTGGCTGGGATTCGAACCGCAGCCGGCAGGTTACCATGACATGTTTCGATCGCAACCACTCGATCTTCTCAAATGGATTTGCCGTTTTACACTCGCAGCCATCGAAGGCTGCTGACGTCAATAGTCAAACATCAATCCTTAAACCAAATTGTATTTTAACCTTTGGTAGATCGAAGTTTGCTTTTTTGAATGATTATCTATTTTAATTGATTTTACATGTTCTTCCTTACTTCTGTTTTTTCGTACTTTTGTCAAGAATTTTTCTTGAAGTCCAAAGTACATTTTTTTGTTTTTTCATTTTTGTCTTTCTTTTTCTTGTTGACCTTTTTCAGCACAACTTGAAGGACAAATGAACACATAGAGCTCGTGCCTTAGCTTTTAACAATAATTAGTATTGTGGTTATTTTGTTGAACTATTTATGGTTTTTAATCCAAATTTTTAATATTTTTAATTAGGCTTAAGTTCATTAAATTTAATTTTTCATTAAATTATTTTTATGAAGAAAGGTGTTTTACAACATGAAAATTAATTAAAATTGTTATTGATAATCTTTCATTTTTTGACCGTGGCTGGGATTCGAACCGCAGCCGGCAGGTTACCATGACATGTTTCGATCGCAACCACTCGATCTTCTCAAATGGATTTGCCGTTTTACACTCGCAGCCATCGAAGGCTGCTGACGTTAATAGTCAAACATCAATCCTTAAACCAAATTGTATTTTAACCTTTGGTAGATCGAAGTTTGCTTTTTTGAATGATTATCTATTTTAATTGATTTTACATGTTCTTCCTTACTTCTGTTTTTTCGTACTTTTGTCAAGAATTTTTCTTGAAGTCCAAAGTACATTTTTTTGTTTTTTCATTTTTGTCTTTCTTTTTCTTGTTGACCTTTTTCAGCACAACTTGAAGGACAAATGAGCACATAGAGCTCGTGCCTTAGCTTTTAACAATAATTAGTATTGTGGTTATTTTGTTGAACTATTTATGGTTTTTAATCCAAATTTTTAATATTTTTAATTAGGCTTAAGTTCATTAAATTTAATTTTTCATTAAATTATTTTAATGAAGAAAGGTGTTTTACAACATGAAAATTAATTAAAATTGTTATTGATAATCTTTCATTTTTTGACCGTGGCTGGGATTCGAACCGCAGCCGGCAGGTTACCATGACATGTTTCGATCGCAACCACTCGATCTTCTCAAATGGATTTGCCGTTTTACACTCGCAGCCATCGAAGGCTGCTGACGTCACAAAATAACCACAATACTAATTATTGTTAAAAGCTAAGGCACGAGCTCTATGTGTTCATTTGTCCTTCAAGTTGTGCTGAAAAAGGTCAACAAGAAAAAGAAAGACAAAAATGAAAAAACAAAAAAATGTACTTTGGACTTCAAGAAAAATTCTTGACAAAAGTACGAAAAAACAGAAGTAAGGAAGAACATGTAAAATCAATTAAAATAGATAATCATTCAAAAAAGCAAACTTCGATCTACCAAAGGTTAAAATACAATTTGGTTTAAGGATTGATGTTTGACTATTGACGTCAGCAGCCTTCGATGGCTGCGAGTGTAAAACGGCAAATCCATTTGAGAAGATCGAGTGGTTGCGATCGAAACATGTCATGGTAACCTGCCGGCTGCGGTTCGAATCCCAGCCACGGTCAAAAAATGAAAGATTATCAATAACAATTTTAATTAATTTTCATGTTGTAAAACACCTTTCTTCATAAAAATAATTTAATGAAAAATTAAATTTAATGAACTTAAGCCTAATTAAAAATATTAAAAATTTGGATTAAAAACCATAAATAGTTCAACAAAATAACCACAATACTAATTATTGTTAAAAGCTAAGGCACGAGCTCTATGTGTTCATTTGTCCTTCAAGTTGTGCTGAAAAAGGTCAACAAGAAAAAGAAAGACAAAAATGAAAAAACAAAAAAATGTACTTTGGACTTCAAGAAAAATTCTTGACAAAAGTACGAAAAAACAGAAGTAAGGAAGAACATGTAAAATCAATTAAAATAGATAATCATTCAAAAAAGCAAACTTCGATCTACCAAAGGTTAAAATACAATTTGGTTTAAGGATTGATGTTTGACTATTGACGTCAGCAGCCTTCGATGGCTGCGAGTGTAAAACGGCAAATCCATTTGAGAAGATCGAGTGGTTGCGATCGAAACATGTCATGGTAACCTGCCGGCTGCGGTTCGAATCCCAGCCACGGTCAAAAAATGAAAGATTATCAATAACAATTTTAATTAATTTTCATGTTGTAAAACACCTTTCTTCATAAAAATAATTTAATGAAAAATTAAATTTAATGAACTTAAGCCTAATTAAAAATATTAAAAATTTGGATTAAAAACCATAAATAGTTCAACAAAATAACCACAATACTAATTATTGTTAAAAGCTAAGGCACGAGCTCTATGTGTTCATTTGTCCTTCAAGTTGTGCTGAAAAAGGTCAACAAGAAAAAGAAAGACAAAAATGAAAAAACAAAAAAATGTACTTTGGACTTCAAGAAAAATTCTTGACAAAAGTACGAAAAAACAGAAGTAAGGAAGAACATGTAAAATCAATTAAAATAGATAATCATTCAAAAAAGCAAACTTCGATCTACCAAAGGTTAAAATACAATTTGGTTTAAGGATTGATGTTTGACTATTGACGTCAGCAGCCTTCGATGGCTGCGAGTGTAAAACGGCAAATCCATTTGAGAAGATCGAGTGGTTGCGATCGAAACATGTCATGGTAACCTGCCGGCTGCGGTTCGAATCCCAGCCACGGTCAAAAAATGAAAGATTATCAATAACAATTTTAATTAATTTTCATGTTGTAAAACACCTTTCTTCATAAAAATAATTTAATGAAAAATTAAATTTAATGAACTTAAGCCTAATTAAAAATATTAAAAATTTGGATTAAAAACCATAAATAGTTCAACAAAAAAACCACAATACTAATTATTGTTAAAAGCTAAGGCACGAGCTCTATGTGTTCATTTGTCCTTCAAGTTGTGCTGAAAAAGGTCAACAAGAAAAAGAAAGACAAAAATGAAAAAACAAAAAAATGTACTTTGGACTTCAAGAAAAATTCTTGACAAAAGTACGAAAAAACAGAAGTAAGGAAGAACATGTAAAATCAATTAAAATAGATAATCATTCAAAAAAGCAAACTTCGATCTACCAAAGGTTAAAATACAATTTGGTTTAAGGATTGATGTTTGACTATTGACGTCAGCAGCCTTCGATGGCTGCGAGTGTAAAACGGCAAATCCATTTGAGAAGATCGAGTGGTTGCGATCGAAACATGTCATGGTAACCTGCCGGCTGCGGTTCGAATCCCAGCCACGGTCAAAAAATGAAAGATTATCAATAACAATTTTAATTAATTTTCATGTTGTAAAACACCTTTCTTCATAAAAATAATTTAATGAAAAATTAAATTTAATGAACTTAAGCCTAATTAAAAATATTAAAAATTTGGATTAAAAACCATAAATAGTTCAACAAAATAACCACAATACTAATTATTGTTAAAAGCTAAGGCACGAGCTCTATGTGTTCATTTGTCCTTCAAGTTGTGCTGAAAAAGGTCAACAAGAAAAAGAAAGACAAAAATGAAAAAACAAAAAAATGTACTTTGGACTTCAAGAAAAATTCTTGACAAAAGTACGAAAAAACAGAAGTAAGGAAGAACATGTAAAATCAATTAAAATAGATAATCATTCAAAAAAGCAAACTTCGATCTACCAAAGGTTAAAATACAATTTGGTTTAAGGATTGATGTTTGACTATTGACGTCAGCAGCCTTCGATGGCTGCGAGTGTAAAACGGCAAATCCATTTGAGAAGATCGAGTGGTTGCGATCGAAACATGTCATGGTAACCTGCCGGCTGCGGTTCGAATCCCAGCCACGGTCAAAAAATGAAAGATTATCAATAACAATTTTAATTAATTTTCATGTTGTAAAACACCTTTCTTCATAAAAATAATTTAATGAAAAATTAAATTTAATGAACTTAAGCCTAATTATAAATGGTTATATATTATATGATACAGAGGACCCTCGAGATAGAGCTTGTGGAGGTTCTGCCATTTTAGTAAAAACCAGAGTCAAACACTACCTAATAGGTGATCATCGTGAAGATTATCTTCAAGCATTAAACATTTGCGTTGAAGAATTAAACAGAAACGTAGTAATCTCATCGTTTTACTCCCCACCTAGATATTCAATATCAGAAGGCCAATATTATAAATATTTTAAATCATTAGGACCCGTTTCTGGGGGTCCCGACTTATAACACCAAAGGGTCGTGTTCTATTTAATACTATTTCTAAAATGGATTTGAATGTGGTAGCGAGCGGACAACCAACATATTGGCCTACTGATCAGCAAAAAATACCAGATGTCATCGATTTTGGCGTGGTTAAAAACATCCCCTTAGAAACGATTTATGTTGAAGCTTCCTTAGAATTATCTTCCGACCACACACCAACAATTGTTACTTTAATGAACCCCAATAGAATTGTATCTCCAACTGGTTACTTAGCAACGCCAGCTACACAAATCAATTAGCTAAAATATCAAAAATATCTCAGCACCCATTGCACAGAAAATATTCCGCTTAGTACACCGGAATACGTAGATCGCGCTATTCTTAATTTTCTGAAGCTAGCTGTGCAACATTCCAGTATTACCCCAAAAAAACTAAAAATATTAAAATTTATTCCACAGATTTTGAGCGTCTCCTGTCTGAAAAAACTTAAGAGTTTGTTAAAAGAGTGTACAAGAAGGCTAAGAAAGTTACTACAGACACAGAAAACGGATTCTCTGCAAAAATATCTTAAGGAACTTGATGCAAGTCCGCAATCAGACCACTCATTATGACGTGCAGCTAAAAATCTAAAAAGGCCAGTTGTCTCTATGCCACCATTAAGAAATTTGAACGGAAGTTGGGCAAGAAATGATAACGAAAAGGGAAATCTGTTTGTTAATCATTTAAAAAACGTATTAACCCCAAACATATCTCACGATACTGAGGTCGAGTTACCACCTGTTCTTGCTAGAGCAGCTGTTCCCCTAAGATTTGAGATAAGAGAAATCGAAAAGGCTGTTTGTGAATTAAACCCCAAAAAAAACCCTGGTTTTGATAAGATCAGCAACAAAATGCTTTTGGAGCTACCCAGCACAGCAAAGAAAATTATTCTATTAATTTTCAATGCTATCTTACGTCTTCAATACTATCCCCAAAAGTGGAAGGTTTCCTTAGTCACCATGATACCTAAACCAGGAAAGGATCACACAAAAGTTGAGTCATATAGGCCTATAAGCTTACTTTCTAATATATCAAAGCTGTTTGAGAGGCTGTTAGTGTCAAAATTAACTCCAATTTTAAGTTAAAATAGATTGAACAAACCCATCGTATAGTAAACGCCATAAGAAAAGCCTTTGAAGAAAAAAGATAATGTTCCGCTCTCTTCATCGATGTTTCTCAAGCTTTTGATAAAGTCTGGCATGAAGGCTTATTACATAAATTGAAGCAAAATTTACCAGCAAACACACACAAGCTGCTAGAAAGCTACTTAGTCGGTCGTCAATTTATTATTAAAGAAGGAAATTTCTTAAGTTCACCTCAGCCAATTGGCGCTGGAGTCCCACAGGGCAGCATTCTGGGGCCCCTATTATACTTAATTTATACTTCGGACATGCCAACAAACAACTACACACAAACTTCGACATTTGCGGACGACACAGCTTTTCTAAGCGTGCACAAAAATCGTCATGAAGCATCACGTTACTTACAGGATCATATATTTCAACTAGAAATATGGTTAAAACTATGGAGAATAAAAGTCAATGAGCAAAAATGCGTACATATAACATTCACCTTGCGTCGGGAAGGTGTAAAATATCTCGGTATACATTTAGATCGACGTTTGACGTGGAAAAGCCATATAGATGCAAAATTAACCCAAATGAAACTAAAAGCCATACAAATTCATTGGCTTATTGGAAGAAACTCTGTTCTTAGTCTCGACTGCAAACTCCTAATTTACAACTCTATTCTAAAGCCAATCTGGTGCTATGGTATTCAGTTATGGGGCACTGCCTCGGATTCTATCGAATATCGAAAAAATTCAAAGGCGCCAAAATAAACTTCTTCGAATAATCACAGCTGCCCCTTGGTATGTTAAAAATTCAAATATTCACCAGGATCTTAATGTTCCTTTAGTAAAAACTATGATTACAAAATATGCAGTAAAATACTTAAAAAGGCTCGAATCGCATCCGAACCCACTAGCTCGAAATATTTTATATGATAGCGGCCACACTCGCTTAAGAAGAAGAGACACTGCAGCACTTATCCAATTAGATGAGCGATAAACACCTAGATAAGTGAACAGAACCCGTGATGAAGAAAATTTTTGTCTGATTTGATTAATTATTGTTAGTTCATATTTAATGTATGAAGATTCAATAAATAATATTGCAAAAAAAAAAAAAAAAAGATTAATTGTGGTTTCATTGTTTTTATTCATGCAATAAATTGTTTTTATTTTTCACCGTTTAACTGTGCTTTTAATATTTTTGTTATTTATTGTATTTTACAACAACAACACAAAATGAGAAATTTAAACTAAAATGTTTTTGCTCAGAATATGTATTTATACATACACATGTATGAAATTAGTACGTATATATTTTTACTATTTTTCTTTATTTAATATTGTTTTTTCGGTTTAATTATTCACTTTTATGTTAAATAATTTAAATAACAAAATATATCATTTATTTTTAAGCGTCCATTCGCTGTTTATATTACAAAATCAAATGTGATTAATTAAAAATTCAAATCGTATGCGGAGTTAAGAATACACGTCTGAATCACAACAAAACACAAACCGAATAACAAAATCTTTTAAATTAAAAATATTGTATTCCCAAAAATTACTTTTGATAATAAACTGGCAAGTGCATGGCCTAAAAAAACTTAACTGGCAACATGCTTTTGCAAGTTGTTTTTTGCATTTTGTTTTTTCTTAGCCTACTTACAACTATAATTATTGTTGGAAGAATTTCAATCAACTGTAGGGGGGAATTTAAGGAGAGATAAATTCACTGTTTATTGTTGATGATTTTGTTTAAACTTTGATATTGTTACAAATAGAACTGTTGATTATGATTCTTATACGCTTTACAGTTTTATTTGGTTTAATAGCTTTAGTTTTACTAAAATCTTTATGGATGAAGTTTCCTGATGATCTGGCCTAAGCAACCAGTGAAATGCGCATAGGAATAGCTTATTCCATCAACAATAAATTTCAGTGTTTTTATCAAGAATAAAAATTGGGCATTAAGCACGAATAACAAAATCTTTTAAATTAAAAATATTGTATTCCCAAAAATTACTTTTGATAATAAACTGGCAAGTGCATGGCCTAAAAAAACTTAACTGGCAACATGCTTTTGCAAGTTGTTTTTTGCATTTTGTTTTTTCTTAGCCTACTTACAACTACAATTAATGTTGGAAGAATTTCAATCAACTGTAGGGGGAATTTAATGAGAGATAAATTCACTGTTTATTGTTGATGATTTTGTTTAAACTTTGATATTGTTACAAATAGAACTGTTGATTATGATTCCTATACGCTTTACAGTTTTATTTGGTTTAATAGCTTTAGTTTTACTAAAATCTTTATGGATGAAGTTTCCTGATGAGCTGGCCTAAGCAACCAGTGAAATGCGCATAGGAATAGCTTATTCTATCAACAATAAATTTCAGTGTTTTTATCAAGAATAAAAATTGGGCATTAATCACGAATAACAAAATCTTTTAAATTAAAAATTTTGTATTCCCAAAAATTACTGGTGGTTTTTTTCCTAATTAAATAAAAATTATTAAATTGCACAGAATTTAAGAATACTTTTGTAATTTTTCCAAATTAAAAGAATAGAAAATTTATTTTTTCCCAAATTAAATGGAATGCAAGTTTCACAAACTAAATTGAAACTGTATCGGTTTTGTACACTTGAAATTAGTTATAAATTGCGTTGGAATCGGGACAATATTTAATCAGTCCATACGTTGAGAAATGAGAATGTGGTAACATTTAAAAAATAAATGCAGATATAAACTTTAGGTATATCCACTTTTCTGGTTTTGTGTCTTGTTTTAACTAATCTATAGTTACCCTACCACCTAAAATTTACAGAAAAGTGGTTTTGATTATTTTTTTAATTTAGCAATGCAGCAAATTTACCCTTATACCTAAATTTGCCATTATTTACTAATATTTGCATTTATTAAAGCACATACAACCCCTTATTACCAGTATTCTCATTTGAAACATCTAACGGGGAGAATGTTTTATCGTATTCCGTTTTAACTAGATACCCCATATAGCCCCTAAACTCCTATAGTGGCAGTAAATTGCTTGAAGTAAACACATGCATTTAAACTAGATGCCCATATCTAATGCTATACCCCATATAGTCCCTAAACCGCTATAGTAGCAGTAAATAAAATGAATCCCACATGTACCCAGGAGGTACTTTTTACATTTTATTGTGATGATTTGATGCAGTTCTGTAAGTGTTTTGATGGAACCCCACCAAAAAATTACACTGAGTCTCTCTTAAGAGTCATGCACAAGGAATAAGGGAATAGATGGAGCAATTTGAAAACGTCATATAGGGACGTTATGCTGATCCCAGATAGGGCGAGGTATCCCGACCTCAGAGAAACTGATATGCTAAACTTTAGGGCATATGCCGAAGTTTATTACCAATATAGCGCCAACATTATGGATTTAATAAAATCATCGTCACGGATGTTTCGAACCTCGTCCTTCAAACCAATTGTACGCTATCCCCTAGCTGCACAAACCGTTGCTCAGACAGTTGATTCGTGTTTAGAGAAGAATGTGTAGCATGATTGCATTATTTTAGTAATGATGAATTCATTACTTTAAGTGACTGACATCCAAATATCGTATGTCACACTAAATGCACTCATGCTTAGTTGTGAAAAGTTATTTAAAACCCATTTGTTTCCAACGTGGGAAAATATGTAAAATACACACAAACATGTATTATTATTAGGCTAAGCTAAATTCTCATAAGTAGTATATAAGCTAGAATAATTTATAATTTAAGAACAATTAAAAAAAAAACACTGTGAAGAGTGCAACTCAATTGCACCTTTCATAGAAATAAAACAAAAGAAATTGTTTTAACTTACATTGCGATCCTGCCAGCTTTGGAGTGCTTTTACAAACAGCGAGCACCCAAAGAATTTTTAAATTTATCTACCAGTCCTTTGGAGTGCTACATTATAAAGCACCCAAAGTGGGAAAATATTCCATTTTAACCAATTCCTGGCGGACAGCCAAGTCTCCGCCAGATGCCTGTTATTGAGGGAAATACATAGACAACCCCCACCCAGCTGGAAAGACGCCACAAAACTCTGGGAAAGAATAAATGAATTGGAGCAGCTGATTAAATTAAAAATAACTAACCCTAGGTCGGTAGGCGTTAACCGCCGCACAGTGGCGCCCGTAGAGCAAACGAGATTGCAAAAATCAAAATTTTCATGAGCGTCGACGAAGTTTTGAATAAACCCATGTTATAGGAAACTTTTCAACGATTTCAAATATGCCACTCTTAATAATATCACATTTTTAGTTTAGAAGATATAACCGTTCAAAGTTGACTGACTTTCGGTTTTCAAAAAAACACACAATTTTTAGTCAATTTGTTGCGATTTCAGGTGTAATATCACGAAAAATAGGTAACGAATCGCCTTATTTTTTGTTTGTATTGATTGATGTATTTATTAAATGTATAATGATAAAAAAAAATTAACTGTTTGCTTTGTGTTTCTCCTGGTAAGTCACTATTTAAAAACTATCCGTTTTTCACTATTTTTCAACTTTGACGGAAAATAAAAAAAATCTATATTTTTCTATATTTGCCATATTTGCAAAACCTGTTCTTTGATTATTTCTTTACAATTTTAAAAAGGTTTTATCTGCCCGTACGTGCCCGTTTGGCTTCTAGAGGTAGAAAAGGTAAAAAAGACATGGTTGCAGAAATTGTAAGGCGTCCATCGCTTATATGTTTTGACTGACAGTAGTTTGATCTAATAGTTTGAAAAAAACTACTCATTGAAATTAGCAGGTACGTACCTCACTTAAACAATACTTTGGCGTACAAATGGTCAAGAACAATATTGACTTATGGTCCCTACAGGTAGGCACAAATCTTATTTGGACACGTACATAATATCAAAATTGTAATTGCATTATTCAGCCTAAATCCATATGTATGCAGGGAACAGGTAAATTTTTAGGCATGGAAGCATAAGCCTATATATTGCAAAATAAGCATAATGCCTGGATTAGCCTACGACTGAAAGTTGGCGCAACAGATACTGAAACCATTAATCAATTTAAGTACTGAAAACATGGCGTTGAACAATTTAAAATTATTTGAACTGTTTAGAAAGTCAACCACACCAAAGTTTTTCACGGAAGCTGCTTTAGAAGAACTTGATAGCTTATACGGAAATATTGCAAAAAGAGTCAGAAGAACTTTGGTAATTTAAACGATTCTACAAATGAGGAGAATTACGAATATGGAATGTCACCATTGCACGCAAGGATAAGGTGTATGGAATTCTTGCTAAAACTGGCGTATACCCTACCACAAGAGGAGGAAAACTTCGATGAAAATACATCAATAAAGGATAAGGAAAAGATCAGAAAGAAGCAAATACAGGATGCTTTTTTTAAACAAGTTGGACTAAAAGTAGACTGTCCCAAGCACGGATACGGTAACTCAAACGATGGAAACACTTCTAGGAGATTTTTTGAAAATTATGAGGCAGTAAATAGAATCTCTGGAATTGACAATCAAATCGTGAAAAGATTGGGAACGATCTTGGATGTTTTAAACTGCAAAGAAAATGTCAATTCTACAAAATATGGAGAATATGCGTCGAAAACTGCATCTCCATCCATAAAATATTGGCGCATGGCGAAGATATAATTGAGTACCAGTCTTTGCCAATTGGAGAGCTTTCTGAAGAAGCACAGGAGTCTCTTAACAAATTTTATAAAAAATATAGATTGCAGAACACATTCAAAGCATCAAGGATAAGGCAAAATGAGGACCTCTTCAACATGTTGGCAGCATCTTCCGATCCACTTATTTCTAGAGCTGGCAAACAATCGATAGTACTATCGATAGTATCGACAGTTTTTTTTCTATTGGACTATCGATAGTTTATTTTCGATAGCGATACTATCGTTGTAATCTTTTTTAAGAAAATTATCAATAATTTTTAGTTTCTTTCTGGCAACAACACACCAGCCGTCCTTGCCGCCCAGCTAAGCCAGCTGCGGCAGTTATCTAGTCGGCTTACGGACCGACCGTTTTTACATAACCTTGCTTATCCTCATGTCAAAGCAAAAAATTTTACAAATGTATGTACCAGGTTTCTCAGATTATTTTTCACCTGAATCGCCAAATAGTATATCGAAAATCTCCAACATTAAATATTTTTAGATTTTAGGTAAAAAAGATTCGCCAAAAATCACCAAATACGAGTTTACGTATATAAAAAAAAGTATACTAATGTAATTTTACCATTATCAAAGTTTTTTATATTAACTAACTGTATTTTAAACTAAAATAAAATGTTCGTTAAGAAATTTATATTGAAAGCAAACACAAAGTTGAGACGTTTTATTGTTGTTTCAATATATTTTCCCAAACGAAAATTTTTATTTTATTTTGAAAAAGGGATTTACTTTCAATACAAATTCATTTTTTGCATACTACCCAGTGCACATTATTATTCTTAAAATTTTGAAAATTCAACTTGATATGCAATCGAAAATAAATTAAAAAATTGAGAACTTTTTTAGTGGCGATCCGAAGATTGTCATAAAAATGATATTAATCCGATTTATTGCATACTGTATGTATATTTTAATACATATTTAAAAAAATTATACCTTGTGATAAGGTAAATGACTGAAAATCTAAGAGAGATTAAACTTTATTCCAAATTTGGAAAATTGTATTTCTTTAAATTTCTACATGGAAACGTACGATAATTACGTAAAAATTAAATCAAGGAATTCTAAAAAGAGTTCGATACTATCGATAGTATCGATAGTTTATCAACAAACTATCGAAAATATCGAATGTTGCGACTATCGATAGTTTGCCAGCTCTACTTATTTCTTCCCTGCGGCATGTGAAGTCACGAATAGAGTTAGAAAATAATTATAGTTTAGAAATGGTTAGTCTTTTAGATAAACCTTCTCTTACGAATTGTGATGAATATTTTACAGAAAATTGAAAAAATAAATTAAAAAAAAAATTATTTTTTATATGATTTTTGCAACGAAAAAACTCAAATGGCGCCACTGTGCGCCGTTGACAAAATAAAAAAAAAAATATATAAGTTAACGTATGACTTTTTTTGAGCGTAATTGCTCTCGATTTTTCAATCTCTCCTTTTTTTATGCAATAAGCACATAAGTTAGTATTGTTTCGTCAGCAGTTGGATTAGCAATCCTCATAGAAAAGGAAAGCGAATTTTGTAAAATTAATTTTAGAAATAAGCAAATTTAAATAAAAAGTAAAAATTTAAAATAAATCCTTAATTCAAATAAAAAGTTTTTTATTTCAACTAAGAAACAAATTAATTTATATAAGTAATGACAACTTAGAAATAAAAATATAACAATATAATCTTAAATATATTTATAATTGTTAATTCTTCATAATTAATACTGGAAACTGATATGAATGATAGGAAAACCTACAGAAGAAGATTTAGCTACAGCACCTAGAATAGAAGAGGAAACAATACGTTCAATAAGGTAGAAAACAAAAACAAAACAAAAATTAAATTAGATATAAATATAGATATAGAAAATATTACAATGGGGAAACCTAACTCTTAGATAGAAAAACCGAACGCAAATGTAGTGAATAACGTAGAAATTATAGATCATACTGAACAAATTGATTCGTTATGGACACTTTTCCTTATAGCTATAATATTAGTACAGTAGACTTACTTTTAAAATTTTACCTACTTCATAAGAAATCCCTTAAGAGAAAAAATGTAAGTCGAGCAAATGACTTAGATAAAGTATAGGAAAGAAAAAAAAAATCAAAGAAAATATAAATATATAATAATAAAAAATAATCAATAGAGCACTTAAATGGAATGGAACCAAATTGTAAATAAAGCCAGATTAATTAAGGAAGAATTCGAACTTACATACAAATGCCTGAATGTTGATAGACCTATCAGAGAAGAAACAATAAGACTTCATTTTAATAACCTTTTTAAAAATCTCGAGAAAATACGAGTTTTATTTAACGTTTATTATAACAGACTTACATTATCACATCAAGCTGCAGCAGATGCATTTTTTTTTAGATTTAAAAAATAAAATTACAAAAATAGCAGCAAAAAAGGCTATAAAAATAGAATTACCTAATTCAATACACGAAAGTGAACCTTACAACTTCAATATACCATCGACAACAGACACAATGACCCAAACAATCGTTGAATTTCTCAATACAGCTTCCAAGCTAATTACAGACTTCGATGGGAAGCCTGAAAATCTGACATCCTTTATCGATTCATTAAACTTACTTGATACAATAAAGGGTCAACATGAGTTAGCTGCAGTATCCTTAATAAAAACCAAATTAAAAGGAACGGCTAGAAATTTAATCACTAATGAATCAAACATATCAGATATAATAACCAAACTCAAAGTTAGCGTGAAAGGCGAATCTGTTGAAGTCCTTTCTGCAAAAATAATGAGTACAAAACAATTCAATAAAACACCAAACGCTTATTGTAACGAAAAAGAAAACCTAGCGAAATCCTTAGAAAATGCATATATCTCAGATGGTTTGCCATGCCAATTAGCAACCAAATACTCGACGCAAGTTGCTGTAAAAGCACTTACTAAAAACTGCAGCCTTAATAAAGTAAAACTTATCATGGAGGCAGGACAATTTAACAGTTTGAATGAAGCTGTTGGTAAATTTATAAATAGTTGCACAGATTCAACTGGGCAACAAAATGCCATATTATATTTTGGACAGAAACCAAACAACAATTTCCGAGGAAATTATGCAAAATTTAATAAAAGAAAAAATTATCCACGATATAATAATGTTGACGTGAAGTCAACAGAGGTTTTTTATTTTAAAGTTTTTTCTTTCTGTACTATTTTTCTTAGTGTAATGAATTATTTTGATTTGCATTTACTTTTCTTTCTTTTTTTTTAAAACGGTTTTTTTTACTCACTCAAATGGAATTTGAGTCCTTTGGTTTTTTCTCACTCATTTTTTCCTTTCAATTTGTTATTATAAAATTTTGTTTTTAGTATGTAAGTTTACTTTGTTAAATAAACTAGCAGCAAGGAGCTGCAATACTCATTCGAAATTAAAAAAAATGAACTGGTGTTTTTCTTGCTATTAAGATTTTTTACAAGAAGTAAGACTCCCAGTTCTACATTTGGTCCTTCGAAAAGTCCTAGAGGAGCTAGGACTGGATATCTGGTGGAATTTGTCCACTACTTTTGGCTGCGTTATTTGTTCAACCGTAACAACATAACCTACAATTTGTTTGGCAGACAACGAGGTCTGTAAAAATCTTCCATTGGCATCCCGATCAATAGAAGATAGAATCCCTAACGCTACAATTGCATCAAGGCAATAATTTGTTCATCAGGCAAGAGGTCTGTTGGTAAAAATCATCATTTGTCATTGCTTTTGAAGAAGACATCTCCTACAATCATCAAGGGCATCCTACAACAACAAAGCAGTTAATTCTTAAGAGAAGTCTACTTGGCAAACACAATTTAAGACGGTAAAAACAAAAAGAAATCATTGGGTATGTACAGTATTATATTACATTTAGTGCAAATTGTGAGAATATATAGGAATTAACATAAAAAAGGCTTTTAAACTCGTGAAGAAATATCTACTTAATCATCCACCAATTTATTTCAACATAACCACAAAATTATTCAATACTCGCTATCGTACCATCACTGGTAAAAAATACCCCATGGTACCAACACTGATTACATTTTAGTTATACGCACACACAAACCTACAAATAACAATAATCAACCTGTCACTCTCTTTTATATTGAATAATTAATCTGCGCCAATTACTTTGTTTTGTTTTCAATCGTTCCGCTAACTCTATTAGCATTAAGCAGAAAAAGAAAACTGTATACGCACATACTACAATAACAACATTGAAAAGGTACATACATTGGAATGTGCAAAGAAGAAGAAAAAATCAAATACATAGTTTTTTTTTCAATAGTGAGTGAGCAATCGTATAAAATTGAATTAAATAAATTAAATTTAAATAAAATAAAATACAAAAATAAAACAAAACAAATTTCACCAGAAAAAATAGAAAACAAAGTGAATATCAATAATTGAAAGTGACAATTTAATAATTAAAATAAAGTTAAAAGTGCGTTAGATAAAAAGGAAAAATTTTAAGTAAAAGAAAAGGGTGAAAAAAAGCATAGTAAAGATTAGTAAAAAAAAAAACAAAGAAAAAGTAGTAGGAGCGGTAAGCTTTGAGTAAAAATAAAATTAAAAAAAAAATATAAAGCAAACAAAGTGAGACTGCAACTAAAATCGAATTATATTCGGGAAATATCTACGGGGGGAAAAAAAAACAACAACAACAACAAGGATAACAACTACAAGTTTTGATAAAAAAAAGGTTCTATAGCAACAACAACAACAATGGCCGGCATAAGAAAGCCACAATTTGATTTTAGCGAAAAGAAAACTGTAAGTTGAAAAAAGTTTTTTTTATTGTTTTTTATATTGGAAAATTAAATAATTGGAGTTTAATGGTGTGTGTATAAAGTGAGTTAGAGGAAATTTTTTCTAAAGGAAGTAGTGTTGGTAAACGTTCATAAATTACCAAGCATAATACTACGAAAAATAAAAACATTAAGGCCGTCCATGAAAATAAAATTCGAAAGATTTTACTTGAAATAAAATTTAAATATTACATTGGTGTAGGAAAATAAAATACGAGGTCCGCAAAATAATTCATTTGAATAAATAAGGTGAATAAATAAAATAAATATTTATTTTGAAGTGAGGGCGATACATTTTCATAACAAATAGAGATTATTATGAGGTTTGGCAACTTCAAATAGTTTGGAGATTAAAAAAGAATAAGACGGTAATAAAATAAAATTTCTTGCAACAAATATTTTTTGATAAATATTTTTTATTGCAAAAGGTGACAATTCTTCTGTGAATTAAATACTTTCAGAGGAATTTCTAGGTATTATTCGTTTGGTTTAGAACTTAAATTATTAAACTTCAAAAATGTCCTCCAAGAGAAAATGCAAGTATGATATTCAACAACTTGCTAGTTTTTGCAACAATTTTAACAAAATACCGACAGAAAATTTAACTACTTCATTATTGGAAGTCAAGTTGACAGAATTAGACAGAAGGTGGTTGAAAATGATAGAGACTTATGAGGAATTCATAATAAATGATGAGAAAGTAAAAGAAGAGGAAGATCTTCAAGATGAAATTTCTCTTAAATATGAGGAGGTTAGTGAACAGGGCCAGGTTTTAAAAGCCAGAATATTAGACATGGTAAAGGCCAACGCCCCTAAAAATAAAAAACCAGTTTCTCAGCAATCATCGCTTAAGCTACCACCGGTGGAAATACAAGCCTTTGAAGGGGGATTTAATGAATGGCCAGCGTTTCGAGACATGTTTATGGCAGTCGTCGGAAATGAGCCTTCAGTAGCTCCCGCCCATAAATTGTATTACTTGCACAGCAAAACGAGGGGGGAGGCCTACCAACTCATAAAAGACTATGAGTTAGTAGATTCGAATTTTGAATTAGCATGGAAGGTGTTGAAGAGTAAATACGAAAATAAAAGAATTTTGATAAATAACCAAATCAAGAAGATTTATGGCATTCAGTCCCCGCCAACCGAATCTTTAAAATTTTTGAGGTCACTTAAAAATACTGTAAGTGATGGGTTGACTATAATGAGATCATTTGAGGTAGAAATTCCTAGTAATGACCCGTTTCTAATGCACATCTGTACTTCAAAATTACCAGAAGAAACTTCACGTGCTTGGGAAATATCATTAAGTAATCACAAGGAATTACCTACTTGGGATCAACTTAGCCAGTTTCTAAACGAAGGAATTGAGACTTTAGAAACATTTACTAATTTACGTAAGCCGACTACCAGAGAAGCTGGTACCTCTAAGTCGCAAAGTTTTCTTACGCAAGAAAAAGCTTACAAAAATAATTTTTGTTGCAAAAATTGCAAACAGAATCATCCGCTTAAATTCTGTAAACATTTCAAGTCGTTGTCAGTACAAGAGCGTATAAAATTTGTATATGCTAACAAATACTGTGCAAACTGTTTATCGAACAGTCACTTTAAATCAAAGTGCTCCAGTACAAGAAATTGCTCTCAATGCAACCAGAGGCATCGTACCTTACTCCATTTAGAGAAAACAGAAAGGGGTGAAAGTAGTCTTCCCTCGCAACCTCATCAAAGAGATGATGAAAGGCCATCTTGTTCAGGCACTCAACATAATTCAGACGCACAACCTTCACGAAACGTTCCAGGTCCCGTAACCGAACAAACTCAAACATTTTTTTCGCAACACAGGGGAACAACTATTTTACCCACCGCTTTAGTTAAAGTACAACATGAAGGGGAATCCTTTACTATAAGGGCATTGTTAGACGCGGGATCGGAAACAAGTTTTATCTCGAAACGTCTTCAACAAAATCTTGCTTTGTCATTGGAAGCTCAAACCTTTCAAGTATCTGGTCTCGGTGGCACCATAGTAGGCAAATATACCGGCATATGTTCCGTTACAGTTCGGTCACGGATATCAGACTTTAAGATAAAAATTAGGGCGATTGTGGTTCCTAATCTGACACATTTTTTGCCTTCTAGGCCAATCCGAACTTTAGAAGAAATTAAAGCCCTGAAATTAGCTGACCCCAATTTCTTTAAGCCCGCTGCCGTAGACATGATTATCGGTAGCGATTACTTGCCAGTTATCAATTTACCTGGGGTAAAATCGAACATAGAAAAAAGTCTAGAGGCAAGAGAGTCTCACTTCGGGTGGTATTTATCTGGTCGTGAGCCAATCTCTGAGGTAAGAACCTTCCATACAACCGTATCGTCTTCAGATGATGTAGCCCTGCATGAGCAGCTACGAAAATTCTGGGAGATAGAAGAGGCTGAAAAAACTTGTCTACAGTCCGATGAAGATGTCTATTGCGAAGACTTTTTTAAGCAGACCACTCTTCGTCAATCTGATGGGCGTTATATAGTTCGACTCCCATTCAAGAAAAACTTTCCAGATGAGGTATTCTTAGGCCCTTCAAGAAACATAGCATTGGCACAATACTACAGAATGGAAAAAACCTTAGAGAAGAATCCAGGTCTTAAAAAAGAATACGAAAAAGTTCTTCACGAATACTTAGATTTAGGCCACATGGAAAAGGTTGGTACCATAGAACCTAAGCAAGAAATTCATTCGTCGTTTTTCCTCCCACACCATGCAGTCGTAAAACCTGAAAGTAAATCCACAAAGGTACGTGTGGTCTTCAATGCCTCGAAAAAGACGGGAAGCGGATTCTCCCTGAATGATGTCTTATACCAAGGTCCTACGCTACAGGCAGATCTGATGCAGATCATTCTACGCTGGCGAAACAATAAATACGTGTTTACAGGAGATATCCAGAAGATGTACCGTCAGATTCTGGTTCATGAAGAAGATCGTCCGTATCAGAGAATTTTGTTTCTTAATGTGGCGAATGAAGCGGTAAAAACGTTTCAATTAAAAACTGTGACATTTGGAGTTAATTGCGCGCCGTTTTTAGCGATAAGGACTCTACATGAGCTTAGTAAAGATTCTCAAGGTATGTTTCCTAAAGCCTCAGCAATTTTAAAAGACGAAGTCTACGTGGATGATATCCTTAGCGGCGGCCACACTTTTGAAGAAGTCAGGCTCAAGCAAAGTGAGCTGACTGAAGTTTTAACGTCTGCTGGATTTCCATTGAAGAAAATCACAGCCAATAATATTTCAGCGCTTGAACACTTGTCCAGTGAAGATCTTTTAGATCGCGATTTTTTAAAGTTCGATGACGCCAGCACAACTAAGGCTCTAGGCATCCGGTGGAATGCGTCGTTGGACTTGTTTTACTATGAAGCTCAACATATTGAAATCACTTCCTCTACAACAAAAAGAAAAATTCTGTCAGTTATTGCAAGATTGTTTGACCCTCTTGGTTGGCTAGGCCCTATTGTGATTATTGCGAAACTGCTCATGCAAGAATTATGGCAGGAAAAATCCGACTGGGATGAGGGCGTTACCCCATTAATACTTAATAAATGGAACACATTTTTGAAAAATTTCTCTTATATTGAAAATATAAAAATTCCCAGGTGGGTAGACTTCTCACCTCAATGCAATGTACAGCTACATGGCTTCTGCGACGCCTCAGAGAAGGCATATTGTGGCTCCTTATATATCAGAACAGAGAGCTCAGAAGGCCATATAAGTAGTCACCTGTTAGTTGCAAAAACAAAGGTTGCCCCGATAAAAAAGACTACAATCCCTAAGCTCGAGCTGTGCGGAGCTCTTTTACTTGCAAAACTAATGAGAAATGTTGTCTTAAACTGTAACTTCACTTACGAATTATTCCTGTGGACAGATTCATCCATAGTGCTAGGATGGTTACAAAAACCCCCAAATAGTTTAAAAACCTTTGTCGCAAATCGAGTTGCGCAAATCTCAAACATTGTTAGCCTAAGTCATTGGAAACACATTAAGAGTGAAGAAAATCCTGCAGACTTAGGCACAAGAGGTTGTACTCCCCAGGAGCTAACGGACAACGAATTATGGTGGCATGGGCCCCCCTGGCTTAATAGTCCTAAAGATCTTTGGCCGACACCACGCACTTTTGACCCAACAGATTTGGAAACCAAATAAGTAAAAAGTTTTTATCTAAAAGCTCAGTATAAAGACCTGCTTGAAGATTTGTCCTCCTTTGAAAAGGCAATACGAATCATGTGTTATTGCCTACGATTTATAAATCGTCTTCTGAAAAAACCATTCTCAACAGAAAAATTTATAACATCGAAAGAAATTGTTGACATGAAAACTAAGCTTATCTCTATAGCGCAAAAAATCTACTACGAGCGAGAGTTCCAGTGTATGCAAGATAAGAAACCTATAAGTCGAAAAAGCCGATTACTAACTTTAAACCCGTTTCTCGACAAAGATGGTATAATGCGAGTAGGCGGCAGGCTTGCTAATGCCGGATTAAGTTATGAAGAACGCCATCCGATTATTATTCCAGAGGGATCCGCCTTTGCAAAACTCCTAGTTGATTTTACACATCGGATTCTGCTGCACGCCGAACATCACATTATGCTGCGAGCGATCAGGCAAGGCTTTTATCTTCCCAGACGTAAAAATGTTGTGCGTAAATGTATTCGTGAATGCAGGACGTGCACCATCTACAAACATAAAGTCAACAATCAAATCATGGCGGCGCTCCCCTCTGAACGAGTCAACTTTTCCTTACCGTTTACATATACGGGAGTTGACTTTGCTGGCCCATTTAACATAAAATCCTCCACCTTGAGAAATGCTAAAATTCTTAAAGGATACGCAGCGGTTTTCGTCTGTTTCTCGACTCGTGCTATACATTTAGAAAGTTGTTCAGACCTCTCCACTGATGCCTTTCTAGCCTGTTTTGATCGGTTTGTTGGGCGAAGAGGTCTTCCAAAGACCATGTTTTCGGATAATGGCAGGAATTTCCTGGGAGCGAGTAGTGCGCTTCTGAAAAGCCATAATGAATTTTTAAAATCAACAGAAAAGGCTTTGGCTGAAAAATACGGGTCTCGTGGAGTCACCTGGTCCTTCATTCCCCCCTACGCGCCTCATATGGGCGGCCTTTGGGAGGCTGCTGTGAAAAGTATGAAGTCTCACCTCAAAAAAGTTGTTGCCAACCTCTCATTCACATTTGAAGAGTTCTCCACACTTCTTGTCCGAACTGAAGCAATTTTGAACTCCAGACCATTGTCCCCTATCACCGAGAACCCAAACGAAGTTTTACCTCTTACCCCGGGATATCTACTTAGAGGTGCTCTACCTGAAGCTCCTGCAGAACCTCCCATAGAAAACCTATCATATTTGAAGCGATGGGAGCGACTCAAAGCCCTCCAGCATATCTTTGCTCGAAGATGGAAATCAGAGTACATCACAGAACTCCAAAAACGTGTAAAATGGAAGAAAGAACGAGATAACCTGAAACCTGATGATATCGTCATAGTCAAGGAGGACTTTATACCGCCTACTGAGTGGCTTCTTGGTCGTGTAACTAAAATTGGGAAAATTAGAGTAGCAGAAGTTCGAACTAAAAACGGTTCTATATTACGCCCCATAGTAAAGTTGTGCTTACTTCCAGTCAATACTCAGCATGAAAACAATATTTCCTCTAATGCTACTCACTAATTAATCAACTCCTTTTTGCCTTAAATTACGTCTAGAAATCTCAATTGCACTTTATGTGATTTAATGCTTTATGTACTTCTTTGTTTCTTTTCTTAAAATCTAGACTACCGGAAAACCAAAATGCCACCTATGCAGCCTTAACCATCCGTTAAAATACTGCCGTACGTTGCGACGCCTCTCCATACTCAACAAAGGATATTGCCTTAATTGTCTGGCTTTCGACCACGTAAGGCATTGGTGTCCATCCCGAGCCCGATGCCAATTCCCGCCAGGCACCACACCCTCCTACACAGGGATGCGACCGGAGTTCTCTCCTCCAGTTTTGAGGATGATCCTAATCCCATGCCATACGATCTCTCAGACAGCCCAGACGAAGACGGCAGCGGTATGGAACCCGGTATACCCGGAGTCTACTACGGGGGGTATGACCAAGGCGACCGAATGGATCATCATCGGAGCGATTCGGATGAATCAGGACCTCCTCAGGGTGTACCCCCCCGGTCAAATCGTTGCGAGGAGTAAGTGTACTAACAATTTTTATGAACAAAAATTGAGAGTAAAGGATTTACAACCGGTGTACATCAAGAACTACCGTATACCACATGCACACAAAGAGGAAATAGATAGGCAGGTTAAAAACCTAATAGACGATAAAATAGTTGAACCATCAAATTCTGAGTACAACAGCCCAATTCTGTTGGTACCAAAAAAGTCACTACCAAATTCAGGGACAAAAAGATGGAGACTAGTAGTAGATTATAGACAGCTAAATAAGAAATTAATGGCAGACAAATTTCCATTACCGAGAATAGATGACATTCTAGACCAACTCGGCAGAGCAAAGTATTTCTCATGTCTGGATCTGATGTCTGGATTTCACCAAATTGGATTCGAGATAAACTCTAGAGATCTGACTTCATTTTCAACAACAAATGGATCTTATAGGTTTACTAGATTGCCCTATGGTTTAAAAATAGCCCCTAATTCTTTTCAAAGAATGATGACACTCGCTTTTAGGGGTTTGCGACCAGACCAGGCATTCCTTTACATGGATGATTTGGTTTTGTTAGGTTGCTCAGAAAAGCACATGCTTTCTAATTTAAAAAATGTTTTCGAATTGCGCAGGAAGCACAATCTTAAATTACACCCCGAAAAATGCTCATTCTTTATGAAGGAAGTAACCTTCCTTGGACATAAGTGTACTAACAAAGGAATACTCCCAGATGATAGTAAATATTCGATAATTGAAAATTATTCAGAACCAAAAGATGCTGATTGTGCTAAAAGATTTGTAGCTTTTTGTAATTATTATCGAAGGTTTATTCCAAACTTCTCAGAACACTCGAGGCATATAACAAGATTGTCCAAGAAAGGTGTACCCTTCGAATGGAGTTATGATTGTGATATCGCGTTTAAACATTTAAAGAAAGCAGCCCAACACTACTACAATACCCAGACTTCACAAAGGAATTTTGTATAATAACAGATGCAAGCAAATATGCCTGCGGCGCAGTTCTAACACAAGAACATGAAGAAAAATATTTACCAGTTGCATATGCATCAAAAACGCTTACCAAGGGCGAAAGCAATAAGTCAACCATTGAACAAGAACTGACTGCCATACATTGGGCCATAACGCATTTCAAACCATACATTTATGGGAAAAAGTTTTTGGTTCGCAGTGATCACAGACCACTTTCTTATTTATTTTCTGTGAAAAATCCAAGCTCATAATTAACGAGGATGAGACTCGACATGGAGGAGTATGATTTTACAGTGGAATATATTAGGGGAAAAGATAATTACGCTGCAGACGCACTATCGCGTATAACTATAAATGATTTCAAAGACATGAATCAAAAAGTTTCTTCAGTATTAAGAGTCACGACTCGATCGACGGCCAATAAAGGAGAAAAAATCAGTAGTTCTAATAAACAGCATAACAATAATTCTAGTAAAGATAAGCCCAGTATATATGTACCCTTAACAAACTCTGACGTCAGAAAATACTATAAACTAAAGATTTCCCCCGGGAGATGTTATATCAAACGAGGAAAATCTATAGTAACATATATACAAATTAAAGATTTGTTTACTAACGAGAACTTTGACTTAGGACAATTTTTCTCTAGGCTCGAAAATGTGGCCGGTAAACATAATGTTTATAAATTACAAGTGGCACCTAGTGAGAAAATTTTTGAATTTATCTCTATAAATGAATTCAAAAATATGGGCAATAAATTTTTGAATAAAATTAAAGTAGCGCTACTAAATGAGGTGACCCAACTAGAAAGTAAGAATGCCAAGGCAATTTTGATATAATGCTGAAACATCACGATGATCCCATAGAAGGTGGACATTGTGGAACATATAGAACAATACAGAAAATTAAAAGATACTACTACTGGAAAAATATGTCGAAAGACATATCTAAATATGTAAAATCATGTCATAAATGTCAAACAACAAAGACAACTAAACATTTGAAAAGTCCAATGACCATTACAGAAACGCCAAACAAACCATTTGACACGGTGTATGTAGACACAATAGGTCCATTTCCAAAATCAATTTACGGAAATGAATATGCAATCACGATAATATGTGATTTAACTAAGTTCTTAGTAACTATACCAATACCAGACAAAAGCGCTAAAACAATAGCTAAGGCTATATTTGCTAATTTTATACTTACCTATGGTCCGATGGAGACGTTCATTTCGGACATGGGAACAGAATATAAAAATTCTATCCTATCGGAAATTTGTGATTTATTAAAAATTGAAAAACTAACTTCAACAGCTTACCATCATCAAACATTAGGAACAATAGAAAGAAGTCATAGGACCTTTAATGAATATGTATGTACGTTCTTATATTTCAGTAGACAAAACAGACTGGGATGAATGGTTAAAATACTGTTTTAACACAACACCTTCAACAGTGCATAATTACTGTCCATATGAATTAGTTTTTTCAAAACTTCCAAATAAATTTCAACAATTTGATAAAGTAGATAGAATTTCTCCACTATATAATATAGATGACTTTGCCAAAGAAGCAAAATTTAGGTTAGAAGTAGCATATAAGAGGGCCCAAATATTATTAGACAGAAATAAAAATAAGCAAAAACTTAATTATGATAGGAAAATAATAGACCATAATTTTAAAATAGGAGATTTAGTTTTACTAAAAAATGAAGCAGGACATAAGTTAAATAACCAATATAAGGGACCATATAAAATTAAGAAAATAGATATAAGAAATAATAAGATAATAAAACAAAAAAGGAACAAATAGTTCATAAAAATAGAATTAAGTTATATCATACTGGCTAAAATAAAATAAATAATAAAATTAAAATTAAGTAAAAAAAAACATGATAATAAAATAATATATTGTAATAAAACAATTAAAATAAATTGTTAAAAACTTCTAATAAAAACCTCAAATTGTTGTAAAAGAATGTCCATAGAACAACATTTTGTTATATGAACATTCTTATGAAAACGGAGGTGTAGCATGATTGCATTATTTTAGTAATGATGAATTCATTACTTTAAGTGACTGACATCCAAATATCATAGTGAAAAGTTATTTGAAACCCATTTGTTTCCAACGTGGGAAAATATGTAAAATACACACAAACATGTTTTATTATTAGGCTAAGCTAAATTCTCATAAGTAGTATATAATCTAGAATAATTTATAATTTAAGAACAATTAAAAAATAAACACAGTGAAGAGTGCAACTCAATTGCACCTTCCATATAAATAAAACAAAAGAAATGGTTTTAATTTACAAATGCAACCCATTCTGGAAACAGAAAAATAATGGTAAAAGGAGAAAGCTCTTTAGCTCAGGATGAGCTTCCCATCAGTAATAGATCCCACACAATCACTGGGGAAACAAGTAGTATTCTCGATAGTACCCACCCAATAGCTCAAGAACAGAAATGTTCAGAAAATTTAACGCAGCTATGCAAAGAAGAGGGGAAAGTTGACAAATTAGGTATTTGCTCAATATCTCAACGAGTTAAAGATCCCAACTCGGTTATAATTCGCCAAGATACTCAAGAGCAAAACTCATCAATTAACAGTGAAGCCGCTTTAGAACAAACCTCAACCTCAAATATTGAGGGTTTTATTAATTATCACGAGATAAGCTGTGCTGAAATACAAGGAAATAACGCAAATAGAAAATTAATATCATAAGAGCAGAAAGCAGTTCAGAATAAAACTTTTACCTTCAAATTGCGTTTGGATAAAACATTTTTTTTCAATTTTTATTTTACATCATATTATTGGAACTCATTAACCCCTCTAATCAACCTATAAATTCCCAGCCAGATTAAAAAAAATAGTATTTATCACTTCCCATAAGGATTTATAAGTTACTTATTAAGTTGCAATTATCTCTGTTGTTATTTTTCTACCACTTTATAGTCACAGGTCGAATCGCCATCGCAGCCACAACAACTAACCACAGCAACGCCCACTGCACCAAACACCAGGGGTATCATAAAGGCCACTAAATCATTAGCACAGGTTCTGTGCGTGGATGAATAACACCACCTGTGTTTCAGCCTGAGGCCGGAGCATGTACAATTAACATTGTACACATTTATATTTTTAACTGAATTTTTCTATTTTCTTATTGTTGGGTATTTAGAGATTAACAATAACCTGGCAACGCCTTCATGTTATATGGTAAAGTTAAATAAAAAAACGTACAAGCACTAATGTGAAATTTTAGAGACACACTATACACCGCCCAAAATTATTTTTAAGTAACGCAAACTGTTTTATAGTTCACACTTAGGCGAAGATGAGTCTATTGCCAGTTGGTATGCTAGGGTGAAGAAATTGGCTCTAGATTTTAAATTTGCTAACCATTTAGAAGCATGCGTGCTTGACCAGTTTATAATGGGTCTCGCAAATAAAATGTTTGAACGCTTCAGCGTGGAAGACGAGAGGCTTACGTTGACAGACGCTTTAAGAAAAGCATTAATCTTCGAAACGAAGTACAATTCATCTTCCAACGAGTGTGAAGGAGACGACATAAATTTTGTCAAGAAAGGCACATGGTCAAGACGTCAAAGCGTGCAAAGCCAAAAGTCGCAAACACATATTGAAGCGGGTGGCGGAACCATGAATCGCAAATATGCAAATATAAGAACAGCAAATGTCACCACTGCGGAAAAATTGGACACCTTGCATCGATTTGCAGACTGAAGTCTAGTAAAGTTAAAAACATATCAGATTCTGATGATCAGCTTGGTAGTGGTAGTAGTAATGATTTTGTATTTTCTATTTAAAGTAAAAAGCGCGTAATGGGTCTTTACAAATTACCAATAAAAATCAATGGAGTTGAAATTGAAGCCACTTGTGACACAGGAGCACCATGTACATTGATTCCGGAGTCGTTTTACAGAAAGATCAGTGATAAAAAATGTATTAAAGCCATGCAAAACTTCTTATTTGCCGTATTGCGGAAATCGTATTCCAATGACGGGTGAGTTCGAAGCTATAATTGATTATCAGGACGTGCAAAAATTGACTACGGTGGTTGTTACACAGACTAAAACGCCCCCGTTACGCGGTCGTACATTTTTGAGACATTTTAACTTTGAGATGGTACAGGTAAATTCGATTAATGCAATTGACAAATTTGCAATGATTGAGGGGCAAATAAGGGAACAATAATGGATATTTTTAGTCAGTCATTAGGTACTTATAGTGGTGCGAAAGTTTCGTTGATAATGAAAGATAACGCAAGGCCTATTTTTTTCAAGCCGCAGGCCTTGCCACTGGCTTGGAGGAACAAAATTGAGGATCAGTTGAGGGACTTTATTCAGCAGGAACTTTTGCAACCGATAGACAATTCGGAATGGGGCACTCCATTATTTCCCATACTGAAACAGAATGGCGACATAAGATTATGTGGGGACTATAAGCTCACACTTAATAAATATTACTCGTATTGAGGAAATTTTCGTGGCACTTTAAGGGGGTGAATTGTTCACGAAGCTTGATTGTCCGCCCACCAATTTTTCAGAAGACAATGGAAAATTTACTAAGAGATGTTCCAGGCAAAACATTTCGAGGTCATATAGACAATTTAAAAACCGTTTTAAATAAATTAAGTTCAGCTGGTCTTAAACTAAATGCAAATAAATGCAAATTTTTTCTAGAAGAGATCTCTTACTTGGGTTTCACTATTAATAAATATGGGTTAAAGAAGAACAATGACCGGATTTCGTCCATCATAAACGCACCTAAACCTGAAAATGTATCGGAGTTAAGGGCATTTATTGGAACGATAAATTATTATTCCAAATTCATAAATAACTTTGCTAGTATAATGACACCATTTTATGAACTTTTGCGAAAGAACTCTAAATTCCTGTGGAACTCTAAATTCCACAGGAATTTTTTTATCAAAAAGTGAGATAAATTACAGCACGCTTGAAAAAGAGGCATTGGCTATTTTTTTTTTTTTTTTTTGTAACTAAACTTAGGCAATATTTAATAGGGAATAAATTCGTATTACGCACCGATCATAAGCCATTGTTAACGATTTTCGGGGAAAACAAAGCATTATGTACCTGCTATGGCATCGCCGAGAATTCAAAGGTGGGCACTCACAGTCTCAGGCTTCGATTACAAAGTAGAATTAATCAAAGGTGTTTTTAATAATGCTGATCGGTTATCTAGAATGCCACAGGGCCAACCGGGAAGCAATACAAAAGATTATAGTTATGTAAATTTTGTTCAAAAGGAAAATAGTCTGCATTTAAACTTTAAAGACATTGCGAGGGAGACTAGACGAGACCTAATATTGTCTAAGCTTGCTGACAGTATTAACAGGGATACAGCTCTGAGTTTAAAGGCACCAGAATTTTCTTCATTTCGCGAAAAGGCAAGCGAATTATCCGTAGATTACGATTGTATTTTATGGGGTTATAGAATAGTAACACCACAAAAATTAAGAAGTTTAGTTCTTGATGAGCTGTATAGATCACATTTTGGGATAGTTAAAACCAAGGCGCTCGCACGTTCTTATGTGTGGTGGCCTGCAATGGATAAGGACATTGAGAGGCTTGAAAGTGATTGCAGCGCATGTGAGAGAATGCAATTGGGAACCCACTGACTCGGTATGGAGTCGAATCCATGTAGATTTTGCTGAAGGTCCGTACCAAAAAGGGGTCGGGAATGACTGCAGAGTGGGTCTAGCGCAGTCATCATTCAGCACTGTTTTAACCAAAGTGCTTAACTTATTTGAAGAGAAGTTATGCCCTGAATGGATTTCTTGGCCGGAAGAACTGAAATTATTCCAAAATTTTACGAAAAATTTGAAATACCGGGTGTAGTAAAGTGTAAAGATGGGACCCATGTTAAAATTATTCCTCCTACAAACAGGCATTTGTACTAAAACCGGAAGGGAAATTACAGTCTTAATGTATTATTGGTATGCTAATATATTTTTAATTTTAAGGCTTCAATAAAATTTATAAATATTTGCAAGGTAAGTGATAATCAGTTGAAGATTCACACACACCCGGGCGCCAGCCATGATTCTTTAATTTGGAGAATATCAGACTTAAGAAGGAAAATCGAGGAAACTTATTTGCAAGTCGTAGTAGTTGTTGGTTATTAGGTGCGTTATATGATTTAAATGTATGTATTTTATATAATTTTTGAAAATTTAATTTTTTGAGGCGTTAAGAGCCATGACTCAAGAGGGTAAGAGTCATGGCTCTTAACGCCATATAGGACAGCAATAGAACCGAAACAACAGAGATTCAATGATGCACACACAAAATGTCGCAATATTATTGAGAGAACTAACGTTGTCCTTAAACACAGATAACGATGTACATCGGGTGCAAGAGAACTGCACTACAGCTCCAGAAAAGCAGTACAAATTATAAATGTTTGCGCAGCTTTGCATAAAATTTGTATGTATATGTTACAAAAGCAACGATCCAGTTATAGATCTAGCATTGTTTGGTGCTTCAGAATATAATGACGGTGAAGAAGTCCAAGCAAATGCAACATATACAAATATAGCGGAACGTATACGCAATGACATTGCCGAAGGACTATTACACTCAGATTAATAAAAATCTTATCTGTCAAATTCATTGTTTATTAAAATTTAAAAAAATAATAAAACGATTAGTAGCAGTATTAACATTTAATTAAAGCCTTCTTCATGACTCCAAAAATCTAAAAAACAAAATGTATGTAAGCCTTCTCCAGCAATTCATCAATCTTTATTGTTTCGTATATGACGTAACTTTGAATCTTCAGTTTCCATCATCAAAGCGTTAATTTTTAAAGTACTTTCGACTTAGACTTTTCCAGTTCCAGTTTCATCCTTTTCATTTCTGGAGAAAAACAACCTAAGGTAAGAACTAGCATCTGAGCTCTATAATAAAATAAAGTTTTATAACTCGTTCTTCTTTCTTTTCTCTCAACTTATCCCGTGATTATAACTGCCTGAGGGTAATTATAATCAACATCTTCTCTCTAGATTGGCCAATCAATTAAATTTCACCCGCACCCCCAGCGAAGCTAGAAGAAGATTCATAGAAGATACAACTATCCCCTTAGTTCGAATCTTTTCAGTAGTAGTCGTGTTGCCGTTGAAGTGCAAAATTCGAAATTTTGAACTTTGTTGCGCTACAGAGCATTCGTTAGCTTCAAATACTTCTATAACTACTTTATTCTGTTCCAGACCTAAGATTTTCTTTTCCTTTCATATAATGGTGGTAAAGTTGCTGTAATCACTACCCATATGCATAACTGTAGGTACAAGCAAACAAAATAAATTAATTATAATGATACCAAATTGACTTGTTTGTGATTTTTGTTTTTATACACAGCTAAAATTGGATATTTATGTGAAAAAGTGGCCACCATATTTTTTCATGTGTGCAGCTAACTTTGATGTTTCATATGAAAATATTTCAAAGCTGCCCAAAAATATGAAACATGTAACATGAAACAAAATGACCGTAAACAAGGATTTTGAAGAATAATTACAGAAAATATGTATTTTGGCCAGTTAAGTCAAAGTGCAGGCAGCTAACTTGAATTTTTTGTATGAAAATAATTTTAAAATGCCAAAAATTTTGGACACTAATGTGCAGGTAAAGTAAGTGCACTTAAAAAAGGAATTTGTATCGGATTATAAAGAATAATGTTAAGTCAAAAGTGCATTTAAATAAAAGGCAGTTAAGTCGAAACTACTGTAATTTCATTTGATAAGCTCCATTAAGTTTATGAAATATTTTAATCGCCGATAATTATTTTAAAATATATAGTTAATATATGTTTACACATAAATGCTTATAAGTCACTTGTTTATATACATATTTGTATGCAGTGGTGGACTTACACCTAGAGACGTAAGGGGTAGGGTGGCATAATTTAAAGTGCGCCAAAATATAAAGGTTAAATAATTTATGGGCGATTCATTATTTGATTTGGTTTAGGTGAATTAAGTAAGTCGATATGGACCATGAATTTAATAAAGGAAATAAAATAATATGATTTAAAAATCTTTTTATCATAATTTTTTATATGGTCAAAGATATTCAAAATACCTTGTTAAACTTGTTAGAAAAATGGCATAATGAACTGCCGTGGTCAATCTTATGATAATGCCAGTAAAATGTCAGGAATATATTCAGAACTTCAGGTACGACTTAAAAAAAAAATCAACCTGTACTTTGCGCACAAAGTTTACATGGAAAGCCGGACGGACATCGTTAGATCAACTCACAAAGCACAAAGTATACAGAGATGAAAAAAGTGACGTGTGAAAAAGGCCCAAGTCAGTTGCGAGGGCAGCTTTCGAAGAAAGAGACAGAAAGCTTTTTTGGTAGTGAAGTGGCAAGGTGTAAAAACAGGCCGCAACATTCAACACAAATAGCGTGATCAAAACAAAAATAACAAAACACAAATCCCGTTAAACAAATGCATTAGTTCAACAAACGTTGTTTTTTGTGGAAAAAAATGTATTTATAATATTGTTTTGTTTTATAATGTTATTTACTTACTTAAATATTATTTACTCGTGTTGTGGTGAACTAAAAAGTTAATTTTTACAAAAGCTTTGCAAATAAATATTAACTAAAGAAATTTGTGTTCAATGTATTGCGGCATAAAAGATGATGCAAAGAGAAATGAAAAAGGGCAGCTTTCTTAAAAAGAGACAAAAAAAAACGCAAAATCTTCCGTCTCGTGACATCTCTGTATACTTTGTGTCACAAAGTGAGTTGGTCTTTGACCCATTTAAAGGTAGGTCGAGCACCAGTTTTTCAAGCATAATACCCTCTCCACAATTGTGGTGTGGGCTTAAGAATTAATCCTTTAGGAGATTTCGTGCCTTGCGCTACCTATTCTTTTAATTTAGTAGGCCCTTGTGTAGCTGGGTCTGCACCCGAAGCAGTAAACTTTTAACCTTACAAGACCTTTATAAATATTTTACAATATCTGTACATCGTTGGAATATCTTAATGCAAAGGACAAAACTCGCTGGTCTGCTCGCCATGATAAACTTTGATAATAAACTGGCAACTGCACGGTCTAAAAAACTGAACTGGCAACTTGTTTTTTTTTCTCGCGAAAACAATAAAGCAAGTTGTTTTTGTTTTCTCAAAGTTTTGCTTGGGATTCAAAAAATTAATTAACAATGTTTCGTTTAAATGTTTCAATGTTTCAATTAAATTCCCATATCATACTATTGATAAACTGAAATTTATTGTCGAAGGGATAAGCTATTCCTATGCGCATTTCACTGGTTGCTTAGGCCAGATCGTCAGGAAACTTCATCCAAAGATTTTAGAAAAACTAAAGATACTATACAAATAAAACTGTTAAGCGAATAAGAATTATAAGCCCCAGTTTTACTTGTAACCATATCAAAGCTTAGACAAAAACAACAACTTTTGTTATTCGTGCTTAATTCCCAGTTTTTATTATTGATAAAAACACTTGAAATTTATTGTTGATGGGATAAGCTATTCCTATGCGCATTTCACTGGTTGCTTAGGCCTTTCCTAGGCTATTCCTATGAGAGAATTTCAACTAATTGTAGTGGGGAATGTAAGATGAGATAAACCCACTGTTTATTGTTGATGTGTTTTGTTTAAACTTTGATATTATTACAAGTAGAACTGTTGCTATAAGTCTTATACGCTTAACAGTTTTATTTGGTTTAATATCTTTAGTTTTTCTAAAATCTTTATGGATGAAGTTTCCTGATGATCTGGCCTAAGCAACCAGTGAAATGCGCATAGGAATAGCTTATCCCATCAACAATAAATTTCAAGTGTTTTTATCAATAATAAAAACTGGGAATTAAGCACGAATAACAAAAGTTGTTGTTTTTGTCTAAGCTTTGATATGGTTACAAGTAAAACTGGGGCTTATAATTCTTATTCGCTTAACAGTTTTATTTGTATAGTATCATACTTAAATAAGTTGTTATAAAATCATAATATTATTTATTAAATAAGTAATATAATATCAGCGAATTGGACGCTTGAAAATAATTTTTAATTTGTGAACATAAACGTCAATAATTAAAATAATAAAAGTTACAATTTAATAAAAAAATTTATGTATGAACATACATACATAAACATACATACATACATTTTAAGCAAAAACATTTCTTGTTTTTGTTTATTCTTCTTTTTTATTATCGGGGTTTTTAACAACAAATAACAAGAAGAGCACAATTAAACAAACTTTAAAATAAAAAAAAAAACTCTTATGAATGCGTACAATGCAAAAACAATAAAACATAATGAAAGAAATGCTTATGTTACAGTGAGTGTTGACGAAACAAAAGTAGAAACAAAACAAGTAAGAGCGCTATATTCGGCTGTGCCGAATCTTATATACCCTTCACCATTGTGCAAGCAGAATACAAAGCAACTAGACAAAACCTAAATAATTTCTACATAAACATACATATATACAATACATAAAACTTCATTATAAATTAAATTTAAAAAGTTAAAACTTTTTCAACAGTTTTAATAACTCCATTTCATTAACTGAGACAACATGGGTCTGCAATCACACCTTGTTCGGTTCGTGCTTTGTTGTGATACAGACGTGTATTCTTAACTTCGCATACAATTTGAATTTTTAATTAATCACATTTGATTTTGTTATATAAACAGCGAATGGACGCTTGAAAATAAATGATATAATTTGTTATTTTAATTATTTAACATAAAAGTGAACAATTAATACGAAAAAAATATTAAATAAAGAAAAATAGTAAAAATATATACATACGTACTAATGTTCATACATGTGTATGTATACATACATATTCTGAGCAAAAACATTTTAGTTTAAAGTTCTTATTTTTTTTGTTTGTTGTAAAATACAATAAATAACAAAAATATTAAAAGCACAGTTAAACGGTGAAAAACAAAAGCAATTTATTGCATGAATAAAAACAATGAAACAACAATAAAACTAAATGATAGAAATGTTTATGTGACAGTGCATGCTAACGAAGACAATGCTGTAATAAATAAAACAAAAGAAAACAATAGTAACTACCTAACGGCTAAACCAATTTTTAGAACACGATCCCTTTCGCCCTCTCTTTTTACAAAGACGGTTGATGGTGATACGTTAAAAAATATAAACCTCTCACTTGCAAGTGTTGCCACAACGGCAAACACAATCTTATTAACAAATGGTACCATGAACTCTAACACAGATGCAATGCAAACATCTCAAGTAAAAAGTGGTCAAAAGCCTCAAGTACAAGTTGGTATGGACAGGTACATAACAGTGCTTAAACGGGGTCGCAGCCCTACCTCTGCAGCAGTTGCTTCGGCTTCAAAAGTACCATCTTTTGATAAAATAAACTCTCAAAATCGTTTTGCAATTCTGGAGGATGAATCCTCGGAAGCACCAAACGTTATAAAATCTTTGAAGCCACCCCCGATATATCTAAGGGAGCAAAACTCAAGTGAGTTAATAAAGAGCGTGATCTCGGTAATAGGTGAAAATTCGTTTTACGTAGCTGCAATCAAGCGTGGAAATATAAATGAGACAAAAATACAGGTAAATCATGAGAACGATTTTCGTAAATTAACTAACAAATTCGAAGCCCTGAAAAAAAGCTTTTACACATACCAACTAAAGAGCAGCAAAGGTCTTCAGGTAGTGATCAAGGGCATAGACTCATGCGTGGACCCAGATGAAATTAAAACTTTTTTACAAGAGAAGGGTTTTAAAATAAAAAACGTTACAAATATTAAAAACAGGGAAAAAAATCCCTAACCATTATTTCGGGTAGAATTAGAACCTGGCGACATTAAGCTTAAAAAAAATGAAACGCATCCTATTTATAATTTAAAATATATTCTCTACAGAAGAATAACTATAGAGGAGCCGCACAAAAGAAATGGTCCCGTTCAATGTCTTAATTGCCAAGAATTTGGCCATACTAAGGCATACTGCTATTTACCCCCTGTTTGCGTCGTATGTGGAGAATTACATTGTACAGTCCAGTGCGATAAGTCTAAAAATGACCCCAATGTAAAAAAACGTAGCAACTGTGGCGGAAATCACACTGCCAATTATAGAGGATGCCCTGTATATACTATCGTCAAGCAGTCGGCTGGACCGAAAACTAATCCCCCACAAATGAAGGTACCAAATCAAGTAAACACTAATGGCATTCAGGCTCCGCAGCCTAGTAATAACAGAACCTCGTATGCTAACGTCCTTAAATCAAACCATGTGCCAATGCAAGGCGCTTCGCCAAGTAATGATGAAACTCCAGTTTCTTATTTAAGTCGTCTTGAAAAAACTATGGAAACATTAGTGCAAACAGTTAATAATTTTACGAACACAATGGGTAATATGATGCAGGAAATTCTAAGAATGCAATCGTTGTTATTGCAAGCTGTACTTAACAAGCCATGAACTGTTTAAAAATCTGTTTTTGGAACGCAAACGGCATCCGCCAACATAAAAATGAATTAGAATACTTTCTAAAAAATAAACAAATTGATGTCATGATGGTTTCTGAAACTCATTTGACCTCCAGAAATACGTTTAAAATCAATGGTTATACACTATATGATACCAAGGACCCTCGAGATAGAGCTTGTGGAGGTTCAGCCATTTTAATTAAAACCCGAGTCAAACACTACCTAATATTTGATCACCGCGAAGATTATCTCTAAGCAACGAACATTTGCGTTGAGGAATTAAATAGAAACCTAGTAATTTCATCGTTATACTCACCGCCTAGATTTTCAATATCAGAAAGCCAATACTGTAAATATTTTAAATCATTAGGACCCTGTTTCCTAGCTGCTGGCGATTATAACGCTAAACATACCTTCTGGGGGTCACGACTTATAACACCAAAGGGTCGTGTCTTATTTAACACAATTTCTAAAATGGATTTAAATGTGGTAGCGAGCGGACAACCAACATATTGGCCTACTGATCATCAAAAAATTCCAGATGTTGTCGATTTCGGCGTGGTTAAAAACATCCCAATAGAAACGATTCATGTTGAAGCTTCCTTAGAATTATCTTCTGACCATACACCTACAATTGTTACTATAATGAACCCCAATAGAATTGTATCTCCGACGTGTCACTTAGCGACGACAGCTACGCAAATTAACTGGTTAAAATATAGAAAATACCTCAGCACCCATTGCACAGAAAATATTCCGCTAAGTACACCGGAGTATGTAGATCGCTCTATTGCCAATTTTGACAGTTTTCTGAAACTAGCTGTTCAACATTCCAGTATTGCCCCCAAAAAAACAAAAAATATTAAAATATATTCCACAGATGTCGAGCGTCTCTTGTCTGAAAAAAGGAGGGCTCGAAGAGAGTGGCAATTGCACAGATCCCCGTTACTTAAGAACTTACTAAAAGAGTGTACAAAAAAGCTTAGAAAGTTACTGCAGACTCAGAAAACGGCTTCTCTGGAAAAATATCTTAAGGAACTTGATGCAACCCCACAATCAGACTACTCATTAAAAAACGTATTTACCCCAAACATATCTCACGATATTGCGGCCGAGTTACCACCTGTTGTTGCTAGAGCAGCTGTTCCCCTAAGATTTGAGACAAGAGAAATCGAAAAAGCTATTTGTGATTTAAACCCCAAGAAGGCTCCTGGTTTTGATAAGATCAGCAACAAAATGCTTCTGGAGCTACCCAGCATAGCAAAGAAAATTATTCTTTTAATTTTTAATGCTATTTTACGACTTGAATACTACCCTCAAGAATGGAAGGTCTCCTTAGTTACGATGATACCAAAGCCAGGAAAAGATCACTCCAAAGTTGAGTCATATATGCCTATCAGCTTATTATCTAATATATCAAAGCTGTTTGAGAAGCTCTTAGCGTCCAAATTAACCCCAATTTTAAATGACAATGGGTGTATACCTAACCATCAATTCGGCTTCAGAAGAGAACATAGCACAATTGAACAAACCCATCGAATAGTAAACGCCATAAGAAAAGCCTTTGAAGAATGAAAATATTGCTCCGCTCTCTTCATCGATGTCTCTCAAGCTTTTGATAAAGTCTGGCATGTAGGTTTGTTACATAAATTAAAGCTGAACCTACCGGTTAACACACACAAGCTGTTAGAAAGCTACTTGGTCGGTCGAAAATTTATTATTAAAGAAGGTGATTTTTTAAGTTCTCCTCAGACAATTGAAGCTGGAGTCCCTCAGGGAAGTATCCTGGGCCCACTTTTTTTATCTTATATATACCTCGGACATGCCGACAAACAATTACACCCTAACCTCAACTTTTGCTGATGATACAGCTTTCCTAAGCGTACACGAGAACAGTCGTGAAGCATCTCGATACCTGCAGGATCATATATTTCAACTAGAACTGTGGTTAAAACAATGGAGAATAAAGGTCAATGAGCAAAAATGCGTACATATTACATTTACCTTGCGTCGGGAAACATGCCCCCCTATTAAAATCAATAATCAACTAGTGCCTCAACAATCGCATGTCAAATATCTCGGTATTCATCTAGATCGGCGTTTAACATGGAAATGCCATATAGAAGCAAAATTAACCCAAATGAAACTAAAAGCAATTCAAATTAACTGGCTTATTGGAAGAAATTCTGTTCTTAGTCTCGATTGCAAACTACTACTTTACAACTCTATTTTAAAGCCAATCTGGTGCTACGGTATTCAACTATGGGGCACTGCCTCGGCCTCAAATATCGAAAAAATTCAAAGGCGCCAAAATAAACTTCTTCGAATAATCACAGCTGCCCCTTGGTATGTTAAAAACTCAAATATCCACAAGGATCTCAATGTGCCACTGGTAAGGACTTTTATTACGAAGTATGCGGTAAAATATTTAAAAAGGCTAGAGTTGCACCCACATCCACTAGCTCGAAATATTTTAAATGATAGCGGCCACACTCGCTTAAGGAGAAGAGACACTGCAGCACTTACCCATTAAGATGAGCGATAAACACATATATAAATGTGATACAGAACCCGTGATGAAGAAAATTTTTGTCTTGCACTGGCAGGACATAAAATAAAGAATTAGGATAAGATTTGATTAATTATTGTTAGTTCATATTTAATATATGAAGATTCAATAAATAAATAATGAGAAAAAAAAAAAAAAAGGTAAAACTGGTAAATATTTTTTTTAATCGTTTTAGAACATAAAAAAATTAAAAAAAAAATTTTCTTTTTGAAAAAAAACAAGATTCAAACCAGGGACTCACAGTTTCTAACCTAAGCAAACCCCCTAGACAACTGGACCATGAAGGAACGTTTTATGAATATCATTAAAAGTAAATATGATCAGTTTACAGTTCACAACTCAACACAGTTGACACAGAAACGGACAACTGGATTTGAACTTCGGTTTTCATAAGGACCCAGAATACCCAGAACTTTATAGGGTATAGGACTTTCGGTGAAGGGTATAAAAAACAAACTTAATTATAACAAGTAAGAGTGCTATATTCGGCTGTGCCGAATCTTATATACCCTTCACCATTGTGCGAGCAGAATACAGAGCAACTAGACAAAACCTAAATAATTTCTACATAAACATACATATATACAATACATAAAACTTCATTATAAATTAAATTTAAAAAGTTAAAACTGGTAAATATTTTTTTAAATCGTTTCAGAACATAAAAAAATTTAAAAAAAATTTTCTTTTTGAAAAAACACGATTCGAACTAGGGACTCACAGTTTCTAACCTAAGCAAACCCCCTTATGACAGTCCAAAAAAGCAGGTTTTTATACAATTTTTGATATTTTTTGCACGGGAGGTACCACGCCCACTTGTTCAATCCCGCCCACATTTTGTGGAATGCTGTATATTGATAACCTTAATGTGTGTACCTAGTTTGGAAACTTTGGCTCTTGCCGTTCTCCAGATATACACAAAAAAGTAATAAAAATACAACAACAACAAGGGATTTTTGGAAAAAATTAGAGGTAGTCGTGGTTTTTTGCATATATCTCAGCCATTTTTGGACCGATGTGGCTGAATTTCAATAGCAAGAAATGGTGGACTATATGTGACATAAGTGTGAAACAACCTAGCCGCTATCATGTCTGGAGTCTCCGGAAAACACATATCAAACGTAAGACGGACAGACGGACAGACGGACAGACGGACGGATATCGTTAAATCAACTTCGCTTTTCATAAGGACCCAGAATATATATACTTTATAGGGTGTAGTATCAATATTGTAGAAATTACAAACGGAATGACAAACTTATATATACCCTTTTACCTTCGGTGAAGGGTATAAAAAGAGTAATTTTTGGGAATTCAGCATTTCGGTTATAACTCAGCCATTTTTTAACCGATTTGACAGATTTATATACTGACGTGTTAAAGAAGAAATTTACCATTTGCTTGAGTTACAAACCTTGGACTCGGGAAGATCTATTGTGTCCGAAAATGGGTATTTTCCAAAAAAAAAATTATATTTTGGTCATAACTTTTTTGTATCTGAACCGATTTTTCCGAAATTTTCAGAAAATATTTTCTACTAAAGATTTCCGATCTTTTGATATATAACGCGTAACCATGGGTCATATGACAGTCCAAAAAAGCAGGTTTTTATACAATTTTTGATATTTTTTGCACGGGAGGTACCACGCCCACTTGTTCAATCCCGCCCACATTTTGTGGAATGCTGTATATTGATAACCTTAATGTGTGTACCTAGTTTGGAAACTTTGGCTCTTGCCGTTCTCCAGATATACACAAAAAAGTAATAAAAATACAACAACAACAAGGGATTTTTGGAAAAAATTAGAGGTAGTCGTGGTTTTTTGCATATATCTCAGCCATTTTTGGACCGATGTGGCTGAATTTCAATAGCAAGAAATGGTGGACTATATGTGACATAAGTGTGAAACAACCTAGCCGCTATCATGTCTGGAGTCTCCGGAAAACACATATCAAACGTAAGACGGACAGACGGACAGACGGACAGACGGACAGACGGACAGACGGACAGACGGACGGATATCGTTAAATCAACTTCGCTTTTCATAAGGACCCAGAATATATATACTTTATAGGGTGTAGTATCAATATTGTAGAAATTACAAACGGAATGACAAACTTATATATACCCTTTTACCTTCGGTGAAGGGTATAAAAAGAGTAATTTTTGGGATTTCAGTATTTTGGTCATAACTCTGCTATTTCTTTACCGATATGACAGATTTATATACCGACGTGTTAAAGAAGAAATTTGCCAGTTATTTTGGTTATAAAACTTGGACTCGGGAAGATCTATGGTTCCCGAAAATGGGTATTTTTCAAAAAAAAATTAATATTTTGGTCATAACTTTTTCGTATCTGAACCGATTTTCCCAAGTTTTTCAGAAAATATTTTATATTAAAAATTTCCGATCTTTTGATATATAAGGCGTAACCATAGGTCATATGACAGTCCAAAAAATCAGGTTTTTATAAAATTTTTGATATTTTTTGTACGGGAGGTACCACGCCCACTTGTTTAATCCCGCCCACATTTTGTGGGATGCTGTGTATTGATAACGTTAATGTGTGTACCCAATTTGGAAACTTTGGCTCTTGCCGTTCTCAAGATATACAGAAATAAAAAAATACAACAACAACAAGGGATTTTTGGAAAAAATTGGAGGTAGTCGTCGTTTTTTGTTCATATCTTAGCCATTTTTGGACCGTTCTGGCTGAATTTCAATAGCAAGAAATGGTGGACTATATGTGACATAAGTCTAAAACAACCTAGCCGCTATCATCTCTGGAGTCTCCGAAAAACACATATCAAACGTAGACGGACAGACGGACTGACAGATGGACGGACAGACGAGCGGATATCGTTAAATCAACTTCTCTCCTCATAAGGACCCAAAATATATATACTTTACAGGGCCTAAGATCAATATTGTAGAAATTACAAACGGAATGACAAACTTATATATACCCTTTTCCATCTGTGGTGAAGGGTATAAAAAGAGTAATTTTTGGGATTTCAGTATTTTAGTCATAACTCTGCTATTTCTTAACCGATTTGACAGATTTATATACCGACGTGTTAAAGAAGAAATTTGCCAGTTATTTTGGTTATAAAACTTGGACTCGGGAAGATCTATGGTTCCCGAAAATGGGTATTTTTCAAAAAAAAATTAATATTTTGGTCATAACTTTTTCGTATCTGAACCGATTTTCCCGAGTTTTTCAGAAAATATTTTATATTAAAAATTTCCGATCTTTTGATATATAAGGCGTAACCATAACTCATATGACAGTTCAAAAAATCAGGTTTTTATAAAATTTTTGATATTTTTTGTACGGGAGGTACCACGCCCACTTGTTCAATCCCGCCCACATTTTGTGGGATGCTGTGTATTGATAACGTTAACGTGTGTACCCAATTTGGAAACTTTGGCTCTTGCCGTTCTCAAGATATACAGAAATAAAAAAATATAACAACAACAAGGGATTTTTGGAAAAAATTGGAGGTAGTCGTCGTTTTTTGCTCTTATCTCAGCCATTTTTGGACCGTTCTGGCTAAATTTCAGTAGTAAGCAATGGTGGACTATATGTGACATAAGTCTAAAACAACCTAGCCGCTATCATGTCTGGAGTCTTCGGAAAACACATATCAAACGTAAGACGGACAGACGGACGGACAGACGGACGGATATCGTTAAATCAACTTCTCTCCTCATAAGGACCCAAAATATATACACTTTACAGGGCCTAAGATCAATATTGTAGAAATTACAAACGGAATGACAAACTTATATATACCCTTTTCCATCTGTGGTGAAGGGTTTAAAAAGAGTAATTTTTGGGATTTCAGTATTTTGGTCATAACTCTGCTATTTCTTAACCGATTGACAGATTTATATACCGACGTGTTAAAGAAGAAATTTGCCAGTTATTTTGGTTATAAAACTTGGACTCGGGAAGATCTATGGTTCCCGAAAATGGGTATTTTTCAAAAAAAAATTAATATTTTGGTCATAACTTTTTCGTATCTGAACCGATTTTCCTGAGTTTTTCAGAAAATATTTTATATAAAAAATTTCCGATCTTTTGATATATAAGGCGTAACCATAGGTCATATGACAGTCCAAAAAATCAGGTTTTTATAAAATTTTTGATATTTGTTTGTACGGGAGGTACCACGCCCACTTGTTCAATCCCGCCCACATTTTGTGGGATGCTGTGTATTGATAATGTTAATGTGTGTACCCAATTTGGAAACTTTGGCTCTTGCCGTTCTCAAGATATACAGAAATAAAAAAATACAACAACAACAAGGGATTTTTGGAAAAAATTAAAGGTAGTCGTCGTTTTTTGCTCATATCTCAGCCATTTTTGACCGTTCTGGCTGAATTTCAATAGTAAGAAATGGTGGACTATATGTGACATAAGTCTAAAACAACCTAGCCGCTGTCATGTCTGGAGTCTCCGGAAAACACATATCAAACGTTAGACGGACAGACGGACGGATATCGTTAAATCAACTTCTCTCCTCATAAGGACCCAAAATATATACACTTTACAGGGCCTAAGATCAATATTGTAGAAATTACAAACGGAATGACAAACTTATATATACCCTTTTCCACCTGTGGTGAAGGGTATAAAAATACAACAACAACAAGGGATTTTTGGAAAAAATTGGAGGTAGTCGTCGTTTTTTGCTCATATCTCAGCCATTTTTGGACCGTTATGGCTGAATTTCAATAGTAAGAAATGGTGGACTATATGTGACATAAGTCTAAAACAATCTAGCCGCTATTATGTCTGGAGTCTCCGGAAAACACATATCAAACGTAAGACGGACAGACGGACAGACGGACGGATATTGTTAAATCAACTTCTCTCCTCATAAGGACCCAAAATATATACACTTTACAGGGCCTAAGATCAATATTGTAGAAATTACAAACGGTGGTGAAGGGTATAAAAAGAGTAATTTTTGGGATTTCAGTATTTTGGTCATAACTCTGATATTTCTTAACCGATTTGACAGATTTATATACCGACGTGCTAAAGAAGAAATTTGCCAGTTATTCTGGTTATAAAACTCGGGAAGATCTATGGTTCCCGAAAATGGGTATTTTTCCAAAAAAAATTAATATTTTGGTCATACCTTTTTCGTATCTGAACCGATTTTCCCGAGTTTTTCAGAAAATATTTTATATTAAAAATTTCCGATCTTTTGATATATAAGGCGTAACCATAGGTCATATGACAGTCCAAAAAATCAGGTTTTTATAAAATTTTTGATATTTTTTGTACGGGAGGTACCACGCCCACTTGTTCAATCCCGCCCACATTTTGTGGGATGCTGTGTATTGATAACGTTAATGTGTGTACCCAAATTGGAAACTTTGGCTCTTGCCGTTCTCAAGATATACAGAAATAAAAAAATACAACAACAACAAGTGATTTTTGGAAAAAATTGGAGGTAGTCGTCGTTTTTTGTTCATATCTCAGCCATTTTTGGACCGTTCTGGCTGAATTTCAATAGTAAGAAATGGTGGACTATATGTGACATAAGTCTAAAACAACCTAGCCGCTATCATGTCTGGAGTGTCCGGAAAACACATATCAAACGTAAGACGGACAGACGGACGGATATCGTTAAATCAACTTCTCTCCTCATCAGGACCCAAAATATATATACTTTACAGGGCCTAAGATCAATATTGTAGAAATTACAAACGGAATGACAAACTTATATATACCCTTTTCCACCTGTGGTGAAGGGTATAAAAACAACACACAACTATTTTACAGGGTTACCATTACACAGTTTCAAACATAAACTGTCGTTTTGGTTAATAAAAGTCGCAAACCTATTTTAATGATTTTTATTTATCAATAATACAACATAAGCATACCAAACAATTGCTTAAATTGTGTATGCTTTTAAATCACTTTTGTGCAAAAATATTATATTTTTGTATAAATTGTTTTAAAAGCTGACTAATATGTTATCCATGTCAACAATAAAAGGGCAATGATTGCTTTAATACATATTATGACGACAGACTAGATCGCTGTTCGTTATATTAGCGGTTTTTTTGTTAAAAAAAATAGTCGTAAAATTTGATGATGAGGGCATTTCTAATATTCCGTGAACATTCAATGTTTTACCAGGTAATAACTCTGCATGTTTGTGCGATTTTAAGCAGTGTGACCATCTTGGCAATTTTGCAGCTTAATTTAGCATTAAAAATTTTAATTAAGCTGCAAAATTTTCGTTAAACGCTTGGCATTTTTTTAAGCATTTTTATAAAATGTTTCTAGCTTTTTTAGAATTATTTTAAAAATTGGAGAAAAGGTTTATTGATAAAAATGGATAATTGTTATTTTTTTGTAATAAAATAGAATATTAAGTGAATATTAGAAGTGACCTCATCATGTTGATTGTTAAAATTATTTGATATTACGATATAAACGTTCAAAGAAATTTTATTTTTTTACAAGACGATAACCCTGCATGTATGTACGATTTTTAATGAATACTTTTAAGTAGTGTGACCATTTTGACATTTTTGAAAGTAAATTCAGCACCAAAAACTTAGATTTAAGCTTCGCACAGACGGTGCTCAGATCTTACAATGTTGCCATTAAAATTGACTAAAAATGTCTTGCAACTGTGTGAACATTGTACGCTATTTTCATTTGGCAGATTCGTTAAATTAATGCATTTGACAATGCGTTCGTTTACTTTTCCAGTAAAATCCCAGTCAATTTAAGTTAAATCTAGTACAAATTTGCACAAATTTTGTGATAAACGAACGCAGCTATTATAAGATCTGACCATCGTCTGTACGAAGCTTTAGTTGCAAAATTATCATTTGGAATTTTATTTAGCTTTTTAAAAAATGTTTTAAGATTCTTTTGATTAATTCTTAAAGTTTCAGAGTCTAAACACAATGTTTGCGGTGCGATTTCTCGTTGCGGGAGAGAAAAATAAACATAATACAACGGAAGACGGCGACGAAAATAGTTGTAATTTTTTGTTTACATTTTTATTAATTTATTTGTGCATACATTTTTACTGCCATTTTGTAATGGCAGTAAATAAAAAAATGTAAGCTATTAAAAAAATTGTTAATTTGGTAGAAGCCACGTTTGATTTATGTGTGGAATTAGAAACCACGACACATACTAACAGGAGGTGGTGGGTAAGACCCGTTAATGTACCAAGGGATTCGGATGGGTTTTTCAAAACCCATTCGTTTGCAAAAAATAAACAATGCAACGCAATTCAAAACTGAAATATTTAAACATTTTAGGCAAGTGTAAAATGTTTTAAATAACAAAATTCTTTTATTTATAACTTTGTTATTTTGAGTGATTTTTAATGTATTTTATTTTTTATTTTTTTTATATTTTATTTTTTTATATTTTTTTAAGTTTTTTTTTTTAAAAAAGTTTTTTAAAAAGTTTTTCAAAGTTTTATATTTAACTCAAAAATTGTATTTTATTTTTTATAAATTTAAATTTTTTATAGTTTTATACTTTTTTATGTGTAACCACTTTTTGTATACCCAGTATATTATCCAGTACTTAATATAAGATTTAATCTTTGTATTGGATTGTAAAACTTAAGATTAAATAAATAAATAAACATGCTTGCCGCAGATTGAAAGCCAGGATGAGGAGCATTTTCATCTGGCAACAAGAATGAGTGTTTCTCAATACAAGCTGCTCCTTTCTCTACTTAAACCGAAACTGGAAAAACATTCATTTAGAAAACCGCTTAGCCCCGGGTGTCGATTATCACTTACCTTACTGTAAGTAGAAGTGATAATGTATAATGTTAAGTCTGCAATATGTTTAGGAATATGATTAAAATCTTTTTGGTTCACCATCCCCAAACCTAACTTTTTATATGTTTTCATTAAGATACCTTGCTCATGGCTGTAGTATGCAAGTTTTGGTTTGGGCATATAAAATTCGAGTATTAACGGTAAGGAAAGTTATTTATGAAACATGCGAAGTAATGTGGAATGAATTGCATGAAGTTTATGTCGCTAATCCAAATATAACTGATTGGCCCCAAAAAGCATCTTCTTTTTATGAAAAAACTGGTCTTCCTCATTGTTTGGGGGCCATAGATGGCAAACACATCAGTATTACTTGCCCGAAAAGGAGTGGATCGCTTTACTATAATTATAAGAAACATTTTAGCATTGTCTTAATGGCGACATGCGATTCTAATTTCGCTTTTACATATGTCGACGTGGGAGCATGTGGAAGTCAAAGCGACGGTGGAATTTTCAGAAGAAGCATATTTGGAAAAAAGATAATCAATAATGCACTAAATGTTCCGCCACCGGATACAATGCCTAACTTAAATCTGGTATATCCTTTTTACTTCGTCGGCGACAATGCTTTTCCGCTTTTGCCTAACTTAATGCGTCCGTATCCAGGTACTTACATTAAAATTTTTTTCATTTTCGTATTTATATTAAATCAATATAAATATAGGAGATATGTATATATTTAAGGGAACGTAACGGTTATAAGTTTTATTTTAAAAATTACTTTTTAATCATTATTTCTTCATTTTTATTTATACCTCTGAAAATAAAAGTTATTTCTTGATTTTTATTAATACCTCACAAAATAACAGTTATTTTGTGAGTTTTAGTTATTCGTCACAAAATAACAGTTACTTTTTTATTTTTATTTTTTTGCTTAAAAACAAGTTAACTTTGAAACTGTAGAAAGCGTATTTTTTGCATTAAAATTTAATTTATCGCCAGAGTCTGTAAAAAAAACTTTTATATGTTAAATAAAAGTTACTTTTGTATAGTTATTTAGTTTGAAAATTAAGTTTTTTTGAGGAAAAAATAAAAATCAAAAAGTAACTGCTATTTTGTGACGAATAAATAAAACTCACAGAATAACTTTTATTTTGTGATCTCTGATATATTTATTTAAAGGCATTTCACTGCAAGTAGATAAAAGGAATTTAAATAAAATCCTTATAAAAACAAGGTGCAGGATCGAAATAACTTTTGGTATATTGGCAAACCGATGGCGTGTGTTGCATACAACAATTAATGCCAGTCCAAAGAACGCTGATAAAATTGTCTTAGCCACAGTTTTGTTGCATAACTTTTTAATTTTAAATAATGACAAAAATTATATCAATTATGAGGCCAATGAAGAACTTTACCAGGGTAATTTGGTAAATATTGGTATGTTGCGATCGAATCATCCAACTTCCGAAGCATTCAGTTTGCGTGAAAAACTTAAGGAATACTTGGTTACTCAACAATAAAAAAAAGGATTGATAACACAGTGTAACAGCAATTTTAGGGCCTCAACCAAACCACCGCTATTTTAAAGTACTTCTGTGTAGTAGTAAAATCCTTTTCCTTTTCGCTATGTGTTTTCATTGTGTAAAATTTTACGAACTTTTCAATAAACTAATCAATTATTTAAAATTTTTCTCAATATTTTTTTTATAATAAACATAAAAACAAATTAATTATAATCCATTAAATAAAAACAAAAAATTATTAACATTTTTTACATTCGCAGAATAAAATTCCACTTTTTGGTGTTTTTGTCTCAAAAACAAAATTATTTAAAGAATTATGAAAACCTTTTAAGTCTCTATTGAGAAGATTTTTTAGAAACAATTTGCTATTTTAAATTCAATTTAAAAAATAAAAAATTAAATGGTAAAGGAGATCAATATACACGAAGTTCAAATACTATGGTAATAGTTCTAATTTATATATTCATTAATCATTGAATATACTAATATACAGGCAGAGCTCTCAATTTGGGTCTTCTGCTGCATTGTCAATTTGGCCTCATTTACTCTGCTAGCTAGTGACTCAAAAACCTGTGATGTTGTATCCGTTTTTATTGAAGTTGCTAAATTTCTAATAGATGTTGATGCTGCATCTATGAAGTCTCGCATCTTTTCTTGCATCTGCTCTACGTTTTTTTTTTTTAATGGTGGTGGCGATTTTATATCGGAATCATCGGATATGTCTATTGTTGTGTCCAATGAATCTTCGAAAACATTACATATAGTTCTAAAATAAAAACACATAGTAATATTTTAACTTTAGAAATTTTTAAATATGTAATTTTGTATACATCTATCTCAAAATTCAAAGCATTTTTCACTGAAAAACCACCATGATCATCAACACTTTGTTCTACCAAAAAAGGGACAGCTTCTGACCTTTAATTTAAACTATTTGTCATAACATACGTCTTCTTTTTAAACTATTAAAAATCCTATAATAGATCTTTAGTTTGATCTATGACCTAGGTTGGATTGGTCTCAAATTTGAACTAAATTATTTAAGATGACGTATAAAACTTCCTACGGTTGCTCTTCAACTTTAACTATTTAAAGACTTAATTTGCGTTAAAAACACGATTAGATTGTTATTTTAGCTAGTTGTAGTGGAGCCTTAATTTGAAGGATTGAAAGACTTAAGATTGTGCTTAAGTTCTTTCTTAAAAGGTACAACATTTTAGTTAATAGTCCTAGGAATCCTATTTCAATTAATTAAGCTATTCTTATGCAAATATATTTTTTGTATACAATTTTCCCCTGAAGAATCCCTTGCATTTCTTACCTATTTTGCCACTACTTACATTTGAACAACGATTAATGTAATGTACTTTCGAAGACTTTTCATGCTTTAGTACCTCAGTACGTAAGAACTAAACCATGTATGTTTTTGTATATATATTAGAAATTATTCAAAAAAAAATGTGCTTCAACTTACTTCCGTGCCGTTAGAACTTCGTCTAAAAACTTTCAGTTTTCCGCATACCTATATGGTTTGCGTAACAAAGCTGCTGCACTTCCCGATGGCAAATTATCCTTTTGCTTCCACTTTTTATACGTATCCCGTAAATTTCGGAATTTCTTTTTGGCTTCCTCAGCTAAAATTAAATAAAGTCTGACAAAAAACTAAGATAACTAAAAGAAATACACTTTCCTGGTACGCCAAAATCTTTCCCAATTTTGCACCACAAATCTTCTTTATACTGGAAGTTTTTGTAACTTCCCGACTGCAAATTATACAGACAGTCATACTTCTTCTATGATTTTTTCGTTATTGTCCATTTTTTCTTGTTTTGTTTATATATTTTTTAATTTTTATATTTTAAATTAAATTTATAAACTTCAAAATCTTGTTTTTTTGTTTACAATAATGTTGTGAACATAGCCAATTACTCAAAAACTATGGCAACATCAGAAAGAGAAAGAGTATCAAAAATTGAGAGAACAACAAAGTCCGCAATGAAAAAAAAATAAATTTTAATTTTATCCCGTTCCGCACTGCGGTTTTTTACTTCAAAATCGTATGAAAAACCGCACCGCAATAAATTATCGTTACATTGTGTTTGGACTCTCAGTTCGGTTTGTGCTTTATTGTGATATAGACGTGTACTCTTAACCGCGCATACAATTTGAATTATTACAACTGATTTTCTTTTTGGCGAATGGAAAGTGAACAATTTTAAAAGACTAAAAATTAAATAAAGAAAATAAAAAAATATATATGTATGTATGAATGTACATACATGTGTATGAATACATGTTCTGAGCAAAAACATTTTGGTTTGAAATTCTTATTTTTTGGTGTTGTTGTAAATATAATAATCAATAAAAATATTAAAAGCGCAGTAAAACGGCGAAAAACAAAAACAATTTACTGCACATATAAATATACAATGAAACAATAAAACTTAATGAAAGAAATGTTTATGTGACAGTGCATGCTAACGAAAGTGAAGCTGAAATAAATAAAACAAAACAATATAAACTACCTAACGGCTAAGCAAATCATTCGAACACGTTCTCTTTCACCGTCAGTTTTTGCAACAACAGTGGATAGTGATACACTGAAAAATATTAAATTGTCTTTTGGGACAAGTGTTGCCGAGCCCGCAAGTATTGCCGCGACGGCAAAAACAATTTTAGTAAGAAATGAAATCAAACAAACAAGACACAATGGAAAACCCTCTAGTAGAAAGTTCTCAAAAGCTTCAAGTACAAGTTGGTATGGACAGGTATATAACAGTGCTTAAACGGGGTCGTAGCCCTACCTCTTCAGCTATTGCTTCGGCCTCAAAAGTTACATCTTTGGATAGAATAAATTAACAAAATCGTTTTGCAATTCTGGAGGATGAATCCTCAGAAGCACCAAACGTGATAAATCGTCCAGGCCTCCCCCGATATATCTTAGAGAGCAAAACTCAAACGAGCTAGAAAAGAGTTTGATCTCGGTGATAGGTGAAAATTCGTTTTACGTAGCTGCAATCAAGCGTGGTAGTATAAACGAGACTAAAATACAAGTAAATCTCGAGAATGATTTTCGCAAAATAATTACCAAATTTGAAGGTGCTAAAAAAAGTTTTTATACATACCAACTGAAGAGCAGTAAAGGTCTTCAGGTAGTGATTTAGGGAATTGACTCATGTGTGGACCCAGCAGAAATAAAAACTTTCTTGGAAGAAAAAGGCTTCAAAGTGAAACATGTCGTGAATATTAAAAATAGGGGAAAAAATCATCAACAACTACTTCGAGTGGAGTAAGAGCCCGGCGACGTAAGGCTTAAAAAACGAAACGCATCCTATTTACAATCTGAAATATATTCTGTATAGAAGAATAACTAAAGAAGAGCCACACAAAAGAAATGGTCTCGTTCAATGTTTAAACTGTCAAGAATTTGGTCATACTAAGGCCTACTGCTATTTACCCCCTGTTTGTGTGGTATGTGGTGAATTGCATGGTACAGTTCTTTGCGATAAGTCTTAAACCGACCCTAACGTAAAACCATGATGAGATAAGAACAAAAAGTTATTAACATAAATAACGTTCTTTAGATAGGTATAAATAAATATTAATTGAGCCACGCCAACTTTTCATTTTGTCATGCAGAAGAATATAAATAAGAAGATTTAAAAAAAATTTTTTTAAGAAACGCTTTTCTTAAAAAAGAACATTTTTAAAAAATTTTGCCCGCCCCCCTAGATTTTATCCTGGCTACGCCCATGCATTCGTGTACTGTCATCGGGAATATGTATGCCTGCAAAGTTTCATCCATTTGCATCGAGTAAAAGGCGGTCAAAAAATTGTTGCCTCCTCCCTCCCCCCTAGATTTTATTCTGGCTACGCCCATGTATTCGTGTATTGTCATCGGGAATATGTATGCCTGCAAAGTTTCATCCATTTGCATTGAGTATAAGGCGGTTAAATTAACGTTACAAGATTTGATTTTCCGAAGTGAAGCTAAAGAAAAGGTTTTAAAAATTTTGCCCGCCCCCCCTAGATTTTATCCTGGCTTCGCCCATGTATTCGTGTACTGTCATCGGGAATATGTATGCCTGCAAAGTTTCATCCATTTGCATTGAGTAAAAGGCGGTCAAAAAGCATTTTACCAAAGAAAAATTTTTTTTTGCCTGTTCCCCCCCCCTAGATTTTATCCTGGCTACGCCCATGTATTCGTGTATTGTCATCGGGAATATGTATGCCTGCAAAGTTTCATCCATTTGCATTGAGTATAAGGCGGTTAAATTAACGTTACAAGATTTGATTTTCCGAAGCGAAGCTAAAGAAAAGGTTTTAAAAACAAAAAAATTATATATGTACCTAAGCCCGTTTCCTCTTTTGCCAAAGTTGATGTTTACATTTCGTTTTATAATCTTAAAATCGTTTTTTAGAACATAAAAAAATTAAAAAAAAAAAAATTCTTTTTGGGATTCGAACTGGCAATATCATCAGTCTCAGGAGAGAACTTAACAACTCGGCTACGAATGCTTTCAATCTCAGGAGAGAACTTAACAACTCGGCTACGAATGCTTTTACTGAAGAAGCGTTAAATTAAAATATATTGAGTCTATGAGTTTGTGTCTTTATTTGAGCGGCATATCATGTACATGCATTAATGTGTATGTGTATGCGTAAAATTAAACACATTACAAATAAAATCCACCACTAGTAGTGAAGGGTATAAAAAAAACAACAAAAAAACACATTACCAACACTGTATTACCATAGCCACTGTATGACCGTAGAAACCAAAATTTAATTGGTTTGTATGGTATGCTTTTATTAAATTAAAATATATTGAGTCTATGAGTTCATTTCTTTATTTGAGCGGCATTTCATATATATGCATTAATGTGTATGTGTATGCGTAAAATTAAACACATTACAAATAAAATCCACCACTTGTAGTGAAGGTTATAAAAAAAAAACAACAACAAAAAACCACATTACCAACACTGTATTACCATAGCCACTGTATGACCGTAGAAACCAAAATTGAATTGGTTTGTATGGTATGTTTATGTCGTTTTGGTATAATTTTACGAACACAATGGGTAATATGATGCAGGAAATTCTTAGAATGCAAGCGATGCTATTGCAAGCTGCACTAAACAAGCCATGAACTGTTTAAAAATTTGTTTTTGGAACGCAAACGGCATCCGCCAACATAAAAATGAATTAGAATACTTTCTTAAAAATAAACAAATGGACGTCATGATGGTTTCTGAAACTCATTTGACCTCAAGAAATACGTTTAAAATCAATGGCTATACACTATATGATACCAAGGACCCTCGAGACAGAGCTTGTGGAGGTTCTGCCATTTTAATTAAAAACCGAATTGAACACTTCCTAATGTGCAATCATCGCGAACATCCAAGCAACGAAAATCTGTGTTGAAGAGCTAAATCGAAACATAGTAACTTCATCTTTATACTCTCCACCTAGATTTTCAATATCAGAAAGCCAATATTGTGAATATTATGTCATTGGGCCCCTGTTTCCTAGCTGCTGGCGATTACAACGCAAAACATACCTTCTGGGGGTCACGATTTATATACAATTTCTAAAATGGATTTAAATGTGGTAGCGAGCGGACAACCAGCATATTGGCCTACTGATCAGAAAAACATTCCAGATGTCATCGATTTCGGCGTGGTTTAAAACATCCCCATAGAAACGATTCATGTTGAAGCTTCCTTAGAATTATTTTCCGTGTGTTTGAAACCACGCGGTGAAATTGTCTACTGGGTTTGTTTTACTAGAATTTCAATCTGTGATAGAAACCAAGAGGTGAAATTGTCTACTGGGTTTTGTTTTACTAGAATTTCACTCTGTGTTAGAAACCACGCGGTGAAATTGTCTATTGGGTATTTGTTTTGTATACTAGAATTTCACTTTGTGTTAGAGACCACGCGGTGAAATTACCTACTGGGTTTGTTTTACTAGAATTTCACTATGTGTTAGAAACCACGCGGTGAAACTGTCTACTGGGTTTGTTTTACTAGAATTTCACTCTGTGTTAGAAACCACGCGGTGAAATTGTCTACTGGGTTTGTTTTACTAGAATTTCAATCTGTGTTAGAAACCACGCGGTGAAACTGTTTACTGGGTTTGTTTTACGATAATTCCAATCTGTTTTGGAAACCAGGCGGTGAAATTGTCTACTGGGTTTGTTTTACTTGAAATTATATCTGTGTTAGAAACCACGCAGTAAAATTGTCAACTTGGTTTGTTTTACTAGAATTTCACTCTGTTAGAAACCACGCTTTGAAATTGTCTACTGGGTTATTTTTTACTAGAATTGCACTCGGTGTTAGAAACCACGCGGTGAAATTGTCTACTAGGTTTGTTTGTCTAGAATTTCACTCTGTTAGAAACCACGCGGTGAGATTGTCTACTGGGTTTGTTTTACTAGAACTTCACTCTGTGTTAGAAACCACTCGGTAAATTGTTTACTGGGTTTGCTTTACTAGGATTTCACGCTGTGTTAGAAACAACGCGGTGAAATTGTCTACAGGGTTTGTTTTACTAGAATTTCACTCTGTGTTAGAAACCACGCGGTGAAATTGTCTTATGGGTTTGTTTTACTATTGTTTTACACCGCCAGTTCTTACCTTATGTGTTCTCGAGCTCGGCTGGATATTATTAGTAAAACAAATTGTGACTGACAATACAGCCTAATACGTGAACGACACTACACTCAATTTGTGTATTATAAAAGTCATAATGATTTACATTACCAACAATCAGTACCCGCAGTTATTATTGTTTTGTGTCTTTACTCGTCCTATTCATCTTTTGTTGCTTGTTGTTCACATGTTTAAAAATGCTTGCTTTGTTATTGTAACTTGGTTGTTATGTGTGTTGTTAGTGTAACTTGTTTACTTGTTTGTCGCGATTGTGTGTTTTGTTAGTGTAGCTTGTTTTACAATTCACATTCCTGCCCTTTATGTACAGAAGTTTGCGACCACGGGAGTGATTATAGTGTAAAGGAAAAAATAGCATAATTTATAAAGTAAACATTTACTTGATTATAAAACATAGGGAACCTAATAGGGTGTGACCAAGTTTGTCCCACAAGACTTGTCGTCACACTCCTCCCTTTCTTCCGAAAAAATGGAAAAATGTTAGTAGGACGACACAGGTATTTCAACTACGGACAGCACTCAACATTGAAGGATTTAGTTCTCCCAGATGGGCAGTTCTTCTCCGACCCTGTTTGTCAATCCTCTTACTTGGTATGGACCGTCGTGTCTTGGAGCCAGTTTTGCGGCGAAGCCCTCCACTGCTTTTGACAAAGGGTGTTGTTTTACCAGGACCCGATCCCCTTTCTTAGGCTTCCAGTCTCGTCTTCTGAGATTATAATATCTACGCTGATCTTGAGCTGCTACTTCTAGGTTTCATTTCACTAGTCGTTCACTGGGTTCGAGGCTCACTTCTCCTGTCCCAAATGTAACTTCGGCATACCTGGTAATCTTGGCTCTCGTCCTTGAACAATGTAAAGAGGGCTATAACCCGTCACCTCTGAAGTACTTGCGTTTACTGGCAGCACAATTTCGGGTAACTGGTCATCCCATGTCCTCTGGTTGTTCCCTGAGTATTGTGCAGTCATCGTTTTCACTGTGCGATTTACCCGTTCCGTTGGGGTTTCCTGCGGGGTATAGGGTGCTGTTAGTTTCTGTTGTATGCCGTATTCTGATAAGAATTTGACAAACGATCTGCTAGTAAACTGTGTTCCGTTGTCCGTAACCAGACATTTTGGGGTTCCAAAGCGGCTTACTATTCTTTCTCTAAGCTTTTTCTGCACTACCTCACTTGTAGCCTTCCTAGCTTTTTGAGAATTTGTCGAAGACAACTAACAACATTGTGTTTCCATGCTTTGATCGCGGTAGGGGCCTTACAAAATCGGCGCTAACAATTGCCCATGGTTCTTCTGGAATTTGTGTTAGCATCTGGTTTTTTGGCTTGCCTTGTACCGTTGACATGAACCGCAGCTCCTTACGTATTTTGTTACTAGCCTGAATAAACCTGGCCAATAGTAGCGGTTGCAAACTCGTGCGATGGTCTTCCGTATTCCCCTGTGTCCTGCCCCTAGTAGATCGTGATTTCCCTGTTGAACTCGCTGCCGGAGGTGCTTTGGCACGCATAGCTTCCAAGGTGTGCAACCTTCGACCTCGTTCCGACTAGGAATATGCCGATACAGATAACAGTTTTCACGATATAATCGGAGAACTTCTCTGGGTTTTCCTGAACTTCTTTGATTTTCCGCTCCAACCAGGCACATTTTTCGTATCCGGATTCTATTGTGTTGGTAGGGTGTCAAATGGCTCCCGAGATAGTGTCCGATACCACATTACTTTTCCCTCGCCGGTACTCTACCTCAAAGGAATATTGTTGTAGCTCCAGCGCCCATCGAGCCATTCCTTCTGTGGGCTTTTCTATACTTTTTAACCACTTCAGTGAAAGGTGATCTGTGATTACTTTAAAATGGTATACGGCCTCATTTTTCGTATTCCCCATACGATTGCCAGGCACTCCTTCTCTGTTGCGGAGTAGTTGCATTCTGCCTTGTTTAATTTCCGAATGGCATATGCAATCACTCGCTCTCCTCCATCTATTTCCTGTGTTAGAACCGCATCTAGACCGAAATCGCAGGCGTCAGTTTGTAGCATGAATTGTTTGGAAAAGTCCGGGCAAGCAAGGATCGGCGCTTCTGTTAGGTCTTCCTTCAATAGTTCAAAGGCTTCCTGCTGTTCTTTTCTCCACTTCCACCTTATGCCTTTTTGGGACAAATTTGCGGTACCATGAGGGGAAGCCTAAAATTTTTTTCACTCCTCTCACGTCCTTAGGTGGAGCCATTTCCCTAATTGCAGAAATTTTGTCAGGGTCTGTCTGAACACCCTCTGTTTGAATGTAATATAAATTGCGGCTATAATATGATTCAGTTCAAACACATAAATCTGAACTGATATAATAATTGTCTTAATTGTCCTCTAAGCACTTTAACTTGTAGAACGCTAACAGATGCAATCAATAAAACACTTTAAATGCCTTATAGTAATTGAACGACTTTCTTTTTTTTTGTTCTTTCTTATATACTAAAATTTAATAATACATTAATTCAGAGTTCAGAGAAATTCATATGTGATCACTCATATTCAACCATTCTTGAATTTTTTTCATAAATGAAAAATGTAAAATATGTAACTTTTTTCACAGTCATAACTGAATTGTTAATATTTCGCCAAATTCATTTATGTTTTTGAGGAAAAATACATTTTTGCCTTTCTTCAGTCATGAGGAATGAGGAAAAAAAAATTTTTAGAAACGATCCTCACTAGTAATGTTGTTGTTGCTCGACAGTTTGCATGACCACAGCTTGAAATGCCTGTGTGTGTATTTGTTTGTGTAAAATATTTTTGGTAAAGGCAACCAGCCAAAGTGTCTGTTGGATTTTTTGTCGGAAACAATTTGTTTATGCACGGAAACCCTACATGTCTTGCAAGGCATGAAAACCTTACATGGGTCGTAATAGCGAGTACGTTTACTCGTCATGTTTTTTTTCCTTCTTTTAAATTACTCCTTTTCTTAACAGCAGCAAGCTGTTGAGTTTTTACATACATATTCTTTTTTAAGTCAATTAGTAAAAGTGATCAGCGAAGGTTACATTTGAAGTGTGATTTAAATAAGGAGCGTTGCTCACTTATTATAACTAAATATTAATCTTAAATCTAAATACTCAATAAAAGTGCTTGTATCTTACTTATTAAATAAAAGTGTTTCTTTTTGAATTTTCCAATCCGATTTGGGAAAAGTATAAATTAATTGTTGTGTCTAAAGAAATTCGCTGTGCAGATTCGCAAGTGAGACGTAATTAAGCAGGACGGAAAATTTTCTTCATACCTCATTAGCCATAAGACGGGCGTGATTGTGGGTGTGTGAGGGCGCTTCCCTACACGTATCTCCTTAAGCACAAGACGATAGAAAAATCGCAAGTTACTTAACACCAGCACCTGTAAGTACCCCCCCAAAATTGATCTTTTTTAACCATATCTCTACTCAACCCCCGTGTACCCATACATTTTGGTCCTTCGAGCCGGATCCGGGTCATCCATAACCCGGAAAACCCCTATAATAAATATTACACCCCTCGCAATCCCCTGTACAAAGCTATGTATTGATACTTACATCCATAAGTAGACGTACATACACATAACCCCCCTCGCGGCATATCGTGCTAACTTTTTTAATTTATACATACAAATGTACGCACATATGTACGTACATAGACATCGTGTCTTTTAACGGTTTCGAATAAGAAACCTAAAAATATAAAAACCAAATTATTTGTTCCCCCCTCGTGACTACCTAAATATCATGTGTCAACTTTTTCCCAAATCATCATTTCCCCCCTCGTGACTACCTATCATGTGTCAGGTTGTTTCCCAAAATCATCATACGATAAACCTAACGGTCACATAAAAATACAAAAAAAATCGTATGAAGTAATCTTGCATTTACTTGCATACGCCAAAAGTAATATAAAATAATTACATACATACGTACTCACATACAATTTGCATTTATTTTCATAAAGCAAAAACCACCACCAAAAATACCAAAATACATACATACATACATCAATGTACAAACAAACATACCTACTCATAAGAAATAGCAACAGTCGGTCTAATTGCAAAATATTAAAATAAGTTTGTACCGTACAAAAATAACAACAAAACCTACAGGCAATTCTATCATATATACGTTTCCCCCCGCAGCTTTTGAACATTGACAACTTCATAAGCATCCACACATCAATGATGAACAAAAAAAACACACAAAAGAAAAGACCGAAAAATAAGTAAAAAAAGTGAGTTGCACTTGCTATTTAACATTCAAGGTTAATCAGTACGCATCTCTTTTGTTGTTGTTAATCGTCAACTGCATTACATCTCCCTTTGCAGTTCGTTTATTTTTTATATCATATCATTTCATAATTTTACGCAGTCGATCAACTCGTTGGTTTTGATATTTGGTGAGAGAACAAAATATCAAAGAACCAGACAAAGAGTAAATGTATGTATGTTCGTGGTATTAAATAAGTACATGAAAAATAACTAGGTCACTGGGACAAACTGAATTGTACATAGGAACTTATATATTCACAGCTGGACACGAGGGCAGCTCGAAAAATCATTGGAGATTTAATGCGATTACTATTATATTATTTCTTAATATTTATTATTGAAATAAATACCTACATTATAAAAATAAAATGAACGTATAAAACAAAAGGTAAAGCATCATAAACCCTATGACACATGATAACCCATTTGTTGCGAATTTTTATAACCCGTATATACACATGTTATAAATTAACCATTTAAAATTCTAAATTTTAAGCAACTATTTTCATCGGTCGCTTTTACGAAGCACCTTTGAAAATTTCATTTAAATTTTTGCAAACAATTTTCTTTGGTCGCTTTTACAAAGCACCTCTGAAAATTTCTTTAAACTTTTTCAATAATAAATTAATTAAAAATTAATCATTAAAGTTTCTTTAAACTTTATCAACAAATTTTCATCAGCCGCTTTTACAAAGCTCATCTGAAAATTACTTTTTTTCTTAATAATAAATTTATTAAAAATTCATCATTAAAGTTTCTTTAAATTTTTGTCAATAATTTTCATCGGTCGCTTTTACGAAGCACCTTTGAAAATTTCGTTAAACTTTTCAACGATAAATTAAACATTAAAAATTTCTTAAAATTTTTGCCAACAATTTTATTAGGTCGCTTTTACAAAGCACCTTTGAAAATTTCTTTAAATTTTTTCCCAATAATTTTATTAGGTCGCTTTACGAAGCACCTTTGAAAATTTCTTTAAGTTTTCTCCAATAATTTTATTAGGTCGCTTTTACAAAGCACCTTTGAAAATTTCTTTAAATTTTTTCCCAATAATTTTATTAGGTCGCTTTACGAAGCACCTTTGAAAATTTCTTTAAATTTTCTCCAGTAATTTTCTTCGGTCGCTTTTACGAAGCACCTTTGAAAATTTCTTTAAATTTTTTTCCAATAATTTTATTAGGTCGCTTTTACAAAGCACCTTTGAAAATTTCTTTAAATGTTCTCCAGTAATTTTCTTCGGTCGCTTTTACGAAGCACCTTTGAAAATTTCTTTAAATTTACTCCAATAATTTTATTAGGTCGCTTTTACGAAGCACCTCTGAAAATTTCTTTAAATTTTCTCCAATAATTTTCTTCGCTCGCTTTCACGAAGCACCTTTGAAGATTTTCGTTAAATTTTTCCCAATAATTTTCTTCGGTCGCTTTTACGAAGCACTGTTGAAAATTTCTGTAAATATTTTTTTCCAATAATTCTTATTGAAATTAGAAATTACCTCAAATACATATATTAAATTAATACACACGGGTCGCTTTCACGAAGCACCGCTATTAATTCCGCTTGAACTTTTTTCAATACTTTACTGGTCGCTTCTACGAGGCACCATCGAAAACTTCTCTAAATTTTCTCAAATAAAATTTCTGAAATTTTTAAAAATCGTATCAACCCAATCACCTGAAAAAATGGCATTGGTAAAAAATGTCATTCGTTATTCTGATCGTGTGGTCGAATTCAAAACCTATTTTGACGGTCTAAAGGTAGAATCGCACACGCGACACACCCTCGAGGTCCACGAAAAGTACATCGATCGTCTTTGGTCAAATTTCAAGTCCTGCTATGAAGCTGCGATGGATAGTTGTGAAACTATGAAAGAGGAGATCGATGTAAAAGTCTTAAAAGGACGTTTTCACTCCACTTTTGGCAGTCACACAGCCGTGATTGCAAAGATTCACGAACTCATTAGTGCTCTGCAAGCCAATGCCAGAACTGCATCCCCCAACGTGGAAAGCTACCAAACGAATATTTCCCCAAATAATAAGGGTAAGTGCCCGCTGTGTCCTGAATTTCACCCGCTCAGATGTTGCGCCGTATTTCTGGCCATGTCTGTTGAAGACAGATACGCCACGGTGAAAAAACAAACTAAATGCACTAACTGCGTGGGAACATCTCACGGAGCTAAGACCTGCCGAAGCAAATACACCTGCAAGGTGTGTAGGGGAAAACATCATTCGCTGTTTCATCGCGTAGACGGGAGGAAAACCCCAGTTAATAACAATACCGTAAAAAATATCCAAGTTCATCAAACTAATAACCCCCTTCCCGTTTTAGATGTGCCCACTTCTACTTCGTCACAAGCAGCAGATAGAACGCTGCCATCTTTTTCTACTGACCTTGAACCCACCACACAATCTGTAGTACTCTGTACAGCGTTAGTTGACGTCTACAATAACGACCTTAAATGTACTGTTCGTGCCCTAATCGACTCTGCCTCGGAGGCGACATTCCCTTCAAGAAAATTGCAAGGGAATCATGGTATTTATACTCGGCCATCAGCAGCCCAAGTCCACGGGTTAAGTGACTCCGTCACTTCAACCTCAACCCAAAGCTGTCACGTCAAAATTGAATCCCCGGCTGACAAATCGTTTGAAGTCTTTTCGGATGCCTTAATAATAAATAGACTCACCGGCCACCTGCCCTATTACCCCTCGTCGGCACTAGAAGATGGCGATTTCTCCAATTTGCGATTGGCTGATACTTATCGCCACAGTTGTCGTGAGATAGATTTACTGCTGGGTGCAGATGTTTACCCAAACACTATTTTGAACGGTCTACAACGAGACACACAACAATCTTTGCTAGCCCAACACACAGTTTTCGGGTGGATTATTACAGGGAAGGTACCAGCACACCCGTGCAGAAAGGCGGTATTATCATTTTTTAGCGCCATAGAATTGAACAATCAACTTCAGCGGTTTTGGGAGATCGAGGACATCCCAAGGAGGAAAACGTCCTCCCCGCAGGACACATACTGCGAAAATTTGTACACATCCACTACGTTCCGAAACAGTGAAGGTCGATACGTCGTGTCATACCCCTTTAGAAAAGATTACCCCGAGAAATTAAATGTTGGCCCCTCTCGAAAAATTGCTTTCTCCCAGTTTCTACGAAACGAGGCGAGATTAATCAAAAACCCCCAACTTAAGACTGAATACGATAAGGTGATCATAAAGTACTCTACTCTGGGTCAAATGACCAAATTAACCCCCGTAAATGGTGACAGCGGCACTTACTATTTGCCCCACCATGCTGTTTTCAAACCTGACAGCACCACAACAAAATTGCGCGTGGTATTCAACACCTCTAGCCCTTTATCCAATGGCGTAAACCTTAATGATCTGCTTCATCCTGGCCCAGTTCTGCAGTCAAATTTTCCCCCTTCAGATCGGCCATCACGAGTAAAGGTTTGACACGGAAGAAGTCATTAGAATAATCCGTGCACATACAACTGTAATAAAGCAGGACGATATTCTTGGGAACTTTTCAGACCTACCTCGAGCGTTTAGAGTCATACTTTATATTTTCCGGTTTTACCACCGCACGAGGGCTAAGTTGACAGCAGAAGAGGTCAGTCGAGAAGAGCTGCCGGCCAAGGAAATAGCTTTCGTCAAAAATCGTCTGACAGTCGCCTGCCAAAAATCGCACTCTAGCAGAGAATACTCACAGTCATCTGAAAGAAAACAACTGTCCCGAAAAAGCTCGTTTTTAATTTTTAATCCCATTCTCGATTCTAACGGAATGATGAGAATGAATGGTCGGTTGGCAGACTCCTCTACCTTGCGCTATGATGAACGTTACCCCATTTTACTGCCTTACCATGCGCGCTTCACCAGACTGTTTCTCATGTATCTACACAAACACACCCTGCACTGTCAAAATGCGCTTTTACATCGCCGACTACGTTACTACGTCCATAAACTCAAAATGTTGATACAAACAATTTTATCTCAATGCGTAACACGCGTGAGACATAACTTGGTCAACAGTTCATGGCCTTTTTACCCCCCGAACGTGCAAGTTTATCATCAATCATCAACTTTATGCTGGGAGCAGACAGCAGACATCTACCCACGAATTATACGAAGCGGCATACAACTGGCATCAATTGGCTCTCCAATCGTCCAAGATACTGTCCTAGGCTGGGTCATCATAGGAAAATTTGGAGTTTGAAAAAGCAACATATTTTACCATCAAACAACATTGATATATTTTTTTTGAATGAAATTAGACTTATATTAACAATGAATTATACTTGCCCGTAATTTTTTATATTTACCTCATTACTTTTTTTGTATTATTATTGAAATGTACTTACATGAATTATTTTGCATCTTATATATCAGAACTCAACTGCTTGTCCGTTGTTAAGAACTTAGGCCTGAAAACCTACCCTCATTGTTATCTTAGGATATAACAAGGGGGGCGGGATGTTTATGCACGGAAACCCTACATGTCTTGCAAGGCATGAAAACCTTACATGGGTCGTAATAGCGAGTACGTTTACTCGTCATGTTTTTTTTCCTTCTTTTAAATTACTCCTTTTCTTAACAGCAGCAAGCTGTTGAGTTTTTACATACATATTCTTTTTTTAGTCAATTAGTAAAAGTGATCAGCGAAGGTTACATTTGAAGTGTGATTTAAATAAGGAGCGTTGCTCACTTATTATAACTAAATATTAATCTTAAATCTAAATACTCAATAAAAGTGCTTGTATCTTACTTATTAAATAAAAGTGTTTCTTTTTGAATTTTCCAATCCGATTTGGGAAAAGTATAAATTAATTGTTGTGTCTAAAGAAATTCGCTGTGCAGATTCGCAAGTGAGACGTAATTAAGCAGGACGGAAAATTTTCTTCATACCTCATTAGCCATAAGACGGGCGTGATTGTGGGTGTGTGAGGGCGCTTCCCTACACGTATCTCCTTAAGCACAAGACGATAGAAAAATCGCAAGTTACTTAACACCAGCACCTGTAAGTACCCCCCCAAAATTGATCTTTTTTAACCATATCTCTACTCAACCCCCGTGTACCCATACACAATTATTGAAAAAAAATTAAAAGAACTGCACATATCGTCATCTTAAATGCAGAATAATGTAACATCACATTAATAAGTTTACATGCAAGGCATAAAACTTTGTAATATGTTAATTATTTGAAATTTAAAAGAATTTTAAATATTTCAGCTCAAAATGCGATAACCGATATATTTTTGAGGAAAAAATATTATATTTATTGTTATTTTTGAAGTTGTGTGTGTTACGTTAAATTAATTTGTAATTTTCAGAAATAAAAAGACGTATCATCAAAAAATGTATATAAGTATTAAGTGAAACAAACATTTAAAATAATTAAATATTTTTTGTTAAATGACCGGAAAAATAGAATATATATATGATAACCACACGAATATTTATATTATTATGATATACCTATTATGTATAATTTTTTATTGATTTTAATTATTAATAAGTAGTGGTTTAAACTAAAAATTGTACTTTATTAAATTTAGCTATGAATTAATTTAAAAAGCTATCTTTTTCATTCTAATTTAAAAGTATTTTGATCTCCTTAAAATGAATTTTTTTTTACAACGAACAAATTTAGCAAATAAATATTTGACCTATTTGTCTCCATATAACGAATTATTTTAAATGAACTCTGCATCGCATACTTACAAAGATCCACTTGGAAGAATGCAATCCTTACAAAAAAAAAACAGATTTTTTTAAATAAACTAATAAAAAATATTTCTTTTGTATTATAAACTTTTTATATGATGAAGAAATTTTGTGGTCCAATACAGATTCATTATAGGGAAGTTCGACTGTATTTAAATTTATTAAAAAGGACATACATACATATATTAACTCAAAAATCTAAGGACCTGCAGATGTTGCAATTTATTCCTCGAAATTCTTAGCGTTTGGGAGTGCAATGAGGTAGGCTGCAAAATTTCAAAATTACTAATCGTTCGGTTCTTTTAATTTTAAAGCACTTTTTTATTTTTTCTTATGCAATACTGAAAATTATTATTATAAATCATTATCTGTTCACTAATTTCACTAACACCGTAGTGACAGTTATAAAACAGATTACCCAGTTTTGACGTTTAAAAATATTAATGTGCTCTTATAAAAAGAATTAAAAACTCTGCTAATTTTTTTCTTGAGTGTGAATAATAAGTTTTTTTTCAGAAATGGTGACATTTTTTATTAATGGTAGATGTTAGATGTTTCAAGTGTGAACGCGTATTTCACATTTTCATCATCTTCCATGTGAATGCCATTAGTTGATTTGGTACCTGCATTTGTGGGGGATTGTTTTCGGTCCAGTCGACAGCTTGACGATAGTATATTCCTCTATAATTGGCAGTGTGATTACCGCCACAGTTGCTACATTTTTTTACATTGGGGTCATTTTTAGACTTATCGCACTGTATTGTACAATGTAATTCTCCACATACGAAGCAAACAGGGGGTAAATAGCAGTATGCCTTAGTATGGCCAAACTTTTGGTAATTAAGACATTAACGGAAGACATTCAACGGGACCATTTCTTTTGTGCGGCTCCTCTATTCTTCTGTAGAGAATATATTTTAAATTATAAATAGGATGCCTTTCCTTTTTTTTTATCTTAATGTCGCCAGGTTCTTACTCCACCCGAAATAATATGGTTGGGGATTTTTTTCCCTATTTTTAATATTTGTAACGTTTTTTGTTTTAAAACCCTTGTCTTAGTTTTAATTTCATCTGGGTCCACGCATGAGTCTATGCCCTTGATCACTACCTGAAGACCTTTGCTGCTCTTCAGTTGATATGTGTAAAAGCTTTTTTTAAGGGCTTCGAATTTGTTATTTAATTTACGAAAATCATTCAATCATTCACGCTTGATTGCAGCTACGTAAAACGAATTTTCAACTATTACCGAGATCACGCTCTTTATTAACTCACTTGAGTTTTGCTCCCTTAAATATATCGGGGGTGGCTTAGAAGATTTTATGACGCGTGGTGCTTCCGAGGATTTATCCTCCAGAATTGCAAAACTATTTTGAGAGTTTATTTTATCAAAAGATGGTACTTTTGATGCCGAAGCAACTGCTGCAGAGGTTGGGTGCGACCCCGTTTAAGCACTGTTATGTACCTGTCCATACCAACTTGTACTTGAGGCTTTTGACCACTTTTTACTTGAGATGTTTGCATTGCATCTGTGTTAGAGTTCATGGTACCATTTGTTGCTAAGATTGTATTAGCTGTTGTGGCAACACTTGCAAGTGAGAGGTTTATATTTTTTAACGTATCACCATCAACCGTCTTTGTAAAAACAGAGGGCAAAGGGAACGTGTTCGAACAATTGGTTTAGCCGTAATAGCCTTTTCACACTTGTCAACATTTAACATCAACTTGCAAAGATGTTGGAATTTTCCCATAAGAAATACATAGGGCTAAAAATCAAAATTTTTCAACATCTTTACAGAATGTTATACCATGTTCACACGGACAGCAATATTCGTGTTTCGCTCTCTTATTCCTGTTTCGCTCCCCAAACATGACTGAAACGACTTGTTTCCCCATACAAAATTTTGAGAGCGAAACAGGTCGTTTCATATTGAAACAGGCCGCGAAACAGGAAAAATGTACTATCATCTCCAATTTTGATAACATTTATCGTTAGTTTATCTGAACTAGCTCTCAAAAAAATCAAAACAAAGAAAAAAATAAAATAAAAATTGATGTTTAATAAAATAAAGTGATAACTATAACATAATAATATTAATAAAAGTATTAAATAATATATTTTTAAGTTTTATTTACTTTTTAAAAAAAAATCACACTAACAACATAAAAAAAGTCAAAATGAAACAAGAATGAATCGTATGAACAGCATGTTTGGCAAACTAGTTTCAGAGAGCGAAACGAGTGGTTTTTATCGTCGTATGAACATAGCATTACTATCTCATTTTGTTCCCTTTTACATTTTTCGATTCTTTTAGTGTCATCACTAGAAAAGTGGCAATAAATTCTATTATTATTGTGGCATCACTGACAAAATGGAAGTTGATTTGAAAGCAGCGTTACCATTTCTCAGGTTTTTCCTCTTTTGTAAGCCTTATTTTGCTAAAATTATTAAACAAAATGAATGAGGAATACATTTTGGTGTTATCTTTTAAAATGTTGGCATATTTTGTAGAAAAAAAGTATTTAAAACAAATAAGTTTTTTTTCAGAAATGGTGACATTTTTTATTAATGGTAGAAGTTAGATGTTTCAAGTGTGAACGCGTATTTCACATTTTTAACATCTTCCATGCGTTCCTCCGAAATGTATGCAAGTGTACAAAGGGTATATGGCATATTTTGTTACATGTTAAATTTTTTAGATGCCTACAAGAGCTTTCGCAGATCGACTCAGAATCACATTTTAAAGTGATCCAACGATGTTCATCCATTCGTCTGGCTGGTTGACTGTCCATGTTAACCTTGTGCGCAAAGTACAAGTTCAAATTTTGTAGATAATTTGATCAAATAAGGGCAAAGTCTATGTTAAATATCGCATATCTTAATAACTGTTATAGTAAGAATGTTAAAATTTGGTATGGGTCACTCTTATGGTAAACTACACCTTTGAAAATAAAAACAAGGCGGTAGGAGCAATACCCATCATACGGTACATATATTAAATATCGCGTACCTAAAGTACTATTATAGCGAGAGTCTTCAAACGTTGTTAAGGCCAATATTATGGTAATCTATAAAATTCAAAATAAAAATGGGCAGGGTAGACGGAGCAGGAGCTGTACCTCTCATATAACAAAAATATTAAATACCATATATCTGAAGACAAAAGCCTTCAAACTTTGTAAGAACCATTCTTATTGTAAACTACACCTTTTAAAATAATAATAATGGGGGTAGGTGCAGGGGAAGCAATAAATTTTTACAGAAGCATCATGTGAGCCAAAAAAATAGGACTTAAATGTTGAATAAAATTTAAGAATGAACAAACCAACAAGAACTTTTAAATAAATAAAAAAGCTACCGCAACAGCTGTTTTCGCAGTTAACACAAGTAAGAACAACCGTGTGACTGTGCTGCGGCAATTGTTGTAACCATTTCGCTTTGTACCAACTAGCGGCAATTAAATTTGCTTAAAACAGGGCAATCGTGTGATTTCAAAATATTTGATTGGTGCAATTTCATTATTGTGCGTCAATAAAGCATAATAAAAATTGTGTCATATTGGTGCATTTGCGGCAATCGTGTGATCCCAGCTTTAGTCAAGTGACTGATTCATCATCGCGCAGCCCAAACGGCTGAAGTTAGAGACATAAAATTTGGACAGTGAATAAGTCCTCCAAGGAATAGATCCACGTAAAAGAGATTTTTGGAAATTTTAATATTTAGAGGATCAGATGGGTTAAATTACTTAACATCTACATATTATATAAAAATAAGTCGGGTTTTCCTTCCTGACGCTATAACTCCAGAACGCACGAACCGATTTCCACGGTTTTGCATTCGTTGGAAAGGTCTCTGGCTCCGTGAGGTTTATAGCATATAAAATTGTTCCCCGCCCACTTTTACGCACACTTTTTCTATTAAGCACATAACTTGAGGACGGCTTGACCGATTTGGACGATTTTTTCTTTAAAGTGATCGCCATGGTCCAACTTAGGTTTATAAGGAAAGAAAATTGTTCCCCGCCCACTTTTACGCCCACTTTTTTCGTTTTACCTAAAATCAGAAAACGGCTCCATCGATTTGACTAATTTTTCTTTCAAATGTTCGTATCAATGCATTTTAAGTTTCCATTGAAAGAAAAATTTACCACGCCTACTTTTACGCCCACTTTTTCTATTAAGCACATAACTTGAGGATAGCTTGACCGATTTGGGCGATTTCTTCTTTAAAGTGATCACCATGGTCCAACTTAGGATTATACGGCAAGAACATTTTGTCCCGCCCACTTTTACGCCCACTTTGTACGATTTACCTAAAATCCGAAAACGCCTCCATAGATTTGACTAATTTTTCTTCCAAATGTTCGTATTATTCGTATTTGTTTATTATATAAAAATAAGTCGGGTTTTCCTTCCTGACGTTATAACTCCAGAACGCACGAACCGATTTCCACGGTTTGGCATTCGTTGGAAAGGTCTCGGGCTCCGTAAGGTTTATAGCAAAGAAAATTCAGGAAAAATTTCAACAGAAAAGCGGGAAAATCTTTTTTCACATACAGCGCCATCTCTGATACATAGCATGTACTACAAACCAATATTTTAAGTAGATGGCGCCGGTGCGTGATACATTATTTCCCGATCCAGTGCAATGGGAAAATTGTTGATGCAATGCAAGCTCATTCTTTGGGATGAGTGCACAATGGCACATAGGAAATCACTTGAAGCACTTAACATCACACTGAAGGATCTTCGGCGAAATAACAACATCTTTGGCGGCTTCATGATATTGTTGGCAGGCGATTTCAGGCAGACGTTGCCAGTAATTCCCGGTGGAACGCCTGCAGATGAATTGAATGCTTGCCTGAAGGCATCGCCTTTATGGAATAACGTAAAAACATTATCGCTAACCCACTAATATGAGAATTCAACTTCAAAATGATCAAAGTGCTGCACAATTTTCCAAACAATTGTTAGCTGTTGGAAATGGAAAAGTCCCAGTTGATGCGACATCTGGATTAATTACTCTTACCAACGACTTTTGCCGATTTGTAGACTCTCAATTTGCTCTTATTGAAAATGTTTTCCCAAACATTAGTGAGAATTATCAGAATTATGCTTGGTTAAGTCAACGAGTAATTCTAGCCGCAAAGAATAATGATGTACACGCACTGAATTTCACCATTCAATCAAAAATTGCTGGCGATTTGGTGACATACAAATCCGTTGATTCCATAACAAATCCCGATGATGTAGTAAATTATCCAACGGAGTTTTTGAACTCTCTGGAGTTACCGGGATTTCCACCACATAACTTGCAACTCAAAGTTGGTACAGTTATTATGATATTGCGTAATTTGAATCCACCGCGACTTTGCAACGGTACTCGACTTTCGGTAAAAAGACTTATGCCGAATTTGATTGAGGCAACCATTATTAACGGAAAGTACGCAGGTGAAAATGTTTGTCTTCCTCGAATACCAATGATTCCGACTGATCTTCCGTTTGACTTCAAACGATTGCAATTTTCAGTTCGCCTTGCGTTCGCAATGACAATTAACAAGTCGCAAGGCCAGTCGCTTAGTGTTTGCGGGATAAATTTAGAAAATCATTGTTTTTCACATAGGCAGTTATACGTTGCGTGTTCACGAGTTGGGAAACCATCCGCTTTGTTTGTGTTAACGTCAGACCAAAAAACAAAAAATGTTTACCAAAGAGCACTTCAATGAAACGGATAATTTGCGGACACGTATAACGCTTTAATTCAGTATTTACTTTGGATTCACTTTCATTTACTTAGACAAGTTCAACTAAATAACACTTCATTTTTGTAATCAAAATGAATTCATTACTGTTGTGAAATGAAATAAAATTTTTCCTTTTCAAATATAAAACAAAAAAAAATGTGTCTTCATCTTTTAATCACCAAACGAAATGTTACATAAAACGAAGCCATCTGGTGGCGAAACGGAGTTCGCCGGGTTTGCTAGTTTGCTATAAATATTTGTAAAATTCCAAGTGAGCGTGGCACATTCAAAACAAAGACAATATGAATAACTCCATATCTTTGGAAAGGAAAAATAAATCAAAAAGTAAGCTAGATTGGAGAAGTGAGCGTGGTACCTCCCATACAAAGACCATTTAGATTTCTTTATATTTGATGAATGGTCACAGTCAGGGATGATAAATGAGAAAACCAATATCGTACCAATTAACTTTTAAGATCCTACTTTTTTTCGGCCCCAATAGTACTAAGTCAATTTTTAAATTTTTTTTTTTTTTTAACAAAAATTTAATACAACAAAAACAAAAGGTACTTGAAATTCATTTGTATGTACATGTAAAGTATAGATAGCAAAAAAAATAAAAACATGTTAATTAATTAAACATAATAATAGGGTGGGTAAAATTTTTCGCGTCAAAAGCACATCGCGATTCTTGTTCTGTAAGTCATTCCTAGAAACTTTGCCAAAGAAACCATAGGTCAAAAATGAGCCCCCGGATTGTTTAAAATAGTTAGTTTTCCAAAATATTCAAGAATAGAGGCAAAAAAAAATTGTATTTGGTTTAGCCAGACCTGTATCATGCGGTTTTTAGGAGAAGTCCATTTATTTTTATTTTTGAGTGCAGAAGTGGTTTCCTTTATCTTTTAAAAACTTGTCAATATCATTAGAAAATGAACGCTTATATGCTGCCGCTGATACAAAATTTAGAATGTGGTATAAGCAAACGTTCAACGAACAAGTGCAAAAATCTAGGCTGACTCCCAAAACGTAAATTGCTTTATGTTAGAACAAAGTATAATGTTTCATAACGCCGCATTACAATATATATACAATGCAAACCCTTCCAAAACATCACTGTTAAGTATTAGTACTGCAGCAATCGGTTTTAAAGTTGATGCCTTGTGACATTAAAAAATAAAGTTAAACACTACAATTAACAAAACAGATTTTTTGATACTGTCACATTTGCTTTTATGTATATTGGTTACTTACACATAAATTGTAGCAAAACAAGACCTTTTTAATTTTTTTTTTCAAATATTTTTACTTACTTAAGAAAAGTGTTTTCAAAGAAAAAAAACCACCGACGCGATTGGTACAGAAACCAAAACATTTTTACAAGCACAAAATACCAACAAATTCTTGTGGCTATTTTTTTTCTTAATAATTGCTGCCTTTAGGTACGTCTTTTTGACGAAAGAAACAGGGACCTTTTAAAGGCATCAACGAATTTTTTTTTACAAACAAAACACATATCGTTAGTGTAAATGCAAAACAATGTAGATATTATTGGAACATTTGAAGTTGACTTTTTTTGTTGATTACGATTCACGTTACATATTTTTATAAAATTTTAAACTTCTATCTTAAAAAATTACCAAGTTATTTACAAAATTAAAAATGACGTGTCATTAAATACATATATAATTTTTTTAACAACATAATGTATAATCACACTCAAGAAAAAAATTAGCAGAGTTTTTAATTCTTTTTATAAGAGCACATTAATATTTTTAAACGTCAAAACGGGGTAATCTGTTTTATAACTGTCACTACGGTGTTAGTGAAATTAGTGAACAGATAATGATTTATAATAATAATTTTCAGTATTGCATAAGAAAAAATAAAAAAGTGCTTTAAAATTAAAAGAACCGAACGATTAGTAATTTTGAAATTTTGCAGCCTACCTCATTGCACTCCCAAACGCTAAGAATTTCGAGGAATAAATTGCAACATCTGCAGGTCCTTAGATTTTTGAGTTAATATATGTATGTATGTCCTTTTTAATAAATTTAAATACAGTCGAACTTCCCTATAATGAATCTGTATTGGACCACAAAATTTCTTCATCACATAAAAAGTTTATAATACAAAAGAAATATTTTTTTTATTAGTTTATTTAAAATAATCTGTTTTTTTTGTAAGGATTGCATTCTTCCAAGTGGATCTTTGTAAGTATGCGATGCAGAGTTCATTTAAAATAATTCGTTATATGGAGACAAATAGGTATGTATGAATATGAGTCAAATATTTATTTGCAAAATTTGTTCGTTGTAAAAAAAATTCATTTTAAGGAGATCAAAATACTTTTAAATTAGAATGAAAAAGATAGCTTTTTAAATTAATTCATAGCTAAATTTAATGAAGTACAATTTTTAGTTTAAACCACTACTTATTATTAATTAAAATCAATAAAAAATTATACATAATAGGTATATCATAATATCTATAATAATATAAATATTCGTGTGGTTATCATATATATATATTCTATTTTTCCGGTAATTTAACAAAAAATATTTAATTATTTTAAATGTTTGTTACACTTAATACTTATATACATTTTTTGATGATACGTCTTTTTATTTCTGAAAATTACAAATTAATTTAACGTAACACACACAACTTTTCCTCAAAAATAAATCGGTTATCGCATTTTGAGCTAAAATATTTAAAATTCTTTTAAATTTCAAATAATTAACATATTACAAAGTTTTATGCCTTGCATGTAAACTTATTAATGTGATGTTACATTATTCTGCATTTAAGATGACGATATGTGCAGTTCTTTTAATTTTTTTTCAATAATTGTTTCCTACAAAAAATCCAACAGACACTTTGGCTGGTTGCCTTTACCAAAAATATTTTACACAAACAAATACACACACATGCTGTCGTGTTGTCCAGCGGGAAAAATTGCCAGCGCTTTCACTTTTTAGGCCTTAGAGAAGGTTTACAGCTGTATTTTTAATAAACTTTTACTTATTCCACTCTGCCTTATTTTAAAAGTTCTTTTAGAAGGGTTCTTATAAAATATTTTACAAATTTAAATTTTCTATTCTAAGATCGAAATCGTTTTATTAGTAGGTTTGTTGGAATATGTACCAAGTTTAATTATTAATTTATTCACTTCGCATTATTAGCAAATACAATTACACTGGAATAAAGCTTTATTCTTTATTATTTTAAGAAGGCCTTTAAAGTAGATGCAAGAAGTCAGGGTTTTGGTCTCCAATAACACACTGTATAAATTAGAAAACTTTATATCGGCAAAGAGGCCTTCTATAAGGCCTCTTTACTGCTTCATTTTCCTGCTGTTAATGGTTGCGTTTTTTTCATTATGAGGAATTTGATTGTGAATTTTTTTAAATTTTTCATATCTGACAAATTCACTAATGAATTTTTTTGTTTGCTCATTTTTCATGAATGAGGAAATTCAAATTAGTTTTTTTCCTCACCCTCATGAGGATGAAAAAGCAGTAAAATTTTTAATTTTTCACGCTCGCTCATGACTGAAAAATGAGTGAACGTTTCGGTACTCTGCATTAATTTAAAGTTGAATGCCACTACCGCAAAATGCGGAAATGCCACTATTGCACAATGTGGAAATTACCCAAATTAATTGTTTGCATAATTGCTGAACAAAACATTGAATGTGCAAAATATAAAATTATGTTAACAATTGGTTGGGATGATTGAACTTCAAGTAAACCAAATAAAATAAAATAATGCTATTTGAACAATTATTTATAAACAAATTGGTAAAAATAAAATTAAAATAAAGTTATGTTATGTCAGCGATAAGCTGAATTTATGTAGTTCATAAACATTAAGTAACATAATAAAAAAATAAAATAAAAATTAAATGTATGTTGATGTGAATGTCAACATTTTCCCCCGCGTTGACCACTGGTCGATGATAACCTATGTGGGCTAGGTGTCTATGATGTCAATGGTGACAGGTCGGGGTAATGGAACTGGATGCGCTGTTGGTTGGTTGGAGTTGTGACCTATTCCTTCTTCATGGGTTGAGCTTCTTTTAATTAGTGTTATGGTTACCGCGATGAGCAAGGAAATTATAAGTGCGGAATAGCTTACTATATGATGATGTTAGCTATTAGATTTGATAAGCTCTGGTAGACGTGTAATTGTTGACTCATTGATTTTGCAGGTGATTGAGTTGATTAAGGTGAGTCTCAAACTGGCTATCTGAAGTGTTAAGAATCTGTTTGATTTCCTGTGGTCCGCTAATACGGTTCATGTGTTTAAGTTGAACGTATGATGTGTGCAAACTGTTTGATTTACTAAAGTGACCTTGAGTCGTGATCAAGTTGTTTTTGATTATACAAGTTTGTTCTATTTGCATTATGCCAGTGCCTCTTAAAAGATGTTGTGAAGTTTCTGTGCCGCAGACTGCTGAGATTTCTACTTCCGTGGTGGAAGCAAAGATTAAGTTGTTAGAATTTTTTAATTGTGTCCATGTTGTGTTGGTTGGAATTCGAATAAGTTTGCAGTTGGCTGTGTTCCGGTTGTTGAAAATGTTTATTTCACAGGAATTGACAAGTGGCTCCCCTTGAGCTTGACTTGCTTGTTTTGACGTATGTATTCATCGGGTTTAGACATTATGCAGCTGGTAACCTCTTCAGTTGAAAATGGGATATATTCATCTCTGTGTGAATTAATTGCTAGAAAAGATTCCCTTGAGTTGATAGATATTAGAAGGTTATTTCTTATTGTTGGAACCGGAATTACATTGAAGAATTCTAGGAATTGCTGGTCGACAAGTGGCAACATAATTTCAAAGATAACTTCGCTCTTTGTTATCGCTCCACTGGCCTTCATTAGCTTATAAAATAGTATCAGACTGTCGTCTTCTACAGGAAGTGCACGTTGCCTTGGGAGATGTGCCCTTATTACGGTTAATTCATTCCTAAGTTGATGAGGAGCTAATAGAAGCGGACTGATTTTTCCATGATTCCCTTTCTATTCTTTGCAGGTTTAAGGCGGTTAAGGTCAATTGGTTGGCGAGTAGCGCCATTTGTTGTGTTTGAAAGATTTGTTCGGATTCCTTTGCTATTTCGTTTGTTGCTTCGTTAAGATTTTTGACAATTTCTCTTAATTGGTTTTGTGCATTAAGTTCATCTTGTTTAATGATGTTAACAGTAGAATCAATGATGGACGTTTGGTTTTTTAGTAGCTGGAAAAGATAGTCTGTTTCGATCTTAGACCTTTAATGGTGTCTGACATTTCATTTGCGTAGTCTGAGTCCAAAACACCAAACAGTGATCTTTCTACATTTTCTACAATGTTAAATGCGCCTCTCTTTATTCTACTAGTAACGAAAAGTGCCTTCTCCTCTAGTAAATCTTCCTTAATTGGCATAAAGTTGTTTACCAGTGTGTTGCATGTTGGCAGGTGTTAAATGGATGAGCATAACTGCTGCAAAGTGGATATTCTAGACTGAAAAACCCTTAGCTCAGACGAAAAAAGAGTTAAGTCGTAGTATACCATGAGCTTCCATTCAGCCGTAACGAGTTTTACAGTTCCAATTCCTTCAAAATATAGTCCTGGATCAGAGCGAAAGTTGGTGATGTTGATGTCACCGCTTATGACCACTGGGATGCGAAGGATCGCTATAATCGTTGTGAGAAAGATTAGGTTACTGTTAGTCCTGCCCCTTTTGTTTGGTGGAATATCTGCTTCATCAGATGTCAATTGGATGCTTCATTTTCTTTTAATTCGTCCTCGGGAAGTAGTAGGGCTAAATTGTGGATTGGCCGTCTTTTTATTCCTGATGCTGTTTTTTCTTTTGTTACTCGAACCTTGCCATCGTTTCTCTCATAAGTTTTAAGAATCCTGCCGAGTGGCCATTGCATGACCGGTAGATTATCCTCCTTTATTATGACTAATTTACCTTCCCTTGCATTTTCGGATGACGTTTTCCATTTTCGTTTCTCTTGAAGATGGTGCAGGTATTCCAATGACCAGCCTTTCCAAAATTCATGTTTCAGTCGGAAGACAAGATTCCACCTTTTTGGCAATGATGGGTTGGTAGGGTTGGGTTCTCTTGGATCTATTTGTGCCGTTAGTGGTTCTCCGATCAAAAAATGACCGGGAGTTAGGGCTGCATAATCGTTTGGATTACTTGATATAGGCGTTAGTGGTCGCGAGTTAAGTATTGCCTCAATTTCGACAATGACAGTTTCTAGTTCTTCGTATGTAAGTGAAGCTGTTGCCATGCTTCTAAGCAGCAACTGTTTAGGGGATTTCACTGCTGCTTCCCATAATCCACCGAAATGTGGCGCCCTTGGGGGTATAAACTTGAATTCGATACCACTCTTGCTACAAGTTCTTTTGATTGTTTCCTGCGAATGCTCAGAAAAGATGACGTCATTCAATTCCTTAAGTTGGTTTCGTGCTCCTACAAAATTTGCAAAACAAATAAGGACTGCTATGAATACCTTGTGGGGCCTTTTGCCTCTTAACTTGTAGTGCACCCAGAGTGGGCGACAGTAGTCTGATATCATGAATGGCCTTCTTGGAGTCACTCTAGTGGCGGGTAAGTCTCCCATAACTTGCTGCATTAGTATTGGTCTTGATTTTGTACATCGGACACAGTTTTGGACGATGCTTCTGGCTACCGACTTACCCTTGATGATAAAAAACTGCTGTCTTGAGATGGCTAACAGCGTTTGTGGACCGCAGTGGTGGTTGTCGATGTGTAGCATCTTCATTATAAGCCTTGAGATCAGGTCATTGTATGGAAGGAGTATTGGGTGTTTTGCGTTGTATGAGAGGCAGGAGGCTTCCAGCCTTCCCCCTACCCTAATAATGTCGTTCTCGTCCAGAAAGGGAGACAAACCACTTATTTGACTTGATTGTTCGATTTCACGCCCTTTCCTTAACTTTTTGAGCTCAATTTTGAATTCTGACGCCTGAATGCCTTTGGTGATTTGGTTAGTTGCTGAAGTGATTTTGTAAAGGGTGAGTGTTTTGCTTATTGGTCTGGCGTCCTTGGATGTCTTAGCATTTTTGATGAAACGAAGTGTATATGCTACCACCCTTTGAAGAGTCTTGAATGAGTCGTGATTATTAATTTTGCAGATTATCTCTTCCAATCCAGGTGAAGTGGTAGATAGAGCCTTCACAGGGTTTAGATTGAATTCTTCGGAATGAGGAGGTAATTGAGCTTTATTAAATTCTTAAGGCCACTCCTTTTCACTGACATGTAGGAATATTGGTCCGACGAACCACAGGTTGCATTCAGACAGTTTTTGGACTTATACCTCGAGAAATTGGATCAGCTGGATTTTGTTTCGAGCCAACATGTCTCCACTGGCTGTTTGTTGTTTGCTTACCCGGTTGGCGACGAATGTTCGAAGTGACGATGTTATCCAGTGAAGAACTATTTCTGAATCCGATGCGTGTCTTTTGGGATTTGGCCATCAAAAATATGTCTCTAAAGCTAAGATCCCACTATCGGCGCAATGTACCAATTTTTGTCGTATTTCATGTGCCAATAGTATGAACGGTCAAAATTGTTTAATATGCGACAATCTGTGCCGAAATTGCGCTGACTGTGGACAATCAAAATTAACCTTGATGCGCCGATAATGTGAACACTCTTTTGCACAAAGTGGAGCAATCAAATTGTTTAATATGTACCGATTTTTATCGGCCACTTGTGTGCCGATCACAGTCGCCAATCAGCGCCGACACAAGGGATGGCAAAACGAAATTTTTAAATTGAACCAACTGGCTACTAAAATTTTACTTTTTTGAGCTTAATTGTATCAAAATTACATTTGTTTTATCTATTATTTATGTATTAAAACGTTCAATAGCACATTTGTACTGTTAAATAAAAGAAAACAATTCGCTTTAACCAAGACATTGCAGTTGTATCGATGTTGCCATCCCTGGTTTGTAAACATCTATTTACAAAACAACAAGTACAAAAAAGAACAAGTGCAGTAAGTTTGAATAAAATTGAATACATTTTTTATTTTATATTAATATATTATTTAAAATCGTTAGGAAACATAATGGAATGTTCAGTCGGAGAATTTTGCGAATTTCTAAAGTAAAATTATGTCTGCCAACAAGCAAATAAACAAAAACATATGATTTAATTTGCCCAAATAGCACGATAGTGTGACCGCATTGTGCCGATTATTGTCGCATTTGAGTTTTTGCCGATATGAACCGAAAAAAATTGTCACAATGTGCGACGATAATGGGACCACCTACGAAAAAATTTTGCAATGTTATTAAATATGCGCCGATATAGCACGGTAAAAATCGTCACAGATTGTGCTATTTGAGCCGATAGTGGGATCTTAGCTTTAGTAGATAAATTGTTTATATGTTTTAAGTTTTGCCGGAATGACCACCAATAGTTATAAAGATCTTCTGGGAGTGCGTCATCCCATGCTAGTTCTAGCTGCCATAGCTGTTGGATTAACATTTTTGCGGCAACTACTACGGGACCAGCGACTCCCAATGGGGCAAATATCCGTGCCACATCTGATGTTACTGTTCTCTTTGTGATTCTTTGGGTTTCTTGGGTATCTGCCTTGAGGCAGAAGACGTCTGCCTTGGGATTCCATGTTAATCCCAAGATTTTTGTGCTTTGATCGTCGAAGTCTAGGTTTAGCTCCACGTCTTCAGGGTGTATTCCAGACAGTAGCTGAGGATGGTTTGCGCACCATCTGCTCAGTTGAAGCCCAGCCTCTTGTAACAAACTACTTAATTTTTTTTATATCGACTGCTGTTATTAAACTGTCTGAGCCACTCATGCCACCGTCGACGTAAAAATCGTATCTTAGACATTTAGCGCTCAGAGGGAATTTCTCCATATTTTTGTCTGCGACCTGCTGTAGGCATTTTGTGGCTAAGTATGGGGCTGCAGACGTTCCATAAGTCACCATATTAAGCTTGTATGTTTGCATTGTATCAGTCGGATCCCTTCTCCTATATATGAGTTGCATATTTCGATCAGCCAGATCAACCAGAATTTGCTGATACATTTCCTCATATCGGTGCAGAACACAAATCTGGGCAATCGAAATTGTAACAGCATGCCAATGAGATCACCTTGAGTTGGAGGGCCAATGCTTAGTATATCGTTGAGGGAGTGACCTGTCGAGGTTTTTGCTGACGCATTAAATGCAACTCGAATCTTCGTGGTCTTACTTTCTGGTTTCAGCACACAGTGATGGGGAATGTAGAAGTATCTATGCGAGTCATGTGGCCTAGCTTTTCATATTGGTCCAAAAAATCAACATGTTGAGCCTTGATGTGTTGGTTTCTTGCTAATCGATGTTCCAGGGCTATAAATCTTGAAAATGCAAGCTTCCTTGTGCCGCCTAAAATACTTGGGTCTTCACAAAATGGTAGTCGTACTACGAATCGACCTTCAGAGTTTCTTTTTGTGGTTTGAATAAAGTGTGTTTCGCATCGCCTTTCTCCTTCCGTGAAAGTGTCATTTGACTCAAAACCATCTATTTTCCACAAACGCTCGATGAGTTTGTTTGTGTCTGGGCTGCCTTGTCCTAGCCTTCCGCTAACGACCCAACCGAGTCTTGTATTTATTAAACTTGGTAGCTCCCGTGATAACTTAATAATACCGGAAGTTATCAGATCATGGTAGTATTCGGCGCCTAAGAGAACATCAATGTTGTTGGGATTGTTAAGCTCAGGATCAGCTAATTGTATATTTTCTGGAATTGGCCAGGATGTGCAATTGAATTCCTAAGAAGGATGAATTGAAATAATGTTGGGGAGCACAAACACTTCTAGTCTTGTGTGAAGTTGGTTGAGGTAGAATAAAGCGCTACGTTGATTTGTTCTGCGTGATTGACTGCCGATACTTTCGCTGCATAGAGATGTTTCTGTGCGCTTGATGGACAATTGATTTACTAGTCGGTTTGTCACAATGTTGATTTGTGAGCCTGAATCCAATATTGCCTTGAAAATACCAGATTGCCCGTTATTGGCAATGATTTTTACGCGTGCTACTGCTAGCAGGACGTAGCCTTCCCGGGCCCCAGCCAAATGAGCCGACGCTACTGTTGACGGTGCTGGTACATTGGTTGTGCTGGTGTGTTACTCACAGTGGACACCTTTTTTGATGTTGATGGTACAGTAATTTTGACTTAGCTGCACAATCTTCTTTGCACGATTTTTTGTGCAGGTAAATCAAAAATGCAGCTATCTTAAATGTATTTTGCTGCCTTAATGTGCAGGTACGCAATTGCGGTTACCTGCTTAAAAGTGCAGTTAAAGAAACGTGTTTAAAAGAAGAATAAAAACGTTTTAACTAATAAATTGATAATAACAATGACGTTCAAACAACCTGTAGTCATTTGTTGTGCACTTTTATAAAGAACGAGATAGCCAAAATCAAAGTATTCGTCAGCTTCAAATACTACTACAACTACTTTATTCTGTTCCAGACCTAAGATTTGATATTCCTTTCATATAATCGTGGTAAAGTTGCTGTAACCACAATCCATATGCATAAATGTAGGTACATGCAAACAAAATAAATGAATTATAATGATACCAACTTGACTTGTTTGCGATTTTTGTTTTTATAAACAGATAAAATTGGATATTTATGTGAAAAAGTGGCCACCATATTTTTTCATGTGAGCAGCTAACTTTGATGTTTTATATGAAAATATTTTAAAGCTGCCCAAAAATATCAAAAATGTGCAGGTATACAAAATGCACGTAAACAAGGATTTTGAAGAATAATTACAGAAAATATGTATTTTGGGCAGTTAAGTCAAAGTGCAGCTAACTTGAATTTTTTGTATGAAAATAATTTTAAAATGCCAAAAATGTTGGGCACTTATCTTAAATGTGCAGGTAAAGAAAGTGCACTTAAAAAAGGAATTTGTATGGGATTATAAGGAGTAATGCCAAAAAGTATCAATTTTGTGCAGTTAAGTCAAAAGTGCACGTAAATAAAAGGCAGTTAAGTCAAAACTACTGTACAGTGTTTGTGTTGTGTTGACATATTTCCAGTTGAACTAGTGTGTCGTGCCTTTTCTGACATGTTCTACAGCAACTTGTGCAATGTCTTGCTATATGGCCAGGCTTCAAACAGTTGACACATAGTTGCTGCTGTTGAATCCATTTTAATCGCTCGGACGCTGGCTTTGATAAGAATTGTTTGCAATGATACAACTGATGATTTCCATTTTCGCATAATTTGCAGGAGTAGGTATCTTGAGACGTGGTTGCTGCCGAAACCGTTTTTTGCGTGTTTTGAATTCGACCGTCTGCTTCTTGTGACTGGAATCTAGTTTCTAGGAAACCCAATAGCTCTTCTAAGGATGGTAAAGATTTGGGAAGCTGTATGGACTGCTTATACAGCACATGAGTTCCCTGGTCTAGTTTTTTAATCAATATATTGACTAGTATTGGATCCCAAGCCGTTGTATTGATATTTAAATTGTTTAGTGCTGCAATAGATTCGCGCGTCGTATCGTGCAGCCCTTTTATAGCTGCAGCAGAGGGATTTTCCGGTATTTTTTGCTGGCCTAACAATTTATTTATGATATTATTTGTTAAAATTCACGGATTGTTAACGCGGTGTTAAGGTGTATTCCATGCCGTCTCATAATTGGTTTCTGTTGGAGATAGATTTTGTATTAGTCTTGCGGCCTCACCTGTTACATTTGTTTTTAGAAACCACATTTTTTGTATGGTTGGCATTGCCTTTTTGTGTATCATTTCGTTGAACATGTCATAGAATGGTTTCCAGCTCAGATAATCCCCATTGAATTTTGATGCGGATGGGTATGTTGATTAATTCTTGCTTGGTTAATAGCTTCTGGCGTCAAACTAGTTTTTAGGTCCTCAATTTGCATTATCTTATCCGTTATTTCTGTTTGCTTTGCCAAAAATTGGTATATATCGTGCTCGATATTCTCCGTACATATCTTATCCTGCAACTGCTGTATAGTTTTCATATTGTATTCGACTTCCTTTAGTTTTACATCAATCTGCTGCCTTGTGTACTGAACACCTTTGGATAACATATCGTCCAATGTGCTGATAATTTTGGATATGGTGGCGTTCTGTATGTTTATCAAATTGTTCATTGTTGTCTCCGATGCCTGCTTTCCAGCGATGCCTGAGTTGCTTGCTTGCATCTTTGATTGTTCCCTTATAATTTGAATTTGTTTTTGGATTTAGTCATCAGCCTCTCTAAAGCTTTGACTCGTCTCTTCGTATAGTTTTTGTAAAAAATATGGATGATCTTCCTTTGCTGTCGAATCACTTCTTATGCGATTGTCTATCTTTTTGAAGTTCTTTCACAATTCTTCGAGCTCCTTAGATTTTCTTTCATAATATTCTACTGACCTCCTTTCTATAGGTGTCTTCCTTATGGTACTAATCGCCCGACTTATTTCTTCTGCCTTTCCGTCTTGTATCTTTACAAGATCGTTTAATGTCGTCATTTTGTTTTATAGCTCTGTGCTACTGTTGTTTGTTTTGTAAAAAAAATTGTGTGTAGCTCTTGCACTACTGTTGTTTGTTTTGTGGAAGATGAAAATAAAATTGTTTGTGTAGCTCTTGCACTACTGTTGGTATTGCTTTTGCTTCTTCACTTCAAGATCTGAGGGGTTCACCAAATGTTTTTGGTGTCTTGATTGTTGCGTGTTCCGCCTTTAGAGATAAAGGTTCCTTACCGCTGGTGGGGGGAAACTTGTAATAACTAAAGACTCTGGGGGCACCAATGTTTTTGGTGCCTTAAAGTAGACTGATGTGTTGATGAATACGGTCGCCCGATTGACCGTCGAATAAAGGATGCGTGTTCAGGTGCGGGGTCACCAATGTTTAAATGTAAAATAAATTGCGGCTATAATATGATTCAGTTCAAACACATATATCTGAACTGATATATTAATTGCCCTAATTGTCTTCCAAGCACTTAAACTTGTAGAACGCTAACAGATTCAATCAATAAAACTCTTTAAATGCCTTATAGTAATTGAACGTCTTTCTTTATTTTTGTTCTTTCTTATATACTAAAAATTAATAATACATTAATTTAAAGTTGAATGCCACTACCGCAAAATGCGGAAATGCCACTATTGCACAATGTGGAAATGACCCAAATTAATTGTTTGCATAATTGCTGAACAAAACATTGAATGTGCAAAATATAAAATTATGCTTAACAATTGGTTGGGATGATTGAACTTCAAGTAAACAAAATAAAATAAAATAAAATAATGTTATGTGAACAATTATTAATAAACTAATTGGTAAAAATAAAATTAAAATAAAGTTATGTTATGTCAGCGATAAACTGAATTTATGTAGTTCATAAACATTAAGTAACATAATAAAAAATAAAATAAAAATTAAATGTATGTTGATGTGAATGTCAACATTTTCCCCCGCGTTGACCACTGGTCGATGATAACCTATGTGGGCTAGGTGTCTATGATGTCAATGGTGACAGGTCGGGGTAATGAAACTGGATGCGCTGTTGGTTGGTTGGAGTTGTGGCCTATTCGTTCTTGATGGGTTGAGCTTCTTTTAATTAGTGTTATGGTTACCGCGATGAGCAAGGAAATTATAAGTGCGGAATAGCTTACTATATGATGATGTTAGCTATTAGATTTGATAAGCTCTGGTAGACGTGTAATTGTTGACTCATTAAGTTGATTTTGCAGGTGATTGAGTTGATTAAGGTGAGTCTCAAACTGGCTATCTGAAGTGTTAAGAATCTGTTTGATTTCCTGTGGTCCGCTAATACGGTCCATGTGTTTTAGTTGAACGTATGATGTGTGCAAACTGTTTGATGTACTAAAGTGACCTTGAGTCGTGATCAAGTTGTTTTTGATTATACAAGTTTGTTCTATTTGCATTATGCCAGTGCCTCTTAAAAGATGTTGTGAAGTTTCTGTGCCGCAGACTGCTGAGATTTCTACTTCTGTGGTGGAAGCAAAGATTAAGTTGTTAGAATTTTTTAATTGTGTCCATGTTGTGTTGGTTGGAATTCGGATAAGTTTGCAGTTGGCTGTGTTCCGGTTGTTGAAAATGTTTATTTCACAGGAATTGACAAGTGGCTCCCCTTGAGCTTGACTTGCTTGTTTTGACGTATGTATTCATCGGGTTTAGACATTATGCAGCTGGTAACCTCTTCAGTTGAAAATGGGATATATTCATCTCTGTGTGAATTAATTGCTAGAAAAGATTCCCTTGAGTTGATAGATATTAGAAGGTTATTTCTTATTGTTGGAACCGGAATTACATTGAAGAATTCTAGGAATTGCTGGTCGACAAGTGGCAACATAATTTCAAAGATAACTTCGCTCTTTGTTATCGCTCCACTGGCCTTCATTAGCTTATAAAATAGTATCAGACTGTCGTCTTCTACAGGAAGTGCACGTTGCCTTGGGAGATGTGCCCTTATTACGGTTAATTCATTCCTAAGTTGATGAGGAGCTAATAGAAGCGGACTGATTTTTCCATGATTCCCTTTCTATTCTTTGCAGGTTTAAGGCGGTTAAGGTCAATTGGTTGGCGAGTAGCGCCATTTGTTGTGTTTGAAAGATTTGTTCGGATTCCTTTGCTATTTCGTTTGTTGCTTCGTTAAGATTTTTGACAATTTCTCTTAATTGGTTTTGTGCATTAAGTTCATCTTGTTTAATGATGTTAACAGTAGAATCAATGATGGACGTTTGGTTTTTTAGTAGCTGGAAAAGATAGTCTGTTTCGATCTTAGACCTTTAATGGTGTCTGACATTTCATTTGCGTAGTCTGAGTCCAAAACACCAAACAGTGATCTTTCTACATTTTCTACAATGTTAAATGCGCCTCTCTTTATTCTACTAGTAACGAAAAGTGCCTTCTCCTCTAGTAAATCTTCCTTAATTGGCATAAAGTTGTTTACCAGTGTGTTGCATGTTGGCAGGTGTTAAATGGATGAGCATAACTGCTGCAAAGTGGATATTCTAGACTGAAAAACCCTTAGCTCAGACGAAAAAAGAGTTAAGTCGTAGTATACCATGAGCTTCCATTCAGCCGTAACGAGTTTTACAGTTCCAATTCCTTCAAAATATAGTCCTGGATCAGAGCGAAAGTTGGTAATGTTGATGTCACCGCTTATGACCGCTGGGATGCGAAGGATCGCTATAATCGTTGTGAGAAAGATTAGGTTACTGTTAGTCCTGCCCCTTTTGTTTGGTGGAATATCTGCTTCATCAGATGTCAATTGGATGCTTCATTTTCTTTTAATTCGTCCTCGGGAAGTAGTAGGGCTAAATTGTGGATTGGCCGTCTTTTTATTCCTGATGCTGTTTTTTCTTTTGTTACTCGAACCTTGCCATCGTTTCTCTCATAAGTTTTAAGAATCCTGCCGAGTGGCCATTGCATGACCGGTAGATTATTCTCCTTTATTATGACTAATTTACCTTCCCTTGCATTTTCGGATGACGTTTTCCATTTTCGTTTCTCTTGAAGATGGTGCAGGTATTCCAATGACCAGCCTTTCCAAAATTCATGTTTCAGTTGGGAGACAAGATTCCACCTTTTTGGCAATGATGGGTTGGTAGGGTTGGGTTCTCTTGGATCTATTTGTGCCGTTAGTGGTTCTCCGATCAAAAAATGACCGGGAGTTAGGGCTGCATAATCGTTTGGATTACTTGATATAGGCGTTAGTGGTCGCGAGTTAAGTATTGCCTCAATTTCGACAATGACAGTTTCTAGTTCTTCGTATGTAAGTGAAGCTGTTGCCATGCTTCTAAGCAGCAACTGTTTAGGGGATTTCACTGCTGCTTCCCATAATCCACCGAAATGTGGCGCCCTTGGGGGTATAAACTTGAATTCGATACCACTCTTGCTACAAGTTCTTTTGATTGTTTCCTGCGAATGCTCAGAAAAGATGACGTCATTCAATTCCTTAAGTTGGTTTCGTGCTCCTACAAAATTTGCAAAACAAATAAGGACTGCTATGAATACCTTGTGGGGCCTTTTGCCTCTTAACTTGTAGTGCACCCAGAGTGGGCCACAGTAGTCTGATATCATGAATGGCCTTCTTGGAGTCACTCTAGTGGCGGGTAAGTCTCCCATAACTTGCTGCATTAGTATTGGTCTTGATTTTGTACATCGGACACAGTTTTGGACGATGCTTCTGGCTACCGACTCTTGATGATAAAAAACTGCTGTCTTGAGATGGCTAACAGCGTTTGTGGACCGCAGTGGTGGTTGTCGATGTGTAGCATCTTCATTATAAGCCTTGAGATCAGGTCATTGTATGGAAGGAGTATTGGGTGTTTTGCGTTGTATGAGAGGCAGGAGGCTTCCAGCCTTCCCTCTACCCTAATAATGTCGTTCTCGTCCAGAAAGGGAGACAAACCACTTATTTGACTTGATTTTTCGATTTCACGCCCTTTCCTTTTTGAGCTCAATTTTGAGCTCAATTTTGAATTCTGACGCCTGAATGCCTTTGGTGATTAGGTTAGTTGCTGAAGTGAGTTCGTAAAGGGTGAGTGTTTTGCTTATTGGTCTGGCGTCCTTGGATGTCTTAGCATTTTTGATGAAACGAAGTGTATATGCTACCACCCTTTGACGAGTCTTGAATGAGTCGTGATTATTAATTTTGCAGATTATCTCTTCCAATCCAGGTGAAGTGGTAGATAGAGCCTTCACAGGGTTTAGATTGAATTCTTCGGAATGAGGAGGTAATTGAGCTTTATTAAATTCTTTATGCCACTCCTTTTCACTGACATGTAGGAATATTGGTCCGACGAACCACAGGTTGCATTCAGACAGTTTTTGGACTTATACCTCGAGAAATTGGATCAGCTGGATTTTGTTTCGAGCCAACATGTCTCCACTGGCTGCTTGTTGTTTGCTTACCCGGTTGGCGACGAATGTTCGAAGTGACGATGTTATCCAGTGAAGAACTATTTCTGAATCCGATGCGTGTCTTTTGGGATTTGGCCATCAAAAATATGTCTCTAAAGCTAAGATCCCACTATCGGCGCAATGTACCAATTTTTGTCGTATTTCATGTGCCAATAGTATGAACGGTCAAAATTGTTTAATATGCGACAATCTGTGCCGAAATTGCGCTGACTGTGGACAATCAAAATTAACCTTGATGCGCCGATTATGTGAACACTCTTTTGCACAAAGTGGAGCAATCAAATTGTTTAATATGTACCGATTTTTATCGGCCACTTGTGTGCCGATCACAGTCGCCAATCAGCGCCGACACAAGGGATGGCAAAACGAAATTTTTAAATTGAACCAACTGGCTACTAAAATTTTACTTTTTTGAGCTTAATTGTATCAAAATTACATTTGTTTTATCTATTATTTATGTATTAAAACGTTCAATAGCACATTTGTACTGTTAAATAAAAGAAAACAATTCGCTTTAACCAAAACATTGCAGTTGTATCGATGTTGCCATCCCTGGTTTGTAAACATCTATTTACAAAACAACAAGTACAAAAAAGAACAAGTGCAGTAAGTTTGAATAAAATTGAATACATTTTTTATTTTATATTAATATATTATTTAAAATCGTTAGGAAACATAATGGAATGTTCAGTCGGAGAATTTTGCGAATTTCTAAAGTAAAATTATGTCTGCCAACAAGCAAATAAACAAAAACATATGATTTAATTTGCCCAAATAGCACGATAGTGTGACCGCATTGTGCCGATTATTGTCGCATTTGAGTTTTTGCCGATATGAACCGAAAAAAATTGTCACAATGTGCGACGATAATGGGACCACCTACGAAAAAATTTTGCAATGTTATTAAATATGCGCCGATATAGCACGATAAAAATCGTCACAGATTGTGCTATTTGAGCCGATAGTGGGATCTTAGCTTTAGTAGATAAATTGTTTATATGTTTTAAGTTTTGCCGGAATGACCACCAATAGTTATAAAGATCTTCTGGGAGTGCGTCATCCCATGCTAGTTCTAGCTGCCATAGCTGTTGGATTAACATTTTTGCGGCAACTACTACGGGACCAGCGACTCCCAATGGGGCAAATATCCGTGCCACATCTGATGTTACTGTTCTCTTTGTGATTCTTTGGGTTTCTTGGGTATCTGCCTTGAGGCAGAAGACGTCTGCCTTGGGATTCCATGTTAATCCCAAGATTTTTGTGCTTTGATCGTCGAAGTCTAGGTTTAGCTCCACGTCTTCAGGGTGTATTCCAGACAGTAGCTGAGGATGGTTTGCGCACCATCTGCTCAGTTGAAGCCCAGCCTCTTGTAACAAACTACTTAATTTTTTTTATATCGACTGCAGTTATTAAACTGTCTGAGCCACTCATGCCACCGTCGACGTAAAAATCGTATCTTAGACATTTAGCGCTCAGAGGGAATTTCTCCATATTTTTGTCTGCGACCTGCTGTAGGCATTTTGTGGCTAAGTATGGGGCTGCAGACGTTCCATAAGTCACCATATTAAGCTTGTATGTTTGCATTGTATCAGTCGGATCCCTTCTCCTATATATGAGTTGCATATTTCGATCAGCCAGATCAACCAGAATTTGCTGATACATTTCCTCATATCGGTGCAGAATACAAATCTGGGCAATCGAAATTGTAACAGCATGCCAATGAGATCACCTTGAGTTGGAGGGCCAATGCTTAGTATATCGTTGAGGGAGAGACCTGTCGAGGTTTTTGCTGACGCATTAAATGCAACTCGAATCTTCGTGGTCTTACTTTCTGGTTTCAGCACACAGTGATGGGGAATGTAGAAGTATCTATGCGAGTCATGTGGCCTAGCTTTTCATATTGGTCCATAAAATCAACATGTTGAGCCTTGATGTGTTGGTTTCTTGCTAATCGATGTTCCAGGGCTATAAATCTTGAAAATGCAAGCTTCCTTGTGCCGCCTAAAATACTTGGGTCTTCACAAAATGGTAGTCGTACTACGAATCGACCTTCAGAGTTTCTTTTTGTGGTTTGAATAAAGTGTGTTTCGCATCGCCTTTCTCCTTCCGTGAAAGTGTCATTTGACTCAAAACCATCTATTTTCCACAAACGCTCGATGAGTTTGTTTGTGTCTGGGCTGCCTTGTCCTAGCCTTCCGCTAACGACCCAACCGAGTCTTGTATTTATTAAACTTGGTAGCTCCCGTGATAACTTAATAATACCGGAAGTTATCAGATCATGGTAGTATTCGGCGCCTAAGAGAACATCAATGTTGTTGGGATTGTTAAGCTCAGGATCAGCTAATTGTATATTTTCTGGAATTGGCCAGGATGTGCAATTGAATTCCTAAGAAGGATGAATTGAAATAATGTTGGGGAGCACAAACGCTTCTAGTCTTGTGTGAAGTTGGTTGAGGTAGAATAAAGCGCTACGTTGATTTGTTCTGCGTGATTGACTGCCGATACTTTCGATGCATAGAGATGTTTCTGTGCGCTTGATGGACAATTGATTTACTAGTCGGTTTGTCACAATGTTGATTTGTGAGCCTGAATCCAATATTGCCTTGAAAATACCAGATTGCCCGTTATTGGCAATGATTTTTACGCGTGCTACTGCTAGCAGGACGTAGCCTTCCCGGGCCCCAGCCAAATGAGCCGACGCTACTGTTGACGGTGCTGGTACATTGGTTGTGCTGGTGTGTTACTCACAGTGGTCACCTTTTTTGATGTTGATGTTACAGTGTTCGTGTTGTGTTGACATATTTCCAGGTGAACTAGTGTGTCGTGCCTTTTCTGACATGTTCTACAGCAACTTGTGCAATGTCTTGCTATATGGCCAGGCTTCAAACAGTTGACACATAGTTGCTGCTGTTGAATCCATTTTAATCGCTCGGACGCTGGCTTTGATAAGAATTGTTTGCAATGATACAACTGATGATTTCCATTTTCGCATAATTTGCAGGAGTAGGTATCTTGAGACGTGGTTGCTGCCGAAACCGTTTTTTGCGTGTTTTGAATTCGACCGTCTGCTTCTTGTGACTGGAATCTAGTTTCTAGGAAACCCAATAGCTCTTCTAAGGATGGTAAAGATTTGGGAAGCTGTATGGACTGCTTATACAGCACATGAGTTCCCTGGTCTAGTTTTTTAATCAATATATTGACTAGTATTGGATCCCAAGCCGTTGTATTGATATTTAAATTGTTTAGTGCTGCAATAGATTCGCGCGTCGTATCGTGCAGCCCTTTTATAGCTGCAGCAGAGGGATTTTCCGGTATTTTTTGCTGGCCTAACAATTTATTTATGATATTATTTGTTAAAATTCACGGATTGTTAACGCGGTGTTAAGGTGTATTCCATGCCGTCTCATAATTGGTTTCTGTTGGAGATAGATTTTGTATTAGTCTTGCGGCCTCACCTGTTTCATTTGTTTTTAGAAACCACATTTTTTGTATGGTTGGCATTGCCTTTTTGTGTATCATTTCGTTGAACATGTCATAGAATGGTTTCCAGCTCAGATAATCCCCATTGAATTTTTATGCGGATGGGTATGTTGATTAATTCTTGCTTGGTTAATAGCTTCTGGCGTCAAACTAGTTTTTAGGTCCTCAATTTACATTATCTTATCCGTTATTTCTATTTGCTTTGCCAAAAATTGGTATATATCGTGCTCGATATTCTCCGTACATATCTTATCCTGCAACTGCTGTATAGTTTTCATATTGTATTCGACTTCCTTTAGTTTTACATCAATCTGCTGCCTTGTGTACTGAACACCTTTGGATAACATATCGTCCAATGTGCTGATAATTTTGGATATGGTGGCGTTCTGTATGTTTATCAAATTGTTCATTGTTGTCTCCGATGCCTGCTTTCCAGCGATGCCTGAGTTGCTTGCTTGCATCTTTGATTGTTCCCTTATAATTTGAATTTGTTTTTGGATTTAGTCATCAGCCTCTCTAAAGCTTTGACTCGTCTCTTCGTATAGTTTTTGTAAAAAATATGGATGATCTTCCTTTGCTGTCGAATCACTTCTTATGCGATTGTCTATCTTTTTGAAGTTCTTTCACAATTCTTCGAGCTCCTTAGATTTTCTTTCATAATATTCTACTGACCTCCTTTCTATAGGTGTCTTCCTTATGGTACTAATCGCCCGACTTATTTCTTCTGCCTTTCCGTCTTGTATCTTTACAAGATCGTTTAATGTCGTCATTTTGTTTTATAGCTCTGTGCTACTGTTGTTTGTTTTGTAAAAAAAATTGTGTGTAGCTCTTGCACTACTGTTGTTTGTTTTGTTGAAGATGAAAATAAAATTGTTTGTGTAGCTCTTGCACTACTGTTGGTATTGCTTTTGCTTCTTCACTTCAAGATCTGAGGGGTTCACCAAATGTTTTTGGTGTCTTGATTGTTGCGTGTTCCGCCTTTAGAGATAAAGGTTCCTTACCGCTGGTGGGGGGAAACTTGTAATATCTAAAGACTCTGGGGGCACCAATGTTTTTGGTGCCTTAAAGTAGACTGATGTGTTGATGAATACGGTCGCCCGATTGACCGTCGAATAAAGGATGCGTGTTCAGGTGCGGGGTCACCAATGTTTAAATGTAAAATAAATTGCGGCTATAATATGATTCAGTTCAAACACATATATCTGAACTGACATATTAATTGCCCTAATTGTCTTCCAAGCACTTAAACTTGTAGAACGCTAACAGATTCAATCAATAAAACTCTTTAAATGCCTTATAGTAATTGAACGTCTTTCTTTATTTTTGTTCTTTCTTATATACTAAAAATTAATAATACATTAATTTAAAGTTGAATGCCACTACCGCAAAATGCGGAAATGCCACTATTGCACAATGTGGAAATGACCCAAATTAATTGTTTGCATAATTGCTGAACAAAACATTGAATGTGCAAAATATAAAATTATGCTTAACAATTGGTTGGGATGATTGAACTTCAAGTAAACAAAATAAAATAAAATAATGTTATGTGAACAATTATTAATAAACTAATTGGTAAAAATAAAATTAAAATAAAGTTATGTTATGTCAGCGATAAACTGAATTTATGTAGTTCATAAACATTAAGTAACATAATAAAAAATAAAATAAAAATTAAATGTATGTTGATGTGAATGTCAACATTTTCCCCCGCGTTGACCACTGGTCGATGATAACCTATGTGGGCTAGGTGTCTATGATGTCAATGGTGACAGGTCGGGGTAATGGAACTGGATGCGCTGTTGGTTGGTTGGAGTTGTGGCCTATTCCTTCTTGATGGGTTGAGCTTCTTTTAATTAGTGTTATGGTTACCGCGATGAGCAAGGAAATTATAAGTGCGGAATAGCTTACTATATGATGATGTTAGCTATTAGATTTGATAAGCTCTGGTAGACGTGTAATTGTTGACTCATTAAGTTGATTTTGCAGGTGATTGAGTTGATTAAGGTGAGTCTCAAACTGGCTATCTGAAGTGTTAAGAATCTGTTTGATTTCCTGTGGTCCGCTAATACGGTCCATGTGTTTTAGTTGAACGTATGATGTGTGCAAACTGTTTGATGTACTAAAGTGACCTTGAGTCGTGATCAAGTTGTTTTTGATTATACAAGTTTGTTCTATTTGCATTATGCCAGTGCCTCTTAAAAGATGTTGTGAAGTTTCTGTGCCGCAGACTGCTGAGATTTCTACTTCTGTGGTGGAAGCAAAGATTAAGTTGTTAGAATTTTTTAATTGTGTCCATGTTGTGTTGGTTGGAATTCGGATAAGTTTGCAGTTGGCTGTGTTCCGGTTGTTGAAAATGTTTATTTCACAGGAATTGACAAGTGGCTCCCCTTGAGCTTGACTTGCTTGTTTTGACGTATGTATTCATCGGGTTTAGACATTATGCAGCTGGTAACCTCTTCAGTTGAAAATGGGATATATTCATCTCTGTGTGAATTAATTGCTAGAAAAGATTCCCTTGAGTTGATAGATATTAGAAGGTTATTTCTTATTGTTGGAACCGGAATTACATTGAAGAATTCTAGGAATTGCTGGTCGACAAGTGGCAACATAATTTCAACGATAACTTCGCTCTTTGTTATCGCTCCACTGGCCTTCATTAGCTTATAAAATAGTATCAGACTGTCGTCTTCTACAGGAAGTGCACGTTGCCTTGGGAGATGTGCCCTTATTACGGTTAATTCATTCCTAAGTTGATGAGGAGCTAATAGAAGCGGACTGATTTTTCCATGATTCCCTTTCTATTCTTTGCAGGTTTAAGGCGGTTAAGGTCAATTGGTTGGCGAGTAGCGACATTTGTTGTGTTTGAAAGATTTGTTCGGATTCCTTTGCTATTTCGTTTGTTGCTTCGTTAAGATTTTTGACAATTTCTCTTAATTGGTTTTGTGCATTAAGTTCATCTTGTTTAGAATCAATGATGGACGTTTGGTTTTTTAGTAGCTGGAAAAGATAGTCTGTTTCGATCTTAGACCTTTAATGGTGTCTGACATTTCATTTGCGTAGTCTGAGTCCAAAACACCAAACAGTGATCTTTCTACATTTTCTACAATGTTAAATGCGCCTCTCTTTATTCTACTAGTAACGAAAAGTGCCTTCTCCTCTAGTAAATCTTCCTTAATTGGCATAAAGTTGTTTACCAGTGTGTTGCATGTTGGCAGGTGTTAAATGGATGAGCATAACTGCTGCAAAGTGGATATTCTAGACTGAAAAGCCCTTAGCTCAGACGAAAAAAGAGTTAAGTCGTAGTATACCATGAGCTTCCATTCAGCCGTAACGAGTTTTACAGTTCCAATTCCTTCAAAATATAGTCCTGGATCAGAGCGAAAGTTGGTGATGTTGATGTCACCGCTTATGACCACTGGGATGCGAAGGATCGCTATAATCGTTGTGAGAAAGATTAGGTTACTGTTAGTCCTGCCCCTTTTGTTTGGTGGAATATCTGCTTCATCAGATGTCAATTGGATGCTTCATTTTCTTTTAATTCGTCCTCGGGAAGTAGTAGGGCTAAATTGTGGATTGGCCGTCTTTTTATTCCTGATGCTGTTTTTTCTTTTGTTACTCGAACCTTGCCATCGTTTCTCTCATAAGTTTTAAGAATCCTGCCGAGTGGCCATTGCATGACCGGTAGATTATCCTCCTTTATTATGACTAATTTACCTTCCCTTGCATTTTCGGATGACGTTTTCCCTTTTCGTTTCTCTTGAAGATGGTGCAGGTATTCCAATGACCAGCCTTTCCAAAATTCATGTTTCAGTCGGAAGACAAGATTCCACCTTTTTGGCAATGATGGGTTGGTAGGGTTGGGTTCTCTTGGATCTATTTGTGCCGTTAGTGGTTCTCCGATCAAAAAATGACCGGGAGTTAGGGCTGCATAATCGTTTGGATTACTTGATATAGGCGTTAGTGGTCGCGAGTTAAGTATTGCCTCAATTTCGACAATGACAGTTTCTAGTTCTTCGTATGTAAGTGAAGCTGTTGCCATGCTTCTAAGCAGCAACTGTTTAGGGGATTTCACTGCTGCTTCCCATAATCCACCGAAATGTGGCGCCCTTGGGGGTATAAACTTGAATTCGATACCACTCTTGCTACAAGTTCTTTTGATTGTTTCCTGCGAATGCTCAGAAAAGATGACGTCATTCAATTCCTTAAGTTGGTTTCGTGCTCCTACAAAATTTGCAAAACAAATAAGGACTGCTATGAATACCTTGTGGGGCCTTTTGCCTCTTAACTTGTAGTGCACCCAGAGTGGGCCACAGTAGTCTGATATCATGAATGGCCTTCTTGGAGTCACTCTAGTGGCGGGTAAGTCTCCCATAACTTGCTGCATTAGTATTGGTCTTGATTTTGTACATCGGACACAGTTTTGGACGATGCTTCTGGCTACCGACTTACCCTTGATGATAAAAAACTGCTGTCTTGAGATGGCTAACAGCGTTTGTGGACCGCAGTGGTGGTTGTCGATGTGTAGCATCTTCATTATAAGCCTTGAGATCAGGTCATTGTATGGAAGGAGTATTGGGTGTTTTGCGTTGTATGAGAGGCAGGAGGCTTCCAGCCTTCCCCCTACCCTAATAATGTCGTTCTCTTCCAGAAAGGGAGACAAACCACTTATTTGACTTGATTGTTCGATTTCACGCCTTTTCCTTAACTTTTTGAGCTCAATTTTGAATTCTGACGCCTGAATGCCTTTGGTGATTTGGTTAGTTGCTGAAGTGATTTTGTAAAGGGTGAGTGTTTTGCTTATTGGTCTGGCGTCCTTGGATGTCTTAGCATTTTTGATGAAACGAAGTGTATATGCTACCACCCTTTGAAGAGTCTTGAATGAGTCGTGATTATTAATTTTGCAGATTATCTCTTCCAATCCAGGTGAAGTGGTAGATAGAGCCTTCACAGGGTTTAGATTGAATTCTTCGGAATGAGGAGGTAATTGAGCTTTATTAAATTCTTTAGGCCACTCCTTTTCACTGCCATGTAGGAATATTGGTCCGACGAACCACAGGTTGCATTGAGACAGTTTTTTTGGACTTATACCTCGAGAAATTAGATCAGCTGGATTTTGTTTCGAGCCAACATGTCTCCACTGGCTGTTTGTTGTTTGCTTACCCGCTTACTATTTCTGAATCCGACCATAATATGTTGGGGTGTTTTCAGCTCGTATTTCCTTTTTTACTCTCCTGGTAAGTTCGGTCCCAATGAGAGCAGCGCATAGTTCTAATCTTGGTAAGGTTACTTTCTTTAAGGGTGCGATTCTTGATTTGGAACATAATAATCTGACTCTACAAAAGTGTTTTTTTGCGTGTCTTTTGAGATTTGGCCATCAAAAATATGTCTCTAAAGCTAAGATCCCACTATCGGCGCATTGTACCAATTTTTGTCGTATTTCATGTGCCAATAGTATGAACGGTCAAAATTTTTTAATATGCGACAATCTGTGCCGAAATTGCGCTGACTGTGGACAATCAAAATTAACCTTGATGCGCCGATAATGTGAACACTCTTTTGCACAAAGTGGAGCAATCAAATTATTTAATATGTACCGATTTTTATCGGCCACTTGTGTGCCGATCACAGTCGCCAATCAGCGCCGACACAAGGGATGGCAAAACGAAATTTTTAAATTGAACCAACTGGCTACTAAAATTTTACTTTTTTGAGCTTAATTGTATCAAAATTACATTTGTTTTATCTATTATTTATGTATTAAAACGTTCAATAGCACATTTGTACTGTTAAATAAAAGAAAACAATTCGCTTTAACCAAAACATTGCAGTTGTATCGATGTTGCCATCCCTGGTTTGTAAACATCTATTTACAAAACAACAAGTACAAAAAAGAACAAGTGCAGTAAGTTTGAATAAAATTGAATACATTTTTTATTTTATATAAATATATTATTTAAAATCGTTAGGAAACATAATGGAATGTTCAGTCGGAGAATTTTGCGAATTTCTAAAGTAAAATTATGTCTGCCAACAAGCAAATAAACAAAAACATATGATTTAATTTGCCCAAATAGCACGATAGTGTGACCGCATTGTGCCGATTATTGTCGCATTTGAGTTTTTGCCGATATGAACCGAAAAAAATTGTCACAATGTGCGACGATAATGGGACCACCTACGAAAAAATTTTGCAATGTTATTAAATATGCGCCGATATAGCACGATAAAAATCGTCACAGATTGTGCTATTTGAGCCGATAGTGGGATCTTAGCTTTAGTAGATAAATTGTTTATATGTTTTAAGTTTTGCCGGAATGACCACCAATAGTTATAAAGATCTTCTGGGAGTGCGTCATTCCATGCTAGTTCTAGCTGCCATAGCTGTTGGATTAACATTTTTGCGGCAACTACTACGGGACCAGCGACTCCCAATGGGGCAAATATCCGTGCCACATCTGATGTTACTGTTCTCTTTGTGATTCTTTGGGTTTCTTGGGTATCTGCCTTGAGGCAGAAGACGTCTGCCTTGGGATTCCATGTTAATCCCAAGATTTATGTGCTTTGATCGTCGAAGTCTAGGTTTAGCTCCACGTCTTCAGGGTGTATTCCAGACAGTAGCTGAGGATGGTTTGCGCACCATCTGCTCAGTTGAAGCCCAGCCTCTTGTAACAAACTACTTAATTTTTTTTATATCGACTGCTGTTATTAAACTGTCTGAGCCACTCATGCCACCGTCGACGTAAAAATCGTATCTTAGACATTTAGCGCTCAGAGGGAATTTCTCCATATTTATGTCTACGACCTGCTGTAGGCATTTTGTGGCTAAGTATGGGGCTGCAGACGTTCCATAAGTCACCATATTAAGCTTGTATGTTTGCATTGTATCAGTCGGATCCCTTCTCCTATATATGAGTTGCATATTTCGATCAGCCAGATCAACCAGAATTTGCTGATACATTTCCTCATATCGGTGCAGAACACAAATCTGGGCAATCGAAATTGTAACAGCATGCCAATGAGATCACCTTGAGTTGGAGGGCCAATGCTTAGTATATCGTTGAGGGAGAGACCTGTCGAGGATTTTGCTGACGCATTAAATGCAACTCGAATCTTCGTGGTCTTACTTTCTGGTTTCAGCACACAGTGATGGGGAATGTAGAAGTATCTATGCGAGTCATGTGGCCTAGCTTTTCATATTGGTCCATAAAATCAACATATTGAGCCTTGATGTGTTGGTTTCTTGCTAATCGATGTTCCAGGGCTATAAATCTTGAAAATGCAAGCTTCCTTGTGCCGCCTAAAATACTTGGGTCTTCACGAAATGGTAGTAGTACTACGAATCGACCTTCAGTTTCTTTTTGTGGTTTGAATAAAGTGTGTTTCGCATCGCCTTTGTCCTTCCGTGAAAGTGTCATTTGACTCAAAACCATCTATTTTCCACAAACGCTCGATGAGTTTGTTTGTGTCTGGGCTGCCTTGTCCTAGCCTTCCGCTAACGACCCAACCGAGTCTTGTATTTATTTAACTTGGTAGCTCCCGTGATAACTTAATTATACCGGAAGTTATCAGATCATGGTAGTATTCGGCGCCTAAGAGAACATCAATGTTTGTGGTTACACATTTTAAGACTTTCTTTGTTACAAGATTTATAAGCGATTCATAATGATTCATTTGAAAGTTGGGATTGTTAAGCTCAGGATCAGCTAATTGTATATTTTCTGGAATTGGCCAGGATGTGCAATTGAATTCCTAAGAAGGATGAATTGAAATAATGTTGGGGAGCACAAACGCTGCTAGTCTTGTGTGAAGTTGGTTGAGGTAGAATAAAGCGCTACGTTGATTTGTTCTGCGTGATTGACTGCCGATACTTTCGATGCATAGAGATGTTTCTGTGCGCTTGATGGACAATTGATTTACTAGTCGGTTTGTCACAATGTTGATTTGTGAGCCTGAATCCAATATTGCCTTGAAAATACCAGATTGCCCGTTATTGGCAATGATTTTTACGCGTGCTACTGCTAGCAGGACGTAGCCTTCCCGGGCCCCAGCCAAATGAGCCGACGCTACTGTTGACGGTGCTGGTACATTGGTTGTGCTGGTGTGTTACTCACAGTGGTCACCTTTTTTGATGTTGATGTTACAGTGTTCGTGTTGTGTTGACATATTTCCAGGTGAACTAGTGTGTCGTGCCTTTTCTGACATGTTCTACAGCAACTTGTGCAATGTCTTGCTATATGGCCAGGCTTCAAACAGTTGACACATAGTTGCTGCTGTTGAATCCATTTTAATCGCTCGGACGCTGGCTTTGATAAGAATTGTTTGCAATGATACAACTGATGATTGCCATTTTCGCATAATTTGCTCGAGACGTGGTTGCTGCCGAAACCGTTTTTTTGCGTGTTTTGAATTCGACCGTCTGCTTCTAGTGACTGGAATCTAGTTTCTAGGAAACCCAATAGCTCTTCTAAGGATGGTAAAGATTTGGGAAGCTGTATGGACTGCTTATACAGCACATGAGTTCCCTGGTCTAGTTTTTTAATCAATATATTGACTAGTATTGGATCCCAAGCCGTTGTATTGATATTTAAATTGTTTAGTGCTGCAATAGATTCGCGCGTCGTATCGTGCAGCCCTTTTATAGCTGCAGCAGAGGGATTTTCCGGTATTTTTTGCTGGCCTAACAATTTATTTATGATATTATTTGTTAAAATTCACGGATGGTTAACGCGGTGTTAAGGTGTATTCCACTCCGTCTCATAATTGGTTTCTGTTGGAGATAGATTTTGTATTAGTCTTGCGGCCTCACCTGTTACATTTGTTTTTAGAAACCACATTTTTTGTATGGTTGGTATGCCTTTTTGTGTATCATTTCGTTGAACATGTCATAGAATGGTTTCCAGCTCAGATAATCCCCATTGAATTTTTATGCGGATGGGTATGTTGATTAATTCTTGCTTGGTTAATAGCTTCTGGCGTCAAACTAGTTTTTAGGTCCTCAATTTGCATTATCTTATCCGTTATTTCTGTTTGCTTTGCCAAAAATTGGTATATATCGTGCTCGATATTCTCCGTACATATCTTATCCTGGAACTGCTGTATAGTTTTCATATTGTATTCGACTTCCTTTAGTTTTACATCAGTCTGCTGCCTTGTGTACTGAACACCTTTGGATAACATATCGTCCAATGTGCTGATAATTTTGGATATGGTGGCGTTCTGTATGTTTATCAAATTGTTCATTGTTGTCTCCGATGCCTGCTTCCCAGCGATGCCTGAGTTGCTTGCTTGCATCTTTGATTGTTCCCTTATAATTTGAATTTGTTTTTGGATTTAGTCATCAGCCTCTCTAAAGCTTTGACTCGTCTCTTCGTATAGTTTTTGTAAAAAAATATGGATGATCTTCCTTTGCTGTCGAATCACTTCTTATGCGATTGTCTATCTTTTTGAAGTTCTTTCACAATTCTTCGAGCTCCTTAGATTTTCTTTCATAATATTCTACTGACCTCCTTTCTATAGGTGTCTTCCTTATGGTACTAATCGCCCGACTTATTTCTTCTGCCTTTCCGTCTTGTATCTTTACAAGATCGTTTAATGTCGTCATTTTGTTTTATAGCTCTGTGCTACTGTTGTTTGTTTTGTAAAAAAAATTGTGTGTAGCTCTTGCACTACTGTTGTTTGTTTTGTTGAAGATGAAAATAAAATTGTTTGTGTAGCTCTTGCACTACTGTTGGTATTGCTTTTGCTTCTTCACTTCAAGATCTGAGGGGTTCACCAAATGTTTTTGGTGTCTTGATTGTTGCGTGTTCCGCCTTTAGAGATAAAGGTTCCTTACCGCTGGTGGGGGGAAACTTGTAATAACTAAAGACTCTGGGGGCACCAATGTTTTTGGTGCCTTAAAGTAGACTGATGTGTTGATGAATACGGTCGCCCGATTGACCGTCGAATAAAGGATGCGTGTTCAGGTGCGGGGTCACCAATGTTTAAATGTAAAATAAATTGCAGCTATAATATGATTCAGTTCAAACACATATATCTGAACTGATATATTAATTGCCCTAATTGTCTTCCAAGCACTTAAACTTGTAGAACGCTAACAGATTCAATCAATAAAACTCTTTAAATGCCTTATAGTAATTGAACGTCTTTCTTTATTTTTGTTCTTTCTTATATGCTAAAATTTAATAATACATTAATTTAAAGTTGAATGCCACTACCGCAAAATGCGGAAATACCACTATTGCACAATGTGGAAATGACCCAAATTAATTGTTTGCATAATTGCTGAACAAAACATTGAATGTGCAAAATATAAAATTATGCTTAACAATTGGTTGGGATGATTGAACTTCAAGTAAACAAAATAAAATAAAATAATGCTATGTCAACAATTATTTATAAACAAATTGGTAAAAAATAAAATTAAAATAAAGTTATGTTATGTCAGCGATAAACTGAACTTATGTAGTTCATTAACATTAAGTAACATAATAAAAAAATAAAATTAAATGTATGTTGATGTGAATGTCAACACCCTCTTCTCCGATCATATGGCCCAGATTCTTAATCTTCTTCTGCATAAATTTACATTTTTCCTTATTTATCTTTAGATTTGCCTCATGTAGTTTTTTGAAAAAGTGTTCTTAAATTTCTCATGTGTTCTGCCAAGGTTTTTCCTGTGACTATAATATCGTCCAAGTAGGCAAATGCGTAGGGTTCCATCTCGGGACCGATGACCTGATCCAGTGCATGCTGGAATGTAGCGGGGCTGAATGTAATCCAAATGGCATTACCTTCCATTGATAAAGCCCTTTTCCGGGTACCACGAAGGCCGTGTACTTTTTACTCCTGTTTTCCATTGGGATTTGCCAGTAACTTGCTAAAATACTTGGCCTCCATTAAGCGCCCCAGAGTTAAATTTATTCGGGGTAGCGGATACGCATCTGAAATTGACCTGCTGTTTAGCTGGCGAAAGTCGATACAATGTAATTAAAGTAATTAAAGTCTTTTGGTTTTATTTTAAATGTTTATTTATTTCATGTGCGGCTAGTACGCACAGTTTTAGTTTGATACAATAATTGCTTTTTACATAGGAATTGTTCTTAATTTTATACTAAATAAATGCTGATCAAGCATTTTCTTTTACTGTGGAAGGTGTAACGGTTTGCTGGGGAATTTCATACAATGTCATAGTCAATCGTCCAACAGAAAGAGTGTTGATCGTATTGATATGGGACGAATGTGTGTTGATCGTACTGTTACCAATAAAATTGTATTGTATTGATATATTCACAACACACGACACACAAGTGCTTTATTCATGTTACATTAAAACATGCGCCTGGTTTGTGTGTATGTAATGTCACCGAAATTATGTGTGTAAGCATAGTCGAACACAATGACACGCTACACCTCCCTTTTACGGAAGAATGTTCATATAACTGACAGTTTTATGGACATTCTTTTACAATTATGGATTATACTTAAACAGTTCTGTTATTGAAATGCTAATAATATTTATTATATTTTATTGAATTTTGCTTAATATTTTATTTATTATGGTAAGCCTTAAGTCTATTCTTATGTACTATTTGTTCTTTATTATTTTTCTTATCAACTATGGTTACATTATTTCTTAAGTCTATATTTTTAATTTCATAAGGGCCCTTATACCTATCCTCTAATTTGTGCCCTACTTCATTTTTAATTAAAACTAAGTCTCCTATTCTGAAATCTACTTCTAATAATGACCTATCATAATTTAATTTTTGTTTAAGTTTAGACCTATCTATCATAGCGCGCGCTCTCTTATGTGCTATTTCTAACCTAAATTTAACTTCCTTAGCATAATTTTCTATATTATATAATGGTGTTATTTCTTGAATACTATTGAACTGTTGAAACCCATTTGGAAGTCTACCAAAAACTAACTCATAAGGACAATAGTCATGAACGGAAGATGGCGTAGTGTTAAAACAGTACGTGAAATACTTAAGCCATTCATCCCAATCGGTTTTGTCAACGGATATGTATGATCTAACATATTCGTTAAAAGTTCTGTGACTTCTTTCCACAGTTCCTAGAGTCTGGTGATGGTAAGCTGTTGATGTTATTTTTTCAATATTCAAAAGGTTACACAATTCAGTTAGTATTGAGTTTTTGTATTCTGTACCCATGTCCGAAATGAACGTCTTCATTGGACCATAGGTAAGGATAAAATTTTCAAATATTGCTTTCGCAATGGATTTTGCGCTTTTATCTTGTATAGGTACCGTTACAAGATATTTTGTCATGTCACATATTATGGTGACGGCATATTCATTTCCGAAATATGATTTTGGTAGTGGACCTATAGTATCCACAATTACCGTATCAAAAGGTTTATTTGGTGTATTTGTCAATGTCAGTGGTATTTTTGTATGTTTTGTTATTTTAGCCGTTTGGCATTTTTGACACTTTTTAACGTATTTTGTTATATCTCGAGTCATATTTTTCCAATAGTAGTATCTTTTTATTTTATTTAGAGTTCTTGAAACACCGGAATGTCCTCCCTCTGCGGGGTCATCGTGGTATCGTTTCATTATCTCTGTTATTAATTTGGCATTTGTTACGTGGATCACCTCATTAAGTATCGCTACTTTTAATAATTTTAATAATTTATTGCCCATTTCTTTAAATTCATTAACAGAGATAAATTCGAAAATTTTCTCACTGGGTGCCACTTGTACTTTATGAATATTTAATTTACCGGCCACTTCTTCGAGCCTAGGGAAAAATTGTCCTAAGTCAAATTTCCCATTAGTAAACAATTCATCTATATTTATACATGCTATTATAGATTTGCCACGTTTAATATAAACTTTTTGTGGGGTAATCTTTAGCTTACAAAATTTTCTGACGTCAGAATTAATAATTGGTTCAAATACATTGGGCTTCTCATTTTCATTATTTAAATGCCGTTTAGTTGGTGTAATTGGATATTTATTTTTAAGTGCATTGTTTGTCATTGCTCGAGTTGTTACTTTGTATACATTGTTGTTTTTATTATTTATTTCTTTTAAATCATTTATTGTAATGCGCGACAGAGCGTCGGCCACATAATTATATTTTCCCCTAAGATATTCTACAGTGAAATCATATTCTTCCAAGTCTAGTCTCATTCTAGTTAGTTTTGAGCTTGGATTTTTCATGGAAAAGAGGTAAGACAGAGGTCTGTGATCAGTGCGGACAAGAAAATGTTTACCATAAATATATGGTCTAAAATGTGTGATGGCCCAGTGTATAGCGGTTAATTCTTGTTCAATTGTTGATTTGTTACTCTCGCCTTTTGTAAATATTTTGGATGCGTATGCTATTGGTAGATGTTTTCCCTCATGTTCTTGAGTTAGTACAGCTCCACAAGCATGTTTGCTTGCATCTGTTGTTATACAAAACTCTTTTGTGAAATCTGGATATTGAAGTAATGTTGGACTCATTAATTCTTTTTTAAGATATTTAAATGCTGAATCACAATCTTCAGTCCATTCGAACTGCACACCCTTTTTGGACAATCTTGTAAGATGTCTAGAATACTCCGAAAAATTTTTGATAAATCTGCGATAGTAGTTGCAAAATGCTACAAATCTTCTTGCACTATCCGCATCTTTTGGTTGTGGATAATTTTCGATTACCGAATATTTACTATCGTCAGGCAGTATTCCTTTATCAGTGCATTTATGTCCTAGGTATGTTACTTCTCTCATGAAAAATGAACATTTTTCGGGATGTAACTTAAGATTGTGTTTTCGACATAATTCAAACACATTTGTTAAATTAGAAAGCATATGCTTTTCAGAACATCCTAAAACAACTAAGTCATCCATGTAAAGAAAGGCTTGTTCTGGTCGCAATCCAGTAAAAGCGAGTGTCATCATTCTTTGAAAAGAATTGGGCGCTATTTTTAAACCATAGGGCAATCTAGTAAACCTATAAGATCCATTTGCTGTTGAAAATGAAGTAAGATCTCTAGAGTTTTTCTCTAGTCCAATTTGGTGGAAACCGGACATTAAATCTAGACATGAAAAATATTTAGCTCTGCCGAGTTGGTCTAAAATGTCATCTATTCTAGGTAATGGAAATTTGTCTGCTATCAATTTCTTATTTAGTTGTCTATAATCCACTACGAGTCTCCATCTTTTTGTTTCTGAATTTGGAAGTGATTTTTTTGGTACAAGCAGAATTGGACTGTTGTACTCAGAATTTGATGGTTCCACTATTCTGTCGTCTATTAATTTTTTCACCTGTCCATCTATCTCCTCTTTGTGTGTATGTGGTATCCGGTAATTCTTAATGTACACCGGTTGTGAATCCCTTACTCTCAACTTTTGTTCATAGAAATTATTAATTGTTATTGTTTCTGATTCTAAACCGAAAATATCGCTGTATGATGTGCAAAGTTCCGTTAATGTATTTTTAAATTGTTCTGGAAAATTTTTCCGTAAAATTTTTAATACTTCTGATTTTCTATGTGTATTTTTGGTCGGATTTCGTTCGACTATTTCATATTCAGAGAGATTTTCGGTTTTTATTTTACTTTTATTAACTGATGTGATAGTGTTATTTGTATTTAGAATACGAATGTATGCTTTATTAGATTTTACCAATGTGTTCGCGATAAAGACTCCTGGTTCAAGTTCTTGATTTGGTATTAGTATTTCATTATCACAATTAATAAAATTTACTTTACGTATTACTTCTGATCTTGGCGGCAATATAAGGTTATCGCTGTTGTTAGTAATTGGTATTTCTATAGGTTGTGGTATATTGAATGGTCGTAGAACTAGGTAGTCATAATCTTGATTAAAATCTAATATGCAATTAAATTTCTTAATAAAATCCATGCCAATGATTCCATCGCTTGGTATTGGGAAATTATTGTCTACTACTTGAAAATTGTGTGGTATTAGATAATTTTTAAATTTTAAATCAAAAAATATACTACCTATAGATTTAATTTCACCTTGTCCTATTCCACTTAATGTTGCGATTTTGTTAGTATTTATTTTAGTTAAATCAAAATATTTGGATTTTATGAGTGAAATGTCGGCACCTGTATCAACTAGTAGTTTTACTGTTGTGTTACTGTTATCTATATTAATCTGAATGAAATAACATAAGTTGAGGTTCAAGTTATACACTCTATGATTTACTGTTCTGATCTTAGGGTATGGTCGGAGTTTTCCGAACCATTTTCATTTGAGTCCATTGCTCGTACGTTGTGTCTATTTCTACGATTATTGTCAGGTCTTTGTCTGTTTCTATTATAGTAATTGTTATTGTTGTTATTTTCGTGGTTATTATTAGTATTGTTATTATTTCGGGGATAGTTGTTTCTTCCACGAAATCTTCTGTTATTTCCACGATAATAAGTGGGTCTTTGACTGAAATATAATACGGAGTTCTGTTGCCCTGTTGCTTCAGTGCAACTGCTTACAAATTTACTCACGGCTTCATTCATATCATTGAATTGGCCTGCTTCCATGATAAGTTTTACTTTATCATTGGAGCAGTTTTTTGTAATAGCTTTTACTGCAACTTGTGTAGCGTATTTGTTAGCTAGTTCACAAGATAGACCATCAGATATATATGCCGTTTCAAGTGACTTTGTGAGATTTTCTATTTCGGTACAGTATGCAGTTGGTGTTTTATTGTTTTGTTTTATGCTCATTAGTTTAGCTGACAAAACATGCACTGATTCACCTTTAACGGTTACTTTGAGCCTAGTGATAATTTCTTCTATTGTAGATTCTTCACTTATGATATTTCTAGCATTTCCCTTAAGCTTTGTTTTAATTAGCGATATTGCAGAAGATTCGTGTATACCCTTTATTAAATTAACTAATTGTAGGGAGTCTATGAATGACTGCAAATTTTCGTATTTTCCATCAAATTCCGTAATCAGCTTTGAAGCTGTATTTAGGAATTCTACCAATGTTTGTGTCATTTTAGTATCTGTTTTATTGTTTGTTGTCAAATTTACTGTTTCGTGTAGAGTTTCAGGTAGTTTTATCTGTATATTTTTTAAAGCGGCTATTTTTAAGACTTTGGTTTTTAAATCTAAAAAGAATCCTTCTGCTGCACTTTTGTGACTAAGTGTCAACCGATTATAGTTTACATTTAATATAATTCTTATTTCCTCAAGTCTATTTAGTAGGATTTGGAAGTGGTGTTGAATGGTTTCTTCCTTAGTTGGTCTTTCAACATTCAAACACTTATAAGAACGGTCGAAGTGCTCTTTAATTAACCTAACCTTATTCAATATATCTTTCCATTCCATCTAAACTTTTCTAAGTCATTGGCTCTATTATATTTTATCTAGATTATCTGCTCTGCTAGCATATTTTTTCTTGAGTCTTCTATTTTGCATTTGGTAAATGCGAATTATAAAATTAATTATTATGATTACTGTTATTATTAATAGATAGATTTCTATAGTTAACAAATTTGTTTTTCCCTCAACTACTTCTACTTCATTGATGACATTGGCCTTCGGCCTGTCAAATTTTGTTTCTGATTTACACATTTAATAAAAAAAAATTCTAGTTTTACACATTTAAAAAAAATTTTAGTTTTTTCAAAAATAAAAATAAAAATTCCCTTATGAAATTAAAATATTAAGTTTGAAATTAAATTATATACATATTTTTTTTTTTTTTTTTTTTTTTTTTTTTTATTTAAATTTTTATATATATGTATATGTAAAGTATAATTATAATTAGGTTTTTAATATATTTTGTTTTTTTTTTTTTAATATTGAATTATTTATAATAATAAAAAAAAATTTTTGCCTCGAGCGATTTTCGCTTATAGGCCCTAAGAGTGCAGATGGACCGCACGTCTTTTAGAAGCTAATGTTGGTAAAAAAAAATATTTACTTTTTTTTTTTTGATGTATGTTGCTCTATTAACAACTCTATATCATGAATTTTACTCCACATTCTGGACGCCTCCGTCCATGATGGTGGTGGTGAACTATTTATCAGCCGTAGTAGGATTGATTTTGTTCTTTTCAATTTTGTCGTATATCCTCCTCTTCGTTTTGGCTTTGTAGTTGTTATTGTTACTTTTTCTTTTGTTTCTGGCTTCTTGGTACGTTTTCGGTATTCTTCTAATGTAATAGGCTGGGGTCCCTGCCCCTTGGGGAATTTTTCCATCCAGAAATTTAGGGTGCTTTAACCAATTTAAGCACTCCTTCTTCCTTCTTGTCCCTCTATGCCTTTTGGCCAGGCGGTATTAAAAAAAAATATTTTGGTGCTTTAACTAATTTTAGCCTTGGGTGCTCGCTATTTTTAGAAGCACTCCAAGGCTGGCAGGATCGCCATGTAATTAAAGTAATTAAAGTCTTTTGGTTTTATTTTAAATGTTTATTTATTTCATGTGCGGCTAGTACGCACAGTTTTAGTTTGATACAATAATTGCTTTTTACATAGGAATTGTTCTTAATTTTATACTAAATAAATGCTGATCAAGCATTTTCTTTTACTGTGGAAGGTGTAACGGTTTGCTGGGGAATTTCATACAATGTCATAGTCAATCGTCCAACAGAAAGAGTGTTGATCGTATTGATATGGGACGAATGTGTGTTGATCGTACTGTTACCAATAAAATTGTATTGTATTGATATATTCACAACACACGACACACAAGTGCTTTATTCATGTTACATTAAAACATGCGCCTGGTCTGTGTGTATGTAATGTCACCGAAATTATGTGTGTAAGCATAGTCGAACACAATGACACGCTACAACAAAGCTTTCATTTACCATTTTTCTTAGGTGCCACTACGATTGGTGAACTATATGGGGCTGTGTGATGGCTCAATGCATCCCGTTTCAATTAATTCGTCCACTAGTTCACTTATAATTTGTTGTTTTGCTGGATTTGTAGACATGTACCTATGTTTAAGAGGAACCTCATCTTTCATAGTGATACGGTGTTCGGCTATGTTGGAAACTCCATTTATTCTTTCAAACATTTCTTGCTCCTTTTCCAAAAATCGTGTTACTTGCCCCTCCTCATTACCTTCGTCCACCGATATTCCCTCTCGACGTTTGCCGCCATTTGGTCTCTGCCCAGTTGGATTTTCTCATTTCCGCATTTCAGTGTCGTGCCAATCGCCGTCAAGATATCCATTCCCAGAATTATACTATCCAGAATCTTGGGCAGTATCAATAAGTCCATTTGCAATCTTTCATTTCCACAAGTTATTGTCACCTTCACGCCTTCCTGCACCCTTGTTCGTGATGCATTGGCTAATGAAACAATTACCTCGTTTTGAAGTCGTTCCTTCCCCTTGGTGAGCCATTCCGCGCATTGAGAACTAATAAAGCTCCCAGACGCCCCAGTGTCGATCATCGCTTTTGCCTCCTGCCCATTTATTGATTTTTAAAAACATGTACCCTTCGTGAATATAAAAAGTGCTACGTTTCGGGTCGTACTGATAGGGTTTATCACCAAAGGCCTCATCTACCCTTACTGATGAGGCCCCTGAGCGTTTGCCGCCTGTCTTCTGCAGCATTCGATCGTTTTTACGTGTGGTCGCCCGCAGTTCCAACAAAATAATTCTTTTTCGTATTAGCAATTCCTGTAAACATGCCCCTCATGGCCACATCGTCGGCATACGGTACTCGGGTTAACTTGCCTTTTCTTATTTGCAGTTTCCGTGGCGTTTCTTGTAGTGATTTGATGGGGATTTACTCCCGGCCTTCCCATCTGCGGCACCATTGGTATAGGTTGATTTCGTGCCTGTTCTGCCTCTACTTCTTCGTAGTCTTCTGCCAGTATAGATAATTCCTGCAGGGTATGGAAATCTTTCCGTTTTATATACATCCTGTATCTATTCGAGGTCTTGCGGTATAGCCTCTCTAGTCTTTGTTCCTCACTTTATCCGGCTTGTCTCATCAGATCCTGTAATTGTATCATATATGTTTTGAACGAATCACCCGGCTGCTGTTTCCTGGCCCGTATCGTGTCTTCTAATTTATTGAAGTAGCCTGACGGTAAAAAAAAATGCCAGGAAGTCGTGTCTGAAGCTATTCCACGAGGTCCAGCGCCTATTGTTGTTGTGGTACCATGATAGTGCGAAGTCCCTTAGTAACTCTGGCATGGTACGGGGAAGTAAATCTAAGCGTATTTTATATACATCTGCCAATTTCTCTACTCGTTCGATCCACGCGATGGGGTCCTTGCTGCCGTCAAACTTAAAAGACCACTTCCTGACTTGCTAAATGTGGGGGGTTGGGAACTCGACTCCTGTTCCGCTACTACCGGGTACTGTTTCCTGTTTAGCTGGCGATGCTGCTTTCCCATGTTTACGCTCCAATTGCTCGAGCCGTAACAGTTCACCGCCTTTAATAAATTCAGAAAAATGTCTCCGTATTTCCTTCACTGCGCCACTCGATTCAAACCCGAACTCTTTGGCATAGGCTACCAGCTCCTCCTTTTTCAAACTGTACACCCAGTTGATTTTTACCATCTTCCTATTCGTGTTATTTCCTTGGTGATGTCCCTGCTCGGGCGCCACTTGTAACGACTTTATTTCGGGGTATACTCAGCCTTTTGTCCAGGTTCGTTACAATAAAATATGACACGTATGAATTTTCGTTTTAATAAGAATTTAAATAAGCTTTATTTAAACAATCATCTCACTATTTACAATTTAAGGGTAAAACTATGTATAATTTTGTTGCGTTGTTCTTCCGTTTGACTGCTTCAGCACTCCTTCCGTGCTATATCCTTCCTCGCCTTGTTGCTGTATGGGCTTGGGTGCTTGTGCTAATATAAACTTCAGTGTACGTAACTGCGTTGTGCCGCTTGGTACGGGAGATAAGGAGAAACAATTATGGGATTGTCGCTATAGGGTAACTTTGGGTTGTACAGAAATCTCACTTCCGTGAAATTATCTATTGGTTATTTTGCTTTTGGCTACTATGACTTTAGTTGGTGTTAGAACCACGCAGGAAAAATTGTCGGCTCCACGAAAAGCCCCCCAATGAAATAACGCCCAGGAAATAACACCCAATGAAATAAACCCCATAAAATAGGAAATAACACCCAAAAAAAGTGAATGAAATAACATCGAAAAATAAATGAAATAAACCCCAAAGCGAAAACGAAACAACCCCCAATATTTGGGCGTTACTTCATATGAAATAACACCCAATGATGAAAATGAAATAACCCCCAATGAAATAAGCCCCATCAGCAACAAAAATGAAATTATGCCCAAAATTCATAAAAGAGTCAGTTTCACCAAGGATTTCATGAAGTCAATATGGACCAACAGCAAAGTCGCAAAAAATGAAATAACCCCCGAATAACAAATGAAATAACACCCAAATTATGCACGCTATGAAACAAGCCCCGAATTTTAAAAATTTGTTGGTTGTTATTTCATTGGAGATTATTTCATAATTTGAAAACCCCAAATGAGGAATAAAATAATTAAAAAAAAAAATGAAAAACGGCCCAAAAAAATTGGGAGTTATTTCATATGAAATAACACCTAAAAATGTATGAACAAAATTTGGGGAATAATTCATTTCTCGTTTGGGCGTTATTTCATTGGGGGGCTTTTCGTGGAGCCAAATTGTCTACTGGATATTTGTTTGTTTACTAGAAATTCCTCTCTGTGTTAGAAACCACGCGGTGAAATTGTCTACTGGGTTTTGTTTTACTAGAATATCACCCAGTGTTAGAAACCACGCGGTGAAATTGTCTACTGGGTTTGTTTGACTAGAATTTCACTCTCTGTGTTAGAAACCACGCGGTAAGATTGTCTACTGGGTTTGTTTTACTTGAGTTTCACTCTGTGTTAAAAACCACGCGGTGAAATTGTGTACAGGGTTTGTTTTACTAGAATTTCACGCTGTGTTAGAAACCACGCGGTGAAATCGTCTACTGGGTTTGTTTTACTAGAATTTCACGCTGTGTTAGAAACCACGTGGTGAAATTGTCTAATGGGGTTTGTTTTACTAGAATATCACCCTGTGTTAGAAACCACGCGGTGAAATTGTCTACTGGGTTTGTTTGACTAGAATTTCACTCTCTGTGTTAGAAACCACGCGGTGAGATTGTCTACTGGATTTGTTTTACTAGAATTTCACTCTGTGTTAGAAACTACGTAGTGAAATTGTCTACTGGGGTTGTTTTACAAGAATTTCACTCTGTGTTAGAAACAACGCGGTGAAATTATCTACTGGGTTTGTTTTACTAGAATTTCACTCTGTGTTAGAAATTGTCTACTGGGTTTGTTTTACTAGAATTTCACTCTCTGTGTTAGAAACCACGCGGTGAGATTGTCTACTGGGTTTGTTTTACTAGAGTTTCACTCTCTATGTTAGAAACCATGCGGTGAAATTGCCTACTGGGTTTGTTTGACTAGAATTTCACTCTGTGTTAGAAACCACGCGGTGAAATTGTCTACTGGGTTGGTTTTACTAGAATTTCACTCTGTGTTAGAAATTGTCTACTGGGTTTGTTTGACTAGAATTTCACTCTCTGTGTTAGAAACCACGCGGTGAGATTGTCTACTGGGTTTGTTTTACTAGAGTTTCACTCTCTGTGTTAGAAACCATGCGGTGAAATTGTCTACTGGGTTTGTTTTACTAGAATTTCACTCTGTGTTAGAAATTGTCTACTGGGTTTGTTTGACTAGAATTTCACTCTCTGTGTTAGAAACCACGCGGTGAGATTGTCTACTGGGTTTGTTTTACTAGAGTTTCACTCTCTGTGTTAGAAACCATGCGGTGAAATTGTCTACTGGGTTTGTTTGACTAGAATTTCACTCTGTGTTAGAAACCACGCGGTGAAATTGTCTACTGGGTTTGTTTTACTAGAATTTCACTCTCTGTGTTAGAAACCACGCGGTGAAATTGTCTACTGGGTTTGTTTTACTAGAATTTCACTCTGTTAGAAACCACGCGGTGAAATTGTCTACTGGGTTTGTTTTACAAGAATTTCACTCTGTGTTAGAAACCACGCGGTGAAATTGTCTACTGGGTTTGTTTTACTAGAATTTCACTCTGTGTTAGAAACCACGCGGTGAAATTGTCTACTGGGTTTGTTTTACTAGAATTTCACGCTGTGTTAGAAACCACGCGGTGAAATTGTCTACTGGGTTTGTTTGACTAGAATTTCACTCTCTGTGTTAGAAACCACGCGGTGAGATTGTCTACTGGGTTTGTTTTACTAGAATTTCACGCTGTGTTAGAAACCACGCGGTGAAATTGTCTACTGGGTTTGTTTTACTAGAATTTCACTCTGTGTTAGAAACCACGCGGTGAAATTGTCTACTGGGTTTGTTTTACTAGAATTTCACGCTGTGTTAGAAACCACGCGGTGAAATTGTCTACTGGGTTTGTTTTACTGGAATTTCACTCTGTGAAATATGTTGTAATTGGATTCCTACAAAATATGATTGAAGTCAGTAAGTTATTATAATTGTATAAGAAAAATAGTTTTTATTTATCCGTCTATCCATTCAGACGGACAGGCGGCTGGTTTAAAAATAGAATAATTTGTGTTTGCATCGTTAAAAAAGTTGTTTAGTGTGTAACAAATGAGAGTAAGTTAAAACCGCGTTTCCATCCCTGAGATGAAACTTTTTTTTTTTTTTTTTTTTTTTTCTCATTATTTATTTATTGAATCTTCATATATTAAATATGAACTAACAATAATTAATCAAATCTTATCCTAATTCTTTATTTTATGTCCTGCCAGTGCAAGACAAAAATTTTCTTCATCACGGATTCTGTTCACATATATAAGTGTTTATCGCTCATCTTAATGGGTAAGTGCTGCAGTGTCTCTTCTCCTTAAGCGAGTGTGGCCGCTATCATTTAAAATATTTCGAGCTAGTGGATTTGGGTGCAACTCTAGCCTTTTTAAATATTTTACCGCATACTTCGTAATAATAGTCCTTACCAGTGGCACATTGAGATCCTTGTGGATATTTGAGTTTTTAACATACCAAGGGGCAGCTGTGATTATTCGAAGAAGTTTATTTTGGCGCCTTTGAATTTTTTCGATATTTGAGGCCGAGGCAGTGCCCCATAGTTGAATACCGTAGCACCAGATTGGCTTTAAAATAGAGTTGTAAAGTAGTAGTTTGCAATCGAGACTAAGAACAGAATTTCTTCCAATAAGCCAGTTAATTTGAATTGCTTTTAGTTTCATTTGGGTTAATTTTGCTTCTATATGGCATTTCCATGTTAAACGCCGATCTAGATGAATACCGAGATATTTGACATGCGATTGTTGAGGCACTAGTTGATTATTGATTATTGATTTTAATAGGGGGGCATGTTTCCCGACGCAAGGTAAATGTAATATGTACGCATTTTTGCTCATTGACCTTTATTCTCCATTGTTTTAACCACAGTTCTAGTTGAAATATATGATCCTGCAGGTATCGAGATGCTTCACGACTGTTCTCGTGTACGCTTAGGAAAGCTGTATCATCAGCAAAAGTTGAGGTTAGGGTGTAATTGTTTGTCGGCATGTCCGAGGTATATATAAGATAAAAAAGTGGGCCCAGGATACTTCCCTGAGGGACTCCAGCTTCAATTGTCTGAGGAGAACTTAAAAAATCACCTTCTTTAATAATAAATTTTCGACCGACCAAGTAGCTTTCTAACAGCTTGTGTGTGTTAACCGGTAGGTTCAGCTTTAATTTATGTAACAAACCTACATGCCAGACTTTATCAAAAGCTTGAGAGACATCGATGAAGAGAGCGGAGCAATATTTTCTTTCTTCAAAGGCTTTTCTTATGGCGTTTACTATCCGATGGGTTTGTTCAATTGTGCTATGTTCTCGTCTGAAACCGAATTGATGGTTAGGTATACACCCATTGTCATTTAAAATTGGGGTTAATTTGGACGCTAAGAGCTTCTCAAACAGCTTTGATATATTAGATAATAAGCTGATAGGCCTATATGACTCAACTTTGGAGTGATCTTTTCCTGGCTTTGGTATCATCGTAACTAATGAGACCTTCCATTTTTGAGGGTAGTATTCAAGTCGTAAAATAGCATTAAAAATTAAAAGAATAATTTTCTTTGCTATGCTGGGTAGCTCCAGAAGCATTTTGTTGCTGATCTTATCAAAACCAGGAGCCTTCTTGGGGTTTAAATCACAAATAGCTTTTTCGATTTCTCTTATCTCAAATCTTAGGGGAACAGCTGCTCTAGCAACAACAGGTGGTAACTCGGCCGCAATATCGTGAGATATGTTTGGGGTAAATACGTTTTTTAAATGATTAACAAACAGATTTCCTTTTTCAACATCATTTCTTGCCCAACTACCATTCAAGTCTCTTAATGGTGGTTTAGAGACAACTGGCCTTTTGAGATTTCTAGCTGCACGCCATAATGAGTAGTCTGATTGTGGGGTTGCATCAAGTTCCTTAAGATATTTTTCCAGAGAAGCCGTTTTCTGAGTCTGCAGTAACTTTCTAAGCTTTTTTGTACACTCTTTTAATAAATTCTTAAGTAACGGGGATCTGTGCAATTGCCACTCTCTTCGAGCCCTCCTTTTTTCAGACAAGAGACGCTCGACATCTGTGGAATATATTTTAATATTTTTTGTTTTTTTGGGGGCAATACTGGAATGTTGAACAGCTAGTTTCAGAAAACTGTCAAAATTGGCAATAGAGCGATCTACATACTCCGGTGTACTAAGCGGAATATTTTCTGTGCAATGGGTGCTGAGGTATTTTCTATATGTTAACCAGTTAATTTGCGTAGCTGTCGTCGCTAAGTGACCAGTCGGAGATATAATTCTATTGGGGTTCATTATAGTAACAATTGTAGGTGTATGGTCAGAAGATAATTCTAAGGAAGCTTCAACATGGATCGTTTCTATGGGGATGTTTTTAACCACGCCGAAATCGATAACATCTGGAATTTTTTGATGATCAGTAGGCCAATATGTTGGTTGTCCGCTCGCTACCACATTTAAATCCATTTTAGAAATTGTGTTAAATAAGACACGACCCTTTGGTGTTATAAGTCGTGACCCCCAGAAGGTATGTTTAGCGTTATAATCGCCAGCAGCTAGGAAACAGGGTCCTAATGATTTAAAATATTTACAGTATTGGCTTTCTGATATTGAAAATCTAGGCGGTGAGTATAACGATGAAATTACTAGGTTTCTATTTAATTCCTCAACGCAAATGTTCGTTGCTTGGAGATAATCTTCGCGGTGATCAAACATTAGGTAGTGTTTGACTCGGGTTTTAATTAAAATGGCTGAACCTCCACAAGCTCTATCTCGAGGGTCCTTGGTATCATATAGTGTATAACCATTGATTTTAAACGTATTTCTTGAGGTCAAATGAGTTTCAGAAACCATCATGACATCAATTTGTTTATTTTTTAGAAAGTATTCTAATTCATTTTTATGTTGGCGGATGCCGTTTGCGTTCCAAAAACAGATTTTTAAACAGTTCATGGCTTGTTAAGTACAGCTTGCAATAACATCGATTGCATTCTTAGAATTTCCTGCATCATATTACCCATTGTGTTCGTAAAATTATTAACTGTTTGCACTAATGTTTCCATGGTTTTTTCAAGACGACTTAAATTAGAAACTGGAGTTTCATCATTACTTGGCGAAGCGCCTTGCATTGGCACATGGTTTGATTTAAGGACGTTAGCATACGAGGTTCTGTTATTACTAGGCTGCGGAGCTTGAATGCCATTAGTGTTTACTTGATTTGGTACCTGCATTTGTGGGGGATTAATTTTCGGTCCAGCCGACTGCTTGACGATAGTATATACAGGGCATCCTCTATAATTGGCAGTGTGATTTCCGCCACAGTTGCTACATTTTTTTACATTGGGGTCATTTTTAGACTTATCGCACTGGACTGTACAATGTAATTCTCCACATACGACGCAAACAGGGGGTAAATAGCAGTATGCCTTAGTATGGCCAAATTCTTGGCAATTAAGACATTGAACGGGACCATTTCTTTTGTGCGGCTCCTCTATAGTTATTCTTCTGTAGAGAATATATTTTAAATTATAAATAGGATGCGTTTCATTTTTTTTAAGCTTAATGTCGCCAGGTTCTAATTCTACCCGAAATAATGGTTGGGGATTTTTTTCCCTGTTTTTAATATTTGTAACGTTTTTTATTTTAAAACCCTTCTCTTCCAAAAAAGTTTTAATTTCATCTGGGTCCACGCATGAGTCTATGCCCTTGATCACTACCTGAAGACCTTTGCTGCTCTTTAGTTGGTATGTGTAAAAGCTTTTTTTAAGGGCTTCGAATTTGTTAGTTAATTTACGAAAATCATTCTCATGATTTACCTGTATTTTTGTCTCATTTATATTTCCACGCTTGATTGCAGCTACGTAAAACGAATTTTCACCTATTACCGAGATCACGCTCTTTATTAACTCGCTTGAGTTTTGCTCCCTTAGATATATCGGGGGTGGCTTAGAAGATTTTATAACGTTTGGTGCTTCCGAGGATTCATCCTCCAGAATTGCAAAACGATTTTGAGAGTTTATTTTATCAAAAGAAGGTACTTTTGAAGCCGAAGCAACTGCTGCAGAGGTAGGGCTGCGACCCCGTTTAAGCACTGTTATGTACCTGTCCATACCAACTTGTACTTGAGGCTTTTGACCACTTTTTACTTGAGATGTTTGCATTGCATCTGTGTTAGAGTTCATGGTACCATTTGTTAATAAGATTGTGTTTGCCGTTGTGGCAACACTTGCAAGTGCGAGGTTTATATTTTTTAACGTATCACCATCAACCGTCTTTGTAAAAAGAGAGGGCGAAAGGGATCGTGTTCTAAAAATTGGTTTAGCCGTTAGGTAGTTACTATTGTTTTCTTTTGTTTTATTTATTACAGCATTGTCTTCGTTAGCATGCACTGTCACATAAACATTTCTATCATTCAGTTTTATTGTTGTTTCATTGTTTTTATTCATGCAATAAATTGTTTTTGTTTTTCACCGTTTAACTGTGCTTTTAATATTTTTGTTATTTATTGTATTTTACAACAACAAAAAAATAAGAACTTTAAACTAAAATGTTTTTGCTCAGAATATGTATGTATACATACACATGTATATATACACGTATATATTTTTACTATTTTTCTTTATTTAATATTTTTTTCGTATTAATTGTTCACTTTATGTTAAATAATTAAAATAACAAAATATATCATTTATTTTCAAGCGTCCATTCGCTGTTTATATAACAAAATCAAATGTGATTAATTAAAAATTCAAATTGTATGCGGAGTTAAGAATACACGTCTGTATCACAACAAAGCACGAACTTTTATTACTTTTAATTTTTGAATGTGGAATGATGCCTACGTTATAGTCGCCATATTAGTTCGTCGATTGGTACGCTACATTGAGCCGTGTATGTGTGTATATTGTTGTGACTATATCGTGTTGTGGTTTGCGGTTTGTGATTCGCAAGCTCCTCCACTTTTGTTGTCTGTGTGTGTGTATGTAAATGCCCTGTAAATAATATTGAACTACCTGATCCATTTTGATCAAACGGACTTCTATCTGGACTTGATCAATGAAATGCAAACATGGACCATGTCATTGTTAAAAAGGTTTATAGTGAAGCGACATGTCTTCGTTTTTTAACGACATGTTTTCGTTTTCAGTTCAGTTTGTGCTTTGTTGTGAAACGGACGTGTATTTTCAACCCCGCATACGATTTTAATTTATTATTAATTAAATTTGATTTTGGAATATAAATACTAAGCGAATGGACGCTGGAAAATAAATGATATTTTTTATTTAAATTATTTAACATAAAAGTGAACAATTAAAACGAAAAATTAAATAAAGATAAATAAAGCAAAAATATATACATATGTACGTATGAATGTTCATACATGTGTATGTATACATATTCTGTGCACAAACATTTTAGTTTAAATTTCTTATTTTTGGCGTTGTTGTAAAATACAATAAATAATAAAAACATTTAAAGCACATTAAACCGGTGAAAAACAAAAACAATTTCTTGCATGAGTAAAAACAATGTAACAACAATAAAATTAAATGATAGAAATGCTTATGTGACAGTGCATGCCAACGAAAATAATGTTGAAATAAATAAAACAAAACAAAACAATATTAACTACCTAACGGCTAAGCCAATTTTTCGTACACGTTCCCTCTCACCCTCTTTATTTGCAGAAACGGTGGATAGTGACTCATTAAAAAAACTGAAACTAGACCTGGTAACAAGTGTTGCCAGGCCAACAAGTATTGCCGCTACGTCAAAAATAAATTTAGTGGGAAATGATACCATGAACCAAAACACTAATGCAATGGAAAACCCCCCTGTAAAAAGTTGCCAAAAGCCTCAAGTCCAACTTGGTATGGACAGGTATATAACAGTCCTTAAGAGGGGTCGCAGCCCTACCTCTTCAGCTGTTGCTTCGGCATCAAAAGTGCCATCTTTTGACAAAATAAATTCCCAAAATCGCTTTGCAATTCTGGAGCACCAAACGTCATAAGATCGTCCAAGCCTCCCCCGATATATCTTAGGGAGCATAACTCAAATGATCTAATAAAGAGTTTAATTTCGTTGATTGGCGAAAATTCGTTTTATGTAGCCGCAATAAAGAGAGGTAGCATAAATGAAACGAAAATTCAAGTGAATCATTAAAATGATTTTCGCAAAATTATTAACAAATTTGAGGCACTTAAAAAAAGTTTTTATACATACCAACTCAAGAGCAGTAAAGGTCTCCAGGTGGTGATCAAGGGAATTGATTCATGCGTAGACCCAGAGGAAATTTAAACTTTCTTAGAAGAAAAAGGCTTCAAGATAAAACACGTGGTAAATATTAGAAATAGAGACAAAAATCCACAACCACTATTTCGAGTAGAATTAGAGCCCGGCGACATTAAGTTAAAAAAAAACGAAACGCATCCCATTTATAGTTTAAAATATATTCTATACAGAAAAATCACAATTGAGGAGCCGCACAAAAAAAATGGACCTGTTCAGTGCTTAAACTGCCAAGAATTTGGCCATACAAAGGCATACTGCTACTTACCCCCTGTTTGCGTAGTATGTGGTGAGCTACACGGTACAGTTTCTTGCGATAAGTCTAAAACCGACCCCAACGTAAAAAAATGTAGCAACTGTGGCGGTAATCACACTGCCAATTATAGAGGATGCCCTGTATATAATATCGTCAAGCAGACGGTTGGACCGAAAACAAATGCCCCTCAAATGCAGGTTGCAAATCAAGTTATCACAAATGCAATTCAAGCCCCCCAGTCTAGTAATAACAGAACCTCTTATGCTAACGTCCTAAAATCAAACCATGAGCCAATGCAAGGTGCCTCGCCAAGTAATGATGAAACTCCAGTTTCTAATTTAAGTCGTTTAGAAAAAACCATGGAAACATTAGTGCAAACAGTAAATAATTTTACGAACACAATGGGTAATATGATGCAGGAAATTCTTAGAATGCAATCAATGTTATTGCAAGCTGTACTTAACAAGCCATGAACTGTATAAAAATTTGTTTTTGGAACGCAAACGGCATCCGCCAACATAAAAATGAACTAGAATACTTTCTTAAAAATAAACAAATTGATGTCATGATGGTTTCTGAAACTCATTTGACTTCAAAAAATACGTTTAAAATAAATTGTTATATACTATATGATACAAAGGACCCTCGAGATAGAGCTTGTGGAGGTTCTGCCATTTTAATAAAAACCAGAGTCAAACACTACCTAATGGGTGATCATCGTGAAGATTATCTTCAAGCAACAAACATTTGCGTTGAAGAATTAAATAGAAACGTAGTAATCTCATCGTTATACTCCCCACCTAGATATTCAATATCAGAAGGCCAATATTATAAATATTTTAAATCATTAGGACCCTGTTTCCTGGCCGCTGGCGATTATAACGCTAAACATACCTTCTGGGGGTCCCGACTTATAACACCAAAGGGTCGTGTTCTATTTAATACTATTACTAAAATGGATTTGAATGTGATAGCGAGCGGACAACCAACATATTGGCCTACTGATCAGCAAAAAATACCAGATGTCATCGATTTTGGCGTGGTTAAAAACATCCCCTTAGAAACGATTTATGTTGAAGCTTCCTTAGAATTATCTTCCGACCACACACTAACAATTGTTACTTAAATGAACCCCAATAGAACTGTGTCTCCAACTGGTTACTTAGCGACGCCAGCTACACAAATCAATTGGCTAAAATATAAAAAATATCTCAGCACCCATTGCACAGAAAATATTCCGCTTAGTACACCGGAATACGTAGATCGCGCTATTCTTAATTTTGACAGTTTTCTGAAGCTAGCTGTACAACATTCCAGTATTACCCCAAAAAAAAACTAGACGTGGAGCGTCTCCTGTCTGAAAAAAGAAGAGCCCGAAGAGAGTGGCAATTGCACAGATCCCCTCAACTTAAGAGTTTGTTAAAAGAGTGTACAAGAAGGCTAAGAAAGTTACTACAGACACAGAAAACGGATTCTCTGCAAAAATATCTTAAGGAACTTGATGCAACTCCGCAATCAGACTACTCATTATGGCGTGCAGCTAAAAATCTAAATAGGCCAGTTGTCTCTAAGCCACCATTAAGAAACTTGAACGGAAGTTGGGCAAGAAATGATAACGAAAAAGGAAATCTGTTTGTTAATCATTTAAAAAACGTATTTACCCCAAATATATCTCACGATACTGCGGTCGAGTTACCACCTGTTCCTGCTAGAGCAGCTATTCCCCTCAGATTTGAGATAAGAGAAATCGAACAGGCTATTTGTGACTTAAACACTAAGAAGGCACCTGGTATTGATAAAATCAGTAATAAAATGCTTTTAGAGCTACCTCGCACAGCAAAGAAAATTATTCTTTTTATTTTTAATGCTATTTTACGCCTTGAATACTATCCTCAAAAATGGAAGGTTTCCTTAGTTACCATGATACCAAAGCCAGGTAAAGATCATACAAAAGTTGAGTCATATAGGCCAATTAGCTTATTATCAAATATGTCAAAGCTGTTTGAGAAATTATTAGTTTCAAAATTAACACCGATTTTAAGTGAAAATAGATGTATTCCAAACCATCAGTTCGGATTTCGAAGAAAACACAGCACAATCGAACAGACTCATCGAATAGTAAATGTCATAAGAAAAGCATTTGAAGAAAAAAAATATTGCTCAGCACTCTTCATCGATGTTTCGGAAGCTTTTGATAAAGTCTGGCATGAAGGCTTATTACATAAATTGAAGCAAAATTTACCAGCAAACACACACAAGCTGCTAGAAAGCTACTTAGTCGGTCGTCAATTTATTATTAAAGAAGGAAATTTCTTAAGTTCACCTCAGCCCATTGGCGCTGGAGTCCCACAAGGCAGCATCCTGGGCCCTCTATTATATTTAATTTATACTTCGGACATGCCAACAAGCAACTACATCCAAACTTCAACATTTGCAGACGATACAGCATTTCTAAGCGTCCACGAAAACCGTTATGAAGCATCTCGTTACTTACAGCATCACATATTTCAACTAGAAATATGGTTAAGACAATGGAGGATAATGGTCAATGAGCAAAAATGCGTGCATATAACATTCACCTTGCGCCGGGAATCTTGCCCCCATATAACAATCAACAATCAAATAATTCCTCAACTTTCGCATGTAAAATATCTCGGTATACATCTGGATCGGCGATTAACGTGGAAATGCCATATAGAGGCAAAATTAACTCAAATGAAACTAAAAGCCATTCAAATTCATTGGCTTATTGGTAGAAACTCTGTCCTTAGTCTCGACTGCAAACTTCTTCTTTACAACTCCATCTTAAAGCCAATCTGGTGCTATGGTATTCAGTTATGGGGCACTGCCTCGGCCTCTAATATAGAAAAGATTTAAAGGCGCCAAAATAAAATTCTTCGAATAATCACAGCTGCCCCTTGGTATGTAAAAAACTCAAATATTCACAGGGATCTTAATGTTCCATTAGTCAAAGCTATGATTACGAAATATGCAGTAAAATACTTAAAAAAGCTCGAATTGCATCCAAACCCACCAGCACGAAATATTTTAAATGATAGCGGCCACACTCGCTTAAGAAGAAGAGACACTGCAGCACTTATCCAATTAGATGAGCGACAAACACCTAGATAAGTGAACAGAACCCGTGATGAAGAAAATTTTTGTCTGGCACTGGCAGGACATAAAATAAAGTATTAGGTTAAGATTTGATTAATTATTGTTAGTTCATATTTAAATGTATGAAGATTCAATAAATAATATTGAGAAAAAAAAAAAAAAAAATGTTTTCGTTTTTAAACGACTTCTGAACTAATCCTATTGAATATACCATGGAGTAGTTTTAAGACTACTCCTTTGTGATCCAAAGCTGGGTTATATGGTCCTGCCCTAAGACATCGTAATATTAAATAGACCACGTTTTTTCTATGCGTTTGGGTTACTTTTGGCCTAGTAATAGTCTATTGCGGGCTACGCCTTACACGCGTATTTGGACTAGTTCTATTATTTGCAGGGTGTGACTGTCGGGGTTGAGGTGCGGGGTGTTTTTAGATGTTCGTAAAGAATAGGGTGCGTGTAAATTTGACCGTCGTGGTTGAGGTGCGGGTCTTTGCTAGATGTTCGTAAAGAGTAGGGTGTTTGTAGATACAACCATGTCGGATGGTATATTTTTTGTAATATGAAACCTTTTTATTTTTCGAATGAATTCTACATATGTACATGTTAAGTTTAAATTCAATAAAGCCTTTTGTTTGAATTAGTCCTCATCAAAGAACAAAGAAACCGCTGATGCTGCGGTTTTTGATTATATGAAATAAAATAATGCAAGAATTTAAACTTAGAATAAATAAATATTTTATAAAATCTGCTAATTGTTTCTTTGTTCTACATTTGTACGTGATAAATTTATTTAATTTTTGTATGGAAATATGATTTTATAAAAAAGAAAATGTTTATGAATTAGAAAAAAAACGGCTCAGCGAATAAAGGCCTAACGAACTAACGCCTAAAAAAAAATGAAATAATGCCTAAAAATTGCAACAAAAAATTATATAGGAATTAGGCGGTTGTTCATTATGAAAGGTGATTTTTCATAATGAAAGAAAGCCTAACAATCCAAAATGAAAAAACGCCTAATTAGATATTTATTCATTTTTGATTGTTAGGCTTTCTTTCATTAATGTTAGGCGATTTTTCATTTTGCTAAAAGTGTGATTTTTATTACTATTATGCGTGAATTCATTGAAAACTAACAGTTGTATTTACGGTTAGACAAATGTTTTTGCAATTTGTTATCAGTTGTCGTCATTCGTTAAACTTCTATCACTACGAGCAAGTCATTCATAAGTGTTGGACATTAAAAATTATATTATAATTAAAAATGGATTACGAAATTATTTCTGGCAAGAGGATTAATTCAAAATTACTTTATGTAATATCAGAAAAACAGTTGTATAAATTTAAAACATTAATAATAAAAGCAATTGATTTTCCCTTTTACAAAATGCATACACTATCTTGTAAACATTCTGTAAAAGGGAAAATTATTAGTTTTTAAAATTATAAAAGCAATTGATTTTCCCTTTTACAAAATGCATACACTTTCTTGTAAACATTCTGTAAAAGGGAAAATTATTAGTTTTTAAAATTATAAAAGCAATTGATTTTCCCTTTTACAAAATGCATACACTATCTTGTAAACATTCTGTAAAAGGGAAAATTATTAGTTTTTAAAATTATAAAAACAATTGATTTTCCCTTTTACAAAATGCATACACTACCTTGTAAACATTCCGTTAAATAGAAAATTATTAGTTTTTAAAGTTATAAAAGTAATTGATTTTTAATTTGTTATTGTTTGTTTTTTTTTTTTTTAAGGTGACACCCGAAGCATTTTCGGTTTTCTTAAAAAGAACACGGACTACATCAGCTGTCGAGGCTTATAACGGCGTTATTGGCCGCATCATTCAAAAAAATGGAAATATATTTTCAGCATTTTAATTCCAGTTGTTAGGTTTTCTTTCATTAGGTGTTAATTAATAATGAAAGAAACCCTAACAATTTAGACTTTCTTTCATTGCGTTTTCTATCACCATCGTCACCGAAATTTGAAAGCAATGAATGAATGAATTTTTGGTTTTTATCATTTTTCGATTGTGCTGTCGATGTTGTTGTTGTTGTTTTTAGTGAAATATGTTTTTTAGTATTGTTAGGGTTCTTATTCTTTTTAAGTTGTTTACATATTGGACTTTGTTATCATTATTATCTCGATTGTAATAGTCATCATCATCAATATCCATATCATTATAAGATTTATTTTCTTCATTTAACCTCACCAAACTAGATACATTATCAATATCAATATCATAATTATCATAATCCATATTGGAATTAGATCTATTTTCTTCATTAAAACCAGCAAAACCAGCTTCGTTATTATCAATATCATCATCATCATAATCTATATTGGAATTAGATTTATTTTCTTCATTTAACCTCACCAAACTAGATACATTATCAATATCAATATCATCATTATCATAAACCATATTGGAATTATATCTATTTTCTTCATTTAAACCAGCAAAACCAGCTTCGTTATCACCATAATCCATATAAGAAAGATTCTGACTTAAATTAGATTTATATAGTGATGGAGATGATGGTGTATATAGTAATTGATATGATGGCGATCGTACTGTATGCGCACTTATGCACATCACTGTAATAACATATATGTTACATTAAACCTAAGAAGCAAAATTGTTTAATTTAAATTAAGTAAGAAATTCATGTTTAGTCAGCAGTAATTGTAAGTTCAATGATTCCCCAAACTGTCGCAACAGAAATGTTCGTTGATGTTTACAAATTCAATGACAATTGAACTCCAATGAATATTCTTGTCGTGGGAATTTGGCATTGTCAATTTGTTTATGAGAAATGCTGACTACTAGGATATTTTAGTATATAAGACGCTATTATGGTTCAATAAAATCAGAATTAATTGAGCATTCAAATTGACTGTCTAGTTATTTCTCAAAAAGGGCATTTTAATGGTCGTCTAATGCGGCAGAAGTGCTTAGCAATACCACTGTGGGACAAATGGTAGGGTTCAGTGATCGGGAAGGGTTCAAACTACCGGGGAAAGTTATATCGGTAAAAAAGAAGTTATACGTGCTGGGTCACGTCTAGGAATCGAGATATATCGATTTGAAGTTAGTAACTATCATATAGGGGAAATTGTCACCTTTGTTGGTCTTTTTTTGACATAACTCGAGAACCACTAGTCCGATTTTGCTGAAACAAATTTAAAAAAAATTAGGAATTACAATTCCTTTAATCTGTTCATACAACGCTTCGCTACATAAGCAACAGTTTCGCATTTATAGATAAATGTATGAAGAAAAAAACTATTTTTTGCCTTAAAAATTGAATTTTTTTTATTTTTAATTCATAAAAAATCCAAAACGGTAAAAAAAAGTGTCAAGTCCTATTACTTTCACGTAAAGTCACATAACCTGTAAACAAAATGAGACATAGATCATGAAAATCGATGGACGCGTTTCGCTTTTATTCACAATTAAGTGAAGGTATGAATTTTAAAAATTTGCTCGAGATGTGCTCAAAATTCCTTGGAAAAAACATGATGACTTTTTTATGATTGTCAGAATTAAAAAAAAAAGTAATAAACAAAAGGTTATTTGATTTTTATGGTAGCGGTAACAAACTAAAAAGCAATCATCAATGTGCGTGGACAATTAAAAGGAAAAAAAGGAAAGTGCACTTTTTTAATTATTTGGGTTTTTTCCGTTGACTACCTGCATGATTTTTTTACACAAATTGCACCCACATTTATGAGTGGTCATGTTTTAGAACGTTTCGAAAAATTTAAAACGCACACGAATCAGGTATAAAGCCACCCTTAAAAGATGCGCGACTTCATAAGTACCTCTCAGTAAAATATTGAAACTTACGTAGTATTTATAGGTGTTCACTGATCGATTTTTGTCATTCAACAAGTGTCTCCGAACGCGTAAAGTACGTTTTTTTTAAAGTGAAAAAAAAGAAATAAAAGTATAAAACCGAAATGAGTGCAAATTGTCCAGAACATATCAATTTATTTTGTTACGTTTGTGGCAAAAGAGCTTTTTCATCAAATGCTGCATTACTCACTGAGCAAGTAGAGCGCGCTATTAAACTTTATTTTGATTGCGAAATAATTCGCGGCGTTTCGTGGGTCCCAGACAAAATTTGTAAAACGTGCTACAATGGTCTTAACATGTGGATCCAAGGGAAACGCAGTTCACTTTGTTTTGGTGTACCAGGAGAGCACAATTCCGACAACTGTTACGCTTGCGCAAACAAAATATGTGGAGTAAATCGTAAAGGCCTTAAACGAAGAGTTTACATATCTGTTAAAATTGCACAAATACCTCTACCGCATTCGGATGAAATACCAATTCCACCGCTTACAAGTCATGACAGAGAAACTTCTTTTTCTATTGAAACAATGGATCAATCGGATTTCAGCTATAAACCAACCAGAAGCCGGCCCAACACATTGTCACAGTACAGTGCTCGTTGAATGCAGACGTGTTTTCTTTTTTAACTCGGCATACGGTTTTTTTTTTCTTTTAACATACTAAAATAAGTGTTTATAAAATCATAATATTATTTATTAAATAAATAATATAATATCAGCGAATTGGACACTTGAAAATAATTTTAAATTATTGACGTTTAAATAATTAAAATAATAAAAGTTACAATTAAATAAAAAAATTTATGTATGAAAATACATACATACATATACATTAGCGTGGCCGTTAGTTGTATGGAGAACTTTTTTTTCTTGATTTCTTATACTCTCCCCCTCCAAATCGGTTCAGTTTTATGTAAAAAAAATACAAAAAAATTTCGTAGCGATAAGTTGTGTTTTAGGGAGGGCGTCCGCCCCTCAAAGTTTGCCATCAAGCCATTTATTCAAATGTAATTTGTTTGCGTATGACTATCTTCTAAAAACAACATTTTACAAGAATGTGATATATGGCAATATTTTAGCTCTTCTAGTCAACAACATAAGCCTCCCAGAAAGTTTTTTGCTAACCCCAGGTTTCCACATGCAAGTAATTACTTGCAAGTAGTGTATACGTATTAATATCGAAAATCAGAAGAAATGTCAAAAAAAACACAACAATTTTTTGAGTAGCTACACAGCACAGTGCAAGTTCATTTTTAAAATGTCGTCAAAAAGTAAACTTCTAGCAAAAATTGCCGTATTAAACGAATTAAAAAAATTAAAAAGCGAATGTGAAAAAAAATGTGGAAAAAGAAGGTTTTGGGTTTGTGTTTTCTGTCCATCTTGATGAAAAAATTATGTTTATTTTATAAAATATGTGACTACAGTATTGCCGTAGTGGCGATATCATAATGTTACAGAGAAAATATTTTGATTAACAATTTTTTTTTTCAAAATGCTTAAAATTCATGATTAAAATTACCATTTAGATGCGTTGTTGTATAGTTGTGCTTTTTTTTATTAGTTATTTTTTATAAATACACAGAAAATCCGGTATAAACATAACTTTTATTTTACTAAGTACTAGAAGATTGATACAAAAGTCATCCACGGCAACACTGTTTCTTCATTTGTCATTTTACTTGCGACAAGTGTCAAAAATTTACTTGCAAGCAAATTCTGTTGCAAGTTGAGCTGAAGTACGAAAAATGTGATGGTGTTAGTAAAAAAGTGTGAGTGTATTGAGTTTTTCGAACTTGTACTTGCATGTGGAAACGCTAGGTAAGACTAATATCTTAGAAAATAATTAAGAAAATAACAACAAAATACCAAACATTTTATATACGTTTTATATATATAAAAAGGCGATTAAATGTCAAGTGACACAATTTTGAAATCGATGTCTTCCGATTTGGATGAAATTTACACCACGGTTAATCCTATTTGATAGTAGTTTACACACAAATTTTCAACAAGATCGGTCAAAATGTTTCAGAGGTAGAGGGGGTCAAAGTTTGCCATACAGGTGTTCTTTCTCATCCATGTAATTTATTACCTATTGGTGTTAGCAAAATTTGTCCCAAGTAGCTTAGATAGCTATTTAATCAATCTTTTTTAAAAATATTTTTTTTGTTTTTTTTTTTTAAATTTTTTAATTTTTTTTTTAAATTTAAAACTTTTTTTTTATTTTTTTTTTAGCCAAGTGTTAAATTTAAAAAAAAAAAATTTAAAAAATTTTTTAAAAAAACAAAAACAATTTTTTTAAAAAGTTTGATCAAAAAGCTATCTAAGCTACTTGGGACAAATTTTGCTTACACCAATAGGTAATAAGTTACATGGATGAGAAAGAACACCTGTATGGCCAAAATGTCAAACTTTGACCCCCTCTAAAGCCTGGTACTCTGTTCAACATTTCACGTGAAATGCTGTCAAAACACATATGAAAAAAACTTGTGCGGAATATGTATGAAAAAATGTTGATAGAGTTGTACTCTGTTCATTTTGTGAAAAAGTTCCGAAATGTTTCTGGCAACATTTTTTTACAACTGCGAAATAATGTATGCTGCACTTATTTCACGTGGAATTTTAAGCAAAAGCAAAAAAGTATGAACTGATTATTAAATACGAAATAAAAAATTAAAATAACACAACCGGTAACAGTTTCTTATCCATATTTACTTTCTTTTTTATTAAATTTTTTAATAAAAAAAAATATTTTCAGTAAAATACATGTGGGGTTTGTTTACATACGCAAAACAATGTCGCATACTTTGCAGCAATAAAAACGTCAAATTGTACAAACTCGCATGATAGGTAACATTGATACATGTCAAAATTTTCGTGTGAAATAATCAATGTTGCTCAACATTTTTCACAAATTTGAACAGAGTACTAGGCTTAACTCAGAAACTTTTTCACTTGTTGAAAATTTGTGTCTAAGCTACTATCTAACAGTACTAAAATTGGTGTAAATTTCATTTAAATTGAAAGACATCTATTTCAAAACTGGGTCACTTGACATTAAATCCCCCTTTTATATATATAAAACGTATATAAAATGTTTGGTATTTTGTTTTTATTTTCTTAATTATTTTCTAAAATATTGATTTTAGCAAAAAACTTTCTTAGAGGCTTATGTTGTTGACAAGAAGAGCTAAAATATTGCCATATATCATATTCTTGTAAAATGTTGTTTTAAGAAGATAGTCATATGCAAACAAATTACATATGAATAAATGGCTTGATGGCAAACTTTGAGGGACGGACGCCTCCCCTAAAACACACCTTATCGCTACGAAATTTTTTTGTATTTTTTTTTACATAAGACTGAACCGATTTAGGGGGGGAGAATATAAGAAATCAAAATAAAAAAATAACGGCCACCCTAATATACATACATACATACATTTTAAGCAAAAACATTTCTTGTTTTTGTTTATTCTTCTTTTTTATTATCGGGGTTTTTAACAACAAATAAAAAGAAGAGCACAATTAAACAAACTGTAAAATAAAAAAAAACTCTTATGAATGCGTACAATGCAAAAACAATAATATATAATGAAAGAAATGCTTATGTTACAGTGAGTGTTGACGAAACAAAAGTAGAAACAAAAAAAAGAATCGATGATAGCAATTACTTAACGGCTAAACCTATTACTGGAACGCGTTCCCTCTAGCCCTCTTTGTTTACAAATACGGTCGATCGTAATGCAATAACAAGTTTGCTAACTGCAAGCGCTGCCGCGCCAAAAAAAAACTTTAATAAGTGATGATACGGTTAACCCCAAAACAGCCGCTATGGACAACTCAGTAACTCAAGTAAAAACTTCTCAAAAGCCTACAGTACAAGTTGGTATGGACAGGTACATAACAGTGCTTAAACGGGGACGCAGCCCTACCTCTGCAGCAGTTGCTTCGGCCTCAAAAGTACCATCTTTTGATAAAATAAATTGTCAAAATCGTTTGGCAATTCTGGAGGATGAATCCTCTGAAGCACCAAACGTCATAAAATCGTCCAAGCCTCCCCCGATATATCTTAGGGAGCAAAATTCAAATGAGCTCATAAAGAGTTTGATATCAGTGATAGGAGAAAATTCGTTTTACGTAGCGGCTATCAAGCGAGGTAGTATAAACGAGACAAAAATACAAGTCAATCATGAGAATGATTTTCGCAAAATAATAAACAACTTTGAAGCACTAAAAAAAAACTTTTATACATACCAACTGAAAAGCAGTAAAGGTCTTCAGGTAGTGATTATGGGTATTGACTCATGTGTGGGGACCCAGAAGAGGTAAAAACAGAAGAAAAAGGCTTCAAGGTAAAACATGTAGTAAACATTAAAAATAGAGAAAAAATTCCCCAACCACTTTTTCGAGTGGAGTTTGAACCCGGCGACGTTAAGCTTAAAAAAAATGAAACGCATCCCATCTATTATTTAAAATACATTCTGTACAGAAAAGCAACTATAGAGGAGCCGCACAAAAGAGGTGGTCCCGTTCAATGTCTGAACTGCCAAGAATTTGGCCATACTAAGGCATACTGCTACTTACCCCTGTTTGCGTAGTATGTGGTGAATTACATGGTACAGTTCTTTGCGATAAGTCTAAAACCGACCCCAACGTAAAAAATGCAGCAACTGTGGTGGTAATCACACTGCCAATTATAGAGGATGCCCTGTATATACTATCGTCAAGCAGTCGGTTGGACCGAAAACTAATCCCCCTCAAATGCAGGTAACAAATCAAGTAAACAGTAATAACCTTCAGGCTCCGCTGCCTAGAATTAACAGAACCTCTTATGCTAACGGCTTAAAATCAAACAATGTACCAATGCAAGGCGCTTCGTCAAGAAATGACGAATCTCCAGTTTCTAATATAAGTCGTCTAGAAAAAACAATGGAAACATTAGTGCAAACAGTAAATAATTTTACAAACACAATGGGTAATATGATGCAGGAAATTCTTAGAATGCAATCGATGTTATTGCAAGCTGTACTTAACAAGCCATGAACTGTTTAAAATTTTGTTTTTGGAACGCAAACGGCATCCGCCAACATAAAAATAAATTAGAATACTTTCTTAAAAATAAACAAATAGATGTCATGATGGTTTCTGAAACTCATTTGACCTCAAAAAATACGTTTAAAATTAATGGTTATACTCTATATGATACCAAGGACCCTCGAGATAGAGCTTGTGGAGGTTCTGCTATTTTAATAAAAAACCGAATTAAACACTACCCAATGTGTGATCATCGTGAAGATTATCTCCAAGCAACGAACATTTGTGTTGAAGAGATAAATCGAAGCATAGTAATTTCATCTTTATATTCACCACCTAGACTTGCAATATCAGAAAGCCAATATTACAAATATTATAAGTCACTGGGGCCCTGTTTCCTGGCTGCTGGCGATTACAACGTAAAACATACCTTCTGGGGGTCACGACTAATAACACCAAAGGGTCGTGTTTTGTTTAATACAATCTCTAAAATGAATTTAAATGTTGTCGCGAGCTGATGCGCAAAAAATTCCAGATGTCATCGATTTTGCTGTGGTTAAAAACATCCCCACAGAAACGATCCACGTTGAAGCTTCCGTAGAATTATCCTCTGATCACACGCCTACAATAGTTGCTATAATAAACACCAATAGAATTCAATCTCCATCTGGTTACATAGCGACGTCAGCTACACACATAAATTGGTTAAAATATAAAAAATATCTCAGTACCCATTGCACAGAAAATATTCCGCTTAGCACACCGGAGTATATAGATCTATTGTCAATTTTGACAGTTTTCTAAAACTAGCTGTTCAACATTCCAGTATTGCCCCCAAAAAAACCAAAAATAAAAAAATATATTCCTCAGATGTCGAGCGTCTCTTGTCTGAAAAAAGGAGAGCTCGTAGAGAGTGGCAATTGCACAGATCCCCTCAACTTAAAAACTTACTTAAAGACTGTACAAAAAGGCTGAGAAAGTTACTACAGACTCAGAAAACGGCTTCTCTGGAAAAATATCTTAAGGAACTTGATGCAACTCCACAATCAGACTACTCATTATGGCGTGCAGCTAGAAATCTCAAAAGGCCAGTTGTCTCTAATCCGCCATTAAGAAACTTGAATGGAAGTTGGGCAAGAAATGATGTTGAAAAAGGAAATCTGTTTGTTTATCGATTAAAAAACGTATTTACCCAAACATATCTCACGATATGGCGGTCGAGTTACCACCTGTTGCTGCTAGAGCAGCTGTTCCCCTAAGATTTGAGATAAGAGAAATCGAAAAGGCTATTTGTGATTTAAACCCCAAGAAGGCTCCTGGTTTTGATAAGATCAGCAACAAAATGCTTTTGGAGCTACCCAGCATAGCAAGGTGAATTATTCTTTTAATTTTTAATGCTATTTTACGCCTGGAATACTATCCTCAAAAGTGGAAGGTTTCCTTAGTCATCATGATACCTAAACCAGGAAAGGATCACACAAAAGTTGAGTCATATAGGCCTATAAGCTTACTTTCAAATATATCAAAGCTGTTTGAGAAGCTGTTAGCGTCAAAATTAACCCAAATTCTAAATGGAAACAGATGTATTCCTAACCACCAATTCGGCCTTAGAAGACAACACAGCCCAATTGAGCAAACCCATCGTATAGTAAACGCAATAAGAAAAGCCTTTGAAGAAAGAAAATATTATTCCGCTCTCTTCATCGATGTTTCTCAAGCTTTTGATAAAGTCTGGCATGAAGGCTTATTACATAAATTGAAGCTCAACTTACCAGTAAACACACACAAGCTGTTAGAAATCTACTTAGTCGGTCGAAAGTTCATTATTAAAGAAGGTGATTATTTAAGCTCTCCTCAGCCAATTGAAGCTGGAGTCCCTCAGGGAAGCATCCTGGGCCCACTTTTATACTTAATATATACCTCGGATATGCCAACAAACAACTACACCCAAACTTCAACATTTGCTTATGACACAGCTTTTCTAAGCGTGCACGAAAACAGTCAAGAAGCATCTCGATACCTACAGGATCATATATTTCATCTCGAACTGTGGCTAAGGCAATGGAGGATAAAGGTCAATGAGCAAAAATGCGTACATATAACATTTATAACATTTACCTTGCGTCGGGAAACATGCCCCCCTATTAAAATCAATAATCATTTAGTGCCTCAAAAATCCCATGTAAAACACCTCGGTATTCATCTAGATCGCCGTTTAACGTGGAAAAGCCATATAGAAGCAAAGTTAACCCAAATGAAACTAAAAGCAATTCAAATTAACTGGCTTATTGGAAGAAATTCTGTTCTTAGCCTCGATTGCAAACTACTACTTTACAACTCTATTTTAAAGCCAATATGGTGCTACGGTATTCAACTATGGGGCACTGCCTCGCCCTCCAATATCGAAAAAATTCAAAGGCGCCAAAATTAACTTCTTCGAATAATCACAACTGCCCCTTGGTATGTTAAAAACTCAAATATTCACAAGGATCTCAATGTTCCATTAGTAAAAACTATGATTACAAAATATGCAGTAAAATATTTAAAAAGGCTTGAACAACACCCAAATCCACTAGCTCGAAATATTTTAAGCCATGGAGTCACACTCGCTTAAGAAGAAGAGACACTGCAGCAAAAAATTTTTGAAGAAAATTTTTGTCTGGCACTGGCAGGACATAAATAAAGTATTAGGATAAGATTTGATTAATTATTGTTTGTTCATATTTAATATATGAAGATTCAATAAAAAATAATGAGAAAAAAAAAAAAAAAAAGAAGCCGGCCCATCGAACAAAATAATTCCAATATCACAAGCAAGAATGAACAAGATTGTTGCAGAATTAAACCTTTCTCAACGTGAAGCAGAAAAACTTGCCCAGCTTTTGAAAGAAGGCAACAATTTGGAGCCTAATGTCAAAGTCACCGGATATCAAAGACGACAATTGCTATTCCAACGGTACTACACACTCAACGAAGGGAAAACATTTGTTTACTGCCACGATATAAAGGGACTGATGGAGGCGATGGCCATTAATTATGTCGCAGCTGATTGGCGAATGTTCATCGATTCTTCGAAATCAAGCCTGAAATGCGTTTTGCTACATAAATAAAGGGTTTTTTTTAAGCCCGATAGAACTTGAAATTGTAAAAAATTACACAAAAAATTAAATTGTAATCAAATTTTTTTTTTATTCGAAAGATCAATACGTGGCATTAACATTTGAAAATGATTTCGGGCATATGGGCACCGCGGCTGTTTTTGACGAAGCGCATTCTGGACGTCCAATTTTGGGCCACTTTTTCGAGCACTGCTGGCCGTATGTCACGAATAACACGAACAATGCTGGCCTCAAAGGCGTCAATTGTTGCTGGTTTATCAGCATAAGCCAGTGACTTCACGTAGCCCCACAGGAAATAATCGAGAGGTGTCAAATCGCACGACCTTGGAGGCCAATTGACAGGTCCATTTCTCGAAATCAACTTATCGCCAAATTTTGATTTCAATAAGTCGATGGTTGCGTTCGCCGTATGGCACGTAGCGCCATCCTGTTGAAACCACATCTCCTCCGGATCAATGTCATCCATATTTTCAAACAAAAAATCATTAATCATGGTGCGGTAATGATCTCCATTGACCGTAACGCGAGCTCCGGCCTCATTTTTGAAGAAATAAGGTCCGATGATGCCACCAGCGTGAAAACCGCACCAAACGGTGCATTTTTCTGGATGTAATGGAGTCTGTAGGGTCTCTTGTGGATTGGTCTCGCTCCATATGCGGCAATTTTGCTTATTAACAAACCCGTTAAGCCAAAAATGCGCCTCATCGCTGAACACAATTTTGCGATAAATTGTCGTCTATAAGTTGCGCGAATCGACGACTGATTTTCAAAGTAAATTTGGATAATTTCGTAGCGTTGTTCAAGCGTGAGTCTATTCATGATGATTTGTCAGAGTATACTGAAACGATAAAAAAAAATATTTCATCAAAATTTAATTTTTTGTGTTACTTTTTACAATTTAAAGTTCTATCTAGCTTAAAAAAACACCCTTTATAATAAAAAACCAAGCATTCCCATTAGCAGCACAGACATGAGCGATACGATTCCATGAAAATATTTTTGGATAAAGTTTGCTACACTGATCACATGTGGCGGATCAGTTGTGATCTGAAAGTCGTGGCGATGCTAAGAGGTCTCCAAGGAGGCTATAGGAAAAACACGTGTTTCTTGTGTCTTTGGGATACCCGATTTAAAGGAAACCAATACGAAACGCATGACTGGCTTGCTCGAGATCCACCGGAGAAAGGACACAACTGCGTAAATGATCCACTGGTGCCAATGGAGAACGTCCCCCTCTCCATATCAAACTGGAAATCGTATAAAATTTCATCAAGGCCATTGTGAAGCAGCCAAAAATTCTTGATTGTTTGGAAAATACTTTCCCACGAATCAGCGAAGCAAAATTGAAGGAAGGTGTTCTGCAGTGAAGAAAGTCATATGATTTTTTTTGGGAAGTACGCGAGCACACAATTTCCCTGCTCTTGTGACCAAGATGTTGAACTACTTCCAGAAAATTGGAGTGAATATGTCCCTCAAAATTCACTTCTTGCATCACCATCTCGAATACTTCAGCAAGCAGCTAGCCTCAGAGTCGGATGAACATGGCGAGCGCTTCCATCAAGTGGCAATGCTAATGGAAACGCGACATAAAGGCAAAAGGCTGGATTCGCTGGTGGCTGAAATTTGTTGGTGGTCGCAAAAGACGTACGATCCCGACAATGAAGATGAAGAAGAAGAATATACAATGGGAGTTTCCTCCGAGGGTAAGTCACAAAAATGAAGTTAACTGACTGATTAAAAACAATTGATTTTTTCCAGATGAAGACAGATCCTCATCCGATACAGACTCTGAACAAGTGTGCGAACCACCACGCAAGAAAGTAAAGGGCGCAAACAAACGAAAATAAGTTTTGCGTTCATCGATTTTTATAACCTATGTGTCTATGTAATAACCTAATAATTACCTGTAATAATTTTTAATTTTACGTGTTAATAATTTTAATAAATAATATACATATAATAAATATGATCCAAGTTCATTGAAACATAAAATCAATATTCTTGTCAAAATGAGATACTTCATTTAATTGTGAATAAAAGCGAAACGCGTCCATCGATTTTCATGATCTATATCTCATTTTGTTTAAAGGTTATGTGACTTTACGTGAAAGTAATAGGACTTGACACTTTTTTTACCGTTTTGGATTTTTTATGAATTAAAAATAAAAAAAATTCAATTTTATAGGCAAAAAATAGTTTTTTTCTTCATAAATTTTTTATAACTGCGAAACTGAACAAGTGGGCGAACCGCCACGCAAGAAAGTAAAGGGCGCAAACAAACGAAAATAAGTTTTGCGTTCATCGATTTTTATAACCTATGTGTCTAAGTAATAACCTAATAATTACCTGTAATAATTTTTAATTTTACGTGTTAATAATTATAATAAATAATATATAATAAATATTATCCAAATTCATTGAAACATAAAATCAATATTCTTGTCAAAATGAGATACCTTCGATTTTCATGATCTATATCTCATTTTGTTTAAAGGTTATGTGACTTTACGTGAAAGTAATAGGACTTGACACTTTTTTTTACCGTTTTGGGTTTTTTATGAATTAAAAATAAAAAAATTCAATTTTTTAGGCAAAAATTAGTTTTTTTCTTCATACATTTATTTATAACTGCGAAACTGTTGCTTATGTAGTGAAACGTTGTATGAACAGATTAATTTTTTTAAATTTGTTTCAGCAAAATCGGACTAGCTCTCGAGTTATGTAAAAAAAAGACCACCAAAGGTGACAATTTCCCCTATATGATAGTTACTAACTTAAAATCGATATATCTCGATTCCTAGACGTGACCCAGCGAAACGGCGGGACACGTATTACTTCTTTTTTTACCGATATAATATTTCCCGTTGGTTTCATCCCATCCCGATTTTGACGGTCGCATAGTGTACATACCCCTTTTTTTCCTGATGCTTTTAACTTACGACCACTACAGTTCCAGTAGATTTTTTTGTCTTATCAAGTTTTTTTTATTATATTGGTACGAAAGTAACTTTTGTAAAGAATTAGTTGTAATTATTGGTTAAGAATTAGTTGTAATTATTAGTGTTCGAGCTAGTATCGATTCTAGCCTCTAATTACTTTTATAAAATTAAAAACACGGTTGGTTTTTAATATACTAAACAAAAGGGGTTTTTATTAAAGCTTCTTGCTTTGTTGAAGTTAAATATTATACTTAATAACTAAATTACAAAAAGGTTTGTAGTAAGCCAACTAACTCAAAGGAAAACTACAAACTCAAGAGCAAAGTATATACACATATACATATTTGTATAACAAAATAAATGAAATTAAAGAGAATTGGAAAATTCTAAAGAGTGCTCTACACTCAGAGAAAAAATACAAATTTAATAAAATTAAAAATTAAATAAAATCAAAATTTCAACAAATCAAATTCGAATTTAAAATTAAAGAAAACTAAATTTAAACAAAAAATAATAAAATTCAAAGAAAATTAAACATGAAAGAAAATTAGCCAAATAAAAGAAAATTAGAGAAATAAATATAAAACAAGACTGAAGTCGCTTCAACATGCTCCCCCCGAAGAGTGACAAAACACCCCCTTCACACCCAGGATTCGATCCAGCCAAGGGTAGATGCTTGGGAGATTTGTACGTCAAGGTCCGGCTGCGTTGTTGAATTCAAGAGAATTTTTTTTACAGCCCCTAGGGATGTTTGCTTGGATGTACAGAATGGTTCTTCAAGATGAAGTTTCTTGGCCACGGCTGCCAATCGGGTATCCTCTAGTTGAGAGATTGTGGATTGTAGTGTTGCCACTGCGTTGTTTGGTGAAATGGCTGCCTGAGCTCTAGCTAACACGGGTCCCTGAGGTTCAGCGAGGACATCCTTTTGACTGGCGGGTGTAGCAGAGTGCGGTGAAAGGCATTACAGGCCACTCCGTTGACCAAAACTGCACATTCTCTGGTTGAGGTACACTGGTCTCGAACATGATTGTAGGCCAGGCAACTCAGGCAGTATTGCAGAGGGTGGTGGAGTTGGCAAATATGGCATCGTGGTCGCTTCTTCATCTGTATTTTTAGCAAAAGAAAAGAAAGAAGTATATACAGTGTTAAAAAATACCTAATGCGACTGAGTTTACTAATTTTCTATTTTTGTTAAGGAATTTGGTAGACTATGTGGTAGGTTGTGGTTGGGGTTTACTCATAGTGGTGTTTGTCGGTAGCAAACATTGTTTTACTACTGGGCGTAAAACTATACCCTTCTTGGTGATTACTTCAGCAACTCTTACTTTGCTGTCTCAACCATAGATGACGTTATTAACGCGACCAAGGAGCCACTCGGTAGGTGGGAGTAAGTCTTTTTCGTTCTTTCTGCCACTTAAAACGGCGCTGAAGCTCGGTTTTATATTCAGATTTCCACCGTCGAGCAAAAATATGTTGTAGCGCTTTTAATCTTTCCCAACGTTTTAGGAACGGTACTTCTTCGAGCGGAGGTTCAGCAGGTGCTTCTGGTAATGCTGTAATTGGAGCCCCTCTAAGGAAGTGTCCTGGGGTCAGTGGTAGAACCTCACTCCGGTTTTCTGTAAGAGGCGATAGAGGTCGCGAGTTTAAAATGGCTTCGATATGAACTAGAAGCGTGCTGAATTCTTCGAACGTGAAAGACAGGTTGCTGGAAACTTTCTTCAAGTGAGACTTCATGCTCTTGACTGCGGCCTCCCAGAGGCCAACCATATGGCGGTATAAAAGACGAGGTAACACCCAATGTGGAGTACTTTTCGATTAAAGTTCTTTCAATAGATTTCAAGATCTCGTTGTGGCCTTTAAGAAGAGCATAGCTTGCCCCGACGAAATTTCGGCCGTTGTCGGAAAACATGGTCTTGGGGAGTCCTCTGCGCCCAGTAAAGCGGTGAAAGCAGGCTAGAAAGACATCGGTTGAGAGATCTGAACAGATTTCTAAATGGACGACTCGAGTAGAAAAACATACGAACACAGCAGCGTAACCTTTGAGAATCTTCGCATTTCTCAACGTAGAAAATTTAATATTAAATGGACCAGTGAAATCTACTCCGGTATATGTGAAGGGCAGGGAAAACTTCACGCGTTCTGGGGGAAAGTGCAGCCATGATTTGGTGCTGGACCTTATGCTTGTAAATCGTACAGGCCTTGCATTCTCTGATGCATTTTCGGACAAGATTTTTCAATCTGGGGATGTAGAATCCCTGGCGAATCGCACGTAGCATTATATGGTGCTCAGAGTGAAGCAGAATAAGATGCGTGAAATTAATTAAAAGCCTCGCGAAATGAGACCTTTCTGGCGCAATAACGGGATGACGTTCCTCTTAGCTTAATCCTGCATTAACAAGCCTGCCGCCAACTCGTTAAAGGATTCAAGTTAAGCAATCTGCTCTTGCGGTTTAATGGTCTCTTTTCCTTCAGACAATCGTATTCACGGTAAAATATCTCTTTTGTGCGAGCGAGATGAGTCGAGTCTTCATTGAGCTAATTTCTTGAGCAGTAACAAACTTTTCGGTTTCTTGAGAACTCGGTTGACAAATCTTAGTCGATAACAGAGAATTCGCAGCGCCCTTGGAAAATATAAAAATTCTTCTAGTCTGTACAATTTATGTCAAGATGAAAGTTGATGATAGACTTCTTTGTCTCTAAGTCGACTGGGTCAAACGCACGAGGTACTGGCCACAATGGTGTGGGAAGTTGTAGCCAGGTGGGGCCATGCCACCAGAGTTGATTGTCTGTAAGCTCCTGCGGGGAGCAGCCGCGAGTGCCCATATCTGCATGATTTTCTTTAGTTTTGACGTGTTTCCAGTGTTGAGTGCTGGCGATGTTGATGATCTTAGTCACACGATTTGCGACAAAAGTTTTCAACGTGTAGGGAGATTTTTGCAACCAACTTAGTACGGTGGACGAGTCTGTCCACAAAAATAGTTCATAGGGGAACTGACAATCCGTGACTACGCTACGTATGAGCTTAGCCAACAATAAAGCTCCACACAATTCGAGTTTCGGAACGGTAGTCCGCTTGATCGGAGCAACTTTCGTTTTTGCTACCAGCAAATGGCTATTTATTTGGCCTTTTGAGTTTTCTGTTCGAATGTATACCGACCCACAATATGCCTTCTCTGAGGCATCACAGAAGCCATGTATTTGGATCTTATATCCTGGGGAGAAATCTACCCATCTAGGTATCTTAATGGTCGAAATAAATGGCAAGTTTTTCAAAAATAAATTCCATTTCACAAGTATGTGTGGAGGTACCCCTTCGTCCCAATCAGACTTTTCTTCCCACAATTCTTGCATTAAAGTCTTAGCTACAATAACGAGTGGGCCTAACCAACCTAGAGGGTCAAATAATCTTGCTATTACTGACAAGATTTTTCGTTTTGTAGCGGATAGGGTAATTTCAATTGGCTCTACAGCATAGTAAAATGTATCCGCCAACGCATTCCAGCGAATTCCCAATGTTTTTAAAGAGCTGGAGTCATCAAACTTCAAGAAATCTTCGTCTAGAAGATCCTCCCGGGGCAAACTTTCTACTAAAAATCGATCGTTTGCTGTCATCTTTTTAAGGGGAAAGCCACCAGATTTCAAAGCTGTACTAAGCTCCTCTTGCTTTTGCTTGGCCTCTTCAAGCGTGTGTCCCCCGGACAATATGTCATCAACGTAGAGCTCGTTCTTCAGAATAACAGATGCTTTAGGATACAGGTGTCTGCAATCATGACATAACTCAAGTAGAGTCCTAATCGCTAAAAAAGGGGCGCAATTTACGCCGAACGTAACAGTCTTAAGTTGAAATGAATTCACGTATCCCTCAGTGTTGTTTCGAAATAAAATTTGTTGATAAGGGCGATCTGCCTCATGCATCAAAATCTGCCTATACATCTTCTGGATGTCTCCAGTGAATACGTATTTATAATTTTGCCATCGTAAACCAAGCTGCATCAAATCCGTCTGAAGCGTTGGGCCCTGGTATAGCACGTTATTTAATGAAAACCCGCTTCCTGTTTTCTTTGAGGCGTTAAATACCACTCGCACTTTTGTGGTTTTACTTTCGGGCTTGATTACCGCGTGGTGGGGTAAAAAAAATGAAGAGACTTTTTCGGCTTTGGGTTCAAAATGTACAACTGGTTCCATGTGATCCAAGTCCAGATATTCTTGGAGAACTTCAGCGTACTGCGCCTTCAAATCTGGGGTCTTATCGAGCATTTTCTCTATTCTATGGTACTGCGCAAAAGCCATATTTCGGGAGGGGCCTAAAAAAATTTCTTTAGGAAATTGTTCCTTGAACCGGAGTCGAACTACGTAACGTCCATTAGACTGTCGAATTGTGGTACGTTTGAAATAATTTTCACAATAAATGTCACTTTCAGCTTAAAAATCGATTTTTTTCGTCTCTTCTATTTCCCAAAACTTTTTTAATTGCTCATGAAGGGCCAGATCGCTGCAAGTCGTGATAAAATTATGGAATGATTGAACTCTAGTTTCAGGTTCAGGGCCTAGCAAATACCAGCCAAAGTGGGACTCTCGGGCTTCAAGATTATTTCCGATATTAATTTTTAGGCCGCTCAAATTTATAAAAGGCAGGTAATCACTACCAATAATCATTTCAATTGCCGCAGGTTTGTAGAAATAGGGATCTGCAAGCTTCAAACCTTTTATATCTGTCACCTTTTGAATTGGAATCGGCCGTGAAGGCATAAAGTGTGCCAATATTGGTACCACAATCGCTCGGATCTTAATTTTAAAATCGGATATTCGAGATTTAACTGTGACAAAGCACTTCCTACCACCGTCTCACCGAACCCTGATTTTTCGCTATGATGGCGTTCTAGGGGGATCGCTTAACGCCTTAGGATAAAACTTCTAGTCGACCCTGTATCAATTAATGCGCGAACAGTGAATTTTTCGCCTAAATGCTCTACATGAACTAGAGCTGTGTGTAAAATTGTAGTTCCGCTGTGTTGAGACAAACTAACTTGAACTGACTCCATCGTATTGCGCCCGAGGTGGCAGATCGTCCCGATTGGGAACTGGATGGCCTTGTGTTCTTCTGATTGCCCGACCCTGATGGCCTTTCATCGTCACGAACACGCTGATGAGATGACGCCCTTTGAGTGGGGACCTTTCTCGCTTGATCTTCTTCAATATGTAACATGGTGTGATGCCTTTGATTGCATCTGTTGCAGCTACTGGTGCTCTGACATTTCTTTTTGAAATGAGTGGGTGCAAAACAATTCGCGCAAAATTTAGTCGCATATACATATTTTATTCTATCACTGACTGACAAGCCCTTCAAATATTTGCAGAATCGTAACGGACGGTTTCAGTATTAGAATAAAAAACTTGAGATTTGGAGGTGTTGTTGTCTCGGCTGGCGGCTTCAATTCAATTCGCTCAGACAGAAATTGGTTAAGTTGTTGCCAAGTAGGCAGTTCCTTATGGTTTGTCAGAGATTCTTCCCACGCACGCGAGGTTTCTTCAGGGAGCTTTGAAGTGCAAATATGCATAAGAAAGGGGTCATTATCAGCTACCTCAACTTGAAACGAACAAATAATCGACAAACCATCGCTCACCGTGTTTTGAAGTAGCCTTAAAAATTTCAAAGTTTCATTCTGAGGGGCCTGTAGCCCGTTTCTGTATTTCTCGCATCGTTAAATTTTCCGACTGAAACCAGTGAATCGGGACAGAAACAGTGAAAAATGAAACAAAAAATGGTTTTTCTCACACAAGTGTTTCTGTATCTTTTTTTTGCGAGAATTATCTGTCATTTAAATAATTTTCCAGCAATTATTGGAAGGATGCGAGAAAAAGTGTTTCTATAACAATATTTTGCGAAAAGTTTTTTTCAAGAACTGTCAAAATAAGTCACATTTGAAATTGGTGGCGAGAAAAACAAAATGTAGATATTTTGAATTTAAATATGTTTATATACTATTTTTTTTAAATAAATAAAAAAATAGAAGGAATATAAATGATAAATGCATAATTTATATGATGAAAATAAACAAAAAACAATTGTTATATTTTGTTAGTTAAAATTTTTGTTAGCCTTTTCTTGGTTTGGTTTTAATCAGTGCTGCCAGATAAATTTGTGTCAAAATCGTCAATTTCCTGAGAAAAAAAAAAGAGCGTCTTTTTTGTTTTAAAAATCGTGCAATTTAAAATCAATTTTAAACAAATTTGTTTCGACTTTTATTAAAAAAATAATCAAACAAAAACATAGTTAAAGTTCATGGGTATTTAATAATTATTATTTAATAATTGAGATATAAATCTTTAATTTACCTATTCCTATAATCTTTTTCTTTTTTACCTGAAATAGACTTAGTAGAATACCTTGTAGTTAAAATTAAAAAAATCGGTTCATAAATAAACGGGTTAAAGACCCAGTAAAATCTTCGCCTACAAAATAATATGTTAAGTAATCAGAAACACATAAAAGCACTACATACAATTCTACTGAAAAACTAATGAATTTTACAAGGGTTGTGCCAAAAAGAACAAATTCAAAAGTAAATCATTTTTTATCTTAATACATCCAGAAAAAAGTAGTTATCGAAGTTCTTACGGAAGAAAGCTACTTAATAACGAGTGAAAGAAGCTATCCATTTTGAAAAAGGAATAATGGTTTTGTCACAAAAGTGTACATATGAATAAGATAAGAATATCAAATATCAATCATATTTTGTATATGTATATAAGAAGTATTAAATGTTCAAAATAAGCCAGGTCGGTCCATTACTTTCCCTCGAAATTATACACATTATACACAGCTAGTTACCTATTTGTAGAAATTACGGGCATAAGGGGCTTATAGTGTAAAACGCAACGTCAACAATATCATTAAAAGCAAAAATAAAATCAAAAATATTTTATAAATTTGTTGTTGCTTTCTACAGACATTCATATTATTATTTTTTTTTCAATTTTCAACGCCACAAAATAGAAGTGTTTGAAATTTAAAAATTCAAGATGAATTTCTATAGAAAGTAACATCAAAATTATAAAATATTTTTGATTTTGTTTTTGCTTTCGTCACTTTTTTAGAAAAATCATCAAAACGTCACTTTGTTAATATCGGAACAAAAAATCGTCGAGATGACGATAACTCGTCAAATCTGGCAGCCCTGTTTTTATTATATTTATTTCTTTTGTTGACGTTTCGCTTTTATTTGACACTTAATTACTGGAAATATTCCAGTATAAACAGAGTTTGTTGTGTCTGTTTTCGCATTCAAATACAGAAACACTTTTATCTCATAAATCGAGAAACGATGGAATTTTTTGTTTCACACTTAATGTAAGAAATTTTACTATGCGAGAAATACAGAAACGAGCTACTGGATGCCATAAATTTTCCTAATTTGATTATTGATTAAAATTCGCTTATTTTCGTAGCGATCTGTCAACGCCTGCCAAGCTAACTCAAAATTAGAATCTACCAAATCATAATCTTTTATGAGTTGGTAGGCCTCCCCCCTCGTCTTGCCGAGTAGATAATATAATTTGTGCGCAGGAGCCAGCGAAGGCTCATTTCCAACCACTGCTTTAAACATATCGCTGAATGCAGGCCATTTGTCGAAACCCCCTTCAAACGTTTGGATTTCGACCGCTGGTAACTTAAGAGATGACTGACGTACTATTGTATCTGCAGCTTTTTTTTTGTGGAGCCTTAGCCTTTAACAAGTCCATTATTTTTGCCTTTAACATCTGGTACTGCTCACAGGCATCTTCATACCTCAAATTAATTTCATCTGGAAAATCTTCTTCTTCTTTCACCTTTTCACAGCCATTGATGAATTCCTCAAATGTTGCTATCATTTTCAGCCATCTTCTTTCAAGTTCAGACTGCTTCACTTCTAAAAGTGAAATCGTAAAAGCTTCTGAAGAAATTTTTTCAAAAGTAGCGCAGAAATTTACTACTTGTCAAATGTCGTATTTGCACGCTCTTTCCGAAACCATTTTTAACATTTTTGCTCAAAAGCCTTAAAATATTTTATACCTCAACGCTTTTTCAAGCAGAAATTAAAGATTTACCAACAACAATCGTGAACACAAATCAATTTTACTCAGATTTCGTAAAATTTATTAAAAATCTACTCATAAAAATTCCCAATATAATTATTATAATTGTGCTTTAAATTAAATTTTCCAAAAATTACGCACTCTTTTCCCCAAACAATTTCTCAAAAATAATCGAACACACTTCACAACAAATTTCGAACAGGTAATTCATAAGCATTAAATTTTTCCATTAAATAATGTTTACCATTTGTAGGGCCTCTGTGTAAAATTTTTTTTTAAAAATCACCTCTTTTCGGTTCACCCTTTTTATTCCAAAATTTAGTAAACTTTATGTATTTTTGCATTCAATATTAACGGTATTTTTCAAAATGTGCGCACCACTTAAAGGGCCACCCATTAAATTCTCCTTAAAAAATTAGCACTTTTCGAATCACCCCTTAATTTTCAACTTTAGTAAGACTCGTTGTCACTGTGCATCCAAGTATACTGATGCTTACAAAAAATTTGTGTACCACTTGAAAGGTCACCGTGTAAATTTTTCATAAAAAAAATACTTCTTTATTATTTTTTGAATGTCTATGCCAAGCCACTGCCTTTTGTTTTTTAGTTAAATTAACCCGAATTGCCAAATTCTTCAGCAAAAAAAAACCATTTATATGTGAATAATTTAACTGCACTACACTCACCGTTCGCCCTCAAAATCTTCGTACCGGGAACTTTTGTTTCTTTGAGACAGCCTGTCTTTTGTGTTGCTTTTGCTTTGCTTGTGTTGTTGTTTTTTTTTTTATCTTTTGCCACCACTTTAATTTAATTTTTTCCGAAGAAATTCAGTGCTTTTTTATTTGTAATTTTTCTTTAGTTTTTTACTATTCAATTGCACCTTCTGAATATCTACTTCTTTTTTTTGCTTTTGTCGTATATTTTTTCCTAAATATTCTTTTTTAAACACTATAACTTTTTCCTGCTTATATTCAGTGTTTTTTCTCTTGTTTTTTTTCAAATACTACCGGCTACAATTTATTTTTATTTTAACAACATCGGCCACAATTTATAATTATTTTATTCTGTATATTTTTTACTTTTGTTATCAAAAAGTAATTTCAATTTTTGGGAATACAAAATTTTAATTTCAAAAGATTTTGTTATTCGTGCTTAATTCCCAGTTTTTATTATTGATAAAAACACTTGAAATTTTATTGTTGATGGGATAAGCTATTCCTATGCGCATTTCACTGGTTGCTTAGGCCAGATCATCAGGAAACTTCATCCATAAAGATTTTGGAAAAACTAAAGATATTAAACCAAATAAAACTGTTAAGCGTATGAGACTTAAAGCAACAGTTCTACTTGTAACAATATCAAAGTTTAAACAAAACACATCAACAATAAACAGTGGGTTTATCTCATCTTACATTCCCCACTACAATTAGTTGAAATTCTCTCAACATTAACTGTAGTTGTAAGTAGGTTAAGAAAAACAAAATAAAAACAAACAACAACTTACAAAAGATGTTGTCAATTAAGTGTTTTTTAGACCGTGCACTTGTCTGTTTATTATCAAAAAGTAATTTCAATTTTTGGGAATACAAAATTTTAATTTCAAAAGATTTTGTTATTCGTGCTTAATTCCCAGTTTTTATTATTGATAAAAACACTTGAAATTTATTGTTGATGGGATAAGCTATTCCTATGCGCATTTCACTGGTTGCTTAGGCCAGATCATCAGGAAACTTCATCCATAAAGATTTTGGAAAAACTAAAGATATTAAACCAAATAAAACTGTTAAGCGTATGAGACTTAAAGCAACAGTTCTACTTGTAACAATATCAAAGTTTAAACAAAACACATCAACAATAAACAGTGGGTTTATCTCATCTTACATTCCCCACTACAATTAGTTGAAATTCTCTCAACATTAACTGTAGTTGTAAGTAGGTTAAGAAAAACAAAATAAAAACAAACAACAACTTACAAAAGATGTTGTCAATTAAGTGTTTTTTAGACCGTGCACTTGTCTGTTTATTATCAAAAAGTAATTTCAATTTTTGGGAATACAAAATTTTAATTTCAAAAGATTTTGTTATTCGTGCTTAATTCCCAGTTTTTATTATTGATAAAAACACTTGAAATTTATTGTTGATGGGATAAGCTATTCCTATGCGCATTTCACTGGTTGCTTAGGCCAGATCATCAGGAAACTTCATCCATAAAGATTTTGGAAAAACTAAAGATATTAAACCAAATAAAACTGTTAAGCGTATGAGACTTAAAGCAACAGTTCTACTTGTAACAATATCAAAGTTTAAACAAAACACATCAACAATAAACAGTGGGTTTATCTCATCTTACATTCCCCACTACAATTAGTTGAAATTCTCTCAACATTAACTGTAGTTGTAAGTAGGTTAAGAAAAACAAAATAAAAACAAACAACAACTTACAAAAGATGTTGTCAATTAAGTGTTTTTTAGACCGTGCACTTGTCTGTTTATTATCAAAAAGTAATTTCAATTTTTGGGAATACAAAATTTTAATTTCAAAAGATTTTGTTATTCGTGCTTAATTCCCAGTTTTTATTATTGATCTTTTGAAATTAAAATTTTGTATTCCCAAAAATTGAAATTACTTTTTGATAATAAACAGACAAGTGCACAGTCTAAAAAACACTTAATTGACAACATCTTTTGTAAGTTGTTGTTTGTTTTTATTTTGTTTTTCTTAACCTACTTACAACTACAGTTAATGTTGAGAGAATTTCAACTAATTGTAGTGGGGAATGTAAGATGAGATAAACCCACTGTTTATTGTTGATGTGTTTTGTTTAAACTTTGATATTGTTACAAGTAGAACTGTTGCTTTAAGTCTCATACGCTTAACAGTTTTATTTGGTTTAATATCTTTAGTTTTTCCAAAATCTTTATGGATGAAGTTTCCTGATGATCTGGCCTAAGCAACCAGTGAAATGCGCATAGGAATAGCTTATCCCATCAACAATAAATTTCAAGTGTTTTTATCAATAATAAAAACTGGGAATTAAGCACGAATAACAAAATCTTTTGAAATTAAAATTTTGTATTCCCAAAAATTGAAATTACTTTTTGATAATAAACAGACAAGTGCACGGTCTAAAAAACACTTAATTGACAACATCTTTTGTAAGTTGTTGTTTGTTTTTATTTTGTTTTTCTTAACCTACTTACAACTACAGTTAATGTTGAGAGAATTTCAACTAATTGTAGTGGGGAATGTAAGATGAGATAAACCCACTGTTTATTGTTGATGTGTTTTGTTTAAACTTTGATATTGTTACAAGTAGAACTGTTGCTTTAAGTCTCATACGCTTAACAGTTTTATTTGGTTTAATATCTTTAGTTTTTCCAAAATCTTTATGGATGAAGTTTCCTGATGATCTGGCCTAAGCAACCAGTGAAATGCGCATAGGAATAGCTTATCCCATCAACAATAAATTTCAAGTGTTTTTATCAATAATAAAAACTGGGAATTAAGCACGAATAACAAAATCTTTTGAAATTTTTTACTTTTGTTTAAATCTTTTCTACACTTTATTTTTTCCTTTAATTTCTTGAGCGAAACACTTGGTAAAGAGTGTGACGAGTATGGCAATTATATTTAACAGCAGAGCGCATGTAAAAAATCCGTTGTTTTTTCTTATTTACTAGTGTTGGCACGTTAGGGATTTTCCGTATCAGTGATGGCCTTTTTATTAAATTTAAAGGTTATGTTCGATACCTTGTTGGATATGATTGTGGCGTAATTTTAATTAATTTTTTTGCCCTTTTTTATAAAAATCACACAATCGCACTAAATATAATTAAAACACTGTACTTACCCAATCTAATCCTTTTGATGATAATTAGTGTTTACCTTATTAATTTTCCCTCTCGAAAATCACTCGTCTGGTAGACCTTTCTTCCTTCTTGGAATGTTTAGCACAATTGGGAACTTTTACCTTTTACGGGATGCACACCTTAATCAGCAATCAACCCTCTTTGATGCTGCTGATGTCGTAGTTGTTGCGGTGGAACAACTATGGACGACACTTCAACCAAATTTGCCGCAGTTGTTACGGTAGAACAACTGTTTCTGGCATTCAGTGGACAGGTATGCCACTGGTTATTCCAATCCTAGCTCCTCTAGGATTTATCGAAGGACCAAATGTTCGGGCTAGTATCGATTCTAGCCTCTTATTATTTTTATAAAATTAAAAACACGGTTGGTTTTTAATATACAAAACAAAAGGGGTTTTTATTAAAGCTTCTTGCTTTGTTGAAGTTAAATATTATAATTAATAACTAAATTACAAAAAGGTTTGTAGTAAGCCAACTAACTCAAAGGAAATCTACAAACTCAAGAGCAAAGTATATACACATATCCATATATGTATAACAAAATAAATGAAATTAAAGAGAATTGGAAAATTCTAAAGAGTGCTCTACACTCAGAGAAAAAATACAAATTTAATAAAATTAAAAATTAAATAAAATCAAAATTTCAACAAATCAAATTCGAATTTAAAATTAAAGAAAACTAAATTTAAACAAAAAATAATAAAATTCAAAGAAAATTAAACATTAAAGAAAATTAGCCAAATAAAAGAAAATTAGAGAAATAAATATAAAACAAGACTGAAGTCGCTTCAACAATTAGTTATCTTGTATTTATTAGTTATCTTGTATTTATTAGTTGTCTTGTATTCATAAGTAATTTTTAATAGTTCACATTTTTATTCTTTGGTACACTCCAATAAGTGGTGAATAGTAAAGCCTCGAAACTTCGAAAAACATTTCGAATGTTCTAGACGGCCGAATTACAGTATAAATACTTGCAGCCGCTAGCATAAAAAACAGTATTAGTTCAGACTTTGTCAAGTTTACTTTAAACGTTTAAGTGTGCAGATCATTAATAGAGGTCGCAATTATAAATTACAATTGTTGAATTGTCTAAGTACTAAATAAAGTTGTGTTAATTGTAAACAGTGTTTAAAGTGTTGTGTTTTATTTAGTTTTATTTGAATTGCAATCAAAGAACTCGAAACGGTTTATTATAAAGGAAATAAACCAAAACCTAATTGAAAGGCAGTAACGTAACAATTGGTGTCAGAAGTGAAATTGCAAAAATAAAATAAATAAAAGTGGAAAAAAAATAAATAACAAGAAGACAGCAATGAAATTTGAAGAGCTTAAAGTAGAACAGCTCAAGAAAGAGTTGAGCAAGTTGGATCTGCCAACTGCAGGTAATAAAGGAGAGCTGCAGAAGAGGGTAATAGATGAATTTGAGCGACGCAATATCGACATTGTTAGCCACGAATTTGAGGACAAGGAAGAAATAGAGGTTTGTGCTCATGCCATTGCTAGCAGTATGGATTTAAATACAATGTTTGCCGCTATGATGGAGCAAATGAAGAAAATGTCTCAAGAAAATTTAAGAGCTATGCAAGCTGAAACTTCTAGAAAAAGGGACGAAAATTCCAAAAGCATGGTGATGATGATAAAAGAAAATTCGATTGATATTCTAGCTGAAGCTTCTAGAAATGTAGAAAAAATGGTAAAGGAGAATTCAGTTACCATATTAAGCGAAATTCAGGAAAGTTCTCGAATAACTAATGAGAAGCCTCAGGCTCCAACGAGAAGCTGCTGGAGATTTCTACTGAAATAAATGAGAGAGTAAATGACTTGAAAAAATATATAACAAGAAGAAGCTCGTTGATTTTGATGAAAAGCTACTTAATTTGGAAACAAAAGTTAATAACAGTCAATGTCAGGAGGTTGCGATTAGAGCTTTTTCGGTTTGACGGTAGTAGTGCTGGGATACTATCGATATTTATCGATAGTTCAGATTTCAGTATCGATACTATCGATATTACTATCGACTGAATGTTTGCTTGTTTTTTTTTAATTCCCTAAGCTAATGCCGCGAAGCTATACGCTTGTCTGCGGGAAACCAGTGGCTCGTTTCTGTAATATTTGTGAAATGTTTTCACATCGAAAACTATGAAACAAAAAATTCCACCGTTACCCGATTTGTGAAAAAAGTGTTTCTGCATTTAAAAGTGCGAACTGGCAACTCTTATTACGTTTTTATTGGAATACTTCTATTAAGTCTGCTTTCATACGTTTCATCTTTTGATGCTCAACTCCTATGTTTTTAGGTGAGGGAAGAAAGAAGAAAGGGGGTTAGTACGGAGATGCCTGTACTCGGTCCGTACGCTTTGTGTTTTTATTCGTTGGTATATGCACAACGATGGCTGCGTGTAATTTTTTCTTTTCTTTTTCTCTTTGATTTGCTGTTATTAAAATTATTGTTGTTTTGAACCGTAAAAAGTTGAAACCCGTTGCTGCGTGTGATTATATTGGCATCTTTAAAAGGGAATTGAAAAGAAGTTGAGCATCAAAAGATGAAACGTGTTAATTCAGACTAAGCAGCTGTCAAAAGTAAATAAGTAAATAAATAAAAAGAAAAAAAAGAGTGCAACCATAAAAAAGTTATTAAAATAAATAAAAAAGAAATTTGGATTAAAAACCATAAATAGTTCAACAAAATAACCACAATACTAATTATTGTTAAAGCTAAGGCACGAGCTCTATGTATTCATTTGTCCTTCAAGTTGTACTGAAAAAGGTCAACAAGAAAAAGAAAGACAAAAAAAATGAAAAAACAAAAAATGTACTTTGGACTTCAAGAAAAATTCTTGACAAAAGTACGAAAAAACAGAAGTAAGGAAGAACATGTAAAATCAATTAAAATGGATAATCATTCAAAAAAGCAAACTTCGATCTACCAAAGGTTAAAATACAATTTGGTTTAAGGATTGATGTTTGACTATTGACGTCAGCAGTCGTCGATGGCTGCGAGTGTAAAACGGCAAATCCATCTGAGGAGATCGAGTGGTTGCGATCGAAACATGTCATGGTAACCTGCCGGCCTGGGTTCGAGCCCCGGCCACGGTCAATAATGAAAGATTATCAATAACAATTTTAATTAATTTTCATGTTGTAAAATTCCTTTCTTCATAAAAATAATTTAATGAAAATTAAATTTAATGAACTTAAGCCTAATTAAAATTATTAAAAAAAAAAAATTTGGATTAAAAACCATAAATAGTTCAACAAAATAACCACAATACTAATTATTGTTAAAGCTAAGGCACGAGCTCTATGTATTCATTTGTCCTTCAAGTTGTACTGAAAAAGGTCAACAAGAAAAAGAAAGACAAAAAAAATGAAAAAACAAAAAATGTACTTTGGACTTCAAGAAAAATTCTTGACAAAAGTACGAAAAAACAGAAGTAAGGAAGAACATGTAAAATCAATTAAAATGGATAATCATTCAAAAAAGCAAACTTCGATCTACCAAAGGTTAAAATACAATTTGGTTTAAGGATTGATGTTTGACTATTGACGTCAGCAGTCGTCGATGGCTGCGAGTGTAAAACGGCAAATCCATCTGAGGAGATCGAGTGGTTGCGATCGAAACATGTCATGGTAACCTGCCGGCCTGGGTTCGAGCCCCGGCCACGGTCAATAATGAAAGATTATCAATAACAATTTTAATTAATTTTCATGTTGTAAAATTCCTTTCTTCATAAAAATAATTTAATGAAAATTAAATTTAATGAACTTAAGCCTAATTAAAATTATTAAAAAAAAATTTGGATTAAAAACCATAAATAGTTCAACAAAATAACCACAATACTAATTATTGTTAAAGCTAAGGCACGAGCTCTATGTATTCATTTGTCCTTCAAGTTGTACTGAAAAAGGTCAACAAGAAAAAGAAAGACAAAAAAAAATGAAAAAACAAAAAATGTACTTTGGACTTCAAGAAAAATTCTTGACAAAAGTACGAAAAAACAGAAGTAAGGAAGAACATGTAAAATCAATTAAAATGGATAATCATTCAAAAAAGCAAACTTCGATCTACCAAAGGTTAAAATACAATTTGGTTTAAGGATTGATGTTTGACTATTGACGTCAGCAATCGTCGATGGCTGCGAGTGTAAAACGGCAAATCCATCTGAGGAGATCGAGTGGTTGCGATCGAAACATGTCATGGTAACCTGCCGGCCTGGGTTCGAGCCCCGGCCACGGTCAATAATGAAAGATTATCAATAACAATTTTAATTAATTTTCATGTTGTAAAATTCCTTTCTTCATAAAAATAATTTAATGAAAATTAAATTTAATGAACTTAAGCCTAATTAAAATTATTAAAAAAAAAAAAAAAAAAAAAAAAAAAAATTTGGATTAAAAAAAGAAAATCTTTTAAAAAGCGTGAGAACGTTGAAAAAAATAAATTAAAATTTTATAGTTTTGTGGTGGAAGTGGCTAAACAACATTATCGTCGTAACATGCTGCGCATATATTCCACCAGCTTTTATTTTTAAAGATTAGAAATTCTTTCAATTTTCTGTAAAAAGTTAAAAGAATTTTATAAATTTTCCTTAAAATAAAATATTAAATAAAAATAATTACCTTTTCTACACTTTTACACTACATTTTTTACTTAAATTGTTTAAACAATCAATTTCAGCGCCGTTTTAATTTGTAAAAAATTTTGACAGCTTATTTGTAAAATTTCTCACAAAATTTTAATACAGAAACACATTTACTCCCTAATTTCCAATAAATTACGTCAAAAAGATCATTTGACAGCTAATTCTCACAATGTAAAAATACAGGAACACTTGTGTGAAAAAATTGTCATTTTGTTTCAATTTATATTGTTTTCTTTCAATTCCCTTGTGTAATGTGAAAAGTTTTCGATGTGGGGGTTACAGAAACTTACCACAGAGTCTCTGGTGGGAATCGCACCAGCAACCCCGGCGCTGATAGACTAGCTTACTACCAACTAGCCTACCGGCTAGCATAGGAATGGGCAAAAAATATCAATATATCAAAATATTGACATTAAAAAAAAAATAATCGATATGTAACGCCGATATTTAAAATACCGAAATCGAATTCGATATTTTTTTAATAAAGTCTTCATTAAAAACTCAAAATTTTACCCCGTTATTTCAAACAATATATTTTTCAAGAATTGGCATCACTGCATGCATCATATGTTTTTTAAACTAATATGAAGATCGAAAATGATTGGCATTTATAAGAAGAATTTAAGAAAAAAGCGGGGTTTTCACATTGCAGATTTCTAATTAAAACAGTAAAGTCAAACGAACTTGAAAAGATTTATATCATGCGCTTTTGGAACAATATATGTGCCTATATATGTTTGGAATAATAAGATTTCTGCATATGGGCATTTTTTTTAAAGGTCCACCGTGACCGAAATATTAAAAGTTATTAAAAGCTTAATTTTTATGTTTTTCTTAATTTGGCTTAGAAAAAATACAGAAAATTTTGGAATCATACATAAGACATTTTAATGTTACATTGCTACGTAAAATTTTGAAAGTAGTTTGACTAAAAAATTGTGTCAGGTTTCGCTGAATAACGCCTTTTTATACATGACCACAAAAACTACTTCTATTTTTTTCACGTTCGAACCACAACTTTTTTTTGCCATTATCTTTAACTTAGAATCGCGCCCTCCATAAACTTTAGCATTAGTTACAGTGATTTCTTACGGCCAATTTCACCAAGTTCGGTTATAATTAACTACCAGTTATAGCTGTCAAAACATATTGGTAACTGGAACTTTAATTGAAAGTTAGTTTTAACCGAACTTGGTGAAATTGGCCGTTAGTGCTATAATTTAAGGGTAAAAAGAACTTTAAAATATTTGCCCCGTATTTATAAACGATTATTACATTTAACAAACGTTTATTAAGGAGAATTTTCACACAAAATTAGCTTTGTAAACCTTTATTAAATTTAAAAATTTTTTATAAATACAGGCATTGTTGTTTAAAATGTAATTGCATTTTTGATGCGTTCGACTGTCACTTTCAACTCTATGGAATTACCCATATATATATATATATATATATATATATATATATATATATATATATATATATATATATATATATATATATATATATATATATATATATATATATATATATATATATATATATATATACGATATATACTAAATATATATACAGTCGAACTTACATACAACTACGTATTTCCAATAAAAATACAATAAAAATTATCTCTTGTAGAATATAGTACAAGTAAAACTCAAATAAATATTTAAATTATCCGTTCAAAATGGAGTTTTGTTTTACAGGGGCTTATTTTTGGGGATTTTTGGGGAAACATTTTTTTAAGTTTGGGGAGGGCGAAAAAAAGTACCTGGCAGCCCTCGGGTGGCTATCTGTGCAGGCTGAAAATAGAAAGATCTCTCTTAATAAGAGAAGTCAACAGGAGCCCCCCCCCCCAAATGGGAAGATGCCTCTAAAATGTGGAACAGAATCAACATCATTGAAAAATTAATGGAGCAACGCTCCAACCAAAAAAAATAAAACATACAATTTTAAAAAGAAGTGCATTTAAAGTGCACTGTTTTGGTCAGTAGGCGTTAACCGCCATTAACAAAAATATTTCTTTTTTTAAATTATTATAAGAAAAAAAAATTTTTTTATATTACAAATCAAAAAAAAATAAATATATACTATGTAACTTAAATTAAGTGAATATTTTTAAAATATTTACTAAATTTAAAATTAGAACAATTGTGATTTTTAGTTGAACTGTTTATTTATAATTTCGATATTTTTAGTTAGGCTTGAGTTCATTAAATTTAATTTTCAATAAATTATTTTTACTGAAGGAAGGAATTTTACAACATGAAATTTTTTTTATTAAAATTTATTGATAATTTTCTTGGCTGAGCTGGGGTTCGAACCTGGGTTGAATTTACATGTTTCAAGAATCCCCACATTCTTTCATCAGAACTTTTTGAGTTCTAACCTCTGCACCACTGCGGTGCCTGCCAGCCAACTGTCAAACATCAATCTTTAACCAGTGGTACTGTTGGTTCGAAATTTGCTGTAATTATAATTTCAATTTTATATTACATGTTGCTTCCTTTCCTCTTTTGTTTCGTATTCTTTCTGTCAAGACTTTGTCTTGAAAACCTGAATACATTTGTTTATTATGTTTTTGTCCACTTTCGTCGACATTTTATTTGTACAACTTGAAGTACAAATGTAAACATTAGGTTCGAGCCCCAGCTCAGTCAAGAAAATTATCAATAAATTTTAATAAAAATTTCAGGTTGTAAAATTCCTTCCTTCAGTAAAAATAATTTATTGAAAATTAAATTTAATGAACTCAAGCCTAACTTAAAATATAAAAATTATAAATAAACAGTTCAACTAAAAATCACAATTGTTCTAAATTTAAATTTAGTAAATATTTTAAAAATATTCACTTAATTTAAGTTACATCTATATATATAAAAGAGACGTGTTTGTTTGTAGTCGCTAAACTCAAAAACTACTGCACCGACTTTGACCGAAATTTGTGTGTTTGATGTATAAGGTATGAGGAGTGTTTCTGTGGAGTTTCGTATTTATCCGATAGATTGTACCACGTTTTTATATTTTTGTCATTTTCGTCGTAATCGCTAAACATAATGTTTTTAAAAATCACCAAAATGAAAAAACAAAATTTATCTATCTATATATATAAAAGAGACGTGTTTGTTTGTAATCGCTAAACTCAAAAACTACTGCACCGACTTTGACCAAAATTTGTGTGTTTGATGTATAAGGTATGAGGAGTGTTTCTGTGGAATTTCGTATTTATCCGATAGATTGTACCACGTTTTTATATTTTTGTCATTTTCGTCGTAATCGCTAAACATAATAATAATCTTTAATCTATATATATAAAAGAGACGTGTTTGTTTGTAATCGCTAAACTCAAAAACTACTGCACCGACTTTGACCAAAATTTGTGTGTTTGATGTATAAGGTATGAGGAGTGTTTCTGTGGAGTTTCGTATTTATCCGATAGATTGTACCACGTTTTTATATTTTTGTTATTTTCGTCGTAATCGCTAAACATAATGTTTTTAAAAATCTCCAAAATGAAAAAACAAAATTTATCTATCTTCTATCTATCTATATATATATAAAAGAGACGTGTGTGTTTGTAATCGCTAAACTCAAAAACTACTGCACCGACTTTGACCAAAATTTGTGTGTTTGATGTATAAGGTATGAGGAGTGTTTCTGTGGAATTTCGTATTTATCCGATAGATTGTACCACGTTTTTATATTTTTGTCATTTTCGTCGTAATCGCTAAACATAATGTTTTTAAAAATCACCAAAATGAAAAAACAAAATTTATCTATCTATATATATAAAAGAGACGTGTTTGTTTGTAATCGCTAAACTCAAAAACTACTGCACCGACTTTGACCAAAATTTGTGTGTTTGATGTATAAGGTATGAGGAGTGTTTCTGTGGAGTTTCGTATTTATCCGATAGATTGTACCACGTTTTTATATTTTTGTCATTTTCGTCGTAATCGCTAAACATAATGTTTTTAAAAATCACCAAAATTAAAAAACAAAATTTATCTATCTATATATATAAAAGAGACGTGTGTGTTTGTAATCGCTAAACTCAAAAACTACTGCACCGACTTTGACCAAAATTTGTGTGTTTGATGTATAAGGTATGAGGAGTGTTTCTGTGGAGTTTCGTATTTATCCGATAGATTGTACCACGTTTTTATATTTTTGTCATTTTCGTCGTAATCGCTAAACATAATGTTTTTAAAAATCACCAAAATGAAAAAACAAAATTTATCTATCTATATATATAAAAGAGACGTGTTTGTTTGTAATCGCTAAACTCAAAAACTACTGCACCGACTTTGACCAAAATTTGTGTGTTTGATGTATAAGGTATGAGGAGTGTTTCTGTGGAATTTTGTATTTATCCGATAGATTGTACCACGTTTTTATATTTTTGTCATTTTCGTCGTAATCGCTAAACATAATGTTTTTAAAAATCACCAAAATGAAAAAACAAAATTTATCTATCTATATATATAAAAGAGACGTGTTTGTTTGTAATCGCTAAACTCAAAAACTACTGCACCGACTTTGACCAAAATTTGTGTGTTTGATGTATAAGGTATGAGGAGTGTTTCTGTGGAGTTTCGTATTTATCCGATAGATTGTACCACGTTTTTATATTTTTGTCATTTTCGTCGTAATCGCTAAACATAATGTTTTTAAAAATCACCAAAATGAAAAAACAAAATTTATCTATCTATATATATAAAAGAGACGTGTGTGTTTGTAATCGCTAAACTCAAAAACTACTGCACCGACTTTGACCAAAATTTGTGTGTTTGATGTATAAGGTATGAGGAGTGTTTCTGTGGAGTTTCGTATTTATCCGATAGATTGTACCACGTTTTTATATTTTTGTCATTTTCGTCGTAATCGCTAAACATAATGTTTTTAAAAATCACCAAAATGAAAAAACAAAATTTATCTATCTATGTATATATATAAAAGAGACGTGTTTGTTTGTAATCGCTAAACTCAAAAACTACTGCACCGACTTTGACCAAAATTTGTGTGTTTGATGTATAAGGTATGAGGAGTGTTTCTGTGGAGTTTCGTATTTATCCGATAGATTGTACCACGTTTTTATATTTTTGTCATTTTCGTCGTAATCGCTAAACATAATTGTTTTTAAAAATCACCAAAATGAAAAAACAAAATTTATCTATCTATATATATAAAAGAGACGTGTTTGTTTGTAATCGCTAAACTCAAAAACTACTGCACCGACTTTGACCAAAATTTGTGTGTTTGATGTATAAGGTATGAGGAGTGTTTCTGTGGAGTTTCGTATTTATCCGATAGATTGTACCACGTTTTTATATTTTTGTCATTTTCGTCGTAATCGCTAAACATAATGTTTTTTAAAATCACCAAAATGAAAAAACAAAATTTATCTATCTATATATATAAAAGAGACGTGTTTGTTTGTAATCGCTAAACACAAAAACTACTGCACCGACTTTGACCAAAATTTGTGTGTTTGATGTATAAGGTATGAGGAGTGTTTCTGTGGAATTTCGTATTTATCCGATAGATTGTACCACGTTTTTATATTTTTGTCATTTTCGTCGTAATCGCTAAACATAATAATAATCTATAATCTATATATATAAAAGAGACGTGTTTGTTTGTAATCGCTAAACTCAAAAACTACTGCACCGACTTTGACCAAAATTTGTGTGTTTGATGTATAAGGTATGAGGAGTGTTTCTGTGGAATTTCGTATTTATCCGATAGATTGTACCACGTTTTTATATTTTTGTCATTTTCGTCGTAATCGCTAAACATAATAATAATCTATAATCTATATATATAAAAGAGACGTGTTTGTTTGTAATCGCTAAACTCAAAAACTACTGCACCGACTTTGACCAAAATTTGTGTGTTTGATGTATAAGGTATGAGGAGTGTTTCTGTGGAGTTTCGTATTTATCCGATAGATTGTACCACGTTTTTATATTTTTGTCATTTTCGTCGTAATCGCTAAACATAATGTTTTTTAAAATCACCAAAATGAAAAAACAAAATTTATCTATCTATATATATAAAAGAGACGTGTTTGTTTGTAATCGCTAAACACAAAAACTACTGCACCGACTTTGACCAAAATTTGTGTGTTTGATGTATAAGGTATGAGGAGTGTTTCTGTGGAATTTCGTATTTATCCGATAGATTGTACCACGTTTTTATATTTTTGTCATTTTCGTCGTAATCGCTAAACATAATAATAATCTATAATCTATATATATAAAAGAGACGTGTTTGTTTGTAATCGCTAAACTCAAAAACTACTGCACCGACTTTGACCAAAATTTGTGTGTTTGATGTATAAGGTATGAGGAGTGTTTCTGTGGAGTTTCGTATTTATCCGATAGATTGTACCACGTTTTTATATTTTTGTTATTTTCGTCGTAATCGCTAAACATAATGTTTTTAAAAATCACCAAAATGAAAAAAACTAAATTTATCTATCTTCTATCTATCTATATATATAAAAGAGACGTGTTTGTTTGTAATCGCTAAACTCAAAAACTACTGCACCGACTTTGACCAAAATTTGTGTGTTTGATGTATAAGGTATGAGGAGTGTTTCTGTGGAATTTCGTATTTATCCGATAGATTGTACCACGTTTTTATATTTTTGTCATTTTCGTCGTAATCGCTAAACATAATGTTTTTAAAAATCACCAAAATGAAAAAACAAAATTTATCTATCTATATATATAAAAGAGACGTGTTTGTTTGTAATCGCTAAACTCAAAAACTACTACACCGACTTTGACCAAAATTTGTGTGTTTGATGTATAAGGTATGAGGAGTGTTTCTGTGGAATTTCGTATTTATCCGATAGATTGTACCACGTTTTTATATTTTTGTCATTTTCGTCGTAATCGCTAAACATAATGTTTTTAAAAATCACCAAAATGAAAAAACAAAATTTATCTATCTATATATATAAAAGAGACGTGTTTGTTTGTAATCGCTAAACTCAAAAACTACTGCACCGACTTTGACCAAAATTTGTGTGTTTGATGTATAAGGTATGAGGAGTGTTTCTGTGGAGTTTCGTATTTATCCGATAGATTGTACCACGTTTTTATATTTTTGTCATTTTCGTCGTAATCGCTAAACATAATGTTTTTAAAAATCACCAAATTGAAAAAACAAAATTTATCTATCTATATATATAAAAGAGACGTGTTTGTTTGTAATCGCTAAACTCAAAAACTACTGCACCGACTTTGACCAACATTTGTGTGTTTGATGTATGAGGTATGAGGAGTGTTTCTGTGGAGTTTCGTATTTATCCGATAGATGGCACCACGTTTTTATATTTTTGTCATTTTCGTCGTAATCGCTAAACATAATGTTTTAAAATTTAGATGCATGGTATGTCACTAAATCTTTATCAATATACATTTATCATTTCAGCGGTAATTCACTAAAATACGCTAAAATCACCAAAATGAAAAAACAAAATTAATATGGTTTAATAGCCAGTTTTATTCCAAACATTTATGTTAATTTTAGTTTACAAAAGTCTATTTCCACTTCCATAAATATTTTTCTAATACGCGGTTAGGGTATCCAATAATTTTAAACAAACATGAAGAATCTAATAGCATTTGCTGGTAAGTAAAACATTTATTATTATTTTTTTTTATGTTTTGAAAATCAATTAAATACGTTCATATTTTATAAAATTTTAAATCTTTGCTAAGGGCCAGCAAAGCGGACCGGGTCCAGCTAGTAGTATATATTTTTTTTATGAAGAAATATTTCAATTAAATATGGGATGCGAAGAATCAAAATTAGACAAACCTAACGCTAACGTCGTTAATAACGTAGAGATTGTTGACCACACATCTGAAATTAAGTCACTTTGGATACTTAACTTAATCTTTGTAATAATTGCAGCAATCTATTGTAAATCTATTAATTAAAAATATATTTAATACACAAAAAGTAACTAAAAAAAAGGTATGTCATTAGTGCAAACGATTTAGACAGAGTTTAAAATATATATTTTTTTCTCATTAAATGGATTGGAAAGGCATTTTGGAAAGGTGTAGAAATATTAAAGCAAAATTTGACAGATCTTATAAATGTCTCAATATAGATTTAAAAATTCTTATATATTGCTTAGAAGATATTAGAGTTCTTCTAAACGTTAAATACGCAAGATTAACTGCAGCTCATTATGCAGCAGCTGAAGCGTTTTACCACGACGTTAGAAATAAACTATTAAATATAACAAATAGAAAAGCTTTCAATATAGAATTACCAATTTCTCTTCATGAGAGGATTGAAATAGATAAATGTTTTCCAAAAGTAGAAAGAACCAACATGACACAAACCATAGTACAATTTTTGAATACAGCCTCAAAGTTAATCACAGACCTTGACGGGAAATCGGAAAATTTAAGATTATTCATAGACTCACTAACTTTAGTTGATACAATTAAGGGTTCTCATGAATCATCAGCGGTAGCACTAATAAAAACAAAACTTAAAAGTAACGCAAGGAATTTAATTAGTAATGAGTCAACAATCATAGGAATTATAAACAGACTTCAGACAACTGTTAAAGGAGAATCTGTCGAGGTACTAACAGCTAAAATATTAAATGTAAAGCAGCAGACTAAGACAGCAAACACCTATTGTAACGAAATAGAACTATTAACAAAGTCACTTGAGAATGCATATATTTCAGATGGATTGACTAGCGACCTAGCAACTAAATACTCCACACAAGTTGCTGTTAAAGCACTAACTAAAAACTGTAATATAGATAAGGTTAAACTTATCATGGAGGCAGGTCAGTTTAACAACATGAATAAAGGAATTAGCAAATTCATCAGTAGTTGCACAGAAGCAACTGGACAACAAAACGCAATCCTTCGTTATAGACATCGACCAAATCCTATTTCTTTTCGTGGAACATTCAATAGAAATAATAACAGAAATAATTATCCACGTAACAGAAATAATAACACCAGCTACGGCAATAACAGAACTAAAGCTACGGTCACACTTATTAAATATTTTATCAAATAAGCGTAACCCCTACTTTTGTTAATAGTTAGTGAGATTTTAAATGGTCTTAATATTACAAAATAAACTAATTATACTACTAGACATAGCCAAAAACAGTTTTTTGTAAGATGTGGTATTTTAATCAAAATAAATATTAATATTAAGCGAAATGATTTTTTAGTTTGGTTGTTGGTCCCGTTTTTTTCGTCAAATATTTGATAAGTCTGACCGTAGCTTAACAAGAGCGCCAACAACAACTACAATAACAGAAATCAACAAAGATATAATAATTACGGTAGGAATAGGAACCACGTACATAACATGACCAACGAAGAAAGAGATTCGGAAAACTCGAATCCTCCCCTAAGATCAGATCAATAAAAAGAAAAGTGTATTATCTTAACCTTAACTATAGTTGTTTAATAGATATGTATTTGCATTCACAACACTAACACTCCAATAAGATTATAAGTACCCTGTAGTCAACGTAGAGCAATATATCTCTATGTCACCACTCTGTTCTGTAGCGACAATTGGTACCAAATAAAATGTCGACAAGTTTGCTTTGTTGGGCGAGTAGAGTTATGTTACAGACAACAGTTATAGTGCATTTCTAGGGACATTGTCAACGAAGTCGTCAATAGTTTGTTTTTGTTTTATGCTGAGCAGTCAATAGGTACAGAATTTTTTAACAGTTATTTCCAAAGAAACTACCTAGTCAGTACCTTGTCAGTAGTACCAACGTCAGTAGTAGATTTCCAATGACACGCACATGTTAAATGTCTATTGTAAATAACATTGCTTGGGGTAAAATAAGTCACTAGTACTGGTGACTGTGTCAATAGTGAAACAGAACTGATTCACTAATGGCATTTCCTGCAGGGTAGACACAGGCGCAGACATTTCAATATTTTAAGTAAAATATTTCAATATCAAACAAATCAATACTAACAAAACCACAACATTAAGTGGAATAGGACTAGGAAAAATTGAATCAATTGGTAGCATATTCTTGATTTAAAATTATAAACTTATTTAATACCACATAATTTTCAAATAGTGGACAATGATTTTCCAATAACTTGTGATGGAATCATTGGTTTGGATTTGATTAAGAAATATAATTGTATTTTAGATTTTAATCAAGATTATGATTACCAACATACCACAATCAGTAGAAATAACGATCTTGAATAACTGTAACAATATTATTTTGCCACCAAGAGCTGAAGTAATTCGTCAAATCAATTTTAGTAATTGTGATGATGAAATACTTATTTCAAATCAAGAACTTGAACCAGGTGTTTTTATTGCAAACACTTTAGTAAAGTCAGACGAAGCATTTATCCGTATACTAAACACTAATGAAACAGTAACAACAGTTAATAAAAGTAAAATAAAAACAGAAAAACTCTCTGAATATGACATAATCATAGCAAATCAAACCAAAAACAAACAAAGAAAATCAGAAGTATTTAAAATTTTAAAGAAAAATTTTCCCGAACAATTTAAAGACACTTTGAGATAACATATAGCGATATCTTCGGTTTAGACTCAGAAGCTATTACAACTAACAATTTCTATGAACAAAAGTTAGGAGTAAAAGATCAAGAACCAGTATACATCCGTATACCTCATACTTAAAAGAAGAAATAGAAAATTAAGTAAAGAAATTAATAGAAGACGAAATTGTTGAACCTTCAAATTCTGAATATAACAGTCCAATCTTGTTAGTTCCAAAGAAATCACTTCCAAATTGTGGAAATAAAAGATGGAGACTTGTTGTTGATTATCGACAAATAAATAAATAACTAGGTAGAGCGAAATATTTTTCTTGTTTAGATCTAATGGCGGGATTCCACCAAATTAGCCTAGAAAAAGTTTCTAGAGATCTAACATCATTTTCAACCAATAATGGTTCATAAAGACTTGCAAGACTACCATATGGTCTCAAAATAGCCCCAAATTCTTTTAGCGGATTAAGCCCAAATCAAGCTTTCTTATACGTGGATGACTTAGTAGTATTGGGTTGTTCAGAAAAACATATGCTTTCAAATTTAAAAGAAGTTTTCGAGTTGTGCAAAAAACAAAATCTTAAATTACACCGAGAAAAGTGTTCATTATTCATGAAAGAAGTTACATTCCTTGGTCACAAATGCACCGATAAATGAAAACTACCAGATGACACTAAATATACAATAATTGAAAATTACCCTAAACCAACAGATGCAGATAGTGCAAAAATATTTTTTGCATTTTGCAACTTCTATCGAAGATTCATTAAAAATTTTTCGGAATATTCAAGACATTTAACAAAACAAACTAAAAAGAATACAAAATTTGAGTGGACAGATGAGTGCAATTTTGCATTTGATTATCTTAAGAAGGCCATAATGAAGCCAACATTACTTCAATATCCAGATTTTTCTAAACAATTTTGCATAACAACAGATGCAAGCAAACATGCTTGTGGAGCAGTACTTACACAGGAATATGAAGGAAAACAACTGCCAATTGCATATGCTTCTAAAACTTTTACGAAGCAAATAATCCACTATTGAACAAGAATTAACCGCCATATATTGGGCTATTATGCTTTTCAGACCATACATATATGGAACACATTTTCTAGTTCGCTCTGATCATATACCATTATCTTAATTATTTTCTATGAAGAATCCGAGCTCCAAACTTACTAGAATGAGACTAGATTTAGAAGAGTACGATTTCACAGTAGAATACCTTAGGGGAAAAGATAATTACGTTGCGGACGCTTTATCCCGTGTAACAATAAATGACTTAAAAGAGATGAATCAACACATTTTAAAAATCACGACAAGATCAATGACCAATAAAGGACAATTAAAAGAAACTAGTAATCAGCAGATAATTAATAAAAATATAAATAAAAAGCCCAATATATATCTACCATTAAATAACACTGACGTCAGAAAATATCATAAATTAAAGATTTGTTTACTAATAGGAATTGTGGCTTAGGACAATTTTACCCTAGGCTCGAAAAAGTGGCCGGTGAACATAACATTGAAAAATTACAAGTGGCACCTAATGAAAAAATTTTCGAATTTATATCTTTAAATAATTTTAAAACTATGGGCAATAGAATATTAAAGAAAATAGAAGTAGCGCTACTTAATCAGGTGACCCAAATTGATAAAAAGAATGCCAAGGCCATTCTAGATATCTTGCTGAAATATCACAATGATCCAATAAAGGAGGACACTGTGGTTGTAACGATTTTTTTTGTTTTTATTTTCAAAATTAAGAATTAATTGGTAAAATCATAGTTATTTGAATTTGTGGCGAAAACCCTGACGATTCTTTGGGATATTTTTTTTTGTGGCGTGGTGAATATTTTTTTTTACATACTCTTAATCATATAATATTAATTACGCACTTGTAACAGCATTGAGTTTTTGCGTAAGAAAGAGATGTTAAAGTAAACAATACCGTTTAATTTTTTTTACCTAGCCATATAATGTATTTAATGTATTTCTTATTAAGCTTTATGCGTTTATTTTCAAGCCTAAATGTTTCATTTGCAGTTTAATTGCCAAACAATAAAGTGGTGATTTAAAAGTGTCTTGAATTTAGTGTGAGAAACTTAGAATTCCATGTGCAAACGCATAAAATTTTAATTAAGTGAAATTTAATAGAATTAAACCAATTTAAATATTAATTTATCCAAAGGTAATTAAATATTAAATCGGTGTCCTATTTTGCCCAACTAAAGTCGCTATTGTAATTAATAATAAATAAATAATTCTAGAAAAATCCACAAGGACAGGTGGTATTTTATTTGTAAAGGTCACAGCGATAGGTGACATTCAACTGACCTTTGCCACATATTTTATTTAAAATTTGTCTATACCATCTGGAATTTTCCTAAAAAACGTTGCGAGGGTTCCTATTACAAAAAGCTCAACAACATTTTATGCAGAGTATGGTGTATATTCTAGTTTGACACAAATTCTAGAAGGACACGCGATCTTAACCGTGACTTGAGGCCTCATTTACGTTTTTATGGAAGAGTACCCTAAGTATTAAACTCAAAAAAAAAGAACACAATATTCTAATAATTCAAGTATTCAAAATTCTACTCTAGTATACCATGCTTTTATAAAGTCATTAAAATATTAAAAAAATTTCACTAATAATTTTTCTAAAATTTTCTAACCTACAAAATATATAACATGCATTGTAAATTTATACTAATTATTAAAATTAATTTAAAATTCTATTAATTCAAAATCTAATTTTATACCTTAAAATATATAAAACTAACAGCTAACAAACTTAAACTAAATACTTGTATGATTAAATAATTTTTTTTAAAACACATCTTAAATCTTAAGGTATAAATAACTTTCATTTTAAAACATGACTTAATTATGTTTAATCAAAAATTTTAATTGAAAATATGCCTAAATTATTAAAATTGTCAACATTAGATTCTCTATTACTTGATAAAATTATTAAATCTAATTTGTATAAATAATAATTACATTATTGATGAATTCCTATATCATAATTTTACTATCCATTTAATATGTATTTTAGTTGTATGGCTAACCCTACATTTCTTTTGAATTCTTTATTTTACGCATTTTATTTTATACATTTTTTTTTGTATCTTATTGAGAGTAATTGGTTTTGATTTTATTAATCTATAAGATTATTTTTTCCCATATAGCCCATTTCTATTCATTCCTTGCTGAGCTCACCAATGGAACATCAATAAAGTAAAAACTAAGAAACAGGTATTTTAAAAAGAACATAATGAATTGTGAGTAAAATCATTTTTAATTACTCTTAATTTTTGCGTAAAATTAATAACTTATGAATTTCATTTCACTCTAGTGAGAGTACAATGTAATTTTCTTTACTTTCTCAATGTTAATCATATTGTATTTTTTTTTTCTTTTCTTTATTCTTCTTTATTGATCAGTCATACATTTAAAATAATGACTTCTTTTAAATTATTAAATTAAAAATTTGCTTGTTATTAAATGTTGAATAACATATTGTTTCTAAAAATTTACTTATTAATATTAGTTTTAATATCTTTACTTTAATGCAAATTTAAATAAAAATGAATTGCTAAATTTTATTATAAAAGGGAATGACGAGCAATTTTAATCATAATTAGAAATATGTACTAGACTTTGTATAAGGAACATTTTTGGAATAAAACAGGTTGTATAGAATGTCAAAGGAGTATGATATTATATCATGAGGGAGGGAAAAGTGCACCCCCTTTAGTTAACATGTTGCTAAAGGAAAAAGAAAAAAAAACTTTTTTAAATATTTTTAGTTGTTATACTTTTTGGTTGATTCGTGGCATATAAAGTATAGTTATATGTATACGCGTTTTAAATTGGGTTAAGAACTACACAACCATATTTCTTATAGCTAGCTGGGAATTTAAAACCTTTTTGCCTCCTAACTTAAATTTTAATAGAGATTCTTTTAAAACGGTAAACAAATTTTGAAGATCGAAGCAGCGCGTAACATATATGGCGCCCAACGAAAAGCTGCCCATGTCTTGGTCAGCCCAATGTAAATGCCTTAACAGGCCAATGTAAAGCTTTTCGAAAATAATAGAAAATAGAAGAAGAACTTGTTTGATTAAAACTTCTTTTTCGTTAATGGTTAGATAAAATTTTATATGTATATTGAACGTACATATAAATTAGAGTTGGGTAGTTCATGAACGAACTAGTTCAATTGAACTAGTCAGTCAGATGAACGTTGAACTGTCATTCAGTCTGACAGTTCCTTTTAGTTCAACAGTTCACTTTTCGTCACTTTGTCTTTTGCGTCAGCAGTCTTTTGAGAGGGTTCATTTAGTTCAATTCATTTAGTTCACAGGTTCATTTACTTCAGTTGCTTGTCCACTTGATTTCTTTGTCTTTTGCGTCAGCAGTCTTTTGAGAGGGTTCATTTAGTTCAATTCATTTAGTTCAATTCATTTAGTTCACAGGTTCATTTACTTCAGTTGCTTGTCCACTTGATTTCTATTCTTTACCGCACTGATTGAAAAGAAACAACAATAGTATTACAGCCATATTCATAAAAAGTTCTTATTTTAGGCTTATAGTATGTCATAACTATTAAACGCTTTTTGACTTATAAACCTCTTATAAAAATTTGTATTCATAAACGTACAATAACAGCTTATTTACTATTAACTGTTTGCAGCGATTTTCTGTTTAAGTATGGCAACTTTCTTTTTATTTGGCTGCCATTTTATTGTTAGTGATGCACGAAACTTCTATTCGGTTTACATGATATTCTATATTTAAATTTTTTTTTAATTTTTTTTTTAATTGTAGACCTTCAAAATTATTCTTATCAAATAAAAGTACATATTATTTTAGTTTCTTAACAAAATGTTTCCGAAAAGTATCATAAACACTTTTGTTTGAACCTTTTTTAAATGTACAATAAGAAAGTAATCGAATAAAAAGTTTGTTTACTTTTTATAAGCATCACTATTATTATGATTTGTTTATTTTATTTTTTTTTATATTTTTGAACAATAATTTGTTGTTTAAAACAAAAAAACAACTTGTTGCAATAATTTAATAAATAATTAAAGAGAATATCTGCATTTGCCCCTGAACATATTCATTTAAATCATATAATTTTTGTTTTAAATAATTATCAATATAACTTTAAATTGGCTGTCTAAAATAATAAAAAAAAATTAGTAAAATGTATTTAACATGTCCGTTGTAATAAATAAAACATTTTTGTCATTATTTTTCAACATATTTCACAAAAACAATATCATAAAATGCAAGCACCTTTTAAAATGTCATTTTATTTTTGGTTTAAAGAAGGGCAAATCCAACAATAAATTTTTTTACTTTATGAATGGTTTTTTAAAGGTTCAATAGACTATTTTTCGTTTATGAATACAATTTTAGCAATTTTTGCTTAAAAACGTTCAATTAATCATTAATAAGTTTTTATGAATACGGCTGTTAGTGTCTCTATGTTTAACATTATATTGTTTCTTTTACTCATTGCCAGATAGCTTTAAACATTTTCATAATAAAATCAAGGCTGCCATACTTAGAGATGTCTAGCTGCGATTTTTTCGGCAATTTATAAAATATTTTGTATTATTAATAAAGGGTCACATAGACACATACTTCTCATGCTCATGCAATCAGCATTTGTTTGTAAATTTGAAATTTTAATTTATGTATGCGTCACACAGACAATGCAGTATGAAAAACCAAAATAGGTTTGATTTCAAAATGAACTCATACTGCTGACAGTTGTTCAATGAACAATAAAAAAAATTATTAATTTTATGATATATTTTTCTTTCAATTTAAATTAAAACAAATTTAAAATAGTTTCTGAGAAAAAAACGTGTGAAGAAAGTAGGGGTTCTCTTGAATTTCACGATATGACATTTATTTTAAAATGATGATTGATAGGTGTGTAGTAAAATATCAATCACACACGTATACGAAGGATTCATCGGCAGTAGGTGTCAGCAGTATGTGTCTATGGGCCGCTTAAGATTTCCGTAGGACATGCTGAAATTTATTGTTGAGGTGATTTTGTCGGCATTAACATAGCGTTTTCACCTGACAATTTTTTGTCATCGCAAATATTTTGGGAGTAAAAATTTATATTGTGCATTATTTGTCAGTGCTTTATAAACAAATGTCTCTATTGTGAATAAATTGTCAGTGCTTGTATTCTGAAAGAAAAATATACAAAATAAAACACTAATAATTATATGATAAAATAAATAATGAATAATGTTTATCTTAATTTTTCTTATTAATACTCCTTCAATAAAAGAAAAAAGTAATTTAATTGAGCCCTACCTTAAAATACAAATTAAAACTTACATGTTCCCTACATGTTTTTAGTTTGGGAATTCGTTCCCATAAAATTTGTTATAGGAATTATTCACAATACGAAATAAAAAAAATATAGGAATATTTTCATGGGAGTAGTTGTTTGAGGTAGGGGTGCTTATTTTGAGCAAAACGTGTCAGAGTGTTTCCATTATGTAATAGTATTTCACTTAAGCGGCTCATACACTTAGAATAAAATTATTAAATTTTACGTATAGTACAATTATATCGCCAATGTGTATGTGATATTCGAAGGTGGAACAATATATTGGCAACAATCAAAAGACTTGATTTTTATTGCACAACGAAAAGAAAGAGAAGTGTGTTGGCAACATTATACAATGCTGTTTATATTATTCCTATAGGTTATGTTCGCCTTTTTATTGAATGAATGAAACTATTGTGCGACTTATTGTAAAATATAGGACAAAATGGAAATGATATGGCGAATATCATATACAATAATATTGCAAGTGTATGGGCCGCTTTACATTTTTTGGGCCACAAAACTACATTTGCAGCAAAACAAGTGTTCTGCTACTTGTTTTCCCATACAGTTTTCATGTTCGAAAAACTCAAATAAATACTAGTTTTGCTCCAAAAAATGTCGAAAACCATGAAAAAACTCAGCAGAGTTTTCCATTATTGGTGATTAACGATTTCGAAAAAAATTACAGATTTACCAAAATAACAAGACTTATTAAATTATATGTTTAATGTGTATTAAAAAACAAATAAGAAAATATTTATTATTTTACAAAAATATATTTTGCTTTCATGTTTGTAAACATTATTAATGCCAAATTGATATCGAAAACCAAAACCAGTTTTACATAATGGAAGCACTCTGACACGTTTTGCTCAAAACAAGTTGACAACAAGCTGATAGTGGAAACATAGTATAAGAGTCTTAAAATAAATTAATAGCTTATCTAATTTCAGTGTATTTATCAAAAATAATAATTGGAAATCTAGCACGTCATACGGAAATCTTTTTAATAATAAAAAAATCGCCATATATTTTATAAATCGCAGTGTAGTCAAAATGTTTGAAAATTGCCACATGTGGCGAGACATCTCTTAATATGGCAGCCCTGATTATATTATGAACATATTTTAGTAATCTGGCAATGAGTAAAAGAAACAAGTATATTATAACATATAGAAACTAATAATATTGTTGTCTCTTTTCTATCAATTCGGTAAAGAACATGAAAAATACTATGCATTTTGTTTTTGTAAAATGAGGAATGTCAAATTTATTTGTTGAAAAACAAAGAAAAGAAATTTTATAAAAAATTCACAATTGTGTTTTTGAACTTGATCAAAAATTTATATTTATTACATTATATTTATTATATTTAAATATTTATTAAAAATTTAAATAAGTTTTTTTAAGTATTTAAATTTTTATTAATTTTTTCAAAGCTTGACACACACAAAAATAAACAACAACAGAATAAGAAATCAAAACAAGCAACTGAAGCAAATGAACCTTTAAACTACATACATGAACTGACTTAAATGAACTGACTGACGAAATATACAGCTGGCTCAAAAGACTGACTGACTAAAAGTGAACTACTGAACTGGAAGAACGAACTAGTTCACTTTTTTTAAATGAACTCTATTGACAAGTCACCCAAATGAACGATTAAGCCCAAGACTAATATAAATCTTTTGAAGACATCAAATACATATTTTGTTTCAAAAGTCCTAGTCATTTGGATAGGTTATATTCTGAATCTAGTAGCGATTAGACATTAATGTTGTATTTTACCTGACCATGGCAATCAATTTATATTTGACTTAGAGTCCAAATTTTGAATGAAGTAAATTTCAAATTTGATGCAGCAAGTTTTTTTAAATTGATAAAACTCGTTTTTTTAGTCCATTTTAGAAACTTAAAAAAAAAGTTTCTAAATGCTGCAGGAAGGATAGAAACATTCTCTTTATTTTTGATAAGGGCTTTCACAATGCCTAGACTACATATTTTCTGAAAATATTTGATAATTGCCTTTGTCATTCCCTATAAGATTGATCAAAGAGGAAAGAAACTTATAATTTCATTTATAGATACTATTAACAATTTACAATTTTTTTTTTAATATTTTTTTTATTAATATTATAACACACAAGAAAATACTACTCAGTAGAAAAGTAATTTTTTCGGTATGAATACTAGAAATCGCGGCTCTCTAAATAATACTTCATTTTCTCGTGGTCGAAATAGAAGCTCAAGTGCTTCACGACACAACATAGCTATAGAGGGTTCTCCTAAAGCGTCAAAACCTCTAATTGTACATTCTCCGGTTGAAAAAAACATACCTCAACCTCCACCACAAGTTACACGTGCGCAAAGTTTTACAAACTTAACAACAAATTCTGATAAAACTAACGTTGTTATAATGGATAACAACCCAAATTCTTTGCCACAAAATTTTTTTGCTTTAGAAGAACAAAGTAGTTATTCAAATATGGAGACGGCAGATAATCCACCTATAACAACTAGCAATGGAAGTAACTCCAACAACACAACTCCTTTTGACAACCTTATTACAATGATGGAACAAACCATGAGAAATACAAGGGAGGAATTTAGAAAAGAACTTTCGTCTATAAGGGATAGTATATCCCAAATAGGAAACGCCAGTGACACAACTTCTCAAAGAAGACCATTTATTCAAACAAATACAAGGTATTCTGATACCCCGAATTCCAATATAAATCATTTTTCCGAGTTAAACAGACTCTCCCTTAATACTGACCAGAATATAAAAGTAGAAAAATGGAAAATAGTTTACGATGGTACAGGTTCCGTGTCTGACTTTTTATTTAAAGTCGAAACTCTAAGTACTCGCACAAGATGCTCAGATGAACATCTTTTATCGAATTTCCATGTGCTTCTTGAGGGAAAAGCAGAACAGTGGTATTGGATGTTTATGAGACAAAACCGCGAAGTGTCTTACCCCATCTTAAAATTTGCTTTGACTAAAGAGTTCGGGTATTTAGAGTCAGAACATGACATTATTTTACAAATTTCTCTACGAAAACAACAGTATAAGGAATCTTATGACGATTTTCATAGTTCAATTATTTCCATGAATCTCAGGTTGCAAAGTCCCTTACCAGATTATACGTTGTTGGATATAATAAAAAGGAATATTCAACCAAACTTGCGGTTTCTTTTATTTAGCTCGGATTCAAAATCATTAAATGATTTTAGAGACCTTGCTCGTAAGGCAGAAAAGGTCCTTAGGGACAATAAATCGTTTGCACCAGGCGCAGGTCAAATCCGAAATGTCAGTGAAGTTATTTTACTTGATAATAAAATAAGTTGTCCGGAAACAATTAATCCTCAGCTTGAGGCCTTAAAATTTCAAAAGAACAATGTTAAAATCGATTTTTCAAATATAAAATGCTGGAATTGCCTTGCATATGGACATTCGTATATTTATTGTGGGAAGGAAATAAATAAACCTTTTTGCTTTAAATGTGGGCAGAAAGGGGTTTTGACGCCTTCGTGCCCTAATAGGCATAATTTCCAGGGAAACCAGCAGACGGGCGAAGTGGTTACCGGGGACACTCGTCCACCCGATCAGTCCCCGAGTCAAAATTAGGAACTGATTTCGAAAGTAATGTATTTACGAATCGAAACCATGACTCCTTAGTATTTCCTTTAATTATTAATGCGACTGAAGAGAAACATACTCAAACAAATATACTACATGATAATATTCGGTATAAAATCTATGATAAAATATGTTCCCTTAGCAGAAACCCTAACAAGAAGTTGGTAAAATGTAGAGAACGTTTCGCCAAGCGAAAGTATTTTCGAAAATTGATATCATCCACTATATTATATGGGTCCGATGACCGTCCCTTCGCCAAGGTAAAGGTTTTCGATGATTCTTTGATAGGATTGTTGGACTCAGGTGCCAATGTTTCAGTACTTGGTAAAAACTGCTTAGAATTTTTAAAAAAACACGACATACAATTTAAACCAGTTTAATCTGAAATATCCACCGCCAATGGTTCTAAACAAACAGTAATAGGGTTCTGTAAACTACCAATCCATTTCAAAAATGTAACGAAAGATATAATTTTCTATTTGGTTCCTTCGCTTAGCCAAGCGGCTTATTTTGGAATAAATTTTTGGAGAGATTTTGCTCTAGCTCCAGAAATTGTTCCTTCTGTATCTTCCGTCGAAGCGAACTTCTTAGAAAATGGCGATGCATCTTCGAAATTTCACAGGCTTAGTCCTGAGCAGCAAATAATATTAGAAAAAACCATTCTGGAGTTTCCATCATTCGAAAAGCTCGGGTTGGGTTGCACAGACCTGCTTGAGCATAATATTGACACAGGTGATGCAGTTCCCATTAAATGTAAACATTACCCCTTATCACCACCCCGTCAAGAAGAAGCATACCAAGAACTAGACCGACTTTTGAGTATGGGTGTAATTGAAGAATCTAATTCGCCCTGGTGTTCCCCAGTTGTTTTGGTACGGAAACCGGGAAAAGTTCGCCTCTGTATTGATTCACGCCAACTCAATGCTATAACCAAAAAAGACTCATATCCGCTTCCGCATATAAACGGATTTCTAAGCAGATTAAAGGACACTTTTTTTATTACGGGCATTGACCTTAAGGATGCTTTTCTTCAAATTCGGCTGACGGAATCCTCAAAAGAAAAGACTGCTTTTGTAGTACCAGGAAAACCTTTGTACCAATATAAGTACATGCCCTTGGACTGTGTAATGGTCCTCAGACCATGAGCAGGCTTATGGACAAGGTTATACCATCACGGTTACGGGAAAATGTCTTCATTTACCTAGATGATTTGCTGGTATGCAGTCCTGATTTCGAATCTCACATAAACGTCCTTAAAGAAGTTGCTAATTGCCTTAAGTCTGCAAAATTAACAATAAATATAGGTAAAAGCAAATTTTGCCAGACTGAAATCCGTTACTTAGGGTATATTGTTGGAAATGGTAGCTTGAGAGTAGATCCCGAAAAGGTATCTTCAATTAGAGACTTCCCTATACCAAAAACACTTTTATCTCTAATTTCGCTGATTTAGCTGGACCTTTGACTGATTGCTTAAAAAAAAGTTTTAAGCCATTTGCACTAACAAACGAAGCTATAGTGTCTTTCGAAAAACTAAAAGATGCCCTTTCATCAGCCCCTGTTCTAGCCCAACCAAACTTTGATCGTGAATTTATAATACAATGTGACGCATCGAAAATTGGCGTGGGAGGTGTATTATTTCAAATTGATGATATGGGTAAAGAACACCCTATAGCTTTTGTTTCGCAAAAGCTAAACAAATCCCAGCGAAACTACACAGTTACAGAGCTGGAGTGTATGGCGGCAGTTGTTTGCGTAAACCGATTTAGACCATACATTGAAGGGCTTCCATTCAAAATAATTACAGACCATTCTTCGCTTAAATGGCTTATGTCTCAAAAGGACTTAAGTGGTCGGTTGGCTAGGTGGAGCCTAAAATTACAACGCTATGACTTTCTTATCGAACACCGTAAGGGTTCTTTAAACGTCGTTCCCGATTGTCTGTCGCGAATGGATGTTGATGAAATTGCTCCGTTTGATATACCAGTTGAGGTTGATTTAACAGCATCGGATTTTTGTAATGAAGAATATAAAAGGCTTGTGGATTTAATAAAAGAAAAAGAAGATTCTCTACCTGATCTTGTTTTATCAGATGACAATCTAATTTATAAGCGTACACACTTTAGACAAGGCAGGGAAGAAGAAAGTTGTTTGTGGCGCCTATGGATTCCTAGTACATTGTCCCAAAAGGTAATAAAAGCGGCTCACGATTCAAATACTTCATGCCATGGAGGAATTGCAAAAACAATTGCAAGAATTAGACAAAAATATTTCTGGCCAACAATGGTCAAAGACGTGCAGGCATTTATTACCGGTTGTCAGAAATGTAAAATGATAAAAGCACCAAACAGAATCTCAAAACCACCCATGGGTGAACAGTTTGTTACAAATCGTCCCTTCGAGAGACTTTACTGCGATTTTTTGGGTCCGTATCCATATACAAAAGTCAAGAATTCAATGATTTTTATATGTTTAGACCATTTAACGAAATTTGTATTTTTAAAGGCACTTAAAGCAGCAACATCGGCTAACGTCATCTCTTATTTCCAAAATTATATTTTCCCTACATTCGGTGTACCTAGGTTTGTGCATAGCGATAACGGAAAGCAGTTCGTTTCCAAAGAAATAAGTGAGTTTTTCAAACTTTACAATATAGAGCATATAAGAACGGGATTCTATGCACCACAATCGAATGCCTCTGAACGGGCTAATAGAGAGATCATAACCAAAATCAGATACTTTTTATATGACCATAAAGATCACACAGATTGGGATAAGTATATCCCACAAATTTTATCTATTTTGCGTAGTGATTATCATTCAGCCATAAAATGTTCCCCGTACTATGCCACTTTCGGTCAAAATATGGTACAACATGGTTCCACTTACCAAATTTTGGATAAATTAGGTTGTATGTCTGGAGAGGATTGTCAAGTTTTGGAAAATGTAGATAGACTGCAGAAAATCAGAATAAATATTAGACAAAATTTAAAATTGGCTCATGAAAGAGCAAGCAAATCATATAATTTGAGAACTAGGCCGATTAAGTTTGAAAGGGGACAACTAGTTTTTAGAAAAAATCACGTTTTGAGCAATGCGTCCAAGGCTGTAAATAGAAAGTTTTTCTCAAAATATGTTAAATGCAGGATAAGAAATAAGATTGGTAACAATCTCTACGATGTCGAAGATTTGAGGGGTAATTATATAGGCCGATACCAGACATCAGATCTTAAATCATAGACCTTGCCCGGCTTTTTGTAGGTCGAGCCCCACGTTTGTCTTTCTTCAAAATTTGGTAATTTGACTTAATCATTAATCATTTCCTGTTCGTCATTCGATGTTAAATCTATGAGCGAAGCAGGTTTGTAACAATTTTTTTTGTTTTATTTTCAAAATTAAGAATTAATTGGTAAAATCATAGTTATTTGAATTTGTGGCGAAAACCCTGACGATTCTTTGGGATATTTTTTTTTGTGGCGTGGTGAATATTTTTTTTTTACATACTCTTAATCATATAATATTAATTACGCACTTGTAACAGCATTGAGTTTTTGCGTAAGAAAGAGATGTTAAAGTAAACAATACCGTTTAATTTTTTTTACCTAGCCATATAATGTATTTAATGTATTTCTTATTAAGCTTTATGCGTTTATTTTCAAGCCTAAATGTTTCATTTGCAGTTTAATTGCCAAACAATAAAGTGGTGATTTAAAAGTGTCTTGAATTTAGTGTGAGAAACTTAGAATTCCATGTGCAAACGCATAAAATTTTAATTAAGTGAAATTTAATAGAATTAAACCAATTTAAATATTAATTTATCCAAAGGTAATTAAATATTAAATCGGTGTCCTATTTTGCCCAACTAAAGTCGCTATTGTAATTAATAATAAATAAATAATTCTAGAAAAATCCACAAGGACAGGTGGTATTTTATTTGTAAAGGTCACAGCGATAGGTGACATTCAACTGACCTTTGCCACATATTTTATTTAAAATTTGTCTATACCATCTGGAATTTTCCTAAAAAACGTTGCGAGGGTTCCTATTACAAAAAGCTCAACAACATTTTATGCAGAGTATGGTGTATATTCTAGTTTGACACAAATTCTAGAAGGACACGCGATCTTAACCGTGACTTGAGGCCCCATTTACGTTTTTATGGAAGAGTACCCTAAGTATTAAACTCAAAAAAAAAGAACACAATATTCTAATAATTCAAGTATTCAAAATTCTACTCTAGTATACCATGCTTTTATAAAGTCATTAAAATATTAAAAAAATTTCACTAATAATTTTTCTAAAATTTTCTAACCTACAAAATATATAACATGCATTGTAAATTTATACTAGTTATTAAAATTAATTTAAAATTCTATTAATTCAAAATCTAATTTTATACCTTAAAATATATAAAACTAACAGCTAACAAACTTAAACTAAATACTTGTATGATTAAATAATTTTTTTTAAAACACATCTTAAATCTTAAGGTATAAATAACTTGCATTTTAAAACATGACTTAATTATGTTTAATCAAAAATTTTAATTGAAAATATGCCTAAATTATTAAAATTGTCAACATTAGATTCTCTATTACTTGATAAAATTATTAAATCTAATTTGTATAAATAATAATTACATTATTGATGAATTCCTATATCATAATTTTACTATCCATTTAATATGTATTTTAGTTGTATGGCTAACCCTACATTTCTTTTGAATTCTTTATTTTACGCATTTTATTTTATACATTTTTTTTGTATCTTATTGAGAGTAATTGGTTTTGATTTTATTAATCTATAAGATTATTTTTTCCCATATAGCCCATTTCTATTCATTCCTTGCTGAGCTCACCAATGGAACATCAATAAAGTAAAAACTAAGAAACAGGTATTTTAAAAAGAACATAATGAATTGTGAGTAAAATCATTTTTAATTACTCTTAATTTTTGCGTAAAATTAATAACTTATGAATTTCATTTCACTCTAGTGAGAGTACAATGTAATTTTCTTTACTTTCTCAATGTTAATCATATTGTATTTTTTTTTTCTTTTCTTTATTCTTCTTTATTGATCAGTCATACATTTAAAATAATGACTTCTTTTAAATTATTAAATTAAAAATTTGCTTGTTATTAAATGTTGAATAACATATTGTTTCTAAAAATTTACTTATTAATATTAGTTTTAATATCTTTACTTTAATGCAAATTTAAATAAAAATGAATTGCTAAATTTTATTATAAAAGGGAATGACGAGCAATTTTAATCATAATTAGAAATATGTACTAGACTTTGTATAAGGAACATTTTTGGAATAAAACAGGTTGTATAGAATGTCAAAGGAGTATGATATTATATCATGAGGGAGGGAAAAGTGCACCCCCTTTAGTTAACATGTTGCTAAAGGAAAAAGAAAAAAAAACTTTTTTAAATATTTTTAGTTGTTATACTTTTTGGTTGATTCGTGGCATATAAAGTATAGTTATATGTATACGCGTTTTAAATTGGGTTAAGAACTACACAACCATATTTCTTATAGCTAGCTGGGAATTTAAAACCTTTTTGCCTCCTAACTTAAATTTAAATAGAGATTCTTTTAAAACGGTAAACAAATTTTGAAGATCGAAGCAGCGCGTAACATGTATATATATATATATAGGACAATAGAAAAAATTAAAAGATATTTTTATTGGAAAAATATGTCTAAAGACATATCAGAATATGTCAAAACATGTCACAAATGTCAAATAGCAAAAAGTACCAAACATATTAAATGTCCAATGACTATAACAGAAACTCCTAATAAACCATTTGATATAGTATACGTAGACACAGTGGGACCATTTTCTAGATCCATTCAAGGAAATGAATATGATATCACCTTAATATGTGCTTTAACTAAATATTTGGTTACTATACCTATTAAAGACAAAAATGCTACGAGGATTGCTAATGCAATATTTAAAAATTTCGTACTTTCCTATGTCCCGATGAAGACGTTCATTTCAGACATGGGAACGAAATATAAAAACTCGGTGTTACAAGAACTCTGTAATCTCTATGAAAGACGTCATGGAAGTTTTAATGAATACGTACGTTCTTATATTTCAGTGGACAAAACAGACTAGAACGAATGGTTAAAATATTTCACATACTGCTTTAACCGTCTACACCGTCTGCAGTGCATAGTAACTGTCCATACGAATTAGTTTTTGGGAAAATTCCAAATGCCTTCCATCAATCTAATAAAGTAAATAGAAAAACACCTTTATATAATTTAGAAGATAACAGCAAAGAAGCAAAATTTAGGTTAGAAATTGCATATACGAGAGCTAGTTTATTATTAGGAAACCATAAACATATGCAAAAGTTAAACTACGATAGGAATATAATAGATTACAACTTTAAACTAGGAGATTTAGTATTACTGACAAATAATACAGGTCACAAGTTAGAACAAAAATATAATGGACCTTTTAAAATTATGAGGATAGATTTTAGAAATAATAAAACATAACAGTAATATGAAAACTAATAAAACACCAATCGTGCATAAGATAAGACTTAAGATTAACCATAACAAATAAATTCATGGGCCTAGGAATTTTGTAAACTATTTTAATTATTAAAGTTATTTACGGGAATACAAAATTTATCATTAATACGATTTCTGTATGACGGGCTAATTTAATTATTATTTTAATTATCTATATATAAATCGGCAAAGGCAAAACAGTTAAGAACACTTTTCTCCTCTGTATGTCAACCGATTTGAACAAAATATACACAATATATATTTTATTAAAATCTGTTCAATAATTTCAGAGTTATAAGCGTTCTGATTAGCTACTAACACAAAAAATTTGTTTTTTTCAATTATTAAACAATAAAAAATAGGGTGTTCGATTATTCGACATTTTTTAGAAACTGGTTTTTAAATTTTTCGACAATATAAATCTTATAAATAAATCGACACAGGCAAACCAGTTTTTCATATTTAAAAAAAATTATGGCCGAATTTCGACCATTAGGCAAACACTTGTTATTAGTAATTTTGTTAAAAAAAAAACTTTGTGTTTTTTAATAATTCTAATCACAATTTTGTTTTTTAAAAATTTTGTATATTTTTTTTTCTATAATTACAATTATTACCCAAAAATTTTAATTATTTCCAAACTATACATATAAAAAGTAAACGCTAAATAGCCGCTTAAAAGGTACTACACTATGTTACTACTACTATTTAAATTTACACGTAAGAATAGGCTAAGCATTGTTTTCATAGTTAGTATATAAGCTAGAATAAATTGTAAATAAAATCAATCATAATAAAAAAGCTGACAACTGCACTAGTTGCACCGTCTAAATTTAAATGAAAACAAAAATAAAGGCTCAGTTAGTCTTTACTTTCTGTTCTGTTACGAATCAGCTGATTTGTTTTTGTTATTAAAAAACCTGAGAAATTGATTAGTTTTTCTGTTCTGTTTGTTAAAATCAAAAACTTGGTAAGTAATTGTATGACAGCAAAATAAATAATAAAAAAATACATTATTGTATTGAAATAAACTATTTTTTGATTTTAAGAATTCATAAAATTAAGTTTCTTCAAATTTGTGTGCATTAAAGTTATTGAAATAAAACAATGGACGGTGCAAAACTGATAAATTTGTCATAAATGGCTGCTAAGTTGCTACAGAAAAAGTAACTATTACATTTCGTAACAGAACAGCACGGAACAGAACAGAAACAGAAAGTAAAGACTAACTGAGCCTTAAAAAGTATTTTTAATTACAGACCGATTTAATTGAATTTAACAGAAAACTTAAACGGAGTATATGTGCCCGCATAATTTCTGAGGTCTTGGGAAAACCTATTTCAACATCATAACGGACAGACGGACATCGATAAATAAACTTCGCTACTCATAAGGACGCACAATATATATCGTTACCTAAAACGCAAAAGGCCCTAACTAACAAAAAATTAAAAATCCTATTTTTCATTAAATCTGATGAATTGCATCAACACTTATGTCCACAATAAATTTTGGAAACTTTTATCCAAAATTTGCAATTTTATTAACAAAAAACAAACGGCCCTATCTACAAAAGATTACATGCTACGCGCTAAAAGACCTTACTAACAGTTTCCATAATATGCAACATTGTCAATTGTCAAAACAACTTGTAGGTTTTACAAGAAAAATAGAAGTAAAATAAATTATAAACGGTTTAAGGCAATTTATCGATAAACATTTTTAATAGTAATTTGCTTCTCCTGTAAAATTTTCAAAATGTTAGATAGGGCGTTTTGCGTTTTAGGCAACGATATACACTTTATAAGATAAATATTGTCGAAATTACAAACGGAATAGCGAACTTATATATTCCCTTTTACCTTCGCTGAAGTGTATAATAAGGTAGACATATTTTCAAAATTAGGAGTATACAGCTAATGCTTTTTGAATCCGATCAACATTTTATCAGTATGTATTTATAATTACTTACATGAACAAACAGTACGTTGAATATGTCCTCGCGTATGTATTTCCCAGCGCTTGTAAAATATCACTTAAATTCAGCCACAGGATGCGGTATTGTGAAATTTCTTCAGCCTTACAAACCATTTTCATATCCTACAAATTAATATTTTATTTTACTGGTTAAAAGAGTTGATTATAATTAACACTAGTTTATTAAATTTCTGGAAACGAACTATATATAAAAGTATATATTCCATCGCCAAAACTTAAGCATTTAAGGTCATTTTACCAGCGTTGTCAACTTTTTATAAACAAAACGAACTATTCTCCCCCTTAAAACTTACTTAATAGCACATTAAAGCATTTAAGATCACAGCATTTACAAATATTTAAAACCAAAACGCGATATTTTTTAGCGCGAGCTACCTATGGTCACTAACCAAACTTGCAGCAGCTACAATAACAACTACTACAGTCTTCAACACCTACCACTATCAACAAGTTACAAACAAATACAACAACCACCACATTAATAAAAACTTCAGTCAGCAAAATGAAGGCTCAGCCGTTCACATTACATTTGAGATGATTAAGATGACAGATGATTAAGAAAAAAAACACACAACAAACACACAAAAAAGCAAATTTTTATTTCTTTAAAGTATTAAAAATGGATAAAAACACATTTATAAAGTTATCAGAAGATTATTTTAATCATTTTAATAATGAAATTGTGAAAATTTATGAATTATTTAAGGAAAAAAAAAAACATTAAGCAGAAATCTTGGCCGGTTGTACACGATCATGTCGGCGATTCTACATTTGAGTTATGTTCGATGAATTCTATGTGATTTATGAAGTGATTTAGTTGTAATCATGTCAATTTGAAGTGATTAACAAATCACTTCAATGTATGGGTAATCATCTCGATTTTGAAGTGATTAGAGCTTAATAGTTATGGTTACCCCTAATATCATGATCACACCTAATAATATAATATAACACGCGCAACATAGAATAATGCTTACTTTCACTTTTATGTTTTAAACATTTTCGTGTCCGGTCACACGAGCAAAATTAATAATAATTTTGCCAACATGTAAATTAAACAGTAAACAATTCTCTAGAATTGAACTATTACGAAATTAAGTGCAATTACACTTGTTTGTGATAAACACAAACAAGTCAAATAAATTAATTTAACGTTTCCGGTCGCGCAGACAAAATTACCAATAATTTTGCCACAAGTAAAAATACGGTAAACAATTCCACAGAATTGTTTACCAAAAAGTTATTACCAAATCGAATGCACTTATTTGTGATCAACACAAATAAGTTCATTCATGCTTCCGGTCAGCAATTCCTCAGAATTTCTTACCGGCAAGATTGACACAAAAAGAAAGGTATATAAAATAAAATAAATCTAAGTTAAAGTTGGTAGTTTTTTGTCATAAGCTAGTGAGTGCAGTTCAAGTGTTAATTTTAAGTTTAATTTTAAGAATCAATAAAGTGAAATTATTTTTTTTTTTTTTAAAGAAAAAATAAATATCCTTTTACTGGCGCAGTCGGTAGGATACGCGGAATAAGTTTAATTGTAAAAATCAAAAAAAAAAACTTGCGTTCGTTTTAACGATTTGCTCGAATATCCTTGTCAACCTAAAGGAAAATTAATTTCCAAAACTAAAATTTTTTTTTTTATTTCCTGGAGAATTAATCTCGGAATAAATAAAAAAAAGAGAAAAACTAAAAATTTATATCCAAAGGATAATAAGAGTTAATATCAAAAAAAACTTGTGTTCGTTTTAACGATTTGCCGCGAATATCCTTGTCAACCTAAAGGAAAATTAATTTCCAAAAACTAAATTTTTTTTTTATTATTTCCTGGAGAATTAATCTCGGAATAAATTTAAAAAAAAAACACACAACAAAAACACTAAGAAAAACAATTTCCATCACAAAGGAAAACTAAATATTACGAAGAAAAAAAAAAGAGAACTACAAACCACAGCTAAGGAACAAGGAAAATTAATACCAATATACAACAAGTTACTACACAAAACCATCAAGAATCTACATTTTGGAGGAGTGCCCCTTGCAGACATCTTTTCCTGGAAACCACTAAGGACCTATGTTTTCGGAATACCCTGGCAGAGAATACCCTTTTAAAGTAAGAATATTATATTAGCAATTATTCTAAACTATTAGTATTAAGATATTTAGAAGAAAAAAAAAGTTGTTCTTTCCAATATCGTGAAAAACACATTTCTCTATGAGTGACACCGATTCATTATCGGACTACCCATCAGACCTAGAATTTGTTGAAGAACCATTGGACTTCCACTCCGAATACCCACTCGATTCAGGAATCGAGTCTAACGACGGCTACCTTACAGATACAAACGAAGGCATAGTAAGTGAAGGAAGAACAACTAGAAATAAACGCCTTTTCGCTAAAATACTAACATTAAGACGGTTTCACTAAATTCAATTTTTTTTTTTACAATGACGGAACCACAGGCACCCCTCTCTATCTCTATTAACCCCCTCAAATATCTAGATAGGCTCCCAGAATTCAGTGGAGACTACCGGGACCTTCAAACATTTATTAGTTTAATAGATAGAGTCCACCCTATTCTTAGAGCTTACGACGAACCTTCACAATACCTCTTCTCGGACATCATTAAAAGCAAATTAAAGGGAAAAGCAAGGGAAACCATCGAAATTAACTGCCAAGCTCAATCTTGGACGGACATTAAAACAATACTATTAAATAACTTTGGCGACAGGTATAGCATAGAAGAACTGTTCGACAGACTAAAGGGGGTAGTATTTAGAAATAATTGTATAGACTTCTACAACGATCTTAAACAAAGCTTACGGAGCTTAAATAACAAAACCCTGATGACAATAGGAACGGGCCCTGCAGCTAACGAATGCGCAAAGAATAATATGAAAACGGCTTTGAACATATTTAAAGAGAAAATCCCGGAACCTATGAAAACGATATTGACATGCAGGAACCCAGGTAGCTTGGAGGAGGCAATGGAAATATTATTTCAATCCGGATACGCCCATGCAAAAGGCTCAAACGAACTTTTTAGTACAAGTAGAAATGAAAACAGGAGACGCCCACACGATAGATCAAACACACTGCCCCGACCATTAAATCAAAATCGCGGAAATTACCAAAATAATCCCCACCACCGAAACAATTTTACAACCTTAAACCAACCTTTCAACAATAACAGGAATCACCAAATACCTTCAAATACCCAGTACAATCCCAACAACCGTCACTACCAACCACCAGCGGAACCCATGGATGTAAACATGATTCAAACATCCAACGAACATTGTCCCCCTAGTGGAACTTACCATGATTTCAACCGCTTTGCAAATTCGGCGAGTCGCAACAATAATACCCTGAATTTTTAGCAGCCGGCCTCACAGGCGAATTACCCCATATAATAATAAAGGGAAACCTCAAATTTATTGTGGACACGGGAGCCACCCACTCAATAATCAACCTGACCTTTGCAACCCTAAATGGAAAACTGAAACATCAACAATTAAACTCAAGACATTACAGAACATCGTTACAACACAAACTACGTACAAAGTGCCCTCGTTTGAAGAACTTGGATGTACTAACGATTGGATTTACCTAATCGAGTGCAAATTCCACGAAACCTACGATGGAATATTAGGAAATGACGTGCTCCAAAGATACAAAGCAATAATAGACTATGAATCGAACCAATTAAAAATGAACGAGAAAACTATCCCTTTACATTTTTCGGACGAGAAAATTATAAAGTTTATAACTAACACAGAATGTGGACTAGTCCACATAAAGGACCACTACAACGCAAACAGGGAACTAGTTCTCGAAGAAGGAATATATAACGTCCAACATTTTAAGGTAGAAGTAAAAACTAGGTATCAATGTCCTAGCGTAGTGCACGTGAAACAACAAGATTCTTGGCCCGTCACCTATGAAAATTATTACATTGGGAACGGAACACTATACGAAAAACGTCCAGTGCAACCAATCCCAAGCTACCCGATCAGAACGAACCATCTCAACTCAGAAGAAAAGGAAAAATTAAGTAAATTAATAAGAAATTACGTAGACATGTTTTATAACACTAATTCCGAGTTAACGTTTACAAACGTTATCAAACACCGAATTAATACAACCGATGACAAGCTGATATTTACCAGGTCGTACCGCTACCCCTACGTCCACAAACAAGAAGTAAAGACACAAATCGAAGAAATGTTAAATAATAACATAATTCGGCCTTCCACCTCACCATATTCAGCACCCATATGGATCGTACCAAAAAAGGACGATGCAAGTGGCGAAAAGAAATGGCGTCTAGTTATTGACTATCGTAAACTAAACGATAAAACTATTGATGACAAATACCCCATTCCTAATATGGAAGAAATACTGGACAAGCTAGGAAGAAGCATATACTTCACCACGCTTGACCTCGCTAAGGGGTTTCATCAGGTTGAAATAGATGAGAGAGATGTCCACAAAACTGCATTCTCTGTTGAAGGAGGGCATAATGAATTTCTAAGGATGCCCTTTGGCTTAAAGACGGCACCAGCCACATTTCAACGTCTAATGAATGTTGTACTGGGTGACTTACTAGGAAAATTCTGCCTTGACTACCAATTGACATACAGGACTTAACCAACAATAACGGCAACTTGCCAATAAAATTGGAAGACGCAAAAATCATCGAACATTACAACAAAGTAATACACATTGTCAACACAACCTATTATGCAGAGACACTAGATTTAATATCAAAAAATATACGTACTTTAAATATAACAACCACGGAAACAAAGACCCTACTAGACACAACTACAAAGAACTTCATTTTACTAAAGGCCAAGGTGGAAAACCTCATTCCACACTTCAGACCAAAACGGGGACTGGTAAACGTACTAGGAAAGGGACTAAAAATTATAACTGGAACAATGGACAGTGACGATGAGGCCCAAATTAACAAATCATTAAAATAATTATATAACAACCAAAAAGCCCTAACTGAGCGAACAGATAAACTTACATACTTTAACAGTGTAATTTCATCTCAAATTCATAATATTACAAATCATATTAACAAGAAACAAATCTTAATAGAAACCTACCTTAACGAATTCAAAAACTATATACAGAATAAAATAGCAACACTAGAAGACGAAGTTGCATTTATGGCAAACATATAACAGATAAATAATGATATTTCACTCCTGAAAGACCATATAGATAATATCGGACAAATTATATTTTCCAGAAAACTTGGTATTATACCCTCAGACGTACTAACAAAAACCGAACTAAACCTCATAGAAGATTTCGACAGCTATACTAACATAAAAATAACCGTAGGTGCATACGATTCCATGATTATGATAATTCTTCTTATACCACAATACTGGAAAGAACCTCTTTCAAAAATCATATTTGAACCAATCCCTAATAATCATAATTACTCTATAAGCTTAGAAAATAAAGAAGTTCTTGTAGATGCAAATAATAATATTTTTAATACCAATGTAAAAGATAATTTGAAAAAGAATCTGATTAAATTAAACGATTCATGTCTAACAAAAATAATAAATTTTAAAACAGCACAATGTAATATGGAAAAATCAGAAAAAACTATTGTAACAGAAATTATACCTGGTATCCTAGTATTTAATAACTTTTATGATAAAATCAAACAGAACTGCAATAAAAATAATATAAATATGCAAGGAAATTTTCTTATAAAATTCCAAAACTGTGAAATAACAGCATTAAATAAGACATACCTAAATTTAAAAATTCAAATATATGATAAATTTATTTTACCCAACATAATTACTAAAATAGATAAAAAACCAAATAATATAACCAGCTTAAGGCTAGAATCTCTGTATTTTGCCCAAACAATACAAGAAGAAACTATTAAATCAATTATGTATCAGAATAAAAACTCTATAATATAGTCGCCATAAGCATAGACATAATAATAATATTTGTAATAATAATCCTAGCAACAACCTTCTTTTTTAAGAAAAAAGTGTCAATCTTTAAACTTTCGTCGGAGCCGCAAGCTAACGGTGGGGGAGTTATGGTTACCCCTAATAAAGGGTGTTTTTTTAAGCCCGAAAGAACTTGAAATTGTAAAAAATAACACAAAAAATTAAATTGTAATCAAAATTTTTTTTTTATTCGAAAAATCAATACGTGAAATTAACATTTGAAAATGATTTCGGGCATATGGGCACCGCGGCTGTTCTTGACGAAGCGCATTCTGGACGTCCAATTTTGGGCCACTTTTTCGAGCACTGCTGGCCGTATGTCACGAATAACACGAACAATGCTGGCCTCCAAGGCGTCAATTGTTGCTGGCTTATCAGCATAAACCAGTGACTTCACGTAGCCCCACAGGAAATAATCGAGAGGTGTCAAATCGCACGACCTTGGAGGCCAATTGACAGGTCCATTTCTCGAAATCAACTTATCGCCAAATTTTGATTTCAATAAGTCGATGGTTGCGTTCGCCGTATGGCACGTAGCGCCATCCTGTTGAAACCACATCTCCTCCGGATCAATGTCATCCATATTTTCAAACAAAAAATCATTGATCATGGTGCGGTAACGATCTCCATTGACCGGAACGCGAGCTCCGGCCTCATTTTTGAAGAAATAAGGTCCGATGATGCCACCAGCGTGAAAACCGCACCAAACGGTGCATTTTTCTGGATGTAATGGAGTCTGTAGGGTGTCGTGTGGATTGGTCTCGCTCCATATGCGGCAATTTTGCTTATTGACAAACCCGTTAAGCCAAAAATGCGCCTCATCGCTGAACACAATTTTGCGATTTAAATTTGAATTAAATTTTTAAATTTTTCAAAGTAAATTTCGATAATTTCGTAGCGTTGTTCAAGCGTGAGTCTATTCATGATGATTTGTCAGAGTATACTGAAACGATAAAAAAAATATTTCATCAAAATTTAATTTTTTTGTGTTACTTTTTACAATTTAAAGTTCTTTCTAGCTTAAAAAAACACCCTTTATCATGATCACACCTAATAATATAATATAACACGCGCAACATAGAATAATGCTTACTTTCACTTTTATGTTTTAAACATTTTCGTGTCCGGTCACACGAGCAAAATTAATAATAATTTTGCCAACATGTAAATTAAACAGTAAACAATTCTCTAGAATTGAACTATTACGAAATTAAGTGCAATTACACTTGTTTGTGATAAACACAAACAAGTCAAATAAATTAATTTAACGTTTCCGGTCGCGCAGACAAAATTACCAATAATTTTGCCACAAGTAAAAATACGGTAAACAATTCCACAGAATTGTTTACCAAAAAGTTATTACCAAATCGAATGCACTTATTTGTGATCAACACAAATAAGTTCATTCATGCTTCCGGTCAGCAATTCCTCAGAATTTCTTACCGGCAAGATTGACACAAAAAGAAAGGTATATAAAATAAAATAAATCTAAGTTAAAGTTGGTAGTTTTTTGTCATAAGCTAGTGAGTGCAGTTCAAGTGTTAATTTTAAGTTTAATTTTAAGAATCAATAAAGTGAAATTATTTTTTTTTTTAAAAGAAAAAATAAATATCCTTTTACTCTTAATCACGTTCGAACTGCTTAACCCTCTAATGCCAAGTTTTAGAATAAATGGGAATATATTATGAAAACAATTTTTTTTATGAAATTTTTTGGGCTCTGAATTCCAAAAAAATATTTTTAAGCCCGTACCATTAGTCGTTTACGTTCCAGGTGAGAAAACATCTAGGAGTACCTTGAGGCATTCTTGGGTATCTAGTAAAAAAAACACATTTAATTTTTGAGAATTCTGCTTTTTAGTTTGTATTGAAAATAAAAAGAAATTAAACAAATTAAAAACATTTGGGTTTGTTTATGATAATCCAAAAAAACAATTTTATTATTTGAGCTTTCAAGAGCTTTCGAAGTCCCTACAAATATTTTTCTACATCTCTAAGCAATTGTTAAATAATGGAAATTAATAGAAATTAGTTATATATTGGACGTCAGTAGAAATTTTGTAAGGCATGCCTTGAGGCACTCTTAGGCATTAGAGGGTTAAGCGCGTTTAAGAAGCCAAATGTGAACATACATTTAAAGCAAAAACAAATAATAATTGTTTTTGTTTTACATGTAAGCCTTCGTTCGAAATCGATTAATCGGCCATAAATAAACACAACGTAAACAATTGTCGCTAAAGTAACGAAAAAAACTGCTTAAAGTAACAGCTGATTCCAATGACAGCAAATATCGTTAAAAATTTTACTGAATAGCATATTCGATAAATTTTCGTTATATTTATTTTAACGATACGATTATCTTTATAAAAGTAAGTGAATCGCACTACAGGTATTTTAAAGCCTGTGGTAAATTTATTGTCAGCATCTAACCAAATTTCTGAGATACAAAAGCTCTGCGTATAAAGTTTTGACGAATAATATATATTATGACTTTGACCGCCAAATGACAAAAACAATTTTATTTAATATATTGAAAACAATGAAGGAGTGTGGTTTTAAAATTGTGGCCATTGTAATCCATTTAGGTGGTGGAAACAGAAAACTTTTTTATGATCTCGAAGCAGACTTTAATAACCCTTGGTACATTTTATATTAATGCGAATTTATTAAATTGTAACTCTTAAATTTTTAATTTTTAGTTTTTGTACGATGACACAAAAGTATTTTTCATATCTGATTAAACTACTGCGAAATCATTTTATTGATAATGGATTTATCATTAATAATAAAGAGGTTAAAAAAGATATAATTTTTAATCTACTGTCTCTCCAATCCAATGATTTGCAGATAACACATAAGATATCCGCACATAATTTGAGTGTTGTTGGGGCAGAGAGGCAAAAGTTTATGCCAGCTACCAAACTCTTTTTACACACCATAGCCCAATCTATTACTCGAGCTGCTAGTTATAAAATTGGAGCGAGTGTCATGAATTGTTCAAACTGTGTTCACATAATGTTTCGCAAATTATAGCAAAATCAAAATTTTTGATTTTTTTTTTGCAAGACAAATGACAGATTTTATGTCATGAACTCAGGAGTCCTGAAACAAGATACACGAGAGCGATTTCATGCATACGGTTTGGCATTTGAAACACAAAATGACATCCTAAACAATATGTCAAAATGATGTCAGAAATCCGTGTAATCGGCAAAAATACTCCCTTGCCATATCAAAAAGGTATTAAATACATTTGAACTTTTAAAAACTTTCGATAAACATGTTCTAATAAAATCATTAATAGAAACATACATACCTACTTATTTATTTCATAGGAATTCAATCAAATAACGCCTTAAAAATGCTGTATATTGAATTAAAAAATCTATACAATATTGAGTATGTCTTAACATACCGCCTTAATCAGAAAGTACTAGAAAACTTTTTTGGAACAATAAGATCTAAAGGCGGGCTTCAAGACCACCCCGATCGTTGATTCTAGGATACAACGAAGGCATTTTAAGTAGTCACGCAAATGTCGATATTGACAATAAACCCGACTTAGGGTTAAAAAATCAGAGCAAGTTAAACTCTCTTTTTGGTTTAAAATGTGTTTAAACCAACAAATCTATAAATCATTAAACATATAAACCATCTTTAAACGCATGAAATTGGGCGTTTAAACTACCAGTACAAATCATATGAATTTGCCAACATTTGTCGTAGTGCTGCCACATGTTATTTTTTTAACAACATGTAATACATGGGACACGGATTTATGGTTGATGAGTTTAAACTACATATAAATTCAAATTTAGTTCAACTCAACCAGCGTTTAAACCATCAGTGATTTATTAGGCATTAAAAGACACATATACTTCATAAACAGGCTAATTTCAATATAATTTTTAATAAAATAGCATATTTTATCATTATTTCTAATTTCTTCAGATACTTTACTTAAAAGTATAAGTCCTGACACTAAAGAAGATTTATTACAAAAAGAAAATGACGGAAACGAGATAGAAATCCTGCAGTCTGACGGCTTGGAAAATTTGGCCGGCTATATTTTTTAGATTTACCTAAAATCAGAAAACGGCTCCAACGATTTGATTAATTTTTCTTTCAAATGTTCGTATTATTCCATTTGAAGTTTTCATCGAAAGAAAAATTTACCACGCCTACTTTTACGCCCACTTTTTTTATTAAGCGCATAACTTAAGAAGCCGTCCTTACTACCGATTTGGACGATTTTTTCTTTAAAATTATCGCCATGGTCTAACTTAGGTTTTAACCGAAAGAAAACTTTTCCCCGCCCACTTTTTTTGGTTCCATCGATTTGACTAATACTTCTTTCTAATCTTCTTATTAATCCATTTATGTTTTCATCGAAAGAAAAATTTACCACGCCCACTTTTTCTATTTATCTAAAATCGCTCACTTTTACGCCTACTTTTTTCGATTTACCTAAAATCATAAAACGGCTCCATCGATTTGACTAATATTTCTTTCAAATGTTCATGTTAATCCATTTCAAGTTTTCAGCGATGTTCCACTGCTGAAGCGATGACAAAAATATCCATACGACACCCTCATGAAAGCTGTGAAAGATGAAGCTGGAGGGATTTTTTCTAGACGCTAACGGTGGAGCTGGGAAAACTTTTTTAATCGCGTTAATTTTGTCAACGATACGCCCGCAGGATGATATTGTACTTGCACTCGCATCGTCAGGAATTGCATCTACATTGTTGGAAGGCGGTCGCACTGCTTGCTCATTCAGCACGTAAGTTAAGTTTCGAATTGTTACTCCAAAGTGAAAAGTCGCATTGAAATTGTGCTCCGTATTTTTTGTTAATTTATTATAAACTAAATATGTACCTAAAATTTCTGATTTATATAAAAAAGTCTAAAAAACTAAATTGTTTTTATACCTTATAAAAAAAAAACAGCAAAATAAATCGTTTTAATAAACAATCATAAAATTAAAAATAACAAAAACATTTTTTCTTACTAAATACAGTGATTTACAACAATAACAATTTACATTTAAAAACAATAAGCTCCAATCAAAAGAAACAAAGCATAAAAAGAAACAGAAAATTTTAATAGCAAACAACAACAACAACTGTATACAATTTTAAGTATAACAAAACAATAGAATTCAATAAGTAAATTGACAATTAAACAGTGCTGCCACTTGTATAAATTTTTTAGTTTCCCAATAAAAGTAAATAAATCCCTTTATAATGGAATGTGTAAAAAAAGGCTGTTCTTTGGAAGGTTATGATGAGAGAATGATTATTTGCTGGCTTTGCCATGGGTTATGTCATTTTAAATGTAGTGGCTTATCTGTCTTAGTGGCTGAATCAATATCGAAGCATAAGAACTTGCATTGGCGGTGTAATGAATGTCAAAAAATTGGTGCCGATTTTTACCGCTTCTTTCAAAGCAAAAAAAAGCATTTTATGGAAATTCAAAAAAATCTAAGTAACTTATCTGAGCAAGTCAATTCTTATGGAAAGTTATTGGATGACTTTAAGTCATTAGATGAACTCCAACCACCGTCTCCAAATCGTCGTAAATCACCAAGATTCTTAAATAAAGATAAACCTTATGATACTGGTTTTCCGAATACTACAATTGCTAATAATAATCCACCCGTGAAAAATCCACCCGCGAATAATCCACCCGCGAATAATGTTGAAATATTAATTAATAAACCGACACCTACTTCAAATACAAATACTGCTTTTCCGACACTTACAACTGCTAAGGATGTTCAGACTCCCATTAATTTGCTTACTGAGACTCCATTCATGCCTGAAACTGCTATTCCTCTATCTTTTAATAATGCTTCTTCGATAACTATCGGTTGATTAATTTTGACGGGTCATCTCCTAAGCCGCATACATCAATGACTGGTAATATAAATGCAAATCATACAGGAGTCACTGGATCATCATTCGCTCCTAGAGAACTAAGAACTATTCCACTGAAAAAAACTATATTCGCTACTCGTTTTGCACAAGATACAACCACATATGAGATGAAGCACCACGTGCTGGCAAACATTCAAAACTGTGTTCCAAATGATATAATCGTTTATAAAATGAATTCCAGAAATAGAGCATCTTTCAAAATAATAGTTCCTGAAGATTTATTCCCAAAAATTGTTGACCGTGCCTTTTGGCCTAAAAATGCTTTAATAAGAGAATTTGTGTATAGAGAGGATGATATGGCTCGCCTTCCAAAATCCGTAGATACAATTCCAAAAAACTAATTTCCATTGCTTATCAAAATGTAAGAGGCATAAATTCTAAACTATCATCTATTTACTGTAACAGTTTTGGCTTAAGCAACCATATAATTGTATTCACAGAGACATGGCTCAGTAAAAAGGTCAATAACTCTGAAATTTTTTGTCCTAAGTATCAAATTTTTAGAAAAGATAGAGAAAGTTGTGAAAAAGTATGTGATAAAAAACAATCTGAGCAAAAACAATCTAATAAAAAACAGGGTGGCGAACAAGCTGATAATAAAGTAAAAAAAAACCGGTGGTGGTGTATTAATTGCCGTTTTAAGTGAGTTTTCATCTGAAGAAATTATTTTAAATGATTTTTTGCATATTGAAATTTTATGTGTTTTAACAAAAGTAAATAACAAATCTATTTATATTATTTGCTCGTATATTCCGCCTCATTCGGATTCTTCTATATATGAAGATCATCTGAAAGCTGTTGATATAATTTTGAGAAAATTAAAATCGTCTGATTTAATAGTTGTAATTGGTGACTTCAATATGCCATCTGTAGATTGGATTGGTGTTCCGGATTCTAATCATTTAGTTCCAGCTCGCTCTTCGGATTCATCAGCAGAGTTTATCAATAGTTTGTTTAATAATTGTCTTTTTCAAGTCAACACGATTAAAAATTCATATGATAGAATGTTGGATCTTATATTTGTGAACGATTCATCTGACTTTTCTATACTGCGCCATCCCCCAATTTCTAACCCTGAGGATATATACCACCCAACAATTAAAATATCGTGCTTATGCTCCTATCCTATTCAGAAGAAAAACACATCTCAGCGCAATAAAATATTTTGTTTTAAACGTACAAATTACGAGAACCTTCAATGTCTCAAATTGATTGGATATGTGTACTAAACAATTGTTAAAATGATTTGGACCTCTGTTTAAAGACATTTTACCATTTACTTAATGAATGTTTTTTGGCATCTGTACCTAGAGTGTTTCCTTCTAAAGCTAATGGTCCCCCCTGGAACACAAAATTCATATCTCGGCTTAAAAACAGGAAAAATAAATTGTATAAAAGTTATAAAAAATATGGAACGTTGTTGTGTTATGCAAAGAACTCAATATCTAGATCTGAATATAATATTGCTAATCAATTAGCTTATAAAAACTATTTGGATAAAATAAGAAATAATTTCAAAAAGGATCCAAAATCATTTTATAATTTCGTTAATTCTAAAAGACGATCGGCTGAATATCCTTCGATTATGAAATATGGTGATTCAGAATCTTCGGACGATAAGTCCATTAGTAATATGTTTGCTGACTTTTTTCCATCAACTTACTCTTCGTCATCCTTTAACAATCACTATTCGTACACAATCCTTGAATCCACAACTTTTTCTATACCAGCCATTAGCCAACAAACCGTCTTAAATGCCCTAGCCAAACTAAAATCCTCAAACGTTGCTGGCCCAGACGGCGTTCCCAGCTGTATTTTAAAACAATGCTCACAAATATTATACATTCCATTGACTCATATGTATAATATATCTCTTAAGACGGGTTATTTTCCTTCAATTTGGAAAGAATCGTTTATAATTCCACTATTTAAATCTGGATCTAAAGCTAATATTTCAAATTATAGAGGCATAGCTAAATTAAGTGTTATACCAAAATTATTTGAAAAACTTATATATGATACACTGTCGCATCTCACATCATCTATGTTATCTCCAACACAACATGGATTTCGTAAATCATGCTCTACAGCTACGAATCTTCTAGAGTTGACAACTTGGGTAAATGAAGGGTTTGTTAATGCCATGCAATCGGATGTTATATATAACGATTTTAGTGAGGCGTTTGATAAAGTTAATCATGATCTTTTGCTGTTTAAGCTTGATCGGATGGGTTTTAGTTTATCGCTTCTTAAATGGCATGGTTCATACTTAAAAGGCAGAACACAATCTGTTAAATTTCGTCATTCATATTCAAAATGTATAAATGTAATATCAGGTGTTCCTCAGGGTAGTCACCTAGGGCCCCTCCTATTTACACTATTTATAAATGATCTTCCTTCTGCAATTAAACACTCAAAAACTTTAATGTATGCAGATGATGTGAAACTATTTATTTCCTTCAACAACTCTGATCAGCAAGTTCTTTGGCAGAATGATATTAATAATTTAATTACCTGGTGTAGCATTAACTAAATGGATCATAATGCGAAAAAATGTAAATATATGATTTTTACAAGATCAAGTCCAATAAATGGTAGCTATATTATGAATAATATAGTTCTAGATTTGGTTGATAATTTTAATGATCTTGGCGTACTTTTGGATACTCAATTAGACTTTAAAAGTCACATATTGCTAACAGTCAATAAGGCTACTGGAGTACTTGGGTTCATAAAACGTTGGGCTAAGGAGTTTTCCGATCCATATACAACAAAGCAATTGTTTACTACCTTAGTTAGACCAATTCTTGAATATGGATCTGTTGTTTAGGACCCTCAATATCAAGTGCACTCTAACAAAATTGAGTCAGTTCAAAAACAGTTTCTGTTGTTTTGTCTCCGTGGTTTGCGTTGGAACCCTAACATTAAAACATTAAACATTAACATTAAAAAGTCGTAGACATATGTTAAATGTTACTTTTTTGTTAAAACTAATAAACGGTAGTCTTCATTCCGAATTTCTTCTTAGCAAAATAAATTTACATATTCCTCTTCGATCATTAAGAAATTACAATATCCTAAGCATAAAATATTACAGCACAAACTATGCTAATTTTTATCCATTTCGCAGAATCTATGATGAATTCAATTTACTGTATCCATTTATAGATTTTAATAAAAGTTTGGAAATCGTGAAAAGAGATATTATATTACACTTAAATACAATAACCTAAAACATTTATTATATATTAATTTTCATATGTAAAAATTTCATTTATATTTGTTTTTTTGTTAAATTATTTGTAATTTCTTAATTATATTTTGTATAAATTGTATTTAAATTAGTCTGTAAGGATTATTCCATAGACTTTAATAAATAAATAAATAAAAAAAAAAAACAAAAAAAAGTTGGCATTAAATATGCAAACCAATGAAAATCCAACATGCAACATATCTAAGAACAGTGCGATGGCCAAAGTACAATGGCGCATAAAAAATCTTTGGAGGCATTAGACAAAACGTTGCAAAATTTACGAAACAATAAAAGCCGATTTGGAGGTTCGATGATTTGTTGGCAGGTGATTTGCGGCAAACACTTTCAGTGATACCACGATCAACGCCCGCCGATGAATTTAATGCATGTTTGAAGTCGTCTGCTTTGTGGAAACACGTTAGGAAGCTCAAATTGATTCTGAACATGCGGGTCGAGCTGCAAAACAATCAATGTCGAGACGTATTTTCCAAACAATTGCTGGACATAGAAACGGCAAAATCCCGGTGGATATTTCAATTTCTGCCAGTTCACCGAATGAAAGCCCGAACTCATCCGAAAGGTGTTTTCAAACATTTCACAAAATTACAGAAATTATGATTGGTTGAGCAAACGTGCTATATTAGCTGCGAAAAACGTTGATGTCGACGAACTGAATTTTAAGATTCAAAGGGAAATCGCTGGCAAATTGAAGACGTACAAATCGGTAGATTCCACTACTTCTCAGTACGATGTCGTCAACTATCCAATCGAATTTTTTAACTCCCTGGGATTACCCGGATTACCGCCTCATATAAACTAACCACGTCTTTGTAATGGCACCCGACTTACGGTAAAAAAACTGATGAATAACGTCATGGAAGCAACAATGCTTTAATTAAAGAACAAGGCAGAAAATGTTTTGATACCTCGAAACCCAATGATTCCAACCGACATGGCATTCAATTTTCACGCTTGCAGTTAGTTTCCAGTAAGGCTCGCATATGCAATGACAATCACCAAATCTCAAGGGCAGTCATTTCGTGTTTGCGGCATTTACCTTGAGAATCCGTCGCCTGTTCCCGCGTCGGAAGTCCATTAGATTTATTTGTTTATGCGCCAGACAACCAAACAAAAAATGTCGTATATTTCAAAGCATTGCAATTAACTAAATTATGATATCCTAGCAAAGCAAACGAATAAGTTTTGTTTTTTTTACTGTTTACCTGAATATTGATCTTATTAACTAAAATGTAAATAGAATACTATAAGATTCACAGCATATATATACAAACATATGTATATGAACAACATTTTAATTTAAAAATGCTTTTTTTTTTCTATTTTTAACGGATTTTAAAAATCGAACGAGAACTTTTTTTCTAATTTGGACAGAACAACGTCTGTCGGGTCAGCTAGTTAATAAATAAAAACAATATTATGTTATTTTATTTTAAATTTTATAAGCAATTTCGTTTTTCAGATATTACAGATTAAAAATATGTTATAAAGATTAAAAAGCTTAAGTGTTAACAAATGTTGTTCATAAAGTGTTTGACATCGACAAATGTTAAAGGATTGTGAATAAACATTTTCACAATAATATGTATGTACACAGAAAGAAAAACACTCGGGATAAATTAATCTTTTTATACTTACTTTAATCACGAGTCGTACTTAAAAATTCAAGTACGAATAACACTCAAACGTACTTAAATCAATCCTAAATGGGATTACTTTCAAAAATCAATCCCGATATTTCTTGAAATATGTATAAAATTCTTAAATCAAGTACAAAAAAGATTAAATTTTTGAAAACTTATTAGTCTCATCTCTCAGGATTTCATTCTTTTATGCGTGCGTACGTGTGTGTTTTTCAAAATTTGTTGTACAATTGCAAAAACACAACACAAGTTCGAAAAAAAGGATTTGCTTTTTGTTTGTAGTAACAACAAAAACAACAGAACAAGAAGAAAAACATATATTTACATATATATGTATGTATTATTTTCATGTTTAACCCTCCGGCTTACGCATGTTTTGATTATCTATACACCATGAAAGGTTAAAAAGTAAATTTGAAATTTTGCTTCTCATTTAGTTTATATATTTAGTTAAATATGTATTACATAAGATTTTTAAAGTAAAAACCATATTGGGCATGATGTTGGTGTTTTATCATTCTTTAAGGTGTAAAACGGGTAGGTAAATCATAATAGATTTTTCTTTCTAATTTCTTTTTTGGTTTTTTTCAAGCACGAATTGGAGATAAAAATCAATTTTATAATACTTGAATCAAGCGCGTTTTGAGATTGATTCAATCTTAGATTTACTTAAACTAATATCATTTTCGGATTATTTTAAGTACGAGTTCGGATTAAAACTATTTTATAATTCTTGAATCAAGCGCATTTTGAGATTGATTCAATCTTAGTTTTACTTAAATCAATCTTATTTTCGAATTACTTCAAGTACGAGATCGGGATTGAATATGGATAATTAAAGTATTTTGCAATTGAAAATCCGTACTTGAATCAATCTTTTTGTACTTGATTCAAGAAAATCCGTACTCACCGTTCTATCAATCCCGCTTCATATTGATTTGAGTACGTTTGGATTGATTTTTCTTTTGAGTGTATGATATGATTTATTCATATAAATGGACTATTTACATAATTATAATTTCTTAATTCATCTATTAGTTTCATAAATAAATTCATATGTTCCTTATCAATCTGGTAACTATGTTTTGTCAATAATTCTTCCAATTCTGATCATATCATTTTGAGTTAAATCGTTGTAGTGATGTACTCTGTTTAAAGACTTATGTGTGGTTTATAGAACACGAGCGCCTTTCTCCTCCGTTCGACTTACATTTATTTATTTTAGGATTATTTTTATATAAAGTCTTGATATTTGGACAATTCAAATAATCTAAATTATTTATATACATTTCGATTTCTCCTCCAAGTAGTTCCTTTAACCATCTAACTTTTTCAAAACCTTTAACATATAAAACAGGGTATTCTTCTTCTTTTTTTCTTTGTTTTATAGTTAGCATTAAGTATTCTATTAACTCTTTTAGTGTAGTCTCTCCAGTATCCCAGTGTAATCCATGCAAGTGATTATATAACCATTTATTTGTAATTCTATCCTTATTACTTAATTCGAAATATTTTATTGTTGCCTCCATGTGAAAACTTTGTTTTTCGAAATCATTGATTAAAACACAGACTTCTTTAGCATAAAATTTATTATTAATGAAAAATCCTTGTACATCGACGATTATAAAATTATCTTGTTGTTCCATTGTCACCCCTTACAAAACTAATTTAAACATAAATTAAACATATTCTATTTATAGTTTTTAATTATTTTTTTCCAAAATGAATTTATAATAAGCTCCATCCACAACTTTTTTTAAATAAAAATTTCCGGATGATAAATCGTCCACAACTTGCTCTGGTAGGTTTGCGTATTTCTCCAAATCTAACATTGTTTTCGGACCAAAATTTGTAGATTTGTTTTAAAAATTTTTTATTTTTTTTGGGGAGTTGCTTTAAAGGTATTATTTCTTTTAAATACTTTTTGTTGATATTGGTGTATATTAAGCGAGATTTGCGTGTGCAATTTACGTTCCTGTCGGAACATCTGGCGAAAAAATATATCTGGTTGGGATAGGACAACATCATTACATTGCGCCATACTTTTTTATATTTTTAAAAGTGTCAAACGTTCCAATATCACGTTTTAAAAGAGCCAATGTTAGCTCTTTTTTAAAAATGACGAGCCAGGAGTAATTAAAAAGAGCTAAATCTAGCCCCATAAGTTGGCATCACTGTTATTTTCAGCTCAAAAGCAAATTTAAATTAAAATTTAAAATTCTCAAAACTAACAGCCGCTAATCGAAGATGTTTTTTTTTAATTATTTGTACGCCCATAAATAATGATGCAATTTAATGTATTCTAGAGACTGGGTACAAAAGTGTACAAAACCAATAAACAACGAGCTGATACAAATTTCCTGTTTTTAAAAAATTGTGTATTTTGTACAAACTAAAAATAAAAAATCATCATTTGAGAAATTACTTAAAACAACAACATCGGACTGCATTAAATATTAAATTAAAACTATTTCCCTGAGAACGACCAACAAAGTTGGTCGAAATATTGGAATAAATAAATGATAAAAACTAAATCAAAACAACAGTTTTTATTTTTATTCTATTTTGAAACAGACCACAAGCCGAAAATAAAAAACATAACACAAAACAAACCAGTAGTATGTTTAGGGTTGGATCATGCCTGGATTTAAGTAAATAAATATAATTGTATAAGAAAAATAGTTTTTATTTATCCGTCTGTCCGTCTGAATGGCTGGTTTAAAAATAAAATAATTTGTGTTTGCATCGTTAAAAAATTTTTTTGTATGTAACAAATGAGAAAAAGTTAAAACCGTGTTTCTATCCCTGTGATGAAACTTTTTTTTTGTAATATTAAACCTTTTTAATTTTCGAATGTGGGATGATGTCTACGTTACAGTCGACATTTAAGTTCATCGATTTGTACGCTACACTGAGCCGTGTCAGTGTGTGTGTGTATATTGTTGTGACTTTATCGTGTTGTGGTTTGCGGTTTCACAGCAAATAATATTAGACTACCTGATCCATTTTGATCAAAAGGACTACTCCCTGGACTGGTCCAATGTAATGCAAACATGAACCATGTCATTGTTAAAAGGTGTTTGTAGTGAGATGACATGTCTTCTTTTTTTAACGAAATTTGTTCGTTTTTAAGCGACTTCAAAACTAATCCTCTTGAGTTCTTAAAATATGCGATATTTACCAATGGCGTTCTATGGGGGGTGTTTCGCCAGAACAGTTTTTTTTAAATTTTATTTTTCATTTTTTTATTATTTATGTAATTTTTGTTGAAATTTGAATTTTTTAATGAATTAATTATTTTAATTTACTGATAACTTTAAATTCTGAAATCTAACGTCAAGCAGCTTGGGAAATTATTTCCCAACTGTTATATTGTCAAATTGTTAAGAACCATTTTAAAAAAAATAAATTTAATTCTTAATTGTAAACGAAAGCAACCGGTAGTGTACTTATTTCCGAGTGTGAATTTAGATAAAAGAAGTTTTAAAACAACCCCAAAAAATAATTATTAATTTTTATCTAAATTCCTTAAAAAGTATTAGGGAAAAACATTTTGGCGCCCGAGCAGGGACTTTTTTAAAAAATTAAAAAAATAAAAATCCACCTTTACCATTACCGTACTTTCGGTTTCGTTTTGTGTGAAATAAGTTTTAATTTCGTGCGTCGTTAGTGCAACAACCCGAAAAGACCAATAAAACAAAAATAACCACAAAACAATCAAACAAATAATAAGTTTAAAAACCAACAACCTAACCATAGCAGAAGGAAGTCATCCAGATGCCTAATTGCAACTGCATTTTGTGCCAAAAGGAAAGTGCCGAACGTCAACAACCTTCTAACCAGGTATTAAAGAACAAATAATTGTGTGAGACTTTGTAGCAATTCAATTTAAAAAATTAAACTACTAATATTAATTTGCTAAAGTTTATTTTCCACATCAAAATTATTCGTTCTTTTAATGAGATTTTTATTACTAACAATCGCCTAAGTAGTGAAACACACAAACATAAACAAATAAAAGTGCTTTTTATTGTTCGCGAGTTAATTATCATTAACAGAAAATTAATAAAACATAATTATCTAGTGCAAGTGTTGAAAAAACCGCCACAAACGAGAAAAATATGCCTCCTCGCTGCAATTTTGCCATCACTTACCGTTCGTTCTCTTTATTTTTATATTCCGGAGTTTTTCTCTTACTACAAAATTAAAAAATTTATTAAATTGTAACTATTTACATACTTACATATTTCCAATAAATATTTACGTTTTTTTATTATTGTGTTACATTTCTTCTTTAACTCGCTCGTTTTATTATATGACGTTTGCTTTGTTTAATTTTCTTTAAACTCGTTACTTATAAATAGAAAAGTTGACCAACACTGTGTGTATTGATCTGATTGGTAACATCATTGATCAGAGGTAAACAGCGAGTAAAAACAAAAACAAACATAAACAAATAACAAGAAGAAGAAAATATTAAGTGCACAAAATAAATAACAACAATAAAAATTAATAAATAAATATAAATTATATTAAATTAAATAAACGGTAAATAGTTGAGAATTTTTAAAAGAAAGAAAAACTGTGTATGAAAAATAATATACGTTAAATATTGTGAAAATAAATCGAGGAAAAATAATTATTATCGGACGGACATTTATCAAAGTGATTGCGAGTGAATTTAATATTCAAGAGGCTGTGGTAAGCTAGTGAAACATAAAGAGACAAAAACTAATTACATATAAAATTCAATTTGCTTTTTTTATAAACAACAACATACATATAAATATTTTGTCATTTGTTTTCAAATTTTCCTTTTGCTTGGGGTGCATCCCAGCAAACATTTTTGCGAAAATTTTAACGCGTCAATAAAATATTTTTATTTTCCAGATAATTTTGAAAATCATTGTGAATCGAGAAAAATTATTGAAATTACTCTTCACAACCCAGCGAACAATTATTTTTTGAAATTAATTAAAAAATTTCCCTACAATTTTTGCAGTTTAATTGCAAAAAATTAATAAATAAAAAATAGTTGAAACCTAAAAAATTTCTTTCCTATATAAAAGGTTGTTTCTGCAATAGCATTGAGACAGTAAGTTGATCTCGGAACGTTTTTTAATAATTTTTGTGTCAATACGACAACGCTTAAAGTTCCTTAAGATCCTTCCAGAAATTTTTAAGATGAAAAAGTATTAAAATTTTACTTTGTTTCCTATTTATTCTCGTTCCATTAAAGAGAAGACAATTTCTTTTAATCAGAATGAGTTGCAATGTAGGTTAGAAATTTTAAATTCATATATTGAGGACGCAATGGATATTCAGGAAGAGATAGACATTTTAGATCCATCAAACGATGAAAGGTCTGATTTGGAAAATTTATGCGTTTCCACTAAAAGTATGCTTCTGGGGTATTTAACTTCAAGGCAAAACAGTTTTGCAGAAACCACTTTAGGTTTCCAGCCTCATCATAACCGACTTCCAAATATGAAGTTGCCGAAATTCAGCGGAAAATATTCCGAATATAAAAACTTTATAAGTTTATTCGAGAGTTTGGTTGATAGTGATACCACTCTGACTGAAATTGAAAAATTCAACCATTTAATATCATGCTTGTCAGATGAAGCTCTAGGCACGGTTAAAGCCTATCAAATAAGTGAGCAAAATTATTCCAAGGCTTTGCAAAGTTTGAAAAGAGTTTATGACAATCCCTGTCTGATATTTTTCGAAAATATAACTAAATTATTTGAGTTGCCGGAAATGTCTAAACCATCGGCAACAGCCTTGAGGTGCATGATCGATACGGTTTCGGCCATTTATGGGTCACTTTTGTCAATTGGCGATGACAAAGCAATTACTAACGCGATAATAATTCACTTAGTAATGACAAAAGTAGATCCGAGCACTAGATCAAAATGGGAAGAGCAACTTGATTACGAAAAGTTGCCCCTATGGAGTGATTGCGAGGCATCTTTGAACAAAAGGTATCAACACATTTCAGCTGAAGAAGCTTCAAGTTCAAGGTTAAGGCCTACTGCCAATTTTCCAAAGAAAAATGAAACGTTTTCTAAAAAGAAATCAAAGTCTTCATTTGTAAGCCAACCCAATCCACAACAAGAGGCAGTGAAATGTTTGTTTTGTGCATCTGTTCAACACTATGTATCTAATTGTCCTTCGTTTTCAGCAGTACCTGTACAACAAAGATTTGACTTTGTTAAGGGCGTTCCTGCCTGTATCAATTGTTTTAAGAAAGGTCATACTGTGACAAAATGTAAATCGTCAAAGTGCCGAGTTTGTAGTCGCTCGCATCACACTTTACTGCATGTTTATGCTGCAAATAATGCACAACCAGTACATGATAGTAGTTCTGATCCTGACAGACCTTCAACTTCGAGGGCTTCTGTGAATCATTCGTCTTCAGACAAAGACAATGTTATTTTAGCGACCGCATTGGTTAACATCAGAAATCGATCTGGTCAATATGTTTTGGCTAGAGCGTTATTGGACTCCGGTTCACAAATTAACTTTGTAACTGAGGAACTATCTCAGCCACTACAACTCCGAAAAGAAGAAAGAAATCTCAGTTTACTTGGTATAGGTAGAACTAATTCTTCCGCCAAATTTAAGCTACAGGCAACAATAAGATTTTGAATGAATTCACATGAATTTTCTTCAGAATTTTGGATTCTTCGATCGATCTCAAACTATCAACCAGATCATAAAATTTCGACACATGGTTGGAACTTGCCTTCTAATATAGAATTAGCTGATCCATATTTTAATAAACCTCAGAAAATAGATATGTTGATCGACGCTGAGATTTTCTTTGAATTATTATGCGTTGGTCAAATTAAGCAAAATCCTAACAGTCCAACACTCCAGAAAACGATTCTGGGGTGGATTGTTTCGGGGAAATATAGGGAGCCAAAAAATACTGTGAATAATGTATGCCATTTAAGTACACTGAAAGAAATCGAGGAAGATTCACTTGACTTAGTTGTCCGTAGATTTTGGGAGTTAGAAGAAATGCCTAAGGAAGTGAATATTCTTTCGTTAGAGCATCAAAAATGCGAGGAAAGTTTTTTGAATTCTATTCAAAGACTGCCCACGGGAAGATTTAAAGTGGCGCTGCCTTTCAAAGCGAATCCTAATACTTTGGGTCTTTCTTTTGAAACAACAAAAAGACGATTTCTATCATTAGAACGTCGACTGTCGAAAGAACCGGGAGCCAAGATGTTAATCTGATGTGCCTCATAAGCCATCAGATTTGCATCAAGTGCCTATGTTCCGCCTCCGCGCGGCGGCTCCCGGTAACAATTGGATATTTCCAGTTGGCTAAGGAACAGGGTTACAGGTCTGTTAACAAACTGCCCCTTGAGGGCAGTCAGGTATTTTGAGGAAATCTACCTCACTATATAGTGGTTATTGACCAAAATCAATAGTCTTCGGCTTTTAGAAAAACGGTGGGGTCTATACCTCATGCGTGGGCAAGCAGAGACATACATACTTCAAATTATCACACTATTCTTCTGAGAAGTTTAGTAAAAATACTTGGAGAGTTACACACCTCTTGTATAGTGATGATTTGATAGATTAAACGATCCAATTTAGCTTACCCGTCTAGTATATTGAATTAGAGGGGGAGTCGGTTGGATTAACATAATCAGGTTGCGGTCATCCCTGGGATCCGAAAGGTGACAATTGACTTTGAATGGTCTTGAATTTTCCTTGACCCAGGTGTACTGGCACCCCAAGAGGGTCTCATACACCTAGTAGAGCGTTGGCTGCTTGAGTGCGTCACTAAAACACTCAAAAGCTAGAGTGAGTTTGGTCCAATGATCAAATTCGCTAGAGGTCTGACCCAAGGACTTAAACAGTGGGCACTACGGGTGTCAGATGCCCCCGGTGCAAGCCGGGCTGACAAGTGGTTGAGGTCTCTGTTTAGTGGGCTTTCGTGAGAAATGCTTCCTGTCTCTCAGGTTGATTGTCTTTGCGGAAGTCGATGCCCTTTGGAGGGACGCTAATACAGAGTACACGTAGTGGCTGTGGTTTATACCTAAAGTCGCAGGTAGGGGCTCGCTCACGTCAAAGTCTGATTTTTCACCTTCGGGGAGAGTTCGGACTGTGAGGGGGCCCCTGGGTGCTGTTGCTATTCAACAGATGCTGCTAGAATTCAAGTAAAGCAGTGGAGGTTAGATAGCTCCGGTTCTCAAACAAGGGACGAATGTGTAGGCTTCGACGGGTTTACACATTCAAAGTTGCTACCTGTGTGTGCAAATGAATTCTCACTCACACAGGGGCATTTGGTAAGTGCTTAATATGAACTCACCATGTGGATTTGGTTTTGTCCACTGTGCGCTCAGGTCTTCGGATAGTATACCACATAGTCAATTTCAAATCTCTTTGTCGAAAGAACCACAAATGAAAGAGATGTATAACTCCTTTATGAAGGAATACATTAACTTTGGACATATGTCTATTACAGACAACAAAATTCCCAATATACCACATTATTTTATCCCGCATCAATGTGTATTACGTCCACAGAGTTCTACTACAAAATTAAGGGTAGTTTTTGACGCTTCTTGTAAAACGTCAACTCAAATTTCTCTCAATGATCTTCTAATGATCGGTCCTATAATTCAAGAGGAATTATATTCTACGCTAATTCGTTTTCGAATGCATAAATACGCCATCACGGCTGACGTTGAAAAAATGTACCGTCAAGTAATAATTGATGAGGCCGACAGAAATTTTCAATTAATATTATGGCGAGAAAGTCAAACGAAAAATATTGAAATTTATAAATTGAATACAGTGACTTATGGCACCTCATCTGCTCCGTTTCTGGCAATACGTTGCCTTTCTTATTTGAGTGAATTGTTTGAAAAAACTTTACCTATCGGGTCTAAAGTAATAAAAACAGACTTCTACGTCGATGATTTGTTAACTGGCGCCGATTCAATAGAAGAGCTTGATGTAATTAGATCTCAAGTCACTGGAATACTACAATCGGCAGGTTTTAATTTAACTAAGTGGTTTTCAAATCATTTTGGTCAAACCGATCACGCAATGATAGAAAAGTCTGTACAAATAGATCCGGATCTCACGAAGACATTAGGCACTTATTGGCGTCCGAAGAGTGATGTATTTAAATACCACTTGGATGATTCATTTCTGAATTTAAGGGCAACAAAACGGAATATATTATCCGTTTCGGCAAGGCTATTTGATCCGCTCGGACTTTTGTGCCCATTGGTTATAAAGGCGAAGATTCTTCTGCAAGAACTATGGCTAATAAAGCTAGATTGGGATGAATCAATCCCTACACGTCTTGATACGTCTTGGTTGAATTTCAAGTCCAATTTATTGAAAATTGATACTTTAGAGATCCCGAGATATGTTTTAACCAATACTAGAACTAAATGTCAAATTCATTGGTTTTCTGATGCTTCTATGCGCGCGTATGGCTGTTGCATTTACATCCGGAGTAGAGCTTCTGCTAAAATTTCATGTCGATTGCTAACGGCTAAATCAAAAGTTGCTCCTCTGAAAACAAAGTCACTTCCCCGACTTGAATTATGTGCAGCGCATTTACTGGCCAAGTTATGGTCGAAAATAAAACCTATGATTTCGTTTGAGATAGAAAGCATAACATTTTGGACGGACTCAGAAATAACGTTGCACTGGATTCAAACTCATCCATCGATTCTAGCGACATTTGTGTCAAATCGAGTTTCAGAAATTCAGGATTTATCTACAAATATCACTTGCCGTCATGTTCCAACTAAAGAAAATCCTGCTGATATAGTTTCTAGAGGTTGTAATGTTGATGAGTTAGTTGATTCTATTTGGTTCGACGGCCCAAGATTTTTACTTAATGAAAGTGACAAGTGGCCCGTTAACAAACATTTTGAATTGTCAATCGAAGAAGCATCGCTTGAGAAAAGGAAAACTAACGTGTTTTTTGCTGTAGAGGAAAATGAAGACAACTATGTAGTAAAAGTGATTGAGAAATATTCATCATATACTAAAATGATTCGAGTATTCACTTATGTTTTTCGTTTTCTCGATATTGCTCGTGGAGATAAATGCCGCAATTTGGGTATACCTACAGCGAAAGAAATTAATTGGACTTTTCTTCAGCTTATCGAATTTTACCAAAAATTGGATTACATATACCGAAGAGCTGAGAAAGTTAAGTAAATCGCAAGTTTTGCCTTCTAATTTACAAAAATTGAATCCATTTGTCCATCAATTTAAGGACGAACATCGTTCATTTTCACTACTTAGGGTCGGCGGGAGGTTGCTAAATGCACCAATTGCATATGATGCAAAATTTCCCCTTTTAATGAAAAGGAAATCTCATTTTATGGCACTTTATTTGCGACACTTACATTTAGAAAACTTTCATGCTGGTGCTAAAGCACTAGTAGCCATTTTGCGAGACAGAATTTGGCTAATAAATGCCCGCGAAGAATGTTCAAAAGTAGTCCGCAAGTGCCTTCATTGCTTTTTGTATAAACCAAAGTTAATGAGTCAGATAATGGGAAATTTGCCCGCCGATAGGGTGAGAGCTCTACGCCCATTCAAAGTGTGTGGTGTAGATTTTTGCGGCCCAGTTAATATAACGCTTAAAATTCGTGGCCGTCCACCCGTTAAAATGTATATAGCTATATTTGTGTGTTTTACTTCAAAGGCTGTACATATTGAACTGGTTTCTGATCTCTCTTCCAATTCTTTTATTCTCTGTCTTCAAAGGTTCATCGGCAGACGTGGGCTCCCAGAGCGCGTTTATTGCGACAACGCAACCAATAACAGTTCTTAAGATATGCGATATTAAACATTGGCGTCCTATGGGGGGTAGCACTTCCCCCGCTGCTATTTTTTTTCAATTTCGGGGCTCAGAAGATCCTACTACCAAAAGTATACCAAAATGCGTGCAGCGGCTCTTAAGATATGCCATATTTAATATTGGCATCCCATGGGGGTACAAATTCCCCTGCCCTATCGTAATAAGTAACCTATTTTATTTTTAGGGCTCACGTGATGCTACTGTAAAAATTTCAGGAAAATCGGTTCGGTAGTTTAAGAGTCTATAAGCCAACAAACAAACATACAAAAATTTTTCATTTTTATACGTATAGATTATACCTTTGAAAATAAAAATAAAGAAGGTGGGCGCAGGGGGAGTAATACCACCCGTGGGATGCATAATATAAAATATCGCGTAACTGAAGAAACATTATAGCTAGAGTCTTCAAACGTGTCTAAAGCCAATATTATAGTAAATCATACATTTTAAAATAAAAATGGGCGGGATAGACGGAGGAAGAACAGATATCAATTCACAAAATCTGTTTTAAAGTTTTTACTAATTTTATTTCGATGAGGGTAGCAAAGTGCACCGGGGTTAAGCTAGTATGAAATAAAATAATGCAAGAATTTAAACTTAGAAAAATAAATAATTTATAAAATCTGCTAATTGTTCCTTTTTATAAGTGTCTTTTTTTTTGTAATATGAAACCTTTTTATTTTTCGAACGAATTGTACATACGTGACAAATTTCAATTTAATAAAGCTTTTTTTTTGGATTAGTCCAAATCTCAAAATTCTTGGACAAACAAAGAAATTTGAGTAATATGTAGTAGGGAATGGTAAATCGATTTCGATTCCAATCGAAAATCGATTTTGTGGTAAAATAAATCGATTTTTTGCAATCGAATTTACGTATGCGATTTTATACTGAAATCGATTATTGTGCTTTTAAAATCGATTTTTTTATTGATATCAAAATTTTGGCAATTTTTAATTGTAATCTTAATTAAATCGATAAATTTTGGGCATGCACAATAAAACTTATTTTTTTTGTGCGTACATACATACGTCCGTAGGTATGCTTATGCAGTTTTCCAAGTTTAAAGTTGTAGTTTTACGTATTTATCTATTAGTACCTTTGGTATACTTCCAACTTTAATATAAGGTGTCTTGTTCTTCAGAAATTAAAGTCATCAATGGACAGTGAACAAAACAGTACTTAACATATCGTATCGAACCAAACACTGAAAGTCAGCCATGGCCTTCCTGTGGAAATATGCTAATATGCAAACAGACCAGTATGTGAGCGATATTTAAATCTTGTTATAAACAGAGTGAACAAACAAAAAGTGTGTAATTTATCCTATGAAATACGAAATTACAGGAAAGTATCTCTGCATCTTTCTGACATCAATGATATGCAAACGTTTGTTTTCTAAAACTAACTTAATAGTAAGTTAGCAAAAAAACAGTCGCCACCGAGCAGGAACTATTGTCATAATCCTTTGAAATACTAAACATACATTCAGGTTTGTCATATATATCAATTCCCATCAAAAGTGATTTCGTTTTATGTGAAGCAAGATACAAAATCACTTCCACTTTCGATCGGATTCAATTTATGTCACAGGCCTGATTGACTACACAAGAATACTGTTGATTCGCAATATATTATAGCGATTAAACACCAAAGGTTTCCTTTGGAGTTCAGATTTTATTTGTAGTAATTATGATTTAGCCCAGGTAGAAACACCATGTGCTAGTTAGTATTCAATATGAGCCTTTGTAGAAGCACCGAGACTAATCAAGCAATCAACAGAGTTAATCTTTGTTTGCCTAAAGTTCTTTATTTTTAATTGCCTTTTATACAATTAAATTTCTTAAGTCTAAATTAAAATAACAATAATAATAATAACAATAATATTTAAATATGCGATTGCAATTATAATAAATGCTTTATTTGCATTTATGGTAATATTACACCTTTTCCAGGTTGATTGACTGAATTTAGTAAATATTAAAGGTAAATGACTTACTGTAAACAATTTTGTGGTAAATGACTGAATTCTGTCGTATAAGCATTTTGTGTTTTTAATAAATTAAGCTACATAAGTAGGTCATGGTTTTTTTTTATAAATTTGTTATTCTTTTGAAATTGTAGATTTAGTGTTAACATGTTTTAACATTCTCCGCCGCGTTGAGCGAATAGCGAAAATGTTAATGAACAAAATAATTAAATTAAAAGTAAAGGATATGTAATTAAACCCTTTTAAACTTCAGAGCTACGCTGGCGTGGCGTAGGCTGTGGTGGTGTTGAAGCCAGGTTGATTGATGCACCTTTGTAGCATTTAAGTCGCCAGCATATTAGGATCACGGCTAACAGAAATGACAGAAGTAACGCCAAAGGGCCGATGTAAGGATGATGAAGAACAGGGTACTTTATATACCTTGGAAGATTTTTTATCTCTGCTAGTTGTTTTTGGATGTTCGTGAGTTCATCTAATTTGGTGTCTAGATTGATGTTTGGTGCTAGGAGCCGCCTAACCTCGGACGGTTTACCAATTGCCGTAATATTGCCAACCATGGCATATGAATTATGAAGAGTAGTGACACTAGTTTCATGTCCATGGATAGTCAGTATATTTCCCTTTATGATGCAGGTCGGGTTCATGGACAAAAGACCAGAATGTTTGATATGGAGGTGTATGATTTCAAAGTCGCAGACTGCAGTTAGTTCTAAAGGGTATGTTGTTGAATAAAGCCAATGGTTGATGGTGTTCAGTGCGACAAAGGAGACCTTAGTCGGGATGTGACCGAAGCTGCATTGTGGTGATGTCTTGTTGTTGAATAGAGCAATTTCACAGGAAACGCTGCTTGTATCTCGAGTGACGCTGACTTGTAACATATAGCATAGGTATATATCGCTTTTAACTAGAAGGCATTTATTGAATTGAAGAGCGTTTAATGTCAAGTATTCATCGCGGTGATGGTTCGCAGCCAGATATTCACAGTTGGTTGTTATGGCAATAGTATTGTTGTTTAGCTTGGTGGGTATAGGGATAACCTTAAAGAGTTCGAAATGTTCTTGATTCACCAAAGGCAATTCAATGATGAACATAACACTTCCCTGGGTTACTGTGCCTTTGATAGTCATTATATTGTATAATTCTAACAAATCAGTATCTTCAACTGGTAATGCGCGACCCTTGGGAAAATGTCCTTTAATTTTAGAAATTTCTGATTTTAACTGCTTTGGTGTGAGGATAAGTGGGCTTATATTACCGTGGTTCGTATGTGTGAGGGCAGCGATCAGCTCTGTTTCAATTCTTTGTAAATCTGACGCAAGTGTATTTAATTGAATTGCCAAAGATATTAGATTCTGGACTTGTCGTAGGTCTGAGTTCTCAGTTTTGACTGTGTTTAAGTCATTATAGATGCTTTTCTTAAGGTCTGAAAAGCGCACCTTAGCGTTGTTCTCGGTTTGCTTGAGAATATTTATTGTCGAGTCTATTACTGAAGTTTGGTTTTTTAATAACAGGTGCAGATACTCCTCGTTTTCTTTTACGTTGGCTATAGTTTGAGCCATTTGTTCTGCATAATCTGAGTCAAGGACTCCGAATAGAGCGTAAGCCATGTTCCTCATGATATCTAAAGGAGCTCTTCGCTTTCTTCTTGGAATTAAAAGGTCTGATTCTTGAATAAGATTTTCCCAAGTATGCTGAAGTTGTAGGAAGAGTGTCTCACACGATTCAATAGCTATTGATTGCTTGCACAGCTTTGAAAATGATGTTATTTCGGCTTCCAGAACTTTATTCCTATCCCAAATTGGTGCTAAATCGTAGTATATAATAAATTTCCAGGTAGCTGTTATTAATTTTGTTGATCCTACGCCTTCGAAATACAATCCTGGATCGGTAGAAAATTCTGTAACATTTATAGGGGAAGCTAGAATTATCGGCAGCATGAGGAGTGAAATACAAATTGTGCTGAAGACTCCCAATGAAGCATATTGTACTGTTTTTCGTTTTGGCTGTATAGCATCACCTTCTGATGAGTGTTGCCTCTTTTGCGTGATTGGAGTTTCATATTTGGGATATTCTATTTGGGAATCGTTAAACAATGGAGCCAATCTATGAATTGGCCTCTTGAAGGTTCCCTTTGCTGTTTTTACGTCACAGACTCTAATAAGTCCATCCTCTCCCTTGTAGATTCGGTTGATTCTGCCCAATGGCCATTGTAATACGGGAGTGTTATCTTCTTTGATGATAACGAGCATGCCTTCAATGACGTTCGGTGAAGATGATTTCCATTTCCCCCTTTGCTGTAGCTCATGTAAATATTTTTGTGTCCATTCCTCCCAGAATTTGTGTGTTATTTCTGAGGTTATTTTCCACCTTGCATTTAAGGATATTTTTGGTGCTTGAGCATTAGTATCTACGGCTGATGTTAAAGGTTCGCCGACAAGAAAATGACCCGGAGTAAGAGCTTGGAGATCATCTCCATTTGATGACAGTGGAGTCAATGGTCGAGAATTTAAAATGGCTTCTATTTCAACCATTACAGTTTCTAATTCCTCATAGGTAAGTGACGCCGCAGAGACGCTTCTCAGTAAGAGATGTTTGGCGGATTTGACTGCCGCTTCCCAAATGCGGGGCTCTAGGTGGAATGAATTTAAAGTTTATGGATTGATCACTGCATAATCGTGTGATTTTTTCTTGTGCTGATTGTGAATATATTGATTCCTTTAGTTCACTCAATTTATTGCTCGCTCCTACGAAATTAGTTAATTGCCATAATTCTTGTAAAAATATTTTTGCCTTTACAATGACCGGTCCGAAAAGTCCTAATGGATCAAAGATCTTTGCCAGTTCTGAGCTGACTATTCTTTTCGTCACGCTGGTGCTTGCTGAGGTTTGTGCTCGTCCACATAACTGATCCGACATTGGCAGCCATATCAGCCCGAGTGTTTTAATTGAACAATTGGAGCTCTCGTCCAAGTCTAGATTGACCTCTTTATCCTCAGGAGCAATGCCGCTTAGTAGTTGAGGATGAATCGAACACCATTTCCTAAGCTTAAAACCAGCTTCTCCCAATAATGAATTTAGTTGACGTTGTGATTCTAACGCAGTATGATTCTAACCCACTGATGCAGTCGTCTACATAAAAGTCATCGCGTAGTATTTTTGCTGCTAAGGGGTATCTTGTGGTATTTTGTGAAGCTAAGTGTTGAAGACACTTGGTTGCTAGATATGGTGCTGACGAGGTGCCATAGGTAACTGTTTTAAGTCGATAATATTTGATATCTTGATGTTTGTTGTATCTCCAAATGATCAGCTGAAACATCTGATCAGCATCGGCTACCTGTATTTGCCGATACATTTTCTCGATATCCGCCGAAAATACAAATCTGTGCATACGAAAACGTAACAAAATTGCAAATAGTTCACTCTGTACGGTTGGTCCGGCATGTAGTATGTCGTTGAGGGAGGTGCTGCTAGATGATTTGGCCGATGCATCGAAAACTACTCGTAGTTTCGTAGTAAAGCTTTCGGGCTTCAGGACACAGTGGTGAGGCATAACGTAATGAGAATCCGGAATGTCCTCTTCCTGAATTTCCTCCATGTGTCCTAAGGATTCATATTCCTGCATAAATTTGTTGTACTCTGTTCTAAGTGGGGCATCGTTGTTCAGCCGCATTTCAAGTGATAAGAACCGATTGAAAGCATCAAACGCTTAAAAAGGCAACAAAAGCATTTTTTATGTACAAACAAATGTTCTATTCCAAATATATTAACACAAAAGTAAAACTCACTATGTATCAAACGTTGATTAGACCAATAATTACATATGGATGCCAGATTTGGTTTAACATATCACCTTCTTACATGGAAAAAATTAGAGTCTTTGAGCGAAAATGTTTAAGATCTTGTACATCATTATTTAGATCAAAAACAAGTAATTATAAAAAATAAGTTTCAAACAAAATTTTGTATAATGCATCAAATATAATACGAATTGACAATTTTATAATTAATTTAATAAGAAATCATATACTTAGATGTATGTCATGTATTGAAAATAACATCATTATGGCTTCATACTACGCAAATGAAGAATATATAATAAATACTCTGAAAATCGGATTTGTTCCGCCAGAGACATTTTTGTATCTAGATAAAATTAAGTTCATCCAAAATGAAAATGCAGTTCCAATATTTTATCACAATTTTAGAAGAGCAAATGTTAAAGCTGTAGATTGCAGTAATGAACAAAATAATTTAAGATATGAAAAAAGTATTTCTAATACTGATAAATATGTTTGCCAAAGGCAAGATACCAATAAGTTTTGGTGGTTAAATGAATAAGCAATGTCTATTGCTTTCACTTCTTTGTTTTTTTACTTTTATTGACCTTTTTACACATCAAAATATTAAAGTAATGTTTTTAAGAAAATTTTTCATTACAGAATATTATATATATTCTTCATTTGAAGTAAAAACGTCACTGACAAAAATCTATTTAAAATATAAAATTATTGTATATATATTATACTTGAGAGCTCTGAAAAGAGACTGTGTATATTTGTAAATACTTATAATTACTAACTAGTGTTTATTATAGTTCTATTAATTTTTCCAATATTGCAAATTAATAAACAAATTTAAAAAAAAATAAAAAAAAAAAAAAAAAAACCGATTGAAAGCCATTGATTTTGATGTTCCGAGAGTGATTGGGTTTTCGGAAAATGGAAGGCGAACAATGAATCTGCCTTCTTTATTTCTTCTTACATTCTGAATGAAGTGTTCTTCACATCGCTTCTCAACTAGAGACAATGTTCGTTCAGTATCATTTGTGTCTTCAAGCTTCCAGAACTTCTCTATTAGTTGATTTGTTGTTTGATCTTCTGGGCTGAATACTGCACAGGTAACTACGTCGTTGATGCCTTCTTGTAGTATGCCTGTTACAACCCAACCTAGCACTGTGTTTTGTAGAATTGGTAATTCGTGATCGATCCTTATTTGTTCTGGGCGCATCCATTGATGGTAGAATTCTGCTCCAATTAACATGTCAATTTTGTCCGTACGATTGAACCATGGATCTGCCAATTTTATATTTTCAGGAATATTCCATTCTGATGTATCGAATGATTTTGTGGGCTGTGGTGACACTATGTTTGGGAGCACAAATGCTTCGACCCTTGTAGTATAGTTGCTTGAACATGCTTGAAGCTCGAGGTTTACTCGTTGGGATACGTTGTGGATCTTGCGTCCTATCCCTTCCACACACAGATCTGAATCTGATGACTTCAGCGACAGTTTATTTAGTAATCTGTTTGTTACTAAATTAACTTGTGATCCGGAGTCCAGTAGGGCTCGGATTGTACATGTGCGGCCATTGGTTCCAAACACCTTTACCCTTGCTGTGGCTAAGACTGTGTATCTGTTACCCGTATCTTCCTTGTTTGCAGAAGCCACGATTGGGGCATTTGTATTTCCGTTTGAAGAGGACTCTACGTTGGTCTTTTGAGGGTTTCCCCCCGAGGATGATGATGGTTTTCCTTTTGACGTTTCCAAATGCAATAACGTATTGTGTTGTGCATGCCTTGGCAATGTGATCTGGTCTGAAGCAGTTGACGCATAGATTTTTCCGTTGTATCCATTGTAATCTTTCTGGTGGTGACATTTTTAGGAATTTTTCACAATAATATATGGGATGCCCTGTTGATCCACATATTTTACAATTTGATGTAGATGTAGTTGCTGTTGTTATTTCTGTTCTACTCACGCCAGCTTCTAGAGTCTTTCCGCGCGTTTCTAAAGCTTGGAATCGATGCTCTATAAACCTAAGTAACTCGCTTAAACTTACAAGGTTCTTGTTGTCCTTAAGAGATTGCTCGAACAGTGTTTGGGTCGCGGAATCAAGTTTCCTCAGTAATATGTGAACTATTATGGCGTCCCATTTATCCACTGGGAGGCCTTGTGCTGACAAACCATGGGTGCATTCTTTTGCGAGGTCGTGTAAACATTTGAGTGCTTGTGCTGTCTCATTTTTAATTTGTGGATGTGATAACAAATTGTTCAATAATGTGGTCACAATTAATTTTTTGTTATCGTATCTGCTCACCAAAATATTCCATGCGATTTCATAATTTGCTGATGTAATCGGTAGGTGTTTTATTAAATTTTTTAGCTCGTCTGCCAAGTGTGTAGTTAAATAAAACATTTTTTCCACTTCGCTCATTGTCGCGTTGTGGATCAACTGGATGTAAAGGTCTTTAAAAGCTACCCATTGTAGGTAACTACCGCTGAATTTGGGTATTTGAATTTTTGGCAATTGCGGTTGACAATGTTCACTTCTTCTGACGATTCGTGAAGTAGTTTCGTGGACGATATTGGCACTTTGTTGTAACACACGTCTTATATTGTGCACCTCCGCTTGCAGATCGTAAAACTCATCCAACGTATAACCGTCAATTTGCTCTTCAGATGTTAACTGCCATAAAGTGTCGTTGCTTGACGAGAAATCATGCATATATTTGTCAATGAGCGTTAGTTTGCTCTGACAATACGACTCCTCTCGATTTCCCTCAGACTGTACCTCGTCGATTATCCGCCTTAGTGCTCTTATTAAAGCCCGTTGATTACGAAGAACTTTGCTCGTGATTTTGTCAAGTTCTGGTTCTTTCTGCATACCGCCATTTGCACCTTCGGTTTCTATGGATTGTCTTATTGATGACTTAGCTATTTGTTGCGACAATTTTCTTACTTCGGACTCAAACAATTCTTTGTATTTGAGTGTGTCATCCGAAACGCGTAAGTATTGCTCAGTAAAATATTGGTGATGCAAAGGTGGATTTGATAGACACCTTATTTTGTTGTCAATGTTCTCAAATTCTAGCCATTGCGTGTCAAGTCGTTTTAAACGCTCCAAATAGTACTCTTTTGTTTTTCTTGTGGCCGGGTCCTTTTTAACGTTACGGATTATTGTGTTTATTTTTTCCGCCGTCTCCTGTTGGATAGTTACGAGTTCTTCAAAGGATTCCATGGCCTTAATTGCTGAATGCGATGCTGATATGTTGTCAGTGGTAACTCTATTGATATAGTTGTTCTGTGAAATCCTAGACTGTGGCTAGGAACGCTCTTGACTGCGTTTTTTATGTAACCCTGTTGTAGCCTCAGGACTAAATGTTTCAGGTCTGCCGGATTCTGATGACACCCTGTCTCTTGTAACAGGCCCGCTGCAGTTGATGGGATCCTATCTCTTGTAAAAGGATCTTTGGATTGATGATGAGATCCTGTCTTTTGTAACAGGACCGTTGTAGTTGATGAGATCCTATCCCTTGTAATAGGACCTTTGGGTTGCGTTTTCTGATGAGATCCTGTCTCTTGTAACAGGGCCGTTGTAGTTGATGAGATCCTATCTCTTGTAATAGGACCTTTGGGTTGCGTTTTCTGATGAGATCCTGTCTCTTGTAACAGGACCGTTGTAGTTGATGAGATCCTATCTCTTGTAATAGGACCTTTGGGTTGCGTTTTCTGATGAGATCCTGTCTCTTGTAACAGGACCGTTGTAGTTGATGAGATCCTATCTCTTGTAATAGGACCTTTGGGTTGCGTTTTCTGATGAGATCCTGTCTCTTGTAACAGGACCGTTGAAGTCACCAAATGTCCTGTCTCTTGTAACAGGACCTTTGGCTTCTGATGAGATCCTATCTCTTGTAATAGGACCGTCGGTTGATGAGATCCTATCTCTTGTAATAGGACCGTTGAAGTCACCAAAATGTCCTGTCTCTTGTAACAGGACCTTTGGCTTCTGATGAGATCCTATCTCTTGTACTAGGACCGTCGGGGTCACCAAATGTAGATTCGCAATATATTATAGCGATTAAACACCAAAGGTTTCCTTTGGAGTTCAGATTTTATTTGTAGTAATTATGATTTAGCCCAGGTAGAAACACCATGTGCTAGTTAGTATTCAATATGAGCCTGGGTAGAAGCACCGAGACTAATCAAGCAATCAACAGAGTTAATCTTTGTTTGCCTAAAGTTCTTTATTTTTAATTGCCTTTTATACAATTAAATTTCTTAAGTCTAAATTAAAATAACAATAATAACAATAAAAATAATATTTAAATATGCGGTTGCAATTATAATAAATGCTTTATTTGCATTTATGGTAATATTACACCTTTTCCAGGTTGATTGACTGAATTTAGTAAATATTAAAGGTAAATGACTTACTGTAAACAATTTTGAGGTAAATGACTGAATTCTGTCGTATAAGCATTTTGTGTTTTTAATAAATTAAGCTACATAAGTAGGTCATGGTTTTTTTATAAATTTGTTATTCTTTTGAAATTGTAGATTTAGTGTTAACATGTGTTAACAAATACAATTTGAATATATGTGTGCAATGTACAAGCACTTGTTCTTCTAAAGGACATCTGATTGACTACACAAGAATACAATTTGAATATATGTGTGCAATGTACAAGCACTTGTTCTTCTAAAGGACATCTCAAAATTTACACATTTTCACTTTTTACAGGAAAATTGTAAAAAGTAGTCATATCTACCCACTGTAAAAATCTCAGTTCAATTTCTCTAGTAGTTTGCCAAAAAAATGCTGGTGTATCCCCTTTGTGATATAATGTATAAGATTGCAAACTAGTCTTAAACGATTTTGAAATCGATTTTAAAATCGATTTTGACGTTCGATTAATCGATTTCAAAAACCGTAATAAAAAAAGTCGATCGAAAAATCGAAAATCGATTTTGGAATCCATTTACCATTCCCGAATATGTAGATGTCTAGGTGTTTAGCATTCTTGGAAAAACAAAGAAACCGCTGATGCTGCGGTTTTTAATCATATAAAATAAAATAATGCAAGAATATAAACTTAAAAAAAAAAAAATAAATAAATATTTTATAAAATCTCTAATTGTTCCTTTTCATAAGTGTCTTTTTTTGTAATATTAATTCTACATTTGTAGGTGATAAATTTCATAAAGCTTTTTTATTTATATTAAAAAAAAAGAAACTATGTTTATGAATAAGAAAAACAACAAATAGTTTGATATATGTATATGTTTACATTTTATTAAAGTACAATTTTTCTATTTAGTTAAATTATATACATTATTATTATTATAATATTCCATGATTTCTTTCGCTTCTTCTATGACAGCTTCTTTTGTTTTCTTAAAGCGGGAACAGGAACAAGTATCTGGACCACACGTATTATTTTCATCTGACCAAGTTTAATAATTGTAATGTTCACCATATCGATTAGTTATTGTTTGCAATTTATTTCTATCCTCTAGATATTCTTTTTTTATGCATATTAAAAACATGATTGCATACACCAAGATCAATAGAATTGATCTTAGTTTTGAATCGTTAAATTTATACTTAGGTGTTGAGCTTTCTCCAGATTTATTTATAAAACTCATGTTTTTAATAAATTATATTAGCCTGTCTAAATTCCTCAATAATTGAAATTATCTCGTTTTTATGGTTATTATGACCAGCACCTTCCGATGAAAGTAGTAAACGTAATCTGTCGACTAATTCATTAGGATCTCCCAATAGATATTTAGTTTGATTTACGTTTTTCTACTATTTTAAGGATAATCCACTTCCTTTAGTAAAAATATTACTCTTTGTATTGAATAATTTTTATTATAATACGTTTATACTTAAATGCTTTAGTTCCTTTAATTTGTTTATTTGACTGATAGTTACGTCTGTGTACATTTGTATTATTAATTATCTCTTCATATTTTTTTAAGTCTATTTTATTATGATGTAAAGGTTTTATGTGGATTAGTAGTTCAAATAGTCCTAATATTATTTTAAATTTTTTATCACATATAAAAGTTAACGTAAACATTTATCAAAATTAATGTAAGTCATTAAACTCAATTAACAAAGTGCAACGACTTACAAAAAATCGTTTTAAATTTCTTAAGAAATAAATAAGTGCAACGACTTAATAAAATCGTTGTAAGTTTCTTAAAAAATAAATTGTGCAGAATTAATAATCTCGCCACTGCCAAAATTTGTAAGAGTAAGCAAAAATACAAAATAGTTACAAATATTAATTGTAAATTTTAGTTTTAAGTTTCAATTTGACTTCAATAAAGTGCGGTCACGCTGACCGAAAAGAAAAAAAAGTTTTTTTTTTTTTTGTTAAAAAATTAAGGACAAACTTAACTGGCGCCCGAGCGAATAAAATCGGGTATCCTTTAAAAAACAAAACTAATGTTTTAAAAAGAAACAACGGAATCTCCCGCAAAAAGTCCTCAAGTAGCACAGCGCGTAGTCAAAGTTAAACCCGCGTTGTTGTTTCAAAATCCTTTTTATAGTGTAAACCAAAAAACCTCAAGAAGTGCGGTTTCAAAAACCTTTTTATAGTGCAAACCAAAAGCCCTCAAGAAGTGCGGTTCCAAAACTTTCTATAATGTAAACAAAAAGACCTTAAAAATTAAAGTGAATGCTCGACAAAAGAACTAACTAAATAGAAATTAATTTAGAATAAGAACCAGACTGTTAAAAGGTCTTAATAAAAATAAAAGCTTATATACAGGAAAATAAAAAAATAAGAAAAAAAGGAAGAAGAAAAGAGCCTGAGAAAGAAGGGAAAAATAAATAAATAAATATAATTTAATGAAAATTAAATTTGATGAACTTAAGCCTAATTAAAAAATTAAAAATTTGGATTAAAAATCATAAAAAAACTTTAAAAATTCTGATGCAAATTCAATTAAGTGGGAAGCAGCCATCAATAAAAGGAGAAGCAAAGAAATCTAGAAAACTATAAGGAAATAGTGAAGAAATCAAGGAAAGAAGAAAGAAAGGAAGAAAGATCGTTACAGAAACGGCCCCTTACACGCAGAGAAAAAACATTATTAATGAGTGGTCACTACGACGATTATAATAATAATTATTATTCATATTTGCTTAATATGTTTACCCTAATAAGCTTATTATATTCCTTATATAACTTGAAAAAATATTTTTTGTCCTTAACATTTTTGAAATCACTACAATAATATTATATGGTGTTTTACACCTAAACAAATACTCTGATATAGCTAAACATTTTCAATTATGTGAAATGTTTGCTACTATAAAACATAGCTGTTAAGTAATGATTACGAATCATAATAATAAGTAATTAGATTATTTTTTTTTGAAAGGTGAAGTAATGATTATATTACGATTATTTTTAGATTCGCACGATTACTAATTGATTACGAATACAGATAATCGAAAAATAATCAAGACTTATAAAAATTACGAAAAAATAATCAAAAATAATAAAAAGTAATCGAAAAATAATTTGACTACATTCGAAGATTGTTTTTGATTTTTTTTTTTTATTTTGCGAAATTATGGCAATATTGTTGAATGTTAGTTGTTTGTTTTCATTTTTTGTTATTATTATTGATTTTCATCGATTTGATCAAGGCGAATTCAACTACAGGTGGTCTCGAAACTACAACAATCCAAAAACAACAGAAACAACATACGGTTTTTTGCATTGCATTGTTAGTGCCATTAGCTCGAAATGTCAACCATTATTAGCAAAACACTACCAAATCAAAACAAATAAGCCCGAACTGTCAAAATCAGATGCCGTTTCGACACCACCTCTAGTTAACTCGCCTTGGATTTGATAATTGATAACCTGTTTGCATTTTTCATGATTATGCATTTTTCTTCTTTGTGAACTATTGTAATTGTGAGTATTAAACATAATTGTTGTAAACTTTTAATAATAAAATTTATTTTTAGGTCCAAATGTCTGATTATGTTTCCGAAACCAATTTTTCCGCAGACGACAGTACTGAAGATCCGGACGTTAATCCTCCTGGAAGTAAACGAAAGAGCTCATTAAGTGAGGAATCAGGACCGGCCCTTAAAAAAGTCTGTGTGAATTCACAAAAAATAATTTTCAAAGAAGAATTTTACACAGAAGTAGAAAAAGTTACTTTTAAAGTTTTTAAATTAAAGTATACTATGTATTTATATTTTTTATTGTTAGATTTCCGATAAGACAACTTGTGCTAAGTGCGTTGCATGTCATCAAGTGATAAGAGGAAGCGGTGAAGTGACTTCAAATTTCATCAAACATTTGCAAGGCAAGCATAGTGAACTTTTTAAAACATACAAAAGTTATAAAATAGGTAGCCCTTTTGGCGGTAACACGCAATCTGAGTTCGATGGTAAACTGTTACATGCAATGATTGATTGTTCATTGCCCCTTTCCATTCTGGAAAAGAAATCCTTTATAGATCTTTTTCAAAGTACAGGTATGAAGGTGATGTGTAGGCAAACAGCGGCTAAGAAATTGGAAACAAAATATACCATCATGATGAAAAATGTAAAAGAAAACATGGTTTGTTCTGAATATTTTTGTACCACAGCAGATGTTTGGTCTGGAAATCACAGAATTTTGTAAAAGCGTTCAGAGATTACGTTGTGGGAAATGACTTTTTCGAAGATGAAATTTATGACGAAATGCCAGCCTTTGATAATGAAAGTTTGTTGCCCACACATCAGAGATGTTGCAGACATACTCTGAATTTGCTTGCTTCAACCGACTTCGATAAAATTTTAAAAACTGAGCAGCCACTGTATATCCAGCATAAGATGGTAAGTCGCAGAACAAATGGTATTCTTTAGCATTAAAAAAATAATCGTTGAAATTTCAAAAAAAAAAATCGTCGAAATTATTAAAAATCGTCGGAATTTATAAAAAAGAATAAAAATAAAGGGTGTTTTTTTAAGCCCGATAGAACTTGAAATTGTAAAAAATAACACAAAAAATTAAATTGTATAAAAATTTTCGAAAGATCAATACGTGACATTAACATTTGAAAATGATTTCGGGCATATGGGCACCGCGGCTGTTCTTGACGAAGCGCATTCTGGACGTCCAATTTTGGGCCACTTTTTCGAGCACTGCTGGCCGTATGTCACGAATAACACGAACAATGCTGGCCTCCAAGGCGTCAATTGTTGCTGGTTTATCAGCATAAACCAGTGACTTCACGTAGCCCCACAGGAAATAATCGAGAGGTGTCAAATCGCACGACCTTGGAGGCCAATTGACAGGTCCATTTCTCGAAATCAACTTATCGCCAAATTTTGATTTCAATAAGTCGATGGTTGCGTTCGCCGTATGGCACGTAGCGCCATCCTGTTGAAACCACATCTCAAACAAAAAATCATTGATCATGGTGCGATAACGATCTCCATTGACCGTAACGCGAGCTCCGGCCTCATTTTTAATGAAATAAGGTCCGATGATGCCACCAGCGTGAAAACCGCACCAAACGGTGCGGTTCCTTCGACGTGTTGGTGTTATTGCATCCTCTAGAGAGTATGTGGTACGAAATCTATCCACAGTTCGACGAATGGCTTGTTCAGATGGACGATTATGTTGCGCGAATCGACGACTGATTTTCAAAGTAAATTTGGATAATTTCGTAGCGTTGTTCAAGCGTGAGTCTATTCATGATGATTTGTCAGAGTATACTGAAACGATAAAAAAATATTTCATCAAAATTTAATTTTTTGACAATAATTAGTATTGTGGTTATTTTGTTGAACTATTTATGGTTTTTAATCCAAATTTTTAATATTTTTAATTAGGCTTAAGTTCATTAAATTTAATTTTCATTAAATTATTTTTATGAAGAAAGGTGTTTTACAACATGAAAATTAATTAAAATTGTTATTGATAATCTTTCATTTTTGACCGTGGCCGGGATTCGAACCGCGGCCGGCAGGTTACCATGACATGTTTCGATCGCAACCACTCGATCTTCTCAAATGGATTTGCCGTTTTACACTCGCAGCCATCGAAGGCTGCTGACGTCAATAGTCAAACATCAATCCTTAAACCAAATTGTATTTTAACCCTTTGGTAGATCGAAGTTTGATTTTTTGAATGATTATCTATTTTAATTGATTTTACATGTTCTTCCTTACTTCTGTTTTCTCGTACTTTTGTCAAGAATTTTTCTTGAAGTCCAAAGTACATTTTTTGTTTTTTCATTTTTGTCTTTCTTTTTCTTGTTGACCTTTTTCAGCACAACTTGAAGGACAAATGAACACATAGAGCTCGTGCCTTAGCTTTAACCAATAATTAGTATTGTGGTATTTTGTTGAACTATTTATGGTTTTTAATCCAAATTTTTAATATTTTTAATTAGGCTTAAGTTCATTAAATTTAATTTTCATTAAATTATTTTTATGAAGAAAGGTGTTTTACAACATGAAAATTAATTAAAATTGTTATTGATAATCTTTCATTTTTGACCGTGGCCGGGATTCGAACCGCGGCCGGCAGGTTACCATGACATGTTTCGATCGCAACCACTCGATCTTCTCAAATGGATTTGCCGTTTTACACTCGCAGCCATCGAAGGCTGCTGACGTCAATAGTCAAACATCAATCCTTAAACCAAATTGTATTTTAACCCTTTAACCATAAATAGTTCAACAAAATAAAATAAAATATAGGGTGTAGGATCAATATTTTGGAACATACAAACGGAATGACAAAGTTATATATACCCTCTTACCTTCGGTGAAGGGTATAAAAAGACTTTTTTTTGGATTTCAGTACTTTGGACATAACTCAGCCATTTATTAACCGATTTGACAGATTTATATACCGATGTTTTAAGGAATAAATTTACCATTTACTTTGGTGATAAAACTTGGACTCAGAAAGACCTATGGGTTCCGAAAATGTGTATTAAAAAAAAAAAATTTAATTTTGGTCATAACTTTTTCGTATCTGAACCGATTTTCCCGAGTTTTTCAGAAAATATTTCCTACTAAAAATTTCCGATCTTTTGATATATAAGGCGTAACCATAGGTCATATGATAGTCCAACAAATCAGGTTTTTATACAATTTTTGATATTTTTTGTACGGGAGGTACCACGCCTACTTGTTCAATCCCGCCCACATTTTGTGGGATGCTGTGTATTGATAACGTTAATGTGTGTACCTAATTTGGAAACTTTGGCTCTTGCCGTTCTCAAGATATACAGAAATAAAAAAATACAACAACAACAAGGGATTTTTTGGGCAAAATCAGAGGCAGTCGTGGTTTTTTGCTCATATCTCCGTCATTTTTGGACCGATCTGGCTGAATTTCAATAGCAAACTTAAACGGAGTATATGTGACATAAATATACATCAACCTAGTCCACATAATTTCTGGGGTTTTCGGAAAACCCATTTCAACATACACACAGACGGACAGACGGACAGACAGACATCGTTAAATCAACTTCGCTTTCCATAAGGACCCAGAATATATATACTTTATAGGGTGTAGGATCAATATTTTGGAACATACAAACGGAATGACAAAGTTATATATACCCTCTTACCTTCGGTGAAGGGTATAATAAATAAATTTTTGTGATATAAAAAGGAAATCAGATAAACTCTAAAAATATGGAAATAAAACCTTTCTAGAACAAAACATAAAATCATTTTTTTGAATGGGAAAAAAGTGAAATGGTCAAGAGAATAAAGATTAAGTCTAATTAAAATCAAGGCTTTCCTTTAAGTGCAAAAATAAAAGGAGGAAAAAATTTACCACAAAAAAAAAGTTGTTAAAAGTTAATTAGTAAATTTAAATTTAAAACTAAAGTGTTTTGTTTGCAAAACATTGCCTGCCGGCCTTCTTGTCGGCTTAAATTAAATGCGCTCTTATAACATAAGTGCTTATGAATTTTCAAAAATAAATTTAAGCAACAAGTGTATATGCTTTAAATAAGTTTTCCCTAAGAAACTTAGATTACAAATTGATACGTAATTACAAAAAAAAAAAATTTACAAAAATGTTTTAAGAAATGAACAAAATCTGAAAAACTAAAAGTCATCTAAAGTGAACACTCTGATTGTTAAAAGGAGTGAACTAAACCCATGTGCTTTTCTATTTGTAAACTATTTTATACCTACAAGAGGAAAATTTATTAACTGAAAAATAAGGACTCACAATTGAATAAGCATAACGTTATGACCTAGAATAATTTTTTTTTTTTTTTTTTTTTTTTTTTTATTGAATCTTCATATTTTAAATATGAACTAACAATAATTAATCAAATCTTAACCTAATACGTTATTTTATGTCCTGCCAGTGCCAGACAAAAATTTTCTTCATCACGGGTTCTGTTCACTTATATAGGTGTTTATCGCTCATCTAATTGGGTAAGTGCTGCAGTGTCTCTTCTTCTTAAGCGAGTGTGGCCGCCATGGTTTAAAATATTTCGAGCTAGTGGATTTGGGTGTTGTATTATATAGTATATTTTGGAACATACAAACGGAATGACAAAGTTATATATACCCTCTTACCTTCGGTGAAGGGTATAAAAAGACTTTTTTTTGGATTTCAGTACTTTGGACATAACTCAGCCATTTATTAACCGATTTGACAGATTTATATACCGATGTTTTAAGGAATAAATTTACCATTTACTTTGGTGATAAAACTTGGACTCAGAAAGACCTATGGGTTCCGAAAATGTGTATTAAAAAAAAAAAATTTAATTTTGGTCATAACTTTTTCGTATCTGAACCGATTTTCCCGAGTTTTTCAGAAAATATTTTCTACTAAAAATTTCCGATCTTTTGATATATAAGGCGTAACCATAGGTCATATGATAGTCCAAAAAATCAGGTTTTTATACAATTTTTGATATTTTTTGTACGGGAGGTACCACGCCTACTTGTTCAATCCCGCCCACATTTTGTGGGATGCTGTGTATTGATAACGTTAATGTGTGTACCTAATTTGGAAACTTTGGCTCTTGCCGTTCTCAAGATATACAGAAATAAAAAAATACAACAACAACAAGGGATTTTTTGGGCAAAATCAGAGGCAGTCGTGGTTTTTTGCTCATATCTCCGTCATTTTTGGACCGATCTGGCTGAATTTCAATAGCAAACTTAAACGGAGTATATGTGACATAAATATACATCAACCTAGTCCACATAATTTCTGGGGTTTTCGGAAAACCCATTTCAACATACACACAGACGGACAGACGGACAGACAGACATCGTTAAATCAACTTCGCTTTCCATAAGGACCCAGAATATATATACTTTATAGGGTGTAGGATCAATATTTTGGAACATACAAACGGAATGACAAAGTTATATATACCCTCTTACCTTCGGTGAAGGGTATAATAAATAAATTTTTGTGATATAAAAAGGAAATCAGATAAACTCTAAAAATATGGAAATAAAACCTTTCTAGAACAAAACATAAAATCATTTTTTTGAATGGGAAAAAAGTGAAATGGTCAAGAGAATAAAGATTAAGTCTAATTAAAATCAAGGCTTTCCTTTAAGTGCAAAAATAAAAGGAGGAAAAAATTTACCACAAAAAAAAAGTTGTTAAAAGTTAATTAGTAAATTTAAATTTAAAACTAAAGTGTTTTGTTTGCAAAACATTGCCTGCCGGCCTTCTTGTCGGCTTAAATTAAATGCGCTCTTATAACATAAGTGCTTATGAATTTTCAAAAATAAATTTAAGCAACAAGTGTATATGCTTTAAATAAGTTTTCCCTAAGAAACTTAGATTACAAATTGATACGTAATTACAAAAAAAAAAAATTTACAAAAATGTTTTAAGAAATGAACAAAATCTGAAAAACTAAAAGTCATCTAAAGTGAACACTCTGATTGTTAAAAGGAGTGAACTAAACCCATGTGCTTTTCTATTTGTAAACTATTTTATACCTACAAGAGGAAAATTTATTAACTGAAAAATAAGGACTCACAATTGAATAAGCATAACGTTATGACCTAGAATAATTTTTTTTTTTTTTTTTTTTTTTTTTTATTGAATCTTCATATTTTAAATATGAACTAACAATAATTAATCAAATCTTAACCTAATACGTTATTTTATGTCCTGCCAGTGCCAGACAAAAATTTTCTTCATCACGGGTTCTGTTCACTTATATAGGTGTTTATCGCTCATCTAATTGGGTAAGTGCTGCAGTGTCTCTTCTTCTTAAGCGAGTGTGGCCGCCATGGTTTAAAATATTTCGAGCTAGTGGATTTGGGTGTTGTTCAAGCCTTTTTAAATATTTTACTGCATATTTTGTAATCATAGTTTTTACTAAAGGAACATTGAGATCCTTGTGAATATTTGAGTTTTTAACATACCAAGGGGCAGCTGTGATTATTCGAAGAAGTTTATTTTGGCGCCTTTGAATTTTTTCGATATTAGAGGCCGAGGCAGTGCCCCATAGTTGAATACCGTAGCACCAGATTGGCTTTAAGATGGAGTTGTAAAGTAAAAGTTTGCAGTCGAGACTTAGGACAGAGTTTCTTCCAATAAGCCAATGAATTTGGATGGCTTTTAGTTTCATTTGAGATAATTTTGCCTCTATATGGCTTTTCCACGTTAAACGGCGATCTAGATGAATACCGAGGTATTTTACATGCGAATTTTGAGGCACTTAATGATTATTGATTTTAATAGGGGGGCATGATTCCCGACGCAAGGTAAATGTTACATGTACGCATTTTTGCTCATTGACCTTTATCCTCCATTGCTTCAGCCACAGTTCGAGTTGAAATATATGATCCTGTAGGTATCGAGATGCTTCTTGACTGTTTTCGTGCACGCTTAGAAAAGCTGTGTCATCAGCAAATGTTGAAGTTTGGGTGTAGTTGTTTATTGGCATATCCGAAGTATATATTAAGTATAAAAGTGGGCCTAGGATGCTTCCCTGAGGGACTCCAGCTTCAATTGGTTGAGGAGAGCTTAAATAATCACCTTCTTTAATAATAAACTTTCGACCGACTAAGTAGCTTTCTAACAGCTTGTGTGTGTTTACTGGTAAGTTTAGCTTCAATTTATGTAATAAGCCTTCATGCCAGACTTTGTCAAAAGCTTGAGAAACATCGATGAAGAGAGCGGAACAGTATTTTCTTTCTTCAAAGGCTTTTCTTATTGCGTTTACTATACGATGGGTTTGCTCAATTGTGCTGTGTTCTCTTCTAAAGCCGAATTGGTGGTTAGGAATACATCTGTTTTCATTTAGAATTGGGGTTAATTTTGACGCTAACAGCTTCTCAAACAGCTTTGATATATTTGAAAGTAAACTTATAGGCCTATATGACTCAACTTTTGTGTGATCCTTTCCTGGTTTAGGTATCATAATGACTAAGGAAACCTTCCACTTTTGAGGATAGTATTCCAGGCGTAAAATAGCATTAAAAATTAAAAGAATAATTCTCCTTGCTATGCTGGGTAGCTCCAAAAGCATTTTGTTGCTGATCTTATCAAAACCCGGAGCCTTCTTGGGGTTTAAATCACAAATAGCCTTTTCGATTTCTCTTATCTCAAATCTTAGGGGAACAGCTGCTCTAGCAGCAACAGGTGGTAACTCGACCGCCATATCGTGAGATATGTTAGGGGTAAATACGTGTTTTAAATGATTAACAAACAGATTTCCTTTTTCAACATCATTTCTTGCCCAACTCTCATTCAAGTTTCTTAATGGCGGATTAGCGACAACTGGCTTTTTGAGATTTCTAGCTGCACGCCATAATGAGTAGTCTGATTGTGGAGTTGCATCAAGTTCCTTAAGATATTTTTTCAGAGAAGCCGTTTTCTGAGTCTGCAGTAACTTTCTCAGCCTTTTTGTACAGTCTTTTAGTAAGTTCTTAAGTTGAGGGGATCTGTGCAATTGCCACTCTCTACGAGCTCTCCTTTTTTCAGACAAGAGACGCTCGACATCTGAGGAATATATTTTATTATTTTTGGTTTTTTTGGGGGCAATGCTGGAATGTTGAACAGCTAGTTTTAGAAAACTGTCAAAATTGACAATAGAGCGATCTATATACTCCGGTGTGCTAAGCGGAATATTTTCTGTGCAATGGGTACTAAGATATTTTTTATATTTTATCCAATTTATATGTGTAGCTGACGTCGCTATGTGACCAGAGGGAGATTCAATTCTATTGGTGTTTTTTATAGTAACAATTGTAGGTGAGTGATCAGAGGATAATTCTATGGAAGCTTCAACGTAAATCGTTTCTGTGGGGATGTTTTTAACCACGCCAAAATCGATGACATCTGGAATTTTTTGCGGATCAGCCGGCCAATATGTTGGTTGGCCGCTCGCGACAACATTTAAATTCATTTTAGAGATTGTATTAAACAAAACACGACCCTTTGGTGTTATAAGTCGTGACCCCCAGAAGGTATGTTTTGCGTTGTAATCGCCAGCAGCCAGGAAACAGGGCCCCAGTGACTTATAATATTTGTAATATTGGCTTTCTGATATTGCAAATCTAGGTGGTGAATATAGAGATGAAATAACTATGCTTCGGTTTAGCTCTTCGACACAAATGTTCGTAGCTTGGAGATAATCTTCACGATGATCACACATTGGGTAGTGTTTAATTCGGTTTTTTATTAATATAGCAGAACCTCCACAAGCTCTATCTCGAGGGTCCTTGGTATCATATAGAGTATAACCATTAATTTTAAACGTATTTCTTGAGGTCAAATGAGTTTCAGAAACCATCATGACATCAATTTGTTTATTTTTAAGAAAGTATTCTAATTAATTTTTATGTTGGCGGATGCCGTTTGCGTTCCAAAAACAAATTTTTAAACAGTTCATGGCTTGTTAAGAATAGCTTGCAATAACATCGATTGCATTCTAAGAATTTCCTGCATCATATTACCCATTGTGTTTGTAAAATTATTTACTGTTTGCACTAATGTTTCCATGGTTTTTTCTAGACGACTTAGATTAGAAACTGGAGTTTCGTCATTACTTGACGAAGCGCCTTGCATTGGTACATTGTTTGATTTTAAAACGTTAGCATAAGAGGTTCTGTTACTACTAGGCTGCGGAGCCTGAAGATCATTACTGTTTACTTGATTCGTTACCTGCATTTGAGGGGGATTAGTTTTCGGTCCAACCGACTGCTTGACGATAGTATATACAGGGCATCCTCTATAATTGGCAGTGTGATTACCACCACAGTTGCTGCATTTTTTTACGTTGGGGTCGGTTTTAGACTTATCGCAAAGAACTGTACCGTGTAGCTCACCACATACTACGCAAACAGGGGGTAAATAGCAGTATGCCTTAGTATGGCCAAATTCTTGGCAGTTCAAACATTGAACGGGACCACCTCTTTTGTGCGGCTCCTCTATAGTTACCTTTCTGTACAGAATGTATTTTAAATCATAGATCGGATGCGTTTCATTTTTTTTAAGCTTAACGTCGCCGGGTTCAAACTCTACTCGAAAAAGTGGTTGGGAAATTTTTTCTCTATTTTTAATGTTTACTACGTGTTTTACCTTGAAGCCTTTTTCTTCAAGGAATGTTTTGACCTCTTCTGGGTCCACACATGAGTCAATACCCTTAATCACTACCTGAAGACCTTTACTGCTTTTCAGTTGGTATGTATAAAAGTTTTTTTTTAGTGCTTCAAAGTTGTTTATTACTTTGCGAAAATCATTCTCATGATTGACTTGTATTTTAGTCTCGTTTATACTACCACGCTTGATAGCCGCTACGTAAAACGAATTTTCACCTATCACTGATATCAAACTCTTTATGAGCTCATTTGAATTTTGTTCCCTAAGATATATCGGGGGAGGCTTTGACGATTTTATGACGTTTGCAAAACGATTTTGAGTATTTCTTTTATCAAAAGTTGGTACTTTTGAGGCCGAAGCAACTGCTGCAGAGGTAGGGCTGCGTCCCCGTTTGAGCACTGTTATGTACCTGTCCATACCAACTTGTACTGTAGGCTTTTGAGAAATTTTTCCTTGAGTTACTGAGTTGTCCATAGCGGCTGTTTTGGGGTTAACCGTATCATCATGTGAAACGTTTACTTTCGTTGCGAGTGGATGTGTTTAAACAAAACGTCCTCAAAAGTGTTCATTAACTAGTAAAAAAGTGTTTATAAAAACAATTAAGAATAACCATTTAAAAGATCTCAAAAAAGTCTATCTAGTAGTGTTAAAAAAACTGAAAATAAAGCTGTACATACACTGTATTTTTTATTAAAAATTTATCACATAAATACATTGTAACTTTTTTCTTATTTTAACTATACATAAATTCTTTTACAAGAGAAACCAAAAAACAAAAAACAAACATCGATAATAATGAATTTAAACGACAATAATATTTTTTGTAATCAGTGCAACTCGAACATATCAACAACAAAATATGTAAAGTGTTACAAATGTAATTCTTCATATCACTTCACCCCCTGCTGCTCCTTATCAGAAAAAGCGTACGACAACATGCAAAGTGATAAAAAGGAGGATTAGGGATGTCATCGGTGCAAAGTACGAACCAGGTCTGAATCGAACAACGCTTATCAAACCATAGTGTTCGAAGAGATATCCCAGCAAAAAAAACAGAGGGAAGATGATGAAGAGAGTAATAGCTCGAGGAAAAAATTCAAAGATACGCTGACATTAAACTCTGTAAATTCAGGATTGTTTTCGGTGCAATCTGAATTGAAAGAGATAAAAACATCAATCGAATTACTAAATAATACTGTTGGTGTAAATAACTCACAAAACCTAAATATAATACAAGAATTAAAAAGCTCCATCACAACAATGGCCTCATCCGTAGCTACATTGGCCACACAAGTAAACGATTTGTATGAAAGAGAAGCTAAACAAAATCAAAAAATTAATCAGTTAGATACCGCAGTAAACAAAATAGACCAGGCTTTAATAAAAAATAATATTGAAATAAAAAACGTGAATAATCCAGAGATGAGTGCAAATGAAATAATAAAAACAATTGCTGCCTCAATAGATGTAGAAATAAACAACATTGACATTAACAATGCCTATTGTGTCAATAAAGCAAATAAAGCAATAATTGAGTTTACAACCTTAAATAAAAAAAAAGAGTTCATGAGCAAAATCCAACGACATAGAATTGATGCAAGCATTGTTAACAAAGATAACAAGGAAAACAAATTTATCTACATTAATGATCACCTTACGGCTTTCAATAGACGTTTGCTATGGTCTGCTAAAACAAAAGCTAAAGAATGTGGGTGGAAGTTCGTATGGGTGCGCAGTGGCATGATATGTGCAAAAAAAAATTAAACCTCACCATTAATAATGATTAATAACGATGCCGATATTGAACTTATAAACAACGAAATCTAAAAACAAAATACATACTCGTATAAATACATTAAAAATGAACACAATCCAAACTTTAAATGTTGATCATTTTAGCCAAATTGAAAAAAAACATCTAAGTTATCCCTTTACTTTAATATGCATGAATATTCGCTCAATAAGAAAAAATTTTCAAACATTTTTAACAACAATAAATAGTATTATAGAAAAAATACAAATTATAGTTCTCATCGAAACAAATATAACAGATGAGGAAAATCGTTTTTATAATATCCACGGTTTCAACTCAACATTTTTAAACAGAAGTGAGGGAAAAGGCGGTGGTATAGTGATATATACAAGAGAAAGTATATATTACACGCAAAGAATAATAAACACTGTCTACTTCGAGCTCATACAACTAGAAATAGAAATAAACAAACAACCTCTTTCCCTTCTTGCAATATATCGACAACCAAAATTAAACAAAAACCGGTTTATAATAGAATTGGAACAAGTGATCAAACAAATTCGAACAAAACAAGATGTAGTTATCGTGGGTGACATAAACATTGATATTTTGCTTGATAATAATACAATAACAAATTATATCGACATGTGTTCATCAAACGGGATGCAAATATTGATAAATGAACCAACGCGTGTTGATGTAAACAAAAACATACAAACATGCATTGACCATTGCCTCCTTAAATCTACTCAATCTCAAACGATTGTTAGCACATCTATAATCAAAACAAATATATCAGATCATTTCACAATATTTTGTTGTATCGAACATATTGCATCAAACATAAAAATAAACCAACAGAGATCGCCAAACTGTTTTAGTGAAGAGACACACTTAAGTACTTTTAAAGTAAATAAAATAATAAAACGAACCAATTGGAACAATTTAATAAATGAAAACGATATAAATGATTTCTATAATAATATTAATAATAAATTTAATGAAATTTACGAAAAATCAAAAGTGAACAAAAAACAAATCAAAAAAAGATCTACTAATCCATGGATCAATGATGAGTTAGTTAAATGCTGCGAATATCGGGATAAACTTTTTAAAAAGTGGAAAAACAATAAAAGAAATAAAAATTATGAAAAAGAATATAAACAATATAGAAATAAATTAAATAAAAAAATTGTATACATACTCAAAAAATTATTACTATCGCCTAAAATTTGTCGAAAATCGAAATAACCCTCGCATGACTTGGCAACTAATTAACGAGATAAAGGGTAAAACAGTTCAAAATATTGATGAAAGAATTTTAAAAAACTTTAGAAATCAAAATGTTGAAACTATATTGAAAAAGTTTGCCTTAAACTTTAATGTAAATGTTTTAAAATTAATCCACACTTGTAACGTAGAAACAAGCAATTTTAATCGTGAAATAATATTACAAAACTCAATATATATTGAACATGCAACACAAGAAGAAATATTCAACATATTAACAAAACTGAATGTGAGAAAAAGTGCAGGTTATGATGGGATCAGACCCATAGACATAAAAAATAATGCTTCAATTTTTACACCAATAATAACTTCTTTAATAAATCAAAGTATCTTTTCATCAACTATACCAAAACAATTAAAAACATCCTTAATAAGACCGATATACAAAAGCAAAGAGAAAGGTAATGTGAATAACTATAGACCTATATCAATATAACCGGTCATCGAAAAGGTTTTAGAGGAGATTATTGTAACGAGACTGAATAATTTTCTTAAAAAATACAACATAATAAACATTAATCAATACGGTTTTCAAAAAGATAAAAACATTAACCAATTATTAGGAAAATTCGCAAATACCATAAATACTGCAATAAGTAAGGTTGAGCATTGCCTAGTTTTATTCATAGATTTTAGTAAGGCATTCGACACCTTGTCACATTCTAAACTTCTTGAAATTCTTGAAAGAAATGGTATCAGAGGACGTGTTTTATTATGGTTCAAAGATTACCTAAATCTCAGAACTTACAGAGTCAAACTCAATAACAAAGTAAGTGAAGAAGTCGAAACCAGTCAAGGAGTTCCACAAGGATCTAAACTCGGGCCGCTGCTATACCTTATGTATGCAAACGAAATGCTGAACACTCTCAACGAGTGCCACTCCTACGCCTATGCTGATGATACAGCAATAATTGTGACCAACAAAAACATTGAGATCGCCACCAAAACAATGCAAAACCAACTCGATACAATATGTAAATGGTGCCATGATAATGGGTTAGTGATAAACGCCTCTAAAACTAAAGTTATGCACATCAGACAACCAAACATGAGTAAATCTAATATTAAATTAAAATACCATGATATAGAGTGCATACATAACAAAACAAATGACGATAGCAACGATGCTTGTAACACAACAATTGAGCTAGTGAATCGCTACGAATACTTAGGGGTACATATAGACGATACCTTCAAGTGGAAAATACACATAGTAGAATTACAAAAGAAACTACGTAAAGCTGCCTTTTCCTTATACCACTTGAGCTACTCCACACCGTACAGTGTACTCCGCCAGGCATACTTTGCGTTAGCGGAATCGTACATAAGGCATGGAATATCGGCTTGGGGAAACTCATCCCACTGTAAAATGCTACAACAAACTCAAAATCGTGTCCTAAGAATCTTAAGGATAAATCAAAATAATAGGCATTACAACAACAATGAACCAAATAACATCAATAACAATATCATCACCAACAGCACTGAATCAAACAACATCATCAACAATAACATAAACAACAACGACAACACCAGCATAAACAACAACATAACCAACAATAATAGCCATAACAGTATCAACAACAGCAGCATCACCAACAACAGCACCAACAACAACATCACCAACCAAAACATCAACAACGACAACAGCATTAACAACAACAATCGCAACAACTACCATTCTAGAAACCTACCATATGATCTGAAAATACTAAATATAAAAAGCATATATCGATTAACAGTTCTAACGGAACTAAGAGACTACAGTTCTCTAGAAAGAATCGATCATTCGTACAACACCAGACTACGCTCAGAGGGAAGATTTAAGATAAAACACACAAAAAATAGCTATGGAGATCGAACGTTAGATGTCATCTTACCCACAATCCTCAACGAACTGCCAACCAACCTGATAAATATCACAAATGAGGCGAAAAGAAAGAGAATTTATAAAAATTATTTGTTAAACTCGCAATGAAGTATATTTATTAAAACACTTTTTTATTAATATCAATTACCTGCAGACAAGCCATGTGGCTTAGCAGGTTTTTAGCATTAAGAATGAAGTATCGTTTTAAATAAATAAATTCAAAAAGTTGAAAAAAAAAAAAATCACTTATTAAAGTTTTTTTTGGCTCTGCGGCAGCGCCTGCAGTTAACAAACTTGTTATTGTAATACGATCGACCGTATTTGTAAACAAAGAAGGTGAGAGGGAACGCGTTCGAGTAATAGGTTTAGCCGTTAAGTAATTGCTATCATCGATTCTTTTTTTTGTTTCTACTTTTGTTTCGTCAACACTCACTGTAACATAAGCATTTCTTTCATTATGTTTAATTGTTTTTGCATTGTACGCATTCATAAGAGTTTTTTTTTTATTTTACAGTTTGTTTAATTGTGCTCTTCTTGTTATTTGTTGTTAAAAACACCGATAATAAAAAAGAAGAATAAACAAAAACAAGAAATGTTTTTGCTTAAAATGTATGTTTGTATGTTTATGTATGTATGTTCATACATACATTTTTTTATTAAATTATAACTTTTATTATTTTAATTATTGACGTTTATGTTCACAAATTAAAAAATTATTTTTATGCGTCCAATTCGCTGATATTATATTATTTATTTAATAAATAATATTATGATTTTATAACAACTTATTTAAGTATGTTAAAAGAAAACAAAAACCGTATGCCGAGTTAAAAAAAAAACACGTCTGCATTTAACGAGCACTGTGATGCGAATGACCTAGAATAATGTTTATTAAAAAACCTAGAATAATGTTTATTAAAACATACATACATATTTTTAAAGAAAAAATAATCTATCTGTGCGGGTTTTATTAAAACCAGTTTAAATTGAATTGAAAAATTTGTATCTAAAGTTTTTTGAATCACAATTTGTATAATATACGCTAAAACCTAAGAAGAACCAATGCTTTGTAAATTACATTAAAAAAAAAAAAGGAGATAGAACCTAAACTAAAGAAAATTAAAATTGTGCAAAGAAACTTAAAAAACTAAAGAAAATAGCGACGAGAAAATATGAATAACCAACAGAACACAACGAATAAAACAGCAACGAGAAAACATGAATAAACAACAGAACACAACAAATAAAACAGCAACGAGAAAATATGAATAAACAACAAAACACAACAAATAAAAACAGCAACGAGAAACTATGAATAAACAACAAAATCAACAAATGAAACAGTAACGAGGAATTATGAATGTATGTTTATAATTATTGAATATAAATTGTATTATTTGTAGGGTTATTATTATTATAAATATCAATAGATTATTATTATGATTACCAATAGATTATTATTATTCATAAGACCTATTAAATAATTTAAGCGATCGTTTTATTTTCACTATTTGGCACGTTATTATTAATAATAAAAGGCATTTCATTATTAAAAAAAAAAAAAAAAAAAAAAAATATATAAGGGATAGCCCTGATGTTGAACGAAAACGAATAAATAAATGATTTTTTTGAAATTACAATGAACTTTTATGATTATTTTCGATTTATTTACAAGAAAACCAAAAATTTATAATAACAATAAAATTTATTTTTTTTTTAAAAAAATTAAATCTTAAAATGAATTGCTAATCTGTTTTTATTATCTTGGATGCTAGGAAGAACCGAGCCATGGTAAGTAACATGTAAATTAACGATTGTTTTATATATGGGACAGGTATAATAAATTGTAGGGTACCAGCCTGTTATAGGGTGGTGTAGGGAATAGTGTACCCCTATATGGCACAACATCTAGCCATATCATCACTCATTGTGATGAATTCGCATTTTTAGATTTCCCAGCGTTTCCGCACGTTTGACATTTTAGTTTCGGGTATCTTTCCACCGTGGCACTTATGCATTTTAGTTCTTTTTTGATATGTGAAATTTTCTACATACTTCCAGGGTGTGAAGTATGTATATATGCTTACGCGTCAAAACTCGGGTTGGGAACCACCTTTTCTCTCGTGAGCTAGCGGGTCAGCTTTTATACCCCCCTTTTTACCGGTTTTGAATTTGTTATTTGATTTTTCTTAAAGTTATTTGACGGCTCGTAACATATATGGCGCCCAACGTGGGGCCACCTGTATGGTGGATTTCAAATTTTCGCAAGCTAATGAACAGGTTGGCGCCGTAACATATATGGCGTCCAACGTAAATGCCAACTGTGGAATTGATGCCTGAAATTTTTAAAAGTAAAACAAACGTAAAAATGACGCTTACGTAAAATAACATTAGCTTAAAGTCAAACTGACGATTAGGCAAATGTTATAGTTTTACAGCGGGTTATTTTTAAATTTATCGCTTGAGATTTTTTTTTTGAAGATTTAATTAAAGTAAACTTTCGGGAAATTTTAATAGGACGTAAGGGCATGATTTTGGGGTAATTCAACACCTGAAATTTCATACGCGACGGCCAAGTATTAAGGTACCTACGGAAAGTTTTGTCATCAGCGAGTATTGCTTTCGTTGAAAATTCGCTTATTAAAAGTCCGAACTGACGACATCGAGTTGCGCGGTTACGTTGCGTTAGTAGACGGTTTTTAGGAAAGCTGTACGGAATCGAATTCATTTGTTAGAGTCCTTGTAGTAAAATTGCCATCGGGTGGCAATACAAGTAGCAGAATAATTTAGTTCGGTTTTAGTCCTCGCGATAAGTTTGGGAAATCTGGGAATTTTAATAATTAGATTTTTTTTATTGTTGATAAAATTAAATTTTTTTTGTCATTATTTTACAAAACAATCGTTGCAATTATCACGGCTGGTTCTTCTTAGCATCCAGAATATTATGAATATTTGGAAAACTAACAAATTTACGACATATAATTTTTATAAAATTTTTTTTTATATAAAGGAAATTTTAGGAAATTTCTTTTTGATTTTGAAAACCGAATATTTTTATTTTTTCCAGAAAATAATTTTCTTTTCTTTTTTTTCCCGAATAATTGAAAACTGAATTTTAAATTTTAAATTACTTAAAATAAAAATATCAGTTATTTAAGCAATTGATCACAAATAATTTTCCCATTTTTAATTTTTTAGCACTTTTGATCATTTCTCTTATTTTTTTTTTATTATTTTTCCACTAATTCGAACACTGATCCTTTTCCTTGATCTGCACAATTAAAACACGCATTTTTGAAACAATTTGTTCTTAAGTAGACCCGCGTTTCTACTCACTGGTTGACTGGTGCATTATGCACAAGCCCACCACGCGGCAAAGCACAGCTAAAAATTTATCGCGTAGCGTCTCCTACTCAAAATCAGCTGACTTATCGGCAAGAGGTAGGGCACAATCGACCATTCGTAGTTCGTCCTTGTCCAAAGGTAGGGGAAGGGGTTCAACTCCATCGGGGAGAAAGTTGTCAGTAGATTCGCAGAGTAGCATAACGGCATTAAGGGGTTCGTCTGTGTCCCGTTCACTTATTTCTGGACCCTCGGAAGAATACGCTTCTGTCCATTCAGATCTCAAACCTCTTAGCTTATCTCTCCCGGACATAGAATCGGCTCAAATTGAATCCGCAACACCTAGGGTAGCGAACAGCGGAATTGTTGAAATGGCCACATCGGAAACAAATCGTGAGGGTAATACACAACCTTCAGATGCGGGCATAATGGAAAATTTAATGGCTTATTTCCAGGAAGCCTTGAGAAATACACAGGATGAGTTTAGGAGGGAATTTAGCGCCTTGAGGGAATCTGTAGGGCTAGATAGGAATGGTACGGAAACTTCCGCCACACCGGGAGCTAGCGATAGAACGCCTACTCTGGCAAATTCATACTCCCACGTCTCCTCTAACATAAATTTCAGACTAAAGGATTGGAATGTGTCTTATAGTGGCGAGGGTAGTGTGGCAGATTTTTTGTTTAAAGTGGATACTTTAACTGAGCGATCTCAGTGTCCCCATGACCACCTAATGTCGAATTTCCATTTATTTCTGACGGGTAAGGCCGAAACATTTTATTGGGATTACATAAGACAAAACCAGAGGGCCACATATCCGATGTTAAGATCCGCGTTGTCTAGTGAACTTGGCACGTTAGAAAGTGATCATGAAATTTTGCTCAAGATCTCTTCACGTAAGCAACTCCCCCGGTTAAGCTATGACGATTTTCATTCATTTATCGTGCGCTTAAACTTGCGTTTAACAACCCCTATGTCAGATTCCTCCCTGATTGAGATAATTAAGAAAAATGTACATGCGGACCTTAAGGTCATGCTATTTATTTCAAACCCGAGAGACTTGATTAGTCTTCGTGACTTAGCTAGAAAAGCGGAAAAGGTTCTTTTGGAGAACAAATCAATTCCTTTAGATAGACAGCGCCAAGTAAATGAAGTTTTAGTGGAGGCGAACTCTGATGAGGCAATCGCGGAATCCGATCCCCAAATTGAGGGCCATAGAATAGGCAGAACCTGGGTAAAGGGCGACTATTCCAAAATTAAGTGTTGGAATTGCCTGCAATTTGGCCATAGTTACATATATTGTCCCGACGAAACTCGGCATGTTTTCTGCTATAAGTGCGGACAACGGGGGGTAACTACTCCTAATTGCAAAGGTCCCCATGCGGAAAACAGGCAGCGGAGCGAGTGGGCGACCGGGGATGCTCGTTTCAAACAATAAATCCCGAGTTTATGTCCAGCAACGAGAGTAAGCCGTCACAGATGGACTTACCTCCCAAGCTGACCAGATCAATCAATGATCTGCCACCCAGACTTTCAAAATGTGTAAATGATTTACCACCCAGACTTACAAATTGTGTAAATGATTTACCACCCAGACTTACAAATTGTGTAAATGATTTACCACCCAGACTTTCAAATTGCGTTAATTATTTACAACCCGGACCTTCAAACCGTGTCAATTATTTATTACCCAGACTTTCAAACTGTGTAATTTCTCGTAAGATCCTCAAGTGCAGAGAGCGCTACCGAAAAAGGAGAAAATATAAAAAACTTATTGAGACCACATGCTTGCCATATCAAAATGATGATAGACCTTTTGCCATGATAAAAATTTTTGATGAAGAGTTATTATGCCTTTTAGATTCGGGGGCTAACGTGTCAGTATTAGGGAAAGGGAGTTTAGACTTTATAGCCAGAAATAATGTTCGTTTGGAAAAATTTAAAACTTTTGTCATAACTGCCAACGGGGCAAAAAACGAAGTTATGGGGTATTGCAAATTACCAGTCACGTTTAAAGGGGTTACAAAGGTCATGACATTTAATATTGTACCGAACTTATCTCAACTTGGGTATCTTGGCATAGACTTTTGGAAGGCGTACGCGCTTGCTCCCCAAATATTTTCAAATCTGTCCTGTATGGAAATTGTTGCCAAACCCGATGCGAATTGTCATGAGCTTAACCCAGAGCAGAGATTACGCCTTGAAGAAGTTATTTTAAATTTTCCATCCTATGAAAAATTAGGACTTGGCTGTACGCCCTTACTTGAACACCACATTGACACGGGGGATGCTTTACCTGTTAAGCAGAAACATTACCCGCTCTCACCCCCTAGGCAGGAAGAAATTTATAAGGAACTTGATAGATTGTTAGCACTTGGTGTTATAGAGGAGTCGAATTCTCCTTGGTGTAGTCCCATAGTATCTGTTCGCAAGCCTGGAAAAATCAGACTTTGTCTTGACTGTAGGAAACTAAACTCGCTCACCAAGAAGGATTCATACCCGCTACCACACATTAACGGACTGCTTAGTCGTTTAAAAGATACACACTTCATCAGTGGCATTGATCTGAAAGACGCATTTTTCCAGATAAGATTGTCCGAGTCCTCTAAGGAGAAGACAGCATTTGCTGTACCGGGTAGGTCCTTGTATCAGTACAAGGTAATGCCTTTTGGTGTTTGCAATGGGCCTCAGACAATGAGCCGTCTGATGGACAGGGTAATCCCGGCTAGGTTAAGGGAAAATGTATTCATTTATCTTGATGATCTTCTCGTGTGCAGTCACGATTTCGACACTCATCTTAAATTGCTTTCAGAGGTTGCATCCTGTTTGAAATCTGCGGGGCTAACAATTAATGTGGGTAAGAGCAAATTTTGCCAACGCGAGATAAAGTATCTCGGCTATATTATAGGCGGTGGGAATTTGAAAGTTGATCCGGGGAAAATTGAGGCAATTACTCAATTTCCCAGTCCCAAGACACCTCGACAAGTAAGACGTTTTATAGGCATGGCAAACTGGTATCGGGCATTTATTAACAATTTTTCTGATCTCGCGGGCCCAATGACAGATTGTTTGCGTAAATCAAACAAACCTTTTCGCTTGTCGGCTGAAGCCGTTGATTCTTTCGAAAAACTAAACTCGGCTTTGTCAAATGCCACGGTGTTGGTTCAACCAGACTTCACTAGAGAGTTCGTGGTTCAGTGCGATGCTTCACGCATTGGTGTAGGTGGCGTTCTGTACCAAATAGATGACCTAGGGTGCGAAAGACCGATCGCATTTGTATCTCAGAAGTTGAATAGGGCTCAGCGAAACTACACCGTAACGGAGTTAGAATGTTTAGCGGCCATTATTTGCGTCAAACGGCTTAGACAATACATTGAGGGACTCCCTTTTAAAATCATAACTGATCACTCCAGCCTTCGCTGGCTCATGAGCCAAAAAGACCTCAACGGTAGACTTGCCCGCTGGAGCTTGAAACTTCAACATTTCCATTTTGTAATGGAATATAGGAAAGGTTCCCTGAATATTGTCCCCGATACACTTTCCAGGTTCGGTACCGATGAAATAAATTTAAATTGTAATCCCCCCGAAATTGACCTTTCTTCACCCGAATTTAACAGTCCCGAGCATAACGGACTAAGAGAACAAATACGCCAAAATGGCGAAGCTTTTCCTGACCTGTGTCTTAACGACAACCTTATTTACAAAAGAGTGAATTTCCAAAATGGCATGGATGAAGAAAATTTATGGAGGTTATGGCTGCCAGAATCTTTGACCAGGGAAACGACCAAATTAGCTCATGAGGAGGGATGCCATAGCGGCTTTAACAAAACCCTTTTTAGAATCAGGCAGAAATACTTTTGGCCACAAATGGCAAGGGATGTTAAAACGTATATTCAAAATTGCGATGACTGCAAGACCATAAAGCCTGTTAATCAAACACTGCGTCCGCCCATGGGAAATCAGTTCCAAACAAGCCGCCCTTTTCAAAGACTGTATTGCGATTTTTTGGGACCTTACCCATGCTCTAAATCAAAAAACTGCCAGCTTTTCATTGTAGTCGATCATATGACCAAATTTTTGTTTTTAAAGCCCATGAAGACGGCAACCACAATTAATGTAATCGATTTTTTTCAAAATGAAGTTTTCTGTACTTTCGGTGTACCACAGTTTGTACATACCGACAACGCAAAGCAATTCACCTCAAAAGAGATGAATGAATTTTTCGATCTTTACGGCATAACCCATATCACCACGGGATTCTACTCGCCACAGGCCAACGCCTCAGAAAGGGCAAATCGTGAAGTGATTTCTAAAATTCGTTATTTCCTTAAAGACCATTCGGACCATACAAATTGGGATAGGGGAATACCAAAAATTTTACAAATTTTGAGAAGTGATTTTCATGCGGCCATAGGGTGTACGCCCTACTATGCGGTTTTCGGCCAAAATATGATTCTAAACGGATCAAGTTATACAATTTTAGATCATTTAAACATGCTTCGTGATGACACACCGATTGAAAGAAATGACAAATTACAGCTTATCCGTGACAATATTAATGGAAACCTAGATAAAGCCCATGAAAAAGCGTGTAGGACATATAATCTGAGGACCGAACCGATTAACTTCATCGTTGGCCAAGAAGTTTTTAGAAAAAACCACTCACAAAGTGACTTTAAAAAGGGCCTTAATGCAAAGTTCAACCCTAAGTTCGTTAAATGCAGAATTAGGGGCAGAATTGGAAATTCTTTGTATGAAATCGAGGACCTTCAGGGGAAGTACGTCGGTAAATTTCATGCCTCTGACATACGACCTTAGTTAAACTTGCTTAACGTATATTGCCCGGCTTCGTGGGTCGAGCCACACGTTGTACATAACGTATCTTTCCTGTAAATATTTTCGCGCCTAAATCCTGCCTGTTCAAACCTTTCATCGATGATCTTGATTTGAAGCAGGTTTGTTACGGATTTAAAATGACCTTTTGCCGTTTTTATTTTGAACCATGAATTTTTTCCCATACCTAATAAATTTAACCATGCAATTAAACACGCAAAACGTTTTTCTTTCCCTTGTGCATAAATATGTATTTAAATCAGGGATGTCAGCGCCTTGCACAATTGTGCAAATTAATTCACACACATTCTTCACACGCATTCTTACGCTCTTTCATTTAGTCCACGAGAGTACACAATTGTACACAATTAGTCGTCGATTATCAAGCGACGGGTGCACATGCGGCGGATGCTTACGTATTTTTTAATCTTTATTAAGAATACTTGTCTCTTTATTCACTAATACTAATGTAAAGCAATACAACCACAATTGACATCACTGATTTAAATCAAAGATAGGCAAACACATACATTTGTATTTTATAATAATGTTAGTGCTATATGACTCTCCCGTTCTCATTGTTCTGCAGCGTTTCCATAATTTTTTTTTTTCGAAAACATTGCATATTAAACACACGTACGGAAGAAAACCATTTATTGAAGTTTATAAAAAATAAACACCGAAATCGTCTCACAGATGAACAACTCGAAGACCTCATGCGTATAAAATGTTGTCCTTACAAGTTTGACATAGATGAAGTAGTCAAAAGTATTGAATAAGTTAAGTTCTTCTTTTCTGTCACTATTATGTGTTTCAATGTTACATAATAATGGATTATAATGAAGTTTGATCAAGCTTTTAAAAGGCATAAACCTCGTATAAAATGTAATACCAAAATTTAAAGAAACAAATTGTGATGTAAAACAGCACAATTTACAAAAAAAAAACTCATTTTTTAAACAGAGAACTTATCTAAAAAAAATTTACAATTATGTTTACAAGATTTTGTTTGTCGTGCTTAATTCCCAATTTGTCTTGATAAAAACACTTGAAATTTATTGTTAGTGGCATAAGCTATTTGTATGCGCATTTCACTGGTTGCTTAGGCCAGATTGTCAGGAAACTTCATCCAAGGATTTTAGAAAAACTAAAGATATTAAACAAATAAAACTGTTAAGCGAATAAGAATTATAAGCAACAGTTATACTTATAACAATATAAAAGTTTATACAAAAACAGTGAGTTTATCTTTTCTTACATTATAAAAAAAACTTTTTTTTAACAAAAAAAAACTTTTTTTAACAAAAAAAATCACAATTGACAACGCTGCTCAAGCAACAAGCGTAACACAACATACCAGTGCGACTGCTCATGCGAGACTGAATTGTTTTCATATTTTTCTTCTGACGTGTGCTTAAGTACGTGTAAATAAGAGAATAACAAAGCGCCCATGGGTGGCCTTTTGCCTATCTCTGATTTAAATTCTCCTAATTGCGCAATTGCATTCATGGTAATTATGTATGTAGTTTTTTTTCCAGTTGGTAACAACTTTCATCTCGTTGTTAAATTCTTTACCACCAGAAAAACAAATAGAAAACAAAGAGAGATTAAAAAGAAAAAAAGCATTTTACCTTTTTTTTTTTTTTGCGTAAAGTGGTCTGATTTTGCCGTTAGAAAAACCTGTTTCAACACGCTAACAAATGCGCGTGGAATTTTTTTTTGTCATTCATGGTCATTTCGTTTTCTCTGTACTCTGGTTATTAGTGTTGACATGAACTGCGCATGTCAAGTTTTTTTTTTTTGAAGCTGACCGTCACTACAGTTACGGTTGTTCTGCTCATCCCTCATAGTCGTCTGCGTACGTACGTACCCACATACATACTTGCATGCACTCTTCTCTCTCTCATGACAATGATTATGGATGATGCAATAGCAAAGGGAAAAAAATAATACATTTTGCAAATGCAATGGTATAAAGGGATTTACGCATGATAAAGTTAGTCAGTTGATTTTGGGCAGTTGATTCGGGACGAGCGCGCAAGGCAGTCGACGACGGTTAGTGGTAAAATAAATAAATAAATTTTTGTGATATAAAAAGGAAATCAGATAAACTCTAAAAATATGGAAATAAAACCTTTCTAGAACAAAACATAAAATCATTTTTTTGAATGGGAAAAAAGTGAAATGGTCAAGAGAATAAAGATTAAGTCTAATTAAAATCAAGGCTTTCCTTTAAGTGCAAAAATAAAAGAAGGAAAAAAATTTACCACAAAAAAAAAGTTGTTAAAAGTTAATTAGTAAATTTAAATTTAAAACTAAAGTGTTTTGTTTGCAAAACATTGCCTGCCGGCCTTCTTGTCGGCTTAAATTAAATGCGCTCTTATAACATAAGTGCTTATGAATTTTCAAAAATAAATTTAAGCAACAAGTGTATATGCTTTAAATAAGTTTTCCCTAAGAAACTTAGATTACAAATTGATACGTAATTACAAAAAAAAAAAATTTACAAAAATGTTTTAAGAAATGAACAAAATCTGAAAAACTAAAAGTCATCTAAAGTGAACACTCTGATTGTTAAAAGGAGTGAACTAAACCCATGTGCTTTTCTATTTGTAAACTATTTTATACCTACAAGAGAAAAATTTATTAACTGAAAAATAAGGACTCACAATTGAATAAGCATAACGTTATGACCTAGAATAATGTTTATTAAAACATACATACATATTTTTAAAGAAAAAATAATCTATCTGTGCGGGTTTTATTAAAACCAGTTAAAATTGAATTGAAAAATTTTTATCTAAAGTTTTTTGAATCACAATTTGTATAATATACGCTAAAACCTAAGAAGAACCAATGCTTTGTAAATTACATTAAAAAAAAAAAGGAGATAGAACCTAAACTAAAGAAAATTAAAATTGTGCAAAGAAACTTAAAAAACTAAAGAAAATAGCGACGAGAAAATATGAATAACCAACAGAACACAACGAATAAAACAGCAACGAGAAAACATGAATAAACAACAGAACACAACAAATAAAACAGCAACGAGAAAATATGAATAAACAACAAAACACAACAAATAAAAACAGCAACGAGAAACTATGAATAAACAACAAAATCAACAAATGAAACAGTAACGAGGAATTATGAATGTATGTTTATAATTATTGAAGATAAATTGTATTATTTGTAGGGTTATTATTATTATAAATATCAATAGATTATTATTATTATTAATACCAATAGATTATTATTATTCATAAGACCTATTAAATAATTTAAACGATCGTTTTATTTTCACTATTTGGCACGTTATTATTAATAATAAAAGGCATTTCATTATTAAAAAAAAAAAAAAAATATATAAGGGATAGCCCTGATGTTGAACGAAAACGAATAAATAAATGATTTTTTTGAAATTACAATGAACTTTTATGATTATTTTCGATTTATTTACAAGAAAACCAAAATTTTATAATAACAATAAAATTTATTTTTTTTTTTAAAAAATAAAATCTTAAAATGAATTGCTAATCTGTTTTTATTATCTTGGATGCTAGGAAGAACCGAGCCATGGTAAGTAACATGTAAATTAACGATTGTTTTATATATGGGACAGGTATAATAAATTGTAGGGTACCAGCCTGTTATAGGGTGGTGTAGGGAATAGTGTACCCCTATATGGCACAACATCTAGCCATATCATCACTCATTGTGATGAATTCTCATTTTTAGATTTCCCAGCGTTTCCGCACGTTTGACATTTTAGTTTCGGGTATCTTTCCACCGTGGCACTTATGCATTTTAGTTCTTTTTTGATATGTGAAATTTTCTACATACTTCCAGGGTGTGAAGTATGTATATATGCTTACGCGTCAAAACTCGGGTTGGGAACCACCTTTTCTCTCGTGAGCTAGCGGGTCAGCTTTTATACCCCCCTTTTTACCGGTTTTGAATTTGTTATTTGATTTTTCTTAAAGTTATTTGACGGCTCGTAACATATATGGCGCCCAACGTGGGGCCACCTGTATGGTGGATTTCAAATTTTCGCAAGCTAATGAACAGGTTGGCGCCGTAACATATATGGCGTCCAACGTAAATGCCAACTGTGGAATTGATGCCTGAAATTTTTAAAAGTAAAACAAACGTAAAAATGACGCTTACGTAAAATAACATTAGCTTAAAGTCAAACTGACGATTAGGCAAATGTTATAGTTTTACAGCGGGTTATTTTTAAATTTATCGCTTGAGATTTTTTTTTGAAGATTTAATTAAAGTAAACTTTCGGGAAATTTTAATAGGACGTAAGAGCATGATTTTGGGGTAATTCAACAGCGAGTATTACTTTCGTTGAAAATTCGCTTATTAAAAGTCCGAACTGACGACATCGAGTTGCGCGGTTACGTTGCGTTAGTAGACGGTTTTTAGGAAAGCTGTACGGAATCGAATTCATTTGTTAGAGTCCTTGTAGTAAAATTGCCATCGGGTGGCAATACAAGTAGCAGAATAATTTAGTTCGGTTTTAGTCCTCGCGATAAGTTTGGGAAATCTGGGAATTTTAATAATTAGATTTTTTTTATTGTTGATAAAATTCAATTTTTTTTGTCATTATTTTACAAAACAATCGTTGCAATTATCACGGCTGGTTCTTCTTAGCATCCAGAATATTATGAATATTTGGAAAACTAACAAATTTACGAGATATAATTTTTATAAAATTTTTTTTTATATAAAGGAAATTTTAGGAAATTTCTTTTTGATTTTGAAAACCGAATATTTTTATTTTTTCCAGAAAATAATTTTCTTTTCTTTTTTTTCCCGAATAATTGAAAACTGAATTTTAAATTTTAAATTACTTAAAATAAAAATATCAGTTATTTAAGCAATTGATCACAAATAATTTTCCCATTTTTAATTTTTTAGCACTTTTGATCATTTCTCTTATTTTTTTTTTATTATTTTTCCACTAATTCGAACACTGATCCTTTTCCTTGATCTGCACAATTAAAACACGCATTTTTGAAACAATTTGTTCTTAAGTAGACCCGCGTTTCTACTCACTGGTTGACTGGTGCATTATGCACAAGCCCACCACGCGGCAAAGCACAGCTAAAAATTTATCGCGTAGCGTCTCCTACTCAAAATCAGCTGACTTATCGGCAAGAGGTAGGGCACAATCGACCATTCGTAGTTCGTCCTTGTCCAAAGGTAGGGGAAGGGGTTCAACTCCATCGGGGAGAAAGTTGTCAGTAGATTCGCAGAGTAGCATAACGGCATTAAGGGGTTCGTCTGTGTCCCGTTCACTTATTTCTGGACCCTCGGAAGAATACGCTTCTGTCCATTCAGATCTCAAACCTCTTAGCTTATCTCTCCCGGACATAGAATCGGCTCAAATTGAATCCGCAACACCTAGGGTAGCGAACAGCGGAATTGTTGAAATGGCCACATCGGAAACAAATCGTGAGGGTAATACACAACCTTCAGATGCGGGCATAATGGAAAATTTAATGGCTTATTTCCAGAAAGCCTTGAGAAATACACAGGATGAGTTTAGGAGGGTATTTAGCGCCTTGAGGGAATCTGTAGGGCTAGATAGGAATGGTACGGAAACTTCCGCCACACCGGGAGCTAGCGATAGAACGCCTACTCTGGCAAATTCATACTCCCACGTCTCCTCTAACATAAATTTCAGACTAAAGGATTGGAATGTGTCTTATAGTGGCGAGGGTAGTGTGGCAGATTTTTTGTTTAAAGTGGATACTTTAACTGAGCGATCTCAGTGTCCCCATGACCACCTAATGTCGAATTTCCATTTATTTCTGACGGGTAAGGCCGAAACATTTTATTGGGATTACATAAGACAAAACCAGAGGGCCACATATCCGATGTTAAGATCCGCGTTGTCTAGTGAACTTGGCACGTTAGAAAGTGATCATGAAATTTTGCTCAAGATCTCTTCACGTAAGCAACTCCCCCGGGAAAGCTATGACGATTTTCATTCATTTATCGTGCGCTTAAACTTGCGTTTAACAACCCCTATGTCAGATTCCTCCCTGATTGAGATAATTAAGAAAAATGTACATGCGGACCTTAAGGTCATGCTATTTATTTCAAACCCGAGAGACTTGATTAGTCTTCGTGACTTAGCTAGAAAAGCGGAAAAGGTTCTTTTGGAGAACAAATCAATTCCTTTAGATAGACAGCGCCAAGTAAATGAAGTTTTAGTGGAGGCGAACTCTGATGAGGCAATCGCGGAATCCGATCCCCAAATTGAGGGCCATAGAATAGGCAGAACCTGGGTAAAGGGCGACTATTCCAAAATTAAGTGTTGGAATTGCCTGCAATTTGGCCATAGTTACATATATTGTCCCGACGAAACTCGGCATGTTTTCTGCTATAAGTGCGGACAACGGGGGGTAACTACTCCTAATTGCAAAGGTCCCCATGCGGAAAACAGGCAGCGGAGCGAGTGGGCGACCGGGGGTGCTCGTTCCAAACAATAAATCCCGAGTTTATGTCCAGCAACGAGAGTAAGCCGTCACAGATGGACTTACCTCCCAAGCTGACCAGATCAATCAATGATCTGCCACCCAGACTTTCAAAATGTGTAAATGATTTACCACCCAGACTTACAAATTGTGTAAATGATTTACCACCCAGACTTACAAATTGTGTAAATGATTTACCACCCAGACTTTCAAATTGCGTTAATTATTTACAACCCAGACCTTCAAACCGTGTCAATTATTTATTACCCAGACTTTCAAACTGTGTAATTTCTCGTAAGATCCTCAAGTGCAGAGAGCGCTACCGAAAAAGGAGAAAATATAAAAAACTTATTGAGACCACATGCTTGCCATATCAAAATGATGATAGACCTTTTGCCATGATACAAATTTTTGATGAAGAGTTATTATGCCTTTTAGATTCGGGGGCTAACGTGTCAGTATTAGGGAAAGGGAGTTTAGACTTTATAGCCAGAATTAATGTTCGTTTGGAAAAATTTAAAACTTTTGTCATAACTGCCAACGGGGCAAAAAACGAAGTTATGGGGTATTGCAAATTACCAGTCACGTTTAAAGGGGTTACAAAGGTCATGACATTTAATATTGTACCGAACTTATCTCAATTTGGGTATCTTGGCATAGACTTTTGGAAGGCGTACGCGCTTGCTCCCCAAATATTTTCAAATCTGTCCTGTATGGAAATTGTTGCCAAACCCGATGCGAATTGTCATGAGCTTAACCCAGAGCAGAGATTACGCCTTGAAGAAGTTATTTTAAATTTTCCATCCTATGAAAAATTAGGACTTGGCTGTACGCCCTTACTTGAACACCACATTGACACGGGGGATGCTTTACCTGTTAAGCAGAAACATTACCCGCTCTCACCCCCTAGGCAGGAAGAAATTTATAAGGAACTTGATAGATTGTTAGCACTTGGTGTTATAGAGGAGTCGAATTCTCCTTGGTGTAGTCCCATAGTATCTGTTCGCAAGCCTGGAAAAATCAGACTTTGTCTTGACTGTAGGAAACTAAACTCGCTCACCAAGAAGGATTCATACCCGCTACCACACATTAACGGACTGCTTAGTCGTTTAAAAGATACACACTTCATCAGTGGCATTGATCTGAAAGACGCATTTTTCCAGATAAGATTGTCCGAGTCCTCTAAGGAGAAGACAGCATTTGCTGTACCGGGTAGGTCCTTGTATCAGTACAAGGTAATGCCTTTTGGTGTTTGCAATGGGCCTCAGACAATGAGCCGTCTGATGGACAGGGTAATCCCGGCTAGGTTAAGGGAAAATGTATTCATTTATCTTGATGATCTTCTCGTGTGCAGTCACGATTTCGACACTCATCTTAAATTGCTTTCAGAGGTTGCATCCTGTTTGAAATCTGCGGGGCTAACAATTAATGTGGGTAAGAGCAAATTTTGCCAACGCGAGATAAAGTATCTCGGCTATATTATAGGCGGTGGGAATTTGAAAGTTGATCCGGGGAAAATTGAGGCAATTACTCAATTTCCCAGTCCCAAGACACCTCGACAAGTAAGACGTTTTATAGGCATGGCAAACTGGTATCGGGCATTTATTAACAATTTTTCTGATCTCGCGGGCCCAATGACAGATTGTTTGCGTAAATCAAACAAACCTTTTCGCTTGTCGGCTGAAGCCGTTGATTCTTTCGAAAAACTAAACTCGGCTTTGTCAAATGCCACGGTGTTGGTTCAACCAGACTTCACTAGAGAGTTCGTGGTTCAGTGCGATGCTTCACGCATTGGTGTAGGTGGCGTTCTGTACCAAATAGATGACCTAGGGTGCGAAAGACCGATCGCATTTGTATCTCAGAAGTTGAATAGGGCTCAGCGAAACTACACCGTAACGGAGTTAGAATGTTTAGCGGCCATTATTTGCGTCAAACGGCTTAGACAATACATTGAGGGACTCCCTTTTAAAATCATAACTGATCACTCCAGCCTTCGCTGGCTCATGAGCCAAAAAGACCTCAACGGTAGACTTGCCCGCTGGAGCTTGAAACTTCAACATTTCCATTTTGTAATGGAATATAGGAAAGGTTCCCTGAATATTGTCCCCGATACACTTTCCAGGTTCGATACCGATGAAATAAATTTAAATTGTAATCCCCCCGAAATTGACCTTTCTTCACCCGAATTTAACAGTCCCGAGCATAACGGACTAAGAGAACAAATACGCCAAAATGGCGAAGCTTTTCCTGACCTGTGTCTTAACGACAACCTTATTTACAAAAGAGTGAATTTCCAAAATGGCATGGATGAAGAAAATTTATGGAGGTTATGGCTGCCAGAATCTTTGACCAGGGAAACGACCAAATTAGCTCATGAGGAGGGATGCCATAGCGGCTTTAACAAAACCCTTTTTAGAATCAGGCAGAAATACTTTTGGCCACAAATGGCAAGGGATGTTAAAACGTATATTCAAAATTGCGATGACTGCAAGACCATAAAGCCTGTTAATCAAACACTGCGTCCGCCCATGGGAAATCAGTTCCAAACAAGCCGCCCTTTTCAAAGACTGTATTGCGATTTTTTGGGACCTTACCCATGCTCTAAATCAAAAAACTGCCAGCTTTCCATTGTAGTCGATCATATGACCAAATTTTTGTTTTTAAAGCCCATGAAGACGGCAACCACAATTAATGTAATCGATTTTTTTCAAAATGAAGTTTTCTGTACTTTCGGTGTACCACAGTTTGTACATACCGACAACGCAAAGCAATTCACCTCAAAAGAGATGAATGAATTTTTCGATCTTTACGGCATAACCCATATCACCACGGGATTCTACTCGCCACAGGCCAACGCCTCAGAAAGGGCAAATCGTGAAGTGATTTCTAAAATTCGTTATTTCCTTAAAGACCATTCGGACCATACAAATTGGGATAGGGGAATACCAAAAATTTTACAAATTTTGAGAAGTGATTTTCATGCGGCCATAGGGTGTACGCCCTACTATGCGGTTTTCGGCCAAAATATGATTCTAAACGGATCAAGTTATACAATTTTAGATCATTTAAACATGCTTCGTGATGACACACCGATTGAAAGAAATGACAAATTACAGCTTATCCGTGACAATATTAATGGAAACCTAGATAAAGCCCATGAAAAAGCGTGTAGGACATATAATCTGAGGACCGAACCGATTAACTTCATCGTTGGCCAAGAAGTTTTTAGAAAAAACCACTCACAAAGTGACTTTAAAAAGGGCCTTAATGCAAAGTTCAACCCTAAGTTCGTTAAATGCAGAATTAGGGGCAGAATTGGAAATTCTCTGTATGAAATCGAGGACCTTCAGGGGAAGTACGTCGGTAAATTTCATGCCTCTGACATACGACCTTAGTTAAACTTGCTTAACGTATATTGCCCGGCTTCGTGGGTCGAGCCACACGTTGTACATAACGTATCTTTCCTGTAAATATTTTCGCGCCTAAATCCTGCCTGTTCAAACCTTTCATCGATGATCTTGATTTGAAGCAGGTTTGTTACGGATTTAAAATGACCTTTTGCCGTTTTTATTTTGAACCATGAATTTTTTCCCATACCTAATAAATTTAACCATGCAATTAAACACGCAAAACGTTTTTCTTTCCCTTGTGCATAAATATGTATTTAAATCAAAGATAGGCAAACACATACATTTGTATTTTATAATAATGTTAGTGCTATATGACTCTCCCGTTCTCATTGTTCTGCAGCGTTGCCATAATTTTTTTTTTTCGAAAACATTGCATATTAAACACACGTACGGAAGAAAACCATTTATTGAAGTTTATAAAAAATAAACACCGAAATCGTCTCACAGATGAACATCTCGAAGACCTCATGCGTATAAAATGTTGTCCTTACAAGTTTGACATAGATGAAGTAGTCAAAAGTATTGAATAAGTTAAGTTCTTCTTTTCTGTCACTATTATGTGTTTCAATGTTACATAATAATGGATTATAATGAAGTTTGATCAAGCTTTTAAAAGGCATAAACCTCGTATAAAATGTAATACCAAAATTTAAAGAAACAAATTGTGATGTAAAACAGCACAATTTACAAAAAAAAAACTCATTTTTTAAACAGAGAACTTATCTAAAAAAAATTTACAATTATGTTTACAAGATTTTGTTTGTCGTGCTTAATTCCCAATTTGTCTTGATAAAAACACTTGAAATTTATTGTTGATGGCATAAGCTATTTGTATGCGCATTTCACTGGTTGCTTAGGCCAGATTGTCAGGAAACTTCATCCAAGGATTTTAGAAAAACTAAAGATATTAAACAAATAAAACTGTTAAGCGAATAAGAATTATAAGCAACAGTTATACTTATAACAATATAAAAGTTTATACAAAAACAGTGAGTTTATCTTTTCTTACATTATAAAAAAAACTTTTTTTTAACAAAAAAAAACTTTTTTTAACAAAAAAAATCACAATTGGCAACGCTGCTCAAGCAACAAGCGTAACACAACATACCAGTGCGACTGCTCATGCGAGACTGAATTGTTTTCATATTTTTCTTCTGACGTGTGCTTAAGTACGTGTAAATAAGAGAATAACAAAGCGCCCATGGGTGGCCTTTTGCCTATCTCTGATTTAAATTCTCCTAATTGCGCAATTGCATTCATGGTAATTATGTATGTAGTTTTTTTTTCCAGTTGGTAACAACTTTCATCTCGTTGTTAAATTCTTTACCACCAGAAAAACAAATAGAAAACAAAGAGAGATTAAAAAGAAAAAAAGCATTTTACCTTTTTTTTTTTTTTTTTTTGCGGAAAGTGGTCTGATTTTGCCGTTAGAAAAACCTGTTTCAACACGCTAACAAATGCGCGTGGAATTTTTTTTTGTCATTCATGGTCATTTCGTTTTCTCTGTACTCTGGTTATTAGTGTTGACATGAACTGCGCATGTCAAGTTTTTTTTTTTTGAAGCTGACCGTCACTACAGTTACGGTTGTTCTGCTCATCCCTCATAGTCGTCTGCGTACGTACGTACCCACATACATACTTGCATGCACTCTTCTCTCTCTCATGACAATGATTATGGATGATGCAATAGCAAAGGGAAAAAAATAATACATTTTGCAAATGCAATGGTATAAAGGGATTTACGCATGATAAAGTTAGTCAGTTGATTTTGGGCAGTTGATTCGGGACGAGCGCGCAAGGCAGTCGACGACGGTTAGTGGTAAAATAAATAAATAAATTTTTGTGATATAAAAAGGAAATCAGATAAACTCTAAAAATATGGAAATAAAACCTTTCTAGAACAAAACATAAAATCATTTTTTTGAATGGGAAAAAAGTGAAATGGTCAAGAGAATAAAGATTAAGTCTAATTAAAATCAAGGCTTTCCTTTAAGTGCACAAATAAAAGGAGGAAAAAAATTTACCACAAAAAAAAAGTTGTTAAAAGTTAATTAGTAAATTTAAATTTAAAACTAAAGTGTTTTGTTTGCAAAACATTGCCTGCCGGCCTTCTTGTCGGCTTAAATTAAATGCGCTCTTATAACATAAGTGCTTATGAATTTTCAAAAATAAATTTAAGCAACAAGTGTATATGCTTTAAATAAGTTTTCCCTAAGAAACTTAGATTACAAATTGATACGTAATTACAAAAAAAAAAAATTTACAAAAATGTTTTAAGAAATGAACAAAATCTGAAAAACTAAAAGTCATCTAAAGTGAACACTCTGATTGTTAAAAGGAGTGAACTAAACCCATGTGCTTTTCTATTTGTAAACTATTTTATACCTACAAGAGAAAAATTTATTAACTGAAAAATAAGGACTCACAATTGAATAAGCATAACGTTATGACCTAGAATAATGTTTATTAAAACATACATACATATTTTTAAAGAAAAAATAATCTATCTGTGCGGGTTTTATTAAAACCAGTTAAAATTGAATTGAAAAATTTTTATCTAAAGTTTTTTGAATCACAATTTGTATAATATACGCTAAAACCTAAGAAGAACCAATGCTTTGTAAATTACATTAAAAAAAAAAAGGAGATAGAACCTAAACTAAAGAAAATTAAAATTGTGCAAAGAAACTTAAAAAACTAAAGAAAATAGCGACGAGAAAATATGAATAACCAACAGAACACAACGAATAAAACAGCAACGAGAAAACATGAATAAACAACAGAACACAACAAATAAAACAGCAACGAGAAAATATGAATAAACAACAAAACACAACAAATAAAAACAGCAACGAGAAACTATGAATAAACAACAAAATCAACAAATGAAACAGTAACGAGGAATTATGAATGTATGTTTATAATTATTGAAGATAAATTGTATTATTTGTAGGGTTATTATTATTATAAATATCAATAGATTATTATTATTATTAATACCAATAGATTATTATTATTCATAAGACCTATTAAATAATTTAAACGATCGTTTTATTTTCACTATTTGGCACGTTATTATTAATAATAAAAGGCATTTCATTATTAAAAAAAAAAAAAAAAATATATGTATAAGGGATAGCCCTGATGTTGAACGAAAACGAATAAATAAATGATTTTTTTGAAATTACAATGAACTTTTATGATTATTTTCGATTTATTTACAAGAAAACCAAAAATTTATAATAACAATAAAATTTATTTTTTTTTTAAAAAAATTAAATCTTAAAATGAATTGCTAATCTGTTTTTATTATCTTGGATGCTAGGAAGAACCGAGCCATGGTAAGTAACATGTAAATTAACGATTGTTTTATATATGGGACAGGTATAATAAATTGTAGGGTACCAGCCTGTTATAGGGTGGTGTAGGGAATAGTGTACCCCTATATGGCACAACATCTAGCCATATCATCACTCATTGTGATGAATTCTCATTTTTAGATTTCCCAGCGTTTCCGCACGTTTGACATTTTAGTTTCGGGTATCTTTCCACCGTGGCACTTATGCATTTTAGTTCTTTTTTGATATGTGAAATTTTCTACATACTTCCAGGGTGTGAAGTATGTATATATGCTTACGCGTCAAAACTCGGGTTGGGAACCACCTTTTCTCTCGTGAGCTAGCGGGTCAGCTTTTATACCCCCCTTTTTACCGGTTTTGAATTTGTTATTTGATTTTTCTTAAAGTTATTTGACGGCTCGTAACATATATGGCGCCCAACGTGGGGCCACCTGTATGGTAGATTTCAAATTTTCGCAAGCTAATGAACAGGTTGGCGCCGTAACATATATGGCGCCCAACGTAAATGCCAACTGTGGAATTGATGCCTGAAATTTTTAAAAGTAAAACAAACGTAAAAATGACGCTTACGTAAAATAACATTAGCTTAAAGTCAAACTGACGATTAGGCAAATGTTATAGTTTTACAGCGGGTTATTTTTAAATTTATCGCTTGAGATTTTTTTTTTGAAGATTTAATTAAAGTAAACTTTCGGGAAATTTTAATAGGACGTAAGGGCATGATTTTGGGGTAATTCAACACCTGAAATTTCATACGCGACGGCCAAGTATTAAGGTACCTACGGAAAGTTTTGTCATCAGCGAGTATTGCTTTCGTTGAAAATTCGCTTATTAAAAGTCCGAACTGACGACATCGAGTTGCGCGGTTACGTTGCGTTAGTAGACGGTTTTTAGGAAAGCTGTACGGAATCGAATTCATTTGTTAGAGTCCTTGTAGTAAAATTGCCATCGGGTGGCAATACAAGTAGCAGAATAATTTAGTTCGGTTTTAGTCCTCGCGATAAGTTTGGGAAATCTGGGAATTTTAATAATTAGATTTTTTTTATTGTTGATAAAATTCAATTTTTTTTGTCATTATTTTACAAAACAATCGTTGCAATTATCACGGCTGGTTCTTCTTAGCATCCAGAATATTATGAATATTTGGAAAACTAACAAATTTACGAGATATAATTTTTATAAAATTTTTTTTTATATAAAGGAAATTTTAGGAAATTTCTTTTTGATTTTGAAAACCGAATATTTTTATTTTTTCCAGAAAATAATTTTCTTTTCTTTTTTTTCCCGAATAATTGAAAACTGAATTTTAAATTTTAAATTACTTAAAATAAAAATATCAGTTATTTAAGCAATTGATCACAAATAATTTTCCCATTTTTAATTTTTTAGCACTTTTGATCATTTCTCTTATTTTTTTTTTATTTTTTTTCCACTAATTCGAACACTGATCCTTTTCCTTGATCTGCACAATTAAAACACGCATTTTTGAAACAATTTGTTCTTAAGTAGACCCGCGTTTCTACTCACTGGTTGACTGGTGCATTATGCACAAGCCCACCACGCGGCAAAGCACAGCTAAAAATTTATCGCGTAGCGTCTCCTACTCAAAATCAGCTGACTTATCGGCAAGAGGTAGGGCACAATCGACCATTCGTAGTTCGTCCTTGTCCAAAGGTAGGGGAAGGGGTTCAACTCCATCGGGGAGAAAGTTGTCAGTAGATTCGCAGAGTAGCATAACGGCATTAAGGGGTTCGTCTGTGTCCCGTTCACTTATTTCTGGACCCTCGGAAGAATACGCTTCTGTCCATTCAGATCTCAAACCTCTTAGCTTATCTCTCCCGGACATAGAATCGGCTCAAATTGAATCCGCAACACCTAGGGTAGCGAACAGCGGAATTGTTGAAATGGCCACATCGGAAACAAATCGTGAGGGTAATACACAACCTTCAGATGCGGGCATAATGGAAAATTTAATGGCTTATTTCCAGGAAGCCTTGAGAAATACACAGGATGAGTTTAGGAGGGAATTTAGCGCCTTGAGGGAATCTGTAGGGCTAGATAGGAATGGTACGGAAACTTCCGCCACACCGGGAGCTAGCGATAGAACGCCTACTCTGGCAAATTCATACTCCCACGTCTCCTCTAACATAAATTTCAGACTAAAGGATTGGAATGTGTCTTATAGTGGCGAGGGTAGTGTGGCAGATTTTTTGTTTAAAGTGGATACTTTAACTGAGCGATCTCAGTGTCCCCATGACCACCTAATGTCGAATTTCCATTTATTTCTGACGGGTAAGGCCGAAACATTTTATTGGGATTACATAAGACAAAACCAGAGGGCCACATATCCGATGTTAAGATCCGCGTTGTCTAGTGAACTTGGCACGTTAGAAAGTGATCATGAAATTTTGCTCAAGATCTCTTCACGTAAGCAACTCCCCCGGGAAAGCTATGACGATTTTCATTCATTTATCGTGCGCTTAAACTTGCGTTTAACAACCCCTATGTCAGATTCCTCCCTGATTGAGATAATTAAGAAAAATGTACATGCGGACCTTAAGGTCATGCTATTTATTTCAAACCCGAGAGACTTGATTAGTCTTCGTGACTTAGCTAGAAAAGCGGAAAAGGTTCTTTTGGAGAACAAATCAATTCCTTTAGATAGACAGCGCCAAGTAAATGAAGTTTTAGTGGAGGCGAACTCTGATGAGGCAATCGCGGAATCCGATCCCCAAATTGAGGGCCTTAGAATAGGCAGAACCTGGGTAAAGGGCGACTATTCCAAAATTAAGTGTTGGAATTGCCTGCAATTTGGCCATAGTTACATATATTGTCCCGACGAAACTCGGCATGTTTTCTGCTATAAGTGCGGACAACGGGGGGTAACTACTCCTAATTGCAAAGGTCCCCATGCGGAAAACAGGCAGCGGAGCGAGTGGGCGACCGGGGATGCTCGTTCCAAACAATAAATCTTGAGTTTATGTCCAGCAACGAGAGTAAGCCGTCACAGATGGACTTACCTCCCAAGCTGACCAGATCAATCAATGATCTGCCACCCAGACTTTCAAAATGTGTAAATGATTTACCATCCAGACTTACAAATTGTGTAAATGATTTACCACCCAGACTTACAAATTGTGTAAATGATTTACCACCCAGACTTTCAAATTGCGTTAATTATTTACAACCCAGACCTTCAAACCGTGTCAATTATTTATTACCCAGACTTTCAAACTGTGTAATTTCTCGTAAGATCCTCAAGTGCAGAGGGCGCTACCGAAAAAGGAGAAAATATAAAAAACTTATTGAGACCACATGCTTGCCATATCAAAATGATGATAGACCTTTTGCCATGATAAAAATTTTTGATGAAGAGTTATTATGCCTTTTAGATTCGGGGGCTAACGTGTCAGTATTAGGGAAAGGGAGTTTAGACTTTATAGCCAGAAATAATGTTCGTTTGGAAAAATTTAAAACTTTTGTCATAACTGCCAACGGGGCAAAAAACGAAGTTATGGGGTATTGCAAATTACCAGTCACGTTTAAAGGGGTTGCAAAGGTCATGATATTTAATATTGTACCGAACTTATCTCAACTTGGGTATCTTGGCATAGACTTTTGGAAGGCGTACGCGCTTGCTCCCAAAATATTTTCAAATCTGTCCTGTATGGAAATTGTTGCCAAACCCGATGCGAATTGTCATGAGCTTAACCCAGAGCACAGATTACGCCTTGAAGAAGTTATTTTAAATTTTCCATCCTATGAAAAATTAGGACTTGGCTGTACGCCCTTACTTGAACACCACATTGACACGGGGGATGCTTTACCTGTTAAGCAGAAACATTACCCGCTCTCACCACCTAGGCAGGAAGAAATTTATAAGGAACTTGATAGATTGTTAGCACTTGGTGTTATAGAGGAGTCGAATTCTCCTTGGTGTAGTCCCATAGTATCTGTTCGCAAGCCTGGAAAAATCAGACTTTGTCTTGACTGTAGGAAACTAAACTCGCTCACCAAGAAGGATTCATACCCGCTACCACACATTAACGGACTGCTTAGTCGTTTAAAAGATACACACTTCATCAGTGGCATTGATCTGAAAGACGCATTTTTCCAGATAAGATTGTCCGAGTCCTCTAAGGAGAAGACAGCATTTGCTGTACCGGGTAGGTCCTTGTATCAGTACAAGGTAATGCCTTTTGGTGTTTGCAATGGGCCTCAGACAATGAGCCGTCTGATGGACAGGGTAATCCCGGCTAGGTTAAGGGAAAATGTATTCATTTATCTTGATGATCTTCTCGTGTGCAGTCACGATTTCGACACGCATCTTAAAATGCTTTCAGAGGTTGCATCCTGTTTGAAATCTGCGGGGCTAACAATTAATGTGGGTAAGAGCAAATTTTGCCAACGCGAGATAAAGTATCTCGGCTATATTATAGGCGGTGGGAATTTGAAAGTTGATCCGGGGAAAATTGAGGCAATTACTCAATTTCCCAGTCCCAAGACACCTCGACAAGTAAGACGTTTTATAGGCATGGCAAACTGGTATCGGGCATTTATTAACAATTTTTCTGATCTCGCGGGCCCAATGACAGATTGTTTGCGTAAATCAAACAAACCTTTTCGCTTGTCGGCTGAAGCCGTTGATTCTTTCGAAAAACTAAACTCGGCTTTGTCAAATGCCACGGTGTTGGTTCAACCAGACTTCACTAGAGAGATCGTGGTTCAGTGCGATGCTTCACGCATTGGTGTAGGTGGCGTTCTGTACCAAATAGATGACCTAGGGTGCGAAAGACCGATCGCATTTGTATCTCAGAAGTTGAATAGGGCTCAGCGAAACTACACCGTAACGGAGTTAGAATGTTTAGCGGCCATTATTTGCGTCAAACGGCTTAGACAATACATTGAGGGACTCCCTTTTAAAATCATAACTGATCACTCCAGCCTTCGCTGGCTCATGAGCCAAAAAGACCTCAACGGTAGACTTGCCCGCTGGAGCTTGAAACTTCAACATTTCGATTTTGTAATGGAATATAGGAAAGGTTCCCTGAATATTGTCCCCGATACACTTTCCAGGTTCGATACCGATGAAATAAATTTAAATTGTAATCCCCCCGAAATTGACCTTTCTTCACCCGAATTTAACAGTCCCGAGTATAACGGACTAAGAGAACAAATACGCCAAAATGGCGAAGCTTTTCCTGACCTGTGTCTTAACGACAACCTTATTTACAAAAGAGTGAATTTCCAAAATGGCATGGATGAAGAAAATTTATGGAGGTTATGGCTGCCAGAATCTTTGACCAGGGAAACGACCAAATTAGCTCATGAGGAGGGATGCCATAGCGGCTTTAACAAAACCCTTTTTAGAATCAGGCAGAAATACTTTTGGCCACAAATGGCAAGGGATGTTAAAACGTATATTCAAAATTGCGATGACTGCAAGACCATAAAGCCTGTTAATCAAACACTGCGTCCGCCCATGGGAAATCAGTTCCAAACAAGCCGCCCTTTTCAAAGACTGTATTGCGGTTTTTTGGGACCTTACCCATGCTCTAAATCAAAAAACTGCCAGCTTTTCATTGTAGTCGATCATATGACCAAATTTCTGTTTTTAAAGCCCATGAAGACGGCAACCACAATTAATGTAATCGATTTTTTTCAAAATGAAGTTTTCTGTACTTTCGGTGTACCACAGTTTGTACATACCGACAACGCAAAGCAATTCACCTCAAAAGAGATGAATGAATTTTTCGATCTTTACGGCATAACCCATATCACCACGGGATTCTACTCGCCACAGGCCAACGCCTCAGAAAGGGCAAATCGTGAAGTGATTTCTAAAATTCGTTATTTCCTTAAAGACCATTCGGACCATACAAATTGGGATAGGGGAATACCAAAAATTTTACAAATTTTGAGAAGTGATTTTCATGCGGCCATAGGGTGTACGCCCTACTATGCGGTTTTCGGCCAAAATATGATTCTAAACGGATCAAGTTATACAATTTTAGATCATTTAAACATGCTTCGTGATGACACACCGATTGAAAGAAATGACAAATTACAGCTTATCCGTGACAATATTAATGGAAACCTAGATAAAGCCCATGAAAAAGCGTGTAGGACATATAATCTGAGGACCGAACCGATTAACTTCATCGTTGGCCAAGAAGTTTTTAGAAAAAACCACTCACAAAGTGACTTTAAAAAGGGCCTTAATGCAAAGTTCAACCCTAAGTTCGTTAAATGCAGAATTAGGGGCAGAATTGGAAATTCTCTGTATGAAATCGAGGACCTTCAGGGGAAGTACGTCGGTAAATTTCATGCCTCTGACATACGACCTTAGTTAAACTTGCTTAACGTATATTGCCCGGCTTCGTGGGTCGAGCCACACGTTGTACATAACGTATCTTTCCTGTAAATATTTTCGCGCCTAAATCCTGCCTGTTCAAACCTTTCATTTTTTTTTTTTTTTTTTTTTTCTCATTATTTATTTATTGAATCTTCATATATTAAATATGAACTAACAATAATTAATCAAATCTTAACCTAATACGTTATTTTTTGTCCTGCCAGTGCCAGACAAAAATTTTCTTCATCACGGGTTCTGTTCACTTATATAGGTGTTTATCGCTCATCTAATTGGATAAGTGCTGCAGTGTCTCTTCTTCTTAAGCGAGTGTGGCCGCCATGATTTAAAATATTTCGAGCTAGTGGATTTGGATGTTGTTCAAGCCTTTTTAAATATGTTACTGCATTTTTTGTTATAGTAGTTTTGACTAATGGAACATTGAGATCCTTGTGAATATTTGAGTTTTTTACATACCTTTCATCGATGATCTTGATTTGAAGCAGGTTTGTTACGGATTTAAAATGACCTTTTGCCGTTTTTATTTTGAACCATGAATTTTTTCCCATACCTAATAAATTTAACCATGCAATTAAACACGCAAAACGTTTTTCTTTCCCTTGTGCATAAATATGTATTTAAATCAAAGATAGGCAAACACATACATTTGTATTTTATAATAATGTTAGTGCTATATGACTCTCCCGTTCTCATTGTTCTGCAGCGTTGCCATAATTTTTTTTTTTCGAAAACATTGCATATTAAACACACGTACGGAAGAAAACCATTTATTGAAGTTTATAAAAAATAAACACCGAAATCGTCTCACAGATGAACATCTCGAAGACCTCATGCGTATAAAATGTTGTCCTTACAAGTTTGACATAGATGAAGTAGTCAAAAGTATTGAATAAGTTAAGTTCTTCTTTTCTGTCACTATTATGTGTTTCAATGTTACATAATAATGGATTATAATGAAGTCCATTCAGATCTCAAACCTCTTAGCTTATCTCTCCCGGACATAGAATCGGCTCAAATTGAATCCGCAACACCTAGGGTAGCGAACAGCGGAATTGTTGAAATGGCCACATCGGAAACAAATCGTGAGGGTAATACACAACCTTCAGATGCGGGCATAATGGAAAATTTAATGGCTTATTTCCAGGAAGCCTTGAGAAATACACAGGATGAGTTTAGGAGGGAATTTAGCGCCTTGAGGGAATCTGTAGGGCTAGATAGGAATGGTACGGAAACTTCCGCCACACCGGGAGCTAGCGATAGAACGCCTACTCTGGCAAATTCATACTCCCACGTCTCCTCTAACATAAATTTCAGACTAAAGGATTGGAATGTGTCTTATAGTGGCGAGGGTAGTGTGGCAGATTTTTTGTTTAAAGTGGATACTTTAACTGAGCGATCTCAGTGTCCCCATGACCACCTAATGTCGAATTTCCATTTATTTCTGACGGGTAAGGCCGAAACATTTTATTGGGATTACATAAGACAAAACCAGAGGGCCACATATCCGATGTTAAGATCCGCGTTGTCTAGTGAACTTGGCACGTTAGAAAGTGATCATGAAATTTTGCTCAAGATCTCTTCACGTAAGCAACTCCCCCGGGAAAGCTATGACGATTTTCATTCATTTATCGTGCGCTTAAACTTGCGTTTAACAACCCCTATGTCAGATTCCTCCCTGATTGAGATAATTAAGAAAAATGTACATGCGGACCTTAAGGTCATGCTATTTATTTCAAACCCGAGAGACTTGATTAGTCTTCGTGACTTAGCTAGAAAAGCGGAAAAGGTTCTTTTGGAGAACAAATCAATTCCTTTAGATAGACAGCGCCAAGTAAATGAAGTTTTAGTGGAGGCGAACTCTGATGAGGCAATCGCGGAATCCGATCCCCAAATTGAGGGCCTTAGAATAGGCAGAACCTGGGTAAAGGGCGACTATTCCAAAATTAAGTGTTGGAATTGCCTGCAATTTGGCCATAGTTACATATATTGTCCCGACGAAACTCGGCATGTTTTCTGCTATAAGTGCGGACAACGGGGGGTAACTACTCCTAATTGCAAAGGTCCCCATGCGGAAAACAGGCAGCGGAGCGAGTGGGCGACCGGGGATGCTCGTTCCAAACAATAAATCCCGAGTTTATGTCCAGCAACGAGAGTAAGCCGTCACAGATGGACTTACCTCCCAAGCTGACCAGATCAATCAATGATCTGCCACCCAGACTTTCAAAATGTGTAAATGATTTACCACCCAGACTTACAAATTGTGTAAATGATTTACCACCCAGACTTACAAATTGTGTAAATGATTTACCACCCAGACTTTCAAATTGCGTTAATTATTTACAACCCAGACCTTCAAACCGTGTCAATTATTTATTACCCAGACTTTCAAACTGTGTAATTTCTCGTAAGATCCTCAAGTGCAGAGGGCACTACCGAAAAAGGAGAAAATATAAAAAACTTATTGAGACCACATGCTTGCCATATCAAAATGATGATACCCCTTTTGCCATGATAAAAATTTTTGATGAAGAGTTATTATGCCTTTTAGATTCGGGGGCTAACGTGTCAGTATTAGGGAAAGGGAGTTTAGACTTTATAGCCAGAAATAATGTTCGTTTGGAAAAATTTAAAACTTTTGTCATAACTGCCAACGGGGCAAAAAACGAAGTTATGGGGTATTGCAAATTACCAGTCACGTTTAAAGGGGTTACAAAGGTCATGACATTTAATATTGTACCGAACTTATCTCAACTTGGGTATCTTGGCATAGACTTTTGGAAGGCGTACGCGCTTGCTCCCAAAATATTTTCAAATCTGTCCTGTATGGAAATTGTTGCCAAACCCGATGCGAATTGTCATGAGCTTAACCCAGAGCAGAGATTACGCCTTGAAGAAGTTATTTTAAATTTTCCATCCTATGAAAAATTAGGACTTGGCTGTACGCCCTTACTTGAACACCACATTGACACGGGGGATGCTTTACCTGTTAAGCAGAAACATTACCCGCTCTCACCCCCTAGGCAGGAAGAAATTTATAAGGAACTTGATAGATTGTTAGCACTTGGTGTTATAGAAGAGTCGAATTCTCCTTGGTGTAGTCCCATAGTATCTGTTCGCAAGCCTGGAAAAATCAGACTTTGTCTTGACTGTAGGAAACTAAACTCGCTCACCAAGAAGGATTCATACCCGCTACCACACATTAACGGACTGCTTAGTCGTTTAAAAGATACACACTTCATCAGTGGCATTGATCTGAAAGACGCATTTTTCCAGATAAGATTGTCCGAGTCCTCTAAGGAGAAGACAGCATTTGCTGTACCGGGTAGGTCCTTGTATCAGTACAAGGTAATGCCTTTTGGTGTTTGCAATGGGCCTCAGACAATGAGCCGTCTGATGGACAGGGTAATCCCGGCTAGGTTAAGGGAAAATGTATTCATTTATCTTGATGATCTTCTCGTGTGCAGTCACGATTTCGACACTCATCTTAAATTGCTTTCAGAGGTTGCATCCTGTTTGAAATCTGCGGGGCTAACAATTAATGTGGGTAAGAGCAAATTTTGCCAACGCGAGATAAAGTATCTCGGCTATATTATAGGCGGTGGGAATTTGAAAGTTGATCCGGGGAAAATTGAGGCAATTACTCAATTTCCCAGTCCCAAGACACCTCGACAAGTAAGACGTTTTATAGGCATGGCAAACTGGTATCGGGCATTTATTAACAATTTTTCTGATCTCGCGGGCCCAATGACAGATTGTTTGCGTAAATCAAACAAACCTTTTCGCTTGTCGGCTGAAGCCGTTGATTCTTTCGAAAATCTAAACTCGGCTTTGTCAAATGCCACGGTGTTGGTTCAACCAGACTTCACTAGAGAGTTCGTGGTTCAGTGCGATGCTTCACGCATTGGTGTAGGTGGCGTTCTGTACCAAATAGATGACCTAGGGTGCGAAAGACCGATCGCATTTGTATCTCAGAAGTTGAATAGGGCTCAGCGAAACTACACCGTAACGGAGTTAGAATGTTTAGCGGCCATTATTTGCGTCAAACGGCTTAGACAATACATTGAGGGACTCCCTTTTAAAATCATAACTGATCACTACAGCCTTCGCTGGCTCATGAGCCAAAAAGACCTCAACGGTAGACTTGCCCGCTGGAGCTTGAAACTTCAACATTTCGATTTTGTAATGGAATATAGGAAAGGTTCCCTGAATATTGTCCCCGATACACTTTCCAGGTTCGATACCGATGAAATAAATTTAAATTGTAATCTCCCCGAAATTGACCTTTCTTCACCCGAATTTAACAGTCCCGAGTATAACGGACTAAGAGAACAAATACGCCAAAATGGCGAAGCTTTTCCTGACCTGTGTCTTAACGACAACCTTATTTACAAAAGAGTGAATTTCCAAAATGGCATGGATGAAGAAAATTTATGGAGGTTATGGCTGCCAGAATCTTTGACCAGGGAAACGACCAAATTAGCTCATGAGGAGGGATGCCATAGCGGCTTTAACAAAACCCTTTTTAGAATCAGGCAGAAATACTTTTGGCCACAAATGGCAAGGGATGTTAAAACGTATATTCAAAATTGCGATGACTGCAAGACCATAAAGCCTGTTAATCAAACACTGCGTCCGCCCATGGGAAATCAGTTCCAAACAAGCCGCCCTTTTCAAAGACTGTATTGCGATTTTTTGGGACCTTACCCATGCTCTAAATCAAAAAACTGCCAGCTTTTCATTGTAGTCGATCATATGACCAAATTTCTGTTTTTAAAGCCCATGAAGACGGCAACCACAATTAATGTAATCGATTTTTTTCAAAATGAAGTTTTCTGTACTTTCGGTGTACCACAGTTTGTACATACCGACAACGCAAAGCAATTCACCTCAAAAGAGATGAATGAATTTTTCGATCTTTACGGCATAACCCATATCACCACGGGATTCTACTCGCCACAGGCCAACGCCTCAGAAAGGGCAAATCGTGAAGTGATTTCTAAAATTCGTTATTTCCTTAAAGACCATTCGGACCATACAAATTGGGATAGGGGAATACCAAAAATTTTACAAATTTTGAGAAGTGATTTTCATGCGGCCATAGGGTGTACGCCCTACTATGCGGTTTTCGGCCAAAATATGATTCTAAACGGATCAAGTTATACAATTTTAGATCATTTAAACATGCTTCGTGATGACACACCGATTGAAAGAAATGACAAATTACAGCTTATCCGTGACAATATTAATGGAAACCTAGATAAAGCCCATGAAAAAGCGTGTAGGACATATAATCTGAGGACCGAACCGATTAACTTCATCGTTGGCCAAGAAGTTTTTAGAAAAAACCACTCACAAAGTGACTTTAAAAAGGGCCTTAATGCAAAGTTCAACCCTAAGTTCGTTAAATGCAGAATTAGGGGCAGAATTGGAAATTCTCTGTATGAAATCGAGGACCTTCAGGGGAAGTACGTCGGTAAATTTCATGCCTCTGACATACGACCTTAGTTAAACTTGCTTAACGTATATTGCCCGGCTTCGTGGGTCGAGCCACACGTTGTACATAACGTATCTTTCCTGTAAATATTTTCGCGCCTAAATCCTGCCTGTTCAAACCTTTCATCGATGATCTTGATTTGAAGCAGGTTTGTTACGGATTTAAAATGACCTTTTGCCGTTTTTATTTTGAACCATGAATTTTTTCCCATACCTAATAAATTTAACCATGCAATTAAACACGCAAAACGTTTTTCTTTCCCTTGTGCATAAATATGTATTTAAATCAAAGATAGGCAAACACATACATTTGTATTTTATAATAATGTTAGTGCTATATGACTCTCCCGTTCTCATTGTTCTGCAGCGTTGCCAAAATTTTTTTTTTTTCGAAAACATTGCATATTAAACACACGTACGGAAGAAAACCATTTATTGAAGTTTATAAAAAATAAACACCGAAATCGTCTCACAGATGAACATCTCGAAGACCTCATGCGTATAAAATGTTGTCCTTACAAGTTTGACATAGATGAAGTAGTCAAAAGTATTGAATAAGTTAAGTTCTTCTTTTCTGTCACTATTATGTGTTTCAATGTTACATAATAATGGATTATAATGAAGTTTGATCAAGCTTTTAAAAGGCATAAACCTCGTATAAAATGTAATACCAAAATTTAAAGAAACAAATTGTGATGTAAAACAGCACAATTTACAAAAAAAAAAACTCATTTTTTAAACAGAGAACTTATCTAAAAAAAATTTACAATTATGTTTACAAGATTTTGTTTGTCGTGCTTAATTCCCAATTTGTCTTGATAAAAACACTTGAAATTTATTGTTGATGGCATAAGCTATTTGTATGCGCATTTCACTGGTTGCTTAGGCCAGATTGTCAGGAAACTTCATCCAAGGATTTTAGAAAAACTAAAGATATTAAACAAATAAAACTGTTAAGCGAATAAGAATTATAAGCAACAGTTATACTTATAACAATATAAAAGTTTATACAAAAACAGTGAGTTTATCTTTTCTTACATTATAAAAAAAACTTTTTTTTAACAAAAAAAAACTTTTTTAACAAAAAAAATCACAATTGGCAACGCTGCTCAAGCAACAAGCGTAACACAACATACCAGTGCGACTGCTCATGCGAGACTGAATTGTTTTCATATTTTTCTTCTGACGTGTGCTTAAGTACGTGTAAATAAGAGAATAACAAAGCGCCCATGGGTGGCCTTTTGCCTATCTCTGATTTAAATTCTCCTAATTGCGCAATTGCATTCATGGTAATTATGTATGTAGTTTTTTTTTTCCAGTTGGTAACAACTTTCATCTCGTTGTTAAATTCTTTACCACCAGAAAAACAAATAGAAAACAAAGAGAGATTAAAAAGAAAAAAAGCATTTTACCTTTTTTTTTTTTTTTTTTTTGCGTAAAGTGGTCTGATTTTGCCGTTAGAAAAACCTGTTTCAACACGCTAACAAATGCGCGTGGAATTTTTTTTTGTCATTCATGGTCATTTCGTTTTCTCTGTACTCTGGTTATTAGTGTTGACATGAACTGCGCATGTCAAGTTTTTTTTTTTTGAAGCTGACCGTCACTACAGTTACGGTTGTTCTGCTCATCCCTCATAGTCGTCTGCGTACGTACGTACCCACATACATACTTGCATGCACTCTTCTCTCTCTCATGACAATGATTATGGATGATGCAATAGCAAAGGGAAAAAAATAATACATTTTGCAAATGCAATGGTATAAAGGGATTTACGCATGATAAAGTTAGTCAGTTGATTTTGGGCAGTTGATTCGGGACGAGCGCGCAAGGCAGTCGACGACGGTTAGTGGTAAAATAAATAAATAAATTTTTGTGATATAAAAAGGAAATCAGATAAACTCTAAAAATATGGAAATAAAACCTTTCTAGAACAAAACATAAAATCATTTTTTTGAATGGGAAAAAAGTGAAATGGTCAAGAGAATAAAGATTAAGTCTAATTAAAATCAAGGCTTTCCTTTAAGTGCAAAAATAAAAGGAGGAAAAAAATTTACCACAAAAAAAAAGTTGTTAAAAGTTAATTAGTAAATTTAAATTTAAAACTAAAGTGTTTTGTTTGCAAAACATTGCCTGCCGGCCTTCTTGTCGGCTGAAATTAAATGCGCTCTTATAACATAAGTGCTTATGAATTTTCAAAAATAAATTTAAGCAACAAGTGTATATGCTTTAAATAAGTTTTCCCTAAGAAACTTAGATTACAAATTGATACGTAATTACAAAAAAAAAAAAATTTACAAAAATGTTTTAAGAAATGAACAAAATCTGAAAAACTAAAAGTCATCTAAAGTGAACACTCTGATTGTTAAAAGGAGTGAACTAAACCCATGTGCTTTTCTATTTGTAAACTATTTTATACCTACAAGAGAAAAATTTATTAACTGAAAAATAAGGACTCACAATTGAATAAGCATAACGTTATGACCTAGAAAAATTTTTTTTTTTTTTTTTTTTTTATTGAATCTTCATATTTTAAATATGAACTAACAATAATTAATCAAATCTTAACCTAATACGTTATTTTATGTCCTGCCAGTGCCAGACAAAAATTTTCTTCATCACGGGTTCTGTTCACTTATATAGGTGTTTATCGCTCATCTAATTGGGTAAGTGCTGCAGTGTCTCTTCTTCTTAAGCGAGTGTGGCCGCCATGGTTTAAAATATTTCGAGCTAGTGGATTTGGGTGTTGTTCAAGCCTTTTTAAATATTTTACTGCATATTTTGTAATCATAGTTTTTACTAAAGGAACATTGAGATCCTTGTGAATATTTGAGTTTTTAACATACCAAGGGGCAGCTGTGATTATTCGAAGAAGTTTATTTTGGCGCCTTTGAATTTTTTCGATATTAGAGGCCGAGGCAGTGCCCCATAGTTGAATACCGTAGCACCAGATTGGCTTTAAGATGGAGTTGTAAAGTAAAAGTTTGCAGTCGAGACTTAGGACAGAGTTTCTTCCAATAAGCCAATGAATTTGGATGGCTTTTAGTTTCATTTGAGATAATTTTGCCTCTATATGGCTTTTCCACGTTAAACGGCGATCTAGATGAATACCGAGGTATTTTACATGCGAATTTTGAGGCACTAAATGATTATTGATTTTAATAGGGGGGCATGATTCCCGACGCAAGGTAAATGTTACATGTACGCATTTTTGCTCATTGACCTTTATCCTCCATTGCTTCAGCCACAGTTCGAGTTGAAATATATGATCCTGTAGGTATCGAGATGCTTCTTGACTGTTTTCGTGCACGCTTAGAAAAGCTGTGTCATCAGCAAATGTTGAAGTTTGGGTGTAGTTGTTTATTGGCATATCCGAAGTATATATTAAGTATAAAAGTGGGCCTAGGATGCTTCCCTGAGGGACTCCAGCTTCAATTGGTTGAGGAGAGCTTAAATAATCACCTTCTTTAATAATAAACTTTCGACCGACTAAGTAGCTTTCTAACAGCTTGTGTGTGTTTACTGGTAAGTTTAGCTTCAATTTATGTAATAAGCCTTCATGCCAGACTTTGTCAAAAGCTTGAGAAACATCGATGAAGAGAGCGGAACAATATTTTCTTTCTTCAAAGGCTTTTCTTATTGCGTTTACTATACGATGGGTTTGCTCAATTGTGCTGTGTTCTCTTCTAAAGCCGAATTGGTGGTTAGGAATACATCTGTTTTCATTTAGAATTGGGGTTAATTTTGACGCTAACAGCTTCTCAAACAGCTTTGATATATTTGAAAGTAAACTTATAGGCCTATATGACTCAACTTTTGTGTGATCCTTTCCTGGTTTAGGTATCATGATGACTAAGGAAACCTTCCACTTTTGAGGATAGTATTCCAGGCGTAAAATAGCATTAAAAATTAAAAGAATAATTCTCATTGCTATGCTGGGAAGCTCCAAAAGCATTTTGTTGCTGATCTTATCAAAACCCGGAGCCTTCTTGGGGTTTAAATCACAAATAGCCTGTTCGATTTCTCTTATCTCAAATCTTAGGGGAACAGCTGCTCTAGCAGCAACAGGTGGTAACTCGACCGCCATATCGTGAGATATGTTAGGGGTAAATACGTGTTTTAAATGATTAACAAACAGATTTCCTTTTTCAACATCATTTCTTGCCCAACTCTCATTCAAGTTTCTTAATGGCGGATTAGCGACAACTGGCTTTTTGAGATTTCTAGCTGCACGCCATAATGAGTAGTCTGATTGTGGAGTTGCATCAAGTTCCTTAAGATATTTTTCCAGAGAAGCCGTTTTCTGAGTCTGCAGTAACTTTCTCAGCCTTTTTGTACAGTCTTTTAGTAAGTTCTTAAGTTGAGGGGATCTGTGCAATTGCCACTCTCTACGAGCTCTCCTTTTTTCAGACAAGAGACGCTCGACATCTAAGGAATATATTTTATTATTTTTGGTTTTTTTGGGGGCAATGCTGGAATGTTGAACAGCTAGTTTTAGAAAACTGTCAAAATTGACAATAGAGCGATCTATATACTCCGGTGTGCTAAGCGGAATATTTTCTGTGCAATGGGTACTAAGATATTTTTTATATTTTATCCAATTTATATGTGTAGCTGACGTCGCTATGTGACCAGAGGGAGATTCAATTCTATTGGTGTTTTTTATAGTAACAATTGTAGGTGAGTGATCAGAGGATAATTCTATGGAAGCTTCAACGTAAATCGTTTCTGTGGGGATGTTTTTAACCACGCCAAAATCGATGACATCTGGAATTTTTTGCGGATCAGCCGGCCAATATGTTGGTTGGCCGCTCGCGACAACATTTAAATTCATTTTAGAGATTGTATTAAACAAAACACGACCCTTTGGTGTTATAAGTCGTGACCCCCAGAAGGTATGTTTTGCGTTGTAATCGCCAGCAGCCAAGAAACAGGGCCCCAGTGACTTATAATATTTGTAATATTGGCTTTCTGATATTGCAAATCTAGGTGGTGAATATAGAGATGAAATAACTATGCTTCGATTTAGCTCTTCGACACAAATGTTCGTAGCTTGGAGATAATCTTCACGATGATCACACATTGGGTAGTGTTTAATTCGGTTTTTTATTAATATAGCAGAACCTCCACAAGCTCTATCTCGAGGGTCCTTGGTATCATATAGAGTATAACCATTAATTTTAAACGTATTTCTTGAGGTTAAATGAGTTTCAGAAACCATCATGACATCAATTTGTTTATTTTTAAGAAAGTATTCTAATTCATTTTTATGTTGGCGGATGCCGTTTGCGTTCCAAAAACAAATTTTTAAACAGTTCATGGCTTGTTAAGAATAGCTTGCAATAACATCGATTGCATTCTAAGAATTTCCTGCATCATATTACCCATTGTGTTTGTAAAATTATTTACTGTTTGCACTAATGTTTCCATGGTTTTTTCTAAACGACTTAGATTAGAAACTGGAGTTTCGTCATTACTTGACGAAGCGCCTTGCATTGGTACATTGTTTGATTTTAAAACGTTAGCATAAGAGGTTCTGTTACTACTAGGCTGCGGAGCCTGAAGATCATTACTGTTTACTTGATTCGTTACCTGCATTTGAGGGGGATTAGTTTTCGGTCCAACCGACTGCTTGACGATAGTATATACAGGGCATCCTCTATAATTGGCAGTGTGATTACCACCACAGTTGCTGCATTTTTTACGTTGGGGTCGGTTTTAGACTTATCGCAAAGAACTGTACCGTGTAGCTCACCACATACTACGCAAACAGGGGGTAAATAGCAGTATGCCTTAGTATGGCCAAATTCTTGGCAGTTCAAACATTGAACGGGACCACCTCTTTTGTGCGGCTCCTCTATAGTTACCTTTCTGTACAGAATGTATTTTAAATCATAGATGGGATGCGTTTCATTTTTTTTAAGCTTAACGTCGCCGGGTTCAAACTCTACTCGAAAAAGTGGTTGGGGAATTTTTTCTCTATTTTTAATGTTTACTACGTGTTTTACCTTGAAGCCTTTTTCTTCAAGGAATGTTTTGACCTCTTCTGGGTCCACACATGAGTCAATACCCTTAATCACTACCTGAAGACCTTTACTGCTTTTCAGTTGGTATGTATAAAAGTTTTTTTTTAGTGCTTCAAAGTTGTTTATTACTTTGCGAAAATCATTCTCATGATTGACTTGTATTTTAGTCTCGTTTATACTACCACGCTTGATAGCCGCTACGTAAAACGAATTTTCACCTATCACTGATATCAAACTCTTTATGAGCTCATTTGAATTTTGTTCCCTAAGATATATCGGGGGAGGCTTTGACGATTTTATGACGTTTGCAAAACGATTTTGAGTATTTCTTTTATCAAAAGTTGGTACTTTTGAGGCCGAAGCAACTGCTGCAGAGGTAGGGCTGCGTCCCCGTTTGAGCACTGTTATGTACCTGTCCATACCAACTTGTACTCTAGGCTTTTGAGAAATTTTTCCTTGAGTTACTGAGTTGTCCATAGCGGCTGTTTTGGGGTTAACCGTATCATCACTTATTAAAGTTTTTTTTGGCTCTGCGGCAGCGCCTGCAGTTAACAAACTTGTTATTGTAATACGATCGACCGTATTTGTAAACAAAGAAGGTGAGAGGGAACGCGTTCGAGTAATAGGTTTAGCCGTTAAGTAATTGCTATCATCGATTCTTTTTTTTGTTTCTACTTTTGTTTCGTCAACACTCACTGTAACATAAGCATTTCTTTCATTATGTTTAATTGTTTTTGCATTGTACGCATTCATAAGTTTTTTTTTTTATTTTACAGTTTGTTTAATTGTGCTCTTCTTGTTATTTGTTGTTAAAAACCCCGATAATAAAAAAGAAGAATAAACAAAAACAAGAAATGTTTTTGCTTAAAATGTATGTTTGTATGTTTATGTATGTATGTTCATACATAAATTTTTTTATTAAATTATAACTTTTATTATTTTAATTATTGACGTTTATGTTCACAAATTAAAAATTATTTTTAAGCGTCCAATTCGCTGATATTATATTATTTATTTAATAAATAATATTATGATTTTATAACAACTTATTTAAGTATGTTAAAAGAAAACAAAAACCGTATGCCGAGTTAAAAAAAAACACGTCTGCATTCAACGAGCACTGTGATGCGAATGACCTAGAATAATGTTTATTAAAAAACCTAGAATAATGTTTATTAAAACATACATACATATTTTTAAAGAAAAAATAATCTATCTGTGCGGGTTTTATTAAAACCAGTTTAAATTGAATTGAAAAATTTGTATCTAAAGTTTTTTGAATCACAATTTGTATAATATACGCTAAAACCTAAGAAGAACCAATGCTTTGTAAATTACATTAAAAAAAAAAAAGGAGATAGAACCTAAACTAAAGAAAATTAAAATTGTGCAAAGAAACTTAAAAAACTAAAGAAAATAGCGACGAGAAAATATGAATAACCAACAGAACACAACGAATAAAACAGCAACGAGAAAACATGAATAAACAACAGAACACAACAAATAAAACAGCAACGAGAAAATATGAATAAACAACAAAACACAACAAATAAAAACAGCAACGAGAAACTATGAATAAACAACAAAATCAACAAATGAAACAGTAACGAGGAATTATGAATGTATGTTTATAATTATTGAAGATAAATTGTATTATTTGTAGGGTTATTATTATTATAAATATCAATAGATTATTATTATTAATACCAATAGATTATTATTATTCATAAGACCTATTAAATAATTTAAACGATCGTTTTATTTTCACTATTTGGCACGTTATTATTAATAATAAAAGGCATTTCATTATTAAAAAAAAAAAAAAAAAAAAAAAATATATAAGGGATAGTCCTGATGTTGAACGAAAACGAATAAATAAATGATTTTTTTGAAATTACAATGAACTTTTATGATTATTTTCGATTTATTTACAAGAAAACCAAAAATTTATAATAACAATAAAATTTATTTTTTTTTAAAAAAATAAAATCTTAAAATGAATTGCTAATCTGTTTTTATTATCTTGGATGCTAGGAAGAACCGAGCCATGGTAAGTAACATGTAAATTAACGATTATTTTGTATATGGGACAGGTATAATAAATTGTAGGGTACCAGCCTGTTATAGGGTGGTGTAGGGAATAGTGTACCCCTATATGGCACAACATCTAGCCATATCATCACTCATTGTGATGAATTCTCATTTTTAGATTTCCCAGCGTTTCCGCACGTTTGACATTTTAGTTTCGGGTATCTTTCCACCGTGGCACTTATGCATTTTAGTTCTTTTTTGATATGTGAAATTGTCTACATACTTCCAGGGTGTGAAGTATGTATATATGCTTACGCGTCAAAACTTGGGTTGGGAACCACCTTTTCTCTCGTGAGCTAGCGGGTCAGCTTTTATACCCCCCTTTTTACCGGTTTTGAATTTGTTATTTGATTTTTCTTAAAGTTATTTGACGGCGCGTAACAATATTGGGGTCATAATAATCTTAAAAACGAGATAATTTCAATTATTGAGGAACTTAGAGAGGCTAATATAATTTATTAAAAACATGAGTTTTATAAATAAATTTGGAGAAAGCTCAACACCTTAGTAGGTATAAATTTAACGATTCAAAACTAAGATCAATTCTATTGATCTTGGTGTATGCAATCATGTTTTTAATAAGCATAAAAAAAGAATATCTGGAGGATAGAAATAAATTGCAAACAATAACTAATCGATATGGTGAACATTACAATTATTAAACTTGGTCATATGAAAATAATACGTGTGGTCCAGATACTTGTTCCTGTTCCCGCTTTAAGAAAACAAAAGAAGCTGTCATAGAAAGAAATCATGCAATATTATAATAATAATAATAATGTATATAATTTAACTAAATAGAAAAATTGTACTTTTAATAAAATGTAAACATATACATATATCAAACTATTTGTTGTTTTTCTTATTCATAAACATCGTTTCTTTTTTTATAATATAAATAAAAAAGCTTTATGAAATTTATCACGTACAAATGTAGAATTAATATTACAAAAAAAGACACTTATGAAAAGGAACAATTAGCAGATTTTATATAATATTTATTTATTTTTTTTTAAGTTTATATTCTTGCATTATTTTATTTTATATAATCAAAAACCGCAGCATCAGCGGTTTCTTTGTTTTTCCAAGAATGCTAAACACCTAGACATCTACATATTACTCAAATTTCTTTGTTTGTCCAAGAATTTTTAGATTTGGACTAATCCAAAAAAAAGCTTTATTAAATTGAATCACGTACATATGTAGAATTCATTCAAAAAATAAAAAGATTTCATATTACAAAAAATATACCATCCGAAATGGTTGTATCTATACACACCCTTTCCTTTCCGAACATGTAACATAGACTCGCACCTCAGCCACGACAGTCACATTTACACACAACCACGACAATCATATTTACACACACACACACACACACAGACAATTAAAGTGGAGGTGCTAACAAATTGCGACCCTACAAATGACAGTACTAGTCCCAACACGCGTGTAAAATGTAGCCCACTAGTCCAAAAGAAACCAAACGTATGTAAAGACATGGTCTATTTAACACAACGATGTCCTAGGGCAGGATCATATAACCCAGCTTTGGATTTCAAAGGAGTAGTCTTAAAACTACTTTATGGTATACTCAAACATGTCGTGAAAAAACGAAGACATGTCGTCTCACTACAAACACTTTTTAACAATGACATAGTCTATGCTTGCATTACATTGGGACCAGTCCAGGGAGTAGTCCATTAGATCAAAATGGATCAGTTAGTCTAATATTATTTTCAGGGAAACCGCAAACCACAACATGATAAAGTCACAACAATATACACACTTACACGGCTCAGTGTAGCGTACCAATCGATGAACTTAAATGCCGACTCTAACGTAGGCATCATCCCACATTCGAAAATTAAAAAGGTTTAATATTACAAAAAAAGTTTCATCCCAGGGATGGAAACACGGTTTTAACTTATTTTCATTTGTTACATACAAAAAAATTTTTAACGATGCAAACACAAATTATTTTATTTTTAAACCAGCCATTCAGACGTACAGACGGATAAATAAAAACTATTTTTCGTTTACAATTGTAACTACATACTTACTCAAATCCAGGCATGATCCCAAATTTTGTAGGGATCCAATTACAATATATTTATACTACTTCTTAGTAGAAATGTACACATACTCCCATCCCGGCATGATCCCAAACCTTGTATTATAAGATATTTATACCACTTCTTATTAGAGTATACATACTCCCTTCCAGGCAAGATCCCAAATTTTTATGGAAAAATTGATACCCAACCCCCCTAAACATACTAATAAAATCTTTAAATGATGAATGAACTTTGCCAAATTAAACTTTGTGTGTCTAAACACGAAACAAAGTTTGAAAGAGAATTCAACAAACTTTGTCAAAGTCACATTTGCATGTCTAAAACGGGACTTATCCCCGTATATATACAAAAATTTTAAATTTAATAATGGTTTAAAAAATGAAAATTTTCCTTAATAAACGTTTGTTATATTTAATAAACGTTTATTAAAAAAGTATTAAAAATATTCGTAAAAATAAAAATGGCTTCATCCTTAAATTCGCTAAGCACAAATGTACATAAGGGTATACCTTTTTGAATTTTTTGCAAATATGAGTTCTCCCAAGGTAAAATTGTGTAGGTAATTGAAAAATACTAAGAACTTTCATTTTTAATTTTTCGTTATCGTTAAAAAGTACACGCGCCAAACGCCATTAAGTTATTAATCAAAATGTTTTTTTTATTGAAAATTCTTTGCTTTTCATGTCTTTTTGTCAAATGATTAGCAGTTAAATGAAAACAAAGTCGGTATAGTCAAAATGAGCCCTAAGAAAAGCAAAATAAGCGGGAATTCAAGGGCAAAAATTGCTATTTTGTCCTATATTCTTTTTCCAAATTACCAAAAAGTTTTAGAACCTACATATATGTGATTTTATTTGTGATGCATGGTTTAAAATTTGGTTTTCAGACCACTGTTTCCAAGAAAATAGTTTTCAAATGTTAAATAAGGCATTCATATTTTACGAAAGCCCATCAGTGCTTCATCGAACACCTTCTGTAATTTTAATTCAACAACGTAGTAATATATGCGCGTAACGTGAAGTTATATAAATGCAAGACATATGTATATCCACTTTGTAAAACATTGCGTACACTGAACTTGACGTTCATTCTTTATATACCTAGTCATTACCATATAATGATATAATTTTTGTATAGAGTTTAAAAAAAAAAATAAAAACATTCTAGGAATCGCTTTTGGCGAGTGTAGTTTTTTACCCAATTGAAGTAAAAAATGTTTTTAAAAGTTATTACCCTAATGTACATTGCATAGTTCTTATTGCATAAATATATTCAAATTACCTTTTCAAAACAAGTGGCAACATTTTTCGAAGTGCTAATGGTTGCTTTTGTGTTAATAAAAAACAAAGCGGCATTCATATTGATCATGGTAATGATGTGAAAATATGCAATAGTATGCCACAGCAAAAAGCCTGAAATAAAGAATCTTTAGTTAGAAAGTTTTTTTATTTTAATGAATTACATTAATGCGACATCGTTATACAAAAAGAAGGATTTTTAAGCCCTAGTTTTTGTGGCTAAAGGTCCAATTAGACGTGACATAACCATAATGCCACAGCTGTAACGGCGAATTTAGAAACCAAAATTGAATTGGTTTGTATTGTGTGTTTATGTCAGTTATACAGTTTTTTTATGTTTATGTCACGTCTAATTGGACCTTAATGAATCTTATGCAAAGTTGCAAATTCCCGCTGTGATTACAGTGAGTTTATCTTTTCTCACATTTGTTATATAGTTTATTGTTTTTGCTTAAGCTTTGATATTGTTACAATTAAAGCTGTTGCTTATAATTCTTATTCACTTAACAGTTTTATTTGTACATATAATATCTTTAGTTTAGATGAAGTTTCCTGATGATCTGGCCTAAGCAACCAGTGAAATGCACTTAGGAGTAGATTATCCCATCAACAATAAATTTCCGTGTTTTTATCAAGCATAAAAATTGGGAATAAAACACAACAAACAAAATCTTGTTAATTGAAAATTTTGTATTCCCGAAAATAAAGTAAGCGTTAAATTTCTTTATTGGCAACACTTACATCATCTCCTAAAATGCCATGGTCACATAAAGTAACGTTACGATTTTATAGCAAGAACAATTTTATGGTAAACGACAAATTTCATACAAAATTTATATGAAATAAAATAAAAAAAACTCTGTAAAATTTCACTTTTGGTGCTTACGTTATTTTCGCGGTTAGGGCTCGATATGTTAATAAAATGTAAAAATCAAATGTAGGTATCGAAGCTTAGCGCTAAGCCGCAAACGCGTTTTTTAACTGCATGAGGCGCATGTTTTTATTGTTGCTATTTTGAATGATTGTTTGTTCACATTTGCAAGTGGTAAAGAAACGTCGAATATTGTTGTTGTGCTATTATTCGAGTTTATTTTAAGAAAGAAAAAAACATTTTTAAGACTCTTCTTGTTTTTTATAATTCAGTTCAAGAATTGTTTTTTTTTATATTCATATTTTTATATTTTCTTAAAAAATAAGTACACTTTTGCATGTTTCTTATAGTTTTGCACTCATGTTATAAAACTTGCCTTAAAATTATTTTAGCTTATTTTTTCAATAAATAAGTTATTAGAAATTTTTTATTTCTATTATTTCAAATCTTTCCTTTATAAAACAACAAGTCATTAAAAGTTTACAACGCATACATCGGGAGATTTTTTAGCTATTATCTTTTTGGCAACACTGGTTTAAACAGCTGACGCACGTTTCGTGTTTTGTTTCACTGTCAAACATCTTCAGTTTGGTCTATAATTTACCATGAATCGTCTTACAAACGAACAACGCTTGCAAATTATTGAATTTTATTATCAAAATGCGTGCTCTGTTAAAAAAGTTCATCGCGCGCTTCTTCCATTTTATTGTCAGTTTAATCGACCCACTGAAGCGGCTATTCGGGCTATTGTGACTAAATTTCGCACCAAATTTACATTGTTGGACATTAAACCACCAAAACGCTTACGTAGAGAAAATATCGCAGCTGTATGGGCCAGTGTTAATGATGACCATCAATTATCGATTCGTCGCCGTTCGCAGCAATTGGGCCTCTGTTACACAACAACGTGGAAAATTTTGCGGAAGGATTTAGTTGTGAAGCCTTTCAAAAAACAGCTGGTGCAAGAATTGAAGCCGAACGACCTACCGCAACGTAGAAATTTTGGTGAATAGGTTCTTGGAAAGTTGGCCGAAGATCCACTTTTTTATCGAAATTGTGTTCAGCGACGAAGCTCATTTTTGGCTCAATGGGTACGTTAATAAGCAGAATTGTCGATTTTGGAGTGAAGATCAGCCAGAAGCATTGCAAGAGCTACCAATGCATCCAGAAAAAGTCACAGTTTGGTGCGGCTTATAGGCTGGTGGCATAATGATGCCACCACGGTCAAATGGGACCGTACTTCTTCAAAGATGATGCGAATCGTAACGTAACTGTGAATGGTGAGCGCTACCGTGAGATGATATCTAACTTTTTTTTTGCCCAAAATGCAAGAGCTTGACTTGCTTGACATGTGGTTTAAACAAGACGGTGCCACATGCCACACAGCACGCTTAACAATGGACTTACTGAGAGGCGAATTCGGTGAACATTTTATTTCACGTTCGGGGCCGGTCAATTGGCCGCCTAGATCGTGCGATTTAACGCCTGTAGACTATTTTTTGTGGGGCTGTGTTAAAGCCCATGTCGATACACACATGCCCGCTTCAATTGACGCATTGGATGACAACATTGAAGCATTTATTCATGAGATACCGGCTGAAATGTTGGAAATAGTATGCCAAAATTGGACTAAGCGGATGGACCATTTGAGGCGCAGTCACGGTCAACATTTGCATGAAATAATCTTCAAACATAAAATTATATGGACCGTACTATCGATTCAAATAAAGATTTCATGCATTTTTCTGAATTTTATGTGTTTTTTTTAGAACACGTATCAAAACAAGTATCCTCAAAAAATCTACACGTACGCTTAAAAATGTTCGGTAATTTGTCTTAGTGCTTGTGTTCGTCAGCTCACAATCGTTGTGTACCATTTTTTGTTTGTGTAAAAATTCACAAACACAAAAAAATTATATTTTTTAATTTTGTTTTCTTGTATAGTATGTGTACTATTTTTACTGTAATTTACTGTTTTTTTTTAACGAATTTCGGTAAAAACCACCCAACCAACTAAAATCTTTTATGCCCTTCACCATCTTAAAATAAATGTATTTTCTGACGGGCATATTGCAAAAAAAAAAAAAAATTGCCAGCAAGCTGTATTATTAAATTTGATCAACAAATGGGTTGAAAAATAATTTTTTTGCTATGACATCTTGCCCGCTCATTTCCCCAAAAATATTTATGGCAGTAGACTTTAAGTAACACAATAATTTCGACATAAAAATTACATCTACCACAAAATTTATGTTATTGGTTAAAAGTAAAAGTTTCTTTTCTTCTTTTAAGCGTATTTAAATAAAATCTTTTGTTTTAAAAAGCATTTTTACTTTTAATTTGTTTTTCTCTTTAGCGCATTGAAAAAGCTTGTGTTTTAAAAAGGTTTTTTTTTCTTCTTATTTATTTAAAACTCGCATAAAAAAACTTCGTCAGCCATATTGGATTAAACGACGTGACGTTATTTTTTGAGTTATTTTTTGCAAGCATTTGCATTTGATACTAGAGGTCTGCAAGAATAAATAAAAACCAATTTCAACACACTCATTTGTTTTTTAACTACAATGAGTTTTCTACCACACACGTTTTAAATTCGCTCTGTTGAGCATCCATTAATAAAAAAGCAAATAAGTAAATAACCAAAGTAAAAACAAACACAAACAAATTTATCTGAAGAGAAGCAATCTACTTACTCATTCAATTCAGTCAACTCAAGTTAAATAAATTGAATATTCAAATATATTTTGAATGTAAAATTATTTGAATTTTTAGTTCTTATTTGAATTGTTTTTCTGTACAGACCTACATATGTTAGTTATGTGTTAGGTGGATAATGATACTTAAGCTTAACTCGTATAAATAAAAGAAGCAGAAATAAAAATAAAATCAAATTTATTTCATCTATTTAAGGAATTATTACTTAAATACTTTTTTTAACTTAAAATTTTGTTTAAAAATAAATTAATTTTTTGTTTTGAATTTTTAAATTATTTTTTTGCACATCAAATAGGTACATATACTACATACATACATATGCTTTAAACTCTAATTTTTACAGATAATTTTTTTACTTTTTACTAGGAATTCAAATATAATTAGTACATATTAGAAAAAATTGATATTAATGGTCAAAAGAAGAATTGTTTAATTCATTCTGTTAAAAATCAAATTCTATGTGATATAAAACTAGGTTGAGCTTTTACAAACATACTACATATGTATAAAAAACTTATACAGTTTGTATCAATATGTTTTTAAATCCTTATTTTGTGTTTTAAATTAAATCAAACAATTCATTTTTCTTAAAATTTGAATGTAAAACATTATTTCGTCTACCAAATTGTCATTATATGCGATACGACATCTTTTTTCTGAAATTAAATTTCGCGCTGCGGAGAATACTCTTTCAGAGGCTGCACTACTTGCAGGTGTCGCTTTCAATCGTTTTTCAATTTATGTCCATTTTATGGTATACTAATAATAAACTTATAAAGATTTTTGTAAAATGAAAAGAAATTCAATTAAAAATTCACCTTATTTACTTATATTTTTTAGAAAAACATGAACAAAAAATGATTTTATTAAAAAAAACAGACATCAAAAATAATTTTATTTTGTCCTTGGCTAAAATAAAAATATAGCTTACAATAATTTTCATAATAAATTTTCTAAACATAAACATACATATGAAGTAGAATTTAATAATAGCTGCGTTCGAGAACACAAAAGTTTTTACGATTTTTTACTGAACTTTACTGCATTTTACGAAATTGCGTTCGAGTACACAAAATGCAGTAAATGAGAACACAAATTGAGAGCGAAAAGTGACAGTTCTTCTCTGAGTATTTACAAATTTTTACTGCAGAAATTTTTGCAGTAAAATTTTGTAAAACAAAAAAACATACATATGTTTGAAAAGGTAAACAAACAAAAGTAACAAACAAAATGCTTATAAATTGTGAAAAAATTGTTAAATAAACGTAAAGTTGAAATAAAAATTAAATAAAAACAAAATGTGAATAAATAATTGTTAATTAAACTTGTTTGTGAATCATTTACTGGGCTAAATACCAACATTTGAAACTTTTTTTGTTATGTTAAGTTTTTAGAGTTGTAAAAGTGCTAAGTACTTGGGTACTTAAGTAATCAATAGCAAAAAACTATTCATGTTTTTTTGAATAAATTAACCCGCCACAAATTAGTAACATCAAATAAAATAAAAAACAAACAAATATGAAAGATTACATAAAATAATTTGTTTGTATTTTCCAAAAATGTTTGTGTTATAAAAAGTATTTAATCGAGTACCGATAAGAAAACGAGTTAAGTATTCAAAAGTGTTAACATTTTTCAACACTTCAACTATTTGCCATCAGCTGTTGCCTTTATTTTACGAATTTTTACAAAATTTGCGTTCGCGTACTTTTTTGGACAACAGCTTTTTGTGAGAGCAAATTTTACAATTTTCTCATTTACTGCATTTTACTGTAGAAGTACTCAAACGCACCTAATATCTATATATATAAAAATGAAAAATGTTTGTATGTGTGTTTGTTTGTTTGTTTGTTGGCTTATAGACTCCTAAACTACTGAACCGATTTTCCTGAAATTTTTACAGATACATCACGTGAGCCCTAAAAATAAAATAGGCTACTTATTTTTTCGATAGGGGCAGGGGAATTGGTATCCCCCATAGGATGCCAATATTAATTATCGCATATATTAAGATCCGCTGCACGCATTATGCAGAACTTTTGGTAGTAAGATCTTCTGAGCCCCAAAATTAAAATAAAATAGCAGCGGGGGAAGTGGAATCCCCCATAGGACGCCAATGTTTAACATCGCATATCTAAAGAACTGTAATAGTGAGAATGTTCAAACTTTCTAGAAGTCACTCTTATGGTATACAACACTTTTGAAAATAACAATAAAGCGGGTAGGCGCAGGGGGGGAAATACCTCCCATAGGATGCATATATTAAATATCGCTCAACTGAAGAATTATTAAAGGGAGAGTCTTCAAAAGTGGTTAAAGCTATTATTATAGTAAACAATAAATTTCAATATACAAATGGGCGGGGTGGACGGGGGAGGAGCAGTACCCCTCATATATAGAAATATTAATAAGAGCCACTGCAAGCATTTTGTTGAACTTTTGGTAGTAGGATCTTCTGAGCCCCAAAATTAAAACAAAATAGCGGCGGGGGTAGTGGTACCCACCATAGGACGCCAATGTTTAATATCGCATATCTTAAGAACTGTTATAGTGAGAATGTTCAAACTTTGTGGAAGTCACTCTTATGGTATACTTCACTTTTGAAAATAAAAATAAAGCGGGAAGGCGCAGGGGGGAAATACCTTCCATAGGATGCATATATTAAATATCTCAAGAACTATTAAAGGGAGAATCTTCAAACGTGGTTAAAGCTACTATTATGGCAAACTTTAAATTTTAATATAGAAATGGACAGAGGAGGAGCAGTACCCCTCATAGATAGAAATATAATTTAGAGGCGCTGCACTCTTTTTATTAAACTTTTTGTAGTATGATCTTCTGAACCCCAAAATTGAAATAAAATAGCAGCGGGGAAATGTTACCCCCCATAGGACGCCAATGTTTAATATCACATATCTTAAGAATTGTTATAGTAAGAATGTTCAAACTTAGTAGAAGTCACTCCTATGGTATACTACACTTTTGAAAATAAAAATAAAGCGGGAAGGCGCAGGGGGGAAAACCTTCCATAGGATGCATATATTAAATATCTGTCAACTGAAGAAGTGGTTTAAGCAGTGTAGCGAAGCGCACCGGGTTAAGCTAGTGTACTATAAAAATCAAAATTTTTGCTTTAAAATCAAAATAAAACCTTACCTTTAGCTCACACAATTGTTATGTCAATGTATTCAAATAAATATTCACACATTCAATAATTCAAAAATTATTTGAATGTTTTCTGTAAACTTGCTCTCTATAACGGGTCATTCCAATGTTTTGTTATATATGAATGGCTCTCAAATTCATTTACAGCAAACAAGTTTTATATTCAATTCATTCTCTCTTATTTTTGTATATGGTTTAATCTTTTCTTATATTTTTAAATGTTTAATATTTGAGTAAATGTTGTGCACTTTGAATAAAGGCAAACAAGTGAATTATTCAAAGCAGACCTCTATTTGATACCCATATTATAGGAGAGCATTAAAAATAGCTAGATCGTCATCTTGGGTGTGCCGCCATATTTAATTTAGAATGATGTCAAATAGTTAACCATACATTGTCGTTCAAACTGAAGTATGTACAAAATTTAAGCTCAATCGATTAAAGATCTGGCTCAATATTCAGTTGCAAGATTTCATCCGAACAAACATAGATACATTGCAAGTCCCCAAGACCGCCTGTAGACGGGCTAAACTTATTGCTCACTTATTTGCTTTAAAATTTTAGTTTTGCTTTTGTTTTGTATTTTGTCTATTTCGGGGAAGACCACAAATTGCTTTTATTGCACCTTTTACGAATCCTGATGCTTTAGGCAGCTTTTGAAGTTTAAAATTCGTGAAGTACGCACAAAATAATTATTTTGCAAAAAGTGTAATTTTAAAAAAATTAAAAGAAATATTAAAGCTTTCCTAAGTTAAAGGAAAAAATTATTGTTGTATTGCTAGTGATGTAAAGAAAGCAAAAAGAGAAAAAAAAACAGAAAAAAACTCATCACAAGCTTTTTATTGATCTTGGAAGGTTGCACGTCTGGAGGCGGTCTTGGGAAAATTTGATAAAAAAAATATACTAGGTAAGTTTAAAAAATCAAAATTCCAGGAGATATTAAAGCCAAAAAATTGTGAATAATAGACATGGAGCGTCGCCAAATTCAAAAGTTGTCATCGCTTTCAGATGAAAAGGTTGGAAAAATTTTGGATTGGATGAGTTTCAAGAGCGATACTGACGAAGAAGATATGGATGACGATTTGGATGATGTTGCTTGCGAGATGGAGTGCAATATCAACGTTGGATTTGATGAGACGATAGATAAAGTGGTGAATTTATCAGATTCGATGCTGGTATCAGAGATTTGCGTGACTTCTAGCGGAAGTCCTGCGTCATTTGCAAACTTATTATCTCCTTCTACTTTGATTGCTTCAAATATTCCTCCATCAAAGAAACACAAACGCAGCGTGCCTGTTGAGAAAAATACCATTCAGTCTGAAGATAGTAGTGTTTGTCAAACAGGGGATTTTATTGGATCCGTTTTGAAACTCTGCGATTGCGTTTTCTGAGCCCGAACTAGGAGAAGATCTCAAAAAACTTGATACACCTTTCAAATGCGTCGAGTACTTTTTGGGCGACACTATTATTGATCATATTGTTGAACAATCAAACTTATATGCCACTCAAAAAGATATTACAACTTCCTTCGTTACAATTAATTCAGAAACTCGTCAGTATATTGGCATTTTCATTTTTATGTCCGTTTTTCGCTATCCGAGTGTCCGGGCATATTGGGCCTAATATGCGTTCCAAACAATCCAAAACACTATGCCATGAAATAAATTTGAGGAAATAAGAAGTAATTTGCATTCTAATGATAATAGTAAACTGCCAGCGAAGAATGTTGCAGACCATGATCCTTTGTATAAAATACGACCAATTGTGAAGAGGGACATCACATCGTTAGAACAACATCGCTTTTCATAAGGACCCAGAATATATACACTTTATAGGGCCTAAGAGTAATATTGTAGAAATTTCAAACGGAATGACAAACTTATATATACCCCTTTCCACCTTAGGTTAAGGGTATAGTCATAAATTAAAAAAACTTAGGACTATGCGTTTTAATTGAGCGATCGCGAAAAATTCGAGATGAGCAAAGGTAAAAAACTTTATTAACGTTTTACGTCAGTAATGTTGTGTATATTATCAATAACTGGCGTTTTATAGGAATAAATTCAGTTACAAATCTGTAAATATTCATCTTTTTGAAGATTAGATTTAAGATTTTTAAAATTATTACTTATCGTTATTTATCACCGCTAAAATGAAAGTGTAAAACTATGTCATAAATGAAAAGTTTTTGACTCTTCTTTGCACTGTTTCAGAGAACAAGATCAGATTACTATGAAATTGTGAAAAAAATTTGTTTAATTGTTCTTTTCATATGGTAACAGTAGAATTTATTTTTAATTTTTTCATTAAACGAGAATCAGAAACTCTTTGAAAATATTTTTTTTTCATTATTTATTTATTGAATCTTCATATATAAAATATGAACTAACAATAATTAATCAAATCTTATCCCAATATTTTTTTTATGTCCTGCCAGTGCCAGACAAAAATTTTCTCATCGCAGGTTCTGTTCACATATATCGGTGTTTATCGCTCATCTTAATGGGTAAGTGCTGCAGTGTCTTTAGCGAGTGTTCCTGCTATCATTTAAAATATTTCGAGCTAGTGTGTTCGGATCCAATTCGAGCCTTCTTAATTATTTTACTGCATATTTCGTAATCATAGTTTTTACTAATGGCACATTGAGATCCTTGTAAATATTTGAGTTTCTTATATACCAAGTGATTATTAGAAGAAGTTTATTTTGGCGCATTTGAATTTTTTCGATATAAGAGGTCGAGGCAGTGTTCCATAACTGAATACCATAGCACCAGATTGGGTTTAAGATGGAGTTGTCAAGTAGAAGCTTGCAGTCGAGACTAAGGACAGAATTTCTTCCAATAAGCCAATGAATTTGGATGGCTTTTAGTTTCATTTGAGTTAATTTTTCCTCTATATGGATTTTTCACGTTAAACGGCGATCTAGATGTATACCGAGATATTTTACATGCGAATTTTGAGGAATTTTTTGATTATTGATTGTAATAGGGGGCATGATTCCCGACGCAAGGTGAATGTCATATGTACGCATTTTTGCTCATTTACCCTTTTCCTCCATTGTTTTAACCATATTTCTAGGTGGAATATATGATCCTGTAAGTATCGAGATACTTCATGACGATTTTCGTGCACGCTTAGAAAAGCTGTATTATCAGCAAATGTTGAAGTTTGGGTGTAGTTGTTTGTTGGCATTTCAGAGGGGCTCCATTGTCAATTGGCTGAGGATAGCTTAAATAATCACCTTCTTTAATAATAAAATTTCGACCGACTAAGTAGCTTTCTAATAGCTTGTGTGTGTTTGCTGATAAGTTTAGCTTAAATTTATGTAATAAGCCTTCATGCCAGACTTTACAAAATATTGAGAAACATCGATGAAGGAAGCGGAACAATATTTTCTTTCTTCAGAGGCTTTTCTTATTGCGCTTACTATACGATGGGCTTGTTCAATTGTGCTGTGCTATCTTCTAAAGCCGATTTGGTGGTTAGGAATACATCTAATTTCATTTAAAATTGGGGTTAATTTTGACACTAATAGCTTCTCAAACAGCTTTGATATATTAGAAAGTAAGCTTGTAGGCCTATATGACTCAACTTTTGTGTGATCCTTTCCTGTTTTAGGTTTCATGGTGACTATGAGGATAGCATTCAAGACGTAAAATAGCATTAAAAATTAAAAGAATTATTTTCATTGCTGTGCTGGGTAGTTCCAAAAGCATTTTATTATTATTATTATTTATTAATAGATTTAAGTAAAAAAATTTTGTATGTGCAATTTCAGGTAATTTACAATATATCATTCAGAGTATTTACAATATTTTTTTACTATCTACATATGGCATAACATTAATGTTGTGAGCCAGATTGGCACTATACTAGCGTTTATTATACAATTTACATTAGTTTCTTAATTTTATTTACATATTAACACATGTTTACATATTATACATGTTTTTCAATTTTATTATTCAAAATCATTAATTATCAATTTTCGATATTTTATACAAACTTCTAAATAATTATACAAGTAGTTTAAGTTTGAGCCATTTAGTATGCATATAACTTCATCAATATTAATTTGGGCTTTACCAAAATATTTAATTCTAAATTCATTGTATACTGGACACACTCCAATAAAGTGGAAAGTGTTTTCAATTATGTTTAGATTACACATTGTGCATGTGACATCTGAATTATTTCTGAAGGGTCTGCCATTTAAGTTAAGTAATCCACCTCATGCTTTTATTATTAGGCTGGTTTTACGTGAGGAAAAATTTGTTGTTTGTACTGGAATAACATTGTAATTCAACTGCGCGTACAGATCATGGTGTTCGGAATTTGTAGCTTTTGTTATATAATCTTCATGTTCTTTTATTTTCAAAAGATCTAAAATTGCCTTCCCATAAGAACTTAGCGGAATGTTAGGATTATCAGGTGAAAAACCAATTTTTTGACATAAGAGGGACCACTCTTCAGCCCAGAAGACCTTTTTTTCTATTACCTCCTGAGCTAAAATTCTCGGTAATCTGTGATGATTAAGATTCAAAACTTTGTTTAAGTATTCAAAATGCAATTTTAAAGTTGAAATGTATAAGGAGTCTAGCTCGGTTTCCAAGTACAGCATGTAATTTGGCGTTGACATTGGTAGATAAAGCATTTTTTTTATAAAAAATCTAAATAACTTTTCTACATCGTCATATTTCTTAAATCCCCACACTTGTGCGGCGTAAAACATTATAGACCTCGAAGCTGCATGAAATATTTGAAGTTTGTTGGTTTTAGATATATGTGGATGATTAATGTATTTGGACCAAGTTGAATTTATTGCTAATTTATTATTTAAATGTTTTTTAAAAGACAAGTTATAGGTAATGCCAACACCGAGATATTTGTAACTGTTAACAATTTCTACTTCTTCTTTACCAAAGTGCCAATTTAAGTTGGAAGAAATTCTTGCGCCGGAGCAAAAAACAACAATTTTTGGTTTGCTAAGGTTAGCTTTTAAGCTCCAGGTTGAGCAGTAAATATAAGGCGCATTAATCATTTTCTGTAATCCAGCCGCAGAGTCAGATAAAAGAACGATATCGTCTGCATAAAGTAAAATTTTTATATTTATGTCAGCCACGACAACACCACCAGGTAACATCAGCTAAATCATTTACAAACAGTGAAAATAAGATGGGACTTAATAAACATCCCTGTTTAACACCAACTTCAACTTCAAAAGGATCAGAAAATGAATTGCCGTCCCAAATTCTACTTTCGTTTGTTTCATACGCAGCTTGTAAAATTCTTATAATTTTAGTTGATAGTCCCAGACAAGACAGTTTATAAAAGAGGCAATTTCTTGGAATTGTATCAAAAGCGCATGAAAAATCCACGAAGAAAGCATTTGTATTTTTCTTATTTATTTTATTCAGATTTACAATATTTACTAGATTGAATATATTATCTATTGTTGAATAATTTTTCCTGAATCCGGCCTGGTATTCATTCAATATGTTGTGGTTGTCTATCCATTCAGTTATACGAATAAGCAAAATATTATTGAAAATTTTACACAGGGTATCCGTCAAAGATAACCCACGATAATTTGTTGAGAGATTCGGGTCACCTTTTTTAAACAGTGGTATTAAAATTGACGGTCGAAAACTTGTAGGAATTTGTTCGTGTAAAAATATTCTGTTCAAAATTGTAAGTGTTTCGTTGATGAAGCAATCAGGAGCAAATTTGTAGAATTCGTAACAAATAGCATCTTGACCAGGAGCTTTGTTCAGTTTCAGATTTTTTATAACTGAAATAATTTCACACAATTCTATTGTCGAGTCTAAAAAGGTATCAGTAAAATAAGGCATCGACCAGTGGATTGAAGGGGTATTATCTGTATTTTGTAATATTGACGTAAAATGAGGCAGAAAATCATCTGAGGTTAAATCACCTTTTACTATTAGTGTATGAGTTTTCATCGATTTTGACAACCTCCACCATTCACTGCTGGAATTCACTTTATTTAACTGTTCTAAGTTCTTATTATACAGTTCCAGCTTTTTTGTGTCACATACTCTCGAAAATTTGTGTCAAGCTGCAAAATAACGTATTTTGTTTACGGGTGTGTGCTTTTTTCTATATATTTTAAGTCTTTCCAGCATGTATTTACGATAACGAGCACACTTCCAATCGAACCACTTTTGTTTTGGTTCAAAAATTTTTTTGTTGACATTATTACCATTTGCCTGTATAATTTTGTTTGTAACTGATACAACCAATTCATCAACTGAAGCATTTCCTTGAAGATCTACATTAGACGAAAGAGAGGTAAGATTTTCCATATATTTAGCAGCAGATTTGCTGTTCCAACGCAATTTTTGGAGCTTTGATTTATTTATATTTCTATTAATATCAGAACATGGGGACTTTATTTTTAAGCATAATGGCATATGATCGGAAAAGGGTTTGGATGCAATAGAGAAGTCATCTACATATTGTAGAAAACTAAACGAACAAATAGAAAAATCAATCACAGAACTCCCCATAACACCACAGAAGCTATATTCCCCCAAAGCATCGTTACAGGACCTTCCATTAAGTATTATGCCACCAATATCTTCGATTAGCTTCATTAGCCTTCCTTCCTTTTGAATCGAGTTTTTTATCTTTCGAACAGCTGAGGACGTTTATATGTGGTAGATTTTCTAATAAATTTGTATCGAGAATTTGCTCATTTGAGATCCGTGCATTTAAATCGCCTAATAAGCAAAAATTTGTCGGGTTCAATTCCTGTAAAAAGTCTTCAAATTTTTCCATATCATTTATCCAATTTGTACTATTTAAATATGTCGGTATAAAATAAAACAAGTTTCCTTGCAGTTTAGCAGATAATACTATGTTATTAGATATGTTTGTAAATTTAAATGCATATTTTTTTTGCAGTTCCTTCCTGAAGCCATATAAGCATCCACCACTAGCACGACCAGCACTATGAATTTTCTTAGCAGCAATCCAATATTACGAGTAATTTTTAAAATATGATGAAAATTCACATTGCTTTTCCCCCACAACATGGGTTTGAAAAAGAAAAAATATATCAAATTTATTTAAATATTTTAGAAAGTTACCAAATTTTAGAGTATTTGCAAGATTAGCTATATTATACGATACTAAATGGCATACATCAAATTGCTATTGTGATTGAGAATTATCTATATTTATAACATTATTTTTATTATTATTTATAACATCTATAGCGTAGTTGCAATCTATTAGCAGATTGTTTAGAAATTCAGCATCTGAATTTGAATGTGCGACTATTTTACCTCCGGACCATGAAAACCTGTTGTCGTTAATGAAAATGCAAAATTCACCGAGTCTGACTTTCAAATTTTCGTTTTTTTCAGAAACTTTTTTGCTTAGTTGGCGTAGATTGTACCGCACATTTTGTTCTTCTTCCGTGTAGTCCTTCTGTATAAACACAGAATGACCTTTTAGATTACCTTTAGCCACAATGACGTTACAAGCCTGCAGACTTGACCCTAAGGTAAACAAATAGGTTTTCCCTTGAGCAATCATACGAGTTGACATCACATTAACATCAACTTTTAGCACTTTATTACATAATTTGATAAATTCTAATTTTGCTGAGTGTATACTTTTTCCAGCTAGACTACTGACAACAATATTTGGAGAACGCGATCTACGATTAATATATTCAAGGCGTGAAGAAAGTTTTTTAATGTAATTTTTTAACTGTGCATTTTCTTCTTTTAATTCATCAATATCAGTCTTATAAGCTACCAGATCCGCTTTTCTTGTAACATCTTTCAGTTTGTCATCTAAAAGTGCGCATAGTTTTTCCCAAGAGAAAACATCTTGTGGGTTTGGCATATTTTCACAATGTTTTTTGTAATTATTATTTTCTGTGTGATCAGGTGATGTAAATAGTAGTGATCGTTTATTATTCATTTATTTTTGTACCACCCTGTTGTTAATAAAACCGACAACCTTTTGTTTGTAGAACAGCTGATGGCAAGCAGACAGCCAAACATCAATATAAATTGCCAATGTAAATAATGAAACACAAAAAAAAAAGAACGATTTTTTAACAGAAAACACACCGGCAGATTCAAGTCCTTATTAACAGGATGAAACAACACTTGTAGTTGGCCACCACCAATGAAGAACCATTCATTCAACAACAGTGCAAACGCCTTGCAATGAGGTACTCCAACAAAATACGAACTTCAGCACCAATCAGTCTTTATTAAAATACTTTTTAAGATAAGCACAGTTTATTTACTTTATTAATTAAATAAAAATATAAAATTATTACTGCAGCTAAAAAAATTGCACTTTTTGACACTTAGAAAACAGAGTTGCCATCAACATCTAATTTCATTTAAAATTGGGGTTAATTTTGACACTAATAGCTTCTCAAACAGCTTTGATATATTAGAAAGTAAGCTTGTAGGCCTATATGACTCAACTTTTGTGTGATCCTTTCCTGTTTTAGGTTTCATGGTGACTATGAGGATAGTTTTCAAGACTTAAATAGCATTAAAAATTAAAAGAATCATTTTCATTGCTGTGCTGGGTAGTTTCAAAAGCATTTTGTTGCTAATCTTATCAAAACCAGGGGCTTTCTTGGGGCTTAAATCGCAAATATCCTTTTCGTTCTCTCTTATCTCAAATCTTAGCTGCTCTAGCAGCAACAGGTGGTAAATTGACCGCAATATCGTGAGATATATTTGGGGATAATAATTCCTTCAAATGTTTAACAAGCAGATTTCCTTTTCCAATATCATTTCTTGCCCAACTTCTATTCAAGCTTCTTAATGGTGGCTTAGAGACAACTGGCCTTTTGAGGCCATAATGAGTAGTCTGATTGTTGAGTATCAAGTTCCTTGAGATTTTTTTTCTATAGAAGCCGTTTTCTGAGTCTGCAGTAACTTTCTTAGCCTTTTTGTACAGTCTTTTAGTAAGTTCTTAAGTTGAGGGGATCTGTGCAATTGACACTCTCTTCGAGCTCTCATTTTTTCAGACAAGCTACGCTCGACATCTGTGGAAGACATATACACGCAGAGAAAAAATATGGTTGGGCATGGTTACGGCAACAACACTATGTTTAATGTAACAATATATTGTTGTCGTACACAAATAATTGTTATTTTTATTTAATATCAACAATATTATAGTTACTGTAAACATAACAATGTTTATCGCAATTATGAATTTGAGTATTGTTGACCGAAAAATAATTATTTTTCTAACAACTTAATTATGATAACTTTCTAAACATATTATATTTCTCACAACCATATCATGATATTTAATAGCCATAACATGATAACTTTCTATACATTTATCATATTATGTTAAAGATGTAATCAAACTAGTTTTACTCTAATCATATTATGTTAGCGCCATTTGTAAAATAATTTTGAAGAAGTTGTGTCGTTTTTTTTATTTGTGAGCGGTTAAACAATTAAAAGATAAAATTTCATAAAAAAAATAAGTTTAAAGAAATTAAAAAATTAAAATATTAGCGGAGTTCATTCAAGTATTAGTGATGTAATAGTGCAAATGCAAAATATCATAGTTTTTTGTAAAATCCAACAACAAAACACACAGAGATTTCGTTATATTTTATAAAAGTGCTACGATATTTCTGTGGTTTTCATGGGCAACCGCGTATGTCTTAAAACAAATTGTTCAGGAAAGCCGAAAACCCATTCTAGATCAAACTATGGGCTAGGTATTGCACATTTTAAACTTTGTCATTACGTTAAAAAACGGAATTGATCCATCTTTTTTCAAAAAAATATAAAGCGCGTTCAAAATTAGGTAATATGGCATCAACATCTTAAAATCAAAAAAATGGACACACGCGGTTGCCTTTGAAAACCACAGATTTTTCATTTGCTCTTTTGCAAGCCTTATATTGAACTCCGCTATTTGATTAACATTAAGAAAAATTGTAAAAAGCCACAAAATAAAAAATCGATTCAAAAATATTTAAATCTATTTTGTATTTTTATGACAGCTATGAAAGGTGCTGTATCATAATATGATTGCTTCTAAATTTATTATGATTAACATGACAATAATATGATTAATTTCTTAGCTTATTATGATTAACATGACAATAATTTGATTACTTCTAAACTTAGTATGATTAACAGAATAATAATATGATTAAGGGAAAAATATTATGATGACATATTACGAGTATATTGAGTCATAATATGTTTCAATAATAATCTTAATATGGTGACTACAATCATAATTCTTATCATAATATGTTGCTCTTAGAATATGTTTACCACAACCATGTTTTTTCTTTGCGTGTACAAAGAATACAAGATAAAGCGTTAAGCTTTAAAAAATGAAATGTTTCTGCGCATCTACGTCAAATCAGCATATAAGTACAGCTAAAATATAGAAACACAAGCAAAGAAACATGTGTATAATACGCTAATGTGACGTCTTATTAAACTGTTAAATTTTGTTAACATGTGCCGTGCTTAATCTTGTTTTTATCATTTTTGTGTGGAATATATTTTAATATTTGTTGTTTTTTTTGTGTCAATACTGGAATGTTAAACAGCTAGTTTTAGAAAACTATCAAAATTAAAAATAGAGCGAGCTACATTCTCCGGTGTACTAAGCGAAATATTATCTATGCAATGGGTACTGAGATATTTTTTATATTTTAACCAATTAATTTGTGGAGCTGACGTCGCACAGTGGCGCCCGTAGAGCAAACGAGGTTGCAAAAATCAAAATTTTAATGAGCGCCGACGAAGTTTTGAATGAACCCATGTTATAGGAAACTTTTCAACGATTTCAAATATGCCACACTTAATAATATCACATTTTTAGTTTAGAAGATATAACCGTTCAAAGCTGACCGACTTTCGGTTTTCAAAAAAACACACAATTTTTAGTCAATTTGTTGCGATTTCAGGTGTAATATCACGAAAAATAGATAACGAATCGCCTTATTTTTTGTTTGTATTGATTGATGTATTTATTAAATGTATAATGATAAAAAAAAATTAACTGTTTGCTTTGTGTTTCTCCTGGTAAATCACTATTTAAAAACTATCCGTTTTTTCACTATTTTTCAACTTTGACGGAAAATAAAAAAAATTTATATTTTTCTATATTTGCCATATTTGCAAAACCTGTTTTTTGATTATTTCTTTATATAAATCAAAAGGTTTTATCTGCCCGTACGTGCCCGTTTGGCTTCTAGAGGTTAAAAAAGGTTAAAAAGACATGGTTGCAGAAATTGTATGGCGTCCATCCCTTATATGTTTTGACTGACAGTAGTTTGATCTAATAGTTTGAAAAAAACTACTCATTGAAATTAGCAGGTACGTACCTCACTTAAACAATACTTTGGCGTACAAATTGACTTATGGTCCCTACAGGCAGGCACACATCTTATTTGGACACGTGAATAATATCAAAATTGCATTATTCAGCCTAAATCCATATGTATGCAGGGAACAGGTAAATTTTTAGGCATGGTATCATAAGCCTATATATTGCAAAATAAGCATAATGCCTGGATTAGTCTACGACTGAAAGTTGGCGCAACAATTACTGAAACCATTAAACAATTTAAGTACTGAAAACATGGCGTTGAACAATTTTAAATTATTTGAACTGTTTAGAAAGTCAACCACACCAAATTTTTTCACGGAAGCTGCTTTAGAAGAACTTGGTAGCTTATACGGAAATATTGAGAGAAGCGAAATTATAAAAAATGATTTTTATCTGATATATGCAAATATTAAGGCAAAATGGGTGAAACTTAATCGAACCATTCAGAACTTCAACTCCAAATACGAGGACTGGCTTAATGAAGACACCATCCTGGATATATTGGCAGTAGATAAACCCACCACATCAACCAGAGGAGCAAAAGGAAGGCAAAAAAAAAGTATTGAGGAGTGTTCAATTTTCACAAGGAAGAGGAAACTTGCCGATGCCACCAATAACTTGACCACGAAGCAATTATCGGACGCGCTGTCTATTAAATTTACAAAGGATAGTGAAAGAGTTAGGTCGCAGATAACCAAATCTGTTGCTGATGCAAGCCCACTGCGACTAAAAAGGATTAAGGAAAGCATTCGCACGCCCACAAACGCACACATTAAAAAGTATGGTTCCGAAGAAGCCTTGGCTTGTTTATGGACTTAGAACTTTCCATGACTATTTTTTTTTAATTTGTTGGTAATAATTTAAAACATAAAACCCTAAAGAAAAAAAAAGAAAAACAATCTAAAAATGTAAAAATAATTTTTTTTAGTTACCATAAAATTGATTTTTCTACTAATTTTAACTTTGATGACCCATAAGTAGGCCCCTACAAACGCTGATTTCATAGGCTGAGCAGTTATCTATCATATGCTGTTTAAACTGTTCAATTATCTTATTCGGTTCAAAAGATATGATTTTTGCAACGAAAAAACTCAAATGGCGCCACTGTGCGTCGCTAAGTAGCCAGTCAGAAATACAATTCTATTGGGGTTCATTATAGTTACAATTGTAGGTGTGTGGTCTGAAGATAATTCTAAGGAAGCTTTAACATGAATCGTTTCTACGGGGATGCTTTTAACCGATCGATGACATCTGGACTTTTTTGCTGATAAGTAGGCCAATATGTTGGTTGTCCGCTCGCTTCCACATTTAAATCCATTTTTGTGTAAAATAAAACACGACCCTTTGGCGTTATAAGTCGTGACCCCAAGAAAATATGCTTGGCGTTATAATCGCCAGCGGCTAGGAAACAGGGTCCTAATAATTTAAAATATTTATAATATTGGCTTTCTGATATTAAAAATATAGGTGGGGATAGTCCCCACGATGAAATTTGCTAGGTTTCTACTTAATTCCTCAACGCAAATGTTCATTACTTGGAGATAATTTCTTGAGGTTAAATGAATTTCAGAAACCATCATGACATCAATTTGTTTATTTTTAAGAAAGTATTCTAATTCATTTTTATGTTGGCGGAAGCCGTTTGCGTTCCAAAAAAAAAAAATTTTAAAAAGTTTATGGCTTGTTAAGTTAAGCTAAGTACATTATTTACTGTTTGCATTAATGTTTCCATGGTTTTTTCTAGACGACTTAGATTCATCATTACTTGGCGCAGCACCTTGCATTGGCACATGGTTTGATTTTAGGACGATAGCATAAGAGTTCTGTTATTACCTGGCGGCGGGGTCTGAATGTCGTTAGTGTTTACTTGATTTGTTGCCCGCATTTGAGGGGGATTAGTTTTCGGTCTAATCGATTGATTGCCGATAGTATATACAGGGCATCCTGTATAATTGGCAGTGTGATTACTACCACAGTTGCTACATTTTTTTTTACTTTGGGGTCATTTTAAGACTTATCGCAAAGAACTGTACCATGTAATTCACGACATACTACGCAAACAGGGGGTAAGTAGCAGTATGCCTTAGTATGGCCAAATTCTTGGCAGTTTAGACATTGTTTGGGACCATTTCTTTTGTGCGGCAACTCTTTAGTTATTCATGTATTTGCATAAAATATGCAAATATTTATTTCAGTCTTATACAAATGCATAGGTACATAAGATAATTCTGATAGTGCATACAAAATATTCCTGAAAACATTGAAGGAATAAGACTATAAAAGTATAGAAGCTTTATAAATTGTAATTTGACTTGGAATACACATCCGAATTAATATAAAAATGTATGGTACTTGAAATATGTAAAAAAAATACCAAAAATTAAAAATTGACTTTTTCATTGATTCTTATGTATTGCATCAACTTAAATGTTCACAAAAAATTTTGGAATAGTTTGACAAAAGTTAGCGATTTTTTAACAAAATTCCCTATCTACTAAATATTACATGATAAACGCTTAAAGCCCTAACCTAGAGTTTGCAAAATATGCAAGATTGACAACTGTCAAAACAACTTTTTTCTTTTCTTTTTTTAAATTCCCTAATCTAATCCCGCGAAGCTCTACGCTTGTCTGCAGGAAAGAAACCAAAGTCTCTGGCGGGAATCGAACCCGCAACCTCGGCGCTGATAGACTAGCTCACTACCAGCTAGCCTACCGAGGCACTGGTAGGTTTTACAAGAAAAGTAGAAGAAAAATAAATTATAAACCGTTCAAGGCGATTAATAAATTTATCATTTTAATTAGTTTTTTGCTTCTTCAGTAAAATTTGAAAAATGTTAGATAGGGCTTTTTGCGTTTTAGGTAGCGATAAATAAATACAAAATATAGGTAAAAACGAAAATCTTATTCGCTTTAGGGTTTTATTCGTATAATATTTTTAGCTTTTCTAAAATCTTAGGAAAAGGTTTCCTGATGAGCTGGCCTAAGCAACCAGTGAAATGCGCATAGAAGCTAGCTTTCCCTCAACAATAAATTTCAGTGTATTTATCAAATATGAAAAATTGGGAATTTAGCACGTCATACGGAAATCGTATTAATGACAAAAATTGTCATTAAAAACAAAAAAGGCTATTCAACAGCATTTTCAATAAATTTAATTACACATTATTATATGAATAATATTCCTTAACTGCCAAAGTCTTGGTTAAAATACCATTAGAATATGATCTGTTTTCATTACACATTTTTATAAGATCAACAGTAATGATAAAATCACTGCAACACTTATTTAGCCTTTTTAGTCCACATCTAACGTAAATCAATGAGATCAATACCATCCTATTTCTACTCTTGGTTTTTATAAGGTTAATACCGCTAAAAATTCTTTCAACTTCCGCGTTACTAAATGGCAAAACCAAAAACTTTATAACAAAAGAAGCTAATTCGTTGAAAGCATTTTCTTTTAAAGCGTTTCTGTACTCATAAACACCTATCCAGAATTCAATAGTTGAACTGTGGTTCATCCATTCGTATGCATTCAGCCTTTGCCATTGCTCTTCCAAAACCGTTATTTCTTCTGTAGTAAAATCTACCATTTCTTTTTTAAATTTTGTTTGGTGTGAAATAGCAATATATAAAATTTATAAGATTAAAAAATGCTAAATAATGCTAAAAAAAATATTACAAAAATGCTGAAAATAATGCTATTTGAAAAATTCGCTGCTAAATCAAAATAAATAATGCTAAATTTAGCAGTGAAAATGCTAAAAGGGTCACACTGCTCGTTAGTCACACCTCGCTTCATTGAAGCTACATAAAAGAAATTTTTACCTATCAACGAAATCAAACTTTTTATTAACTCATTTGAGTTTTGCTCTCTAAGATATATCGGGGGTCGATTTTATGACGTTTGGTGCTTCAGAGGATTCATCCTCCAAAATCGCAACAGCTGAAGAGGCAGAGCTGCGACCCAGTTTAAGCATTGTTATATACCTGTTCATACCAACTTGTACTTAAGCTTTTGACAACTTTTTACTAGAGGGTGTCTGTGTTTGAGTTCATGGTATCATTTCTTACTAAAGTTGTATTTGCCGTCGCGGCAATACTTGCGGGCTCAGCAACGCTTGCGGGTTCGGCAAAACTTGTCCCAAGAGACAGTTTAATATTTTTTAGTGTATCACTATCCACCGTTTTTGTAAACAAAGCACAAACCAATTGAAATATGAAAAAACTTTTCATTTCACCGTTTCAAAGAACCAGAATCGACCACCAGGTCTGTCACAGAAATCAATTCCGATCGAGTGTTTTCGTTAAATGTGAAGCAAGGTACGAGATCACTTCCACTTTCGATCGGAATTGATTTATGTGACAGGCCTGTATATGTCAGTATTATCGGGCATAATCATGTGATTGTGCTCAAATTGATTTAAAGTTAAATAATGAAAGAATAATCAAATAAAGAACATTGAAGCAAACGGTCTTACAAGCATTTGCTCATGAGTGTACAGCACATGCGCTTAAGCTTGTGCGCATGCGCATGTGCAACATTTTCTTAAATTAATGCGCATTTTCATACGTATGAGCATTGACAGAACTCTTGCGTATATGCCATGCTTGTTTTTATCTTAATTTAAAACAATGTTGCCAGCAATGCAGTTTATCGTGTAATTGTGTAATAGTTGTTAGTCGAAAATTAAGGTATTTGGTTGTATTCGTAATTCCTACATTTATCATAATAAATAATTTAATGGGTCATTTATTTTCTATTTATGAAGTTTTAATTAATGGCGTACAGAACAAGACAGTTATATACAAATTTAAATATTAAAGATTTTCAATAGTAGGCTTGAAAAATACCAGAAGCTCCAACTTGTATAATCGTTTGTTAGTATTATTATAGTGCCATCCCTGCCAACATTGTAATATTCGTTAAGGTAAGTCAGGTTAAGTTATTGTTAAGTAGTTAGAATTATATAAATAAAGGGGAGGCTGCAAGAATAGTGCAGTCGATACAAAACACTTGAAAATTAAACACGTCTTTTTATTACTATCGACTCGACTGGGGAATGTGCCGTATATACATTAGGGGGAATAGCGCACGACTTTTTGATTTCGATACGGTAGAACCCTCAATTTTGTGAAGTTTATAAAAAAACGCATGAGCAAAAAAATTAGGGGAGTGGGATGGGGGTAAATGGCTCCTCATCGGGGTCAAACCTAGGGCAAAACGATACAAAAACCAAAGAAAGCTTCACAACTGTCCCTGAGTCGCTCCTAGAGGGGTAAAATGTAAGACTGACTCCCACTAATATTCCCCCCCTACATTTTTTATTAACATACTAACCCCCTATCTGTGCTCCTTAAGGTGGCTCCCATACTTAATATTTGTTTTCAATAAAATTACCCTCCACCGCCCTAACTAGCCCCAGAGTGCCTCTAGTGGAGTCAAATATATGACCGACCCCAATATTTTTGCTACCCGAGCATTTTTTTAGAACATACCTAGCCTCCATCTGTAATCATTAGGGTGGTCACCATCCAAAAATTTCGAAATTGGAAGAGTTGCACAACATATATTCGAATAATTCAAAAACGCTTTAGCTTATTGAAAAAAACTTAAAAACCCGAAATTCCGCATTTTCCTTTAAGAAAAGTAAAATAAAGAAAAAAAAATACATAATATTTCCCAAGCTTAGATCCCGATGAGGAGCCATTTACCCCAATCCAAACCCCCCAATTTTTTGGCTCATGCGTTTTTTTACAAACTTCGAAATATCGCTGCTAAGGATTTCCATATAACACTATTCCACCCCTAATATACTTACATACATATATGTATGTATTTATATATAAATACATAAAAGTAAAAGTGAATTGATATACGAAAAATATTAAAAGAAAACCCCAGTGATGTTATTTGCCAAATTCTTATATTGTTTAGATAAAGAAAAAGTTTTTACACAAACGCAAAATAAAAATTAAATACAATTTTAATTATCAAAAGAATAAATATAGTGTTTTTAATATTCAAATAAGAGTTCGAAAAAAAAGTGTAAAGTACACAATTAAGTGTACCATACCGTATTTTGCAATCAACAGTACACATACACATTCGTTACAAGAATACAAAATAAAAAGAAAACATTTTTCTGTTTGTGAATGTGTGCAGAAACAATATACGGTACACAACGAGAGTGAGCTGACGCACACAAGCACTACGATAACCTACATAACTTTTTTTGGCGTACATGTACAGTATTTTTAGCGTACTTAGCTGTACTTTTTAGTGAACACTTAGAGTATACTTTTATCGTGCGTGTACCGTATTTTTTTAAAGCAAAGAAATTTTATAAAATCAAAAAAGAGCCAAAAAATATGATTTGAAGGTGAGCTATATAACAGGAGTGCAAAAATATAAGAAACATGCAAAAGTGTACTAATGTTTTAGCTCGCCAAACAGTGAAGAATGCACATTTGAGCGGCTGTGTTTAACTTTGTTCAAATACAGTGTGTAAGATAACTGGTTATAGAAAGAATAAAATAAATATTTTATGATAAACAATGTCTTTTCTAATGTCCACAGTTTTTTATATTATTAAACATTTAAATGGCATAGGGAAAATGTTATAAAGAGGCATTATGATTATTTTTATAGCTTAATGACTGAGTGCACTGATAAGAAAAATAAACCTTTTTATTACAATAAAAAGATTTTTTGGCATGGTTAACAGGCGAAGAAAATGATGAACATAAATCAGATTTTATTAAAAAAAAAAAAAATTTACAACCAAAACAATTTCTTGTGATTAAATATTAATAAACATTTTGGGCTGGGTTTTGCCTGTCACTGTGCATTCTCTCGCAAAATATTTTTGTGCATCAATGCATCAGAGAAAAGAATGTTGTAAGTAATGATCAACGTTGTCAACTTGGTGCGTTTCGCACCATTTGGGGTGCTTTTGTAAATTTTTTTGTTTGAAAAATACGTGGCAACAAAGCAAAGACAAAAATTGGTCGTTAAGCAGTCAAAATTTGTTGGTCAACTATAATTGTCTTTAAGAGCTATTCTGTAATGAAATTTTATAAATGTCTATCGGTAAGCAATATCGGTAGCTAATAACACAAAAAAATTCTTGTTAAAAATAACGATATTATGTGTAAACAAAAAAAAAAAAGCCATTGTCAAATATGGTCCGCTTCCAAAAAAATTTGCTACGCTGATTTAGGTTGCACCAAAATATGTTTGTACCTTATAAAACCTAAAAACCAAGACAGTTTATGGGTACAAAAACTCTATTGCGGAAAGAAGTTTGTATGAAAGCTATGTAATATTATGAACCACTTCGCACCATTATGAATAGGATTCAACCTTGTAACAATTAGCACATATATCATAAATCATATAAAATTTTTTTCCAAAATTGCGTAAGTAAAGACTTTGCGCACAAGGAAAGAAAGACCTCGATAGATCGACTCTAAAATTGATTCTGAGTCAATCGGTATACTAAACTAGAACCCTATTTATATGTATTACATAGGGATGCCAATCCCGAAATCCGGATTTTCGGGATTAAGCGAATCCCGAATCCCGGGATTTAAATTTTTTAATCTAGGTATTTTCGGGATTTTGTCAATCCCGAAGTTGTTAAATTAATTTTTTTGTTTTACCTTTTTTTATAAAAAGAAATTCATTATGACATTCCCCATTAGAGGATAAGGAACACAATATTGATATTTAATATTTATTTGATTAATTCTGTTAATACTGTCATTGAAAACGTAAGAAAATAGTTTAACTTTGTTATTCTTTTCAAGCGTGTCCAATAATTATAAAGAAATTTTAACGTGAGAAGTGCTGAAAATAATTAAAAAAGAAAATTTATTAAAGAAAAAAATGTTTTTGAAATGCACAAAACATTTCACTGGTGCACCAAATACAAAATTTAAACTTTACTCTTTACAGGGTTAAGATTATTGAAGTGTTTTCAGAGAGTTGACATCGAACCTACGGTAATTAATGGAGCGATTTCACAATATTAAGTAATGTATTTTATACACTACATAATTTCTACCGCAAGTGGTGGTGGTTATAAAAATGCGTTTTTGTTAAAATAAGATTTTAATGGTTAACTAAATAAATTAATTTTGTTAGTGAATTTCGAATTAAAATTTCAATTATTTATTTTAATTCATTTAATAAATATTTAATAGAATCTTACAAATAAATCAACTACTAACTATGTTGCGTTGTTCAATTATTAATTATTTTTTTAGCTTGAATTAACTGAGGTAATTGAATCAAATATAGCTTTTATGGTAATTATTTTTTATTGAATCAAATAACACATTGTTTAAAATCGTACGTTGTTTTTTTTTTTTATCAAATTTTTAATTAAATTAGTCATTAAATAAGAAAAGTCACAATTTGAAATTTTTACAAATTTAAGTAATATTTAACTTTAAAATAATAAATGAATTATAAAACCTTCGTTTGTAAACTTCTTTTAAACACGTTTTTTTTAAATAAATATCTATAAAAAGCATTTATCTCTTAATTTTCAAAAATCCCGAATCCCGAAAAATCCAGATATCCCGTTAAATCCCGAGATCCCCTAAAATCCCGGGATTTGATTTTTTGTAATCCCACATCCCGGGATTTACGAAAACCAGTCCCGATTGACATCCCTAGTATTACACATACATTTTAGTACAAACTCATAATATCCTCTCCACATACAGTAGTGTGGGTATAGAAAGTAAAAGCAGAATGTTGTGCTGGAGTGGCTCGGGTTTATAACAGTTGAATGTGATGCCATTTGGACTTTGCAATGCTGCAGCCAAAAGATCTTCACTAAAAGACATGCTTGACTACATTATTGTCATGGGGAAAACACTCGATAAACACCTGCAAAACTTGGAAGAAGTGTTGAAACGTATATCCACGGTAGGACTTCCAAAAGGAAGGAAGTACCTGGGACATCGCGTAACCTCCAAAGGCATTCCAACAGATAATGATAAAATAATAGCTGTAATTGATTGTCCCCGTCCGAAAAATCTACATGAATTACGCAGTTTTCTAGGCTTATGTGCATACTAGTGATGTTACGAATTTTTGTATTCGTATTCGAAATGCCGAATATTCGCCTGCTTTACGTTATTCGTATTCTCCAAATTTAAGGGAATATTTCGCGAATATTTTGGTAATGCATTCCAAAGAAGAAAAAAATACAAAAGTGTAAAAAATACATAAAATTAAACAAAAGGTATTAATTTTTATTAGAACAGATTTTTGTCCTAACCACAAAAAAAAATCTTCTTTTAGAAAAGTAAAAAACAAACAAACATTAGCAGGTTGTGCCGGTACAAAACTATTTTATGAAAATTACTCAAGTTTTAACTTTAACTTTTTCAGATTTATTATTATCATCGTAATTATCGTAAGAAAATTATCGACAACTGGATTTCAAATTTAGTCATCGGAATGGAATAATAAAGTTAAATATAATTGGTAGTGTGACAGTTTTTTTTACAATTTATTTTTTACAACGCAAATAAAAGATACTTTTCAATTAAATTTTAAATATCGAGTGGCGTTTTAGTTCAGATTGATTATTCGTATTCGCTGAATATTGGCGCAGATATTCGTATTCGCGAATATTAAAAATTGATATTTTTTTTTTCTCATTATTTATTTATTGAATCTTCATATATTAAATATGAACTAACAATAATTAATCAAATCTTAACCTAATACGTTATTTTATGTCCTGCCAGTGCCAGACAAAAATTTTCTTCATCACGGGTTCGGTTCACTTATATAGGTGTTTATCGCTCATCTAATTGGATAAGTGATGCAGTGTCTCTTCTACTTAAGCGAGTGTGGCCGCTATCATTTTAAATATTTCGTGCTAGTGGGTTCGGATGCAATTCGAGCCTTTTTAAGTATTTTACTGCATATTTCGTAATCATAGTTTTGACTAATGGAACATTGAGATCCTTGTGAATATTTGAGTTTTTTACATACCAAGGGGCAGCTGTGATTATTCGAAGAATTTTATTTTGGCGCCTTTGAATTATTTCTATATTAGAGGCCGAGACAGTGCCCCATAACTGAATACCATAGCACCAGATTGGCTTTAAGATGGAGTTGTAAAGAAGAAGTTTGCAGTCGAGACTAAGGACAGAGTTTCTACCAATAAGCCAATGAATTTGAATGGCTTTTAGTTTCATTTGAGTTAATTTTGCCTCTATATGGCATTTCCACGCTTATCGCCGATCCAGATGTATACCGAGATATTTTACATACGAATGTTGAGGAATTATTTGATTGTTGATTGTAATATGGGGGCAAGATTCCCGGCGCAAGGTGAATGTTTTATACGCGCATTTTTGCTCATTGACCATTATCCTCCATTGTCTTAACCATATTTCTAGTTGAAATATATGATGCTGTAAGTAACGAGATGCTTCATAACGGTTTTCGTGGACACTTAGAAAAGCTGTATCGTCTGCAAATGTTGAAGTTTGGGTGTAGTTGCTTGTTGGCATGTCCGAAGTATAAATTAAGTATAATAGAGGGCCCAGGATGCTGCCTTGTGGGACTCCAGCGTAAATGGGCTGAGGTGAACTTAAGAAATTTCCTTCTTTAATAATAAATTGACGACCGACTAAGTAGCTTTCTAGCAGCTTGTGTGTGTTTGCTGGTAAATTTTGCTTCAATTTATGTAATAAGCCTTCATGCCAGACTTTATCAAAAGCTTGCGAAACATCGATGAAGAGTGCTGAGCAATATTTTTTTTCTTCAAATGCTTTTCTTATGACATTAACTATTCGATGAGTCTGTTCGATTGTGCTGTGTTTTCTTCTAAATCCGAACTGATGGTTTGGAATACATCTATTTTCACTTAAAATCGGTGTTAATTTTGAAACTAATAATTTCTCAAACAGCTTTGACATATTTGATAATAAGCTAATAGGCCTATATGACTCAACTTTTGTATGATCTTTACCTGGCTTTGGTATCATGGTAACTAAGGAAACCTTCCATTTTTGAGGATAGTATTCAAGGCGTAAAATAGCATTAAAAATAAAAAGAATAATTTTCTTTGCTGTGCGAGGTAGCTCTAAAAGCATTTTATTACTGATTTTATCAATACCAGGTGCCTTCTTAGTGTTTAAGTCACAAACAGCCTGTTCGATTTCTCTTATCTCAAATCTGAGGGGAATAGCTGCTCTAGCAGCAACAGGTGGTAACTCGACCGCATTATTGTGAGATATATTTGGTGTAAATACGTTTTTCAAGTGACTAACAAACAGATTTCCTTTTTTAATATCGTTTCTTGCCCAACTGCCATTCAAGTTTCTTAATGGTGGCTTAGATATAACTGGCCTTTTTAGATTTCTAGCTGCACGCCATAATGAGTAGTCAGATTGTGGAGTTGCATCAAGTTCCTTAAGATATTTTTCTAGAGAAGCCGTTTTCTGAGTCTGCAGTAACTTTCTTAGCCTTTTTGTGTACTCTTTTAGTAAATTCTAATGTTGCGGGGATCTATACAGTTGCCACTCTCTTCGAACTCTCCTTTTTTCAGTCAAGAGCCGCTCGACATCTGAAGAATATATTTTATTATTTTTAATTTTTTTGGGGGTAACGCTGGAATGTTGAACAGCTAGTTCAAGATAACTGTCAAAGTTAACAATAGAGAGATCCACATTCTCCGGTGTACTAAGCGGAATATTTTCTAGGCAATGGGCACTGAGAAATTTTTTATATTTTAACCAATTTATTTGTGTGGCTGACGCCGCTAAGTAACATGACGGAGATACAATTCTATTTGGGTTCGATATAGTAACAATTGTAGGTGTGTGGTCGGATGATAATTCTAAGGAAGCTCCAACATGAATCGTTTTTGTGGGGATGTTTTTAACCACGCCAAAGTCGATAACATCTGGAATTTTTTGCTGATCAGTAGGCCAATATGTTGGTTGTCCGCTCGCGACCACGTTTAAACCCATTTTAGAGATTGTGTTAAACAAAACACGACCTTTTGGTGTTATAAGTCGTGACCCCCAGAAGGTATGTTTAGCGTTATAATCACCAGCGGCGAGGCAACAGGGTCCTAGTGATTTATTATATTTATAATATTGGCTTTCTGATATGGCAAATCTAGGTGGAGAGTATAAAGAAGAAATTACTAAGTTTCGATTTAGCTCTTCAACACAAATGTTCGTTGCTTGAAGATAATCTTCACAATGATCAAACATTAAGTAGTGTTTGATTCGGGCTTTTATCAAAATGGCAGAGCCTCCACAAGCTCTATCTCGAGGGTCCTTAGTATCATATAGTATATAACCATTGATTTTAAACGTATTTCTTGAGGTCAAGTGAGTTTCAGAAACCAACATGACATCAATTTGTTTATTTTTTAGAAAGTATTCTAATTCATTTTTATGTTGGCGGATGCCGTTTGCGTTCCAAAAACAGATTTTTAAACAGTTCATGGCTTGTTATAACATCGATTGCATTCTTAGAATTTCCTGCATCATATTACCCATTGTGTTCGTAAAATTTTTAACTGTTTGCACTAATGTTTCCATGGTTTTTTCAAGACGACTAAAATTAGAAACTGGAGTTTCTTCATTAATTTGCGAGGCACCTTGCATTGGCACATGGTTTGATTTTAGAATGTTAGCGTAGGAGGTTCTGTTATAACTAGGCTGTGGATCCTGAGTGTCATTAGTGTCTAGCTGATTTGTTACCTGCATTTGAGGGGAATTATTTTTCGGTCCAACCGACTGCTTGACAATAGTGTATACAGGGCATCCTCTATAATTGGCTGTGTGATTACCGCCACAATTGCTACATTTTTTAACGTTGGGGTCATTTTTAGATTTATCGCAAAGAACTGTACCATGTAATTCACCACATACTACGCAAACAGGGGGTAAGTAGCAGTATGCCTTAGTATGACCATATTCCTGGCAGTTCAAACTCTGAACGGGTCCAATTCTTTTGTGCGGCTCCTCTATTGTGATTTTTCTGTACAGTATATATTTTAAGCTGTAAATAGGGTGCGTTTCGTTTTTTCTTAGCTTAACGTCGCCGGGCTCCAACTCCACTCGAAATAGTGGTTGGGGATTTTTTCCCTATTTTTAATATTTATCACATGTTTTATTAAGAAGCCTTTTTCTTCCAAAAAAGTTTTTATTTCTGCTGGGTCCACACAAGAGTCAATTCCCTTAATCACTACCTGAAGGCCTTTGCTGCTCTTCAGTTGGTATGTATAAAAACTTTTTTTTAGTTCTTCAAATTTGTTTATTATTTTGCGAAAATCATTCTCATGATTGACTTGTATTTTTGTCTCGTTTATACTACCTCGCTTGATGGCCGCTACGTAAAACGAATTTTCACCTATCACTGATATCAAACTCTTTATGAGCTCATTTGAATTTTGCTCCCTAAGATATATCGGGGGAGGCTTGGACGATTTTATGACGTTTGGTGCTTCAGAGGATTCATCCTCCAGAATTGCAAAACGATTTTGCGAATTTATTTTATCAAAAGATGGTACTTTTGAGGCCGAAGCAACTGCTGCAGAGGTAGGGCTGCGTCCCCGTTTAAGCACTGTTATGTACCTGTCCATACCAACTTGTACTGTAGGCTTTTGAGAAGTTTTTACTTGAGTTACTGAGTTGTCCATAGCGGCTGTTTTGGGGTTAACCGCATCATCACTTATTAAAGTTTTTTGGCACTGCGGCAGCGCTTGCAGTTAACAAACTTGTTATTGTATTGCGAATGACCGTATTTGTAAACAAAGAGGGTGAGAGGGAACGCGTTCGAGTAATAGGTTTAGCCGTTAAGTAATTGCTATCATCGATTCTTTTTTTTGTTTCTACGTTTGTTTCGTCAACACTCACTGTAACATAAGCATTTCTTTCATTATGTTTTATTGTTTTTGCATTATACGCATTCATAAGAGTTTTTTTTATATATTACTGTTTGTTTAATTGTGCTCTTCTTTTTATTTGTTGTTTAAAAACCCCGAGAATTAAAAAAAAGAATAAAGAAAAACAAGAAATGTTTTTGCTTAAAATGTATATATGTATATGTATGTGTGTGCATACATATATTTTTGTTATTTGTAATTTTTAATATTTGTATTATAAATTTTATGTTCTTTAACTTAAAAATTATTTTAAAGCGTCCATTCATTCGCTGATCTTATATTATTTTTTTAAAAAAAATAATATGATATTATAAATATACAATTATTTATGTTTAAAAAAAAACCGTATGCCGAGTTAAAAGAAAAAAACACGTCTGCCTTCAACGAGCACGCAGCAGAATTAATGATATTCGTGACATCACTAGTTTTTTCCTAAAACCCTGAACTGTAAAAGACTGCTTTATTAAAATATTTTTAATCTAAATATATAAAACAGGATGTGTGTATGTATGTATGTATGTTTGTATGTGACGTATGGAAACCAAAACGGCTGGGCCGATTTTGATGAAATTTTCAGGGAATCTTCAGAATATTCAGGCGGGTGACACTGTGAAGTCTGATTTTTAATTTCGGTCTGCGGGCGGAGGGGCGTGGCAAAATCCAATTTTCAAATTGCACCACCAATGACATCTATATAATTTGGCCGATTTTTTTTTAAGAATAATCGCCATGGTCCAACTTAGATTTATACGAAACGAAAATTTTGCCCCGCCCACTTTTTTCGAATTACCTAAAATCAGAAAACGGCTCCATCGATTTGACAAATTTTTCTTTCAAATGTTCGTATTAATCCATTTTAAGTTTTCATCTAAAGAAAAATTTACCACGCCTACTTTTACGCCCAGTTTTTCTATTAAGCGCATAACTTGAGAACGCCTTGACCAATTTGGACGATTTTTTCTTTAAAATGATTGCCGTGGTCCAACTTAGGTTTTTACGGAAAGAAAATGTTGCCCCGCCCACTTTTTTCGATTTACCTAAAATCAGAAAACGTACGATTTTAAACAATGTGTTAATCGATTTGACAAATTTTTCTTTTAAATGTTCGTATTAATCCATTTTACGTTTTCATCGAAAAAAAAATTTACCACGCCTACTTTTTCTATATATCTAAAATCGGAAAACAGTTGCACCGATTTTGCGAAGCCCTAAGGGAATCAGTTTAAACAAAATTTCCACTGTTAAATCGACAACAAAAATAGGCATACGACACCCTCATGAAAGCTGTGAAAGATGAAGCTGGAGGGATTTTTTTCTAAACGATCCCTGTGGAACTGGGAAAACTTTTTTAAGTTACCTGAATATTGATCTTACCAACTTAAATGTAAATAGAACACTATAAGATTCACCGCATATTTATACATACATACAACCATATGTATTTTCAAATCAAATGTAAATCAAACATATGTATATGAACAACATTTTAATTAATAATATTGTAATGATGAAACAGAACTGGGGCTGAACGATGTTTTACATGCAGTTTGACATGAAATTTTGGTCGTGAAATAAAATCAATTTTATTTTGAGGACGTTTTTTCGAATGCTCTCACATATACACACTTATTCTCTTAACAATGCTGCCATACTTTCATTCAATTTCATACATTTTGTAAACAAAGAAAAATAAGAACAAAAGAAAAAGAAAGAAATGAGAGAGAAATGAAGTTACTGCCGACGTTTTAATTATGTGCTTTAGAGTTTTTGCCTAAAGTTGAAGACTTAATTCTGCTTCATCATATATTATCAATCGATGATAATCAACTTTGTGTACTCTTGCATTTAAGATACCTACATTTTGTGCACATTTTTGAGTTTTACTCAAACGCTGATAAAAAAATAGCGGTACATTCAAACAAACCTTGCTTTCAATTGCTCACTGACTGCATTTGATTTGTTTTGCGTTAATTGTTGTTTTGTGTACATAAGTCAAAAACCTAGAAGTGAAATCAAGTAAATAATAAGTGTTTTGCAATTTGCAATAATAAAATAAGTTTACAAATTATTTTTAATGCCAATTCATCAAACAAGTAATATGATTACTGTGGTTCCAACAAACAATAAAATGTTATAAAAGTAAAAAACCAAACACATCATTGTTTCTTTTGCACGATTACAGTTTACTAAAATGCCACCAAAAAAAACAGCCATTGCTAAAAAAACCACCGCAAAACGGAAGCAGAGGGAAAGAAGAGCCTCTGAATCAGCTGAGGAACGCGAATCCCGTCTTCAAGAAAATCGCGAAAGGGTATCTACGTCTAGAGCCGCAGAAACGGAAAGAGAACGCGAATCACGTCTTCAGGAAAATCGCGAAAAGGCATCTACGTCTAGAGCCGCAGAAACGGAAAGAGAACGCGAATCACGTCTTCAGGAAAATCGCGAAAGGGCATCTACGTCTAGAGCCGCAGAAACGGAAAGAGAACGCGAATCACGTCTTCAGGAAAATCGCGAAAGGGCATCTACGTCTAGAGCCGCAGAAACGGAAAGAGAACGCGAATCACGTCTTCAGGAAAATCGCGATAGGGCATCTACGTCTAGAGCCGCAGAAACGGAAAGAGAACGCGAATCACGGCTTCAGCAAATGCGTGACAGTACATCTTCAACTAGAGCTGCTGAGACACCCCAACAGCATGTCGAAAGACTTGCTGCCAATCGCTCCCGAATGACTCGATCAAGAGAAAGAATCGATTTAAGGTTGGTGGCATTTCACTACAATAAGGACGAAGACTTCCGCAATCACAAGGACGTAGTGATTGGCGCAATGGACAAAGTTTGCTTACATTGTCGTGCTCTGAAGTTCGCTAAGGCATCCCCGGGAAAGTGTTGTTCGACTGGTAAAGTTGTTTTACCACCAATGATTGAGCCGCCTGAACCCCTACAAAGTTACATTTCTGGCGCCAATCCGATTTCCAAGCACTTCCTTCAAAACATCCGAAACTACAACTCATGCTTTCAAATGACGTCCTTCGGAGAAACTAATATCATTAACCACGCCGGTTACATGCCCACCTTCAAAGTGCAAGGCCACATCTACTACAGAATTGGAGCGTTGCTCCCACTTCCCAATGATGATGCCAAGTTCCTCCAAATTTATTTCACTGGCAATTTTTTTTTTTTTTTTTTTCTCAATATTATTTATTTAATCTTCATACATTTAAATATGAACTAACAATAATTAATCAAATCTTAACCTAATACTTTATTTTATGTCCTGCCAGTGCCAGACAAAAATTTTCTTCATCACGGGTTCTGGTTCAGTTTGTGCTTTGTTGTGAAACGGACGTGTATTTTCAACCCCGCATACGATTTTAATTTATTATTAATTAAATTTGATTTTGGAATATAAATACTAAGCGAATGGACGCTAGAAAATATATGATATTTTTTATTTAAATTATTTAACATAAAAGTGAACAATTAAAACGAAAATTAAATAAAGATAAATAAAGCAAAAATATATACATATGTACGTATGAATGTTCATACATGTGTATGTATACATATTCTGTGCACAAACATTTTAGTTTAAATTTCTTATTTTTGGCGTTGTTGTAAAATACAATAAATAATAAAAACATTAAAAGCACAGTAAAACGGTGAAAAACAAAAACAATTTCTTGCATGAGTAAAAACAATGTAACAACAATAAAATTAAATGATAGAAATGCTTATGTGACAGTGCATGCCAACGAAAATAATGTTGAAATAAATAAAACAAGACAAAACAATATTAACTACCTAACGGCTAAGCCAATCTTTCGTACTCGTTCCCTCTCACCCTCTTTATTTACACAAACGGTGGATAGTGACTCATTAAAAAAACTAAAACTAGACCTTGAAACAAGTGTTGCCAGGCCAACAAGTATTGCCGCGTCGTCAAAAATAAATTTAGTGGGAAATGATACCATGAACCAAAACTCAAATGCAATGGAAAACCCCCCTGTAAAAAGTTGCCAAAAGCCTCAAGTCCAAGTTGGTATGGACAGGTATATAACAGTCCTCAAGCGGGGTCGCAGCCCTACCTCTTCAGCTGTTGCTTCGGCATCAAAAGTGCCATCTTTTGACAAAATAAATTCCCAAAATCGCTTTGCAATTCTGGAGGATGAATCGTCTGAAGCACCAAACGTCATAAGATCGTCCAAGCCTCCCCCGATATATCTTAGGGAGCATAACTCAAATGATCTAATAAAGAGTTTAATTTCGTTGATTGGTGAAAATTCGTTTTATGTAGCCGCAATAAAGCGAGGTAGCATAAATGAAACGAAAATCCAAGTGAATCATGAAAATGATTTTCGCAAAATTATTAACAAATTTGAGGCACTTAAAAAAAGTTTTTATACATACCAACTCAAGAGCAGTAAAGGTCTCCAGGTGGTGATCAAGGGAATTGATTCATGCGTAGACCCAGAGGAAATTAAAACTTTCTTAGAAGAAAAAGGCTTCAAGATTAAACACGTGGTAAATATTAGAAATAGAGACAAAAATCCACAACCACTATTTCGAGTAGAATTAGAGCCCGGCGACATTAAGTTAAAAAAAAACGAAACGCATCCCATTTATAGTTTAAAATATATTCTACACAGAAAAATCACAATTGAGGAGCCGCACAAAAAAAATGGACCTGTTCAGTGCTTAAACTGCCAAGAATTTGGCCATACAAAGGCATACTGCTACTTACCCCCTGTTTGCGTAGTATGTGGTGAGTTACACGGTACAGTTTCTTGCGATAAGTCTAAAACCGACCCCAACGTAAAAAAATGTAGCAACTGTGGCGGTAATCACACTGCCAATTATAGAGGATGCCCTGTATATAATATCGTCAAGCAGACGGTTGGACCGAAAACAAATGCCCCTCAAATGCAGGTTGCAAATCAAGTTATCACAAATGCAATTCAAGCCCCCCAGTCTAGTAATAACAGAACCTCTTATGCTAACGTCCTAAAATCAAAACATGAGCCAATGCAAGGTGCCTCGCCAAGTAATGATGAAACTCCAGTTTCTAATTTAAGTCGTTTAGAAAAAACCATGGAAACATTAGTGCAAACAGTTAATAATTTTACGAACACAATGGGTAATATGATGCAGGAAATTCTAAGAATGCAATCGATGTTATTGCAAGCTGTACTTAACAAGCCATGAACTGTATAAAAATTTGTTTTTGGAACGCAAACGGCATCCGCCAACATAAAAATGAACTAGAATACTTTCTTAAAAATAAACAAATTGATGTCATGATGGTTTCTGAAACTCATTTGACCTCAAAAAATACGTTTAAAATAAATGGATATATACTATATGATACAAAGGACCCTCGAGATAGAGCTTGTGGAGGTTCTGCCATTTTAATAAAAACCAGAGTCAAACACTACCTAATGGGTGATCATCGTGAAGATTATCTCCAAGCAACAAACATTTGCGTTGAAGAATTAAATAGAAACGTAGTAATCTCATCGTTATACTCCCCACCTAGATATTCAATATCAGAAGGCCAATATTATAAATATTTTAAATCATTAGGACCCTGTTTCCTGGCCGCTGGCGATTATAACGCTAAACATACCTTCTGGGGGTCCCGACTTATAACACCAAAGGGTCGTGTTCTATTTAATACTATTACTAAAATGGATTTGAATGTGATAGCGAGCGGACAACCAACATATTGGCCTACTGATCAGCAAAAAATACCAGATGTCATCGATTTTGGCGTGGTTAAAAACATCCCCTTAGAAACGATTTATGTTGAAGCTTCCTTAGAATTATCTTCCGACCACACACCAACAATTGTTACTTTAATGAACCCCAATAGAACTGTATCTCCAACTGGTTACTTAGCGACGCCAGCTACACAAATCAATTGGCTAAAATATAAAAAATATCTCAGCACCCATTGCACAGAAAATATTCCGCTTAGTACACCGGAATACGTAGATCGCGCTATTATTAATTTTGACAGTTTTCTGAAGCTAGCTGTACAACATTCCAATATTACCCCAAAAAAAACTAAAAATACTAAAATTTATTCCACAGATGTTGAGCGTCTCCTGTCTGAAAAAAGAAGAGCTCGAAGAGAGTGGCAATTGCACAGATCCCCTCAACTTAAGAGTTTGTTAAAAGAGTGTACAAGAAGGCTAAGAAAGTTACTACAGACACAGAAAACGGATTCTCTGCAAAAATATCTTAAGGAACTTGATGCAACTCAGCAATCAGACTACTCATTATGGCGTGCAGCTAAAAATTTAAAAAGACCAGTTGTCTCTAAGCCACCATTAAGAAACTTGAACGGAAGTTGGGCAAGAAATGATAACGAAAAGGGAAATCTGTTTGTTAATCATTTAAAAAACGTATTTACCCCAAATATATCTCACGATACGGCGGTCGAGTTACCACCTGTTCCTGCTAGAGCAGCTATTCCCCTCAGATTTGAGATAAGAGAAATCGAACAGGCTATTTGTGACTTAAACACTAAGAAGGCACCTGGTATTGATAAAATCAGTAATAAAATGCTTTTAGAGCTACCTCGCACAGCAAAGAAAATTATTCTTTTTATTTTTAATGCTATTTTACGCCTTGAATACTATCCTCAAAAATGGAAGGTTTCCTTAGTTACCATGATACCAAAGCCAGGTAAAGATCATACAAAAGTTGAGTCATATAGGCCTATTAGCTTATTATCAAATATGTCAAAGCTATTTGAGAAATTATTAGTTTCAAAATTAACACCGATTTTAAGTGAAAATAGATGTATTCCAAACCATCAGTTCGGATTTCGAAGAAAACACAGCACAATCGAACAGACTCATCGAATAGTAAATGTCATAAGAAAAGCATTTGAAGAAAAAAAATATTGCTCAGCACTCTTCATCGATGTTTCGCAAGCTTTTGATAAAGTCTGGCATGAAGGATTATTACATAAATTGAAGCAAAATTTACCAGCAAACACACACAAGCTGCTAGAAAGCTACTTAGTCGGTCGTCAATTTATTATTAAAGAAGGAAATTTCTTAAGTTCACCTCAGCCCATTGGCGCTGGAGTCCCACAAGGCAGCATCCTGGGCCCTCTATTATATTTAATTTATACTTCGGACATGCCAACAAGCAACTACACCCAAACTTCAACATTTGCAGACGATACAGCATTTCTAAGCGTCCACGAAAACCGTTATGAAGCATCTCGTTACTTACAGCATCATATATTTCAACTAGAAATATGGTTAAGACAATGGAGGATAATGGTCAATGAGCAAAAATGCGTGCATATAACATTCACCTTGCGCCGGGAATCTTGCCCCCATATTACAATCAACAATCAAATAATTCCTCAACATTCGCATGTAAAATATCTCGGTATACATCTGGATCGGCGATTAACGTGGAAATGCCATATAGAGGCAAAATTAACTCAAATGAAACTAAAAGCCATTCAAATTCATTGGCTTATTGGTAGAAACTCTGTCCTTAGTCTCGACTGCAAACTTCTTCTTTACAACTCCATCTTAAAGCCAATCTGGTGCTATGGTATTCAGTTATGGGGCACTGCCTCGGCCTCTAATATAGAAAAAATTCAAAGACGCCAAAATAAAATTCTTCGAATAATCACAGCTGCCCCTTGGTATGTAAAAAACTCAAATATTCACAAGGATCTCAATGTTCCATTAGTCAAAACTATAATTACGAAATATGCAGTAAAATACTTAAAAAGGCTCGAATTGCATCCAAACCCACTAGCACGAAATATTTTAAATGATAGCGGCCACACTCGCTTAAGAAGAAGAGACACTGCAGCACTTATCCAATTAGATGAGCGACAAACACCTCGATAAGTGAACAGAACCCGTGATGAAGAAAATTTTTGTCTGGCACTGGCAGGACATAAAATAAAGTATTAGGTTAAGATTTGATTAATTATTGTTAGTTCATATTTAAATGTATGAAGATTCAATAAATAATATTGAGAAAAAAAAAAAAAAAAAAACGGGTTCTGGTCACTTATCTAGGTGTTTGTCGCTCATCTAATTGGATAAGTGCTGCAGTGTCTCTTCTTCTTAAGCGAGTGTGGCCGCTATCATTTAAAATATTTCGTGCTAGTGGGTTTGGATGCAATTCGAGCCTTTTTAAGTATTTTACTGCATATTTCGTAATCATAGTTTTGACTAATGGAACATTGAGATCCCTGTGAATATTTGAGTTTTTTAAATACCAAGGGGCAGCTGTGATTATTCGAAGAATTTTATTTTGGCGCCTTTGAATCTTTTCTATATTAGAGGCCGAGGCAGTGCCCCATAACTGAATACCATAGCACCAGATTGGCTTTAAGATGGAGTTGTAAAGAAGAAGTTTGCAGTCGAGACTAAGGACAGAGTTTCTACCAATAAGCCAATGAATTTGAATGGCTTTTAGTTTCATTTGAGTTAATTTTGCCTCTATATGGCATTTCCACGTTAATCGCCGATCCAGATGTATACCCAGATATTTTACATGCGAAAGTTGAGGAATTATTTGATTGTTGATTGTTATATGGGGGCAAGATTCCCGGCGCAAGGTGAATGTTATATGCACGCATTTTTGCTCATTGACCATTATCCTCCATTGTCTTAACCATATTTCTAGTTGAAATATATGATGCTGTAAGAAACGAGATGCTTCATAACGGTTTTCGTGGACGCTTAGAAATGCTGTATCGTCTGCAAATGTTGAAGTTTGGGTGTAGTTACTTGTTGGCATGTCCGAAGTATAAATTAAATATAATAGAGGGCCCAGGATGCTGCCTTGTGGGACTCCAGCGCCAATGGGCTGAGGTGAACTTAAGAAATTTCCTTCTTTAATAATAAATTGACGACCGACTAAGTAGCTTTCTAGCAGCTTGTGTGTGTTTGCTGGTAAATTTTGTTTCAATTTATGTAATAAGCCTTCATGCCAGACTTTATCAAATGCTTGCGAAACATCGATGAAGAGTGCTGAGCAATATTTTTTTTCTTCAAATGCTTTTCTTATGACATTTACTATTCGATGAGTCTGTTCGATTGTGCTGTGTTTTCTTCGAAATCCGAACTGATGGTTTGGAATACATCTATTTTCACTTAAAATCGGTGTTAATTTTGAAACTAATAATTTCTCAAACAGCTTTGACATATTTGATAATAAGCTAATTGGCCTATATGACTCAACTTTTGTATGATCTTTACCTGGCTTTGGTATCATGGTAACTAAGGAAACCTTCCATTTTTGAGGATAGTATTCAAGGCGTAAAATAGCATTAAAAATAAAAAGAATAATTTTCTTTGCTGTGCGAGGTAGCTCTAAAAGCATTTTATTACTGATTTTATCAATACCAGGTGCCTTCTTAGTGTTTAAGTCACAAATAGCCTGTTCGATTTCTCTTATCTCAAATCTGAGGGGAATAGCTGCTCTAGCAGGAACAGGTGGTAACTCGACCGCAGTATCGTGAGATATATTTGGGGTAAATACGTTTTTTAAATGATTAACAAACAGATTTCCCTTTTCGTTATCATTTCTTGCCCAACTTCCGTTCAAGTTTCTTAATGGTGGCTTAGAGATAACTGGCCTATTTAGATTTTTAGCTGCACGCCATAATGAGTAGTCTGATTGCGGAGTTGCATCAAGTTCCTTAAGATATTTTTGCAGAGAATCCGTTTTCTGTATCTGTAGTAACTTTCTTAGCCTTCTTGTACAATCTTTTAACAAACTCTTAAGTTGAGGGGATCTGTGCAATTGCCACTCTCTTCGGGCTCTTCTTTTTTCAGACAGGAGACGCTCAACATCTGTGGAATAAATTTTAATATTTTTAGTTTTTTTTTGGGTAATACTGGAATGTTGTACAGCTAGCTTTAGAAAACTGTCAAAATTAAGAATAGCGCGATCTACGTATTCCGGTGTACTAAGCGGAATATTTTCTGTGCAATGGGTGCTGAGATATTTTTTATATTTTAGCCAATTGATTTGTGTAGCTGGCGTCGCTAAGTAACCAGTTGGAGATACAGTTCTATTGGGGTTCATTAAAGTAACAATTGTTGGTGTGTGGTCGGAAGATAATTCTAAGGAAGCTTCAACATAAATCGTTTCTAAGGGGATGTTTTTAACCACGCCAAAATCGATGACATCTGGTATTTTTTGCTGATCAGTAGGCCAATATGTTGGTTGTCCGCTCGCTATCACATTCAAATCCATCTTAGTAATAGTATTAAATAGAACACGACCCTTTGGTGTTATAAGTCGGGACCCCCAGAAGGTATGTTTAGCGTTATAATCGCCAGCGGCCAGGAAACAGGGTCCTAATGATTTGAAATATTTATAATATTGGCCTTCTGATATTGAATATCTAGGTGGGGAGTATAACGATGAGATTACTACGTTTCTATTTAGTTCTTCAACGCAAATGTTTGTTGCTTGAAGATAATCTTCACGATGATCACCCATTAGGTAGTGTTTGACTCTGGTTTTAATTAAAATGGCAGAACCTCCACAAGCTCTATCTCGAGGGTCCTTTGTATCATATAGTATATAACCATTTATTTTAAACGTATTTTTTGAAGTCAAATGAGTTTCAGAAACCATCATGACATCAATTTGTTTATTTTTAAGAAAGTATTCTAGTTCATTTTTATGTTGGCGGATGCCGTTTGCGTTCCAAAAACAAATTTTTATACAGTTCATGGCTTGTTAAGTACAGCTTGCAATAACATTGATTGCATTCTAAGAATTTCCTGCATCATATTACCCATTGTGTTCGTAAAATTATTTACTGTTTGCACTAATGTTTCCATGGTTTTTTCTAAACGACTTAAATTAGAAACTGGAGTTTCATCATTACTTGGCGAGGCACCTTGCATTGGCTCATGGTTTGATTTTAGAACGTTAGCATAAGAGGTTCTGTTATTACTAAACTGGGGGGCTTGAATTGCATTTGTGATAACTTGATTTGCAACCTGCATTTGAGGGGCATTTGTTTTTGGTCCAACCGTCTGCTTGACGATATTATATACAGGGCATCCTCTATAATTGGCAGTGTGATTACCGCCACAGTTGCTACATTTTTTAACGTTGGGGTCGGTTTTAGGCTTATCGCAAGAAACTGTACCGTGTAGCTCACCACATACTACGCAAACAGGGGGTAAGTAGCAGTATGCCTTTGTATGGCCAAATTCTTGGCAGTTTAAGCACTGAACAGGTCCATTTTTTTTGTGCGGCTCCTCAATTGTGATTTTTCTGTGTAGAATATATTTTAAACTATAAATGGGATGCGTTTCGTTTTTTTTTAACTTAATGTCGCCGGGCTCTAATTCTACTCGAAATAGTGGTTGTGGATTTTTGTCTCTATTTCTAATATTTACCACGTGTTTTATCTTGAAGCCTTTTTCTTCTAAGAAAGTTTTAATTTACTCTGGGTCTACGCATGAATCAATTCCCTTAATCACCACCTGGAGACCTTTACTGCTCTTGAGTTGGTATGTATAAAAACTTTTTTTAAGTGTCTCAAATTTGTTAATAATTTTGCGAAAATCATTTTCATGATTCACTTGAATTTTCGTTTCATTTATGCTACCTCTCTTTATTGCGGCTACATAAAACGAATTTTCACCAATCAACGAAATTAAACTCTTTATTAGATCATTTGAGTTATGCTCCCTAAGATATATCGGGGGAGGCTTGGGCGATCTTATGACGTTTGGTGCTTCAGAGGATTCATCCTCCAGAATTGCAAAGCGATTTTGGGAATTTATTTTGTCAAAAGATGGCACTTTTGATGCCGAAGCAACAGCTGAAGAGGTAGGGCTGCGACCCCGCTTAAGGACTGTTATATACCTGTCCATACCAACTTGGACTTGAGGCTTTTGGCAACTTTTTACAGGGGGGTTTTCCATTGCATTAGTGTTTTGGTTCATGGTATCATTTCCCACTAAATTTATTTTTGACGTAGCGGCAATACTTGTTGGCCTGGCAACACTTGTTACCAGGTCTATTTTTAGTTTTTTTAATGAGTCACTATCCACCGTTTGTGTAAATAAAGAGGGTGAGAGGGAACGAGTGCGAAAAATTGGCTTAGCCGTTAAGTAGTTACTATTGTTTTGTTTTGTTTTATTTATTTCAACATTATTTTCGTTGGCATGCACTGTCACATAAGCATTTCTATCATTTAATTTTATTGTTGTTACATTGTTTTTACTCATGCAAGAAATTGTTTTTGTTTTTCACCGGTTTAATGTGCTTTTAATGTTTTTATTATTTATTTTATTTTACAACAACAACGCCAAAAATAAGAAATTTAAACTAAAATGTTTGTGCACAGAATATGTATACATACACATGTATGAACATTCATTTTTGCTTTATTTATGTTTATTTAATTTTTCGTTTTAATTGTTCACTTTTATGTTAAATAATTTAAATAAAAAATATCATATATTTTCCAGCGTCCATTCGCTTAGTGTTTATATTCCAAAATCAAATTTAATTAATAATAAATTAAAATCGTATGCGGGGTTGAAAATACACGTCCGTTTCACAACAAAGCACAAACTGAACTGGCAATGAAGCTACAGAGGTTGAACAGCGTTGCGCAATCAGTACTGAAGTCAGACGGGAAATCGTTTCGAGTCATTAAGCTATGTTACACGAACACAACAGCCTCATCCGTCTATTCAAAACAGCCCTAGACCAGAAGCCGGCAGATGATTATACGGTTGTGATGAGAGCTGACAAGACACCGGCTGGTGAGCATGAGCGGCGCTTCAATGCACCGCTGAAAGGTGACGTCGCAGTTGTTATGGTCGGAAAACCTTCGTTTGTAAACTTCTTTTAAAGACGTTTTTTTTAAATAAATATCTATAAAAAGCATTGCGCAATCAGTACTGAAGTCAGACGGGAAATCGTTTCGAGTCATTAAGCTATGTTACACGAACACAACAGCCTCATCCGTCTATTCAAAACAGCCCTAGACCAGATGCCGGCAGATGATTATACGGTTGTGATAAGAGCTGACAAGACACCGGCTGGTGAGCATGAGCGGCGAAAGGTGACGTCGCAGTTGTTATGGTCGGCACAGACTTCGAGCGACGCGATATCATCATCCATCGCCGGAATGCAAGTGTTTAACGCATTGCGGAAACTCATCGATCGTATGATGCACTACAATATCCAGTGCTTTTTCGACGGGGTGAGGAGGGGTATCATTTCAACGTTATGCAGATGAACCCCAACTCAAATGGAGAGTCGACAAAAAAAGTTTCCTGTATGTACTTTTATGCCTATCGCCTTATGGTCAGGCCAAATGAAAGTAATTATTTGTTGAAATGTCGTGAAGTCTTCTATCAATTCATTGTCGACATGTACGCAAAAACTGAAAGTGAACGTCTGCTCTTTATTCGGTTGAATCAGCAAAAGCTACGCGTCGAAGAATATGTACACTTGCGTGATGCGATCGCCAATGATGGAAACGCTGCTAATATCGGCCAAATGGTGATCTTGCCAGCGACATACACAGGCAGTCCGCGACACATGCACCAGTACGCTCAAGATGCTATGACATACGTGCGCAAGTATAGACGGCCAGACCTCTTCATCACTTTCACATGCAACCCAGCATGGAAAGACATACCGACCTTTTATTTACCGGCCAAAGTTCAACACACAGACACGATATCCTCGCCCGAGTATTCAAACAAAAGTTGACAAGGCTGATGGATGTCATCACCAAAAATCAGATATTTGGCGAAACTCTGTGCTGGATGTACTATGTTGAATGGCAGAAGCGAGGCCTGCCACACGCCCATATTTTAGTCTGGCTAAAACAAAAAAAACCATGCCAACGCAAATTGATGACGTGATTTCCGCAGAACTTCCGAATCCCTCAGCAGATCCGGTTTTATTTGAATCAATCCGAAAACACATGATCCACGGGCCTTGCGGTAAACTGAACAAAGCGCTATCCACGCGAGCTGCTCCAAGAAACTCAAACAGGAGGTGGATATCCTCTGTATAGGCGAAGAAAGGTGAATGACTAATGTTTTAGCTCGCTAAACAGTGAAGCATGCACATGTGAGCGGCTGTGTTTAACTTTGTTCAAATACAGTGTGTAAGATAACTGGTTATAGAAAGAATTAAAAACATATTTTATGATAAACAATGTCTTTTCTAATGTCCACAGTCTTTTATATTATTAAACATTTAAATGGCATAGGGAAAATGTTATAAAGAGGCATTATGATTATTTTTATAGCTTAATGACTGAGTGCACTGATAAGAAAAATAAACCTTGTTGGCGTCTGGCTGGTGTAAACCGGGCATTGATGTTTCCCAGTATTTTAATCGTGTGCAACCGGACTACATGTGGTGGTGGCATCTGGCAACACCCCATGGTATATGTAGCCCAGCTGTTTGTTAACCTCACCCTAAGAATGTTTCACTTACTTGCTTTTGAACACTTCGACCAGCCAGACGCTATTAAAACTGAAAATTGTAAATTTTAAATTAAACTTTGTGAAATAAAATAAAATAATATTGTGTGAAGCTAAAATAATAAAAAACCCGAGAAGACGAGTCAGCAAATAGAGAAAAACTGTGAGTTTCAATTTTGGAAATAACAGAGCAACAACAACAGCGCCACTTGAGCCACAAAAAATAAGGGTTGGTTTTGTATATCACCAACGTTTGTGTGTGTTAACGAGACACGATCTACCGCAGCAAGTTATTGCTTGCAATCCCCGGACAATGCTCGATTGTGCCACAGTCCACCCAGTGCATTTATCTAGAACCAGGTAACCCCATTTACACCCCAACATTTGGTCCTTCTCCCGGGAAGTGAATAGAGGTACGTACTCTGTGGAATTTGAATTGCATGCATTATATTGTGTCGCGCCATATTGTGTCGAAAAAGTGAGGTTACGTTGCGCCAATTTTAAGCCGCAGAATTTTAAGAGCCATCTTCTTTTACTCGCCGGTTCTACCCTTTACTCGTCGAATTGTTGTTTTTTCATAATATATCCCAATAAAAATTGGCTTGAATTGGAAAAGGAAAAGTCCAACAAAAAATTTGCCTGAGTTTGTTTTATTTTGATAAATAAAAGAAAAAGTGTTGCCAGCGCGTGAATTTTTTTCAATTAATTTTTGCTGGGAATTTTGGTTTTTTTATTTTGTTGCTCTTAAAACAACGCGAATATTTGTTGTTCTGTGGCTCAATTAAAAATTAGAAAAATGTCTATATTTGAAAAATTTATAAGGGCAGCAGATGAGATAACAAACATGGAGGTTATGTTGAAAAAAGAAGATTTTTCAACGTATACCAATGTTGCGTTCGAGTTCGAGAAACACGAGTTAGATAAAAGTTGGGAGAAATTTAAGAAAATTAATGACGAGTGTTCCGGGGACACTATAGAGGAGAAAAAAGAATTAGTAGCGGTGAAGACAAAATTTCCTCTGGTGCGAAAAACCTATATAAAATGTTTGAATATTTTGGCAAATGCTAGACAGGTGTTAGAAGAAGAGAGGCAACAAAATAAAACAGTGGTTCTATACCTGTCCCACCTTGTGATACTGGCGTTTTTCATGGAGATTACGTGTCGTGACCCACCTTCAGGTACATGTTTACGGCAATCTACATAAATAATTCTAGACTTAGCCCTGTGGAAAAATTGTTTTATTTATTTAAAAAAAACAGATAATGAAGCCCGGGATTAAATAGAAACATTGCCCTCACGGCAGAAAATTTTGAAATTGCGTGGGGTAATTTAAAATCCCAATACGAAAATAAACGCGTTTTAATAAATTGTCAATTAAAAGCTTTATTTAATTTGCCTCCATGCCAGCAAGAAACGGCTGCGGAAATAAAAAGGCTCCAAAGGGAGATTAATAATTGTATTTCGGTGCTAAAATTATATAATGTAGACATTGCCTCATCGGACCCAATTTTTGTTTTTCAATGTTCGTCTCGGCTCTAAGAAATTACTTTGCATCTGTGGGAGCAATCGGTAAAAAATAAAACAGAGGTTCCCAAATGGGAAGAATTAAATAGTTTTCTGACCGATAGATTTCATGCCCTTGAAAGTGTTTCTGACATTATAGTAGCGAACAATGTAGCTGCCAGTGGTTCCCAAGCAGGCCCTTTAAATAATAACAATATTTCTACAAAAGTTAAGCAGTTTAAGGCATAAGGTTAGTGTTTGCAAATAAATTTTTGAGCATGGACTACAAGAACCGTGTCTCAACTTTGAAAAGGTTTCGTTTTTGTTTTAATTGTATTACTATGGGGCATTTGTATGGAGATTGCAGTAGTCCTAATAGTTGTTCTAAGTGCAATAAAAAGCACCATACTTTAATACATAGAGAAATAGTAAGAAACAATAATAGTAATCAAAACCAGTCAAGCACTAATGCTCAAGCTCAGAGTCAAAATACTCAAAGCCAAATACAGTCCACTAATGCTGCCGGCCCTTCTGGTGTAGTTCAATCGCATCACACCTCTGTTGCAAAAAAGGTTATGTTAGTCACAGCCTGGGTTAACATTATAAGTGCCCTGATAGATCCATGTTCGGATGAAAGTTTTGTTTCCGAAAAGATACAACAATTATTGAAGCTGCCAACTAATCCAGTTTCTGCAGAAGTCTCAGGTTTAGGCGGAGATATAATTAGTCTTCTAAAATGGCAGTTTTTACTATTGTTTCTCTTTTCGACCAGAACGTGGCTCTAAATATACACGCCCTGGTTGTCCCTCGAGTAACGGGTAGTATTCCAACACATTCATTTTTGCCTCAAAAAGAGATTGAGCTGCCCAAATTCTGTTATGCTGATCCGAAGTTTTATGAAAGCAGTGAGATAGATTTGTTGTTAGGAGGTGATTTGTATCCTTCTATTCTTCGTGGTGGAGTTAGGCATGGTGTTTTTGAATCGTTAGTGGCTCAAGAAACCATTTTTGGTGCGATAGTGACAGGTCCAACGCATGCTAGAGTTTCCCCTCGAATACTTAGAGTGTCTCATATGACAAAAGTAGCGATTGATGACCAATTGTCGAAGTTTTGGGAGTTAGAAGAGATTTCTCAAAGGCGTATTTTATCAGATGAGGATAAAAAATGTGAGGAGATTTATAGTTCTACTACCACTAGGAACTCTGAAGGGAGATATACTGTTAGTCTGCCCTTTAAAAATAGTTTGCTGTCGCTTGGTCCCAATAGGCATATAGCTGTTTGTCAATTTCTGAAAAATGAAAAATCTTTGATGCGCAATGCTGAGCGTAAGGCCCAGTACGATGAGGTCCTAAAAGAATATTTAACCCTAGGGCATATGGAAAAAGCAGAAAATGCGGAAGGTGGCTCGGGTTATTATTTACCCCATCATGGCGTTTTTAGGCCTGAGAGTACAACGACTAAATTTCGAGTGGTATTCAATGCCTCGAGTCCCTCTACAAATGGCAGAAGTTTGAATGATTTGTTGTACACTGGCCCTTTTTTTCAAGCTGAAATAGTTAATCTAATTCTGAGATGGCGATTTTTCCAGTTTGTATTTAATGCGGACATTTCAAAAATGTATCGGCAAATTTTTGTGACTCCCACACATAGGCCATTCCAGAAGATAGTGTTTCGTAGCAGTGAAAGTGCAGAACTTGCGGACTACCAACTGAAAACGGTGACTTTTGGTGTAAATTGTGCCCCATATTTGGCCCTTAGGACCATTCTACAGTTGGCTAATGATGAAGAGCGACGTTTTCCGTTAGGCGCTAGAATATTGCGAGAGAATATGTATGTGGACGATGCCCTAGTTGGTGCTCATTCAATTGCTGATGCTTTGGTGGCACGAGACCAATTAATTGGTATTCTGAACATGGGGGGATTTGAGCTAAGAAAATGGACCTCGAATTCTGAAGAAATTTTAAAAAATTTGCCCCATGATCACCTGCTTAATTCTTCATTTTTGTCGCTCGATGTAAAAAGCACAACGAAAACGTTAGGGATTCGCTGGAATGCGGCTGAAGATGTGTTTTTCTTTGTTGGTGAAAAGATAACACTAAAAACCTCTTACACCAAAAGAGAGGTTCTTTCTACCATTGCTCGGCTATACGATCCTGCAGGTTGGTTAGCTCCGGTGGTAGTTGCAGCAAAAATTATAATGCAGCAAATGTGGCTTGATAAGATCGAGTGGGACGAGGCTATCAAACCAGTGGCTCTGCAAAAATGGCAGAATTTTGTTGCAAATTATGCGGATATTGAAAAAATTAAATTGACACGGTGGGTTCAATATTCGCCTGGCTGTACTATTCAATTTCACGGGTTCTGTGACTCGTCTGAGTTGGCGTATGCAGCTACGGTGTATATAAGGGTACAGCTCGAAAATAAAATTTTGTCAAGTTTGCTCACATGTAAAACGAAAGTGGCCCCAATAAAGAAGCCGTCTTTGCCTCGTTTGGAGTTATGTGGAGCAGTTCTTTTGGCAAATTTGGTAAACAGCGTGGTAACTACTTTTAACATGGGCAAATTCCCCCTTTATTTCTGGTCCGATTCCACAATTGTTTTAGCCTGGTTGAGAAAACCACCTTGTAGCTGGAAAACATTCGTGGCAAATAGAGTGGCTACCATATTAGAAAAAGTTGGGAATAAAAATTGGTGTCACGTGGCTTCAGGTGATAATCCTGCCGATCTAGCAACCCGGGGGCTGATCCCTGCGGATTTAATAGAAAATAGGCTCTGGTGGCACGGACCTGAGTGGCTTAACTTGGAGCAGTCTTCGTAGCCCGTAGGAGCGACAGAGTTCGAGACGGCAGAAGAGTCGAAAGGAACTCAAGTTTTTGTTGCTAGATCTGCTGATAAAGAAGATATTCTAGACAGGTTTTCTAGTTTATTTAGAGCGTATCACGTAATCGCTTATATGTTTCGATTTGTTGCCCTGGCGAGTAATAAAAGGCGCGAAAAGGTCGACTATGGTTCGTTAAAGATATCGGCTAATGAGTTGAAGTTCGTAAGAAATCGCTTATTTTATCTCTCTCAACAAATTCACTTCTCAGGGGAGTTCAGCTGTCTTAAAGCGAGTAAGAAAATTGATTCACGTAGCCCCCTGTTGGCACTTACCCCATTTGTTGATAAAGACAATATTATTCGATCTAACAGTCGTCTTAGCTCTAGTACTTGTCTGTCCTACAACGAAAGGCACCCTATCATCTTGGCATATGGCAGTAGATTGGCTCGGCTGTATGAAGAATTCGTTCATACCTTAGTCTTGCATGGAGGCCCTCGTCTAGTCCTTAATGTAGTTCGGCAAGAGTGCTGGATCATTCTGGTAAAAAATCTGATAAAAACAGTGGTTCGTAACTGCAAAGCCTGTGTTCTTTAGAGAAAAAAGCTTCAAAATCAGATAATGGCTGCTTTGCCGGAAGAAAGAACTACCCTTTTTGAAATGCACAAAACATTTCATTGGTGCACCAAATACAAAATTTTAACTTTACTCTTTACAGGGTTAAGATTATTGAAGTGTTTTCAGAGAGTTGACATCGAACCTACGGTAATTAATGGAGTAATGTAATGTATTTTATACACTACATAATTTCTACCGCAAGTGGTGGTGGTTATAAAAATGCGTTTTTGTTAAAATAAGATTTTAATGGTTAACTAAATAAATTAATTTTGTTAGTGACATTCGAATTCAAATTTCAATTATTTATTTTAATTCATTTAATAAATATTTAATAGAATCTTACAAATAAATCAACTACTATGTTGCGTTGTTTAATTATTAATTATTTTTTTAGCTTGAATTAACTGAGGTAATTGAATCAAATAAAGCTTTTATGGTAATTATTTTTTATTGAATCAAATAACACATTGTTTTAAATCGTACGTTGTTTTTTTTTATCAAATTTTTAATAAGATTAGTCATTAAATAAGAAAAGTCACAATTTGAAATTTTTACAAATTTAAGTAATATTTAACTTTAAAATAACATATATAAAACCTTCGTTTGTAAACTTCTTTTAAAGACGTTTTTTTTTAAATAAATATCTATAAAAAGCATTTATCTCTTAATTTTCAAAAATCCCGAATCCCGAAAAATCCAGATATCCCGTTAAATCCCGAGATCCCCTAAAATCCCGGGATTTGATATTTTGTAATCCCGAATCCCGGGATTTACGAAAACCAGTCCCGATTGGCAACCCTAGTATTACACATACATATTAGCACAAACTCATAATATCCTCTCCACATACAGTAGTGTGGGTATAGAAAGTAAAAGCAGAATGTTGTGCTGGAGTGGCTCGGGTTTATAACAGTTGAATGTGATGCCATTTGGACTTTGCAATGCTGCAGCCAAAAGATCTTCACTAAAAGACATGCTTGACTACATTATTGTCATGGGGAAAACACTCGATAAACACCTGCAAAACTTGGAAGAAGTGTTGAAACGTATATCCACGGTAGGACTTCCAAAAGGAAGGGAGTACCTGGGACATCGCGTAACCTCCAAAGGCATTCCAACAGATAATGATAAAATAATAGCTGTAATTGATTGTCCCCGTCCGAAAAATCTACATGAATTACGCAGTTTTCTAGGCTTATGTGCATACTAGTGATGTTAAGAATTTTTATATTCGTATTCGAAATGCCGAATATTCGCCTGCTTTATGTTATTCGTATTCTCCAAATTTAAGGGAATATTTCGCGAATATTTTGGTAATGCATTCCAAAGAAGAAAAAAATACAAAAGTGTAAAAAATACATAAAATTAAACAAAAGGTATTAATTTTTATTAGAAAAGATTTTTGTCCTTAACACACAAAAAATCATCTTTTAGAAAAGTAAAAAACAAACAAACATTAGAAGCTTGTGCCGGTACAAAACTATTTTATGAAAATTACTCAAGTTTTAACTTTAACTTTTCCAGATTTATTATTATCATCGTAATTATCGTAAGAAAATTATCGACAACTGGATTTCAAATTTAGTCATCGGAATGGAATAATAAAGTTAAATATAATTGGTAGTGTGACAGTTTTTTTTACAATTTATTTTTTACAACGCAAATAAAAGATATTTTTCAATTAAATTTGAAATATCGAGTGGCGTTTTAGTTCAGATTGATTATTCGTATTCGCTGAATATTGGCGCAGATATTCGTATTCGCGAATATTAAAAACTGATATTCGGGACATCACTAGTTTTTTCCTAAAACCCTGAACTGTAAAAGACTGCTTTATTATAATATTTTTAATCTAAATATATAAAACAGGATGTGTGTATGTATGTATGTTTGTATGTAACGTATGGACTCCAAAACGGCTGGGCCGATTTTGATGAAATTTTCAGGGAATCTTCAGAATATTCAGGCGGGTGACACTGTGAAGTCTGATTTTTAATTTCGGTCTGCGGGCGGAGGGGCGTGGCAAAATCCAATTTTCAAATTGCACCACCAATGACATCTATATAATTTGGACGATTTTTTCTTAAGAATGATCGCCATGGTCCAACTTAGATTTATACGAAACGAAAATTTTGCCCCGCCCACTTTTTCGAATTACCTAAAATCAGAAAACGGCTCCATCGATTTGACAAATTTTTCTTTCAAATGTTCGTATTAATCCATTTTAAGTTTTCATCTAAAGAAAAATTTACCACGCCTACTTTAACGCCCAGTTTTTCTATTAAGCGCATAACTTGAGAACGCCTTGACCAATTTGGACGATTTTTTCTTTAAAATGATTGCCATGGTCCAACTTAGGTTTTTACGGAAAGAAAATGTTGCCCCGCCCACTTTTTCGATTTACCTAAAATCAGAAAACGTACGATTTTAAACAATGTATTAATCGATTTGACAAATTTTTCTATTAAATGTTCGTATTAATCCATTTTACGTTTTCATCGAGAGAAAAATTTACCACGCCTACTTTTTCTATTTATCTAAAATCGGAAAACAGTTGCAAAGCCCTAAGGGAATCAGTTCAAACCAAATTTCCACTGTTGAATCGACAACAAAAATAGGCATACGACACACTCATGAAAGATGAAGCTGGAGGGATTTTTTTCTAAACGCTCCCTGTGGAACTGGGAAAACTTTTTTAAGTTAAAGATATCGGCTAATGAGTTGAAGTTCGTAAGAAATCGCTTATTTTATCTCTCTCAACAAATTCACTTCTCAGGGGAGTTCAGCTGTCTTAAAGCGAGTAAGAAAATTGATTCACGTAGCCCCCTGTTGGCACTTACCCCATTTGTTGATAAAGACAATATTATTCGATCTAACAGTCGTCTTAGCTCTAGTACTTGTCTGTCCTACAACGAAAGGCACCCTATCATCTTGGCATATGGCAGTAGATTGGCTCGGCTGTATGAAGAATTCGTTCATACCTTAGTCTTGCATGGAGGCCCTCGTCTAGTCCTTAATGTAGTTCGGCAAGAGTGCTGGATCATTCTGGTAAAAAATCTGATAAAAACAGTGGTTCGTAACTGCAAAGCCTGTGTTCTTTAGAGAAAAAAGCTTCAAAATCAGATAATGGCTGCTTTGCCGGAAGAAAGAACTACCCTTTTTGAAATGCACAAAACATTTCATTGGTGCACCAAATACAAAATTTTAACTTTACTCTTTACAGGGTTAAGATTATTGAAGTGTTTTCAGAGAGTTGACATCGAACCTACGGTAATTAATGGAGTAATGTAATGTATTTTATACACTACATAATTTCTACCGCAAGTGGTGGTGGTTATAAAAATGCGTTTTTGTTAAAATAAGATTTTAATGGTTAACTAAATAAATTAATTTTGTTAGTGACATTCGAATTCAAATTTCAATTATTTATTTTAATTCATTTAATAAATATTTAATAGAATCTTACAAATAAATCAACTACTATGTTGCGTTGTTTAATTATTAATTATTTTTTTAGCTTGAATTAACTGAGGTAATTGAATCAAATAAAGCTTTTATGGTAATTATTTTTTATTGAATCAAATAACACATTGTTTTAAATCGTACGTTGTTTTTTTTTATCAAATTTTTAATAAGATTAGTCATTAAAAAGGAAAATTCACAATTTGAAATTTTTACAAATTTAAGTAATATTTAACTTTAAAATAACATATATAAAACCTTCGTTTGTAAACTTCTTTTAAAGACGTTTTTTTTTAAATAAATATCTATAAAAAGCATTTATCTCTTAATTTTCAAAAATCCCGAATCCCGAAAAATCCAGATATCCCGTTAAATCCCGAGATCCCCTAAAATCCCGGGATTTGATTTTTTGTAATCCCGAATCCCGGGATTTACGAAAACCAGTCCCGATTGGCATCCCTAGTATTACACATACATATTAGCACAAACTCATAATATCCTCTCCACATACAGTAGTGTGGGTATAGAAAGTAAAAGCAGAATGTTGTGCTGGAGTGGCTCGGGTTTATAACAGTTGAATGTGATGCCATTTGGACTTTGCAATGTTGCAGCCAAAAGATCTTCACTAAAAGACATGCTTGACTACATTATTGTCATGGGGAAAACACTCGATAAACACCTGCAAAACTTGGAAGAAGTGTTGAAACGTATATCCACGGTAGGACTTCCAAAAGGAAGGGAGTACCTGGGACATCGCGTAACCTCCAAAGGCATTCCAACAGATAATGATAAAATAATAGCTGTAATTGATTGTCCCCGTCCGAAAAATCTACATGAATTACGCAGTTTTCTAGGCTTATGTGCATACTAGTGATGTTACGAATTTTTATATTCGTATTCGAAATGCCGAATATTCGCCTGCTTTATGTTATTCGTATTCTCCAAATTTAAGGGAATATTTCGCGAATATTTTGGTAATGCATTCCAAAGAAGAAAAAAATACAAAAGTGTAAAAAATACATAAAATTAAACAAAAGGTATTAATTTTTATTAGAAAAGATTTTTGTCCTTAACACACAAAAAATCTTCTTTTAGAAAAGTAAAAAACAAACAAACATTAGAAGCTTGGGCCGGTACAAAACTTTTTTATGAAAATTACTCAAGTTTTAACTTTAACTTTTCCAGATTTATTATTATCATCGTAATTATCGTAAGAAAATTATCGACAACTGGATTTCAAATTTAGTCATCGGAATGGAATAATAAAGTTAAATATAATTGGTAGTGTGACAGTTTTTTTTACAATTTATTTTTTACAACGCAAATAAAAGATATTTTTCAATTAAATTTGAAATATCGAGTGGCGTTTTAGTTCAGATTGATTATTCGTATTCGCTGAATATTGGCGCAGATATTCGTATTCGCGAATATTAAAAACTGATATTCAGGACATCACTAGTTTTTTCCTAAAACCCTGAACTGTAAAAGACTGCTTTATTATAATATTTTTAATCTAAATATATAAAACAGGATGTGTGTATGTATGTATGTATGTTTGCATGTAACGTATGGACTCCAAAACGGCTGGGCCGATTTTGATGAAATTTTCAGGGAATCTTCAGAATATTCAGGCGGGTGACACTGTGAAGTCTGATTTTTAATTTCTGTCTGCGGGCGGAGGGGCGTGGCAAAATCCAATTTTCAAATTGCACCACCAATGACATCTATATAATTTGGACGATTTTTTCTTAATAATGATCGCCATGGTCCAACTTAGATTTATACGAAACGAAAATTTTGCCCCGCCCACTTTTTTCGAATTACCTAAAATCAGAAAACGGCTCCATCGATTTGACAAATTTTTCTTTCAAATGTTCGTATTAATCCATTTTAAGTTTTCATCTAAAGAAAAATTTACCACGCCTACTTTAACGCCCAGTTTTTCTATTAAGCGCATAACTTGAGAACGCCTTGACCAATTTGGACGATTTTTTCTTTAAAATGATTGCCATGGTCCAACTTAGGTTTTTACGGAAAGAAAATGTTGCCCCGCCCACTTTTTCGATTTACCTAAAATCAGAAAACGTACGATTTTAAACAATGTATTAATCGATTTGACAAATTTTTCTTTTAAATGTTCGTATTAATCCATTTTACGTTTTCATCGAGAGAAAAATTTACCACGCCTACTTTTTCTATTTATCTAAAATCGGAAAACAGTTGCAAAGCCCTAAGGGAATCAGTTCAAACCAAATTTCCACTGTTGAATCGACAACAAAAATAGGCATACGACACACTCATGAAAGCTGTGAAAGATGAAGCTGGAGGGATTTTTTTCTAAACGCTCCCTGTGGAACTGGGAAAACTTTTTTAAGTTACCTGAATATTGATCTTACCAACTAAAATGTAAATAGAACACCATAAGATTCACAGCATATATATACATACATACAACCATATGTATTTTCAAATCAAATGTAAATCAAACATATGTATATGAACAACATTTTAATTAATAATATTGTAATGATAAAACAGAACTGGGGCTGAACGATGTTTTACATGCAGTTTGACATGAAATTTTGCCAGAGATTGCGGTCGTGAAATAAAATCAATTTTATTTTGAGGACGTTTTTTCGAATGCTCTCACATATACACACTTATTCTCTTAACAATGCTGCCATACTTTCATTCAATTTCATACATTTTGTAAACAAAGAAAAATAAGAACAAAAGAAAAAGAAAGAAATGAGAGAGAAATGAAGTTACTGCCGACGTTTTAATTATGTGCTTTAGAGTTTTTGCCTAAAGTTGAAGACTTAATTCTGCTTCATCATATATTATCAATCGATGATAATCAACTTTGTGTACTCTTGCATTTAAGATACCTACATTTTGTGCACATTTTTGAGTTTTACTCAAACGCTGTTAAAAAAAATAGCGGTACATTCAAACAAACCTTGCTTTCAATTGCTCACTGACTGCATTTGATTTGTTTTGCGTTAATTGTTGTTTTGTGTACATAAGTCAAAAACCTAGAAGTGAAATCTATTAAGTAAATAATAAGTGTTTTGCAATTTGCAATAATAAAATAAGTTTACAAATTATTTTTAATGCCAATTCATCAAACAGGTAATATGATTACTGTGGTTCCAACAAACAATAAAATGTTATAAAAGTAAAAAACCAAACACATCATTGTTTCTTTTGCACGATTACAGTTTACTAAAATGCCACCAAAAAAAAACAGCCATTGCTAAAAAAACCACCGCAACACGGAAGCAGAGGGAAAGAAGAGCCTCTGAATCAGCTGAGGAACGCGAATCCCGTCTTCAAGAAAATCGCCAAAGGGTATCTACGTCTAGAGCCGCAGAAACGGAAAGAGAACGCGAATCACGTCTTCAGGAAAATCGCGAAAGGGCATCTACGTCTAGAGCCGCAGAAACGGAAAGAGAACGCGAATCACGTCTTCAGGAAAATCGCGAAAGGGTATCTACGTCTAGAGCCGCAGAAACGGAAAGAGAACGCGAATCACGTCTTCAGGAAAATCGCGATAGGGCATCTACGTCTAGAGCCGCAGAAACGGAAAGAGAACGCGAATCACGGCTTCAGCAAATGCGTGACAGTACACCTTCAACTAGAGCTGCCGAGACACCCCAACAGCGTGTCGAAAGACTTGCTGCCAATCGCTCCCGAATGACTCGATCAAGAGAAAGAATCGATTTAAAGTTGCTGGCATTTCACTACAATAGGGACAAAGACTTCCGCAATCACAAGGAAGTAGTGATTGGCGCAATGGACAAAGTTTGCTTACATTGTCGTGCTCTGAAGTTCGCTAAGACATCCCCGGGATTGTGTTGTTCGAACGGTAAAGTTGTTTTACCACCAATGATTGAGCCGCCTGAGCCCCTACAAAGTTACATTTCTGGCGCCAATCCGATTTCCAAGCACTTCCTTCAAAACATCCGAAACTACAACTCATGCTTTCAAATGACGTCCTTCGGAGAAACTAATATCATTAACCACGCCGGTTACATGCCCACCTTCAAAGTGCAAGGCCACATCTACCACAGAATTGGAGCGTTGCTCCCACTTCCCAATGATGATGCCAAGTTCCTCCAAATTTGTTTCACTGGCAATGAAGCTACAGAGGTTGAACAGCGTTGCGCAATCAGTACTGAAGTCAGACGGGAAATCGTTTCGAGTCATTAAGCTATGTTACACGAACACAACAGCCTCATCCGTCTATTTAAAACAGCCCTAGACCAGATGCCGGCAGATGATTATACGGTTGTGATAAGAGCTGACAAGACACCGGCTGGTGAGCATGAGCGGCGAAAGGTGACGTCGCAGTTGTTATGGTCGGCACAGACTTCGAGCGACGCGATATCATCATCCATCGCCGGAATGCAAGTGTTTAACGCATTGCGGAAACTCATCGATCGTATGATGCACTACAATATCCAGTGCTTTTTCCACGGGGTGAGGGGTATCATTTCAACGTTATGCAGATGAACCCCAACTCAAATGGAGAGTCGACAAAAAAAGTTTCCTGTATGGACTTTTATGCCTATTGCCTTTTGGTCAGGCCAAATGAAAGTAATTATTTGTTGAAATGTCGTGAAGTCTTCCATCAATTTATTGTCGACATGTACGCAAAAATTGAAAGTGAACGTCTGCTCTTTATTCCGTTGAATCAGCAAAAGCTACGCGTCGAAGAATATGTACACTTGCGTGATGCGATCGCCAATGATGGAAACGCTGCGAATATCGGCCAAATGGTGATCTTGCCAGCGACATACACAGGCAGTCCGCGACACATGCACCAGTACGCTCAAGATGCTATGACATACGTGCGCAAGTATAGACGGCCAGACCTCTTCATCACTTTCACATGCAACCCAGCATGGAAAGACATACCGACCTTTTATTTAACGGCCAAAGTTCATCACACAGACACGATATCCTCGCCCGAGTATTCAAACAAAAGTTGACAAGGCTGATGGATGTCATCACCAAAAATCAGATATTTGGCGAAACTCTGTGCTGGATGTACTATGTTGACTGGCAGAAGCGAGGCCTGCCACACGCCCATATTTTAGTCTGGCTAAAACAAAAAAAACCATGCCAACGCAAATTGATGACGTGATTTCCGCAGAACTTCCGAATCCCTCAGCAGATCCGGTTCTATTTGAATCAAGACGAAAACACATGATCCACGGGCCTTGCGGTAAACTGAACACAAATTCACCATGCATGAAAGAAGGCAAGTGTACAAAGCGCTATCCACGCGAGCTGCTCCAAGAAACTCAAACAGGAGGCGATGGATATCCTCTGTATAGGCGAAGAAAGGTGAATGACGGTGGATACACAACTACAATTAAAATGCGCAATGTAGATGTTGACGTCGATAACAGATGAATCGTGCCCTACTCACCGCTGCTTTCAAAAATGTTTGATGCCCACATCAATGTTGAGTACTGTAATTCGGTGAAGTCGATCAAATATATTTGCAAATACGTCAACAAAGGCAGCGACATGGCAGTATTCGGGCTTGCCAATCAAACTGACGAAATCACGCAATTCCAGATGGGGCGTTACATCAGCAGCAATAAAGCAGTTTGGCGTATACTTTCATTCATGTTTATTTCACCGAACGAAATGCTGAAAATAGAGCCGAACAGCCTCCACACACCACTCTCACCGCTTTCTTTGAATTGTGTGCAACCGACAATTTCGCCAAAACTTTAATATATCCTGAAATTCCTAAATATTACACATGGAACACGTCGTCAAAGAAGTTCATGAGAAGAAAGCGTGGTGCGATTGTCGCAGAATATGCTGGTGTGCATTCTTCTGATGCTTTGGGACGTGTCTACACCGTTCATCTGAATAATTCTGAATGCTGTTATTTGCGATTGTTATTGCATACCACCAAAGGTCCAACATCATTCGCCGCCTTGAAAACCATCCATGGAAACGAAAGTCAGACTTATAGAGAAGCGTGTTTCCGATTGGGCCTGCTTGAAAGTGATCAGCATTGGCACACAACGCTAACAGAGGCGTCACTCACGTGTCACCCAAAACAAATACGCACTTTGTTTGCGATAATTTAAACAACATGTTCACCATCTAATCCACGAGAACTGTGGGAAACGCATCGCGAAAGCTTAGGTGAAGACATTCTCAGGCAATCACGCGCAACATATCCTAACCAGGAGTATACATTAGCATCACAGTGATCGTTGAATGCAGACGTGTTTTTTTTTTTTTTTTAACTCGGCATACGGTTTTTGTTTTCTTTTAACATACTTAAATAAGTTGTTATAAAATCATAATATTATTTATTAAATAAATAATATAATATCAGCGAATTGGACGCTTAAAAATAATTTTTAATTTGTGAACATAAACGTCAATAATTAAAATAATAAAAGTTATAATTTAATAAAAAAATTTATGTATGAACATACATACATAAACATACAAACATACATTTTAAGCAAAAACATTTCTTGTTTTTGTTTATTCTTCTTTTTTATTATCGGGGTTTTTAACAACAAATAACAAGAAGAGCACAATTAAACAAACTGTAAAATAAAAAAAAAAACTTATGAATGCGTACAATGCAAAAACAATTAAACATAATGAAAGAAATGCATATGTTACAGTGAGTGTTGACGAAACAAAAGTAGAAACAAAAAAAAGAATCGATGATAGCAATTACCTAACGGCTAAACCTATTACTCGAACGCGTTCCCTCTCACCTTCTTTGTTTACAAATACGGTCGATCGTATTACAATAACAAGTTTGTTAACTGCAGGCGCTGCCGCAGAGCCAAAAAAAACTTTAATAAGTGATGATACGGTTAACCCCAAAACAGCCGCTATGGACTACTCAGTAACTCAAGGAAAAATTTCTCAAAAGCCTACAGTACAAGTTGGTATGGACAGGTACATAACAGTGCTCAAACGGGGACGCAGCCCTACTTCTGCAGCAGTTGCTTCGGCCTCAAAAGTACCAACTTTTGATAAAATAAATACTCAAAATCGTTTTGCAATTCTGGAGGATGAATCCTCTGAAGCACCAAACGTCATAAAATCGTCAAAGCCTCCCCCGATCTATCTTAGGGAATTAAATTCAAATGAGCTCATAAAGAGTTTGATATCAGTGATAGGTGAAAATTCGTTTTACGTAGCGGCTATCAAGCGTGGTAGTATAAACGAGACTAAAATACAAGTCAATCATGAGAATGACTTTCGCAAAGTAATAAACAACTTTGAAGCACTAAAAAAAAACTTTTATACATACCAACTGAAAAGCAGTAAAGGTCTTCAGGTAGTGATTAAGGGTATTGACTCATGTGTGGACCCAGAAGAGGTCAAAACATTCCTAGAAGAAAAAGGCTTCAAGGTAAAACATGTAGTAAACATTAAAAATAGAGAAAAAATTCCCCAACCACTTTTTCGAGTAGAGATTGAACCCGGCGACGTTAAGCTTAAAAAAAATGAAACGCATCCCATCTATGATTTAAAATACATTCTGTACAGAAAGGTAACTATAGAGGAGCCGCACAAAAGAGGTGGTCCCGTTCAATGTTTGAACTGCCAAGAATTTGGCCATACTAAGGCATACTGCTATTTACCCCCTGTTTGCGTAGTATGTGGTGAGCTACACGGTACAGTTCTTTGCGATAAGTCTAAAACCGACCCCAACGTAAAAAAATGCAGCAACTGTGGTGGTAATCACACTGCCAATTATAGAGGATGCCCTGTATATACTATCGTCAAGCAGTCGGTTGGACCGAAAACTAATCCCCCTCAAATGCAGGTAACGAATCAAGTAAACAGTAATGATCTTCAGGCTCCGCAGCCTAGTAGTAACAGAACCTCTTATGCTAACGTTTTAAAATCAAACAATGTAGCAATGCAAGGCGCTTCGTCAAGTAATGACGAAACTCCAGTTTCTAATCTAAGTCGTCTAGAAAAAACCATGGAAACATTAGTGCAAACAGTAAATAATTTTACAAACACAATGGGTAATATGATGCAGGAAATTCTTAGAATGCAATCGATGTTATTGCAAGCTATTCTTAACAAGCCATGAACTGTTTAAAAATAAACAAATTGATGTCATGATGGTTTCTGAAACTCATTTGACCTCAAGAAATACGTTTAAAATTAATGGTTATACTCTATATGATACCAAGGACCTTCGAGATAGAGCTTGTGGAGGTTCTGCTATATTAATAAAAAACCGAATTAAACACTACCCAATGTGTGATCATCGTGAAGATTATCTCCAAGCTACGAACATTTGTGTCGAAGAGCTAAATCGAAGCATAGTTATTTCATCTCTATATTCACCACCTAGATTTGCAATATCAGAAAGCCAATATTACAAATATTATAAGTCACTGGGGCCCTGTTTCCTGGCTGCTGGCGATTACAACGCAAAACATACCTTCTGGGGGTCACAACTTATAACACCAAAGGGTCGTGTTTTGTTTAATACAATCTCTAAAATGAATTTAAATGTTGTCGCGAGCGGCCAACCAACATATTGGCCTGCTGATCCGCAAAAAATTCCAGATGTCATCGATTTTGGCGTGGTTAAAAACATCCCCACAGAAACGATTTACGTTGAAGCTTCCATAGAATTATCCTCTAATCACACACCTACAATTGTTACTATAAAAAACACCAATAGAATTGAATCTCCCTCTGGTCACATAGCGACGTCAGCTACACATATAAATTGGATAAAATATAAAAAATATCTCAGTACCCATTGCACAGAAAATATTCCGCTTAGCACACCGGAGTATATAGATCGCTCTATTGTCAATTTTGACAGTTTTCTAAAACTAGCTTTTCAACATTCCAGCATTGCCCCCAAAAAAACCAAAAATAATAAAATATATTCCTCAGATGTCGAGCGTCTCTTGTCTGAAAAAAGGAGAGCTCGTAGAGAGTGGCAATTGCACAGATCCCCTCAACTTAAGAACTTACTAAAAGACTGTACAAAAAGGCTGAGAAAGTTACTGCAGACTCAGAAAACGGCTTCTCTGGAAAAATATCTTAAGGAACTTGATGCAACTCCACAATCAGACTACTCATTATGGCGTGCAGCTAGAAACCTCAAAAGGCCAGTTGTCGCTAATCCGCCATTAAGAAACTTGAATGGAAGTTGGGCAAGAAATGATGTTGAAAAAGGAAATCTGTTTGTTAATCATTTAAAACACGTATTTACCCCTAACATATCTCACGATATGGCGGTCGAGTTACCACCTGTTGCTGCTAGAGCAGCTGTTCCCCTAAGATTTGAGATAAGAGAAATCGAAAAGGCTATTTGTGATTTAAACCCCAAGAAGGCTCCTGGTTTTGATAAGATCAGCAACAAAATGCTTTTGGAGCTACCCAGCATAGCAAGGAGAATTATTCTTTTAATTTTTAATGCTATTTTACGCCTGGAATACTATCCTCAAAAGTGGAAGGTTTCCTTAGTCATCATGATACCTAAACCAGGAAAGGATCACACAAAAGTTGAGTCATATAGGCCTATAAGTTTACTTTCAAATATATCAAAGCTGTTTGAGAAGCTGTTAGCGTCAAAATTAACCCCAATTCTAAATGAAAACAGATGTATTCCTAACCACCAATTCGGCTTTAGAAGAGAACACAGCACAATTGAGCAAACCCATCGTATAGTAAACGCAATAAGAAAAGCCTTTGAAGAAAGAAAATATTGTTCCGCTCTCTTCATCGATGTTTCTCAAGCTTTTGACAAAGTCTGGCATGAAGGCTTATTACATAAATTGAAGCTAAACTTACCAGTAAACACACACAAGCTGTTAGAAAGCTACTTAGTCGGTCGAAAGTTTATTATTAAAGAAGGTGATTATTTAAGCTCTCCTCAACCAATTGAAGCTGGAGTCCCTCAGGGAAGCATCCTAGGCCCACTTTTATACTTAATATATACTTCGGATATGCCAATAAACAACTACACCCAAACTTCTACATTTGCTGATGACACAGCTTTTCCAAGCGTGCACGAAAACAGTCAAGAAGCATCTCGATACCTACAGGATCATATATTTCAACTCGAACTGTGGCTGAAGCAATGGAGGATAAAGGTCAATGAGCAAAAATGCGTACATGTAACATTTACCTTGCGTCGGGAAACATGCCCCCCTATTAAAATCAATAATCATTTAGTGCCTCAAAATTCGCATGTAAAATACCTCGGTATTCATCTAGATCGCCGTTTAACGTGGAAAAGCCATATAGAGGCAAAATTATCTCAAATGAAACTAAAAGCCATCCAAATTCATTGGCTTATTGGAAGAAACTCTGTCCTAAGTCTCGACTGCAAACTTTTACTTTACAACTCCATCTTAAAGCCAATCTGGTGCTACGGTATTCAACTATGGGGCACTGCCTCGGCCTCTTATATCGAAAAAATTCAAAGGCGCCAAAATAAACTTCTTCGAATAATCACAGCTGCCCCTTGGTATGTTAAAAACTCAAATATTCACAAGGATCTCAATGTTCCTTTAGTAAAAACTATGATTACAAAATATGCAGTAAAATATTTAAAAAGGCTTCAACAACACCCAAATCCACTAGCTCGAAATATTTTAAACCATGGCGGCCACACTCGCTTAAGAAGAAGAGACACTGCAGCACTTACCCAATTAGATGAGCGATAAACACCTATATAAGTGAACAGAACCCGTGATGAAGAAAATTTTTGTCTGGTACTGGCAGGACGTAAAATAACGTATTAGGTTAAGATTTGATTAATTATTGTTAGTTCATATTTAAAATATGAAGATTCAATAAACAATAATGAGAAAAAAAAAAAAAAAAAAAAAAAGGAGTATACGGACGAAATTTTCAACCAAACTCTACTGCTGATTGAGGACATGTGCATATCCATCAACAACAAAGTCCTTATTCAACTTGGAATGCTGGCTCCGATTCGGGACATAAACAGTGTTCAAGACAGAGACCTGATGCGAGAACAGCACTTCGACAATATGTGGAAACTCAAACAAGACGGTTGGTTGATAATCAAAAAACTGCTTACGCAAAAATCATGCAACGGGTTACAAACTGAAATGGGCGACTTTTTTTCCTCGATGCACCAGCAGGAACTGGCAAAACATTTCTCATCAATTTAATATTGGCGTCGGTTCGAATGCATAATTGGATTGCACTCGCAGTGGCATCATCGGGAATTTCATCAACGCTATTAGACAGCGGACGCATTGCACACTCAGCACTGAAACTTCCATCGAATTTGAGCCAGGTAAAAACACCAACTTGCAACATCTCGGGCATGGCCAAAATCCTTAAAACGTGCAAAATTATCATTTGGGACGAATGCACAATGGCCCATTAGAAAATGCTCGAAGCGCTTGACCGGACTCTACGTGATTTTCGAAGAAACAACCAACCGATGGTAGGCGCTCTTATTCTTTTTGCTGGTGATTTTCGTCAAACTTTGCCCGTTATTCCAAGATCAATGCCTGCAAATAAGCTGAACCCATGCTTGAAAGCTTCATATCTTTGGAACCAAGTCGAGAAAATAACGCTATCGACGAACATGCGTGTGCATTTGTTGCAAGACCCGTCTGCCAAAACATTCTCAAAACAACTTTTGGACATTGGAAATGGAAAAATTCCAATTAATCGCGCCACGAACGAGATTTCGTTCCCGCCTAACTTCTGTCAAATGCAAATGCATATTCAAGCCGTCGTCAACAAGGTATTCCCAAGTCTAACAACCTCCTATAAAAATCCGGATTGGCTGTGCGAACGTGCAATTTTGGCACCAAAAAATGATGATGTCAACAAGCTCAATGAGCAAATTCAATTGAAACTGCCCGGCAAATTAATCAAATACAAATCGATCGACACAGTAATGGCTGAAGAACAAGCCGTCAATTATCCCACTGAATTTTTGAATTCATTGGAACCACCCGGAATGCCACCGCATGTACTAACATTAAAGGTTGGATCACCGGTAATTCTTATTCGCAACTTAAATGCACCAAACTTATGCAACGGAACCAGACTGACCATCAAAAACTGTTCACCAAATTTATTCGAGGCTACAATCATCGGTGACAGATTCAAAGGCGAAGACGTACTTATTCCACGAATTCCGATGATTTCCAACGATTTACCATTTGAATTCAAGCGGCTCCAATTCCCTTTGCGTCTTGCCTTTGCAATTACCATCAACAAAGCACAAGGCCAATCATTGACTATTGCTGACTTAATTTTGAAAAATTCATGTTTTTCACGCGGCCAGTTGTATGTGGCTTGCTCCCGAGTTGGCACCCCAAAAAATTTATACGTTTTTACACCAAATAAAAAAACAAAAAACATTGTCTATCCGCTGGCCTTAAGATGAAGTAATAAATAAATATAATTTACAATTTGCCTTAAATACATGTGTTTCTTTTTTCATTGAGCCCATATCTACACCATATGTAAGTTATTCTGTAAAAAAAAACTTTATGATAGATATTCCAAGGATTTTTATTTAAAGGCCGTACATTTCTTTTAAAGCTCAATTTAAATCGTCTGGTAATACAACACTAATGTTTGCTTAGTGCCAGCAGTAAAGTAAGTGGACTAAAAAACTTACTTAGTAATGAATTTGTTTTTTTTTTAAGTGTTCAAGTTACGCATGTAAAATGCTGGGGGAAAATGTAGAGGTTCTTTGTTGTTATATTAACAGTTTTTTCCTATAGCCCTTAAAGAATTACTAAACTAAAAGAATTTCAGGAATACTGTTCGGTACCACCTCATAAGATATTAGGTGTTTCTGATACAAAACGCCTATCTTTGGAGGTTGTTTTTGCAAGAATTATTGAACAGTGGGATGCTTTAGTACTGTATTTTGTATCCTGTTTTTACGAAGTCAATGGTATAAGAGCAGTAGAACTCGCAGAAAATATGTCTTAAAAAGTCATTTTTTATTTGTGTCATATACAAGTATTTTGCGATTCTGACTTGCAATCGAATAAAAGGTATTCTCTAAATCGCAATCGCAAGAAGTTAGCCGACTTCAAAAACCATGAAAGATCGGAAGCAAAACGCATGAGTTTTCGAACAACATGAAATAAATCTAGCGTCTTGCGACTTCAAATCGTGCGATTGTTAGAAAATGGCCGATATACTAATCATAATTAACCCATCCAATTTTTTTACGCATTTTAATTAATTTTATAAAAAAGGGTTTGATACATAGCGACACTAATATAGGTCGATTTCGATAAATAAATAACCATATTGATGTCTTAAATATTTTTATTAACACAGAAGTTAAAAAAGAAATATGTACTTAAATTTAAAATTGTTCTTCTAAATAAAATAAAGTCTACAGGGGTGTGCTGGAAATCGAAAACGTAAAGCAGTCGTTATTTACTTAGATTTCTGTAATAAAAAAATTGTATGACAAATATTATACAAATATTTGTCTATTAAACAGAATTAAAAATAACTCCGAAATTCTTGCGTTTTACGTTTTCGATTTCCAGCACACCCCTGTATACTTTATTTTATTTAGAAGAAATTAAAATATTACTAATAATTACTCTTTTTAAGTTATTGTCTTATCAAGATTTGCCTATTTATATAGTCACATATTCTAAAATTTTCCAATCTTGTAAATTGTTAGCTTAACAGAAATTAGCCTTTCAGTAGACTTAGGCAATGATATATTTTCGAATTAAGTGAATTCCAATAAAAACCGATTCAAATAAAAATATTTTACGATCATGCCAACTTTGTCTTCAATTCACTTTGGTTTCACATAATTCCGCAGCTGTCGAACGCAAGTTTTCAAAACTTTTTTTAATAAAAACAATGTTGAGAAATAAACTCGATATAAGAACAATTAACAGCATAATGCTCTGGTAAAATAATGATGTACGCTATATTTTGTCAGCAAATGGGTATCTTTCTAAAAAGTAAAAATTGTACATACACATATGTAAATCCAAATTGTAATTAATTTTTTATTGGTATCATTGCATATGTTCAATGAACCGTTCTAGTTTATAAGCGTTATTAAATTAATTTTTATATATGTTTTTTTTTTTTGTTACTTATTGGTTTTATTATAAATTGCATATTGCAAAAAAAAAATTAATAGCTTTATCCAATAGAAATTATGCTTTACATCAAAAAAATACATATATACATACAAAAAAATTGGTCGGTTTCAAAGAATTTTGGTAGGTTTTATAGACAATTTTGGTTGGATAAAAACATTTTAAAAGGCAACCCTGGTGGTAAATTGAACGTCGAAAATTTTTGTTGTGCTATGTATTATTCGAGTTTATTTGAAGAAAAAAATATTTTAACACTCATAAAATTATTACAGTAATTGATTGTGGGTTATAAAATTCGTTTTCCGTACTATTAAAATTGAATAAATATATAGTTAGTTTTTATTCAAAAAACAAATTAGCAAAAAAATAAAGTTTTTCCGTACATATAATGTTATGTAGTTTGATTTTTTGTCGTTTAAAATATATATTTTATAAAAGCAACAACTATTCAATTTTACGGAATATGATGTTAAATAAATAAAAATTTTAATATTAATGTAAAATTCATTTATTTTAAAGTAAAAATTTATTTTAAATTAAATGTTAAAATTCATTTTAAATTTAATGTTAAAATTTATTTTAAATTAAATAAGTTTTCAGTTCTTTAAAATGAATTATCCTTTTGAATATAGCTACATAATATTTTGATTGTATGAATATACTTTGTAATGAGTGCTCTTGTTTCTTTTTTATATTTTTTTCTTTTGAAGTAAAAGGATTTGTGTTTTTTTTTATATATATGTATTAGGTCAATCCTTTTTTTACCTAGTAATTTTTGTATGCACTTGCATGGACATTGGTTTATTAAAGGCCGTTACACACTATCCCACAAAGTCTTACTTATTTTTCAAAAACGCTTTCCTGATCTAATTTTTCTTTGAACAATTTTAAAAAACTGATGTGCACATGTACGCATACCTAAGTACATATGTGAAGATCCTTTTAATGGGAATTTTTTACTTGTGCCTTGAAAGAAATAAAAAAAACATTTTTATGACTGCTCTTGTTTTTTATAATAAAAATTTTTTTTCAGTTAAAGAATTGTTCATACATTTAAGGTCATTTTTTTTATTGACTATTTTTATGAGCAATATTTATGGCACCAAACTCTTTCAGTTGAAATATCATTAATAAAAAAACCCAAACGCAACAACTTCGCAGAAAATTAAGGAATTTTCGGTTGACTTCAGTCATTATGCATTTAAGTGATTGTTTGACATTTGATTGAAAAGAAAGTAAGAAGCCGCGCCCTAAAAATAATTTTTTGCACGATTATTTTAGTTAAATCGATGAAAGTGACGTATTTTGTGATAATAGAAGTTGTGGAAAAAAAAAATTAAATAATCATACCGGAAATCTAGAAAGACATTTAAAACGGTTAAACCCTACTTTATATTCAGATTATGTTGCAATAAAGTGTGCAAATAAAAATAAAGTCAATAATTTAAAAACTAAAACAGTTCCAACCTATTTCAATCAAACTAACATTGAATTGGGAATTGTAAAATTATTTACAAGGAATGGCGGAAGATCGTTCCTTCAAAATATTAGTTGAACCGGCTTTTGATGCTTTGGGAATAAATGTTAATGAGCATAACGTAGCTGAAAGAATAAATTTTTATCATACTTATACAACGTTAATATTTTTTATTTTGGCTTGACATTTCTAAATTTTTAAGTTTAAACCATAAAATAAAAGTTAAATAACTATATTTTTATTATATTTAATACGAATTAAATAATCCACAATTAATTATCGTAATAATTTTATGAGCGTAAAAATAATTTTTTTTTCTGCAAATAAACTCGAATAACGTATAGCACAACAACAATTTTCGACGTTTCAGTTATAAAATAAAATAACTATATTTTTATTAAATTAAAAACGAATTAAATAATCCACAATCAATTATCGCAATAATTTTATGAGTCTAAAAATAATTTTTTTCTGCAAATAACGTATAGCACAACAACAATTTTCGACGTTTCATTTACCACTTACAAATGTGCACAAACAATTACCTAGCGGGAAAAGTCAAAACAGCTTCTTATTCAGTAGTGCTATTCACTTACTTTTAACACACACATTTTGATGTTTGCACTAACCACTATGTGATTCACTAACTTATTTATAACCATGGTGAACAGTTTTATATTTCTCTCTATTCAAATTGATATATCGTGGCAACTCTACCAAGAGAAACATAGGATAAAATAACAAAGAAGAATAAATAAAACAAAACAAAAACCTTTAGCACGTCATACAGAAATCGTATTAAAACCTTTTAATTTGTAGGTTTTAAATGATATTGTGGAAACTGCGTAAAACTAAAGCCAGCTGTTTTACGTTTTACAACAGCAGATTTCGTTAAAAATGTTAGGAATAGCAAAATGGTAAATTTTGTGGATAACATGGTTTAAAAAGCACAGTCAATCGCACTACAGGCCTTATTAAAGGCCTGATCAAGGCGAATTGACTAGAAGGTGGGGCCAAGTCAACATATGGTTATTTTTTTTCCGTGGTGTAGTTGTCAAAGTTTGTATATAAACTACAGTTTTTTATATAAACAAACCTTTTTTACTAGCAATATTTTTGACAATCGGACCACAGAAGTAGTGTTGTTGTAGTAGAGCTGGCAAATCGATAGTTGCAACATTCGACATTTTCGATTGTTTGTTGACAAACTATCGATAGTATCGAATTCTTTATAGAATTCTTAAATTTAATTTTTAAGTACTTAATTACCGTACGTTTCCATGTAGCAATTTAAAGAAATACAATTTTCCAAATTAGGAATAAAGTTTAATCTTTCTTTGATTTTCAGCCATTTTCCTTATCACAAGCTATAATTTTTTCAAATATGTATTAAAATATACACACAGTATGCAATAATTCGGGCTAATATCATTTTTATAACAATCTTCGAATCTACACAAAAAAAGTTGTAATTTTTCAATTTATTTTCGATTGCATATAAAGTTGAATTTCAAAATTTTAAGAATAATAATAGCTGCGTTCGTTTACCCCAAAATTTGTACAAATTTGTACTGGATTTTACTGAAATGCGTTCGCGTACACATAAATTTGTAAAATTGTCATATAACTCACCTACTGGATTTTACTGGAAAAGTAAACGAACGCACATAATGTTCTACGCTGGGAAGTATGCAAAAAAATTTAATTTGTATGGAAAATCTCTTTTTCAAAATGTTTTCATTGGTATCACGTTCTATATAAGCGTATTTTTAAGTGGTGTGCAGAGTCGCAATATACTTGCTGACTTGATTTTTCAACGAAATAAAACATTTTATAAGTATTACTAAGAATATTTTTAAAGAAATAAAATACTCACTTAACACTTTTAAAAACACTGCTTTTACATACCTTAGAATCAAAAACACATCTATGTTAAATACTAATTTTTAAAAATAATTCGTATACTCGTAATGAAATTGTTAATAAGACTGTGTTGAATTGAAATATATTTTGTGGTGGTACACCTGTCGCTCGTCATGTCATGACATAATTTTGTAAATATTTTAGCGTTTTTTTTATATACCTCCCTGCTTTAGCAAAGTGGCTAAAATCAAGGTTGTGTTTCGATGCCTATAAAATGCAGCTCTATTGGAAGAGAATTTAACCCGCGCTAGGCGCGCGCGCCTTATTATGTGGAAAAAGAGAAACAAAATGGCGCAAGCCACTATAAAAGGAAAAATCCTACGAAAAGTGGGGTGATTTTGATTTTTTTGATTGTTGGTGCAAGAGCTGTGTCGGGTAAAGTGGCGCGAGTGAAAAAAAAAATATTTTTAACAAAAACCTGTCTGGGCTGAATTGTTAGAAGGCCAGAAAAAAGCATTGAAAGCCGGTAGTACATTTCGTTAACTTAAACAACAAAATAAAAAAAAAAAAAAACAGCAGAAATTCGGTTGCGGTGCGAAATAATTATATATAACTATAATAATTATAGAAGTTTAGCCAAAAGTTTGTTCGTGTGAAGTTTTTTTTGATAGTGGTGACTGAAAGGAGAACATAGAAAAAGTTGAACAGTCGGATTGAGTAAGCCCGGAAGCGGGGTGCCAAAGTAGGGTTAGTTGCTGTTTCCCGGCCCATGGGCAAACAGAAAAAAAGCAAGGCGCAGCAACCAGGGCAATCAATAGGCCCTCAGCAGCCTAAGATGCAACCTCACCCATACCAACACTAGCAGGGAACGCAGCCTTTGGCCCCAACACCATTATCGCTATTGGCAATTTCTGTTTTATGAAGTTGAGGAAAGCCTATTGCCCAACGAAGGGCAAGTAGTATTTCGTATTAAAAGGCCAATGCCACCATAGCCAAGCAAAGTTGGGAAATTGCCAACCACCTTTTCGAAGTGTTTAAAAGAAGAGAAAATCCTGTAATTGTGAAAGGCGCAACACCCGAGACTTATCCACCAAAAACAACAGCAGCTCTTTCTGACCACAACACCCACAACTCAGACGGCACAACAGCCACAACACAGTCTGACCCAGTCAGCAAAACAATCACCACCACTATCAATCACACTACAACCATTGCACGACCACTACAACAACAGCAAAGGTAGGCTGTGGCCACCTCTACCAGGCCACTGCAAAAACCATCGCAGCTTTAGCCGGGGCATCAACGTAAGCCTAGGCAATAACCACCAAATCCACTCTAGCCCACAGTAACAGCAACAGTAGCACCCGGGCAAAGGTAAAGTACGAGCCAGGGATTTAGTAAAACCTTTGCCGGACAACAGCAACACCTTGGCATAGCTGCAGCAACGAACTCGTCTTTACGACAACGACGTTAGGCCGCCTACAACAACATCATCTGTAGCAACACGTTAGCCAACCACCAACTCTATTATCCAGCCACCACCAAATCTCGATCTCACGGCAACAACGCTAGGCCGCGACGTAGCAATCACAACAGCAGCAACCAACCCCTATATGGGGCTCCGGTCAGAGTAGACCGACAACGTTTTATAAGTAATAGAAATTAGTTAGCGGCCAGGTCCAGGTATCGTTCCATTTTATATTATGTACACAAATATTTTGTTATATTTTATATTTTTATAATTTTTTTTTGATTTCAAATCAAATGACTTCTGTTTTATTCGTCAGGCAAATATACAGGGTTATACGTTTAGGTGTTTTTTTTATTTTATTTTTTACGTTTGCGGTGTATGATACGGAAATCTTCTAACTATAGAGAAAAAATATAAAATACTTTGGAACAGTCCCAGGCGCGCGGTTATTTAGATTTGAGCTCAGACCTAAAGAAAAGAAACGGCGTAGGGGACTTGTGTCCACAGAGTAAAGAAAACGGGTTTCCTTATCGTAGAAAGCAAACACCGGGAAGGGAATAATTTTCTCAGTCGTATCCCATATTTAATTTAGGAAACACTTAAACGTTTTTCCGGTATTGAAAAAAAGTGGTTTGGTACACATCGTTATTGAATTTTTAGTTAACAGACTGGTTGGTGTGTCCATAAAAACAGGGGGGTTATTGCCCTCAATTTTTCCAGTTTAGTGGGATTCTCAAATGTGGTGTTTAAACAGATTGCAAGAAAAAAAAAGAAAAATAATAAAAAAAAACCTAACATAGAGTACAAATTCTAACCATACGTTGATTCAACTAATTGCAAAATTTATTTATTGAGCGCCATTTGGCACAGTGCGTTTTGCCCCAATATTTTAGTTGGATCGACCGAAACGTGTGTTGACCGAAATTTTTAATTTTAACCCACAGTGTTGCCAAACCGTTTTTTTTTTTAGCATACCTTCGGGTGCTCATATAAGTGTGTATGGGCCTGTATACATACCTAGGTACGGGCTTGTGATTTAGTTGAGTTAATCGGAAATAAATGGGCAAAGTTTAAGACAGATACTTTTATCTGGGTTTCAAAAGTGTTTTCCCTTCAAAACGAATCGCATATTTCAAAAGAAAAAAAAGGGAAACGGCAACGTTAGAAAGGTTAATATTCGATATCGCGTGGATACAAATCCCGTAGTGGTGGTTTTCTTTTGTTTGTACGGAAATTCATTGAACCATGTCTGGGGTTTTTTTTTGAAAAAAAAAAGTACAGATTGAGGGAAAATTGCTTTTGAGATACGATTTTGCGTTTTGAGATATATTTGAAAAGGAAAATACTTTTACTTCGTTTTTTTTAAACATTTATAATTAAAAATTGATGCTTAGCCCCGCAATACAAATTTGAATACCTAACGGAAAATATTTTGTGTATTCTTAAATTCTTTTAAATAGAAACGAAATTAAAGTTGAGTATTGAATTCATCTTTTGGAATTTATTTTCTTCACAGCCCGGGGTACGTATGTGTACAGGGACATATATAAGACCTATATAGCTATACATATAAATATTTTTTTTTTAGTTTTTTATTTTTTTATTATTATTATTTTAGTTTATTGGTTTTCACATAACTTATAACCTGGTCTTTAGGGGCCATAATCGGTGCAAATATTGTAACAAACTATTTAATTTGAATTTTTTTGATACGGAACCTTAGGAACGGTTGTTGAATAGGAACTGAACTTTTTGTATAATAGAATAAGATCGGTTTTAAATGAAATAAATGAAATTGTAACGAAATTTGAAATGAACTTGTAACCCGGTGTTGATTTATTTAAAATGAGTGAGTAAGCTCACTAGTGGGTAAGCAATAGGAAGGTGAAGGTAAGGAAAACGAAGAAGTTTTTCGGGACGATTTGGGAAAACTTTTTATACTACAGGTCGTCAAGGTGAAGTCCGAATGGATTCAATGTGGGAGGGTCAATGTTGGCATAACATCTGCCAATCCGCCTCGAGGGAACCAAAGGGGCAGAAGGATTGTGGAAAGTGAGTATATGGGGGTTGCAGGTAGGAGTGATAAAGCTTAGCAATAGTTCCATTAAATTCTTTTCGGGTTCCCTTTAATTCATTAAAGGTAAATTTTTTTCAGTTCTTCCAATAGGCTGGCATGTTTTTTTTGTAGGCAGTAGCTATTGGCAGTGATTGGTTGGCAAGAACCACCCCAATACGGCGAGCCCTAGCCGGACTTACGCCAGCATGCCAGCACCGCCGACAATCTCGCCATACCGGACCTTTAGCGACCGGGTTGTTTTTGTTTGCGAACATGAGCACACCGTTACGCGAATCGGCAGCAAACCGTACCACAAATGCTACTACAAAAATGGCGCCCAACGTGGGGCCCGAAAGGAATTTATTCGTTTTGATCGTTTTTCATTTCTGTTTAAGCAGACTTCTAGCTTTCAACTAGTGTAGGTCCCGTTAGAGTGGTCCAAGAGTCCTTAACGCGTAGCCGCACTGGCTTAAGGGTAGGGTAATCTGTTTGTGGAAAGGAAAGGGTTAGGTAAATTTCATAACAATAGTTTTAAAATAATATACCTTGGTCAGTAATTCCCGAAAGAGGGGCTAGTTAGCTTTTTTCGCGCTGCGAAGACAAGGTATTATTTTTGGGTTTTTATATATATATATATACATATGTGGTAATCTTTGATGATTGTTCTCAAAGTAGTCTGCCGTCGAATGGGGGAGTAGACCGTACGACGTGATTTTATCGCTATTTAGGGAATAGGAGGTGGGGGTTACCACTCAAAATTTTTATTCGGGGTTTCAGTTTTTCGGTTTTTAGTATTTTCAAGTGTTCTTTATTCGGGGTAGCTCCAGTATACGGAAAGGGGGATATACATATGTACCTCCGTATGTATATTAATATATCGTCACAAATTGACGGGAATAGGACAGTGTTTGCGCAAAATTCTTGCTTTTTGTTACCTTCTGAGTGCAGTAAATTACTTCGTTTACTTTACCTTCACCTGAAAACCCTATTGTATCCCAGTATTTTGTATCCGGTGTTATCTATTGTACAAGTTTTGGGCTGGCTAAAGTCAACCTTAAAAATTTTTTTTATATTATTATTTTTTTTTTCCTTTTGCATTGTGTTTTTATTATTTTACTTTTGTTCTTATTTCATTTAGATTTTTTTATTTTGAAATTTTAATTTTTTTATTTTTTTTGAATTTTTATTTTTTTTTTAAGGGTTAAGCTTCGTTATTTTATTCCTTTGTATTTTATTGTTTTTTGAAATTTTTCCCAAAGTTATTAATTTTTTTTGCGAGTATAAATAATATTCTTTTGGTTGCAATCTTTTCTCACCTTGTTGGTACACTGCGGTAGCCTTAGGGGTAGAAACGGTTTCGCTTTTCGATTTAAAACCGAGACGAAAATTTATCGCCAGCGGTTGTTATGGTTGTAACGCGGTCGGCACGAAACCGATTAACCTTTGAAAACGAACGCATAGACATGGAAGCAAATATGGGGAATGTACAGCGTGCCACGGGGGAAACAATGGCTCCCACAGATATGCCAAGTGTACCAGCGCCGAATACGGGCGTCGTTTCTACGGCCATGTCAACAATGGCACCAGCCGTCCAGCAGTTCATGACGCTGGCCCAGGACCATACCGGGTGTCCGACCAGTCACATATTTCGGACAGTTCAATACCCGCACCGGAGTTTAGCAGTATTACAGCGCGCAATGTACAGCTTGACTACCGTAATAGTGCAGCCGCTGCTCAACCCCCAAGAACGAATAATCACGTTGGCAGGAGAGAGGATATAGTACGTGCTATACAAGATGATTTTGCCAGGAGGATTCAAGAGTTGCAGCTTCAAATGCAGCAGGAAATCGGGAGATCCCTTAATAATTTAGCAGGCAGTCAACCAAATCCCACCGGGAACGTCTCGAATAGGCCAACACACACCGGGGGTGGACTTCCATGAACAGGGCAAACTCTAAAAATGTAATTAAATTCTTAATAGCTGAAGTCTTTCATAAATTTGGCACACCCGAATCCCTTGTGTCCGACAACGGGCAACAATTCGTTAGCAAAGAATTTCAGGATATGGTGAAAAACTTTGGAATTACCCACATTCGGACTGCGACTCATTCACCACAGGCAAACGCTTCCGAGCGAGTAAACCAAACTATTCTGGCGGCGATAAGATCCTATTTACAGGAAGATCATACTGAATGGGATAAATATTTATCTGATATAGAATTTTCGCTACGCTCGTCGATACAAACGTCTATTGGCGTAACACCTTATTTCGCCCTGTTCGGAATGAACATGATCTCGCACGGAAGCGTATACAAAATAGCCAAAAAGTTGCAAAATCTCGATGATCCCGAGTCGAACGTAATGCCACAGTCTATCAAGATTGATTTAATAAGAAAACAAATCAGAGGGAATCTTCATAGGGCTTATTTGCGGAATGAAAAAAGCTATAATACCCGTTGTCGTCAGGTAAAATATATACCGGGACAGGAAATCTACCGACGCAATTTTCAGCAAAGTGACTTTAAAAACAATTTTAATGCCAAATTGGCCAGGAAATTTCTTAAATGTCGGATACGTCGACCAGTAGGCAATAGTCTTTATGAGGTAGAGGACCTTCAGGGAAAATCGTTAGGGGTATTTCATGCCAAGGATTTGAAGCAGTAGTGCAGAATGTTTGGAATCTTTGGTCCCAGCATTTTTCGTTAGAAGGTAGAGAAGCTTTAGGGAAAACGGCTAGGGGTATCTTGCGCCAGAGATTTGTGCAAGCGTTTCAGTGGTGTTTTTAGTCCGGAGAAGGGTGGCTCAACTCCTTGTTGCTCCACAGGTTGCGCAAAAGCAGTTGACTTTGTGGTGGTACACCTGTCGCTCGTCATGTCATGACATAATTTTGTAAATATTTTAGCGTTTTTTTTATATACCTCCCTGCTTTAGCAAAGTGGCTAAAATCAAGGTTGTGTTTCGATGCCTATAAAATGCAGCTCTATTGGATAGTGGTGACTGAAAGGAGAACATAAAAAAGTTGAACAGTCGGATTGAGTAAGCCCGGAAGCGGGGTGCCAAAGAAGGGTTAGTTGCTGTTTCCCGCCCCATGGGCAAACAGAAAAAAAGTAAGGCGCAGCAACCAGGGCAATCAATAGGCCCTCAGCAGCCTAAGATGCAACCTCACCCATACCAACACTAGCAGGGAACGCAGCCTTTGGCCCCAACACCATTATCGCTATTGGCAATTTCTGTTTTATGAAGTTGAGGAAAGCCTTTTGCCCAACGAAGGGCAAGTAGTATTTCGTATTAACGGGCCAATGCCACCATAGCCAAGCAAAGTTGGGAAATTGCCAACCACCTTTTTGAAGTGTTTAAAAGAAGAGAAAATCCTGTAATTGTGAAAGGCGCAACACCCGAGACTTATCCACCAAAAACAACAGCAGCTCTTTCTGACCACAACACCCACAACTCAGACGGCACAACAGCCACAACACAGTCTGACCCAGTCAGCAAAACAATCACCACCACTATCAATCACACTACAACCATTGCACGACCACTACAACAACAGCAAAGGTGGGCTGTGGCCACCTCTACCAGGCCACTGCAAAAACCATCGCAGCTTTAGCCGGGGCATCAACGTAAGCCTAGGCAATAACCACCAAATCCACTCTAGCCCACAGTAACAGCAACAGTAGCACCCGGGCAAAGGTAAAGTACGAGCCAGGGATTTAGTGAAACCTTTGCCGGACAACAGCAACAACTTGGCATAGCTGCAGCAACGAACTCGTCTTTACGACAACGACGTTAGGCCGCCTACAACAACATCATCTGTAGCAACACGTTAGCCAACCACCAACTCTATTATCCAGCCATCACCAAATCTCGATCTCACGGCAACAACGCTAGGCCGCGACGTAGCAATCACATTTCAAATTTTTTTTATATGACTTCTGTTTTATTCGTCAGGCAAATATACAGGGTTATACGTTTAGGTGTTTTTTTTATTTTTTTTTTTTACGTTTGCGGTGTATGATACGGAAATCTTCTAACTATAGAGAAAAAATATAAAATACTTTGGACCAGTCCCTGGGGTAGATAGCCCAGGCGCGCGGTTATTTAGATTTGAGCTCAGACCTAAAGAAAAGAAACGGCGTAGGGGACTTGTGTCCACAGAGTAAAGAAAACGGGTTTCCTTATCGTAGAAAGCAAACACCGGGAAGGGAATAATTTTCTCAGTCGTATCCCATATTTAATTTAGGAAACACTTAAACGTTTTTCCGGTATTGAAAAAAAAGTGGTTTGGTACACATCGTTATTGAATTTTTAGTTAACAGACTGGTTGGTGTGTCCATAAAAACAGGGGGGTTATTGCCCTCAATTTCTCCAGTTTAGTGGGATTCTCAAATGTGGTGTTTAAACAGATTGCAAGAAAAAAAAAAGAAAAATAATAAAAAAAAACCTAACATAGAGTACAAATTCTAACCATACGTTGATTCAACTAATTGCTAAATTTATTTATTGAGCGCCATCTGTTATACAACTTGCCTTAAATCATATTTTTTGGCACTACGTGTTCACTAAAAAGTACAGATAAGTACGCTAAAAATAGTGTACATGTCCGCTAAAATAAGTTATGTACGTTATCGTAGTGTTTGTGTGCGTCAGCTCACACTCGTTGTGTACCGTATATGTTTTTGTACACACAAAAAAATTTTTTTGAGTTTGTGTGTTAGAAAAATACGTTTCTATTTTTTTTTTAACCCTGGTTTGAAGTACTTTCTCGTATTTATTATTGTAAAAAAGGTAAATATCATCTGCAAACATTAAAAGTTGTCCATTAAACTGTATGTTTTTCAAATCATTTATAAAAATTTTAAATAACAAGGGACCAAGAACACTGACCTGCGGAACCCCACAAGCAACATCAAGCTTACTACTTCTGGAATCTGCCATTTGAACAAATTGTTTCCTGTTTTTGCCTCAGCGCCAAATAAGGCTTTATAGAGGCCAATAGGCAATATAAAATATTTACATTAATTTACATATTTAAAATTATTTTACTTTATACAATTTTCTATATAAAAAAAGCAAAAAAAAAAGATATTACGGTTTTAAGATGCAAGAAGTACTTCAACATTGTGCAATAAAAATTGTTTTAAACTACTTTTAAAAGTTTATTAAACTGATATATTTTTTAACTGATTAGGTAATTCATTGTACTCATAAGGTAAATCAAAAGAAATTCGCTGTTTAGTTAACTCAAGTCACATCTTACTAAATTTAAGTACATCGCCTGTCTTGTGATTCTCCGTTTGCGTGATATATTATTACTTAATAGTATGGTGTGTGAACCAATACCTCTAATATATTTAAAAACATAAAGTAATAGTTGTTGGTTATAAAGACCTTTCACCGGAAGTATCGTTTTTGCATAATTTTAAACAAGTCTGTTTTTCCAAACTGTAATGGAAGGTAAATACTACTTTCAACGCCTTATTTTGTGCTTATTGCAGTGATCCCAAAACTGAATTCGCTTTACTAGCGTAAATCACTGGAAGATAAGTCAAGTGCGAGTGAATAAGGGATTGATAAATTAACAGTTTCGTATAAAAATTTAGTTTATTTTTTAATTTATAAAGAATGCCAATTCCAGATGATAATTCCGATTTGAGGCGGCTGATGTGATTTTCCCACAGAACATTAAGCTCACTACTTCTGGAATCAGCCAATTGAACAAATTGTTTCCTGTTACTTAAATAGTCTTTAAATATCTCAAGAGATTTTTCATCGAAACCAATATAATTAAGTTTTTTAATAAGTATATTGTGATCTACCAAGTCAAATGCTTTTGATAAATCGAAATACAGATGTTTTCAACTACATTTATTCCAGCTTCCTCAGCTCCACTACCTTTCCTGAAGCCATATTGACGATCAAATAAAATTGGGTTAACCTCAAGATAATTTGTTAGTTCTTAAAACATTACTGTCTCAAAGATTTTATCAATAACGGAAAGAACGGAAATTGGACGAAAATTTTCAATTTTATTTGAACCAACGCACTTAGGTATAGGAACTATTTTGTGTGTTTTCAAAACGTTTGGATATCTGGCATCATCAATCACTTTATTAAATATTATTGTTATTATTTCTGCTACAGATGATCTGCGGATCAACAGCATCTTGGGTGTGATGTTATCACAACCATCACTTTTATTAGTTTGCAAATTGTCCAAAATAAACTCAATTTATGTGTTATCTATAGTTTCCAATTTAAAACAGGTTGAAACGTAAACCAATGTACCAAACATATTAATATCATCATCAAAAACCTTTCGTATGCTATCTCTCATATCTTGAACCGAACTGTTGAAAACGTTATTGAACGCAGAAGCTTTCTCGACATCCAAATAATATATATTGATTCCTATGGTTCCAGGTTGAAACACAGGGCCGTAACGAAATCCTTCCATCCGGATCTATCCTGTGCTTTTAGTCTTATTTCAGACCATGTTTTTCCTGTTTTGCTTATCTCGGATTCTAGTAGCCTTCTCCAGGTGTTAGCGGTTCTACCTCTTCTCCTGCTGCCTTGAGGGTTCCATTCAATTGCCATTTTTGATATATCATTATGAGGTCTTCTAAGGATATGGCCAACCCAGCTCCATCTCCTTTTTTGCAATTTCTATACGGATTGGTGTTTCGCCTGTTCTTTGCCACAGGTCTCTATTGCAAACTACGTTCGGCCAAAAATTCTCAATATTTTCCGCAAGCAACGGTTAATGAATACCTGCAGATGTTGTATGTCGTCTGCCGTAGAGTTCCAGGATTCACATCCAGGGTAGAGCGAACATTAGAGGAGAAAAGGCGCATGTATTTGTGGTAATTTCCATATTCTTTGTAATGCTCCGAATGACTGCTATGCGATTTGCAATACCTTCACTGGAGCCGCCCGTGAAGGAAATTATGCTTCCTAAGTAGCAAAACGCCTGCACATGCTCGAGCTCTATGTTGTTGACCCAGAGCTAAGATTGATAAGTTGTATTGATACGTAAAACCTTTGTTTTTCCGATGCTAATATGAAGACGAACACCCGATGCTAGCTTGTGTATCTGTTCCAATTTGGCCGATATGTCGGTAAAGTTATGCGCGAGTAAGCAGATATCATCAGCATAGTCCAGATCCTCTAATCGACAAATCATTCCCCATATGATGCATCTTCTAGTGCGAGTTGATTGCTGCATTATTGAGTCCAATACAATATTTAATAACAGCGGGGAAAGGATACATCCCTGTCGTACACCAGTATTTACACCGATCGGGTTGCCTAACACGCGTTCATGCAGTACCCGGCTTGTTGAGTTGCCATACAAAGCTTTAATAATGTCGATAAGCTCAGGTGGGACTCCCTTGCATCGAAGTGCATGTCAAATTGCCTGATGGTGGATAGTATCGATGGCCCTGGCAAAGTCGATGAATATCAAATATAGGGGAGAACGTTATTCCGCCGATTGCTCCACTATGAAACCGGCTTGTTCCTTTCGAAGATCTGTTGCAATTGATGACGACAGTCTAGCATGGATTATATTAGCTAACACCTTACTAATAATGGTCAAAAGAGTAATACCCCTCCAGTTTTTGCATTCTGTTAGGTCATCTCTTGGGTAGTTTGATTATCACCCCCTCACTCAGTTCAGCAGGAAGACTGTGGGATGTCCAAAAGTTATTGATAATAGGTCCGATTATTGCAGCACTTAGAGCCGGATCAGCCTTAACCAGTTCAGGATTGATGTTGTCCACGCCTGGTGCCTTGCCATTCTTCAGTGCACGTATAGCATTAGCGATCTCGACTTCGTCTGGGCAGATTGTTCTTATGTCAGATCTGACCTCATGTGAGGAACAGTGACATTGCCAGACAGTTGTCGGACCATATTGCTAGTTGCCGCTCCACGGACGAAGCAGTTCCGCCCATTGGATCTTTAAGGGGATATATGGTTGAACGGGTGTTCCCCGATATCTGCTTTAAAATTTTGTACAGATCCCTACTTCGGTGTGTATCGGCAGCTGCCTGAGCCTTTGTGGTCATGTCTTCTATCCAAGCTCGCTTGTCGCGCAGCGCACTTTGCTAAACCAACCGATCTTAATTTGAGTACTGCGCTTGTAGAGTAGTTTTAGAGGCTCTTGTTCGGGAAACGTTAATACAACCTTTAAGTTGTCTTCTATCCTCAATGCGTTGCCAGGTTATGTCTAAGATCCACGCTCTACGCTTAGCCTTAGGATGCCCAAGACGTTGCTTAGCACTGTCTGTGAACATGGGTTTTATTGCATTACATTGCCCTCTGTTTCTGTCCTTAAGGATTCAACGTAACTTGCGAGGGTATTTGGGGTGCTAACTTTAATACGTCGTAGCGTCTTGATAAAGATTGTGTTGTTTCCCGTCGGATCGCGGATATCCTCAGTCGTATCTCTCCTCCAAGTAGATGGTGGTCTGAGGCTCCGTCTGCACCACGCCTATTGCCACATCCAGTAAAGAGCCACGCCACTTTTTGCTAATCGCAATGTGGTCAATTTGGTTTTCCGCTCTGTGGTCAGGGGAAACCCAGGTTACCTTATGCACGTCCCTGTGAGGAAAGATAGTGCCACCGATAGTAAGACCATTACTTGCACATATTCCCGTAAATAATTCGTCGTTCTCGTTCATTTGCCCCAGTCCATGAGTACCCATTACTGACTCCATATTGGTGTTAACCGAGCCCACCTGTGTGTTGAAATCGCCAGTTAAAAGTAAAATGTCACCACTAGCCATTTCCTTTATTATATTCTCCAGGAGGCTGTAGAAGTCTTCTTTGTCGTTAGGGTCTGAGATTTCAGTGGGGGCGTAGCATTCAATACACGTGATTTTACGTGCCCGGGTGTGGAGCGGATGGATATTATTCGATCAGAGTGAGGCTTCCATGCCATAAGGGCGCCCACTTAGCCTGCCAGAACATAAAAAGGTAATGCCACCGTCGGTGGTTATTCTCCAAACTGGTTGTTGGAATTGGCTGTTAAGTGGCGCCAATTACTCGCCACGTCGCTCCAAGGATCATTGGCAACTTGGGTATTTACAGGTGCTTCAATACGAGACCTCCCGAGACTCTCCACTTGAAACCGATGAATTGTCCGCGTCTGCTTATTTTATTCGCAGCATCTCAGCATATCTACTGCGGTTTCCGGTATCCGCAACCCGTGGACGCGTCTGTTTGCACTAAGCTGTACATTCAAAGGCAGCAAGCACCATGTTATATGCGCTTTAACATATTACATGTTACATAACCACTATCCGCGGAGACATCCAAATAAACAACGTCATTATTAGCAGTTATAATTTCCTTAGTTGATGTTTCTTTTCTTCCAAGTGTGTTCTTTAAAAACTGCCATATTTTCCTTGAATCACCGTTACATTTATTTATGTTTTGTATATAATAACACAGCTCAACACGAAAAAGTAACCATATACGGACAACTCTACGTGATAAAAGACAAAAAAAAGACCCGTGTCTCCCAGTTTTGCCCAAAGTCATGCCCCTTTTTTTGGGCCCACAAAGATTAAGGGCCTCGGTGTAATTTTTGCAAAAAAGTGATCATTTTTGCAGGCTCATATCTTGCAATACGTTCGGAATTTAGATTGACCCTCTGAGACAAAGTTGTAGCTCTTGCCATAAAGAACAAAAATAGTGACCTATAAAATCAAAAAAACTTCAGCTTTAAGATCAAAATTTTTTTACCTTTTTCCCCCTGTTCAGGTCGAATGTTTGCAAACCGTTCAAAATTCAAGGAAACAATCAACTAAAAAAATGTACCTAAACAACTTTTTAGAATGATTCTTAGCACCGTTTAGCCAATAATTTAGTAGTAGTAGTAGTAGTATTTATTTTTATTTCAGCAATATATATAAAATAATTACAAAATAAAATAAAAGTTAAAAATAAACATATGCGACTCTGACTATCGTCGTCAGCCGCTTATAATATAAAAATTTAATTTCCTAATCCAAGTAGATGGTGGTCTGAGGCTCCGTCTGCACCACGCCTATTGCCACATCCAGTAAAGAGCCACGCCACTTTTTGCTAATCGCAATGTGGTCAATTTGGTTTTCCGCTCTGTGGTCAGGGGAAACCCAGGTTACCTTATGCACGTCCCTGTGAGGAAAGATAGTGCCACCGATAGTAAGACCATTACTTGCACATATTCCCGTAAATAATTCGTCGTTCTCGTTCATTTGCCCCAGTCCATGAGTACCCATTACTGACTCCATATTGGTGTTAACCGAGCCCACCTGTGTGTTGAAATCGCCAGTTAAAAGTAAAATGTCACCACTAGCCATTTCCTTTATTATATTCTCCAGGAGGCTGTAGAAGTCTTCTTTGTCGTTAGGGTCTGAGATTTCAGTGGGGGCGTAGCATTCAATACACGTGATTTTACGTGCCCGGGTGTGGAGCGGATGGATATTATTCGATCAGAGTGAGGCTTCCATGCCATAAGGGCGCCCACTTAGCCTGCCAGAACATAAAAAGGTAATGCCACCGTCGGTGGTTATTCTCCAAACTGGTTGTTGGAATTGGCTGTTAAGTGGCGCCAATTACTCGCCACGTCGCTCCAAGGATCATTGGCAACTTGGGTATTTACAGGTGCTTCAATACGAGACCTCCCGAGACTCTCCACTTGAAACCGATGAATTGTCCGCGTCTGCTTATTTTATTCGCAGCATCTCAGCATATCTACTGCGGTTTCCGGTATCCGCAACCCGTGGACGCGTCTGTTTGCACTAAGCTGTACATTCAAAGGCAGCAAGCACCATGTTATATGCGCTTTAACATATTACATGTTACATAACCACTATCCGCGGAGACATCCAAATAAACAACGTCATTATTAGCAGTTATAATTTCCTTAGTTGATGTTTCTTTTCTTCCAAGTGTGTTCTTTAAAAACTGCCATATTTTCCTTGAATCACCGTTACATTTATTTATGTTTTGTATATAATAACACAGCTCAACACGAAAAAGTAACCATATACGGACAACTCTACGTGATAAAAGACAAAAAAAAGACCCGTGTCTCCCAGTTTTGCCCAAAGTCATGCCCCTTTTTTTGGGCCCACAAAGATTAAGGGCCTCGGTGTAATTTTTGCAAAAAAGTGATCATTTTTGCAGGCTCATATCTTGCAATACGTTCGGAATTTAGATTGACCCTCTGAGACAAAGTTGTAGCTCTTGCCATAAAGAACAAAAATAGTGACCTATAAAATCAAAAAAACTTCAGCTTTAAGATCAAAATTTTTTTACCTTTTTCCCCCTGTTCAGGTCGAATGTTTGCAAACCGTTCAAAATTCAAGGAAACAATCAACTAAAAAAATGTACCTAAACAACTTTTTAGAATGATTCTTAGCACCGTTTAGCCAATAATTTAGTAGTAGTAGTAGTAGTATTTATTTTTATTTCAGCAATATATATAAAATAATTACAAAATAAAATAAAAGTTAAAAATAAACATATGCGACTCTGACTATCGTCGTCAGCCGCTTATAATATAAAAATTTAATTTCCTAATCGAGATAAATGTTTTTTATGTATTAAACTCTGTTATCAAAAAGTTTCTGTAATTTATACATGTTTTTATATAATTTGCTAAGAAATTCCAATTTGTATTTACACCATTTAATATATTTAAGATTTCGTCTTCCGTAAGGTAAGCTTTACTGAAGTACATAATTCTAAATTCTTTTAAAGTTTTACAACGACCAAGAAAATGTTCTATATTTTCAATTTCCCTTGAATTACATAAAGAGCATAATTTAGATATAATCGTTTCAAAACTGTTACCATTTAATTTTATCAAATCACTTCGTGCTTTAAAAATCCAAGTTATATTTTCCAGTTTAATTTCATTAGATATGTATTTATTCCCTTCAATTGCATTTAGTTTTGAATATATTCTGGTTGTTAGAGTCTTTTTGTTGCAAATTTGCTCTTGATATTTTGACTTCAAGGAGTTTAAAAGGTTTTTTCTATTGTTATTACATTGTTGTTTATTAATGTTCGCTTCTGTCCAATTAATTTCAAATTCTAATCCGAGCTTGTTAAGTTCAATTGCCCAAAGCAGATTTTTTTGAATCAACAGTTTAGAAAATTGATAAGGCAACCGATTTTCTCCGTAATCACACAAAGTTTTGTTGATGTATCTCATATGTAGATCTAAGGTATATAAATGACCATTTTCCATACCTGTTTCGGATGATAACACATAAGTTGGTGTGAAGCTTGGGAGCCGCAAGAGTTTCTTTAGAAAATATATTTGTAGCTTATCAACATGCTCAAAATTTGTAAACCCCCATATTTGGGCTGCATACGATTGCACTGATCTGCATACTGCAAGGAATAATTTCCATTTAGAAGCAATTGATATTGTGTTTTTATTTAAAAAGTTTTGCCATTTTAAGTTGATACTATTTTTTGCTGTTTGTTTGTTTCTTTGTTCAATATGCTTCGTAAATACCATTTTTGGTGTAAGCCAAACTCCTAGGTAACAGAATTCTGAAACTATTGATTTCTTGGCTATTAAAATACCATTTTTCTTTACTAGACAATCTTCCCCCTTTTCTGAAAACCATAATTTCTGACTTATCCAAGTTTACTTCAACATTCCATGTTTTACAATAGTCTTCATGTTTTTGGATCATTTTCTGCAGCACTTTTACATCATCCGCTAAAATCACTATGTCGTCTGCATATAATAGAAATCTTATGTTAATATTTTCAAAGTATATTCCACCTTCTAAGCAATCATGCAAATCATTAAGGTATAAGGCAAATAGTAAAGGTGATAGCAAACACCCCTGCTTTACACCACATTCTGTAGCAAATGACTTTGATAGCTCACTACCTGTCCAAACAGATGTTAGAGTTTTTTCATAGATACATTCTATAAACTTTACAACTTTTGATTATACACCCAATGTATGCAACTTATATGTAAATTAAAGCATTTCTTGACACTTTATATTGAAATCTACGAAAAAGGCATATGTTTTCTTTTTATTCGCAAAATTCAGATGCACCATAGATGTTAAATTATATATATTATCTGCTGTTGAATAGTTTTTACGAAATCCTGCTTGGAATTCATTCATAATGTTGTTACGTTCAACCAAATTCGAGAGTCTTTCATTTATTAATCCCATCATAAGTTTCGGCAAACAGTTCATAAATGATATACCACGATAATTATTTGGTAATGAAGTATCGCCTTTTTTATAGATTGGATAAATAATACTCAAATTAAACGAATCATCAACACTGCATCGATCAAATAATACATTACATGTTTTTGTTAATAATTTAGTACGAATATGTCAATGAATGGACGAAAATGTTTTGTAAAAAAAAGTACCAAAAAAAATTACGATTTTCGCCCCTTAAATGTTCGAATTTCGAAAAAGTACCAAATTCGACATGAGAAGCAACAACACGCAATTTTGGGTCGAATTTTTGTTTTTTTTCAGTTTTTCGTTGGGGTGATTTTGCATTTTATGTGAAATGAAAAATTTCCCCAGTATCAAGGAATGAAAAATGGTCCCAAATAAAATTACAATTTTTAATATGGGGCTATTTTTCATTTACTAATATAACATGAAAATTTTAGGAAATGAAAAATGACCCCAAAAATTCAGCGTAAAACTTTATTGTGATTTTTCATTTTAACATATTTAGCATTTCACCAAAATTTACGATCAAAATAGCTGTAAATGTTGCGGTTCTTTTAATCCTAGATACACTTTCTTATTTTTAATACACTACACACTTTCTTCGTCGAATCGACGAAGTCCGTTTATGATGTGGCCCCAAGCCCACCCAATATAAGGAAACACCAAAATGTTTGTTTAGTTTATAAAATACTTAAGTTTTTAATCATTCTTAATAGTATATCATAGTTAACTTCAAAAATTTAATACTGAAAAAACAACAAAAGCAAGCCAAGGTTTTTTTCGTCAATACGACGAAGAAAGTGTATCTTTGGTTAAAAAAGGTGAAAAAATATACTAAAAGGCAATATTTCTCGCACTTCCATCGTCAGTGCTACGAACGCAATCAACGAAAAATCTTACTTACACACAACCTACAAGCACGTACTTTCACACACTACAGCAGATCAGCAATATCAACAGCTACATGAAATACTGAAATACTAAAAACTGCGGAGTTAAATAAGTACTATTTAACGGTATTCGTCAATACGACGAAGAAAGTGTATCTAGGGTTAAAGAAGAAGTAAGATCAATAAAAAAAATTAAAAAGCATTATTATTAAAAGTGTTTTCGGAGCGAAAGGTTTTACCAATATTTTAAGTGTTTTTCTATAATGGAGTGTGTTTTTTTTTCGAAAAAAAAATTAAATTCAAAACTTCTTTTCACTACAGAAGAAAATATTATTTATAAAAAAAAATCATTTTATAAAGGAGTTATAAAATTTGAATGTTGGCGTAGCGACTGCAAGGCCAGAGTTAATTATATGCCCGATGGAACGTTTTTACCAGCAAAACATAGCCCGTCTCATAATCATAGTCACCAAAAAGATGATTATAAAAAGTTGTGCGCTCTAAATAAATTAAGAAAGGAAACGGCAAGTATTGCAGGAGTTCTCGGAGAAGAACTTAGTGCTATTAGCGGAGTAAGAACAGCATTTAGGAATGTTGCTAAAGTGTAAGTATAATTATTCATTTTGTATTTTATAAGTACATATTTGTATTTTTTTCGATTACAAAAGGAAACAACCGATATCAAGTTTCCTCGTATTAGACGAGGCCTGCAATATATTGCCTCCAAAAATTTTGTTTCGTCTCCTCGAAATGCATTAGAGGTTGTAGAAGCATTTAACCTGCAAAATGTCTGGGAAAACTTTGGCGTATCTCAACACGCAGACGATCCAAAACCATTTTTTACGGCATGCATTCACAAGGAAGAATATTCTTATTGTATTTTTTCATCGCTCGAAGCAATTGAACTTATAAAGGAAAATATAACGTATTCTCAAATAAAATATTTAATGGATGCTACATTCAAAATAGTTCCCCGTGGATGTTTTACACAGCTTCTTGTAGTTTATATCCAATATTTTGAAGAGGTAGAAATTAAAATTTGTTATAATTTTTTTAATCGAAGTTATTTCCAATATTTTTTGTTCTAATGGACAAAAAGAATACAAACTCCTACGAAAGTTTGTTTTTTTACATTAAAAACAATATATTCGACATGAATCCTACAGTTGTTATAACGAATTATGAACCAGGTTTAAGAAGTTCTATTAAAACTCTTTTCCCTAATGCACAAAATATAGGTTGCTGATAGTATTTTGTACAATATGGTAGAGTTTCTTACATTTTCACTTTTTTTTTTTTTTTGATGTGGACAACATCTGAGCATCGAATGAGACCGATCCCATGCCCCAAAAGTGTTCCCTCCTAGAGATATGCGCGTTTTATGATGTGATGGTACACCAAAGATACACGTATTTAAATCTTTAAAATGGCTCTTCTGAACAAAACCGGTTTTTACCCTTAGGTCCCTTTCTATTTTGCGCGTCACATATATGTATATTAAGCCAGTCACATGTTTACGGGGCAGAATTAAGAAAAAGTATACATTGTTAATTAAAACTGTGTTTGAAGGTTTCTTTACTGTCAAGCTATGGGTACGTAGAAATATCAGCAACCGCAACCCTTTGCTGCAATACGTAAGATCTTCGAAGGTTGCAGCTTTAGCTTACCATAAAATAATGGCGCCTCCACTACTTCCACCAACGTTAATAAAGGAAACTTTCTATATTAAATCTGGAATTTTTTTAATGGATAGCAAAACTAATTTTCAAGTTTTTTACAATACTTTGAAAAACAGTGGATAAAAAAGGTTAGTTTCATTGCTTAAATATTTGTTTTTAATAAAGTTTTTATTTAGGTGGGATGCGAAAATTTCAGTGTCTATAAACAAGGTACTCATACAACTTCTTCAATAGAAGCGTACAATGGTGTTTTAGGAAAATGTATTAAAAGTAACGATAATTTTTTTAAATTTACAAAAGCGATTCGCAATGAGGAGTTTTTTAAGAGTAGGCAGTTTGCTTCTTTGGTAGAATGTGGAGGTCTCATCAAGAAACGAAGAACAAAAAGTATAAAAACAGCTAATAGTATAAAAGAAGCTACTGATCTGTTGGATTCCGGTAAGTTATCCGTATCAGCTTTCCTTTCCCGAATGGTTCACTCTAGCCATGGTATTTGCACTGGTATGGTACCAATAGAAAATATATTTGAAGAATCACCGAATTCACAGGAAAATGTAGACGATGAAAATACTGCTGAAATGACAACAACTAATGAGCGTGAATGTGTTGTTTGTCAAAACGAAATTGCGAATGTTGTTATGTTGCCTTGTAGACATTTAAAAATTTGCACTTCATGCAAAGAAAGGCTTTTGATTGATTCAAACGAATTCAGATGTCCGTACTGTAGGACAACCATCGAATCATGTATAGATGTATTTATTTAATTACTATGAGAAAGTTAAAGAATAACAAAAATGTAAAAGCTGAAGAATGGCTTTTTATAGAAAGCTAAAAATATCATATGTATAGAACTTTAACGTTTAAAATACTATTTCTGTTGTAAAACTTTTTTTTTATTTTCTAATTGAAATGTTTATTATTTTTGGTAAAAAGACTTTATTATTTATTTCTAATTTTGTAAATTTTCTTATAAAGCAAAAAATATTATTCTTGAAGTTAAACCATTTTAATTTGCTAAATAAAATGTTAACTACTTTTTGATAAAAGACTTACCCTGTATTCATCTATATATATAAAATTGTAACGTTACTGACTGACTGACTCACTGATTCATCATCGCACAGCCTAAACGCCTAAAGCTAAACACTTGAAATTTGGACCAGAGATTGGTCACACCCCAAATCGATCCACCAAGACGGGATTTTTGGAAATTCGATTGTTTAGCGTGTAAAAACGGAAAAATTCGGTAATCTTATATCTCCAAAACTGAAAGAGATACAAAAAAAATATAATACTTATCGGTGTTCTTTAAAAAAATTAGCAGGTGTCTGGTACTTTTTTGAAATTCGGCCCTTTTAGGGAGTAAACGGGTATAACCTGAATTTTGGTACTTTTTTGACACCCCATCTATCATTTGATCCAATAAACATAGAAACAAAACCACATTCGAAACTTATCAAAAAATACGAATATAAATTTGGTACTTTTTCGAAATTCGAACATTTAAGGGGTGAAAATCGTAACTATTTTTGGTACTTTTTTTTACAAAACATTTTTCTCCATTCATTGAGATATTCGTATCAAATTATGGACTCCCACTACAATACTAAAATTTTTGATACTTTAATGGGGGGAACAAATAGTACCAAAAAAGGAAATACGGGAAATTTGATGTTTTTCTTTAGCTTTTTGGTTCTACAACTGGTATTTTTTTGATTATCGTTAATATTGGACCCAAAAACATAAGATTCAACATGCAATATCCTGAGGGGATAAGAATCTATTGCGGAACTTTTTGGTACTTTTTTGTTATATAATTGGTACTTTTTGAATTTCCGTTAATATTGGACCTAGAAACATAAAATTTAAAATACAATGTCCTGAGTGAACGAGAATCTGTAAGATAGTTTTTTTAGTACTTTGTTGTTCTCTAACTGGTACTTTTTGAATATCCGTTTTTATTGGACTTAGAAACATAAAATTAAACATGCAAGATCCTGAGTGAATAAGAATCTGTAAGAGGGCTTTTTGGTAGTTTTTTTGTTCATTAACTGGTACTTTTTGAATTTACGTTAATATTGAACCTAGAATCATAAAATTCAACAGTGGTTGAGAATCTATAAGAGGTAATATTTTGGTGCTTTTTTATTTACTAGCTGGTACTTTTTGATTTTTCGTTAGTATTGGACCTAGAGAGATATAATTCTAGATGCAATGTTCTGGGTGGATGAAAATCTAAAAGAGTGAACTTTTTTTTACTTTTTTATTCTTTGACTGGTACTTTCTAAATTTCCGTTGGTATTAGACCTAGAAAGATAAAATTAAACATGCAAGAGTGCATGAGAATCTGTAAGAGGGCTGTTTGGTACTTTTTTGTTCATTAACTGGTACTTTTTTAATATCCGTTAGTATTGGACCTAGAAACATAAAATTCAAGATGCAATGTCCTGGGTGGATGAGAATCTATAAGAGGGAACTATTTAGTACTTTTTATTCTTTGATTGGTACTTTTTTACTTCCGTTAACATTGGACCTAGGAACATAAAATTAAACATGCAAGGTCCTGAGTGGATAAGAAGAGGGCTTTTTGTTCATTAATTGACACTTTTTGAATTTCCGTTAGTATTGGACCTAGAAACATAAAATTCAACATGCAAGGTCATGTGGTCCATTTTTACAAATTATTTTTCTCCATTTATTGACATATTCGTACTAAATTATGGGCTCCCACTATAATACTGAAATTTTTTATACTTTAATGAGGGAAAAAATAGTACTAAAAAGGGGAAATACGGGAAATTTTTTATTTTTCCTTAGCTTTTTGGATCTACAACTGGCATTTTTTTAATTTCCGTCCAATACTGGGACCTAGAAACATAAAATTCAAGATGTAATGTCCTGAGTGGATAAGAATCTATAAGAGGGAAGTTTTGTTACTTTTTTGTTCATTAACTGGTACTTTTTGAATTTCCGTTATTATTGGGCCTAGAAATATAAAATTCAAGGTGTGTAATGAGTGGATAGGAATCCATAAAAGGGAAGTTTTTGGTACTTTTTCGTTCTTTGACTGGTTCTTTTTTTTCTTTAAAATTGGACCTAAAACATCAAATTAAACAAGCAAGGTCCTGAGTGAATGAGAATCTGTAAGATAGTTTTTTTAGTACTTTGTTGTTCTTTAACTGGTACTTTTTGAATATCCGTTTTTATTGGACTTAGAAACATAAAATCAAACATGCAAGATCCTGAGTGAATAAGAATCTGTAAGAGGGCTTTTTGGTAGTTTTTTTGTTCATTAACTGGTACTTTTTGAATTTACGTTAATATTGAACCTAGAATCATAAAATTCAACAGTGGTTGAGAATCTATAAGAGGTAATATTTTGGTGCTTTTTTATTCACTAGCTGGTACTTTTTGATTTTTCGTTAGTATTGGACCTAGAGAGATAAAATTAAACATGCAAGGTTCTGAGTGAATGAGAATCTGTAAGAGGGTTTTTAGAACTATTTTGTTCTTTAACTGGTAACTTTTCAATTTCCGTATTTGTTGGACCTAGAAATATTAACTTAAACATGCAAGGTCTTTAGTGAAAGAAAATCTGTTAGTGGGATCTTTTTGGTACTTTTTCGTTTTTTAACTGGTCCTTTTTTTAAATTTTCGCTAATATTGGTCTTATGAATACAAAATGAAACCTGCAAGGTCCTGAGTGAATGAGAATCTCTGAAAGCGCTTGTTGGTACTTTTTTGTTCTTTAACTGGTACTTTTTGAATTTCCGTCAGTATTGGGCCTAGAAACATAAAATTAAACATGCCAAGTCCTGAGTGAGTGAGAATCTGTAAGAGGGCTTTTTGGTGCTTTTTTGTTCTTTAACTGGTACTTTTAAAATTTTCGTTAATATTGAACCTAGAATCATAAACTTCAACATGCAATGTCCTGAGTGGATGAAAATGTATGAGAGGGAACTTTTTAGTACTTTTTTATTTATTAACTGGTACTTTTTGAATTTCCGTTAGTATTGACCTAGAAAGATAAAATTAAACATGCATATTCCTAAGGAAATGAGAATCTGTAAGAGGGTTTTTGGTACTTTTTTGCTCTTTAACTGGTACTGTTTTAATTTCCGTTAGCATTGGACCTAGAAACATAAAATTTAACTAAGAGGGATGTTTGGGTACATTTTTGTTCTCTAACTGGTACCTTTTTTAACTAAGCTGATACTTTTTTTTATTTAACATTTATTTTTGTGCATTAAATAAAAAAAGCAAATAGGTGTCTGGTACTTTTACGAAATTCAGCCGTTTCAGGTAGTAAACGGGTAAAACCTGTATTTTGGAGCTTTTTTGTCTACCATCTAGCTGTTAAACCTATACGCATAGAAATAATAACTATACAACATTTGTAACTTATCTAAAAATACAAATGCATATTTGGTACTTTTTCGAAATTCGTATGTTTAAGGGATGAAAATTGTACCTATGTTTGTTATTTTTTTAAAAAGATTTTTTCTCCGTCTATTTATCTTTCCTCACAGAGCCTAAACGTCTGAAGCTAAAAGGTTAACATTTGGACCGGAGGCTCTCCTCTCGCCCAATCGATCCTGCTAACCTCATGCCTACTAAGATATGTTTGTAACTTTTTTCCAAATATTTTTCTCCATCTATTTATCTTTCATCGCAGAGTCTAAACGTCTAAAGCTAAAAGGTTGACATTAGGACCGGGGTCTGTTGTCCACTAAATCGATCCTGCTAGCCTCATACCTCCTAAGCTAAACGAGAACATAAACATTTATTGTTGTTCATTAGAAACATTCGCTAATGTCATATCTCCTAAACTAAAAGAGATAAAAAAATCGAATACTTATATTGTTCATTAAAAAAATTAACATACTGGTATTTGGTACTTTTTTGAAGTATGGCCTTTTTGTGGAGTAAAAGGGTAAATACAAATTATATCACATTCGTACCTTATCTTAAAAAATACAAAACAGATTTGGACCTTTTTATACCCTTCACCGAAGGTAAAAGGGTATATATAAGTTTGTCATTCCGTTTGTAATTTCTACAATATTGATACTACACCCTATAAAGTATATATATTCTGGGTCCTTATGAAAAGCGAAGTTGATTTAACGATATCCGTCCGTCTGTCCGTCTGTCCGTCTGTCCGTCTGTCCGTCTGTCCGTCTGTCCGTCTTACGTTTGATATGTGTTTTCCGGAGACTCCAGACATGATAGCGGCTAGGTTGTTTCACACTTATGTCACATATAGTCCACCATTTCTTGCTATTGAAATTCAGCCACATCGGTCCAAAAATGGCTGAGATATATGCAAAAAACCACGACTACCTCTAATTTTTTCCAAAAATCCCTTGTTGTTGTTGTATTTTTATTACTTTTTTGTGTATATCTGGAGAACGGCAAGAGCCAAAGTTTCCAAACTAGGTACACACATTAAGGTTATCAATATACAGCATTCCACAAAATGTGGGCGGGATTGAACAAGTGGGCGTGGTACCTCCCGTGCAAAAAATATCAAAAATTGTATAAAAACCTGCTTTTTTGGACTGTCATATGACCCATGGTTACGCGTTATATATCAAAAGATCGGAAATCTTTAGTAGAAAATATTTTCTGAAAATTTCGGAAAAATCGGTTCAGATACAAAAAAGTTATGACCAAAATATAATTTTTTTTTTGGAAAATACCCATTTTCGGACACAATAGATCTTCCCGAGTCCAAGGTTTGTAACTCAAGCAAATGGTAAATTTCTTCTTTAACACGTCAGTATATAAATCTGTCAAATCGGTTAAAAAATGGCTGAGTTATAACCGAAATGCTGAATTCCCAAAAATTACTCTTTTTATACCCTTCACCGAAGGTAAAAGGGTATATATAAGTTTGTCATTCCGTTTGTAATTTCTACAATATTGATACTACACCCTATAAAGTATATATATTCTGGGTCCTTATGAAAAGCGAAGTTGATTTAACGATATCCGTCCGTCTGTCCGTCTGTCCGTCTTACGTTTGATATGTGTTTTCCGGAGACTCCAGACATGATAGCGGCTAGGTTGTTTCACACTTATGTCACATATAGTCCACCATTTCTTGCTATTGAAATTCAGCCACATCGGTCCAAAAATGGCTGAGATATATGCAAAAAACCACGACTACCTCTAATTTTTTCCAAAAATCCCTTGTTGTTGTTGTATTTTTATTACTTTTTTGTGTATATCTGGAGAACGGCAAGAGCCAAAGTTTCCAAACTAGGTACACACATTAAGGTTATCAATATACAGCATTCCACAAAATGTGGGCGGGATTGAACAAGTGGGCGTGGTACCTCCCGTGCAAAAAATATCAAAAATTGTATAAAAACCTGCTTTTTTGGACTGTCATATGACCCATGGTTACGCGTTATATATCAAAAGATCGGAAATCTTTAGTAGAAAATATTTTCTGAAAATTTCGGAAAAATCGGTTCAGATACAAAAAAGTTATGACCAAAATATAATTTTTTTTTTGGAAAATACCCATTTTCGGACACAATAGATCTTCCCGAGTCCAAGGTTTGTAACTCAAGCAAATGGTAAATTTCTTCTTTAACACGTCAGTATATAAATCTGTCAAATCGGTTAAAAAATGGCTGAGTTATAACCGAAATGCTGAATTCCCAAAAATTACTCTTTTTATACCCTTCACCGAAGGTAAAAGGGTATATATAAGTTTGTCATTCCGTTTGTAATTTCTACAATATTGATACTACACCCTATAAAGTATATATATTCTGGGTCCTTATGAAAAGCGAAGTTGATTTAACGATATCCGTCTCTCTCTCCCCCCCCCCCCCCCTTTACATTTGTTTACATATACTAGCATAATGCCCAATATGATTTTCGTTACCACCCTTCTTTAATTTTTCATCTATTTAAGGAAATAATTTTAACAAATAGAAACGGGGAATTTTTGATTATTTTTGCCACTTAAAAACTCGCCAAAAAAGATAAATCTACGGTATGACAACAGTGCCTATACAAAAAGAAACCAAACAAACACACATACATGGTACAAACTATTTTGGTGATTATAGGCCACCTTTGCTTTATTGTGGTGAACTAAAACATCAAAAATAATTACAACTCAACTGTGTTGAGTTGTGAACTGTAAACTGATCATATTTACTTTTAATGATATTCATGAAACGTTCCTTCATGGTCCAGTTGTCTAGGGGGTTTGCTTAGGTTAGAAACTGTGAGTCCCTAGTTCGAATCGTGTTTTTTCAAAAAGAAAATTTTTTTTAAATTTTTTTATGTTCTGAAACGATTTAAAAAAATATTTACCAGTTTTAACTTTTTAAATTTAATTTATAATGAAGTTTTATGTATTGTATATATGTATGTTTATGTAGAAATTATTTAGGTTTTGTCTAGTTGCTCTGTATTCTGCTCGCACAATGGTGAAGGGTATATAAGATTCGGCACAGCCGAATATAGCACTCTTACTTGTTTGAAATTCAAATGTTTAAGGTGTGAAAATCGTTCCAAATGTTGTTACTTTTTTCACAACATTTCTCTCCATCTATCTATCTATATAAAATTGTAACGTTACTGACTGACTGACTCACTGACTCATCCTAAACGCACACCCTAAATGCCTGTAGCTAAAAACTTGAAATTTGGACCAGAGATAGGTGACTCCCCAAATCGATCCACTAAGACGGGATTTTCGGAAATTCGAATGTTTAGGGGGTAAAAAAGTGTAAAAACGTAATACTTATCGTTGTTCTTTAGAAAAATAAGCGGACAGGTGTCTGGTACTTTTTTAAAATTCGGTCCTATTAGGGAGCAAACGGGTAAAACCTGAATTGTGGTACTTTTTTGGCACCCCATCTATCTTTTGAACCAATCAACATAGAAACAAAGTTTATAGCACATTCGACTCTTTTCAAAAAATACGAATATGAATTTGTTACTTGTTAAAGGGTAAAGGGTAAAAATCGGAATTTTTTTGGTACTATTTTTACAAAACATTTTTCACCATTCATTGACATATGCGTACTTAATTATGGGCTCTCACTACAATACTGAAATTTTTGATAACTAAATGGAGGAAAAAAATAGTACCAAAAAGGGGAAATACGGGAATGTATGTTTTTCTTTAGCTTTTTGTTTCTGCAACTGGTATTTTTTTATTGTCATTAATATTGGACCTTAAAACATAAGAGTCAACATGCAATGTCCTGAGTGGATAAGAATCTATGAGGGAACTTTTTGGTACTTTTTTGTTCTTTACCTGGTACTTTTTAATTTCCGTTAATATTGGACCTAGAAACATAAAATTCAACATGCAAGGTCCTGAGTGGATAAGAACATGAAAAAGGGCTTTTAGGTACTTTTTTGTTCATTAATTGGACTTTTTGAATTTCCGTTAGTATTAGACCTAGAAACATAAAATTCAACATGCAAGGTCATGTGGTCCTTTTTTACAAAATATTTTTCTTCATTCATTGACATATGCGTACTTAATTATGGGCTCTCACTACAATACTGAAATTTTTGATAACTAAATGGAGGAAAAAAATAGTACCAAAAAGGGGAAATACGGGAAATGTATGTTTTTCTTTAGCTTTTTGGTTCTACAACTGGTATTTTTTTGATTATCGTTAATATTGGACCCAAAAACATAAGATTCAACATGCAATATCCTGAGGGGATAAGAATCTATTGCGGAACTTCTTGGTACTTTTTTGTTATATAACTGGTACTTTTTGAATTTCCGCTAATATTGGACCTAGAAACATAAAATTTAAAATGCAATGTCCTGAGTGAACGAGAATCTGTAAGAGGGATCTTTTTGGTACTTTTTTATTTTTTTAATGGCACTTTTTGAATTTCCGTTGGTATTGGACCTAGAAAGATAAAATTAAACACGCAAGGTACTGAGTGAATAAGAATCTGTAAGAGGGCTTTGGGCACTTTTTGGTTCTTTATCTGGTACTTTTTGAATTTCCGTTAATATTGGACCTAGAAACATAAAATTGAACATGTAATGTCCTGAGTGGATAAGAAGAGGGCTTTAAGGTACTTTTTTGTTCATTAATTGGCACTTTTTGAATTTCCGTTAGTATTAGACCTAGAAACATAAAATTCAACATGCAAGGGCATGTGGTCCTTTTTTACAAAATATTTTTCTCCATTCATTGACATATTCGTACTAAATTATGGGCTCCCACTACAACACTGAAAATTTTCATAAATAAATGGGGTAAAACAAGTATCAAAAAGGATATTAAGGGAAATTAACTTTCTTTCATTTGTTTTTGTGGTATACGAGTGGTACTTTTTGAATTTTTTATAATATTGAACTTAGAAACACAAAATAATAGATGCAAAGTCCTGTGGAAATATCAACCTAAGAGATAAACATTTTGGAACTGTTTTGCTAAAACATAGATACATATTCTTTGTCATATAAATATGTTCATGAAAGAAAAAGCCCGATTACAAAGTAGCGGGTTAAATGCTAGAATTTAAACAAGTTTAAGCCTAGAAAAATAAACTTTGCATAAAAATATGTCCACGAATAAAAGGAGACGCTAATGAAGTAGCGGGTTAAATGCTAGTAAAACATAAAACGGGTTTATATAAGGGCTATTAATAAAATTTTCAAAGAAAATTTGTTTCATAAACCTTTTAAACCTGTTTTATTTTTTAGGAATGTTTTTATTTTGTAAAACACTTCACGCCACCTTAAAAATATTTTAAGTAGAAATGTATAATTATTCGCTATATTAAAATTCAGAATATTAAATTTCGTTATTTTGAATTCCGGAGTTTAAGTTTCATATAGTTATGGCCCAACCCGTATTTTTTAAGTATAATTTCTTTGTTTTATTTTTTAATTTTAACTATTTTTGGGGCAAAAATGTATTAAAAATTTTGAGGTGATTTTTCATAATGAAGAATCACCCCCAATTTAGGGTCATATTTCATTTTATCTTTAGGGCTATTTTTATTTTTTTGGGGTAATTTTTCATTAAAAAAATGGGATCATATTGCATTATGAAAAATAGCCCCAAATTTGGGGTCATTTTTCATTTTCCATTTGGGGCCATATTTCCTGGGGTCATATTTCGCAGCGCCACCAAATTCGTATACGTATTTTTTTGATAAGTTTCGAATGTGGTGTTAACTTTGTTTCTATGTTTCTTGGCTTAAAAGATAGATGGGGTGGCAAAAAAGTACTAAAATTCAGATTTTACCCGTTTACAAGTACCAGACACCTGTCCGCTTATTTTTCTAAAGAACAACACAAAGTATTACATTTATTTTGCATCTCTTTTAATTTTGGATATATAAGGTTACCGAATTTTCCCGTTTTTACCTTTTTTTACCCCCTAAACATTCGAATTTCGAAAAATCCCGTCTTAGTGGATCGATTTGGGGAGTGACCAATCGCTAGTCCAAATTTCAAGTTTCTAGGGTCAGCGGCTTGTGCTGGGCGATGATGAATGAGTCAGTCACTCACGCAACTCTTTTATATATATAGATTGGTAAAGAAGGCATCAAATATTTTAGTTACATGAAAATATTTAAAAATGCACACAAAATTATTCCACTTTTCTTTTGTTTTTTAATTTTGTATGTTTATTTCAATTAATTTTTACCAAAAAAATAATTTCATTTTTGCCTCAGCGCCAAATGAGGCTTTATAGAAAAATCAAGTGCGAGAGAATAAGAGATTCGTAATTTTAACATTTTCGTATCAAAATTTAGTTTATTTTTAAATTTATAAAGAATACCAATTCCTGATGATAATTTCGATTTGAGGCGGCTGATGTGATTTACCCACAGAAGATTATTGCTTAAGTTTATGCCAAGGTATTTAACACTATTTGATTCATTTATTAATTGACCATCAATATGAACACATATCGGCTCTTCATTTTGTGAAACATATGGCTTAAATCTTATGAATTTTGTTTTGTTAACATTCAAAATCAATTTGTTTATTCTTATAAACTCCGATAAAATTGCAGCATCATATTCTACTTGAGTTTGAAGTACTTTCTCGTATTTATAATTGTAAAAAAGGCAAATATGATCTGCCAACATAAAAAGTTTTTCATTAAACTGTATGTTTTTCAAATCATTTATAAAAATTTTAAATAACAAGGGACCACGAGATTTTTCATCGAAACCAATATAATTAAGTTTTTTAATAAGTATATTGTGATCTACCAAGTCAAATGCTTTTGATAAATCGAAAAACACTCCAGCAGCTCCTTTGTATACTGCATCAAGACCGCTACAGATGTTTTCAACTACATTTATGACAGCTTCCTCAGCTCTACTACCTTTCCTGAAGCCATATTGGCGATCAAATAAAATTTTATTAACCTCAAGATAATTTGTTAGTTGTTAAAACATAACTATCTGATTTTATCAATAATGGAAAGAACGGAAATTGGACGAAAATTTTCAATTTTTTTTGAACCAACGCACTTAGGTATAGGAATGATTTTGTGTGTTTTCAAACGTTTGGATATTTGGCATCATCAATCACTTTATTAAATATTTTTATTATTATTTCTGCTACAGCTGATTTGCGATCAGCAGCAACTTGGATGCGATGTTATCACAACCAGTACTTTTATTAGTTTGCAAATTGTCCAAAATAAACAAAATTTTTGTGTTATCCATAGTTTTCAATTTAAAACGGGTTGAAACGTGAACCAATGTACCAAACATATTAATATCATCATCAAAAACTTTTTGTATGCTATCTCTCATATCTTGAACCGAACTGTTGAAAACGTTATTGAACGCAGAAGCTTTCTCGACATCCAAATAATATATATTGATTCCTATGGTTCCAGGTTGGAACAAAGGGCCGTAACGAAATCCTTTCATCCGGATCTATCCTGTGCTTTTAGTCTTATTTCAGACCAGGTTTTTCCTGTTTTGCTTACCTCGGATTCTAGTAGCCTTCTCCAGGTGTTAGCGGGTCTACCCCTTCTCCTATTGCCTTGAGGATTCCAGTCAATTGCCATTTTTGATATATCATTATGAGGTCTTCTTAGGATATGGCCAACCCAACTCCATCTTCTTTTTGCAATTTCTATACGGATTGGTGTTTCGCCTGTTCTTTGCCACAGGTCTCTATTGCAAACTACGTTAGGCCAAAAATTCTCAATATTTTCCGCAAGCAACGGTTAATGAATACCTGCAGATGTTGTATGTCGTTTGCCATAGAGTTCCAGGATTCACATCCAGGGTAGAGCGAACATTAGAGGAGAAAAGGCGCATGTATTTGTGTTGATTTCCATATTCTTTGTAATGCTCCGAATGACTGCTTTGCCTTTTTTATGCGATTTGCAATACCTTCACTGAAGCCGCCCGTGGAGGAAATTATGCTTCCTAAGTAGCAAAACGCCTGCACATGCTCGAGCTCTATGTTGTTGACCCTGAGCTAAGATTGATAAGTTGTACTGATGCGTATAACCTTTGTTTTTCCGATGCTAATATGAAAACGAACACCCGATGCTAGCTTGTGTATCTGTTCCAATTTGGCCGATATGTCGGTAAAGTTATGAGCGAGTAAGCAGATATCATCAGCATAGTCCAGATCCTCTAATCGACTTATCATACCCCAAATGATGCCTCTTCTAGTTCGAGTTGATTGCTGCATTATTGAGTCCAATACAATATTGAATAACACCGGGGAAAGGATACATCCCTGTCCTTGTTCCTTTCGAAGATCAGTTGCAATTGATGACGACAGTCTAGCATGGATTATATTAGCTAACACCTTACCAATCATGGTCAAAAGAGTAATACCCCTCCAATTTTTGCATTCTGTTAGGTCATCTCTTGGGTAGTTTGATTATCACCCCCCCACTCAGTTCAGCAGCAAGACTGTGGGATGTCCAAAAGTCATTGATAATAGGTCCGATTATTGCAGCACTTAGAGCCGGATCAGCCTTAAGCAGTTCAGGATTGATGTTGTCCACGCCTGGTGCCTTGCCATTCTTCAGTGCACGTATAGCATTAGCGATCTCGACTTCGTCTGGGCAGATTGTTCTTATGTCAGATCTGACCTCATGTGAGGAACAGTGACATTGCCAGACAGTTGTCGGACCATATTGCTAGTTGCCGCTCCACGGACGAAGCAGTTCCGCCCATTGGATCTTTAAGGGGATATATGGTTGAACGGGCGTTCCCCGATATCTGCTTTAAAATTTTGTACAGATCCCTACTTCGGTGTGTATCGGCAGCTGCCTGAGCCTTTGTGGTCATGTCTTCTATCCAAGCTCGCTTGTCGAGCGCGCACCTCACTTCACCAACCGATCTTAATTTGAGTACTGCGCTTGTAGAGTAGTTTTAGAGGCTCTTGTTCGGGAAACGTTAATACAACCTTTAAGTTGTCTTCTATCCTTAATGAGTTGCCAGGTTATGTCTGAGATCCACGCTCTACGCTTAGGCTTATGATGCCAAAGGTGTTGTTTAGCACTGTCTGTGAAAATGGGTTTTATTGCATTCCATTGCCCTCTGATTCTGTCTGGCACAGCTTCATAGCGAGTCCTTAAGGATTCGACGTAACTTGCGAGGGTGTTTGGGGACTCTAACTTCAATACGTCGTAACGTTGTTTGTTTTGTTTTCCGTCGGATCGCGGATATCCTCAGTCGTATCTCTCCTCCAAGTAGATGGTGGTCTGAGGCTCCGTCTGCACCACGCCTATTGCCCACATCCAGTAAAGAGCCACGCTACTTTTTGCTAATCGCAATATGCACGTCCCTGTGAGGAAAGATAGTGCCACCGATAGTAAGACCATTACTTGCACATATTCCTGTAAATAATTCGCCGTTCTCGTTCATTTGCCCCAGTCCATGTACCCATTACTGACTCCATATTGGTGTTTACCGAGCCCACATGTGCGTTGAAATCGCCAGTTAAAAGTAAAATGTCTCCACTAGCCGTTTCCTTTATTATATTCTCCAGGAGGCTGTAGAAGTCTTCTTTGACGTTAGGGTCTGAGATTTCAGTGGGAACGTAGCATTGAATACACGTGATGTTCCGTTGCCGGGTGTTAAAGCGGATGGATATTATTCGATCAGAGTGAGGCTTCCATGCCATAAGGGACATGCTTTATATTCTCACAATTGGTTGTTAGGATTGGCTATTAAGTGGCTCCAATTACTCGCCACGCCGCTCCAAGGATCATTGGCAACTCGGGTGTTTACAGGTGCTTCAAAACGAGACCTCCCGGGACTCTCCCCTTGAAACCGCTGAATTGTCCGCGACTGCTTATTTTATTCGCAGCATGCCAGCATATATACTGGGGTTTCCACTATCCGCAACCTGTGGACGCGTCTGGTTGAACTAAGCTGTGCATTCAAAGGCTGCAAGCACCATGTTATATGCGCTTTAACAACTTACATGTTACATAACCACTATCCGCAGAGACATCCATATAAACAACGTCATTATTAGCAGTTATAATTTCCTTAATTGATTTTTCTTTTCTTCCAAGTGTGTTCTTTAAAAACTGCCATATTTTCCTTGAATCACCGTTACATTTATTTATATTATGTATATAATAACACAGTGCAAGTCGAAAAAAATAACCATATACGGACAACTCTACGTGATAAAAGACAAAAAAAGACCCGTGTCTCCCAATTTTACCCAAAGTCATGCACTTCTTTTTATGGGCCCCCAAAGATTTGGGGCCTCGGTGTCATTTTTGCAAGAAAGTGATCATTTTATCAAAAAAACTTCATCTTCAAGATCAAAATTGCAAAAAACTTTAAAAAATTCGATAGCTTTTAAACCGTTCAAAATTCAAGGAAACAATCAACCACAAAAATGTATATATGTAATTTTCTAGGAAGGATTCTTAGCACCGTTTAGGTAGCCGCAAAAGTGAATATATTTGTACCTTTTTTCCCCTGAAGCTATTCCTAGGAAGTTCATATGTTCTAAAAAGTTGTTCATTGAGATCTTAGGTACATTTTTGTAGTTGATTGTTTCCTTGAATTTTTAACGGTTTGCAAACTATCGACCTGAACAGGGGGAAAAAGGTAAATCGAATTTTTTAAGTTTTTTGCGATTTTGATCTTAAAGATTGTTGTTCTTTATGGCAAGATCTACAACTTTGTCTTAGAGGGCAAATCAAAATTCCGAACGGTTTGCAAGATATGAGCGTGACAAAATTATCACTTTTTTGCAAAAAAGACTCCGAGGCCCCAAATCTTTGGGGGCCCATAAAAAAGAAGTGTATGACTTTGGCAAAACTGGGATACACGGGTCTTTTTTTTTGTCTTTTATCACGTAGAGTTGTCCGTATATGATTATTTTTCCATGACTTAAAAAATTAAACACAGTGTGTTATTTCAATATATTAATTACCGCTGATTTATTAGTGTAAACTCAGATCAAACACATAAATTTGATCTGACACTAATTTGTTTTTTAGCTTCTCTTCAAGCACTTGGAACTTGAAGAGTAATGGGTCAATAAAAATGCAGTAGTTAGTTGTACTTGATCTTAATGACCATGTTTAGGAATTTTATTACGATATTTATACTAAATTAATAACTAAAATATGTTAAGTTGACAAAATTCTAAATTGCTGCATTTGTTATATTTAAAAATTATAAATTGTTATAAAATAATAAACGTAAAGCAATGAACTAGAGGGAAAATGTTAAGTAAGCAAAATAATACCAATTATCAAAATATTAAAAAATAAATAATTTTTAAGACAATAAACTTGAGGTACAATTACAATAACAATGAACTTAAAATCAATGAACTAATTTTTAAATAGTGTAATTGAACTTTATTAGTAAACAAATATTATGAGCAATGGTTAATAAATTTAAGGTGCTGTTTATGCAGTTGACGAAATCAAAACAGAAATTAAAATATTGGGTAATAAATTGGTATGAATATGTGTTCTTAACAGTAAGCAGTAAATAAACAATAAGTAAATGTATCAATGGATGTTCCTAACATTAGGTAAGTAAACAAATAAGTGTTTGGATGTATATTCTTAACATTCTCCCCCGCGTTGAACGGTCGTTCAACAGTAAAACTAGAATTCTTGAAATAATTACAATGTTGAATTAAACAAGGGGGATAAATAAATTCTAACTAAGTAAAACAAAAGGCATAAATACATTCTAAGTAAATTATATACCTATCTATAGTAAATTTAGTTTGTTGTCGAGACATCGGTAGAGGTGTTGTAGCTTGAGGGATCGGTATAGGTGTTGTTGGAGGCTCAATATCCTCGTTAATGCATTCTTTTTTTTTTTTTTTGTTGACTGCTTGAATATTATAAGTGCTATTATTAGCGTGATTAAGCTTAACGAAGGGACTAGGTAGCTAATGGTATACAGTAGTTTTGACTTAACTGCCTTTTATTTACGTGCACTTTTGACTTAACTGCACAAAATTGATAATTTTTGCCATTAGTCTTTATAATACCATACAAATTCCTTTTTATGTGCACTTTCTTTACCTGCACATTTAAGATAAGTGCCCAAAACTTTTGGCATTTTAAAATTATTTTCATACAAAAAATTCAAGTTAACTGCACTTTGACTTAACTGCCAAAAATACATATTTTCTGCAATTATTCTTCAAAATCCTTGTTAACGTGCATTTTGTATACCTGCACATTTTTCATCTTTTTGGGCAGCTTGAAAATATTTTCAAATAAAACATCAAAGTTAGCTGAACACATAAAAAATATGGTGGCCACTTTTTCGCATAAATTTCCAATTTAAGCTGTTTATAAAAACAAAAATCGCAAACAAGTCAAGTTGGTATCTTTATAATTCATTTATTTTGTTTGCATGTACCTACATTTATGCATGTGGGCTGTGGTTACAGCAACTTTAACACGATTATATGAAAGGAATAGCAAATCTTAGGTCTGGAACAGAATAAAGTAGTTGGAGTAATATTTGAAGCTGAAGAATGCTCTGTAGCGCAACAAAGTTCAAAATTTCGAATTTTGCGCTTCAACAGCAACGACTACTACAACTACGTATTCTGTTGACACTACTGTGAAACTGCCGTTTTTAACTTTTGACTGCTTGCAGCGCTGTTCTTAACGTTGTACTACAGCGACTTTTCTGTTACCAATTTGGCTATCTCGTTCTTTATAAAAATGCATAACAAATGACACCAGATAGTTTGAACGTAATTGTTATTATCAATTTATTAATAAAAACGTTTTTATTCTTCTTTCAAACACTTTACTTTAGCTGCACTTTTGTGCAAGTAACCACAATTGCGTACCTGCACATTAAGGCACCTAAATACATTGAAGATAGCTTCATTTTTGATTTACCTGCACAAAAAATCGTGCAAAGGAGATTGTGCAGCTAAGTCAAAATTACTGTAATAATGCCTTTGAAGAGTACTTAACTTATTAGGGAGTTCCATGATGTCGCGATCTTTTAGCGCCTTTTGTACTGTTTCAATATGTTTTAAATTTTCTGAATATAAAATTTCAAAATTATTAGGCCTTGGTTGGTTGCTGTCTGCAAGGTGATTGTGAGGCATTACAAAGGATAGGTTCGAACCTGGGCAAAAGCTTGTGTATGATGAATTTACTGTACTTGCTATCGCTTGTCGACCGTTTAAAGTGGCAAAGTTGTGTTTTAGGATGCATTCTGGACCCAGAGTGAGTAGTAGTGATCCTTTAACAAGATAGGAATATTTTTTTGTCACACACTGCGGTGGCCTGTGAAGGTGATGAAGTTGCATAAATCCATTGATTCTTGCTGGTTAATGATATCCATCCTTGACCAGATTTTCTAATGTTGCATGTTGGCGAAGTTTTATTGTTGAGCAGTTGTATTTCACATGCGCATATCTCTGATCCGTAGTTATAACGGATTTGAATGTTGGTACACAGAAACATGTTTTAATTTACTGTTTCGCAAGTCTTCAGTTGTAAGGATGAGAGAAGAATAAACTGCTTTCTGTAAGCGTTGATACCTAAAACGTTGGCGCATGGTGTAATAGCTACCATGTTTTTTTTACTATATTAGGAACGGGAGTAAGATGGACTAGTTTAAACTCTTCATGTTCAATCAATGGTAAAGTTATTTTAAAAATAGCATGTTGTCACGAGAGTCCACCCTTAACCTTCATTAGCTTAAGTAATTGAAGTATCTCATCTTCTTCTGCGAATGACAGCCTTAGTGACGAAGGCAGGCGACCTTTTATCTGGCTGATCTCATTTTTTAATTGTTGAGGAGTGAGAAGAAGTGTGCTAATTCATCCGTGCTGACTGTCAATAAAGCCCTTATGACACTACATTTTTAATACATTGTTCAAGTTTTGGTGAGCAGTACAAATATAATGTAATACAAAAATTTACCAAGTGCAAAGAGTTAAGCTGTATTAAGATAAATGGCAAACCGTCAAAAATTTTACTAAAGTTATCGATAAAAAATGAAGTTATGTCAAAAAAAATGTAAAATTGCTTAACTTAAAATTGACATTTCCAGCTTGAAATATTAAAAGTGTTGCTGAATCAGCGGTTTATGGGCAAATTCAGCGATTTACCGCTTTCTGTTTTTAGGTTTCTCATAAACAAAAAGTTGGCAACATTTAATAAAATAAACAAAACAGGGATGGCTAAGTTGTTTCAATTGTACTTTTTTGTTGATACTTTTTAAACTAAGATTTATAATACCTTTTTTGGTGTTTTTTATGAACATAAATAAAATTAATTTCAACTAAAAAAAATCTTTTAGTACAATTAGGGTAAAAAAGTAAAAGTTTTAAAGGTTGTTGGTACAATTTTAAAAATTCTCAACGCCATCCCTGAAACAAAACCATAACAAGAGAAAAAAAAACAAAAATCTTTATTTACATTATGTATAGTTAGCTCTTTCTAACATTTACTGTTTCTTTCTATCAATTCTGTATCAATTAATGAATAAAAAATGTAGTGTCATAAGGGCTTAAGTGTATCAAGAATTGATGATTGTTTCTTTACTAAGTTTGTTGTAATAAGAGTCAATTCAAGTACTGCAGAATTATAGAGTTGAGACAATTGAAGTTGTGCTAGGGTACTACTTATATTTTCAGCGTAAAGTTTTACCTTCTTTTCTAAATATCCAAACCTTGTACGTGCTGCAATTTTATTTTGTTTACAACGTTGAGTGTTGAATCGATAACACTGGTTTACACTGGACACGAAAAACGCTGGAATTTTTATTTAAGTACCGTTTTTTAGATAACGGTACTTTTGTGTTTTTCGGTGTATGGTCCCACTTTCTTGGTATTTTTCCAAATTAAAAATTTGTAAAGCAGTGTAATTGATGTTTGGTATTTTAATAATTTCAGTAAATATGACTCATTTTCATTAACTTTTGTATCGTTTCTGACATTCGACTTGCGTATTCAGAATCCAATACGCCAAATAATGCATGTGCAACGTTGCCTTCCACGTCTAAAGCTCCCCTATTAGTACGAAGCAGCCGATTTTCCAGTTGCAAATCACTTTCCATGTACTTAAATTGATTAATGATTCCAATACATGATGAATTTGGTTGCATCAACTGTGTTTGAAAGAGTTACTGTACCCAAATGTTCAAAATGAATTCCTAACTTATTACCAAATTTCTTGTTTTCGACAGGAGCTCCAAACGCTTGTTGTAACATAAGGAGTATCGTCAATAATGGCAGGCTAAGATGATTTTGTTGGAACCCTTGCTTTTTAGTTTTGGGTTCTCCATCTGAGCTGGACGTATCTTTGCTTAGTATTTCATTATTGTTGATTGCGGCAGTGGAAGGTTCGGAATTTTGGTCAATGGGAAGAAGAGCTAATCGGTGAATTGGGCGTTTAAAAAGTCCCTTGGATGTTTTGACTTCCACGACTCTAACTATTCCATCATCACCAGGAAATAGTTGAGAAACTCTGGCTATTGGCCATTCCATGACACCTATCACCAGGTCTTATGTTATTTTTTTGTGTTTTCCACTTACGGTGGAATTGAAGTTCACATAGATACTCTCGCGACCATCTTCTCCAGAACTCTTCTAGTCAGCAGGTTGATTTTTGGTTGTGTGTCTCCTATGTCTACTTGGGCATTGAGAGGTTCCCCAATGAGAAAATGACCCGGAGTTAATGCAGTCAAATCGGATTGTCCGACATTGGACTTATGGGCCGAGAATTAAGAATAAATGTAATCTCTATTACCACAATATCCAGTTCTTCATAGGTTAAGGATGCTGTTGATACGCTTCTCACTAGAAGATGTTTTGCTGATTTAACTGCTGATTTAATGGCAAGTTTCCCATAATTTGGCTAAGCAATTTTGGCTTAGATCTTGTACATTTGATGCAGTGTTGCACAATTGATCTAACTGCTGACTTTCCCTTGACTGGCCAAAACCTTTGCCGTAAATGAGCTAACAGTGCTTGAGGTCCACAGTATCGATTGTGCACATGCACCATCTGCATTAAAAATTTTGATATTGGGTCATTATAAGGAATTAACATTGGGTGCTTTGCGTTGATGATTCTAAGCGTCCTCCCACTCTGATAAGGCCATTAGAGTCTAAAAATGGAGTAAGATTGTTGTATGGACTACTTTTGTTTACCTCCTTATGTTTCTTCAAATGTTTTAATTCTTCCTCAAAGTCTGACTGTTGCCCTTATGATAACCATAAGACCTTGGTCCAGTTCGTGAACTGGTAACTCGAGTTTGCGTTGTTGATTGCGCTTTCTGGTATTATTGTTAAGTCTGAGGATGTATCCTGTCACTCTTTGCAGTATTCTGAAAGATCCATTATGGTGTATTGTGTAGATTATACTTGTTGAGGTATCACTTGCGGTTGTGACAGCAGTTATTTTCTTCCGTTCCATGTCAATGTCGTCACTGATGGTGTAGTGTACCTTATAAGCGTCCACTGCTTACCCAATAACCAATCTAAAATGCATACATACCACCCCAATTACTGTAGGGCAAATGCCATACATAAAAGATCAAATAACGGCATTTACCCAAATGACTCAATGTGTTCGAACATGAGTCCATATAATGAATTTGGATTGCCTAACGAAAATGAGTACATTCCTTACTCATGTATTCTGATTGGTCATATCATTGTGCATAAGGAAAAACCATGATAATAGATTGTAAGAATTAATACTAAAAGTTAGAATAAGTAGGCAATATTGTAAAATTAGTATAAAAAGGGCAGTAGCCAACAAATAAATTAGACTTTGCATTTGAAAACTTAAAGCGGCACATGTTGCCTTGTTTGATTCTCTTAGTCTCTAATCTGGCTGTCGCAAGACGCCTAACCATTGAGCTGAACCCCTACAGCTGTATAAAATTATATTGGGCTATAGGGAAATCATAAAGACACTCTTACTAAAAATAACTTCCAACACTACATGGCAATCCTGCCAGCTTTCCAACACTACATGGCGATCCTGCCAACTTTCCAACACCACAATGGCTTGAGATTTTGAGAACTTCTGTGGAAAAATGCCATTTTGCTTACATAGAAATATGGGTCTGTAGAACCGTAAGGGGTGTTCGGCTAATTTTCTTGGCGAAAGACCACATGACAGAACGTCTGCGTGGTTACCCTTTGATCTTACATGTAGCCGTTGTTCAGCGATAGACAATTCTTGTATTGCAGCTATTCTGTTAGCCACGACCGTTTGGTATGATGACGATGGAGAATGGATCCAGGCCAAGACGATCTCAGAGTCTGTCCATAATTATGTGGGGGTATTTTGCAGTTTTAGATCCCTTTTAACCCTTGATGTTTACTGAGCGGCTAATAGTGCTGCACATAGTTCCAGGCGAGGAAGAGTCTGGTGCTTTAAGGGTGCTACCCGTGACTTTGCACATAGAAGTCGAATTATAACTCGCTTTTTGATGACTGATCTGATGCAAACGGCTGCACCATATGCCTTTTCTGATGCATCTGCAAAGGCATGAATTTGTATGTTTGACGATATTTGTCCTTCGAACATGTGTCGAGACAATTTTAGATTGTTGACATGTTTTAGTTCACTGCGGAAGGTCATCCATCTTGCGCAAAGGTCTTCTGGTAGCTGGTCATCCCAGTCAAGTTTTTGTTGCCACAACTCTTTAATAAATATTTTTGCCGTGACAACAATCGGTGATAATAACCCCAAAGGATCAAATAGCCTAGCTAAATCTGAGCAGACTGTTCGCTTTGTAACCTGCTGAGTTTTCCTTAAGCAGACTTTTACACAGAATTGATAAGTTTTTGGCATCCATGTTAGTCCAAGGGTTTTGACTGTTTGGTTATTTTCGTTGGCGAATTCAAAATTTACTTCTTGTTGTTCTTCTATGGTGTTTTGTAGCCAGTTTGGGTGTTTTGCGGTCCATTTTTGCAGCTTAAGACCATGCTTGTTTAGTATGTGTTTAAAATCTGTTTGCATTGTTATTGCTGTATGCAAGTTATCATTTCCCCCGATTCCATCATCAACGTAATAATTGTCAAGCAAGAACTGGGCTCGATAAGGATACTTTGTTATGTTTGTTTCGCCAATTTTTTAAACAAATTTTGTTGCTAAGTATGGTGCCGATCGGGTTCCGTATATAATCGTGTTTAGCTGATACTATTGTATTGGCCTTGTTGGGCCTTCACTCCAGATGATAAGCTGAAACCTTCTGTCGTCTGGGTGTATTAGCATCTGTCGATACATTCTCTCCATGTCCGTTGTGAATACGAAACGGGGTAACCGAAACCGAAGTAGTATTGAGAACAGCTCGCTTTGAATGGTGGGCCCGGTATACATCCGATCATTTAGTACGAGGCCCGAAGAAGTTTTGTTGAAGCGTCAAAGACCACTCGTAATTTTGTGGTGTGGAATGAAGTATTTTAGGTTGCACGTGGTATTTTTTTGTGTCATATGCCCTAAAGCTTCATACTCCTTCATAAAGTTAGAGTATTGTGAATTTATTTCGGGTGCCTTGGCTAACCTTCTTTCCAGTGACAGTAATCTGTTGAAGGCTATTTTATGCGACTCACCCAACGTATCAGGGTTGTCGCAGAATGGAATTTTTACTATGTTTCTTCCATTCTTGACAATTGTATGGGTTTGTGCGAAATGATCTTCGCACTGTTTGTCTGAGGTCGACAGGCGTTTGTCACATTGGGTTAGATTCTCCAGCTCCCAAAGTTGAGCAATGGCATTTTCTAAATTGGTGTCGTCTTAGGTGCACATTCTACACACGGCAGCTGATGATTCGTGTCCTCCTACCTTCCCCGCAATGACCCAACCCAATACTGTATTTTGTAGAATCGGCGAATCCTTACCAAGTCTTACCTGACCCACCGACATTAGGTGGGGTTAGAATTCTGCTCCCAGTAAAACGTCTATTTTATCAGGACGGTTAAATTCTGGATCGGCTAGCACCATGTCTTTAGGAATTGGCCAGTGATCAATGTTGATTGGTTGCGATGGTAGAGAAAAATTATTTGTGGAAGGACTGCAGCTTCAAGTCGCGTATTAAAGTTGTTTATGCGCGAGTGTAAGGCGATGCTTACACAATGTTGCACTCTAGTGTTGCTTGATCCGATCCCGCTGATGCAGATTGTAGTTGGCTTAGGTAAGATTCCAAGACGTTTAACTAGCCGTTCGCTGACAAGATTTAGCTGTGAGCCGGAATCATTGCTGTGCCCAAAAGGATGTAGCTACTTGTTAGAGAATGGTTGGAAGCGGCAAGCGATGAGGCGTTTTGATGCATTGGCTGTGCGCTGACGGTTGGTACTAAGTTTTCTTCTGAAGTCAGATTCTGTGGGCTATTTGCTGCTGGGGCGACTTGGTTCTGCTTTGTGTCTTCCGGATGCAAAAGAGTGTTGTGTTTTTGGTTGCACTTCATGTAACTTCTAAGGATGCATAATGGGTGATTTCCATTTTTGCGCATAATGCAGCATGAGTTGCCTTGGCGCTCTGATTTGATGGAGGTACACACTCTTGACTTGGCGTGTGCGGATTTTTCCTTTTCGGCCATAGATTCCATGGATTGGAAATGTCTTTCTAGAAATTTTAAGAACTCTTTAATTGTTGAGACTTCTCTTGGCTGTAGAAGTGACTGCTTGTAGTGTAGCCGTGTGTTTTGATCCAATTTTTTAAGGAGCAAATGAATAAGCAATGGATCCCATGTTGATATATCGATTTCCAGATTTTGGAGTGCGAGTAAGCACTCCTTTGTTCTGTCATGTAGGCCCTTATAGTTGTCGACTGATGTCTTGGGTTGTGTATCTATCAGCTCTTGAATTAGTTTGCTGACTAACAATCTTTTGTTGTGGTAGCGAATTATTATGGTTGACCATGCCGCCTCGAAGTTTTCTCCAGTGGCCGTGAAGTGTTCTATTAGATTTGCCGCCTCTCCCACTAGGTGCGTTTTGAGGTACCAAATTTTTTGGATCTTTGGTATTGTTTTGCCTATGACCAGAGACGAAAATAAGTCGTGGAATTCTTGCCACCTTAAATAATTACCGAGAAATTTGGGTAATGTTATCTTCGGTATTGGGATTGGCTCTGGCTGACTGTTAGTAACTCCAGAATTTGATTGGGGTGTGGTAAAGTTAGTGATAAATCTCAATGCCTGTCGTACATCGGTTTCCAACTTTATAAATTGCTCAATGTTGTAGCCTTGATTCACAGGCTCGTCACTTATCTCAGATATTTGAAGATGAAGGTCTTCAATGTTTTGCAATAGTTTCGTGACGATTAGAATGTCCTGATTTGTTAACCGGTTCTTTAGTAAAAGCTCAAGAGACGTTATTATTGCCTTTTGCCTAAGGACAAGCTTCAACAGCTGTTTTGTGCATGCTGATGTGCCGCCAGATGGTGCTGTTTGATTTTGATGTAGAGCTGCGCCTTGCTTTTTAGACGAATATTCGGACACCTTCAACATTGATGATTCAAATATTTCCATGTATTGAAGGACGGCATCCATAATTGCGTTATAGTAATTCGCAGAGAAGTACCTGTGGTCCAGCGGCAGGTTTTCTATAATGCGAATGGTATTGTAGTTGGTTTCAAATGCTGACCATTCTTCATCCAGCCCTGGCAGCTTTTCTTGGAAGTAGTCGATGGAATTCTTCCTTGTGGCGGAATAATATTTGAAGTTTCGGATTATTGCTTCAATCCGTTCAGCTATTTCCTGCTGCTTCCCAACCAGCTCTTCAAATGAGACCATTGTTGATTTAGTTATATTGCGTGTTGAAAATGTTGAAATCCTGTGCCTGGTACGGGATCACGTTGGGGCACCAAAAATGTTAATTCAAAATATTAATTAACGCTGATTTATTAGTGTAAACTCAGATCAAACATTAGTTTGTTTATTTTTTAGCTTCTCTTCAAGCACTTTGAACTTGAAGAGTGATGGGTCAATAAAAATGCAGTAGTTAGTTGTAAAGGGTGGTTAAATTTCAAGGGCCGATGTTGATTTTGAATAAAACACAAACTATTTAGGAAATTATTGTAATTTTATTTTATTATGATATATTGGTATTACTCAATTATGTATGAAACAAAATATCGGCCAAATGGGCGCCGCGACCACGGCGGCACACCTCCATCCGATGGTCCAAATTTTCGATGACCCTGAGGCATAATGGAGGTTCTATGCCGTTAATGTGCCGAATTATCTCATCCTTTAGCTCTTGAATTGTTGCTGGCTTATCGACGTACACCTTTTCTTTCAAATAACCCCAAAGAAAAAAGTTCAACGGTGTCAAATCACATGATCTTGGCGGCCAATTGACATCGCCATTACGTGATATAACACGGCCATTGAATTTGTTGCGCAAAAGAGCCATTGTTTCGTTAGCTGTGTGGCAAGTGGCGCCGTCCTGCTGAAACCACATATCGTCCACATCCATATCTTCCAATTCGGGCTATAAAATGTTCGTTATCATCTCACGATAGCGAACACCATTCACAGTAACTGCCTGACCGGCCTCATTTTGGAAAAAATACGGCCCGATGATGCCGCCAGCCCATAAACCGCACTAAACAGTCACTCTTTGTAGGTGCATTGGTTTTTCGACAATCACTCTTGGATTATTATTCGCCCAAATGCGGAAATTCTGCTTACCGACAAATCCACTGAGGTGAAAATGTGCCTCATCACTGAAGATGATTTTCTTCGAAATTTATCATCCATTTTCATAATAAGTCTGGATAACTTTAACACGTTGTTGGATTGTGTATCTCTCCATGGTTCATGAAATAGAGAAATGTCAAATAAAATTCGGAAAAAAACTTGGCGTTTAGGTGTGGTTCACATTCAACATCGGCCCTTACAATTTAACCACCCTTTACTTGATCTTAATTACCATGTTTAAGAATTTTATTACGATATTTATACTAAACTAGCTTAACCCGGTGTGCTTTGCTACACTGCTTCAACAACGTTTGAAGGCTCTCCCTTTAATAGTTCTTCAGTTGAGCGATATTTAATATATGCATCCTATGGGAGGTATTTCCCCCCCTGCGCCTACCCGCTTTATTTTTATTTTCAAAAGTGAAGTATACCATAAGAGTGACTTCCACAAAGTTTGAACATTCTCACTATAACAGTTCTTAAGATATGCGATATTAAACATTGGCGTCCTATGGTGGGTACCACTACCCCCGCCGCTATTTTGTTTTAATTTTGGGACTCAGAAGATCCTACTACCAAAAGTTCAACAAAATGCGTGCAGTGGCTCTTATTAATATTTCTATATATGAGGGGTACTGCTCCTCCCCCGTCTACCCCGCCCATTTGTATATTGAAATTTATAGTTTACTATAATAATAGCTTTAACCACTTTTGAAGACTCTCCCTTTAATAATTCTTCAGTTGAGCGATATTTAATATATGCATCCTATTAGAGGTATTTCCCCCCCTGCGCCTACCCGCTTTATTGTTATTTTCAAAAGTGTTGTATACCATAAGAGTGACTTCTAGAAAGTTTGAACATTCTCACTATTACAGTTCTTAAGATATGCGATGTTAAACATTGGCGTCCTATGGGGGATTCCACTTCCCCCGCTGCTATTTTATTTTAACTTTGGGGCTCAGAAGATCTTACTACCAAAATTTCTGCATAATGCGTGCAGCGGATCTTAATATATGCGATAATTAATATTGGCATCCTATGGGGGATACCAATTCCCCTGCCCCTATCGAAAAAATAAGTAGCCTATTTTATTTTTAGGGCTCACGTGATGTATCTGTAAAAATTTCAAGAAAATCGGTTCAGTAGTTTAGGAGTCTATAAGCCAACAAACAAACAAACAAACACACAAACATTTTTCATTTTTATATATATATGTAGACTAGCTTAACCCGGTGCGCTTCGCTACACTGCTAAACCACTTCTTCAGTTGAGAGATATTTAATATATGCATCCTATGGAAGGTTTTCCCCCCTGCGCCTTCTCGCTTTATTTTTATTTTCAAAAGTGTAGTATACCATAGGATTGACTTCTACTAAGTTTGAACAATCTTACTATAACAGTTCTTAAGATATGTGATATTAAACATTGGCGTCCTATGGGGGGTAACATTTCCCCGCTGCTATTTTATTTCAATTTTGGGGTTCAGAAGATCATACTACAAAAAGTTTAATAAAAAGAGTGCAGCGGCTCTAAATTATATTTCTATCTTTGAGGGGTACTGCTCCTCCTCTGTCCATTTCTATATTGAAATTTAAAGTTTGCCATAATAGTAGCTTTAACCACGTTTGAAGACTCTCCCTTTAATAGTTCTTGAGTTGAGAGATATTTAATATATGCATCCTATGGAAGGTATTTCCCCCCTGCGCCTTCCCGCTTTATTTTTATTTTCAAAAGTGTAGTATACCATAAGTGTGACTTCTACAAAGTTTGAACATTCTAACTTTAATAGTTTTTAAAATATCCGATATTAAACATTGGCGTCCTATGGGGGGTAACACTTCCCCCGCTGCTATTTTGTTTTAATTTTGGGGCTCAGAAGATCCTACTACCAAAAGTTCAACAAAATGCGTGCAGTGGCTCTTATTAATATTTCTATATATGAGGGGTACTGCTCCTCCCCCGTCTACCCCGCCCATTTGTATTTGAAATTTATAGTTTACTATAATAATAGCTTTAACCACTTTTGAAGACTCTCCCTTTAATAATTCTTCAGTTGAGCGATATTTAATATATGCATCCTATGGGAGGTATTTTCCCCCCTGCGCCTACCCGCTTTATTGTTATTTTCAAAAGTGTTGTATACCATAAGAGTGACTTCTAGAAAGTTTGAACATTCTCACTATTACAGTTCTTTATATAGGCGATGTTAAACATTGGCGTCCTATGGGGGATTCCACTTCCCCCGCTGCTATTTTATTTTAATTTTGGGGCTCAGAAGATCTTACTACCAAAAGTTCTGCATAATGCGTGCAGCGGATCTTAATATATGCGATAATTAATATTGGCATCCTATGGGGGATACCAATTCCCCTGCCCCTATCGAAAAAACAAGTAGCCTATTTTATTTTTAGGGCTCACGTGATGTATCTGTAAAAATTTCAGGAAAATCGGTTCAGTAGTTTAGGAGTCTATAAGCCAACAAACAAACAAACAAACAAACAAACAAACAAACAAACAAACAAACAAACATACAAACATTTTTCATTTTTATATATATAGATTAATAACTTAAATATGTTAAGTTGACAAAATACTAAATTGCTGCATTTGTTATATTTAAAAATAATAAATTGTAACAAAATAATAAACGTAAAGCAATGAACTAGAGGGAAAATGTTAAGTAAGCAAAATAATACCAATTATCAAAATATTAAAAAATAAATAATTTTTAAGACAATAAACTTGAGGTACAATTACAATAACAATGAACAATAATTAGTATTGTGGTTATTTTGTTGAACTATTTATGGTTTTTAATCAAAATTTTTTTATAGTTTTAATTAGGCTTAAGTTATTAAATTTAATTTTCATTAAATTATTTTTATGAAGAAAGGAATTTTACAACATGAAAATTAATTAAAATTGTTATTGATAATCTTTCATTCTTGACCGTGGCCGGGGCTCGAACCCGGGCCGGCAGGTTACCATGACATGTTCCGATCGCAACCACTCGATCTCCTCAGATGGATTTGCCGTTTCACACTCGCAGCCATCGACGACTGCTGACGTCAATAGTCAAACATCAATCCTTAAACCAAATTGTATTTTAACCTTTGGTAGATCGAAGTTTGCTTCTTTTGAATGATCATCCATTTTAATTGATTTTACATGTTCTTCCTTACTTCTGTTTTTTCGTACTTTTGTCAAGAATTTTTCTTGAAGTCCAAAGTACATTTTTCGTTTTTTCATTTTTATACCCTCCACCACAATTAGTTGTGAAGAGGGTATACTAAGTTTGTCATTCCGTGTGAAACTTTTTTATTATTCATCTCAGACCCCATAAAGTATATATATTCTGGCTGCTTGAGTAATTCTAAGTCGATTTAGCCATGTCCGTCTGTCTGCCCGTCTGTCCGTCTGTTGAAAACACGCTCACTTTCGAAGAACTCAAAAGAAATAAACAAACTAGGTGTCAAATTGCTTGTAGTTATCCTAAGCACTTTGGGATTGAATTTTAGCAAAATCGGTTCAGTAGGACCAGAGCTATGAATCAAAATGTGGAACCACCACCTTCAAAAACTTGATAATTTTGTTACAAAAACTAGCATAAATGATGCAAAAATGCACGGAATGACATAAGATTTTGCACAAGTCGGTTTTATTCGACTAGAAATGACACTGTAAAATTTCGCGAAGGTTGGTCCATAATTTACCCTAAGCCCCATATAAAGACTACTCCCGGAAAACAGTTTAGTACGCCTAAAACCGTAAAAAATAATGCAATCATAACAAATTTTGGCTCGTCACAATTTTATAGGACTATAAATGATACTGTGAAATTTCGTGAAGATCGGTACATAATTTACCCTACGCCCCATATATGCCCTACTCCCGGAAAACAGTTTAGTCTCCTAAAACCATAATTAATAACAAATCGTCACAGTTTAAGATAATAATAATAAAAAGACATCATACAGATATTACTCCTTAAACATTCGAACTGTCGGTGGAGGGTATCAAAGATTCGGCACAGCCGAATATAGCACTCTAACTTGTTTTGTCTTTCTTTTTCGAGCCCCGGCCACGGTCAAGAATGAAAGATTATCAATAACAATTTTAATTAATTTTCATGTTGTAAAATTCCTTTCTTCATAAAAATAATTTAATGAAAATTAAATTTAATGAACTTAAGCCTAATTAAAAATATAAAAAAATTTGGATTAAAAACCATAAATAGTTCAACAATATAACCACAATTCTAATTATTGTTAAAGCTAGGGCACGAGCTCTATGTGTTCATTTGTCCTTCAAGTTGTGCTGAAAAAGGTCAACAGGAAAAAGAAAGACAAAAAAATGAAAAAACGAAAAATGTACTTTGGACTTCAAGAAAAATTCTTGACAAAAGTACGAAAAAACAGAAGTAAGGAAGAACATGTAAAATCAATTAAAATGGATGATCATTCAAAAGAAGCAAACTTCGATCTACCAAAGCTTAAAATACAATTTGGTTTAAGGATTGATGTTTGACTATTGACGTCAGCAGTCGTCGATGGCTGCGAGTGTGAAACGGCAAATCCATCTGAGGAGATCGAGTGGTTGCGATCGAAACATGTCATGGTAACCTGCCGGCCCGGGCTCGAGCCCCGGCCACGGTCAAGAATGAAAGATTATCAATAACAATTTTAATTAATTTGCATGTTGTAAAATTCCTTTCTTCATAAAAATAATTTAATGAAAATTAAATTTAATGAACTTAAGCCTAATTAAAAATATAAAAAAATTTGGATTAAAAACCATAAATAGTTCAACAAAATAACCACAATACTAATTATTGTTAAAGCTAGGGCACGAGCTCTATGTGTTCATTTGTCCTTCAAGTTGTGCTGAAAAAGGTCAACAGGAAAAAGAAAGACAAAAAAATGAAAAAACGAAAAATGTACTTTGGTCTTCAAGAAAAATTCTTGACAAAAGTACGAAAAAACAGAAGTAAGGAAGAACATGTAAAATCAATTTAAATGGATGATCATTCAAAAGAAGCAAACTTCGATCTACCAAAGGTTAAAATACAATTTGGTTTAAGGATTGATGTTTGACTATTGACGTCAGCAGTCGTCGATGGCTGCGAGTGTGAAACGGCAAATCCATCTGAGGAGATCGGGTGGTTGCGATCGAAACATGCCATGGTAACCTGCCGGCCCGGGTTCGAGCCCCGGCCACGGTCAAGAATGAAAGATTATCAATAACAATTTTAATTAATTTTCATGTTGTAAAATTCCTTTCTTCATAAAAATAATTTAATGAAAATTAAATTTAATGAACTTAAGCCTAATTAAAAATATAAAAAAATTTGGATTAAAACCATAAATAGTTCAACAAAATAACCACAATACTAATTTTTGTTAAAGCTAGGGCACGAGCTCTATGTGTTCATTTGTCCTTCAAGTTGTGCTGAAAAAGGTCAACAGGAAAAAGAAAGACAAAAAAATGAAAAAACGAAAAATGTACTTTGGACTTCAAGAAAAATTCTTGACAAAAGTACGAAAAAACAGAAGTAAGGAAGAACATGTAAAATCAATTAAAATGGATGATCATTCAAAAGAAGCAAACTTCGATATTCCAAAGGTTAAAATACAATTTGGTTTAAGGATTGATGTTTGACTATTGACGTCAGCAGTCGTCGATGGCTGCGAGTGTGAAACGGCAAATCCATCTGAGGAGATCGAGTGGTTGCGATCGAAACATGTCATGGTAACCTGCCGGCCCGGGTTCGAGCCCCGGCCACGGTCAAGAATGAAAGATTATCAATAACAATTTTAATTAATTTTCATGTTGTAAAATTCCTTTCTTCATAAAAATAATTTAATGAAAATTAAATTTAATGAACTTAAGCCTAACTAAAAATATAAAAAAAATTTGGATTAATAACAATGAACTTAAAATCAATGAACTAATTTTTAAATAGTGTAATTGAACTTTATTAGTAAACAAATATTATGAGCAATGGTTAATAAACTTAAGGTGCTGTTTATGCAGTTGACACAATTAAAACAGAAATTAAAATATTGGGTAATAAATTAGTATGAATATGTGTTCTTAACAGTAAGCAGTAAATAAACAATATGTTAATGTATACATGTATGTTCTTAACATTAAGTAAGTAAACAAATGAATAAGTGTATGGACGTATGTTCTTAACACAGTGTAATCATTCATCAAGTTTTTATTACAACTTTTAATCACTTGGCTTATGCGCTTGAGACGCTCAGAAATATTTGTATCATGCTTATTTTTCCTTCTTGCTATTATCAACTTTTTTTTAAAGTTCATTAAAGAAATTAACTCCCTTGATATCCACGGACAAATTTCATGACGAATATTTAATTCTTTTGTTGTTGTTTAAGAGCTTTCTCTTGCTGTCAAAGAAAGAGTTGTGGTCACTGTAACGAAACATTTTGATAGCAAAATGTAGAGTGTTAATGTCGATAGGCATTATTACCTACAACGAAGTGTATATTCTAGCAGAATGAGACTTTACTTAACATTAGTGGTGGTAGGTGTAACATAACGATGTAGATAACATACCAATTGAGTGCTAAGCTGGTTGATTGAAAGTTTATACATTTCCTTTTCTTCAATACCTCTTCATAACTCAACACTTTTAATTTCTTTATAGAAAACCTTTAACCAGTGTAAATGCAAGAACAAAATCATATTCTTTTAGTAAAGGTAATACATCAATATTCATCGATAAGCTGGAGGCCTTCAACGTAATCGGAATTTGTTGGTGAGTGCAAATTTTGTTTTATTAATTGGTTTTATTTTTGCATATTTAAAATTACAAACGACCGAAAAAAAACTAAAGAAAACATTAAGCATTTTTCATTCATAATTCGGTTTTTTTATATAAGTTAATACAATAAATATTTTACCCTAAGTCATTTCTGCGACACATACTTCTTTGCTTTTTTTCTCTTATAAAAATTCTTCACTTTGTTTACGTCAGCGTCTGCTGTTTAAAACGAAAACAAAGTATAAGGTTACAAGCTACACGCGCAACCAAAATGTGTCGCATCAGCAAAACAAGGGTTTAAAGTTTAGATAAAATATTGTAATTTTTTATTCTTTAAGTTAGTTCAGTTTCTGTACTCGTTGAATTAAGCAAAGTATGGGCATAGCCCATTAAAAGTAAAAATAAAGAAACATTAAAATTTAAAATAAAGAAACATTAAAAGTAAAAATAAAGAAACATTAAAATTTAAAATAAAGAAACATACAAATTTAAGATAAAGAAACCCTAAAATTTAAAATAAAGAAACATTAAAACAAAAATTTTAACTTTAGTTTTATTAAGTGGCGCCCGAGCAGGGACCCAATATCGATGAAGTGAAAAGTGTTTCAATATAAAAAGTAAAGCTAAATAATTTATAATAAAAAGTAAAGCCAACTGAAGCTTGAAAATTTAAAAAATAATTAATCGAAAAAAGGCATAAACAAATGAACATTTGACTTCTACGGATTCAAAAAAAAAACAGAATTCCACCGATGTTGGGTATTAGTTTAAGTTAAGGGACCCTGAATAAAAAGTGTGCTTAAAATACAAAAAATCTTTTTTAACATAAGTCTAAGGAAAGGTGCCCTACCCAGCAAAAACTTTGCTTACAAAATAAGCAGAAAAATAATGAGAACTTGACGAACAGACTACTTATTTTTCTACTAGAAGAAGTACTTATTTTTGTTCGAGATGTCCCAAAAGTAATCCTTTATAATTTAGCCTATTATAATCTAAAAAATAATATGTTTTTTTATACCTAAAATTTTTATAAAAATATATAGTTACACAAAGTCAATAAAGTAAAAATTTTTTTATTTTTTTTAAATTTTTTTTTTGTTTTTTTTTTAAATTATTTTATTTTTTCTTATTCTATTTTACTTTATTTTATTTTTTATTTTTTTTTTCTGTCTCTGGCGGGATTTGATCCCGCAACCTCGGTGCTGATAAACTAGCTCTCTACCAGCTAGTCTACCGGGGCAGTGTAGTTTTTGCATTAAAAAACTATGTTTTATGACTATAATGACATTTTTATTGTCATAATGAAAATACAAATTTTTCTGTATATTTAAGATATAATAATAAAGTTATTATCTATATATATAAAATTGTAACGTTACTGACTGACTGACTGACTCACTGATTCATCATCGCACAGCCTAAACGCCTGAAGCAAAACACTTGAAATTTGGACCAGAGATTGATCACACCCCAAATCGATCCACTATGACCGGATTATTGGAAATTCTAATGCTTAGGGGGTAAAAAGGGTAAAAACGGGAAAATTCGGTAATCTTATACTATCTCCAAAACTAAAAGAGATAAAAAAAAAATGTAATACTTATCGGTGTTCTTTAAAAAAATTAGCGGACACGTGTCTGGTACTTTTTTGTAGCTCGGCCCTTTTAGGGAGTAAACGGGTAAAACCTGAATTTTGGTACTTTTTTGACACCCCATCTTTCTTTTGAACCAATCAACATAGGAACATAGTTTATACAACATTCGAAACTTATCAAAAAAATACGAATATGAATTTGGTACTTTTTCGAATTTCGAACATTTAAAGGGTAAAAACCGTAACTATTTTTGGTACTTTTTTTATACAAAACATTTTTCTCCAATCATTGACATATTCGTACTTAATTATGAGCTCTCACTTCAATACTGAAATTTTTGATAACTAAATGGGGGGAAAAAATAGTACCAAAAAGGGGAGATACGGGAAATTTATGTTTTTCTTTAGCTTTTTGTTTCTGCAACTGGTATTTTTTTATTGTCGTTAATATTGGACCTTAAAACATAAGATTCAACATGCAATGCCCAGAGTGGATAAGAATTTAAAAGAGGGAACTTTTTGGTACTTTTTTATTGTTTGATTGGTACTTTTTTAATTTCCGTTAATATTTGACACAGAAACATAAAATTAAACATGCAAGGTCCTGAGTGGATGAGAACCTGAAAGAGGGCTTTTAGGTACTTTTTTGTTCATCAATCGGTACTTTCCGTTTAGTATTGGACCTAGAAACATAAAATTCAACATGCAAGGTCATGTGGTCCTTTTTTACAAAATATTTGTCTCCATTCATTGGCATATTCGTACTTAATTATGGGCTCCCACCACAACACTGAAATGTTTCATACATAAATGGGGTGAAACAAGTATCAAAACGGATAATACGGGAAATTAACTTACTTTCATTTGCTTTTGTGTTATACTAGTGGTACTTTTTGAATTTTCTATAATATTGAACTTAGAAACACAAAATAATAGGTGCAAAGTCCTGTGTAAATATCAACCTATGAGATAAAAATTTTGGAACTTTTTTGCTAAAACATAGATACATATTCTTTGGCATATAGATATGTTCATGAAAGAAAAAGCCCGATTAAAAAGTAGCGGGTTAAATGCTTAAATTTAAACAAGTTTAAGCCTAGAAAAGTAAACTTTGGCATAAAAATATGTCCACGAATAAAAGGAGACGCTAACGAAGTAGCGGGTTAAATGCTAGTTTAATATATAACTAATAATCCAAAAAGTGGCGAATAAAGCTACAAAGTAATGAATTCTTGAAGTCATTAAAAGTAGGATTGTAAGTAAAGTTTTTGCTGGGTAGTAGCAAACGCAAACGGGAGCAGAACCTACTTAGCAGCGCTTTCTAAGTGTTAAAAGTATTAATAAACTTAGTGTAAGAAAAAAAAGGATCCTTGAAAATAAAGGATATTAATAAAAAGTGTCCTTAAAATATAAAAAATCTTTTGAACATAAGTCTTAGCAATCGGTGCCCTAGTAGTAAAAGCAAACGGGAGCAGAGCCTACTAAGCAGCGCTTTATAAGTGAAAAAGTTAAACTTAAATTTAGTAAAAAAGGAAAGTTAAAAGAATTTGAAATACGAAATTAAAATATAAATTTAATAAAAGAAACTGAAGTGAAAAATAATAATAAACTCAAAGTTACCCAAAATAAAGTTAAAAGAATTTAAATACGGAAAATAAATTAGGGAATTAATAAGAATAGCTTAAGTGGAAAATTATAATAAACTAAGAATTAGCCGAATAAAGATGACAAAAAATTAAATAAGTCGAAGTTACGAAATTAGAATATGAACATAAAGTAAATTTACGGAAATTAAAAAAAAACCCGAGCGGAAAAGGTGAATAATCAAAGTGGAGAATATTTAAAAAAAAAAAAAATAAACAAACCTGAAATACTAATCTATTTTCTAATATAAAGTGACAAATAACTTAAAACAAACCAAGCAAAAAAGAAATCAAAGGAACTTAAAGTAAGAAATATTAAAAAAAAAAAATTCAGAATTATCCAAAATAACAATGACAAATAAATCTAAAAATAAATTAATAAAAAGAACCTAAGCAAAAAACATTAATAAACTTAGAAATCAAAATAATAGTGACAAAAAAAAACTCAAAAATAAATAAGCAAACCAGAAACGGAACTAAAATAATTAACAAACAAATGTGACAAACAAACTAAGAACTCAAATTTTTTTTTTTTTTTTTTTTCATTATTTATTTATTGAATCTTCATATATTAAATATGAACTAACAATAATTAATCAAATCTTAACCTAATACGTTATTTTATGTCCTGCCAGTGCCAGACAAAAATTTTCTTCATCACGGGTTCTGTTCACTTATCTAGGTGTTTATCGCTCATCTAATTGGATAAGTGCTGCAGTGTCTCTTCTTCTTAAGCGAGTGTGGCCGCCATGATTTAAGATATTTCGAGCTAGTGGATTTGGGTGTTGTTCAAGCCTTTTTAAATATTTTACCGCATATTTTGTAATCATAGTTTTGACTAATGGAACATTGAGATCCTTGTGAATATTTGAGTTTTTTACATACCAAGGGGCAGCTGTGATTATTCGAAGAATTTTATTTTGGCGCCTTTGAATTTTTTCTATATTAGAGGCCGAGGCAGTGCCCCATAACTGAATACCATAGCACCAGATTGGCTTTAAGATGGAGTTGTAAAGAAGAAGTTTGCAGTCGAGACTAAGGACAGAGTTTCTACCAATAAGCCAATGAATTTGAATGGCTTTTAGTTTCATTTGAGTTAATTTTGCATCTATATGGCATTTCCACGTTAATCGCCGATCCAGATGTATACCGAGATATTTTACATGCGAATGTTGAGGAATTATTTGATTATTGATTGTAATATGGGGGCAAGATTCCCGGCGCAAGGTGAATGTTATATGCACGCATTTTTGCTCATTGACCATTATCCTCCATTGTCTTAACCATATTTCTAGTTGAAATATATGATGCTGTAAGTAACGAGATGCTTCATAACGGTTTTCGTGGACGCTTAGAAAAGCAGTATCGTCTGCAAATGTTGATGTTTGTGTATAGTTGCTTGTTGGCATGTCCGAAGTATAAATTAAGTATAATAGGGGGCCCAGGATGCTGCCTTGTGGGACTCCAGCGTCAATGGGCTGAGGTGAACTTAAGAAATTTCCTTCTTTAATAATAAATTGACGACCGACTAAGTAGCTTTCTAGCAGCTTGTGTGTGTTTGCTGGTAAATTTTGCTTCAATTTATGTAATAAGCCTTCATGCCAGACTTTATCAAAAGCTTGCGAAACATCGATGAAGAGTGCTGAGCAATATTTTTTTTCTTCAAATGCTTTTCTTATGACATTTACTATTCGATGAGTCTGTTCGATTGTGATGTGTTTTCTTCGAAATCCGAACTGATGGTTTGGAATACATCTATTTTCACTTAAAATCGGTGTTAATTTTGAAACTAATAATTTCTCAAACAGCTTTGACATATTTGATAATAAGCTAATAGGCCTATAAGACTCAACTTTTGTATGATCTTTACCTGGCTTTGGTATCATGGTAACTCGAGACGTAAAATAGCATTAAAAATAAAAAGAATAATTTTCTTTGCTATGCGAGGTAGCTCTAAAAGCATTTTATTACTGATCTTATCAATACCAGGTGCCTTCTTAGTGTTTAAGTCACAAATAGCCTTTTCGATTTCTCTTATCTCAAATCTGAGGGGGATAGCTGCTCTAGCAGCAACAGGTGGTAACTCTGCCGCAATATTGTGAGATATATTTGGTGTAAATACGTTTTTCAAGTGACTAACAAACAGATTTCCTTTTTCAATATCGTTTCTTGCCCAACTACCATTCAAGTTTCTTAATGGTGGCTTTGATATAACTGGCCTTTTTAAATTTCTAGCTGCACGCCATAATGAGTAGTCAGATTGTGGAGTTGCATCAAGTTCCTTAAGATATTTTTCTAGAGAAGCCGTTTTCTGAGTCTGCAGTAACTTTCTTAGCCTTTTTGTGTACTCTTTTAATAAATTCTTAAGTTGCGGGGATCTGTACAGTTGCCACTCTCTTCGAACTCTCCTTTTTTCAGTCAAGAGCCGCTCGACATCTGAAGAATATATTTTAATGGTTTTTGTTTTTTTTGGGGCAAAATTGGAATGTTGAACAGCTAGTTTCAGAAAACTGTCAAAATTGTCAATAGAGCGATCTACGTACTCCGGTGTACTGAGCGGAATATTTTCTGTGCAATGGGCACTGAGAAATTTTTTATATTTTAACCAATTTATTTGTGTGGCTGACGTCGCTAAGTAACATGACGGAGATACAATTCTATTTGGGTTCGTTATAGTACCAATTGTAGGTGTGTGGTCGGATGATAATTCTAGGGAAGCTTCAACATGAATCGTTTCTGTGGGGATGTTTTTAACCACTCCAAAGTCGATAACATCTGGAATTTTTTGCTGATCAGTAGGCCAATATGTTGGTTGTCCGCTCGCGACCACGTTTAAACCCATTTTAGAGATTGTGTTAAACAAAACACGACCTTTTGGTGTTATAAGTCGTGACCCCCAGAAGGTATGTTTAGCGTTATAATCGCCAGCGGCGAGGAAACAGGGTCCTAATGATTTAAAATATTTATAATATTGGCTTTCTGATATGGCAAATCTAGGTGGAGAGTATAAAGAAGAAATTACTAAGTTTCGATTTAGCTCTTCAACACAAATAGTCGTTGCTTGCAGATAATCTTCACAATGATCAAACATTAAGTAGTGTTTGATTCGGGCTTTTATCAAAATGGCAGAGCCTCCACAAGCTCTATCTCGAGGGTCCTTAGTATCATATAGTATATAACCATTGATTTTAAACGTATTTCTTGAGGTCAAGTGAGTTTCAGAAACCAACATGACATCAATTTGTTTATTTTTTAGAAAGTATTCTAATTCATTTTTATGTTGGCGGATGCCGTTTGCGTTCCAAAAACAGATTTTTAAACAGTTCATGGCTTGTTAAGTACAGCTTGCAATAACATCGATTGCATTCTTAGAATTTCCTGCATCATATTACCCATTGTGTTCGTAAAATTATTAACTGTTTGCACTAATGTTTCCATGGTTTTTTCAAGACGACTTAAATTAGAAACTGGAGTTTCTTCATTAATTGGCGAAGCACCTTGCATTGTCACATGGTTTGATTTTAGAATGTTAGCGTAGGAGGTTCTGTTATTACTAGGCTGTGGAGCCTGAATGTCATTAGTGTTTAGCTGATTTGTTACCTGCATTTGAGGGGAATTAGTTTTCGGTCCAACCGACTGCTTGACGATAGTGTATACAGGGCATCCTCTATAATTGGCTGTGTGATTACCGCCACAATTGCTACATTTTTTAACGTTGGGGTCATTTTTAGATTTATCGCAAAGATTTGTACCATGTAATTCTCCACATACTACGCAAACAGGGGGTAAGTAGCAGTATGCCTTAGTATGGCCAAATTCTTGGCAGTTCAGACATTGAACGGGACCGCCTCTTTTGTGCGGCTCCTCTATAGTTACTTTTCTGTACAGAATGTATTTTAAGTTATAGATGGGATGCGTTTCATTTTTTTTAAGTTTAACGTCGCCGGGTTCAAACTCCACTCGAAAAAGTGGTTGGGGAATTTTTTCTCTATTTTTAATGTTTAATACATGTTTTACCTTGAAGCCTTTTTCTTCAAGGAATGTTTTTACCTCTTCTGGGTCCACACATGAGTCAATACCCTTAATCACTACCTGAAGACCTTTACTGCTTTTCAGTTGGTATGTATAAAAATTTTTTTTGAGTGCCTCAAAGTTGCTTACAATTTTTCGAAAATCATACCATGATTGATTTGTATTTTTGTTTCGTTTATACTACCACGCTTGATAGCAGCTACGTAAAACGAATTTTCACCTATATTCGATATCAAACTCTTTATGAGCTCATTAGAATTTTGCTCCCTCAGATATATCGGGGGAGGCTTGGTCGATTTTATGACGTTTTGTGCTTCAGAGGATTCATCCTCCAGAATTGCAAAACGATTTTGAGGATTTATTTTATCAAAAGATGGTACTTTTGAGGCCGAAGCAACTGCTGCAGAGGTAGGGCTGCGTCCCCGTTTAAGCACTGTTATGTACCTGTCCATACCAACTTGTACTGTAGGCTTTTGAGAAGTTTTTACTTGCGTTATTGAGTTGTCCATAGCGGCTGTTTTGGGGTTAACCGTTTCATCACTTGTTAAAGTTATTTTTTGCTCTGTGGCAACGCTTGCAGTTAATAAATTTGTTATTGTATTACGATCGACCGTATTTTTAAACAAAGAGGGTGAGAGGGAACGAGTTCGAGTAATAGGTTTAGCCGTTAAATAATTGCTATCATCGATTCTTTTTTCTGCGTTTGTTTCGTCAACACTCAATGTAACATACGCATTTCTTTCATTATGTTTAATTTTTTTTGCATTATATGCATTCATAAGAGTTTTTTTTTATATATTACTGTTTGTTTAATTGTGCTCTTCTTTTTATTTGTTGTTTAAAAAAAACCCCGAGAATAAAAAAAAGAATAAAGAAAACAAGAAATGTTTTTGCTTAAAATGTATGTATTTATATGTATGTGTGTACATACATATATTTTTGTTATTTGTAATTTTTAATATTTGTATTATAAATTTTATGTTCACTAATTTAAAAATTATTGTAAAGCGTCCATTCATTCGCTGATCTTATATTATTTAAAAAATAATATGATATTATAAATATACAATTGTTTATGTTAAAAAAAACCGTATGCCGAGTTAAAAGAAAAAAAACACGTCTGCAATTAACGAGCACGCAAGCAAGAACTCAAATAAATGAAAGAAAATAGAAAAAATTCTTTTTAATAAACTTAGAATCAGCAAAATAACCGTGACTAATAAACTGAAAGTAAACAAATTGAAGATACTGATATTAAACATAAATTAAACAAAGTGAAGTTAACAAAAGGAACCTACACCAATAAAACTAAGCCAAAGATTAAATCTATAGAACCGTGAAGGAAGTAAACACCCGAGAAGGGAACAAGTGACTCAGCAGGGGAACGAGAAACACCAGAAGAGAGATGATTTTTATAATGTAAGATAAATATGAAGAATTATATTGAATTTCCATTTTGTTATTAATTAAATTAAAAACTAGAATATGTAAAAAGGCAATATCTACTAAATTCAATTAATCTTTGAAAGAGTGAAACTTTATATTCATAAAAATGAGCCAGGAAGATCAGATAGCTGCGACTTTGTTAAGGCTAAATATCAGTACATCAAATGCTAACATTCCATCCTCATTCACTAACAATCAAAAAAAGGAACTTGCGAATTTAATAACAGAAACAGTTTCTTCTATTTTGCATCCGAAACCAGAGGATGATGTAGAACCGTAGTAGATTTCAGTAGGGATATCGACTCGTCGGTGCGAGTGCCCGATGTCGTTAAGAGCCTTAGGGAGTTTTCTGGTAGGTCCGGGGAATTTAGTTCATGGAGGAAATCAGTGGACAGAATTCTTGTGATTTACGGACAGAATAAAAACACACCAAAGTATTTTGCGATTTTGCACACCATCAGGCATAAGATTATAGGAGAGACGGATGTAGCGCTCGAGTCATATCGAACACCATTGAATTGGAGTAAGATTAGGAAGTGCCTCATGTTGCACTTTGGGGACAAAAGGGATGTCAGTACCCTCGAGTACCAGATGACAACCCTTGCTCAGCGTGGAAACACGATTGAGGGTTTTTACCAGAAGGTTTACCAATACCTTTCCCTAATATTGGACAAAATAGATTGTCTCAAGTTAGGGGAGGAATCACTAAGCGCTATGACTAGGGCATACAGAGAAAAAGCCCTGGATACATTTATTCGCGGATTAAATGGGAATTTACCAAGCCTTCTAAGTGTCAGGGAGCCAACCAGTCTACCTCAAGCTTTACAGCTGTGTCTCAAATTAAATAACATGAATTATAGAGCTAATCATTCCAATAATATGGGTAGGGTGCAACAGAACGTAAAGCATGTTAACCAACAGCGATCATACCAAACTAAGCCACAATTTTTTCCCGAGCTGACAAATGACTCACACGTTCAGGTTCCTAGAATGACCCATCCGTTTCCATATGGACAAAATAGGGTTGTAGCAAACCACTTTAATAATCTACCACAAGGAAATTTTAGACCACCCCTACCACCCAAACCACCAATACCTATGGACGTTGACCGATCCATCCAAACAAGGCAAATAGACTACCAGAATCGACCAAGGTACCAAACAAATCCGAACTTCGTTCGTCCAACCTTACATTACCCCTCAACAAATCATACCCCGGTGGCAACTATAATTATAACCAGGCCAACAAGCGGCCACCCTCGCAAAATACGCACCAGCCAAATAAGGCCCAAAGGGTATTTTATGCCGAGACAGGTGAATTTGCTTTGCCAGAGGATACCACCGTTAGTGTAGAATTTCCTGACGACTGCTACGAAGAGAACCAAACTTATCAACCTGAATACGAATCAGAAAATATCGAAGTCGAACAAACAGATATTTTAAATGACAATATCAATTTTTTAGATTAAATTCCTCGTTGCCGTATTTTAAATTTAGGATGAAAAACGGCAATGAATTAAAATTCCTCTTAGATACAGGTTCAAATAAGAATGATATTAATCCAAAATTCATTAGAAATCCAATTCCTAAAAAACCCTTTTTCGCAAATTCAGTCGGCGGTACCGTAAAGATTACTCATCATGCAAACATTGATATTTTCAATGAAGAAATTGGAAAACTTAGATTTCACATCCTACCAAATCTCCAAACATTCGACGCTATTATAGGCAATGACACATTGAAATTTTTAAATGCAATTATTTTCACTAAAGAAAATTATTTTACACTTTTGAATAAGTACAGATATCCCATTCATCAATTACAAATAAATTCTATAACGCATACTACTTTAAGAATAGATCACCTTTGTCCCAAAGATAACATGCAGTTAAAGAAACTTTTCAAATCCTATCCAAATCTGTTTTCCGAACCAGATAAAAAACTAACATATGTAACAAATGTCAAAGCAGAGATCAGGACGAAAAGTGATAGACCCATTTATTCAAAGTCGTATCCATATCCAATGCCTCTTAAAATAGAAATAGATAAAAAAATTGAAGAATTACTAAAAGATGGAATTATTCGTCCTTCAAAATCCCCCTACAATTCACCAGTGTGGATTGTACCAAAAAAGCAAGATGCTTCAGGAGAGAGGAAATTCCGTATGGTTGTAGACTATCGGAAATTAAACGAAGACACCATACCAGACAAATACCCAATTCCGGATATTACTACCATACTAGCTAACTTAGGATTTAATAAATATTTCACAACCATTGACCTCAAAAGCGGTTTCATCAAATCGCTCTAAATGAAGACGATATTGAAAAAACTGCTTTCTCGATTGCAAATGGAAAGTTCGAGTTTACCCGTCTTCCATTCGGGTTGAGAAACGCCCCAGCAATCTTTCAGCGCACTTTAGATGATGTGCTAAGGGAACACATCGGGGTCCGTTGTTACATTTATATCGACGATATAATTATTTTTGGCAAAACAAAAGAAGAACATTTTGACAATTTAAAGGAAATTTTCCATACACTAGAGAAAGCTCGCCTTAAAGTGCAGTTCGATAAGTGCGAATTTATCAAGGAGGAGACCGCATTCCTTGGTTTTATAGTTTGCCAAGAAGGTATTAGAACTTCGCCAAAAAAGACCGATGCTATTATGAATTTCCCCCAACCCAAAAATCTTCACGAATTACGTTCATTCCTAGGAATGATGGGATATTATCGTAGATTTATAAAAGCGTATGCTGAAATTGCCAAACCTCTTACGGAAATGTTAAGAGGAGAATTGAGAAGAATACCCAAGAATTTGTCAAAAAAGACACAACTTAAATTTACCGAACAACAAATACGGGCATTTAATCAGTTAAAAACGTGTCTGACATCAGACGATGTAATGCTCCACTATCCCGATTTCGACAAGCCCTTTGAGCTGACCACTGATGCATCCGGCTACGCTTTAGGAGCAGTTCTCTCGCAAGAAAGAAAACCAATAAGCTTTCTTTCCAGAGCTCTAAGCAGAGCCGAGGAAAATTTCGCAGCAAACGAAAAAGAAATGCTGGCGATAATTTGGGCCCTACAATCGCTCAAATGTTTCCTATACGGGTCAAAGAAGGTGAAGATTTTTACAGATCACCAGCCACTCACCTTCGCCCTTAGCAATAAAAACACAAACGCTAAAATGAAAAGATGGAAGGCTCAACTAGAGGAGTATAACCATGAGCTTATTTACAAGCCAGGAAATACAAACATAGTCGCAGACTTTCTTTCCAGACCACCAATAACGAATATTAATTCATTGACCGTCCACAGCAGTGATAGTTCGTCGTTTAATACCGTCTGTAGAAACGCCTATAAATGTTTTAAAAAACCAAATTTTTATCTCAGAAAATGCAAAATCTTCATATCAATTTCAAATTGTTTTTCCAAAAATTCATAGACATATAATAACCGAGCAAACGTTATCCGAAAATACACTGAATACCCTTTTACAAAAATATCTAAATCCCTCTGTTCTAAATGGCATTAAGACAACCGAACCTATTATGTTAAAAATCCAAAAAATCTATCCAACTCACTTCTATAATTATAGAATTCGTTTTACCCAACTAGTGGTGCAAGACATCTCAAATACAGAAGATCAAGAAAGAATCATAATCGAGGAGCATAACCGCGCTCATAGAAATGAAAGGGAAAATAGAATACAGATTCTGGAAAAGTTTTACTTTCCCGCTATGGCAAGAAAATAGCAAGATTGTGCAAAATTTGCAAAGAAAATAAGTATGAGAGACATCCAAATAATTTAAAACTGGGAGCTACACCTTTACCCGAATATCCAGGACACACCTTACACATAGATATTTTTTCAACAGACAAACATAAGGTACTGACATCAATCGACAAATTTTCAAAACTGATCGTAGTCAAGAAGGTAGAAGGGAAAAGTATAGAAAATATAAAAAAACCGCTCAGGGAAATAATACTCTACTTTGGAGTTCCAAAGGTCATAGTCTTTGATAATGAAAAAACATTTTGTTCACAGCCAATAAAGTTTATGTTAGAAAACGAGTTTAATATTACAATTTTTACCGCACCACCCTACAAAAGCGAGGTAAATGGCCAAATAGAAAGGCTCCACTCGACACTGTCCGAAATTATGAGATGCTTGAAACAGGAGCATCCCGGAAAGGATTTTGACGAGTTGTTGCAATGTTCCGCAAATGAATACAATCATTCCGTACATTCCGTCACGAAAAAAAACCCGTTGACTTATTTTTCGGAAGACCGACTTCGTTAAATCCCGATAAGAGGGAAGAGATCTAGAAAAAAAATTTTGAGAAACTATAGGCAAAACAGGAAAAGGATTTACAGCACCACAATAAAAACAGACAGGAAATGACCAATTATGAGATAGGAGAAAAAATTTTCGTTAGGCAGAACAAAAGATTAGGAACAAAGCTTTCAAAGAGATACAAAGAGGAGATAGTAAAAGAGAATAGAAACTCCACTGTTACAACAGAGTCAGGCAGAATAGTTCACAAAGACCGTATTAGAAAATAATCAATCCATATTTTTTAGATCCATTTTTTCACTGAAATGTCTTCTCTGCTACGGTTCAGTCGAAATACTTGACTATTCCCGATCTGAAATCGTTACCATTGAAGATGGCCTCGGGAAAATTCAGACCGGAACATACAGGATCATTCATGTGATAAATCTAACAGAGTACCTGGATATCACAGAGGACCTAAAGCATAACTTCATCAAAAACATACCTTCATCTCATCCCCTTTATCCATTTGTAGCAGAAGAAATCAACAATGTAAACATAACCATTAACAACATACTTCCTAAAAATCGAAATAAACGATCGTTAAATTTCATTGGATCAGCATTAAAATGGGTAGCTGGAAACCCTGATCATGATGATCTTGAGGCCATAAATAATAAATTTAAAGAAATAGTAGATAATAATAATCAACAATTAGTAATTAACAAAAACATTTTCGAAAGAATTAACAACATAGCCCAGATAAGCAATACTATTATTAAATCATTAAAAAATAGTAATGAATATCTAACTGCACTAATACTACAATATAAACTTAAAATCGATTTGATAAAAGAAGAAATAGAAAACATTAATAAAGCAATTCACTTCACAAAAGCTAACTTTATTAATACATTCATCATTTCAAACCAAGAGGTTTGAAAGAGTCATTAAATTTTGCCGATAGTCAAATAGCCTTCAAAGGAAATATATTATTTTATATTATAAAAATACCAAAAACTGAAACATAAAAATGTTACTCTATTTTAATCAAACCTTTAAGTAATAATAATTCAATCTCAAAAATTATGTTTGAAAAAGTATTAAAATGTAATAAGAAATACTATGGTATTAAAACAGATTGTAAACAAAAAAACGAAATTAAATTTTGTAAACAAAATGAAATTGTTGATTTGGGAAAAGACGATTGTATTAAAAATTTAATAGAAAATAAACCATATGATTGCACTGTAACAAACACAGAACATGTTAACAAAATAGAAGAAATAAGCGATGGATTAATCTTATGAAATAATTTTAACGGAAATGTCCTAATAAAAAATAATACAAAAAAACTAAACGGAAATTATCTAATAAAAATTATAAATGATACGTTAAAAATAAATAAATTAACTTTCGTAGCTATAGAAACACTAAACCTAAAACCTTTGCCTGCATTACTTAAACATGCAAACTCTCGTTCTAAGTACGAAGAGGTACTCTTTCGTTACAACTTATGAAGGAGTTGAATATTAAAAACATAAAAAAATTAGTTCTCTGGATTTGTTAGTCAAGTCCAGTATGGTTACACATTTCGGGTTATTAGCCTTCTTCATAATCTTGGTCCTAATTTTTAAGTTTAGGAAGTCTAAGACAAAAGAAATTATTGTAAAAAACGATGAATCCTCCAAGACACCGATTAAAATTGCCGCAAAGCACATAAGTCTGAACGACATTCCTTATTTTTAAACCAAACCGAGGACGTTTGGAATTTCGGAGGGAGGAGTTAATACAATAAATATTTTACCCTAAATCATTTCTGCGCCACATACTTCTTTACTTTTTTTCTCTTATAAAAATTCTTCACTTTGTTTACGTCAGCGTCTGCTGTTTAAAACGAAAACAAAGTATAAGGTTACAAGCTACACGCGCAACCAAAATGTGTCGCATCAGCAAAACAAGGGTTTAAGGTTTAGATAAAATATTGTAATTTTTTTTCTTTAAGTTAGTTCAGTTTCTGTACTCGTTGAATTAAGCAAAGTATGGGCATAGCCCATTAAAAGTAAAAATAAAGAAACATTAAAATTTAAAATAAAGAAACATTAAAAGTAAAAATAAAGAAACATTAAAATTTAAAATAAAGAAACATAAAAATTTAAAATAAAGAAACCCTAAAATTTAAAATAAAGAAACATTCTGTTCTTTTTCTATATATGTATTTTATAAAATGTACGTTCTCTCATTCATCATTTTTCCTATATATTTAAAAATAAGCTTAAATCTTCATGTCGTCAGCCTAAATCTGTAATGGTAATCGAATTTTCATGAAATTATCATATTAATATAAACCGGAAAAAGTTTTTGTTTAAAGTTAAGTTAATTTAATATATATTATTTAACAAAAAACAATTAAATCCATAAAATGGCATTTTATTAAGAATTTTTATTAAATTGAAATAATTTCATCATGAGTTGGTAAATATACTATGAAGTGTTTTCTTGCTAAAAATGTGGTAGACCGGGTTAGTGTCTAAAATTGTGTTTGGGGTCCTGAAATATTATTCATGGCGATTCAGAGCATTGGTAAGGGAGGGCAATGTGCGCCATAGTTCATTAACAGATAAGAACTTCGGGTAAAATGAAAAATTTATTGTTTTTCGGATTTTTAAAAGTTAGCTTTACCACCATATGGGGTGTCTCTTTAATTTTTTTTAGTAATCGTTTTAAGAGAGTCTATAAAAAATTTTTGTGTAATGAAATTGATCCTTCCTGCGAAAAAATCGAGCCCTCCACCCGGCTGAATCTAGCGGCTTTAAGGCTCCCCTAACCCCTCAGGTTGGATCTATTATCTAATTGAAGTCGGAAATACTACTATGTATTTCTTGTTATATAATCAACAATTAATGTCCCAATGGTTTCGTAGGGTACACATTACATCACATTGATCTGACACACATAAGTTTTCATCTGAATAGGAGCCAAACTTTCTGTAGTCTATCCAACTTTTTCTCGTAGTTATAGTTTCACTACGATTAAAATTTATACTAACACGGTAAAACATTATATCGACCCCTTTGCGCGAAATTATCGTATGTTACAAAAACCAAATTTTGCAGGACAGCCATTTTTCTCTGCATTCGCTTGCAATATCAAAATGAAAATATACAATCAATTTTTGGAGCAACGAAGTGGAATCCGCCTGCAATATTTTGTCAGGTGACGTATCTTTTATTACATACAATTAACAGTTACACACAGTCTGACCGGTCGCCGCTCAAGGTGTCAGTTGCTCAGTGAAGCGCAACACGCGTGCCCTATCTGGGAGGGGTTCAGACGGAGGCTCAAGACCACCCGAGGTGTACCCACACACGGGCAGACTCAATTCCCAATCGCTACGAGGGAAAACAGACAAAAAGAGGTGCACCCACACAGGTGCTGTCCAAGATCCCCAGTGTACTCAGGAGCCAACGAGTGGATCAAAATAGTTTAAGCTTAATAGGGATCTGTATCCACTGTCCTAAGTAGGTCTTGCCCTATTGCGATCCCACGACCGACTGCCCCGCATTCAATGATGTTTGCCTTTTTATACGATTTCAATTGTGTATGCACATACACACACACACACTACTCGAACTGTCGTAAAGCAAACATATGATCGCGACTCAGGGTTGTTCTTTTATTAAAAACCTCTACATTTTTTGACATCTAGATGGCGCTTTACCAACCGTTAAATTCAAACTTACAAACTAAAAAGATTTCCATATATTTTAAATGCGAACTTTTAACTTAACTACAAAAATAAGCATATACAAAATAGAAATAAACTATGATGACTTCATGGTGTGAATCAAAACGAAACCCTTGTTGACTTTGTTCGTCCCAGGTTGTGACAAGAAATAAACTGATAAAATCTATATATGATTAATTTCATGTAAAAATCGAGATGCATTGAACCCGACCCCCTCAGATATCGATGAAATTTTGTTCATAGCTAAATTTGATCAATACAAACAAACTCTCATTTTTAGAAATGACTGTTTTGCGATTTTTTGGGCGTGACACAGTGGGAACGTTTTCGAAAAAACGCGAAAATAGTCGAAAAGAGCTCCATTTAAACTACAATAACTCAGAATCGGCTAAACCGATTTCCATGATCTTAGTATCATTAAAAAGATATTTTAACAGGCTTTATGACACGTTTAAAAAAAAAAAAAGAAATACACTGTAAAAAATTTATAACAAAAAAAAATTTTAACTGACGAAAAAACCAAAAAGATCAAGGGTTTTTTTACAGTGTATTAATTTTTTAGAAAGGTTTATCCTTCATCTATACCATATCAAAAAATAAAAATGGGTTCTTTTTTAGTTTTTTTTATATAATTTTTTAAGTAGTGTCACTTCTAGTAATTGCCCTTATATTTTATAACAAAAAAAAATTTTAGGTAACGAAAAACCAAAAAAGATCAAGGATTTTTTACAGTGTATTACTTTTTTAGAAAGGTATTTCCTTCACCTATAACATATCCAAAAAGTAAAATGGGTTCTTTTTTATTTATTTTTTAAATAATTTTTTAAGTAGTGTCACTTCTAGTAATTGCCCTTATATTTTATAAAAAAAAAAAAAAAATTTTGGTAACGAAAAACCAAAAAAGATCAAGGATTTTTTACAGTGTATTACTTTTTTAGAAAGGTATTTCCTTCACCTATAACATATCCAAAAAGTAAAATGGGTTCTTTTTTATTTATTTTTTAAATAATTTTTTAAGTAGTGTCACTTCTAGTAATTGCCCTTATATTTTATAAAAAAAAAAAAAAATTTTGGTAACGAAAAACCAAAAAAGATCAAGGATTTTTTACAGTGTATTACTTTTTTAGAAAGGTATTTCCTTCACCTATAACATATCCAAAAAGTAAAATGGGTTCTTTTTTATTTTTTTTTTAAATAATTTTTTAAATAGTGTCACTTCTAGTAATTGCCCTTATATTTAATAAAAAAAAAAAAAATTTTGGTAACGAAAAACCAAAAAAGATCAAGGATTTTTTACAGTGTATTACTTTTTTAGAAAGGTATTTCCTTCACCTATAACATATCCAAAAAGTAAAATGGGTTCTTTTTTATTTTTTCTTAAATAATTTTTTAAGTGGTGTCACTTCTAGTAATACGTACCGAAAGTCTTTTTTGAACTTTTTCACGTAAGTTTCCTTGTTTAACAGTAATTGAATCTTGCGATCCAGGCATCATTCGGCTAATTTCATCATCTTCATAAAATAACTTGACTGTGCTTAGAGTTTCGGTTGGTAAACTACGTCTGCACATTTTAAAAAGATTGATATCTGCAAACTTCGTTTTATTCCTTTGAATATCTTTACTTTTTTTGATACAATCGTGAGATATATCATCCCCAAAACGATCTTTAATTTCATAGTGACTCATATTGATTGGTAAGAGAGATAAAAGTTTTTGCTTTTCCAAAAGATTTGAGCTGTTCTCTGTTAGATATTTGATGTTTTCCAAAATTTCTTCGTAAATGGCTTTGACGTTTTCAAGTTGCGCTGAAAAATCAGATAATGGATCAGCTCTAAGTGAATCTGCTATATTTTCGAAAATTTGCAGTGATTTTCTATTTCTGTATGCATCTTGTTTTATATATTTCCTTTTAAGAGGCGACATTTGGTTTGGTAGATGAGGAATAATATGATCATTTATATTTTCAATGACTTCCGTCCTTTCGATGTTTGCATTACAAGTTGGAAGTTCATTCAATTCTTCGCTAACTTCATCGCTAGGCGTTGTTGGTACCCAGCAAAAACTTTACTTACAATCCTACTTTTAATGACTTTAAGAATTCATTACTTTGTAGCTTTATTCGCCACTTTTTGGATTATTAGTTATATATTAAATAATAACTTTATTATATCTTAAATATACAGAAAAATTTGTATTTTCATTATGACAATAAAAATGTCATTATAGTCATAAAACATAGTTTTTTAATGCAAAAACTACGCTGCCCCGGTAGACTAGCTGGTAGAGAGCTAGTCTATCATCACCGAGGTTGCGGGATCAAATCCCGCCAGAGACAGAAAAAAAAAATAAAATAAAGTAAAATAGAATAAGAAAAAATAAAAATAAAATAATTAAAAAAAAAAACAAAAAAAAAAAAATTAAAAAAAAATAAAAAATTTTTTACTTTATTGACTTTGTGTAACTATATATTTTTATAAAAATTTTAAGTATAAAAAAAACATTATTTTTTAGATTATAATAGGCTAAATTATAAGGGATTACTTTTGGGACATCTCGAACAAAAATAAGTACTTCTTCTAGTAGAAAAATAAGTAGTCTGTTCGTCAAGTTCTCATTATTTTTCTACTTATTTTGTAAGCAAAGTTTTTGCTGGGTAAATAATTTGAGACTTCATTCTGCTCCACGTTGGATTCATTACGACTGCGCGCTTTTCTCAGTGTATTCCGGCAAGTTTCGCAAATACGGCTACAATGAATGTTGGCGACAGCTGGAAAATATTCAATTATATTTGCAGCCTCGTTTTTACTTATTTTACGAAGCGAAGCGCAACACTTATTAGATATTTTTATGCATCTGTACTTATTGTTTGAATTCATATTCACTCAAATTTTTAAAATATACGCGTAAAAATTGTAATGGGATATCTTGGCTTCTCGAAACTGTTTATAATTATGAATTATGAATTTTTTGTTCTATATATATTTCTCTTTATTATGGGTAAAGTAAGAAATGTTTATGACAAAATAGAAAATTATTATGAAGAATACATTGATTTTTTTATTCAGAATTTTGCGGAATTACTAGAAGTGACACTACTTAAAAAATTATTTAAAAAAAAAATAAAAAAGAACCCATTTTACTTTTTGGATATGTTATAGGTGAAGGAAATACCTTTTTTAAAAAAGTAATACACTGTAAAAAATCCTTGATCTTTTTTTGTTTTTCGTTACCTAAAATTTTTTTTTGTTATAAAATATAAGGGCAATTACTAGAAGTGACACTACTTAAAAAATTATATAAAAAAAAACTAAAAAAGAACCCATTTTTATTTTTTGATATGGTATAGATGAAGGATAAACCTTTCTAAAAAATTAATACACTGTAAAAAAACCCTTGATCTTTTTGGTTTTTTCGTCAGTTAAAATTTTTTTTTGTTATAAATTTTTTTAAACGTGTCATAAAGCCTGTTAAAATATCTTTTTAATGATACCAAGATCATGGAAATCGGTTTAGCCGATTCTGAGTTATTGTAGTTTAAATGGAGCTCTTTTCGACCATTTTCGCGTTTTTTCGAAAACGTTCCCACTGTGTCACGCCCAAAAAATCGCAAAACAGTCATTTCTAAAAATGAGAGTTTGTTTGTATTGATCAAATTTAGCTATGAACAAAATTTCATCGATATCTGAGGGGGTCGGGTTCAAAATTTCAGTTTTATCTCGATTTTTAAATGAAATTCATCTATATATATAAAAATGAAAAATGTTTGTATGTGTGTTTGTTTGTTTGTTTGTTTGTTTGTTTGTTTGTTTGTTTGTTTGTTTGTTTGTTTGTTGGCTTATAGACTCCTAAACTACTGAACCGATTTTCCTGAAATTTTTACAGATACATCACGTGAGCCCTAAAAATAAAATAGGCTACTTATTTTTTCGATAGGGGCAGGGGAATTGGTATCCCCCATAGGATGCCAATATTAATTATCGCATATATTAAGATCCGCTGCACGCATTATGCAGAACTTTTGGTAGTAAGATCTTCTGAGCCCCAAAATTAAAAAAATATAGCAGCGGGGGAAGTGCAATCCCCCATAGGACGCCAATGTTTAACATCGCATATCTAAAGAACTGTAATAGTGAGAATGTTCAAACTTTCTAGAAGTCACTCTTATGGTATACAACACTTTTGAAAATAACAATAAAGCGGGTAGGCGCAGGGGGGGAAATACCTCCCATAGGATGCATGTATTAAATATCGCTCAACTGAATAATTATTAAAGGGAGAGTCTTCAAAAGTGGTTAAAGCTATTATTATAGTAAACTAAAAATTTCAATATACAAATGGGCGGGGTAGACGGGGGAGGAGCAGTACCCCTCATAGATAGCAATATTAATAAGAGCCGCTGCAAGCAATTTGTTGAACTTTTGGTAGTAGGATGTTCTGAGCCCCAAAATTTAAACACAATAACAGCGGGGGAAGTGTTACCCCCCATAGGACGCCAATGTTTAATATCGGATATCTTAAAAACTATTAAAGTTAGAATGTTCAAACTTTGTAGAAGTCACACTTATGGTATACTACACTTTTGAAAATAAAAATAAAGCGGGAAGGCGCAGGGGGAAAATACCTCCCATAGGATGCATATATTAAATATCGCTGAACTGAAGAATTATTAAAGGGAGAGTCTTCAAAAGTGGTTAAAGCTATTATTATAGTAAACTATAAATTTCAATATACAAATGGGCGGGGTAGACGGGGGAGGAGCAGTACCCCTCATAGATAGCAATATTAATAAGAGCCGCTGCAAGCAATTTGTTGAACTTTTGGTAGTAGGATGTTCTGAGCCCCAAAATTGAAATAAAATAGCAGCGCGGAAATGTTACCCCCCATAGGACGCCAATGTTTAATATCACATATCTTAAGAACTGTTATAGTAAGAATGTTCAAACTTAGTAGAAGTCACTCCTATTGTATACTACACTTTTGAAAATAAAAATAAAGCGGGAAGGCGCAGGGGGGAAAACCTTCTATGGGATGCATATATTAAATATCTCTCAACTGAAGAAGTGGTTTAAGCAGTGTAGCGAAGCGCACCGGGTTAAGCTAGTCATATATAAAAATGAAAAATGTTTGTATGTTTGTTGGCTTATAGACTCCTAAACTACTGAACCGATTTTCCTGAAATTTTTACAGATACATCACGTGAGCCCTAAAAATAAAATAGGCTACTTATTTTTTCGATAGGGGCAGGGGAATTGGTATCCCCCATAGGATGCCAATATTAATTATCGCATATATTAAGATCCGCTGCACGCATTATGCAGGACTTTTGGTAGTAAGATCTTCTGAGCCCCAAAATTAAAATAAAATAGCAGCGGGGGAAGTGGAATCCCCCATAGGACGCCAATGTTTAACATCGCATATCTAAAGAACTGTAATAGTGAGAATGTTCAAACTTTCTAGAAGTCCCTCTTATGGTATACAACACTTTTGAAAATAACAATAAAGCGGGTAGGCGCAGGGGGGGAAATACCTCCCATAGGATGCATATATTAAATATCGCTCAACTGAAGAATTATTAAAGGGAGAGTCTTCAAAAGTGGTTAAAGCTATTATTATAGTAAACTATAAATTTCAATATACAAATGGGCGGGGTAGACGGGGGAGGAGCAGTACCGCTCATATATAGAAATATTAATAAGAGCCACTGCACGCATTTTGTTGAACTTTGGTAGTAGGATCTTCTGAGCCTCAAAATTGAAATAAAATAGCAGCGGGGGAAGTGGTACCCACCATAGGACGCCAATGGTTAATATCGCATATCTTAAGAACTTTTATAGTGAGAATGTTCAAACTTTGCAGAAGTCTCTCTTATGGTATACAACACTTTTGAAAATAAAAATAAAGCGGGAAGGCGCAGGGGGGAAATACCTTCCATAGGATGCATAAATTAAATATCTCTCAACTGAAGAAGTGGTTTAAGCAGTGTAGCGAAGCGCACCGGGTTAAGCTAGTACTTATATAAATTAGTGTAAACACATTTTTCATAAATACATATTTTTAAACATACGGATACACATACATTTCTTTTTTAACATTTTTCTTTCATTCCCTTTGTTTCTTTTTTGTCAATCCATAAAATGCACAAGTACTTATGAATGTTTGTTCACAATAACGTACACAAACATACATATGTACTTAGCATATATTTAATTTATTGCCCTATTAAAATTCACGGAATCTTTTGTTCTTGCATTTTGTGGGTGTTCCCATTGAAAGTAGACCAATAAACTACAAAATGCAATTAAATCCATTCGACATATAGCCCGGCTGAATTAGTAAATTCTCAGAACAAAACTAGGAAATAAATACTAAAAATAGATACATACTAACAAAGTCGTTGTGAACGGACGTGGTATTTTTTGAGCTCCGCTGAGGTTGTCAATATTTGCAAATTCTACACAAGAATAAACAAATAATTAAAACAAAACAGTGTGAAAAATTTCAAACACTAAAATAGACAAATCATTAAACACAAAATAATAAGAAGTACAAATTGGTATATAAATACAAAAATACAAAAATACAAAAATCAATACAAAATAAAAACCCGCAACTCAATATAAACAAACAACTACAAAAACACAAATAGTAACAAAACAATAAACACTAAATAATAAACTCAATTCAAACCAACAATAACTATACCTACATACCTATAAGAGAAAAAACAAAAGAAAAACAGAGAAAAAACCGCGAACCAATTCAAAATAAAAAACAAACAAAAACAGTCTGTAGTAAAGAAGAATTTAAATAACTATATATAATGTCGGTTAAACGATTAAGAGAATCTTCACTAACATCAGAGGATAGCATTCCTAAAACTCCACGCTCATCAAGTGTAAACTCTTGTAATCGTGTGAGTGTATTAAATCTTATTGAGAAACGATTAGAAGACCACTTTGAAAGTATGAAAGCTTTTATGGAAGTAAGAGTAAATGATTTTTTTGAACAAATGAAAGCCTTTATTATAGAGCGTGAAAACCTGCTCTTAAATAAAATAAACAAGATAACGGACGAATTGAAAAGAGAAGTTTCTTGTGTAAATGAACGTGTGAATACAGTTGCGGATGAAATTATAGATATAAGGGCACAATTACAAGAATTAAAACTACAAACATTAAAACAGGAAAATCTTTTTGTTGCCTGTGATTTGCGTATTAATGGGGTGCCATATTATGAAAATGAGAACTTGTATAATATTTTTGATACTATATGTGAAGTAATAAATATACCAACTCCGAGTGTTAAAGCGATATATCGATTAAAAAACAAGAACAATAAAAATAAATAAAATTCACTTGATGCTGTGATAATAGTAAATTTAATGTCACCATACGACAAAAATTTCGTCTTAAAATCACTGGCAATATTTAAGAAAAATAAAAATACCAGTAACAATAATAATCAAAATTACATTCAATTACTTCTGAATGATATCGGTATGGGGTCTGACAAACCTTTCTATGTAAACGAGAGTTTAACTGCCAAAAACTACAAAATTTTTAAGGATGCTCAAAAACTTAAAAAAGGTAGGCACATACACTCAGTTTATACATTTCGTGGGTTGGTGTACGTTAAGCGTGGGGGTACTGACCAGCCGATTAGAATTGATGACATTGAGCAACTGCGTGACTTTCTCCCTACATCTAATTCAAATGATGCCTTTCAACCCAACAATGACGTCACATAAAATGATTCTTTTACTTAAATCTTTGTTTTCTACGTTATATGTTTTATCTTCAATGTGTTACTATTAGGGCTGTAAACTTTCAAAGCTTATTAATTAATGTCTGGATCAAATAGAATTAATAGTAGTTCCAATGTCACAACAATGAATATGGTTAGAATACTAGCTAAACAGAAAACTGGTGTACAGATTTGCCACTTAAATGCCCAAAGTATTAAAAATAAAATGGATGAATTTCGTTTCACCTTTGAAAACTCCGGTGTCGATATAATATGTGTTTCTGAGACGTGGCTCAATAAGAAAATTACAAATAGTATTGTTTCGCTAAATGGCTACAAAATGTATCGTGCTGATCGTGCTACTCATGCTGGTGGCGTCGCTATCTATATCAAGAATAACATTACAAGTAAATTCAAATGTAAATCTGATGGAAAAGAGAGGGTGGAGTATATTTTCATTGAGGTCCTATCGTTTGGTAAGAGGTTGTTAATTGGCTGTGTCTATAGACCAAATATAAGGGTTAAAACCGATGTTTTCTTTGAAAAATTAGAAGGAATAATAATGCCTTATGATGATGTTATATTGTCTGGCGATTTTAATTGCAACACACTTGTGGATAGATCGCTTGATCTAGATATGTGTACTTTGGGTCTTTTGCCAATTAACACACATCTGCCAACCCATCATACTGCTACAAATAGCACATTAATAGACCATTTTTATGTAGGAAAGAAGTCGTGTGTTTTAATCTACGATCAAATATCGGCATCGTGCTTTTCTAAACACGACTTGATATTTCTTGCGTATAATTTTGACCTAAAACTACAGGAACTGACCTATATATATCGTGATTTTAAGAACATAAATTTTCGACAGTTACAGGAACATGCCACTAGTATAGATTGGAACACACTTTATTACTTGGTATCAGTCGACTCTAAACTAGAATTTCTTGAATCAAACGTGTTGTCAATGTATAACTCAGCAGTACCGGAAAAATCAAAGGTTATAACTCATAAATCTAGACCGTGGTTTACTTCAGAAATCAAATCTTTAATTGATTTAAGAGACTTTTCTTACATGCGTTGGAAACGCTTTAAGACAACTGTTTTACGCAATGAGTATAATATTGCGAGACGTAATGTGACCAATAGAATAAAAAAAGCTAAATGTGACTACTATTCGAATCGTTTTTCAAATGCTATTAATAGTAAACAGACTTGGCAAACTATCAGGGAAATAGGTATTGGTAGGGAAAAGGATAATTATAATTATTCTGTTGATGTCAATGAAATTAATGAGTCATTTGTTAATATACCAATGATACTGTCTAACCCAAACTTTTATGGTATTGACAATAATGCAGACAATGATAATGACGACCTAATCGATAGATTTAACTTTCAATGTATTGATCAAATGGATGTCTTATCTTGCTGTTTAGGAATCAAATCGAATGCAGTTGGTGCAGACAATATTCACCCTATGTTTGTTAAATTAATGCTGCCTCTTCTATTACCATACATAACCCATCTGTATAATGCTATCATTACTACAAGCTCTTACCCGGCCAAATGGAAACATGCAAGAATAATACCGGTTCCAAAGCAAAATTCGGAATTTAGACCAATTGCTATATTGCCATATCTTTCTAAAGTACTTGAGAGATTACTACATAATCAACTTACAACTTTTTTGAACCAACACCAACTACTTTCTGAATACCAATCAGGTTTCCGCCCAAAGCATAGTTGTGTAACCGCTCTTCTTAATGTTACTGAGGACATACGACAGCATATTGATGATGGTTTTGTTGACTTTTTAATACTTCTGGATCACTCAAAAGCATTCGATACAGTGGACCACAATATATTATGTTTCAAACTTAAGAATATGTTTAATTTTTCAAGTACCTCATGTAAATTAATGTTTTCATACCTTGCAAATCGCACCCAATCTGTAAGCATGAATAAGAACTCGTCTAATTCTATATCTGTAACGAGAGGTGTTCCTCAGGGATCAATATTGGGACCTCTTCTATTCGCTTTGTACGTTAATGATCTCCCTTTACAGTTAAGGCACTGCAAAATACATATGTATGCTGATGATGTACAGGTCTACTTAAATAGCACTGTGCAGTCAATTGATGAATCGATAGTGAAAATTAATGATGATTTAAATCGAATTCATCGTTGGGCTTCTGGAAATGGGCTAAGCCTTAATCCTGGTAAATCTAAATGCATGGTAATCCATAAAAGAACCCTTAATCTAAATCGAGATTTTAATGTTCTTCTAAACAACAAGAAGATTGAAATTGTTACTTCGGTAAAAAATCTTGGCATAATTATTAATGACACTCTTTCATGGTGCAATCATGTAAATAGAATTGTTGGTAGGATGTATGGCATGCTACGAACATTATGGTCTACACATTATTTTACACCACTAAAAACAAGAATTCTTATTGCGAAGGCTTATCTAATGCCTTGTTTACTTTATGGCTGTGAAATATTTGCCAATTGCGACTCGACCAGCATGGAAAAACTTAATAGGGTAAACAATAATATTATTAGATATGTTTATGGTCTGAAAAAGTATGACAGTATTTCTTCGCATAAAACTAAACTTTACGGTGTTACTTTTGAAAATTTTCTCAAAATTAGAAGCCTCATTTGTATACATAAAATTATATATGATAAAGTACCCGCCTACCTTTATGAACGAATTTCATTCACAAGGTCAAATAGGGGAAATAAGATAATTCCTTTGAGATACCGAACTCTTGTTTCTTCCTGGCATTTTTTCACCGGAACTATCAGACTTTGGAACTCATTACCTCACAACATTCAGCAAAATAGTAACGCATTCAAGTTTAAAAAAGAAATTTTAAAATTGTATTCTACAACTTAACTTTTATATTGTTATTTATCATATTCTTCGTGTATTTAGACAAAGATTCTGCATTTTAATTCTTCAATTTCACATCACTTTTGAATAATAATCTTTTTTTTCTTTAAACTAATTAATTTATAAGTATTTATATGTAAACTCTCTAGAATAATTTATAATCAATATGTTTATTCTAATTAAAATTTCTATGCTGTAATAATAAGATTTAATCTTGTTGCATAGGAAAGACACAAATAAATAAATAAATAAATAAATAAATAAATAAATAAATGAAATAAAGATTATTCGTATACTTCGAGTCAAAGTAAAAACAAGTCTAGTTTTATTTAGAAAAAGTGTAACTGGAAAATAAATTAAACAAGTGAAATCAAAACTGGCGACGAGGATGGGATGCCGCAAGTCCTACCAAACAAAAATCAAAAAATATTAAGTGTGAACGTTAGTGCGTGGATTTTTAAATCCTTAGTGCGGTTATTAAAATTGAAGACAAAGGTAAAGATAAGTCATATCCTTTAACAACAAAAACTTTTTTTTACGTAAAATTTTTAGTGAAATTAATTAATTGATTTCTTTGATTCAATCAATAGAAATAATAGTAAAAAAAATATATATATGCATATATAACTGTGAAAGATTTTAACAAATACAGACGTATTCGAAAAAAAAAAATTTTATGGATCAAATAAATAAAAGGAAAATATATAACTATTATCTTAAAACTGTGAATGATTGTTATAAAAAAAAAAAATTTTTTTTTATAATTATAACTGTAAACGATTTTTACGAATACAAATAAACTAAGCCAAAAAGAAGAAAAGCCATAAAATTAGAAAAAGCCACAAGTTTAACACCAACAACAACATCATCAAAAACAAAAAAAAGGAAGAAGAAAAGCAACAACAAAAAAAAAACAAAAGCAGCAGCAACAACAGACCCTTATAATATAACAACATCATTAAAAAGTAAGCTTAAGTTGTTATACATATTCTTTTAATATAAGTTTAATTATTACAAAAAAAAAAAAACAATAAATAAAAAATTATATAACAGGGCAAAATTTCAAAAATTTTTTTTTTATTGCAAAAGAAAAGAAAAGAGAGAATAGGGCGGCTCAGCAAATTCCATTAGATCCTATAAAATACATAAACGGTTTGACTCAATTTAATGGAAAAAATGACATAAATACTTTTATCAAATTAATAGATAGGATCCACCCTTTACTCACCACATATGACGAACTTTCCCAGTTAGTCTTTTCTGACATAATTAAAAGTCGTACTGTAGGAAAAGCAAAGGAAGTGTTGAAAATCAATGCACACGTACTGTTTACGCGCATAGTGTAAACGGTGCCCAGTTATTGTTCACTGGGTTTTCGTTAAGTTATTGTTGTTGCTATTTGTATAATTGTTATTATTTTTTATGTATACTTACTTGCTTCTGTAAACCCCAAGCGTACGGTACGTACTTATAAGGAAAAAAAAACCCAAAATATAAATAAATAAACCCTATTAAATTTTAAAAACCAAAAAATTAATCCCGTGTTTTTCTCATTATTATTATTTTCGAGAAAATATTTCAAGGAAAACATTTTGGTCCTTCGAACCGGATTTAAACTCCCCGAGTCCTTGAAATATTTTTAAGAAAATATTTTATTTTCAAAATCCCAATTGCTTATTTTTTGCATCAATCCATTTGCGATCCTCATCCAAATCATTTTTATTTTCAACCCCCATTTCATATTTAAAACAAAAGGTAAGTTGTGTGATTTGTATTTACATATAAGTGCAAAATAAAAAGTGATATTAAAAAAGAAAAGGCAAAACCTTTTAACTACTCTGTTAACAAAAGCTCTTTATTTTTCCCCCCAATCGTGCTCTAGAGAGAATAATACTCGCTGCTTTTTACTCGGTAATTTTGCCAACGAGAAAGGACGTCCGTACGTGAATTTTGTAAAATAATTAATTTTAAATAATTGAGTGATTATTTTAAATTTACCCCTTTAATTATTAAAAAATTAATTACAAAATTAAAAATACAATAATCCTGTGTTTACAATTGAGTGCAATATTTTTATTTTTTTTTTTTTTTTTTAAAGCAAAACATTGCATCTTTACTGTGTGTTTGTTGGTTTGGTTTGTTTTCTCTCTTTTATATTATCACACACACAACGTACACTAGTTTTTTTTTTTTTTCAATATTTATTTATTGAATCTTCATATATTTAATATGAACTAACAATAATTAATCAAATCTTATCCTAATACTTTATTTATGTCCTGCCATTGCCAGACAAAAATGTTCTTCATCACGGGTTCTGTTCACATATATAAGTGTTTATCGCTCATCTAACTGGGTAAGTGCTGCAGTGTCTCTTCTTCTTAAGCGAGTGTGGCCGCCATGATTTAAGATATTTCGAGCTAGTGGATTTGGGTGTTGTTCAAGCCTTTTTAAATATTTTACCGCATATTTTGTAATCATAATTTTTACTAATGGCACATTGAGATCCTTATGAATGTTTGAGTTTTTAACATACCAGGGAGCTCCTGTGATTATTCGAAGAAGTTTATTTTGGCGCCTTTGAATTTTTTCGATATTAGAGGCCGAGGCAGTGCCCCATAGTTGAATACCGTAGCACAATATTGGCTCTAAGATAGAGTTGTAAAGTAGAAGCTTGCAATCGAGACTAAGGACAGAATTTCTTCCAATAAGCCAATGAATCTGAATGGCTTTCAGTTTCATTTGAGTTAATTTTGCCTCTATATGGCATTTCCACGTTAATCGCCGATCCAGATGCATACCGAGATATTTTACGTGCGAATGTTGAGGAATTATTTGTTTATTGATTGTAATAGGGGGGCAAGATTCCCGGCGCAAGGTGAATGTTATATGTACGCATTTTTGCTCATTGACCATTATCCTCCATTGTCTTAACCATATTTCTAGTTGAAATATGTGATCCTGTAAGTAACGAGATGCTTCATAACGGTTTTCGTGGACGCTTAGAAAAGCTGTATCGTCTGCAAATGTTGAAGTTTGTGTATAGTTGCTTGTTGGCATGTCCGAAGTATAAATTAAGTATAATAGGGGGCCCAGGATGCTACCTTGTGGGACTCCAGCGTCAATGGGCTGAGGTGAACTTAAGAAATTTCCTTCTTTAATAATAAATTGACGACCGACTAAGTAGCTTTCTAGCAGCTTGTGTGTGTTTGCTGGTAAATTTTGCATCAATTTATGTAATAAGCCTTCATGCCAGACTTTATCAAAAGTTTGCGAAACATCGATGAAGAGTGCTGAACAATATTTCTTTTCTTCAAATGCTTTTCTTATGACATTTACTATTCGATGAGTCTGTTCGATTGTGCTGTATTTTCTTCTAAATCCGAACTGATGGTTTGGAATACATCTATTTTCACTTAAAATCGGTGTTAATTTTGAAACTAATAATTTCTCAAACAGCTGTGACATATTTGATAATAAGCTAATAGGCCTATAAGACTCAACTTTTGTATGGTCTTTACCTGGCTTTGGTATCATGGTAACTTAGGAAACCTTCCATTTTTGAGGATAGTATTCAAGGCGTAAAATGTAAAGATGTAAAGAAAACTCTATGTATTTTTATTAATATTTAATTTACTTGATCTTTTATTATTTAATTTATGAACAGCCGCTTGTGCGACTGTTCTTCTCTTGCTTGTGTTTTCAATTGATTTCTTAAAAATTATTCTTAAGTCTAGATACTTAAAATTACACTAATACTAAGGCATTTATTTTGAACAAAGAATCATTAATATGATACTTTGTTCAATGCCACTTACAAAACATTGTTGGGAATGTGCTAGTCAGCATAATCCCACCAATGAGTTTGGCGTGTGTGGACATTGTTGCTTCAACAAAGTATGAAGCTCGCGTTACATACAGAAGGTATGGTAACAGCGACTAGTCAAACACACTACACCTCCCTTTTTCGGAAAAGAATAATCAATACGAATAATTGATTATTCTTTTATATATTACAAAATTTTGGTATACATTTTTTTTTTTTTTTTTTTTTTTTAAGTAGGGGCTTTGTTGTCCAGTTCCTGTGACCTTTACATTTCCTTCCCCCTTTTCGAAAAATTGAAAACACTTAAAAAAAGTTTTCAGTTTCAAATTCTTAGTACTCATGAAGTGGTAAAAAAAGGCTTGTTGTAAGTGACAAATAAATGCAATGAATTTAATAGGAGATTTTCTTCTAACATTGAATTAGGGTAGAGAGAAAAAATTATTTTGTTGTTATTAAAAAAAAATAAATGCGATAAAGTTAATGAAGTGGTTTCTTCTAACTTTGAATCACAATTATCAAGAGGAAAAAAAAAATATTTTAATTATGTATTTATACAAAATAATTAAATTAATATTTGTTTAATATATGCTTTATGTAAAATTATATATTTAGGAGAGGAGAAAAAAATAAATTTTGGCCGTTTCTTGTTTTATTAAGTCAAAAGAAGCGGTCAAAAGAAAACTTATTGAAAAGTAATTATTAACGTTAATGTGAAAAATTATAGGTTCACTATAATTAAAATGGGAAATGAAAAAAAAAACATAAAAATGTTTTTGGATGTCTAACTGAGTGACTACACATTACTAGGGGAAAATTCTCCATTATGGAGGTTTTTGACTCTGTTCTTATGGACTGTGAACAGTTTACCGTTAGTATCCATCAATGTGACATTATTTAAGAGGTCAATTTCTTTTACTGTGAAGGGGCCTTTATAGACTGCATCCAGTTTATGCCCTCCTTCATTGCGGACTAGAACAGAGTCGTTAACATAGAGTGTGGTTGGATTTGAATCTTCATTGGAGAACTTCTGTCTTAGAAGTTTAGCATTTTCAATTAGACTAGCGGCTCTACGTTGTGCTACTTGGAGTCTGAATTTGACTTCCTTTTCATATGCATCAACGTTATATATTGGGTCTATGCTGTTAGTATTGGTAAAATCTAGCTCTCTGGGGGCTTTTCCATAGATTAATTCAAATGGACAATATCCATGAGCTGTAGATGGAGTTGTATTGTAACAATATACAAAAAATTTTAACCAATTATCCCAATCGGATTTGTCTGATGATACATAAGATCTTAAATACTCGTTGAATGTTCTGTGAGATCTCTCAACAGTACCGAGCGTCTCATGATGGTAGGCTGTAGAGTTTAATTTCTCTATCTTCATCAGTTTGCATAGTTCCGTGAGTACTTGATTCATATATTCAGTACCTTGATCCGTTACTATGGTGTTCATTGGACCATATATTAAAATAAAATCTTCCATAATGGCTTTCGCTACATTTCTGGCAGATTTATTAATTATTGGGATAGCCACTAAGTATTTTGTTAAATCGCACATTATAGTCACAGCGTATTCATTCTGTGAATCTGACCGAGGGAGAGGTCCTATAGTGTCGATAATCACTCTTTGAAAAGCTTTTAAAGGAGTTGGTGTTAAAACGAGAGACTCCTTGCCTTTAACCGTGGTTTTGTTGGTTTGGCATTGAAGGCAATGTTTGACGTACTTGGCTATGTCTCTAGTCATGCCTTTCCAATGATATTGAAGTCTAATTTTTTTTGTCATTCGAGTTATGCCTGGATGTCCACCAGTAATGGGATCATCATGATATTTATGCATAATTCTTAGTTTTTCAGAATCAGAAGAAACTTTAGTAAGTTTTGGAATGAGCACAATAGTTAAGTTAAAATCTTGCAAGATTATATTACCTTTACTTTTGAAGGTTTCAATATCTGTTCCTAGGTAAAATAGCATACTGTCATCTAGTGAGAGTAGCAATGTTGTTAGACCAATATTATTAGCTATTTTTGCAAGCTTTAGAAAGAGGTGACCTAGGTCGACTTTTCTATTAATAATGAGGTCCGTCAACTTAAAATCGGAAAGAACTTGCTTCCCTTTATGGATAATTACTTTATCCTTAGTAAAATACAATCTAGGTATTTTACGGTGCTCATGGGCATTTATAGCCTCATAAATTTTAAGATTATTTGATTCTGTTGGCGGTATAGAAGATTTATTTTTAATTGACACGCCTGCTTTAGTCTGAAGTCTGGTTGTAACCTTCAGAACTGTGTTGACTTCAATGTTCTTAATATCCTGAAACTCTATGCGTGACAGCGCGTCTGCCACTGTATTTTCCTGACCCCTAATATACTCGACTACAAAGTCGTATTCCTCGAGGTCAAGTCTCATGCGCGTGAGCTTGGAGGATGGATTCTTTAATGAGAATAGGTAGGTGAGTGGTCTGTGATCACTTTTGATCACAAACTTTTTGCCGTAAATGTATGGTCTGAAATACTTTACAGCCCAATGTATTGCAGTTAGTTCCTGCTCTATGGTAGATTTGTTACTTTCGCCTTTAGTGAAAGATCTAGAAGCGTATGAAATTGGCATTAGTGTACCGTGTTTTTCTTGGCTTAGGACAGCGCCACAAGCGTGTTTGCTTGCGTCTGTGGTAATAAAAAAAATTTTAGAAAAATCGGGGTATTGCAAAATTTTAGGACTTAGTAATTGGTTTTTGAGGTACTGAAATGATTTTTCACAATCTTCATTCCATTCGAAAGGTACATTTTTTTTCGACAATCTAGTGATATGTCTGGATGATTCAGCAAAATTTGGTATGAACCTTCGGTAATAATTACAAAAGGCTACGAAGCGTTTAGCTTCATCACCATTTTTTGGTGTTGGATAGTTTTGTACTATGGAAAATTTGCTGTCATCAGGCAATATACCTTTGTCAGTGCATTTGTGGCCTAAAAATGTAACTTGTGTACAGAAAAATGAACATTTATCTGGATGTAATTTCAAATTATATTTTCTGCACAATTCAAATACGTTTGTTAGATTACGTAACATGTGTTCCTTAGAACAACCAATTACTACTAGGTCATCCATATACACGAATGCTTGTGCCGGAGATAGACCCGAGAAGGCTAATGACATCATACGTTGAAATGAATTAGGGGCTATTTTAATACCATACGGCAATCTTTTAAATCGGAAAGATCCTTTATCAGTGGAAAAGGATGTAATATCTCTAGATTCTTCTTCAAGTTCTATTTGGTGAAAACCTGACATCAGGTCAAGACAAGAAAAGAATTTAGCTCTACCTAGTTGATCAAGAATATCGTCTATTCGAGGCAAGGGAAATTTATCAGCTACCAAATTTTTGTTAACTGCTCTGTAGTCTACTACTAATCTCCATCTTTTTTGAGTGGTACCAGGCAAAGGTTTCTTTGGTACTAGAAGTATGGGGCTGTTGTGATCTGAAATTGATGGTTCAATAATATCGTCTTTAATAAGCTTATCAACCTGGTTGTTTACTTCCTCTTTTTGAGAATGGGGTATTCTGTAATTTTTTATATAAACAGGTTGTGTATTATTCACTCTAAGCTTTTGCTTATAAAAATTATTAACCGATATGTGTTCAGATTCTAAGGCAAAAATATCTATAAATTTATGGCATAAGGATTTTAAATCTTTTTCAACGAAAGATGGAAAGTTCTTAGACAGTCTTTCCATTTTTTCTTTAGAGTTAGTAGGCATAACATTTTGTTTCGCGATTTTGTAATCTTTGAGATTTTCAGTAACAAGATTAATATCAGAAATTATTAAATCTTGCTCAGTGGTATTAATAATTTTTACTAGAGGGTTTGATTTAGAAGTAATAGTATTGGCGACATAAACGCCGTCTTGAATTGTTTGATATGGTATCAAAACGGTTTGTTCCGGTGATTCAAAAGGTATTGATCTTATAACTTCAGATCTGGCGGGAAGTGATATTGAATTTATGGAAGGGCCGTTTCTAAGTGGTATTCCAATGTCATGATCAACTTCATTTGATCTAATAATCATTAAATCTTTATCATTGGAATATTGTAAAATACAATTATACTTTCGTATGAAGTCCATTCCAATAATTCCATCTGCCTGTATTTTGAAATCATCTTTAACTACATGGAAAATGTGTTTTATCAAATATTTGTCTATTTTTAATTCTGAACGTACGCTACCTAACGTTGAAATTATGCCCTGGCCAATGCCGTTTAAGTTTTTTTTGTTATAGACATTTATAGATTCATTTAAGACCTGGTTGTGCTTGATGACAGAAATATCAGCACCAGTGTCTATTAGAAAGATAGAAGTAGTATCATTTAGAGTAGTTCTACAGCGCAAATAGCTACATAAATTTAAATTGATATTGTATGTTTTGGATTCTACTGAGTATTTAGGGGTGGTTGCCCGTTTCCCGAGTTGTCTTCTGCAGTTAGATTGATATTTCGGTTTTGATAATTATTATGGTTTGTATTGCGGTTTCTGTTATCGTTATTATTACGAGTTGAACCTGAGTTATAGTTGTTATTATTATTGCGATAAGAACCTGAATTATTGTTGTTATTACCATTATAACGGTTACTAAGGTTTCTGTTCCGATTGGAACCATTATTATTGTTCCTATAATTGTTGTTTGAAAAAGTATTATTTCTATTTAGGTTACTATTATTATTAGAACCTGGGCGTCTAAGACCATAACTAAGGATTGAATTTTCTTGACCATATATTTCGGTACAACTACTTATAAATTTAGTTAGTACTTCATTCATGTTGCAGAATGTTCCTGATTCCATGATCAGTTTGACTCTGTCGTTGGACGCATTTTTGGTTATTGCCGTTACTGCTGAACGAGTAGCATATTTATTAGCTATTTCATGAGGTAATCCGTCTCTAATATAGGCAGTTTCTAATTTTTTCGTTAATTCCTCCATTTCTTTGGCATAAGAATTAACGTTTTTACCGCTTTGTCTAACGCTCATTAATTTTGCGTTAATGACATCAACGGATTCTCCTTTTACTGTAGCTTTTAGTTTGGAAATGATTTCGGATAATGTTGATTCAGAAGAAATTAAATTTCTTGCTGTTCCTTTAAGTTTTGTTTTAATGAGGTTAACAGCTACTGACTCATGAGTTTCCTTTATCGAATCTACTAGGTTAATAGCATCGATAAAGCTCTGCAGGTTTTCAGAATTTCCATCGAAATCTGGGATTAACCTTGAGGCAGTATTTAGGAATTCTATGAGTGTTTGAGGCATGGTGGATTTTTGTTTTTGTTCTATTTCCGGTAAGCGATTGAACACTATTGGTTCATGAAGAGAGTGTGGGACAAAAACTTTAATATTTTTCCTATAACTTACGGAAATTAATTTTTCACGTAGGTCAGAATAAAAGGTCTCAGCAGATGTTTGATGTGCTTTTGTTAATCTACTATAATTTGTATTTAGTAGTACTCTAAGCTTTTCTAACTGATTTTGGAGGATGTTTATATGCTTATTGACAGTTTCAGGTTTAGTATCCCTGTCAACGTTTAAGCATTTATGAGATTTAAGAAATTCTTCTCTTATTGCTTTAGCTTTAGATACAATTGTTTCCCATTCCATGAATTATGAGACAATTTGCATAAGAGGGTAAAACATATAAGATGATTGAATTTCTTTAAGTATTTGATAAAATCAAAATCAATAAGGAGTAAGAATTGTATTATTAAACGCAAATAAAAAAAAATAGAATTAAAATAATACCTAAATAAATAAAAAAAAAATTTAACAAAGTGTTGTTTATTTAAATTATTTATTAACATAAATAAACAAGGAACTTTATTTATTAATATGTAAGAACTGATAAAACTAGGAATCCTTTTTTTCGCACAATAAAAAGGTTAGACTTTGTCTAAATTAGTTGCTAAGGATGCGGCTCTGGTGTAAGACTTTCTCAATGATCTTTTGTGTAGTTGATAAAGAGTAACTAAGAGTTGCGTAGCTATAAGACAAATAATTATTATAAAATAAACGGCTGGGAATTCAACTTTTACTATGATGTCATTAATGACATTAGCGTTTGGTTTTTCAACCTTTGAATCAGTACCGCCCATTGTAAGGAAAACTTGTAAAAATTAAGAATATTATTAGCTTATTACGCAAAATAAAATGAGTAAGAGTTTAATTATTAATAAAGACAATCAAAAGGAATTCTATAGAGGTTTGATGTGTCTATCTTAATAGAAAACAATTTTGGTATTAATCTAGTGACTATAGTAATATTTGAAGATGTGCCAGCGATATCTTGGCAAAATCAGTACTATAGGAGGATTCACTTTGATTAATGTTAATTAGTTATAAGGCTGAATTATTTATAAGGCTGAATTGTCGAATTCATTTATAGCAGAGTGTGCTGAATTAAAAAATAGATACAAATAAGAATAATAATTGTATCGCAAACAACTGGAGTTTTTATAAGAGTGATATAAATTATTTTAAATACAATAAAAGAAGGATTTATTAAATAAAGAATATAAATTTTATCCACTGAATTATTTTAGTGGAAGAATTATCATTATTATATATCCAGTAGAAGGATATAATCAAACTATTGGAAGTGACGAGGCCTTCTTATAATTAGGTTTTAGGTAAATTAACTTAGAGAGATTTATAAAATTAGCAAAGAAAGTTACTATATTAATACCATAAATAGGTATTACTCAATAAAAATACTTTGTATTCGAAAAGAGAGTTGAAATGATTAAGCTAAGCTTTTCGGAACTGTTACGTCCGTTAGTGGCTAGACCGTTTACATTTGCAATGGCAAGTTTACATTAATTTTTACTTAGACTAAGTTTACACGGCCAGCGACTTGTTAGTTTGTCTTTAATGTCCTGGGGCGTATTAGTTCTTAAATTTAAAGGAACTTATGTCATAACGACCGTCACCATTGTTGCAGGGTGATTAGTGGTCATGGCATAAGTCGGTCATCACCAAATGATGATCGAGAACGGTTAGATCTTTTAGGTTATACCACTGCAGGGACACGTATGTATACAGCGGTGAATTAGTTTTTAGTAGAAGTATTATTTAATTATTGATTTTTATTTTATTATACCATTTTTAATGGTTATTTAATAATGATTATTAATTTTTCTTGTTAGGGTTAGTTGTTAAAAATAAAAATTAAAAGTTGTATATATAAAAAAATAATTTTAAAAATATTTCATTTATTTAATTTAAATCACTTTTTATTTATATATTTTCTTTGCTTTTTTAAAAAAAAAAATTATTATATAAATTTTTCGCATCATTTTTTTTTTAACTTAAAAACCTCATTTAAAATATTTAATTAGTTTTGATTAATTTTAAACTTTAATTAAAACATTAAGTTACTTTACGTTAATTTTATTTTTTTGTTTGTATAAAAATTAACATTAAAAAAATTTTTTTTTTGTTTTTATTTACTTTACACAAGAGTTTTGTTGTTTAAAATAATTGTTTTTGCTCTATCAAATATGATTTTTGTAGAAAAATTAAAACTTTTAATTATAAAAAAAAATTAAATAAAATAGATTAAATAAAGAATTTTGGATCTAATTATGCTGTTGTGAAGTGTTATTAAAAAAAATTTTTTTTTAAATCCTTTTATTTAGTTATTTTTTTTTTTTTGTAAATCCTTTTTATATTTTTAATATGAAATATATAACGATGTTTATCAGGTGTTGTGAGGTTAAAAATTTTCATTAATTTTTTATTTAACTACTTTATTTTTAATTTTAGAAGTTAGATATATGCTTTTATTTTACTTAGAACTTTCAACATTTTTGTATTTTATCAGAAGATTCCAGGTTCGACTCCTGGCAGGATCGCCATGTAAAGATGTAAAGAAAACTCTATGTATTTTTATTAATATTTAATTTACTTGATCTTTTATTATTTAATTTATGAACAGCCGCTTGTGCGACTGTTCTTCTCTTGCTTGTGTTTTCAATTGATTTCTTAAAAATTATTCTTAAGTCTAGATACTTAAAATTACACTAATACTAAGGCATTTATTTTGAACAAAGAATCATTAATATGATACTTTGTTCAATGCCACTTACAAAACATTGTTGGGAATGTGCTAGTCAGCATAATCCCACCAATGAGTTTGGCGTGTGTGGACATTGTTGCTTCAACAAAGTATGAAGCTCGCGTTACATACAGAAGGTATGGTAACAGCGACTAGTCAAACACACTACAAGGCCTATAAGACTCAACTTTTGTATGGTCTTTACCTGGCTTTGGTATCATGGTAACTTAGGAAACCTTCCATTTTTGAGGATAGTATTCAAGGCGTAAAATAGCATTAAAAATAAAAAGAATAATTTTCTTTGCTATGCGAGGTAGCTCTAAAAGCATTTTATTACTGATTTTATCAATACCAGGTGCCTTCTTAGTGTTTAAGTCACAAATAGCCTTTTCGACCTCTCTTATCTCAAATCTGAAGGGTATAGCTGCTCTAGCAGCAACAGGTGGTAACTCGACCGCAATATTGTGAGATATATTTGGTGTAAATACGTTTTTTAAATGATCGACAAACAGGTTTCCTTTTTCAACATCATTTCTTGCCCAACTTCCATTTAAGTTTCTTAATGGTGGCTTAGAGACAACTGGCCTTTTGAGATTTCCAGCTGCACGCCACAAGGAGTAGTCTGATTGCGGAGTTGCATCAAGTTCCTTGAGATATTTTTCCAGTGAAGCCGATTTCTGAGTCTGCAGTAACATTCTCAGCCTTTTTGTACAGTCTTTTAGTAAGTTCTTAAGTTGAGGGGATCTGTGCAATTGCCACTCTCTACGAGCTCTCCTTTTTTCAGACAAAAGACGCTCGACATCTGAGGAATATATTTTATTATTTGTGGTTTTTTTGGGGGCAATACTGGAATGTTGAACAGCTAGTTTTAGAAAACTGTCAAAATTGACAATAGAGCGATCTATATACTCCGGTGTGCTAAGCGGAATATTTTCTGTGTAATGGGTACTGAGATATTTTTTATATTTTAACCAATTTATATGTGTAGCTGACGTCGCTATGTATCCAGAGGGAGATTCAATTCTATTGGTGTTTATTATAGTAACTATTGTAGGTGTGTGATCAGAGGATAATTCTAAGGAAGCTTCAACGTGAATCGTTTTTGTGGGGATGTTTTTAACAACGCCAAAATCGATGACATCTGGAATTTTTTGCGCATCAGCAGGCCAATATGTTGATTGGCCACTCGCGACAACATTTAAATTCATTTTAGAGATTGTATTAAACAAAACACGACCCTTTGGTGTTATTAGTCGTGACCCCCAGAAGGTATGTTTAGCGTTATAATCGCCAGCAGCCAGGAAACAGGGCCCCAATGACTTATAATATTTATAATATTGGCTTTCTGATATTGAAAACCTAGGTGGTGAATATAAAGATGAAATTACTATGTTTCGATTTATCTCTTCAACACAAATGTTCGTTGCTTGGAGATAATCTTCACGATGATCACACATTGGGTAGTGTTTAATTCGGTTTTTTATTTAAATGGCAGAACCTCCACAAGCTCTATCTCGAGGGTCCTTGGTATCATATAGAGTATAACCATTGATTTTGAACGTATTTCTTGAGGTCAAATGAGTTTCAGAAACCATCATGGCATCAATTTGTTTATTTTTAAGAAAGTATTCTAATTCATTTTTATGTTGGCGGATGCCGTTTGCGTTCCAAAAACAAATTTTTAAACAGTTCATGGCTTGTTAAGTACAGCTTGCAATAACATCGATTGCATTCTAAGAATTTCCTGCATCATATTACCCATTGTGTTTGTAAAATTATTTACTGTTTGCACTAATGTTTCCATTGTTTTTTCTAGCCGACTTAGATTAGAAACTGGAGTTTCGGCATTACTTGTCGAAGCGCCTTGCATTGGTACATTGTTTGATTTTAAGACGTTGGCATAAGAGATTCTGTTAATACTAGGCTGGGGGGCCTGAAGGTCATTACTGTTTACTTGATTTGTTACCTGAGGGGGATTAGTTTTCGGTCCAACCGACTGCTTGACGATAGTATTTACAGGGCATCCTCTATAATTGGCAGTGTGATTGCCACCACAGTTGCTGCATTTTTTTACGTTGGGGTCGGTCTTAGACTTGTCGCAAAGAACTGTACCATGTAATTCGCCACATACTACGCAAACAGGGGGGTAAGTAGCAGTATGCCTTAGTATGACCAAATTCTTGGCAGTTCAGACATTGAACGGGACCACCTCTTTTGTGCGGCTCCTCTATAGTTACTTTTCTGTACAGAATATATTTTAAGTTATAGATGGGATGCGTTTCATTTTTTTTAAGTTTAACGTCGCCGGGTTCAAACTCCACTCGAAAAAGTGGTTGGGGAATTTTTTCTCTATTTTTAATGTTTAATACATGTTTAACCTTGAAGCCTTTTTCTTCAAGGAATGTTTTTACCTCTTCTGGGTCCATACATGAGTCAATACCCTTAATCACTACCTGTTGACCTTTACTGCTTTTCAGTTGGTATGTATAAAAATTTTTTTTGAGTGCCTCAAAGTTGCTTACAATTTTTCGAAAATCATTCTCATGATTTAAATTTTTTTTTAATTTGCAAAAAAAATATGCCGCCAAAAAGTCGTGGATCATTCCTTTTTTTCTTTCTTTAGTTCTATTTTTATCCATACATGATCTAGAAACTAAATCCGCTAACATATTACAGTTACTACAAAATTGCATTTATATATTCCAGAGCACCGTGTAAAATGCATCTAATTTGCAAAAAATAATATTATTTACATACAAAGATGATGTACTTGGTAAAAGAAGAAATTTGATGCCCATATTGCTATATTTAAATCGAAGGGTTGCCACCCCATTGCATTTTTGTCAAAACGCGAACTAGCGCGAATTTCCAAAAAAGCTGAAACACGTATTTAATTAAATCGATTAAAGATTAAAATATGTTAATTTGGCATTTTTATTACAAGCAACGCCGAACAAAAAATTCAAAAACCGTTTTTTTTACAGAAAAACCTTAAAAAAAAGGATATGGATGATCGTCCTTGGATAAATTGTATATACAGTTGGACGCGCCTTAAAAAAACCTTTCTTATGATACCCAATTTGTATATGTTGGTAAGGAAACAGATTCTCGAATTAACAAAACATGCAAAAATAGACTCTTTTTAAAAATGGTCCAGCTCACGAGAGGTCAAAGCTGGAGCCGAAATATTTAAAATGGTATCTTAAAAAAGTCCAAGGTTCATTTTTAGGAGGGTACATCGAGCACTTTTTTTGGTGAGTCGCTCTAATGTATGTATATGTATGTGTGTACATACATATATTTTTGTTAATTGTAATTTTTAATATTTGTATTAAAAATTTTATGTTCACTTATTAAAAATTATTTTAAAGCGTCTATTCATTCGCTGATCTTATATTATTTAAAAAAGATAATAATATTATTATATCATAAATATACACTTATTTATGTTAAAAAAAAACCGTAAGCCGAGTTAAAAAAAAAACACGTCTGCATTCAACGAGCACGCCAGCAGTTGATTTTGTATATTGCTGCAACACTAGCGCTGCAACTTTTTATTCGTGCGAAAACTCGGTTACAAATAAATTAATTGTGAAAAGTAATTATTTTTTTTGACTCTGTATTGATTTTTGCCCTTATAAATTAATTAATTAATTAATAATCGCTATAAACAGGTAATTTTTTAGTAAATTAAGAATATTCGATTAACCCATAGTGGGTATCCGTTAACATTTCGCAGCGGCACAAGTGTTTTTGAACGAATTTTTTACCTTTTTTAATTAAACAGAGAGTTTTTACACTTGTAGACTTTTATATAGACTGAAGTTTAACCCGATTTTTTCTTTATATCGCAAATTTACCGCGGTTTCTTATTTTTATTCGCGATATTTACCCATTTTATTGAATCAAGAACTCCAAGTGTAAAATTTTTACTTTGTTTTTATAAATATATTTTTATTTTTAACCATTATTTTATATTTTTTATTCAATAAATTTATTTTATAAATATTTTTTACCAAAGATACCCATTTTTTTTGTAAGACTGTGTTATTTCTTTTTTGAGAATCGAATATATTTGCATATTTTTACCCTGTTAATTAACACAAGTTTAGTGATCGTTCTTTTTCCCATTTTTTAAGCAAGTTTTTATCGGTTTGTTAATATTTTTCTTTTAAAATTTCTCCATATAAAGGGTGGTTAAATTGTAAGGGACGATGTTGAATGTGAACCACACCTAAACGCCAAGTTTTTTTCCGAATTTTATTCGACATTTTTCAATTTCAGACTAACTCAATTTGAATCATGGAAAGATACACAATCGAGCTACGCGTTAAAGTTATTCAGGCTTATTATGAAAATAGGAAATCAAATCAAAATGCATATCGTGCAATTTTCGAAGAAAATCATCTTCAGTGGATTCGTCAATAAGCAGAATTGCCGCATATGGGCGAATGATAATCCAAGAGTGATTGTCGAAAAACCAATGCACCCACAAAAAGTGACCGTTTTGTGCGGTTTATTGGCTGGCGGCATCATCGGGCCGAATTTTTTCCCAAATGAGGCCGGTCAGGCAGTTACTGTGAATGGTGTTCGCTGTCGTGAGATGATAACGAACTTTTTATGGCCCGAATTGGAAGATATGGATGAGGACGATATGTGGTTTCAACAGGACGTTGCCACTTGCCACACAGCTAACGAAACAATGGCTCTTTTGCGCAACAAATTCAATGGCCGTGTTATCTTACGTAATGGCGATGTCAATTGGCCGCCAAGATCATGTGATTTGACACAGTTGGACTTTTTTCTTTGGGGTTATTTGAAAGAAAAGGTGTACGTCGATAAGCCAGCAACAATTCAAGAGCTAAAGGATGAGATAATTCGGCACATTAACGGCATAGAACCTCCATTATGCCTCAGGGTCATCGAAAATTTGGACCATCGGATGGAGGTGTGCCGCCGTGGTCGCGGCGCCCATTTGGCCGATATTTTGTTCCATACATAATTGAGTAGTATCAATATATCATAATAAAATAAAATTACAATAATTTCCTAAATAGTTTGTGTTTTATTCAAAATCAACATCGTGCCTTGAAATTTTAACCACCCTTTACATTGAGATCAAAGATGGATATGACTACATTTATCCGCAATGCCGACCGTATGGCAGACTTTGAGGCATATATTGCCACTTTACCCGTAGCGGAACACCAACTCGGTTCTTTAAGTAGTCATGAGAAAGAGCTCAATCGGTTATGGGAAGCTGTTCGGTTAACATACGACTCCTTGTTAATTGAGGCCGAAAAATTAAAAGATCCCCAGATTAGAGAACTGAAAGCAAAATACTTTCAGTCTTATGGCACCTATACCCGGGGGATATCTCTTATTACAGGTCACCTAGAACGACTTAAATTAGCGACGCAGGTCGAAAGGTCAATTGCGCAAGCCGCACCCATGATTAATTTACCCCCTTGTGACACCCCAATATTCTATGGTGACTATAAGAGCTGGCCCTCATTTCGAGATATGTTTTCAGCTTTGTATGTTAATAACCCCCGTTTAACCCCAGTGCAAAAATTATACTACCTGTTGCAGAAAACTGCAAAGGATGCACATGATACCATACAAACGGTGCCCCTTAGCAACGATGGTTATGAGGTCGCATGGAAAAAGTTGGTAGACACCTATGAGAATAAAGATGCCCTCATAAATGAACAGCTTCGAGCCCTTTTAAATATTAAACCGCTTTCACAAGAGTCAGGAGCGACTATTAAAAATTTGCATTACGAATTTGTCGTTACTTGAAGTAACCCCCGAAATATTTTACCACGTAATGCTTGTGTATATTTGTGCTACAAGGCTACCCGAGAACACTCTGAGTCTCTGGGAACAATCCAAAAAACATTCTAAAGAATCCCCTAAATGGGATGATATGGATGGTTTTTTGACAGCGCATTTTAAAACTCTAGAGTCAATTTCTGACATAAGGCAGTCTCATTTAAGCCCCGTTCAAAGCCCGAACAAACAGCCCACAACTGCCAATACCCGAAATACCCCTAATTTTAACGCTGCCAAAAAATCGTCAAATGAAAACAAGAGGATTCAAAGTTTTGCGACCAAAGCTGCTCCCACCCCAACGGTTTGTCACTGTTTCCTTTGTGAAGGCTCTCACCCCATTAGACTTTGTCCCAGTTTTTTGAGTCAGAATGTTGATGAAAGAATGTCAACAGTGAAACGACTAAAGTGTTGTTCGAACTGTTTGGCAACTTCCCACGAGTACAGGAATTGTAAAAGTATTCATGTGTGTTCGCTTTATAAACAGAAGCACCACTTTCTGCTTCATCGAGATGTAAAGTCACATATTTCTGCCAGTAATTTACCCCGGCTCCCTATAGCACCCGGCGTGACTGTGTCTTCATCTCAACCCCCTAATCCAGCTAGCAGTCACTCTCAACCCCGCTTAATTTTGCCCCTTCAACTTCTACCGCGGCTCAGAATTTACATACTTATTCCGCACATCTCAAGTCGAACCCCCATTCAGCCGTCCTTTTGGGCTCGGCAGTTTGCATAGTGCATTTAAACGACATCAGATGTGCGGCCCGAGCCTTAGCTGACCCCGGTTCGCAAGGTATCTTTATTTCAAGGAGGTTACAAAGAAAGCTTGCGATTCCCACATTTTCCGTGCCCTCGACAAATGTCACGGGAATGATGGACTGCTTGTCTGGAAAATCCTCTACAATGTGCGCTCTAACGGTCGGTTCGCCGATCGACCCCGGCTTTAGACTTGAAATTAGTGCGTACGTTGTTGAGAAAATCACCGGTCGGTTGCCCTCGTATAATATCTCTGATATTGTAACCTCAACTTTCCCCGACGTCATGTGTACCCGTATGGATATACTTTTTCGAGGAAATGTATATCCTAAAATTTTAACCACGGATGTCAGAATACATCCGAATGGCAACCTGATCGCCCAGAGAACCGTGTTCGGGTGGATAGTCACAGGTGAAGTTTTTCAGCCCCAACCCCTGTTCTCTATAGCATCGTTTTGCACCCATCTCGAGTTAAACACTCAACTATCGAGTTTTTGGGAACTTGAAGAAGTTCCACAAGCGACACAGTTGTCTGAAGACGATGAATATTGTGAAGAACTTTACCAGACCACCGCTTATAGAAACCCTGATGGCCGTTACGTGGTCTCTCTCCCATTTCGCCGTAAATTTTCTAATGAATTGGTATAAGGAGATTCTCGTAAAAGTGCATTTTCCCAGTTTGTGCGAAATGAGACTCGCTTGTTAAAAAACCCCGATTTGAAATTACAGTACGACAATGTAGTTCGTGAGTATTTCGAAATGGGACATGTAAAGGCTGTTAAAACCCCAGTTTCCACTACAAATAATTACTATCTACCCCATCATGCAGTGCTTAAGGCTGATAGCGTTACCACAAAACTGAGAGTGGTATTTAATGCTTCAAACCCCTCATCCAATGACGTGAGTCTTAATAATGCCCTATACCCTGGTCCTGTCTTACAGACATATCTTACAATTTTATTGCTGCGTTGGCGGTTCTTCCGTTACGTTTTTAATGCAGACATTGAGAAAATGTATCGACAGATACTTGTTCATCCCAACCAAACCCAATATCAGCGGATATTGTTTCGTGATGATCCTGTAGCAGAAGTAAAGGACTATGAGCTTAGTACGGTCACGTTTGGAGTGAATTGTGCGCCGTACTTAGCGTTACGTACTCTATTGCAATTGGCTGACGATTGCAAACCCCTGAGTCCTGCGGCATCTGAAATTTTGAAAACCCAAATGTACGTCGACGACGTGCTGGCTGGCTCTCATGAGCTAGAAGACGCTTTCAAGAGACGTAATGAACTAACCCATGTTCTTGGCTCTGCTGGTTTCGTTTTGCGAAAATGGACAGCCAATCATTTACGACTCTTGGAAGATTTACCCCGTGAGAATCTGCTTAATGCTGACTTCTTAAAATTTTCGGATGCCAGTACTACCAAAACCCTAGGCTTGCGATGGGATGCGACTAAGGATAGATTCTTTTTCAAAATTGCATCGCAGCCATGCCAGGTTATAGGCACGAAACGTGCTGTCTTGTCCGAAATAGCGAAGTTGTTTGACCCAGCCGGATGGTTTTCGCCGAAAATTATTGTGGCTAAAATTATAATGCAACAAATTTGGAAGGACAAGACAGAATGGGATGAAGTTTTGCACCCCCTTACCCTATCTCAATGGCGCGCATTTTTAAATGATTACCCAAATGTAGAGAAAATCAATATTCCAAGATGGGTTGATTTTCTCCCCGAAAATGAAATTGAACTTCATGTGTTTTGTAATGCCTCTGAAAAGGCGTACGGCGCTGCTCTGTACATTCGAAATAAGTCTTCGATAGCGTTCACGACGCACTTACTCGCGTCAAAAACAAAGGTAGCTCCCGTGAAAACTGAAACATTACCCCGATTAGAGCTTTGCGGAGCGGCTTTGATGGCAAAAATGGTAGAATCATTGTGCTCCCAACTAAATCTAAACAGGAGGAAGGTTTACCTGTGACTATTTCTACTATTGTTTTATCCTGGCTTAAAAAACCCCTGTGCCATTGGCCGACCTTTGTTAAAAACAGAGTAGCGTTGATAGTTAATAAAGTTGGTAATGAAAATTGGTCACATGTAGATTCCAAGGACAACCCCGCCGATTTGGCAAGTCGTGGAATGCTTGCAAGAGATTTAATTGATAATTCTCTTTGGTGGCATGGCCCTGCGTGGTTGAGGCTACCTCGTGAATGCTGGCCGCGTCACCCCCCTATCGACCACCAACACCTTGAAATTCAATCATTTTCTGCTCAGCTCGAACGCCCGTATGACATATTTGAACGATTTTTCGATTTTCCCCGTGCAATGCGAATTATTTCGTATTGGTTCAGGTGTTTACAGTATTTGAGAACCCGTAAATGCTCGTACGATAACTGGAATTTAACCCAATCACAAGTGAATTTCACTCGAAATCGCTTGATTCTTATGTGTCAGCGGAATTTTATACCGGAGTATAGTCAACTTTCCAAGGGTATACCCTTATCTTCAAAGAGCAACCTGCTCACTTTAAACCCGTTTATCGACTCAAATGGCTTTGTCAGGATAAATGGCCGACTGGCTAGATCGCACGGTTTGACGTATGACGAACGATTTCCTAAAATTTTACCCTATTCTGCACGATTTACTCGTTTGTTTGTTGAACATGTGCACAGGTGCTCTGCGCACGGCGGTCATTCGTTAATGCTTCGTTTAATTAGAATTGAATTTTGGGTCCCCAAGCTAAAAAATCTGATCCGTACAGTAATCCATAATTGTAAGGAGTGTACGATTTATCGCAAAAGGTCCGGTTACCAGATTATGGCTGCATTACCCCCCCGAGCGGTGCTCTATGTCGAGACCGTTTACTCATACCGGTTTAGATTTCGCAGGTCTATTCGACATCAAGTCCTACATTGGTAGAGCTTGTCGAATAACAAAGGGCTATGTTTTAGTTTTTGTCTGTTTTGCAACAAAGGCAATTCATTAAGAGGCAACCGGTGATATGTCAACGGAGACATTCCTCGCAGCTTTTACCCGTTTCTTCTCCCGTCGTGGTTGTCCTTCTCACCTGTATTCCGATAACGGAACTGCATATGTCGGTGCAGCTAATTTACTCGAAGTTGACCGAAAGCAGTTTTTATCTGAAATAAAAAGGAAGATATGTACTTGTACGGAACAGTTTTCAGCCTGTTGAATGGCATTTTATTCCCCCCGGTGCTCCTCATATGGGTGGCTTATGGGAAGCCGGCGTAAAGAGCGTAAAAACTCATTTACGAAAAATCTCTGGAGTGCAGAGATTTACTTTTGAGGAGTTTACTTCTATGCTTACTCGTATAGAAGCTTGCCTAAATTCAAGACCGCTTACTGCTATGACCGATAATCCATCAGATTTAGTCCCTTTAACCCCGGGGCATTTTCTGATTGGTGCGCCTCTTATGTCACCCCCGGAACCCGATCATTCTGATCTCTCTCTGAGTATTGCCAATAGGTGGCAAAAACTGAAGAAACTCCACCACCACTTTGCTCAGCGGTGGAAGGAAGAGTACCTCAAAGAGCTTCATCGTCGTGTAAAATGGAAATGCCACCAGAAAGACTTTGAAGTAGGTGATCTAGTTGTTATTCGTCAGGATAACTTACCCCCCAATGAGTGGCGACTCGGACGAATCGAGAAGACTCACGTTGGACGTGACTGTAAGGTCCGCACAGCGGACGTGAGAACAGCTTCAGGCGTTTTCATCCGGCCTATAGTGAAGCTTGTTCTCTTACCCAGTTCAGAAACCCACTAATTCTTGTTTTTTTTCTTTTTCTTTTATTCTTTTTATTCTGTGTTTACCCTACAGAGAACATGTCGAGTGCATCACGCCGCCTTGAAGTCCACCGTAAGCCCATCGAAGGGCCCTCTTCCTCTGAGGCCAAACCCCCACGCGCTGAAGGGCTGCGAGATTGCCGCTTGTGCAAGGGTGAGCACGCTCTTCGGAAATGTATTAAGTTCCGAAAAATTTCGGTGAAGGAGCTTTAACTGTCTTGCCCACTCCCATATGCGCGATAAGTGCACCAGCCGTGAGCGCTGTCTCGAGTGCATGGCCGAACACCATACCTTTCATCATCGGCATAAAGGGGTGCCGTCGACACGAGTCAATACTCCCAAACCCAAGAAGGATAAAAGGAAGAAGAAAAGTCGCAGTAAACCCAAGCCAGCAAACACATGCCAACACTGCTGCCAGCACCAGCAACAACCACAGCAACCTACACAACAACAATCCCAGAACTCCATCCAGACCCGTCTATCAACGGTCCCGGATACAACTCAGACACCGGCTACTATTGTAATAAACTTCCTGACTGGTCGTGTTGCTTGAATATTTTGTTTTTATCATTATTAACTTGTTATACAACTCAGACATCGGCTACTATTGTAATCAACGTCCTGACTGGTCGTGTTGCTTGAATATTTTGTTTTTATCATTATTAACTTGTTATTTCCTAATAATCTTTTGTTTGAATTGTTAAAATGAAGTCTTGTTTTTTTTTTGGAAAAAATTACCCTTTTTTTTTTTTTTTTCTTTCAGCTCAATCCGCGTAATCCTTAGCCCTCGTTGTTGCATTATAGCAAGGGGTCGGGATGTTTACGCGCATAGTGTAAACGGTGCCCAGTTATTGTTCACTGGGTTTTCGTTAAGTTAATGTTGTTGCTATTTGTATTATTGTTATTATTTTTTATGTATACTTACTTACTTCTGTAAACCCCAAGCGTACGGTACGTACTTATAAGGAAAAAAACCCCAAAAATATAAATAAATAAACCCTATTAAATTTTAAAAACCAAAAAATTAACCCCGTGTTTTTCTCATTTTTATTATTTTCGAGAAAATATTTCAAGGAAAACACGTACGTTCTTGGCAAGATATTAAAACAGTGTTAGAAAACAATTTCGGAGAGAAGAAAACTTGCGAGGAATTGTTTGATGATCTCAGATCGGGAACTTTTAATAGTAATACTATAGAACTCTTTAACGAAATAAAATATAGACTTAAACTATTAAATAATAAAGCAGCAATGATTGTAGGAGAAGGAGAGGGACTAAGCCAAGTCGATCTAAATAACCAAAGGTCTACCCTTCACATATTAAAAGGTAAAATGCCAGAACCAATGCGCACCATATTGGCATGTAGAAATCCTTCTACATTAGAGTCTGCCACGGATGGACTTATTATTATTTTTTTTCCCATTATTTATTTATTGAATCTTCATATATTAAATATGAAATAACAATAATTAATCAAATCTTAACCTTATACGTTATTTTATGTCCTGCCAGTGCCAGACAAAAATTTTCTTCATCACGGGTTCTGTTCACTTATATAGGTGTTTATCGCTCATCTAATTGGATAAGTGCTGCAGTGTCTCTTCTTCTTAAGCGATTTTTTTATTTATTTATTTATTTATTTACTTATCAGTTATTACAATACAACAAGAAAAAATCTTATATTAAAGTATTGGGTAGAAAAATTGGCATAAGGAAGAATACAATATAAATAATAATCATAAATATAAATATAAAATATTCATAAAAATTACATGCATACATAATTTAACATTACAATAATTTAACATTACAATACTATTTATTAGTCACAAAATTGTTCAAATATGGCAGTTTTAAAATGACTTGCATTGCGTATAGTTTGAATATAAGAGGGTAGTTGGCTCCATAAGCGAATAGAATTTATGAAAAATTGCTGCGATGAGATGGCTCTTGTAAATTTTATATTGTTGATCTTTTGACCTCTGTTGGATCTAGAAAATAATAATCTTCTGAATAAATAATTGTGGCCGCTATCATTTAAAATATTTCGTGCTAGTGGGTTCGGATGCAATTCGAGCCTTTTTAAGTATTTTACTGCATATTTCGTAATAATAGTTTTGACTTATGGAACATTGAGATCCTTGTGAATATTTGAGTTTTTTACATACCAAGGGGCAGCTGTGATTATTCGAAGAATTTAATTTTGGCGCCTTTGAATTTTTTCTATATTATGGGCCGAGTCAGTGCCCCATAACTGAATACCATAGCACCAGATTGGCTTAAAGATGGAGTTGTAAAGAAGAAGTTTGCTGTCGAGACTAAGGACAGAGTTTCTTCCAATAAGCCAATGAATTTGAATGGCTTTTAGTTTCATTTGAGTTAATTTTGCCTCTATATGGCATTTCCACGTTAATCGCCGATCCAGATGTATACCGAGATATTTTACATGCGAATGTTGAGGAATTATTTGATTATTGATTGTAATAGGGGGGCATGATTCCCGACGCAAGGTGTATGCTATATGTACGCATTTTTGCAATTGATCTTTATTCTCCATTGCTTTAACCATAGTTCGAGTTGAAATATATGATCCTGTAGGTATCGAGATGCTTCTTGACTGTTTTCGTGCACGCTTAGAAAAGCTGTATCATCAGCAAATGTTGAAGTTTGGGTGAAGTTGTTTGTTGGCATATCCGAGGTATATATTAAGTATAAAAGTGGGCCCAGGATGCTTCCCTGAGGGACTCCAGCGTCAATTAGCTGAGGAGAGCTTAAAAAATCACGTTCTTTAATAATAAACTTTCGACCGACTAAGTAGCTTTCTAATAGCTGTGTGTGTTTACAGGTAAGTTTAGCTTCAATTTGTATAATAAGCCTTCATGTCAGACTTTATCAAAAGCTTGAGAAACATCGATGAAGAGAGCGGAACAATATTTTCTTTCTTCAAAGGCTTTTCTTATTGCGTTTACTATACGATGGGTTTGCTCAATTGTGCTGTGTTCTCTTCTAAAGCCGAATTGGTGGTTAGGAATACAGATAAAGGGTGGTTAAATTTTAAGGGCCGATGTTGCTTGTGAACCACACCTAAACGCCAAGTTTTTTTCCGAATTTTATTTGACATTTCTCTATTTCAGACTTACTCAATTTGAACCATGGAGAGATACACAATCCAACAACGTGTTAAAGTTATCCAGACTTATTATGAAAATGGATGATAAATTTCGAAGAAAATTATCTTCAGTGATGAGGCACATTTTCACCTCAGTGGATTTGTCGATAAGCAGAATTTCCACATTTGGGCGAATAATAATCCAAGAGTGATTGTCGAAAAACCAATGCACCCACAAAGAGTGACTGTTTGGTGCGGTTTATGGGCTGGCGGCATCATCGGGCCGTATTTTTTCCAAAATGAGGCCGGTCAGGCAGTTACTGTGAATGGTGTTCGCTATCGTGAGATGATAACGAACTTTTTATGGCCCGAATTGGAAGATATGGATGTGGACGATATGTGGTTTCAGCAGGACGGTGCCACTTGCCACACAGCTAACGAAACAATGGCTCTTTTGCGCAACAAATTCAATGGCCGTGTTATCTCACGTAATGGCGATGTCAATTGGCCGCCAAGATCATGTGATTTGACACCGTTGGACTTTTTTCTTTGGGGTTATTTGAAAGAAAAGGTGTACGTCGATAAGCCAGCAACAATTCAAGAGCTAAAGGATGAGATAATTCGGCACATTAACGGCATAGAACCTCCATTATGCCTTTGGGTCATCGAAAATTTGGACCATCGGATGGAGGTGTGCCGCCGTGGTCGCGGCGCCCATTTGGCCGATATTTTGTTCCATACATAATTGAGTAATACCAATATATCATAATAAAATAAAATTACAATAATTTCCTAAATAGTTTGTGTTTTATTCAAAATCAACATCGGCCCTTGAGATTTAACCACCCTTTATTATCATTTAAAATTGGGGTTAATTTTGACGCTAACAGCTTCTCAAACAGCTTTGATATATTAGAAAGTAAGCTTATAGGACTATATGACTCAACTTTTGTGTGATCCTTTCCTGGTTTAGGTATCATGGTGACTAAGGAAACCTTCCACTTTTGAGGATAGTATTCAAGGCGTAAAATAGCATTGAAAATTAAAAGAATAAATTTCTTTGCTATGCTGGGTAGCTCCAAAAGCATTTTGTTGCTGATCTTATCAAAACCAGGAGCCTTCTAGGGGTTTAAATCACAAATAGCCTTTTCGATTTCTCTTATCTTAAATCTTAGGGAAGAGCTGCTCTAGCAGCAGGGTAAATACGGTTTTTAAATGATTTCCTTTTTCAACATCATTTCTTGCCCAACTTCCATTTAAGTTTCTTAATGGTGGCTTAGAGACAACTGGCCTTTTTAGATTTCTAGCTGTACGCCATAATGAGTAGTCTTATTGTGGGGTTGCATCAAGTTCCTTAAGATATTTTTCCAGAGAAGCCGTTTTCTGAGTCTGCAATAACTTTCTTAGTCTTTTTGTACTCTCTTTTAGTAATTTCTTAAGTTGAGGGGATCTGTGCAATTGCCACTCTCTTCGAGCCGTCCTTTTTTCAGACAAGAGACACTCGACATCTGTGGAATATATTTTAATAGTTTTTGTTTTTTGGGGGAAAAATTGGAATGTTGAACAGCTAGTTTCAGAAAACTGTCAAAATTGTCAATAGAGCGATCTACGTGGGTACCGAGATATTTTTTATATTTTAACCAATTTATTTGTGTAGCTGACGTCGCTTAGTAACCAGTCGGAGATATAATTCTATTAGGGTTCTTTATAGTAACAATTGTAGGTGTGTGGTCGGATGATAATTCTAAGGAAGCTTCAACATGAATCGTTTCTGTGGGGATGTTTTTAACCACGCCAAAATCGATAACATCTGGACTTTTTTCCGGATCAGCGGGCCAATATGTTGGTTGTCCGCTAGCGATCACACTTAAATTCATTTCAGAGATTGTACTAAACAAAACACGACCCTTTGGTTTTAAAATTCGTGACTCCCAGAAGGTGTGTTTAGCGTTATAATCGCCAGCGGCTAGGAAACAGGGGCCCAATGACATAATATTCACAATATTGGCTTCCTGATATTGAAAATCTAGGTGGAGAGTATAAAGATGAAATTACTATGTTTCGACTTAGCTTTTCAACACAAATGTTTGTTGTTTGCGGATAATCCTCACAATGATCACACATTAAGTAGTGTTTGACTGGGGTTTTTATCCAAATGGCAGAATCTCTATCTCGAGTATCCTGGGTATCATATTGTATGTAACCATTGATTTTTAACGTATTTCTTGAGGTCAGATGAGTTTCAGAAACCATCATAACATCAATTTGTTTATTTTTAAGAAAGTATTCAAGTTCATTCGTATGTTGGCTGCCGTTGGATGCCGTTTGCGTTCCAAAAACCAATTTTAAAACAGTTCATGGCTTGTTAAGTACAGCTTGCAATAACATCGACTGCATTCTAAGAATTTCCTGCATTATATATTGGAGTTTCATCATAACTTGGCAAAGCACCTAGCACATGATTTGATTTAAGGACGTTAGCGTAAGAGGTTCTGTTATTACTAGGCTGCGGAGCCTGCAGGGCATTAGTGTTTACTTGATTTGTTACCTGCATTTGAAGGGGATTAGTTTCCAACCGACTGCTTGACGATATAATTGACAGTGTGATGACCGCCACAGTTGCTACATTTTTTACGTTGGGGTCTGTTTTAGACTTATCGCAAAGAACTGTACCTTGTAATTCACCACATACTACGCAAACAGGGGGTAAGTAGCAGTATGCTTGAGTATGACCATATTCCTGGCAGTTCAAACACTGAACGGTTCCATTTCTTTTGTGCGGCTCCTCTATTGTGATTTTTCTGTACAGTATATATTTTAAACTGTAAATAGGGTGCGTTTCGTTTTTTCTTACTTAACGTCGCCGGGCTCCAATTCCACTCGAAATAGTGGTTGGGGATTTTTTCCCCCTATTTTTAATATTTACCACATGTTTTATTTTGAAGCCTTTTTCTTCCAAGAAAGTTTTTATTTCTGCTGGGTCCACACATGAGTCAATTCCCTTAATCACTACCTGAAGGCCTTTGCTGCTCTTCAGTTGGTATGTATAAAAACTTTTTTTTAGTTATTCAAATTTGTTAATTATTTTGCGGAAATCATTCTCATGATTTACTTGTATTTTTGTCTCGTTTATACTACCACGCTTGATTGCAGCTACGTAAAACGAATTTTCACCAATCACCGAGATCAAACTCTTTATAAGCTCATTTGAGTTTTGCTCCATAAGATATACCTATCGGGGGAGGCTTGATGATTTTATCACGTTTGGTGCTTTTGACCACTACGAAGGTCTAATCGGTAACGATATATTGAAACAATTAAAAGCGATAATAAATTTGAAGGAAAATATTTAAGACATTAACGGAAAACACATGCCCATAAATTACGCAATTGATAACAACGAATATTATTTCGAAAAAGACGGGTTTTACGCAACAACATTAGCGGTCGAACATCAAAACGGCTTAGTATATAGTCCTCAACATTTTTGCTAAAATAAAAATGTCGAAATTATAGAAAATATTCACGACGCAGAAAATTTTAAAATAAATGCCCTTATAAAAGTTAATGGGAACACCCCAAGAACAATAAAGTTTGATACATAGAAAACCGATAAGGTAACAGGTGAAAATTTCTGTGTATACAACATCCAAGATGAAGAAGTTCTTAAAAATCCTATCCTGGAACAAATAAAAACCAACCACTTAAATAGTGAAGAAAAAGAAAATCTCTTACAAATAATAAAAAGATTTAAAAAAATATTCTATTCAGAGAATACTGATTTAACGTTTACAAATTCAATCAAGCATGATATTAGGACAATAAACAATATTCCAATTGCTTCAAAAACTTATAGGTATCCTTACATCCATAAGGCAGAAGTAAGTAAGCAAATTAGGGAAATGTTAAAAGATGGAATAATCAAACCAAGTCATTCACCGAATTCAGCACCAGTCTGGATCGTACCGAAAAAACTTGATGCAAGCGGCACAAAAAAAATGGAGAATGGTTATAGATTATCGCAAATTAAACGAGGTCACTATCGACGATAAAAACCCGATTCCAAATATTGACGAGATCCTAGAGAAATCAGGACGCTGTCAATATTTCACAACTCTCGACCTCGCGAAGGTCTTTCACCAGATAGAAATAAACGAAAAAGACATTCCGAAAACCGCATTTAGCGTAGAAGGCGGTCATACGAGTTCCTTCGTATGCCGTTCGGACTTAAATCAGCACCAGCCACTTTTCAAAGGCTGATGAACAATGTTTTAGGAGAATTTATTAATAAAATATGTCTTGTTTATCTTGACGATATCATAATATTTTCAACCTCACTTCAAGAACATCTAGAATCCCTTACAAAAATATTTAACCACTTAAAAGAAGTAAATCTAAAAGTCCAATTTGATAAAAGCGAATTTTTGAAACGAAAAACTTACTTTTTGGGACATGTAGTGACTGATTCAGGTGTAAAACCAAACCCAGATAAAATTGCTTGTGTTCAGAAATTTCCTTTACCAACTTCACGGAAACAAATCAAACAATTTTTAGGCCTCGCTGGATATTACAGGAAGTTAATAAAAGATTACTGCAAAATTGCAAGACCCATGACAAAATATTTAAAGAAGGACGCTAAAATCAACATTAAAGATTTAGAATAAAAAGAAAGTTTCGTTTTGCTGAAGAAATTGTTAACAAACTCCCCTATATTAGCGTATCCAGATTTTAATAAAATCTTTGTATTACAAACTGATGCAAGTAATTATGCCATTGGAACAGTAATTTCTCAAGACGGACACCCTATTTGTCGAACATTAAATGACCATGAACAAAACTACAGTACAATAGAAAAAGAATTACTAGCGATTGTGTGGGCTACACAGCATTTACGACCATAACGACCATAGACCTCTCATATGGCTCTTTTCCATAAAAGAACCTATCTCTAAATTAGTCAGATGGAGACTCCGATTACTGGAGTTTGATTATGAAATAAAGTACAAAAAGGGTATTCTAAATGGAAACGCAGATGCTCTATCAAGAGTTGAAATAAACATTAATCAAAATCTTCCAACCACAGAAAACTCAAGCGACCCAGAGAATGAAAGCACAATTGAACTAACGAGGAATAACATTTAAGAAACTAACAACTCTTTGAATTTCTATCGACAACAGATAATCTTTAATAAAACTAAATCTGGTTCATTATAATTAAGAAATTAAAATATCTTTAGATATAAAAGAAAAACATTTACAGCGAAAACATTTGAAGAATCCACACTTACTACTAAAGGGTGTTTTTTTAAGCCCGATAGAACTTGAAATTGTAAAAAATAACACAAAAAATTAAATTGTAATTTTTATTCGAAAGATCAATACGTGACATTAACATTTGAAAATGATTTCGGGCATATGGGCACCGCGGCTGTTCTTGACGAAGCTCATTCTGGACGTCTAATTTTGGGCCACTTTTTCCAGCACTGCTGGCCGTATGTCACGAATAACACGAACAATGCTGGCCTCCAAGGCGTCAATTGTTGCTGGTTTATCAGCATAAACCAGTGACTTCACGTAGCCCCACAGGAAATAATCGAGAGGTGTCAAATCGCACGACCTTGGAGGCCAATTGACAGGTCCATTTCTCGAAATCAACTTATCGCCAAATTTTGATTTCAATAAGTCGATGGTTGCGTTCGCCGTATGGCACGTAGCGCCATCCTGTTGAAACCACATCTCCTCCGGATCAATGTCATCCATATTTTCAAACAAAAAATCATTGATCATGGTGCGGTAACGATCTCTATTGACCGTAACGCGAGCTCCGGCCTCATTTTTAAAGAAATAAGGTCCGATGATGCCACCAGCGTGAAAACCGCACCAAACGGTGCGGTTCCTTCGACGTGTTGGTGTTATTGCATCCTCTAGAGAGTATGTGGTACGAAATCTATCCACAGTTCGACGAATGGCTTGTTCAGATGGACGATTATGTACGCCATAAAAATGACGAAGTCGTCTATAAGTTGCGCGAATCGACGACTGACTTTCAAAGTTAATTTGGATAATTTCGTAGCGTTGTTCAAGCGTGAGTCTATTCATGATGATTTGTCAGAGTATACTGAAACGATAAAAAAAAATATTTCATCAAAATTTAATTTTTTGTGTTACTTTTTACAATTTAAAGTTCTATCTAGCTTAAAAAAACACCCTTATAATAAAAACCTTTTTTTTTATTTTATTTCCTAAGCTAATCCCGCGAAGCTCTTCGCTTGTCTGCAGGAAAGAAACCAGTGTCTGTGGCGGGAATCGAACCCGCAACCCCGGCGCTGATAGACTAGTTCACTACCAGCTAGGCTACAGGGGCACACAATTTCGATGCAACAAAAAATAATGCTATCTTTTGCCAAGACGAATCGATATTCAATACATTTTAAGAAGTAGTCGAAGAATATTTTATTGAGAATGAATTCAGAATCGTGAGATGTATAAAGGTCTTAAAAGATGTAACGGGCGAAAAAGAGTTAACAGAAAGAATAGAAAGAGAACACAAAAGAAATAATCATAGAGGAATAAATGAGAATTTTGCTGAACTGAAAACAGAAATATATCACCCTCATTTAAAAGTGTAAGTAGGAATTATCCGAAGCTCCAGAAAAACCGGGAGACATAGTTCACGCAGACGTTTTTTATAGCCTAGGAAAAACTCTTTTCTTAACGTTTATAGATAAATTCAGTAAATATGCCCAAGCAATAAAAATCAAGGACATATCATGGACAGAATTTAAACTAGCTTTAACGCAGTACTTATCCTGTACTGGAAATATATGAAAATTAGTAATGGACAACGAATTAGGATTTAAAGCCCTACCTCTTCTAGAATTCCTTAGAGAACAGGAAATCGAAATACATTACACGTCGAACAATAACCATACATCCAATGCAGATGTGGAAAGATTACATAACACGATCAACGAACATATACGGTTATTAAAGCACGACCCAAACAGAGATATAGTTAATGTGGAGGAGAAAATTTATAGAATCATTATGTTTTACAACAACACAATTCATTCCACAACCGGAAAAAACCCTATTGACTTCAAAAATGGTATTATAAGTACAAGTGACTTCCCTTCAATTAGAGATCTTATGATAAAAAATAAAGAAAAAATGTAAAACGGCAAATCCATTTGAGAAGATCGAGTGGTTGCGATCGAAACATGTCATAGTAACCTGCCGGCCGCGGTTCGAATCCCGGCCACGGTCAAAAATGAAAGATTATCAATAACAATTTTAATTAATTTTCATGTTGTAAAACACCTTTCTTCATAAAAATAATTTAATGAAAATTAAATTTAATGAACTTAAGCCTAATTAAAAATATTAAAAATTTGGATTAAAAACCATAAATAGTTCAACAAAATAACCACAATACTAATTATTGTTAAAAGCTAAGGCACGAGCTCTATGTGTTCATTTGTCCTTCAAGTTGTGCTGAAAAAAAAGGTCAACAAGAAAAAGAAAGACAAAAAATGAAAAAAAAACAAAAAATGTACTTTGGACTTCAAGAAAAATTCTTGACAAAAGTACGAAAAAACAGAAGTAAGGAAGAACATGTAAAATCAATTAAAATAGATAATCATTCAAAAAAGCAAACTTCGATCTACCAAAGGTTAAAATACAATTTGGTTTAAGGATTGATGTTTGACTATTGACGTCAGCAGCCTTCGATGGCTGCGAGTGTAAAACGGCAAATCCATTTGAGAAGATCGAGTGGTTGCGATCGAAACATGTCATGGTAACCTGCCGGCCGCGGTTCGAATCCCGGCCACGGTCAAAAATGAAAGATTATCAATAACAATTTTAATTAATTTTCATGTTGTAAAACACCTTTCTTCATAAAAATAATTTAATGAAAATTAAATTTAATGAACTTAAGCCTAATTAAAAATATTAAAAATTTGGATTAAAAACCATAAATAGTTCAACAAAATAACCACAATACTAATTATTAAAGAAAAAATGTTTAATAAACTTAACAGAACACGCGAGAATGTGAGTATTCAGACAGGACCTGTTTACCTAAAATACGAACGCAGATGCACAAACCATTCAAAATTTCGAAAAGTAACAGTCACTGAGTTAGATAATGACCACGTCATAACGGACCGAGGATATAAATTTCACAAGTCCCACATAAAAAGAAAATTCCAAAACGGAAACACTTCGGAAAATACATAAAACTTATTATTAATTTTATTTTCAGATGATTATCTTCATATTTCTTAATGTGTTAATACTACATGATACAAGAGCACAATATTTGGAAGTAGAGGACCTGACAACCAATCACGGATACTTACCAATCAAACTGAAGGACATAGAGATTATTGAATATTACATAAAAATTATACATATTACACTGTAGCACATTTTTTAACTTCATAATCTTGAACCAATAGAGACCCCCAAAACCTGAAAGCTTATGATGGTAGTAGAAAAACCCTAGGTGGGTTTTGCATTATTAGCTAAGGTTTTTTTTTAATTCATGTTTGAAGTTTTCGACTGGGGGTGTATTTTAGTACAATTTTCAAAAACATGTACTGATTCTTAAGTCTATATCTCGTGAACTATTCGAGTTATCGCTTGTATCTCTGTGGCAAATTTTAAGCTCTTCATCAGATCTAAAAATTTTACCTTAAGATAAAATCGAAAAAACAACAACATCTTACTCAAAACAGCAAAACTGTCAAAAAACTTAGAAAAATTGATGATTTTGAACGTAAAAAATGAAAAATAAGGACACTTCAAATCTTTTTAAATATATATTTAACTTTAGTCGTCGCTTTCGGAGCTAGTCTCATTATCTGAAAACAAGTTTCCGACCGCTTCTCTTGCTTTATTTTCGTATGAAAATACTTTATGGCTAGACCAGCATACTTCCGCAAGCATCGCATCTATTTTTTCCCCTTTGAACCGTTTTTCCATCGGGATGGTTACTTGGTGGAAGCACTCACCTTGCTCATCAGATTCTGATGGCAATTGTTTTTCGAACTCTGCCAAATGATTATTTAAAAAGTGAAGTTTTAATGTCATGGTCACACCGATTGCTTGGAATGATTTAAGCATTTTTTTAAATAAAACTTTCCATTCGTCGTCTCGATTTTTTCCTAAGACTCTTTCTATAACTGCCTTAAGTGCGTCCCAAGCAATTAAGTCGTTTCCGTGCAGAACAGTGTTAAAATCTTCACTTTTAGCAACTTTCGAATGTCTGGTCCATTAAGCACACCTGTTTTAAGAAAAAAAAAATGCACAAACAATAAATAAAAATTTGAAGAGATTAGTTCGAACGTGCAATCAAAACAATGCAAATTTTTTGACATTTGATATACATAGTTGGATAACACTCAATGATCAAAAAACTAAAGCCGGTAATGTACTTGTTAACTATTCTCTTAAAATTTTTATTCTCTTAATTTTTTTTTTTTTTTTTTTGCTTAAAACAGGTGTGCAAGCGAAACGGTCGGGAACACGTTTTCAGATAATGAGACTAGCTACGAAAGCGACGACTAAAGATAAATATATATTTAAAAAGATTTGAAGTGTCCTTATTTTCCATTTTTTACGTTCAAAATCATCAATTTTTCTAAGTTTTTTGACAGTTTTGCTGTTTTGAGTAAGATGTTCTTGTTTTTTTCGATTTTATCTTAAGCTAAAATTTTTAGATCTGATGAAGAGCTTAAAATTTGCCGAAGAGGTACAAGCGATAACTCGAATAGTTCACGAGATATAGACTTAAGAACCAGTACATGTTTTTGAAAATTGTACTAAATTATACCCCCAGTCGAAAACTTCAAACATGAATTAAAAAAAAACCTTAGCTAATAATGCAAAACCCACCTAGAGTTTTTCTACTACCATCATAAGCTTTCAGATTTTGAGGGGTCTCAATTGGTTCAAGATTTTAGTGCTGCACTGTGTTATCAACACAACTCAATATCTAGAAACAGTAAACATCTTACAAAATAATATACTTATATTATCAGACACTTATGCGAACGTTACTCAATTGCTGGACAGTATTAACAGAAGCATGTATATATGTAAAACAGAAATAAAAAATGTAACACCTAACTTTAGACAAAAACGAGGGATCAGTAAATGCAGTAGGGAAAGGACTGAAATATATCGCGGGGACAATGGACAACGACGACGAAAAATAAATTTTCGACAAAATTCAAAACTTAGAGAAAGGTAATAAAGAAACAATGACCACTCTCAATGAAATGACTTACCTAGGAAATTCCATATCGGATAAAATATTAAATATTACAGATCACATTAACAATCAACAAAAAATTATTCAAGGATACGTAAATAAACTCAAAATAGAAACACAAAATAAAATTTTCAGCTTAGAAGACGAAACTTTGTTTTTAGAAAATATTTTCCAAATTAATAATGACGTGAACCTACTAACGAAATAGGGCATGTCATTTTTACTTCTTAAATAGGAATAATTCCATCGGACATATTGACGACCGAAGAGTTCAATTTGATAAACAGAACAGAATCCTATCTCCAAACTAAAGTATCAGTTGCATATAAAGAAAATTTAGTAATCCTAACATTAAGCATTCCAAAATTTTTAAACGAGAAATTCGCGGAAGTCACATTTGAGACACTCCCCAACAATAAAAATAAAACTGTAATCCTAAATGAAAATACAATCCTCATATACAAAAATGAAATTTATGAATCAAATACCCTAGAATATAAAAAGCTAAAGAAAATTTAACAAACATCGTGAAAAACTTAGAACCTAAATGCAACATGATTATATTAGAAAACCAAGAAGAAAATAAATTTACCCAGGCTCTAATAAAATACTTATATAAAATAATGTAAACACATTTTTCATAAATACATATTTTTAAACATACGGATACACTTACATTTCTTTTTTAACATTTTTCTTTAACTCCCTTTGTTTCTTTTTTGTCAATCCATAAAATGCACAAGTACTTATGAATGTTTGTTCACAATAACGTACACAAACATACATACGTACTTAGCATACATTTAATTTATTGCCCTATTAAAATTCTCGGAATCTTTTGTTCTTGCATTTTGTGGGTGGTCACATTGACAGTAGACCAATAAACTACAAAATGCAATTGAATCAATTCGACATAAGACCGGCTGAATTAGTAAATTCTCATAACAAAGCTAGGAAATAAATACTAAAAATAGAATAAGCACTTTAGATTTAATTTTCATTTTTATACCCTTCACCACAGGTGGAAACGGGTATATATAAGCTTGTCATTCCGTTTGTAATTTCTACAATATTAGGTTCAAACATTTAGGTTATAAATACACACTATCCCACAAAATGTGGGTGAGATTGGAGAAGTGGGCGTGGTACCTCCAATATCAAAAATTGTATAAAAACCTGAATTTTTTGACTGTAATATGGCCTATGGTTACGCCTTATATATCAAAAGATCGGACATTTTTAGTAGAAAATATTTTCTGAAAAACTCGGGAAAATCGGTTCAGATACGAAAAAGTTATGACCAAAATATTATTTTTTTTTTTAAATACCCATTTTCGGGAACCATAGATCTTCCCGAGTCCAAGTTTTATAACCACAAGTACTGTCAAATTGCTTCTTTAGCACGTCGGTATATAAATCTGTCAAATCGGTTAAGAAATAATAGAGTTATGAACAAAATACTGAAATCCCAAAAATTACTCTTTTTTATACCCTTCACCACAGGTGGAAGATCGGACATTTTTAGTAGAAAATATTTTCTGAAAAACTCGGGAAAATCGGTTCAGATACGAAAAAGTTATGACTAAAATATTAATTTGTTTTTTGAAAAATACCCATTTTCGGGAACCATAGATCTTCCCGAGTACAAGTTTTATAACCACAAGTACTGGCAAATTTCCTCTTTAACACGTCGGTATATAAATCTGTCAACCCGGTTAAGAAATAGTAGAGTTATGACCAAAATACTGAAATCCCAAAAATTACTCTTTTTTATAATTAAGTTTGTTTTTTATACCCTTCACCGAAGGCCCTACACCCTATAAAGTATATATTCTGGGTCTTTATGAAAAGCGAAGTTCAAATCCGGTTGTCGTCTCTTCTTCCGCCCCCCTCCCCTCCACCCCTTCGCAATTTGTTTACATATACAGTGCCGGTCAAAAATAGCACCAATAGCCTATTATATGTTCATTCTAGTGAAAACTAATATATTGTTCTAATTATTTTAAATTAAGTATACAATACTGTTGTAATAAGTATATTCTCTCTGAGCGTCTTTATTTTTTCCAAAAAATGTTACCGGTTCTTTTCAAATGATCGAAATTATAAAAAAAAACCACATCAGTGCTGTCATTAAAATAGCACCGAATAACAAAAATTCTTTAAAAAATATTAATAGTGATTTAATAGTTGAAATAAATGGATCAAATACTAAAGGTAAAAAAAAATAAAATAATTCATCGCGTATTACATTATTGATTTTCATAGAAATGGGACGTGGTAAGCATTGTACACCTGCAAAACGTGCTTTTATAAAAAATATGATTTCTGAGCATGAATCATTTTCTGAAATAAGAAACTTTATTGGGTGCTCCAATAAAATGATTGTGAATGCAATAAAATTTACTAAAAAGTCGGAAACACGTGGTCGCAAGAAAGTTTTACCACCATAAATGGTTTAGCGTTTGGTCAGACAATGCAAGAAGAGCCCGTTTATGTCAGCTACAGAGCTAAAAAAGGAGCTAAGTGTGACCGCAAGTGTTGAAACTATTCGCCGAAGGTTGCGAGACAACAACTGATTGCCTGTACTCTCCGAAAAGTGCCCCTGCTCTCACGTAAGCATGTTGCAAAACGTTTGGAGTTTGCTAGAACTCATTAGAATGACCAACTGAAAAGTGGAGCCTGTTATTTGGACAGATGAATCCAAGGTTGTTTTATTTGGAGGTAAAGGATCGCGTTCTTACGTCAGAAGACCCCCTAACGCTGAATTCAATCCAAAATTCAAAACGAAAACCGTTAAACATGGTGGTTCAAGCATTATGGTATGGGGGTGCTTTTCCTACTATGGAGTAGGACCCATATATTGAATCAGAACAGTCATGGATAAGAAACTTTACGTTAATACTCTAGGAAGTAATGCTACTATATGTTTCTAAGGAAATGCCGCTTTGTTGGGTGTTTTAGCAAGACAATGACCCGAAGTATACCAGCAAACTTGCCAAAAAGTGGTTTCAGGACAATAAAATAAACGTTATGGAATGGTCAGCCCAGTCCCCAGATCTATGTCCAATCGAGAACTTATGGGCAGATATAAAGAAGGGAGTATCCCAAATACAACCAACAAGTTACAAAGCCCTTTGAGTGGCAGTTCAGCAAATCTAGAACAGAATTTCGAAGGAGATGTGCCAAAATCTAGTGAAATCGTTTTGCAGAGGTTATTATCAATAATGGGCACGCAACAAAATATTAATTTCAATATGAGAAGACATCATAAAAAAAAACAGAATTCAAAATTTTTAATTTATTTTTAGTTTAAGTATTAATTTTTAATAGAATAAGAGCTGTAGTACTATTTTTTTGACTGAGTGTTTTTTGAGTTGTTTTGAAAAAGGTAAAAATTTTATATCAAATAAAAAACCAAATCAATTGCTTTTTATTAAATATTGTTTGACAGTCCCGTAAGTATCTTATGACAAGTATTCAATGAAATCAGTTTGGGCTATTTACAAATATCTAACGAAGAACTTTTTTCTATATCCTGGTGCTATTTTTTGACCGCAGCTGTACTATCATAATACCCAATATGATTTTCGTTATCACCCTTCTTTATTATTTCATCTATTTGACGAAATAATTTTAATAACTCGCCAAAAGAGATAAATCTACGGTATGACAACAGTGCCTATTTAATTTTAATGATATTTAAACAGCGTTCCTTCATGGTTCAGTTGTCTAGGGGGTGTGTTAAGTTAGAAACTGTGAGTTCCCTGGTTCGAATCTTGGTTTTTTTAAAAAAAATTTTTTTTTAATATTTTTATGTTCTAAAAACGATTTTAAAAATGAATGAAGTTTTATGTATTGTAAATATGTATGTACAGTATTTATCGGTTATAAGCATTCCTGAAAATGCACGATTTTCGGTGCATATAAGTGAGAAATGCAAATATAAAAACTCGTTTATATGCACATATGGTGCTTACAAAAAAAAACTCGTTTAATTGCATCAGCCGTGCATATATAAAAACTCTGATGTTTGTATAATGGTTGCATATAGACAAACAGATATTTAAAGTTTTTATATTAAATTTTATTTGAAAAAATATTTTCCCAAAAAAAAAAAAAAATAGATTAAATTCAGTATGTATATAAAAAATATTTATAGCGAGTAGCGATTTTATCAAGTGCTTGTCATTGGAGGTACATATGTAGTTGCTAGAGGAAAATTGTCAGTGTTCGTTTTTTTGCTATGCAAAGTGTTTATGACAAGAATAAATATATATCGCTACTCATTATACTAGCATTTTAAAGTAAAGTAAAGTAGTAAAAATTTGTATGTAATTTTATTTAGTAACACGCTCATTTACTTTTTTATCTAACAGCTGACTTATGACAGTGATGATAAATATTGATAGATAGGGATGATACTTCCGAATTTATCATTTTAGAACAATTTTGGTACAATTTTTGCAAATTTATGAATGATGCGTATAGAAGACATTTTTTCATGCAATTTATTCAAATTGTATAAAATTTTGCCTGCATAAAAGCGAGAAATGCATATAAGCGAAATGCTTATAGAAGAAATTTCCATGTATATTTTAAATTGCGACCTGAAATTGCACGAACTTAAATGCAAAAAAGCGGGAAATGCTTATAACCGACGTGCATATAACCGGTAAATACTGTATATGTAAAAATTATTTTGTCGCACAATAGTGAAGGGTATATAAGATTCGGCACAGCCGAATATAGCACTCTTACATGTTCTATTTAATATTAAGATTTGGAAATAAAGTATACGAATATACTTCGAGTCAAAGTAAAAACAATTCTAGTTTTATTTGCACCACATCAAAAAACAGTTTTAAGGCACATTTTGGTGATCGATAAAGGGGCGCAATTATAACGGGTTTGTTATCCATTTTAATATCAGGCAACGATATACAAATGAATTCCAAATAATCTTTACTTTTAGAAATAACTACATTGTATCTTATTTTTTGGGTAATATAAACTGTTGTTCGTTCCACCATAATTATCTTCTCCGCAACAATGCTCCACATTATATCCGTTAATCAAGTACAAACTAACATTCTCCATATCAAACAACGTATCCTGAACCGCAATAATCTACGACCAACCGACCTTCACAGCAAAGTATCTTCATCATCCATTATTTTTAGGGATATTTATCTTGACTTTTCATCTTTTTTAGCATAATCATTTCCTCCTTTAGTATATTCAAATTAAAAATCAACTTTTTTTTAACGCTTTTGCATGGTTGAACAGTTCTAATGACACCTTACAAAGAAAATCATTCACATTAACCTTTTTGAGATTATCCATTTGTTTCATCTTAGATTTCTCTTTCATAAATAATAGTTTGGTTTTCTTGTTGGCAAATTTCACAACCATAGTTTTTTTTTAATTTTGTTTTTTATTGCTATTTGGTCTATTACGATTTAAAAAGAACGCTTCTTCCACTTCATCTTTACAAATATCAGCACCTACTTGTTTGGCTGCATCCATCACAACATCCATAGCTAGCCTTTCATATGTGCCTACACATACATATGTGTAGTATGGGTTTCTACTAAGTCAGTTTATCGTCATTAAAGCAAAAAACTGTAATTTGGAGAACGATTCTGATGTAGAAAACGTTCTTCAATTACTTTGCGATTTGTCAGAAGTTGAAGACGACAGTTCATCACATGAGTTTCAGGATGAAATACGTGTTCAGTGTCCACACTCTGACGGTGATGACAGCTAGGATGAAGAAATTAACGAAACAAAAAATACTGTGACCAATAGTGCCACTGAGCAAACAAGGGCAAATAATGCTGAGGCCAAGAGTGCAGTTGAGCAAACAAACAAATAATAATAACTAAGGCCAAAAGTGCAGTTGAGCAAACGATGCCATTCTTATCGAAAAGGGAAATGTTCAATCCTATAAATACTATACCACATGATATTTCCCACCAGCCAACAGGCCCTCTTCTGCCAATTAAATAGGGTGAGTTCCAAAACGTCAAAACACATTGCAGTGATGCGGTTTTGCTACTGTTTTAATACAAAGTAACCAACTATGTTGTTTGCTTTGTAAAAAAAAACTTTGCAAATTTTTTGCATTTAGAAACACTGTTTTGCAATCAGTTTTTTTCAAGATGGCGATGTCAACAATAATCTTTGAAAACTGGGATTATTGGACGAAACACCTGTAGCTCGTTTCTGTATTTCTCGCATCGTAAAATTTCTTACATGAAGTGTGAAACAAAAAATTCCATCGTTTCTCGATTTATGAGATAAAAGTGTTTCTGTATTTGAATGCGAAAACAGACACAACAAATTCTGTTTATACTGGAATATTTCCAGTAATTAAGTGTCAAATAAAAGCGAAACGTCAACAAAAGAAATAAATATAATAAAAACAGGGCTGCCAGATTTGACGAGTTATCGTCATCTTGACGATTTTTTGTTCCGATATTAACAAAGTGACGTTTTGATGATTTTTTCTAAAAAAGTGACGAAAGCAAAAGCAAAAACAAAATCAAAAATATTTTATAATTTTGTTGTTACTTTCTATAGAAATTCATCTTGAATTTTTAAATTTAAAACACTTCTATTTTGTGGCGTTGAAAATTGAAAAAAAAAATAATATGAATGTCTGTAGAAAGCAACAACAAATTAATAAAATATTTTTGATTTTATTTTTGCTTTTAATGAAATTGTTGGCGTTGCGTTTTACACTATAAGCCCCTTATTCTTCGAAATAAGATAATTGTAAATATTTTTTTATGTTTGTTTATTAGAAGATATCTTTAGAAACAAGGCTGCTTAAATTTTTATATTTATCCCTATTGTGAAAATTGTCCTCGAAATTGTTTGTTTCTTCCCTAAAAAATGTATCGGCAAAAGGAAAGTAATGTACCGACTTGGCTTATTTTGAACATTTTAAACTTCTTATATACATATACAAAATATGATTGATATTTGATATTCTTATCTTATACGTACACTTTTGTGCCAAAACTATTATTCCGGCAAGAAAGAAATTTGTTTGTCTCCCAGTAAAAACTTTTTCAAAATGGATAGCTTCTTTCACTCGTTATTAAGTAGCTTTCTTCCATAAGAACTTCGATAACTACTTTTTCTGGATGTATTAAGATAAAAAAATGACTTACTTTTGAATTTGTTCTTTTTGGCACAACCCTTGTAAAATTCATTAGTTTTTCAGTAGAATTGTATGTAGTGATTTTATGTGTTTCTGATTACTTAACATATTATTTTGTAGGCGAAGATTTTACTGGGTCTTTAACCCGTTTATTTATGAACCGATTTTTTTAATTTTAACTACAAGGTATTCTACTAAGTCTATTTCAGGTAAAAAAAAAAGATTAAAGGAATAGGTAAATTAAAGATTTATATCTCAATTATTAAATAATAATTATTAAATACCCATGAACTTTAACTATGTTTTTGTTTGATTATTTTTTAATAAAAGTCGAAACAAATTTGTTTAAAATTGATTTTAAATTGCACGATTTTTAAAACAAAAAAGACGATCTTTTTTATTTTTTTCTCAGGAAATTGACGATTTTGACACAAATTTATCTGGCAGCACTGATTAAAACCAAAACAAGAAATGGCTAACAAAAATTTAAACTAACAAAATATAACAATTGTTTTTTGTTTATTTTCATCATATAAATTATACATTTATCATTTATATTCCTTATTTTTTTTTATTTATTTAAAAAAAATAGTATATAAACATATTTTAAATTCAAAATATCTACATTTTGTTTTTCTCGCCACCAATTTCAAATGTGACTTATTTTGACAGTTCTTGAAAGAAACTTTTCGCAAAATATTGTTATAGAAACACTTTTTCTCGCATCCTTCCAATAATTGCTGGAAAATTATTTAAATGACAGATAATTCTCGCAAAAAAAAGATACAGAAACACTTGTGTGAGAAAAACCATTTTTTGTTTCATTTCACACTATTTTTGTTGCAATTCACACGTTTCATGCGAAGAGTTTTACGATGTGAGATATACAGAAACGGGCTACTGAAAGCAATAATAAAATTGTACAAAAATACATAAAGAGTAAAAAAAACAAACGCACTCTTGCCTTATATACAATTATAAAGAAAAAACCACAGAGACGTGTGCCAAAATGTAAACAATTTATTGAAACCATTGGAGAAATGCCGGATGACATTTTCTATAGCCATTTTCAATGTAATTTATTTTGCACAAAATATCAAAGCAGTAACAAAATTAGTGATACACAGTGATATTATACATTTAGGGATGTGTAACATTGTACATTTTTACACGGTTGCGTTTGGGAATGCATGACTATGTTAAGTTGCATTGCAAATGACGTTTTGGAACACACCCATACTTTGAACGGTATTTTACTGATGACCATTTTCAGCAAGCGGCACAGTACACAAATATGTACGACCTTAAAACATTTGGTACTGAACTAAAGGCGGATGCATCCGAGATTAAACAATTATATGGTGCTCACTTATATTTTGGTTGCGTTAAACTTCCTCGCTTGCGAATGTACTGCAAGCAGAAATTTGGCAAAAATATTGTGTCTGAAAAGATGGTAAGAAACCGATTGTATCTTTTGTGCAAATGTCTGCATTTCGTTGATACGGCTGAAACTTCAGAAGAAGCGCGATCAAATTATTTATGGAAGGTTCAGCCCATAGTTGATATTTTCAGAGCTCGATGCCTTGGCATTCGTAGGAATTTCGGTACCTTTTTAATTGATGAACAGATGATACCATTTCTTGGAAGATTGCCTGGTGGGCTTCGCCAATATGCTCGCAATAAGCCTCGGCCAGTTGGACTTAAAAATTTTGTAATGACTTCGTCATCTAGTAGAATCTATAATGAATTATTGATATATATATTTAATATATTACTCGATTTTTCAGGCATTGTTTTATATTTTTAAATCTATCAAGGTTCTAAAACAACACTAGGCGATTGGACACTTGTAATGTAATTTTGCGTTTAGTGAGGAGTTTGCCAGAGAACTCTTCAGTATTCTTTAATAGGTATTTCACCACCTTACCGCTGTAAGAGCGAACTGGTACTATTTAGACCAACCGGTTACGAAAACTCTCTCTGAGGGATGACCGGCTAATGAAAAGAGGAGAGTCTGATCAAATAATAAGATCAGACGAAAAAATTGTTGTTGTCAAGTGGAGGGACAACAAGTCTGTTATACTTGCTTCCACAATTTATGGTCAGGATCCACTTGGTACCGTGAAAAGTTGTAATAAAGAGCAAAGAAGTCGAATCGAAATTACTTGCCCTGCTATTGTCATGCAGAACAACCAAAACATGGGTGGAATGGATATTTGCGACCAAATGATGGAGTGCAACATAACATGGCTAAAATCAAAAAACGAAAATTTACGCAGCTGATCGAAGAAGAGCAGGAAGAACCAATAAGAACTAACACCAAATATTCTCCATTACCGGAAAGTAGTATTGGATGGAAGTGGTCATTGGCCCGTGGTCGACAAACTTACGACAGCCCGTGCATGCCGTTTCAAAAAATGTAATAGTAGCACTCGAAATCGGTGCGAAAAATGTAACGTTTTTCAGTTTTGCTGTTTTGAGCAAGATGTTCTTGTTTTTTTGATTTTATCTCAAGGTAACATTTTTAGATCTGATTAAGAGCTAAAAATTTTCCGAACAGAGACAAGCAATATTTGGAATAGTTCGCGAGATATAGACTTAAGAATCAGTACATGTTTTTTAAAAATTGTACTAATTAGTTTTTTAAAATCCACCCCCAGTCGAAAACTTCAAAAGCGAATTAAAAAAAAAACTTTGCTTATAATTCAAAACCCAACTAGGGTTTTTTCTACTATCATAAGCTTTCAGGTTTTGGGGGTCTCAATTGGTTAAAGATTTTAGTGTTGCACTGTGTAATAAACGTAGTTTCATTTAACTTATATGTATAATATTTTTTGAACTGTATAATTTTTGTATTATTTTGTATGTATGTATTTATATTTACCATCCATTAATCTACTAAGACTATATAAAAACACAATTGACAGTAACATGCATCCAATAAAAAGAATTATTATTAAAGCGTTCAAAGTTGGAAAAGTTAAAGTTGTTCCGGTAACTTGGTAAAAACGAACCTAAAAAATATAAATAAAATAAACATTAAAAAATACATCTTTAGTTTTGTGTGCTTTAGTGTTTGAAACAGAGTAACAAAATTAGTGAGAAGTATGTTTAGGGGGATCCAGCCCCACTTCTTAAATAGAAATTTGGGATCATGCCTAGATGGGAGGTAAGAAGAGGTATAAATATGTTGTAATTGGATCCATACAAAATATGATTCATGCCCGGATTTGGGTAAATAATTATAATTGTATAAGATAAATAATTTTTATTTACCATCTGTCCGTCTGAATGGCTGGTTTAAAAATAAATTAATTTGTGTTTGCATCGTAAAAAATTTTTTGTATGTAACAAATGAGAATAAGTTAAAACCGTGTTTCCATTCCTGGGATGAACCTTTTTTTGTAATATTAAACCTTTTTAATTTTCGAATGTGGAAATGCGAATGCTTCACTCGGCATTTAAATTCGTCGATTGGTCGTGGTTGTGTGAATGTGCAAATGTGACTGTCGTGGCTGTGTGTGTGTAAATGTGACTGTCGTGCTGAAGTGCGAAAATCTAACAAAATATTCGTAAAGAGTAGGGTGTGTGTAGATACTAGAGGTCTGCTTATAATAATTTACTTGTTTGCCTTTATTCAAAGTGCACAACATTTACTCAAATATTAAACATTTAAAAATATAAGAAAAGATTAAACCATATACAAAAACAAGAGAGAATGAATTGAATATAAAACTTGTTTGGTGTAAATGAATTTGAGAGCCATTCATATATAACAAAACATTGGAATGACCCGTTATAGAGAGCAAGTTTACAGAAAACATTCAAATAATTTTTGAATTATTGAATGTGTGAATATTTATTTGAATACATTGACATAACAATTGTGTGAGCTAAAGGTAAGGTTTTATTTTGATTTTAAAGCAAAAATTTTGATTTTTATAGTACATATTATTAAATTCTACTTCATATGTATGTTTATGTTTAGAAAATTTATTATGAAAATTATTGTAAGCTATATTTTTATTTTAGCCAAGGACAAAATAAAATTATTTTTGATGTCTGTTTTTTTAATAAAATCATTTTTTGTTCATGTTTTTCTAAAAAATATAAGTAAATAAGGTGAATTTTTAATTGAATTTCTTTTCATTTTACAAAAATCTTTATAAGTTTATTATTAGTATACCATTAAATGGACATAAATTAAAAAACGATTGAAAGCGACACCTGCAAGTAGTGCAGCCTCTGAAAGAGTATTCTCCGCAGCGCGAATTTTAATTTCAGAAAAAAGATGTCGTATCGCATATAATGACAATTTGGTAGACGAAATAATGTTTTACATTCAAATTTTAAGAAAAATGAATTGTTTGATTTAATTTAAAACACAAAATAAGGATTTAAAAACATATTGATACAAACTGTATAATTTTTTTATACATATGTAGTAGGTGAATGCACCAATAGTCGGCACTTTAACTTTTTTCTGATATTTAAGCTGGTACTCTGATGAGTGTAAACATGATATTGGGATGCCAACGAATTATTATTGCTCAGTAGTAAGTATAGTTTTAGACTCAATTTACTGACTCTAAACACTTTTTTATTAAATTTGAGTAATTTACATTTTTTCTAAAATGCACGATTTGCGCCTGTAGTCGGCACCTTTTTTCCTAAGTTCGGCATTTTATGACCCTATTGTCGGCATTGGTTTTTTATTAAGGAAATATTAAGTTCATTAAAGAATTCAAATGTTTTTATTAAAAATTATATGTTTTATGAAATAGTTATATTATTTTTTTGTTTAAATTATGTTAATGGAAGTATTGGATACTTATTTTCTTAAATATATGCATAAAAACTACTTAAAGGAACAATATTATATTAGGTTTAATTAACAAAAGTCTTTGAAATTCATTTAAAAGATAAATAAAAAATAATAATAAAAAGAAAAAATCAGGTACTTCATTTATACTTTTAAATTCATTTAAAATACCTATGTAGGTACTATTTTCATTAAAACTTAGTTGTTAATAAAAATTTTTGATTATTATTTCAGCCTTTCAGTTCATTACATGTTTTGCAAACAAAGTCAACCTCAATTACATCGTCATATGCAATTTCTTTTAAATTTGTGCATTTTAAGTGAAATCACTCTGGACAAGTAGCACATCCAATATTTTTTAGCCCATCATCCTCCGCATCGGTGTCCAAATCTTCTTTGCATGATCCACAAGTTTGTTTTTTCCTACCTGTTTTAATTTTTTTGTTTTTTGAGTTATTTTCTTTTTCCATTTTTCGCTGTTGTCGTTCAAGTTTTCTTTTTTCTATTGCTTTAGCCCTATCATTTTTTCTCGATCTTTTGACTCAATATGGGCTCTCCATGCAAGAGCAGATATAGCACTGGGGGCCTTTGGCTTTGATGAGAATTTTGAAGAAGTCGATGGCTTAGGAAAATATAAATGCTTTTCAAACGTTGGTGACATAGAATCCGTTTTAATAAGCGAGGAGCCTGCGCAATTTTAAAATTGAAAACAAAAAATAGCAAATAGCAATGGGAAAATTGCTTAGAATATATTTACCTGTACTTGGTGAACACCCAAGGGACTTAAAAAATGAATTTTTTTTACTTGTTCTGGATGAGCATGGAGACGGACAGTCGATGTTCATTTGGAACGTTTGGTTCATCTCTAAAAGAGAACTTAATTTTGGACTAGAACAGTCAAATGGTTGAAAAGAGACGTCGTTATTATTTGTTTCTGGATTCGGAGAAGGACGGTACACAGGGTTTAAAGAAGTATTATTTTCAGAAGTATTGTTATCCTTTTCTGTTGCCAAGGTCGTTGGTCCTACGTACTTCGATTGCAACTCCAATACACCTTCATCGTTTATAATATATGTGCCTGATTCAATATTAACATCTTCTAATATTTTTTTAGATTGGTCATTTTTATATTTTTTTAAATTGTTGATCTCTTCAATGACTACATTTGAATCTATTCCACGTTTGAGCAAATTAGGAGCTATACGGTTGATTGTATTTACTACGAATTCAAAATCCTCTTCCTGTTTTTCTTCTTCTTGTTGTTGGATTATCTCCATTAACTCCAGCTGATTTTGGACACATTTGCTGAAGTCAACATTGTTTGGATTGAAAGGATATAATCCACACTTTCGGAATCCATTTTTAATGGTATCTTCGAGGTTTATTTTGGTAAGAACCGTGTTAAGAAGCGGGCAAAACGTTGATTTTGTTATTGTTTTGTTTCTGTTTTCCTGGTTCATTTGTCATTCTCTAACGGTTTTCTTCCATTCCACTTTCAATGGCTTAAAAACGCTAACATCGGCTGGTTGTAATATGTGTTGTGTTTGGCAATAGTGCATACAAAATAATACCGTTAGCGTCACAAAACTTGCTTAGTTCTAATGTCATATGTGATTTATGACCATCAACGAACAACAAAATGAGCCTTTGTACGTTATGTTTATTAAGCCAACTGTGTATTCCATTTGCGATATATTCAAAAAACGTATCGCTTACCATCCATCCTGAATCGGACTTACCGAGAAACCAATTTTCTGGTAGACTATTCACCACATCTTTTGGAGGTCGTACGTATGGAAAAACAACCATTGGTTCCAATGTCTTGCCATTTGCCGAAAATACTAAAAGAACTGTAATAGTTTCTTTTTCATTACCTTTTTGAATGGAATAAACATTTCGGTATCCTTTTGGTGCTATAACTTTGCCGGTTTTGGGGCACATACTAAAACTTGTCTCATCACCGTTAAATATTCGGGATGGGTCATTTAAAATATCTAAGGCATTTTGCTCAGACAGAAATTCTTTCAACCCTTGAAACCATTTTCGTATAGCTTCTTCTGTTATAACAGCTCTTCCCTTGCTTATTCCTTCTGATTCCTTAATAGCAAGACACGGATGACGTTTTAAAAAACCTGAGTACCAGTGCTTTCCTGGTCTACCATTTAAAAAAGGTGTTGGACGTTTGTCTTCCTTAACAATTGACTGAACTGTGTTCAGCAAATCTTCAGATTTTAATGGAAATCCACATTTTGCCAAATCTTGACACCATTTCACCAAACGGGCTTCTTCTGAAGAAGATAACACTGTATGTGGACCCATTCTGCCATCTAATACGCGTCCGCTAAGCCTATCCTGTATTGTTGAACGCGGAACACCATATTTTTTGCTGGCGGCTAAAACGGATATCTTGCCTTCGCTAACATCGCAAAGAGCGTCTTTTAATGCATTTTCAGAATACTGATGCATTGGTCTTTTTCCTTGTGGGTGCATTATGGTTTTCTGAAAATTTTTTACCAACAACACTCCAAATTATAATGTCTCAACAAAAATAAATGCTGCTGCCGACTTTAGAATACTTGATACCTATAGTCGGCAGGTCTTAAAATACTCAATAAAAACTGTGCCGACTATTGGGTAAAATCATTTTAAACTGTGTTTTTTTGAAATAATTCAAAAGAAAAAAGAGGAATAAACTAATTTTTATAATTTCAGCTTAAAATGAAAAAAACGGATTTTACCTATAGTCGGCACCATATGCCGACTATAGAAAATCGTAAATTTTTTTTGTTCCTAATGTCGGCAGTCTTTAAAATTATAAAAAAAAATATTTTTTATAAAAACTGCTTAAAAACAACAATATATAGTCAATATTCTATCTTTTAAAATAGGTCTTGCAAAAAAATTACTTAAATAGATGTGATTACTTACTTGTTTCAGTTCACGTTCGCACTAAAAAAAAAAAACTAAAAAAACAAGCACTACCGCACGTATCAAAAGGTCGTTACTGAATGAGGACAATTAAAGATCAAACTACTCATCTCAGCTAATTGTGAATAATACATTTAGAGAATTGAGAGTGTTAAGAATTAAAGCTTAATTGCACTTATGTAAAAATTTACCGTTTTTCTTATTTATTTGACTTTTAATTCAAAAGTGCCGACTATTGGTGCATGCCGACTTTAGGAGCATTCACCCTATGTTTGTAAAAGCTCAACCTAGTTTTATATCACATAGAATTTGATTTTTAACAGAATGAATTAAGCAATTCTTCTTTTGACCATTAATATCAATTTTTTCTAATATGTACTAATTATATTTTAATTCCTAGTAAAAAGTAAAAAAATTATCTGTAAAAATTAGAGTTTAAAGCATATGTATGTATGTAGTATATGTACCTATTTGATGTGCAAAAAAATAATTTAAAAATTCAAAACAAAAAATTAATTTATTTTTAAACAAAATTTTAAGTTAAAAAAAGTATTTAAGTAATAATTCCTTAAATAGATGAAATAAATTTGATTTTATTTTTATTTCTGCTTCTTTTATTTATACGAGTTAAGCTTTATTATCATTATCCACCTAACACATAACTAACATATGTAGGTCTGTACAGAAAAACAATTCAAATAAGAACTAAAAATTCAAATAATTTTACATTCAAAATATATTTGAATATTCAATTTATTTAACTTGAGTTGACTGAATTGAATGAGTAAGTAGATTGCTTCTCTTCAGATAAATTTGTTTGTGTTTGTTTTTACTTTGGTTATTTACTTATTTGCTTTTCTATTAATGGATGCTCAACAGAGCGAATTTAAAACGTGTGTGGTAGAAAACTCATTGTAGTTAAAAAACAAATGAGTGTGTTGAAATTGGTTTTTATTTATTCTTGCAGACCTCTAGTAGATACAAACATGTTCGAATGAATTGTGAATACGTGATAAATTTCAATTTAATAAAGTTTTCTTTTAATTAATTCTAATCTCAAAACTCTTATAAAAACAAAAAAAATGTAAGTAATAGTTAAGCTGATGTAGCGATTTTTGATTATATGAAATAAACTAACGCAAAACTTTAAAGTAAGAAAAAAAAATAACTAAATAAATATATTATAGAATCTGCTGATTGTTCCTTTTCATAATTGTCTTTTTATTTTGTAATATGCAACCTATAAATAAAAATAATATTATGTTATGTTGGGTTATTTTATTTTAAATTTTATTAGGAATTTCTTTTTCAGATTTTACAGATTCAAAATTAAAAATACGTTTATAAAGATTAAAAAGCTTAAGTGTTAACAAATGTTGTTCATAAATATGTATGTATGATATTATTTATACATATAAATGGACTATTTACATAATTATAAACTCTTAATTCATCTATAAGTTTCATAAATAAATCCATATGTTCCTTATCAACCTGGTTACTATGTTTTGTCAATAATTCTTCCAATTCAGCTGATGATATCATTTTGACTTCGTTCAAATAGTGGACTTGTCTCAAACTCACTATTTCTATCATTAAAGTATATGCAGGATAATTTCACAATATTATGACATTTTCACTGAATACATTTTAGCTCTTAACCCAATGAATTCCTTGATAATTTTATCATTACACTCATCCTTCATCATCCCTAAAACTTTTGTATTAAGAAGTGGGATATTATAAACATTATCTATCGGATATGGGCATTTCCGTCAAAAGGTCCACCGTGACCAAAAATTTAAAAGTTAAAAAAAGCTTATTATTTTACGATATTGTTATAGAGAAATATTTAGATCTTACTAATTTTATAAATTTACCCATAAATTTGTTCACTTAGATAAACAATCAGACTGCAAAGTTGTGCAAACGTAATTTCTTAATTGTGAGAATGTTTTATTGCATGTTTTCTTTAATATTATCTTCCTTAAAAGAAGTGATATTTGATGAAAATTATTCCAAAAAAATTTTCTTACATGGTCCGTAGTCTAAGAAAGAGTTCGAAGAGAAATATGTTATTCGGATTAACGGTAAATTTGTATTTTTTTTAATCATTATTCAGTTAAATTATTATGGAAAAAATGTCACGTTCGAAATGTCACGTATCGAACCAGATTTTGGCTTAAACGAAAAAAAATATTGAAGATTTTGGAATCTAACCAAAGACATTTAAATGTTACGTTGCTACGTAAAATTCTGAAAGTAGTTTGACTAAAAAATTGCGCCAGGTTTCGCTGAATTACGCCTTTTTCTACATGGCCACAAAAACTACTTCTATTTTTTTCACGTTCGAACCGCTACTTCTTTTGCCATTATCTTCGACCTAGAATCGCGCCCCCCATAAACTTTAGCATAGATAATAGTGGTTTTTTGGTGCTATAATTTAAGGGTTAAAAGAACGTAAATATATTTGTCGCTTAAAATGTTATTGCATTTTTGATGCGTACGACTGTCACGTTCAACACTTTGGAATTACCCATATGCAGATGTATCAAAATGAGTATTTATATCATTTTTAATATCTCTGTATAGATCATCGATTTTAATGTCGTAAATAAAGGAATCAGTATCCATATAATCATAATGAAAACTATACATTTTCCATTTGTATATTTCTAAGACCGAAAATTCAATATAAATAGGTTTGTTGTACTCAGTTGATATTCTATTCATTTGAATAGCATGCATATTTTCATGAATTTGAAGTCAACTATGGAAATTTGGTTTAGCTGTAAGAGCTCGGGCTCCTAAACGTTTACCTCTATTCTCCCATTGACATACTATTTAATGTCTTTCCTCTTACCAACATTTTCCATAGTTTTCCCGTATACTGCATTATTCAACAATTTAAAAACATTTTGTTCAAATGAATTTTTAGCTAGTGTTCTGTGATGGTTATTTATATCAATATATTTTTGTAACCAATTAGATTGATCAAATTCAAGAATTCTATGTACATATTTTCTTTAAAATTACACCCTGTTGAATACCTAGAGTCTTCAAACGTGGCTAAAGCCAATATTATATTAAATTATAAATAAATCTGTTGTACTAATTTTATTTCGATGAGGGTAGCAAAACGCACCGGGGTTAAGATAGTAGGAAATAAAATAATGCAAGAATTTAAACTTAGAATAAATAAATATTTTATAAAATCTGCTAATTGTTTCTTTTCATAATTGTCTTTTTTTGTAATATGAAACCTAATTTCAATGTTGGGAATACAAAATTTTAATTTCAAAAGATTTTGTTATTCGTGCTTAATTCCCAGTTTTTATCATTGATAAAAACACTTGAAATTTATTGTTGATGGGATAAGCTATTCCTATGCGCATTTCACTGGTTGCTTAGGCCAGATCATCAGGAAACTTCATCCATAAAGATATTGGAAAAACTAAAGATATTAAACCAAATAAAACTGTTAAGCGTATAAGACTTATAGCAACAGTTCTACTTGTAACAATATCAAAGTTTAAACAAAACACATCAACAATAAACAGTGGGTTTATCTCATCATACATTCCCCACTACAATTAGTTGAAATTCTCTCAACATTAACTGTAGTTGTAAGTAGGTTAAGAAAAACAAAATAAAAACAAACAACAACTTACAAAAGATGTTGTCAATTAAGTGTTTTTTTTTTTTTTTATTTAAATTTCAAGTGTTTTTATCAATGATAAAAACTGGGAATTAAGCACGAATAACAAAATCTTTTGAAATTAAAATTTTGTATTCCCAACATTGAAATTACTTTTTGATAATAAACAGGCAAGTGCACCGCCTAAAAAAAAAACACTTAATTGACAACATCTTTTGTAAGTTGTTATTTGTTTTTATTTTGTTTTTCTTAACCTACTTACAACTACAGTTAATGTTGAGAGAATTTCAACTAATTGTAGTGGGGAATGTAAGATGAGATAAACCCACTGTTTATTGTTGATGTGTTTTGTTTAAACTTTGATATTGTTACAAGTAGAACTGTTGCTATAAGTCTTATACGCTTAACAGTTTTATTTGGTTTAATATCTTTAGTTTTTCCAAAATCTTTATGGATGAAGTTTCCTGATGATCTGGCCTAAGCAACCAGTGAAATGCGCATAGGAATAGCTTATCCCATCAACAATAAATTTCAAGTGTTTTTATCAATGATAAAAACTGGGAATTAAGCACGAATGACAAAATCTTTTGAAAGTAATATGAAACCTTTTTATTTTTTGAATGAATTCTACATTTGTATGTGAAAAATTTCAATTTAATAAAGCTTTTTTATACCCTTCACCGAAGGTAAGAGGGTATATATAACTTTGTCATTCCGTTTGTATGTTCCAAAATATTGCCCCTACACCCTATAAAGTATATATATTATGGGTCCTTATGAAAAGCGAAGTTGATTTAACGATGTCCGTCTGCCCGTGTGTATGTTGAAATGGGTTTTCCGAAAACCCCAGAAATGATGTGGACTAGGTTGATGTATATTTATGTCACATATACTCCGTTTAAGTTTGCTATTGAAATTTAGCCAGATCGGTCCAAAAATGACGGAGATATGAGCAAAAAACCACGACTGCCTCTGATTTTGCCCAAAAATCCCTTGTTGTTGTTTCCAAATTAGGTACACACATTAACGTTATCAATACACAGCATCCCACAAAATGTGGGCGGAATTGAACAGGTGGGCGTGGTACCTCCCGTACAAAAAATATACAAAATTGTATAAGAACCTGGTTTTATGGACTGTCATATGACCTATGGTTACGCCTTATATATCAAAAGATCGGAAATTTTTAATAGAAAATATTTTCTGAAAAACTCGGGAAAATCGGTTCAGATACGAAAAAGTTATGACCAAAAATACACATTTTCGGAACCCATAGGTCTTTCTGAGTAAAAGTTTTATCACGAAAGTAAATGGTTTATTTATTCCTTAAAACATCGGTATATAAATAAATCTGTCAAATCGGTTAATAAATGGCTGAGCTATGTCCAAAGTACTAAAATCCAAAAAATCTGTCTTTTTATACCCTTCACCGAAGGTAAGAGGGTATATATAACTTTGTCATTCCGTTTGTGTGTTCCAAAATATTGATCCTACACCCTATAAAGTATATATATTCTGGGCGCTTATGAAAGGCGAAGTTGATTTAACGATGTCCGTCTGTCCGTGTGTATGTTGAAAAGGGTTTTCCGAAAACCCCAGAAATGATGTGGACTAGGTTGATGTATCCTTATGTCACATATACTCCGTTTAAGTTTGCTATGGAAATTCAGCCAGATCGGTCCAAAAATGACGGAGATATGAGCAAAAAACCTGCCTCTGATTTTGCCCAAAAATCCCTTGTTGTTGTTGTATTTTTTTATTTCTGTATATCTTGAGAACGGCAAGAGCCAAAGTTTCCAAATTAGGTACACACATTAACGTTATCAATACACAGCATCCCACAAAGTTTGGGCGGAATTGAACAGGTGGGCGTGGTACCTCCTGTACAAAAAATATACAAAATTGTATAAAAACCTGGTTTTGTGGACTGTCATATGACCTATGGTTACGCCTTATATATCAAAAGATCGGAAATTTTTAATAGAAAATATTTTCTGAAAAACTCGGGAAAATCGGTTCAGATACGAAAAAGTTATGACCAAAAATACACATTTTCGGAACCCATAGGTCTTTCTGAGTCCAAGTTTTATTACCAAAGTAAATGGTAAATTTATTCCTTAAAACATCGGTATATACATAAATCTGTCAAATCGGTTAATAAATGGCTGAGTTATGTCCAAATACTAAAATCCAAAATATCTGTCTTTTTATACCCTTCACGGAAGGTAAGAGGGTATATATAACTTTGTCAGTCCGTTTGTATGTTCCAAAATATTGATCCTACACCCTATAAAGTATATATATTCTGGGTCCTTATGAAAAGCGAAGTTGATTTAACGATGTCCGTCTGTCCGTGTGTATGTTGAAATTGGTTTTCCGAAAACCCCAGAAATGATGTGGACTAGGTTGATGTATATTTATGTCACATATACTCCGTTTAAGTTTGCGATTGAAATTCAGCCATATCGGTCCAAAAAAGACGGAAATATGAGCCAAAAACCACGACTGCCTCTGATTTTGCCCAAAAATCCTTTGTTGTTGTTGTATTTCTGTATATCTTGAGAACGGCAAGAGCCAAAGTTTCCAAATTAGGTACACACATTAACGTTGTCAATACACAGCATCCCACAAAATGTGGGCGGGATTGAACAGGTGGGCGTGGTACCTCCCGTACAAAAAATATAAAAAATTGTATAAAAACCAGGTTTTTTGGACTGTCATATGACCTATGGTTACGCCTTATATATCAAAAGATCGGACATTTTTAATAGAAAATATTTTCTGAAAAACTCGGGAAAATCGGTGCAGATACGAAAAAGTTATGACCAAAAATACACATTTTCGGAACCCATAGGTCTTTCTGAGTCCAAGTTTTATCACCAAAGTAAATGGTAAATTTATTCCTTAAAACATCGGTATACAAATCTGTCAAATCGGTTAATAAATGGCTGAGTTATGTCCAAAGTACTAAAATCCAAAAAATCTGTCTTTTTATACCCTTCACCGAAGGTAAGAGGGTATATATAACTTTGTCATTCCGTTTGTATGTTCCAAAATATTGATCCTACACCCTATAAAGTGTATATATTCTGGGTCCTTATGAAATTGATTTGACGATGTCCGTCTGTCCGTGTGTATGTTGAAATGGGTTTTCCGAAAACCCTAGAAATTATGTGGACTAGGTTGATGTATATTTATGTCACATATACTCCGCTTAAGTTTGCTATTGAAATTCAGCCAGATTGGTCCATAAATGACGGAGATATGAGCAAAAAACCACGACTGCCTCTGATTTTGCCCAAAAATCGCTTGTTGTTGTTGTATTTCTTTATTTCTGTATATCTTGAAAACGGCAAGAGCCAAAGTTTCCAAATTAGGTACACACATTAACGTTATCAATACACAGCATCCCACAAAATGTGGGCGGGATTGAACAGGTGGGCGTTGTACCTCCCGAACAAAAAAATATAAAAAATTGTATAAAAACCTGTTTTTTTGGACTGTCATATGACCTATGGTTACGCCTTATATATCAAAAGATCGGAAATTTTTAATAGAAAATATTTTCTGAAAAATTTGGGAAAATCGGTTCAGATACGAAAAAGTTATGACCAAAAATACACATTTTCGGAACCCATAGGTCTTTCTGAGTAAAAGTTTTATCACGAAAGTAAATGGTTTATTTATTCCTTAAAACATCGGTATATAAATAAATCTGTCAAATCGGTTAATAAATGGCTGAGCTATGTCCAAAGTACTAAAATCCAAAAAATCTGTCTTTTTATACCCTTCACCGAAGGTAAGAGGGTATATATAACTTTGTCATTCCGTTTGTGTGTTCCAAAATATTGATCCTACACCCTATAAAGTATATATATTCTGGGCGCTTATGAAAGGCGAAGTTGATTTAACGATGTCCGTCTGTCCGTGTGTATGTTGAAATGGGTTTTCCGAAAACCCCAGAAATGATGTGGACTAGGTTGATGTATCCTTATGTCACATATACTCCGTTTAAGTTTGCTATGGAAATTCAGCCAGATCGGTCCAAAAATGACGGAGATATGAGCAAAAAACCTGCCTCTGATTTTGCCCAAAAATCCCTTGTTGTTGTTGTATTTTTTTATTTCTGTATATCTTGAGAACGGCAAGAGCCAAAGTTTCCAAATTAGGTACACACATTAACGTTATCAATACACAGCATCCCACAAAGTTTGGGCGGAATTGAACAGGTGGGCGTGGTACCTCCTGTACAAAAAATATACAAAATTGTATAAAAACCTGGTTTTGTGGACTGTCATATGACCTATGGTTATGCCTTATATATCAAAAGATCGGAAATTTTTAATAGAAAATATTTTCTGAAAAACTCGGGAAAATCGGTTCAGATACGAAAAAGTTATGACCAAAAATACACATTTTCGGAACCCATAGGTCTTTCTGAGTCCAAGTTTTATTACCAAAGTAAATGGTAAATTTATTCCTTAAAACATCGGTATATACATAAATCTGTCAAATCGGTTAATAAATGGCTGAGTTATGTCCAAATACTAAAATCCAAAATATCTGTCTTTTTATACCCTTCACGGAAGGTAAGAGGGTATATATAACTTTGTCAGTCCGTTTGTATGTTCCAAAATATTGATCCTACACCCTATAAAGTATATATATTCTGGGTCCTTATGAAAAGCGAAGTTGATTTAACGATGTCCGTCTGTCCGTGTGTATGTTGAAATTGGTTTTCCGAAAACCCCAGAAATGATGTGGACTAGGTTGATGTATATTTATGTCACATATACTCCGTTTAAGTTTGCGATTGAAATTCAGCCATATCGGTCCAAAAAAGACGGAAATATGAGCCAAAAACCACGACTGCCTCTGATTTTGCCCAAAAATCCTTTGTTGTTGTTGTATTTCTGTATATCTTGAGAACGGCAAGAGCCAAAGTTTCCAAATAAGGTACACACATTAACGTTGTCAATACACAGCATCCCACAAAATGTGGGCGGGATTGAACAGGTGGGCGTGGTACCTCCCGTACAAAAAATATAAAAAATTGTATAAAAACCAGGTTTTTTGGACTGTCATATGACCTATGGTTACGCCTTATATATCAAAAGATCGGACATTTTTAATAGAAAATATTTTCTGAAAAACTCGGGAAAATCGGTGCAGATACGAAAAAGTTATGACCAAAAATACACATTTTCGGAACCCATAGGTCTTTCTGAGTCCAAGTTTTATCACCAAAGTAAATGGTAAATTTATTCCTTAAAACATCGGTATACAAATCTGTCAAATCGGTTAATAAATGGCTGAGTTATGTCCAAAGTACTAAAATCCAAAAAATCTGTCTTTTTATACCCTTCACCGAAGGTAAGAGGGTATATATAACTTTGTCATTCCGTTTGTATGTTCCAAAATATTGATCCTACACCCTATAAAGTGTATATATTCTGGGTCCTTATGAAATTGATTTGACGATGTCCGTCTGTCCGTGTGTATGTTGAAATGGGTTTTCCGAAAACCCTAGAAATTATGTGGACTAGGTTGATGTATATTTATGTCACATATACTCCGCTTAAGTTTGCTATTGAAATTCAGCCAGATTGGTCCATAAATGACGGAGATATGAGCAAAAAACCACGACTGCCTCTGATTTTGCCCAAAAATCGCTTGTTGTTGTTGTATTTCTTTATTTCTGTATATCTTGAAAACGGCAAGAGCCAAAGTTTCCAAATTAGGTACACACATTAACGTTATCAATACACAGCATCCCACAAAATGTGGGCGGGATTGAACAGGTGGGCGTGGTACCTCCCGAACAAAAAAATATAAAAAATTGTATAAAAACCTGTTTTTTTGGACTGTCATATGACCTATGGTTACGCCTTATATATCAAAAGATCGGAAATTTTTAATAGAAAATATTTTCTGAAAAATTTGGGAAAAACGGTTCAGATACGAAAAAGTTATGACCAAAAATACACATTTTCGGAACCCATAGGTCTTTCTGAGTCCAAGTTTTATCACCAAAGTAAATGGTAAATTTATTCCTTAAAACATTGGTATATAAATCTGTCAAATCGGTTAATAAATGGCTGAGTTATGTCCAAAGTACTAAAATCCAAAAAATCTGTATTTTTATACCCTTCACCGAAGTTAAGAGTGTATATATAACTTTGTCATTCCGTTTGTATGTTCCAAAATATTGATCCCACACCCTATAAAGTATATATATTCTGGGTCCTTATGGAAAGCGAAGTTGATTTAACGATGTCCGTCTGTCCGTGTGTATGTTGAAATGGGTTTTCCGAAAACCCCAGAAATGATGTGGACTAGGTTGATGTATATTTATGTCACATATACTCCGTTTAAGTTTGCTATTGAAATTCAGCCAGATCGGTCCAAAAATGTCGTTTGTACCTCCCGTACAAAAAATATACAAAATTGTATAAAAATCTGGTTTTGTGGACTGTCATATGACCTATGGTTACGCCTTATATATCAAAAGATCGGAAATTTTTAATAGAAAATATTTTCTGAAAAACTCGGGAAAATCGGTTCAGATACGAAAATGTTATGACCAAAAATACACATTTTCGGAACCCATAGGTCTTTCTGCGTCCAAGTTTTATCACCAAAGTAAATGGTAAATTTATTCCTTAAAACATCTGTATATAAAACTGTCAAATCGGGTAATAAATGGCTGAGTTATGTCCAAAGTACTAAAATCCAAAAAATCTGTCTTTTTATACCCTTCACCGAAGGTAAGAGGGTATATACAACTTTGTCATTCCGTTTGTATGTTCCAAAAGATTGATCCTACACCCTATAAAGTATATATATTCTGGGTCCTTATGAAAATCGAAGTTGATTTAACGATGTCCGTCTGTCCGTCTGTCCGTGTGTATGTTGAAATGGGTTTTCCGAAAACCCCAGAAATGATGTGGACTAGGTTGATGTATATTTATGTCACATATACTCCGTTTAAGTTTGCTATTGAAATTCAGCCAGATTGGTCCAAAAATGAGGGAGATATGAGCAAAAAACCACGACTGCCTCTGATTTTGCCCAAAAATCCCTTGTTGTTGTTGTATTTTTATACCCTTCACGGAAGGTAAGAGGGTATATATAACTTTGTCATTCCGTTTGTATGTTCCAAAATATTGATCCTACACCCTATAAAGTATATATATTCTGGGTCCTTATGAAAAGCGAAGTTGATTTAACGATGTCCGTTTGCCCACCCCCCTCCCTTGCATTTGTTTATATATACCAGCATAATGCTCAATATGATTTTCGTTATCAGCCTTCTTTATTATTTCATCTATTTAACGAAATAATTTTAACAAATAGAAACTAGGAATTTTTGTTTCGTTTTGCTTCTTAAAAACTCTCCAACAAAGATAAATCTACGGTATGACAACAGTGCCTATACAAAAAGAAACCAAACAAACACACATACATGGTACAAATTATTTTGGTGATTATAGGCCACCTATTATGGTTCACAACTTAAACATGTGGTTGATTTATAATTTTGGTATTATGGTTTACAACTTTGCTTTATTGTGGTGAACTAAAACATCAAAAATAATTACAACTCAACTGTGTTGAGTTGTGAACTGTAAACTGATCATATTTACTTTTAATGATATTCATAAAACGTTCCTTCATGGTCCAGCTGTCTAGGGGGTTTGCTTAGGTTAGAAACTGTGAGTCCCTGGTTCGAATCTTTTTTTTTCAAAAAGAAAATATAAGATTCGGCACAGCCGAATATAGCACTCTTACTTGTTTTATAATGCGTTTATATTTAAATGCTTTAGTTCCTTAAATTTGTTTATTTGACTGATAGTTACGTCTGTGTACATTTGTATTAGTAAGAATATCTTCATATTTTTTTAAATTTTTTTTATTATAATGTAAAGGTTTTATGTGGAGCAGTAGTTCAAATAATCCTGGTTTTAATTTCAATTTTGTATCGCCTATATATAAAGTGTTATCGTCATTAAATTTTAGTTTGTTTGTTCCATATCGCCAATTTCCATCATGGTCTATATTAAATCCATAGATTCTATCAATAATTTTATTATTTATTAACTACATATTATTCTCGTATAGTGGTGATTCATTTGATTTGGAATTACTTAATTTAATTCGTTATTTATCGGTACAGTGAAAACTCCGTATAGTGGACACTCTCTTTAGCGGACACCCCCTTTTAATGGACAAAAACTCTGAAACGTAGCACCAAAAAATAATTTTCATGTAAATGAACCTCCGATAGGTGGACACTCCCTTATATGGACATGGACAAGCATTTTGTATATATTTTGGTTGAAAACCCTCCATTATGTGGACATCTTCATAAAATCGGTGAAAATTTTTTAAATATTTTTGTATAATTTTTTTTATCTGGCATCGCTTTTGCATATTTTCGTTTTGTTTTCAAATATTATTCATTTGGTAACTCTGAAGCAACTAAATATGTAATTATGTTCTGCTGTGTATGGGGAATTCACGAAATTTAGTTTTTGTTGTTAAATTAACTTATTGGTTTTGTGCCAAAAATGGCTTCACAGCGAAAGTGTTTAACATTAAAAGAAAAAGTGGAAATTATTGAATCCTCAAAAAAAGATAAATGTTCGGTTCGGTAATTAGCAGAAAGGTTTGTTATTATAAAATTGTATGTTCTATTTAGGTGTAGATCAAATTAATATTGATCTTCTTTCAGCTTTCACATCGGCTTTCATATAAACAATTTTTTTAAAGCGATTTAAAATTATAAATTACAAAACATTTTAAACTAGTGAACATGTATGTATTAATGAAATTGAAATGATCTCTTTTTATTTTTGTTATTAAATAAAATACAACAAATATTATGCACTTTTTATTAGACCTCCCCTTAGGTGGACACCTCTCAATAATGGACAAATTTCAGGCGACCGTAGCTGTCCACTATAGAGAGTTTTCACTGTATTTAATTGTGTTTTACTTTTACTTTTGGAAAATAAATGTGTGGTTTTGTTGCGTTTTCTATCACCATCTTCATCGAAATTTGAAAGCAATGAATAATTCTCAGGTTTTAGATTTTTTTGGTTTTTATCATTTTTTGATTGTGCTGTGGATGTTGTTGTTGTTGTTTTTAGTGACATGTGTTTTTAAGTACTGTTAGGTTTTAATGATGTCGTTGTTTTTGTTGATTGTTAAATTTTCATATTATTTTTCTTTTTCTTTATATTAGGTAGAGTAGATGTGTTGTTGCTAAATGTTCTTATTCTTTTTAAGTTGTTTACATATTGGACTTTGTTATCATTATTATCTTCATTGTATCATCATCAATATTCATATCATTATTAGATTTATTTTCTTCATTTAACCTCATCAAACTAGATACATAATCAATATCAATATCATCATCATCATAATACATATTGGAATTAGATCTATTTTCTTTATTTAAACCAGCTTCGTTATTATCATCATCAACACCATAATCCATATCATTATTAGATTTATTTTCTTCATTAAACCTCACCAAACTAGATACATTATCAATATCATCATCATTATAATCCATATTGGAATTAGATTTTTTTTCTTCATTAAAACCAGCAATACCAGATTTGTTATTATCATCATCATCACCATAATCCATATCATTATTATACCCTTCACCACAGGTGGAAAAGGGTATATAAAAGTTTGTCATTCCGTTTGTAATTTTACAATATTGATCTTAGACCCTATAAAGTATATATATTATGGGTCCTTATGAGGAGGGAAGTTGATTTAACGATATCCGTCCGTCCGTCTGTCCGTCTTACGTTTGATATGTGTTTTCCGGAGACTCCAGACATGATAGCGGCTTGGTTGTTTTACATTTATGTCACATATAGTCCACCATTTCTTGCTATTGAAATTCAGCCAGATCGGTCCAACAATGGCTGAGATATGACCAAAAAACCACGACTGCCCCTAATTTTTCCAAAAAAATCCCTTGTGGTTGTTGTATTTTTATTACTTTTTTCTGTATATCTGGAGAACGGCAAGTGCCAAAGTTTTCAAATTAGGTACAAACATTTAGGTTACAAATACACACCATTCCACAAAATGTGGGCGGGATTGGAGAAGTGGGCGTGGTACCTCCCATACAAAAAGTATTAAAAATTGTAATAAAACCTGAATTTTTTGACTGTAATATGACCTATGGTTACGCCTTACATATCAAAAGATCGGAAATTTTTAATAGAAAATATTTTCTGAAAAACTCGGGAAAATCGGTTCAGATGCGAAAAAGGTATGATCAAAATATTAATTTTTTTTTTAAATACCCATTTTTGGAAAATTTCTTCTTTAACACGTCGGTATATAAATCTGTCAAATCGGTTAAGAAATAGCAGAGTTATGACCAAAATACTGAAATCCCAAAAATTACTCTTTTTTATAATTAAGTTTGTTTTTTATACCCATCACCGAAGGTCCTACACCCCATAAAGTATATATATTCTGGGTCCTTATGAAAAGCGAAGTTCAAATCCGGTTGTCGTCTCTTCTTCCCCCCTCCCCCCTTTCGCATTTCTTTATATATACTAGTATAATGCCCAATATGATTTTCGTTATCACCCTTCTTTATTATTTCATATATTTAACGAAATAATTTTAACAAATAGAAACTAGGAATTTTTGTGTTTTTTTGCTACATAAAAAACTCGCCAACAGAGATAAATCTACGGTATGACAACAGTGCCTATTTCATTTTAATGATATTTAAACAGCGTTCCTTCATGGTTCAGTTGTCTAGGGGGTGTGTTAAGTTAGAAACTGTGAGTTCCCTGGTTCGAATCTTGGTTTTTTAAAAAGAAATTTTTTTTTATATTTTTATCTTCTAAAAACGATTTTAAAAAAATATTTACCAGTTTTCGCTTTTTAAATTTCATTTACATTGAAGTTTTAAGTATGGTAAATATGTATGTATATGTAAAAATTACTTAGTTGCTCTGTATTCTGTTCGCACAATGGTGAAGGGTATATAAGATTCGGCATAGCCGAATATAGCACTCTTACTTGTTGTTCTTAGTTTTAAGTTTTCATTAGTTTATTTCATATTATGAAAAATAGCTGCATCAGCTTAACTATTACTCACATTTTTTTGTTTTTATAAGAATTTTGAAATTAGAATTAATTAAAAAAAAGCATTATTAAATTGAAATTTTTCACATACAAATGTAGAATTCATTCGAAAAATAAAAAGGTTTCATATTACAAAAAAAGACAATTATGAAAAGGAACAATTAGCAGATTTTATAAAATATTTATTTATTCTAAGTTTAAATTCTTGCATTATTTTATTTCCTACTATCTTAACCCCGGTGCGTTTTGCTACCCTCATCGAAATAAAATTAGTACAACAGATTTATTTATAATTTAATATAATATTGGCTTTAGCCACGTTTGAAGACTCTAGGTATTCAACAGGGTGTAATTTTAAAGAAAATATGTACATAGAATTCTTGAATTTGATCAATCTAATTGGTTACAAAAATATATTGATATAAATAACCATCACAGAACACTAGCTAAAAATTCATTTGAACAAAATGTTTTTAAATTGTTGAATAATGCAGTATACGGGAAAACTATGGAAAATGTTGGTAAGAGGAAAGACATTAAATAGTATGTCAATGGGAGAATAGAGGTAAACGTTTAGGAGCCCGAGCTCTTACAGCAAAACCAAATTTCCATAGGTGACTTCAAATTCATGAAAATATGCATGCTATTCAAATGAATAGAATTAAAACTGAGTACAACAAACCTATTTATATTGAATTTTCGGTCTTAGAAATATACAAATGGAAATGTATAGTTTTCATTATTATTATATGGATACTGATTCCTTTATTTACGACATTAAAATCGATGATCTATACAGAGATATTAAAAATGATATAAATACTCATTTTGATACATCTGCATATCCGATAGATAATGTTTATAATATCCCACTTCTTAATAAAAAAGTTTTAGGGATGATGAAGGATGAGTGTAATGATAAAATTATCAAGGAATTCTTTGGGTTAAGAGCTCAAATGTATTCAGTGAAAATTGATAGGTGATCAGGAAATTAAAAGTATTTTATAAATGTCATAATATTGTGAAATTATCCTTCATATACTTTAATGATAGAAATAGTGAGTTTGAGACAAGTCCACTATTTGAACGAAGTCAAAATGATATCATCAGCTGAATTATTTGACTGTAACGTCAAACAACAACTTATTTTTTGCGCTCTATAAATTTATTAGATTTTACATTTTTTACTTCTTATTTGAGCAATAATAAAGTGCCTTTAGTACAAAAAGAATTATATGCTGTGCCATAGTAGTGATTATTATTTAATAACTAATAATAATATAAAATTACAAATCGTCGTTCGTAAATTATTGTGTTCTATAAGGGTTTATTTTACATATATTATAGAACACAATAACTTACGAACGACGAAATGATAAAAAAAAAATATTTTTCACACAACAGAGCTGCAGAGCTTTCTAACCTAACTTTTTTATATGAATGCACAAAAAGAAGTTTAAAGCAGACGTCACCAGATATTTTTTCGGACAATACACCTAAGAAGCATTCCGTAATCAACATAATGGTGCCTCAACCCGTGGATTCAGATAATCTTGCTCTTATTAGTAATGTCCCAGTGGTTGGCCGAAGTGACATTGCAACAGCAACAGTAGCGCCGGTTTCTACTGCTGATTGTTTTTCTTGGGAGGTTTTTGACCAAAAACTCAATAATGCGCTGGACGCAAAGTTGGAAAGTGTGGTAAAAAAAAGATGATTTAACCTACATTTCGACAGAGATAACACCCGCTTACATAACGAGCTACAAATAATGAAAAACAGACTGGAACAAGTGGATAAGGCAAGCAGACGATACAATATTGTTATAAGTGGTCTTGTAAGCGTAACTGTGGCTAAGGCTCTTGATGAATTCAAAAAATTTATTGATAAAGACTACACAGCTGATGTACGCAACAAAAGATATTATTTAAGACAGATTGGCAATAAAGTTAAAAAAAGTAAACAAACATTTGAAAGTCCGATATGGTGACCTGCGCATCTTTATACAGGACAATCCTTTTTATTATGCAGATGGCAAGATCATTGCGAATAATAATTCTGACGCTTCCTTTTTACGTGAATTGATGTCAAAAGCTTACTACGAATACTACATTGAAGTTAAAAAACACAAATTAACAACCTCGTGCCTTCTGCTGCTACTTCAAATGAATCGTCTGCAACTGCTGCCGCTGTCTCTATCGCTGCCTCTACAAATACACCAACCCTCAACTAGCAACCAGAAGTGTTTCGATTAATATCGTATAATGTTGCCAACCTTAATAGTAAACTTAAATTTGGAAATTTCATTACATATTTTAATAAATTTGATATATTTTTTCTTTTCGAAACGCATGTTCTTGTTAATAACCGAATACATCTCTCAAGTTTCTTTAAAAATTACGTTCTTTACTGGGTGGACGCCACAAAAAATCACTCATCGGGTCGGGCCATTGGTGGTTGTCTGTATGGGTTTAAACAAATTATACAAAAAAAAATACTTTTTGAAATTTTGTGAGTTCCCTAATGGTGTTACTTTATTGGCTAAACTAAATGATGTTTGTTTTCACTTTATTCCATCATATATTAATTGCACTAGCTGGTCTCGTGAGATTTTTTATATAGTTTAAATGGCGCATCATTCTGTATTGTGGGCGACCTGAATGCTAGAGTTTCTGATGCTCAAATTCTTGATGAGAGCATGTTGATTGATACGCCTTTGATCTGCTAACTCTGAATATCTGCAATCTTCTCTGAGTATGCAGGAAAAAGTTATTGTATGCACTGACAAAATTCGTACAGCTACTGGTGGCATTGGTTTTAGGAATCGTTTTGACCCCAGGAACAAATGGTTTGATTTTCAATGTGAAAATGCTCGCCGGAGTATGCTTGACAAACTGAATCGATATCGTAAGTCAAACACGGAAATCAGACGAATATGCTTTATAGATAGTAGATCCAAATATACCAGGCTATGTGACGAGAAAAAGTTAAAGTTAAAAATGAACAACATTTTAAAGCTAAATGGAGTTAAAAACAGTAGTGAATGGTGGAAGCTTGCTAATTCGTGAAGAAATTGTCAACCAAAGGTAGGAAACAATTTGAGCATATCTAATTTTTGCGACTATTTCCACTCTATTTTATCGCAGGAAAACGTTGATTGTGATATCTTACTATCCTCGGTTAATATTAATGACCCCTTTCTTGAATCACCTTTCGAAATAAAAGAACTTGATTTAGTTCTAAAAGCGGCAAAATTGAATAAGGCTCCTGGTCAGGACAGAATCGGTTACGAATTCTATAAAAACGCCCCCTTATGTTTTCTGAATGAGGTTTTAGCGCTTTTTAACGTTATTTTCTTGCGGGAAAATATCCCAGACTCTTTTCGCAGCTCAATCATAATTCCTTTACTCAAAAAAGGAGACATTAATGTCGTTTCAAACTATAGAGGACTGTCTCTTCTCGATTCTATTTACAAACTCTTTACGGGCATATTACTTAATCGTATTAATAGCTGGATAGATTGTCAAAATATTATCAATGAGTATCAGGCGGGTTTTCGCAAGAATTATTCTAGAGTAGACAACTTATTTAATTTAATCATCATTGTAAATTTAAACTTTAGTCAGAGAAAAAGCACGTATGCCTTCTTCATAGACTTTTCCTCAGCTTTTGACTTAATTCCAAGAATTGCATTGTTCTATAAGTTATGTCGTACAGGTTTGTCTAGTAAAATAGTACGTATTTAACGGGGATTATACAGTAACACCACTAGTCAGGTTTGGGATGGCAACACATTATCTGACCCATTCACGGTCACTCAAGGCGTAAAACAGGGTGTTTACTTAGCCCAGTTCTGTTCTTCCTCTACCTGAACGACCTTCATGACCACCTTCCAGCTGGCATCGCTGTTGCTGGAACGGTTGTGAAGGTTTTACTATACGCCGACGACATTGTGCTCCTTTCTGACTCTCCTAAGGTATTGCAGAATATGATTGATTAATTGTATATTTATTGTAATCAGTGGTGTTTAAGAATTAATCTCGATAAGTTAAAGATAATGATATTCAGAACTGGTACAAGAGCCAGCCAGGGCCTTTATTGGAAGTTCGGTGACAATATGATTGATATTGTAAATGAGTACAATTACCTTGGTATCAAATTGACTTACAATTTGTCCTTCAAAAAACACCTCGTATCTAAACTTGCCCTATCTAAAACTGCGATAAATGCCTCTTGGTTAAGCTATATCAAAAATGCCAAGATAAACTTTTCGAACAAACTTAAAATTTTCCACACTGCAGCAAAATCAATAATGTTTTATGGTGCCCAGGTATGGGGCTATCATAGCTTTGAGGAAATTGAGAAATTGTTGCGCTATTTTTTGAAGAAAATGTTATATCTTCCCAAAAATACGCCTAATTATATGTTACATATTGAAACTGGTCTTCCCTCGCTTTTTTTGGATATTTTGAATTTGCATTTTAGTTACATCAGGAAGGTTTTAAACCTACCTGTTAATAGACTGCCACGATTGCTTGCTAATGAGACCTTTCGACATAACACTTTTTGGCTGCCCCATTGAAAATCATTATGCAGTGAAATCGGCATAGCTCAGGATATTGAGATTTGGAGGACTAATATATAATTTTTTCACAACCGTATTCTTGAATCTTTAAGAATCACTGAATATGAGAAATATTCCAAAAAAAATACAATTATGAAAAGAACAATCAGCAGATTCTATAAAATATTTATTTAGTTATTTTTTTTTTCTTAGTTTAAAGTTTTGCATTAGTTTATTTCATATAATCAAAAATCGCTACATCACATTAACTATTACTCACATTTTTTTTTTTTTATAAGAATTTTGAGATTAGAATAACCATGTTCGAATTATTTGAATGTTTTCTGTAAACTTGCTCTCTATAACGGGTCATTCCAATGTTTTGTTATATATGAATGGCTCTCAAATTCATTTACACCAAACAAGTTTTATATTCAATTCATTCTCTCTTGTTTTTGTATATGGTTTAATCTTTTCTTATATTTTTAAATGTTTAATATTTGAGTAAATGTTGTGCACTTTGAATAAAGGCAAACAAGTAAATTATTATAAGCAGACCTCTAGTATCTACACACACCCTACTCTTTACGATTTTGTTAGATGTTCGCACTTCAGCCACGACAGTCACATTTACACACACACAGCCACGACAGTCACATTTACACAACCACGACAGTCACATTTACTCATACGCACAGTTTCAAAGTTTCATCCCAGGAGTGGAAACACGGTTTTAACTAATTCTAATTTCTTACATACAAACAAAATTTTTTAACGATGCAAACACAAATTATTTTATTTTTTAACCAGCCATTCAGACGGACGGACGTTAAAATAAAAACTATTTTTCTTTTACAATTATAATTACTTACTCAAATCCAGGCATGAATCATAATTTGTATGAATCCAATTACAACATATTTATACCACTTCTGTTTAAAAATGTATACATACTCCCATCTAGGCATGATCCCAAATTTGTATGGTAAAAGTGCATAAGAATCCCCCTAAACATACTACTTAAGTTCAATTGTAAAATTGGTACTGATTAGTATTAGTCATAGCTGTTAAGTAATGAATCGTAATAATTACTTATTAGATTACTTTTTTCATAAGGGTAAAGTAATGACTACAATTACGATTACTTTTGGTTTTGCATGATTACTAATTGATTACGATTACAAGTAATCAAAATATAATCAGAAGTACCGGCGATTACTAAAAAATATTCAAAAAGAATCAAAAGTAATCAAAAAGTAATCCGATTATTTTCAACGATTATTTTTTGATTCTTTTTGATTACTTTCAACAATTGTGTATTCATTTGCACTAAAAACTTTTTAGAAACAGTTGATAACATGTTTAAAGTTTTCATAATCAATAAATTTTAATATATTTATATTAAAAATAACATAAACAACATTAACTACAGCACGTAATTCAAAATAGCCGAAGAAAAATAGCTAAAGAAATAGTAAGTTGAAAACTTATATATTAAACAAAAAAAAAAAAACAATAATTTTATAACAATTTTTGATAATAAAAAAAACAAACAAAAACATTTTTTTAACAAATGCCGAGCAACGATTATTGGACGAATAAACGGTCGGACACTTATAATAACATATTTTTACAATTGGCCTTCATTAAAACTTATTTTTCAAAGGAAAAATCAGACAATGATTGTCGCCTTGGACTGTTGACGATACCGGCAAAAGAAAACAGTCGTTCCACTGGAGCTGAAGATGTTAGGGGAGTATTGAAGTATATAAATGCTTCCTTTAGCAAATCAGCGCTTGAATTATCGTTTAGATAGCTGAAGATTTGATGCTTTATAGCGGATCGTCGGTCAGGTTTTGTATGGTCTTGTGAAGACCATCATCTGTAAAGTTAAGTCGCTAAAAATCAAACAAACTTTAAAATAATACACGCATTAGCTCACCATCAAAACTAAAATCAAAAAAATCAGGGACAGCCGATAAATTATTTTCAATTTCATAATTAAATGTTCTGCAATTTTTGGCGTAAAAACTGTAAAGTGTATCCAAAACTGTACTGGTTACATTCTCAACGGTTAATTCCGGCAATGCAGGGCTTAATCTTTGTAACACCTTAGACCATTTCATTTTGATGCTTTGAGTTAATACTGTTGTCGCAATCGCGATATTTGCCTCAGGCTGCAACGTGAAATATGGTTGAAACCTTTGTCTTAGCCGTTGTTCCATTTTCAAAATAACTGAGGATATTTATTGCAGCTCGTGTTTCCTACTTAGTTTATGTAGCCTATTGCTCAATGTCACAAGAGTGGGTATTAAGAATCCTGTGTTAAAAGAAATTTACATAGTACACAAATATAAATTTATATTTCAAATTTGATACGCTACAACCAGCTCCGTCTAATAGTACCATAATTCATATTGTTTTCTCCTTGAAGGAAGTCCAGCGCCTTGGCAATTGGTTCCATTACCAACTTATACATCTCTAGGTACTGTAAGTCTCCTGGAGTTTTATGAAACTGTCATTTGCTTAAGCAAAGTGCAAAACTGATTGCAAATTCCGTACGGAATCAAATGTTTTTTGATTTTGTTTTTGCTTTTTTAAATATATTTAAATGACTTTTTGTTAATTTTTGACAGTAGGTTAAGCAAAACTATGCATATTATGGTTGGGCCTTTACTCTCTTTTAGAATTGGAATTTTTAAATAATAGTGATGAGCACAGCTAACCTGAGTGAGAGTGCAAGAGTAGGATTTTTGCGTGATTGTTTATTGACTCATTAAATATTCTGATACAAAACTTTAATGCGATTTGAAATATTTAAAAATATTTCCGAAATTATTGAATACAAGTGAAAGTAGTAAATTATTGAAAAAACATTTTTGATATGTTTTTTTATATATAAATATAAATAAAAAGTCCACCCGCGTGATCAGGAGTAAAAAAAAACTATAACGGTCCCATCTCAAATTATAATAACAACAATAAATACCTCAAGCAATTGTTTTCAAATGCAAAAAAAGAAATTAAGAAAAATGCAAACTGATAAAAACAATAAATTCGATAAACAATATCCAGCGACACACAAAATCTTAATATTAAATATTTGCCCTTTAATCCATTCTTAGCCGGGAACCTAATTAATATGTAAATGTAAATATATACAAATATTTTAAATATGCTATATTATTACATTTATTATCAAGTTATTAAATATAATATCGATCAATATGATTACAGTTTTTGTTTGGTAATAAATAAATACAGTCAAATACTGGTCCAATTTTAAATGGATAAAAGTTTTTGCCAGTACATTTTTGAATTATGATAACATTTAACTGTTTCCAATAAAAATAATTGTACGAATCAATACGCAATTTTTGAAAGTAATCAAAAATAATCGTTGAAAATAATCGGATTACTTTTTGATTACTTTTGATTCTTTTTGATTATTTTTGAGTAATCGCCGGTACTTCTGATTATATTTTGATTACTCGTAATCGTAATCAATTAGTAATCAGAAATTTTTTGTTATAGAGTTAAATAATCATTACGATTCTTTTTAAAAAGTAATCTAATTGATTACTAATCGTAATCGAAATTTAACAGGTATGGTATTAGTGTTTCTTGTTTTTCCTTGTATTATTTTTTGTTATAGTATCATGGTTTCGCCAAAAAACCTGTTCCGGCCAAAGCATGGGTTGCCGGATATGTTTAGAGAGCCACCACTTACGGTTTTGCAGAAATTTTCTCCAAGTCGATATACAAAAAAAGAATGGAGCTCGTTTCTATTTATAAATATTGTTGTAAGCTGCCTTAGCCACCACCATACCTGGCGTACTTGTGAAAGTAAGGGAAAGTGCAAGCGCTGTGGTGACATGCATCACTCACTTCCACACAGACCGAGCAAAAGACCAAGTTCGTCTAGCTCAAGAAAAAGTAAAAAGCTAAAGCGCTGCCAACGGGACCCAGTTCGTCTTCCCGCCCTGAGAGTAGAGGACCTAGTTCGTCCCAAAACTCAGCCAGGGGACCTCGTCCATCCGGTTGTCTGGAGGGCGAAGGACCTCGTACGTCACGAGCCCTGGGGCCTAATTCTGGCAGTCGTGATCGAGTAATTTCTCGATTCGAAAGCAATTTTATCTCAGTCGATACTGAACGAATCAAAATAATTTTTTCAGTATTGTGAAACTCAAATTAATTCTTTACAACACTGAAAAAATAATTCCAATTCGTTCATTATTGACTGAAATAATTAGATATTAAATTGCTTTCGAATCGAGAAATTACTCGATCACGACTGCCAGAATCAGGCCCCTGGTTCCTGTTCATTCAAGGAACCATGAAGCAACTGCACAAAATAAGGTAGTTGAACGGAATCGGAGTGAAAAAGCTGTTTATCCTTTGTCTACGCACCAAATTTCGGAATTGTTATTGTTAAGATCTGCAGCAATCATCAAGAATGTCTCGAACTTTAAGTATTTTATAAAGAGAGAAAGCTCTGATCGACCCTGGTTCGGAAAATTTCGTGATGTCTGATGAAGTTGTGCGGCGTCTAAGAGCCAGGAGTGTTCGTGTAGGACAAACTAAGAAGTTCCTGATTGTTTTAAGAGGTAACCATGGTAACAGCGAGACGGTTGAAACTTATGCTATAGTTCAACGGAAGTTTAAGGTGATTTCGCCTTTTAAATCAGTTGACCCAAGAGTCGCTGATGTGCTTCCAGGTCTTCAGTTGGCAAACCCCCAGTTCTTTGTATCGGCTCCTGTGCAGATAAAGCTTGGATGTGATGCATACACTAAAATTATTAGAAACGGCGTCTTTGGTGGGTCTCTGGGAAAGCCATTGGCTCAATTCTCTATTTTTGAGCACTTTATAAGTATTTTTATATTTGTCTTTTATTGCCTTTTATTGAACTTCTTAATAATTAAATAAAACCTGAAACTCCCACACCGTGAATTCTAGGGGAGGTTTTCCGAATAGTTCTGTTTTTTTCCTCAGGGTTCCCAGTTTTATTTTAAGCCTTATCCTAAAGTCCCAAAAATAGCAATTTTATCCCCAAAAATCCCCACATATTCTTAAAAATAAAATACATAATATTATGTCAATGGAAAAATATGCATACATCGATTTATTTAAATAAACCCATTTGTGTAATATTATTAAAACTTATGTTATTTATTCTTTGAGTTCTACGTATCTATTACACATGTATAGTACGTAACAAGGGTAACGTAAAAACGCAAAAGAAAAATTATGAGTTAATATTTGTCATTTCAAAAACAAGGGAATCAAAATCTTCTGATTCATTAGCCAGTGCAATTTTGTTTAGCATGTTGTTTGTTTGAAAAGTGCATTTAAGATGATTGAATAAATTTTTCACTGCAAGCGGCATTATTTTAAAGTGTGTATTTATTCTTATTAATTCTAATAACTTATATTGCATTCTGTTGCAAATATTGATTTTGGTTTTATTCATTACAGAAAAAGACAAGTTCAACAGAAGTAACGCTAGTTGGAACAAAAAGCATATTTAAAACTATTTCAACAAGTTCTTGATGCCAAGTCTTCATGGATGGATTGGACGTTCAGGGTGCACTGCAGTAATTGGAACCTATCTTCTTTAATTTTTTTTCTTAAGAGTACTTTGGGCTACCATTAAATTTTTCTGTATCTATTGTTAATTCGCTTTTTAAGCCAGTCAGCCGTTTTTGTTCTGACGCGCTTAGTTTTACATTGAAATTCTGAATCATCAACACACTATCGTGTTATGGCATTTTTTTTTATCCTTTTTGTGGAATTCTGTAACGAGTCTTGAGGTTCCAGTTTGGCGAAGTTAGCCGCCTTGACGCCGACGACACTAACACTTCACGTATTTACAAAATAAAACAAAAAGGCTTTCGTTTTGTGTGTGTAATTTTGCTTCAAATGTGTAATTTGGGACGCAGTCATGTGTAATTCTCAAATTCTTAATTTGCAGCACTGGTGTTTATGCACCTTCTTGATTCAGTGTATGTATGTAGGTTAGTATATATGTATAAGCGATAAATACTGTATAAGGTAAAGGCCAGTCAATTTAATCTTATTAACTTTACTTTATATATTCTTATACAAAAATTCTTTTAACTTACTTGGAATGTTCCCCACATTGTTTTATAATAGGCTACGCGGTGAGCTACGCCCCATCCAACATATGGAATCCAGAAGTGTGGGATTAAAAATATAATAAAAATTACTGCATATATATATTCGTCAAACTCGGTGATTGTAACTAAAATTTTAACCCTTTCATAACCCACACGTAATACTAATGTCGATGTAAATATGTAGAAAACCACAGCATATAACATTTGGGGAGACTTCCACTTAAATACAACTCTTCCAGTTTCTCTGGCCAGTGGCATAACTCCCAGAAACACAAATAATTTAAGCAACAGTTTGTGATCTCGGTAAAACTAAAAGAAAAATAAATAATCAAAATATAACAATTTTTTGTATTCAATAGAAAATAATAAAATATTTTGAACTATATTAATGGTGTTTTTTTTTAAATATTGTTACGAGAGTAAAGTCAGAGTTAGCCGAAGGTCCACGTCAAACAATACGAATTCTTACTGAATTTAATGTGCTGTTTTTACAATACGTGCATGTTTTCAGACGAACAAGCGATACACGGACGAGTATGTAAGCAAAAGAGTTTTTTTTCAACACTCGTCTAAATAACGTTTTGTTACGTTTTTCATTTTGCTTTTGTCAAATAACATTGTTACCACTTTATTAAAGTTTACTATTTTATTTATTGTTTTCATACTAAATATTACGTTTTGAAATAATTAATGGCAACTCTCAAAGCTGTTTTGTGTTTACAATAAAATTATTGTTAAAATTTAAAAACACAAAATATTTAAAAAATATATAATAAAAATGTTTCCATTAAATATTATATTTGATGATTTAAGTGATTCAAGTGAAAGTTATGCTGGCGATACCCGTTTGTGCCGCAGAAATATTCGAGATGGCCTAAACGTATTGGATATACCAGAGGAGCGGTAAGTTCATAAAAACCATAAACACATACATATTTTTATTTTGTTTGATGTTTTTAGTTTTATTGCTACATTTCGAGTAAATAAAGACATTTTTGTAAAGTTGCTGGAGGAAATAAACCCAAAGCTAAAAGTAGCATGCCGAAACACACACATTCCAGCAACTACAAACCTAGCAACATTTTTAATATTTTTAGCTACTGGGGGCTACCAAGCGTCAATTGGAAATGAGTACGCCTTTTCTATGAGCAAAACAATGGTATGTAAAATAATCACAGAGCTTTTAACAATTTTCGAGACATATCTGGGTCCAAAATGGATAAAGCTAGAGAAAAACATAGAGGATGAAAATACAGCAAAGCAGACGTTTTAAAGAACTGCTGGCGAAATATTATTGAAAGGGCAATGGTTTGTTAAAAAATCGTTTAAGATGTATTATTGGTTCAAGAGGACTGCATTAGAGCCCTGAGAAAGCCACACAAATTATAAATGCATGCTGCATTTTACACAATATATGCATTTTTTATAAAAATAATTGGACGATTGACGAAAACTTAGAACGCGTTGATTATAACGAAAATGAAAGTGAGGCAGCTTCTGAAGAAACTGTAGTAGCAAGAGCTGTAAGAGATGAAATTTCTAGAAATCTTCATTAGAAATGCAACTTAACTTTTTTTTAATGTTTAAGTAATTTATTAATTAAAAAATTTATTAAATAAAAAAACACATCTTTAATAACAACTAAAAGAAATAAAATATCAATTCATTGCTAAAGTTATAAAAGTGAGTATTAACATATGTATGTACATAGAAATATTATTGATACTATCAATCTTCATCTTTAAGATGTTTTATAATGTTCACTAAACACTGTGCCATAACTTTTGAGGAATCAGCTATTTCTTTTAAAGCTGTAGCCTGGTCTTTTGTAGCTTCAGCTTGAATCATTGCTGCTTCAGCTTGTATTTTAGCCGCTTCAGTGCTTCTTATTGTAGCTTCTAATTGTTTGTTCAAAACGTCCAGTGTTTTGTTTTGTACCTCCATTCTTTGATATGCAAATTTTTGTTTGTCTGAGTTAATTTCAATATTTTTTCTTTTCCTCTTATGGTAAAATGGTCTTGTTACTTCTACTTTAGGCCTCTCTTGTGTTTGTTTTGTTGGTGATAGTGTTGTTTGTTGTGATGGTAGCAATGATTGTTGTGAATGCGTTTGTGTTTTTAAAGGTGAGACTTCAAGTGTTATTACGTTTGAAATATTTGGTACAAAGATTTGTGGCAATTGTTGATATTTTTGGTGTTCATTAATTCCTTTTGAAGTAGTTGTTGTTACAACCGCTACTTTAACGTGAGTTCTGGGTGGTGTTAACTCCACAATTTGTTTGGTAGATGAGTAACCCAAAAACTTTCCAGCGGGTGCTCCGGCGGAAGAAAGGTGGCATATTCTGTCAATATGTAATTCCATGTCTTTTAAATTATTAATTGCACATGGACCACCTCCCGTTCCGTGGAGGCTTTTATTGTTTTCGCTAATCTTTTTTTTAATCGAAATTTTTGATCATGCCACACCTGTTATAAAAACATGAGTTGTCTGTTCCACCGTAGCTTTATTGCTTCCAAATGAAGGGCTGCCGATTGCCAGTTGGGGAAATTCCTCCATTAAATCTACCAATTTTTGAAATTGCACATAGGTAGTTTTTTTAGGCTAAAATCAAATATTGGTACATATATATTTCAATTAATATGTTAAAATATTGTAAAATGTGTTTATTTACCACTTTTTATTTTTAAAATCCATTTTTTGTTTTGTAAATGAGCACTAAATTATTAAAGAAAAATATTTAGACGCATGTTTTTTTGTGGTTGTCTGCATTTGACATAAGTGACATTTAAAAATGTATTACAAAACTCACAAAAAGGGTACAAAATCGTCAGCTGTTACGTTTTTACTCAATAAAACCTGATACATGACTAACAAAAACTCTTAACAAAATTTCCTACTCATTCAAACGAATTTGTTGAGTCACATGGATTGTAAAAACAGCACATAAATGTCACGTTGGCGGAACGTCTTAATTAAAGAAAATATAATTTTCTTTAAAGAAGTATGTACATTAGGGCGTCTCGAAAAAAAAAAGTTCGCCGTACACCACAGAATATAAAGTATTGTTGCAAGGCAGTTTTGAAAAAAAATTTTTTAATTTTTTTTGCCGAAAGTAGGGGTCGCCAAACCACATTTTTCGTTATATCTTCGACATTTATAGTCCTATCTCAAAGTGTGATATATCGATGTTTTCGTCTTGAGGAGGCCAATATTTTGATTTAATAGTCATTAACCTCAAATATCTCATTCTAGTATTTACCTACCAGATCTCAGTTTCTACCACCCTAATGTACCACCCTATTGTCAGAAAATTAAAGCCCCCAAAAAATCATTAAACTTTTGTTAAAGAAGTTTTTCGATATTTCCAACAGAACTGTTAAAAAATACAATTTATGTTTTTTGCCGAATGTAGGGGTTACCTTTTTGAGTATTTTTGTCAGATTTTCTGTAATAATGGAAGTAGTACCGTTATTACTCTCATAGTTTATTTATTTTTGTATTATCCATGAAATATCTGTTGGAATTATCAATATTTAATCGTGTCGTGTCAAGAATTAATTTAAATAAACTAAAAAATGTCTTTTACTATCAGTGAATTAAACAACACTAAATTACCAACTAAGGGTGATGTTATTAATTTCTTTTTACATCTTCGGCATAACGCTAGTAGAATTCGAAAGCTGGGTGCTTTTAAACAAGAAGTTTTGAGAGGTATCATCATTTTGTGGCAGCGCGCAGGCATTCCAGTAATGTCGGTAAGTGGTGTTCGTAAAAGTTTGGATAAGCTTCTGAATGATTACTACAAAATGGTAAAATATAAATTCGAATACAATGTAAATGAGTGGAATAGATTGTTCTTAATTTCGCGTTGTAAGTGCGGTATTGAAAGAAATATTGCATGCAATTGCACAGCCTCTGATAAAATTCCAGACCACGCAAAAGAGTTTTTCATCGATCAGTGCGGTCCACGATTGTTGACTATAGATTATGTTGCTGATATGATGTCGACGAGTAGCAACGGTGAAGAAATGTCGAAGACTGTTGAATCATCTTATGGGTTGCGTGACGAATTTGTCAGCGTTGGGTATAATGTAGACAGTGAAGAAGAGCAGGAGTTTGAGGAAAATGTTAACGATGTATCACAGACTTTAAAAAAAATTGTAGTGGCTGACATTTCATTGCATAATTTTAGTTCAGCTTTGGATCGCAGCGACACATCAGTTCGATACGGTGCCTTACTTGCGACCATGTTAATTAAAGATTTAAAGTTGTCGATTACCGCAAAAGCAAATGAAGAGTTATCACAAGAAACTGCCGAAAGCATATGCCAGTTTTTTGATGGACTTGTCATCGACAAAAACAAAATATTTAGGGAACGTGTAAAATTCCGTAAGCAAGCAACAGTCGCAGCAAAATGTAACGATTTAATAACGTGCATTTCTTTCGATGGTAAAAAAGAGCCTACTTTGAAAAGAATAACGGAGGCAAATGTGACTCGGAATGTTGTTGTCAATGAAGAGCATATCACTATATTGAAAGAGCCACACTCCAAATTCATTGGCTATGCTACGCCCACTGACAGCACCGCTATGGAAATACAAAAAAGTATAGTAGATTTCTTAAGGAATGTAAACTTCAGTACGGATAACTTAGTAGCTATTAGCTGCGATGGAACTCCTACCAACACTGGTTACAAAAATGGAATCATTCCAAGAATGGAACGCCAGTTACAGAGGCCGTTGCAATGGTTCGTGTGCCTATTCCACTTCAATGAATTACCATTCAGTGCTTTATTGAGATCATTGCTTGGCAAACAGAAAGGACCTGGACTCTGGCCAGAAAGTATTGGAGAAGGAATTCAGAATTGTACGCAGTATTCTGTAAGTTTCGCATACTTTTCTTCAATGAAATTTTAATCATGCCATTAACAATTCGGATCTCTATTGTTTACTCCATTCTGTTAGGTCAATAAAAATTTCGAGCGAATTGAAATGGGAGAAATGCCAGCAAACATAGAAGGATGGAGTATTCGAGGCGATCAGTCGTACTTGTATCGTATGGTTCGAACTGTCCATACCAGAGAATGCGATGACAGATTAGCTAGCGAGAAGCCCGGAGCTATTAGCACAGCGCGCTGGTTGACAACTGCCTCTAGAATTCTCCGGTTTTATGTAACGTGCGCTAAACCCCCAGTTATATTGAAAAAACTGGCTGAGTTTGTTATGAAAGTTTACGCGCCATTTTGGTTTCTTGTGAAAAGCCAACCACTTGCAATTCACGGAAGTCGCCACGTTTTTAAATATATATCTTGGATTCGTCAATTGCCAGAAGATGTTCAACAGATACTTCGTCCGTCGATAGAAAATAACGCGTACTTTTTCCACCCCGAGAATGTATTGTTATCGATGATAACGGACCAAGATCCGCTAGTACGTTCAGACGGCTATAACAAGATTTTGTCTGCGCGAAATGAAGCAGCAGTAGGCATTCGTCAAATGTACGGTGCACAAGTTAAAAATTTCATAGACTTCGAAAGTGACTCATATTACCATATGATCAATTGGACCAAATTTGAATTGACTGAGCCGCCGTGCTTGCAGTTCTATATGCAAGACCAGCTGGAAGCATTACAGTTTTCAAAAGAAATAATCGAGATACCAGGTAGCACAAGAAAAACAACTTTGTTTGATAGTTTTGTTGACTAACCTTAATTAATTTCACAGAATATCCGTGCCATTCTCAAAACACCGAGCGTTTTGTTCATGTAGTACATGAGTCTGCCATGGCTGTTACCGATGAGCAACGCCTAGGCCACATTTTTTCCAAGCTCGAAAGCCGTGAAAAATATAGCCAACTTGGGTCATTTCAAAATATGATTAAATAAAATTGTTTTAATATACACAGATCTTTGAATTTTTATTGTATTGGTACAGATATTATGGTAAGTTCGAAAAGAGTGTATCACTATTTAAAAAAGAAGATACTAGGCAAAAACATCGATATATAATACTATAAAATCCGACTGTGAATACCGAATATATGATAACTGTTTAAAAAGTCAACCCCTACATTCGGCAAAAAACATAAATTATATTTTTTTAACACTTCTGTTGGAACTATCGAAAAACTTCTTTAACAAAAGTTTAATGATTTTTTGCGGGCTTTAATTTTCTGCTATTAGGGTGGTACATTAGGGTGGTAGAAAATGAGATCTGGTGGGTAAATACTAGAACGGGATACAAAATACCATTGACTATTAAAGCAAAACATTGGTCTCTTTGAGACAAAAACATCGATATATCACACTTTGAGATCCGACTGTAAATGCCGAAGATATAACGAAAAATGTATTTTGGCGACCCCTACTTTCGGCAAAATAAATTAAAAAAATTTTTTTTGAAAATGTCTTACAACATTACTTCGTATTCGGTGGTGTACGGCGAACTTTTTTTTTCTTGCCTATATGGCGAGACGCTCTAATGTACATACTAGAGGTCTGCTTTGAATAACTCACTCGTTTGCCTTTACTCAAAATGCACAACATTTATTCAAATAAAAAACATTCAAAAAGACAAGAAGAGAGTAAACCTTATACAAAAATAAGAGTTTTTTTTTTTTTTTTTTTTTTTTTTTCATTATTTATTTATTGAATCTTCATATATTAAATATGAACTAACAATAATTAATCAAATCTTAACCTAATACGTTATTTTATGTCCTGCCAGTGCCAGACAAAAATTTTCTTCATCACGGGTTCTGTTCACTTATCTAGGTGTTTATCGCTCATCTAATTGGATAAGTGCTGCAGTGTCTCTTCTTCTTAAGCGAGTGTGGCCGCCATGATTTAAGATATTTCGAGCTAGTGGATTTGGGTGTTGTTCAAGCCTTTTTAAATATTTTACCGCATATTTTGTAATCATAGTTTTGACTAATGGAACATTGAGATCCTTGTGAATATTTGAGTTTTTTACATACCAAGGGGCAGCTGTGATTATTCGAAGAATTTTATTTTGGCGCCTTTGAATTTTTTCTATATTAGAGGCCGAGGCAGTGCCCCATAACTGAATACCATAGCACCAGATTGGCTTTAAGATGGAGTTGTAAAGAAGAAGTTTGCAGTCGAGACTAAGGACAGAGTTTCTACCAATAAGCCAATGAATTTGAATGGCTTTTAGTTTCATTTGAGTTAATTTTGCCTCTATATGGCATTTCCACGTTAATCGCCGATCCAGATGTATACCGAGATATTTTACATTCGAATGTTGAGGAATTATTTGATTATTGATTGTAATATGGGGGCAAGATTCCCGGCGCAAGGTGAATGTTATATGCACGCATTTTTGCTCATTGACCATTATCCTCCATTGTCTTAACCATATTTCTAGTTGAAATATATGATGCTGTAAGTAACGAGATGCTTCATAACGGTTTTCGTGGACGCTTAGAAAAGCAGTATCGTCTGCAAATGTTGATGTTTGTGTATAGTTGCTTGTTGGCATGTCCGAAGTATAAATTAAGTATAATAGGGGGCCCAGGATGCTGCCTTGTGGGACTCCAGCGTCAATGGGCTGAGGTGAACTTAAGAAATTTCCTTCTTTAATAATAAATTGACGACCGACTAAGTAGCTTTCTAGCAGCTTGTGTGTGTTTGCTGGTAAATTTTGCTTCAATTTATGTAATAAGCCTTCATGCCAGACTTTATCAAAAGCTTGCGAAACATCGATGAAGAGTGCTGAGCAATATTTTTTTTCTTCAAATGCTTTTCTTATGACATTTACTATTCGATGAGTCTGTTCGATTGTGCTGTGTTTTCTTCGAAATCCGAACTGATGGTTTGGAATACATCTATTTTCACTTAAAATCGGTGTTAATTTTGAAACTAATAATTTCTCAAACAGCTTTGACATATTTGATAATAAGCTAATAGGCCTATAAGACTCAACTTTTGTATGATCTTTACCTGGCTTTGGTATCATGGTAACTAAGGAAACCTTCCATTTTTGAGGATAGTATTCGAGACGTAAAATAGCATTAAAAATAAAAAGAATAATTTTCTTTGCTATGCGAGGTAGCTCTAAAAGCATTTTATTACTGATCTTATCAATACCAGGTGCCTTCTTAGTGTTTAAGTCACAAATAGCCTTTTCGATTTCTCTTATCTCAAATCTGAGGGGGATAGCTGCTCTAGCAGCAACAGGTGGTAACTCTGCCGCAATATTGTGAGATATATTTGGTGTAAATACGTTTTTCAAGTGACTAACAAACAGATTTCCTTTTTCAATATCGTTTCTTGCCCAACTACCATTCAAGTTTCTTAATGGTGGCTTTGATATAACTGGCCTTTTTAAATTTCTAGCTGCACGCCATAATGAGTAGTCAGATTGTGGAGTTGCATCAAGTTCCTTAAGATATTTTTCTAGAGAAGCCGTTTTCTGAGTCTGCAGTAACTTTCTTAGCCTTTTTGTGTACTCTTTTAATAAATTCTTAAGTTGCGGGGATCTGTACAGTTGCCACTCTCTTCGAACTCTCCTTTTTTCAGTCAAGAGCCGCTCGACATCTGAAGAATATATTTTAATGGTTTTTGTTTTTTTTTGGGGCAAAATTGGAATGTTGAACAGCTAGTTTCAGAAAACTGTCAAAATTGTCAATAGAGCGATCTACGTACTCCGGTGTACTGAGCGGAATATTTTCTGTGCAATGGGCACTGAGAAATTTTTTATATTTTAACCAATTTATTTGTGTGGCTGACGTCGCTAAGTAACATGACGGAGATACAATTCTATTTGGGTTCGTTATAGTACCAATTGTAGGTGTGTGGTCGGATGATAATTCTAGGGAAGCTTCAACATGAATCGTTTCTGTGGGGATGTTTTTAACCACTCCAAAGTCGATAACATCTGGAATTTTTTGCTGATCAGTAGGCCAATATGTTGGTTGTCCGCTCGCAACCACGTTTAAACCCATTTTAGAGATTGTGTTAAACAAAACACGACCTTTTGGTGTTATAAGTCGTGACCCCCAGAAGGTATGTTTAGCGTTATAATCGCCAGCGGCGAGGAAACAGGGTCCTAATGATTTAAAATATTTATAATATTGGCTTTCTGAGATGGCAAATCTAGGTGGAGAGTATAAAGAAGAAATTACTAAGTTTCGATTTAGCTCTTCAACACAAATAGTCGTTGCTTGCAAATAATCTTCACAATGATCAAACATTAAGTAGTGTTTGATTCGGGCTTTTATCAAAATGGCAGAGCCTCCACAAGCTCTATCTCGAGGGTCCTTAGTATCATATAGTATATAACCATTGATTTTAAACGTATTTCTTGAGGTCAAGTGAGTTTCAGAAACCAACATGACATCAATTTGTTTATTTTTTAGAAAGTATTCTAATTCATTTTTATGTTGGCGGATGCCGTTTGCGTTCCAAAAACAGATTTTTAAACAGTTCATGGCTTGTTAAGTACAGCTTGCAATAACATCGATTGCATTCTTAGAATTTCCTGCATCATATTACCCATTGTGTTCGTAAAATTATTAACTGTTTGCACTAATGTTTCCATGGTTTTTTCAAGACGACTTAAATTAGAAACTGGAGTTTCTTCATTAATTGGCGAAGCACCTTGCATTGTCACATGGTTTGATTTTAGAATGTTAGCGTAGGAGGTTCTGTTATTACTAGGCTGTGGAGCCTGAATGTCATTAGTGTTTAGCTGATTTGTTACCTGCATTTGAGGGGAATTAGTTTTCGGTCCAACCGACTGCTTGACGATAGTGTATACAGGGCATCCTCTATAATTGGCTGTGTGATTACCGCCACAATTGCTACATTTTTTAACGTTGGGGTCATTTTTAGATTTATCGCAAAGATTTGTACCATGTAATTCTCCACATACTACGCAAACAGGGGGTAAGTAGCAGTATGCCTTAGTATGGCCAAATTCTTGGCAGTTCAGACATTGAACGGGACCGCCTCTTTTGTGCGGCTCCTCTATAGTTACTTTTCTGTACAGAATGTATTTTAAGTTATAGATGGGATGCGTTTCATTTTTTTTAAGTTTAACGTCGCCGGGTTCAAACTCCACTCGAAAAAGTGGTTGGGGAATTTTTTCTCTATTTTTAATGTTTAATACATGTTTTACCTTGAAGCCTTTTTCTTCAAGGAATGTTTTTACCTCTTCTGGGTCCACACATGAGTCAATACCCTTAATCACTACCTGAAGACCTTTACTGCTTTTCAGTTGGTATGTATAAAAATTTTTTTTGAGTGCCTCAAAGTTGCTTACAATTTTTCGAAAATCATTCTCATGATTGATTTGTATTTTTGTTTCGTTTATACTACCACGCTTGATAGCAGCTACGTAAAAAGAATTTTCACCTATATTCGATATCAAACTCTTTATGAGCTCATTAGAATTTTGCTCCCTCAGATATATCGGGGGAGGCTTGGTCGATTTTATGACGTTTTGTGCTTCAGAGGATTCATCCTCCAGAATTGCAAAACGATTTTGAGAATTTATTTTATCAAAAGATGGTACTTTTGAGGCCGAAGCAACTGCTGCAGAGGTAGGGCTGCGTCCCCGTTTAAGCACTGTTATGTACCTGTCCATACCAACTTGTACTGTAGGCTTTTGAGAAGTTTTTACTTGCGTTATTGAGTTGTCCATAGCGGCTGTTTTGGGGTTAACCGTTTCATCACTTGTTAAAGTTATTTTTTGCTCTGTGGCAACGCTTGCAGTTAATAAATTTGTTATTGTATTACGATCGACCGTATTTTTAAACAAAGAGGGTGAGAGGGAACGAGTTCGAGTAATAGGTTTAGCCGTTAAATAATTGCTATCATCGATTCTTTTTTCTGCGTTTGTTTCGTCAACACTCAATGTAACATACGCATTTCTTTCATTATGTTTAATTGTTTTTGCATTATATGCATTCATAAGAGTTTTTTTTTTTTATATATTACTGTTTGTTTAATTGTGCTCTTCTTTTTATTTGTTGTTTAAAAAAAACCCCGAGAATAAAAAAAAGAATAAAGAAAACAAGAAATGTTTTTGCTTAAAATGTATGTATTTATATGTATGTGTGTACATGCATATATTTTTGTTATTTGTAATTTTTAATATTTGTATTATAAATTTTATGTTCACTAATTTAAAAATTATTGTAAAGCGTCCATTCATTCGCTGATCTTATATTATTTAAAAAATAATATGATATTATAAATATACAATTGTTTATGTTAAAAAAAACCGTATGCCGAGTTAAAAGAAAAAAAACACGTCTGCAATTAACGAGCACGCAAGCAAGAAAATAAGAGTGAATAAAAAACTTGTTTACTGTAAATGAATATGAGAGTCATTCATAAATAACAAAACATTGGAATGCTCCGTTAGAGAGAGCAAGTTTACAAAAAACATTCGAATAATTTTTAAATTATTGAATGTGCATACATATATTTGAATACATTGACATAATATGTGTGTAAGCTTGTGGCTTATTTTATTTATAAGAGTTATATTTGAATATTTAACTCATTTGACTTGAGTTGACTGAATTAAATGAGTTTTTATTTGTTTTGTGTTTGGTTATTCTTTCATTTGTTTCGTTATGATTGTGTGCTCGACTCATTGCAGTTAAAAAACAAATGAGTGTGTTGAAATTGCTTTTTATTTATTCTTGCGGACCTCTAGTACATACATATGTATGTATGTACGCACGTTATTTTAGATGACAATTTTTTAAAAAAAATTGTGCTGGTGTCAGATGAAAAATATCTTTTTCCTTTTTTTTTAAAGTATTACATTTTTATAACAACTAAAATTTATTTCAATAATTGAATAAAACAACGCAATAAAGCCCGTTTTAGAACTTAATGCTATTTGCAACATAATATCGTTACCTAAAATGCAAAACGCCTTATCTTAATTTTAATTTTACAGGAGAAGCAAAAAATATTTAAAGTGATAAATTGCCTTTAACTGTTTATAATTTATTTTCCTTGTAAAACCTACCAGTTGTTGAAAATGTTGCGTATTTTGCAAACTGTTAGTAAGGTCTTATCAATCTTTCTATATATATAAATATAAAAATAAGTGTACACTTTGATGTCACCACTAACTGCGGAAACGGGTCGACCGATTTCCACCAAAATGTCGGGGTACGTTGGGGATAGTCTGTAGGTGGCTTAAGTTAAGTTTGCACGAAACCGGCTTTGGGGTTCTGCAGATATGACACTAAGATTTTCCTATATATTCCCATACAAATATCAACAAAATGCCCTCCATTTTAAACTCCTCCGAAACGACTCGACTGATTTTTTTTTTGTTAGGTGTGAGAATAGGTCGTAGATTATTTGAATAAAGAATAATGCCAAAAATTATCAATTTTGTGCAGTTAAGTGAAAAGTGCACGTAAATAAAATGCAATTAAGTCAAAACTTCTGTATATATAAACACATGATTTTTAGAATACTTTTTTTATCTTTAAAAAATAATGAAAACTATAATTCGAATGAATTCTTTTAAATGAAAAAAATATATGAGAAAGTAATTAATATATTATCCAACTCAAAAAAATCATTAAGTAAGGATACACAGCAGAAACTTTACAGTTAAAGAATCAAGAACTAGAGGAATTAACGGAAAAGACTGTAAAAATATAATGGGACACTGAACTATCAGAAAAGGACGCACAATTGAATACTACAAGATTTGATAAGCTCAGAAGAGAGGTGATAGCAGTACTGAAACTTCACAAAGACAAATTAGAGCAAGGTAGTAATTCTGTAGCATTAGATACGAAAAAACATAATTGGGTTAAAGTGGCGAACGAGAGTTTGAATACTACAAAACTAGCATCAGTTTCAAAATTGTTACCTATTTTCAACGGAGCAAAAGAAGAACTGAATCCATTCTTAGCAAATTTATTTACATAACCCATTTTTCAATTTTGCGTATAAAACAAAGATATCAACTAAAGTACAGAAAAGAATTCGACAAATACAAGTCCCAACTAATATTGTCACTCTTATTTCAACATTAAAGTAAGCCTACAAACCAAAAAAATCACCAAACGTAATTCTAAATGAATTAACACAGGTAACACAGACGGACACAATGAGAAAGTTCGCATATAAAATAGAACAATTAACAATGGAACTGAACGAAATTCAAATAAGCAGTTATATCATTTAATACTTTCAAAAATGCACTGAAAAACAATAATATTATCAGAACAATAGAAGCAAGTAGAGTAAAGAAGCTTAACGAAGCTATTTAATTAGCATTAAAAGCATCCACTGATATTAGACAGAACCAAGTAATGCTCCAGGCTATGCAACCAAGGAACAATTTCAGCAATTTCAATAAAAAAAAAACAGAAATAATTTCAATTCAAACTATTCCCGTAATATACACAATAACCAGAGTTACTACAGTAAAAACAACAGTAGAAATAGAAACGCAGATAATTATAACAACAACAACAACAATCAGAATAGAAAAGAATACAATGGCAGAATAGACCGAGGTGGAATGAATAACAACAATAGAGGTACTTACAGTAAAATTGATGACAGAAACAATGGCAACAACTATTACAATAACAGAAACAATAACACTCATAATAACTATCGTAATAACAACCAATATAGAGGACGGAGTACATATCATATAGAAGAACAGGGAAACTCGCAAGACCTGGAGACCGTACGACAAGATGGATCTCCGGAGCATACAGAATAAATTTAAGCAAAGTATTTACCGATTCATCTGATCTTAAAAACTATGTCAAACTAAATGTACTGAACACACATTGTACACTTACTTTTTTAATAGACACTGGCCGATAGTCGATGTCTCCTTGTGGAACGAAGATTTGTTACCGAAATATAATGAAGATCCAGATGACTACTGCTCCTCAGAAATAGCAATACAAGCTGATAAAACAACATTCAAACATGAAATACACATGGTGAAGGAAGACTTTTCCATTTACGCTGACGGCATACTTGGACGAGATTTTCTGTTAAAATACAATTGTAACATAGACTATGAAACATTTATACTAACCGTCAATCTCGGAAAAGAAATTTTGACGTTACCAATACATAACAATTCATTCAGTATAACAACTATAAAGATTCCACCAAGGAGTGAAATAAAAGTACCATTTCAGTTAGATATGGAAGAAGATGGGGTAGTATGCAATCGAGAAATTGCAGAAAATATATTTCTGGCAAACGACATAATTCCAAAAAACGGTAATAAACATATTAAACTATTAAATATCTTGGATAGAACTGCAACAAATAATTTCTATAATCAAACCATCCATTTGAATGACACGAATCCAGTTTATATAAAAAATTACAGATTACCAATTGGTTCCTACAAAAGGACAAAATGATTTAAAGAAATGGAGGCTAGTCGTAGATTTCAGAAAATTAAACGATAAAATAGTGAATGACAAATTCCCTTTAACAAGACTGGACGACATTTTCGAATACTTTTCTACATTGGATATGACAAGTTCATTTCATCAAATTGAACTTGACCAAGAATAGAGACCTTTTACAACTTTTTCAACTCCTAATGGTCATTACCAATACACAAGGTTACCATTCGGATAAAAATATATTCGAATAGTTTTCAGAGAATGTTGAAAATAGCATTAGCTGGATTGGATTCCGAAACATTTTTATATGTGGATGACATAATAGTTTTCGGATGTAGCTTGAAACATCAAAACAACAATTTAATTAATGTTTTTAACAGACTATGCAAATATAATCTGAAACTATATGCAAATAAATGTTGTTTCCTAAAGCCAGAAGTTATTTATTTGGGACTTTTGATAACATCATGTGGTATCAAACCAGACCCAAGTAAACATGAATCAATTGCTAAATATCCAATTCCTAAAAACGCTGATGACGTTAGAAGATTCGTAGAACTATTATAGAATATTCATCAAAAATTTCGCGGAAATTTCTAACTGTCTAAATAATTTGCTAGAAATGAAACTAAATTTGAATGGTCAGAAAAATAACAGTTATCATTCGAAAATTTGAAATATCCAGACTTTAACAAACTATTTCTTTTAACAACAGACTGGAACTATCTGAATATGATTTTGACATAATATACAAAAAAGGGGTAAATAACACAACTGCAGATGCATTATCCAGAATACAAATTGATTCTGAGATGTTAAGAAATATGATACCATCACAAAATGATGTTAAATTAAAAAAAAACAAGTAAGAGTGCTATATTCGGCTATGCCGAATCTTATATACCCTTCACCATTGTGCGAGCAGAATACAGAGCAACTAAATAATTTTTACATATACATACATATTTACAATACTTAAAACTTCATTGTTAATGAAATTTAAAAAGTGAAAACTGGTAAATATTTTTTTAAAATCGTTTTTAGAACATAAAAATATTAAAAAAAATTTTTTTTTTAAAAACCAAGATTCGAACCAGGGAACTCACAGTTTCTAACTTACCACACCCCCTAGACAACTGAACCATAAAGGAACGCTGTTTAAATATTATTAAAATGAAATATGGACCGTATACTGTTTACAACTCAACACAGTTTTTTGTTTGTTTTCTTTTTGTAAAGGCACTGTTGTCATACCGAAGGTTTATCTCTTTTGGCGAGTTTTTAAGTAGCAAAAAAACACAAAAATTCCTAGTTTCTATTTGTTAAAATTATTTCGTTAAATATTTGAAATAATAAAGAAGGGTGATAACGAAAATCATATTGGGCATTATGCTAGTATATGTAAAGAAATGCGAAGGGGGGAGGGGGGAAGAAGAGACGAAACCCGGATTTGAACCTCGCTTTTCATAAGGACCCAGAATATATATACTTTATAGGGTGTAGGACCTTCCGTGAAGGGTATAAAAAACAAACTTAATTATAAAAAAGAGTAATTTTTGGGATTTCAGTATTTTGGTCATAACTCTGCTATTTCTTAACCGATTTGACAGATTTATATACCGACGTGTTAAAGAAGATATTTTCCAGTTATTGAACTTCGCTTTTCATAAGGACGCAGAATATATATACTTTATAGGGTGTAGGACCTTCGGTGAAGGGTATAAAAAACAAACTTAATTATAAAAAAGAGTAATTTTTGGGATTACAGTATTTCTGTCATAACTCTGCTATTTCTTAACCGATTTGACAGATTTATATACCGACGTGTTAAAGAAGAAATTTTCCAGTTATTTTGGTTATAAAACTAGGACTCGGGAAGATCTATGGTTCCAGAAAATGGGTATTTAAAAAAAAATTAATATTTTGGTCATAACTTTTTCGTATCTGAACCGATTTTACCGAGTAATATGACCATAGGTCATATTACAGTCAAAAAATTCAGGTTTTTATAAATTTTTTAATACTTTTTGTATGGGAGGTACCACGCCCACTTCTCCAATCCCGCCCACATTTTGTGGGATGGTGTGTATTTATAACCTAAGCGTTTGCACCTAATTTGAAAACTTTGGCTCTTGCCGTTCTCCAGATATACAGAAAAAAGTAATAAAAATACAACAACCACAAGGGATTTTTTTCGCAAAAATTAGAGGCAGTCGTGGTTTTTGGTCATATCTCAGCCATTGTTGGACCGATCTGGCTGAATTTCAATAGCAAGAAATGATGGACTATATGTGACATAAATGTAAAACAACCTAGCCGCTATCATGTCTGGAGTCTCCGGAAAACACATATCAAACGTAAGACGGACAGATGGACGGACGGACGGATATCGTTAAATCAACTTCTTTCCTCATAAGGACCCAAAATATATATAGCTTTATGGGGTCTAAGATCAATATTGTAGAAATTACAAACGGAATGACAAACTACCCTTTTCCACCTGTGGTGAAGGGTATAAACAAGATGTATGAGTAAAAAGTCATCAGAGAATAATATCATAAGCGGATCTCATAAGGAGCCTGATCAACTCTATATGTGGGACTGCACATCTATTAATGATATAAAGCGCGTAAGTAAATTAAAATATATACGAGAAAAGAGGCCAATTGAAAAAAAAGTTATATGACTATATATAATCTATATATATAAAAGAGACGTGTTTGTTTGTAATCGCTAAACTCAAAAACTACTGCACCGACTTTGACCAAAATTTGTGTGTTTGATGTATGAGGCATGAGGAGTGTTTCTGTGGAGTTTCGTATTTATCCGATAGATGGCACCACGTTTTTATATTTTTGTCATTTTCGTCGTAATCGCTAAACATAATGTTTTAAAATTTAGATACATGGTATGTCACTAAATCTTTATCAATATACATTTATCAATTCAGCGGTAATTCACTAAAATACGCTAAAATCACCAAAATGAAAAAAAAATTATATGGTTTAATAGCCAGTTTTATTCCAAACATTTATGTTAATTTTAGTTTACAAAAGTCTATTTCCACTTCCATAAATATTTTTCTAATACGCGGTTAGGGTATCCAATAATTTAAAACAAACATGAAGAATCTAATAGCAATTGCTGGTAAGTAAAACATTTATTATTTTTTTTTTATGTTTTGAAAATCAATTAAATACGTTCATATTTTATAAAATTGTAAATCATTACTAAGGGCCAGCAAAGCGGACCGGGTCCAGCTAGTATGATATAAAATGATATAAATAAAAATTAAACACGTGTAAGATGAAGCGATAATCCAAGACTCTTATCGAGAAGCTATCATCTTATTTGAAGAATTTAAAGAGTGTGAAAATGTAATTTTGAAATATGGACTACTTAGCATTGAACTAATTTTCGGAAAATTACCAAATTTACCTGGAGATAAAGTCATGAATCATGCCAAGGTTTACAATTTTGAAACCTATGCTATTCGTTAGAGAATGCAAGAACTACGATAGAAAAAATAAAAGCAAATAGACACATAGATTCATACGCAGAAAAAATTATTGCTAAATTATTTTCAAACAAACGTTTGTTTGAAAGTTTTTTTAATTTCTACAAATTTTCTTTACTGATTCAATTAATATTTTTTTTTGATCTTTAGTTCACCAACAAAAATGTTGACAACTATTCAAAAATATAATAGCTTAGTATTGAGACCACGAACGTTTTGGTATGCAATATACAGTTGGTTATTAGAAGAGATAGTGAGTTTTTTTGACCGGATAACGAAAGTAAGCGTGATATTACAATTTCTCTGGTTTTCTTTGTACCTGTATTCGAACCAGTGTGTTATCAGGCCAGAAACATGGATCAATCAATTTCACATACATTTCGGCTGAAACTGTTATTTTAAAAGATGCAATAATTCTCGATTGTCCATATGAAAATTTATAAGTTGAAATTTCAGCATTTGGCTTCAACTTAGTAGTTATATAGCAATTTATATCCTCAATAGTAGTTTCGGAGGCAAGACGGCTTATGAAGATTGATTTCGGACGAGGTATTGCACGTAATTCTCTGTGAATAATTACGTTATTATCAGGAATAGAGTTACTTTCAGTAATATTTGGGGGAAGAGCAGTAGTAGTTAAGACCTGGGGCCTAATTCTGGCAGTCGTGATCGAGTAATTTCTCGATTCGAAAGCAATTTTATCTCAGTCGATACTGAACGAATCAAAATAATTTTTTCAGTATTGTGAAACTCAAATTAATGCTTTACAACACTGAAAAAATAATTCCAATTCGTTCATTTTTGACTGAAATAATTAGATATTAAATTGCTCTCGAATCGAGAAATTACTCGATCACGACTGCCAGAATCAGGCCCCTGGGCATAATCAAGAGGAACCTCAGGATTATTTATTGATTTATCGGTAATATTTGAAGCTGTTATTGTAGGATTTGTGTTAAAAGCAATTGTAGCATTTGTATTATTAGTATATGGAACTTTTACGGATGAAGTTAGAAGAGTACCAGGAGTAATCGAAGTTCAAGGATTATTAAATGGAGTAATAGAAGTTGAAGGATTATTAAGAGAAGGAGTCTTCATAAACGGAATTAAAGAACTAGCTGGAGTAGTTATATATGAGGCAGAATCAGCAGGTTTATCTTTATTTTTTCTGGACGATTTACGTCGTTTTGACGGAAATTTAAGCGTATCAAGTGACTTAAAGCCTTCAAATAGTTTACCATACGCAGAAATACGTTCTGAAAGCTGTAGCTCGTTTCTGTATTTCTCGCATCGTAAAATTTCTTACATGAAGTGTGAAACAAAAAATTCCATCGTTTCTCGATTTATGAGATAAAAGTGTTTCTGTATTTGAATGCGAAAACAGACACAACAAATTCTGTTTATACTGGAATATTTCCAGTAATTAAGTGTCAAATAAAAGCGAAACGTCAACAAAAGAAATAAATATAATAAAAACAGGGCTGCCAGATTTGACGAGTTATCGTCATCTCGACGATTTTTTGTTCCCATATTAACAAAGTGACGATTTGATGATTTTTTCTAAAAATTCATCTTGAATTTTTAAATTTCAAACACTTCTATTTTGTGGCGTTGAAAATTGAAAAAAAAATAAATAATAATATGAATGTCTGTAGAAAGCAACAACAAATTTATAAAATATTTTTGATTTTATTTTTGCTTTTAATGAAATTGTTGGCGTTGCGTTTTACACTATAAGCCCCTTATGCCCGTAATTTCTACAAATAGGTATCTAGCTGTGTATAATGTGGAAAGTAATGGACCGACCTGGCTTATTTTGAACATTTAATACTTCTTATATACATATACAAAATATGATTGATATTTGATATTCTTATCTTATACATATTTACACTTTTGTGCCAAAACCATTATTCCTTTTTCAAAATGGATAGCTTCTTTCACTCGTTATTAAGTAGCTTTCTTCCATAAGAACTTCGATAACTACTTTTTTCTGGATGTATTAAGATAAAAAAATGACTTACTTTTGAATTTGTTCTTTTTGGCACAACCCTTGTAAAATTCATTCGTTTTTCAGAAGAATTGTATGTAGTGCTTTTATGTGTTTCTGATTACTTAACATATTATTTTGTAGGCGAAGATTTTACTGGGTCTTTAACCCGTTTATTTATGAACCGATTTTTTTAATTTTAACTACAAGGTATTCTACTAAGTCTATTTCAGGTAAAAAAGAAAAAGATTATAGGAATAGGTAAATTAAAGATTTATATCTCAATTATTAAATACCCATGAACTTTAACTATGTTTTTGTTTGATTATTTTTTAATAAAAGTCGAAACAAATTTGTTTAAAATTGATTTTAAATTGCACGATTTTTAAAACAAAAAAGACGATCTTTTTTATTTTTTTCTCAGGAAATTGACGATTTTGACACAAATTTATCTGGCAGCACTGATTAAAACCAAAACAAGAAAAGGCTAACAAAAATTTAAACTAACAAAATATAACAATTGTTTTTTGTTAATTTTCATCATATAAATTATGCATTTATCATTTATATTCCTTCTATTTTGTTATTTATTTAAAAAAAATAGTATATAAACATATTTTAAATTCAAAAGATCTACATTTTGTTTTTCTCGCCACCAATTTCAAATGTGACTTATTTTGACAGTTCTTGAAAAAAACTTTTCGCAAAATATTGTTATAGAAACACTTTTTCTCGCATCCTTCCAATAATTGCTGGAAAATTATTTAAATGACAGATAATTCTCGCAAAAAAAAGATACAGAAACACTTGTGTGAGAAAAACCATTTTTTGTTTCATTTTTCACTGTTTCTGTCCCGATTCACTGGTTTCAGTCGGAAAATTTTACGATGCGAGAAATACAGAAACGGGCTACTGGAATGCTTAATTTTGAATTTCAAGAAAATTATCCTTTGTTCCCTTGAAAAAGCGATAAAATCTTTGTCTACAGTTGAGGCAACACCATTGTAGGCCCTTATACTTAGACATAGATTCAGCAGCTGTTGCGGAAAGACCACTACATTTAAAGCACAGAATACTAACAGAACTGACACGAGACGGAAGATTTTGCGTTTTTTTTGTCTCTTTCTAAGAAAGCTGCCCTTTTTCATTTCTCTTTGCATAATCTTTTATGCCGCAATACAATGAACACAAATTTATTTAGTTGAGATTTATTTGCAAAGCTTTTGTAAAAATTAACTTTTAAGTTTACCACAACACAAGTAAATAATATTTAAGTAAATAAATAACATTATAAAACAAAAAATATTAATAAATACATTTTTTTTGCACAAAACACAACGTTTGTTGAACTAATGCATTTTTTTAACGTGGTCTGTGTTTTGTTATTTTTGTTTTGATCATGCCATTTGTGTTGATTGTTGCTGCCTGTTTTTACACATTGCCACTTCACCACCAAAAAAAGCTTTTTGTCTCTTTCTTCGAAAGCTGCCCTCGCAACTGATTTGGGCCTTTTTCACACGTCACTTTTTTCAGTTCTGTTAGTATTCTGCAAGGCGAATTCAACTACAGGTGGTGTCGGAACTACAACAATCCAAAAACAACAGAAACAACATAGGGTTTTTTGCATTGCATTGTTAGTGCCATTAGCTCGAAATGTCAACCATTATTAGCAAAACACTAACAAATCAAAACAAATAAGCCCGAACTGTCAAAATCAGATGCCGTTTCGACACCACCTGTAGTTAATTCGCCTTGGTATTCTGTGATTTAAAGTGACAAAGATCATGACATAACCAGCAACATATCCAGGGCTGCCAGATTTGACGATTTATCGTCATTTTGACGATTTTTTGTTTCGATATTAGCAAAGTGCCGATTTGCTGTTTTTTTTCCTAAAAAGTGACGATTTTTTTCAGTCACCAAAAAAAGAAAATTTTAAATGTTTTAATACCTATGTTAAGATATAAGCCGCACAAAAAAAATTTGTAAACAAGACAGCTTAAATTTTTAAGTTTTCTTTTCTCTAAAAAATTTATAGGGAAAGGCAAAATTTCATAGGAAAAAAACTGTTAAATTTTTGCATTATGCTTTTGCTTTTCAATTTTATTCACGATGGGCGTGATTTTTTAATGCATTTCTTAATGGGATCAAAACATTAAACCGTTACCGCAGTTTTCTGCCAATGTAGAGGACATTTTGAGTCGAGCCAATTTAAAAAAAACAACAAGGTAAAGTGCAATATACGTCTGCATCGAATCTTATACACCCTTTACAACTGTATTGCAAATCGTACCAAATCCTTAAATTCGAGAATGAGTACCAAGTGAAATAAAGGATCAACTGGCTCTTTTTTTTAAGATATAATACTCCTTATAAAGAAAAAAAAGGTCACTTATGAACCGATTTTGTTAATTTTCACTTTCAATATTCTACTAAAATTATAAGAAGACATCAAAAAGTTTAGGCTTATACAGAGGTAAAAATTAGAAATTGATGGGTCAAAATTAAAAGCAATTGTGGTCATTTGCTAATAACTCAGCCACTCGTGGAGCGGTCTTCTGATAATGATCTGACGAGAAACAATAAAAAAATTCCTTTTTATCATTACTTTTTATACATTTTCTGGCACTTTCGTTTTTTAATCTTGGAATGTTTAACATGCAAGTATTCAGAAAATCTTTAATTGGTTATTTCCAGAGTGCAAAACGACAAAGTTAAGCTTTGTTTATCTTTTGTCAAACCATCATCGAATGAACCTTTTGCGGCTCTGTGTATTAATCATATTTTCAGCATATCACGAGTTGTAAGATAATATCTACATGAGTATTATACGATTTTTGACATGCTTTTTGTAAGACTCGTTAGATAATCTTCACCCACATCTCAGACTTTTCCAATAATGATTAAATTAAGCGTCTTTCGCTGTTTTATGGAAGAATCTCACAGAGGAATCAGCTTGTGTTACAGTTTCTTCTGTGTGAGGAATCTTCTACAATTTAAAAATGCGCTCTTCATGAGACTTGCAGTAGCTATTCCACGATTTTAAATTCTAGCTGGGTAAAAATCGAACAAAAATTGTTTAAAAAGAACAACATTTTGAGTTGTCCGATTTTTTGACGATATTTCAAAACGAGAAAGACGATTTTTTTATTTTTTCTCAGGAAATTGACGATTTTGTCACAAATTTATCTGAACATATCATTCTTTCGTACAACCTTTCTATTGTACAACCTTTAGTTAAGCAAGCCATAGTATAAGATTTGCAAGTTAAAAAAACGGCATTTATTATTTTTAAAATCGAACTAATAAATTTACAGTATCTGGCAGCACTGTTTGAGTTTGAAATTAAATTTTAGTATACCTAGTTCTCATACGAAATTAAATATAATATTAAAACCATAGTATAATAAGTACCAGGTAGATGCATTGGGGAGAGTTGTCACTATTTACCCATGCAATGTTAAATTAATTTATTTGAATTTTGAAGCTTGTTTTAATTTTTTTCCTCATTTTCTTTTGTTTGACGTTATTTGGGTTTTCAAATTGAGAACAAAATGTCTAATGACTATACCATGATTAAAACTAAATTAATTCAATATTTATTAAAAATATAAATATGTTTTGTATATAATTGAAATATTGGTTCGAATAAACATTTAAAGTTTTTAAAAAAAGACCTCAAGCTCGGCAATTTATTTATTTATTGATACATATGTTTTTTTTATTTAAAAAATTTACTTTTATACTTCGTTTTAAATATTTGTGTTGCCATACATATAAGTACAAAAATAGTTTTACTAACTTTATAAATGTCTTGCCTTTTTTGCATTTAAGCGACTTATTTTGTTCAAATTTATGTTATTTCTGACAAAAATAATGAATCATTAAAACGGGGAATGCATTTAAGCAAGGTCACTTAAGCGGGATTTTGTTTATGTAATTATGTGAAAATTTGGCTTGCCAGCACATTTTGCGCATTTAAGAGGGGTAATCATTTAAGCGGGGTGCATTTAAGCGAGAATAACTGTAATTGATTATAAAACTGGTTGTATTAATACAATGTAAATTTTAATTATGGTGTTTAATTTATTTTAACGAAATTTTATAAATAATTGCAAAAAAACTGTGGAGCTTAATAAAAACACGTCCGTTTACTTCGCTACGAGTTCGTGCAACTTTGATTTGTTGTATGAACCGTAAACCGACAATGGAAGATTTTTTAACGAGAAGATGTATGGCAGAAGAGACAATGAAGATGATGAGGTATTGCAAAGTAGGAGGTATTAGACTGTAATAAGAAAAAAAAATTTTTTTATTTTATATAGGAAGTTGTACTTTAAAGAATTATTACAGTAATTTTGACTTAGCTGCACAATCTCTGCACGATTTTTTGTTCAGGTAAATCAAAAATGCAGCTATCTTAAATGTATTTAGCTGCCTTAATGTGCAGGTCCGCAATTGTGGTTACCTGCATAAAAGGACAGCTAAAGTAAAGTGTTTGAAAGAGGAGTAACAGCGTTTTTATTAATAAATTGATAATAATGACGTTCAAACCTGTAGTCATTTGTTATGCATTTTTAAGAACGAGATAGCCAAATTGGTAACAATAAAGACGCTCTAAGTCATAAGTTAAAAAAGTAGTGTCAACAGAATACGTAGTTATAGTAGTCGCTGCCGTTGAAGCGCAAAATTCGAAATTCGAAATTTGTTGCGCAACAGAGCATTCGTTAGCTTCAAATACTACTACAACTACTTTATTCTGTTCCAGACCTAAGATTTTCTATTTCTTTCATATAATCGTGGTAGAGTTGGTGTAACACAACTCATATGCATAAATGTAGGTACATGCAAATAAAATAAATAAATTATAATGATACCACTTGACTTCTTTGCGATTTTTGTTTTTATAAACAGCTAAAATTGGATATTTATGTGACTCATGGAGAGTGCCCCGGTAGGCTAGCTGGTAGTGAGCTAGTCTATCAGCGTCGGCGTTGCGGGTTCGATTCCCGCCAGAGACTCTGGTTTTTTTCCTGCAGACAAACGCAGAGCTTCACGGGGTTAAGCTTAATGAATTAAAAAAAAAAGCTAACTTTGATGTTTTATATGAAAAGCTGCCCAAAAATATGAAAAATGTGCAGGCATACAAAATTCACGTAAACAAGGATTTTGAAGAATAATTACAGAAAATATGTATTTTGGGCAGTTAAGTCAAAGTGCAGCTAACTTAAATTTTTTGTATGAAAATAATTTAAAAACGCCAAAAATTTTGGGCACTTATCTTAAATGTGCAGGTAAAGAAAGTGCACTTAAAAAAGGAATTAAAAAGAAAATGGGATTATAAAGAATAATGCCAAAAATTGTCAATTTTGTGCAGTTAAGTCAAAAGTGCACGTAAATAAAATGCAATTAAGTCAAAACTTCTGTATATATAATCACATAATTTTTTGGAATACTGTTTTTTATCTTTAAAAAATAATGAAAACTATAATTCGAATGAATTCTTTTAAATGAAAAAAATATATGAGAAAGTAATTAATTTATTATCCAATTAAAAAAAATCATTAAGTAAGGATACACAGCTGAAACTTTACAGTTAAAGAATCAAGAACTAGAGGAATTAACGGAAAAGACTGTAAAAATATAATGGGACACTGAACTATCAGAAGAGGACGCACAATTGAATACTACAAGATTTGATAAGCTCAGAAGAGAGGTGATAGCAGTACTGAAACTTCACAAAGACAAATTAGAGCAAGGTAGTAATTCTGTAGCATTAGATACGAAAAAACATAATTGGGTTAAAGTGGCGAACGAGAGTTTGAATACTACAAAACTAGCATCAGTTTCAAAATTGTTACCTATTTTCAACGGAGCAAAAGAAGAACTGAATCCATTCTTAGCAAATTTATTTACATAACCCATTTTTCAATTTTGCGTATAAAACAAAGATATCAACTAAAGTACAGAAAAGAATTCGACAAATACAAGTCCCAACTAATATTGTCACTCTTATTTCAACATTAAAGTAAGCCTACAAACCAAAAAAATCACCAAACGTAATTCTAAATGAATTAACACAGGTAACACAGACGGACACAATGAGAAAGTTCGCATATAAAATAGAACAATTAACAATGGAACTGAACGAAATTCAGATAAGCAGTTATATCATTTAATACTTTCAAAAATGCACTGAAAAACAATAATATTATCAGAACAATACCAAGAATATTTCTTCCACAAAAAAAAAAATCAAACAAAAAAAAAAAAATCAAAATAGAAGCAAGTAGGGTAAAGAAGCTTAACGAAGCTATTTAATTAGCATTAAAAGCATCCACTGATATTAGACAGAACCAAGTAATGTTCCAGGCTATGCAACCAAGGAACAATTTCAGCAATTTCAATAAAAAAAAAACAGAAATAATTTCAATTCAAACTATTCCCGTAATATACACAATAACCAGAGTTACTACAGTAAAAACAACAGTAGAAATAGAAACGCAGATAATTATAACAACAACAACAATCAGAATAGAAAAGAATACAATGGCAGAATAGACCGAGGTGGAATGAATAACAACAATAGAGGTACTTACAGAAAAATTGATGACAGAAACAATGGCAACAACTATTACAATAACAGAAACAATAACACTCATAATAACTATCGTAATAACAACCAATATAGAGGACGGAGTACATATCATATAGAAGAACAGGAAAACTCGCAAGACCTGGAGACCGTACGACAAGATGGATCTCCGGAGCATACAGAATAAATTTAAGCAAAGTATTTACCGATTCATCTGATCTTAAAAACTATGTCAAACTAAATGTACTGAACACACATCGTACACTTACTTTTTTAATAGACACTGGCCGATAGTCGATGTCTCCTTGTGGAACGAAGATTTGTTACCGAAATATAATGAAGATCCAGATGACTACTGCTCCTCAGAAATAGCAATACAAGCTGATAAAACAACATTCAAACATGAAATACACATGGTGAAGGAAGACTTTTCCTTGTATTAATATATATTTTTATTATATATATTTAGCTGGTGAGGCCTAACTCCATTTGTGAAAATAAAAATGCAAAATTTTTTATTTCATTTTTCCCGACGTTTCGTGAATTTTATGTTCACTTCTTCAGGGGATTCGTCTATTAATATAAAATAAAATCATCAACATTTAATAATACAATAAATATAAATGTAACGAACTTACAGTGAAAAGAAACAAATTTGTATTACATTAATATATTTTTTTAAAAACATAAAAGCAAACACTAGTGGTGTCATCTACTGTTTTTCAAAACAACTCTATAACTGGCGCTTAAATTGTCAGTATCTTCTTTTTTATTCATTGTTCTATTTATTTTCTGTTGAATTCTTAAGCTTTCTGTTGTATATCTTTTCCTCACGTTATTTACCTTGTCAAGTATTCTTATGTTGTCAAAATCAGGTTTGTGTTTTGTTTGTAATATGTGCTGTGATAATGCAGTGCTTTCTTTGTTTTTGTTTATGTCTGAATTGTGTTCTCCCATTCTTGTCTCCAAATTCCTTTTGGTCGTACCAATGTAAACTAAGTCACAGCTGTTGTTGTTGTCTCCCTTGCATGGTATTTCATACACTACATTATTTTGTTGTAGTTTGTGTATTGGAGTTTTTGTATTTGTAAATATTGCACTTAATGTTTTGTTTGGTTTGTAAGCAAAGCTCATGTCATTTTTATCTATTGCACCTTTTATGTTTTTATTGTCCGTAAGGCCCGGTATGTATTTTACACTGATAAAATATTTTTCCTCCTTTTCAATGTTACCATTTGTGTTTGTTGTTATAGGTTTATAGGCAGTTATTAAATTTTTAATTAAATTTGTAGGAAAAGCATTATCTTTAAGTAATTTCGTGATTACCAGTTTATTTTTGCTGTGGTGTTGTTTATCGCTAATATCAAGAACTCTACGTATAAAATTTTTTGCAGTATTTATTATTTGAGATTTGGGTTGAGTAGCGTTGAAATTGATAATTCTGCCAGAAGATGTATTTTTTGCATACCAGTCAAACGTTATTTTATTGTCCTCTCTATGTAATTTTGTGTCAAGGTATGCTATTTCTCTGTTCGTCTCCACCTCAACGGTGAATTTAATCTTCGGGTGATACCCGTTGAGTGCTGTAAGTATATCGTCTTTGTCCTTAATGTCTATTACAGCCAGTATGTCATCTACGTACTTTGCCACGTATTTGATGTTGACGTTCTTGTTTTTCAATTCTGCCAAGGCTGCGTCTAGTAAATTATCCAAAACAATATCGGCAATAGTATGGGAAAGGGGATTTCCCATTGGCATACCAAAAATCTGTTTGTATATTTTGTTATTGTATGTAAAATAGTTGTTGTCATTCAAACAGAATTTCAGAATTTCCAAGAATTTGGATTTTGGGATACTGGTTTTCGTCTCAATAGTGTGCCATTGGTTCATAATATTTTTGATCGCTGTGTAAACAGGAACATTGGTGAAAAGAGAAACTACGTCAAACGAAACCAGTGTGTCATTTTTATTAATGGTGATGTCCTTCAGCTGTTTTTTTAGTTCCATAGAGTTTTTAATGTTATATTTTTCCGAGATAATGTTCTTGAGTATGAGTCCTATGTGTTTGCTTAACTGATAGCACGGGATTTGAATAGATGATACTATGGGTCGTAAAGGTATCCCACATTTTTGGTTTTTGGGTAACCCGTATCTATATATTTATCCCTGTATAATTGACTAATAATGCTGTTATTAGTTCTTACTAATTTGCTGGTAGGGTCCATGTTCATAACCTGGTAAGTATTTTTGTCTTCGAGTAAATTTTCCATTTTCTTTTCATATTCTTTCCTGTAGATTGCAACTGTTTTGTTTCCTTTGTCTGATTGGAGTATAATTATGTCCTTGTGTCTCTTCAAAAATGTGTTAGTTTTTTCATATATGGCTAAAATTAATTTCTCTTTCGGTGTGTTACGTATGTTCCTCTTAAAAAGTGTAATTCTATTTGCCAATCTAGTTCTTGTCTCATCCTTTTCCCCATGGGTATTTTCTACCATTTTCTGAATGCACTGTTCTACATCTGCTATAATTTCCAGTGGTGAAAAACCTTGTCTATTAATTGGTAAAGCAAATTTTTTCCCTAACGTTAGCAACCATTTGCATTCCCATGGTATATCAACTTCAGTTTTGTTTTCAAGCCATTGTTCGTTAAAAACTAATCCCAACTTCATAAATAACTTTTCTTTCAGTGTATTAAGTTTACTCGTCTGTTTTTGTCTTGCATTCATGTTTATGAATCTATTTCTACAAGTCTGATTTTTCATGAAAGCTTCAAAATCATCTATCGTCAAAAAGTTTTGTATACCAGATTTTAAGTGGTATAGCCTTCCTTTTATTGCCCTCAAATCGGCGTTTGCCTGCGATATCTCCAGATTTAAAATTTTTCTATGAAAATTGTATTCGACTCTCTCCAACTGTTCTTTTATTGTCGCGCATTGAAAAAGTTTCGTTACCTGTACTGTTGTAGCCATAGTGTGTTTTGGCACTATGCCAAACCTTCTGCATGATAATAAAAATTTTTGTCCCTGTTGTTTTTGTGCATATTTTTTTACTTCATTGCAATATTCCTTCATGGCTCTGCATGTTTCCCTATCATATTTAAAAGTTATATGCTGAAAAAATCCTTTCATGTTACGTGCCGTCTAAGAATGTTGACGCTCATAGATTATATGTAAATAGATTAAGTTAATTCTATACGGCAAGCTATCCGTTGTTTCTATTTATTTTTCTTTATTTTTGGCCACTTTCTTTTATTTGTATTAATATATATTTTTATTATATATATTTAGCTGGTGAGGCCTAACTCCATTTGTGAAAATAAAAATGCAAAATTTTTTATTTCATTTTTCCCGACGTTTCGTGAATTTTATGTTCACTTCTTCAGGGGATTCGTCTATTAATATAAAATAAAATCATCAACATTTAATAATACAATAAATATAAATGTAACGAACTTACAGTGAAAAGAAACAAATTTGTATTACATTAATATATTTTTTTAAAAACATAAAAGCAAACACTAGTGGTGTCATCTACTGTTTTTCAAAACAACTCTATAACTGGCGCTTAAATTGTCAGTATCTTCTTTTTTATTCATTGTTCTATTTATTTTCTGTTGAATTCTTAAGCTTTCTGTTGTATATCTTTTCCTCACGTTATTTACCTTGTCATTTACGCTGACGGCATACTTGGACGAGATTTTCTGTTAAAGTACAATTGTAACATAGACTATGAAACATTTATACTAACCGTCAATCTCGGAAAAGAAATTTTGACGTTACCAATACATAACAATTCATTCAGTATAACAATTATAAAGATTCCACCAAGGAGTGAAATAAAAGTACCATTTCAGTTAGATATGGAAGAAGATGGGGTAGTATGCAATCGAGAAATTGCAGAAAATATATTTCTGGCAAACGCCATAATTCCAAAAAACGGTAATAAACATATACAACTATTAAATATCTCGGATAGAACTGCAACAAATAATTTCTATAATCAAACCATCCATTTGAATGACACGAATCCAGTTTATATAAAAAATTACAGATTACCACATACCCACACAGAAGAAAAAAATAACCAGGTTAAAGCTTTATTAAAGCAAAAAATAATAGAACCATCGATAAGTCCTTACAACCCGCCACTATAATTGGTTTCTAAAAAAGGACAAAATGATTTAAAGAAATGGAGGCTAGACGTAGATTTCAGAAAATTAAACGATAAAATAGTGAGTGACAAATTCCCTTTAACAAGACTGGACGACATTTTCGATAGACTGGGTAGAGCAAAATACTTTTCTACATTGGATATGACAAGTTCATTTCATCAAATTGAACTTGACCAAGAATAGAGACCTTTTACAACTTTTTCAACTCCTAATGGTCATTACCAATACACAAGGTTACCATTCGGATAAAAATATATTCGAATAGTTTTCAGAGAATGTTGAAAATAGCATTAGCTGGATTGGATTCCGAAACATTTTTATATGTGGATGACATAATAGTTTTCGGATGTAGCTTGAAACATCAAAACAACAATTTAATTAATGTTTTTAACAGACTATGCAAATATAATCTGAAACTATATGCAAATAAATGTTGTTTCCTAAAGCCAGAAGTTATTTATTTGGGACATTTGATAACATCAAGTGGTATCAAACCAGACCCAAGTAAACATGAATCAATTGCTAAATATCCAGTTCCTAAAAACGCTGATGACGTTAGAAGATTCGTAGAATTTTGCAACTATTATAGAATATTCATCAAAAATTTCGCGGAAATTTCTAACTGTCCAAATAATTTACTAGAAATGAAACTAAATTTGAATGGTCAGAAAAATGACAGTTATCATTCGAAAATTTGAAATATCCAGACTTTAACAAACTATTTATTTTAACAACAGACTGGAACTATCTGAATATGATTTTGACATAATATACAAAAAAGGGGTAAATAACACAACTGCAGATGCATTATCCAGAATATAAATTGATTCTGAGATGTTAAGAAATATGATACCATCACAAAATGATGTTAAATTAAAAAAAAAACAAGTAAGAGTGCTATATTCGGCTATGCCGAATCTTATATACCCTTCACCATTGTGCGAGCAGAATACAGAGCAACTAAATAATTTTTACATATACATACATATTTACAATACTTAAAACTTCATTGTTAATGAAATTTAAAAAGCGAAAACTGGTAAATATTTTTTTAAAATCGTTTTTAGAACATAAAAATATAAAAAAAAATTCTTTATAAAAAACCAAGATTCGAAGCAGGGAACTCACGGTTTTAACTTAACACACTTCTAGACAACTGAACCATGAAGGAACGCTGTTTAAATATCATTAAAATGAAATAGGCACTGTTGTCATACCGTAGATTTATCTCTGTTGGCGAGTTTTTAAGTAGCAAAAAAACACAAAAATTCCTAGTTTCTATTTGTTAAAATTATTTCGTTAAATATTTGAAATAATAAAGAAGGGTGATAACGAAAATCATATTGGGCATTATGCTAGTATATGTAAAGAAATGCGAAGGGGGGAGGGGGGAAGAAGAGACGAAACCCGGATTTGAACTTCGCTTTTCATAAGGACCCAGAATATATATACTTTATAGGGTGTAGGACCTTCGGTGAAGGGTATAAAAAACAAACTTAATTATAAAAAAAGAGTAATTTTTGGGATTACAGTATTTTTGTCATAACTCTGCTATTTTTTAACCGATTTGGCAGATTTATATACCGACGTGTTAAAGAAGAAATTTGCCAGTTATTTTGGTTATAAAACTTGGACTCGGGAAGATCTATGGTTCCCGAAAATGGGTATTTTAAAAAAAAATAATATTTTGGTCATAACTTTTTCGTATCTGAACCGATTTTACCGAGTTATATGACTAGGTCATATTACAGTCAAAAAATGCAGGTTTTTATACATTTTTTAATACTTTTTGTATGGGAGGTACCACGCCCACTTCTCCAATCCCGCCCACATTTTGTGGGATGGTGTGTATTTATAACCTTAATGTTTGCACCTAATTTGAAAACTTTGGCTCTTGCCGTTCTCCAGATATACAGAAAAAAGTAATAAAAATACAACAACCACAAGCGATTTTTTTGCAAAAATTAGAGGCACTCGTGGTTTTTTGGTCATATCTCAGCTATTGTTGGACCGATCTGGCTGAATTTCCATAGCAAGAAATGGTGGACTATATGTGACATAAATGTAAAACAACCTAGCCGCTATCATGTCTGGAGTCTCCGGAAAACACATATCAAACGTAAGACGGACAGATGGACGGACGGACGGATGTCATTAAATCAACTTCTCTCCTCATAAGGACCCAAAATATATATAGCTTTATAGGGTCTAAGATCAATATTGTAGAAACTACAAACGGAATGACAAACTACCCTTTTCCACCTGTGGTGAAGGGTATAAAAAAAACACTAGTGGTTACAAGATGTATGAGTAAAAAGTCATCAGAGAATTATATCATAAGCGGATCTCATAAGCAGCCTGATCAACTCTATATGTGGGACTGCACATCTATTAATGATATAAAGCGCGTAAGCAAATTAAAATATATACGAGAAAAGAGGCCAATTGAAAAACAAGTTATATGAGTATATAATATGATATAAAATGATATAAATAAAAATGGAACACGTATAAGATGAAGCGATAATCCAAGACTCTTATCGAGAAGCTATCATCTTATTTGATGAATTTAAAGAGTGTGAAAATGTAATTTTGAAATATGGACTACTTAGCATTGAACTAATTTTCGGAAAATTACCAAATTTACCTGGAGATAAAGTCAGGAATCATCCCAAGGTTTACAATTTTGAAACCTATGCTATTCGTTAGAGAATGCAAGAACTACGATAGAAAAAATAAAAGCAAATAGACACATAGATTCATACCCCAAAAAAATCTTGCTAAATTCTTTTCAAACAAACGTTTGTTTGAAAATTTTTTTAATTTCTACAAATTTTCTTTACTGATTCAATTAATATTTTTGTTTGATCTTTAGTTAACCAACAAAAATATTGACAACTATTCAAAAATATAATATACGCGTTATTGGTTTCAAGTTTTCATAATTTTGTATGAAATATTTAACGCTCTTTAATGTTGTCGGTTTTTTGCATACTTTTACCTGATCGTAAGCAACACTTCTTTATGTGATATATAAGAACAACAACAAAAAACACATACAGTCTATTTTTGGACGCTTTAAAAAAAGTACAACAAAAAGAAAGATGTAAAAAACCGAAAAACGTAAAAAACGTTTCACTCTTTTCAAACAACAGAAACAACAACAACATTAAAAGAAACCAAATAAATTTTTGGTTGGTTTCAAAGTAGGTAAAAAAGATTGACAAAACCCCGTATTCAATTTTTTAAAACTGTTTACTTAAATAGGTACATCAAATACAAAAATAGAATGAAGACGAGTCGTTCTGCGGCCGTTTTTGGTCTCTCTCTGTTCTGCCTTCATCTTCTCCTACAGTGCTTGCCTGTGTGCGCGTCATTGCTTGTGCAAAAACTTTTTTGTTTGATTCAGCAAAATTATTTGTTAGAAATTTATATGAATTTAAGTAAACTTTTTGTTTGATTCAGTAAAATATTTGTTTGAAAAAATCAATGTTTTTTTTCAATAAACGAAATGCAAATAAATTGTTTGAATATGCAAATTTTTTTGTAGGACCGATTTCAGACTAAAAATGTTTTGATTCTACAAAATTTTTGTTTAAATTAGAAAAATAATTTGTTCTGTGTATAAGAAAACAAATATAATAAAATTAGACGTTAAGAGAGAATAGGAAAAAGAATGAACAACCCTATAAAGGTCGATATGAAATAGTTGCAATAAATAATTAAAATATAACTTTAAAAGTAAGACACTACAAAAACGTATCATAAGAATTTATTAAAGAAATACAACAAAGAATAAATAACACAAATTGTTTTTGTTAAATGTAAAATAAAACCAAAAATAAAATTTACTGACCTACACCAAATAACAAAACACATATGGAATTTCAAAATAAAAAGTAAACAATTTAATTTTAAGCAAACACACTGTAAAAATATTACGACCAAAAATTATCCAATTGTATCATTTTTCTTAAGGGTGAGGGTGTAGTGTGCACATAAATACATGTGATCATTACTACAACACATGATCATACATGTTTGCGTGTGTTGGAGCCTAATATTCATCTTACTATTTATTTGCTTAACCATTTATCGTTTAATAACTAATTTGAAATTATTGGTTTAACATATGATTGTAATCACTTTATGATTTAGTTGTTGAACACTAATCTGTTTTCTAAATCTTTAAATTAATCTTTTTAAATTAATATTTTTTGTAATCAAACAAAATTTAAAAAATCGTCCTCACAAATATTTTTAATCTACGCCTTTGACTTATATTCAAAACTTTGTCGAATTTTATTAAATTGTTTGCTTCTGAAATATTACTGTATTTTTCGTAACATACATACATACATTTTATACAGATTGTTTGGGATTTTCTACCCAAACTGGTTATTAAAAAAACATTGACTGCAAACCCTACAAAAGTTTTATGTCTCCAAAATAAAATATTTTTCTTTTCTGCTTTAATTTGTTATTTGTTTACTAAAATGTTTAAAATACCTAACGGTTAATTTTTTATAAACGTATCAATATTAATAAGTATACATGCACTTGTTTGTACGAATCAATGTACATACATGTTCATGCATACAAACATACATATGTATTAACAAATGTAGCAACAGAACAATGATGCTTTAATAAATTTGTAACAAATAAAAAAGGTCACTTACTTTTTATCAACCGCAAGAAGCGGACTTCTTATTTTAAAATTAAATTAAAGAGTTTAAATAAATTAAATGTAATAAATATAATAAATGAATTAAAAATAAATTATATATTTAAACTAATGTGTTAACTAAAAAATTAAACCTTCAAGTGTTTTTTTGTACTGATCATGAGGATCAGAAAATAAGACATACAATTCTTCTACATATAAATGGTGCCGAAACCCGGGAACTTTTGCATGTGCTGAAATAATCCCAATTGATTTTCTGCAAGAATGTTACTGCCGTCGAGCCTACGGTGTTTTTTAATTTTGCTGCTGTAAAGTTAATCTAAATAATCTACAAGATGGAATCAATCGCTGGGGCGATTGAGGAACAGAAAAAACTTCTTTCCCATATTGAACGTATGGAAGCTGCTTTTACTCGAAAGCCGAATATGACAAATCTAAAGGGTATGTCCAAACGGTACTGGAGGATCTGGAACTGACCTTCAAAACTTTTAAGGATGGCCATGAACAGTTACTAGATACTGTTCGAGAAAGCTCATTAAATGAACCTGACGTCCCATACCTAAGTACAGATGTTTTTTATAAATGCTATGATATTTATATTTCTTTTAAAGCACATCTACTTGATCTTATTTTTGAATTTGAATCCCCACAGACTCCAACCGTCCATGCAAGTACCTTCGCTTCTTCACCGCTGGTTCACCACAACCACTCCTTGTCCAAGGAACAAAAATAGTTTTATTTGAAGGGTTCTTGTGTTGGAACACCTCTAAGTCTGGTAAATGAATTTCCGGCTGCTGACTCCAGTTATGATTTAGCATGGGAAGCTTAAGAAAGGAGATTTCACAACGAAAGGAAGCTTGTGGAACAAATTCTGAAGCGGCTATTTTCAATCCCATCTTCAAATGGTTCATTCCAAAGCATTAAGGAATTATTGGACTCCACCAGAAATTGTCTAGCCCAACTTAAATCATTGAAAATTGATATCTCTACATGGGACTCTATTCTTGTATATCTGACGTCACAAAAACTCGACTTACAAACCCGAAAGGAGTGGGAACAGTCGTTAAAAAATGGTACTTCCGTACCACCCATTAGCAATATGCTTTGTTTTATAGAAACGGGTTTTAGAGCCCTAGAATCTGTTGATGACGTAGCTCAACCCTGTTCATCTAAACCTTTCCAGGAGAAATCTTCAGGAACTCGCCAAACACCAATGAGAAATATTCGTAGTCACACTGCCACTGCTTTGTTAAATGACAACTGCCCCTGCTGCAACAAACGTCACTTACTCTACAAATGCTTCAAGTTTGCAACTTTAGATTCGTCACAAAAGAAAGATATTGTGAGCCAACAACGCTTATGCAGAAACTGTATCCGCCTTGGACATGTACAATCTGCTTGTAAACTAAATACAAAGTGCCACCTATGCGGTGAGCCGCACCACACTATTGTACACAACGAATATTCTACAAGAAAAAATTCTCAACCGAACTCTGCCAGCTCGAACGCCGAGCTCAATGCTGGAAGCCAAGCTATTGGAACACCACCTAGCGCATCTACACCGATTGTTAATTCTGTAAGTACCCACCTATTAAATTTGAAACTAAATCCAGCGTTTTTAGCAACTGTGAAAGTTAACATCAAAACGGAAAACGGTATAATAAGAGCAAAAGCCCTAGTCGATCAAGGATCTCAAGTCTCTTTTATCTCTGAAGCATTATGTCAAGTACTAGCTTTAAAAAAGAATAAAACAAATATTGAAGTATCTGGTATTGGTGGTAAAAATGCTATAACTGTGAAAAAATCAGTAAATTTGGTAATAAGCTCAGACTATGATCATAATTTTGAACTTAAATTATCTGCATTAGTAGTTCAATCCGTTTCGTCTTATATTCCAAATAAATTACTTCCAGTTAATCTTCCAGACCTTTCAAAATATTATCTTGCAGATAATCAATTCATGGTGGCAGAAAAAATAGATCTCCTCCTTGGAAATGACGTCTATGGTGTGTTGATTTTGTCTGGAATGAAGAAATTTAAAAACAGTTTTCTGCTACAAGAAACGTATTTTGGCTGGATGGTATCCGGACCTGCAGGTCTAAATACAGAAAACTTTCACGTCTCTGCCAATCTGTGCTCTTTAGAAAAACAATTAAGCCTTTTCTGGGAACAAGATGAGCTAATAGAAAATACGCCGCTAACAAATGAAGAAGTCCTGTGCGAAAAATTATTTGCTGAAACCTTTACTAGAGATAAAAATGGAAAATATACTGTGCATCTCCCATTTAAAAGAGTTCTCCAAGGACAACCGTTGCCAACTTTTTCTTTCACAGATTACAACGCACTAAAAAGCCTTAATCAGCTAGAATCTTCGTTTGCTACCAAACCACAGTTTGCTGATCAGTATAAGAAATTTATGGAAGAATACGAATCATTGCAACATATGGTGAAGTTAGGAGAGTATCCTCATACAATTCCGAAGAATGCTTACTTTTTGCCCCATCATGGTGTACTCAGAGAGAGTAGCAGCACAACTAAACTACGTGTTGTTTTTGATGGGAATAGTCGGAAACCGCCTCAGTCTTCACTCAACTTTCAGCTGGACCAGCTTTACAAAATGATTTGTCAGCAATTATTCTAAGATGGAGAAAGCATCGTATTGCATTTACTGCCGATTTAGAAAAGATGTTTCGGCAAATAAATATTTGTGAAAATCATCAAAATTTTCAGCTCATTCTCTGGAGGGATAATTCAAATAAAATCTCTGTGTATTCACTGAAAACTGTTACCTATGGTACTACGTCGGCCCCCTACTTAGCCATAAGAGTATTACAACAGCTTTCAACAGATGAGAAAAAAAGCTACCCATTAGCAAGTAAAATACTTCGCAGTGACACGTACGTTGATGACGTTATTTCTGGCGCAGACAATTTCGAAGAAGCTTTAAGATTGCAAAAAGAGTTGTGTTCTCTCTTGAAATCTGGTGGATTTCATCTTCGGAAATGGAATTCTAATTCCAACCAGTTACTCCAATGTATTCCTGAGGAAGATCGTGAAAACAAAAACTTATTTTCTATACAAGAAACCAATTCTGCTAAAGCGCTTGGCCTTTATTGGGATACTGCAAATAATGTTTTCTTCTTTGAAATTAATTTTGAATTTTCTGAAATTATTACTAAACGCAGTTTACTTTCAGATGCTGCAAAGTTGTTCGATCCCTTAGGGTGGCTTGCTCCAACAACAATTATAGCTAAAATTACTTTTCAAGAACTTTGGAAGATTAAAATTGATTGGAATGATACTCTTCCCGAGGAAATTAGTCGCAGATGGGTTAATTTCAGATCAAAACTGAAATATTTGAAACAAATTAAAATTTTAAGATGGCTAGGCTACAAATCCTCAAGTACTTCGATTGAACTTCATGGTTTTAGTGATGCGTCAAAATCTGCATATGCTGCTGCCGTCTATGCTCGAATTGAAACCCCTGCCGGCAATGTAATTGTCAATTTACTGCAGTCTAAAACAAAGGTTGCACCCTTAAAGACTGAGACTATTCCAAGGCTGGAATTAAGTGCCGCAGCACTATTGGCGAAATTAGTAAATTCTATCAAAACTAACACTGACTTTAATATACATAGCATTGTTTATTGGACAGACAGCACAATCGTACTTGCATGGCTTAAAAACCGTTCAACGAGGTTGGAAGTCTACGTGGCAAATCGAGTTGCAATTATACAACGGCTTTCAGACGTCTGCGATTGGAGATATGTGCCATCCATTGACAACCCTGCAGATTGTGCATCCAGAGGTCTTCAACCTGAGGAACTAATTCATCATAACATTTGGTTTAACGGGACCCCATGGCTTAAGATGGGTGCCGATGCTTGGCCAGTACATCCTGCTGGGCTTACTGCCTCAGCGTTATTCATAAATACAAATAATATTACATCGAATTCTTCAAGTATTCCTCAGTACCCCGAAATAACCACTAAATTCTCAAAATGGTCAACTCTAGCCCGTGTAATGTCATATATATTCAGATTTTATGATAATATAAAACGCTGTCGACAAAAGAAAGAAGAGGAATCTGGCGTTCTCAAAACTTATGAACTTAAACAAGCACTTTTCTTACTGATTAAATTAACTCAGGTCGTTTCCTTTCATGAAGAAATTCGTTGCCTTAAATCAAATAAACCGCTACCGTATAACAGCAGCATTGGAAAACTTTTCCCGTTTTTGGATAAATTTGATATTCTACGTGTTGGTGGACGCATTTCAAATGCTGATATTCCGTTTCAAATAAAACATCCAATTTTGTTATCTAAACACAATCCGCTTTCTTTGCTTGTATTTTCAGAAGCACATCAGAAGACTTTACATGGAAGTCTCCAGCTAATGCAGTCCTATATTGCTCGCCATTACTGGATACTTTCAGCACGAGCACTAGCAAAAAAGGTGCAACGCAAGTGTGTTGTTTGCTTCAAGTACAAAACTCAGACGTGCCAGCAACTTATGGGAAACCTCCCTGCTGTTCGTCTTCAACCGACACGTCCCTTTAAGCATAGTGGGTTGGACTATGCCGGACCCATCAATATTAAAATGTCTTCCCTTCCAACTTCAACCACTTCTAAGGCTTATATATGTTTGTTTATTTGTATGTGCACAAAAGCAATACATTTGGATGCCGTATCAAGTTTAAATGTTGATGCCTTCCTGGCAGCATTTCGCCGATTTACTTCAAGAAGAGGTTTATGTACGGACTTGTACTCAGATTGTGGTACAAACTTTGTAGGAGCTAACAAGGAACTCCAGGTTCTCTATCAGCGTAATAAACTACCCCTTCCCGAACATCTACAAGAAACTCTGGCAAACCAAGGTACAAAATGGCATTTTATACCTCCAGCCTCGCCTCATTTTGGAGGACTCTGGGAAGCGGGCGTGAAGTCGACAAAACATCATCTACGCCGTATTATGAAAGATCGTGTTCTAACCTACGAGGAGCTTAGTACCTTGCTAGCACAAATAGAAAGCTGTCTCAACTCACGCCCATTGTGCCCCTTGTCAACTGATCCTGCTGACAGCAATGTTCTAACTCCAGCACACTTTTTAATTGGCGAGCCAACTAACTGTATACCCGATGATGATCTTCTTGATGTTTCTATAGACCGCCTTTCTCGCTGGAAAGTAATAGAAAACTTAAAACAGCATTTTTGGAATCGATGGCACAAAGAATTTATAAGCCGTCTCCAAGCGCGACCCAAATGGAATAAAACTCATGAAAACATAAATGTTGGCGATATAGTTCTTTTGCTTCACGAAAAAAGTGTTCCTGTACAATGGCCGTTAGCAAAAGTAGAAAAACTTCACCCAGGCACAGATCGCTTAGTAAGAGTGGTTACACTTTACTGCAACAACAAGTACATCAAACGGACAATCTCCAAGATTTGCCTCCTACCTTCAAATAACGTGATAATACCACAAAAAGAAACCAGTTCAAGTGGAAATTAAAAACTGACGTTCTTGGTGGGGTAGAATGTTTGGGATTTTCTACCCAAACTGGTTATTAAAAAAACATTGACTGCAAACCCTACAAAAGTTTTAAGTCTCCAAAATAAAATATTTTTCTTTTCTGCTTTAATTTGTTATTTGTTTACTAAAATGTTTAAAATACCTAACGGTTAATTTTTTATAAACGTATCAACATTAATAAGTATACATGCACTTGTTTGTACGAATCAATGTACATACATGTTCATGCATACAAACATACATATGTATTAACAAATGTAGCAACAGAACAATGATGCTTTAATAAATTTGTAACAAATAAAAAAGGTCACTTACTTTTTATCAACCGCAAGAAGCGGACTTCTTATTTTAAAATTAAATTAAAGAGTTTAAATAAATTAAATGTAATAAATATAATAAATGAATTAAAAATAAATTATATATTTAAACTAATGTGTTAACTAAAAAATAAAACCTTCAAGTGTTTTTTTGTACTGATCATGAGGATCAGAAAATAAGACATATAATTCTTCTACACAGATAAACATACATATTTTTACAGATCATTTTTTTGAAGTCGAAAGCAATATTCAATTACATATAAATATGTTTGTTCTTGCATATTAAACCATTACGGTTCTTTTTTAAATTTTTTGTCTCTCATTACTTTTTAGTTAAAATCCAATAAATCTTATTATTTTTAGTTCATTACTGTTCGTCAACCAACCCGCCTGCGTTTTTGTTTATGTGAAAATAAAAATTTCAATTTCGTTTGATTTTACCATTTAATGAAAAAGACTTGTTTTTCTTATCGTTGAGAAATTTATATCGTTTTCGTAATCGTCTTAACAAAATTGTCCATCGATCGAACATTTTTGGCGCCCAACGTGGGGCACGGATCCTGTTAAAATTGTTGATTAATATTTTATCAAAATAAAAAATTAAATTTATTTTATAAAAAATCACAAACCATGGCTGAACTAGAAACTCTCCAAAAACAAAGGCAAGCAGCGAATAGGAATATAATGAGAATAAAAAACTTGGTCCCTCCAGCAATGTCAATAGCAGAATTATAATGCCGTCTTGCATTGGTAGAGGCATATTTTAAACAACTGGTTAAGCTTCAATCTGATATAGAGCAAAAAATTCCGCTAGACAGTGCGAGAGAAGAAATTGAGGGTATGTGTATTGCTACAAAGGCGAAAATAATAGAACTATTGGGTGACAATTGTAAACACTCATCGTTAGATCAAACAATGACCGTTCCCCTAACAACAATAAGTAAATTGCCAAGTATAGATTTGCCTAAATTTGATGGAAGGTATTCAGATTACAAAAATTTTATTTCATCGTTGAAACAGTTTGTCGACAGAGATACGTCATTATCAAAAATAGAAAAATTTAACCGTCTCTTGCATTGTTTGTCTGGTCAAGCATTATACACAGTACGTTCGGTTGAAGCTTCCGTTGAAAATTATGAAAAAGCCTTAAAAAGACTAGAGGAACGTTATGATAATAAAACCTTAATTTTCATGAAATCTTTGTATTCTACCCAATGTACAGAAAGCAAAGTGGTACGCAACTACGAAGTTTGGTGGACGGTGCATCAGCAATTTATGGATCCCTCAAGTCTTTAGGCAATGAAGAAGAAATTTGCAATGCCTTGATCATTCACATCATCACCCAAAAAAACTGATATCAGCTCTCAAAATAAATAAAAAAAAAAATTAGATTTCTCTAAACTCTATTGCAAAATTTTAGAGCGCAGATGTCAATTTTTTGAGTCTTCAGAATCACATTCGTCCTTTAGTGCAACCAGCAGTAGTCAAACCATAACAGTTTTAATCGTAGTCAACAACGACAAAATACTCGCTTGTCATTTCACACCCAACAACAACAAAAATCTTGTGGTCTCTGTAATTCTCGTGAACATTTGATAAGTGAATGTACTAATTTAAAGGCTCTGTCATTTGAAGATCGATATTTGGCAATAAAAAGGTTAAGGCTTTGCATTAACTGCCTAAACGAAGGCCACACAGTAAACAACTGTTAATCAAAAAATAAATGTAAGACGTGTAAAAAATTGCACCACAAACTTCTTTATCGTCCTACATCGGAAAACTCGTCAGCTGTTGCTTCGGCCTCAAAAGTACCAACTTTTGATAGAATAAATTCACAAAATCGTTTTGCAATTCTGGAGGATGAATCCTCAGAAGCACCAAACGTGATAAAGTCGTCCAAGCCTCCCCCGATATATCTTAGGGAGCAAAATTCAAATGAGCTTATAAAGAGTTTGATATCGGTCATAGGTGAAAATTCGTTTTACGTAGCTGCTATCAAGCGTGGTAGTATAAACGAAACAAAAATACAAGTTTCGCAAAAATAATTAATAAAATAATTAATAAATTTAAAGCATTAAAAAAAAAGCTTTTATACTGTAATGTATTTATTACACATCACTAATCATTTATTGCACATCTCTAATAATTTATCGTTAAATCAGCTGTTTCATATATTTTTAGAATCAGCTGTGTTGTTTATATTTTTACTAGTAAATAAACAATACTTTATGTGTGTATGTGTAAGCATATAATTGCATGTAAATATATAGAATAAGGATTAGATTTAAGTACCGTTATTTTAGTTTATAAGGAGACAAATTTTGTAATAAAGCAAGATTCGAATATGAAACTTAGCCGAGCAAATTGGCTATTTGTTTTCTTTTTTTATTAAAATCACCAGCACTCCAAGTAGTGCTTTGCCTTGGCGCTTGTTAGTGCCGGCATCAAATAGTAGTGCCAGTGGCGTTTCAAACGCCGCACAGTGGCGCCATTTGAGTTTTTTCGTTGCAAAAATCATATCTTTTGAACCGAATAAGATAATTGAACAGTTTAAACAGCATATGATAGATAACTGTTCAGCCTATGAAATGAGAAATTTGGAAAGGGTGCTACGCTTTGTAGGGGTCTACTTAAGGCGACCGTACACGACATGTTTTTGTCATCTGACATGTCAAATTTTCCACTGCAAAACACATACATGTCGTGTGTTACCTTTTTAACTTTGCTTCTGTAAAAGTCAGACGCAAAGTCATCTGACAAAATTTCAATTAGAGCGTGCTCTATTTTCTTCTGACAAACCATCTGACATCAGAAAGCTATGCCGGGAAGAAACCGGCAGCGGCGTCCACTATTGACGGAATCATTAGCCGGCTGAAGTTAATTTTTTACAATACCGAGATATGTTTGATCATCTTACCATTGAATAGAATTTATGTGAATATATATATATAAAAACCGTTTTATTATAAAATCCTAAATTGGTATCTTTGAATTAAAAGAAAAAAATGTTAAGATGGCTGAACTATTTTACGGCGCAAATAAAACTTTTCATGGCGGCAGCAAGTTATTTTGAAACCGAGCACTACTTTGGTTTCTGCAATAACAATGCGAAAAAAAACAGAGACAATGTCAGAAGCAAATTACATGTACGTTTGTGACCGAATATTATAAAGCTTATGTAAAACAGCGATTTTGACAGACATGCACAATTACATGTGACTTGAAAATTTGACATGTCAGATGACAAAAACATGTCGTCTATATGCGCCTTTATGGGTTATCAAAGTTAAAATTAGTAGAAAAATCAATTTTATGGTAACTAAAAAAAATTATTTTTACATTTTTAGATTGTTCTTATTTTTTTTTTCTTTAGGGTTTTATGTTTTAAATTATTACCCAACAAATTAAAAAAAAAAATAATTTTTTTTTTAAATTAATTTTTTCAATTTTCTGTAAAATATTCATCACAATTCGTAATAGAAAGTATACAGTATTCCACGGATAATTACCTCGCCAAAAATGCCAATACTTTTGGGTAATTATGCGGGGTAAGCATTTAAACGAATACGCTTAAATACCTCGTTGAGGTAATTATAAGAATACGTTTAACTACCTCATTGAGGTAATTAAGCGAATACGTTTAAATACCACAGTGAGGTAATTAAACGTATTTATTTACAAGATACCTTAACTTTGATGTATGAAAAAAAGTTGACAGGAATTTTTACATGTATCAGCTAAATCTAAAGAGATAACAATAAAAAGCAATGGGATTGCTGTATTTTTAACTGTAATGCTTTTTGAGAAGTTTTGTCATATCCTACTAACAAAAGCGTACTCATACATATTTACAAACTTATGATCAGGGAAACCGTAAATACGGAATTGCATGGTTTTTCTTGTGCGACCAATGAAGACAGCAACAATATATTTATCCGTTTAGAGCTTGTTATGAATTTTGGTATTGATCTGTTTGTGAATAATTTGCATATTTTAGCTATTGCTGCATTTTTATTGCATATATCACGTTTTTAAAGCATATTTTTATACATGGTTAGCAAATAAAAAAAATTCCTTAAAATTCTAGTTAACAGATGAATTTTCTGTTGCTTTAATTTTGCCATCTACATTTAATTTTCAGTCTACAATTGTAAGTCAAAGAAAGTTTTTGTGAACATAAATGTTTTTCGACACTTTTAATTTTTATTTATATGCAAAAATTAAGAAAAAGCCATTATATAAATGTTTGCTAATACATTGAAATTTTAACGCATCGTATAGTAAACCGATCGAATCAGAAACACTTTTTAATGTGATCTTTTCGTGTCCGTCCGTCCATCTGGCTGGTCGTCTGTCCATGTAAACCTTGTGCGGAAAGTAAAAGTAGCAGTTATTAGATAATTTGATACAATTTGGTAAATAAGTTTTAATTGTCATAAGAACGAAACCTATGTAAATTGTGAGAATCGGTCTATAATATCACATAGTCCAGATGCAAACATCTTTCTTTTTGTCCATAAACCATTTAATCATGTTCGCATTAAGATTAAATTTGGCCCAAAATATCTTACAGCAAATTAACTATTGTTGAATCGGTGCAGATTTAAACATACAGCTTTCATTCAAATTTTAATCCCTAAAATATTCAAGCTATTTTATCCTTTTAAATGTTTATGTAATTTAAAATTTAGCGACCTTTCCTTTTATCCCTTTAAGACAAAATATCTTACATATTTGGTGTTTCTAGATATTAGTCAGCACCTCATAACGTAACTTTATTCTGGTGAGCACAGAATACATTTTATTTTAATGCAAATATGAAATTGTGGAAAATTTTGCTTTCAAATAAGCCATATTTTGGTACTATTGTGTTACTTGCTGTGTTGTTGTCAAATAGTACTGAGGCAATTAAACGAGTGAAATTTAGGTGTAATTTTGTTTTTGGATTTTATTTTTTAAGGCAATTACCCGAATTGGGTAATTAAGCGTAAGGCAATTAAACGTGGATTTTTGTTTCAAAAATGGAAGAAAAAAAACGGGGATTTAAAACTCAAGGTAAATAACCGAGAAAGGCATTTAAGCGTGGGGTAATTAACCGGGTTATACTGTATCTAAAAGACGAACCATTTCTAAACTATAATTATTTTCTAACTCTATTCGTGACTTCACATGCCGCAGGGAAGAAATAAGTGGATCGGAAGATGCTGCCAACATGTTGAAGAGGTCCTCATTTTGCCTTACCCTTGATGCTTTGAATGTGTTCTGCAATCTATATTTTTTATAAAATTTGTTAAGAGACTCCTGTGCTTCTTCAGAAAGCTCTCCAATTGGCAAAGACTGGTACTCAATTATATCTTTGCCATGCGCCAATATTTTATGGACGGTCGGGGTTAACTTCTTCTGTGAATACATTTCTGCTAAAAGAGATGGATGCAGTTTTCAACGCATATTCTCCATATTTTGTAGAATTGACATTTTCTTTGCAGTTTAAAAAATCCAAGTTCGTTCCCAATCTTTTCACGATTTGATTGTCAATTCCAGTGATTCTACTTACTGCCTCATCATTTTCAAAAAATCTCCTAGAAGTGTTTCCATCGTTTGAGTAATCGTATCCGTGCTTGGGACAGTCTACTTTTAGTCCAACTTGTTTAAAAAAAGCATCCTGTATTTGCTTCTTTCTGATCTTTTCCTTATCCTTTATTGATGTATTTTCATCGAAGTTTTCCTCCTCTTGTGGTAGGGTATACGCCAGTTTTAGCAAGAATTCCATACACCTTATCCTTGCGTGCAATAATGGTGACATTCCATATTCGTAATTCTCCTCATTTGTAAAATTGTTTAAATTACCAAAGTTCTTCTGACTCTTTTTGCAAATCGGGCATGACATTGTTCTTGACCATTTGTACGCCAAAGTATTGTTTAAGTGAGGTACGTACCTGCTAATTTCAATGAGTAGTTTTTTTCAAACTATTACATCAAACTACTGTCAGTCGAAACATATAAGGGATTGACGCCATACAATTTCTGCAACCATGTCTTTTTAACCTTTTTTACCTCTAGAAGCCAAACGGGCACGTACGGGCAGATAAACCCTTTTGAATTATGTAAAGAAATAATCAAAGAACAGGTTTTGCAAATATGGCAAATATAGAAAAATATAGATTTTTTTATTTTCCGTCAAAGTTGAAAAATAGTGAAAAAACGGATAGTTTTTAAATAGTGATTTACCAGGAGAAACACAAAGCAAACAGTTAATTTTTTTTTATCATTATACATTTAATAAATACATCAATCAATACAAACAAAAAATAAGGCGATTCGTTACCTATTTTTCGTGATATTACACCTGAAATCGCAACAAATTGACTAAAAATTGTGTGTTTTTCTGAAAACCGAAAGTCGGTCAACTTTGAACGGTTATATCTTCTTAACTAAAAATGTGATATTATTAAGAGTGGCATATTTGAAATCGTTGAAAAAATTCCTACAACATGGGTTTATTCAAAACTTCGTCGGCGCTCATAAAAATTTTGATTTTTGCAACCTCGTTTGCTCTACGGGCGCCACTGTGCGCCGGCCAAACAAAACTCATATACCCCATCAAAGTAGAGACTTCTTTTAATTGTTTTTTTCTGATGACATCCAGTCATTACATGGCGATCCTGCCTAATTTGGAAGAAACTTCTGTGCCGGTCACAGGGAATAATTATACCACAACACCTACCAGTACAGCAAAGACTCCAGTAAAACAACAACCACAACCGATTACCATCGAAGAATATTTGAAGCGGCAGCAGCGCAGAACAGAAGAAAGGTTAACTGCAATACCACCAACACAAAAGCCAAAAAGAAGGAGAGCAGGCAGAATTGTGAAGCTGCGAAGAAAATTGGCAGCGTTAAAAAATATTGTGTCGTCCGAAACTCCACCATCTTGGGAACGGGCATCAGAAATTTGGGAGCAAATCGATGCTATTACGCATGAGTTAAAAGCTCACAAAAACCAATAATTTTTTTTGTTTTTTTAGAAAAGAATAATGTAGAAAAAAGAAAGAAAACACGTATGTATAACAACACGCCATTATGTGGCATTAAAAATAATTTTTATTTTAAGTTTTTTTTATTTTTGCTAAAAATACAAATCATGTATTACATTATATAAAAAGAAAAACACAACACTTGATTTTAAAGTTTGAAGTTAATATTTAATTGAATTTAAAAACTTTAAATTAAAAACTTTAAAAATTTATGAAATTGACACTTGTTAATAAGTAAAAGAAAAAGCACATTAAAAGAAAATACGAAAAAGTCATCTACCGATCAGCTGACGATTAAACGTCAATTATCGCAGAGTATTTTATAGATCAGCTAATCACTGAACACCTACCGCTACAGGGTTGTATTTCAGTACTCGGTACCCATACACTTAGAAAAATTATTGAAGTAGAATAATATATTTCTTTTTTTAAACTAATTTAATTTTGTTTAAAACAAATATTTGAATGAAATAACCAAATTTTTTTTGTAAATTAATACACATGGAGAAATTAAGGTATTAAATTAACAAAATTTTTTTTTATATTAACTGGACAAACACGACAGTGAGTTGTTTTTTAAAAGCGAAAACTTTTTACTTAAAAAACACAATAACAACAATAAAATAAGACATATTGAGAAACTAAATGCATTAAAACAACAACTTGACAAAGAATTGAATATAAAGCACAACAAAGAGTGGTTTATAAACAAAACAAATAAAAACATACCAACAAATATACAGTGGCTATTGTCACTAGGTCCCAAACATGCATTACCAACAACAAAAAAGACATTCCCGCTTTTTAAATGCATTGCTGAAGGGGAAGACTGTGTACAAACAATTGAAAATAAAGAGAAACAAGAGAACGCAAGAATAAAATTAACATCGTTATTGGACAACCATTTGGAAAAAACAACAATTAACAGAAGAGATAGAATAATACTTGACACAGTGGGACAATCGCAACAATTTTTGAATAAAAATGGGGACATACTTATTTTAAACGCTGATAAGGGAAGTAAAACAGTAGCGATGGACAAAAATGAATATGAGGAGAAGATGAAAATAATTTTACAAGATTTTTGCACATATCGTCGTTTAAAGAGAGATCCGACATCTAGTTTACAAACTAAAAACAACATATTTGTAGAAAAATTATACAATCTTAAGTTAATTGATGTATATGAGAAGCACAAATTGACCATAAAGACTGCGATGGCTCCTAGGATATATGGACTGCCAAAGATTCACAAAAATGGAATGCCTTTGAGACCAATATGCTCGTCGATAAATTCACCCTCTTATGGTCTCTCCAAATACATGGTAAACATATTAAAACACTTGACGGAAAATTCGATATACAATATAAATGATGCTGTAGAATTTAGTTCAAGAATAAATAACATTTACATCGCCGATGATGAAGTTCTTATTTCATTTGACGTGGTTTCATTATTCCCAAGCATTCCGATTAATTTAGCACTAAGGACAATTGAAGAAAAATGGAAATTTTTAGAGGCACATACAAATATACCTATGGATTTGTTTTTAGACATTTTGAGGTTCTGTATCAAAGAGAGTAGATATTTAGTGTATAATGACAAAATCTATGAACAGAGGAAAGGAATGCCGATGGGCTCTCCAGCCTCGCCAGTTATAGCTGATATAATTATGGAACAGCTTCTTGACATATCATTGGCAAAAATGGACGAAAAACCGAGGATAATTATAAAATATGTGGATGATTTATTCGCAATAGTAAAAAAGGACAGAATTAATGACACCATCGAAAAACTAAATTCATTTAACGGACAAATACAGTTTACCATGGAAAAAGAAAATAACAACCAACTGCCATACTTAGACGCAATTGCTATTAGAAAAGGAAACAATTTAAAGGTTAATTGGTATCAAAAACCAACAGCCTCTGGACGATTAATAAATTTTTATTCTAAGCATCCTAGAAGAATTATTATAAATACGGCATCGAATTTCATACGACGAGTTCTTAAAATAAGTGACACGGAATTCCATAAAAACAACATAACAAAAATAACCAATATTTTAACCATGAACGACTTCCCAATAAGGACAATTAAAAATCTTATAAAACGTGCAAAAAACAACAGGCAACAGGTGATAAGAGAACCAAAAAGATATAAAAGCATATCATATGTTTCTGGACTCTCGGAAAGATGGAAAAACTCAGATATTTATGACGAAGAAAAATTTGAACTAGCATTTAGAACGGACAATACTGTAAATCAGTTATTTAGCAAAACTAAATCAAAAATTAAAAAGGAAGACAAGTCAAATGTGGTATATAAAATTCCCTGTAGTGGTGACGGGCTCAATATATGCGATAAAGTATACGTTGGGACGACAAAAACGAAACTTAAGACAAGAATATCTTCGCATAAATCTGACCTTAAAACTATTGACAAACCTATTGAACAAAAAACTGCACTAGCAGCCCACTGTACGTTGAAAAATCACAAACCATATTTTGAAGGAGTAAAAATATTACATGAAGAGAGAAATTATTCGAGGAGATTTACATTAGAGATGCTACACATTATTGATGTTAATCCACAGCTTCGTCTCAATTACCGACAAGACACAGAAAATTGTGCACACATATACAGACAATTAATTAATAAAAACAGACGATCGATAAACTAGATTTAGTTAAGAAAATCTAATAAGAAGTGACACAAGTGTTATTGTGAAGTTTTGTGTTTATTATATTTTTTTAATTGTTTACATGTAATTATCTTTGTAATATTATGTTTTGTTTTTTGTTTAATGTTAATAATAATTACTATTGTATTTATTTATCCAGACCCCCTGAAGATGGTTAGCGATGTTAACCGAAATATTGGGAAAATAATAATAAAAATATAAAAAAACGAAAATATCACGAATTTTTATTTTTTATTTTTTATTTTATTAATTTACGTGGACCTGCAGCCAAACAAAACAACAAATAATTTATATATATCGGAAAAAGGTCAACTATAAAAACATACATATAATCACACGGAAGGCACACCGAAAGTCATTATGACACTATACAACAGAATAAAAAGGAAATACAACAAAAACATCAACTTCTTTATTAAAAATTATTCAAAAAACAACAAATTACAATCAAATTTAAAAACATCAACTACTTTTCTAATTAAATGTAAACGATCAGGTATCATTCCTAACTTTATACGAAACATAACAAAAAACATAAAGAATATTTTTGAAATTAACAATAGAATACCACAAAATTTAAAGAAACCTTTGTGGAAACTTATTTGCAATTTTCATATGAAAATATTATAAATGCTAATACAACATAAACATAAACAAATTAAGAAGAACACAAAACAATTGGCAAAAACTAAAGAAATTTTAGAGAGGGAACTGGACAAACACGACAGAGAGTTGTTTTTTAAAAGCGAAAACTTTTTACTTAAAAAACACAATAACAACAATAAAATAAGACATATTGAGAAACTAAATGCATTAAAACAACAACTTGACAAAGAATTGAATATAAAGCACAACAAAGAGTGGTTTATAAACAAAACAAATAAAAACATACCAACAAATATACAGTGGCTATTGTCACTAGGTCCCAAACATGCATTACCAACAACAAAAAAGACATTCCCGCTTTTTAAATGCATTGCTGAAGGGGAAGACTGTGTACAAACAATTGAAAATAAAGAGAAACAAGAGAACGCAAGAATAAAATTAACATCGTTATTGGACAACCATTTGGAAAAAACAACAATTAACAGAAGAGATAGAATAATACTTGACACAGTGGGACAATCGCAACAATTTTTGAATAAAAATGGGGACATACTTATTTTAAACGCTGATAAGGGAAGTAAAACAGTAGCGATGGACAAAAATGAATATGAGGAGAAGATGAAAATAATTTTACAAGATTTTTGCACATATCGTCGTTTAAAGAGAGATCCGACATCTAGTTTACAAACTAAAAACAACATATTTGTAGAAAAATTATACAATCTTAAGTTAATTGATGTATATGAGAAGCACAAATTGACCATAAAGACTGCGATGGCTCCTAGGATATATGGACTGCCAAAGATTCACAAAAATGGAATGCCTTTGAGACCAATATGCTCGTCGATAAATTCACCCTCTTATGGTCTCTCCAAATACATGGTAAACATATTAAAACACTTGACGGAAAATTCGATATACAATATAAATGATGCTGTAGAATTTAGTTCAAGAATAAATAACATTTACATCGCCGATGATGAAGTTCTTATTTCATTTGACGTGGTTTCATTATTCCCAAGCATTCCGATTAATTTAGCACTAAGGACAATTGAAGAAAAATGGAAATTTTTAGAGGCACATACAAATATACCTATGGATTTGTTTTTAGACATTTTGAGGTTCTGTATCAAAGAGAGTAGATATTTAGTGTATAATGACAAAATCTATGAACAGAGGAAAGGAATGCCGATGGGCTCTCCAGCCTCGCCAGTTATAGCTGATATAATTATGGAACAGCTTCTTGACATATCATTGGCAAAAATGGACGAAAAACCGAGGATAATTATAAAATATGTGGATGATTTATTCGCAATAGTAAAAAAGGACAGAATTAATGACACCATCGAAAAACTAAATTCATTTAACGGACAAATACAGTTTACCATGGAAAAAGAAAATAACAACCAACTGCCATACTTAGACGCAATTGCTATTAGAAAAGGAAACAATTTAAAGGTTAATTGGTATCAAAAACCAACAGCCTCTGGACGATTAATAAATTTTTATTCTAAGCATCCTAGAAGAATTATTATAAATACGGCATCGAATTTCATACGACGAGTTCTTAAAATAAGTGACACGGAATTCCATAAAAACAACATAACAAAAATAACCAATATTTTAACCATGAACGACTTCCCAATAAGGACAATTAAAAATCTTATAAAACGTGCAAAAAACAACAGGCAACAGGTGATAAGAGAACCAAAAAGATATAAAAGCATATCATATGTTTCTGGACTCTCGGAAAGATGGAAAAACTCAGATATTTATGACGAAGAAAAATTTGAACTAGCATTTAGAACGGACAATACTGTAAATCAGTTATTTAGCAAAACTAAATCAAAAATTAAAAAGGAAGACAAGTCAAATGTGGTATATAAAATTCCCTGTAGTGGTGACGGGCTCAATATATGCGATAAAGTATACGTTGGGACGACAAAAACGAAACTTAAGACAAGAATATCTTCGCATAAATCTGACCTTAAAACTATTGACAAACCTATTGAACAAAAAACTGCACTAGCAGCCCACTGTACGTTGAAAAATCACAAACCATATTTTGAAGGAGTAAAAATATTACATGAAGAGAGAAATTATTCGAGGAGATTTACATTAGAGATGCTACACATTATTGATGTTAATCCACAGCTTCGTCTCAATTACCGACAAGACACAGAAAATTGTGCACACATATACAGACAATTAATTAATAAAAACAGACGATCGATAAACTAGATTTAGTTAAGAAAATCTAATAAGAAGTGACACAAGTGTTATTGTGAAGTTTTGTGTTTATTATATTTTTTTAATTGTTTACATGTAATTATCTTTGTAATATTATGTTTTGTTTTTTGTTTAATGTTAATAATAATTACTATTGTATTTATTTATCCAGACCCCCTGAAGATGGTTAGCGATGTTAACCGAAATATTGGGAAAATAATAATAAAAATATAAAAAAACGAAAATATCACGAATTTTTATTTTTTATTTTTTATTTTATTAATTTACGTGGACCTGCAGCCAAACAAAACAACAAATAAATTAACTATTTTTTTTTTATTATCATTTTGATAAATGAGTTTTATAGATGAATGTATTGAGGAGTTAGAAAAGCTCAAATTGAATATAAAAAAGAGCAAAAACAGAATTTATGAGGAAAAATATAGGGAAGGTAAATTAGGAAGATTATCATTTTTAAAACAGAGCGTTGAAGAGTAGTGAAGATAAAAATAGCGTTGAAGATAGTGAAGATAAAAATAGTGAAACGCTTAAAACAGAATTTGAAATTTTGCACAAGGAATTAATTGAAATAATTGAAAACATAAATATAAAGAAGAAAGATACTGAACAGGATAGGCAAGAAGGTAATTTACCAAACATGGCTGATTTTGATATTAGTATGGTTAGTAAAAACCTACAAGTTTTTAAAGGTTCTTACGAATACTTAGAGGATTTCATAACTCAATCGAAATTGTTACATGATTTAATAAAACAAGTAGATAGAGAAATATTCGTTAAGTACATCTACAGTTTTAAAATGTCGGTACATGTGCGAAGTATTTTAGGTCGTTCAAACCGACCAGTAACTTTTGATGATTTCAAAAAGGCATTGGAAAGCGCTTTTCCTAACCCGAAAACGCTTCAACAAGTTCTGACAGAATTAGGTACAACAAAGCAAGGTGAGAGTAGCATATCTGATTTTAGGAAGAAAATTGCCGAACTTTCAGACCATATGAGTAATTTTGAAATTAAAAATTTACCAAGCCCTACACAAGAAGCTAAAGATGCTATCTATAAAGTGAGTGATAGTGTTGCGCGGAATGTATTTATGAAAGGAGTGAATGTTGAATATCAACCACTTTTATTGGCCAATATGCCAAAAACATTAAATGAGGCAGTTGAGAGATGCATGACGGCAGAGAGAAATTTAGGAGTAGATAATGTGAGCCTATTTCGTATAGATAGCCGTTCAAGTAACAATTTTAGAAAAAACAATGGTTTTAACAACAATTATAGAAACAATAATGGTTTTAACAACAATTGTAGAACAACAATGGTTCAAACAACAATTATAGGAAAAACAATGGTTATAACAACAATTACAGGAACAGCGATGGTTCAAACAACAATTACAGAAACACCATGGAATAATCGGACGGGACATTTTGGAAAAACACTTATGTAAGATAGATTTTGAAACATACACAATCACTTTTAATATAAATGAGAAGGAAGTTGTCATACCAATGAATTCGAAAAAAATTCAACCAATAAACATGGTAGAGGTAAATGAAGAGAGCATTGTGCTAAGTGAGGAGTTAGCCGAAGGTGTATTTTTGGGAAATTCCCTAATACCCGCGAAAGGCATAGCACATGTTAAGGTACTGAATACTACTGACAACAGTGTAATTTTTAAAGGTGCTGGTTGCAAAATAAACCCACTTAAAAATTATAATTTATATTTTACAGGAAAATCAGGTCAGCCTGACGGTGACAGATTAAGTACACTTTTGAAAATTTTAGATATTGGGGGAAGTGACCCACATGCAGAAAAATCTCTGAGAGAAATTTTTAAAGAATTTCAAGATGTTTTCCATCTTCCAGGGGAGGAGCTTATTGTTAATAATTTTTATACACAGCGAATACAAACAACAGATTCAATACCGGTATATATAAAAAACTACAGGCTTCCACAGACACAAGTAGAGGGAATAAATAATCAGGTTGACCAATTATTAGGCGACAACGTAATTGAGAATTCGGTTAGCCCATACAATTCACCACTACTCGTGGTACCAAAAAAGTCAACAGATAATTCAAAAAAATTGCGTCTAGCGGTAGATTTCCGTAAACTAAACGAGAAGATAGTCAACGACAAATTTCCGCTGACAAGAATAGAAGATGTGCTCGACAAACTTGGTAGAGCCAAATATTTTTCGACGCTGGACATGACCAGTTCATTCCATCAAATAAGGTTACATAAAAATTCACGCCCTTTGACAGCATTTTCCACAGGAAATGGTCATTACCAATTTAAGCGATTACCTTACGGTTTGAAAATATCTTCAAACAGTTTTCAGAGAATGTTAACAATTGCGCTTAGTTGCTTAGATGCTGAGGCTTTTTTATATGTGGATGACATTATCGTATTTGGATGCAGCTTAAAGCACCACAACGACAATTTAATAAAAGTTTTTCAAAGGTTAATGAAATACAACCTCAAATAAAATGCAAGCAAGTGCAGTTTTTTGAAACCAGAGGTAGTGTATCTTGGGCACCTCATAACGAATAAAGGAATCACAACAGATCCAGCTAAGGATGACGTAATTAGAAACTATCCAGTTCCGACAAGTGCAGATGAAGTGAGAAGATTTGTGGCTTTCTGCAATTACTATCGCCGATTTATACCAAAATTTGCAGACATAGCTAAAAATTTAAATGCACTATTAAAGAAAAACAAACCTTTTCTATGGAACAAGGAATGTCAAGACTCGTTCGAAACGCTAAAAGAAAAGCTTAGGAAACCACCAATACTTCGATACCCAGATTTTACCAAACCATTCATTTTAACCACAGATGCGTTAAATTATGCTCTTGGTGCAGTTTTATCGCAAGGTGATTTACCAATTTCATACGCGAGCAAATCATTATCAAAACATGACCTAAACAAACCTACAATAGAAAAGGAGTTGTTAGCTATTCATTGGGGAGTTAATTTTTTTAGACCTTACCTATATGGTAGAGATTTTATCGTAGTCACTGACCACAGACCGATAATTTCTCTATTTTCACACAAAAACCCGTCGTCAAAAATGACACGAATTAGAATGGATTTATCTGATTACAATTTCGAAATACAATACAAGAAAGGAAAAATGAATACGAATGCGGATGCATTGTCGAGAATAGTTTTGAATAGCGACACATTGAGAGCAATGATCCCAGAAGCAGATGAATCAGCTAAGAACGTGTTAGCAATAACCAGAAACAAGAAAAAACAATTGGAGAATGAAAATAACCCTGACATTACAAACAGTGCAAAATGTACGTCCGAGCATAGGCCTGATCAACTTTTTGTCTGGGACTGCACATCAATATCAGATTTACGTAAAACAAGAAAACTCAAGTTTCAAATAACTAGAGATTTTAAAAATAATTTAATAGAAGTGTCGGATAATGAAATCAGAGCAATATGCAGCGATAATTCATCGAGCACAACGTTGACGTTGAAAAAACTATTATCAAAAATGCGTGATTTAAGAGTAACCGAGCTAGCGTTGAGTAAAAACGATGAAATATTTAAGACCATGGCCATGGACAAATTTAAAAATTTATACAACAAATTACAATTGAAAACGAAAACAAATTTAAAAATATTAATATATGAAGAACCAAAACGAATACTTTGTAAAGAAACACAGATGAAACTTATCAATGAATACCACAATTCAAATCATGGAGGACATTTAAGCATCAGAAAGACGGTTTTGAAGCTGAAGCAGCGCTACATATGGAAGAATATGAGCAAAATGATAAAACAACATATTTTGAATTGCAAACAATGCAAAATAAATAAACAAACTAAACATACAAAAGAAAAAATTATGTTAACAGACACACCAGGAACTAGCTTTGAGGTGGTGTCAATCGATACGGTTGGACCTTTGCGTTTGTCAAACTACAACCGATACATACTTACAATTCAATGCGAACTTACGAAATATGTGGTAGCATTTCCCATGGAGACTAAAGAGACGAGAACAGTGGCAAAAACACTGGTAGAACAATTTATTTTGAAATACGGTAATTTTAAAATCTTAAAATCAGATAAGGGTACTGAATTCACAAATGAATTAATGTCAGAAATATGCAAATTGTTAGATATAAAAAAATTTTTAGCGCACCTTACCATCATGAGACTTTGGGCTCAATAGAACGAAATCATAGAGCACTCAATGAATTTTTATTAAACTTCTGTAAAGATAGTGAATGGGATACTTGGGTTCAGTATTTTACATTCGCGTACAATACAACGCCACACATAGATACAAATTACACGCCATATGAATGTGAGTTCTGCTTGCGTGCTCGTTGAATGCAGACGTGTTTTTTTTAACTCGGCTTACGGTTTTTTTTTTAACATAAATAAGTGTATATTTATGATATAATAATAAAGCGAATGAATAGACGCTTTAAAATAATTTTTAATAAGTGAACATAAAATTTTTAATACAAATACTAAAAATTACAATTAACAAAAATATATGTATGTACACACATACATATACATACATACATTTTAAGCAAAAACATTTCTTGTTTTCTTTATTCTTTTTTTTATTCTCGGGGTTTTTTAAACAACAAATAAAAAGAAGAGCACAATTAAACAAACAGTAATATATAAAAAAAAACTCTTATGAATGCATATAATGCAAAAACAATAAAACATAACGAAAGAAATGCGTATGTTACATTGAGTGTTGACGAAACAAACGTAGAAAAAAGAATCGATGATAGCAATTATTTAACGGCTAAACCTATTACTCGAACGCGTTCCCTCTCACCCTCTTTGTATACAAATACGGTCGATCGTAATACAATAACAAATTTATTAACTGCAAGCGTTGCCACAGAGCAAAAAAAAACTTTAATAAGTGATGAAACGGTTAGCCCCAAAACAGCCGCTATGGACAACTCAATAACTCAAGTAAAAACTTCTCAAAAGCCTACAGTACAAGTTGGTATGAACAGGTACATAACAGTGCTTAAACGGGGACGCAGCCCTACCTCTGCAGCAGTTGCTTCGGCCTCAAAAGTACCATCTTTTGATAAAATAAATTCTCAAAATCGTTTTGCAATTCTGGAGGATGAATCCTCTGAAGCACAAAACGTAATAAAATCGTCCAAGCCTCCCCCGATATATCTGAGGGAGCAAAATTCTAATGAGCTCATAAAGAGTTTAATATCGGTTATAGGTGAAAATTCGTTTTACGTAGCTGCTATCAAGCGTGGTAGTATAAACGAAACAAAAATACAAATCAATCATGAGAATGATTTTCGAAAAATTGTAAGCAACTTTGAGGCACTCAAAAAAAATTATTATACATACCAACTGAAAAGCAGTAAAGGTCTTCAGGTAGTGATTAAGGGTATTGACTCATGTGTGGACCCAGAAGAGGTAAAAACATTCCTTGAAGAAAAAGGCTTCAAGGTAAAACATGTATTAAACATTAAAAATAGAGAAAAAATTCCCCAACCACTTTTTCGAGTGGAGTTTGAACCCGGCGACGTTAAACTTAAAAAAAATGAAACGCATCCCATCTATAACTTAAAATATATTCTGTACAGAAAAGTAACTATAGAGGAGCCGCACAAAAGAGGTGGTCCCGTTCAATGTCTGAACTGCCAAGAATTTGGCCATACTAAGGCATACTGCTACTTACCCCCTGTTTGCGTAGTATGTTCTTTGCGACAAGTCTAAGACCGACCCCAACGTAAAAAAATGCAGCAACTGTGGTGGCAATCACACTGCCAATTATAGAGGATGCCCTGTATATACTATCGTCAAGCAGTCGGTTGGACCGAAAACTAATCCCCCTCAGGTAACAAATCAAGTAAACAGTAATGACCTTCAGGCCCCCCAGCCTAGTAGTAACAGAATCTCTTATGCCAACGTCTTAAAATCAAACAATGTACCAATGCAAGGCGCTTCGACAAGTAATGCCGAAACTCCAGTTTCTAATCTAAGTCGGCTAGAAAAAACAATGGAAACATTAGTGCAAACAGTAAATAATTTTACAAACACAATGGGTAATATGATGCAGGAAATTCTTAGAATGCAATCAATGTTATTGCAAGCTGTACTTAACAAGCCATGAACTGTTAAAAAATTTGTTTTTGGAACGCAAACGGCATCCGCCAACATAAAAATGAATTAGAATACTTTCTTAAAAATAAACAAATTGATGTCATGATGATTTCTGAAACTCATTTGACCTCAAGAAATACGTTCAAAATCAATTGTTATACTCTATATGATACCAAGGACCCTCGAGATAGAGCTTGTGGAGGTTCTGCCATTTTAATAAAAAACCGAATTAAACACTACCCAATGTGTGATCATCGTGAAGATTATCTCCAAGCAACGAACATTTGTGTTGAAGAGATAAATCGAAACATAGTAATTTCATCTTTATATTCACCACCTAGGTTTTCAATATCAGAAAGCCAATATTATAAATATTATAAGTCATTGGGGCCCTGTTTCCGGCTGCTGGCGATTATAACGCTAAACATACCTTCTGGGGGTCACGACTAATAACACCAAAGGGTCGTGTTTTGTTTAATACAATCTCTAAAATGAATTTAAATGTTGTCGCGAGTGGCCAACCAACATATTGGCCTGCTGATGCGCAAAAAATTCCAGATGTCATCGATTTTGGCGTTGTTAAAAACATCCCCACAAAAACGATTCACGTTGAAGCTTCCTTAGATTTATCCTCTGATCACACACCTACAATAGTTTCTATAATAAACACCAATAGAATTGAATCTCCCTCTGGATACATAGCGACGTCAGCTACACATATAAATTGGTTAAAATATAAAAAATATCTTAGTACCCATTGCACAGAAAATATTCCGCTTAACACACCGGAGTATATAGATCGCTCTATTGTCAATTTTGACAGTTTTCTAAAACTAGCTGTACAACATTCCAGTATTGCCCCCAAAAAAACCAAAAATAATAAAATATATTCCTCAGATGTCGAGCGTCTTTTGTCTGAAAAAAGGAGAGCTCGTAGAGAGTGGCAATTGCACAGATCCCCTCAACTTAAGAAATTACTAAAAGACTGTACAAAAAGGCTGAGAATGTTACTGCAGACTCAGAAAACGGCTTCACTGGAAAAATATCTCAAGGAACTTGATGCAACTCCACAATCAGACTACTCATTGTGGCGTGCAGCTAGAAATCTCAAAAGGCCAGTTGTCTCTAAGCCACCATTAAGAAACTTAAATGGAAGTTGGGCAAGAAATGATGTTGAAAAAGGAAACCTGTTTGTCGATCATTTAAAAAACGTATTTACACCAAATATATCTCACAATATTGCGGTCGAGTTACCACCTGTTGCTGCTAGAGCAGCTATACCCTTCAGATTTGAGATAAGAGAAATCGAAAAGGCTATTTGTGACTTAAACACTAAGAAGGCACCTGGTATTGATAAGATCAGTAATAAAATGCTTTTAGAGCTACCTCGCATAGCAAAGAAAATTATTCTTTTTATTTTTAATGCTATTTTACGCCTCGAATACTATCCTCAAAAATGGAAAGTTTCCTTAGTTACCATGATACCAAAGCCAGGTAAAGATCATACAAAAGTTGAGTCTTATAGGCCTATTAGCTTATTATCAAATATGTCAAAGCTGTTTGAGAAATTATTAGTTTCAAAATTAACACCGATTTTAAGTGAAAATAGATGTATTCCAAACCATCAGTTTGGATTTAGAAGAAAACACAGCACAATCGAACAGACTCATCGAATAGTAAATGTCATAAGAAAAGCATTTGAAGAAAAGAAATATTGCTCAGCACTCTTCATCGATGTTTCGCAAGCTTTTGATAAAGTCTGGCATGAAGGCTTATTACATAAATTGAAGCAAAATTTACCAGCAAACACACACAAGCTGCTAGAAACCTACTTAGTCGGTCGTCAATTTATTATTAAAGAAGGAAATTTCTTAAGTTCACCTCAGCCCATTGACGCTGGAGTCCCACAAGGTAGCATCCTGGGCCCCCTATTATACTTAATTTATACTTCGGACATGCCAACAAGCAACTATACACAAACTTCAACATTTGCAGACGATACAGCTTTTCTAAGCGTCCACGAAAACCGTTATGAAGCATCTCGTTACTTACAGGATCACATATTTCAACTAGAAATATGGTTAAGACAATGGAGGATAATGGTCAATGAGCAAAAATGCGTACATATAACATTCACCTTGCGCCGGGAATCTTGCCCCCCTATTACAATCAATAAACAAATAATTCCTCAACATTCGCACGTAAAATATCTCGGTATGCATCTGGATCGGCGATTAACGTGGAAATGCCATATAGAGGCAAAATTAACTCAAATGAAACTGAAAGCCATTCAGATTCATTGGCTTATTGGAAGAAATTCCGTCCTTAGTCTCGATTGCAAGCTTCTACTTTACAACTCTATCTTAAAGCCAATATGGTGCTACGGTATTCAACTATGGGGCACTGCCTCGGCCTCTAATATCGAAAAAATTCAAAGGCTCCAAAATAAACTTCTTCGAATAATCACAGCCGCTCCCTGGTATGTTAAAAACTCAAACATTCATAAGGATCTCAATGTGCCATTAGTAAAAATTATGATTACAAAATATGCGGTAAAATAATTAAAAAGGCTTGAACAACACCCAAACCCACTAGCTCGAAATATCTTAAATCATGGCGGCCACACTCGCTTAAGAAGAAGAGACACTGCAGCACTTACCCAGTTAGATGAGCGATAAACACTTATATATGTGAACAGAACCCGTGATGAAGAACATTTTTGTCTGGCAATGGCAGGACATAAAAAAAGTATTAGGATAAGATTTGATTAATTATTGTTAGTTCATATTAAATATATGAAGATTCAATAAATAAATATTGAAAAAAAAAAAAAAAAAATATGAATTGGTCTTTGGGAGGTTACCTTACCTGCCAAACGATGAAATTAGAAGTAATGAAAAAATTTACAATATAGAAAACTATGCAAGAGAATTAAAGCAAAGATTACAATTTTCTTTAGAGAAAACGAAAGAATATTTAGAAATAGCTAAAGTCAGTAGAGTAAATAAATTTCGAAACACGGAAACACTTAATTTAGAAGTAGGAGAGCTAGTGCTACTAAGAACAGTGAATAGGAAGAAAAACCAGGCACCATATCATGGGCCATACAGGATAATAGAAAAACAAGGAGTTAATTCTATTGTAGATATAGGAGGTTTTGGCGTCTGGCTGGTGTAAACCGGGCATGATGTTTCCCATTATCTTAATCGTGTGAAACCGGACTGCATGTGGTGCTGGCATCTGGCAACACCCCCTGTTGAATGTAGCCCAGCTGATTGTTAACGTCACCCTAAGAATGTAGCAGGCACTTGCTTTCGTATACTTCAACCAGTCAGACGCCAATAGTTTAATTAAAAATTAAAAGTTGAGAAAAAAGTGTAAAATAAAATCAGATTGTGCCACAATAAAACTAACAAAAGAGAAAAAAAAGGAAAGTGAACAATTAAAAGTGCGTTTTCTTTTGCTTGGAGATAGCAGGGCCACAATAATCGTACCACTTGCCCCATCAAATAAGGGTTGTTTTCAAAGCAACAAGAGTGTGCGTGCGAGACTCTTGACCTGCCGCAACCAACCACATATTGGACCACCAAAACCAACAAGACCGCCAGGTAACCATTTATCACCCAAACAGGAGGTAAAATGAGAAAATATCATAATAATATGTTGAAAAAATGTAATTAAACGAATTGTATTATAAAAAAAAAAATATATATATATTTTAAAATTTTTTTTTTTTTTCAATAAAGGGTGAGGGTGTATTGTATTTATTACACATCACTAATCATTTAAAACACATCTCCAATAATTTATCGTTAAATCAGCTGTTTCATATATTTTTAGAATCAGCTGTGTTGTTTATATTTTTACTAGTAAATAAACAATACTTTATGTGTGTATGTGTAAGCATATAATTGCATGTAAATAAATAGAATAAGGATTAGATTTAAGTACCGTTATTTTAGTTTATAAGGAGACAAATTTTGTAATAAAGCAAGATTCGAATATGAAACTTAGCCGAGCAAATTGGCTCTTTGTTTTCTTTTTTTTATTAAAATCACCAGCACTCAAAGTAGTGCTTTGCCTTGGCGCTTGTTAGTGCTGGCATCAAATAGTAGTGCCAGTGGCGCTTCAAACGCAGGCCAAACAAAACTCATATACCCCATCAAAGTAGGGACTTCTTTTAATTGTTTTTTTCTGATGACATCCACTTATTACAATACATACATACCAATTGAAGAGCAGTAAAGGTTTTCAGATAGTGATAAAGTAAATTGACTCATATGTGGACCCAGAGGAAATAAAAACATTCCTAGAAGAAAAACACTTCAAAATAAAACATGTAGTAAATATGAAAAATAGGAAAAAAATTCCCCAACCACTATTTCGAGTGGAGTTAGAACCCGGCGACGTTAAGCTTAAACAAAATGAAACGCATCCCATCTATAATTAAAAATACATTCTTTACACAAAAATAACTATAGAGGAGCCACACAAAAAAAGTTGGTCCCGTTCAATGTCTGAACTGACAAAAATTTGGCCATACTAAGGCATACTGCTACTTACCCCTTGTTTGCGTAGTATGTGGTAGTACATGGTACAGTTCTTTGCGATAAGTCTAAAACCGACCCCAGCGTAAAAAAATGCAGCAACTGTGGTGGTAATCACACTGCCAATTATAGAGGATGCCCTGTATATACTATCGTCAAGCAGTCGGTTGGACCGAAAACTAATCCCCCTCAAATGCAGGTTGCAAATCAAGTTAACACAAATGCAATTCAAGCCCCCCAGCCTAGAAATAACAGAACCTCTTACGCTAACGTCCTAAAATTAAACGATGAGCCAATGCAAGGTGCCTCGCCAAGTTATGATGAAACTCCAGTTTCTAATTTAAGTCGTTTAGAAAAAACTATGGAAACATTAGTGCAAACAGTTAAAAATTTTACGAACACAATGGATTAGGAAATTCTTAGAATGCAATCGATGTTATTGCAAACTGTACCTAATAGTATGTTTACATTTGGCTTCTTAAACGCGTTTAAGCAGTTCGAACTTGATTATAGTGCATTTACACCTACGCCATAAACAGGTTATAAGTTGTTTATGATGATAAACTAGTTTGAGAAACTTGTTTATCCATACAAATTAAAAACACGTTTGTAACTAGCTTTTGAGATAAACTAGTTACAAACAACCAGTTTTTGTTAATGCAACTCTGTTTCTTCAAATTTTGTTCTGGCAATGCTACTGATATTTGACATTTCCTCAAAAATAAAAAAATCAAGTGAAAAAAATTTACTTTTATCTGTAAAAAAGCCAAAACAATAGTAAGAAAAATAAAATAAACAAAGAAAATGTTTAAAAAAATTCAAAATTTATAAGAAATGTTAGTTTTTTTTTACATATTTTCTTTTAGATGGACAACGGATATAAAAGGTTTGTTTATATGTTCGTATGTATGTGCATCAACGTCAAGAACTTGTCGAAGATAAACAACTTAACTGTCAAAAATGCTGATGTAAACGGTATAGTTTATGAAAGTAGTTTACGATAATAAACTAGTTTGAAAATTACAAGTGTAAATGCACTATTAAGCTCTAATCACTTCAAAATCGAGATGATTACCCATACATTGAAGTGATTTGTTAATCACTTCAAATTGACATGATTACAACTAAATCACTTCAAAAATCACAAGATTTCTGCTTAATGTTTCTATTTTTTTCCTTAAATAATTCATAAATTTTCACAATTTCATCATTAAAATGATTAAAATAATCTTCTAATAACTTTATAAAAATGTTTTATCCATTTTTAATACTTTAAAGAAATATAAATTTGTTTGTTGTTTTTTTGTGTGTTTGTTGTGTGTGTTTTTTCTTAATCATCTTTCATCTTAATCATCTTAAATGTAATGTGAACGGCTTTGATTAGCTAAATCAACATTTTGCTTAAACGCGTTCAAAAACCTAAGTGTGAACTTAGCATTACAAGCCATGAACTGTTTAAAAATTTGTTTTTGGAACGCAAACCGCATCCGCCAACACAAAAATGAATTAGAATACTTTCTTAAAAATAAACAAATTGATGTCATGATGGTTTCTGAAACTCATCTGACATCAAGAAATACGTTTAAAATCAATGGTTATACACTACCTCGAGATAGAGCTTGTGGAGGTTCTGCCATTTTAATAAAAACCCGAATTAAACACTACCTATTGTGTGATCATCGTGAAGATTATCTCCAAGCAACGAACATTTGTGTTGAAGAGCTAAATCGAAGCATAGTAATTTCATCTTTATATTCACTACCTAGATTTGCAATATCAGAAAACCAATATTACAAATATAATAAGTCATTAGGGCCCTGTTTCCTGGCTGCTGGCGATTATAACGCTAAACATACCTTCTGGGGGTCACGACTAAAAACACCAAAGGGTCGTGTTTTGTTTAATACAATCTCTAAAATTAATTTAAATGTTGTCGCGAGCAGGCAACCAACATATTGGGCTGCTGATCCGGAAAAAAGTCCAGATGTTATCGATTTTGGCGTGGTTAAAAACATCCCCACAGAAAGGATTTACGTTGAAGCTTTCTTAGAATTATCCTCTGATCACACACCTACAATTGTTACTATAACAAATACCAACAGAATTGAATCTCCCTCTGGTTACATAGCGACGTCAGCTACACAAAAAAAATTGGTTAAAATATAAAAAATATCTCAGTACACATTGCACAGAAAATATTCCGCTTAGCCCATTGGAGTATGTAGATCGCTCTATTGTCAATTTTGACAGTTTTCTGAAACTAGCTGTTCAACATTCCAGTATTGCCCAAAAAAAAAAGAACAAAAATTATTAAAATATATTCCACAGATGTCTTAAAAAAGGAGAGCTCGTAGAGAGTGGTAATTGCACAGATCTCCTAAACTTAAGAATTTACTAAAAGACCGTACAAAAAGGCTGAAAAACGGCTTATCTGGAAAAATATCTTAAGGAACTTGATGCAACTCCACAATCAGACTACTCATTATGGCGTGCAGCTAGAAATCTTAAAAGGCCAGTTGTCTCTAACCCGCCATTAAGAAACTTGAATGGAAGGTGGGCAAGAAATGATGTTGAAAAAGGAAATCTGTTTGTTAATCATTTAAAAAACGTATTTACCCCTAAGATTTGAGATAAGAGAAATCGAAAAGGCTATTTGTTAGTTAAACCTCAAGAAGGCTCCTGGTTTTGATAAGATTAGCAACAAAATGCTTTTGGAACTACCTCGGATAGCAAAGAAAATTATTCTTGTTATTTTTAATGCTATTTTACGCCTTGAATACTATCCTCAAAAGTGGAAGGTTTCCTTAGTCATCATTATACCTAAACCAGGAAAGGATCACACAAAAGTTGAGTCATATAGGCCTATACGCTTATTTTCAAATATATCAAAGCTGTTTGAGAAGTTGTTAGCGTCAAAATTAGCCCCAATTCTAAATGAAAACTGATGTATTCCTAACCACCAATTCGGCTTTAGAAGAGAACACAGCACAATTGAACAAACCTATCGTATAGTAAACGCAATAAGAAAAGCCTTTGAAGAAAGAAAATATTGTTCCGCTCTCTTCATCGATGTTTCTCAAGCTTTTGATAAAGACTGGCATGAAGGCTTATTACATAAATTGAAAGAAAGATTCTTAGTCGGTCGAAAGTTTATTATTAAAGATGGTGATTATTAAAGCTCTCCTCAGCCAATTGACGCTGGAGTCCCTCAGGGAAGCATCCTGGGCCCACTTTTATACTTAATATATACCCAGGATATGCCAACAAACAACTACACCCAAACTTGAACATTTGCTGATGATACAGCTTTTCTAATCGTGCACGAAAACAGTCAAGAAGCATCTCGATACCTACAGGATCATATATTTAAACTCGAACTATGGCTAAAGCAATGGAGGATAATGGTCAATGAGCAAAGATGCGTACATATAACATTCACCTTGCGTCTGGAATTATGCCCCCCTATTAAAATCAATAGTCAAATAATACCACAAAATTCGCATGTAAAATACCTCGGTATTCATCTAGATCCCCGTTTAACGTGGGAAAGCCATAAAGAGGCAAAATAAACTCAAATGAAACTAAAAGCCATCCAAATTCATTGGCTTATTGGAAGAAACTCTGTCCTTAGTCTCGACTGCAAACTTATACTTTACAACTCCATCTTAAAGCCAATCTGATGCTATGGTATTCAGTTATGGGGCACTGCCTCGGCCTCTAATATCGAAAAAATTCAAAGGCGCCAAAATAAACTTCTTCGAAAAATCACAGCTGCCCCTTGGTATGTTAAAAACTCAAATATTCACAAGGATCTCAATGTTCCATTAGTTAAAACTATGATAACGAAATATGCAGTTAAATACTTAAAAAGGCTTGAATTGCATCCGAACCCACTTGCTCGACATATTTTGAATGATAGCGGCCACACTCGCTTAAGAAGAAGAGACACTGCAGCACTTATCTAATAAGATGAGCGATTAACACCTATATAAGTGAACAGAACCCGTGATGCAGAAAATTTTTGTCTGGCACTGGCAGGACATGAAATAAAGTAGTAGGCTAAGATTCGATTAATTATTGTTTGTTCATATTAAATAAATGAAGATTTAATAAATAAATAATGAAAAAAAATCTGGAATTTTTTGCTGATCAGTAGGGCAATATGTTGGTTGTCCACTCGCTACCACATTTAAAATCCATTTTAGCAATAGTATTAAATAAAACACGACCCTTTGGTGTTATAAGACGTGACCCCAAAAAGGTGTGTTTAGCGTTATAATTTAAAATATTTATAATTTTGGCTTTTTGATATTGAAAATCTAGGTGGGGAGTATAACGATGAAATTACTAGGTGCTTATTTAGTTCCACAACGCAAATGTTCGTTGCTTGGAGATAGTCTTCACGATGATCACACATTAGGTAGTGTTTGACTTGGGTTTTTATCAAAGTGGCAGAACCTCCACAAGCTTTATCTCGAGGGTCCTTAGTATCATATAGTATATAACCATTGATTTTAAACGTATTTCTTGAGGTCAAGTGAGTTTCAGAAACCATCATGACATCAATTTGATTATTTTTGAGAAAGTATTCTAATTCATTTTTATGTTTGCGGATGCCGTTTGCGTTCCAAAAACAAATTTTTATACAGTTCATTGCTTGTTAAGTACAGCTTGCAATAACATCGATTACATTCTAAGAATTTCCTGCATCATATTACCCATTTTGTTCGTAAAATTATTTACTGTTTGCACTAATGTTTCCATGTTTTTTTCTAAACGACTTAAATTTGAAACTGGAGTTTCATCACTACTTGACGAAGCACCTTGCATTGGCACATTGTTTGATTTTAAGACGTTTGCATAAGAGGTTCTGTTATTACTAGCCTTAATGTCATTAGTGTTTACTTGATTTGTTACCTGCGTTTAAGGGAGAATAAATCTGTGGCTTGGAGCTAAAAGGGCCAATGTCACTTTTTTGCTCTTTTGAGTTAATCATTGCATTAGATTTATTTTCTTGCTCTCTTTCATTATGGTAAAACAGCTTAAGTCATACTTAACCCAGAACAGATTTATAAATAAAATGCTGGCCAATGTCACTATGAAAAGCCTTTTGTAAAGCGTTTAATTCCAATTTTCTCAAAAGTGAATATTTTTACATTGGCCTTTTAGCTCCAAGCCACAGATATAGTGTATACAGTGCCAATTACACCGCTTTACACACATTCTGTCCTATGAACCAAATATAATTTTTCGGAAAGGGGAGAAAAAATAAAAATACACGTGTATCGGCGATTTTCATGTACACGTCAGAATTTTTTTTGTCCGTCTGTCCGCCTGTGTGAAAGACTTTGGATCGATTTTTAACCCTTTTTCCGAGCTTTTTTTATGTGCTCTGAACAAAATATACTTTTTCGGAAAGGGGTGACAAAATAAAAATACACGTGTATCGGCGATTTTTATGTACACGTCAGAATTTTTTTTGTCCGTCTGTCCGCCTGTGTAAAAGATTTTGGATCGATTTTTAACCCTTTTTCCGAGATCCAATCGAGCTGAATTTTTGCAGGCAGGCTCGTGGAAATGTCTGTATCACGTCAAATCTTAAAAAAAAAAATAGATTTTAATCAATTCTCAGATTTTCCTGAATTTAAAAAAAAAATATATATTTTTTTCACTTTTTTCAGCATAACTTGAAGGGACTCCAAGTTTTTAAACTACTAAAGCGTTCCAAAAAAAAAAATTTGGGTTTTCGACCCATCCTACTCCATATATTTGTAATTTATCAATAGTAACTTTCTAACACTAAACTGTTTATGACTTTTACAACACTTACAACTGGTGGTCAATAGTAGTTGAACATATTTTAAATTTATTTTTAATTATCGGAAGATGTGGGTGTGGGTCTTGTGGGTGTGTTAATCTCACGCAGCTGGCTGAGATTTGTTTTGTTGTCTTATGTTTGTTTAGGATAAGAAAACTCATTGGTAATCTGTAAATAGATTACATTTTATTGTTAAGCCACACGCACATGGGAAAACCACCATATACAGTTGTTTTCGGTTAATTGAGCCCCGCTTAATTGAGTTTCCCGTTTTATTGCACTAAAAACCATGGAACGAAATCATTCAGTATAACAGTCTATGTAACAATACCCGTTTAGTTGAGTTCCGTTTAATTGCGCCACCCGCTTAATTATTTCGCAAAATAAGACCACATTGCGAAAAACAAAAGCAAATGTTTCGGTTAATTGTTTCCCTCTACTTAATGTGTTTTTGCTCCACAAAAATCAAGAAAGTCATGTTTCATGTTTCAGTTTTATAAATAAATGTTATATAAAATAAATAAAGAAATGAGTTACATTTTCTATCTACACATGGCTGTTTCGCTTTATTGCACATCTTGCTCAATTAAGCGATTTTCGTTTTAATTGCGTCGGCGACTCAATTAACCGAGTACTGCTTAATTGAGTTCCCGTTTAATTGCGTCAAAAGTCGTGCATTTTTAGAAACTCAATTAAGCGGAAATAACTGTACATATGTTTAATGATAATGAAAACTCATTAGCAGATTGTACTTAGGTAAAAATAACAGATAAGAATATGTGTGCATGGTCACGTACGCATGCCTGCTAAGTAGTTTTAAGAATTTTGTAAATAGTATTTAAGGACGAATTTGAAAGAATAAGTTTTTAGTACGTAAAATAAAGTGCTACTCAAAACAACTGGTATGACATATGAAACATTGAATTGCACAATTGTTTTAAGTTCTGTTGTGCGAAAACGTATTTCTATATATTCCATCTGAGAAAATATGCAGAGCCCGTCTCGAAATAACTTTTGTTAAGTTTGTGGCTTATTCGCCCCAAGTAAAAATTTTAAAAATATTACGAAAACAGTGGTTAATTCGTTTCAGAAAATATTCAAGACTGCTTATGTTCCTTACTTGTGGTATACTCCGGAAGTCGTGTGCGACTATTGCTATAGAAATTTATGCAATATGGAAGGTCAACAATAAAGTACGCAGGCTACCACGTGCGGAGCACTGCAATGAATTGTGATACTTTTGCGTAACTTTTAGTCAAACTAAAGGGTACCCATACTCTCGCCGCAACAAAATTACGCATATGCTTGTCTATTTGTGGCGATACTGACACAAATGCTTACAAACGCAAAAATAAAGGCCTAAGTTTCTTTAAAAGCATATTGTAACAATTTTTAATTTTAATATAACAAAATTAATAAAAAAATTCGATTTTTTCAACTAACTGAAACCGTTACAAAAAAAACCGATAACCATTTTTTCAAAAAAAAAAAAAAAACCAGAAAAATCTAAGAATTGATAAAAATCTATTTTTTAAAAAATAATACGTAATACAGACATTTCCACGAGTCTGCCTGCAAATTTTCAGCTCGATTGGATCTCGGAAAAAGGGTTAAAAATCGATCCAAAGTCTTTTACACAGGCGGACAGACGGACAAAAAAAATTCTGACGTGTACATAAAAATCGCCGATACACGTGTATTTTTATTTTTTCTCCCCTTTCCGAAAAAGTATATTTGGTTCGTAGCACATAAAAAAAGCTCGTTTTTGTAACGCGGTGTTATAGAGGAGGCAGTGTGATTACCGCCACAGTTGCTGCATTTTTTTTACGTTGGGGTCGATTTTAGACATCGCAAAGAACTGTACCTTGAAATTCACCACATACAGTATAACCCGGTTAATTACCACACGCTTAAATACCTTTCACGCTTATTTACCTTGAGTTTTAAATCCCCGTTTTTTTTCTTCCATTTTTCAAAAAAAAATCCATGCTTAATTGCCTACGCTTAATTACCCAATTCGGCTAATTGCCTTAAAAATAAAAGTTTACATGTTAATAATTTGAAAATATGTATGCACTAAAAATTTTTTTTAAAAAAATATGCCCAAAACCAAAATATGGCTATGTTTTGGGCAAAATTTTATCTTCAGCACTTTTTATTTTTTCGAATTTATTCTATGAGCTAAATTTCAGTTATGTATTTTATATAGCTTTTTTGTAATAGTTCTATTTCTTAAATTTTTAGGAATGACTTTTTATACACTACCAGACTATTATATTGTATTTTCTTGTTACATTTTACGTTAGCTATCCTTTGGATAGCAATGAAGTATATTGTATGTACAGAAAAATTTACAATTATTAGACAACAGCAGAATGTAATGTATTTTCTGGCCCGCTACGGCCTTCGTCAGCATTATTTGTGTCACACTGGATAGTGATACTTTATAAATTGAATGTATTTAACTCAACTATTTTTAACAAATAAAAATAAAAATGTTGAATATAATATAAAGTAACCTACGAAAGGAGATAATTCCCAGTTTCTATTTGCAAAATTTTATCTTAATATGAACATGATTAAATAGTTTATGAACCAAAAAAAAGTATTTCTGATTCGATCGGCTTACTAAACGATGCGTCCAGATTTCTATATATCAGCTCAAATTTACAAAATTGCTTTTTCCTAATTTATATAAACTTATATAAAACTTTAAAGTTTGGAATAAAATTTATCTTAGGCTTACTGTGGCTTACAATTGTAGATTGAAAATTAAATGTAGATGGCGTAATTAAAGAAACAGAAGATTATCGTGTGAAATATGTGTGCAATAAAAATGCAGCAATAGCTAAAACATGCATATTATTCACAAACAAACCGATACCAAAATTCATAAAAAGCTCTTAAACGGATAAATATATCGTTTCTGCCTTTATTGGTCGCAAAAGAAAAACTATGCAATTCATGCAATGCATTAGCTTTTGTGAGTAGAATAGACAGGACATCTCAAAAAGCATTACAGATAAAATTAAAGACAACAAATCCTATTTTGTTTTATTACTATCTCTTTAGATTTAGCTGAAACATGTAAAAATTCTTATGTATTAACTTTTTTTCGTACATCTACGCGAATATTAAAACATATTCGCGTAGTTACCTTAATGAGGTAGTTAAACGTACTATTATAATTACCTCAACGAGGTAGTTTATCCTATTCGTTTAAATTCTTATCGCGCATAATTACCCAAAAATATTGGCATTTTTGGCGAGGTAATTATCCGTGGAATTGTACTACGCAAACAGGGGGTAAGTAGCAGTATGCCTTAGTACGACCAAATTCTTGGCAGTTTAAACACCGAACGGGTCCATTTCTTTTATGAGGTTCCTTAATCGTGATTGACCTGTACAGGATATATTTCAAGCTGTAACTAATCAAATTCAATTAATTAATAATTCAAATTGTTTTGTTTTTTTGAGTTGTTTTGAAATAAATTTTTAATTATATTTAATTATCTTTATGGAGTATCCTTTGCAAGTCTGCTAAAAATTCGCACTTTTACTTTTTTTACATAAAATAATCAACATTCAAACACCTAAATATATATTCGAAAGAATACTTTCTTTCAATCAACACGAAATCGAAATATTGTAATAGCTCGACATCAGTATCTGAATAGCAGTTTTATGTAGTATCTGAATAGCAGTTTTATGTACATTCCACAAAGTCAACAACTAAACAGCAATGCTAATAGTTTCAAAAAATTTTTATTACATTTTTTTATATAATAATTTCTACTTTTTTAATTTTAATTTATAATTTTTTGAACTTTATTTTTTCTTTATATCATTATTGTTATTTTTACTTGTATCAAGCTTGTTTTGTAACGCAATACGTTCCTGTGCTATAAATATAAGACCCAGTCAGTCTTGTTGTACAGGAAATGGAATCAATAAATAAATAAAAATATCATTTCAAAAACAAATAATCTTAATTGATTTTTTCGTTTTAAATTAATAGTTTAAACTTGTAGAATTGTTGTTGGGAATTGTCAAAACCTGAGCTATACTTAACTTAATTAAGTAACACATGGCTGGAAACGGCAAAGTTTTTTGATAATTTTTTTAATTAAAATTAAAAATATCATTTATTGAAAACAAATTCACAATTTTAAATTTTTACACTTTTTATACAATACACAGTACTTGTTTAACAATTCAAGACATAAACAAGTTAGAGTGTTATATTCGGCTGTGCCGAATCTTTGATACCCTCCACCGACAATTTTAATATTTCAGGAGTGATATCTATATGATGTCTATTTATTATTAATTAAAATTTATAAAAACAGACATCAGCATTAAAATTGGTTGCGGCTTAGACCAATATTAAATTATTGACCGACAAATGCTATTATGATAGCATTATTTATTATCGTTTTAGGCGTACTAAACTGTTTTCCGGGAATATTGTTTATATGAGGCCTAGGGTAAATTATAGCCCGATCTTCATGAACTTTTACAGTGTCATTTCTAGTCCTAGAAAACTGTGACGTACCAAATTTTGTTATGATACCATTAATAATTACGGTTTTAGGCGCACTTTCTAGTCCTAAAAAACTGTGTCGTGCTAAATTTTGTTATGATAGCATTAAAAATAACGGTTTTAGGCGTACTAAACTGTTTTCTGGGAGTAGGGTTTTTATGGGGCCTAGGGTAAATTATGGACCGATCATCACGAATTTTTTTAGTGTCATTTCTAGTTATAAAAAACACTGACGTGCCAAATTTTATTACGATAGCATTAATAATTACGGTTTAAGGCGTACTAAACGGTTTTCCCGGAGTAGGGTTTATATGAGGGCTAGGGTAAATTATGGACCGATCTTCATGCAATTTCACAGTGTGATTTCCAGTCGAATAAAACAAACATTTGCAAAATTTCATATTATTTCGTGCATTGTTCAATCATTTATGTTAGTTTTTGTAACAAAATTATCAATTTTTTAAAGTGGTCGTTGCACATTTTGATTCATAACTCTGATCCTAGTGAACCGATTTGGCTTTTTTTCAATCCCAAATTGCTTAGGATAACTACAAGCAATTTGACAATTTATTTTTATTGAGTTTTTCGAAAGTGAGCGTGCTTTCAACAGACGGACAGATAGACGGACATGGCTAAATCGACAAACTTAGTATACCCTCTTCACAACTTATTGTGGTGGAGGGTATAAAAGGAAAAAAACATTTTTTTCTTATATTCTGTTTTATACATTTATATTTTTTAAAATTAGTCTTAAAAAATTTTAATTTTGGACATTTTTGCACTTTGTAATTAATTTTATTTAATAGTCGCATTTTCTAGCGTTTGCTTCCTCTTTTAAGCATTAGCTATGTAGCACTAGCAAAGAATTATTCACACTTTTTGCAGTTTAAAATTTTCAGCATAGCTAGTACTGAAAAGTAAAAGCTAGTGCTAGTACTTAATATTCACCCCTATTCTGCGTTTCGATTCGGATCGAAATTTTCTCCGTTTTTGGCAACTTTGGTGTTTTGTGCCAATGTTCTGTAACTCCCGCGTTGAGAAACTTTTCGATTGAAATGTGAGAAATGAAACAAAAGTACCATAAGTTGAAACAAACATGTTTTTCTCACTTAACTGTTACTGAAACATTTTTGGCGAGTAATTTCCTTACGTTACAGCTATTACACACCAAAAATGATGCAGTAACAGTTTAGTGAGAAAAACATGTTTGTTTCAATTTATGGTATTTTTGTTTCAGTTCTCACATTTCAATCGAAAAGTTTTTCAACGCGGGAGTAACAGAATATGGGCACAGAATACCAAAGTTGCCAAAAACGGAGAAAATTTCGATCCGAATCGAAACGCAGAATAGGGGTCATTATGTAGCATAATCTACCTTTTTATAATGCAGCTAAAGCCCTTATGCATTGTTCAAGTTTTGGTGAACAGTACAAATAAAATGCAATACAAAAATTTACCAAGTGCAAAGAGTTAAGCTGTATTAAGATAAATGGCAAACTGTCAAAAATTTTACTAAAGTTATCGATAAAAAATGAAGTTATGTCAAAAAAAATGTAAAATTGTTGAACTTAAAATTGACATTTCAAGCTTGAAATATAACAAGTGTTGCTGAATCAGCGGTTTATGGGCAAATTCAGCGATCTACCGCTTTTTGTTTTTAGGTTTCTCATAAACAAAAAGTTGGCAACATTTAATAAAATAAACAAAACAGGGATGGCTAAGTTGTTTCAATTGTACTTTTTTGTTGATACTTTTTAAACTAAGATTTATAATACCTTTTTGTAGTGTTTTTTATGAACATAAATAAAATTAATTTCAACTAAAAAAATCTTTTAGTACAATAAGGGTAAAAAAGTATAATTTTTATAGGTTGTTGGTACGATTTTAAAAATTCTCAAAGCCATTCCTGAAACAAAACCATAACAAGAGAAAAAAAACTACAAAAACTTGGCTTACATTTTTTATAGTTTGCTCTTTCTAAAATTTATTGTTTCTTTCTATCAATTCTATATCAATTAATGAATAAAAAATGTATTGTCATAAGGGCTTAAACGAAAAATACTGATTGAAATCAATTGGTACTTTTTCTGCACAGTGGTCATCATTTGAACATTTTTAATTCCCATCACTGTATGTGGTGTTTTATGTATACTATTGCCTTTTGTTTATGAATGTGACAAACATATCCCTGCAAATAATAGAAATAGTCGAACACGCGTGTAAAAGGTAGCCCACAAGGGACTAGGACTAGTCCAAAAGAAACCCAAACGTATGGAAAAACATAGTCTAATTAACATAACGATGTCCTAGGGCAGGACCATATAGCCCAGCTTTGGACTACAAAGGAGTATGACATGGTCCATGCCTGCATTACATTGGACCAGTCCATGGAGTAGTCCATTTTATTAAAATGGATCAGGTAGTCCAATATTATTTGCAGGGTTTATACATTTGTAAGTGTTATATAAGTGCACCAACGTGCTTACAGTACGGGACGGTAAGTAACGGGTACATCAAAGTTCGCCTAACTCAGCCTTAACTTTAGTTTGGAATTTGTTTATTTTTTATTTTATTTTTTTTTTTATTTTATTTCAGCTATAAGGACATTAAGAATTAAATTCTTTTATAGTCCAGAGGATTACATAATGAACACCAATAGTAATAATAATAATAATAATTATAAAAGTAATAATAATAATAATAGTAGTAATAATAACAATAGTAATAATAATATAATTATAAAATCAAGTTTTGAACAAAACAATAAGTAATAAAACCAAAAGAAAATAAAAATTAGAGCAAAATTAAATGGTACATACTAAAAAAAAATTTTACTAAGCAGTTATAAAAAAGAGGATAAAGAAAAAAAATATATAATAATAAAGGGAAAGATGGAGTTAAAGGCTAGCCATTTAGTGAAACATAATCCATAAGAGTTTTCTTGAATCTCTGTCTGTCAACAATTAGTTTTATATTTAAGGGCAACGAGTTCCAAAGCTTTATGGCATTGATGAAGAAAAATCTGCTTGAGTTTAAATAGTTGTAACGAGGGGGTATTAAGGTCACACCCCTGGCCGATCTACCGAATGAAATTTTGTCAAACAGGTATGCGGTGATCGATCATTTAATAATTTGTGAAGAAATAATAGGTTTCGCATGCAAAGGTAGTCTACCAAGTCACAACCAAGAATCATGGTTCTCCAAGATGAAACACTACTAAATCTGTGAATACCGTAAACATAACGAGTTGCATTGTTAAACGAGACTTGTAATTTATGTAGAGTGCACGAGTCCAATTTGCTATACACCACCGCAGAAGTTGCAATAAGGGGCATAATTAACTGTACAATAAGACGTTTCCTGATCTCCATCGGTGTGTAACCAGAGGTTATTCGTAGATTGCGCAGTGTCATATACACACTGCGTACTACATTATTAATATGATCACTGCATGACAGGGCTGAGTTGATGTAAAAACCAAGGTACTTCACTTTTTCCACATACGCAAGTGGAGTGTCGCCTAAGCAAACAATTGGAAGCTGATTAAAATCAAGTTTCATCCTACTGATGGGTAATAAAACTGATTTTACCGGATTCAGCTTAAGGTTGTTAGCTATAGCCCACTGATAAACAGCTTTAAGGTCCTCATTAAGTTTGTAACACATATCATCAACAAGACCAATGCGACTAGATATATACAATTGGATATCATCAGCATATGCATGAATGTTAACAAAATTGACGACATTAAATATATCGTTGATAAAAATACTGAATAGCAAAGGTCCAATAACTGAGCCCTGTGGAACTCCAGAATGTACATCCTTGAAACCTGACTCTCTTTAACCGATAACAACCTTTTGTACACGATCAGATAAGTAGCTACTTATGAGGGACAATGCGCTTCGACCAAAGCCAAAGAAACATTCCAATTTCCTACAAAGTAGTGAATGAGCTACTCTATCGAAGGCCTTTGAAAAGTCCAATAAGCACATTAGCGACAGATCACCCACATCATATGCTGGCCTAATATCATCAACTACTTTCATAACAGCAGTTGTACAACTATGGTTTGAGCGAAACCCAGATTGCAACGGTGACAACAAGCAATTTGTATTGATGAAGTCAATCATTTGCCGTGACATTATTGTTTCACATACTTTACCAAGAACAGGAAGTATACTAATAGGCCTAAAGTCACTAGGGGCCTTTGGGGAGTTTGTTTTTGCAACCGGTATAATCCTACCAATTTTCCATACTTTTGGAAAAGTGGAAGTTGTAAAACAATAATTAATGATATGTGTGATAAAACCAACAACATAGGGTAATATTATTTTTAGAAATCTTATACACACACCATCTTCACCAATGGCATTAGAACGAATGCTCAACACAGTACTATAGACTTCATCATCAGATACAGTGGAAAACTCAAATCCATTCGGACAAACATAAGAGGGCTGAATAGTAGACAAGTCTGGATCATTTGGATTGTTAAATGAAAAAAAATCATTTAGAGTGTTAGGATCCAATAGACAATCTGAGTTTTCACGCGGGTGGACACCTAACCTTTTGATATTCATCCAGAGCTGTTTAGGGGGTAGTGACGTGCTTAGCTTCCGCGAGAAAAAAAAGTTTCTTCGCTTCTCTCACAACCAAATTAGCACGATTCCTAGCTCTATTATACAATTCCCTATTTGCAGCAGAGGGATTTTTTTTCCATCTGTTATAACTTCGATTGCGCTCACGAATTGAGTTTTTAACAGTTTTTAAACCACGGACATGAAGATTTCCTAACGTGGAAACTACGCAATGGTACATGTTGATTGTAAATATGTAGTATTGTCGCCAGAAATACCTCCAATTTGTTATCTACTGTGGACTCGTACCAGCAGTCAGTTAAGTTGCTATTAACAAGGTCAGAAAATAAAAAGGGGTAATTAATTGATTTGAATTGATTTGTTGAAGCGACTTCAGTTTTAATTTATATATATTTTTCTACTTTTCTTTTATTTTGCTAATTTTCTTTGATTTTTATTATTCTTTGTTTAAATTTGGTTTTCTTTAATTTTAAATTTGAATATTGAGTTGTTGAAATTTTAATTTTATTTAATTTTTAATTTTATTAAATTTTTATTTTTTCTTTGAGAGCACTCTTTGGAATTTTCCAATTCTCTTTGTATTTGTATTTGTATTTGTATTTGTATTTGTATTTATTAAATATGCTTTTCTAACACAACAAGACTTATTATCTTATAAATTACAGTATTAGAATCTGAAAAGTTAACCATACATTGATTCAATTAAAATTAAATAATAATTATAAAATAATGAAAAATAGATAAAAATTAAATTAATAAACCTAAGGTTACTTAAATTAGATTGAAATTTATAGATGAAAAAAATAGAAAAAGAAACAAAATTTAAAAAAAAAATTTAATAGAATAATGCATTACATTATAAAATTTACGAAAGATATTCCTTAAGTAATTTTCTAAACCTCACTGCGTTGCTAGTAGACTGCAAATGATCAGGGAGTTCATTCCAGAGACGGATACTGAGAATAAAAAACTGACATTCAGAAGCGTGGCTACGATATCTGAATTGAATCAACAATTTACCTCTTGGTGATCTTGCAAATTGCAAGCGATTAAAGAGATATTTTGGTTCCTTTGTCATAATAATTTTATAAAGAAATATTATGTTTTTGAAAATTAGGAAGTTATCAAATGTAGTATTAAATATTCGAATGGAGAATAATGACACATGATCAAATTTCCTCAGTCCGAAAACATATCTTACGATGTTGTTAAAAGTTGTTTTAAGTTTCCTTGTATCCCTTGAGTTACAACCAGAAAATATTTCGGATGAATATAAAAGCGTTGGTATTAAATACGTTTTCGCAAGTAATAATCTCACTTTCAGCGGAGTAAAGTATTGGGTTACCCATAAGCTCCTCAGCATGCCGTAGGTTCTACCACAGGCTTGTGTAATATGATCCGACCAAGTTAAACGCTTATTAAATGTTACACCTAAATTCTTAGCTTTACATACAATGTCGATTTTTGACCCTCCCAAGAAAATATTTACTTCATCCTCTATCCCCACTATGTTCTTGCTTATGACTAAACATTTAGATTTTCCCGGGTTAAGCCTTAAGCCATTTGCCGAAGCCCAAACGAAAATATTATTCAGATCATAATTCAGCTCCTGCACCTTAGACAAAAATAACTCCCTGGTACTACTCAGATACAACTGAACGTCGTCAGCATACATCTGAACATTACAGAAACGGATTTGTTGGGGAAGATCATTTGAATATAACGAATAAAGTAAGGGTCCAAGTATTGAACCCTGTGGAACACCTCTTGTGACCCGTAACGGATTTGAAATAGATTCACCATTTGTGACAGATTGAGATCTGTTTATAAGATACGACAACATCAGCCTAACAGCAAGTGTGGAGAAGTTAAACATTTTCGACAATTTAAGACATAAAATTGAATGGTGCACTGTATCAAATGCCTTGGAATGGTCCAGTAGGACCAGAAACGATATTTTACTTTCATCCAAGTTTCCCCGGATTTCCTCTATTACATCTGATAAGACAGTAATACAGCTACGCTGTGGCCTAAAACCGGACTGACGATCAGTTAATAGGTTGTTTTCGTTAACATACTCAGAAATCTGCTTATGTAACAGGCGTTCAAATACTTTTGATAAAAAGGGAAGGATAGCAATAGGTCGGTACTCATTGTTAGCCTTAGGCACGGGAACTATTTTGGCATGTTTCCAATCCATTGGAAAAGTGCTAGTTGTAATAATTGTATTAAATAAGTGGGTGACAAAACGGACTATCCAAGGCAAGATTATACGCACAAATCTAGGGTTAATTTCATCTAAGCCAACAGCGTTAGATTTAACTGAAAAAAAACCTTCAACTACTTCAAACAGGTCGAGGCAGCGGAAATTAAATTCACTTATACTAGTGTAGGGGAAGGTGAGTTTTTCATAGAAGTCAGTTTGAACATTTGGCAGAGGAATATTTACAAAGGTTTCGTTCAACAAGTCGACGTCAGCAACCACTGTCTTGACAGTTGACTTACCAATGCCAATATCACGAATTTGCTTCCAAGTTTTTTTACCGCCGACTGCCGTATTAAATTTGTTAAAATAATAAATAGATTTGTCATGCCTTATCTTAGAAACAACAGCTTTTCTAGCATTACGATATAATTTCATTTATTTTGTTATACATATATATATTTATATATATGCATATACCTTGCTCTTGAGTTTGTAGTTTTCCTTTGGGTTTGTTGGCTTACTAAAAACCTTTTTTTATTTACGGCCTAATTTATAAAAAATAAAACCGGTTAATAAAGTGTTAATAAAATGGATTTTCATACAAAATCCGTTTAATAAACCCTTTATTAACATGTTTTATTTTTTATAAATAAGGCTGTTAGTTTTTAAGTATAATCTTGAACTTCAATAAGACAAGAAGCCTAATAAATTTGTTAAAATTTGAATTTGAAACCAACCGCGTTTCTTTTTTATTTTTGTTTAATAACAAGGCGCTAGAGAGCCAAACTAGCCTAAACATTTTGGTCCTTCGATAAATCCTAGAGGATCTAGGATTGGAACAACCAGTGACATACCTATCCACTGTGAGCCGGCAACAGTTGTTCTCCCGTAACTGCTACGGCAAATTTGTGAAGTGTCGTCAATAGTTGTTCCACCGCAACAAATGCGACAGATGCATCATCAAAGATTGCTGATTAAGGTGTGTATTCTGTTCGAACAGAGAGGTAAAAGTTACCAATTGTGCTAAACATTCCAAGAAGGAAGAAAGGTCTACCAGACGAGTGATTTTCGAGAGGAAAAATCCACAAGGTACCCATTAATTATCACCAAAAGGATAAGATTGGGTAATTATATATTAAAAAGTAAAAAAAAAAAAATTTATTAAAAGTAGTAGCATAATCACATCCAAACAAGGTATCAAACATAACCTTCAAATTTGATAAACAGCCATCACTGATATAAAAAATCCCCAACGTACCAACTCTATTAAAAAGTACGAACACTGGTATATAAGAAAAAACAACGGAATTTTTTCACATACGCTCTGCTGTTAAACATAATTGTTACTCGTCACCAGCGTTGCCGTTTTGGTTACTTTTAACCAAAATTGGTTACTTTTTTTTTCCAATGTGTACTTGTGTACTTTTTTCCATTTTGGTTACTTTTTTTCAACACAAAAATAACCAATTTTTTGTTTTGGAAGAGGATTTACCCGCTCCGCTTTTTTGACTCTTAAAAATTGTGTGTGGTATTTGTTTCATCTACTTTAACAAACTGTCAACTTAACTATATGTACATATATACTTTGAAGTGTAGATGGCCATTATCTACTTTTAATTCTTCATAGGTCTAACTGAAACACTTTTCTAGACAAACGATAAGGCCAAGTGAACGGAACTTTAAATAGGATTCTATTTCCACCGGGCAAAAAGCATCTACATATATGTGGCATTTTGACAAAACATCTTAAGTCGAGATAAGATAGCAAAAAAGTTTTTTAAAAAAACTCTGCGAAAACATAATTTTTGTTAAATATTAAAATAAACCAAAATTAAAGAAAAATTTCGCTGATAATACAAAATTTTAAAAACGTAAACAAAAATGTTTTTTGAATGAAAATTCGTATGATTAACGACATTTTTTTTTCAACTTTTAAAACTTGACTGAAGATGTTTTGTCAAAATGCAACAGATATATATATAAAAGATTTACCGCATAATTTAGTTAAATTTTGTACTTTGATACCTTAATAACACAGGAAGACCTAAAAATTTTACTTGCAAGAGCTCTTTATATAAAAAGGTTGAAGTGTTAACTTTGTAAAGGAAGTGCACGTCCACTAAAAATTTCGAAAAATTATATATTATATTCTTTCCAGACCATCGGTAATACAACATTAAAATTTATAAAAATTAGTCCAGCGGTTTTTGAGCCTACTAGATACAAACAAACACAATTCCTTCTTTAGACATATTTTTCAACTGAGGTGCGGATAAAATAGTATGTACATTTGATAATAAAAATTTTGAATTTTTTTTGATTTTTTGATATTCTTTAATTAGGCTCTTTTTTTTGCTTTTGGTTACTTTATTTTAACATTTTGGTTACAAATTTTTTTTGGTTGTGGCAACGCTGCTCGTCACACTCAGTATCAAGTGTTTCAAATCTTACACGCTCTCCAACTTTGCTATTTACAATTAAATTTGAAAAATCAAAATCTAAAAGTGGTGTGAAAAGAAATGACGTGAAAGTGCTGCAGAAAATATTAAAATAATAAATTTATATTAAAATAAAGAATTTTATATTGAAAGGAAAAATAAATAAAAAACAGTGCCTAAAAAACAAAAATACATTCTAAAAAGCACTGAATTTCTAGATTGGAAAAATCAATTAAAGTGTTGCAAAAGGGAAAACAACATAAAGCACAAAAACAGCAACACAACACAGCAGAGACCATGGTGAAATAAACAGGTGGCAGCACTACGCCAGATGACGATTTTTTGCTCTTGCATTGTTTGTCTAGGTTTATGTCAAAGTTTTGTTTATGTTTACAAAAAGTCCACGTTGTGTGCTGTGATTACTGTATTTTATTAAAGTTTTTGATAATATTAAATTAAAATAAATAAGATTTTGACCATAATTAAATAAAAATTCAGCGGCACGCTTTGATTTTTGTTTAAAGTATTTTCTGACGTAAAAGGTGATGTTATTTCCATTTTTGTTGTAATGTTGTATTTGTTGCCGTGACGATGGCACCTGCTTATTCCACCATGGCAGAGACTGTCTCAAAAAAGAAAGGGTTCACGGTTCAAAGTTTTTACGAGAAACGGTGAGTCTTGTGCAATTAGATTATGTAAAGGGTGGTTAAATTTCAAGGGCCGATGTTGATTTTGAATAAAACACAAACTATTTAGGAAATTATTGTAATTTTATTTTATTATGATATATTGGTTTTACTCAATTATGTATGGAACAAAATATCGGCCAAATGGGCGCCGCGACCACGGCGGCACACCTCCATCCGATGGTCCAAATTTTCGATGACCCGAGGCATAATGGAGGTTCTATGCCGTTAATGTGCCGAATTATCTCATCCTTTAGCTCTTGAATTGTTGCTGGCTTATCGACGTACACCTTTTCTTTCAAATAACCCCAAAGAAAAAAGTCCAACGGTGTCAAATCACATGATCTTGGCGGCCAATTGACATCGCCATTACGTGAGATAACACGGCCATTGAATTTGTTGCGCAAAAGAGCCATTGTTTCGTTAGCTGTGTGGCAAGTGGCACCGTCCTGCTGAAACCACATATCGGCCACATCCATATCTTCCAATTCGGGCCATAACAAGTTCGTTATCATCTCACGATAGCGAACACCATTCACAGTAACTGCCTGACCGGCCTCATTTTGGAAAAAATACGGCCCGATGAAGCCGCCAGCCCATAAACCGCACCAAACAGTCACTCTTTGTGGGTGCATTGGTTTTTCGACAATCACTCTTGGATTATTATTCGCCCAAATGCGGAAATTCTGCTTATCGACAAATCCACTGAGGTGAAAATGTGCCTCATCACTGAAGATGATTTTCTTCGAAATTTATCATCCATTTTCATAATAAGTCTGGATAACTTTAACACATTGTTGGATTGTGTATCTCTCCATGGTTCAAATTGAGTAAGTCTGAAATAGAGAAATGTCAAATAAAATTCGGAAAAAAACTTGGCGTTTAGGTGTGGTTCACATTCAACATCGGCCCTTACAATTTAACCACCCTTTATTATATTTTGATGGAGAATTTGGTACGAAAGTTTTTAGAAATACAACAAAGTAAAAAACAGTGATTTGGCAGGAGTTATAAAATATTACATTAAATTAAAAATAACAAAGAATAAAGGAGACAGACGAGGGAGTATCAGTGTTTTTTTTTTTTTGAAAAAGAGTAAATTTTTAAGGCGAATGTTAAGCCAGAATTTTTAACACATTGTTGAATAAAAAAAGTGAACATAAAAGAGGTGATTTTTATTTAAGGAAAATTTACACGGTGGCCTTTCAAGTGGTACACAAATTTTTTGAAAACAACGTAACTGAATGCAAAAATACATCAAGTTTACTAAATTTTTGAATAAGAAGGGTGAACCCCAAAGAGGTAATTTTTGATAGAAAATTTACAGTGTGGCCCTACAAATGGTACACAGTTAAAGCATTATTTAATAAAAAAAATTTTATGCTTATGAGCTACCTGTTCTAAAGTTGTTGTGAAGTGTGTTCGGATATTTTTGAGAAATTGTTTGGAGAAAAGAGTGCGTAATTTTTGAAAAATTTAATTTAAAGCACAATTATAATAATATTCTGTTGGGAATTTTTTATGAGTACAGTGTGTAATAAATTTTACGAAATCTGAGTAAAATTGATGTGGGGATAAATATTTAGAAACATTTAATGGTGGTAGAGAAAAAATTAAATAAATAAAAGGTTTTGTGAAAATTTATTTAAACAACATAATACATCTGATCTGGTGCTATATAATCGTTGTTGGTAGTTTGATGGGAGTATTTTTAAAAATTTTGGCAAAATTTAAATCTGTTTTTTTAAACATTTCACATCGCTTTCATTTGTCGCTAATAACTTTAATACTCCTTTGTATAAAGTTGAATTTCTTCACGATTGTTGTTGGTAAATCTTTTAATTTGTGCTTGAAAACTCGTTGAGGGTTAAAATATTTTAAGGCTTTTTGAGCAAAAATTTTAAAAATGGCCTCGGAAAGAGCATGTAAATACGACATTCGACAAGAAGTGCTTTTTTGTTCTAATTTTAAGACGATTTCTCCAAAAGCTTTGACGATTTCACATTTAGAGGTTAAGCAGGCTGAACTTGAAAGAAGAAGGCTGAAGATGATGGCAACATTTGAAGAGTTCATCAAAGGCTATGAAAAGGTGAAGGAAGAAGAAGATTTTCCAGATGAAATAACTTTGAGGTACTAAGATGTTAAAGGCTAAATTAATGGAGTTGTTAAAGGCTCCGCAGCAAAAGGCAGCAGACACAACAGTACGTCAGTCGTCCCTTTAGTTACCTGCGGTTGAAATCCAAACGTTTGAAAGGGGTTTCGACAAATGGCCAGCATTAAGGGATATGTTTAGGGCAGTGGTTGGAAATGAGCCTCTGTGGCTCCTGCGCACAAACTATATTATTTACTTGGCAAAACGAGGGGGAAGGCCTACCATCTCATGAAATATTATGATCTGGTAGCCTGGCAGGCTTTAAAAAATCGCTACGAATATAAGCGAATTTTAATTAATAATCAAATTAGGAAAATTTATGGCAACTTCAAAATACGGGGAGCGATGGTTTGTCGATTATTAGTTCGTTTCAAGTGGAGGTAGCTGATAATGACCCCTTTCTTATGCATATTTGCACTTCAAAGCTCCCAGAAGAAACATCTCGTGCGTGGGAAGATTCTTTGACTAACCATAAGGAACTGCCTACTTGGCAACAACTTAACAAATTTTTGTCTGAGCGAATTGAAACTTTAGAAACTTTTACGAATTTGAAGAAGCCCCCCAGCCGAGACAACAATACCTCCAAATCTTAAATACTGAAACCGATAAAAGTAAATTTATCTGCAAGAAATGCCAACAGAACCATCCATTACGATTCTGCAAATATTTTAAGGGTTTGTCAGGCAGTGATAGAATAAAATATGTCTATGCGAATAAATTTTGTGCGAATTGTTTTTCACCCACTCATTTCAAGACGAAATGTCAGAGTACCAGTAGTTGCAACAGATGCAAAAAAAGGCATCACACCATGCTGTATATCGAAGAAGATAAAGCTATAATGGTTCCCACTCAAAGGGCGTCATTCAGCAGCATCTTTGAGACGACGAAAGGCCATTAGGGTCTGGCACTCAGAACCACACAAGGCCATTCAGTTCTTAATCGGGACGATCTGCCACCTCGGGCGCAAACGGGATGGAGTCAGTTCAGGTTAATTTGTCTCAACACAGCGAAACTACAATTTTACCCACAGCTTTGGTTCATGTGGAGCATTTAGGCGAAAAATTCACTGTTCGCGCATTAATTGATACAGGACTAGAAGTTTTATCCTAAGGCGGGTTCAACAGAATTTAGCGATCTCTCTAGAACGCCATCATAGCGAAATATCAGGGTTCGGTGAGACGGTGGTAGGAAGTTCTAAGGGAAGGTGCTGTGTCACAATTAAATCTCGAATATCCGATTTTAAAATAAAATTTGAGCGATTGTGTTACCAACATTGGCGCATTTCATGCCTTTACGGCCGATTCCAATTCAAAAGGTGGAAGGTATTTTTATACCTTTTGGTTTAAAGCTTGCAGATCCCTATTTCCACAAACCTGCTTTTATAAACTTGAGCGGCGTAAAAATGAATATCAGAAATAATCTTGAAGCCCGCGAGTCCCACTTTGGCTGGTATTTGCTAGGCCCTGAACCAGAAACTAGAGTTCAGTCATTCCAAACGTTTGTCTCGCCTTGCAGTGATCTGGCTTATCATGAACAATTAAAAAAGTTTTGGGAGATAGAACAGGCGGAAAAAAGCTGAAAGCGACATCTATTGTGAAAGTTATTTCAAACGTACCACAATTCGACAGTCTGATGGACGTTACGTAGTTCGACTCCCGTTTAAGGAACAATTTCCGAAAGAGATTTTTTAGGCCCCTCCCGAAATACGGTTCTTGCGCAGTACCATAGAATGGAGAAAATGCTCGATAAGACACCAGATTTGAAGGCGCAGTACGCTGAAGTTCTCCAAGAATACCTGGACTTGGATCACATGGAACCAGTTGTACACTTTGAACCCAAAGCAGAAAAAGTGTCTTCATTTATCCAAGAATTATGGGAGGAAAAGTCTGATTGGAACGAAGGGGTACCTCCACACATACTTGCGCAATGGAATTTATTCTTGAAAAATTTGTCATTTCTTTCAACAATTATAATACCTAGATGGGTAGATTTCTCTCCAGGATATAAAATCCAAATACGTGGCTTCTGTGACGCCTCAGAGAAGGCATATTTTGGTTCGGTATATATTCGAACGGAAAACTCAGAAGGCCATATAAATTGCCATTTGCTAGTGGCAAAAACGAAAGTTGCTCCGATCAAGCGGACTACCGTTCCGAAACTCGAATTGTGTGGAGCTTTATTGTTGGCTAAGCTCATCCGTAGTGTAGTCACGAACTGTCAGATCCCCTATGAACTATTTTTAGTGCTGGGTTGGTTGCAAAAACCTCCCTTTACGTTAAAAACTTTTGTCGCAAATCGAAAAAGAAAACCCCGCAAATGTGGGCACTCGAGGCTGCTCCCCGCAGGAGCTTGCAGACAATCTACTCTGGTGGCATGGCCCCACCTGGCTACAACTTCTCACACCATTGTGGTACCTTGTACATTTGACCCAGTCGACTTAGAGACAAAGAAGTCTATCATCAACTTTCATATTGACGAAAATTACACAGATGTACTGGACGAATTTTCATCTTTTCCAAGGGCGTTGCGAATTCTTTGTTATCGACTTAGATTTGTCAACCGAGTTCTCAAAAAACCATTTTCCACTGAAAAGTTTATTTACCGCTTAAGAAATTAGCTCAATGAAGACTCGACTCATCTCGCTCGCTCAAAAGAGGTATTTTTACCGTGAATACGATTGGCTGAAAGAAAAGAGATCGTTAAGCCACAAGAGCAAATTGCTTAACCTCAATCCTTTTATTGATAAGGGCGACCTTTTTCGAGTTGGCGGCAGGCTTATTAATGCAGGGTTAAGCTACGAGGAACGTCATCAAGTAACTGTGCCAGAAGGGTCTCATTTCGCGAGGCTTCTAGTTAATATTACACATCGCATTATGCTCCACTCTGAGCACCATATAATGCTACGTGCGATTTGACAGGGATTCTACATCCCCAGATTAAAGAATCTTGTCCGAAAATGCACGGCCTGTACGATTTATAAGCATAAAGTCCAGCACCAAATCATGGCCGCACTCCCCCCAGAACGAGTGAACTTTTCCCTGCCCTTCACATATACCTTTCTAGCCTGCTTTCACCGCTTTACTGGGCGCAGAGGACTCCCCAAGACCATGTTCTTCGACAACGGGGGAAAATTCGTTGGTGCAAGCTACGCTCTTCTTAAAGGCCACCACGAGTTTTTGAAATCTATTGAAAAGACTCTAATCGAAAAATACTCCACATTGGTAACGCCCAATGGTCTTTTATACCGCCATATGCACCTCATATGGGTGGCCTCTGGGAGGCCGCAGTAAAGAGCATGAAGTCTCACCTGAAGAAAGTTACCAGCAACCTGTCCTTCACCTTCGAAGAATTCAGTACGCATGTAGTTCGCATCAAAGCCATTTGAAGTTAGCGACCTCTATCGCCTCTTACCGAAAACCCGGGTGAGGTTCTACCACTGACTCCAGGTCATTTACTTAGAGGAGCTCCAAAACGCCCAGTTGTAAAACTATGTTTGCTACCGACAAACAACACTATGAGTAAACTCCCACCACCACCTACCAAATAATTAGGTATTTTTTAACACTGTATATACTTCCTTCTTCTCTTTGCTACAAATACAGATGGAGAGGCGACCACGATGCCATATTTGCCAGCTCAATTACCCTCTGCAATACTGCCTGAATTGCCTGGCCTACAATCATTTTCGTGACCAGTGTACCTCAACCAGGGGATGTGCAGTTTGGTCAACAGGATGGCCTGCAATGCCTTTCACCACACTCTGCTACACTGGCAAGTCAGAAAATGTCCTCGCTTAACCTCATCGCGAGGACCCGTGGCAGCTCTAGCTCCTGCAGCCGTACCAATCACAAGCCGCGATCCCTCAACTAGAGGACACCCAATGGGCAACCGTGGCCAAGAAACTTCATATTGAAGAACACCGCAGCACCTCCAAGCAAGCATCCCCTAGGGGCTGTAAAAAGTGCTCTTGAGTTCAACAACGCAGCCAGACATTGACGCACCATTATCCCAAGCATTTACCTTTTGCTGGATCGAATTCTTTTATTCTTTTATTTTGCTCATTTTCTTTAATTTTTTAATTTTCTTTGATTTTTATTATTCTTTGTTTAAATTTGGTTTTCTTTAATTTTAAATTTAAATTTTGAGTTGTTGAAATTTTAATTTTATTTAATTTTTAATTTTATTAAATTTGTATTTTTTCTCTGAGTGTAGAGCACTCTTTGGAATTTTCCAATTTTTTAATTTCATTTATTTTGTTACACATATATGTATATACTTTGCTCTTGTGTTTGTAGTTTTCCTTTGAGTTTGTTGGCTTACTACAAACCTTTTTATTATTTAGTTTTTAAGTATAATCTTGAACTTCAATAAGGCAAGAAGCCTAATAAATTTGTTAAAATTTGAATTTGAAACCAACCGCGTTTCTTTTTTAAAAATAAGAGACTAGAAAGCCAAACTAGCCTGAACAGAATTATTTTGATTTATTGGTTATCTCTTATTTGTAAGTTATTTTGTTATTTGTTGGTTATTTTTTATTTAAATTCCCAATTCAAAATTTAGCTTCAAACAAAGCAGGTTTGTAAGGGATAAATGAAAGTGTTTCGCTTACCATCTTGCTTACGAAAGGTACGAATTTTATATGGTAAGTTCTACTTTGAAGCAATACATTTTTGACACAAAAAGCGCTTTATTCAACGCATATTTAAACTGGTGAATATAGCAGCTTTACACACTGAATGTTTGTTTACAGGTTTTTTTTTAGTATTCTCCCTTACAAACCTGCTTCGTAGTAAGGGAATGCCGTGGCACTTTAAATGTTCTTTTTTCTTTTATAAAACCTGTTAAGAGCTCTTTCCCTTACCTTACTGCATCTCTGTAAGTCTTATTCCGTAGCGCATAATTGTGCGCTTATTTTTGTTTTAAATGTACCATTAGTTCTTCGCAAAATGTTAAATTTTTTTATTGGGTTGTTATTGTATAAGTTATGCATATTTCTAGTATAAAAATCCCTGTACAGAATTTTCTATTATAAATTTAATGTTAAAATTGTTATGCATAATTTTATTTCAACTTAACTGTATAGAACATTCGATTAGTCTGATAATTGTTATGCCTTAAAATATACTTTAGTTTTATGATGTATAACACTGCGGAACAGACATTTTGCGGTCTGGAATTTAATTGCAAATTTTTACTTATTTGGTGTCGCTGATTTCAAATCTAATCTTCACTTATCTCTATCAGCTCTACTCTTCGAGATGTACCGTTATGTCCAAAACTAAGGACTTTCACTCAGCGTTTCAAAAGCTGCAGTTGAGATAGTAAAAGACATACGATTGTGCTGTAACTTCATACCGATCATATACTTGGATCGGTTTGTATTTTTTTTTTTTCTCATTATTTTTTATTGCATCTTCATATATTAAATATAAACTAACAATAATTAATCAAATCTTAACCTAATACGTTATTTTATGTCCTGCTAGTGCCAGACAAAAATTTTCTTCATCACGGGTTCTGTTCACTTATATAGGTGTTTATCGCTCATCTAATTGGGTAAGTGCTGCAGTGTCTCTTCTTCTTAAGCGAGTGTGGGCGCCATGGTTTAAAATATTTCGAGCTAGTGGATTTGGGCGTTGTTCAAGCCTTTTTAAATATTTCACTGCATATTTTGTAATCATAGTTTTTACTAATGGAACATTGAGATCCTTGTGAATATTTGAGTTTTTAACATACCAAGGGGCAGCTGTGATTATTCGAAGAAGTTTATTTTGGCGCCTTTGAATTTTTTCGATATTAAAGGCCGAGGCAGTGCCCCATAACTGAATACCATAGCACCAGATTGGCTTTAAGATGGAGTTGTAAAGAAGAAGTTTGCAGTTGAGACTAAGGACAGAGTTTCTACCAATAAGCCAATGAATTTGAATGGCTTTTAGTTTCATTTGAGTTAATTTTGCCTCTATATGGCTTTTCCACGTTAAACGGCGATCTAGATGAATACCGAGGTATTTTACATGCGAATTTTGAGGCACTAAATGATTATTGATTTTAATAGGGGGGCATGTTTCCCGACGCAAGGTAAATGCTACATGTACGCATTTTTTCTCATTGACCTTTATCCTCCATTGCTTTAGCCACAGTTCGAGTTGAAATATATGATCCTGTAGGTATCGAGATGCTTCTTGACTGTTTTCGTGCACGCTTAGAAAAGCTGTGTCATCAGCAAATGTTGAAGTTTGGGTGTAGTTGTTTATTTGCATATCCGAAGTATATATTAAGTATAAAAGTGGGCCCAGGATGCTTCCCTGAGGGACTCCAGCTTCAATTGGCTGAGGAGAGCTTAAATAATGACCTTCTTTAATAATGAACTTTCGACCGGCTAAGTAGCTTTCTAACAGCTTGTGTGTGTTTACTGGTAAGTTTAGCTTCAATTTATGTAATAAGCCTTCATGCCAGACTTTGTCAAAAGCTTGAGAAACATCGATGAAGAGAGCGGAACAATATTTTGTGCTGTGTTCTCTTCTAAAGCCGAATTGGTGGTTAGGAATACATCTGTTTTCATTTAAAATTGGGGTTAATTTTGACGCTAACAGCTTCTCAAACAGCTTTGATATATTTGAAAGTAAGCTTATAGGCCTATATGACTCAACTTTTGTGTGATCCTTTCCTGGTTTAGGTATCATGATGACTAAGGAAACCTTCCACTTTTGACCAGGAGCCTTCTTGGGGTTTAAATCAGAAATAGCCTTTTCGATTTCTCTTATCGCAAATCTTAGGGGAACAGCTGCTCTAGCAGCAACAGGTGGTAACTCGACCGCCATATCGTGAGATATGTTTGGGGTAAATACGTGTTTTAAATAATTAACAAACAGATTTCCTTTTTCAACATAATTTCTTGCCCAACTTCCATTCAAGTTTCTTAATGGCGGATTAGCGACAACTGGTCTTTTGAGATTTCTAGCTGCACGCCATAATGAGTAGTCTGATTGTGGAGTTGCATCAAGTTCCTTAAGATATTTTTCCAGAGAAGCCGTTTTCTGAGTCTGCAGTAACTTTCTCAGCCTTTTTGTACAGTCTTTTAGTAAGTTCTTAAGTTGAGGGGATCTGTGCAATTGCCACTCTCTACGAGCTCTCCTTTTTTCAGACAAGAGACGCTCGACATCTGAGGAATATATTTTATTATTTTTGGTTTTTTTGGGGGCAATACTGGAATGTTGAACAGCTAGTTGTAGAAAACTGTCAAAATTGACAATAGAGCGATCTATATACTCCGGTGTGCTAAGCGGAATATTTTCTGTGCAATGGGTACTGAGATATTTTTTTATATTTTAACCAATTTATATGTGTAGCTGACGTCGCTATGTGACCAGAGGAAGATTCAATTCTATTGGTGTTTTTTATAGTAACAATTGTAGGTGTGTGATCAGAGGATAATTCTATGGAAGCTTCAACGTAAATCGTTTCTGTGAAGATATTTTTAACCACGCCAAAATCGATGACATCTGGAATTTTTTGCGGATCAGCAGGCCAATATGTTGGTTGGCAGCTCGCGACAACATTTAAATTCATTTTAGAGATTGTATTAAACAAAACACGACCCTTTGGTGTTATAAGTCGTGACCCCCAGAAGGTATGTTTTGCGTTGTAATCGCCAGCAGCCAGGAAACAGGGCCCCAGTGACTTATAATATTTGTAATATTGGCTTTCTGATATTGCAAATCTAGGTGGTGAATATAGAGATGAAATTACTATGCTTCGATTTAGCTCTTCGACACAAATGTTTGTAGCTTGGAGATAATCTTCACGATGATCACACATTGGGTAGTGTTTAATTCGGTTTTTTATTAATATAGCAGAACCTCCACAAGCTCTATCTCGAGGGTCCTTGGTATCATATAGAGTATAACCATTAATTTTAAACGTATTTCTTGAGGTCAAATGAGTTTCAGAAACCATCATGACATCAATTTGTTTATTTTTAAGAAAGTATTCTAATTCATTTTTATGTTGGCGGATGCCGTTTGCGTTCCAAAAACAAAATTTTAAACAGTTCATGGCTTGTTAAGTACAGCTTGCAATAACATCGATTGCATTCTAAGAATTTCCTGCATCATATTACCCATTGTGTTTGTAAAATTATTTACTGTTTGCACTTATGTTTCCATTGTTTTTTCTAGCCGACTTAGATTAGAAACTGGAGTTTCGGCATTACTTGTCGAAGCGCCTTGCATTGGTACATTGTTTGATTTTAGGACGTTGGCATAAGAGATTCGGTTACTACTAGGCTGGGGGGCCTGAAGGTCATTACTGTTTACTTGATTTGTTACCTGAGGGGGATTAGTTTTCGGTCCAACCGACTGCTTGACGATAGTATATACAGGGCATCCTCTATAATTGGCTGTGTGATTACCACCACAGTTGCTGCATTTTTTACGTTGGGGTCGGTTTTAGACTTATCGCAAAGAACTGTACCGTGTAGCTCACCACACACTACGCAAACAGGGGGTAAGTAGCAGTATGCCTTAGTATGGCCAAATTCTTGGCAGTTCAAACATTGAACGGGACCACCTCTTTTGTGCGGCTCCTCTATAGTTACTTTTCTGTACAGAATGTATTTTAAATCATAGATGGGATGCGTTTAATTTTTTTTAAGCTTAACGTCGCCGGGTTCAAACTCCACTTGAAAAAGTGGTTGGGGAATTTTTTCTCTATTTTTAATGTTTACTACATGCTTTACCTTGAAGCCTTTTTCTTCAAGGAATGTTTTTACCTCTTCTGGGTCCACACATGAGTCAATACCCTTAATCACTACCTGAAGACCTTTACTGCTTTTCAGTTGGTATGTATAAAAGTTTTTTTTTAGTACTTCAAAGTTGTTTATTATTTTGCGAAAATCATTCTCATGATTGACTTGTATTTGTCTCGTTTATACTACCACGCTTGATAGCCGCTACGTAAAACGAATTTTCACCTATCACTGATATCAAGCTCTTTATGAGCTCATTTGAATTTTGTTCCCTAAGATATATCGGGGGAGGCTTTGACGATTTTATGACGTTTGGTGCTTCAGAGGATTCATCCTCCAGAATTGCAAAACGATTTTGAGAATTTATTTTATCAAAAGTTGGTACTTTTGAGGCCGAAGCAACTGCTGCAGAGGTAGGGCTGCATCCCCGTTTAAGCACTGTTATGTACCTGTCCATACCAACTTGTACTGTAGGCTTTTGGGAAGTTTTTACTTGAGTTACAGAGTTGTCCATAGCAGCTGTTTTGGGGTTAACCGTATCATCACTTATTATTAAAGTTGTTTTTGGCTCTGCGGCAGCGCTTGCAGTTAACAAACTTGTTATTGTATTACGATCGACCGTATTTGTAAACAAAGAGGGTGAGAGGGAACGCGTTCGAGTAATAGGTTTAGCCTTTAAGTAATTGCTATCATCGATTCTTTTTTTTGTTTCTACTTTTGTTTCGTCAACACTCACTGTAACATAAGCATTTCTTTCATTATGTTTTATTGTTTTTGCATTGTACGCATTCATAAGAGTTTTTTTTTTTATTTTACAGTTTGTTTAATTGTGCTCTTCTTGTTATTTGTTGTTTGTATGATAAAAGAATAGCGAACAGCATACAATACAAAAGGAACTACGACCCATTAGTATTTTTGTGCAAAACTAAAAGGATAAAAATTGAGGCCACTTTAAGTTTCCATCTAGGACCAATTTCCTTTTTTGAAAAATCTTTTTTATCTTAGGAAACACAATTTTGTAGAACGCTAACGATAACAACCTTCATTCAACTTTTATTCCAAAAATCAACAATGTAATTTTGTATTTATTTTAAATGTAAATTTTTTATTTTTAAATTGATAAATATATAATAAAGGCTAGCTAACCACAATCCACGATGTTAATTGTGAGTCACACCTTTACGTCAAGCTTATTGCGCAATTTAGTTTGACATTTCTTTGTTTCAGTGTTTGACACATTCAACCGTGGAGAGGTACACAATTGAGCAACACGTAAAGATTGTTGAAGCCTTTTACGAAAATGGGTGATCAGTCAAAATGCATTTTGTGAACTTTGTGATTTTTTTGGTCAGCATAATCGACCAAATGTTTCCACAATCGGGAGAATTGTGCGCAAATTTCTGCAAACAGGTGCAGGCTCACCTAGTTTGTTCTGCGGCTGGCAGCGTCGTCTGGGCGTACTTCTTCGAAAATGATTGGCCGTCCTCATTTTCGAAGAAGTACGGCCAGACCGTGAATAGTGTTTGCTATCGCGAGATGATAACGGACTTCTTATGGCCAGAAATTAAGAAAATAGACCTGGAGGATATGTGGTTCCAACAGGATGGTGCCACACAACTAACGAAACAATGGCTATTTTGCGCGAGAAATTCAACGGCTGTGTGTATCTTACGTCATCGCTATGTTAATTGGCCGCCATGATCATGCGATTTTACACAGTTGGACTTCTTTCTTTGGGGATATAAAAAAGAAAAATAAAAAATTCAGAAGCTAAAGGATGAGATAATTCGGCATTAACGACATTGAACCTCAATTATGTCTCAGAGTCATTGAAAATATAGACCATCGGATAGAGGTATGTCACCTAAGATGTGGCGAGCATATGTCCGACATTTTGTTGAACACATAATTTTCATAGACCCTTCTTTTTATTTACAATTAACGTCGTGCGTTTTGGTTGGACCAAATTAAATGAAACGAAAATTTGTGTACAACTTTTCGCTTTTTGAGTTGGTTTGACATCGACTGTTTAAATTTAATGAATCTGAAGTAAAAGCAACAGTTTTTTTTTGCCAATGACAAATAAAGAAATTGAAGAAAGGCAGTTTTGTACTTGTATTTACTCGTATCGTTTCATCCCTAAGTCGCAGTGAAGGCAAAAGCAAAAAACGAAATGTTGTACACAGCAAAGAACATTGACAGTCGAAATGTTCGGAAGTGTTTGGTTTGACAGACTGAAACTTTTAAAAAATCCCGTAGTTAACGAAGATGGGACGTTGTGTTTTTGTTTTCCATATTTTTTTTTAAATAATACATGCGTACATAAATATGTACATACATATTTATTTATTTTAAAGCTTAACAAATCTTTTTAATTTTTTGAAATTAAACAAAACTTTAAATAGCATTATCGCTTTCATATACATGCAATGAACACAACCTCCCATCTTCGTTAACTTTGGGACTTAAAGTTTCAGTCTGTCAAACAAAACATTTCCGAACATGTCGACTGCCGATGTTCTTTGTTGTGTACAACTTTTCGGTTTTTGCTTTTGCCTGGACTACGACTGTTTTCATTTAATGAATCAGAAGCAAATGCCACGGATTATTTTTGTCCAGTGAAAAATCAAAAAGTGGAAGAAAAAGCAATTTTTTCATTTTGACTGTAGTTTTTTAAACCCTGCTTTCACTATATATATTGGAATAAATTGAAAACTTTTGACCATATTCAGTTACGAAAAAAATCCGAAACTCGGCAACAGTATTATAATCAGGGTTCGAAAAAAAACTGTACATTTTCGTAACGTATTTTTCTAACACACAAACTATAAAATTTTTTTTTGTGTATGTGAATGTGTACACAAACATATACGGTACACAGCGAGAGTGAGCTGACGCACACAAACACTACGATAACGTACATAACATCTTTTAACGTACATGTACAGTATTTTTAGCGTACTTATCTGTACTTTTTATTGAACACGTATTAACGTGCATGTGTGTACGTACGTACGTATGTATTTTTTTAAAGCAAAGAAAATTTTATAAAATCAAAAAAGGCCAAAAAAAATATGATTTGAAAAAGAGTTGTATAACAGGAGTGCAGAAATATAAGAAACATGCAAAAGTTCTTTATGCAGTAGAGAAAAGAACATTGCAAGTAATGATCATTTGTAAAGTGTTAAGAGTATGCGTATATGTAAATTTGAATGTATACCCAGCGGGAAAAAGAGGGCATACAGATGCCTTCTAGAAGGCCTCAGTACTTTCTTTTGGATGTACAAGGCCTGCTCGCTCCATTGCATACTCAAAGCTTTTTTACACACGTTGTCATTGCGGGGTAGGCCTTCCACTCTGGCTTTATTCGCCAGAGATTTTGAAATTCAATTAAATTAATGGCTTTTAGAAGGCTTTCATGAGATGAGAATGGTTTTCAAAAGGCCTTAGAATAAAGGTAATCTTAAAGAGACTTTTAAAAATGTATTTTAAAAGAGCTTTAAGTTATTGGCTCTAAAAACCATTCATGGGATATGAAAATTTTCACTTTATGCCAAAATTTAAAAAAAAAAACGAGACAAAAATGGGTTAAATCCCTTTGTTATAGAAATTTAATTGTGCACTTTTAATGGATATTTATTATATTTTATACATAATTTATATATGGTTTTAAGGTAAAAATGGTTTTTACACTAAAAATCAGAAAACAGTTAAGTTTTGATTGTGCATTTATTTTTAAATTTTTAAACTTTTTTTAACATTTTTTAGCAGTTGTTTTTAGGTAAAACAACTCTTCTTTTTAACGTATTAAACTCAACTAAAATGATTTATTCTTTTTCATTTTCCCGTTCTGTATTCTGTTTTTGTCTTTTTTTATGTAATTTTAATTTTATAACGCGCAAAAAAAAAAACTAAAGATCTTAGTCCTTCTCTTCTCCCTTCTCATAAAAGATTGACTTCTAAGAGAACTTCTTTAGCAGTTAGATCAGAATCAAGGCGAATTCACTGCTTCTGTGGTCTGATTGTCAAAAATATTGCTAGTAGAAAAAAGGTTTGTTTACATAAAAAACTGTAGTTTGTATGCAATATTTGACAACTACAGCACAGAAAAAAATAACAATATGTTGACTTGACCCCAACTTCTAGTCAATTCGCCTTGATCAGAATAGTAATTGAATCAAAAAATGTCAAATCAGGCCTTTAATAAGGCCTGAATAAGAAGCTGTTCTGACTTTTCCCGCTAGGTAATTGTTTGTGCACATTTGTAAGTGGTAAATGAAACGTCGAAAATTGTTGTTGTGCTATACGTTATTCGAGTTTATTTGCAGAAAAAATTATTATTTTTACACTCATAAAATTATTACGATAATTGTTTGTGGATTATTTAATTCGTTTTTAATTTAATAAAAACAAAGTTATTTTACGAATAACTATTCTGCGAATATCTTTAAACTTAAAAATTTAGAAATGTCAAGCCAAAATAAAACAATATTAACGTTTTATAAGTATGATAAAAATTTATTCTTTGCAATAAAAAATGTATTATGTTTTCTCAAGGCAAAACAAGCAAATAATGCATAACTTATCACAGATCTATTTCTATGTTATTTCATTTAATTTTGTTAATTTTCATAATTAAAAACTCCGTTTGATTTTACCATTAATATATGTTCCACGCTTAAAGCTGAAAGCCTATTACGCTGCACAGTGGCGCCATTTGAGTTTTTTCGTTGCAAAAATCATATCTTTTGAACCGAATAAGATAATTGAACAGTTTAAACAGCATATGATAGATAACTGTTCAGCCTATGAAATGAGCGCTCTGTAGGGGCCTAATTATGGGTTATCAAAGTTAAAATTAGTAGAAAAATCAATTTTATGGTAACTAAAAAAAATTATTTTTACATTTCTAGATTGTTTTTATTTTTTTTCTTTAGGGTTTTATGTTTTCAATTATTACCCAACAAATTAAAAAAAAAATTATTTTTTTTTTTAAATTTATTTTTTCAATTTTCTGTAAAATATTCATCACAGTTCGTAAGAGAAGGTATATCTAAAAGACTAACCATTTCTAAACTATAATTATTTTCTAACTCTATTCTTGACTTCACATGCCGCAGGGAAGAAATAAGTGGATCGGAAGATGCTGCCAACATGTTGAAGAGGTCCTCATTTTGCCTTACCCTTGATGCTTTGAATGTGTTCTGCAATCTATATTTTTTATAAAATTTGTTAAGAGACTCCTGTGCTTCTTCAGAAAGCTCTCCAATTGGCAAAGACTGGTACTCAATTATTTCTTTGCCATGCGCCAATATTTTATGGACAGTCTACTTTTAGTCCAACTTGTTTGAAAAAAGCATCCTGTATTTGCTTCTTTCTGATCTTTTCCTTATCCTTTATTGATGTATTTTCATCGAAGTTTTCCTCCTCTTGTGGTAGGGTATACGCCAGTTTTAGCAAGAATTCCATACACCTTATCCTTGCGTGCAATGGTGACATTCCATATTCGTAATTCTCCTCATTTGTAGAATCGTTTAAATTACCAAAGTTCTTCTGACTCTTTCTGCAAATCGGGCATGACATTGTTGAGGTTTTTCCTGTCAGTTCGTTTACGACTTTTCCGTCAACCATGGTCAGATGGAACTCGTAAATGCATTCAATATATTTTCCTTCTCCAATTTGCAGCTTTGTAGGCTTAATCTTGCTTATTTGTTCTTCAATGTCCTTCACCGTGGTCCTTATGAGTTCTGCCGATTCCCTTGCAAACTGAAACATTATTGGTCGGCAATAATGCACTGATGACGGACGTGGATTTTTCCAGTGTAGGGAAACATCAGATTTAAGCCGCAAAGGAACAACAGATGCCACAAACATATTTCCGTCCGATATTGTAGCGTCATCGGAAGATATCCTTTGCTTATAAACGCTTTGTCCGGATGATCCATCGCAGCCCCATTTGCTGATCAATGTCAACTTCTCAGGAAGAATTTTCACCTCATTTTCAGGAAGACTCTCCAACAACCGTTTTGCTGTATGGCCCATGAGATCCTGCAGATTGGCTTTCGCAGAGACTTCCGTAAACTCCGTATGCAGTGGTCGTGAATTTATTTTGGCTTGCGTAATATGCTTGTATCCGGGTAAAACGTCAGCGCCGTGTCGCGTTAAAGATGCCCGTAGTTTCTCATATTTCTCGTTGGAATGTTTTGTGCATTTCAAAAACATTTTTTTCTTTAACAAATTTTCTTGTTTAATTATTTTCAGCACTTCTCACGTTAAAATTTCTTTATAATTATTGGACACGCTTGAAAAGAATAACAAAGTTAAACTATTTTCTTACGTTTTCAATGACAGTATTAACAGAATTAATCAAATAAATATTAAATATCAATATTGTGTTCCTTATCCTCTAATGGGGAATGTCATAATGAATTTCTTTTTATAAAAAAAGGTAAAACAAAAAAATTAATTTAACAACTTCGGGATTGACAAAATCCCGAAAATCCCTGGATTAAAAAATTTAAATCCCGGGATTCGGGATTCGCTAAATCCCGAAAATCCGGATTTCGGGATTGGCATCCCTATGTAATACATATAAATAGGGTTCTAGTTTAGTATACCGATTGACTCAGAATCAATTTTAGAGTCGATCTATCGAGGTCTGTCTTTCCTTGTGCGCAAAGTCTTTACTTACGCAATTTTGGAAAAAAATTTTATATGATTTATGATATATGTGCTAATTGTTACAAGGTTGAATCCTATTCATAATGGTGCGAAGTGGTTCATAATATTACATAGCTTTCATACAAACTTCTTTCCGCAATAGAGTTTTTGTACCCATAAACTGTCTTGGTTTTTAGGTTTTATAAGGTACAAACATATTTTGGTGCAACCTAAATCAGCGTAGCAAATTTTTTTGGAAGCGGACCATATTTGACCATGGCTTTTTTTTTTTTGTTTACACATAATATCGTTATTTTTAACAAGAATTTTTTTGTGTTATTAGCTACCGATATTGCTTACCGATAGACATTTATAAAATTTCATTACAGAATAGCTCTTAAAGACAATTATAGTTGACCAACAAATTTTGACTGCTTAACGACCAATTTTTGTCTTTGCTTTGTTGCCACGTATTTTTCAAACAAAAAAATTTACAAAAGCACCCCAAATGGTGCGAAACGCACCAAGTTGACAACGTTGATCATTACTTACAACATTCTTTTCTCTGATGCATTGACGCACAAAAATATTTTGCGAGAGAATGCACAGTGACAGGCAAAACCCAGCCCAAAATGTTTATTAATATTTAATCACAAGAAATTGTTTTGGTTGTAAAAATTTTTTTTTTTAATAAAATCTGATTTATGTTCATCATTTTCTTCGCCTGTTAACCATGCCAAAAAATCTTTTTATTGTAATAAAAAGGTTTATTTTTCTTATCAGTGCACTCAGTCATTAAGCTATAAAAATAATCATAATGCCTCTTTATTACATTTTCCCTATGCCATTTAAATGTTTAATAATATAAAAGACTGTGGACATTAGAAAAGACATTGTTTATCATAAAATATTTATTTAATTCTTTCTATAACCAGTTATCTTACACACTGTATTTGAACAAAGTTAAACACAGCCGCTCAAATGTGCATTCTTCACTGTTTGGCGAGCTAAAACATTAGTACACTTTTGCATGTTTCTTATATTTTTGCACTCCTGTTATATAGCTCACCTTCAAATCATATTTTTTGGCTCTTTTTTGATTTTATAAAATTTCTTTGCTTTAAAAAAATACGGTACACGCACGATAAAAGTATACTCTAAGTGTTCACTAAAAAGTACAGATAAGTACGCTAAAAATACTGTACATTTACGCCAAAAAAAGTTATGTAGGTTATCGTAGTGCTTGTGTGCGTCAGCTCACTCTCGTTGTGTACCGTATATTGTTTCTGCACACATTCACAAACAGAAAAATGTTTTCTTTTTATTTTGTATTCTTGTAACGAATGTGTATGTGTACTGTTCATTGCAAAATACGGTTTGGTACACTTAATTGTGTACTTTACACTTTTTTTCGAGTTCTTATTTGAATATTAAAAACACTATATTTATTCTTTTGATAATTAAAATTGTATTTAATTTTTATTTTGCGTTTGTGTAAAAATTTTTTCTTTATCTAAACAATATAAGAATTTGGCAAATAACATCACTGGGGTTTTCTTTTAATATTTTTCGTATAACACTTTTATGTAAACTTTTTTTATAATATTTTTTATATTAAATTGTTTCCACTCCTTATCAATTCACTTTTACTTTTATGTATTTATATATAAATACATACATATATGTATGTAAGTATATTAGGGGTGGAATAGTGTTATATGGAAATCCTTAGTAGCGATATTTCGAAGTTTGTAAAAAAAAACGCATGAGCCCAAAAATTGGGGGGTTTGGATTGGGGTAAATGGCTCCTCATCGGGATCTAAGCTTGGGGAAATATTATGTATTTTTTTTTTCTTTATTTTACTTTTCTTAAAGGAAAATGCGGAATTTCGGGTTTTTAAGTTTTTTTCAATAAGCTAAAGCGTTTTTGAGTTATTCGAATATATGTTTTGCAACTCTTCCATTTTCGAAATTTTTGGATGGTGACCACCCTAATGATTACAGATGGAGGCTAGGTATGTTCTAAAAAAATGCTCGGGTAGCAAAAATATTGGGGTCGGTCATATATTTGACCCCACTAGAGGCACTCTGGGGCTAGTTAGGGCGGTGGAGGGTAATTTTATTGAAAAAAAAATATTAAGTATGGGAGCCACCTTAAGGAGCACAGATAGGGGGTTAGTATGTTAATAAAAAATGTAGGGGGGAAATATTAGTGGGAGTCAGTCTTACCTTTTACCCCTCTAGGAGCGACTCAGGGACAGTTGTGAAGCTTTCTTTGGTTTTTGTATCGTTTTGCCCTAGGTTTGACCCCGATGAGGAGCCATTTACCCCCATCCCACTCCCCTAATTTTTTTGCTCATGCGTTTTTTTATAAACTTCACAAAATTGAGGGTTCTACCGTATCGAAATCAAAAAGTCGTGCGCTATTCCCCCTAATGTATATACGGCACATTCCCCAGTCGAGTCGATAGTAATAAAAAGACGTGTTTAATTTTCAAGTGTTTTTTATCGACTGCACTATTCTTGCAGCCTCCCCTTTATTTATATAATTCTAACTACTTAACAATAACTTAACCTAACTTACCTTAACGAATATTACAATGCAGGGATGGCACTATAATAATACTAACAAACGATTATACAAGTTGGAGCTTCTGGTATTTTTCAAGCCTACTATTGAAAATCTTTAATATTTAAATTTGTATATAACTGTCTTGTTTTGTACGCCATTAATTAAAACTTCATAAATAGAAAACAAATGACCCATTAAATTATTTATTATGATAAATGTAGGAATTACGAATACAACCAAATACCTTAATTTTCGACTAACAACTATTACACAATTACACGATAAACTGCATTGCTGGCAACATTGTTTTAAATTAAGATAAAAACAAGCATGGCATATACGCAAGAGTTCTGTCAATGCTCATACGTATGAAAATGCGCATTAATTTAAGAAAATGTTGCACATGCGCATGCGCACAAGCTTAAGCGCATGTGCTGTACACTCATGAGCAAATGCTTGTAAGACCGTTTGCTTCAATGTTCTTTATTTGATTATTCTTTCATTAGTATATATATGATGATATTTATATCAAAGTATATTTATATTTTTTAACTTTAAATCAATTTGAGCACAATCACATGATTATGCCCGATAATACTGACATATACAGGCCTGTCACATAAATCAATTCCGATCGAAAGTGGAAGTGATCTCGTACCTTGCTTCACATTTAACGAAAACACTCGATCGGAATTGATTTCTGTGACAGACCTGGTGGTCGATTCTGGTTCTTTGAAACGGTGAAATGAAAAGTTTTTTCATATTTCAATTGGTTTGTGCTTTGTTTACAAAAACGGTGGATAGTGATACACTAAAAAATATTAAACTGTCTCTTGGGACAAGTTTTGCCGAACCCGCAAGCGTTGCTGAGCCCGCAAGTATTGCCGCGACGGCAAATACAACTTTAGTAAGAAATGATACCATGAACTCAAACACAGACACCCTCTAGTAAAAAGTTGTCAAAAGCTTAAGTACAAGTTGGTATGAACAGGTATATAACAATGCTTAAACTGGGTCGCAGCTCTGCCTCTTCAGCTGTTGCGATTTTGGAGGATGAATCCTCTGAAGCACCAAACGTCATAAAATCGACCCCAGATATATCTTAGAGAGCAAAACTCAAATGAGTTAATAAAAAGTTTGATTTCGTTGATAGGTAAAAATTTCTTTTATGTAGCTTCAATGAAGCGAGGTGTGACTAACGAGCAGTGTGACCCTTTTAGCATTTTCACTGCTAAATTTAGCATTATTTATTTTGATTTAGCAGCGAATTTTTCAAATAGCATTATTTTCAGCATTTTTGTAATATTTTTTTTAGCATTATTTAGCATTTTTTAATCTTATAAATTTTATATATTGCTATTTCACACCAAACAAAATTTAAAAAAGAAATGGTAGATTTTACTACAGAAGAAATAACGGTTTTGGAAGAGCAATGGCAAAGGCTGAATGCATACGAATGGATGAACCACAGTTCAACTATTGAATTCTGGATAGGTGTTTATGAGTACAGAAACGCTTTAAAAGAAAATGCTTTCAACGAATTAGCTTCTTTTGTTATAAAGTTTTTGGTTTTGCCATTTAGTAACGCGGAAGTTGAAAGAATTTTTAGCGGTATTAACCTTATAAAAACCAAGAGTAGAAATAGGATGGTATTGATCTCATTGATTTACGTTAGATGTGGACTAAAAAGGCTAAATAAGTGTTGCAGTGATTTTATCATTACTGTTGATCTTATAAAAATGTGTAATGAAAACAGATCATATTCTAATGGTATTTTAACCAAGACTTTGGCAGTTAAGGAATATTATTCATATAATAATGTGTAATTAAATTTATTGAAAATGCTGTTGAATAGCCTTTTTTGTTTTTAATGACAATTTTTGTCATTAATACGATTTCCGTATGACGTGCTAAATTCCCAATTTTTCATATTTGATAAATACACTGAAATTTATTGTTGAGGGAAAGCTAGCTTCTATGCGCATTTCACTGGTTGCTTAGGCCAGCTCATCAGGAAACCTTTTCCTAAGATTTTAGAAAAGCTAAAAATATTATACGAATAAAACCCTAAAGCGAATAAGATTTTCGTTTTTACCTATATTTTGTATTTATTTATCGCTACCTAAAACGCAAAAAGCCCTATCTAACATTTTTAAAATTTTACTGAAGAAGCAAAAAACTAATTAAAATGATAAATTTATTAATCGCCTTGAACGGTTTATAATTTATTTTTCTTCTACTTTTCTTGTAAAACCTACCAGTGCCTCGGTAGGCTAGCTGGTAGTGAGCTAGTCTATCAGCGCCGAGGTTGCGGGTTCGATTCCCGCCAGAGACTTTGGTTTCTTTCCTGCAGACAAGCGTAGAGCTTCGCGGGATTAGATTAGGGAATTTAAAAAAAGAAAAGAAAAAAGTTGTTTTGACAGTTGTCAATCTTGCATATTTTGCAAACTCTAGGTTAGGGCTTTAAGCGTTTATCATGTAATATTTTGTAGATAGGGAATTTTGTTAAAAAATCGCTAACTTTTGTCAAACTATTCCAAAATTTTTTGTGAACATTTAAGTTGATGCAATACATAAGAATCAATGAAAAAGTCAATTTTTAATTTTTGGTATTTTTTTTACATATTTCAAGTACCATACATTTTTATATTAATTCGGATGTGTATTCCAAGTCAAATTACAATTTATAAAGCTTCTATACTTTTATAGTCTTATTCCTTCAATGTTTTCAGGAATATTTTGTATGCACTATCAGAATTATCTTATGTACCTATGCATTTGTATAAGACTGAAATAAATATTTGCATATTTTATGCAAATACATGAATAACTAAAGAGTTGCCGCACAAAAGAAATGGTCCCAAACAATGTCTAAACTGCCAAGAATTTGGCCATACTAAGGCATACTGCTACTTACCCCCTGTTTGCGTAGTATGTCGTGAATTACATGGTACAGTTCTTTGCGATAAGTCTTAAAATGACCCCAAAGTAAAAAAAATGTAGCAACTGTGGTAGTAATCACACTGCCAATTATACAGGATGCCCTGTATATACTATCGGCAATCAATCGATTAGACCGAAAACTAATCCCCCTCAAATGCGGGCAACAAATCAAGTAAACACTAACGACATTCAGACCCCGCCGCCAGGTAATAACAGAACTCTTATGCTATCGTCCTAAAATCAAACCATGTGCCAATGCAAGGTGCTGCGCCAAGTAATGATGAATCTAAGTCGTCTAGAAAAAACCATGGAAACATTAATGCAAACAGTAAATAATGTACTTAGCTTAACTTAACAAGCCATAAACTTTTTAAAATTTTTTTTTTTGGAACGCAAACGGCTTCCGCCAACATAAAAATGAATTAGAATACTTTCTTAAAAATAAACAAATTGATGTCATGATGGTTTCTGAAATTCATTTTACCTCAAGAAATTATCTCCAAGTAATGAACATTTGCGTTGAGGAATTAAGTAGAAACCTAGCAAATTTCATCGTGGGGACTATCCCCACCTAGATTTTTAATATCAGAAAGCCAATATTATAAATATTTTAAATTATTAGGACCCTGTTTCCTAGCCGCTGGCGATTATAACGCCAAGCATATTTTCTTGGGGTCACGACTTATAACGCCAAAGGGTCGTGTTTTATTTTACACAAAAATGGATTTAAATGTGGAAGCGAGCGGACAACCAACATATTGGCCTACTTATCAGCAAAAAAGTCCAGATGTCATCGATCGGTTAAAAGCATCCCCGTAGAAACGATTCATGTTAAAGCTTCCTTAGAATTATCTTCAGACCACACACCTACAATTGTAACTATAATGAACCCCAATAGAATTGTATTTCTGACTGGCTACTTAGCGACGCACAGTGGCGCCATTTGAGTTTTTTCGTTGCAAAAATCATATCTTTTGAACCGAATAAGATAATTGAACAGTTTAAACAGCATATGATAGATAACTGCTCAGCCTATGAAATGAGCGTTTGTAGGGGCCTACTTATGGGTCATCAAAGTTAAAATTAGTAGAAAAATCAATTTTATGGTAACTAAAAAAAATTATTTTTACATTTTTAGATTGTTTTTCTTTTTTTTTCTTTAGGGTTTTATGTTTTAAATTATTACCAACAAATTAAAAAAAAATAGTCATGGAAAGTTCTAAGTCCATAAACAAGCCAAGGCTTCTTCGGAACCATACTTTTTAATGTGTGCGTTTGTGGGCGTGCGAATGCTTTCCTTAATCATTTTTAGTCGCAGTGGGCTTGCATCAGCAACAGATTTGGTTATCTGCGACCTAACTCTTTCACTATCCTTTGTAAATTTAATAGACAGCGCGTCCGATAATTGCTTCGTGGTCAAGTCATTGGTGGCATCGGCAAGTTTCCTCTTCCTTGTGAAAATTGAACACTCCTCAATACTTTTTTTTTGCCTTCCTTTTGCTCCTCTGGTTGATGTGGTGGGTTTATCTACTGCCAATATATCCAGGATGGTGTCTTCATTAAGCCAGTCCTCGTATTTGGAGTTGAAGTTCTGAATGGTTCGATTAGATTTCACCCATTTTGCCTTAATATTTGCATATATCAGATAAAAATCATTTATTATAATTTCGCTTCTCTCAATATTTCCGTATAAGCTACCAAGTTCTTCTAAAGCAGCTTCCGTGAAAAAATTTGGTGTGGTTGACTTTCTAAACAGTTCAAATAATTTAAAATTGTTCAACGCCATGTTTTCAGTACTTAAATTGTTTAATGGTTTCAGTAATTGTTGCGCCAACTTTCAGTCTTAGACTAATCCAGGCATTATGCTTATTTTGCAATATATAGACTTATGCTACCATGCCGAAAAATTTACCTGTTCCCTTGATACATATGGATTTAGGCTGAATAATGCAATTTTGATATTATGCACGTGTCCAAGTAAGATTTGTGCCTACCTGTAGGGACCATAAGTCAATATTGTTCTTGACCATTTGCAATATATAGGCTTATGCTACCATGCCAAAAAATTTACCTGTTCCCTACATACATATGGATTTAGGCTGAATAATGCAATTTTGATATTATGCACGTGTCCAAATAAGATTTGTGCCTACCTGTAGGGACTATAAGTCAATATTGTTCTTGACCATTTGTACGCCAAAGTATTGTTTAAGTGAGGTACGTACCTGCTAATTTCAATGAGTAGTTTTTTTCAAACTATTAGATCAAACTACTGTCAGTCAAAACATATAAGGGATGGACGCCATACAATTTCTGCAACCATGTCTTTTTAACCTTTTTTACCTCTAGAAGCCAAACCTCTAGAAGCCAAATAGTGATTTACCAGGAGAAACACAAAGCAAACAGTTAATTTTTTTTATCATTATACATTTAATAAATACATCAATCAATACAAACAAAAAATAAGGCGATTCGTTACCTATTTTTCGTGATATTACACCTGAAATCGCAACAAATTTACTAAAAATTGTGTGTTTTTTGAAAACCGAAAGTCGGTCAGCTTTGAACGGTTATATCTTCTAAACTAAAAATGTGATATTATTAAGAGTGGCAGATTTGAAATCGTTGAAAAGTTTCCTATAACATGGGTTTATTCAAAACTTCGTCGGCGCTCATGAAAATTTTGATTTTTGCAACCTCGTTTGCTCTACGGGCGCTACTGTGCACTGGTCGGATAGTATGTATTTTAAGGATAAAAAAATTCGTTCAACGCTGAACGAGTTTGCAAATATGGCAAATATAGAAAAATATAGATTTTTTTTATTTTCTGTCAAAGTTGAAAAATAGTGAAAAAACGGATAGTTTTTAAATAGTGATTTACCAGGAGAAACACAAAGCAAACAGTTAATTTTTTTTTATCATTATACATTTAATAAATACATCAATCAATACAAACAAAAAATAAGGCGATTCGTTACCTATTTTTCGTGATATTACACCTGAAATCGCAACAAATTTACTAAAAATTGTGTGTTTTTTTGAAAACCGAAAGTCGGTCAACTTTGAACGGCTATATCTTCTAAACTAAAAATGTGATATTATTAAGAGTGGCAGATTTGAAATCGTTGAAAAGTTTCCTATAACATGGGTTTATTCAAAACTTCGTCGGCGCTCATGAAAATTTTGATTTTTGCAACCTCGTTTGCTCTACGGGCGCTACTGTGCACTGGTCGGATAGTATGTATTTTAAGGATAAAAAAATTCGTTCAACGCTGACTTGTGTGGATGGTACTTCCAAAATTATTCCAGCTATCTTCGACAAAAATAATTACTTTTGGACCAATATTTTAAGATGTTAGAATGTAAAGGCAATCTCGTTTCCCGCTCATACAACATAAAGTTATTTTCTATATCAGAATGTATTGAGTCTGCTTTAGATGTACTAGGATCTAAATTTTGCAGATAATCAGAAAATGACTTTGCTTTTGTACTGGTGGATGGCCCCTCCGCACTTATATTTGTCAAAACGCTGTTATTTTTATTTGCACACTTTATTGCAACATGATCTGAATATAAAGTAGGGAACCGTTTTAAATTTAGTTTTATTTATATAGTAATACACACATATAGTAATACACAAAAGTAATCAAAATCATTTATATAGTTATATACAAAAGTAATCAAAATAAAGAAAGCTAGACAAATGTATATTGTTACCTACAATGTAAAAAGCCCTAACTAACAAAAAATTTAAATGGTTTTTTTAATTTTTAGTTTATTATTTATTTTAAATCTTTATTATTCTAAAAGAGCCTTAACTTCGTCGCTTATATCACTATGCTTTTTCTGGCTAAATGAAGGAGTCAAGTGTGAGATCATGGGATCTGATGTTACCATCATTCGGTGCATAATATATCTTCGTTCGTGGCAATTCGACTGCATTTTCTGGAGTGTCTAAGGCGATATTTTTTATAGTCTTTGTTACGACTTTCCTGAGCCTCTTCGGATAATAAGCCTACAGGAAAATACACTTTTCAATTATATATTTTCCATGAATCAGAATTTTGTGGAGTGTTGGTGGCATATTGTACCACTCGTACAGTGCAACAAACTTTTTTGCCGTCTCCAGACAAAAATCACCAAATTTTTTTGGGTGTAGTGCCTCGGTAATGGTTATAGCTTCGAGAATTGTTGAACTTCTTCGATTTTATTCATCTTGGATGTTGTTGCTCCACAAATAAAACAAGAAGATGCTGCTGGTGTCTCTTTTACCGATTGTGCTGTCTTGCCGTCAATCATTGTAAAATATAATTCATGTTTTACTTTAAAGTTACGATTATTTACTGTTAACTCAAATTCTTTTAGTTGAGATATCTCATCATCTACTCTTCTCTTTTCTTCTCGTATAACTTGAGGTGTCTCTTTAACGTACGCAAACTGTAGTGTTCTACAATACTGTGTGAAAGAAGGTTTATTGTTGTTCCATACCAATTTATTTATGTCATCACTCAATGATAATTTTAGTGGTACAACTGATGTCATATATAAATGAGAGTCAGAAATTTGATCATCTGAAAACCTCTGTTGGTATTCGCTTTGACCAGATGCCCCATCACATCCCTATTTATAGTACATTGTTAGATTTCCGCTTTCAATTTTATTTATTTCCTTTACTGATTTGGTCTATAGGACTCTTTTAGCAGTATGATCCAACAGATTTTGCAGAGGTACACTGTCTGAACTTTCAGTAATAGAAATTTCTAGAGGATAGCTGTTAGTTTTTTCTTTCGTGAGTTGTTTGTATGGTACGAGTATGTTATATCCTTCATTTTGTAACCAATGCATTAGATACTCGTATTTTTCTTTTGTAAGTTCAAGCTTTGTAAACATCCCCAAAGTTTTTAATGTACAAATTTTGTGGTTGGTTTTTGAAATACTAGAAGAAAAATCAATTACTTCTTGAGGAAACATAGAACGTACCTCATCCCTTTTGTATCGTTTGGCGCGATCACAGCACTCCTCAAACGATTTGCGTGGCCGACCAAGTGCAGAACTGGTAGAACATTCAGCCTCAGTAAACTTAATTGTAAATGTGCCTTCAAGCCAATTTGCATTTTTTTTCAAATTGCGACTTCGTACGGTTAGAATCCTGCCATCTTTATTTGAAGTTATAGTAAAAGTTTTTATATATTGTATCCAAAATTTCACATGCTCTAGTATCGTTTAAGCCAACGTGCAATTGTTGCAAAAACTGTTTTAATTTTGTTCTGTCTTTGTCAAATTCCAGAAGCTTCGAGCATAAAACCCCATGAGAAATAGAAAAACTTTCCATTGCCGTAAAACTCTTGGTCCTTAGTTTCAGTTATAATTAAAAAAACGGGGAAAAATCGGTTGTACTTTTCGCGTTCGCCAGCACTTGTTGAATGACAAAAATCGATCAGTGAACACCTATAAATGCTACGTAAGTTTCAATATTTTACTGAAAGGTGCTTATGAATTCGCGCATCTTTTAAGGGTGACTATATACCTGTTTCGTGTGCGTTTAAAATTTTTCGAAACGTTCTAAAACATGACCACTCATAAATGTGGGTGCAATTTGTGTAAAAAAATCATGCAGGTAGCCAACGAAAAAAACCCAAATAATTAAAAAAGTGCACTTTCCTTTTTTCCTTTCAATTTTCCACGCACATTTATTACCGCTTATTACTTTGCTACCGCAATCATAAAAATCAAATAACCTTTTGTTTATTGCTTTTTTTTTAATTCTGAGAATCATAAAAAGTCATAAATGTTTTTGCAAAGAATTTTGTGCATATCTCGAGCAAATTTTTGAAATGCATACATACCTTCACTTAATTGTGAATAAAAGCGAAACGCGTTCATCGATTTTCATGATTTATGTCTCATTTTTTTCATAGGTTATGCGACTTTACGTGAAAGTAATAGGCCTTGAAACTTTTTTGTACTGTTTTGGATTTTTTATGAATTAAAAATAAAAAATTAAAATTTTTTGGGCAAAAAATATTTTTTTTCTTCATAAATTTATTTATAACTGCGAAACTGTTGCTTATGTAGTAAAATGTTATATAAACAGATGAAAGTAATTGTAATTCTTGATTTTCCCAAATTTTTTTCAGCAAAATCCGACTAGTGGTTCTCGAGTTATGTTAAACAAAAGAGCCTTATCAGAATTGAGTCCCGAATCAATCAGCTGAAAAATTTTGTACTGTGTAATGCAACAAATTGAGAGGTGGCACCTGGTGGCATTAGAAATTGATTAATAATGTTAAAACAGATATAAGACAATGTATTAGGTGTGATTTCAAACTGAGGAAAAGTAAAGATAAAATTGCAGGTCCAAATGTTTGGAGAAAAATGGGATTTTTGTTATATGTTCATAAAAATACACAAAAAAAAAAAAACTTGAGTCTCTGCAGATTTTTTTTTTCAATTTTAGTATACTGAAATATACTACTTTAAATAGAAAATAAAAAAAAAACGTTAGCTCACATAGTAAAATAATATTCGTATTTAAATTCTTAGGTTTAAATTAAGTTGGTTCGGTAAAACTCACAAGTTCTGTGTTTGAGACGGATATAAAAAAAAACTAGCAGTCAGATCGGAGTAAATCTGCTTGATTTGATTGTACCATTTAGTCTAAAATTGCAACATATCACTGCATATTGCATGAAGACTATGTTGACAATTTGACTTTTTTCCGCGAAATCCCCAGTGTGCGCCGCCGAGTTTTCTTCATGCCGCCGCCGACAATTATATATCGGCTTGGACCTCTGGATACAAGCCAACACAGAAATTGCTTACCTAGATTCGAAACTACGCATTAGTGGAAATAAAATAGTTTTCGACTGGTATAAACGTCATCGGGAAGAATCATGAATTCCCATTCCACAGCCACGGAACCAAATAATAAATACTGCCAGAAATTTTATAGACAGAGTACTCAACATTAGTGATAGACAATATTATTAAAAAACAAGTAAGAGTGCTACATTCGGATATGCCGAATCTTAAATACCCTTCACCATGGTGCGATAACAACAGAAAGTTACATAAATAGCATTCTTTAAATATAAATAAATCTGTCGTGCCGAAAATGTTCACAATATCAAAAAAATTGAGATAAGTATGTTTCCTGTTTTGCCAAAGTTTATGTCTTCAAATCGTCATCCGTTGCAGAAGTTTTATATAAGCGGCTTTCACTCCTGGTAGCAAAGTACACTTGCAGTCCTTGTTAATTTTATTTTCTATCTCTCCCTCTTTCTCAGCAGATTCATTACTTTACAATAAATACCAAAAAGGCACTCACGCTTTGTATAATAAAATCTAATTAAATAAAACAGAGGGTAAAAACCGCCATTGTAAATATTCAATTTCCCCAAAAAAAATTATGATATGCCTACGTCAAGATAACTTCGGCACGACGATTTGCATTTATAAAATGTTTTCGTATTGACATCTTTTAAATAAAAAAAAAAGAAGAAACCCACGATTGTTACACATGCAATTCTATTCAAAGAATTTTAAATTCTGAATATTTAAATAAGAAATTAAGTAAATTTGCTCTGATCTTTAAGATATGAAACGGTATTATGCATTAAAACAAAATTAATTATAAAACAAGTAAGCGTGCTATATTCGGCTGTGCCGAATCTTATATACCCTTCACCATTGTGCGAGCAGATTCCAGAGCAACTAGAGAAAAACAAAATAATTTTTACATATACATACATATGTATTTACAATACTAAAAGCTTCATTATAAATTAAATTTTAAAATCGAAAACTGGTAAATATTTTTTTAAAACCGTTTTTAGAGCATAAAAGTTAAAAAAAAAATTTCTCTTTGAAAAACCAAGATTCGAACCAGAGGACTCACAGTTTCTAAACTCAACCCCCTAGACGCCTGAACCATGAACGAACGTTGTTTGAACATCATTAAAATTAAATATGGCTCCTTTTACCATTCACAACTCAACTCAGTTGTGTCAACTCAACTCAGCAAAGTTGTAAACCGAATCAACTTATTTGAGTTGTGAACCGTAATAGTGGCCTATATTCACCAAAATGGTCTGTACCATATATGTGTGTTTGTTTGTTTCTTTTAGTAAAGGCATTGTTGTCATACCGTAGATTTATCTTTTCTTGGCAAGTTTTTAAGTGGCAAAAATAATCAAAAATTCCCCGTTTCTATTTGTTAAAATTATTTCGTTAAATAGATGAAATAATAAAGAAGGGTGGTAACGAAAATCATATTGGGCATTATGCTAGTATATGTAAACAAATGCAAAGGGGGGGGAAGAGACGGATATCGTTAAATCAACTTCGCTTTTCATAAGGACCCAGAATATATATACTTTATAGGGTGTAGTATCAATATTGTAGAAATTACAAACGGAATGACAAACTTATATATACCCTTTTACCTTCGGTGAAGGGTATAAAAAGAGTAATTTTTGGGAATTCAGTATTTCGGTTATAACTCAGCCATTTTTTAACCGATTTGACAGATTTATATACTGACGTGTTAAAGAAGAAATTTACCATTTACTTGAGTTATAAACCTTGGACTCGGGAAGATCTATTGTGTCCGAAAATGGGTATTTTCAAAAATAAAATTATATTTTGGTCATAACTTTTTTGTATCTGAACCGATTTTTCCGAAATTTTCAGAAAATATTTTCTACTAAAGATTTCCGATCTTTTGATATATAACGCGTAACCATAGGTCATATGACAGTCCAAAAAAGCAGGTTTTTATAAAATTTTTGATATTTTTTGCACGGGAGGTACCACGCCCACTTGTTCAATCCCGCCCACATTTTGTGGAATGCTGTATATTGATAACCTTAATGTGTGTACCTAATTTGGAAACTTTGGCTCTTGCCGTTCTCCAGATATACACAAAAAAGTAATAAAAATACAACAACAAGGGATTTTTGGAAAAAATTAGAGGTAGTCGTGGTTTTTTGCTCATATCTCAGCCATTTTTGGACCGATGTGGCTGAATTTCAATAGCAAGAAATGGTGGACTATATGTGACATAAGTGTGAAACAACCTAGCCGCTATCATGTCTGGAGTCTCCGGAAATTACATATCAAACGTAAGACGGACAGACGGACGGATATCGTTAAATCAACTTCGCTTTTCATAAGGACCCAGAATATATATACTTTATAGGGTGTAGTATCAATATTGTAGAAATTACAAACGGAATGACAAACTTATATATACCCTTTTACCTTCGGTGAAGGGTATAAAAAGAAAAATAATTAATTATAAAAATAAAATAAACAAGTAAGAGTGCTATATTCGGCTATGCCGATTCTTATATGCCCTTCACCATGGTTTGGAAAGAACAGAAGTTTATCTATTTATCTAAATATATGTATATATATATATATATATGTATGCACAGGGCATATTATGCGAACAGAAAAAATCTTAACTTTTTTTGATGAAATATTATAAATTGCAATATTTTCGAAATATAAATTCAATATTTTTCTTCTAAACTTTTTAGAAGTCTTTAAAAAATCGATTTTTGGGGGCAGCGCACATATGACGAACAGCTGCATACGTTGCGTTTAAATGCCGAGACTGTCTGCAAAATATGCTCCTTGTATATGACTTTTTTTGTTGCCATGTTTCCACATTATTATTCCCAAATTCTTATAGGGGATTAATTTCAATTAGTGTTGTCAAAACGTTTTTTATAATATTTCAATAATTTTTTTTCAAAATGTGTATTTTTTAGCGATTTATTACTTAATATTCTTATTATTTAAAAAATTAAGCTATTTTCTTATAATATTTTCCTTTATTTCAAAAAAATAGGTTTTAAGCGATTTATAACTTAATATACTTTCTTTTTTAAATATTGAGCAATTTTTTATTGTGTTTGTTTTATAATATTTCAAAAATTTTAATTCCAGAAGGATGGTTTAAGCGATTTATAACTAAATATACTTTCTATTTAAAATACTGAGCAATTTTTTATTGTGTTTGTTTTATAATAATTCAATAATTTTAATTCAAGAAGGGTGGTTTTTTTTAGCGATTTATAACCAGATATACTTTCTATTTAAAATATTGAGCAATTTTTTATTGTGTTTGTGTTACAATATTCTAATAATATTTTTCAAGAAGGGTGGTTTTAGCGGTTTATAACTTAATATACTTTCTATTAAAAATATTGAGCTATTTTTAATTGTGTTTGTTTTATAATATTGCAATAATTTTATTTAAAAAAGGGTGGTTTTGACCGATTTATAACTAAATATACTTTCTTTTTTAAATATTGCGCAATTTTTTATTGTGTTTGTTTTATAATATTTCAATAATTTTAATTCAAGAAGGGTGGTTTTTAGCGATTTATAACTAAATATACTTTCTATTTCAAATATTGAGCAATTTCTTATTGTGTTTGTTTTATAATAATTCAATAATTTTAATTCAAGAATGGTGGTTTTTAGCGATTTATTACTTAATATTCTTATTTTTTAAAAAATTAAGCTATTTTCTTATAATAATTTCCTTTATTTCAAAAAAATAGGTTTTTAGCGATTTATAACTTAATATACTTTCTTTTATAAATATTGAGCAATTTTTTATTGTGATTGTTTTATAATATTTCAATAATTTTAATTCCAGAAGGATGGTTTCAAGCGATTTATAACTAAATATACTTTCTTTTTTAAATATTGAGCAATTTTTTATTGTGTTTGTTTTATAATATTTCAATAATTTTATTTAAAAAAGGGTGGTTTTGAGCGATTTATAACTAAATATACTATCTTTTTTAAATATTGAGCAATTTTTTATTGTGTTTGTTTTATAATATTTCAATAATTTTAATTCAAGAAGGGTGGTTTTAAGCGATTTATAACTAAATATACTTTCTATTTAAAATATTGAGGAATTTTTTATTGTGTTTGTTTTATAATATTTGAATAATTTTAATTCCAGAAGGGTGGTTTTAAGCGATTTATAACTAAATATACTTTCTATTTAAAATATTGAGGAATTTTTTATTGTGTTTGTTTTATAATAATTCAATAATTTTAATTCAAGAATGGTGGTTTTTAGCGATTTATTACTTAATATTCTTATTATTTAAAAAATTTAGCTATTTTCTTATAATATTTTCCTTTATTTCAAACAAATAGGTTTTTAGCGATTTATAACTTAATATACTTTCTTTTTTAAATATTGAGCAATTTTTTATTGTGTTTGTTTTATAATATTTCAATAATTTTAATTCCAGTAGGATGGTTTTAAGCGATTTATAACTAAATATACTTTCTATTTAAAATATTGAGCAATTTTTTATTGTGTTTGTTTTATAATAATTCAATAATTTTAATTCAAGAAGGGTGGTTTTTTAGCGATTTATAACCAGATATACTTTATATTTAAAATATTGAGCAATTTTTTATTGTGTTTGTGTTACAATGTTCTAATAATATTTTTCAAGAAGGGTGGTTTTAGCGGTTTATAACTTAATATACTTTCTATTAAAAATATTGAGCTATTTTTAATTGTGTTTGTTTTATAATATTTCAATAATTTTATTTAAAAAAGGGTGGTTTTGAGCGATTTATAACTAAATATACTTTCTTTTTTAAATATTGAGCAATTTTTTATTGTGTTTGTTTTATAATATTTCAATAATTTTAATTCAAGAAGGGTGGCTTTGAGCGATTTATAACTAAATATACTTTCTATTTCAAATATTGAGCAATTATTTGTTGTGTTTGTTTTATAATATTTCAATAATTTTAAATCAAGAAGGGTGGTTTTTAGCGATTTATAGCTAAATATACTTTATATTTCAAATATTGAGCAATTTTTTATTGTGTTTGTTTTATAATATTTCAAAAATTTTAATTCAAGAAGGGTGGTTTTAAGAGATTTATAACTAAATATACTTTCTATTTAAAATATTGAGCAATTTTTTATTGTGTTTGTTTTATAATAATTCAATAATTTTAATTCAAGAATGGTGGTTTTTAGCAATTTATAACCAGATATACTTTCTATTTAAAATATTGAGAAATTTTTTACTGTGTTTGTGTTACAATATTCTAATAATATTTTTCAAGAAGGGTGGTTTTAGCGGTTTATAACATAATATACTTTCTATGTAATATATTGAGCTATTTTTAATTGTGTTTGTTTTATAATATTTCAATAATTTCTTTTTAAAACGGTGGTTTTGAGTGATTTATAACTAAATATACCTTCTTTTTTGAATATTGACCAATATACTTTCTATTAAAAATATTGAGCTGTTTTTAATTGTGTTTGTTTTATAATATTTCAATAATTTTATTTAAAAAAGGGTGGTTTTGAGCGATTTATAACTAAATATACTTTCTTTTTTAAATATTGAGCAATTTTTTATTGTGTTTGTTTTATTATATTTCAATAATTTTAATTCAAGAAGGGTGGTTTTAAGCGATTTATAACTAAATATACTTTCTATTTAAAATATTGAGCAATTTCTTATTGTGTTTGTTTTATAATAATTCAATAATTTTATTTCAAGAATGGTGGTTTTTAGCGATTTATAACGAGATATACTTTCTATTTAAAATATTGAGCAATTTTTTATTGTGTTTGTGTTACAATATTTTTCAAGAAGGGTGGTTTTAGCGGTTTATAACTTAATATACTTTCTATTAAAAATATTGAGCTATTTTTAATTGTGTTTGTTTTATAATATTTCAATAATTTTATTTAAAAAAGGGTGGTTTTGAGCGAATTATAACTAAATATACTTTCTTTTTTAAATATTGAGCAATTTTTTATTGTGTTTGTTTTATAATATTTCAATAATTTTAATTCAAGAAGGGTGGTTTTAAGCGATTTATAATTAAATATACTTTCTATTTAAAATATTGAGCAATTTTTTATTGTGTTTGTTTTATAATAATTCAATAATTTTAATTCAAGAAGGGTGATTTTAAGCGATTTATAACTAAATATACTTTCTATTTAAAATACTGAGCAATTTTTTATTGTGTTTGTTTTATAATAATTCAATAATTTTAATTCAATAATGGCGGTTTTTAGCGGTTTATAACCAGATATACTTTCTATTTAAAATATTTAGCAATTTTTTATTGTGTTTGAGTTACAAAATTCTAATAATATTTTTCAAGAAAGGTGGTTTTAAGCGATTTATAGCTAAATATACTTTCTATTTGAAATATTGAGCTATTTTTAATTGTGTTTGTGTTACAATATTCTAATAATATTTTTTAAAAAGGGTGGTTTTAGCAGTTTATAACTTAATAAACTTTCTATTTAAAATATTGAGCAATTTTTTATTGTGTTTGTTTTAGAATATTCTAATAATATTTTTCAAAAAGGGTGGTTTTAGCGGTTTATTACTTAATATTCTTATTATTTAAAAAATTAAGCTATTTTCTTATAATAATTTCCTTTATTTCAAAAAAATAGGTTTTTAGCGATTTATAACTTAATATACTTTCTTTTATAAATATTGAGCAATTTTTTATTGTGTTTGTTTTATAATATTTCAATAATTTTAATTCCAGAAGGATGGTTTCAAGCGATTTATAACTAAATATACTTTCTTTTTTAAATATTGAGCAATTTTTTATTGTGTTTGTTTTATAATATTTCAATAATTTTATTTAAAAAAGGGTGGTTTTGAGCGATTTATAACTAAATATACTTTCTTTTTTAAATATTGAGCAATTTTTTATTGTGTTTGTTTTATAATATTTCAATAATTTTAATTCAAGAAGGGTGGTTTTAAGCGATTTATAACTAAATATACTTTCTATTTAAAATATTGAGGAATTTTTTATTGTGTTTGTTTTATAATATTTGAATAATTTTAATTCCAGAAGGGTGGTTTTAAGCGATTTATAACTAAATATATTTTCTATTTAAAATATTGAGCAATATTTTATTGTGTTTGTTTTATAATAATTCAATAATTTTAATTCAAGAATGGTGGTTTTTAGCAATTTATAACCAGATATACTTTCTATTTAAAATATTGAGAAATTTTTTACTGTGTTTGTGTTACAATATTCTAATAATATTTTTCAAGAAGGGTGGTTTTAGCGGTTTATAACATAATATACTTTCTATGTAATATATTGAGCTATTTTTAATTGTGTTTGTTTTATAATATTTCAATAATTTCTTTTTAAAACGGTGGTTTTGAGTGATTTATAACTAAATATACCTTCTTTTTTAAATATTGAGCAATTTTTTATTGTGTTTGTTTTATTATATTTCAATAATTTTAATTCAAGAAGGGTGGTTTTTAGCGATTTATAACGAGATATACTTTCTATTTAAAATATTGAGCAATTTTTTATTGTGTTTGTGTTACAATATTCTAATAATATTTTTCAAGAAGGGTGGTTTTAGCGGTTTATAACTTAATATACTTTCTATTAAAAATATTGAGCTATTTTTAATTGTGTTTGTTTTATAATATTTCAATAATTTTATTTAAAAAAGGGTGGTTTTGAGCGATTTATAACTAAATATACTTTCTTTTTTAAATATTGAGCAATTTTTTATTGTGTTTGTTTTATAATATTTCAATAATTTTAATTCAAGAAGGGTGGTTTTAAGCGATTTATAATTAAATATACTTTCTATTTAAAATATTGAGCAATTTTTTATTGTGTTTGTTTTATAATAATTCAATAATTTTAATTCAAGAAGGGTGGTTTTAAGCGATTTATAACTAAATATACTTTCTATTTAAAATACTGAGCAATTTTTTATTGTGTTTGTTTTATAATAATTCAATAATTTTAATTCAATAATGGCGGTTTTTAGCGGTTTATAACCAGATATACTTTCTATTTAAAATATTTAGCAATTTTTTATTGTGTTTGTGTTACAAAATTCTAATAATATTTTTCAAGAAAGGTGGTTTTAAGCGATTTATAGCTAAATATACTTTCTATTTGAAATATTGAGCTATTTTTAATTGTGTTTGTGTTACAATATTCTAATAATATTTTTTAAAAAGGGTGGTTTTAGCAGTTTATAACTTAATAAACTTTCTATTTAAAATATTGAGCAATTTTTTATTGTGTTTGTTTTAGAATATTCTAATAATATTTTTCAAAAAGGGTGGTTTTAGCGGTTTATAACTTAATATATATCTAAACTGACTTTTTATTTAAAAAATTTATCTATTTTTTATGGAGTTTGTTTTATAATATTTCAATAATTTTAATTCAAGAAGGGTGGTTTTTAGCGATTTATAACCAAATATACTTTCTATTTAAAATAATAAGCAATCTTTTATTGTGTTTGTGTTACAATATTCTAATAATATTTTTTAAAAAGGTTGGTCTTAGCAGTTTATAACTTAATAAACTTTCTAATTAAAATATTGAGCAATTTTTTATTGTGTTTGTTTTATAATATTCTAATAATATTTTTCATAAAGGGTGGTTTTAGCGGTTTATAACTTAATATATATCTAAACTGACTTTTTATTTAAAAAATTTAGCTATTTTTTATGGAGTTTGTTTTATAATATTTCAATAATTTTAATTCAAGAAGGGTGGTTTTTAGCGATTTATAACCAAATATACTTTCTATTTAAAATAATAAGCAATCTTTTATTGTGTTTGTGTTACAATATTCTAATAATATTTTTTAAAAAGGTTGGTCTTAGCAGTTTATAACTTAATAAACTTTCTAATTAAAATATTGAGCAATTTTTTATTGTGTTTGTTTTATAATATTCTAATAATATTTTTCATAAAGGGTGGTTTTAGCGGTTTATAACTTAATATATATCTAAACTGACTTTTTATTTAAAAAATTTAGCTATTTTTTATTGTGTTTGTTTTATAATATTTAAATAATTTTAATTTAAGAAGGGTGGTTTTTAGCGATTTATAACCAAATATACAGTGTTTTATCACAGTGCTCGTTGAATGCAGACGTGTTTTTTTTAACTCGGCATACGGTTTTTGTTTTCTTTTAACATACTTAAATAAGTTGTTATAAAATCATAATATTATTTATTAAATAAATAATATAATATCAGCGAATTGGACGCTTGAAAATAATTTTTAATTTGTGAACATAAACGTCAATAATTAAAATAATAAAAGTTACAATTTAATAAAAAAATTTATGTATGAACATACATACATAAACATACATACATACATTTTAAGCAAAAACATTTCTTGTTTTTGTTTATTCTTCTTTTTTATTATCGGGGTTTTTAACAACAAATAACAAGAAGAGCACAATTAAACGAACTGTAAAATATAAAAAAAAAACTCTTATGAATGCGTACAATGCAAAAACAATAAAACATAATGAAAGAAATGCTTATGTTACAGTGAGTGTTGACGAAACAAAAGTAGAAAAAAAGAATCGATGATAGCAATTACTTAACGGCTAAACCTATTACTCGAACGCGTTCCCTCTCACCCTCTTTGTTTACAAATACGGTCGATCGTAATACAATAACAAGTTTGTTAACTGCAAGCGCTGCCGCAGAGCCAAAAAAAACTTTAATAAGTGATGATACGGTTAACCCCAAAACAGCCGCTATGGACAACTCAGTAACTCAAGTAAAAATTTCTCAAAAGCCTACAGTACAAGTTGGTATGGACAGGTACATAACAGTGCTCAAACGGGGACGCAGCCCTACCTCTGCAGCAGTTGCTTCGGCCTCAAAAGTACCAACTTTTGATAAAATAAATACTCAAAATCGTTTTGCAATTCTGGAGGATGAATCCTCTGAAGCACCAAACGTCATAAAATCGTCAAAGCCTCCCCCGATATATCTTAGGGAACAAAATTCAAATGAGCTCATAAAGAGTTTGATATCAGTGATAGGTGAAAATTCGTTTTACGTAGCGGCTATCAAGCGTGGTAGTATAAACGAGACAAAAATACAAGTCAATCATGAGAATGATTTTCGCAAAGTAATAAACAACTTTGAAGCACTAAAAAGAAACTTTTATACATACCAACTGAAAAGCAGTAAAGGTCTTCAGGTAGTGATTAAGGGTATTGACTCATGTGTGGACCCAGAAGAGGTCAAAACATTCCTAGAAGAAAAAGGCTTCAAGGTAAAACATGTAGTAAACATTAAAAATAGAGAAAAAATTCCCCCACCACTTTTTCGAGTAGAGTTTGAACCCGGCGACGTTAAGCTTAAAAAAAATGAAACGCATCCCATCTATGATTTAAAATAAATTCTGTACAGAAAAGTAACTATAGAGGAGCCGCACAAAAAAGGTGGTCCCGTTCAATGTTTGAACTGCCAAGAATTTGGCCATACTAAGGCATACTGCTATTTACCCCCTGTTTGCGTAGTATGTGGTGAGCTACACGGTACAGTTCTTTGCGATAAGTCTAAAACCGACCCCAACGTAAAAAAATGCAGCAACTGTGGTGGTAATCACACTGCCAATTATAGAGGATGCCCTGTATATAAGTTAACAATGGGTTAAAGAATTGTTACATCTTATGACTGCTCTTCTCTCCATTCATAATTCGTTGTTGTCAAGTGGAGTAAATATTAATATTCTTAACTGTAACTTTCCAATACAACTTCATTGATCTTCTTTTCATTGATCTTTTCTTTTTCATTGACATTCCTTTCATTGATATTTGTCTACTAATTTTTGTTGTTTTACCTATAGTAAAACATGGTTTACTTATATTTTTGAATAATGAGAAATTCAGTTTAGTTCATCGCAAGTATCGTTAACGAAAAGAAGCTTTCAAGCACTTAAAGAATATTTATTAAAAAAATTAAAATAGTTTAAATAATTTCAAATACTATTCTTATCAAGGGTTTAAAAATAAACTGTAGAAAAACTATAGAAGTATCACATAGTGAAGAAACAAAAATTAATATTGAGTTAAGCAAAATTAAAAATTTATTTAAAAGATCCACACAGTGAAAAATATATAGTAAAATTAATATTAAGTTAATTTAAATTAAACAATTACTTAAAGGTTCCACATAGTGGAAAATATCAGAGGTAAAAATAAAATAAGAATTAAAATAAAATAAAAGACAAAATTTAATTGAAATTAAAACTATCAAAGTTCCACATAGTGGAGAAACAAAAAATTAATATTGAGTAAAACAAAATTAAACATTTTATTTAAAAGATCCACATATTGGAAAATATCACATAGAACTAATATTAAGTTAAATAAAATTAAACAATTATTTAAAGGTTCCACATAGTGGAAAATGTTAAAGATAAAAATAAAATAAGAATTATAATAAAATTAAAGAAAATTTTTAATCGAAATTAAAACTATCATAAACAATTAATTTGTTTAAAGTTCCACGTAGTGGATGAAATTATAATAAGAAGTAACATTAATGTCATGTCTAAATAAAACTCTGAATAAATGTTAAGTTAAATCAAACAATTTAAATATAAAAAAACGTGTTTTATTTGTGAAAATTAATTGGCGCCCAACAAAATATTTAAGACATCACTTTGAGAACCCACTTCCAAGGATAATAAGAAGGAAAGTTGAAATCGTTTGGAAAATATAATCAATAAAAAGGACACTGATCTGGAAGCAGAATTTGTGGTCACGTAACTATTATAATTATTTACATAAAATTATTTTATAGTTTTTTTTCCTTAAGTTAAAAAAAAACATTGATTATTAAATAAATGTTGTTTATTAAATACATTAAATTAAACTAAATGAAAATTGTAGTGAACAATTCTTTGTTTAACCTTAAAGCTTTTTCTTATTTCTATCTCTAAATAAAAATATTGTAAAAAATAACTTATTCTACTAATTTTCTACATATCTGTTAAAAGTTTGTCTGTTTTTGCTATTAACGAAAATTAAAAATAGTGTCTTGGCTACTGAAATATTCCTTTCTTTAATTTCACCTTTTGATTTTCGGGTGTAGTTTTCCTTTTTAAACGATATCCTTTTTGTATTCAAAGGAAGAAACAAGTATTCTTATGAACTGTTTGAAGGAAACCATTGATGAAATTGACGAAGCATTAAACCTACTTCAGAACTTTAGTATTGGTGACAGAAATCCAACAGAAAGAACTATGGATGAGGCAACTTTAAATTCAATTATCAATGCTGCTGTTAAGCAAGCAACAGAACAGACACGAGCAGAATTTCAGGGCATAGTTGACCAATTGAGTAACAAAATCGATGAACTTCAATCCCCATCTCCTGTACAGGAGTATAAAAATATCGGAATCGTTGAGGGTGTAGTTTGCGACGAATCACTTGACATAGTGAAGTCTGTCCCTGAGTTTAAAGGCGAAGCTTTTAAGTATGTTTCTTGGCGTCAAGCAGCGGTTACAGCCCACAAATTGTTTGAACATTATCAAGGTAGTTCTAAGTACTACCAGGCAGTTGCTATATTAAGAAATAATATTGTAGGGAGGGCAGACTCTGTTCTAAGCAGCTACAACACAGTTTTAAATTTCTATGCCATAATTGATAGATTAGATTTTGCATACTCTGATAAGACTTCTATTTACACACTAGAGCAAGAACTTTCTACCTTAAGACAGGGCCAGAGGTCTATTATTAATTTTTATAGTGAAATTGAAAGCAAACTGACCTCGATAATCAACAAGGTTATAATGTCCTATGATGGAAATTCTAGTTTGATTCAGTCACTTAACCAAAAGTATAGGATGGATGCTTTACGAGTTTTTATTTCGGGTCTCAATAAACCTCTATGCGATACGCTATTTGCGTGTAAGCCGATGGATCTGCCTACTGCTTTGGCAATGGCACAAGAATTAGAGACGAATCAAAACAGATATCGGTTTGCTACAATTTATAACAATGGGCTTGGTAATGTTCAACAGCCTTATTTTCCCCATACAAATCCAGGATTCAATAATTTTAATGCTCCTTTTCCAAACCACCAACCGTATAGTAGTTTTCCAGGACAACCAACAAAAAACTTACCTTTCAATACCCAAGTCCAACAACCACAACAGCATTTAGTTCAGCCACGGCAATTTTACCCACTGCATTCACATTTTTATTCAAAACCACCGACAGGAAACTTGCCTTTTAATAATCGGATGCGACAACCTCTTAATCAGCCAAAACCATTTTACTCCCAGTCTCCACAAAATCCTCGAACAGATATTCAACCTTCAAATAGCCAAGGTCTGAATTTACAGCCCCGTTCCCCAGCAATGGATACTGATGTAAGTATGCGCACTGTCAGATCTACAACTCGTCCAAATTTTCAAGCTAGGCAAAGTGTTAACCACTTAGGTCACGAAAGCCAACAGCAGACCCCATGGGAAGAAGAGTCTGCCGCATCAAACCAAGGGAATATGTCTTTTGAGGATGAAATTAATTTTTTAGGGGAAAATCAATTCTCCCCTACTTTGAGAGAAGAATAGGGGGCAATACTTTAAAACTTTTAGTTGACACGGGATCTACTAAAAGTTATATAAAAAATACCCTGAATCTTAAAGGTATAAAAAAACTTTCCACGCCTTTCTTTGTCAAGTCTGTTCATGGCGCTAGCAAAATTGATCAGGCAACTTTAGTAAATGTATTTAACAAGACCGAAACTTTCTATTTATTAGAAAATTTACCGTTATTCGATGGTATACTGGGTTTTAACTTCATTAAAGGAATAAACGGCGTGATCGATACAGGTAATAATGTTATGTTTTTCGAAGGGGGGCAGGAAAGCCTAAAGTATTTGAATTTAGATGTAATCAATAACTTGATATTGGAAACAATCCCAAAAAATATAGAAGCAGAGTTGTACGATCTAATTCAGGAAAATGCTGCAGTATTCGCGAAACCAAATGAAGCTCTACCGTATAACACCAACATCTCTGCCACAATTAGGACGAAGGACGAAGAACCCATTTATTCCAGATACCAGTCGTACCCGATCTCAATGATCGATTTTGTCAACAAAGAGGTAGAACAACTTTTAAAAGACGGCATAATAAGACCCTCACGTTCTCCCTATAACAGCCCAGTTTGGGTAGTGGACAAAAAGGGATTGGATGAGTACGGTAGACCTAATAAACGTCTTGTATTCGATTTTACGAAATTGAACTCAAAGACCATTTGCGACAAATACCCTATCCCTGATCCATCCGTTATTATGGCAAATCTCGGAAAAGCGAAGTTTTTCACAACACTGGACTTAAAAAGTGGCTTTCACCAAATCAACTTAGTTGAGCGAGATAGAGAAAAAACAGCTTTCAGTGTGAATAATGGCAAGTACGAGTTTTGTCGCTTGCCGTTCGGGTTAAAAAATGCGCCGAGCATTTTCCAACGCGCTATCGATGACATTTTGCGGGAGGATATAGGAAAGTGTTGTCACGTCTATATTGACGACATCATTATATTCTCCGACTCTGAGCGGAGTCATATTTATGATATAAACAACATTTTTGAGAAACTTCTCAATGCTAACATGCGCGTGTCGTTGGAAAAATCTAAGTTTTTCCAGACTTCCGTGGAATATCTCGGGTTTATTGTGTCGACTAAGGGCATAAAAACGTGTCCAAGCAAGATCGAAGCTATAGTTAATTATCAAACTCCCTCTACTTTGAGAGGCCTTAGGTCGTTTTTAGGGCTCGCAGGTTACTATAGGCGATTCGTCAAAGATTACGCTTCCATCGCGAAGCCATTAACAAGGTACTTACGTGGGGAGAATGGACATGTAGGCACTCGTCAATCTAAGTTTGTTAGAATTGAATTAGATAACGAAGCTTTGACCGCTTTTGAAAAGTTGAAGAAACTGCTTGCCTCCGAGGACGTTCTTCTTCTATACCCAGACTTCGAAAAACCTTTCGATCTTACGACGGACGCATCCTCCCACGCAATTGGTGCAGTCCTTTCGCAAGGCGGACGCCCAATTACCATGATTTCAAGGACCTTGTCTCCAGCAGAGGAGAACTACGCTACCAATGAAAGGGAACTGTTGGCCATCGTGTGGGCACTTAAGTCACTTAGGCATTACCTCTATGGGACAAAGAACCTAAATATATTTACAGACCATCAGCCATTGATTTTTTCCGTTTCCGACAGAAATCCGAATTCGAAAATAAAGCGCTGGAAAGCATTTATAGAAGAATATTCGCCAACATTCTTCTACAAGCCAGGCCGGGATAACGTGGTCGCAGACGCTTTATCGAGGCAATTTTTGAATATGGCAACCGACTCAACATTATCGGATTCTATTCAAGCCTGTGCTAGTGAGATTTCTCTTACCGAAGTTATACCCGCCGTTGAAAATCCCGTTAATTGCTTTAAAAACCAAATTATCCTTGTCCAAGAAAATTTTGTAAAGAAAGAAACAAAGATAATATTTAGAGATCGTATCCGCTACCGAATTTCATATAAAACTACTGAAGACCTTTTAGAATCGATTCATACCTCAATAAACCCTCGTGTTGTGAATGCAATACACTGCAACTTACACTGTATAGCACAAATACAACATTTCTTAATATCCAATTATCCTTCAGTTAAATTCCGTTTTACTAAAAAATTCGTTACCGATGTTTTTAACCCAAGTGATCAATTAGAAATACTTAACAGTGAACACAATAGAGCTCATCGATCTCTTAAGGAAAATGTTAGCCAAGTTCTGCAAGATTATTACTTCCCCAATATGAAAAACCAATTAAAGCATATCATAGCCACCTGTAAAACATGTCAGGAAGCAAAATACTCCAGGCACCCACAGAAGCAGCAAATAGCAGAAACTCCAATACCGTCTTCTATAGGGGAAATACTCCATATTGATATTTATAATACGAACAAACTTTTCTTTCTGACTTGCTTGGACAAATTTTCAAAGTTTGCGGTTGTTAAGCCTATTGCTTCGAGGGCTATCATTGATGTAAAACCAGCACTTCTGGAAGCGTTAAACCTTTTTAGAAACACTAGGGTGGTTGTATGTGATAACGAAAAGTCTTTTAATTCTGAGACAGTTAGAACACTTGTAAAAAATAACTTTGGTGCTGCAATTTATGCTATTCCACCACTTCACAGTACATCCAATGGACAGGTGGAACGTTTCCATAGTACGTTAACGGAAATTGCAAGATGCCTTAGATTAGATGACACCTCCAGCGACACACTAGACCTTGTTCTCCTTGCCACGGCAAAATATAATAGAACGATTCACTCTACTATTGGAATGAGACCAATTGATATCATTCAAACTATACCAGAGGACTTAAAGGAAACAATCAAATTTAGAATTACAGCTAAACAGAAATCCGACTTAAACTACCACAATAGAAATACAGTTGTAAGAACATATAATCCTGGTGACAAAGTCTACGTAAAGACCAATAAGCGTTTGGGTAATAAATTTAATAAGGTCTTCAATGAAAAAGTAGTTCAACAAGATTTGGGGACCACACTTAGAATTGACGATAGAATTGTTCATAAGGACAATATTAAATTTCTAACTGCAATCTAAAATTTTTCAAATTGGCAATGAATTCAGTAGCAATGACAAACAAAATCATAGATTTATCAACCTAATATTTATAATGTTAATGAAATTTGTAAATGAATTACAAAATTCTTATTTTTCCATTGTTATATGAACTTCAAAATTGGTTATTTTTATTAGTTTTTAGTGTTTCAGACGAGGACGTCTGAATTTTAAAAGGGGGAGTAGTTAACAATGGGTTAAAGAATTGTTACATCTTATGACTGCTCTTCTCTCCATTCATAATTCGTTGTTGTCAAGTGGAGTAAATATTAATATTCTTAACTGTAACTTTCCAATACAACTTCATTGATCTTCTTTTCATTGATCTTTTCTTTTTCATTGACATTCCTTTCATTGATATTTGTCTACTAATTTTTGTTGTTTTACCTATAGTAAAACATGGTTTACTTATATTTTTGAATAATGAGAAATTCAGTTTAGTTCATCGCAAGTATCGTTAACGAAAAGAAGCTTTCAAGCACTTAAAGAATATTTATTAAAAAAATTAAAATAGTTTAAATAATTTCAAATACTATTCTTATCAAGGGTTTAAAAATAAACTGTAGAAAAACTATAGAAGTATCACATAGTGAAGAAACAAAAATTAATATTGAGTTAAGCAAAATTAAAAATTTATTTAAAAGATCCACACAGTGAAAAATATATAGTAAAATTAATATTAAGTTAATTTAAATTAAACAATTACTTAAAGGTTCCACATAGTGGAAAATATCAGAGGTAAAAATAAAATAAGAATTAAAATAAAATAAAAGACAAAATTTAATTGAAATTAAAACTATCAAAGTTCCACATAGTGGAGAAACAAAAAATTAATATTGAGTAAAACAAAATTAAACATTTTATTTAAAAGATCCACATATTGGAAAATATCACATAGAACTAATATTAAGTTAAATAAAATTAAACAATTATTTAAAGGTTCCACATAGTGGAAAATGTTAAAGATAAAAATAAAATAAGAATTATAATAAAATTAAAGAAAATTTTTAATCGAAATTAAAACTATCATAAACAATTAATTTGTTTAAAGTTCCACGTAGTGGATGAAATTATAATAAGAAGTAACATTAATGTCATGTCTAAATAAAACTCTGAATAAATGTTAAGTTAAATCAAACAATTTAAATATAAAAAAACGTGTTTTATTTGTGAAAATTAATTTATACTATCGTCAATCAGTCGGTTGGACCGAAAACTAATCCCCCTCAGGTAACAAATCAAGTAAACAGTAATGACCTTCAGGCCCCCCAGCCTAGTAGTAACAGAATCTCTTATGCCAACGTCCTAAAATCAAACAATGTACCAATGCAAGGCGCTTCGACAAGTAATGCCGAAACTCCAGTTTCTAATCTAAGTCGGCTAGAAAAAACAATGGAAACATTAGTGCAAACAGTAAATAATTTTACAAAGACAATGGGTAATATGATGCAGGAAATTCTTAGAATGCAATCGATGTTATTGCAAGCTGTACTTAACAAGCCATGAACTGTTTAAAAATTTGTTTTTGGAACGCAAACGGCATCCGCCAACATAAAAATGAATTAGAATACTTTCTTAAAAATAAACAAATTGATGTCATGATGGTTTCTGAAACTCATTTGACCTCAAGAAATAAGTTTAAAATTAATGGTTATACTCTATATGATACCAAGGACCCTCGAGATAGAGCTTGTGGAGGTTCTGCTATATTAATAAAAAACCGAATTAAACACTACCCAATGTGTGATCATCGTGAAGATTATCTCCAAGCTACAAACATTTGTGTCGAAGAGCTAAATCGAAGCATAGTAATTTCATCTCTATATTCACCACCTAGATTTGCAATATCAGAAAGCCAATATTACAAATATTATAAGTCACTGGGGCCCTGTTTCCTGGCTGCTGGCGATTACAACGCAAAACATACCTTCTGGGGGTCACGACTTATAACACCAAAGGGTCGTGTTTTGTTTAATACAATCTCTAAAATGAATTTAAATGTTGTCGCGAGCGGCCAACCAACATATTGGCCTGCTGATCCGCAAAAAATTCCAGATGTCATCGATTTTGGCGTGGTTAAAAACATCCCCACTGAAACGATTTACGTTGAAGCTTCCATAGAATTATCCTCTGATCACACACCTACAATTGTTACTATAAAAAACACCAATAGAATTGAATCTCCCTCTGGTCACATAGCGACGTCAGCTACACATATAAATTGGTTAAAATATAAAAAATATCTCAGTACCCATTGCACAGAAAATATTCCGCTTAGCACACCGGAGTATATAGATCGCTCTATTGTCAATTTTGACAGTTTTCTAAAACTAGCTGTTCAACATTCCAGTATTGCCCCCAAAAAAACCAAAAATAATAAAATATATTCCTCAGATGTCGAGCGTCTCTTGTCTGAAAAAAGGAGAGCTCGTAGAGAGTGGCAATTGCACAGATCCCCTCAACTTAAGAACTTACTAAAAGACTGTACAAAAAGGCTGAGAAAGTTACTGCAGACTCAGAAAACGGCTTCTCTGGAAAAATATCTTAAGGAACTTGATGCAACTCCACAATCAGACTACTCATTATGGCGTGCAGCTAGAAATCTCAAAAGGCCAGTTGTCGCTAATCCGCCATTAAGAAACTTGAATGGAAGTTGGGCAAGAAATGATGTTGAAAAAGGAAATCTGTTTGTTAATCATTTAAAAAACGTATTTACCCCTAAGATTTGAGATAAGAGAAATCGAAAAGGCTATTTGTGATTTAAACCCCAAGAAGGCTCCTGGTTTTGATAAGATCAGCAACAAAATGCTTTTGGAGCTACCCAGCATAGCAAGGAGAATAATTCTTTTAATTTTTTAAGCTATTTTACGCCTGGAATACTATCCTCAAAAGTGGAAGGTTTCCTTAGTCATCATGATACCTAAACCAGGAAAGGATCACACAAAAGTTGAGTCATATAGGCCTATAAGTTTACTTTCAAATATATCAAAGCTGTTTGAGAAGCTGTTAGCGTCAAAATTAACCCCAATTCTAAATGAAAACCACCAATTCGGCTTTAGAAGAGAACACAGCACAATTGAGCAAACCCATCGTATAGTAAACGCAATAAGAAAAGCCTTTGAAGAAAGAAAATATTGTTCCGCTCTCTTCATCGATGTTTCTCAAGCTTTTGACAAAGTCTGGCATGAAGGCTTATTACATAAATTGAAGCTAAACTTACCAGTAAACACACACAAGCTGTTAGAAAGCTACTTAGTCGGTCGAAAGCTTATTATTAAAGAAGGTGATTATTTAAGCTCTCCTCAACCAATTGAAGCTGGAGTCCCTCAGGGAAGCATCCTGGGCCCACTTTTATACTTAATATATACTTCGGATATGCCAATAAACAACTACACCCAAACTTCAACATTTGCTGATGACACAGCTTTTCTAAGCGTGCACGAAAACAGTCAAGAAGCATCTCGATACCTACAGGATCATATATTTCAACTCGAACTGTGGCTAAAGCAATGGAGGATAAAGGTCAATGAGCAATAATGCGTACATGTAACATTTACCTTGCGTCGGGAAACATGCCCCCCTATTAAAATCAATAATCATTTAGTGCCTCAAAATTCGCATGTAAAATACCTCGGTATTCATCTAGATCGCCGTTTAACGTGGAAAAGCCATATAGAGGCAAAATCATCTCAAATGAAACTAAAAGCCATCCAAATTCATTGGCTTATTGGAAGAAACTCTGTCCTAAGTCTCGACTGCAAACTTTTACTTTACAACTCCATCTTAATGCCAATCTGGTGCTACGGTATTCAACTATTGGGCACTGCCTCGGCCTCTAATATCGAAAAAATTCAAAGGCGCCAAAATAAACTACTTCGAATAATCACAGCTGCCCCTTGGTATGTAAAAAACTCAAATATTCACAAGGATCTCAATGTTCCATTAGTAAAAACTATGATTACAAAATATGCAGTAAAATATTTAAAAAGGCTTGAACAACACCCAAATCCACTAGCTCGAAATATTTTAAACCATGGCGGCCACACTCGCTTAAGAAGAAGAGACACTGCAGCACTTACCCAATTAGATGAGCGATAAACACCTATATAAGTGAACAGAACCCGTGATGAAGAAAATTTTTGTCTGGCACTGGCAGGACATAAAATAACGTATTAGGTTAAGATTTGATTAATTACACTATGGAACATTTTTTGGATTATTGTCTGGGGGGTGAGAAATTCCAAGTCAGGGTGATGGTTCTAGGTCAGTATAGTAAAACCCTCAAAGGGTTTGGCGTTCGTATGTGTCAGTTTATTTTTATGACATTTTAAATTTTTTCCTTATCTTGATGTTTTTTTGTTTAACATAACTCGAGAACCACTTGTCCGATTTTGCTAAAACAAACTCAAAAAAATTTAGAATTACAATTTCTTTAATCCGTTCATATAACGTTTTTCTTTATAATCAACAGTTTTGCCGGTAAAAATAAATTTGTGGAGAAAAAAAAATATTTTTTTGCCTAAAAATTAAAATTTATTTTAATAAATATTGCCTATTTTTAGGCAAACAAATATTTTTTTTTCTCCACAAATTTATTTTTACCGGCAAAACTGTTGATTATAAAGAAAAACGTTATATGAACGGATTAAAGAAATTGTAATTCTAAATTTTTTTGAGTTTGTTTTAGCAAAATCGGACAAGTGGTTCTCGAGTTATGTTAAACAAAAAAACATCAAGATAAGGAAAAAATTTAAAATGTCATAAAAATAAACTGACACATACGAACGCCAAACCCTTTGAGGGTTTTACTATACTGACCTAGTACCATCACCCTGACTTGGAATTTCTCACCCCCCAGATTGGCTGTTGTACTGTGTTATTGTTAGTTCATATTTAATATATGAAGATTCAATAAAAAATAATGAGAAAAAAAAAAATAACCAAATATACTTTCTATTTAAAATATTAAGCAATTTTTTATTGTGTTTGTTTTATAATATTTCAATAATTTTAATTCATTTAAAATATTGATCAATTTTTTATTGTGTTTGTGTAACAATATTCTAATAATATTTTTCAAAAAGGGTAGTTTTAGCGGTTTATAACTTAATATATATCTAAACTGACTTTTTATTTAAAAAATTTAGCTATTTTTTATTGTGTTTGTTTTATAATATTTCAATAATTTTATTTAAAAAAGTGTGGTTTTGAGCGATTTATAAATAAATATACTTTCTATTGAAAATATTGAGCAATTTTTTATTGTTTTTGTGTTACAATATTCTAATAACATTTTTCAAAAAGGGTGGTTTAAGCGGTGTATAACTTAATATATATCTAAACTGACTTATTATTTAAAAAATTGAGCAATTTTTTATTGTGTTTGTTTTATAATATTTTAATAATTTTATTTCAAAAAGGTTGGTTTTTAGCGATTTATAGCTAAATTAACTTATTATTTAAAAATTTGAGAAATATTATAAAACAAACACAATAAAAAATAGCTCAATATATTAAATAGAAAGTATATTAAGTTATAAACCGCTAAAACCACCCTTTTGAAAAATATTATTAGAATATTGTAACACAAAAACAATAAAAAATTGCTCAATATTTTCAATAGAAAGTATATTTAGTTAAAAATCACTAAAAACCACCCTTCCTGAAATAAAATTATTAAAATATTATAAAACAAACACAATCAAATTTAGTGAATTGCCTATAAATCGCAAAAAAACACCCTTTTTATATAAAATTATTGAAATATTTTGAGACAAAGACAATTAAAAATAGCTCAATTTTTTAAATAATAATTAAATTTAGCTATAAATCGCTAAAAATCACACTTTTTGAAATAAAATTATTTTTTCCTGTAAAATTTTATTAAAAATCGCTGGATTTGACGAGAAAATAGCTAAATTGGCAGCAGTGTAGAAAGAAACACACAGAGTTGTACTTGACCAGCGTTACCATTTGTCATGTTATACCTTTTTTAAAAGTATTTTTGGACGTAAAAATATTTAAAATTTTTATAAAGATTTTGATAAATAATAATAATCTAAGATTTGCAATATATTAGATCAAAAGATTTAGTGAAGTTTTAATGCATTAAAGCAATCTTAGATATTATCTGTCCTTTATTACTGTAAAGTTGTTAAATTTTGTTTACTCCTTAAATACTTCATACCTTAAAGATCCCAAATACGTATATTTCTTTAGGTGATAAGGTATCAAAAGATGATGGAATCGATTTTAGAGTTAACTGTTCAAAGTCTTATGTTGAATTATGTAATGTTCTGTTCAAAAGTTCGATTTTGATAACGACCTTATGAAACGCGTTGTAGTTTTACTTTTAACTACTTTAAGCACTTTTTATTCAATAATGAATTTTGCCTCTAAAATGTTTTTATTATATTTTATTATTTATAAAAAATGTACCAATGGTTTTCTTATACAACCGTAACATACTATTCATCACGGAAACCAATTATAATTTTGTTTTCTTGTCTTCGTCATAATCTTAGCTATAAACAAAATAAGCCTTAAAAACTGAATTTAGTACGTTTAAATTGCCAATATATAAATTTTTTTTAAATATTTTACCATTTTTGGTCCATAGCCCAAATTTTTTAATTAATTGAGTTCAAACTCTTTATCGGGTGAAGTTTCTCGATGCATTTATCGAAACCAACTAGACCCTATTGCGTTTTGCTAGTTTTTATGTTATTTTTCTCATGTCTAAATCTCGGAAAGTAATTATATTCGCCACAACTGTATATATAGACTATAAGAAAAAAAAGTAGAACAAAATAATCTGAAAAAGCATCTAATGCCTCGAAATTGCTAAATGCCAAAAACTTAATTTGATATATCTTTTTGCACTATTTTTGGCCCGTAGCTGCCAAACGGTAAATTTCCGTTTTCACTAATTCATAATTCTTCATATATAATTACTGAAAAATGCATTTTTTCACATTTTCCAGTTGTAATTTTTATCGGAAATTCGTAAAATTTATAAAATACATATGTTGCAAAAGCTAAAAAATAATAAATAATACAGCTAAAAAACTTAAAAAACGAATTATGAATGAAAAGAATTTTCTCGTTAGTTCGTTACACAATTTTTGTCTCCTAGGGTAAGGTTGCAATTATGAAAACAAAATTGTAATTGGTTTCCGAAAAAATTCACGTTTTTCCAAAAAAATTAAGTTTTAGCCAAAATTTTTAATAGGCCAAAAAATTTGATCGGCAGCTAAACTAGGAAAACCCAAATACAGGTTTGAAAGTTGCGAAAAGTACTTCATTTTTATCTGTTGCATTGAAATATTATAAAACATACACAATAAAAAATTGCTCAATATTTTAAATAGAAAGTATATTTAGTTATAAATTGCTAAAAACCACCCTTCTTGAATTAAAATTATTGAAATATTACAAAACAAACACAACAAAAAATAGCTTTATATTTTAAATAGAAAGTACATTAAGTTATAAATCGCTAAAAACCACCCTTCTTAAATTAAATTTATTGAATTATTATAAAACAAACACAATAAACCATTGCTCAATATTTTAAATAGAAAGTATATTTAGCTATAAATCGCTAAAAACCACCCTCCTTGAATTAAAATTATTGAAATATTATAAAGCAAACACAATAGAAAGTTGCTCAATATTTTAAATAGAAAGTATATTAAGTTATAAATCGCTAAAAACCACCCTTCTTAAATTAAATTTATTGAATTATTATAAAACAAACACAATAAAAAATTGCTCAATATTTTAAATAGAAAGTATATTAGTTATAAATCGCTTAAAACCACCCTTCTTGAATTAAAATTATTTAAATATTATAAAACAAACACAGCAAAAAATTGCTCAATATTTGAAATAGAAAGTTTATTTAGTTGTAAATTGCTAAAAACCACCCTTCTTGAAATAAAATTATTGAAATATTATAAAACAAACACAAAAAAATATTGCTCAATATTTGAAATAGAAAGTATATTTACTTATAAATCGCTAAAAACCACCCTTCTTAAATTAAATTTATTGAATTATTATAAAACAAACACAATAAAAAATTGCTCAATATTTTAAATAGAAAGTATATTTAGCTATAAATCGCTAAAAACCACCCTTCTTGAATTAAAATTATTGAAATATTATAAAGCAAACACAATAAAAAATTGCTCAATATTTTAAATAGAAAGTATATTAAGTTACAAATCGCTAAAAACCACCCTTCTTAAATTAAAATTATTGAAATATTATAAAACAGACACAACAAAAAATTGCTCAATATTTGAAATAGAAAGTATATTAAGTTATAAGTCGCTAAAAACCACCCTTCTTGAATTAAATTTATTGAATTATTATAAAACAAACACAATAAAAAATTGCTCAATATTTTAAATAGAAAGTATTTTTTAGTTATAAATCGCTAAAAACCACCCTTCTTGAATTAAAATTATTTAAATATTATAAGACAAAGACAACAAAAAATTGCTCAATATTTGAAATAGAAAGTATATTTAGTTATAAATAGCTAAACACCACCCTTCTTAAATTAAAATTATTGAAATATTATAAAACAGACACAACAAAAAATTGCTCAATATTTGAAATAGAAAGTATATTAAGTTATAAGTCGCTAAAAACCACCCTTCTTGAATTAAAATTATTGAAATATTATAAAGCAAACACAATAAAAAATTGCTCAATATTTTAAATAGAAAGTATATTAAGTTACAAATCGCTAAAAACCACCCTTCTTAAATTAAAATTATTGAAATATTATAAAACAGACACAACAAAAAATTGCTCAATATTTGAAATAGAAAGTATATTAAGTTATAAGTCGCTAAAAACCACCCTTCTTGAATTAAATTTATTGAATTATTATAAAACAAACACAATAAAAATTTGCTCAATATTTTAAATAGAAAGTATATTAAGTTATAAATCGCTAAAAACCACCCTTCTTGAATTAAAATTATTAAAATGTTATAAAACAAACACAATAAAAAATTGCTCAATAATTTAAATAGAAAGTATTTTTAGTTATAAATCGCTAAAAACCACCCTTCTTGAATTAAAATTATTGAAATATTATAAAACAAACACAACAAAAAATTGATCAATATTTTAAATAGAAAGAATATTTAGTTATAAATCGCTAAAAACCACCCTTCTTGAATTAAATTTATTGAATTATTATAAAACAAACACAATAAAAAATTGCTCAATATTTTAAATAGAAAGTATATTTAGTTATAAATCGCTAAAAACCACCCTTCTTGAATTAAAATTATTGAAATATTATAAAACAGACACAACAAAAAATTGCTCAATATTTGAAATAGAAAGTATATTAAGTTATAAATCGCTAAAAACCACCCTTCTTGAATTAAAATTTTTGAAATATTATAGAACAAACACAACAAAAAATTGCTCAATATTTGAAATAGAAAGTATATTTAGTTATAAATCGCTAAAAACCACCCTTCTTGAATTAAAATTTTTGAAATATTATAAAACAAACACAATAAAAAATTGCTCAATATTTTAAATAGAAAGTATATTAAGTTATAAATCGCTAAAAACCACCCTTCTTGAATTAAAATTATTAAAATGTTATAAAACAAACACAATAAAAAATTGCTCAATATTTTAAATAGAAAGTATTTTTAGTTATAAATCGCTAAAAACCACCCTTCTTAAATTAAAATTATTGAAATATTATAAAACAAACACAACAAAAAATTTATCAATATTTGAAATAGAAAGTATATTTAGTTATAAATCGCTAAAAACCACCCTTCTTGAATTAAAATTTTTGAAATATTATAAAACAAACACAATAAAAAATTGCTCAATATTTTAAATAGAAAGTATATTAAGTTATAAATCGCTAAAAACCACCCTTCTTGAATTAAAATTATTAAAATGTTATAAAACAAACACAATAAAAAATTGCTCAATATTTTAAATAGAAAGTATTTTTAGTTATAAATCGCTAAAAACCACCCTTCTTAAATTAAAATTATTGAAATATTATAAAACAAACACAACAAAAAATTTATCAATATTTGAAATAGAAAGTATATTTAGTTATAAATCGCTAAAAACCACCCTTCTTGAATTAAAATTTTTGAAATATTATAAAACAAACACAATAAAAAATTGCTCAATATTTTAAATAGAAAGTATATTAAGTTATAAATCGCTAAAAACCACCCTTCTTGAATTAAAATTATTAAAATGTTATAAAACATACACAATAAAAAATTGCTCAATATTTTAAATAGAAAGTATATTTAGTTATAAATCGCTAAAAACCACCCTTCTTGAATTAAATTTATTGAATTATTATAAAACAAACACAATAAAAATTTGCTCAATATTTTAAATAGAAAGTATATTTAGTTATAAATCGCTAAAAACCACCCTTCTTGAATTAAAATTATTGAAATATTATAAAACAGACACAACAAAAAATTGCTCAATATTTGAAATAGAAAGTATATTAAGTTATAAGTCGCTAAAAACCACCCTTCTTGAATTAAATTTATTGAATTATTATAAAACAAACACAATAAAAAATTGCTCAATATTTTAAATAGAAAGTATTTTTTAGTTATAAATCGCTAAAAACCACCCTTCTTGAATTAAAATTATTTAAATATTATAAGACAAAGACAACAAAAAATTGCTCAATATTTGAAATAGAAAGTATATTTAGTTATAAATCGCTAAAAACCACCCTTCTTGAAATAAAATTATGGAAATATTATAAAACAAACACAATGAAAAATTGCTCAATATTTGAAATAGAAAGTATATTTAGTTATAAATAGCTAAAAACCACCCTTCTTGAATTAAAATTATTGAAATATTATAAAACAAACACAACAAATAATTGCTCAATATTTGAAATAGAAATAGAAAATTGTTATAGCTTACGCGGTTATAAGCTTTTCAGAAATGACAGGAACAGTGGAAAAAAAGCAGGTGGTGTAGCGATATACGTCAAAAATTGTTTTAAATGTAAATTACACACAGAATCTAAAATAGGTGACAAGATAGAATTTATATTTTTGGAACTACAAAGTGGTAATGAGAAGATGTTGATTGGTAATGTCTATAGACCTCATAGGGGAGTAAAGTTTGAAGACTTCTTTTCAACATTGTCTCATATAACTGTTGGTTTTACAAATATAATTATATCGGGTGATTTTAATGACAACATCATGGTGGAATCTACTTTTACAAATGAAATGAAATGCATTGGACTGTATCCTGTTAACAGTACTTTACCAACACACTATACACATAGTGCTAATTCTCTTCTGGATGTATTTTTTACCAGTTCTTTATCGAAAATTCTTACGTTTGATCAAATATCAGCACCGGTTTTTTCAAAACATGATCTGATTTTCACATGTTATAACTTTGTACCTAACAAACTAGATGAAAATTATAGCTATAGAGATTTTAAGAACATAAATACACAATCATTAAATGAGCAACTTCTTCGAATTGATTGGGACTGCATCTTTTATATGGAAACTGTTGAGGAAAAACTTAATTTTATACAGTCAAATCTCACACAGTTATTTGAAGAATTTGTTCCTTTAAAGACGATAAGAAGAAAATTAATTACCAACCCTTGGTTTACGCCTAATATACAAAGTCTTATTGAAAGTAGAAACTTAGCATATACAAGATGGAAAAGGTTTAAGACTCCTGAGCTTTTGGCATCTTTTCGTTCTTTGCGTAATAGGGTTACTGCTGAAATAAGAACAGCAAAATGTTCTTTTTTTAACACAAAATTTTCAAACTGCTTAGATAGTAAAAGTAAGTGGAAGGAAATACGAAATATTGGCCTGGTAAATGATACCCATGTGTGTAGTAGAGATGTAGATGTCAATGAACTTAATCAGAAATTCGCAGTACTACCTGCCCCATCTGCCGATATTACTAACCTTAGGAGTTTTCCTGATACCCATAACTCTTTTGGATTTACTTTTAGTTGTGTAACGCAGGCTGATGTATTGGAAAACCTTCTTTGTATTAAATCAAATGCAACGAGCTTTGACGGAATAGATCCCAAATTCGTAAGAATAGTACTACCGGTGATTCTACCTTATATAACCAATCTCTACAACATGATTCTTACTACATCAATTTTCCCTACGCTCTGGAAACATGCAAAAGTTATCCCAATACCAAAAACTAAGGACGATTTTCGTCCAATAGCTATTCTCCCATATTTGTCGAAAATACTTGAACGTATAATGCACTCCCAAATAAGTAAATTTATACATGATAATAACATGCTTACTGCTAGGCAGTCCGGTTTCCGTCCTCAGCATAGTTGTGTCTCCGCACTAATTGATGTAACCGAGGAAATTAGGTCAAAAATTGATGCTAATCAAATAACTTTTTTAATTCTTCTTGATCACTCGAAGGCATTCGATTCCGTCAATACTGAAATTCTAACATTTAAATTAAGAAATAGCTTCCAATTTTCCTCCTCGGCAACGAAATTAATGCGATCATATCTAACTGGTAGATCTCAATCTGTTTTTTATGGGAATTTGATTTCGAATAAAATTGAGTTAACTAGAGGTGTACCGCAAGGTTCCATCTTAGGTCCTTTGTTGTACTCAATCTACTCAAACGATCTTCCAGAACAACTAGGATATTGCAATGTACATATGTATGCTGACGATGTTCAACTATACCTTAGTTGCAAAGCAACGGAAATTGACGATTGCACCCGCAAAATAAATATTGATCTAAAGCGAATATATGACTGGGCTACAACTAACGGTTTATGTCTTAATCCGAAAAAGTCGAAATGTCTACTTATTACCAAGAAGACTCAGAATAATGTTTGTTTTCCTGATTTGGTTCTGGGAGACTCAAAAATTACCGTAGTCGAATCGGTTAAAAACCTTGGTATTACTTTTAACAATCATCTTGATTGGAGTGATCATATTAATGTAATTACGGGAAGGTTGTATGCGATGTTAAGAAATTTATGGTGTACGCAATGGTTCATACCACAGAATATTCGAATGCTGCTTGCGAAAACATATTTAATTCCGACTTTGCTATATGGATGCGATCTTTTTATAAATTGTGATTCTACCAGTTTGAAAAAACTCAAAGTAGCATACAATAACATAGCCAGATACGTATTTGGCTTAAGACGATTCGATAGAATATCTTTTTATACACGGCAAATATTTGATGTATCTTTTGAGAATCTTTTGAAATGTAAATTGTTATTGTACTTACACAAGATTATATATTTGCAAAGTCCGCAATATCTTTTTAACAGAATAACTTTTCTTAGATCAAATAGAGGAAACCGTATTAAGCAACTTAGACACAGAACTCATATATCTGATCAACATTTCTATATAAATGCCATTAAAATTTGGAATAAATTACCCTTTCGTTTGCAAAAAATCAACAATGCAACGCAATTCAAAACTGAAATATTTAAACATTTTAGGCAAGTGTAAAATGTTTTAAATAACAAAATTCTTTTATTTATAACTTTGTTATTTTGAGTCATTTTTAATGTATTTTATTTTTTTTTTATTTTTTTTAAAAGTTTTTTTTAAAAAAGTTTTTTAAAAAGTTTTTCAAAGTTTTATATATAACTCAAAAATTGTATTTTTTATTTTTTATAAATTTAAATTTTTTATAGTTTTATACTTTCTTATGTGTAACCACTTTTTGTATACCCAGTATATTATCCAGTACTTAATATAAGATTTAATCTTTGTATTGGATTGTAAAACTTAAAATTAAATAAATAAATAAATAAATAAAGTATATTTAGCTATAAATCGCTAAAAACCACCCTTCTTGAATTAAAATTATTGAAATATTATAAAACAAACACAATAAAAAATTGCTCAATATTTTAAATAGAAAGTATATTTGGTTATAAATCGCTAAAAACCACCCTTCTTAAATTAAATTTATTGAATTATTATAAAACAAACACAATAAAAAATTGCTCAATATTTTAAATAGAAAGTATATTTGGTTATAAATCGCTAAAAACCACCCTTCTTGAATTAAAATTATTGAAATATTATAAAACAAACACAACAAAAAATTGCTCAATATTTGAAATAGAAAGTATATTTAGCTATAAATCGCTAAAAACCACCCTTCTTGAATTAAAATTATTGAAATATTATAAAACAAACACAATAAAAAATTGCTCAATATATTAAATAGAAAGTTAATTTGGTTATAAATCGCTAAAAACCACCCTTCTTGAATTAAAATTATTGAAATATTATAAAACAAACACAACAAAAAATTGCTCAATATTTGAAATAGAAAGTATATTTAGCTATAAATCGCTAAAAACCACCCTTCTTGAATTAAAATTATTGAAATATTATAAAACAAACACAATAAAAAATTGCTCAATATTTTAAATAGAAAGTATATTTGGTTATAAATCGCTAAAAACCACCCTTCTTAAATTAAATTTATTGAATTATTATAAAACAAACACAATAAAAAATTGCTCAATATTTTAAATAGAAAGTATATTTGGTTATAAATCGCTAAAAACGACCCTTCTTGAATTAAAATTATTGAAATATTATAAAACAAACACAACAAAAAATTGCTCAATATTTGAAATAGAAAGTATATTTAGCTATAAATCGCTAAAAACCACCCTTCTTGAATTAAAATTATTGAAATATTATAAAACAGACACAACAAAAAATTGCTCAATATTTGAAATAGAAAGTATATTAAGTTATAAATTGCTCAAAACCACCCTTTTTTAAATAAAATTATTGAAATATTATAAAACAAACACAATTAAAAATAGCTCAATATTTTTTTTTAGATAGAAAGTATATTAAGTTATAAACCGCTAAAACCACCCTATTTGAAAAATATTATTAGAATATTGTAAAAAAACACAATAAAAAATTGCTCAATATTTTAAATAGAAAGTTTATGAAGTTAAAAACTGCTAAAACCACCCTTTTTGAAAAATATTATTAGTATATTGTAACACAAACACATTAAAAAATTGCTTAATATATTAAATAGAAAGTATATTTGGTTAAAAATCGCTAAAAACCACCCTTCTTGAATTAAAATTATTGAAATATTATAAAACAAACACAATAAAAAATAGCTCAATATTTTAAATAGAAAGTATATTTAGCTATCAATTGCTAAAACCACTCTTTTTGAAATATTATAAAACAAACACAATAAAAAATAGAAAGTATATTAATTTATAAATAGCTAACATCAAAAATTTTTACAATGGCAACGCTGATCAAATACAACTCTGTGTGTCCACGAAGTCACATGTATATATTTTTTACGGAGTAAAAAACGGGAAGTATATAAGAGTACTTGGCAATACTACGCAACAAAATTTGTTAAAAAATACAAAATTATCGAATTAAAACCGTATATATAGAAGTTTTAATAGTAATTGGTCGATATATAACCACAGTGCAATCAAATAAAGTAAAAAAAAAGGAAACAAAAAAATATTTAAAAATGTTTGGCAAAATTGACGTGTCCGCTGAATATGCTCTAGGCATGTGATCGTTTAGCGGACTGTTCGCTAAGTATGCAACTGTCCGCTATTTATCTGCTAGCTTCAAACTCTGTTCGCTAAATAAGCGCTGTGCATATATATATGTACATGTTTATTTATATTATATATATCGTTTAGTTTTATTTAATTATTTGCACATGTTTGCGTGGTATTAAATACTTATATTAAAAGTTTAATTAATATATAGCAAGTTTAGTTTTGATCGAATTTCAGTATTTTGTCATAACTGGGCCATTTTGTAACCGATATGACACATTTTTACACCGACATCTTAAAAAATAAAATTATCATTTACTTTGGTGATAAAACTTGAAGTCGAGAAGTTCTATGGTTCCCGAAAATAGGTATTTAAAAAAAAAAAACTATATTTTTGACATTACTTTTTTTTTTTACCGATTTTCCGAGTTTTTCAGCAATTATGTTCTTCTAAAGATTTCCGATATTTTGATATCTTAAACGTATGAATAGGTCATATTAGAGCTCTAAAATTTTAGTTTTTATAAAAGTTTAATGTTTTTTAGTCCTTTTTTTGAGTATTTGGCTCATAACTTAACCATTTTTAACCTATTTGACAGATGTTGGCGTCTGGCTGGTGTAAATCGGGCGTTATGTTTCCCACTATTTTGATTGTGTGCAACGGGACTACATGTGGTGGTGGCATCTGGCAACACCTCATGTGTTATGTAGCCCAGCTGGGCTGTTAACGTCACCTGTAGAGTGAGTTTGCCTTTTTTACTTGTAATATAAAACTTCAACCAGTCAGACGCCGGCAGATAATAAATAAAAATTATTAAATTAATTGTAAATTGGGCCAAAGTGAAAATTGTGTAAAAGATAAAAAGAGCCCTAAAGAGCCTAAAATTAGAATTAAATAAAGAAAAACGTGAAATTGAGACTGAAATAAGGAAAAACAGAAGTGTCTTTTACTTAAGTGCCAGTGAGCCACAAAAAATAAGGGTTGGTTTTTGTATATCACCAACGTTTGTGTGTGTGTAAACGAGACACGATATACCGCAACAAGTTATTGCTTACGATTCCCGGACAAAGCTCGATTGTGCCACAGTCTACCTAGTGCATTTATCCAGAACCAGGTAACCCCATTTACACCCCAACAACAGATTTATATACCAACGTGCTTAAGAATAATATTACCATTAAATTGGGTTATAGGTATATATGTATATATACGTACATATATGTACATACATATATTTAAACAAACTTAATTATAAAAACAAGTAAGAGTGCTATATTCGGCTGTGCCGAATCTTATATACCCTTCACCATTGTGCGAGCAGAATACAGAGCAACTAGACAAAACCTAAATAATTTCTACATAAACATAAATATATACAATACATAAAACTTCATTATAAATTAAATTTAAAAAGTTAAAACTGGTAAATATTTTTTTAAATCGTTTCAGAACATAAAAAAATTTAAAAAAAATTTTCTTTTTGAAAAAACACGATTCGAACTAGGGACTCACAGTTTCTAACCTAAGCAAACCCCCTAGACAACTGGACCATGAAGGAACGTTTCATGAATATCATTAAAAGTAAATATGATCAGTTTACAGTTCACAACTCAACACAGTTGAGTTGTAATTATTTTTGATGTTTTAGTTCACCACAATAAAGCAAAGGTGGCCTATAATCACCAAAATAGTTTGTACCATGTATGTGTGTTTGTTTGGTTTCTTTTTGTATAGGCACTGTTGTCATACCGTAGATTTATCTTTTTTGGCGAGTTTTTAAGTGGCAAAAATAATCAAAAATTCCCCGTTTCTATTTGTTAAAATTATTTCCTTAAATAGATGAAAAATTAAAGAAGGGTGGTAACGAAAATCATATTGGGCATTATGCTAGTATATGTAAACAAATGTAAAGGGGGGGGGGGGGGGGGAGAGAGAGACGGATATCGTTAAATCAACTTCGCTTTTCATAAGGACCCAGAATATATATACTTTATAGGGTGTAGTATCAATATTGTAGAAATTACAAACGGAATGACAAACTTATATATACCCTTTTACCTTCGGTGAAGGGTATAAAAAGAGTAATTTTTGGGAATTCAGCATTTCGGTTATAACTCAGCCATTTTTTAACCGATTTGACAGATTTATATACTGACGTGTTAAAGAAGAAATTTACCATTTGCTTGAGTTACAAACCTTGGACTCGGGAAGATCTATTGTGTCCGAAAATGGGTATTTTCCAAAAAAAAAATTATTTTTTGGTCATAACTTTTTTGTATCTGAACCGATTTTTCCGAAATTTTCAGAAAATATTTTCTACTAAAGATTTCCGATCTTTTGATATATAACGCGTAACCATGGGTCATATGACAGTCCAAAAAAGCAGGTTTTTATACAATTTTTGATATTTTTTGCACGGGAGGTACCACGCCCACTTGTTCAATCCCGCCCACATTTTGTGGAATGCTGTATATTGATAACCTTAATGTGTGTACCTAGTTTGGAAACTTTGGCTCTTGCCGTTCTCCAGATATACACAAAAAAGTAATAAAAATACAACAACAACAAGGGATTTTTGGAAAAAATTAGAGGTAGTCGTGGTTTTTTGCATATATCTCAGCCATTTTTGGACCGATGTGGCTGAATTTCAATAGCAAGAAATGGTGGACTATATGTGACATAAGTGTGAAACAACCTAGCCGCTATCATGTCTGGAGTCTCCGGAAAACACATATCAAACGTAAGACGGACAGACGGACAGACGGACAGACGGACGGATATCGTTAAATCAACTTCGCTTTTCATAAGGACCCAGAATATATATACTTTATAGGGTGTAGTATCAATATTGTAGAAATTACAAACGGAATGACAAACTTATATATACCCTTTTACCTTCGGTGAAGGGTATAAAAAGAGTAATTTTTGGGAATTCAGCATTTCGGTTATAACTCAGCCATTTTTTAACCGATTTGACAGATTTATATACTGACGTGTTAAAGAAGAAATTTACCATTTGCTTGAGTTACAAACCTTGGACTCGGGAAGATCTATTGTGTCCGAAAATGGGTATTTTCCAAAAAAAAATTATATTTTGGTCATAACTTTTTTGTATCTGAACCGATTTTTCCGAAATTTTCAGAAAATATTTTCTACTAAAGATTTCCGATCTTTTGATATATAACGCGTAACCATGGGTCATATGACAGTCCAAAAAAGCAGGTTTTTATACAATTTTTGATATTTTTTGCACGGGAGGTACCACGCCCACTTGTTCAATCCCGCCCACATTTTGTGGAATGCTGTATATTGATAACCTTAATGTGTGTACCTAGTTTGGAAACTTTGGCTCTTGCCGTTCTCCAGATATACACAAAAAAGTAATAAAAATACAACAACAACAAGGGATTTTTGGAAAAAATTAGAGGTAGTCGTGGTTTTTTGCATATATCTCAGCCATTTTTGGACCGATGTGGCTGAATTTCAATAGCAAGAAATGGTGGACTATATGTGACATAAGTGTGAAACAACCTAGCCGCTATCATGTCTGGAGTCTCCGGAAAACACATATCAAACGTAAGACGGACAGACGGACAGACGGACAGACGGACGGATATCGTTAAATCAACTTCGCTTTTCATAAGGACCCAGAATATATATACTTTATAGGGTGTAGTATCAATATTGTAGAAATTACAAACGGAATGACAAACTTATATATACCCTTTTACCTTCGGTGAAGGGTATAAAAAGAGTAATTTTTGGGAATTCAGCATTTCGGTTATAACTCAGCCATTTTTTAACCGATTTGACAGATTTATATACTGACGTGTTAAAGAAGAAATTTACCATTTGCTTGAGTTACAAACCTTGGACTCGGGAAGATCTATTGTGTCCGAAAATGGGTATTTTCCAAAAAAAAAATTATATTTTGGTCATAACTTTTTTGTATCTGAACCGATTTTTCCGAAATTTTCAGAAAATATTTTCTACTAAAGATTTCCGATCTTTTGATATATAACGCGTAACCATGGGTCATATGACAGTCCAAAAAAGCAGGTTTTTATACAATTTTTGATATTTTTTGCACGGGAGGTACCACGCCCACTTGTTCAATCCCGCCCACATTTTGTGGAATGCTGTATATTGATAACCTTAATGTGTGTACCTAGTTTGGAAACTTTGGCTCTTGCCGTTCTCCAGATATACACAAAAAAGTAATAAAAATACAACAACAACAAGGGATTTTTGGAAAAAATTAGAGGTAGTCGTGGTTTTTTGCATATATCTCAGCCATTTTTGGACCGATGTGGCTGAATTTCAATAGCAAGAAATGGTGGACTATATGTGACATAAGTGTGAAACAACCTAGCCGCTATCATGTCTGGAGTCTCCGGAAAACACATATCAAACGTAAGACGGACAGACGGACAGACGGACAGACGGACAGACGGACAGACGGACGGATATCGTTAAATCAACTTCGCTTTTCATAAGGACCCAGAATATATATACTTTATAGGGTGTAGTATCAATATTGTAGAAATTACAAACGGAATGACAAACTTATAGGAAGTAGTAATTGATGTAGATGATGAATATAGTGGAATCATCATGGAAAAACTCAGCTTTCGAAAAGGTATATACCCTTTTACCTTCGGTGAAGGGTATAATAATAAATAAAAACAAACTTAATTATAAACAAGTAAGAGTGCTATATTCGTCTGTGCCGAATCTTATATACCCCTCACCATTGTGCTGTAATGATGCACAATAAAAAGGTTGATTAAAAAATTGATTTGATTTAATTTTTATTTCCACTTTATTTTATTTTAATTATTTATGAACAGCCGCTTGTGCGACTGTTCAGTTCTGTCTCTAGTTTATCAATATTTTTATAAAATCATTCTTAATTCTAGATACTTAAAAATACACTAATACTAAGGCATTTATTTTGAACAAAGAATCATTAATATGATACTTTGTTCAATGCCACTTACAAAACATTGTTGGGAATGTGCTAGTCAGCATAATCCCAACTAGGGAATGGTAAATGGATTCCAAAATCGATTTTCGATTTTTCGATCGACTTTTTTATTACGGTTTTTAAATCGATTAATCGAACGTCAAAATCGATTTTAAAATCAATTTCAAAATCGTTTAAGGCTAGTTTGCAATCTTATACATTATATCACTAAGGGGGATACACCAGCATTTTTTTTGGCAAACTACTAGAGAAATTGAACTGAGATTTTTACAGTGGGTAGATATGACTACTTTTTACAATTTTCCTGTAAAAATGAAAATGAGTAAATTTTGAGATGTCCTTTAGAAGAACAAGTGCATGTACATTGCACATATATATTCAAATTGTATTCTTGTGTAGTCAATCAGCCCTGTCACATAAATTGATTCCGATCGAAAGTGGAAGTGATTTTGTATCTTCTTAAATTAAATTTATTGAATTATTATAAAACAAACACAATAAAAAATTGCTCAATATTTTAAAAAGAAAGTATATTTGGTTATAAATCGCTAAAAACCACCCTTCTTGAATTAAAATTATTGAAATATTATAAAACAAACACAACAAAAAATTGCTCAATATTTGAAATAGAAAGTATATTTAGCTATAAATCGCTAAAAACCACCCTTCTTGAATTAAAATTATTGAAATATTATAAAACAAACACAATAAAAAATTGCTCAATATTTTAAATAGAAAGTATATCTGGTTATAAGTCGCTAAAAACCACCTTTCTTCAATATTTTAAATAGAAAGTATATTTAGTTATAAATCGCTTAAAACCACCCTTCTTGAATTAAAATTATTGAAATATTATAAAACAAACACAATAAGAAATTGCTCAATATTTTAAAAAGAAAGTATATGTAGTTATAAATTGCTCAAAACCACCCTTTTTAAAAAAAAAATTATTGAAATATTATAAAACAAACACAATTAAAAATAGCTCAATATTTTTTTATAGATAGAAAGTATATTAAGTTATAAACCGCTAAAACCACCCTATTTGAAAAATATTATTAGAATATTGTAAAAAAAACACAATAAAAAATTGCTCAATATTTTAAGTAGAAAGTTTATTAAGTTAAAAACTGCTAAAACCACCCTTTTTGAAAAATATTATTAGTATATTGTAACACAAACACATTCAAAAATTGCTTAATATTTTAAATAGAAAGTATATTTGGTTAAAAATCGCTAAAAACCACCCTTCTTGAATTAAAATTATTGAAATATTATAAAACAAACACAATAAAAAATAGCTCAATATTTTAAATAGAAAGTATATTTAGCTATCAATTGCTAAAACCACTCTTTTTGAAATATTATAAAACAAACACAATAAAAAATAGAAAGTATATTAATTTATAAATAGCTAACATCAAAAATTTTTACAATGGCAACGCTGATCAAATACAACTCTGTGTGTCCACGAAGTCACATGTATATATTTTTTACGAAGTAAAAAACGGGAAAGTATATAAGAGTACTTGGCAATACTACGCAACAAAATTTGTTAAAAAATACAAAATTATCGAATTAAAACCGTATATATAGAAGTTTTAATAGTAATTGGTCGATATATAACCACAGTGCAATCAAATAAAGTAAAAAAAAAGGAAACAAAAAAATATTTAAAAATGTTTGGCAAAATTGACGTGTCCGCTGAATATGCTCTAGGCATGTGATCGTTTAGCGGACTGTTCGCTAAGTATGCAACTGTCCGCTATTTATCTGCTAGCTTCAAACTCTGTTCGCTAAATAAGCGCTGTGCATATATATATGTACATGTTTATTTATATTATATATATCGTTTAGTTTTATTTAATTATTTGCACATGTTTGCGTGGTATTAAATACTTATATTAAAAGTTTAATTAATATATAGCAAGTTTAGTTTTGATCGAATTTCAGTATTTTGTCATAACTGGGCCATTTTGTAACCGATATGACACATTTTTACACCGACATCTTAAAAAATAAAATTATCATTTACTTTGGTGATAAAACTTGAAGTCGAGAAGTTCTATGGTTCCCGAAAATAGGTATTTAAAAAAAAAAAACTATATTTTTGACATTACTTTTTTTTTTTTACCGATTTTCCGAGTTTTTCAGCAATTATGTTCTTCTAAAGATTTCCGATATTTTGATATCTTAAACGTATGAATAGGTCATATTAGAGCTCTACAATTTTAGTTTTTATAAAAGTTTAATGTTTTTTAGTCCTTTTTTTGAGTATTTTGCTCATAACTTAACCATTTTTAACCTATTTGACAGATGTTGGCGTCTGGCTGGTGTAAATCGGGCGTTATGTTTCCCACTATTTTGATTGTGTGCAACGGGACTACATGTGGTGGTGGCATCTGGCAACACCTCATGTGTTATGTAGCCCAGCTGGGCTGTTAACGTCACCTGTAGAGTGAATTTGCCTTTTTTACTTGTAATATAAAACTTCAACCAGTCAGACGCCGGCAGATAATAAATAAAAATTACCTTCGGTGAAGGGTATAATTATTAAATTAATTGTAAATTGGGCCAAAGTGAAAATTGTGTAAAAGATAAAAAGAGCCTAAAATTAGAATTAAATAAAGAAAAACGTGAAATTGAGACTGAAATAAGGAAAAACAGAAGTGTCTTTTACTTAAGTGCCAGTGAGCCACAAAAAATAAGGGTTGGTTTTTGTATACAGTAGTTTTGACTTAGCTGCCTTTTATTTACGTGCACTTTTGACTTAACTGCACAAAATTGATAATTTTTGGCATTATTCTTTATAATCCCATACAAATTCCTTTTTTAAGTGCACTTTCTTTACCTGCACATTTAAGATAAGAGCCCAAAATTTTTGGCATTTTAAAATTATTTTCATACAAAACATTCAACTTAGCTGCACTTTGACTTAACTGCCCAAAATACATATTGTCTGTAATTATTCTTCAAAATCCTTGTTTATGTGCATTTTGTATACCTGCACATTTTTCATAATTTTGGGCAGCTTTAAAATATTTTCATATAAAACATCAAAGTTAGCTGCACATATGACAAAATGTGGTGGCCTCATTTTCACATAAATATCCAATTTTAGGTGTTTATAAAAACAAAAATCGCAAACAAGTCAAATTGGTATCATTATAATTCATTTATTTTGTTTGCATGTACCTACATTTATGCATATGGGTTGTGGTTACAGCAACTTTACCACGATTATATGAAAAGAATAGCAAATCTTAGGTCTGGAACAGAATAAAGTAGTTGTAGTAGTTTTTGAAGCTGACGAATGCTCTGTAGCGCAACAAAGTTCAAAATTTCGAATTTTGCGCTTCAACGGCAACGACTACTACAACTACGTTTTCTGTTGACACTACTTTGAAAGTGCCGTTTTTAACTTTTGACAGCTTGCAGCGCTTATCTTAACGTTGTACTACAGCGACTTTTCTGACCCACACTTTATTGTTAACAGTTTGGTTATCTCGTTCTTTATAAGAATGCATAACAAATGACTACTGGTTGTTTGAACGTCATTGTTATTATCAATTTATTAATAAAAACGTTGATACTCCTTTTTTAAACACTTTACTTTAGCTGCACTTTTATGCAGGTAACCACAATTGCGTACCTGCACATTTAGGCAGCTAAATACATTTAAGATAGCTGCTTTTTTGATTTACCTGCACAAAAAATCGTGCAAAGGAGATTGTGCAGCTAAGTCAAAATTACTGTATCACCAACGTTTGTGTGTGTGTAAACGAGACACGATCTACCGCAACAAGTTATTGCTTACGATTCCCGGACAAAGCTCGATTGTGCCACAGTCTACCTAGTGCATTTATCCAGAACCAGGTAACCCCATTTACACCCCAACAACAGATTTATATACCAACGTGCTTAAGAATAATATTACCATTAAATTGGGTTATAGGTATATATGTATATATACGTACATATATGTACATACATATATTTAAACAAACTTAATTATAAAAATAATAAATAAAAACAAACTTAATTATAAACAAGTAAGAGTGCTATATTCGTCTGTGCCGAATCTTATATACCCCTCACCATTGTGCTGTAATGATGCACAATAAAAAGGTTAATTAAAAAATTGATTTGATTTAATTTTTATTTCCACTTTATTTTATTTTAATTATTTATGAACAGCCGCTTGTGCGACTGTTCAGTTCTGTCGCTAGTTTATCAATATTTTTATAAAATCATTCTTAATTCTAGATACTTAAAATTACACTAATACTAAGGCATTTATTTTGAACAAAGAATCATTAATATGATACTTTGTTCAATGCTACTTACAAAACATTGTTGGGAATGTGCTAGTCAGCATAATCCCAACTAGGGAATGGTAAATGGATTCCAAAATCGATTTTCGATTTTTCGATCGACTTTTTTTATTACGGTTTTTGAAATCGATTAATCGAACGTCAAAATCGATTTTAAAATCGATTTCAAAATCGTTTAAGGCTAGTTTGCAATCTTATACATTATATCACTAAGGGGGATACACCAGCATTTTTTTTGGCAAACTACTAGAGAAATTGAACTGAGATTTTTACAGTGGGTAGATATGACTACTTTTTACAATTTTCCTGTAAAAAGTAAAAATGTGTAAATTTTGAGATGTCCTTTAGAAGAACAAGTGCATGTACATTGCACATATACAGTGGCCGACAAAAGTCTACATACGACCCTCATTTCTTCCACCTAACGAGACCAAAAGCATTATGAAAAAAAGTAATGATGCAGGTTTGTTTGAAATCTGGTTTTATTAATAAAAAGCGAAAAAAATAACATACTCAATATACACTTTAAAAATTATTTACAAAAAACGAAAAAATAGCATTGACAAAAGTCTACATACGGCCAACATGTCATGCTTTGTGTTTTGCTTGCTGCTGGATGGTGACGGCTGAGTACCGTTATTTTTTTAAATTTACTTTTCTGCATGTTTTACATTTCAAATCAATTGCATTCGGTGGCATTCTGGACAGTTACCAGCATAATTCAATTGTAACAATGGCCTCGCGAAAAGAAATTTCAACTGATGTGAGAAACTTAGTCGTAAAATATAGAAACGAGAAAAAATCGTTCCGGGAAATATCAAAACTGTTGAGTTTAAGTAAAGCAACAGTTCAAACTGTATTTAATAATTTTAAAAACACTGGTTCTATTGAAAATAAACCGCGTAGTGGTCGCCCTTAAAAGCTTAGTCGCAGAGATGTCAGCTTTAAAATGAAAGAAGTGGAATAAAATCCAAGAGTGAATGCCACAACGCTGGCCCAAGTGCTAAAAATAAGATCAAATACGGTTCTGCATTCACGAACAATTCAAAGAACCCTAAATAATAATGGTTTCCGCAGCAGAACTCCGCGCAAAAAACCCATTATAAGCAAAAAAACCGAAAACTTCGCTTGGAATTTGCCAAAATTCATTTGACAAAGGACTTCTGGAAACGAGTTTTGTTTAGAGATGAGTCAAAATACAATATTTTTGGAAGTGGTGGGAAAGCGAAAGTTTGGAGAAAAGCTAATACAGCGATGAATCCGAAGCACTTAGTACCTACTGTTAAGCATGGGGGTGGCAACGTGATGGTTTGGGGTGCTGTCGCTGCATCTGGTGTAGGAAATCTTGTATTTGTCGAAGGTAATATGGATCGGTTTCAATATAAGTCTATTTTAGAACAAAATCTGGGAGCATCGGTCAATAAATTAGATCTTGGTAAGAGTTGGATTTTCCAACAAGATAACGACCCGAAACACAACGCTCAAGTTGTAAAAGAATGACTGCTTTACTATGCCCCCCGACAATTGCATACACCACCTCAAAGCCCGGACTTAAATGTCATTGAACACGTGTGAGAGATTTTGGAACGTAAAATCAGAAAGCATCATATTACTAGCGCTCCAATGTTGACAAAGATGCTGAAAGAAAAATGGCTAGAAATTACGCCGATTGAATTGGAACATTTAGTTAATTCAATGACCAGACGCTTACAGGCTGTTAAAGATGCCAATGGTGGCCCAACCAAATACTAAATTTAATAATAAAAATATTATATAATGTTTCAATGAAGTTTTTTATGTTAGCTTACAAGACGTATGTAGACTTTTGTCAATGCTATTTTTTCGTTTTTTGTAAATATTTTTTAAAGTGTATATTGTAGTAAGTTGTTTTTTTCGTTTTCTATTAATAAAACCAGATTTCAAACAAACCTGCATCATTACTTTTCTTCATAATGCTTTTGGTCTCGTCAGGTGGAAGAAATGAGGGTCGTATGTAGACTTTTGTCGGCCACTGTATATTCAAATTGTATTCTTGTGTAGTCAATCAGCCCTGTCACATAAATTGATTCCGATCGAAAGTGGAAGTGATTTTGTATCTTCTTAAATTAAATTTATTGAATTATTATAAAACAAACACAATAAAAAATTGCTCAATATTTTAAAAAGAAAGTATATTTGGTTATAAATCGCTAAAAACCACCCTTCTTGAATTAAAATTATTGAAATATTATAAAACAAACACAACAAAAAATTGCTCAATATTTGAAATAGAAAGTATATTTAGCTATAAATCGCTAAAAACCACCCTTCTTGAATTAAAATTATTGAAATATTATAAAACAAACACAATAAAAAATTGCTCAATATTTTAAATAGAAAGTATATCTGGTTATAAGTCGCTAAAAACCACCTTTCTTCAATATTTTAAATGGAAAGTATATTTAGTTATAAATCGCTTAAAACCACCCTTCTTGAATTAAAATTATTGAAATATTATAAAACAAACACAATAAGAAATTGCTCAATATTTTAAAAAGAAAGTATATGTAGTTATAAATTGCTCAAAACCACCCTTTTTAAAAAAAAAATTATTGAAATATTATAAAACAAACACAATTAAAAATAGCTCAATATTTTTTTATAGATAGAAAGTATATTAAGTTATAAACCGCTAAAACCACCCTATTTGAAAAATATTATTAGAATATTGTAAAAAAAACACAATAAAAAATTGCTCAATATTTTAAGTAGAAAGTTTATTAAGTTAAAAACTGCTAAAACCACCCTTTTTGAAAAATATTATTAGTATATTGTAACACAAACACATTCAAAAATTGCTTAATATTTTAAATAGAAAGTATATTTGGTTAAAAATCGCTAAAAACCACCCTTCTTGAATTAAAATTATTGAAATATTATAAAACAAACACAATAAAAAATAGCTCAATATTTTAAATAGAAAGTATATTTAGCTATCAATTGCTAAAACCACTCTTTTTGAAATATTATAAAACAAACACAATAAAAAATAGAAAGTATATTAATTTATAAATAGCTAACATCAAAAATTTTTACAATGGCAACGCTGATCAAATACAACTCTGTGTGTCCACGAAGTCACATGTATATATTTTTTACGAAGTAAAAAACGGGAAAGTATATAAGAGTACTTGGCAATACTACGCAACAAAATTTGTTAAAAAATACAAAATTATCGAATTAAAACCGTATATATAGAAGTTTTAATAGTAATTGGTCGATATATAACCACAGTGCAATCAAATAAAGTAAAAAAAAAGGAAACAAAAAAATATTTAAAAATGTTTGGCAAAATTGACGTGTCCGCTGAATATGCTCTAGGCATGTGATCGTTTAGCGGACTGTTCGCTAAGTATGCAACTGTCCGCTATTTATCTGCTAGCTTCAAACTCTGTTCGCTAAATAAGCGCTGTGCATATATATATGTACATGTTTATTTATATTATATATATCGTTTAGTTTTATTTAATTATTTGTACATGTTTGCGTGGTATTAAATACTTATATTAAAAGTTTAATTAATATATAGCAAGTTTAGTTTTGATCGAATTTCAGTATTTTGTCATAACTGGGCCATTTTGTAACCGATATGACACATTGTTACACCGACATCTTAAAAAATAAAATTATCATTTACTTTGGTGATAAAACTTGAAGTCGAGAAGTTCTATGGTTCCCGAAAATAGGTATTTAAAATAAAAAAACTATATTTTTGACATTACTTTTTTTTTACCGATTTTCCGAGTTTTTCAGCAATTATGTTCTTCTAAAGATTTCCGATATTTTGATATCTTAAACGTATGAATAGGTCATATTAGAGCTCTAAAATTTTAGTTTTTATAAAAATTTAATGTTTTTTAGTCCTTTTTTTGAGTATTTTGCTCATAACTTAACCATTTTTAACCTATTTGACAGATGTTGGCGTCTGGCTGGTGTAAATCGGGCGTTATGTTTCCCACTATTTTGATTGTGTGCAACGGGACTACATGTGGTGGTGGCATCTGGCAACACCTCATGTGTTATGTAGCCCAGCTGGGCTGTTAACGTCACCTGTAGAGTGAGTTTGCCTTTTTTACTTGTAATATAAAACTTCAACCAGTCAGACGCCGGCAGATAATAAATAAAAATTATTAAATTAATTGTAAATTGGGCCAAAGTGAAAATTGTGTAAAAGATAAAAAGAGCCCTAAAGAGCCTAAAATTAGAATTAAATAAAGAAAAACGTGAAATTGAGACTGAAATAAGGAAAAACAGAAGTGTCTTTTACTTAAGTGCCAGTGAGCCACAAAAAATAAGGGTTGGTTTTTGTATATCACCAACGTTTGTGTGTGTGTAAACGAGACACGATCTACCGCAACAAGTTATTGCTTACGATTCCCGGACAAAGCTCGATTGTGCCACAGTCTACCTAGTGCATTTATCCAGAACCAGGTAACCCCATTTACACCCCAACAACAGATTTATATACCAACGTGCTTAAGAATAATATTACCATTAAATTGGGTTATAGGTATATATGTATATATACGTACATATATGTACATACATATATTTAAACAAACTTAATTATAAAAATAATAAATAAAAACAAACTTAATTATAAACAAGTAAGAGTGCTATATTCGTCTGTGCCGAATCTTATATACCCCTCACCATTGTGCTGTAATGATGCACAATAAAAAGGTTGATTAAAAAATTGATTTGATTTAATTTTTATTTCCACTTTATTTTATTTTAATTATTTATGAACAGCCGCTTGTGCGACTGTTCAGTTCTGTCTCTAGTTTATCAATATTTTTATAAAATCATTCTTAATTCTAGATACTTAAAATTACACTAATACTAAGGCATTTATTTTGAACAAAGAATCATTAATATGATACTTTGTTCAATGCTACTTACAAAACATTGTTGGGAATGTGCTAGTCAGCATAATCCCAACTAGGGAATGGTAAATGGATTCCAAAATCGATTTTCGATTTTTCGATCGACTTTTTTTATTACGGTTTTGAAATCGATTAATCGAACGTCAAAATCGATTTCAAAATCGTTTAAGGCTAGTTTGCAATCTTATACATTATATCACTAAGGGGGATACACCAGCATTTTTTTTGGCAAACTACTAGAGAAATTGAACTGAGATTTTTACAGTGGGTAGATATGACTACTTTTTACAATTTTCCTGTAAAAAGTAAAAATGTGTAAATTTTGAGATGTCCTTTAGAAGAACAAGTGCATGTACATAGCACATATATATTCAAATTGTATTCTTGTGTAGTCAATCAGACCTGTCACCTAAATTGATTCCGATCGAAAGTGGAAGTGATTTTGTATCTTGCTTCACATAAAACGAAATCACTTTTGATGGGAATTGATATATGTGACAAACCTGAATGTATGTTTAGTATTTCAAAGGATTATGACAATAGTTCCTGCTCGGTGGCGACTGTTTTTTTGCTAACTTACTATTAAGTTAGTTTTAGAAAACAAACGTTTGCATATCATTGATGTCAGAAAGATGGCATATCATTGATGTCAGAAAGATGCAGAGATACTTTCCTGTAATTTCGTATTTCATAGGATAAATTACACACTTTTTGTTTTTTCACTCTGTTTATAACAAGATTTAAATATCGCTCACACACTGTTTTGTTCACTGTCCATTGATGACTTTAATTTCTGAAGAACAAGAGACCTTATATTAAAGTTGGAAGTATACCAAGGGTACTAATAGATAAATACGTAAAACTACAACTTTAAACTTGGAAAACTGCATAAGCATACCTACAGACGTATGTATGTACGCACAAAAAAAATAAGTTTTATTGTGCATGCCCATAATTTATCGATTTAATTAAGATTACAATTAAAAATTGCCAAAATTTTGATATAAATAAAAAATCGATTTTAAAAGCCCAATAATCGATTTCAGTATAAAATCGCATACGTAAATTCGATTGCAAAAAATTGATTTTTTTTTACCCCAAAATCGATTTTCGATTGGAATCGAAATCGATTTACCATTCCCTAATCCCAACAATGAGTCTGGTGTGTGTGGACATTGTTGCTTCAACAAAGTGTGAAGCTCGTGTTACATACAGAAGGTATGGTAACAGCGACTAGTCAAACACACTACACCTCCCTTTTTCGGAAAAGAATAATCAATACGAATAATTGATTATTCTTTTATATATTACAAAAAATTTTGGTATACATTTATATAAGTAGGGGCTTTGTTGTCCAGTTCCTGTGGCCTTTACATTTCCTTCCCCCTTTTTGAAAAAGTGAAAACACCCCAAAAAAAAATTTTTCAGTTTCAAAAACTAATTATTGATGAAGTGGAAAAGATTTTGTTGTAAGTGACAAATAAATGCAATAAAGTTAATGAAGTGGTTTCTTCTAACTTTGAATTACAATTAGGAGAAAAATATTTTAATTATGTATACAAAATAATTAAATTAATATTTGTTTAATATATGTTGTGTGTAGAATTATATATTTAGGAGTAGAGAACTTACTACTTTATTTCCAAAAAAAATAAATTTTGGCCGTTTCTTGTTTTATTAAGGCAAAAGAAACGGTCAAAAGAAAACTAATTGAAAAGCAATTATTAACATTAATGTGAAAAATTATGAGTTCACTTTAAGTAAATTGGGAAATGTAAAAAAAGAAAAAAAAACGTTTTTGGACGTTCTAACTGAGTGACTACACATTACTAGGGGAAAATTCTCCATTATGGAGGTTTTTGGCTCTGTTCTTATGGACTGTGAACAGTTTACCGTTAGCATCCATCAATGAGACGTTATTTAAGAGGTAAATTTCTTTTACTGTGAAGGGGCCTTTATAGACCGCATCCAGTTTATGCCCTGCTTCATTGCGGACTAGAACAGAGTCGTTAACATAGAGTGTGGTTGGATTTGAATTTTCATTGGAGAACTTCTGTCTTAGAAGTTTAGCATTTTCAATTAGACTAGCGGCTCTACGTTGTGCTACTTGGAGTCTGAATTTGACTTCCTTTTCATATGCATCAACGTTATATATTGGGTCTATGCTGTTAGTATTGGTAAAATCTAGCTCTCTGGGGACTTTTCCATAGATTAATTCAAAAGGACAATATCCATGAGCTGTAGATGGAGTTGTATTGTAACAATTTACAAAAAATTTTAACCAATTATCCCAATCGGATTTGTCTGATGACACATAAGATCTTAAATACTCGTTGAATGTTCTGTGAGATCTCTCAACAGTACCGAGCGTCTCATGATGGTAGGCTGTAGAGTTTAATTTCTCTATCTTCATCAGTTTGCATAGCTCCGTAAGTACTTGATTCATATATTCAGTACCTTGATCCGTTACTATGGTGTTTATTGGACCATATATTAAAATAAAATCTTCCATAATAGCTTTAGCTACATTTCGGGCAGATTTATTAATTATTGGGATAGCCACTAAGTATTTTGTTAAATCGCACATTATAGTCACAGCGTATTCATTCTGTGAATCTGACCGAGGAAGAGGTCCTATAGTGTCGATAACACTATGCTAGTTGAAAAAACTGACAAGCCGGGCACATGGCGTTTTAACATAATTCGGGGACGCTGAATCCAGTGGTGCCCGCGGTTTTTTCAGATTGGCTCTGGTTTTCGAGATATACCGTTATTTCGAAAATGGAGGAGGTTGCACAACATATATTCGCGTAACTCAAAAACGGTTTAGTTTATTGAAATTACTAAAAAAACCGAAATTCCGCAATAAAATTTCATTTCAGAAAAGTAAAACTTTTTTTCTAATATGAGTAGTCGTTATTGAAACATAATTTTTTTTTGAAAAAAAAATTAATTTTTTTATCAAAATTTCGAAATTTTTGTTTTTTAAAAATTCATACAAAATTAAAAAATGCAGCTAGGCTTCTAATTTTTTGCAGACTTATAAAAAACGAAGCAACAAACAAAACAAGCCATAAATGATTAAAATCTGTTTGCAACTTTTGATTTTATTCACAAAAGTCGACAAATTTTTCATTTCAATTAAAATTTGTCGACTTTTGTAAATAAAATCAAAAGTTGCAAACAGATTTTAATCATTTGTGGCTTGTTTTGTTTGTAGCTTCGTTTTTTATAAGTCTGCAAAAAATTAGAAGCCTAGCTGCATTTTTTAATTTTGTATGAATTTTTAAAAAACAAAAATTTCGAAATTTTGATAAAAAAATTAATTTTTTTTTCAAAAAAAAATTATGTTTCAATAACGACTACTCATATTAGAAAAAAAGTTTTACTTTTCTGAAATGAAATTTTATTGCGGAATTTCGGTTTTTATAGTAATTTCAATAAACTAAACCGTTTTTGAGTTACGCGAATATATGTTGTGCAACCTCCTCCATTTTCGAAATAACGGTATATCTCGAAAACCAGAGCCAATCTGAAAAAACCGCGGGCACCACTGGATTCAGCGTCCCCGAATTATGTTAAAACGCCATGTGCCCGGCTTGTCACGAAAAAAAAGTGTCAATTTCATGCACAGTGTAATCACTCTTTGAAAAGCTTTTAAAGGAGTTGGTGTTAAAACGAGGGACTCCTTGCCTTTAACCGTGGTTTTGTTGGTTTGGCATTGAAGGCAATGTTTAACATACTTGGCTATGTCTCTAGTCATGCCTTTCCAATGATATTGAAGTCTTATTTTTTTTATCATTCGAGTTATGCCTGGATGTCCACCAGTAATGGGATCATCATGATATTTATGCATAATTCTTAGTTTTTCAGAATCAGAAGAAACTTTAGTAAGTTTTGGAACGAGCACAATAGTTAAATTAGAATCTTGTAAGATTATATTACCTTTACTTTTGAAGGTTTCAATATCTGTTCCTAGGTAAAATAGCATACTGTCATCTAGTAGAGTAGCAATGTTGTTAGACCAATATTATTAGCTATTTTTGCAAGCTTTAGAAAGAGGTGACCTAGGTCGACTTTTCTATTAATAATGAGGTCCATCAACTTAAAATCGGAAAGAACTTGCTTCCCTTTATGGATAATTACTTTATCCTTAGTAAAATACAATCTAGGTATTTTACGGTGCTCGTGGGCATTTATAGCCTCATAAATTTTAACATTATTTGATTCTGTTGGCGGTATAGAAGATTTATTTTTAATTGACACGCCTGCTTTAGTCTGAAGTCTGGTTGTAACCTTCAGAACTGTGTTGACTTCAATGTTCTTAATATCCTGAAACTCTATGCGTGACAGCGCGTCAGCCACTGTATTTTCCTGACCCCTAATATACTCGACTACAAAGTCGTATTCCTCGAGGTCAAGTCTCATACGCGTGAGCTTTGAGGATGGATTCTTTAATGAGAATAGGTAGGTGAGTGGTCTGTGATCACTTTTGATCACAAACTTTTTGCCGTAAATGTATGGTCTGAAATATTTTACAGCCCAATGTATTGCAGTTAGTTCCTGCTCTATGGTAGATTTGTTACTTTCGCCTTTAGTGAAAGATCTAGAAGCGTATGAAATTGGCATTAGTATACCGTGTTTTTCTTGGCTTAGGACAGCGCTACAAGCGTGTTTGCTTGCGTCTGTGGTAATAAAAATTTTTTTAGAAAAATCAGGGTATTGCAAAATTTTAGGACTTAGTAATTGGTTTTTGAGGTACTGAAATGATTTTTCACAATCTTCATTCCATTCGAAAGGTACATTTTTTTCGACAACCTAGTGATATGTCTGGATGATTCAGCAAAATTTGGTATGAACCTTCGGTAATAATTACAAAAGGCTACGAAGCGTTTAGCTTCATCACCATTTTTTGGTGTTGGGTAGTTATGTACTATGGAAAATTTGCTGTCATCAGGCAATATACCTTTGTCAGTAAATTTGTGGCCTAAAAATGTAACCTGTGCACAGAAAAATGAACATTTATCTGGATGTAATTTCAGATTATATTTTCTGCACAATTCAAATACGTTTGTTAGATTACGTAACATGTGTTCCTTAGAACAACCAATTACTACTAGGTCATCCATATACACGAATGCTTGTGCCGGAGATAGACCCGAGAAGGCTAATGACATCATACGTTGAAATGAATTAGGGGCTACTTTAATACCATACGGCAATCTTTTAAATCTGGAAGATCCTTTATCAGTGGAAAAGGATGTAATATCTCTAGATTCTTCTTCAAGTGCTATTTGGTGAAAACCTGACATCAGGTCAAGACAAGAGAAGAATTTAGCTCTACCTAGTTGATCAAGAATATCGTCTATTCGAGGCAAAGGAAATTTATCAGCTACCAAATTTTTGTTAACTGCTCTGTAGTCTACTACTAATCTCCATCTTTTTTGAGTGGTACCAGGCAAAGGTTTCTTTGGTACTAAAAGTATGGGGCTATTGTGATCTGAAATTGATGGTTCAATAATATCGTCTTTAATAAGCTTATCAACCTGGTTGTGTACTTCCTCTTTTTGAGAATGAGGTATTCTGTAATTTTTGATGTAAACAGGTTGTGTATTATTTACTTTAAGCTTTTGCTTATAAAAATTATTAACCGATATGTGTTCAGATTCTAGGGCAAAAATATCTATAAATTTATGGCATAAGGAATTTAAATCTTTTTCAACGAAAGATTGAAAGTTCCTAGACAGTCTTTCCATTTTTTCTTTAGAGTTAGTAGACATAAAATTTTGTTTTGCGATTTTGTAATCTTTGAGATTTTCGGTAACAAGATTAATATCAGAAATTATTAAATCTTGCTCAGTGGTATTAATAATTTTTACTAGGGGGTTTGATTTAGAAGTGATAGTATTGGCGACATAAACGCCGTCTTGAATTGTTTGATATGGTATCAAAACGGTTTGTTCCGATGATTCAAAAGGTATTGATCTTATAACTTCAGATCTGGCAGGAAGTGATATTGAATTTATGGAAGGACCGTTTCTAAGTGGTATTCCAATGTCATGATCAATTTCATTTGATCTAATAATCATTAAATCTTTATCATTGGAATATTGTAAAATACAATTATACTTTCGTATGAAGTCCATTCCAATAATTCCATCTGCCTGTATTTTGAAATCATCTTTAACTACATGGAAAATGTGTTTTATTAAATATTTGTCTATTTTCAATTCTGACCTTAATGGTCAAGTTTGTATGTAACACAATTGTTTTTTGGTTTGAAAATGTAACTAACGATGGAGAAATATACTTGGTAATTTTTCTATTATTTTCTAGTTTATTTCTAGTTTTAGTATTTTTTGATAAAGGCTTCCCAACTATGGAGGAATCAGGGGACTCATCGCCAGAACAATATACATTTGAGTGAAGCGAATTATGAAGAATGAATGGATTTTTTTTAGTTTATATCCTACTGGCCTTGATCTTTTTTTTTTGGGTTTTATTCTTTTTTTTATATAGATTTCTAGATGGACTTTTTGATTGCTGTACAGCAAGGCCGGCGGGATGTTTGCGTCTAAACTAAGGGCAGCGGTGTTTCCAGCCCTGGGGTCAATCTTGGTGGAGCGGAATTGTCAACTGGAGGCGCCACTGTTATTATGCATTACATTTTAAGTTGTCTTTTGAATTTTTTATGTATTTTCGATAAGTTTTTTGTTAGCATAAGAAATTTTTCGGGTCGATTCGTTGTTCTACCGCCATAGTGAAGAGTCACTGTTTTTCTTAATATTTTGAGCTTGTTAAAATACACTAATTATATTAAACATTAAACGTGAATAAATTGTAAAAATTGAATACTTAAATAAAGAAACATTTATAACGTTTGAAACAAAAAGCAATAAGGAGTTCTTCTTGCGCTTTGGAAATATTGCCAGGTGGTAGGAACTAAACATTGTATCCCAGGATCCCAGCCATCCAGTCCATAACCCGTAGAAGACATTTTTAATACTAATATAGAAAACTTAGAAGTAGGTGATTTAGTTTTTATAAGACTAGAAAGTAGGAAAAAGAGCCAAAGTCCCTATCACGGACCATATAAAATTATAGAACGCAAAGGAATAAATTCAATACTAGACGTTAGAGGCAAACCAAAAATTTATCATATTAATAGCCTTAAGAAATATAAACAAAATTAAAAAAAATAATTTTTACTACAAAATATTATAAGACATAATAATGATACTATAAAAATAATAATAATATAAACTAATTTTCATTCATAAATACAAAAAAAAAAAAAATGTGTAAAAATATCATATTCAAATATAAAATAGTAAATATACATATAATAATATATAAATATACCATATCAATATAGTACACTAAGAAAATTCTCCTATAATCTGAAAATCATTAAATTCTTAAAAATTCATAAAATTTTCTCAACTTAATAATTTTCACTCTTAAAGGTCGGTGGTGTAAAGTGTACACTTAATGTCACTTTTATATTTCAATTAATTTTTCACTGTGTAACACCACCACACGCCGCACACAAATAAATTATGAATAATGCTTAATAAACAAATAAAGGGCAATATACTCAGCGACAAAACATAAATGAAATACCTTTTTATACCCTTCACCGAAGGTAAAAGGGTATATATAAGTTTGTCATTCCGTTTGTAATTTCTACAATATTGATACTACACCCTATAAAGTATATATATTCTGGGTCCTTATGAAAAGCGAAGTTGATTTAACGATGTCCGTCCGTCTGTCCGTCTGTCCGTCCGTCTGTCCGTCTGTCCGTCTTACGTTTGATATGTGTTTTCCGGAGACTCCAGACATGATAGCGGCTAGGTTGTTTCACACTTATGTCACATATAGTCCACCATTTCTTGCTATTGAAATTCAGCCACATCGGTCCAAAAATTGCTGAGATATGAGCAAAAAACCACGACTACCTCTAATTTTTTCCAAAAATCCCTTGTTGTTGTTGTATTTTTATTACTTTTTTGTGTATATCTGGAGAACGGCAAGAGCCAAAATTTCCAAATTAGGTACACACATTAAGGTTATCAATATACAGCATTCCACAAAATGTGGGCGGGATTGAACAAGTGGGCGTGGTACCTCCCGTGCAAAAAATATCAAAAATTGTATAAAACCCTGCTTTTTTGGACTGTCATATGACCTCTGGTTACGCGTTATATATCAAAAGATCGGAAATATTTTCTGAAAATTTCGGAAAAATCGGTTCAGATACAAAAAAGTTATGACCAAAATATAATTTTTTTTTTGGAAAATACCCATTTTCGGACACAATAGATCTTCCCGAGTCCAAGGTTTATAACTCAATTAAATGGTAAATTTCTTCTTTAACACGTCAGTATATAAATCTGTCAAATCGGTTAAAAAATGGCTGAGTTATAACCGAAATACTGAATTCCCGAAAATTACTCTTTTTATACCCTTCACCGAAGGTAAAAGGGTATATATAAGTTTGTCATTCCGTTTGTAATTTCTACAATATTGATACTACACCCTATAAAGTATATATATTCTGGGTCCTTATGAAAAGCGAAGTTGATTTAACGATATTCGTCTCTTCCCCCCCCCCCCCCCCCCCCCTGGACTTTATCCTGGTGAATGCCTGCAAAGTTTTATCCATTTGCATTGAGTAGAAGGCAGTCAAAAAAGCATTTTACCAAAAAAAAAAAATTTTGCCCCCCCCCCCCTAGATTTTATCCTGGCTACGCCTATGGATTCATGTATTGTCATCGGGAATATGTATGCCTGCAAAGTTTCATCCATCTGCATTGCGTAAAAGGCGGTTAAATTAACGTTACAAGATTTGATTTTCCAAAGTGAAGCTAAATAAAAGCATTTAAAAAAATTCTGGCCACCCCTTGATTTTATCCTGGCCACGCCCATGAATTCGTGTATTGTTATCGGGAATATGTATGCCTGCAAAGTTTCATCCATTTGCTTTGAGTAAAAGGCGGTCAAAAAAGCATTTTACCAAAAAAAAAAATTTTGCCCCCCCTAGATTTTATCCTGGCTACGCCCATGTATTCGTGTATTGTCATCGCGAATATGCATGCCTGCAAAGTTTCATCCATTTGCATTGAGTATAAGGCGGTTAAATTAACGTTACAAGATTTGATTTTCCGAAGTGAAGCTAAAGAAAAGGTTTTAAAAATATCATATTCCAATATAAAATAATAAATATACATATAATAATATATAAATATACCATATCAATATAGTACACTAAGAAAATTCTCCTATAATCTGAAAATCATTAAATTCTTAAAAATTCATAAAATTTTCTCAACTTAATAATTTTCACTCTTAAAGGTCGGTGGTGTAAAGTGTACACTTAATGTCACTTTTATATTTCAATTAATTTTTCACTGTGTAACACCACCACACGCCGCACACAAATAAATTATGAATAATGCTTAATAAACAAATAAAGGGCAATATACTCAGCGACAAAACATAAATGAAATACCTTTTTATACCCTTCACCGAAGGTAAAAGGGTATATATAAGTTTGTCATTCCGTTTGTAATTTCTACAATATTGATACTACACCCTATAAAGTATATATATTCTGGGTCCTTATGAAAAGCGAAGTTGATTTAACGATGTCCGTCCGTCTGTCCGTCTGTCCGTCCGTCTGTCCGTCTGTCCGTCTTACGTTTGATATGTGTTTTCCGGAGACTCCAGACATGATAGCGGCTAGGTTGTTTCACACTTATGTCACATATAGTCCACCATTTCTTGCTATTGAAATTCAGCCACATCGGTCCAAAAATTGCTGAGATATGAGCAAAAAACCACGACTACCTCTAATTTTTTCCAAAAATCCCTTGTTGTTGTTGTATTTTTATTACTTTTTTGTGTATATCTGGAGAACGGCAAGAGCCAAAATTTCCAAATTAGGTACACACATTAAGGTTATCAATATACAGCATTCCACAAAATGTGGGCGGGATTGAACAAGTGGGCGTGGTACCTCCCGTGCAAAAAATATCAAAAATTGTATAAAACCCTGCTTTTTTGGACTGTCATATGACCTCTGGTTACGCGTTATATATCAAAAGATCGGAAATATTTTCTGAAAATTTCGGAAAAATCGGTTCAGATACAAAAAAGTTATGACCAAAATATAATTTTTTTTTTGGAAAATACCCATTTTCGGACACAATAGATCTTCCCGAGTCCAAGGTTTATAACTCAATTAAATGGTAAATTTCTTCTTTAACACGTCAGTATATAAATCTGTCAAATCGGTTAAAAAATGGCTGAGTTATAACCGAAATACTGAATTCCCGAAAATTACTCTTTTTATACCCTTCACCGAAGGTAAAAGGGTATATATAAGTTTGTCATTCCGTTTGTAATTTCTACAATATTGATACTACACCCTATAAAGTATATATATTCTGGGTCCTTATGAAAAGCGAAGTTGATTTAACGATATTCGTCTCTTCCCCCCCCCCCCCCCCCCTGGACTTTATCCTGGTGAATGCCTGCAAAGTTTTATCCATTTGCATTGAGTAGAAGGCAGTCAAAAAAGCATTTTACCAAAAAAAAAAAATTTTGCCCCCCCCCCCCCCTAGATTTTATCCTGGCTACGCCTATGGATTCATGTATTGTCATCGGGAATATGTATGCCTGCAAAGTTTCATCCATCTGCATTGCGTAAAAGGCGGTTAAATTAACGTTACAAGATTTGATTTTCCAAAGTGAAGCTAAATAAAAGCATTTAAAAAAATTCTGGCCACCCCTTGATTTTATCCTGGCCACGCCCATGAATTCGTGTATTGTTATCGGGAATATGTATGCCTGCAAAGTTTCATCCATTTGCTTTGAGTAAAAGGCGGTCAAAAAAGCATTTTACCAAAAAAAAAATTTTTGCCCCCCCTAGATTTTATCCTGGCTACGCCCATGTATTCGTGTATTGTCATCGCGAATATGCATGCCTGCAAAGTTTCATCCATTTGCATTGAGTATAAGGCGGTTAAATTAACGTTACAAGATTTGATTTTCCGAAGTGAAGCTAAAGAAAAGGTTTTAATAAAAATATCATATTCCAATATAAAATAATAAATATACATATAATAATATATAAATATACCATATCAATATAGTACACTAAGAAAATTCTCCTATAATCTGAAAATCATTAAATTCTTAAAAATTCATAAAATTTTCTCAACTTAATAATTTTCACTCTTAAAGGTCGGTGGTGTAAAGTGTACACTTAATGTCACTTTTATATTTCAATTAATTTTTCACTGTGTAACACCACCACACGCCGCACACAAATAAATTATGAATAATGCTTAATAACAGGGTTCGAAAATATTCATGTATGCATACTAAAAATCCAACATACATGATAAACTGACATGAATATTGCTTGCAAAATTTTTTGTTTTATTTTCGCACTGTTAAATGAATAGTTAAGAATTTTTTTTATTTTTAAGCACATGCATAAAATTGTTTTTTATTTTCTAGTTTGTACATATGCGCGTATGTGGATAATCATAGGCTAATCGTTGTGTTTTGCTTTATTCGTGTTTAAAAACACAAAAATCTCTTGCATCCTTTGTTTTTGTTTAATAGTATTTGTAGCCTTACTTTGTACATGATAAAATTGTTTTTTCATTCATGTTTATTCATGTTGCTTTTATCGTTAAGAAAATAAAAATACTTGCAACTTTATTTTAAACAATTGAAAATATGACAACAGTGCAAATTTGATTTTGATTTTTTTTTATCTAAATTTAAGTACAAATTTTAATATTTAATTTTAACTTTCTTTAAAAAATTATTTATTTTAAAAGTGTTGCGTTATGTTCTTTTAAAGCTTTAGTAAAAAAAATATACATAGGTATGTATAATAAATTACATATCATTTTTTTTGTTTCTTTTACGTGCAGTAGTTTTACTTAAAAAAATTGTTTTCTCCAAATTTTCCTAAATTTTCCTTTCTAAAAAAAGAAATAAAAACACTAATTGCTTATACATAATTTGTTTTTTTTTCTTTTTCAATGTTAAATTCATGTTTTTAGTAGAAACAAAAAACAATACAAATACAAGAACAAATACAGCAAGAGATTTTTTGAGTTTTTAAACACGAATAAAGCAAAACACAACAGAGATTATGATGTAAATACCAAGCGAATATTTGGAAGTATGTCTAAATGCAAGACGAACAAAAGAAGTTTAAAAAAAACAAATCTCACATGTACAAATATATAAAAAGAAAAATTTCTCTTATAATCTCATGTGTTTTGTAAAAACAAAAAACAATGAAAATACTTTTATACAAGAATAAATATAGCAAAAGTTTTTTTTGTGTTTTTAAACACGAATAAAAAGCACACAACAGTGTATAAATTTTTTTATTCGTGACCATGAGTGAATAGTGAATGAATATTCGGAACTATGCTTAATAAACAAATAAAGGGCAATATACTCAGCGACAAAACATAAATGAAATACCTTTTTTTAATTATTATTATTCTTTTTGGGTGTCATGTGTATAATGCATGGCCTTGAAAAAAAATGCAAGCAAAGCATAAATGGTTTTTCAAGAGTTTATTGATTTCAGAAATTGTTTTAGAATTATTAATTTTAGTATTAGATCAAATTACAACTTTTGTAAATAAAAGAAATATATAAAAGCAGAGCATTAGCTCTGGATCAAAATCAATCAATTTGAGCAAGGTCTAGCAGCTAATTGCAGACAGCACAAATAAAAATTTATAAAAAAAAGGGAAAAGTCTTTATTTTTATTTTTTTAAGAGGAAAACTCACTGTACACAAAAATCAGGAGGCAGGTATGCTCTGGGACTCTAACAGGTCTTTGTACAGTTCGAGTAAGGCGGAATAATTTCTATCCCATTCAAACTACACATAACAATAATTACAATAATAATAATTACAATCGTGGTAACAATTCTAACGTGTATCGTGGGAACAATGCTCACGGTAATTACAACAATAATTTCAATCGCACACAGACACAGGACGTTAGGAACAACAGCAGTAATATGCAAATGCAAAATAATTCATACAGAGGCCAAAGTAATCGGCATAATAATTTTAACAGAAGCCGACATGGCAATAATAGAAACTCGACGCGGGGCAACAGAATAAATGTAATAAATGAGGAAAACTGCTCAGACCCGGAGGAAGTCAAGGTACAGCATTAGAACCCATCCCCCGGGATAACAAATTAAATATTTTCAGAATATCAGGTAATTCGACAAATCTGGTTAGTTCAAGAAGTAGCGACGCAACAAGCAATTTAACTTTTATCGTAGACACAGGCGCCGACGTATCAGTCATTAAAACTGAAAACTTAAAAAATAATTTGTATCACGACTATAATATAAAATGTAAACTGACAGGCATAACAGACAATGTAATACACTCACAAGGAGTAGTACATATAAATTTGGACATAGGGGAGAAAGTAATAAATCATAATTTCAACATAGTGGATGAAAAATTTCCAATTCAAACTGACGGGATATTAGGGCAAGATTTTTTAAAAAAATACCTATGCAAAATAGACCTTGAAACTTGTCTTATAACATTCGTATTAGAAAATGAAGAGGTCACACTACCAATACATTCAAAAATAGAAGAAGCATCAAACATAATAATACCAGGGAGATCTGAAATATTGCACAGAGTAAAATTAAATTAACAGAGGACAGTGTAGTATTCAACAAAGAAATACTAAATGGAGTATTTGTGGGGAATTCGATAGTACCTAAAGAAGGTTATGCGCACATACGAATTTTAAACGCAAACAATAAAGAGGTTAGAGTAAAAAACTTAAATTTGGAAACAGAACCTTTAAGTAATTATCACGTAATATCACAAAACAAGAAAAATTTAGGAAACAAACGCTTTCAAGAACTACTGAAAGTATTGAATATAGATTCCAAAGATACATTAGCCAATGACGCACTATTTGAAATTTTCAAAGAATATCAAGATATTTTTCATCTTGAGGGCGAATCACTCTCAACAAATAATTTTTATACGCAACATTTGAATGTCAATGATACAAATCCCGTGTATATAAAAAATTACCGACTACCGCAGACACAACATGAGGAAATAGACGAGCAAGTCAACAATTTAATTTATACTAATATCATAGAACCTTCAGTTAGCCCTTACAATTCACCTTTGCTAGTTGTACCAAAAAAGGGGAGCAATGATAAAAAAAAATGGAGATTGGTCGTGGATTACAGACAACTTAATAAAAAACTCGTAAACGACAAGTTCCCTTTGACTCGGCTAGAGGACGTATTAGATCGTATCGGAAGGTCAAAATATTTTTCAACGTTGGACATGACAAGTTCATTCCACCAAATACCCTTGAACAAAGAGTCAAGACCTTTAACAGCGTTCCCAACGAACAAAGGACATTTTCAATTCAAAAGACTACCATTTGGATTAAAAATTTCTTCAAACAGCTCTCAAAGAATGTTGACAATTGCTTTAAGTGGTTTAGACAGTCAAGCTTTTCTTTATGTCGACGACTTCATAGTATTTGGTTGCAGTCTAAAACATCATAACAGCAATTTAATACAAGTATTTGAAAGGCTAAGAAAATATAATCTCAAACTGAACGCCAGCAAGTGTGTATTTCTCAAATCAGAAGTAGTATACCTGGGACACCTCATAACAAATGAAGGCATAAAAACTGATCCCTCAAAATATGAGGCCATAGAAAAATACCCCGTACCCAAAGACAGCGATTAAGTAAGACGATTCGTAGCTTTTTGTAACTACTATAGGCGATTCATAAAAGATTTCGCCCAAATCACTAAATGTCTAAATAATTTAGTAAAGAAAGGCCAAACTTTTGAATGGAACGAAGAATGTCAAAAAGCTTTCGAACTGTTAAAAAGTAAACTCATTAATCCGCCAATTTTACAATACCCCCGTTTTACAGAAAAATTTATCATTACTTGTGACAGTTCAAACTATGCTCTAGGCGCGATTTTGAGTCAAGGAGAAGTAGGCAAGGATCTACCGATATCATACGCCAGCAAACTTTATCAAAACACGATTTGAACAAGCCCATAATCGAAAAAGAACTACTAGCCATACATTGGGGCATAAATTTTTTTAGGCCATACCTATATGTAAGGAAATTCACAGTAGTTACCGACCACAGACCCTTAGTTTCACTTTTTACGCACAAGAACCCATCGTCTAAAATGACTAGAATACGCTTAGACCTATCAGACTACGATTTTGATATTATATTTAAACAGGGGAAAATAAATACGAACGCAGATGCATTATCTAGAATAAAATTAGACTCGGACATACTCAAGAGTATGATACCGAAAAATCAAGAAGACTCCAAAAATATGTTGGCAACAACAAGGGGAATGTCTGCCAAAAAAATAGCAGACAAGGAGAACTGTAGATCTCAAGAGATGCCTGATCATCTTAACATTTGGGACTGCACGTCCATGAATGACGTCAAAAATATAAAAAATCTTAAAATTTTAAATGAATATATAACTGGTACCAGAATTGAAATAAATAAAAATTGGGTAATACTCAGGTGTAGCGACAATCCTGCGAAATACGTTTCAGCCATGGAGAAGCTATCATCTAGAATGACTAAAGAAAAAATTAATACACTAGGCCTAGAATATGGAAATTACGCATGGAGAGGCATGCATATTGAGAAATTTAAAAAAATATTTAATAAAATGCAAACTGTAAGAGCTGAGAACAACTTAACACCCTTGAAAATAATACTATATACAAACCCAAAACAAATAACAGATAAGATAGAAATGCAAAAACTGATTGAAGAATACCATAACACCCCATTAGGAGGTCACCTAGGAGTCAGAAAGACCTTACTTAAACTTAAACAGCGATATGTATGGAAAAATATGCGAAAATTAATAAAAAATCATTTATCAAATTGCAAAAGTTGCACACAAAACAAACAAACTAAATATAACAAAGAAAAAATGAATATAACGGACACTCCAAATACTTCTTTTGAAACTGTGTCAATCGACACTGTTGGACCATTAAGAATATCCAATGGCTATAGATATATACTAACTATACAATGTGAACTAACTAAATATGTCGTACTGCATCCCATAGAAACCAAAGAAGCTATAAATATAGCAAGAACATTAGTCGAACAATTTATTTTAAAATATGGATTTTTCAAAATTTTAAAATCAGACAGGGGTTCCGAATTTGCCAACTAGCTTATGAAAAACATATGTAAAATAATGAAAATTGAACAAAAATTCTCAGCACCGTATCACCACCAATCGATAGGTGCACTAGAACGAAACCATCGTGTACTCAACGAATTTTTTCTCAATTTCGTAGGAGACAACGAATGGCCAAAATGGATTAATTACTTTGCATTCGCATACAATACAGTACCAAATGACTCAACTCATTTCTCACCGTATGAATTAATTTTCGGAAAACTACCATACTTACCAACAGACCTTGTTAAAGACAGTACACCAATTTACAATCTCGACAACTATGCCAACGAGCTAAAAATCCGACTCAAACATTCAATCACAAAAGCAAAAGAACAACTACAAATAACCAAACAAAAAACTAAAACACACTATGACAAACATACTTGTTTGCGTCTAAACTAAGGGCAGCGGTGTTTCCAGCCCTGGGGTCAATCTTGGTGGAGCGGAATTGTCAACTGGAGGCGCCACTGTTATTATGCATTACATTTTAAGTTGTCTTTTGAATTTTTATGTATTTTCGATAAGTTTTTTGTTAGCATAAGAAATTTTTCGGGTCGATTCGTTGTTCTACCGCCATAGTGAAGAGTCACTGTTTTTCTTAATATTTTGAGCTTGTTAAAATACACTAATTATATTAAACATTAAACGTGAATAAATTGTAAAAATTGAATACTTAAATAAAGAAACATTTATAACGTTTGAAACAAAAAGCAATAAGGAGTTCTTCTTGCGCTTTGGAAATATTGCCAGGTGGTAGGAACTAAACATTGTATCCCAGGATCCCAGCCATCCAGTCCATAACCCGTAGAAGACATTTTTATTGGTCTAATCGAACCGGATATTTCGAAGTTGTGGATTTTTTAGAATTCAAGGAGAAAAAAAAAGGTCGGGCACAAGAGGAACAATTCATTAGTTATTTTTTGTAAATTTGCCGGTTGTGGGCCTAATTAACTACAAAAATACAATTCATCAAATTGCAACGTGAAGGGGGTGTTACACAAACCCAAACTTCAACAACAATCAAAACAGCGAGAAATTAAATCCCGCAGACAAAATTTTTAGATTGCAGGAGGTGCTTGTACTGTATTTCCTTCAACTTCTACACACTACATTGGTATTATTTGAGACCACAGGCCATCGGTAAGACAATCTGTCTAAAGGTATGTTTTCTTTGAATTTTTATGACTATTTGGTTTTAAAAATATTTTTATACATACTTGGAGTTGTATGTATGTATGTAGTTTTTATTTAAATTTATCAAAATTTTTATGTTTCATCGGAGACTACGAGGAGGAATAGTGATGGTCTGTACGTGGTTTCATTGCCTTTTAAACCACAATTTTTAGAAGATAGACAGCTTGGTTCTTCTAGGGAAAAGGCAAGCAGACAGTTTTTAAGAAATGAAACTTCACTTTTGAAAAATCCAGAACTAAAATCGGTTTACGATGATGTTTTAACTGAATATGAAAGATTAGGTCATATGGTTCAAGTTGATGACAAGGAAATGTCAAATTCATACTATCTGCCACATCATGCAGTTTTTAAACCCGAAAGTTGTTCTACTAAAGTCAGAGTAGTTTTTAATGCATCAAGTCGCACATCTTCGGGAATTTGTTTAAACGACGTTCTATATACAGGGCCAATTTTGCAAAATGATTTAACGTTGCTTCTTATTAGATGGCGGTTTTATCGCTATGTTTTTAATGGGGACATAGAGAAAATGTATCGGCAGATACTTTTAGATCCCGAACAAACTTCTTACCAACGTATAGTTTTTCGCAAGGATCCAAATAGCAGCTTAAAAGATTTTGAATTGAAAACTGTTACTTTTGGGGTCAATTGTGCTCCCTACTTAGCAATAAGAACTTTGTTGCAATTGGCTGACGATGTCCGAGAAGACTTGCCATTGGCCTCTAAAATTTTGCGTCGTATGATGTACGTCGACGATGCGTTAGTTGGAACACATGAAATTTCGTTGGCAATTGAAGCTCGTAATCAATTGATATTGGCATTATCATCGGCAGGTTTTTCCATGAGAAAATGGACATCTAACGATAGGAAAATTTTGCAAGGGTTACCATCAGATCATTTATTGCGTGAAAATTTTTTGGAAATAGAAGATGTGAGCACCGCTAAAACCTTAGGAGTGAGATGGAATGCTAAAGCGGATCAGTTTTATTTTGTGCCAGCTCCAATTACTTTGAAGGACAAATTTACTAAGCGAGAAGTTTTGTCAATCATTGCACGACTTTTTGATCCAGCGGGTTGGCTGGGCCCTATTGTTATTATTGCAAAAATGTTGATGCAACAGGTTTGGTGTGACAAGACTGATTGGGATGACCTTTTATTAGAGGAAAGTGCTGTTAGATGGAGACAATTTCTTTTGGATTATAGTGCCATAGGTAATATTAAAATTTCTCGTTGGATCGGATTCAAACCTACTGCTCAATTAGAAGTCCACGGGTTTTCGGACGCATCCGAAAAGGCGTATGGTGCCTGTGTTTATGTTCGGATCGTTCACGCAGACGGTTCTGTTCAAACTAACTTGTTGTTAGCTAAGTCAAGGGTAGCGCCCCTTAAAACTATATCACTGCCTAGGTTAGAACTTTGTGGGGCGTCTTTATTGGCTGAGTTGATTGACATAGTAAGGAAGGATATGAATTTTGATAAGAATAGGACAGTTTTTTTTGCCTGGAGTGATTCCATGATTGTGTTAGCATGGTTACAGAAACCGCCTTCATCTTGGACAACGTTCGTTGCTAATAGGGTTTCAAAAATAGTTGAGAAAATCGGAAAGGAGTGTTGGGGACATGTAAGCTCTAATGATAATCCAGCGGATCTATTGAGTAGAGGTGCTCGACCTCAGGACCTGGTTGAAAATTCCCTTTGGTGGCATGGTCCTTCATGGCTCGGTTCAAACTCTGGTCGTTGGGAATCCTCGTTAAGTAAAGATTTCTGTACTCAGGAGGAGCAGAGGGTGCATAAGGCTTTTTTCACATATTTTAAATCTCATTGTGACTTGACTGAAAACTTTTCTTCATATCCTCGAGCGTTGCGTGTTATGGCATATGTAAGGCGGGGGATTAATGCTATGTTGAAAATGAAAGAACCACGATATACATCTCTGGAAATTTCATTAGAGGAACTAAACTCTGTCAAGGAAAAGTTAATAATAATTACTCAGAAAGTATCGTTCTCGACGGAGTATTATAAGTTATCGAGAAAGGAACCTATTGTTGAGAGTAAGTTTTTAAATCTGAACCCATTTTTAGATGAAAGGGGTATAATCAGAGTTGGAGGTCGTTTGGCGTATGCAGCGAATTTGTCTTATAACGAAAAGTTTCCAATTTTATTACCTACGAATTGTCACTTGGTTAGGCTCATTGTAAATTTTATTCATAGAATTACGTTACACGGAGGAAACCAGTTAATGCTAAGGGTTCTAAGGACTGAATTTTTTATTCCTCGTGCGAAGAACGTAATAAAAACAACAATAAGTCGTTGTAAAATATGTGTGATTCAGAGGAAAACGACACATAATCAGATTATGTCAGCACTACCGACAGCGCGAACAATTATTTCTAGGCCATTTAACGTCACTGGGGTTGATTTTGCTGGCCCGTTTAGTATCCGAAATTATACGGGACGCGCCTGTTTATAACCTAAGGGTTATGTTTGTGTTTTTGTATGTTTCGCCACCAAGGCGATTCACTTGGAAGCCGTTAGTAGTTTGTCAACTCCTGCCTTTTTGGCGGCATTTGCTAGATTTGTAGCACGTCGCGGGTATCCGAAGGATATATATTCGGATAATGGTACCAATTTCGTGGGTGCTTCTAGGGAATTGAAAGCTGAGCTTCGGAGTGTTTTACGGGACATAGGCTCAGAAGTAAACTCAGGCTATGCACCTCAAGGGTTGCAGTGGCATTTTAATCCAGCTAGCTCGCCTCATATGGGAGGTCTTTGGGAAGCGGGTGTAAAAAGCTTCAAATATCATTTTCGAAGAATTGCTAGTGCTTTAAGTTATACTTTTGAGGAGTTTTCTACCTTATTAGCTAGGATTGAGTCGTGTCTAAATTCGAGACCGTTGTGCCCATTGAGTGAGAATGTGGAGAGCTTGGATGTGCTTACCCCGGGGCACTTTCTGATTGGAGGCCCTCTGTTATCTGCTCCGGAAGTTGAACTTTCGGAGGCTCCTTTGTCTATTACAAATCGTTGGCAAAGAGTAAAGGCTTTAAATCAACGTCTATGTATGAGGTGGAAAGACGAATATTTAAAGGATTTACAGAAACGTTATAAGTGGAAGTTTATGCAAAGAAATATTGAAATTGGTGATATGGTTGTGATTCGTGAGGATAATTTACCGACGAACGAGTGGCGTTTAGGTCGGGTGGAGAAAGTCCACAATGGTAAAGATGGTCATGTCAGAGTTGTAGAGTTGAGAACGGCGCGTGGCTTAGTTACCAGACCAGTTGTGAAGCTTGTAGTTCTTCCGACTCATTAGTTTTTTTTTGTGTTTTTTCCTCATATTTTTAGTCCCATGGTTTCTCCCAAAAAGTACAAAAAGGGTAATCGTACCACCAAGAAGATGGTTTGCCGGGTATGTTTAGAAGACCACCCCATTCGGTTTTGCCCAAAGTTTTTACAAATCGATTACGTCGAAAGGATGAGACTTGTATCTATATATAAATACTGCGCAGGTTGCTTAAGCCATGGTCACACCTGGCGTACTTGTCAAAGTACGGGGGCGTGCAAACGATGTGGAGACATGCATCATACGCTTCTTCATAAACCGGGAACAAGACCTCGTTCGTCTTCCCAAAGGAAAAAACAGAAGAAGTTGAAACGTTTGCAAGGGGGACATAGTTCATCCTCCAGTCCAAAGATCGGCGGTCCAAGTTCGACCCAGGAATCGGCCAGGCGACCTCGTTCGTCTCGTGATCAGGAGAGTGACGGACCTAGTACGTCTCGAGCTCTGGTTTCAAGCCATTCAATGAACTCAAAGGCAATCCGTAAGTCTGTGAAAAGAAGAACGGATTCGAAAAATGAGATGTCCTTGCCGATTTACCAAATCAACCAAATGGTATTGTTAAAGCCGACCGCAGTAATACGAATTGTCTCTGGAGAAAGGTATATAACTGAACGAGTTTTGATTGATCCAGGGTCAGAGTTCACTATTGTGTCAGAAGATGTCGTTCATCGTTTGGGATCGAAAACAGTTCGTGTCGGGAACAAAGAAAGAAGTTTGCTGATAGTTCGAGGTAACTATGGAATGAGCGCCACTGTGGAGACGTACGCAGTTGTGTGTCGGAGACACTCGCTTTTGGTCCCACAAAAGAGCGTAGATGAGAGAATTGTCGACGAATTCCCAGGGTTACAGTTAGCTGACCCTCAGTTTCATGTATCAGCTCCTATCCGTATTACCCTTGGTGCTGACATATATTCTCGCATAATAAGAAACGGTGTTGTGGGTGGGTCTTTTGGCAAACCATTGGCTCAATTTTCTATTTTTGGGTACATAATTTCTGGATCATGTGCACCTTAATGGTCAAGTTTGTATGTAACACAATTGTTTTTTGGTTTGAAAATGTAACTAACGATGGAGAAATATACTTGGTAATTTTTCTATTATTTTCTAGTTTATTTCTAGTTTTAGTATTTTTTGATAAAGGCTTCCCAACTATGGAGGAATCAGGGGACTCATCGCCAGAACAATATACATTTGAGTGAAGCGAATTATGAAGAATGAATGGATTTTTTTTAGTTTATATCCTACTGGCCTTGATCTTTTTTTTTTGGGTTTTATTCTTTTTTTTATATAGATTTCTAGATGGACTTTTTGATTGCTGTACAGCAAGGCCGGCGGGATGTTTGCGTCTAAACTAAGGGCAGCGGTGTTAACAGCCCTGGGGTCAATCTTGGTGGAGCGGAATTGTCAACTGGAGGCGCCACTGTTATTATGCATTACATTTTAAGTTGTCTTTTGAATTTTTATGTATTTTCGATAAGTTTTTTGTTAGCATAAGAAATTTTTCGGGTCGATTCGTTGTTCTACCGCCATAGTGAAGAGTCACTGTTTTTCTTAATATTTTGAGCTTGTTAAAATACACTAATTATATTAAACATTAAACGTGAATAAATTGTAAAAATTTAATACTTAAATAAAGAAACATTTATAACGTTTGAAACAAAAAGCAATAAGGAGTTCTTCTTGCGCTTTGGAAATATTGCCAGGTGGTAGGAACTAAACATTGTATCCCAGGATCCCAGCCATCCAGTCCATAACCCGTAGAAGACATTTTTAATACTAATATAGAAAACTTAGAAGTAGGTGATTTAGTTTTTATAAGACTAGAAAGTAGGAAAAAGAGCCAAAGTCCCTATCACGGACCATATAAAATTATAGAACGCAAAGGAATAAATTCAATACTAGACGTTAGAGGCAAACCAAAAATTTATCATATTAATAGCCTTAAGAAATATAAACAAAATTAAAAAAAAATAATTTTTACTACAAAATATTATAAGACATAATAATGATACTATAAAAATAATAATAATATAAACTAATTTTCATTCATAAATACAAAAAAAAAAAAAATGTGTAAAAATATCATATTCAAATATAAAATAGTAAATATACATATAATAATATATAAATATACCATATCAATATAGTACACTAAGAAAATTCTCCTATAATCTGAAAATCATTAAATTCTTAAAAATTCATAAAATTTTCTCAACTTAATAATTTTCACTCTTAAAGGTCGGTGGTGTAAAGTGTACACTTAATGTCACTTTTATATTTCAATTAATTTTTCACTGTGTAACACCACCACACGCCGCACACAAATAAATTATGAATAATGCTTAATAAACAAATAAAGGGCAATATACTCAGCGACAAAACATAAATGAAATACCTTTTTATACCCTTCACCGAAGGTAAAAGGGTATATATAAGTTTGTCATTCCGTTTGTAATTTCTACAATATTGATACTACACCCTATAAAGTATATATATTCTGGGTCCTTATGAAAAGCGAAGTTGATTTAACGATGTCCGTCCGTCTGTCCGTCCGTCTGTCCGTCCGTCTGTCCGTCTTACGTTTGATATGTGTTTTCCGGAGACTCCAGACATGATAGCGGCTAGGTTGTTTCACACTTATGTCACATATAGTCCACAATTTCTTGCTATTGAAATTCAGCCACATCGGTCCAAAAATGGCTGAGATATGAGCAAAAAACCACGACTACCTCTAATTTTTTCCAAAAATCCCTTGTTGTTGTTGTATTTTTATTACTTTTTTGTGTATATCTGGAGAACGGCAAGAGCCAAAATTTCCAAATTAGGTACACACATTAAGGTTATCAATATACAGCATTCCACAAAATGTGGGCGGGATTGAACAAGTGGGCGTGGTACCTCCCGTGCAAAAAATATCAAAAATTGTATAAAACCCTGCTTTTTTGGACTGTCATATGACCTCTGGTTACGCGTTATATATCAAAAGATCGGACATTTTTAGTAGAAAATATTTTCTGAAAATTTCGGAAAAATCGGTTCAGATACAAAAAAGTTATGACCAAAATATAATTTTTTTTTTGGAAAATACCCATTTTCGGACACAATAGATCTTCCCGAGTCCAAGGTTTATAACTCAATTAAATGGTAAATTTCTTCTTTAACACGTCAGTATATAAATCTGTCAAATCGGTTAAAAAATGGCTGAGTTATAACCGAAATACTGAATTCCCAAAAATTACTCTTTTTATACCCTTCACCGAAGGTAAAAGGGTATATATAAGTTTGTCATTCCGTTTGTAATTTCTACAATATTGATACTACACCCTATAAAGTATATATATTCTGGGTCCTTATGAAAAGCGAAGTTGATTTAACGATATTCGTCTCTTCCCCCCCCCCCCCCCCCCCTTTGCATTTGTTTACATATACTAGCATAAGGCCCAATATGATTTTCGTTACCACCCTTCTTTATTATTTCATCTATTTAACGAAATAATTTTAACAAATAGAAACGGGGAATTTTTGATTATTTTTGCCACTTAAAAACTCGCCAAAAAAAGATAAATCTACGGTATGACAACAATGCCTTTACTAAAAGAAACAAACAAACACACATATATGGTACAGACCATTTTGGTGAATATAGGCCACTATTACGGTTCACAACTCAAATAAGTTGATTCGGTTTACAACTTTGCTGAGTTGAGTTGACACAACTGAGTTGAGTTGACACAACTGAGTTGAGTTGTGAACGGTAAAAGGAGCCATATTTAATTTTAATGATGTTCAAACAACGTTCGTTCATGGTTCAGGCGTCTAGGGGGTTGAGTTTAGAAACTGTGAGTCCTCTGGTTCGAATCTTGGTTTTTCAAAGAGAAATTTTTTTTTAACTTTTATGTTCTAAAAACGATTTTAAAAAAATATTTACCAGTTTTCGATTTTAAAATTTAATTTATAATGAAGCTTTTAGTATTGTAAATACATATGTATGTATATGTAAAATTATTTTGTTTTTCTCTAGTTGCTTTGGTATCTGCTCGCACAATGGTGAAGGGTATATAAGATTCGGCACAGCCGAATATAGCACTCTTACTTGTTTTAATTATTATTATTCTTTTTGGGTGTCATGTGTATAATGCATGGCCTTGAAAAAAAATGCAAGCAAAGCATAAATTGTTTTTCAAGAGTTTATTGATTTCAGAAATTGTTTTAGAATTATTAATTTTAGTATTAGATCAAATTACAACTTTTGTAAATAAAAGAAATATATAAAAGCAGAGCATTAGCTCTGGATCAAAATCAATCAATTTGAGCAAGGTCTAGCAGCTAATTGCAGACAGCACAAATAAAAATTTATAAAAAAAAAGGGAAAAGTCTTTATTTTTATTTTTTTAAGAGGAAAACTCACTGTACACAAAAATCAGGAGGCAGGTATGCTCTGGGACTCTAACAGGTCTTTGTACAGTTCGAGTAAGGCGGAATAATTTCTATCCCATTCAAACTACACATAACAATAATTACAATAATAATAATTACAATCGTGGTAACAATTCTAACGTGTATCGTGGGAACAATGCTCACGGTAATTACAACAATAATTTCAATCGCACACAGACACAGGACGTAGATTTATCTTTTCATACCGTAGATTTATCTTTTTTGCCGAGTTTTTAAGAAGCAAAACTAAACAAAAATTCCTAGTTTCTATTTGTTAAAATTATTTCGTTAAATAGATGAAATAGTAAAGAAGGCTGATAACGAAATCCATATTGAGCATTGTGCTAGTATATATAAACAAATGCAATAGGGGGGAGGGGTAGAAACGGACAACTGGATTTGAACTTCGCTTTTCATAAGGACCCAGAATACCCAGAACTTTATAGGGTATAGTGAAGGGTATAAAAAACAAACTTAATTATAACAAGTAAGAGTGCTATATTCGGCTGTGCCGAATCTTATATACCCTTCACCATTGTGCGAGCAGAATACAGACCAACTAGACAAAACCTAAATAATTTCTATATAAACATACATATATACAATACATAAAATTTCATTATAAATTAAATTTAAAAAGTTAAAACTGGTAAATATTTTTTTAAATCATTTCAGAACATAAAACATTGATAACGTTAATGTGTGTACCCAATTTGGAAACTTTGGCTCTTGCCGTTCTCAAGATATACAGAAATAAAAAAATACAACAACAACAAGGGATTTTTGGGCAAAATCAGAGGCAGTCGTGGTTTTTTGGTCATATCTCAGCCATTTGTGGACCGATCTTGCTGAATTTCAATAGCAAGAAATGGTAGACTATATGTGACATAAGTCTAAAACAACCTAGCCGCTATCATGTCTGGAGTCTCCGGAAAACACATATCAAACGTAAGACGGACAGACGGACGGACAGACGGAAGAATATCGTTAAATCAACTTCTCTCCTCATAAGGACCCAAAATATATATACTTTACAGGGCCTAAGATCAATATTGTAGAAATTACAAACGGAATGCAAACCTATATACCCTTTTCCACCTGTGGTGAAGAGTATAAAAAGAGTAATTTTTGGGATTTCAGTATTTTGGTCATAACTCTACTATTTCTTAACCGATTTGACAGCTTTATATACCGACGTGTTAAAGAAGAAATTTGCCAGTACTTGTGGTTATAAAACTTGGACTCGGGAAGATCTATGGTTCCCGAAAATGGGTATTTTTCAAAAAAAAAAAATTAATATGTTGGTCATAACGTTTTCGTATCTGAACCGATTTTCCCGAGTTTTTCAGAAAATATTTTCTTTTAAAAATTTCCGATCTTTTGATATATAAGGCGTAACCATAGATCATATTGCAGTCAAAAAATTCAGGTTTTTATAAAATTTTTGATATATTTTGTATAAGAGGTACAACGCCTACTTATCCAATCCCGCCCACATTTTGTGAGATGGTGTGTATTTATAACCTTAATGTTTTTACATTGTTTGAAAACTTTGGCTCTTGCCGTTCTCCAGATATACAGAAAAAAGTAATAAAAATACAACAACCACAAGGGATTTTTTTGGAAAAATTAGAGGCAGTCGTGGTTTTTTGCTCATATCTCAGCCATTTGTGAACCGATCTAGCTGAATTTCAATACCAAGAAATGGTGGACTATACATATGTGACATAAATGTAAAACACAAATGTAGTCGCTATCATGTCTGGAGCCTCCGAACAAAACACGTATCAAAAGTAAGATGGACAGACGGACAGATGGTCAGACGGACAGACCGACATCGTTAAATCAAATTCTCTCCTCATAAGGACCCAAAATATATACACTTTATAGGGTCTAAGATCAATATTGTAGAAATTACAAACGGAATGCAAACCTATATACCCTTTTCCACCTGTGGTGAAGAGTATAAAAAGAGTAATTTTTGGGATTTCAGTATTTTGGTCATAACTCTAATATTTCTTAACCGATTTGACAGATTTATATACCGACGTGTTAAAGAAGAAATTTGCCAGTACTTGTGGTTATAAAACTTGGACTCGGGAGGATCTATGGTTCCCGCAAATGGGTATTTTTAAAAAAAAAATTAATATGTTGGTCATAACTTTTTCGTATCTGAACCGATTTTCCCGAGTTTTTCAGAAAATATTTTCTATTAAAAATTTCCGATCTTTTGGTATATAAGGCGTAACCATAGGTCATATTGCAGTCAAAAAATTCAGGTTTTTATACAATTTTTGATATATTTTGTATAAGAGGTACCACGCCCACTTATCCAATCCCGCCCACATTTTGTGAGATGGGGTGTATTTATAACCTAAATGTTTTTGACTATTGACGTCAGCAGTCGTCGATGGCTGCGAGTGTAAAACGGCAAATCCATCTGAGGAGATCGAGTGGTTGCGAACGAAACATGTCATGGTAACCTGCCGGCCCGGGTTCGAGCCCCAGCCACGGTCAAAAATGAAAGATTATCAATAACAATTTTAATTAATTTTCATGTTGTAAAATTCCTTTCTTCATAAAAATAATTTAATGAAAATTAAATTTAATGAACTTAAGCCTAATTAAAATTATTAAAAATTTGGATTAAAAACCATAAAATTGTTCAACAAAATAACCACAATACTAATTATTGTTAAAGCTAAGGCACGAGCTCTATGTATTCATTTGTCCTTCAAGTTGTGCTGAAAAAGGTCAACAAGAAAAAGAAAGACAAAAAATGAAAAAACGAAAAATGTTCTTTGGACTTCAAGAAAAATTCTTGACAAAAGTACGAAAAAACAGAAGTAAGGAAGAACATGTAAAATCAATTAAAATGGATAATCATTCAAAAAAGCAAACTTCGATCTACCAAAGGTTAAAATACAATTTGGTTTAAGGATTGATGTTTGACTATTGACGTCAGCAGTCGTCGATGGCTGCGAGTGTAAAACGGCAAATCCATCTGAGGAGATCGAGTGGTTGCGATCGAAACATGTCATGGTAACCTGCCGGCCCGGGTTCGAGCCCCGGCCACGGTCAAAAATGAAAGATTATCAATAACAATTTTAATTAATTTTCATGTTGTAAAATTACTTTCTTCATAAAAATAATTTAATGAAAATTAAATTTAATGAACTTAAGCCTAATTAAAATTATTAAAAATTTGGATTAAAAACCATAAAATAGTTCAACAAAATAACCACAATACTAATTATTGTTAAAGCTAAGGCACGAGCTCTATGTAATCATTTGTCCTTGAAGTTGTGCTGAAAAAGGTCAACAAGAAAAAGAAAGACAAAAAATGAAAAAACGAAAAATGTACTTTGGACTTCAAGAAAAATTCTTGACAAAAGTACGAAAAAACAGAAGTAAGGAAGAACATGTAAAATCAATTAAAATGGATAATCATTCAAAAAAGCAAACTTCGATCTACCAAAGGTTAAAATACAATTTGGTTTAAGGATTGATGTTTGACTATTGACGTCAGCAGTCGTCGATGGCTGCGAGTGTAAAACGGCAAATCCATCTGAGGAGATCGAGTGGCTGCGATCGAAACATGTCATGGTAACCTGCCGGCCCGGGTTCGAGCCCCGGCCACGGTCAAAAATGAAAGATTATCAATAACAATTTTAATTAATTTTCATGTTGTAAAATTCCTTTCTTCATAAAAATAATTTAATGAAAATTAAATTTAATGAACTTAAGCCTAATTAAAATTATTAAAAATTTGGATTAAAAACCATAAAATAGTTCAACAAAATAACCACAATACTAATTATTGTTAAAGCTAAGGCACGAGCTCTATGTATTCATTTGTCCTTCAAGTTGTGCTGAAAAAGGTCAACAAGAAAAAGAAAGACAAAAAATGAAAAAACGAAAAATGTACTTTGGACTTCAAGAAAAATTCTTGACAAAAGTACGAATAAACAGAAGTAAGGAAGAACATGTAAAATCAATTAAAATGGATAATCATTCAAAAAAGCAAACTTCGATCTACCAAAGGTTAAAATACAATTTGGTTTAAGGATTGATGTTTGACTATTGACGTCAGCAGTCGTCGATGGCTGCGAGTGTAAAACGGCAAATCCATCTGAGGAGATCGAGTGGTTGCGATCGAAACATGTCATGGTAACCTGCCGGCCCGGGTTCGAGCCCCGGCCACGGTCAAAAATGAAAGATTATCAATAACAATTTTAATTAATTTTCATGTTGTAAAATTCCTTTTTTCATAAAAATAATTTAATGAAAATTAAATTTAATGAACTTAAGCCTAATTAAAATTATTAAAAATTTGGATTAAAACCCATAAAATAGTTCAACAAAATAACCACAATACTAAGTATTGTTAAAGCTAAGGCACGAGCTCTATGTATTCATTTGTCCTTCAAGTTGTGCTGAAAAAGGTCAACAAGAAAAAGAAAGACAAAAAATGAAAAAACGAAAAATGTACTTTGGACTTCAAGAAAAATTCTTGACAAAAGTACGAAAAAACAGAAGTAAGGAAGAACATGTAAAATCAATTAAAATGGATAATCATTCAAAAAAGCAAACTTCGATCTACCAAAGGTTAAAATACAATTTGGTTTAAGGATTGATGTTTGACTATTGACGTCAGCAGTCGTCGATGGCTGCGAGTGTAAAACGGCAAATCCATCTGAGGAGATCGAGTGGTTGCGATCGAAACATGTCATGGTAACCTGCCGGCCCGGGTTCGAGCCCCGGCCACGGTCAAAAATGAAAGATTATCAATAACAATTTTAATTAATTTTCATGTTGTAAAATTCCTTTCTTCATAAAAATAATTTAATGAAAATTAAATTTAATGAACTTAAGCCTAATTAAAATTATTAAAAATTTGGATTAAAAACCATAAAATAGTTCAACAAAATAACCACAATACTAATTATTGTTAAAGCTAAGGCACGAGCTCTATGTATTCATTTGTCCTTCAAGTTGTGCTGAAAAAGGTCAACAAGAAAAAGAAAGACAAAAAATGAAAAAACGAAAAATGTACTTTGGACTTCAAGAAAAATTCTTGACAAAAGTACGAAAAAACAGAAGTAAGGAAGAACATGTAAAATCAATTAAAATGGATAATCATTCAAAAAAGCAAACTTCGATCTACCAAAGGTTAAAATACAATTTGGTTTAAGGATTGATGTTTGACTATTGACGTCAGCAGTCGTCGATGGCTGCGAGTGTAAAACCGCAAATCCATCTGAGGAGATCGAGTGGTTGCGATCGAAACATGTCATGGTAACCTGCCGGCCCGGGTTCGAGCCCCGGCCACGGTCAAAAATGAAAGATTATCAATAACAATTTTAATTAATTTTCATGTTGTAAAATTCCTTTCTCCATAAAAATAATTTAATGAAAATTAAATTTAATGAACTTAAGCCTAATTAAAATTATTAAAAATTTGGATTAAAAACCATAAAATAGTTCAACAAAATAACCACAATACTAATTATTGTTAAAGCTAAGGCACGAGCTCTATGTATTCATTTGTCCTTCAAGTTGTGCTGAAAAAGGTCAACAAGAAAAAGAAAGACAAAAAATGAAAAAACGAAAAATGTACTTTGGACTTCAAGAAAAATTCTTGACAAAAGTACGAAAAAACAGAAGTATGGAAGAACATGTAAAATCAATTAAAATGGATAATCATTCAAAAAAGCAAACTTCGATCTACCAAAGGTTAAAATACAATTTGGTTTAAGGATTGATGTTTGACTATTGACGTCAGCAGTCGTCGATGGCTGCGAGTGTAAAACGGCAAATCCATCTGAGGAGATCGAGTGGTTGCGATCGAAACATGTCATGGTAACCTGCCGGCCCGGGTTCGAGCCCCGGCCACGGTCAAAAATGAAAGATTACACTGCTCTACAAAAAAAATAAAAAAATCTGCGGCAGGGATTTTGTTAATGGTTTTTGTTAATACTCATATTAGACCTTCACGCTGCATGCTTATTTATTTTTGATTCACTCTGGTTATTGAGATAAACGGAACTAAGAAATAATTGAAATACCCTATAAACATGAGCATAAAATTGCATTTCTTACACAGCCATTTGGACCGATTCCCGCAGAAAAAGTTTTTTATGATCTTCATTTATTTATTCTAGTTAAAGGTACCCCAAACTATTATTTTTGTGTATTTTTGTAAAGATAAACAATAAAAATAAATTTTAAATAAATCTTTTGGCCCATTTATTGAAGCATTTTATGGAAAATGTTAGAAGCGTTTATCTCAAAAACTGGAGTCAATTTGACAATTCTGATATTTTTCCCGTTATCAGCACACTCGTCTTATACAAAATCGACTTCAAGTATGCCTGCCGCAAAATGACTGTATAGCAGTGTTATCAATAACAATTTTAATTAATTTTCATGTTGTAAAATTCCTTTCTTCATAAAAATAATTTAATGAAAATTAAATTTAATGAACTTAAGCCTAATTAAAATTATTAAAAATTTGGATTAAAAACCATAAAATTGTTCAACAAAATAACCACAACACTAATTATTGTTAAAGCTAAGGCACGAGCTCTATGTATTCATTTGTCCTTCAAGTTGTGCTGAAAAAGGTCAATAAGAAAAAGAAAGACAAAAAATGAAAAAACGAAAAATGTACTTTGGACTTCAAGAAAAATTCTTGACAAAAGTACGAAAAAACAGAAGTAAGGAAGAACATGTAAAATCAATTAAAATGGATAATCATTCAAAAAAGCAAACTTCGATCTACCAAAGGTTAAAATACAATTTGGTTTAAGGATTGATGTTTGACTATTGACGTCAGCAGTCGCCGATGGCTGCGAGTGTAAAACGGCAAATCCATCTGAGGAGATCGAGTGGTTGCGATCGAAACATGTCATGGTAACCTGCCGGCCCGGGTTCGAGCCCCGGCCACGGTCAAAAATGAAAGATTATCAATAACAATTTTAATTAATTTTCATGTTGTAAAATTCCTTTCTTCATAAAAATAATTTAATGAAAATTAAATTTAATGAACTTAAGCCTAATTAAAATTATTAAAAATTTGGATTAAAAAAAAAAAAAGGTTAAACAAAATAACCACAATACTAATTAAATGTTTTTACCTTTTTTGAAAACTTTGGCTCTTGCCGTTCTCCAGATATACAGAAAAAAGTAATAAAAATACAACAACCACAAGGGATACTTTTAGAAAAATTAGAGGCAGTCGTGGTTTTTTGGTCATATCTCAGCCATTTGTGAACCGATCTAGCTGAATTTCAATACCAAGAAATGGTGGACTATATGTGACATAAATGTAAAACAACCTAGCCGCTATCATGTCTGGAGTCTCCGGAAAACACGTATCAAACGTAAGACGGTCAGACGGACATCGTTAAATTAACTTCTCTCCTCATAAGGACCCAAAATATATTTACTTTATAGGGTCTAAGATCAATATTGTAGAAATTACAAACGGAATGACAAACTTATATTTACCCTTTTCCACCTGTGGTGAAGGGTATAAAAAGAGTAATTTTTGGGATTTCAGTATTTTGGTCATAACTCTAATATTTCTTAACCGATTGGACAGATTTATATACCGACGTGTTAAAGAAGAAATTTGCCAGTACTTGTGGAAGATCTATGGTTCCAGAAAATGGGTATTTTTCAAATAAAAATTTGTATTTTGGTCATTACTTTTTCGTATCTGAACTGATTTTCCCGAGTGTTTCAGAAAATATTTTCTATTGAACATTTCCGATCTTTTGATATATAAGGCGTAACCATAGGTCATATTGCAATCCAAAAATTCAGGTTTTTAAAAAATGTTTGATTTTTTTTTTGTATGGGAGCTACCCCGCCCACATTTTGTGGGATGATGTGTATTTATAACCTAAATGTTTGTACCTAATTTAAAAACTTTGGCTCTTGCCGTTCTCCAGATATACAGAAAAAAGTAATCAAAATACAACAACCACAAGGGATTTTTTTTGGAAAAATTAGAGGCAGTCGTGGTTTTATGTTCATATCTCAGCCATTTGTGAACCGATCTAGCTGAATTTCAATACCAAGAATTGGTGGACTATACATATGTGACATAAATGTAAAACAACCTAGCCGCTATCATGTCTAGAGTCTCCGGAAAACACGTAACAAACGTAAAACGGACAGACGGACATCGTTAAATCAACTTCTCTCCTCATAAGGACCCAGAATATATATACTTTACAGGGTGTAGGATCAATATTGTAGAAATTACAAACGGAATGACAAACTTATATTTACCCTTTTCCACCTGTGGTGAAGGGTATAAAAAGGGTAAATTAAAAGGCGTAATTATGTTAAAACTATACATTGTATATATATATTTAAAAAATTTAAAAAAGTCAAAAACTGATCAATTTCATTTTAGATAAAAAAAATTTTCAAAAAAATCTAGTAGAGTGGGATTCGAACCCGTAAACCAACAGAAAGTTGTTGCGAACACACCGCCTAGACCACTCGACCATCGTGAGACATAGACAGCAGTTGTTGATATGAGTATGTGATATCAATTATTTTTAATAGTAAATTGAAGTATGTGTTTGTTGTTTGTGGTTTTTTGGTAATATCTCAGCCATTTGTGAACCGATCTTGCTGAATTTGAATAGCAAGAAATGGTGGACTTTATGTAACATAAATGTAAAACAACCTAGCCGCTATCATGTCTGGAGTCTCCGGAAAACACATATCAAACGTAAGACGGACAGACAGACGGACGGACATCGTTAAATCAACTTCTCTCCTCATAAGGACCCAGAATATATATACTTTACAGGGTGTAGAATCAATATTGTAGAAATTACAAACGGAATGACAAACTTATATATACCCTTTTCCACCTGTGGTGAAGGGTATAAAAAGGGTAAATTAAAAGGCGTAAATATGTTTAAAATATATACACTCAATCCAAACATACTCAAATCAATCCGAAGCGGGATTGATAGTACGGTGAGTACGGATTTTCTTAAATCAAGTACAAAAAGATTGATTCAAGTACGGATTTTCAATCGCAAAATACTTAAATTACCATATTCATTCCCGATTTCTTACTTGAAGTAATCCGAAAATGAGATTGATTTAAGTAAAACTCAGATTGAATCAATCTCAAAATACACTTGATTCAAGAATTATAAAATTGTTTTAATCCGAACTCGTACTTAAAATAATCCGAAAATGAGATTGATTTAAGTAAAACTCAGATTGAATCAATCTCAAAATGCGCTTGATTCAAGTTTGATAAAGTTAATTTTAAAATTCGTGCTTGAAAAAACAAGAAAGAAAAAGTGATTATGATTGATTTACTTACCCGTATTACACCTTACATAATGATAAAACAGCAACATAATGCCGATATGGTTTTTACTTTAAAAATCTTATGTATATATTTAACTAAAAATATAAACTAAATGAGAAGCAAGATTTCAAATTTACATTTTAACCCTTCATGGTACACAAGAGTCTGGCCAGACCTTTGTTTAATGTGTATAAATAATCAAAACATGCGTAAGCCGGAGGGTTAAACATGAAAATAATACATATATATATGTATATGTTTTCCTTCTTGTTCTGTTGTTTTTGTTGTTACTACAAACAAAAAGCAAATCGTTTTGTTCGAACTTGTGTTGTGTTTTTGCAATTGTACAACAAATTTTGAAAAACACACACGTACGCACGCATAAAAGAATGCAATGCTGAGATTAAAACCCTCATTTTTTAATTTTACTCTCAGAGTGGCACTATCAACGAAAAGTTTAATCTTTTTTGTACTTGATTTAAGAATGTTATACTTATTTCAAGAAATATCGGGATTGATTTTTGAAAGTAATCCCATTTAGGATTGATTTAAGTACGTTTGAGTCTTATTCGTACTTGAATTTTTAAGTACGACTCGAGATTAAAGTAAGTATAAAAAGATTAATTTATCCCGAGTGTTTTTCTTTCTGTGTATGTTGAATATAATATAAAGTAACCTACGAAAGGAGATAATTCCCAGTTTCTATATTTAAAAAATTTAAAAAAGTCAAAAACTGATCAATTTCATTTTAGATAAAAAAAATTTTTCAAAAAAATCTAGTAGAGTGGGATTCGAACCCGTAAACCAACAGAAAGTTGTTGCGAACACACCGCCTAGACCGCTCGACCATCGTGAGACATAGACAGCAGTTGTTGATATGAGTATGTGATACAGTCATGCCATTAGGATACGAAAGATACATTTTTCGTATATTTTGATGACTTAAGGTACCATGTATAATCCTGACATTTTTCGTATCTTTTGAATTTGTACTCAAAATGTACAGAAATAAAATTTGTATGAGAGAATTTTTTGCCAACTAAAACTTACTACGACTGATCATAATAGCTCAATGCTAATATAATAGCAACTTTAATAATGGTGAAAGAAAACATAAGGATATAGTAGCGCGAAGTTGTTCTAAGGAAATATGAACAACTTTATTATTTTCAAGAAATTTATATGAACTTTTTGATCATCTCCTTAGTAAAAACGCCTTAACTCTTATATTAATTTTTAAAAATTAGAATTTGTTTTGGTAACATCCAAAGATAGTTAGGTACATATAATTAATTAAAAAGTTTTCTTACTGTATTTTTAAAATTACGTACCTTATATATATGACTTAAACAAATATAAAAAATAATTTATATGATATACGGGCATGCTCGAGAAATTAAAATGAAGTGAATTTAAAATCGAGCAAATGTTCTTAAAGTTCATATATTTTGTGAGTACCAATAAACTTTACAGGAACAATTCTCAAAACGAGGAAAAACAACGGTCGTTTTGTAAAGAATTGAACTTAAAATTTCGTTCAATTTCAATTTCACTTCATTTCGATTTCTAGAACATGCCCGATATTTTTCTTTACAATATTCATTAAATATTAGTAGTTTCCCTAGGGGGAAGCGAACTGACACCAAAGTAGTCCCTTGATAGGTCTTTGGTGGTAGAGACCGGTTCTAGTTTAAACACTTTCTATGAATAAGACCTATCACTTTTACATGGGGTTGTCATTGGAGGGTGTCAATTGACACCATTTGACCAGTCACAGAACTTTTCTCAATGGACGTGTTTAGTGTCAGTTACTACAATGTAATTTTATTTCAATAAAATGTAGTATTTTTTCAATAAAACAAGTCCTAGAATTAAATTCAAGAACCAAATTTTTAAAAGTCCCAAAAAATGTGTCAGGACCGGTGAAAACTGTACTGCAATTCATTACTTTGTCTACCTTTTTGTTCTTCATAAACCAGTTACATGATTGGTTCTCCTTTCACTGGTCATGAGTTCTTTCTCTTTGTACCTGTTAAATTTTCACAACTCTCAGGACCAGTCTGTTGGACCAATTGACCCAAATTTCCCGCTGGGATATTTATGGGGACTCTGTATAAATTTTTTCCTCCCTACGTGTTTCCCATAAGGAGGAATTTTTAACTTTCAATTTCCTCCCAACGTGTTTTCCCATAAGGAAGAACTTTTTTCTCCCATAGGGAGGAATTTTGAAATTTAAATGTTACTTAAAAGTTGATTTTAGTTAATTTTAAATTATTAAGGGAGGAATTTTTAAATTTAAATGTTACTTAAAAGTTGATTTTAGTTAATTTTAAATTATTTGCTCCCAATGTATTTTCCCATAAGGAGGAATTTTGAATATAAACAAAATTAAAAAAATTTATAGTATTTTTAAATAAAACAAAAGAGAGTTATATAAAGTTGATTACATTTTATTTTCTTCAATTAAGAGAAATTTGAGAAGTTCTATAATATGTATAAAGAAATTGTTTAAGTATTTAAAAATAAGAGAGAGTAATATGTTTTGGATATTTATTGAACTTTTTAGAAAATTCTAATTAACATTATTATTGTGAAAATTACGAGTTAATAAACTTTTCGTTATGGTAAAAAGTGCAATCGTATGCATTTTTAAAGTTTAAAAATTAACCTTGAACAATAAACTTTTCGTTATGGTAAAAAGTGTAATCGTATGCATTTTTAAAGTTTAAAAATTAACCTTGAATGGTTACTTCACATTTAATTATGAGTCAATAAACTTTTTTAAACGTAGTAATGCATTTACAAATATATTTATACTGGTTTAGAACAAATTTTATTAAACAGTTATCAAGTATTTTTGAAACTTTAAACATGGTCGGTATAATTAAATGCAGTGAATGTAAACAAATATTTGCAAAAGAATTGGACTTAGAATTGCATGAAAAAACTCATGCATCTTCTTCTGCAATAAATAAAATAGGAAAAATTAAAAAAGTGACAAGTGGCTTTAAAAACAGAATAATAATTCTGTCATATGAAAATGTTAATAAAAAAATTATATTCCTGAATTATTTTTAAAGGAAGCCTCCGCGGTAATCAAGACGGAGGTGGAGAAATTTTTAACAGTTCATATCATAATGAAATTTAATATGGAACTTTCTGGGTTGTATATTAAGCCAAATATGAAAGGTGAAGAAAATATCTCAACAGAAATAAAAACGCTCCAAACCAAAATGGAAGAATTGTATTTTATAGAAGATTTTGATGGCATTTTTAATAAGAAAATTGAAAAACTATTAAAAAAAAATGGAGGAGTTTCAGGAAAGGGACAGTGGTTGGACTCTCATTGAAATAATAAAAGTGGATGTAAATTTCAACAAGTATCAACCAATAAAGGGGTCAAGTTTCATACAACTTCCTAGAAAACTAATGATAAAAAAAGCTTGCCTTAATATTAAAAACAGAGATGAGTTTTGTTTTAAATGTGCTGTTATATCAGCAATAGCTGCTGACTTAAAACAAAATAACGCCAATCTCACATTTATGTACAATGTTAAGATTGAGGAAAACATAATTACCATAAATGGTTATACTTTAAATTTTAAAGGATTAAGCTTCCCTGTAAAAATAAAAGACATAGCCATTTTTGAAGAAAACAACCCTCTGTTCAGTATTAATGTTTTTGGATATGATGATGAAAAAGATTTAGTTGTTGCACCCTATTACAAAACTAAAGGGAAAAAATCCAAACATATTTCCCTTATGTTCATACAGGAGAAAAATGGAGTTAATTCTCATTTTATGTGGATAAAAAATATTTCAAGGTAAGTTTATAATTTAACAACCGTTATAAGTTTGTGTTATTAAAATGTAAACTTTATTTTTTCTTTTTGCAGATTAATCAGGTTGCAAACAACAAAGCATAAAGGCAAAATGTTTATATGCGATGACTGTCTGCAGCATTTTTACCAAAAGAATAAATTAAATATTCATCAAAAACATTGCAACCGAAAAATCGCCTATGCTCTAAAGGAAAGTGAGTCAATATTAGAATTTAAGAATTTCAATAACTCCATTGAAGTTCCATTTGTGATATATGCTGATTCGGAATGCATTTTTGAAAACATTCAAACGTGCATTCCGAAAGGGGATACTTCATCAACCACTTTGATTGATAAGCATATAACCTATGCATTTTCATATTTCATTAAGTGTTACTTCAATGATAATTTAAATAGATTAAGAATATTTAAAGGGCTTGATTCCCCAAAGCTTTTTATAGAAAATTTAGTACTAGATGTAAAATATTTAAATAATAATTTTCTCACTAAAATTATTTCAATGACACCCTTAACCGAAGAGGAAAATTTAAGTTTCGAAAACAATAATATTTGTCATATTTGTTCTCAAACTTTTACAAATGACATAAAAGTAAAGGATCATTGTCATGTAAGTGGAAAGTATAGAGGACCAGCTCATAACTATTGCAATATCAATTATAATATACCAAAATTTTTCCCGGTTATTTTTCATAATTTTTCGGCCTATGACAGTCATTAATTTATTAAAGAGCTTAACAATATTGATGATGGTCCTATTAATATTATTCCACTTAATAAGGAGCTATATATACCACTGTCTAAGTCTAAAAAAGCGGTAGCACTGATAATATTGAAATAAGACTTTTAGACTCTTATAGATTTATGCCCTCAAGCTTAGACAATCTCGTTAAGAATTTAACTAAACATGAATTGAAAATAGTGAAATTATTTTGTGCAGATGATGAAACTAAGTTCAACTCCCTGTGCCCAAACATCAGAATATTTTCAAACTCTTGTAAAAAATTATGTATATATTCTTTGAAGTTAGACATTTTTGTTCTGCTTTGTCTGGATTCTCTGTTTTGAATGTTTCTCGTTTCTAAATGTTACGATATAAGTGTGATATATCAGAAGAATTTAAACATCAGTATATATATTATATATCATATGTAGTCAAATCTATTTGTAAATGCATTATTATGTTTAGAAAAGTTTATTGACTCATAATTTAATGTGAAGCAAATATTCAAGGTTAATTTTTAAACTTTAAAAATGCATACGATTGCACTTTTTACCATAAAGAAAAGTTAATTGACTTGTAATTTTTACAAGAATACATTTGTATTTATTGTTTATTATAATGTTCTTAAAAGTTCAATAATCATAGATCAGTTTTCAAAATATGCTTTGATAAACATTAAATGCATACCAAAATAAAAAATAAGGGCATAAGTAAATAAATATATGTTTTACGAGGTCTTTTCTAAAGATTTATTAATTGTTTTATTTAATTAAAAATGGAAAGTGTTAAAATTAGATGCGAATTTTGCAAGCATTTAACCTTTGCAAAAAATAATAATAAAAAAAGGCAGTTTATGCGGGAGCATAATTTTAGTGCGAAGAAGTCTAAATTTTATAAAAGTGGTGAGGAACAACATCCCGCAGACTTCGTAAAGGAGGACTATGTAAAACAGTTTATTGATGACGACGATTCATACTTATCAGAAATAAAGGAGGAGGACTATCTAAAATAGTTTATGGAGGAGGATGATTCATACTTATCAGAAATAAAGGAGGAGGACCATCTAAAACAGTTTATGGAGGAGGATGATTCATACTTATTAGAAATTAAATTTAAAAATTTTTTTAATGTAAAATTATTTTTTAATAAATATGAAAATAAAAAAGAAAAAAAAAATTTTAAGAAACGCTTTTCTTTACCTTAATATATTGATCAGTTGTGAACACAGAATAAATATGAATACCAAAAAAATCGACTAAAAGTCAAAAAATAACAACATTTCAAACAACATAAACTTTTAAATCAAAATGGGAAACAACTCACACATCCCTTAAAGAAAAGCGTGGGGCGCCCATACCAACCTGAACTTAAAAAAAAACATGACTGCCGTGAGTACATTTTAATATTTCAGACCGAAAGAAATACAACCAATCATGTTTAAAGCTATCAATTTTCAATAATTGAGCATTTTGTTTCATAACAACGCGCCCCACGCTTTTCTTTAAGGGATGTGTGAGTTGTTTCCCATTTTGATTTAAAAATTTATGTTGTTTGAAATGTTGTTATTTTTTGACTTTTAGTCGATTTTTTTGGTATTCATATTTATTCTGTGTTCACAACTGAGAAATATATTAAGGTAAAGAAAAGCGTTTCTTAAAATTTTTTTTTATTTTTTTATTTTTTACTTTTTAGTAACGAATAGCTTTAATTAATACATTACAATTTCCATGGTAAATAAGAAAATTTTTTTACATGTTTTGTATTTTATATTCATATAATAAAAAAAAAATTATATTCATATAATAAAACTTTACACACGTGGATTAGTATTTACTGTTATAATAAATTTCGCAGTCTCTCCATCTCTTCCAATGCTTTAATATTGCACGGCTTAGACCCTGTTAATTTTTCGCATTGTAGTGCTTCGATTCGTAAGCCGTCTAATGATCGTACACGGCTTAATGCAACGTAAGCCTGTCCTTCTGCAAATATTTTTGGTCCCAAATCAATAACAGCATGATCGACAGTCGAACCTTGCATTTTGTGTATAGTTGATGCCCATGACAGAACTAATGGTAGCATCCGTCTTTCTGCCATTCCAAAACTTCGTTTTGCTGAAAACTGAACTGAAATCGGCCGTATCAAGTGTACGCCAATTTGATCGAATTTCACTTTTACAGACGGAATGTCTTCTTCGTACATCTGTGCTCGTCGAAAATGGGGCCATATAATTTCTTCAATGAATCCAATGGCACCATTTACTAATCCTTTTGACACGTCGACGTTTCACCGGAGCATGACTTTTGCACCTACAAAAATTTTCAATTCCTTTGGAAGACCACCAGTTTTATTCATATCCGCTGAGATGATACTTTGTAGAGTAACGTTGTCGATGTTCCTTCCTGAGTCCACAATTTGATCTTGTGCTTTTATTAAAAACATTTCGGTGTTCCTTTTTTTATAATTTTCTTACACCAAGTCATTGTGATCATGCACTTGTTGATTTGTTGGATAGATTCTCAACGCTCGATCAATGGAAAACTCCCCCGTTGACTCCGATGAAAGTTTTTGAAGTAGGACACTCAAATGATTTGCTTTAATTTCACCCACTCTCAACGCGTTGAGAATATCAATAAATGTATTATCTCCTTTTTGTCGCATGTTTTCCGTCAGTTCGCACAAGGAGAAACATCTCCAAAGATGTAAAGCTGGTACCATGGATTCTGGTTATCCGCCTTTTACTTAACGCAAATGGATGCAAGATTTGATGCTGCGAAGTGAATGTAAAGAAAAGCATTTCAGAAAAAAAAATTCTGGCCCCCCTAGATTTAATCCTAGCTACGCTCATGTATTCGTGTATTGTCATCGCGAATATGCATGCCTGCAAAGTTTCATCCATTTGCATTGAGTATAAGGCGGTTAAATTAACGTTACAAGATTTGATTTTCCGAAGTGAAGCTAAAGAAAAGGTTTTAAAAAAATAAAAATCTTGTTTTTGATTTATTATATTTATCTTTATTGTAAGGATTTTTTTTTTTCAAAGTTTAGGTATAATTTAAATCGAATATTGCAGGTCCATTTGGTAATTGACGTCTCTTGTAAATAATTGTCCAAACTTTATCGTTCATTTGAGTTAAGTATGGATCCTCCTTGTTTAAAAATTTCGTCATTCTATGGGGAAGATAAAACCATTTATTGTCATCTATATTGACAATGACTTTTAGACCATATTGTGTTTCTTTCCATTCAAAATTCACAATTTTCAAAGATTGGTTTAAAGGAATATCATCTATTCTAATATACTCGGGCTTAATACCTTGGGCAATATTTACAATTTTTTTATACATCTGAAAACAAACAAGAAAAAATAAATAATTATAATAAATAATTAAATATACTATTATTATATAGGAAATACTTACCATTTTTATTAAGTTTCCTTTAAAGTAGCAATTAGAATAATGATGTGGAATATACTCCCTAAGCCTTTTTATATTAATGGCAAACTTTCAAATTGAGTTAATCACTATACTAAAATAAAATATATGACATTACTCTCTCTTATTTTTAAACACTCAAACAATTTCTTTATACATATTATAGAACTTCTTAAATTTCTCTTCATTGAAGAAAATAAAATGTAATCAACTTTATATAACTCTCTTTTGTTTTATTTAAAAATACTATAAATTTTTTTAATTTTGTTTATATTCAAAATTCCTCCTTATGGGAAAATACATTGGGAGCAAATAATTTAAAATTAACTAAAATCAACTTTTAAGTTACATTTAAATTTAAAAATTCCTCCCTTAATAATTTCAAATTAACTAAAATCAACTTTTAAGTAACATTTAAATTTCAAAATTCCTCCCTATGGGAGAAAAAAATTCCTCCTTATGGCAAAACACGTTGGGAGGAAATTGAAAGTTAAAAATTCTTCCTTATGGGAAACACGTAGGGAGGAAAAAATTTATCGAAGTCCCCATAAATATACTACTAATATTAAATTAAATGTTATGTTAACTAATGTTAAACGTTAAAAATATATTTTTATTTTTTTTTTTTCAAAATGTATCTTTTTGGGAAAAAGTGTATCTTTTTGGAAACCAAAATGTATCTTTCTAGAAATTTCACTGGCAACACTGATGTGATATCAATTATTTTTAATAGTAAATTGAAGTATGTGTTTGTGTATAGTGCGTATAATACAGAAGGAAATATTAAAGAGAAGAAGTTCACCACAAATATTTTAAATGAAAACAAAAACACAAACAAAAAACAACACACAACACACAACTATTTCACAGGGTTACCATTAAACATTTTTAAACGTTAACTGTCGTTTTGGTTAATAAAAGTCGCAAACCTATTTTAAAGATTTTTATTTATCAATAATACTACATAAACATACCAAACAATTGCTTAAATGGTGTATGCTTTGAAATCACTTTTGTGGAAAAATATTATATGTATTTGAATATATCTTAGTACAAATTGTCTAAGAAGCTTACAAATAAGTTATCCATGTCAACAATAAAAAGGCTTTTAATATTATGACGACAGACTATATAACTGTTAGTGATATTAGCTGTTTTTTGTTAAAAAAAAAAATAGTCGTTAAGTTAATTTACAATTTTTTTACAAGGTGATAGCCCTGCATGTTTGTGCGATTTTTAAGCAGTGTGACCATTTTGGCAATTTTGCAGCTTAATTTAGCATTAAAATTTTTAATTTAGCTGCAAACTTTTCATTAAGCGCTTAACATTTTTTTAAGCCTTTTTATAAAATGTTTCTAGCTTTTTTAGAATTATTTTAAAAATTAAAGAATATGTTAAATGATATAACTTAAGTTTTTTATATATTATAACAAATTTTGACTAAAAATAGTTGTACTCAAAATTAAACTTCGTATGAAAATGTATATTTATTTAAAAAAAAATAGAATATTAAGGGAATATTAGAAGTGACCTCATCATGTTGATTGTTTAAATTATTTGATATTACGATATAAAAGTTCAAAGAAATTCCATTTTATTGTTTTACAAGACGATAACCCTGCATGTTTGTGCGATTTTTAATGAATACTTTTAAGTAGTGTGACCATTTTGACATTTTTGAAGGTAAATTCAGCACCAAAAACTTAGATTTAGTTGCAAAATTTTCATTTGAATTTTATTTAGCTTTTCAAAAAAATGTGTTAAGCTTCTTTTGATTAATTCTTAAAGTTGGAAGGAATAGTCTCAGCGATTCAAACTAATATTTTTTTTATAAACTAACTTTTACGCAATCAATGATGACTGTTTTTTAAATATTTATAAAAAAATAGTCTGGTCTAAATATCTTTTTATATATACTTTTAAATTGAAATGGATACAAAACTGTGTTTATTTTGTTTTATCAGAGGACCTTCCAATTTCAAACTTAACCAACTGTGTATATCTGATGCTGTATCAAATCTCCCTAAATACTTGTTTAGATATTACCATTTATTTTAATTTTGTTTAAAATGAGTCACTAAAATTTATAAGGATTTAAAAAAATAAAAATTCTTAAAAAACTTTAAGAATTATTTCTAGCGTTTTCAAAATCTTTTTTAGCATTTTTTGGCCTGGCCTAATGCCAGAGTAAGCTGTGAACAATTTGTAAGATCTGTTTCTATGTCATTGTTTTCGTCAATAAAATTATACAAACTTACATGTTTCTTGCTTTTTGACTATATTAAACATTTATGTACGCAAATACATATTGTTGAATGTTTTGTTTTCAAATAACAAATGCGATTTTGTTTAGTAATAATAATATTTTTTAAAATAGTATGGCAACACTTGTGTAAGAATTTTGAATAGAAATGTAATACCCCTGTCAGACATATAGTTTACATACCATAGTACGCATACTACAGTAGTATATAAACCATCAATATACCACTTTGTTTCATGGTTTAATTGTAGTTTAGGTTGGCACACATGTAGTATACCATGCTAGCATAGTATATATGTAAATCCTATGTCTGCCACGGGTATAAGAAGTGATGCTCAACACATACCCTACAAGAAGTGAATGAGCGAGTAGTCACTTTTTTCACGTTGGTGTTGAGAAAATGATAAAAAGAAATGACACAAAACTTGATTTCAGTCATTTCATTCTATAATTTTCTTAACACCAACGTGAAAAAAGTGACAACTCGCTCATTCTCTTCTTGTAGGGATAGCAACAATCCGTTTCTCAAACGAAAAACAACAACAATAATCATGAAAACAATGCCTACCTATACACATAAATAACTTTTGCATATACCTACATACTACAAAAGTAGGTATTTACATTAAGGCCAAAAAAAAATTATAAAATATGGTTTTTGTTTTACATGTGAGTTAAGCGAACGATTCATATTTACATTCCCTACAAGAAGAGAATGAGCAAAATCAAGTTTTCTGTCATTTCTTTCTATCATTTTCTTAACACCAACGTGGAAAAAGTGACTACTCGCTCATTCACTTCTTGTAAGGTTGTCAATAAAATTCTCTAGAAAAACAGCTTAAGAAACTTAATGCAACTCCACAATCAGACTACTCATTATGGGCTGCAGCTAGAAATCTAAAAAGGCTAGTTATATCTAAGCCACCATTAAGAAACTTGAATGGTAGTTGGGCAAAAAAACGATATTGAAAAACGAAATCTGATTGTTAGTCACTTGAAAAACGTATTTACACCAAATATATCTCACGATATTGCGGTCGAGTTACCACCGGTTGCTGCTAGAGCAGCTTTCCCCCTAAGATTTGAGATAAGAGAATTCGAAAAGGCCATTTGTGACTTAAACACTAAGAAGGCCCCTGTGGGTCAATTCTCGTTCTGTGAAACGATGAAATGTAAAGTTTTTGATATTATCATAATACTTTTGATTCCCGTTCAGTGAAAAACTGATAGCAAATGTCAAATTAATTTCATATGAAAAAAAAGTGGAACGAAACAAAATTTTTTCATCGTTTCACAGCAGTGGCGATTCTTGTTTGGTGAAACAGTGATATTAGTTGTCAAATTATTTTCATTTGAAAAGCTTTTTTACATAATTTATTTAAAAGTGAAAAACATGGAGAGAGTTGCAAGAGGAAAGCGCGCAAGTGAAAACCAAAAAGAATTTTTGATACATTTTTTGGAGGAAAATGTTGACGTTGCAAACGATAAGTATGAAGTATTTTTTAATAATTATAAACTTTTATTAACAATGGATTTCAAGGCTAGTGACAGCAGATGAAGGATATAATTAATTCAAGGGTTGATTGTCCTGAATTGTTATCTTTAATACCATTCAATATGCCAGCTAGAAGCTTGAGGAAAATTGACGCATTTAAAGTTCCAGTTCATCGTACTAATTATGCTCTTAATGGCATTTAACGAGAGCATTTCATATTATTAATAAATTAAATATATGCCTTCGAAAAAATTCTAAATCGCATATTGAAAAATTTTTAAAACTAAAGAAAGGAAGTTTGGTGAAATGGAAATGGCCAACAAGCTCAAACGCGAACAAATCGCTATTCTAAAGGAGCAGATAGAAGCCACAAAAAAACAAACGGAGGCAATAAAAGCCGATACCCAGGTTAAAGAAATTATTGTAAGAAAGCTACAAGATTTATTTGATATTTTGGCTAAACGAAATTAAATACTATTATGTATTTATTTTTTATTTATTTATTATTTTTAATTTTTGCATTATTTTTAATTTACCTATTCATTATACTTTTTTTATTTATTCATTGTTTTTTGTTTTTTCATCATTTTTAATTGATTCATAATTTTTATTTATTTTATTAATTAAATTTTGAACAACCAGAATGTGATACATTTAAGCATTAAGAAGACTGAAAAACATTCAATGAAATATAAAAAGAAATGTGTTTTAAAATTTTATGTTTGTATATTATTTGGTTATTTGTAAAAGCGTCCTGAACAATTTGCGAACGTTGCCGCTTTGCAATATTTAATATATTACAAGTATAAATATTCGAAGTGATACCATTCTCTTTTGATTCCTCAAAATCCTCTAAATAAATTTCTTGGTACGGCACTTTTCTACGAATTAAATAGTTGTGTAGAACCCTGCAAGCGTTGATAATAAGTCCTGCTTTTGGTGGGCTATAGAAAAGAGCTCTTTCCTTTGAAATGCACCGGAACCTACTTTTCAGTGTGCCAGTGCATCTTTCCACAAGAGCTCTTGTTGACTTGTGTGCTATGTTGTACTAGCCAAGGCTATTTTAAAATTAAAGATTATAAGTATATATGTATCTCTTCAATTATAAAAAAAATAATACTTGTAAAGCCTATATTTTTTTTTTTTCAATATTTATTTATTGAATCTTCATATATTTAATATGAACTAACAATAATTAATCAAATCTTATCCTAATACTTTATTTATGTCCTGCCATTGCCAGACAAAAATGTTCTTCATCACGGGTTCTGTTCACATATATAAGTGTTTATCGCTCATCTAACTGGGTAAGTGATGCAGTGTCTCTTCTTCTTAAGCGAGTGTGGCCGCCATGATTTAAGATATTTCGAGCTAGTGGATTTGGGTGTTGTTCAAGCCTTTTTAAATATTTTACCGCATATTTTGTAATCATAATTTTTACTAATGGCACATTGAGATCCTTATGAATGTTTGAGTTTTTAACATACCAGGGAGCGGCTGTGATTATTCGAAGAAGTTTATTTTGGCGCCTTTGAATTTTTTCGATATTAGAGGCCAAGGCAGTGCCCCATAGTTGAATACCGTAGCACCAGATAGGCTTTAAGATAGAGTTGTAAAGTAGAAGCTTGCAATCGAGACTAAGGACAGAATTTCTTTCAATAAGCCAATGAATTTGAATGGCTTTCAGTTTCATTTGAGTTAATTTTGCCTCTCTATGGCATTTCCACGTTAATCGCCGATCCAGATGCACACCGAGATATTTTACGTGCGAATGTTGAGGAATTATTTGTTTATTGATTGTTATATGGGGGCAAGATTCCCGGCGCAAGGTGAATGTTATATGTACGCATTTTTGCTCATTGACCGTTATTTTCCATTGTCTTAACCATATTTCTAGTTGAAATATGTAATCCTGTAAGTAACGAGAGGCTTCATAACGGTTTTCGTGGACGCTTAGAAAAGCTGTATCGTCTGCAAATGTTGAAGTTTGGGTGTAGTTGCTTGTTGGCATGTCCGAAGTATAAATTAAGTATAATAGAGGGCCCAGGATGCTGCCTTGTGGGACTCCAGCGCCAATGGGCTGAGGTGAACTTAAGAAATTTCCTTCTTTTATAATAAATTGACGACCGACTAAGTAGCTTTCTAGCAGCTTTTGTATGTTGCTGGTAAATTTTGCTTCAATTTATGTAATAAGCCTTCATGCCAGACTTTATCAAAAGTTTGCGAAACATCGATGAAGAGTGCTGAGCAATATTTCTTTTCTTTAAATGCTTTTCTTATGACATTTACTATTCGATGAGTCTGTTCGATTGTGCTGTATTTTCTTCTAAATCCGAACTGATGGTTTGGAATACATCTATTTTCACTTAAAATCGGTGTTAATTTTGAAACTAATAATTTCTCAAACAGCTGTGACATCTTTGATAATAAGCTAATAGGCCTATAAGACTCAACTTTTGTATGGTCTTTACCTGGCTTTGGTATCATGGTAACTTAGGAAACCTTCCATTTTTGAGGATAGTATTCAAGGCGTAAAATAGCATTAAAAATAAAAAGAATAATTTTCTTTGCTATGCGAGGTAGCTCTAAAAGCATTTTATTACTGATTTTATCAATACCAGGTGCCTTCTTAGTGTTTAAGTCACAAATAGCCTTTTCGACCTCTCTTATCTCAAATCTGAAGGGTATAGCTGCTCTAGCAGCAACAGGTGGTAACTCGACCGCAATATTGTGAGATATATTTGGTGTAAATACGTTTTTTAAATGATCGACAAACAGGTTTCCTTTTTCAACATCATTTCTTGCCCAACTTCCATTTAAGTTTCTTAATGGTGGCTTAGAGACAACTGGCCTTTTGAGATTTCCAGCTGCACGCCACAAGGAGTAGTCTGATTGCGGAGTTGCATCAAGTTCCTTGAGATATTTTTCCAGTGAAGCCGTTTTCTGAGTCTGCAGTAACATTTTCAGCCTTTTTGTACAGTCTTTTAGTAAGTTCTTAAGTTGAGGGGATCTGTGCAATTGCCACTCTCTACGAGCTCTCCTTTTTTCAGACAAAAGACGCTCGACATCTGAGGAATATATTTTATTATTTGTGGTTTTTTTGGGGGCAATACTGGAATGTTAAACAGCTAGTTTTAGAAAACTGTCAAAATTGACAATAGAGCGATCTTTATACTCCGGTGTGCTAAGCGGAATATTTTCTGTGTAATGGGTACTGAGATATTTTTTATATTTTAACCAATTTATATGTGTAGCTGACGTCGCTATGTATCCAGAGGGAGATTCAATTCTATTGGTGTTTATTATAGTAACTATTGTAGGTGTGTGATCAGAGGATAATTCTAAGGAAGCTTCAACGTGAATCGTTTTTGTGGGGATGTTTTTAACAACGCCAAAATCGATGACATCTGGAATTTTTTGCGCATCAGCAGGCCAATATGTTGGTTGGCCACTCGCGACAACATTTAAATTCATTTTAGATATTGTATTAAACAAAACACGACCCTTTGGTGTTATTAGTCGTGACCCCCAGAAGGTATGTTTAGCGTTATAATCGCCAGCAGCCAGGAAACAGGGCCCCAATGACTTATAATATTTATAATATCGGCTTTCTGATATTGAAAATCTAGGTGGTGAATATAAAGATGAAATTACTATGTTTCGATTTATCTCTTCAACACAAATGTTCGTTGCTTGGAGATAATCTTCGCGATGATCACACATTGGGTAGTGTTTAATTCGGTTTTTTATTAAAATGGCAGAACCTCCACAAGCTCTATCTCGAGGGTCCTTGGTATCATATAGAGTATAACCATTGATTTTGAACGTATTTCTCGAGGTCAAATGAGTTTCAGAAACCATCATGACATCAATTTGTTTATTTTTAAGAAAGTATTCTAATTCATTTTTATGTTGGCGGATGCCGTTTGCGTTCCAAAAACAAATTTTTAAACAGTTCATGGCTTGTTAAGAATAGCTTGCAATAACATCGATTGCATTCTAAGAATTTCCTGCATCATATTACCCATTGTGTTTGTAAAATTATTTACTGTTTGCACTAATGTTTCCATGGTTTTTTCTAGACGACTTAGATTAGAAACTGGAGTTTCGTCATTACTTGTCGAAGCGCCTTGCATTGGTACTTTGTTTGATTTTAAGACGTTAGCATAAGAGACTCTGTTACTACTAGGCTGGGGGGCCTGAAGGTCATTACTGTTTACTTGATTTGTTACCTGAGGGGGATTAGTTTTCGGTCCAAACGACTGTTTGACGATAGTATTGTTGTAGTTGAAATTAGAAGATCTTTTGTATTTTTTCTTGACCTGGAGTGCTCCGTGGAGATCGCAGGTATATTTTTATTTGCTTGCTAATTACAACTCAACTTAAAATTATTCTTACCCGCTATTTATACTTAGTTCTTATAATTAAAATGCTGACTGTACTAAAGTCAGCAAGTGTCTAAGGTGCTGACTCGTATAATTGAGTCAGCCTATTTTGTGATTACTTATTATATACGAGGGTGACTCTCAACATTATATACGAGGGTGACTCTCAACATCCCTCCCCCCTTTATGAAAAAGTGCGGTCCTTCGTCTGGTGTTGATGCGCTTTGATGTTTATTGACGTTGTGAACCAATTTCTCAATATGTTGTTGTTGCTGCGATCCATCTGAGCTATTTTCAAGTAGTGGTGATTCTGAGATATGGTTTCTCGTATCGGATTCTGTGGATTTGTGTTCCGGTGATTTTGGATAAGCCACGCATTCAGAACCTTCTGGTCTACATTTGGCAAACAGTGGTGTAGTAAAATATTCTTTAAAGGAGCCAAGGCAATTTTGCCACTGCCATCCAGTAATTGGTTCATGTCGTGCACATTACGTTTCTTCATTTTGGTTGTAAGATCCTGTTAGGTGGACCTCTAGTCATCCAGTAACTGGTTCATGTCGTGCACATTACGTTTCTTCATATTGGTTGTAAGATCCTGTTAGGTTGACATCTAGACTTTTTTTTTTTTTTTTTTTTTTTAACAGATAGACTGGGATTTCTTTTCCTTGTTTTATACGAAATTAAAGTCTATATGGGGTTCAGAGTAATGGCCAAATTATTATTAGCATTCTTTGCCACCCCGATACAATTATAATAGCTGCTCTGAGCTTGACCATCTTGTTGCTGGTTATCGAACTGAAACAAGAACTTTTATATAATTCAGATTTTTACCTTTTTATCATTACATTTTTCCGTCCTATGATCTTAAAGTTCTTTGGACATGTATTCAATCAGAGTTATCGTTTTGCAAAGCTATACTATTCTTCATATCATATACATCAGAATTAACACAATCCAAGACATCCGAACGAGAATCACCATTTTCATTTGGCATGTGTGGAGACATCATGCGCGGTTATCCCATCGGTTGTTGAGCGAATAAAGGCAGGGTACTTAATAACTTCTTCATGTCAAAATATAATAGTAATAATAATAATAAATTTAAAAAACTAAATAGTTTAAGCTACAATTTTTTGATATCAACAAATCAGTTAGGGAAAGATGTATATTTCTTAATAGCTATGGTAAAAGTTATCAAATAAAAGAACTACAGTAGATACAATAATAAAATCCATATTTTAAAAATTAAATCATTAGTATTATGATTTTTAATTAACTCAATTCAATGAAATCATTCAATGATTAATTTATAACTATAAAAATATTTTTTATGTTCTTCTTAAAAAAAATATAAAAAATCAATTACTTTTTTTTTATTTTTTTTTTTTTAAGACTTCATTCATTTCTCAGTTATCTTAATAACTTCTTCATGTCATAATATAATAGTAATAATAATAATAAATTTAGAAAACTAAAAAGTTTAAGCTACAATTTTTAAATATCAACAAATCAGTTAGGGAAAAGATGTATATTTCTTAATAGCTATGGTAAAAATTATCAAATAAAAGAATTACAATAGACACAATAATAAAATCCATATTTTCAAAATTAAATCATTAATATTATGATTTTTAATTAACTTATTTCAATGAAATCATTCAATGATCAATTTATTACATAAATGGATATAAGAATGTTTTTATATGTTCCTCTTTTGTTTTTTTTTTTTTTTTTTTTTTTTTTTTTAATTAGAGGCCAAAAATGTTATTTTGATTTTGTGGTCGTCTGGCTTTAAAGTAAAAATATTAAAAAAAAAAATATTAAAAAAAATATAAAAAACCAATTACTTTTTTTTTTATATTTATATTTTTTGACTCAAATATTTATTTAGTTAAGCAAAAGGCAAATGATCGCGGTTGTAAACAAAATGCTTGCTGGGATCTATGCAAAAAGAAATAAAAGAAATATAAAACATTCAACGTCTGTGCTAAAGTGTTTAGGTTTGCACATTCTAAAGTGTTTATTGCACTAATGTATTGTACTGGGCATTGTAATTATGTATAAAGAGTCTTGACTCTTTGCAAATATTTTATGCTTAGAGTGACAATAATTCTTGTCATTGATACATTTGTTCCCCCCAGTGAATAATTTTATCACTGAGTTGCAACAAGTATTTATGTTTTATATTTCTTTCGTCCAGCCATTCTTATTTAATGGTTCGCTGATTACTCAAATGTTTGCTTAACCAAATGATCATGATTTTAAATGGAATGCTTACTGGGATCTACACAAAAATGGAATAAAAAAAAAATTTAAACACTAACGTGTGTGTTATAGTTCTTAGGTATGCACATTCTAAAATGTGTATTGCACTGTTGAATTGCGCTGGGCGTTGTAAATATGTATAAAGAGTTTTGACTCTGCAAATATTTTATGCCCAGGGTGACAATAATTATTGTCATTGGTACATCTGTTCCTCCCAGTGAATAATTGTATCACTGAGTTGCAACAAGTATTTATGGTTATGTTTACATTTCTTTTGTCCAGCCAAAAGTTGTCTTATAATAGTTCCATACAGAATGCTTGCTGGGATCTACACAGAAAATTAAATAAAAGAAATATAAAACATTCAACGTCTGTGCTATAGTGCTTAGGTATGCACATTCTTAAATGTACATATATTGCACTAGTGAATTGCACTGGGCGTTGTAAATATGTATTATATCAGCATTTAAACGATTAACGTTGAGGCGCGCGCGTGGAGTACAAAAAAAAAAAAAAAATGAAAAAACGCAAGCGAATGAGTATAAAAAAAAAACATAAATTTTACGGTTAAATTTATTTTTATCTAATGTGGCCTAAATGCTAAAAAATAAAAAAAAGTAACGAACTGTTTTAGCCCCCTGTTCCCCATATTTTTTATACAAATAAATCCGTCCAACCTATGCACGGAATACATACTGGCACTTATCTGGTGTTGGTTAAGGGAGAGATAAAGAAAAGATTTTATGATCGATGCCAATATTTTGTTTTAACGATAAAAAGATATTTTATAAGAACTTCTGTTGGTTTTTTATGTGTTAAAAGATTTCCATGTGGAAAAAAAAGGAAAGTAACATTGTTTTAAAGTTGAATGAAAATCTATCTACTCATTTAGGAAACGTAAAGGTACCTATTGCGATTTACATGCTTATAGTAAATTTTGTAAACAATTTGAATTACAATTAAACCGAAATTGTGAATTGTACTGTGTGTAAGTGAGTGAGCGAGTGAGTTACTGAAGACTACCCAAAGTTAAATGTTAGCCACGGTTAAACAAAAAAAAAAAAAATATCAAAAAAAATAAAATAAAGTGTAGTGTTCTTCTTTTCTGTTTATAACTCACAAGAATTGGGTACCCATGCGGACAAGGTATGTACAATTTTTACAACAGTCTTATACAGGATTTTTCCGAGCGGCCTACCGTTAATCTGTAGGTTTTTTGACCTATTTCTAGGTCTTTCTTCATTCCTCGTCCCCTCTTCCAATTTGCCTTCATGTCCCTCAAAATTTCTTTGGCTGTGTCCACCTCTTTTTCTGTGGGACTCTGGTTATTTGTTCGTTTTGACCAACGTTCTAAAACCTTAGTCAAGAGGTTCCGTGTGATGCCGCATTGGGACATGTCTACCTCGTCTGGTGGAAGCTGTATAGCCAAGCCCCTGCTGAACCTTTTCATACAGTAGTCTGCGTGCCGTATGGTGTGAATACCGCAGTCCACTGTATTGTTCTGTTGGGGGCATTTCGCGTAGACTAACGGAACCTCCTTAAGAGGGTGCCCTATGAACTGGTACAAATTGGAGATGTAACGCGCCGGTGTCTCTAGATTGTGGGGTCTGAGGGAGTCGAAGAATATAACCCTTTTGTCGGACACTAGGCCCAATGTCCAGTGGTTTTGCTCAATTATCGGGAAAAACACGAGAGTCTTTTTGTTTAAATCGGCTTTGTGCGTTGCTCTTTGAATTCTGCCGATATTCCTCTCGTTGGAGGGGTCAAGACTCCACAGTTTTAGTGCCATGTAAAATTGTGCATTAAAAACGTGTACCTGTTCTGCCTGCAGGGGGGTGAGGTTTGTGTCGAGCACCCATTTTAGAAAGATGTCGATGTGTTGGTCGCTAAGCCAGCCGTTGTTTTTTATAGTATTGTAATCCACATGTTTCAGCTCTAGGGCCCTGTTTTTGTGTTTGTATTTGCAGAAAGTGTTGTCCATCTTTAGAGACTTTGTCGGCACCGCTTACTTTCGATTTAATTGTGTTTTGACTTGGCCTCACTATATATATATATATATAAAAAAAAAACTTCAGTTGGTTTTGAATAGAACAGGAGGGTTGTTTAAGAAATTCTTGAGAAACGTACTGTTGTAGGGAAGCCTACATTAAACTTCAACGGGTAGGTCCTTGGCCAAATCCCGCCTAATCTGGGAATTCCTAGCTGTACCCTTGGTTATTCTATTCTCTGTTATCCTAACACTCACCTGTCTCTGTCGTCTGAATAATATAACCAGTGTAACCGCCATGCCCATTAGCAGAGCGAAAGTTGTAATACCTATTGTTAGTGTCACTACTTTGTGGGCGTATAGTTCGTTTATCTCCCTAATATTCTTTTCCTGTGCTAGGACTATGTCCTCAAATAACAGCGGTCTTTCTGTATTGAATATATATATCCTGCACGGTTGCCTAATCACGCAGCTTCGCGACTCTTTCAACTCAAAAACCGCACTGCCCTCCTCGTAGGCGAGTGTTCGTTCTCCTATTTTTATTACGCATCCCATTCCTTCGTCTATCTGTAGTTTTTCCTCATTGGGTACAGGAATGATGACGGTTTTTTTAAGTGAAATCTTTTCTAGCGGTGCCTTGATGATTAAATTTATAGTTCTGCTTTGGCTTGTCACTATGCCGATTTTGATGTCCTTTAATTTTTCGACATCTATGTTAAACGTTTCTATTTCCTCCTGGGTTAAGAGAGTAGGTGAAAAAACTCCCAATCTAGCGGATGCCACTGTTTGTTGTAGATTTTCAATTTTCCTCTTAAGTATGTTGATCTTGAAAAGTTGTAGGACTGCGAGATTTTCCCTAGTGAGGTTTTGGTTCATGTCCTCAACTTGGTTAATCTTTCTTATAATTTCCTGCCTGTCGGTCAATATGACGTCCTTCAGTTTTTGCATAGACTTGTTGAAATTGTCGTTAATAACTATCTGTTGGTTAAAACCTTCGATCAACTGGTGGTTGTTTTCTGTCATCACTCTTTGCTGTTCTTCGATATTCTGTCTATCCTCTTCGTCCATTGTTCCGAAAACAAACTTCAAGAGGGATCCTCCTGCGTTTACTAGCCCTCTGGTTTTCCGTCGCGGCAACAGTGTGTGGAGGGAGTCCTCCATTTCATGTAGCTGGGATCTGGCCATGTCGCAGTGTGGTAGTTCCCCAATGATGTCCAAATTATGATGGAATTGTTTTATCACAGCACCTATGTTTTCTAAATTAATCACGTGGATGATGTAATCATACTTTTTCACAAGTTGGGTGGTGCCCATATAAATTTCCGTAAACCCGCTGTGCGACTCCAGCTTCTCAATGAACAGTTCCGCACGAATTCCGGGGCTACCGAGCAGTACCATCAGTCCTACGGATAGAGACTGAAGCAGGGATTTTAGTTAGAAAGGCTACCAAACCACAATCTGTCGTTATGTCGGGGTAAGTCGGGCGTCCTCTGAGTGCCGAATAACTATGTAGTTCCCCTTGTTCTTCTGATATTAATTTTGTTACTTTCAACAGGAGATTCCAAAGATGATCGTGAGCCCGGATGGTGCCCCGTTAGGACTAGAGGATGGACCCTTCGGTCCACACCAGGCCGAATGGATCCTAGCCGGTACGTTTTGTTTCAATTGAATTTTCCTATCGAATTTATACTAATTCCTTTTCTTCTTCCAGCCATCTGGGACTGTTGCCCTTTTTACTGCAGGACCATCCTCGTGTGAACTACGAGTTATATTTTAATTTATTATGAACTATAGAGTAACCTATACTAAAGTCCGGTTTTTATTTCAGGTAGACACGCCGTTTGCGGAAGGGAGTTTCTGTCAATGCTAATGTTGGATTGGTTGACTAGAAATTTGTGGGTAAGTCCACAAATTCGAAAATAAAAATATATGTACATCTGTAATTTTACTACATATGAGCCAAGAAGCTCCTGTTAAATGCTTTAGTGAAGAGTGCGTTTAAAATGGAGAGTTTATTTAGATTTCTACCTTGCGTTTCATCTTCGTTATATGACCCTTCTGGTCCTTTCCCCCTGTTTATGTTTTTTAGTTTTACTTCCGAGTATCTTGCTTAAACTGTGCTTTTTTTTCATTTCGTGACCGTCCTGGTCCTGTCTTTATTTCTAACATTCTTTCTGGTTAATGTCTTTATTTCTTAATGCTCCGTTTGGTCATATTCCCCCCTTTTGTTTTTCCCTTGGTTTATCACCTTATTTTTACCCACATTTTCTGTTATTTTTCTCGAGTATCGCCCTTACATTCTCTCTTCATCTCGTATCTTTGGTTTCGAGCCAAAATAACTAGGATGGGAGAATGGTTTGACTGATACTTCCCTTATATTATACCGCCTATTGCTATTCAGCTTACTATTATATTATAATGTTGAGAGTCACCCTCGTATATAATAAGTAATCACAAAATAGGCTGACTCAATTATACGAGTCAGCACCTTAGACACTTGCTGACTTTAGTACAGTCAGCAATTTAATTATAAGAACTAAGTATAAATAGCGGGTAAGAATAATTTTAAGTTGAGTTGTAATTAGCAAGCAAATAAAAATATACCTGCGATCTCCACGGAGCACTCCAGGTCAAGAAAAAATACAAAAGATCTTCTAATTTCAACGACAACAATTGGCGCAGCCGGTAATTAAATAAAGATCCTGCGATTCCCAAGGGACCCTCCAGGAATAAAATTTATTTATTACACGACATTTTTTTCGAATTTAGATCCCTCCCTGGTATGGCGACTGGTTTTGAGAGCATCGAAAGTAAAAGAAACCAGTAAGCACGGAAACAAAGTGCTAAAGGTCTTAAGCAGCCACATTCTGGTACGCCTTTAGTATCTTCGAAGAAGTGCGAATTGGTGGAATCGCGAGTAAGTTGCCGCGGACTTTTCACCACATTAGGAGGCGATTTATTTCGGTTTGTTTTTCCTTAAAACTTAACTAAATCGGTTAGGACAGTGGCAAGGAAAACGTTAAGTAAACCACTGAGTGTAGAAGCAAAGTGCTGAAGGTCTTAAGCAGCCACATTCTGGTACGCCTTAAGTATCTGTGTGAAAATACAAAGTGGTGGATGTACAAGTAGTTGCCACTGACACCAGCTGTATTGGGGAAGTTTTGAGGAAGGACCAGTACAACGCGACATTGTGGTAACGCGTAAAAAGTTTTTTTTTGTTTTTCCAAAAAATTTAAGGATGGCACAAATAGTTTGGATGCTGGTAAGTATTATTTTGCAATTTTCGTGAGTATATATAGACAACCCTCAGTCAAAAACAGACGAATTACTAGCCAAACTTAATAAATATAACTATTCAGTGGACAGTCTACAGGTGCTCGCGTGGACAGAATTGAACGGATTAAGACTATTTAAAGAATTTACGGAATATACACCGTACTTAACGGACGAAAGGGATATACATAATGTGATTAAAACATTTCACGACACCCCGGTGGGAGGACACCAAGGCGCACTTAAAACATATTTCCGCATAAGATCACAATATAAATGGGCCGGTATGCAGGGCCAAATTAAGAAGTATGTTGCCTCCTGCAAGCTTTGTCAGCAAAATAAAAGTTCGAGAATAGATAGGACAACAAATATATAGTAACTTTCTTAGACGATTTTTCTAAATACCTTGCCTGCACAGCTATCCCCGACATGGAGGCGACAACAGTGGCAAGAGAGTTCTTCAGGGAAATAATTGCACGATTCTTCATCCCCAAGATCCTGGTGACGGATAACGGAAGTAATTTTACTTCGAAATTATTCAAAGAAGTTTGTAAAATGCTTGGAGTGAAAAACATTTATACAACACCGTATCATCCCCAATCCAATGGATCCTTGGAAAGGACGCATAGACCCCTGGCAGAATATTTAAGGAGTTTTGTGAAGCTTGACGGAACTAACTGGGATGAATGGCTGCATCATGCTATGCATGTGCACAACAATACCCGACATTCGTCCACTAAGCAAACACCGAATAGGGTCCTGTACGGATTCGAATTTGAAATACCTGTGAGGCTCAAAAAACAGCCGGCGCCTCTCTATAACATAGACGATTACAGCAAGATCCTCAGGCATCAGATTCAACGAAGTTATGAAGTCGTGAAACAAAACCAGGTTCGAGCAAAGGAAAAATCAAAACAATATTATGATAAGGGCACGAGAACTAGACATTTTAGGACAGGACAATTGGTTTGGCTAAAGAATCAGGCGCGAAAAAATAAATTCTCACCTATATGGTTGGGTCCCTACGAAGTTACGGGAGTACCAACACCGGTCAACGTAAGAATAAGACACAAGAACTCGGAGAAGGTTTATCACAACAATTTGATAAAGCTAGCGAAATAAGTATTGACAAAAGTGGCAGAGTGCAAGGGGATAGATTTTGATACGTTCAATAAAAAAGGGTAGTTTCCGTTTTTTTTTCTCCCTTCTTTCCGAATGGTATATTTAGTTTTAGTATAGAGTATGAGTTACTCCATTTTCGTTTCCAGTTACTTTGGCTCGAAACCAAAGGTACGGGACAAAGATGCAATACAAGCAGGATACTCAAACAGTGATTAGGTTCCTATGCTGCACCACCATGGGTAGTTTGCCTACAACAGGGGAAATTAGTGCGAAAGTTTGATACGATTTCAGCTGACGGCAAACGCTATGGGGGGTGTGAAGGAAAAGTTTAGGGTAAACATAAAAGAGGATCAAAAGGAAAGTATCAAGTATATAATAAAATAAGGTGGCAGCACCAATAATAGTAAGCTGAATAGCAATAGGCGGTATAATATAAGGGAAGTATCAGGCAAACCATTCTCCCATCCTAGTTATTTTGGCTCGAAACCAAAGATACGAGATGAAGAGAGAATGTAAGGGCGATACTCGAGAAAAATAACAGAAAATGTGGGTAAAAATAAGGTGATAAACCAAGGGAAAAACAAAAGGGGGGAATATGACCAAACGGAGCATTAAGAAATAAAGACATTAACCAGAAAGAATGTTAGAAATAAAGACAGGACCAGGACGGTCACGAAATGAAAAAAAAGCACAGTTTAAGCAAGATACTCGGAAGTAAAACTAAAAAACATAAACAGGGGGAAAGGACCAGAAGGGTCATATAACGAAGATGAAACGCAAGGTAGAAATCTAAATAAACTCTCCATTTTAAACGCACTCTTCACTAAAGCATTTAACAGGAGCTTCTTGGCTCATATGTAGTAAAATTACAGATGTACATATATTTTTATTTTCGAATTTGTGGACTTACCCACAAATTTCTAGTCAACCAATCCAACATTAGCATTGACAGAAACTCCCTTCCGCAAACGGCGTGTCTACCTGAAATAAAAACCGGACTTTAGTATAGGTTACTCTATAGTTCATAATAAATTAAAATATAACTCGTAGTTCACACGAGGATGGTCCTGCAGTAAAAAGGGCAACAGTCCCAGATGGCTGGAAGAAGAAAAGGAATTAGTATAAATTCGATAGGAAAATTCAATTGAAACAAAACGTACCGGCTAGGATCCATTCGGCCTGGTGTGGACCGAAGGGTCCATCCTCTAGTCCTAACGGGGCACCATCCGGGCTCACGATCATCTTTGGAATCTCCTGTTGAAAGTAACAAAATTAATATCAGAAGAACAAGGGGAACTACATAGTTATTCGGCACTCAGAGGACGCCCGACTTACCCCGACATAACGACAGATTGTGGTTTGGTAGCCTTTCTAACTAAAATCCCTGCTTCAGTCTCTATCCGTAGGACTGATGGTACTGCTCGGTAGCCCCGGAATTCGTGCGGAACTGTTCATTGAGAAGCTGGAGTCGCACAGCGGGTTTACGGAAATTTATATGGGCACCACCCAACTTGTGAAAAAGTATGATTACATCATCCACGTGATTAATTTAGAAAACATAGGTGCTGTGATAAAACAATTCCATCATAATTTGGACATCATTGGGGAACTACCACACTGCGACATGGCCAGATCCCAGCTACATGAAATGGAGGACTCCCTCCACACACTGTTGCCGCGACGGAAAACCAGAGGGCTAGTAAACGCAGGAGGATCCCTCTTGAAGTTTGTTTTCGGAACAATGGACGAAGAGGATAGACAGAATATCGAAGAACAGCAAAGAGTGATGACAGAAAACAACCACCAGTTGATCGAAGGTTTTAACCAACAGATAGTTATTAACGACAATTTCAACAAGTCTATGCAAAAACTGAAGGACGTCATATTGACCGACAGGCAGGAAATTATAAGAAAGATTAACCAAGTTGAGGACATGAACCAAAACCTCACTAGGGAAAATCTCGCAGTCCTACAACTTTTCAAGATCAACATACTTAAGAGGAAAATTGAAAATCTACAACAAACAGTGGCATCCGCTAGATTGGGAGTTTTTTCACCTACTCTCTTAACCCAGGAGGAAATAGAAACGTTTAACATAGATGTCGAAAAATTAAAGGACATCAAAATCGGCATAGTGACAAGCCAAAGCAGAACTATAAATTTAATCATCAAGGCACCGCTAGAAAAGATTTCACTTAAAAAAACCGTCATCATTCCTGTACCCAATGAGGAAAAACTACAGATAGACGAAGGAATGGGATGCGTAATAAAAATAGGAGAACGAACACTCGCCTACGAGGAGGGCAGTGCGGTTTTTGAGTTGAAAGAGTCGCGAAGCTGCGTGATTAGGCAACCGTGCAGGATATATATATTCAATACAGAAAGACCGCTGTTATTTGAGGACATAGTCCTAGCACAGGAAAAGAATATTAGGGAGATAAACGAACTATACGCCCACAAAGTAGTGACACTAACAATAGGTATTACAACTTTCGCTCTGCTAATGGGCATGGCGGTTACACTGGTTATATTATTCAGACGACAGAGACAGGTGAGTGTTAGGATAACAGAGAATAGAATAACCAAGGGTACAGCTAGGAATTCCCAGATTAGGCGGGATTTGGCCAAGGACCTACCCGTTGAAGTTTAATGTAGGCTTCCCTACAACAGTACGTTTCTCAAGAATTTCTTAAACAACCCTCCTGTTCTATTCAAAACCAACTGAAGTTTTTTTTTTATATATATATATATATAGTGAGGCCAAGTCAAAACACAATTAAATCGAAAGTAAGCGGTGCCGACAAAGTCTCTAAAGATGGACAACACTTTCTGCAAATACAAACACAAAAACAGGGCCCTAGAGCTGAAACATGTGGATTACAATACTATAAAAAACAACGGCTGGCTTAGCGACCAACACATCGACATCTTTCTAAAATGGGTGCTCGACACAAACCTCACCCCCCTGCAGGCAGAACAGGTACACGTTTTTAATGCACAATTTTACATGGCACTAAAACTGTGGAGTCTTGACCCCTCCAACGAGAGGAATATCGGCAGAATTCAAAGAGCAACGCACAAAGCCGATTTAAACAAAAAGACTCTCGTGTTTTTCCCGATAATTGAGCAAAACCACTGGACATTGGGCCTAGTGTCCGACAAAAGGGTTATATTCTTCGACTCCCTCAGACCCCACAATCTAGAGACACCGGCGCGTTACATCTCCAATTTGTACCAGTTCATAGGGCACCCTCTTAAGGAGGTTCCGTTAGTCTACGCGAAATGCCCCCAACAGAACAATACAGTGGACTGCGGTATTCACACCATACGGCACGCAGACTACTGTATGAAAAGGTTCAGCAGGGGCTTGGCTATACAGCTTCCACCAGACGAGGTAGACATGTCCCAATGCGGCATCACACGGAACCTCTTGACTAAGGTTTTAGAACGTTGGTCAAAACGAACAAATAACCAGAGTCCCACAGAAAAAGAGGTGGACACAGCCAAAGAAATTTTGAGGGACATGAAGGCAAATTGGAAGAGGGGACGAGGAATGAAGAAAGACCTAGAAATAGGTCAAAAAACCTACAGATTAACGGTAGGCCGCTCGGAAAAATCCTGTATAAGACTGTTGTAAAAATTGTACATACCTTGTCCGCATGGGTACCCAATTCTTGTGAGTTATAAACAGAAAAGAAGAACACTACACTTTATTTTATTTTTTTGATATTTTTTTTTTTTTGTTTAACCGTGGCTAACACTTAACTTTGGGTAGTCTTCAGTAACTCACTCGCTCACTCACTTACACACAGTACAATTCACAATTTCGGTTTAATTGTAATTCAAATTGTTTACAAAATTTATAAGCATGTAAATCGCAATAGGTACCTTTACGTTTCCTAAATGAGTAGATAGATTTTCATTCAACTTTAAAACAATGTTACTTTCCTTTTTTTTCCACATGGAAATCTTTTAACACATAAAAAACAAACAGAAGTTCTTATAAAATATCTTTTTATCGTTAAAACAAAATATTGGCATCGATCATAAAATCTTTTCTTTATCTCTCCCTTAACCAACACCAGATAAGTGCCAGTATGTATTCCGTGCATAGGTTGGACGGATTTATTTGTATAAAAAATATGGGGAACAGGGGGCTAAAACAGTTCGTTACTTTTTTTTTATTTTTTAGCATTTAGGCCACATTAGATAAAAATAAATTTAACCGTAAAATTTATGTTTTTTTTTATACTCATTCGCTTGCGTTTTTTCATTTTTTTTTTTTTTTTTTGTACTCCACGCGCGCGCCTCAACGTTAATCGTTTAAATGCTGATATAATACATATTTACAACGCCCAGTGCAATTCACTAGTGCAATATATGTACATTTAAGAATGTGCATACCTAAGCACTATAGCACAGACGTTGAATGTTTTATATTTCTTTTATTTAATTTTCTGTGTAGATCCCAGCAAGCATTCTGTATGGAACTATTATAAGACAACTTTTGGCTGGACAAAAGAAATGTAAACATAACCATAAATACTTGTTGCAACTCAGTGATACAATTATTCACTGGGAGGAACAGATGTACCAATGACAATAATTATTGTCACCCTGGGCATAAAATATTTGCAAAGAGTCAAAACTCTTTATACATATTTACAACGCCCAGCGCAATTCAACAGTGCAATACACATTTTAGAATGTGCATACCTAAGAACTATAACACACACGTTAGTGTTTAAATTTTTTTTTTATTCCATTTTTGTGTAGATCCCAGTAAGCATTCCATTTAAAATCATGATCATTTGGTTAAGCAAACATTTGAGTAATCAGCGAACCATTAAATAAGAATGGCTGGACGAAAGAAATATAAAACATAAATACTTGTTGCAACTCAGTGATAAAATTATTCACTGGGGGGAACAAATGTATCAATGACAAGAATTATTGTCACTCTAAGCATAAAATATTTGCAAAGAGTCAAGACTCTTTATACATAATTACAATGCCCAGTACAATACATTAGTGCAATAAACACTTTAGAATGTGCAAACCTAAACACTTTAGCACAGACGTTGAATGTTTTATATTTCTTTTATTTCTTTTTGCATAGATCCCAGCAAGCATTTTGTTTACAACCGCGATCATTTGCCTTTTGCTTAACTAAATAAATATTTGAGTCAAAAAATATAAATATAAAAAAAAAAGTAATTGGTTTTTTATATTTTTTTTAATATTTTTTTTTTTAATATTTTTACTTTAAAGCCAGACGACCACAAAATCAAAATAACATTTTTGGCCTCTAATTAAAAAAAAAAAAAAAAAAAAAAAAAAACAAAAGAGGAACATATAAAAACATTCTTATATCCATTTATGTAATAAATTAATCATTGAATGATTTCATTGAAATAAGTTAATTAAAAATCATAATATTAATGATTTAATTTTGAAAATATGGATTTTATTATTGTGTCTATTGTAATTCTTTTATTTGATAATTTTTACCATAGCTATTAAGAAATATACATCTTTTCCCTAACTGATTTGTTGATATTTAAAAATTGTAGCTTAAACTTTTTAGTTTTCTAAATTTATTATTATTATTACTATTATATTATGACATGAAGAAGGTATTAAGATAACTGAGAAATGAATGAAGTCTTAAAAAAAAAAAATAAAAAAAAAGTAATTGATTTTTTATATTTTTTTTAAGAAGAACATAAAAAATATTTTTATAGTTATAAATTAATCATTGAATGATTTCATTGAATTGAGTTAATTAAAAATCATAATACTAATGATTTAATTTTTAAAATATGGATTTTATTATTGTATCTACTGTAGTTCTTTTATTTGATAACTTTTACCATAGCTATTAAGAAATATACATCTTTCCCTAACTGATTTGTTGATATCAAAAAATTGTAGCTTAAACTATTTAGTTTTTTAAATTTATTATTATTATTACTATTATATTTTGACATGAAGAAGTTATTAAGTACCCTGCCTTTATTCGCTCAACAACCGATGGGATAACCGCGCATGATGTCTCCACACATGCCAAATGAAAATGGTGATTCTCGTTCGGATGTCTTGGATTGTGTTAATTCTGATGTATATGATATGAAGGATAGTATAGCTTTGCAAAACGATAACTCTGATTGAATACATGTCCAAAGAACTTTAAGATCATAGGACGGAAAAATGTAATGATAAAAAGGTAAAAATCTGAATTATATAAAAGTTCTTGTTTCAGTTCGATAACCAGCAACAAGATGGTCAAGCTCAGAGCAGCTATTATAATTGTATCGGGGTGGCAAAGAATGCTAATAATAATTTGGCCATTACTCTGAACCCCATATAGACTTTAATTTCGTATAAAACAAGGAAAAGAAATCCCAGTCTATCTGTTAAAAAAAAAAAAAAAAAAAAAAAGTCTAGATGTCAACCTAACAGGATCTTACAACCAAAATGAAGAAACGTAATGTGCACGACATGAACCAGTTACTGGATGACTAGAGGTCCACCTAACAGGATCTTACAACCAAAATGAAGAAACGTAATGTGCACGACATGAACCAATTACTGGATGGCAGTGGCAAAATTGCCTTGGCTCCTTTAAAGAATATTTTACTACACCACTGTTTGCCAAATGTAGACCAGAAGGTTCTGAATGCGTGGCTTATCCAAAATCACCGGAACACAAATCCACAGAATCCGATACGAGAAACCATATCTCAGAATCACCACTACTTGAAAATAGCTCAGATGGATCGCAGCATTAACAACATATTGAGAAATTTGTTCACAACGTCAATAAACATCAAAGCGCATCAACACCAGACGAAGGACCGCACTTTTTCATAAAGTGGGGAGGGATGTTGAGAGTCACCCTCGTATATAATAAGTAATCACAAAATAGGCTGACTCAATTATACGAGTCAGCACCTTAGACACTTGCTGACTTTAGTACAGTCAGCATTTTAATTATAAGAACTAAGTATAAATAGCGGGTAAGAATAATTTTAAGTTGAGTTGTAATTAGCAAGCAAATAAAAATATACCTGCGATCTCCACGGAGCACTCCAGGTCAAGAAAAAATACAAAAGATCTTCTAATTTCAACCACAACAGTATATACAGGGCATCCTCTATAATTGGCAGTGTGATTGCCACCACAGTTGCTGCATTTTTTTACGTTGGGGTCGGTTTTAGATTTGTCGCAAAGAACTGTACCATGTAATTCGCCACATACTACGCAAACAGGGGGTAAGTAGCAGTATGCCTTAGTATGGCCAAATTCTTGGCAGTTCAGACATTGAACGGGACCACCTTTTTTGTGCGGCGCCTCTATAGTTACTTTTCTGTACAGAATGTATTTTAAGTTATCGATGGGATGCGTTTCATTTTTTTTAAGTTTAACGTCGCCGGGTTGGGGAATTTTTTCTCTATTTTTAATGTTTAATACATGTTTTACCTTGAAGCCTTTTTCTTCTAGGAATGTTTTTACCTCTTCTGGGTCCACACATGAGTCAATACCCTTAATCACTACCTGAAGACCTTTACTGCTTTTCAGTTGGTATGTATAAAAGTTTTTTTTAAGTGCCTCAAAGTTGCTTATAATTTTGCGAAAATCATTCTCATGATTGACTTGTATTTTTGTTTCGTTTATACTACCACGCTTGATAGCAGCTACGTAAAACGAATTTTCACCTATAAGCGATATCAAACTCTTTATGAGCTCATTAGAATTTTGCTCCCTCAGATATATCGGGGGAGGCTTGGACGATTTTATGACGTTTTGTGCTTCAGAGGATTCATCTTCCAGAATTGCAAAACGATTTTGAGAATTTATTTTATCAAAAGATGGTACTTTTGAGGCCGAAGCAACTGCTGCAGAGGTAGGGCTGCGTCCCCGTTTAAGCACTGTTATGTACCTGTCCATACCAACTTGTACTGTAGGCTTTTGAGAAGTTTTTACTTGAGTTATTGAGTTGTCCATAGCGGCTGTTTTGGGGTTAACCGTTTCATCACTTATTAAAGTTTTTTTTGCTCTGTGGCAACGCTTGCAGTTAATAAATTTGTTATTGTATTACGATCGACCGTATTTGTAAACAAAGAGGGTGAGAGGGAACGCGTTCGAGTAATAGGTTTAGCCGTTAAATAATTGCTATCATCGATTCTTTTTTCTACGGTTTTTTCGTCAACACTCAATGTAGCATAAGCATTTCTTTCGTTATGTTTTATTGTTTTTGCATTATATGCATTCATAAGAGTTTTTTTTTATATATTACTGTTTGTTTAATTGTGCTCTTCTTTTTATTTGTTGTTTAAAAACCCCGAGAATAAAAAAAAGAATAAATAAAACAAGAAATGTTTTTGCTTAAAATGTATGTATGTATATGTATGTGTGTACATTAGGCTGTCCCGTCCTTGAATGAGCAAAATGTTTTTTCGAGCTACACTTTCGCAAGAGGTATCAAAATTTGCGTAATTTTACACAGATTACGGTAAAATTAATAAAAATCGAATTACATGCCATCTTGAGGGCTCTACTTTTGAAAACGTTTTTAAAAACCTAAACCGTATGCTTAAAATAATAAAAAAAAACAAATGGATTAAAATTTATTTTATTAATATATTTTTTAATTGCAATTAATGTACAAGAAAATAAAACTTATAATAAGTGACTAAAATTTAAAATTTAAACATATTTTTTTGACCAAAATTTGGCATTTCTGCTCTTGATTTCAACCTGGTTCTAATAAGGCCATCTCTAGAAGCAGCGTTAGTTACACTTTGAGAGGCCTCTGTTACCAGCTTAACACATCTTTCCACGGCTTGTGTGTGACAAGGAAAGTCAGCAATTTCCAAGCTGTTATCTTTTGCCATTATTTGAAGGTCCTTATTAGAAATATGCCGAAGAACCGGCGGTGCTGTAACTCTACACTCGTGCCATATAATAATTTCGGTGTAATCTCCAGCAGAGAAGTTAATTTTTGGTGGTTTAAATATTATGTGCTTAGTGCTACTTTCAGCTCCTCTAGCTTTGACTATTCTTTGCAATGCCGGCTCCCGAATGTGGTCTCTGTCATCAAACAGCATACTGACAAGTAGATTTTCCGGGTGAGCAAAAAAAGCATTTCTTTCGATAACAGGATCCACAACAGATCTTATATTTTCGGGTAAAAAACGAGAGTACATAATCAGATGAAAAATATGTATGGCTCCTTCTTTAAAAGACGTTTTTTGTTTGATTAGAAACCAAATCGGAGCGTATACTTTAACAACATAATTGACCAGCAGTTGCAAATTTTCTGATGGATTTAGGGTACTAACGTAAACTCTGAGTAGACGATTAGCGGTGGTAAGCCATCTCGAGTGCGCAATTTTTCCAGGTTTATGGTTTGCCAGCTCAGGACTACAATAACCAGTTTGTACAGCTTTACATATCTCATAAAGATATTTTTGATCCGTACTTAGTTGATCGACCACATTTTTCGGCAAGTCAGGTAAATTACCAGCCACCGCACAAAAAGACACTGTTGTTTCATTATCACAAGTAGCTACAGTAGTTTTGACTTAACTGCCTTTTGTTTACGTGCACTTTTGACTTAACTGCACAAAATTGATCATTTTTGGAATTATTCTTTATAATTCCATACAAATTCCTTTTTTAAGTGCACCTTCTATACCTGCACGTTTAAGATAAATGCACAAAATTTTTGGCATTTTAAAATTATTTTCATACAAAAAATTTAAGTTAACTGCACTTTGACTTAACTGCCCAAAAAAAATATTTTCTGGAATTATTCTTCAAAATCTATTTTTACGTGCATTTTGTATACCTGCATATTTTTCATATTTTTGGGCAGCTTTAAAATATTTTCATACAAAACATCAAAGTTAGCTGCACACATGAAAAAATATGGTGGCCACTTTTTCAAATAAATATCAAATTAAAGCTGTTTATAAAAATATAAATCGCGATTATTTTGTTTTTTTTTTCATAAATTATTATGTTCTTTGTGAAATCTCATGGTTTTTGTTAATGTTTCTTTTATATTAAATATACATACATACATGTATAAAATGATCTGTTATTTGAAATAAAATTTTAATAAAGTATAAATTTATGTACGTTGTTTTCGGTTAATTGAGCCCCGCTTAATTGAGCTTCCCGTTTTATTGCACTAAAAACCATGGAACGAAATCATTAAGTATAACTGTCAATATAAAAATACCCGTTTAGTTGAGTTCCGTTTAATTGCGTCACCCGCTTAATTATTTCGCAAAATAAGACCGCATTGCGAAAAACCAGAGCTAATGTTTTGGTTAATTGTTTCCGTCTACTTTATGTATTTTTGATCCACAAACGTAAAAAAATTATTTTGCGGCAAGAAAGATTGTACGATGGACGTAACTGATTTTTATTTTGTTGTAAAAAACCTAAACTATTTTTAACTTTTAATAAAATATTTTTTATTCCACTTTTTAATCAAACACGTTACTTTAGCTGCACTTTTGTGCAGGTAACCACAATTGTGTACCTGCACATTAAGGCAGGTAAATGCATTTAAGATAGCTGCATTTTTGATTTACCTGCACAAAAAATCGTGCAAAGGAGATTGTGCAGCTAAGTCAAAATTACTGTAATTGTTTTCCAATAAGTCCACAATATTCTCTAGGTCCCGAAGTGCAACCATCCAAAGTCAAGAATAAATGACGAAGGGGTAACTCATTGGCATGGAGCATACAAACACACCATTGTAGCGGTCTCTTCAAATACTCCTCCAAATATTGAATAACGCCACCCTTCCAACCGGTATTTGTTGCAGTTCCGTCACATCCAATGCAAATCACGTCATCTAAATTCCAACCTTTATCTTCTAATAAAGTTGTGATCGAAGTTAGAATGCCCTTTGCAGTGCCACGACTTGGTGTTGTGTGACCCAAATAAATTGATTCAGGTTCTGCTAAAATTGAAATGTGCTCTTCTAAAATTTCTTTGCGATGGTAACGATCCCCTATTTTTTCACTTATCAGAGTCTTGTCTTTTCGTCCATCAAAGTAAATGCTTTTGATAACAATACCTCCAATATCTTTAGAATTTTCTTTCCGGACTTTAGATACAGCTCTGTGTATTTTGTTTTTATCAATTACTAGAGTTAAATTTTCGGTAGAAATTAAGCCGAAGTCAGTCAAAACCGCAGAAGCAACAGCAGCAGCAGAACGAGTCGATAAACCGTATCTATCACAGACCTTAGCAACTGTTGGCAACGGAAATGTATTCCGATTCGTCGTTGATGTCGAAGGTGCATCTGTCGAAAGTGTGTTAGTGGGAGATGCCTTTGTCATGGGATACGTTTCTAGGGAAGATTCACACAGTGAAACTTCATCACAATTTTCTAAGATAGAATCGGTATCTTGAGTAGAACGCTCCTTTTTTGCTGCCCTTATTGAATGTTCAGTTTGTCTCTGTTTTCGTTTTATTAATCGAGCTGTTTCTTTTTTATCAACTCCACATATGACCATTTTTCTGTTATTTCTTTGATCCAACAAAAAACTTCTTTCACTGATTGGAACTTTTTTGGGTTTTAAACAAGAACAAAATTCAAATGAAGTGCATTTGCAAGCAGCAACATCGAAAAGCTTCTTAGATGACTCAAAAAAACACGTAAGTTTGTTTTCAAAACCATTTTTTCGTTTGCTTTTGGGGTATCTTTTCAAATGGAGGTACTTTTCGAAATATGATTTGAGTAACTGAATAACTCTTTCCTTTGTTACGATTGGAATCGAAGCTTTGGTCCAAATTTTGTCAATCTCTTTAAAAACAATCGCATATATTTCTGAATTTGAGGGATCTTTTCCGTTTAACTTTAATTTCATGTTATACTTAATAAATAAAATATATTTAAGGACGTCTCTTATAGTTGGGAGCTGCCGATCATCAAGTTCCTTATATGGTCCTAATAGAACACAAGTTGCCGCACTACGCCTCGAACTCATTTTTTTAAAATCACAAACACCGCTCTTAATACTGTAACTATCGCAACTGACTTAGGTATTATAAATTAGTTTAGTTTTTGTTGTTTTAGTTTTCTTTTTTTGGGGAAACCCCAATTTACGTATTTTTGAATTAATAAATATAATAGGTGATTTTGAAGTGCTGCCAGATTTTTTATTTTTTCTTGTATTTCATATTCAAGGGTTTCTATATTTAAGGGAGAAAGCTGTAATAACAAGAGTTTGCTGTATCCGAAATAATTGGTATATAATTTGAAAGTGAATGGTTTGGGTCCGGAAAAATTTTTTTCGGGATTTTTTTTTTTATAAAAAATTCTTTATACCCAGAGTACGTTATCAACAAACTTCACTATGTCTATCAAATTCATATTCGCCGTAGTTTAGTTGCCGAAATAAAGGATAGCGCAATATAATCATGAAAAAAACTTTTTTTAAAACTTTGAAGATCGGTAGAACCCTAAAGATATTGTTTCAATTTATTTTTAAAATCATTTTGGTAATCTACGATCAATTACGCAAATTTTAGGAGGTCTTGCGTTAGGGAAATCTAAAAAAAAATTTTTCGGGACAACCTAGTGTACATACATATATTTTTGTTATTTGTAATTTTTAATATTTGTATTATAAATATTATGTTCACTTATTAAAAATTAATTTAAAGCGTCTATTCATTCGCTGATCTTATATTATTTAAAAAAATATAATATTATTATATCATAACCGTAAGCCGAGTTAAAAAAAACACGTCTGCATTCAACGAGCACGCAATGACACTACATATTTAATGCATTGTTCAAGTTTTGGTGAAAAGTACAAATATAATGTAAAAGAAAAATTTACCAAGTGCAAAGAGTTCAGCTGTATTAAGATAAATGGCAAACTGTCAACAATTTTTAAAAAGTTATCGATAAAAAATGAAGTTATGTCAAAAAAAATGTAAAATTGTTTAACTTAAAATTGACATTTCAAGCTTGAAATATTAAAAGTGTTGCTGAATCAGCGGTTTATGGGCAAATTCAGCGATTTACCGCTTTTCGTTTTTAGGTTTCTCATAAACAAAAAGTTGGCAACATTTAATAAAATAAACAAAACAGGGATGGCTAAGTTGTTTCAATTGTACTTTTTTGTTGATACTTTTTAAACAAAGATGTATAATACCTTTTTGTGGTATTTTTTATGAACATAAATAAAATTAATTTCAACTAAAAAAATCTTTTAGTACAATTAGGGTAAAAAAGTACAATTTTTAAAGGTTGTTGGTACAATTTTAAAAATTCTCAACGCCATCCCTGAAACAAAGCCATAGCAAGAGAAAAAAAAACTAAAAAACTTTGTTTACATTTTTTATAGTTTGCTCTTTCTAACATTTACTGTTTCTTTCTATCAATTCTATATCAAATAATGAATAAAAAATGTAGTGTCATAAGGGCTTAATGGATAGCCACTATTGCCTAGAAGTCAAAAATTCCGTTCCCCTCCATCACAAAACTCCTCCATGGTTCTGCAAGCTCGAGAGCGAAGTCATATAAAAGAGTCATGCGCAGTACCTCCAAATTAAGCATTGCCGGCTAGAATAATGTCATCCGCATTAAAAATTAACATCACATTTTTGGAATGCCCACCCTTTCGGCAATATTAAACGTGCTCTATTTCATGCTTATGCGCTCCATCTATTAATCCTATTTGGTATTTTTCCATAAATTTTATTTTGAGTGCTGGGAACTCTTCGCGCGTGGGAAACTTAATATGCCTATGTGCAATTTTATTTAGGGCGGTAGCAACCTGCTTACAGACGTTTGAAACAAAGCAGCTTAACTGTCTTGCCCCACACTTCGTTGAAAGCTACCAGTTGCAAAAAACCTCAGAGCACTTAATACTGTGACATTACTTTTAATAGCGTGTTTCCGACTTGAATTTGGCAAAAATGGTATTAACTCTTCAATTAACTCCAAGCACAATACTTTAGGAAAGCGATATAAATCCATAAAATGCTCGTCAGTTGTCATATCGAATGGTTTTTGGCCATCACGAAGTGTGGTCTCATCAATCTCAAAAAATTTCTATAAAATATTAAATTATTTTTACCGCAAAAAAATGTTAATATGTACCATATTCTTACCTTTGTTCTTCCCGATTTCTTTGCGATGATTCTAATAAAATTATTAACCCCGACATATTTTGTTTATTCTATTTTTCTCGTTTGACATTTGTTTACAAATCTTCTTAGCAACGTTGCAAAAGTATCATAGCAACATATTGTTACGTTACTGCCTTTCAATAACGTTTTGGTTTATTTCCTTTATAATAAACCGTTTTGAGTTCTTTATTGCAACTTTAATAAAATAAATAAAACACAAACACTTTTAACACTGTTTACAATTAACACAACTTTATTTAGTACAAAGTCTTTTTAACAACCGTAATTTATAGCTTTTATTCACAACCAACTATAATTTTCCCAGCGTTATACGTTATTGACAAAGTCTGAACTTAGAATGAATGAATTACGCTAGTCGCCGCTAGTATTTATACAGCAATTTGGGTGTCTAGAGCATTCGAAATGTTTTTCGAAGGTTCGAGGCTTTACTATTAACCACACTTTAATTTGATTTATGGCAGCGCTAATGTTTACATAATTTTACCTCTTATACTGAAGCTTTTTTAACGGTCATTTCTAGGTCTTTCTGCACATTGGGATTGAAGTGTACTAAATTATAACAATTTTTAATAACAATGTAAACTAGTAAAATTACTTATGAATACAAGACAACTAATATATACAAGACAACTAATAAATACAAGATAACTTATAAATACAACTAATTCTTAACTAATAATTACAACTAATTCTTAACTAAAGCTACTTTCGTAACACTGCCTGCCACTAAAGACTGTTCGTCCCGAATAGGCTCAGAATCACCTCTTCCATAAGGGACTAATCGTTCTAAATGAACAACTTTCATTTTGGCTCTTGGACTTTTGTATTTCTGTATTCGGTATACAACATCATTTAATTTCTTTATCACCTTATATGGCCCATCCCAATGTGTCTGTAATTTGGGAGATAATCCTTTCTTTCGTTGGGGATTAAAAAGCAAAACTAACTGGCCCTCCTTAAAACCTTCCGAATTTTCTGCTCGATCGTATCTGGCTTTCATCTTGTCGCTAGACAGCTTAATACGGTTTCGTACAAATTCATCAAGATCGTTAAGAGTTTCTTGTTCTTGTGAGGTGGAGCCTTCATTGTTTTCACCCGTTGGTATAGGCTTAACACCAAACTCTAGATCTCCTGGTAGTCTGAGTTCTGTTCCAAACACAATTTTGGCGGGTGTACGAGAGGTGGAGTCGTGAACAGCTGACCTGTACGCCAACAGAAATTTTAAAATGTGCTCATCCCAGTCTTTTTGTTGTGTGCTGACTACTTTTCGCAAATGTTCCTCTAATGTACGGTTAAATCTTTCAACCATGCCGTCAGATTGCGGATGCAATGGGGTTGTTCTTGTTTTCCTTATTCCGTACAATTCACACATTTCCTTGAATATAGCAGATTCAAAATTTCTGCCTTGGTCAGAATGTACTTCTAATGGAACACCGTAGCGGCACACCCAATTGTTCACGAAGACGTCGACCACTGTCCTTGCTTCTTGGTTTGGGATGGCATATACCTCCGGCCATTTACTAAAGTAATCAATGACTAATAGCACATATTTGTTACCGGCATTACTTACAGGAAATGGCCCAGCTATATCCATTGCAATTCGGCAGCCAACCCAGTAAAAGCGTTGTTTTAATTTTTCTAGGGTTTTTGTCACACCCAGATGACCACCGCTAGGACCGTTATGAAATTCACTCAGAACTTCTTTTACTTTCGCCGACGGCACTACCATAAGGTTTTTAACAGATTTTCCATCAGTACTTTCCCACGTACGGTATAAGCAGCCATTTACTACTTGAAGGCTGTTCCACAGAGCCCAGTATGCTTTCATCAGTGGACTTTCAGGCGAGATTTCGTTTCGGGTGGGTATTTTGCCCTCTTCCTTGGCTTGTAAAATTTTTGCTAAAATGGGGTCATTTCTCTGCGCAATTGACCAATCTTCGTTGGACTCTATCTGCAATAGACGAACGTAACAGATGTTTTCTTTTCCTTCAGCCCTTACGCAGTGCTTGCATTCCAGCTTACAGGGTCGTCTTGACAGAGCATCCGCATTACCATGTTTTCCACCTTTTCTGTGTTCTATCCAACGAGCTATCTGGCCTACTGGATTTTTAAATTGCAGCAACCACCTGAGTGCAGAATGGTCTGTTCTTAAATGAAAATGTTGACCATACAAATATTTGTAAATATGTTTTATGCACTCTAGTACAGCCAAAAGCTCTCGCCGAGTCACGCAGTAATTTCTCTCAGGCTTCGAAAGTATTCGACTGTAATAGCCTACGTCTTTCTCTACACCGTTGACCACTTGGGACAGCACACCTCCAATTCAAAATCCGCTCGCATCAGTATCTAGCACAAATTTTTCGCCCGCGATTGGATAAGCCAAAATTGGTGCTGAGCACAATAATTCTTTCAACTTCTGGAATGCCCGTTCCTGTGCTTCACCCCAGTCATATGCCTGCGCCTTTTTGGTCAATTCATGCAGACTTGCAGCAATATTTGCAAAATTCGGTACAAAACGCCTGTAGTATGTACATAAACCTAGAAAACTGCGTAGCTCATGTAGATTTTTAGGGCGAGGCCAATCCATAACTGCTCGTATTTTTTCTTCGTCTGTTGAAATGCCATCAGATGTTACACGATGCCCTAGGTATTTTACTTCTTTCTGGAACAGTGAACATTTCTTGACACTTAACTTGAGTCCGGCTGTACGTTTTAACACCTCTTCGAGGTTTTTCAGGTGTTCATCAAATGTTTTTCCCATGACAATTATGTCATCAAGGTACACCAAACATGTCTTTCGGTGGAGACCTTTCAACACCTGTTCCATCAAACGCTCGAATGTAGCTGGAGCATTACAGAGCCCAAATGGCATTACATTAAACTGCCATAAGCCATCACTTGCACTAAAAGCAGTTTTCTCTTCATCCTTGTCTGCAATTTCTACTTGCCAATAGCCGCTCTGCAGATCTAATGTGGTAAACCATTCTGTTCCAGCTAACGTGTCCAAGGTGTCATCAATCCTAGGCAATGGATAACTGTCCTTTTTGGTGACGTCATTAAGTTTCCTGTAATCTACGCAGAACCTAGTACTTCCATCTTTTTTCTTTGCCAAAACCACCGGTGAACTCCAGGGACTTGATGATGGTTTAATTATGACGTCCTGTTCCATTTCATTAACCAGGTCTCTAACTTCATTTCGTTTTGCTAGAGGACTGCTTCTTGGGGCCTGTTTTATTGGCTTAGCGTCGCCGGTGTTAATTTCGTGTTTCACTATTGACGTCCTGCCCTGGTTTTTACCTTTCGAGGCAAAAATAAAGGCATATTTCTTTAGTAATTGCTTAGCCTTATTTCTCTCGGGCGGCCTCAGTTTTTCGGTCCATTTCCGCACATGTTCCTCTAGTAATTCCTGGTTCTTGGTACCCTTTTTAGCTGCGCCTGGATGTTTCTCGCAACTTATTATTGCCTCTGTTGGAGCACATTGTCCAATCTTAAAGTTCTGCGTAAGGACCTTTTCGCTGTTGGATAAATTTAAAGCTCTTACAGGAACTAAGCTGTTGCTGGTTTTAACGAGGGCATTCGCTGTTACTAAATCACCGGTTACTGCTGCTGGCTCTACCACCCATAAACTATTGTTGTCCTCACTTTGGTGGCAATTTTTCACGTGTAAAGGCGTGTAACTGTCTTACATGAGCCTTGTTTTCGCATCCAATATCAAGGGGAATTTCAACATTACGCCAAGCCATAATTTGTTGTCCCATATCCAGATGAACACCTCCAATCATAAAATCTGAGCCAATAATTACTTCGTCTACAATATTAGCCACAATAAATACATGGTGAGCGCTTGTATTGCCTATACTTAATTTTACTTTTACTTTCCCATAGACGGTGGCAGGCTCACCCGTAGCTGTTCGCAGACTCACACCCCTAAGTGGTTCAATGGGCTGTTGTATTAAATCAGGCCTAATTATCGAATGTGATGCCATGGTGTCCACAGTCAAAACCCGTTTTTGACCGTTAATATAACCACAAGCAGTAAGGTTTCTATTACTCTGTTGCATTACTGAGATGGAGATTGTGGGGCCCTTAGATGTGGGAGCTAGCTCATGCCCCGCAGTGCTAGCTCTTTTTAGTTTAACGGGGATTCTTGTGAAGACTGGTAATTACCCCGCTGGTTGTTTCTTGGCGGTGAAGCAGATCTTGAACGTTTTCTTGGTGCTTTGCAGTTACGCTGTATGTGACCAGTCTTGCCACAGTTATAGCATTTGACTTTGTTTTTAGATTGCTTTTCACCTAAAGCCTTAAAAAGTGCATCTTTCATGCCCCTCACTTCCTTTATTAACTGGCTTTCGTCCTCGCAAGCCATATCGAGTTTTCGCACCTTGTACGTCTGTGGTCTTGAAATTATTCTTGCGGTTTCCTGGGCCAGGGCAAATGAAACAGTCTCTGCAAATGTTGGTTTTTGTGATGCACATACCGCAAGTTTAACATCGTTTTAAAATGGTCCAAAAAGGGATGATTCTCACCAGGATAAGTTAGCTGTACCAATCGCTCAATCTCCAGTGCGAAGTCCTGTAAGGTTTCGTTTGCCTTTTGCACTCTGCCACGCAACTCCATTTTGTAGATTTCATTTTTGTGTTCACCACCATACTTGCGTTGCAGTGCTACCATAATTTCATCATAATTGTTTCTGCTACTTACTGGTACACTTTCAAGCACTTCAGCCGCAGTCCCCTTTAAAGCAAGAATTAGCTCGATGGCTTTTTCCTCACTGTTCCATGCATTTCTATTGGCAACTGTATCGAACTGTAACTTAAAAACATTTAATGGCACACTACCGTCAAAGCAAGGGGCCTTTATTCTACTAGAAACTTCTGGAATAACACGCACTGGTCCCTCTTGGCATTGTAGACTATTTACTTTTGCTTCAAGATGATGAAACTTTTCATCCATATCTGTTACCTTTGTTGTTACTTCAGTCAGCTTCTGGTTAAATTATATTTCCATTTCATTTACTCTTTCGTTCATTTCACTGGAAATCTCTTGAAGTTTCTCGTTTGTTAGTTTCAGCTAGTTTCAGCTAGAATATCACTCGAATTTTCTTTTATCATCTGTACCATGCTTTTGGAATTATCGTCCATTTTTCTAGAAGTTTCAGCTAACATCGCTCTGGAATTTTCGTCCATTTTTGCCATCATAGCAGCAAACATTGCGTTTAAATCCATACTGCTAGCAACTGCACGAGTACATACCTCTATTTCTTCTTTGTCCTCAAATTCGTAACTCACAATGTCCATATTGCGTCGCTTGAATTCATCTAATAGTTTCTTCTGCAGCTCTGCTTTATTACCTGCAGTTGGCAGATCTATTAATCTTTTTATTTTATTTATGCCATCCCACATCTGACACCAATTGTTACGTTACTGCCTTTCAATAACGTTTTGGTTTATTTCCTTTATAATAAACCGTTTTGAGTTCTTTATTGCAACTTTAATAAAATAAATAAAACACAAACACTTTTAACACTGTTTACAATTAACACAACTTTATTTAGTACAAAGTCTTTTTAAGAACCGTAATTTATAGCTTTTATTCACAACCAACTATAATTTTCTCAGCGTTATACGTTATTGACAAAGTCTGAACTTAGAATGAATGAATTACGCTAGTCGCCGCACAGTGGCGCCATTTGAGTTTTTTCGTTGCAAAAATCATATCTTTTGAACCGAATAAGATAATTGAACAGTTTAAACAGCATATGATAGATAACTGTTCAGCCTATGAAATGAGCTTTTGGAAAGGGTGCTACGCTTTGTAGGGGCCTACTAATGGGTTATCAAAGTTAAAATTAGTAGAAAAATCAATTTTATGGTAACTAAAAAAAATTATTTTTACATATTTAGATTGTTTTTACTTTTTTTTTCTTTAGGGTTTTATGTTTTAAATTATCACCCAACAAATTAAAAAAAATAATTTTTTTTTAAATTTATTTTTTCAATTTTCTGTAAAATATTCATCACAAATCGTAAGAGAAGGTATATCTAAAAGACTAACCATTTCTAAACTATTATTATTTTCTAACTCTATTCGTGACTTCACATGCCGCAGGGAAGCAGCTTCCGTAAAAAACTTTGGTGTGGTTGACTTTCTAAATTTTAAATTGTTCAACGCCAGTACTTAAATTGTTTAATGGTTTCAGAAATTTTTGCGCCAACTTTCAGTCGTAGACTAATGCCTGGCTTATTTTGCAATATATAGGCTTATGATACCATGCCGAAAAATTTACCTGTTCCCTTTGATATTATGCACGTGTCCAAATAAGATTTGTGCGTACCTGTAGGGACCATAAGTCAATATTGTTCTTGACCATTTGCAATATATAGGCTTATGCTACCATGCCGAAAAATTTACCTGTTCCCTGCATACATATGGATTTAGGCTGAATAATGCAAGTTTGATATTATGCACGTGTCCAAATAAGATTTGTGCCTACCTGTAGGGACCATAAGTCAATATTGTTCTTGACCATTTGTACGCCAAAGTATTGTTTAAGTGAGGTACGTACCTGCTAATTTCAATGAGTAGTTTTTTTCAAACTATTAGATCAAACTACTGTCAGTCAAAACATATAAGGGATGGACGCCATACAATTTCTGCAACCATGTCTTTTTAACCTTTTTTACCTCTAGAAGCCAAACGGACACGTACGGGCAGATAAAATTTTTGAATTATGTAAAGAAATAATCAATGAACAGGTTTTGCAAATATGGCAAATATAGAAAAATATAGATTTTTTTTATTTTCCGTCAAAGTTGAAAAATAGTGAAAAAACGGATAGTTTTTAAATAGTGATTTACCAGGAGAAACACAAAGCAAACAGTTAATTTTTTTTATCATTATACATTTAATAAATACATCAATCAATACAAACAAAAAATAAGGCGATTCGTTACCTATTTTTCGTGATATTACACCTGAAATCGCAACAAATTGACTAAAAATTGTGTGTTTTTTTGAAAACCGAAAGTCGGTCAAATTTGAACGGGTTTATCTTCTAAACTAAAAATGTAACATTATTAAGAGTGGCATATTTGTAATCGTTGAAAAGTTTCCTATAACATGGGTTTATTCAAAACTTCGTCGGCGCTCATGAAAATTTTGATTTTTGCAACCTCGTTTGCTCTACGGGCGCCACTGTGCGCCGCTAGTATTTATACAGCATACTTAAAGTGCATTTACACTTGTAATTTTCAAACTAGCTTATGATCGTAAACTACTTTCATAAACAATACCGTTTACATCAGCATTTTTGACAGTTAAGTTGTTTATCTTTGACAAGTTCTTAGCCCCAATAATAAAAAAAACGTTGATGCACATACATACGAACATATAAACAAACATTTTATTTCCGTTGTCCACCTAAAAGAAAATATGTAAACAAAACTAACATTTCTTATAAATTTTGAATTTTTTTAAACATTTTCTTTGTTTATTTTATTTTTCTTACTACTGTTTTGGCTTTTTTATAGACAAAAGTAAATTTTTTTTCACTTGATTTTTTTTATTTTTGAGGAAATGTCAAATATCAGTAGCATTGCCAGAACAAAATTTGAAAAAACAGAGTTGCATTAACAAAAACTGGTTGTTTGTAACTAGTTTATCTCAAAAGCAAGTTACAAACGTGTTTATAATTTGTATGGATAAACAAGTTTCTAAAACTAGTTTATCATCATAAACAACTTATAACCTGTTTATGGCGTAGGTGTAAATGCACTATTAGTCGGTAGTCAATTTATTATTAAAGAAGGAAATTTCTTAAGTTCACCTCAGGCAACTGGCGCTGAAGTCCCACAGGGCAGCATCCTGGGCCCTATATTATACTTAATTTATACTTCGGACATGCCAACAAACAACTACACCCAAACTTCAACATTTGCAGACGATACAGCTTTTCTAAGCGTCCACGAAAACCGTTACTTACAGCATCATATATTTCAACTAGAAATATGGTTAAAATAATGTAGGATATTGGTCAATGAGCAAAAATGCATACATATAACATTCACATTGCGCCGGAAATCTTGCACCCCTATTACAATTAACAATCAAATAGTTCCTCAACATTCGCATGTAAAATATCTCGGTATATATCTGGATCGGCGATTAACGTGGAAATGCCACATAGAGGCAAAATTAACTCAAATGAAACTAAAAGCCATTCAAATTCGTTGGCTTATTGGAAGATATTCTGTCCTTAGTCTGGATTGCAAGCTTCTACTTTATAACTCTATCTTTAAGCCTATCTGATGCTACGGTCTTCAACTATGGGGCACTGCCTTGGCCTCTAATATCGAAAAAATTCAAAGGCGCCGAAATAAACTTCTTCGAATTATCACAGCCGCTCCCTGGTATGTTAAAAACTCAAACAGTCATAAGGATCTCAATGTGCCAATAGTAAAAACTATGATTACAAAATATGCAGTAAAACATTTAAAAAGGCTTGAACAACACCCAAATCCACTAGCTCGAAATATTTTAAAGCATGGCGGCAACACTCGCTATAGAGCAAGAGACACTGCAGCACTTAACCAATTATATAAGTGATAAACACCTATATATGTGAACAGAACCCGTGATGAAGAAAACTTTTGTCTGGCACTGGCAGGACATAAATTAAGTATTAGGATAAGATTTGATTAATTATTATTAGTTCATATTTAATATATGAAGATTCAAAAAATAAATAATGAGAAAAAAATTATATGTATATATAATATTTGGAATACTGTCACATTCACAGAAAAAATTATTGCCGAATTATTTTCAAACAACCGCTTGTTTGAAAATTTTTTAATTTCTATAAATATTTTTACTGATTCAATCAATATTTTTGTTTGATTTTTATTTAACCAACAAAAATGTGGACAACTCTTCAAAAATAAAATAAACGCGTTATTGGTGTCAAGTTTTCATAATTTTGTATGAAATATTTAACGCTCTTTAATGTTGTCGTCTTTTTGCATTTTTTTATTTGATCGTAAGCAACACTTCTTTATGTGAAATATAAGAACAACAACAAAAAACACACACAGTCTATTTTTGGACGCTTTAAAAAAGTGCAACTATAAGAAAAACAATAGCAGACACGACATTATAAGAAACAAAATCCCGTATTTAATTTTTTAAAACTGTTTGGTTAAATACATCAAATACAAAAATAGAATGATGACGAAAAACATATCGAGTCGGTCTGCTGCCGTTTTTGGTTACATTTCTTCTTTAGCAAAGGAAAGGATACAGCAACAGAGAGTGATAAAGAAAAACATTGTGTTGTGTGTATAAATAAGACTTCGTTCAAAAATTATTCCAACAAAAAAATGTGTTTCAAAGCCAGTCGGCGGCTCTGCTTTGCCGTCACCTTCTCATACAGTGCTTACTTGTGTGCGCGTCATTGCTTGTGCAAAAACTTTTTTTTTTTTTTATTTTGAATTTCAGTAAACTTTTTGTTTGATTCAGTTAAATTATTTGTTTGAAAAAATTAGTGTTTTTTTTTCAGTAAACAAAATGCAAATAAATTGTTTGAATATGCAAATTTGTTTGTAGGACCGATTTCAGACAAAAAATTGTTTGATTCTACAAATTTTTTGTTTGAATTGGAAAAATAATTTTTTCTGTGATTGCTAATTACTTTTCAAGCTGAAAATTTTTTTGTAAAACTTTGAATTGTTTTTGGTACAAGAACACACTCTTATATAAGCGATTTGTATTGACATTGCTCATAATGTTTTTTGACTTTTGTTACATTTTGTTTTGACATTCTTTACAAAAAGCTTAAGTTTGACCAATATTCAATTAGAAAAATACGTAAATTACGGCTACATTTGTTACTAAAATAACAGGTTTATATTACCAAAATAACCGGTTTTGCGATATTTGAAAAATATTGGGCAAAACTAGAATAACCGGTTAAAACCAGTCGAATACTAACCGTTCGATCTCCCTTCTAGGAATACAAGAAACTATTTGACACCCAAATGGCTAAATTGACTTAGAATTACTGAAGGCCCCAGAATATATCCTTGCTGTTAAGCGAAAAGGTCTTATTTCAACAAACAAGTTAGAGTGCTATATTCGGCTGCACCGAATCTTTGATACCCTCCACCGACAGTTTGAATAGTTCAGGAATGTGTTCTATATGATATCTATATATTATCAATATATCTTTATAAAAACGGACGACCGCATGAAAATTGCTTGCGGTTTAGACCTATAATAAATTATTGACCTACATCACAAAGTTTTATGCTTTTCTTTTAAGAAATATGAACCAGCTAGTGTACATCATGAATCGTAACAGTTTTAGCCGAAATTAAATGATTTTCAGGAGGAGAATTTATACCAATGGTAAATTTTGGACTAATTATCTCACAGTAAAACTGGTTTTAGCGTTTAAAGTGAAATTCAGAAGGCTGCTTAATATAATAATTTCCGAGAGTATGGTCTATATAGGGCCTATAGTATATTATGGACTGATCTACACCAAATTCATAAGTGTGATTTCCAGTCATATAAAACTATGACGTACTTAATTTTATTATGATAGCATTATTTATTAAGGTTTTAGGAGAACTAAACTGTTTTTCGGGAGTAGTGTTTAAAAGGGGCCTATGGTAAATTAAAAACCGATCTTCATTAAATTTAACAGTATGATTTCCAGTCGTATAGGACCAATTGCTGCAGAATCTTATATCATTCCGTGCATTATTTCACTATTAATGTTAGTTTTTGTGACAAAATTATCAATTTTTAAGTGTGGTGGCTTCACAATTTGATTCATAGCTCTGATCATACTGAACCAGTGATGTTATACGAAGAGAAAAACTTATTCGTAAGGATTTTCTTGTAAAAATATGTCCGTATGGAAAAAGGACAGATTTTTTGAAATCATTAAAATGTAGGGACTCAGTAATGTTGGAAATCTGTATACATTTCGCAAATTTGTTCGATGTGTAATTAAATTGTAAATACGGCAACAGTACAAATTCATCCATTTATTAATCATCGCTTGCCGTCATTTCAGCTATATTATTTATATAAATCATAGTTACAGTTTCCAAAATTCTTTCTTATCCTGGACTTTACAAAAACGTTATCGAGCTTGGCATTATAGCCCTTTTCAAAGCTGGATTGCCTAAAATTCCTCCTATAAACACCTATTCTTGCCCGTAAATTATATTTTCTTTTATTTCTAAGGAATTGTTTTTGCATCAGCTCCTTTGCCCTCTTTCTTACAATTTCCATTGAATCTTCCCTAGAAAATTGAACGGTCCTATCTTCTAAGATATCCAGTTTCCTTGACAAGGAATACGTGTGTTCATTAGTGATCATGTTTTGACCAAAAGTCAAGTAGTATGGTTCAACACCTATAGACGAATGTACGCTAGAGCGTAAAGCACAAGCAATGTCGCTCAGTACTTCGTCCCAATTTCATTGGTCAGGATTAATATAGCCCCTTATTGCAGCAATTACTGAGCGGTTTTTACGCTCTGAGGCGTTTGCCTGTGGAGAATGTACTGCTGTAAGTGTGTAGAAAATATTATATTTATTTAATAATTGCTTAAAACTTTTTGATTTAAATTGAACCCCGTTGTCTGACACTAAAGTCTCTGGCACACCAAACATGTGAAACCCATCTTCCTCTAGATATTGAAAAATAACATCAGCAGTTAGTTTTTTTACAGGTTTTAAAAATCGATATTTTGAGAAATGGTCTAAGACCACAAAAAAAAAACCTATATGTCCACTACTCGATCTCGGATAAGGGCCCAGAAAGTCTACGTATAGTTTTTGAAATAAGCGTTGTGTCGCAGCTGGTCGCCCCATAGGTGGACGAAGTTCGAAATTTGGATGTTTTGTAGATTTGCATATTTTACACTATTTACCAACCCTGGCCAAAAATAATATTTTTTAATACGCTCAAGTGTCTTGTTAATACCAAAATGTGCCGCTAATGGGTTGTCATGAGCTGTAGATAATAGGTCATTTACCAGCTCCCTGGGGACCCATAATTTCCAACATAAATCAAAATGCAATTGTTCACGCATTGCATGTTCTGTTATTTTATATGAATATGTTTAATTTTTCAAGTACCTCATGTAAATTAATGTTTTCATGCCTTGCAAATCGCACCCAATCTGTATGCATGAATAAGAACTCGTCTAATTCTATATCTGTAACGAGAGGTGTTCCTCAGGGATCAAGATTGGGACCTCTTCTATTCGCTTTGTACGTTAATGATCTCCCTTTACAGTTAAGGCACTGCAAAATACATATGTATGCTGATGATGTACAGGTCTACTTAAATAGCACTGTGCAGTCAATTGATGAATCGATAGTGAAAATTAATGATGATTTAAATCGAATTCATCATTGGGCTTCGGGAAATGGGCTAAGCCTTAATCCTTGTAAATCTAAATGCAAGGTAATCCATAAAAGAACCTTTAATCTAAATCGAGATTTTAATGTTCTTTTAAACAACAAGAATACAGCATACTTAAAGTGCATTTACACTTGTAATTTTCAAACTAGCTTATGATCGTAAACTACTTTCATAAACAATACCGTTTACATCAGCATTTTTGACAGTTAAGTTGTTTGTCTTTGACAAGTTCTTAGCCCCAATAATAAAAAAAACGTTGATGCACATACATACGAACATATAAACAAACATTTTATTTCCGTTGTCCACCTAAAAGAAAATATGTAAACAAAACTAACATTTCTTATAAATTTTGAATTTTTTTAAACATTTTCTTTGTTTATTTTATTTTTCTTACTACTGTTTTGGCTTTTTTACAGACAAAAGTAAATTTTTTTTCACTTGATTTTTTTTTTATTTTTGAGGAAATGTCAAATATCAGTAGCATTGCCAGAACAAAATTTGAAAAAACAGAGTTGCATTAACAAAAACTGGTTGTTTGTAACTAGTTTATCTCAAAAGCAAGTTACAAACGTGTTTATAATTTGTATGGATAAACAAGTTTCTAAAACTAGTTTATCATCATAAACAACTTATAACCTGTTTATGGCGTAGGTGTAAATGCACTATTAGTCGGTAGTCAATTTATTATTAAAGAAGGAAATTTCTTAAGTTCACCTCAGGCAACTGGCGCTGAAGTCCCACAGGGCAGCATCCTGGGCCCTATATTATACTTAATTTATACTTCGGACATGCCAACAAACAACTACACCCAAACTTCAACATTTGCAGACGATACAGCTTTTCTAAGCGTCCACGAAAACCGTTACTTACAGCATCATATATTTCAACTAGAAAATATCTTGCACCCCTATTACAATTAACAATCAAATAGTTCCTCAACATTCGCATGTAAAATATCTCGGTATATATCTGGATCGGCGATTAACGTGGAAATGCCACATAGAGGCAAAATTAACTCAAATGAAACTAAAAGCCATTCAAATTCGTTGGCTTATTGGAAGATATTCTGTCCTAAGTCTGGATTGCAAGCTTCTACTTTATAACTCTATCTTTAAGCCTATCTGATGCTACGGTCTTCAACTATGGGGCACTGCCTTGGCCTCTAATATCGAAAAAATTCAAAGGCGCCGAAATAAACTTCTTCGAATTATCACAGCCGCTCCCTGGTATGTTAAAAACTCAAACAGTCATAAGGATCTCAATGTGCCAATAGTAAAAACTATGATTACAAAATATGCAGTAAAACATTTAAAAAGGCTTGAACAACACCCAAATCCACTAGCTCGAAATATTTTAAGGCATGGCGGCAACACTCGCTATAGAGCAAGAGACACTGCAGCACTTAACCAATTATATAAGTGATAAACACCTATATATGTGAACAGAACCCGTGATGAAGAAAACTTTTGTCTGGCACTGGCAGGACATAAATTAAGTATTAGGATAAGATTTGATTAATTATTATTAGTTCATATTTAATATATGAAGATTCAAAAAATAAATAATGAGAAAAAAATTATATGTATATATAATATTTGGAATACTGTCACATTGCTAATTACTTTTCAAGCTGAAAATTTTTTTGTAAAACTTTGAATTGTTTTTGGTACAAGAACACACTCTTATATAAGCGATTTGTATTGACATTGCTCATAATGTTTTTTGACTTTTGTTACATTTTGTTTTGACATTCTTTACAAAAAGCTTAAGTTTGACCAATATTCAATTAGAAAAATACGTAAATTACGGCTACATTTGTTACTAAAATAACAGGTTTATATTACCAAAATAACCGGTTTTGCGATATTTGAAAAATATTGGGCAAAACTAGAATAACCGGTTAAAACCAGTCGAATACTAACCGTTCGATCTCCCTTCTAGGAATACAAGAAACTATTTGACACCCAAATGGCTAAATTGACTTAGAATTACTGAAGGCCCCAGAATATATCCTTGCTGTTAAGCGAAAAGGTCTTATTTCAACAAACAAGTTAGAGTGCTATATTCGGCTGCACCGAATCTTTGATACCCTCCACCGACAGTTTGAATAGTTCAGGAATGTGTTCTATATGATATCTATATATTATCAATATATCTTTATAAAAACGGACGACCGCATGAAAATTGCTTGCGGTTTAGACCTATAATAAATTATTGACCTACATCACAAAGTTTTATGCTTTTCTTTTAAGAAATATGAACCAGCTAGTGTACATCATGAATCGTAACAGTTTTAGCCGAAATTAAATGATTTTCAGGAGGAGAATTTATACCAATGGTAAATTTTGGACTAATTATCTCACAGTAAAACTGGTTTTAGCGTTTAAAGTGAAATTCAGAAGGCTGCTTAATATAATAATTTCCGAGAGTATGGTCTATATAGGGCCTATAGTATATTATGGACTGATCTACACCAAATTCATAAGTGTGATTTCCAGTCATATAAAACTATGACGTACTAAATTTTATTATGATAGCATTATTTATTAAGGTTTTAGGAGAACTAAACTGTTTTTCGGGAGTAGTGTTTAAAAGGGGCCTATGGTAAATTAAAAACCGATCTTCATTAAATTTAACAGTATGATTTCCAGTCGTATAGGACCAATTGCTGCAGAATCTTATATCATTCCGTGCATTATTTCACTATTAATGTTAGTTTTTGTGACAAAATTATCAATTTTTAAGTGTGGTGGCTTCACAATTTGATTCATAGCTCTGATCATACTGAACCAGTGATGTTATACGAAGAGAAAAACTTATTCGTAAGGATTTTCTTGTAAAAATATGTCCGTATGGAAAAAGGACAGATTTTTTGAAATCATTAAAATGTAGGGACTCAGTAATGTTGGAAATCTGTATACATTTCGCAAATTTGTTCGATGTGTAATTAAATTGTAAATACGGCAACAGTACAAATTCATCCATTTATTAATCATCGCTTGCCGTCATTTCAGCTATATTATTTATATAAATCATAGTTACAGTTTCCAAAATTCTTTCTTATCCTGGACTTTACAAAAACGTTATCGAGCTTGGCATTATAGCCCTTTTCAAAGCTGGATTGCCTAAAATTCCTCCTATAAACACCTATTCTTGCCCGTAAATTATATTTTCTTTTATTTCTAAGGAATTGTTTTTGCATCAGCTCCTTTGCCCTCTTTCTTACAATTTCCATTGAATCTTCCCTAGAAAATTGAACGGTCCTATCTTCTAAGATATCCAGTTTCCTTGACAAGGAATACGTGTGTTCATTAGTGATCATGTTTTGACCAAAAGTCAAGTAGTATGGTTCAACACCTATAGACGAATGTACGCTAGAGCGTAAAGCACAAGCAATGTCGCTCAGTACTTCGTCCCAATTTCATTGGTCAGGATTAATATAGCCCCTTATTGCAGCAATTACTGAGCGGTTTTTACGCTCTGAGGCGTTTGCCTGTGGAGAATGTACTGCTGTAAGTGTGTAGAAAATATTATATTTATTTAATAATTGCTCAAAACTTTTTGATTTAAATTGAACCCCGTTGTCTGACACTAAAGTCTCTGGCACACCAAACATGTGAAACCCATCTTCCTCTAGATATTGAAAAATAACATCAGCAGTTAGTTTTTTTACAGGTTTTAAAAATCGATATTTTGAGAAATGGTCTAAGACCACAAAAAAAAACCTATATGTCCACTTCTCGATCTCGGATAAGGGCCCAGAAAGTCTACATACGTATAGTTTTTGAAATAAGCGTTGTGTCGCAGCTGGTCGCCCCATAGCTGGACGAAGTTCGAAATTTGGATGTTTTGTAGATTTGCATATTTTACACTATTTACCAACCCTGGCCGCTTTGTACGTTAATGATCTCCCTTTACAGTTAAGGCACTGCAAAATACATATGCTGATGATGTACAGGTCTACTTAAATAGCACTGTGCAGTCAATTGATGAATCGATAGTGAAAATTAATGATGATTTAAATCGAATTCATCATTGGGCTTCGGGAAATGGGCTAAGCCTTAATCCTTGTAAATCTAAATGCATGGTAATCCATAAAAGAACCTTTAATGTAAATCGAGATTTTAATGTTCTTCTAAACAACAAGAAGATTGAAATTGTTACTTCGGTAAAAAATCTTGGCATAATTATTAATGACACTCTTTCATGGTGCAATCATGTTAATAGAATTGTCGGCAGGATGTATGGCATGCTACAAACATTATGGTCAACACATTATTTTACACCACTAAAAACAAGAATTCTTATTGCGAAGGCTTATCTAATGCCTTGTTTACTTTATGGCTGTGAAATATTTGCCAATTGCGACTCGACCAGCATGGAAAAACTTAATAAGGTAAACAATAATATTATTAGATACGTTTATGGTGTGAAAAAGTATGACAGTATTTCTTCGCATAGAACTAAACTTTACGGTGTTACTTTTGAAAATTTTCTCAAAATTAGAAGCCTCATTTGTTTTTTTTTTTTTTTTTTTTTTTCTCATTATTTTTTATTGAATCTTCATATTTTAAATATGAACTAACAATAATTAATCAAATCTTAACCTAATACGTTATTTTACGTCCTGCCAGTGCCAGACAAAAATTTTCTTCATCACGGGTTCTGTTCACTTATATAGGTGTTTATCGCTCATCTAATTGGGTAAGTGCTGCAGTGTCTCTTCTTCTTAAGCGAGTGTGGCCGCCATGGTTTAAAATATTTCGAGCTAGTGGATTTGGGTGTTGTTCAAGCCTTTTTAAATATTTTACTGCATATTTTGTAATCATAGTTTTTACTAAAGGAACATTGAGATCCTTGTGAATATTTGAGTTTTTAACATACCAAGGGGCAGCTGTGATTATTCGAAGAAGTTTATTTTGGCGCCTTTGAATTTTTTCGATATTAGAGGCCGAGGCAGTGCCCCATAGTTGAATACCGTAGCACCAGATTGGCTTTAAGATGGAGTTGTAAAGTAAAAGTTTGCAGTCGAGACTTAGGACAGAGTTTCTTCCAATAAGCCAATGAATTTGGATGGCTTTTAGTTTCATTTGAGATAATTTTGCCTCTATATGGCTTTTCCACGTTAAACGGCGATCTAGATGAATACCGAGGTATTTTACATGCGAATTTTGAGGCACTAAATGATTATTGATTTTAATAGGGGGGCATGTTTCCCGACGCAAGGTAAATGTTACATGTACGCATTTTTGCTCATTGACCTTTATCCTCCATTGCTTCAGCCACAGTTCGAGTTGAAATATATGATCCTGTAGGTATCGAGATGCTTCTTGACTGTTTTCGTGCACGCTTAGAAAAGCTGTGTCATCAGCAAATGTTGAAGTTTGGGTGTAGTTGTTTATTGGCATATCCGAAGTACATATTAAGTATAAAAGTGGGCCTAGGATGCTTCCCTGAGGGACTCCAGCTTCAATTGGTTGAGGAGAGCTTAAATAATCACCTTCTTTAATAATAAACTTTCGACCGACTAAGTAGCTTTCTAACAGCTTGTGTGTGTTTACTGGTAAGTTTAGCTTCAATTTATGTAATAAGCCTTCATGCCAGACTTTGTCAAAAGCTTGAGAAACATCGATGAAGAGAGCGGAACAATATTTTCTTTCTTCAAAGGCTTTTCTTATTGCGTTTACTATACGATGGGTTTGCTCAATTGTGCTGTGTTCTCTTCTAAAGCCGAATTGGTGGTTAGGAATACATCTGTTTTCATTTAGAATTGGGGTTAATTTTGACGCTAACAGCTTCTCAAACAGCTTTGATATATTTGAAAGTAAACTTATAGGCCTATATGACTCAACTTTTGTGTGATCCTTTCCTGGTTTAGGTATCATGATGACTAAGGAAACCTTCCACTTTTGAGGATAGTATTCCAGGCGTAAAATAGCATTAAAAATTAAAAGAATAATTCTCCTTGCTATGCTGGGTAGCTCCAAAAGCATTTTGTTGCTGATCTTATCAAAACCAGGAGCCTTCTTGGGGTTTAAATCACAAATAGCCTTTTCGATTTCTCTTATCTCAAATCTTAGGGGAACAGCTGCTCTAGCAGCAACAGGTGGTAACTCGACCGCCATATCGTGAGATATGTTAGGGGTAAATACGTGTTTTAAATGATTAACAAACAGATTTCCTTTTTCAACATCATTTCTTGCCCAACTTCCATTCAAGTTTCTTAATGGCGGATTAGCGACAACTGGCCTTTTGAGGTTTCTAGCTGCACGCCATAATGAGTAGTCTGATTGTGGAGTTGCATCAAGTTCCTTAAGATATTTTTCCAGAGAAGCCGTTTTCTGAGTCTGCAGTAACTTTCTCAGCCTTTTTGTACAGTCTTTTAGTAAGTTCTTAAGTTGAGGGGATCTGTGCAATTGCCACTCTCTACGAGCTCTCCTTTTTTCAGACAAGAGACGCTCGACATCTGAGGAATATATTTTATTATTTTTGGTTTTTATGGGGGCAATGCTGGAATGTTGAACAGCTAGTTTTAGAAAACTGTCAAAATTGACAATAGAGCGATCTATATACTCCGGTGTGCTAAGCGGAATATTTTCTGTGCAATGGGTACTGAGATATTTTTTATATTTTATCCAATTTATATGTGTAGCTGACGTCGCTATGTGACCAGAGGGAGATTCAATTCTATTGGTGTTTTTTATAGTAACAATTGTAGGTGTGTGATCAGAGGATAATTCTATGGAAGCTTCAACGTAAATCGTTTCTGTGGGGATGTTTTTAACCACGCCAAAATCGATGACATCTGGAATTTTTTGCGGATCAGCAGGCCAATATGTTGGTTGGCCGCTCGCGACAACATTTAAATTCATTTTAGAGATTGTATTAAACAAAACACGACCCTTTGGTGTTATAAGTCGTGACCCCCAGAAGGTATGTTTTGCGTTGTAATCGCCAGCAGCCAGGAAACAGGGCCCCAGTGACTTATAATATTTGTAATATTGGCTTTCTGATATTGCAAATCTAGGTGGTGAATATAGAGATGAAATAACTATGCTTCGATTTAGCTCTTCGACACAAATGTTCGTAGCTTGGAGATAATCTTCACGATGATCACACATTGGGTAGTGTTTAATTCGGTTTTTTATTAATATAGCAGAACCTCCACAAGCTCTATCTCGAGGGTCCTTGGTATCATATAGAGTATAACCATTAATTTTTAACGTATTTCTTGAGGTCAAATGAGTTTCAGAAACCATCATGACATCAATTTGTTTATTTTTAAGAAAGTATTCTAATTCATTTTTATGTTGGCGGATGCCGTTTGCGTTCCAAAAACAAATTTTTAAACAGTTCATGGCTTGTTAAGAATAGCTTGCAATAACATCGATTGCATTCTAAGAATTTCCTGCATCATATTACCCATTGTGTTTGTAAAATTATTTACTGTTTGCACTAATGTTTCCATGGTTTTTTCTAGACGACTTAGATTAGAAACTGGAGTTTCGTCATTACTTGACGAAGCGCCTTGCATTGGTACATTGTTTGCTTTTAAAACGTTAGCATAAGAGGTTCTGTTACTACTAGGCTGCGGATCCTGAAGATCATTAATGTTTACTTGATTCGTTACCTGCATTTGAGGGGGATTAGTTTTCGGTCCAACCGACTGCTTGACGATAGTATATACAGGGCATCCTCTATAATTGGCAGTGTGATAACCACCACAGTTGCTGCATTTTTTTACGTTGGGGTCGGTTTTAGACTTATCGCAAAGAACTGTACCGTGTAGCTCACCACATACTACGCAAACAGGGGGTAAATAGCAGTATGCCTTAGTATGGCCAAATTCTTGGCAGTTCAAACATTGAACGGGACCACCTCTTTTGTGCGGCTCCTCTATAGTTACCTTTCTGTACAGAATGTATTTTAAATCATAGATGGGATGCGTTTCATTTTTTTTAAGCTTAACGTCGCCGGGTTCAAACTCTACTCGAAAAAGTGGTTGGGGAATTTTTTCTCTATTTTTAATGTTTACTACATGTTTTACCTTGAAGCCTTTTTCTTCTAGGAATGTTTTGACCTCTTCTGGGTCCACACATGAGTCAATACCCTTAATCACTACCTGGAGACCTTTACTGCTTTTCAGTTGGTATGTATAAAAGTTTTTTTTTAGTGCTTCAAAGTTGTTTATTACTTTGCGAAAGTCATTCTCATGATTGACTTGTATTTTAGTCTCGTTTATACTACCACGCTTGATAGCCGCTACGTAAAACGAATTTTCACCTATCACTGATATCAAACTCTTTATGAGCTCATTTGAATTTTGTTCCCTAAGATATATCGGGGGAGGCTTTGACGATTTTATGACGTTTGGTGCTTCAGAGGATTCATCCTCCAGAATTGCAAAACGATTTTGAGTATTTATTTTATCAAAAGTTGGTACTTTTGAGGCCGAAGCAACTGCTGCAGAGGTAGGGCTGCGTCCCCGTTTGAGCACTGTTATGTACCTGTCCATACCAACTTGTACTGTAGGCTTTTGAGAAATTTTTCCTTGAGTTACTGAGTTGTCCATAGCGGCTGTTTTGGGGTTAACCGTATCATCACTTATTAAAGTTTTTTTTGGCTCTGCGGCAGCGCCTGCAGTTAACAAACTTGTTATTGTAATACGATCGACCGTATTTGTAAACAAAGAAGGTGAGAGGGAACGCGTTCGAGTAATAGGTTTAGCCGTTAGGTAATTGCTATCATCGATTCTTTTTTTTGTTTCTACTTTTGTTTCGTCAACACTCACTGTAACATATGCATTTCTTTCATTATGTTTAATTGTTTTTGCATTGTACGCATTCATAAGTTTTTTTTTTTTTTTATTTTACAGTTTGTTTAAATGTGCTCTTCTTGTTATTTGTTGTTAAAAACCCCGATAATAAAAAAGAAGAATAAACAAAAACAAGAAATGTTTTTGCTTAAAATGTATGTTTGTATGTTTATGTATGTATGTTCATACATACATTTTTTTATTAAATTATAGCTTTTATTATTTTAATTATTGACGTTTATGTTCACAAATTAAAAATTATTTTTAAGCGTCCAATTCGCTGATATTATATTATTTATTTAATAAATAATATTATGATTTTATAACAACTTATTTAAGTATGTTAAAAGAAAACAAAAACCGTATGCCGAGTTAAAAAAAAACACGTCTGCATTCAACGAGCACTGTGATGCAACACTCCAAGCCTCATTTGTATACATAAAATTATATATGATAAAGTACCCACCCGCCTACCTTTATGAACGAATTTCATTCACAAGGTCAAATAGGGGAAATAAGATAATTCCTTTGAGATACCGAACTCTTGTCTCTTCCTGGCATTTTTTCACCGGAACTATCAGATTTTGGAACTCATTCCCTCACAACATTCAGCAAAATAGTAACGCATTCAAGTTTAAAAAAGAAATTTTAAAATTATATTCTACAACTTAACTTTTATATTGTTATTTATCATATTCTTCGTGTATTTAGACAAAGATTCTGCATTTTAATTCTTCAATTTCACATCACTTTTGAATAATAATCTTTTTATCTTTAAACTAATTAATTTATAAGTATTTATATGTAAACTCTCTAGAATAATTTATAATCAACATGTTTATTCTAATTAAAATTTCTATGCTGTAATAATAAGATTTAATCTTGTTGCATAGGAAAGACACAAATTAATGAATAAATAAAAAAAAAACTTTCATGTCTGGAAATTTATGTTGATTTTGGCGTACACTTTTGACCAATTCTTTGTACTCAAGCGTTTGAAAATATTCGGAGTTTAAATCAATGAAAATGCTGTTACCTTCAGACAAACCGCTAACTATAATACTGGGTCTATCTTCCAAGCGACTTTCAACTGGTTCCTCCTGATTTGTAGGATAAGGCATACGGTACGACGTTAAGAGCGCCCTTTCTATGCAGAGTTTTGAATGAAAACCCTTGAAGCTTAAGTGCCCACCTTGCCAGCCTTGAGCCCAAATCTGTATGCGACATGAGCCACTTTAGTGATGCGTAATCTGTCACTATCGTGAACTCATGCCCTTCAATATAGGGTCGAAACTTTTTCACGCTTAGCACTGCTGCTAAGCGTTCCTTTTCGGTCACTGAGTAATTGCGTTGGGCTTTGTTTAGTGTCTTTGACATAAATGCAGTGTGACCACAACTAAAAAAAATTGGATGCTAAATGGTGCTTAAAACAATGCTAAAAATGCTAAAAAAAAAAATTTGAAAATGCTAAAATTCTTTAATAAATATACCGTTATAATGAATAAATTATATATTAATTTACCTGAAAATATTATATTTCTTTTAAATTAATGTATTTGCATAAAATAATAAAATATGCAAATATTTCTTTCATTTTTTTATACAAATGTATAGGTACATAAAATAATTCTGCATAGAAAATATTCCTATTAAAGTATGAAAACTTTATAAATTGTAATCTGACTTAGAATACACATTCGAATTAATATGAAAATTTATGGTACATAAAATATTTAAAAAAATTATTATAAAATTTAATATCCCTAAAAATCCCTAACTTAAAATTAAAAATCGGCTTTTTCATTAATTCTTATGTGTTGCATCAACTTAAATGTTCACAAAAAATTTTGGAATAGTTTGACAAAAGAAAGCGATTTTTTAACCAAAAAAAAAAAAAAACAGAAGGCCCTATGTACAAAATATTACATGATAAACGCTTAAAGGCTCAGTTAGTCTTTACTTTCTGTTTCTGTTCTGCTCCGAGCCGAACTGTTACGAAATTGTAATACAGTTACTTTTTCTGTAGCAACTTATCAGCCATTTATGACAAACTTATTAGTTTTGCCCCGTCCATTGATTTATTTCAATAACTTTAATGCACATAAATTTGAAGAAATTAAATTTTATGAATTTTTAAAATCAAAAAACCGTTTATTTCATTATAAATATGTATTTTTTATTATTTATTTTGCTGTCACTTACAAATATTTAACAAGTTTTTGATTTTAACAAACTGAACCGCAACAGATCAGAAAAACTAATCAATTTCACAGGTTTTTTAATAACAAAAACAAATCAGCTGATTCGTTGCAGAACAGAAAGTAAAGACTAACTGAGCCTCAAAGCCCTAACCTACAGTTTGCAAAATTGTCAACTGTCAAAATAACTGGTAGGTTTTACAAGAAAAGTAGAAGAAAAATAAAATGTTAACAGTTTAAGGCGATTAATAAATTTATCATTTTAAGTAGTTTTTTGCTTCTCCAGTAAAATTTTCAAAATGTTAGATAGGGCTATTTGCATTTTAGGTAACGATATACATACATACATATATATTATTAAAAACAAAATTAAAGTAAAAACAAAAATTGTCATTGAAAACATAAAAGGCTATTTTCAACAGCATTTTCAGTAAATTTAATTACACATTAAACACATCATTATTTAAATAGTTTTCCTTAACTGCCAAAGTTTTTTTTTTTTTTTTTTTTTTCTCATTATTTTTTATTGAATCTTCATATATTAAATATGAACTAACAATAATTAATCAAATCTTAACCTAATACGTTATTTTATGTCCTGCCAGTGCCAGACAAAAATTTTCTTCATCACGGGTTCTGTTCACTTATATAGGTGTTTATTGCTCATCTAATTGGGTAAGTGCTGCAGTGTCTCTTCTGCCAAAGTGTTGGTCAAAATACCATTAGAATATGATCTGTTTTGATTACACATTTTAATAAGATCAACAGTAATGATAAAATCTGTAACATTTATTTAGCCTTTTAGTCAACATCTAACGTAAATCAATGAATTCAATACCATCCTATTTTTAATCTTGGTTTTTATAAGGTTCATACCGCTAAAAATTCTTTCCACTTCCACGTTAATAAATGGCAAAACCAAAAACTTCAAAAATGTATAAATGACAAAATACAATGATAGAGATTGACAGAAATGTTAAGTTGTGTTGTGAAATAGCAATATATAAAATTTATAAGATTTAAAAATGCTAAAAAATATTACAAAAATGCTGCAAATAATGCTAAATGCTACTGCTAAATCAAAATAAATAATGCTAAATTTAGCAGTGAAAATGCTAAAAGGGTCACACTGGTTGTGGCGTTTGCTTGTATAAGGAAAATACATTGTATGGTTAACATCATGGCGCACATGGATGCTAAGACGAATGTTTAGGCAACGATGGCAGCACATGGCCGAAACATGAACAGTCTACACGAATAAATTCATGTGCGACATGCTGTTCTTACCAAGTTGATGGATAGTGGAGACGGGTAGTTACGATCAGCGTTACCGTTGTGATACTAATATATCAATTTGACCCTTTTTTGACGGTCTTGATACCTTTTATGACCCTTTTTTTAAATTATACTTTTGTAACATTTTCACCTATTTTGTGACACTTTTAGACCCTTTTTTTGGAAATAGCACTCACATTTTGTTTTTTGTCAACACTGCGGAACATAAACATTGCTTGATATGGAACAGACTCAAAGTAGAAACTTACAATTCCATGCTTTCTTTTCCTAATTTGTTTGAAGCGGAGATGGAGGAATGGACTTCAAGTGAAGATTTAATAACAAAATATAGTACGCACATTGCTAAAAAGTAGTTAGCATTCCTAAAAAGTTTGTCTTAAAAGATTTTTTACGACTTTTAAATTATTTTTTTATGGTAAAGTACAATTTCCCCAAAAGCAAACATAACTCATATACATATTTGTTATTTTTTATGGTGGTTTCTTTAAAAAAAAATGTGACGTTTTATTTAAAAAAGTGCAATTTGGTGTTCGTTTCTTATAATTGTTTTGCTCTTTTAAAGAGTAGCATGATTTATTCTAAAAAATCCAACCTTAATAATGGCATAAGGTATTAAAATTTTCGCCCTTTTTGAATCGACAGTGTTAAGAGTGCCCTGTAAAAAAGGGGACTTCAGCTATGTATGGGGCTTTTTTTAAAACGGCCACGATTACCTCAAAGAGAAACAAAGAAATACTAAAATTTTAAAATTTGGAAAAGTTTGCAAAAATAGCGCAATAAAATTGATTAAAAGTCCCTAAAACTAACAGGAATGAAAACATTCGGTAAAAATTGCTAAATTAGCTTGAATTCCCAAATATTTGGTAACAGGGGAATGATAGCAAACTCTAATAATTATTAAAAATCGTAAAATCGTACAGGAATAAATCGCTTTAATCGCGAACATGGCAACAATTCGCGAACGATTGCAATTTAAAACAAACCCTAAAATGTATTTGAAATCGTTTAATCGGTTAAAAAAGAAAATATCGAAAAAAACATAAAAAGCTTAAAAAAATTAGCTGTAATAATAATGAACAAACTTTTTGTCAAGTGTTAAAAACAGAACAGGGCATTCCATAAAAAAACCAAGTTTTTTGAGCACTTCCTATCTGTTTGTTTTTATTATTATTATGTTCATTAAAATAGGAAATATTGCTCATAAAAAACTTGACCCTTTTTTTATTGAAATACCCTTTTTTAGACCACTTTTTCTGGAAAATCCCCTTTTTGTGACCCTTTTCGAAAATTTCCAACGGTAACTCTGGTTACGATAACTTACTGTAGAGGACAAAGTGTTTGTTTTCACGTTTTAAGAGAATAAAGGCTCAGTTAGCCAGGAGTAACAGTAACATTTCAAATCAGCTGCTTCATGTTGTTGTATGTAAAGCAATTAGAACGATTAAGGTAACAGTAAGACGTTACTTCTCAATCCGTAAGAAATAGATTGGCCTTACTTTTTTACGATAAAGTTAAGTTACTGTTAGTCCCGGCTAACTGAGCCTTAAAAAATGAATAACGAAGAACTATGTTACAAGATCGACTATGTCATTTATCAGTTATGTGCATTGGAAGTGATGTCCTCCAAAAAAAAACTTCGAGGATATAAGAAAAGATTTCGCTGAGCGAAAGTCCCGAAAGAAACCGTCATTGCAATCAACTTAAGCCCGAATCATTTTACTTATCAACTCAACTTTTAAAGCTATTTTTTTTAAATTTATTTAAAAAAAAAATACCTAGATTTGTATCAATTAATCATAATAAATACACATAAAACCGTAGCATAATGATGTTTTTTCATTTCATAATTTTTTTTTTTTCATTTTAAGTGGGGCCCCGAATTCTAGGTTACCCAAAGGTCTCGTCATTCTTAAAGACGGCACTGATAGGGCCGTAAAATTTTAATTTTAATTATAAAACTTTTACATCTGCTGTAAATGACAAAATTTCATGATGAGCCTTTTTTTCATTGCACCAACGGTCCACTTTTTGTATGAAAACTATTATTCATTTACCTGGTCATATGTTTCTCTCGTATTCCCACTTTTTAATTCTAATTTGTCTCTATTGTTTTGTTTGCCTGTTGTTTGAAATTGCTTTGCATTTATTATAAAATTATTGTTATTTTTTTCAAACATTTCCGTGGAATTCTTCATATCAGCAGCAAGCATACCAGCCATTATTAATTTTTTTAAGGATCTTCCGCTTTGCTTTCACTTTAAACAATATTAACGAATGACTAAACACTTAATAACTGACAGGTAAAATAAAAACTTATATTTCATAAACACTCCTACTTTGGCCTTAATGAAGTAATTAATGTAAACAAATTGTAAATAAAAAGTGAGTCAATAAAATTCGTATGAAACGAAATAAATTACATTTCAGTATAATACTAAAGGTTTTGTAATTAATTAAGCTGATTTTTGAGAATGTGCTTTATATACACGCAAAGAAAAAACATGGTTGATATAATCACAAACGCAAACTATCATTAATGTTTGTGGTCAGTGATGCCAGTAAAAATTTCAAAAAAATCCCTACATGTCTAACAAAAAATTCCCTTTTTTTCCTACAACAAAAAAATTTTCCCTACACTTTTCCCTACGTTAAAAATTTATTGTTTTCACCAACAGGCAAACAAGTACATATATTGTTAATATTTTGTAAATATTATAATAATAGCATTTATTAACAAAAAGAAAAAAAAAACCAAATAAATATGTAAATTCCATACACGCACATATAAAAATTCTATTTCCAAAAAAAGCCCAGTGTAACAAACTTAAGTTTTTTCTTTTTGGCATTAAAAGGTAAGGTTCTGTAGAATTATCAAAATAATTTTTGGGAATACAAAATTTTAATTTAAAAGATTTTGTTATTCGTGCTTAATTCACAATTTTTATTCTTGATAAAAACACTGAAATTTATTGTTGATGGGATAAGCTGTTCCTATGCGAATTTCACTGGTTGCTGAGGCCAGATCGTCAGAAAGCTTCATCCATAAAGGTTTTAGAAAAACTAAAAATAGTAAACCAAATAAAACTTTTAAGCGTATAAGAATTATAAGCAACAGTTATACTTGTAACAATATCAAAGTTTAAACAAAAACATCAACAATAAACAGTGATTTTATCTCTTCTTACATTCCCCACTACAATTGATTGGAATTCCTCCAACAATAATTGTGTTATTACTTTAGTTGGCCAATTTCAAAATATTAATATTTTTCTTATTGTTAAGCTTTTTAGGCCCGGAGCTTCAATGTAAATAAAACATCAATTTTATTACAGTTTTTCCCAAATGTCGTAGAGTATTTTTCTACTTCTTCAGGGGGCGTCTATTTAAATATGTGTAAAAACTTACATTATCATACAATATTTTTGTTAATTCATAAATATAACTTACAAAATTTTTTGATTATATTACATGTTTAAAATATTTGATTTTTTCCCGAAAAATTTTTTTTAAAACGAAAAATAATTAACAAAAATACTTTCCAACCACATCCTATTCTAATATCACAGTAAAAAATTTTTTTTATTAAATTTGTTTATTAATTTAAAACAACCTGTAATTGATGTTGTCTGTGTCTTCCTTCAGACTCATCGTCTTATTTATTTTCTGTTGAATTTGTAGACTTTCAATCGTATATCTCTTTTTTTCAACATTCTCTCTGTCCAATATTTTGACGTTTTCATAATCAGCAGTATGACCATAGTGTAAAATATGTTGTGCTAGTGCTGTTGTTTCTTTGTTTTTTATTATGTCTGTTTTGTGTTCCCCCATTCTCGTCTGTAAACATCGTTTTGTTGTACCAATATATATAAGGTCGCATGGTTCGTCATTATTCCCTTTACATTGTATTTCGTATACAACGTTGTTTATTTGTTGTTTGTCGATTGGCGTTTTTGTTCTTGTAAAAATTGTGTTGATCGTTCTATTTGGTTTTTAATAATTGTAGTTGTAAGTAGGTTAAGAAAAAACAAAATGAAAACAAAAACAACTTGCAAAAGCATGTTGCCAGTTAAGTTTTTTTAGAACGTGTATTTTCGAAAAATATTTAATTCAGTTCTTCTGAATAAAAATGGAAAGAATATTTCCTTTTAAAAATATATCCTTCCATATTCTTAAAAGTTTTCATTAAAAATTCGAAATTGAATTTTTTTATTTCTTTTAGATTAGAAAGTGTGATTGTTTTTTTTACAAATTAATTTCTATGTACAAATTTCATTCAATAAATATTCGCACACACTTTTCCATTCGTTTTTCCACATTCACCATCAAACTCAAATGTTTCATAATATGAACGAGGTCATATAAAATATTTTAATTTCTAAATGAAAGTAAGATGAATATTCACGTACTTTACACAATATTTTGAAAATGAGATAATATTTTGAAAATTCCCTACATTTGCCTTAAAATAAAATATCTGTCCTTTTTCCCTACGCTTGAAATTTTTGGAAAAAATCCTTACAAAAAGTAAAAATTCCCTACTGTTAGCATCACTTTTTGTGGTTATGATTGTGTCAAACACGTCTTAAGTAACAATATATGTTCAAAAATAATGTTTATAGCTATTTATTTTCTCAAACATATTATTATGTTCAGAAGAAATACGCAAACGATCATTCAAACCATGTTTCTATTTTTCCCAATACCATGCTACATGTCTATTTAAAAATGTTATATAGTTCTCAGAATAAAACCAAAAAAACATATTTAATTTCAAAAATGTATTCTTTATTAAAATATAATAAATGTATGTTAATATTAATAAATAAAATGTAGTGTATATTAAAAAATAAAATTAACTACAAACATTTAAAAGATATTTAAGAAAAGTAAAATAAAGCATAATACAAACATACCTGTAACCGTATACTGTAGAACAGAAATTTAAAAAATTCGGAGCAAATAACAAAATTTTGTGTCAAAATTTCTATGCCGGTTTCAATGTTGTTGGTTTTTTTTGGCTGCAAGAAAGACAACGCAATTGAGTATTAATACATTTTTATAATTGTGTGTAAATAAATAACTAACCTGTCTAAATTAACGTATAATAACTAATTTATTTTCTTAGTTTTGCAAGGCAACAAAAAATGGTCGTAGTGACTACTCATTAATGATGTTTTTCTCTGCGTGTAGGGCCCATGTTAAAATCCTATATTCACCAAATTTTATTTCTTGGTTTGTTAAATTGTGGTGAGCTTAATTTTACAACAATATTATTAAGTTTTGCGGTTAAAGTCGTATTTAAAGTGTTTTCCGAGAGTGTGTTTTATAAGGGCGTATGATAAATTAACACTCGATCTTGTCTTATGAAAGTAGATAACACTTAATTGCACCACAAAATCATTACTTGTTACGCTTTTAGCTATACATACTAACTTGATTTCCGAGGGTGGTCTTAAAAATGATGTTAGTTTTTGTAATTTTTTTAGGGAGGTTGATAAACTGCCTAGGAGTTAGGGAGATCTATTATTCGAATTTTGTCAAAACCCGGTCTTGGAATATTCCGAATAGATGCTATTTAAAAAAAAACGGTTTTCGGTTAAGCATTTTAAAAATAACCGATTAATCGGTTTTAATTTGTGTATAAATTAGCATATAGTATTTTATTATATTTATTCTACTTGAATTTCTTATATTGAATTTATTACCTTAAAGCCCTTAACATTTGAATTTTAGTAACGGTCAATTCATATGCCTTAATACTACAGTTTGAAAACCATTGTAGTAATGTTATCTGTTTGCCATTTTTGTATCGTATTACTGTCATGTAAAGTTAGCTACATTGTAAAAACCCTAACCTTCATGGCAAGAAATTAGTATTTAAATCCTTCTTATTATTCTAACTTTCATAAGGTGAGCATCTCTTGCAATTAACATTTGGCTAAATAAAGACTACATTGATTGTACAAATTACTTACATCAAACTATCTTTTATTTCTACCCACGATTGTATGATTTAATAATTCTCCTTCATGAGAATCTATTAAATCTTAGGAAACATCTACAGTAACCGTATAATTAGTGGCCGTTGGAACTTAAAAACCAGAACCTCATTATTGTCTTTTGGAACCTACCAAAAGATCATTTCCTCTTCAGCTCTATTAACTGCAAACCACCTCTAAAAGCGATTTGCATACATACTTACCGACAAACAGGTGTACTTTCTCTCCCCAGTCTGTATTGGCCACCAACTCATCATTCCTCTTCAACTTTGCTCATCTTGAAATATCTTCACATGATATACATACCTACAAGCAACTATACCTACATAACTACTCCAACAAAACACCTTCTCTCATCATAAAGCTACATCCAACCAAACATTCATCATACATCATCATATTATACAAGGTAAACTATACACACACAAACCTATACTTTGTTCATGGTCCTTCGCCGACGAAAAGCTGGTCACCTCAATAAAAACACACAAAATTAAACAAAAGAGAGCATCGCAGCATCAACCACATACATAAGTCAAAGGGCAAGATCTGCAGTTTGAAAGAAGACCGCGAGCCGTACGCAGGCAAAGAATAGACAATCTATTAAACGGAACAATGGTAACAAAAATACAACAAAGACAGTGAGTAAAAAACAAAAAAACCTTTAAGCTAACATATACTTATGTATATAGTGAAAAAAATTTAAAAATAGCAGAAAAGTGAAAATATAATACAAAATAAGTGCAGGAAAACTAAAATAAAGAATAAAAAAGTTCTTTAGAAAAAATAGATACCACGGAAAAATTTCTAATCGTGTAATTATTATAAGAAAAAAGGCTACTAAGCCACAAGTTGCCAAAGTTGTTAGTGCGCCAAAGCATCAAGCTTAAACCCACCCTAATATTGTTAAAGGTCAATACGGGGAAAGAAACAAGGGTAACCAAACCCACATGTTGCCAAATTTCAAGTTTACAAAAACAAAGAAAAATTCATAAGTACCCACATATTGCCAAATTTCAAATTTACAAAAAATTCCAAAGTGCGAACAAGTGTTCTAAAGAAGAAAAAAAAGCAATACAAACCGTTACTTTCATATAGTCGTCACGGTCATTTTAAGTGAAAAAACAAAAAATCACAAATAAAAAAAAATACAAGAACAAAACAAGGGTTCGCAAAAGAAGTCAGGTCAAAAATTAAGAGAACCAACGTAATAACAACAATCAGCAAGTTCAAACCAAAAGCAAACGTGAGTACATTACTATATTGCAGCTTTCCAATACACATTCATCGCTTCATACACAAAACACATCTTAACTAAAACCACATAATCTCTTAACATACATCTCTTTAGTATTCATTTAAAATTCTCTTTATTTAAATAAACCGCATAATCTTTGCACATACATTTCTTATACATTCGATAACTTCCAATAATATTCTCTTACCCACCACCTTTTTAACATACAATTCTATTCTCTCGCACATACAACACATACATATGTATCTCTGTAGCTAAATAAACACAGTGTGGTAAATGTTAAAAAGTCTGAACAAAAAAAAAAAGAAAAAAAACGAAGATAAAAGATTTTGGTTTTAAAAGAAAATTCTATAGCAAAAAACAAACAAGTTGAATAATTCTAACAAAGAATTTAGCAGCTTTATATGAAGTGTTAAGTATTGGCGCGTGAAACTATATTTCACTATCACAAAATATAGTGGTTTATATACATAAACAACGTCAAAATTTTACCATAAATAACCAAATCGTATGGAACAGTGGGTACAAACACAAGAAAATTTGGTGCAAAATATTTTCAAATTTAAATAAGTAAATTAACTAAAAGTAAATTAAAGAAAAGGGAGAATATCTTTTCAAATTACTAGCAAAATTTACTAACAACGTAACAAATAATTAATAAAACTTTGGCAACAAAATTTCTACAGCAACAAAATTTCTACATCAACAAATTTTCTCCAATAACCCAATTTCTAAATTCCTAAATTAACAAAATTTTTAAATTCCTAAATTAACAAAATTTTTAAATTCCTAAATTAACAAAATTTCTGAATTAACATCATTTAATTTGAAAACAAAAATTTAACAATATTAAACTGAAACAATTACATACAATTTATAGCTAAATAAATAAAATAAAAATAAAATAAATACAGTCTACTTTTATTAAAAAATTTTAGTGCTTTATATTTCATTACAAGGAATTAAAATTCCGAATTTTTTTAATTTTCGCTCTAAATTTTAAAATTCAAAATAACAAGGCTTTAGTGAATAAAAAATTCCGAGCCAGGCTTTGGGAATTAAAATTCCAGCCAGTTTACGCATACTACTCAATCTCAGCAACAAGGCTTTTGCGAATACAAATTCCAAGCCATTTCTTACCGTTATTTATTTTCTTTTCTTACGTAAAAGAAAATACTATAGATTTCCAATCTATTTTTTTTTACAACCGCTTAATATTTTCTTTTCCTAAAGGAAAATATTATAGATTTCCGATCTATTTTTATAACCGCTAAATATTTTCTTTCACCTGCAAGAAGATATTATAGATTCGCAATCTTTTCTTTTTTCAAACCGCTAAATATTTTCTTTCACCTAAAAGAAAATACAGAGTAACCATCTATTTTATCGAACCGCAAAATATTTTCTTTAACCTAAAAGAAAATATATATTCGTGATCTAATTTATTGAAATGCAAAATATTTTCTTTCACCTAAAAGAAAATATTATAGATTCGCGATCTATCATCCTAAAAGAAAACTAAGATTGGCTATATAATTTTTATTTCTTTTAATCTCCAAATATTTTCTTTCCCCTAGAATTAAATCGTATACACTCACGATCTAATTTTACCTAACCACAAAGGCATTTTCTTCTCATTAAAGATAATTACGTAGATTATCGTATAACTTCAACCGCTACTAAATTCTTTAAATCGCAAATTATTTTCTTTCATACAAAGAAAACAGCCATTATAAAATAACCTTAGCCTTTATTGAAAAGGGAAAAAATCCATAAGGGGAAACATTCGATTATTAGTCTCAAAACGTTTACTTACGCAATTCGAAAATTGTGGTTGTAATTATTCAACAATACAAGGGAAGATTAAAAGTTTATTACCCTTCAAGTACTTTTATTTCCATATACAAATCCCATTAACAGTTTTCGCACAATGACTTCGCCTAATCATAGATTTGCATTCGATGCAAAAAATTTAATCTCATTTTGCAAAAGAAATGATGTTCAAGAATCGGTTGGACAGTCTGACATTAAAATGAAAGATCTTGATAACCGGTGGGGTAAGGTGGAAAGCTCGTATGAGGATCTAATGCTCTCAGATCAAAGCGAGGAAATAAAAACGACGGCACAGGAGCAATATGACGCCTGTGTAGAAATGTATTACCTAACGGTTTCGAAACTTCTAGATCTGATTAAACCGCATAGAGAGAGCATTAACCCTCGCGTTAGCACAGAGCCCATGAGTCCCAATCTCCCACAAGAAATCTTTAACACATGCCTCAAACTACCCCCTTGTGACACTCAAACCTTCTCAGGAAGCTACGAAGAATGGCCTGCGTTTCGTGACATGTTCACAGCAGTTTATATCAATCACCCAAGATTGACATTCGCGGAAAAATTATACCATCTTCGTAACAAAACAACAGAAACAGCAGGATCAATTGTAAACAGATTCCCCCTTACAGATGACAATTTCAATCTTGCCTGGCAAGCTCTCAAGTCCTGATACGAAAATGTAAGAGTTTTAGTAGACAATCAAATTCAAAATCTGTTTAACATTCCAGTTGCAAGTGTCGAAGACAGTGAATCTCTTCAAAGAATACATAGTTCTGTCACAGATTGTTTGGCAATGTTGCAAACCCTAGGAGTATCATCCGAGGGATGGGATCCCATTTTAGTAAATCTTATTTATTCAAAACTACCGCACGAAACACTTGCCCAATGGGAACAGTCTCTTAACGCCAGTAGGAATTTGCCAAAATGGTCCCAACTAAGTAATTTCCTACTCAAGAGATGTGAGGTTGTCGAGAGAATTTCCAGTAGTAAAAGTACAAAAACTTCATCCATAAATCACTCAGAACCTCAATCCCAAATACAAACTTATGCGTCTCAAGAAAAACTAAATATTAACTGTAAAATTTGCAATAAAAATCACAGTTTAAGATCATGTCCTAAATTCCGCGAATTTTCGATACAAGAACGAGTCGATTTCGTCTTCAAGAATCAATTTTGCAATAATTGCCTCTCAATTGCTCATACAAAAAATAATTGTAAGAGCAAAAATACATGCCTAAATTGTGGAAAAATGCATCATACTTTACTTCACATGCGTCTAGGCTTGCCATTTCTATTTTGAGAAAAAGAGGACGTCAGCATAAAAAATGTAGGACATTTGTTCGAAAAAAGAGGACACTTTTTAAACAACTTAATATTAATAAAATTAACGACGGCACACAAAAACTTAATTTGGGTAACTCCATGTCAAGTCGATCAAGAGTGGGACTCGACCCCTTTCGATTTGAATGCAATTTGGCGAGAGGGTTTATTTGATCCTAAAAGAACACATATCAACGAAAAACAATTTTTTAATTTTTTTTTCAAAAGTTATGTCATTCAAATTGTCATAATATCGCCGAATAAGCCGAATGTGTTGAGTTTATTCTTTTAATATCTCGAAAACTACTTTACATACGAAGATGATTTTTGTCAGTTTAAAGAGAATACTTGAGGCTACAATAAATATATTGAAAAAAATGTATATGCAATATATCAAATTTTAAAAATGGACTGAGTCAAAACCCTTTTATCTGATTTTTTTTTTAATATAATACTTCAAACTGTTTTTTAAAAATCCTAAAACTTTGAGGGATGTGCTTTTTTTAAGATGTGATTTTTTTTTTCTTTCCAAAAAGAATCTTAAAATAAAATTTTAATATAATCATTTGAGCAATAAGTATTTATTTGAACAAAAGTAACGACATTGATAAGGTTGCTTTTGCTTATTTGTTCCATTTTTGTTTTGAGAGCTCCATTTTGGGCACATTCAAAGAAAAGTACTCTTTTTGTCACGTTACGTCCCCAAAAATTAAATCATACCTATCTTAAAAAAACCCGAGCACCTAAATCTTTTTTTTTAATGAATTTTGTGAACTGTGATTTAAATCCAGGAACAAATTTACAATGAAGGTGTAAAAAGCCGGACAACCCCGGACACTTGATGAAAAAGAAGTAGGACTGCCCCGGATACCCAAAAAAAGAGGACGGTGTCCGGGGAAAAGAGGACGGATGGCAACCCAACATGCGTCAAAACAATAATTCTAAATCAAATGCAAATCAATCGCTTAATAACAACAATCGTAAGTCCCACACTCAAAATTCAATTTCTCAATCTCCAAATTTAAATGCTCAAAATCAACAGCCACGTGAGTTGTCGATGCAACCCTCAACTTCACACGCAGCGAGAAACTCCCAAATTCATTCTAATTATGCTGCAAAACATACGAATAACCTTCTAAGAACAGCCCTCGTTCAAATAGAAAGTCGAGGCGAACTTTTCACAATTCGAGCACTTATAGACCCTGACTCAGAAAGAACTTTTCTATCAGACAAAATTCGAACCCGGTTAAATCTTCCGTATAGAAAATCAAAGTTCGAAATTGTAGGAGTCGGCGGTCAAAGACAAACCGCAGATAAGGAATGTGACTTAACTCTCGTGTCACAACAAAACAAGTTTCGACTCCAAATATCAGCAATAATACTCCCAAAAGTCACAAATAAAATACCCTCAGCTTCTTTCAAGATCAGCTGTATGTCTGGTCTCTCGGACATTAAGCTAGCTGACCCCTTCTTTAATATTTCATCTTCAATTGACCTTATATTAGGTAATGACAGCGAACGATTCATAAATCTCGAAGGCATAAAGAGGGATGTTTGTGGTTCCGCTTCCGCCTACAAAACCGTCTTTAGCTGGGTTTTTAGTGGACCAATTGAAACGCAGCCAATATTCTCATGTTCCTCTCTCGCAACCTCCGCAGAAGCGTCGAACACAAATGAATTACTGCGCAAATTCTGGGAACAGGAAGAGGTTCCAATTTCTCAAACAATATCAGCTGATGATGAATATTGTGAAGAATTTTATGCAAACACGACAAAGCGTCTTCCTGACGGTCGTTATATGGTACGATTACCATTTAGGAAAGAATTTCCAGAAACAAAATTTCTTGGTTCTTCCAGGTTCATAGCCCTGAGCCAATACACTCGAACAAAATCTAGCAAAAGATCCCACTCTTAGCCTGCAATAAAAAGAAGTTTTAAACGAGTACATAACGTTGGATCACATGGAGCAAACTACCTCTCGTGAATACGTCGCAGAAAATAAATGCAACTCCTTTTATCTGCCACATCATGCTGTCATCCGCCCAGATAGCAAAACTACCAAAGTTCGCGTAGTTTTTAATGCTTCTCGCAAAACAAAATCTGGCCTCTCGCTCAACGATGTTCTCTATACAGGTTCCACGTTACAGGCAGATTTAATTACGATAATACTTAATTTGCGATTTTACAGATTTGTCTTTAGCGATGACATTCAAAAAATGTACAGACAAATCCTGATAGATCCACGTGACAGGCCATTTCAACGAATTTTGTTCCAAAAATCCCCCCGGGAGGCTGTCCAAGACTATCAGCTTAAAACAGTTGCATTTGGTGGTAACTGCGCGCCTTTCCTGGCAATCCGAACGCACATACAATAAGCTTCCGATATGCAAGATATTTATCCAAAAGCGTCTCAAATTCTGCTTAAAGAAACTTACGTTGATGATATCCTTGCTGGAGGTCACTCAATTGATAGTGCGAAGGAATCTCAACAGCAGCTGATTCAATCTCTTGACTTGGCAGGGTTTCTTCTAAAGAAACTCACATCTAACGACTCTCGCTTGTTAGAATCATTCCCAAAAGAAGACTTATATGATTCAAATTTTCTCAAATTTCATGATTCCAGTTCCACGAAAACTCTCGGCATTCGTTGGAACGCACTTACAGATTATTTTACCTATTCTTTTGAACCTATTCTTGAGGTTATTAACGTCACTAAACGTCAAATCCTCCGTAGCCAAACTATTTGATCCAGCCGGTTGGATATCTCCCGTAATTATAAAAGGGAAAATTCTTATACAACAACTCTGGCTGGAAAAGATTGATTGGGATGAGTCTGTAAGTGAAGATTCTCTCCGAATCTGGAATGAACTCATACGAGATATGCCATTCGTAGAAAAAATCCAAATTCCGCGTTGGATGCAATTCACTCCCGATGATAAAATCCAAGTTCATGGATTCTGTGATGCCTCCAAAATGGCATACTGTGCAGCTATATATATTCGTGTTCAAACTTCGTCCACTGTATTTTCTAATTTACTTGTTTCTAAAAGTAAAGTTGCTCCTTTAGCAGCCATAACATTACCACGGTTAGAGTTCTCCGGTGCCTTACTCTTAGCAAAACTTACAACTCATATTACTACATCGCTACACTTAACAAATGCTGAAACTTTTCTATGGTGCGATTCTTCGATTGTTCTGGGATGGTTAGCAAAACCCCCAGCAACATGGAAAGAAATCTACGTATTTAATCGTGTATCGCAAATACACCAACTAATACCAAATGCTAAGTGGCGTCACGTCCCCACACAGGTTTATCCCGCTGACTTGGGATCAAGAGGTTGTAAACCTCAAGATTTAACTTTTAATCGTCTCTGGTGGAATGGGCCTCCGTGGCTCACAAATCCACCTTCTGAGTGGCCAAAGACCAATCTATTAAACCCTACCAACTCTACCCGAAGTTCATCTTTCAAACCTAAACTTACCCCTGCTGACACTATAGGTGCCCATGATTTCTGCATACACGCCCACAGTGTACAAGCTAACAACAATTCTATTGACATACTTTCCAATTTCTCTTCCTACACTCGAGCATTACGGGTTTTAGCGTACGTTTTCCGTTACATACGACATTTTAAACCATCCTTCGCCAGTTCATCACGTCCCATAATTTATAATAGCACCGATCTTCAGCAAGATGAAATTAATTCCGTGAAAACCAGACTAATATTGCTTACCCAAAAGCGTTGGTATAAAATCGAATATACCAGTTTATCGAATTCAGAATCTATACCCAAAGACAGTTCTCTACTCACGTAGAGCGTTTTCCTATTATTTTACCATGCAAGTCTCACTTTTGCAATTTATTCCTAGTACATCTACACAACTTCCTGGTTCACGCGGAATGTAATTTAATGTGTCGTATTGCACAAAACGAATTTTATATACCCCGTCTCAAATTACGTGTTCGAAAAATTATTAGATTATGCAAAACCTGTATAATCTACAAACAAAAATCATGCTTACAAATTATGGCAGCGTTGCCAAATGATCGATGTACACTGTCAGCGCCCTTTCATACAACTGGCGTGGCTTTTGCTGGGCCTTTCGAACTAAAAAGTTCCACCATCCGAAATGCATCCACATTAAAAGCTTATGTATGCGTCTTTGTGTGTTTTGCGACAAAGGCAGTCCACCTGGAAGCCTGTTCCAGTCTCTCTACCGCCGCTTTTCAAGCTACCTTTGCTAGGTTTGTCGGACGTCGTGGACTCCCGCGCAAAATCGTATCCGATAATGGAAGCAATTTCCTAGGGGCCAGCCGTGCCTTTCGTAGGGAATTTTCCATATTTTTCAAAACCGTTTCTCATGATATAGCCCAGAAATATATAACCCATGGATTCGAATGGTCCTTTATTCCCCCACACGCACCGCATATGGGCGGTTTATGGGAAGCGGCCGTTAAAAGTCTTAAATTCCACTTAAAACGAGTTGCAGGCTCCTATCGCTTTAGTTTCGAAGAATTCGCCACAGTTTTATCGCGCATTGAAGGTGTTTTAAATTCTCGGCCTATCTCAGCTCTGACTGAAAATACTTTAGATTTAACGGCATTGACTCCCGGACATTTCCTACGAGGGGGTCCGCTTATGCGGCTTCCTGAGCCATCAGCAGAAAATCTTTCCCTAATAAATCGATGGGAGAAATTAAAGGCCATTCACCACCAATTTGCCATTCTATGGAAAGAGGATTATCTCAAAGCTCTCCATAAAAGGTATAAATGGAGACTTTCCGTCCCTAATTTGAAAATAGGCGATTTTGTAGTCATTACTGATGACCTGCTTCCACCTAACGAATGGCGATTAGGCAGGATCGAAAAGGTTCATCCGGGCATTGATCAACAAATTCGAGTCGTCGATGTCCGTACCGCGACAGGAATTTCCAAACGTCCAATCACTAAGTTATGTTATTTACCATACAACCACGATCAAACCGTCACAAACAGTATACACTAATCAGTTCCCAACACAATTTCAGATCATTACTCTAGCATATTCAACCCTTTCCCGCATCTTTATCATTAAAACGTTAAAAAATGTAGCAATTGTGGCGGTAATCACACAGCCAATTATAGAGGATGCCCTGTATACACTATCGTCAAGCAGTCGGTTGGACCGAAAACTAATTCCCCTCAAATGCAGGTAACAAATCAGCTAAACACTAATGACATTCAGGCTCCACAGCCTAGTAATAACAGAACCTCCTACGCTAACATTCTAAAATCAAACCATGTGACAATGCAAGGTGCTTCGCCAATTAATGAAGAAACTCCAGTTTCTAATTTAAGTCGTCTTGAAAAAACCATGGAAACATTAGTGCAAACAGTTAATAATTTTACGAACACAATGGGTTATATGATGCAGGAAATTCTAAGAATGCAATCGATGTTATTGCAAGCTGTACTTAACAAGCCATGAACTGTTTAAAAATCTGTTTTTGGAACGCAAACGGCATCCGCCAACATAAAAATGAATTAGAATACTTTCTAAAAAATAAACAAATTGATGTCATGTTGGTTTCTGAAACTCACTTGACCTCAAGAAATACGTTTAAAATCAATGGTTATATACTATATGATACTAAGGACCCTCGAGATAGAGCTTGTGGAGGCTCTGCCATTTTGATAAAAGCCCGAATCAAACACTACTTAATGTTTGATCATTGTGAAGATTATCTGCAAGCAACGACTATTTGTGTTGAAGAGCTAAATCGAAACTTAGTAATTTCTTCTTTATACTCTCCACCTAGATTTGCCATATCAGAAAGCCAATATTATAAATATTTTAAATCATTAGGACCCTGTTTCCTCGCCGCTGGCGATTATAACGCTAAACATACCTTCTGGGGGTCACGACTTATAACACCAAAAGGTCGTGTTTTGTTTAACACAATCTCTAAAATGGGTTTAAACGTGGTCGCGAGCGGACAACCAACATATTGGCCTACTGATCAGCAAAAAATTCCAGATGTTATCGACTTTGGAGTGGTTAAAAACATCCCCACAGAAACGATTCATGTTGAAGCTTCCCTAGAATTATCATCCGACCACACACCTACAATTGGTACTATAACGAACCCAAATAGAATTGTATCTCCGTCATGTTACTTAGCGACGTCAGCCACACAAATAAATTGGTTAAAATATAAAAAATTTCTCAGTGCCCATTGCACAGAAAATATTCCGCTCAGTACACCGGAGTACGTAGATCGCTCTATTGACAATTTTGACAGTTTTCTGAAACTAGCTGTTCAACATTCCAATTTTGCCCCAAAAAAAACAAAAACCATTAAAATATATTCTTCAGATGTCGAGCGGCTCTTGACTGAAAAAAGGAGAGTTCGAAGAGAGTGGCAACTGTACAGATCCCCGCAACTTAAGAATTTATTAAAAGAGTACACAAAAAGGCTAAGAAAGTTACTGCAGACTCAGAAAACGGCTTCTCTAGAAAAATATCTTAAGGAACTTGATGCAACTCCACAATCTGACTACTCATTATGGCGTGCAGCTAGAAATTTAAAAAGGCCAGTTATATCAAAGCCACCATTAAGAAACTTGAATGGTAGTTGGGCAAGAAACGATATTGAAAAAGGAAATCTGTTTGTTAGTCACTTGAAAAACGTATTTACACCAAATATATCTCACAATATTGCGGCAGAGTTACCACCTGTTGCTGCTAGAGCAGCTATCCCCCTCAGATTTGAGATAAGAGAAACACACACAAGCTGCTAGAAAGCTACTTAGTCGGTCGTCAATTTATTATTAAAGAAGGAAATTTCTTAAGTTCACCTCAGCCCATTGACGCTGGAGTCCCACAAGGCAGCATCCTGGGCCCCCTATTATACTTAATTTATACTTCGGACATGCCAACAAGCAACTATACACAAACATCAACATTTGCAGACGATACTGCTTTTCTAAGCGTCCACGAAAACCGTTATGAAGCATCTCGTTACCTACAGCATCATATATTTCAACTAGAAATATGGTTAAGACAATGGAGGATAATGGTCAATGAGCAAAAATGCGTGCATATAACATTCACCTTGCGCCGGGAATCTTGCCCCCATATTACAATCAATAATCAAATAATTCCTCAACATTCGCATGTAAAATATCTCGGTATACATCTGGAACGGCGATTAACGTGGAAATGCCATATAGAGGCAAAATTAACTCAAATGAAACTAAAAGCCATTCAAATTCATTGGCTTATTGGTAGAAACTCTGTCCTTAGTCTCGACTGCAAACTTCTTCTTTACAACTCCATCTTAAAGCCAATCTGGTGCTATGGTATTCAGTTATGGGGCACTGCCTCGGCCTCTAATATAGAAAAAATTCAAAGGCGCCAAAATAAAATTCTTCGAATAATCACAGCTGCCCCTTGGTATGTAAAAAACTCAAATATTCACAAGGATCTCAATGTTCCATTAGTCAAAACTATGATTACAAAATATGCGGTAAAATATTTAAAAAGGCTTGAACAACACCCAAATCCACTAGCTCGAAATATCTTAAATCATGGCGGCCACACTCGCTTAAGAAGAAGAGACACTGCAGCACTTATCCAATTAGATGAGCGATAAACACCTAGATAAGTGAACAGAACCCGTGATGAAAAAAATTTTTGTCTGGCACTGGCAGGACATAAAATAACGTATTAGGTTAAGATTTGATTAATTATTGTTAGTTCATATTTAATATATGAAGATTCAATAAATAAATAATGAAAAAAAAAAAAAAAAAATCTTTATCATTATTCATTACATTTCTATTTCTCATCCTCTAGTTCTCGTCATCGTACTCCAAGGAATCCCGACATACACCAGTGCCAGGTGTGTTATCGGTATCACTCACTCCGGTTTTGGAGGAAGTTTCTTGAAATGAAAGTCAAACAGCGAATCCAAGTGGTTAGACGCAACAACTACTGTTTTAACTGTCTGGCACGCACCCATCTTACCCGAGCGTGCGACAGCCCAGATACTTGCCTAAAATGCGCTCAGCCTCATCACACACTTCTTCACGCTAGACGTACATCTGTACATGATCGTATTGGCCAACACCATGACGTACCAAATCAGCGTAACAAAAGAAGCAAACCCAGCAAAAATCAGCGCCATAAAAGGGCAAACCCCAGTAAAAACCAACGTAAGGCTCGAGGTCAGCCCACCAGTCGTAATCAACCAGACATAAAGATACTTTCCGAAGCAATCCGTTCCCTCGCTACCGTCTTGTGCGTAACTCCAACACCATCTTCAGTTGCATAGCTGCAAGGAGTGGCGGCATGTATAAATCAGCATATAGTATTTTATTATATTTATTCTACTTGAATTTCTTATATTGAATTTATTACCTTAAAGCCCTTAACATTTGAATTTTAGTAACAGTTAATTCATATGCCTTAATACTACAGTTTGAAAACCATTGTAGTAATGTTAACTGTCGGATAAAAATAACATTTTAATTTGCCATTTTTGTATCGTATTACTGTCATGTAAAGTTAGCTACATTGTAAAAACCCTAGCCTTCATGGCAAGAAATTAGTATTAAAATCCTTCTTATTATTCTAACTTTCATAAGGTGAGCATCTCTTGCAATTAACATTTGGCTAAATAAAGACTACATTAATTGTACAAATTACTTACATCAAACTATCTTTTATTTCTACCCACGATTGTATGATTTAATAATTCTCCTTCATGAGAATCTATTAAATCTTAGGAAACATCTACAGTAACCGTATAATTAGTGGCCGTTGGAACTTACCAACCAGAACCTCATTATTGTCTTTTGGAACCTACCAAAAGATCATTTCCTCTTCAGCTCTATTAACTGCAAACCACCTCTAAAAGCGATTTGCATACATACTTACCGACAAACAGATGTACTTTCTCTCCCCAGTCTGTATTGGCCACCAACTCATCATTCCTCTTCAACTTTGCTCATCTTGAAATATCTTCACATGATATACATACCTACAAGCAACTATACCTACATAACTACTCCAACAAAACACCTTCTCTCATCATCATCATTTACTTTACGCTGTTACGGTGCAAAAATTTTAAATGAGTATAAAATTCTCAGTATAACGGTACCAATTAAATTGAATGATTATGCTAGTGTGGAAGAAAAAATCATTTTAGTCAGAAATTTGATGCGAAAAGACAAATTAATTGCAAATTACACATTTTAATGTCAGGTATTTAAGGGTTAAGGTATGTTCAGACTAGGGACTGCTGTTCGGTTTTAACTGAAATCGAAACCGAGGTTTTTATTACCTCGGTCTTAGCTTTTAATTTAACAATATATTTATGCATAAAGAAATTGCAAATTATACATAATACTCGTACTTCATATACAAAAACTTTATACAAAACAGCCTGCAACAATTTAGAAATTCTTAAAATTCCAAAAAAGTACTAAGAAGAACAAATGTTATCTTTTTAAAAAAAGGCCCTGAATTGAAACAAATAAAAAAATTGAATTACATTAAAAAAATATATATGTATGTAGTTTAACTTTGATATTTTCAAAACCGAAACAGACCGGTTTTAATCATTTTAAAACCGAAACCGCGGTTTCACATTTTTACGGTTTTTAGCAACCTCTAGTTCAGACTAAAGACCTGCACGAGCGTATCAGTAAGTATTGTTAAAACAGATACACCAGATATTTATCTGTAACTACCCTGCGGGAAATTTGTGTCAATTGGTCCAACAGACTGGTCCTGGGATTGGTGAAAATAGAACAAGTACAAAAAGAAAGGACTCATTACCAGTGAAAGAAGAACCAATCCCTTAACTGGTTTATGAAGAACAAAAAGGTAGAAAAAGTAATGAATTACAGTACAGTCTTCACCGGTGCTGTGACACATTTTTTGGTACTTTCTTAAATTTGGTTCTTGAATTTAATTCTAGGACTTGTTTTATAGAAATAATACTACATTGTATTAAAATAATACTACATTTTAGTAATTGACACTAAGCACGTTCAATGAGAATAGATCTGTGACTGGTCAAATGTTGTCAATTGACCCCCTCCAATGACAACCCCATGTAAAAGTGATAGGTCTTTTTCATATAAAGTGTTAGAACTAAAACCGGTCTCTACCGCCAAAGACCTATCACGGGACTTCTTTGGTGTCAGTTCGCTTCCCTCTAGGGTACTGATATAAATGAGAGACTAGTGTAACTGATATTGTACGGTTTTGCTTTTGCCCACTCACCACTTAAAAACAAAAACAGTTGCTAATGGTTTTGGATTGAGGATGTCATAACATTTTTTTTTTTTCTTACAAATATCTGTTGTCACCATAAGTACTTCTACAATATCTGTGGTTATCTGTTGTATATTAAAATATTGTTGGCGAGTTGATGAAAATAAGAGAGTTTATCTCAACCAGGGGTGCCAGATGGTTTTGGTAATAAATCGGCATATTTTTATAAACAAATCGGATATTAAATTAAAAAAAATCGAAATATTCAAATAACTGTTTTAAACACAAAAAAACATATTTGGGGGATTCACAAGGTGTCATAAAGTCATAAGTCTTAAAATAATAAGATGAAAAAATACGACTGTTGTGAACAACCCCTCATAATTTAGTGTGCTATTTTGAATTTAAATCAGCTGATTTAGAACAAATATAAAAAATAAATATTTACCTAACATCAAAATATTTTTTAATTCTAATCCATGAATTAATAAATTAAATAAGATCTTATCTGACTATTTTCCATTTTTAAACGCAAATTACAAATAAATTTTATTTTTTTTTGTTTACCAAACATCAGAGTCCTAAGCCAAAATAATTTGACGCCGCAAGTGTTTTGTTGCAAAAATGGCTAGCCGCAGGTTAAATTCGAATATTAGCCGGATAAAACTATACCATCAACGGCGACGGCTACAAAAACTAATGCGGTTCGGCTCAGACGCACAGCGCAGGTCTCTTCTGATTAATTACGACAGCACAATAAACATAGCAAGCAAAGTTCTATTAATTTAAGACACTTTTTGTTAACAAAGCAACAACAATATTTTTAGACCATTGTAAAATGTTAGAACATTATGACAATATAACATAATAGGAGACCTTGTGAATACCCCAATTATTATTGACAAAAATAACAAAGCAAAACAATTAACCATTACCTAATGTTTTAAAAAATCAATAAAAATAAACGTTTTATAAATTAATTTTAGTTAATTAAAAAAAATATATGAATATTTTGTACTTAAGGGTAAATTGCAGGGACCGTAAATAAGAGTTATACATACAATTTTAGCTTAAAAACTGTCCATATTAGATTCGACGGAGACCTATACTATCATATATCCAAAGGTTCGTCCTAAAGTTCTCGTTAAGAACCTATGGTGATCTAGAAAAAACGATCTCAACTCCACAGTTGTCATTTTTCAACGAAAAAATAAAAGTTCTGATGAACTCTTAAAAAGAGAGTTTTACTTTGCAGTCATAAAAAATAAAACTCACTTTGCCGTCAACAAATAAAACTCTTTTAAGGATTTTTATTTTTACGTCTAAGATAACACTCATTTTGTTTTTTTTTTTTTTAATGACGATTAGTTTAATTGCAGTGCAAGCTGATTACAAATTGTAGTGATCTGACCAGCGACAAGCTTTGGGTGTCAATGTACAAAAAAAAAATTTTAATTTAAAGTCGGTTCAAATCAAACTCCTGAAATGAGTTTTATTTTTTGACGGCTGAATAAATTTCTCGTCTTAAGAGTTTTATTCGATCTTTTATTCCTCAACTAAGTTTTAATTTACGACGGCTTAATAAAACCTAAGCTTCGTACAGACGATGGTCAGATCTTACAATATTGGTAAGCAGCGTTGCTTAAATTGCATTAATATTGGCTAAAATGTCTTACAACTGTGTGAACATTGTAAGCTCATTTGTATTTGCAGAAGTGCAAAATTAATGCATCTGACAATCGCACCATTGTCAGAAAAACATTGCTGTTGGCAACACCTGCTTACAATATTGTAAGATCTGACCATCGTCTGTACGAAGCTTTAATTTTTAAGAGTTAAATTTGACCTTTTATTTTTACGTTGAAAAATAACAGTTTTATATGGACTTTTTTGTTTTAATTAAAAAAAACTCTATGTGATTAATTACTATTATTATTTTTTGTAAAGGTTACGAGAAAAATTCCTTTATTTTCAATTGTGAACTTTTAACCATTATCGGTATATATATTTTAATTTGGTTATGGTAACCAATTAAAGTAAATTTTTTTTGTGGTTGTGGATAATCTAAGTAATTTTTTGGTATCAAATATCTATTGGAAAAAATTATTTTTTTCCTGGTTACAAAATTCCATTTTAAATAAACAATTTAATTTTTTGGTTACAAATATCCCATTTAAACATATAAGAAACTATAGTCCGTCAATCTCGACTCTACTCCACACCACAACATTTAGACAACTTTTCAAGAGTGTACCTTATTTGGGACCCATATGCAATCATGGACCCAGGAAAACAAATTATATTATAAAGTTAAGATTCAGGTCAATGTTCTCACCATTTGCCATAGCCTTGATTTTTTGGACAATTAGAACCTATGTACCGAACTTCAGCAATTTATCTTCAAAATTGCGACTTGAACTTTTCGCACAAAGTTTAAATAGACAGCCAGCCGGACGGTGATTTTTTAAGAGCTATAGGAAAGCTAACAAAAAAACACACAAAATTAAGAAAAATTCTTGAAATCTCTATTTGAATCGATAGTACGGTCCATATAATTTAAGGTTTGAAGATTATTTCATGCAAATGTTGACCGTTACTGCGCCTCAAATGGTCCATCCGTTAAGTCCAAGTTTGGCATACTCTTTCGAACATTTTGGCCGGTATCTCATGAATAAATGCTTCAATGTTGTCTTTCAATTGAAGCGGGCATGTGTGTATAGACATGAGCTTTAACATAGCCCCACAAAAAATAGTCTAAAGGCGTTAAATCGCACGATCTGGGCGGCCAATTGACCGGTCCCGAACGTGAAATAAAATGTTCACCGAACTCGCCTCTCAATAAGTCCATTGTTAAGCGTGCTGTGTGGCATGTGGCACCGTCTTGTTGAAACTACATGTCATGCAAGTCAAGCGCTTGCATTTTGTGCAAAAAAAAGTTGCATATCATCTCACGGTAGCGCTCACCATAGTTACGTTACGATTCGCATCATCTTTGAAGAAGTACGGTCCAATGATGCCACCGGCCCATAAACCGCACCAAACTGTGACTTTTTCTGGATGCATTGGTAGCTCTTGCAATGCTTCTGGCTGATCTTCACTCCAAAATCGACAATTCTGCTTATTAACGTACCAATTGAGCCAAAAATGAGCTTCGTCGCTGAACACAATTTTTCGATAAAAAAAAGTGGATCGCATTTTGATAATAAAATTCAATAATTTGCAAGCGTTGTTCGTTTGTATGACGATTCATGGTTTAATTCACAAAGTATACAGAGATGTCACGAGACGGAAGATTTTGCGTTTTTTTTTGTCTCTTTTTAAGAAAGCTGCCCTTTTTCATTTCTCTTTGCATCATCTTTTATGCCGCAATACAATGAACACAAATTTATTTAGTTGATATTTTTTTGCAAAGCTTTTGTAAAAATTAACTTTTTAGTTCACCACAACACGAGTAAATAATATTTAAGTAAGTAAATAACATTATAAAACAAAACAATATTATAAATACATTTTTTTCCACAAAAAACAACGTTTGTTGAACTAATGCATTTGTTTAACGTGATTTGTGTTTTGTTATTTTTGTTTTGATCACGCTATTTGTGTTGAATGTTGCGGCCTGTTTTTACACCTTGCCACTTCACTACCAAAAAAGCTTTCTGTCTCTTTCTTCGAAAGCTGCCCTCGCAACTAACTTGGGCCTTTTTCACACGTCACTTTTTTCATCTCTGTATACTTTGTGGTTTAATTATAGACCAAACTGAAGATGTTTGACAGTGAAACAAAACACGAAACGTGCGTCAGCTGTTTAAACCAGTGTTGCCAAAAAGATAATAGCTAAAAAATCATCCGATATAAGCGCTAAATTAATAACAGTTGTCTCTTTGTAGTGTAAAAAGTTACCCAAAATTAATAAATTATATAAAACAAACTAAAAATTACCGTGTTGTAAGTGTTTATCAAAAAATAGAGCCAAAAAGTCGTCAAAATGCCTGTAAATCGCTAAATATGCCAGGTAATCACAGCTTCTTTTATTTTTTTTCAAACACAAAGTACACGACGTGTTCAGTTCTTTCAGATTTTTTTTTTCAAAAATGTTTATCTATATGGCACTTGAACGAAGAAAACCCACCCTTTTAAATGCATAAAAGAATTTTTTACAAACACAAAAATACATGTCATTGCCGAACATTTAAAAAATTTTCGCCTTCCAAAAAAAACCAACAAGCACATTTTTACGACCAGCTTTGTTATTTTTTTACAAAAACAAGTACATGTGTTCAGTTCTAGGATTATATACACTTTAAATTATTTTTTTTTTCAGCATTATAGAAACGAATAATTATGAACATGCTTTTTTATGAAATATCTGTCGATTCGTCTTTCACAATTTAAAACCTTCCATGGTATTGTTTGATTTCTTAAATTTTGTTTTATGCTATGTTCACACTTGGGTTTTTAAACGCGTTTAAGCAAAATGTTGATTAAGTTAATCAAAGCCGTTCACATTACATTTGAGATGATTAAGATGACAGATGATTAAGAAAAAAACACAACAAAAAAATACAAACATTAAGCATAAATCGTGGCCGGTTGTACACGTTCATGTGGGCCAAATCTCTATTATACTCAGTTTGAGGTACGTTCAGTGGATTCTATGTGATTAATGAAGTGATTTAGTTGTAATCATGTCAATTTGTTAATCCCTTCAATGTATGGGTAATCATCTCGATTTTGATGTGTTTAGAGCTTTATCAAGTTCCAGTTGCTGCAACGCGTTTAAGAACCCAAGTGTGAACATAGTATTAAGTTCTTGGTGTTTTAATAAATAAAACTGATGACTTTTCCCATATCTTGATTCCGCCGGTATGTTGTAGTTTATTAGATTTGCCAGAACTACTTAAGAGTTTTTATATGCTAGAACTACTTAAGAGTTTTTAGTGCCTTAACGGACATACCTTCCACGGCAACACATCAGGCTAATATTTCACCCAATGAATCATTTTTGCCAGCATATTTTAGTGAAGTATTACTTCAAGTCAAGTTTTACTTAGCGTATATTTATGTCAAGCTAAATTAAGGTGATTAATAAGTCGTGACGTTAAAGAGGCTTTGCAACTTTTCATTTCAGGGCCCTTTAAGCACCTTTGTCGTTTTAATCAGTTCGAAATATCACCAGGGATCATGAATCAAAAAAACAAGATTGCACACTCAGCCGCACAGTGGCTGGAAATTTTATTTTATTGGCCAAAAGTCCAATTTTTGTTTGTCACAGATTTCAAAAAATTAAATTTTATTTAATAGACAACATCTTAAAACTCAGGTAGCCAAAAAATTAGGTCAAAATATTGGTAATTGTGGTTGTGCCATGTTGTTAAACACAACTTTTTGGCAAATTTCAAATTTAGTAGAACAGAACTTTTTCGGATCAAAAGGGATTAAGAAGGTAAAACCACTATGGGAAAGGTGAACGTGTTTTCTTTAACCCTGATATACTCTTGTACCCGTTTGGACCCGTCTGTTTAACACTTTTTTAATTTTAATGAAATTACTCAAAAAAAATTATTAATTCATTAATACCTTTAGGCCTTTGGACTCGTTAAAATAAGACATTAAATTTTATTCTTATGTAGAAGAGAAAAAAAAAAAAAAAAAAACACCAAACACATTACTTCACCGAGGAAATTTTACAATTGTGTTGTATAATTTCATTTGGTTTTGACCAAGAATGCGATGTCATGTAGCCATGGAGGAAATTACTGTTATAAAACTATGGTTTGTTAAACAGTCCTTTATGTTTTTCATGATCCTTCGTTCCTTTTTGTGTCGTAAAGTAGTATCTTGAAGCTTTTTCGGGGAGAAAATCTGGTGTAATGGTCAAGTTATATTTGTTTTTAAGTTAAATTTTCGGAATTGCAATTATGGGGCAGTAGTCAGTCACAGACCACTTTTTACTTATATTCAAAATAAATTTTGATTATTATTAGAGTTTAGCTTCCGTTTTTCCCATTTTCTGTGTTTTTTTTTAAAGATCTTATTTTTAAATACACATTGTTTATACGTTTAATTTAAATTTTGCACAACTTTTTTTTTCTATAAGACCACGTAAGAAGTTTTACTAAATTTTATGATTGTTTGATAATTTGGTTTTTTTTTGATGAATGAAAATGTACCATCTGCGGATGAAAATCGGGATGGGTCACGCTGCTCTATTTGTAGAAAAGATTATGAGGTCGATGACATTGTAGTTTCGACTCCTTGTAGTTATATTTTCCATAAGGGCTGCATCGTAAAAATAATAAAAGAGACCCAAAGTTGTCCAATATGTGGTTCCGCATGTAGACAAGCTAGGCTTAAATGCCATAATATTTTAGAGGATACTCAAATTGAGTCACAGCCTAATTCGAACGCTGAAAATATTAGTCACGGAGCAATTCCAAAAACTTCAAATCAGGGAGGTAGACCACCAAGACGGAATTTATTGGAATTTTCCATTCATCAAACACCAGCATCTAATATTATTAATCGTGAGAATAAGGATGGTAAATCGTGGGATCATGGGTTAAATAGATCACAATCTCATCGGAAACCGGTTATTCAAGATATTAGTGATATTTCTCTGCAAAACCTCATAAATGAAGCAGTAATTAATCAGTTAGCTTCTATGAACATAAGTCATAATATAAGCGAGAATAACAACCCCTCTAATAGTATTGTAAATCGGAATAATTATAGGACTCGTACTAGTTTTGGAGGGCGTAACTTTGGTAATGGTTCTAGAAATTCTTTGAATATGCCTAACTCAAGACAAAACCGTAATGTGAATCAACACCCAATTTTAAATTGGACGCCTGATTAAATTTCATCCATAATATCAGAATGGCATATAAAATTTAGTGGCCAAGAGGAGGGTAGTCTCTCCGTGGACAATTTTATATACCGTATTCACGCTTTGACTGTTCAAAGCTTAAGGGGAGATTTTAGTACCCTATGCCAACATGTGCATCTTTTATTTTTCGACAAGGCCATTGATTGGTATTGGCGTTTTCATGCGAGTGTTGCTAGAGTAGATTGGAAAACACTTTGTAGAGAATTGAGAAGTCAGTTCAGGGATAGAAGTACTGATTTTGATTTAAGGGAACAGATGAGAGCTAGAAAACAAAGACATGGTGAAAAATTTGATTCCTTTTACAAGGCCATTTTACAAATTACTGATCGCTTACAGACCCCAATAAATGAATATGATTTGGTTGAAACTTTAAAAAGAAATTTACGACCTGAAGTGCGAAAGGAAATTTTACATTTTAATATAATTTCTATTTCAGAATTAAGGGATTTTGTAAGAAAACACGAAATCTTAGAGGACGAACTGGGAAAGTATAGATCTAACAGAACATTTATACCCCATAAAATAATTTCTGAACTGGAAGGTGATAATTCTAGTGTAGAACCTGCTGTTGAGGTTAACGAAGAAAGAAAATTTGTTTGCTGGAATTGTTCCAAAACTGGTCATAAATTTGAAGATTGTTTTGGAGAAAGACGTATTTTTTGTTATGGTTGCGGTACACCCAATATCTTTAAACCGAACTGTGGTAAATGCAGTAACTTCTCAAAAAACTTCCAAGTCCATTCCCCGAGGGCCAAATTGCAGTCCAGGGGAACCCAAATGTAGTTACGTCATCTTGTCAAACTGATCCAGTCAGGGGGGACACGAAGCTCGAATATTCTAAAATTATCTTTAATCATGAAAATGTTCCTAACTATTTCAAACCGTATCACGTCAGATTAACTTTTAGAGTTGTGTCGGTCATGAACGACCCAGTTCAATTGAACGAATCAGTCAAACGAACGATGAACGGCCGTTCAGTTTCATCGTTCAATTCCGTTCAATCGGTCACTTGTATGGTTCACTTGGGTCTTTTAATTCAGTCGGTCACTTGTTTACCGAACAACTGGATGAAAAGAAACAACAATACTTTTGTTGTGTATATGTGATGCCAGTATTTTTTTTTTTTTTCTCATTATTTATTTATTGAATCTTCATATATTAAATATGAACTAACAATAATTAATCAAATCTTATCCTAATTCTTTATTTTATGTCCTGCCAGTGCAAGACAAAAATTTTCTTCATCACGGGTTCTGTATCACATTAATATATGTGTTTATCGCTCATCTTAATGGGTAAGTGCTGCAGTGTCTCTTCTCCTTAAGCGAGTGTGGCCGCTATCATTTAAAATATTTCGAGCTAGTGGATTTGGGTGCAACTCTAGCCTTTTTAAATATTTTACCGCATACTTCGTAATAATAGTCCTTACCAGTGGCACATTGAGATCCTTGTGGATATTTGAGTTTTTAACATACCAAGGGGCAGCTGTAATTATTCGAAGAAGTTTATTTTGGCGCCTTTGAATTTTTTCGATATTTGAGGCCGAGGCAGTGCCCCATAGTTGAATACCGTAGCACCAGATTGGCTTTAAAATAGAGTTGTAAAGTAGTAGTTTGCAATCGAGACTAAGAACAGAATTTCTTCCAATAAGCCAGTTAATTTGAATTGCTTTTAGTTTCATTTGGGTTAATTTTGCTTCTATATGGCATTTCCATGTTAAACGCCGATCTAGATGAATACCGAGATATTTGACATGCGATTGTTGAGGCACTAGTTGATTATTGATTTTAATAGGGGGGCATGTTTCCCGACGCAAGGTAAATGTAATATGTACGCATTTTTGCTCATTGACCTTTATTCTCCATTGTTTTAACCACAGTTCTAGTTCAAATATATGATCCTGCAGGTATCGAGATGCTTCACGACTGTTCTCGTGTACGCTTAGGAAAGCTGTATCATCAGCAAAAGTTGAGGTTAGGGTGTAATTGTTTGTCGGCATGTCCGAGGTATATATAAGATAAAAAAGTGGGCCCAGGATACTTCCCTGAGGGACTCCAGCTTCAATTGTCTGAGGAGAACTTAAAAAATCACCTTCTTTAATAATAAATTTTCGACCGACCAAGTAGCTTTCTAACAGCTTGTGTGTGTTAACCGGTAGGTTCAGCTTTAATTTATGTAACAAACCTACATGCCAGACTTTATCAAAAGCTTGAGAGACATCGATGAAGAGAGCGGAGCAATATTTTCTTTCTTCAAAGGCTTTTCTTATGGCGTTTACTATCCGATGGGTTTGTTCAATTGTGCTATGTTCTCGTCTGAAACCGAATTGATGGTTAGGTATACACCCATTCTCATTTAATATTGGGGTTAATTTGGACGCTAAGAGCTTCTCAAACAGCTTTGATATATTAGATAATAAGCTGATAGGCCTATATGACTCAACTTTGGAGTGATCTTTTCCTGGCTTTGGTATCATCGTAACTAATGAGACCTTCCATTTTTGAGGGTAGTATTCAAGTCGTAAAATAGCATTAAAAATTAAAAGAATAATTTTCTTTGCTATGCTGGGTAGCTCCAGAAGCATTTTGTTGCTGATCTTATCAAAACCAGGAGCCTTCTTGGGGTTTGAATCACAAATAGCTTTTTCGATTTCTCTTATCTCAAATCTTAGGGGAACAGCTGCTCTAGCAACAACAGGTGGTAACTCGGCCGCAATATCGTGAGATATGTTTGGGGTAAATACGTTTTTTAAATGATTAACAAACAGATTTCCTTTTTCAACATCATTTCTTGCCCAACTACCATTCAAGTCTCTTAATGGTGGTTTAGAGACAACTGGCCTTTTGAGATTTCTAGCTGCACGCCATAATGAGTAGTCTGATTGTGGGGTTGCATCAAGTTCCTTAAGATATTTTTCCAGAGAAGCCGTTTTCTGAGTCTGCAGTAACTTTCTAAGCTTTTTTGTACACTCTTTTAGTAAGTTCTTAAGTAACGGGGATCTGTGCAATTGCCACTCTCTTCGAGCCCTCCTTTTTTCAGACAAGAGACGCTCGACATCTGTGGAATATATTTTAATATTTTTTGTTTTTTTGGGGGCAATACTGGAATGTTGAACAGCTAGTTTCAGAAAACTGTCAAAATTGGCAATAGAGCGATCTACATACTCCGGTGTACTAAGCGGAATATTTTCTGTGCAATGGGTGCTGAGGTATTTTCTATATTTTAACCAGTTAATTTGCGTAGCTGTCGTCGCTAAGTGACCAGTCGGAGATACAATTCTATTGGGGTTCATTATAGTAACAATTGTAGGTGTATGGTCAGAAGATAATTCTAAGGAAGCTTCAACATGGATCGTTTCTATGGGGATGTTTTTAACCACGCCGAAATCGATAACATCTGGAATTTTTTGATGATCAGTAGGCCAATATGTTGGTTGTCCGCTCGCTACCACATTTAAATCCATTTTAGAAATTGTGTTAAATAGGACACGACCCTTTGGTGTTATGAGTCGTGACCCCCAGAAGGTATGTTTAGCGTTATAATCGCCAGCAGCTAGGAAACAGGGTCCTAATGATTTAAAATATTTACAGTATTGGCTTTCTGATATTGAAAATCTAGGCGGTGAGTATAACGATGAAATTACTAGGTTTCTATTTAATTCCTCAACGCAAATGTTCGTTGCTTGGAGATAATCTTCGCGGTGATCAAACATTAGGTAGTGTTTGACTCGGGTTTTAATTAAAATGGCTGAACCTCCACAAGCTCTATCTCGAGGGTCCTTGGTATCATATAGTGTATAACCATTGATTTTAAACGTATTTCTTGAGGTCAAATGAGTTTCAGAAACCATCATGACATCAATTTGTTTATTTTTTAGAAAGTATTCTAATTCATTTTTATGTTGGCGGATGCCGTTTGCGTTCCAAAAACAGATTTTTAAACAGTTCATGGCTTGTTAAGTACAGCTTGCAATAACATCGATTGCATTCTTAGAATTTCCTGCATCATATTACCCATTGTGTTCGTAAAATTATTAACTGTTTGCACTAATGTTTCCATGGTTTTTTCAAGACGACTTAAATTAGAAACTGGAGTTTCATCATTACTTGGCGAAGCGCCTTGCATTGGCACATGGTTTGATTTAAGGACGTTAGCATACGAGGTTCTGTTATTACTAGGCTGCGGAGCTTGAATGCCATTAGTGTTTACTTGATTTGGTACCTGCATTTGTGGGGGATTAGTTTTCGGTCCAGCCGACTGCTTGACGATAGTATATACAGGGCATCCTCTATAATTGGCAGTGTGATTTCCGCCACAGTTGCTACATTTTTTTACATTGGGGTCATTTTTAGACTTATCGCACTGGACTGTACAATGTAATTCTCCACATACGACGCAAACAGGGGGTAAATAGCAGTATGCCTTAGTATGGCCAAATTCTTGGCAATTAAGACATTGAACGGGACCATTTCTTTTGTGCGGCTCCTCTATAGTTATTCTTCTGTAGAGAATATATTTTAAATTATAAATAGGATGCGTTTCATTTTTTTTAAGCTTAATGTCGCCAGGTTCTAATTCTACCCGAAATAATGGTTGGGGATTTTTTTCCCTGTTTTTAATATTTGTAACGTTTTTTATTTTAAACCCCTTCTCTTCCAAAAAAGTTTTAATTTCATCTGGGTCCACGCATGAGTCTATGCCCTTGATCACTACCTGAAGACCTTTGCTGCTCTTTAGTTGGTATGTGTAAAAGCTTTTTTTAAGGGCTTCGAATTTGTTAGTTAATTTACGAAAATCATTCTCATGATTAACCTGTATTTTTGTCTCATTTATATTTCCACGCTTGATTGCAGCTACGTAAAACGAATTTTCACCTATTACCGAGATCACGCTCTTTATTAACTCACTTGAGTTTTGCTCCCTTAGATATATCGGGGGTGGCTTAGAAAATTTTATATCGTTTGGTGCTTCCGAGGATTCATCCTCCAGAATTGCAAAACGATTTTGAGAGTTTATTTTATCAAAAGATGGTACTTTTGAAGCCGAAGCAACTGCTGCAGAGGTAGGGCTGCGACCCCGTTTAAGCACTGTTATGTACCTGTCCATACCAACTTGTACTTGAGGCTTTTGACCACTTTTTACTTGAGATGTTTGCATTGCATCTGTGTTAGAGTTCATGGTACCATTTGTTAATAAGATTGTGTTTGCCGTTGTGGCAACACTTGCAAGTGAGAGGTTTATATTTTTTAACGTATCACCATCAACCGTCTTTGTAAAAAGAGAGGGCGAAAGGGATCGTGTTCTAAAAATTGGTTTAGCCGTTAGGTAGTTACTATTGTTTTCTTTTGTTTTATTTATTACAGCATTGTCTTCGTTAGCATGCACTGTCACATAAACATTTCTATCATTCAGTTTTATTGTTGTTTCATTGTTTTTATTCATGCAATAAATTGTTTTTGTTTTTCACCGTTTAACTGTGCTTTTAATATTTTTGTTATTTATTGTATTTTACAACAACAAAAAAATAAGAACTTTAAACTAAAATGTTTTTGCTCAGAGTATGTATGTATACATACACATGTATGAACATTAGTACGTATATATTTTTACTATTTTTCTTTATTTAATATTTTTTTCGTATTAATTGTTCACTTTATGTTAAATAATTAAAATAACAAAATATATCATTTAATTTCAAGCGTCCATTCGCTGTTTATATAACAAAATCAAATGTGATTAATTAAGAATTCAAATTGTATGCGGAGTTAAGAATACACGTCTGTATCACAACAAAGCACGAACCGAACCCATGCCAGTATAATATACTTATTTCATTTACTCATTGCCACATTGCTTTACACATTTTCATAATACGAATAGGGTTGTCGAGTCTTGGCGACCAAATTTTAAAATTGGCCACAACGATTTTTTGGCAGCTTATAAAATATATGGCGATTTTGTTGGCTATTTGATAATGCTATGTTCGAACTTGGGGTTTTAAGCGCGTTTAAGCAAAATGATGATTAAGAAAAAAACTCAACAAACAAATTTATATTTCTTTAAAGTATTAAAAATGGATAAAAAATACTTTTATAAAGTTATAAGAAGATTATTTTAAACATATGTTGGATGAAATTGTGAAAATTTTTCAATTGTTTAAGTTTTTATTCTTGATAAAAACACTGAAATTTATTGTTGATGGGATAAGCTATTCCTATGCGCATTTCACTGGTTGCTTAGGCCAGATCATCAGGAAACTTCATCCATAAACATTTTGAAAAACTTAAGATATTAAACCAAATAAAACTGTTAAGCGTATAAGAATCATAAGCAACAGCTCTACTTGTAACAATATCAAAGTTTAAACAAAAACATCAACAATAAACAGTGAGTTTATCTCTTCTTACATTCCCCACTACAATTGATTGGAATTCTTCCAACATTAATTGTAGTTGTAAGTAGGTTAAGAAAAAACAAAATGCAAAAAAACAACTTGCAAAAGCATGTTGCCAGGTAGTGTTTTTAGGCCGTGCACTTGCCAGTTTATTATCAAAAGTAATTTCTTGGGAATACAAAATTTTAATCTAAAAGATTTGTTATTCGTGCTTAATTCCCAGTTTTTATTCTTGATAAAAACACTGAAATTTATTGTTGATGGGATAAGCTATTCCTATGCGCATTTCACTGGTTGCTTAGGCCAGATCATCAGGAAACTTCATCCATAAACATTTTGAAAAACTAAAGATATTAAACCAAATAAAACTGTTAAGCGTATAAGAATCATAAGCAACAGCTCTACTTGTAACAATATCAAAGTTTAAACAAAAACATCAACAATAAACAGTGAGTTTATCTCTTCTTACATTCCCCACTACAATTGATTGGAATTCTTCCAACATTAATTGTAGTTGTAAGTAGGTTAAGAAAAAACAAAATGCAAAAAAACAACTTGCAAAAGCATGTTGCCAGGAAGTGTTTTTAGGCCGTGCACTTGCCAGTTTATTATCAAAAGTAATTTCTTGGGAATACAAAATTTTAATCTAAAAGATTTGTTATTCGTGCTTAATTCCCAGTTTTTATTCTTGATAAAAACACTGAAATTTATTGTTGATGGGATAAGCTATTCCTATGCGCATTTCACTGGTTGCTTAGGCCAGATCATCAGGAAACTTCATCCATAAACATTTTGAAAAACTAAAGATATTAAACCAAATAAAACTGTTAAGCGTATAAGAATCATAAGCAACAGCTCTACTTGTAACAATATCAAAGTTTAAACAAAAACATCAACAATAAACAGTGAGTTTATCTCTTCTTACATTCCCCACTACAATTGATTGGAATTCTTCCAACATTAATTGTAGTTGTAAGTAGGTTAAGAAAAAACAAAATGCAAAAAAAACAACTTGCAAAAGCATGTTGCCAGGTAGTGTTTTTAGGCCGTGCACTTGCCAGCTTATTATCAAAAGTAATTTCTTGGGAATACAAAATTTTAATCTAAAAGATTTGTTATTCGTGCTTAATTCCCAGTTTTTATTCTTGATAAAAACACTGAAATTTATTGTTGATGGGATAAGCTATTCCTATGCGCATTTCACTGGTTGCTTAGGCCAGATCATCAGGAAACTTCATCCATAAACATTTTGAAAAACTAAAGATATTAAACCAAATAAAACTGTTAAGCGTATAAGAATCATAAGCAACAGTTCTACTTGTAACAATATCAAAGTTTAAACAAAAACATCAACAATAAACAGTGAGTTTATCTCTTCTTACATTCCCCACTACAATTGATTGGAATTCTTCCAACATTAATTGTAGTTGTAAGTAGGTTAAGAAAAAACAAAATGCAAAAAAACAACTTGCAAAAGCATGTTGCCAGGTAGTGTTTTTAGGCCGTGCACTTGCCAGTTTATTATCAAAAGTAATTTCTTGGGAATACAAAATTTTAATCTAAAAGATTTGTTATTCGTGCTTAATTCCCAGTTTTTATTCTTGATAAAAACACTGAAATTTATTGTTGATGGGATAAGCTATTCCTATGCGCATTTCACTGGTTGCTTAGGCCAGATCATCAGGAAACTTCATCCATAAACATTTTGAAAAACTAAAGATATTAAACCAAATAAAACTGTTAAGCGTATAAGAATCATAAGCAACAGCTCTACTTGTAACAATATCAAAGTTTAAACAAAAACATCAACAATAAACAGTGAGTTTATCTCTTCTTACATTCCCCACTACAATTGATTGGAATTCTTCCAACATTAATTGTAGTTGTAAGTAGGTTAAGAAAAAACAAAATGCAAAATGATGAAGTTTCCTGATGATCTGGCCTAAGCAACCAGTGAAATGCGCATAGGAATAGCTTATCCCATCAACAATAAATTTCAGTGTTTTTATCAAGAATAAAAACTGGGAATTAAGCACGAATAACAAATCTTTTAGATTAAAATTTTGTATTCCCAAGAAATTACTTTTGAGAAAAAAATAATATATTAAGCAGAAATCGTGGCCGGTTGTACACGTTCAAGTTGGCCGATTCTAAATTATACTCAGTTTGAGGTATGTTCAGAGGATTCTATGTGATTAATGAAGTGATTTAGTTGTAATCATGTCAATGTAAAGTGATTTACAAATCACTTTAATGTATGGGTAATCATCTCTATTTTGATGTGATTAGGCTTAATCACGTTCGTGTTGTTTAAACGCGCTTATAAGCCCAAGTGTGAGCATAGCTTATGCCATGAATTTGTTTTGAGACTCTTAGAAAAATTTCCCGTTTGTTATTTGGAAAGTTTGTTTCAATGTTGGTTATTAAAATCAGTTTTTGAAAAATGTTTAAAGCTTTAAGGATACTTCCGGTACGTATCATTTTAAGAAACTTGCTTTGACTGACTTTATGTGCATATATATATCCAATATTTCTTTAATACTAACCACAAAAATAACGTTTTGCTGCTTTTATTAGACTATTGCAAACTATTGTAACTTTTTTTGTTTTCACAAATCATTTTACTTTAATTAAACAAAATATATATCATGGCGATTTTCACCAATTTTTGGCAAATTGTAGCAATTAGGAAGACATTTATTTTTTAGGATTTATAGAAAATATTTTAAAAAAGTTTTTAAATATATTTTATATTATCAAAAACACAAAAAAAGGCTTTGGCGATTTTGGACAATCAATTTGGCAAAAAAGATCAAAATAAATCCGACAACCCTGGCTGCTATTCACAACTTTACTACAATTTTCATGAGCGTTGCCAGTTGTTCTTAATAAAAAACCCGCCAAATACAAATTTTTTCATTTGAGCAGAAAATGTTGTACATATTTATTTAATTCAATAATTTTTAAATGAGACCTATACAAAAATTACCAAATTTAATAAACGCCAGCGTTATTTATTGTTGCGGGCGGAGGTAACAGGGACGATATTTCATGTTTAGATACTTACGCTAAATTGTTGTCTATGTTACCTTAGTAATAAAAAAAAATGTTTGCTTGGTTGTGTTGCATTTCATGTATATTAGTTTTTTTACTTTCTTCTACTTTGTTTATTTTTATTGTCTGAATGTTGTTGTTTTTGAATTTTGTCAAAGAAGCTCTTTGCTTTGTTTTTGTGTATATTTTTGATTGGTTTATTTGTATTCTTCTGCAAAACAAATGTTTATAAATTTATAAATAAATATGAATTTGATAATAAAGATCTGTAAATACCTGTTATTTGTGTCGTCCAAATTGTTGTGGTTCGTAAAAATAGTTGAATTGTGTGAAAATAAAATTAAATAAATTTTAACAATACTTACATTGTGTTGTAATGTCAGCTGCATGTTTGTTCTATGTGAATGTAGTAAAATAGTGTTGTTTTTTTGTACTAAAAGTGTGTAAGGTTGGCAACGTAAAATTGTATGTTAAAACAGAGTTGTAGTTTCATTCAAAAATGCAAAATTGAAAATAAAATGAAACGAATATATGGAAAAATGGAATATAGTACTTATATAATAATGCATAAATGAAAAGTGGCAACAGATAGTTTTTCAGTATATGGCAAGAAAACAGTTAAAATATTAACTAAATAAATTAAATGAAAAACAGGCGATCATGACATTAGCGATTTTAAAGTCTCCATAACAGGACGTGTTAGAAAATAAATAAGTGTGTGTGTGCAAAATTTTTAAATTGTTTTTTTTTAACGTACGTTATACATGAATATAAAACGTAAGCTAGCTGAAATATCTAAAAGTGAAAGTGTTTAGTATTTACTGGTGTTTTATTTTTCAGTTGGCTATTTTTTTAAAAGGGAAACCGTCCTGAACGCCACACATACAGACCAGAAGAAATAGCCAGGTAAAAAAAGTTTATTCCTGTTTTTAATATATGTAGTTATGACACCACAAAATGAATGGTATAAGATAAACCATTGCGGGCACGGAAAAATATTGGCCCAAAAGCTTATTTGTTGTGGTGATAAATTGGCAGAAAAAGAAGAAGATAAATAGGAGATGATCGCTAGGAACATAAGGAAGGAAAAGTTTAGAGAAAGGAAGAAATAAAGAATGAAAGGAAAATAGGAAACATAAAAAAATTAATATATAGATTATAAATTAAAAAAAAACAAATTAGTACATAAAAAAGTGAACATGAAAAAAAATTGATATATAAAGTAAAACACAAAAAAAAAAGTTAAAAAAGAAGTAGAATTAAGTTAATTTTAAGTGTAGTTTTGTGCATTGTGTAAAAAATCTGTAAAACGAGTGTCAAGTGTAGTAGTTTGTGTGCATGTCCTATATGTTTCTTTATATACACCTAATCCTCGATTGCCGGTTGTGAATGGAAGTTATGATTATTTATATATATATTTTTTTTTGAGTATTAAAAAGAAAAAAAAAAGAAAAAACTATTAAAGGAAATGAAAAACTTATTACTCAGGGAGCTCCTTTAGATAAGATAAAAATAAGAGTACAGAAAATAGACATGAATTGAAAAAAAAAATTAAAAATGAAAATGAATAAATATATATATATATATATCTTGAATTATAAAGAGAAAAGGTTAAACAGGGCAAGAAAAAAATGAGGATAAAGTATAGTTGTATATATTGATGTTTTTGTATTTATTTTTTTTTTGTATTATTATTATTCTTAACTATAAAAAAAATATATATTCTTTATTAATAAATAATGTAAATTTCAAATTTGAATAGCTAGGTTTTTGAATTAGCAAGGTACAGGCAATGATGGAGTGGTAAGTGAAGAAGTGGTCAAGTGGGTAGTGGGTCATGTGACTGAATTTGTGCGGATGCATCCATGACATGGTTGGGAGGGCGAAATGAGACAAACATCAGTCTCAAAATTCTTTATGTGGTGGTAGATTGGTGTGTAGTGATAGTTTTGAGTTTTATTTTATGTTTCATTTTTATTTTTAATGATCGAATACGTGGCTGGTGAGAAGGGTTGGGACCTTCCTGAGGTCATTCATGCCAAACAGCTAGTTGGAAACCTCGCCAGGCCAAACGGTTCGTAACATTATATAAATTTTATTTTAGAACACGCAATTAGTATGGGAAAACCACTTTTAAAATATACTTTATTTAAGCACTCGTTTGTGAATAAGACTGTTAAAAATATGAAAAAATTTAATCAAAAAAACTTTGTTGTCTCTTTAGCAAAAAAAAAAATAAGTTAACAAGAAACTACTTATTTTAAAATAAAAACAAAAGAAAATTCATATTAGCAGATGTTTTTAAACTATAACACATATATATTAATATATACATTTGATATTTGTACATTGCTTTTAATATTAGTTTGATTGCTTAGAGGGAGTTTACACGGTGTCTTTCCAGACATGTCTGTTTTTGACATTCTCTTTTAAACATGCTACCAAAACCCTTTTGTCTTTTCACGATGTCTTTCCAAACATGTCTGTTTTCATATCTAATAGTCTAATTTACATATACATTCAAATTGAAGACATGAAAATTCATATAAACAAACATGAAAACTCATTTCGTGTCTGTTTGGCAACCCCTCTTTCTTCTCTACCCCGATCGCCAACAAACAAAACAGACGTGTTTGTCAGACATGTCTGAAAAGACACCGTGTAAACTCCCTTTTAGAGCTTGTGCAATCGGTGTTATTAACATTTTTTTTATTTTATTTTAAAAATGTTAATTTTGTAGGAAAATAATTTTTAATTTAAAAAACTAAGTTTTTTTTCGAAATAAGTTTTTTTAAATATATGGCAGCGTTGTGTAAAACGGCAAAACTAGATGGTAGCGCTTTTTAGGATTTTTGACTATTGTGATTAATATACGTTACTAAAACTGTATTTTCCCAGAAAATGAAAACAAAGTTTTACAAATTTAACATTGGAAGAGCAGAAAAATATTTCAAGTTTTAAAAAAGTTAATAATCCGAGCAAAAAATAGAAAAAAAGCAATAAGTATAAAGTATAAAGCCTGATTAAAAAACCATTTAAAAATAATAAATCATTTCCTTTTTCAGCTTGATTTATTGCAAAATTTATATTTTAAAATTTAATTTAATTTTATTTACTTATTACTAAAAAGTTTCGTTATTAAAAAATTTAACGCGCTTATTTCTTTATATATTAGTATATTAATTGTCCTAGACAACTTAATATACGCCTATACGGGTTACATTTCGTTTTTAACGATTTGTATTAAAAATAATTTATATTTGATTTTGCGAATTAAAAAAAAGAATAATAATAAAAAGTGATAATTAAAAAGTGTAAGTGAAAAGGTGTTTAAAAAAAGTTAAAAATTTATTATTGTATTAAAGTTTATTACTTAATAATACTGAACAAGCAGATATGTCAGGAAAGAGGAAACATAGTTCAACATGGACCCATTTTACGGAGGATGGGGATCAACGAGCAAAATGTAAATATTGCAAGGTAATTTAACTCGACATATGAAGAGTAAACACCCGCTTACTCCAATGACTATTGAAAGGCAAGAATTAACGCCAATGTCTTCAGTAGATACTGAAAGTGATGTGCCTAGTACTAGCACTCGAATACCCCAACAGCAACAGACTATGAACCAGTTTTTGCGCAGGCCTCTACCCATAAAAAAAGTGGAAAAAATTTATAAACAGGTTCTTAAGATGATAGCCAAAGGACACCACGCCTTAAGAATTGTGGAAGAACCGGAGTTCAAAAAACTTATAGAGGAAGTATCGCAGTGCCCAGGCTATACCTTGCCGACAAGGAAAACAATTTCCTACAATTTGCTGCCATCTACTGATATGGAAATTTTAGAAGTGATTAAAGCCGAAGTGAGATCCGCTTTTGCAGTTTGTTTAACCACTGATGGATGGACATCCAAAACAAATGCAAGCTATATGGCAGTTACAGCCCATTATACAGACTCTCACACAAACTTGAAATCGCATTTGCTATCCTGCGAACAGTTTGGTGAACGGCATACCAGCGAAAATTTGTGCAATTTTTTAAAAAAAGTGATCTCAGACTTTGAATTAACAAACAAAGTAACGGCCATTGTAAGTGACAATGCAGCAAATATTACTGCAGCAATAAAACTTGGAGGATGGAGATTAATTGGGTGTTTTGCCCACTCATTAAATTTAGTGGTGCAATCCTCGATAAAGAATGTTAATGGCGTTGTAACTAAAGTAAAAAGAATTGTGGAATATTTTCATAAAAGCACGCAGGGTTTGAAAAAATTACAAGAGGCTCAAAAGCAAATGAGCCTTCCTGAATTAAAACTCAAGCAGGATGTCGTCACACGGTGGAATTCGACTTTTGAAATGCTTGAGGGAATATATAAAATAAAGGATGCTGTGATTTTAACCTTGTCCCTCAATAGACCAGATTTAACATTATCTCTGGATGAATGGGAGCATATAAAAGACATTTTACCAATTTTAAAACCATTCTATGAAATTACAATTGAAATGTCTTCAGAGAAAAATGTAACGCTTTCCAAAGTTACATTGCTGTGCAATCTTTTGGGACGTTTTATTTCCAAATGCTACTCTTCAAAACCCACTATATCACAAATGATAAAAACACTGCAAAATGAGATGACAGAACGTTTTGGCACTCTGGAGCATAACAATTTGTATGCGGAAAGCACCATCCTTGATCCTCGATTTAAAAGAAATGGCTTTGAAAATAAAGCAATATACGATGAAAGTATACAAATCTTGAGAGACAGAATATGTCATGTTAGACTGCCAAACGATGCTGAAGTGATTGAGGAAGCGCCAACCATACTCACTTCTGAGACTGAAGAAAATTCCAGTATATGGAATGATTATGATGCAGACTTTAGAAAAATTGTTAGACCAGATAACATTAAAGCTGCAACCATTAGGGAATTAGATAAGTACCTAAATGAGGAGTATGTGCAGAGAAAAGAAGATCCCCTTAAGTGGTGGAAAGAACGGAAGTCATTGTACCCACATGTTTACATGTATGCAATGAAACGTCTTTGCATTATGGCGACTTCAGTACCATGTGAGAGAATATTTTCTGCAACCGGCCAAATAATAAATGAACGGCGGACACTTTTAAAGGCGAACAAAGTTTCAAGCCTAGTATTTTTACATAACAATATGTAAAGTACAGTACTTTTCGCTTATAGTCCACTACTTTAGTTGCACAACTTTTGTGGACTATAAGCGAATTTGGACTATAACCGATTTTTTTTTATAAGCCATTTTATGGATAATAAGTGAAACCTAGTATAATCCACATTTTCGACTATATAAATATTATTTTCTTCAATAAATCCACTCTTTTTAAACCAAAGAAAAGTTAATTTAAAACATAACCAAATATTGATTTATTTTAAATAAATAGTTAAAACAAAAATCTTTTTAATTAATTAATTCAAATGCTTCAAAAGATTTCAATAAAAACAAATGCGTATGAGATTTATTTTAATTCTTTGGATGATGAAATCAAACACAACATAAATATCAATTTCATAGGATATTTACATGGGGTCTCTACCTGACAGTTTTTTGTTATACCAAACGTCAAAGTCTATATAAAAAACTCTTTTATTTTTATTAGCGTTTTTTTTATGAAGTTGGACGTTTATTTAAAAAAAAATTTCAGACGAAGACACCATGTCATGAAATTTGGCATTTATAATACAGTAGACGCTCAGAATCAACTTGATTTGTTAGAGTTTAAAACTCAGTTTTTTGGTGTTTGTATTACACATACTAAATAAAGTCAAATGAACTGAATTGTTATTTTTTATATTTCGTTAAGTTTTTTATAGTTTTTATGTTAAATAAACTAAAATTAAAAAAAAGTATAGTTTTGTATATCTTTATGGTCAAATTTATCTAAATTTTTGTAAAAAAAACCGTCCAGAAATTCGAATAATTCGGAAACTCGAATCGCCCTAAAAACAAAGTGGATCGAATTTCCGAGCGTGTGCTGTAATTGCCAGAAAGGTAAATTAAAACATGTTGCCAGTTGATTAAAAATATATAAAAAAACAGAGTGGACTATAAGCGAACATTTTTGCATGAAGAATTATATACGCATGCTAAGAAAATGTGGCTTTTAAACGAAAATGGACTACAAGCGAAATGGACCTTAGAACAAATAATTTGTATGAAATTCGAAAAAATCTGCATGTGAATATGACAGTTTTGGCTTATATCCGTTTTTGGCCTTTAAGCGGAATGGACTATAAGCGAAAAGTACTGTAATTACTTTTTAAATATCATCAATAAAAATTTTGTAATAAAATGTATATAAATAAATTTAACAAATTCGTACTCATAAGTGTCGTTTATTAATGACTTATTATTACTTTTGCAATATTAAATATATAATTAAGTTAGGAATCTTTCATTTCAGAGAAACATGTTATTAATAATAACAAACTCCCGAAAACTTACAGTTTCTGTAGCACTCAAAGTGGATTACCAAAAAAGAGACTATAATTCTATTTCATTTCAGATAAATAAGTTTTTACTTCTTTTTTTTAGCAACCATATTTTTTTATAATTCAATTCAAAAACGATGCTTTAACTTAAGGATAAGTGGACTATACCTACCGGGGATACCACTTTAAAAAAAATGCGCCATGTTCATTACCTCGCAGGTGGTGTGGAAATGTGAACATTAGGGTGGTTTACCGATGTATGAGAAAAAAATAAAAATTTTCAAATCATATTCTAATAGCATTATTTTTGTCTTACGTTAAAACGAATAAAAATTGATAAAAAAAATAAAAAAGGCACATCTTGAGCCCGCGCCGGAGCTCCTAAAAACTAAGTATTTTTGAAAAAGCCATTTTTAAAATTTGAATATTTTATTTACTTTCAATTATTATTTATTAAACTTTAAAACATTTTTAATTAAACTTAAAAAAAACTTTAATAAAACTTAAAAGCAACAATTTTTTTAAAAAATATTTGCAAATTTAGCTCTATATAATTTATTATTTTCAAAACATTGTTAATATTTTCCTTTAAAAAATTATTATAAACTTGACGTTCACAAAGACTTATATACGTAACAGGGGTGAATGAAATGGCGTTTATAATAATTTTTTAAGTGAAAACCAGGGCCCTGTTTCTCAAAACTAAAAGTTACAAATCTACAAGTAAAATAGATTTGAAACAAAAAAAAAAAATAGTGAAATTGTTGCTTTTAAACGTATTTTGCTTGTAGATTTGTAACTTGTAGTTTTGAGAAAAAGGGCGTAGAACTAATTTTATTATTTTTTCTTTAATAGATTATTGTTTTCAGATTTTATTTATAATTAAAATCATTTGTGCACTTCATAATTAACATTAAGACAAAAGGTTTAGGTGTGTTCATTTGCAGAAATTAAATTTACAAAATTTTTCTCCCATTTACTCAAAAAAATTACAAAGTAAATGAACGCTCTACCAGCAAAAACTAGCAATTTAAGAATATCGACAGTATTAAGCTGTAAAATACTAGGTTATTTCTTCGTCAATTTAATGGTTTTGAGATATTTGCGTAAGAAAATTATATTAAAATTTTAAAATAATAAATATTTTATGTTATTGAAAGAATTTTAATTAAAAAAATTTGGAATTTTGGAAAAGAAATTTAATTAAGTTAAATTAAATGGGAAAGACTAATTAAAGGATAATTTCATCAAGTTCAGTTTAAACTTACTACTTTAACTTCCAGTTATGAATATGTTTTAGACAGTTATAACTGATAGTTAATTATAACTCAACTTGCTGAAATTGGCTATAAATAACAATTATTAACAAGTAAGAAAGTATAGTCGGTCAAGCCCGACCATATGATACCCTACACCACAGTTATTTAAAAACACATCATGCTTATGTGTCCATATAAATATAGATTTATCTATGTTTATAAACTTCATGAAAATCGGTTTGAAAGTATGTGAGAGGCAGAAATTGCCCCTTACCTCCCCTTGTGGTCCTATTTTTGAAAAACTGTATAGTTAATGTGTCCATATAGATATGGATCTATCTATGTTTTAAATTTCATTGAAATCGGTTTGATAGTTTCTGAGAGGAAGAAATTTCCACCTATCTTGCCTCGTGGTCCTACGATTCGGCCCATTTTCAATAGGCTTGGTCCTTGTGCCAGTAAGAACCTATGACCCAAATTTCATCAAATTGTCTCCAAAATTGCGATCTGTACTTTGCGCACAAGGTTACATGGACAGCCAGCCAGCCAGCCAGCCGGACGGACATCGTTAGTTCGACTCAGAAAGTGATTCTAAGACGATCGATATACTTTAAGGTGTAGGACCAATATTTTAAGGCGTTACACACATCAGCAGAAATGCATAATACCCTCTCCACTATTGTGGTGTGGGTATAATTACATGCATCTACAAGATACAGGATAAAATTTATACAGTTGAACCCCGATTTTTCGTAACGGTCGGAACCGGAGAATTCTAGATGGAAATCGATCTTTTAAATCTTTTAAATAGATTTTAAATACATATTCCTTTTATTTTCAGCCTTTATTCTTTTAAATTTTATATTATATACGTTAACTGAAATGTATTCTGAATGAAAACTTAATCCTTTAATTTAGAAATGATTTTTAAAATGCCTCGAAATTCATCACACATTTTAAAAACGTTCGTTTTGAAATCGATCGATTTTCATCACATACCTGATAATCAATTTTTCCGGTTCATTTAGTACCAACTTTGTTTTTAATTGCCAACACTTTTCTTTGTCTTTTTTCCGGTGATTCTGATACCATTGTTAAAATAAACATCATAATCCCAACTTCTAAAAGTTTCTAAACTAAATAGCTGTACAAATGCTTTCGAATCATGGTATGCAAATGAAGAAATTTCCCTTTTTCGTTTTATGCACAATGCGTTTAATTGTTAAAAAATAATAAAATAAAATAATGTATGCCTTTAATCCCGGATAATAAAGTAAATAACGGTTAATCGATTCACGGATAAGCCAGGTTCAACTGTATTAACAAAATGAATCATATTGTATAAACATACTACAAACTACTTTAAGACAGCGTCTACTCTTAAAAAAATTAATATTTAAAAATCATTATTAAATTTTATTTAAAAATAATAATAATAATAATCACAACAAATAAATGTCTTAAAAAACCAAAATCGTACCGTTTATTATCAAGTATTAAACAAATATAAAAATATAAAGCATATTTTTTGATATCCTTAAGCCTCTGGTTGGTTGTTTTCTTTTTATGATTAGACTGGTTAATATTTTTTCTGGAACGTTAAGAAAACTTAAGCAAATTTACTTGCCTTCTTTAGGATGGTTGGCAAACAATTGTTCAACAATATTTTCGTCAGTCCACGTAAAAGTATCACGTACATTACGATCATTTACTGCTACTTTACGCAACACACGGCGCATAATTTTACCCGATCGAGTTTTATGTAAACCGGGGCTACTTTGTACCACATAAGGCATGGCGAATGGACCAATACGTTCACGTACCAATTTTTTCAATTCTGGTACAAGTATATGATCAAACTTTTAATTTTTATTGTTGGTAATGAAGTAATACAAACATTGGACCTTTAGCGGATGAGGTCTGGCCACAACGCCCGATTTAGCTACACGGGGATGTTCTGTTAGTACCGTTTCAACCTCGGCTGTGGACATAAGATGGCCGGAAACATTTAACATATCATCAACACGTCCGGTTATCCCTAAATACCTAACAGCATCACGACGAACACGATCACCGGTACAATAGTAGTAGGGAATTTGGAAAAATAGGTTTTTTTTACGAACCTTTATTGAAACATTCTAAAATTTGTTTAAAAAAAAAAAAAAAAAAAGAAAAAGAATAATAATAATAAAAAAACAACTAAGCAACACAATAACCAGTTCTCACATTTTACTTATTTTTAACAAACTACAAAAATAAAAACAATAACCAGTTTAACAGAACATTTACTCAAATCAAAACAAAAATAAAACAACAAACAATAACCAGTTCTCACATTTTACTTATTTTAAACAAACTACAAAAATAATACAATAAACGGTTTAACAGAACACTTTCTCAAATCAAAACAAAAATAAAACAACAAATCTCATATTTGCATCAAGTGTAATTCTACCCAGCAAACAACTCCGTTACTAATTGAAATATAATCTATTAATTAATCTTTTTCTAAATGGCTTGTACAAAACCGAAATGCAGGAATAAATCTGAGGATCCATTGATTTCCTGTTGGGTATGTGATTCAATCTTTCATGGTAAATGCGTCGAGTTGGCTCCACGGACGGTCGATAATCTTCGCGAAGGTAAAGGACTCCGTTGGTGCTGTAAAAAGTGTATGGACTATGATGTAGAATTTTTTGCATTTTTTAGAAACTCACGTAATAAATTAGATGAGATAAATAACGATTTAAAGTGTCTTACAAAAAAATTCGTAGATTATAAAGAAATATTGGAAACATCGCTTCGTTCTCCCAAAAGGAAAAAGAAGACTATTGCGGTGAATTCGCCATCACCTAATGGTAATAATACTGACAATATTGATCGTAATGATGTCGATAAAGGTCTGAATATTACACCGTCGACTTCATCAAATTCTATATAAGTAAATACTAATACTTATTCATCTGTCCTTCAGCACCAAAATTTGACAATACCTCAAGCACTTACACCTAACATGCCGCCAAACATTCATGTACCTACACCCAGCATGCCGCCAAACAAGCAAGCGCCTACACGGGCACTAAATGTTGATGATCCAAACAATCAAGTGCCTACACGGGCACTAAGTGCTGACGTTCCAGATTTTATGCCTGGGAGTAATCCTCCTATGCTTAAGGTGATTTCTCCCAAAAAAACCATTTTTGCTGCACGTTTTGCATCCGAAACTACAACTGATGCCGTTGTTCATTATATTAAACATAAACTAGGTTACGATATTGATGTCACAGTTTTCAAATTTAAATATACTGAACGGAGAAGTAAATCCTCTTTTAAAATAATTGTTCCGGAGGAATATTTTCAAACTATAGTCAACACTGACTTTTGGCCCCCTAATGCTATTATTCATGAATATGTTTATAATAATACTAATAAAGCCCTTATGACACTACATTTTTAATGCATTGTTCAAGTTTTGGTGAGCAGTACAAATATAATGTAATACAAAAATTTACCAAGTGCAAAGAGTTAAGCTGTATTAAGATAAATGGCAAACCGTCAAAAATTTTACTAAAGTTATCGATAAAAAATGAAGTTATGTCAAAAAAAATGTAAAATTGTTTAACTTAAAATTGACATTTCCAGCTTGAAATATTAAAAGTGTTGCTGAATCAGCGGTTTATGGGCAAATTCAGCGATTTACCGCTTTCTGTTTTTAGGTTTCTCATAAACAAAAAGTTGGCAACATTTAATAAAATAAACAAAACAGGGATGGCTAAGTTGTTTCAATTGTACTTTTTTGTTGATACTTTTTAAACTAAGATTTATAATGCCTTTTTTTGGTGTTTTTTATAAACATAAATAAAATTAATTTCAACTAAAGAAAATCTTTTAGTACAATTAGGGTAAAAAAGTAAAAGTTTTAAAGGTTGTTGGTACAATTTTAAAAATTCTTAACGCCATCCCTGAAACAAAACCATAACAAGAGAAAAAAAAACAAAAATCTTTATTTACATTATGTATAGTTAGCTCTTTCTAACATTTACTGTTTCTTTCTATCAATTCTATATCAATTAATGAATAAAAAATGTAGTGTCATAAGGGCTTAAACTAAAACTAATTCTATTTCCTACTGATAATGCAATAAATATTGTATACCAAAATGTCCGAGGTCTTAACACAAAATTAACATCTCTTTACGCAAGCAGTTTCGATTTTACACACCACTTTATTGTTTTAACAGAAACTTGGTTGAATGACAAGAAAATTATTCATTATGCTGAAATTTTTTGTCCGAAATACCAAATATTCAGATATGATCGTCCTCACAAACTTGGTGGAGGAGTCCTTATTGCCGTACTAAATTCTTTTTCATGTGAACGCATTGAATTTTCGCAAAATGACAATATTGAATTTGTTGCCGTCAAAATTAATCTTTCTAATGGTGTTTTGTTTATAACTTGTTCTTACATTCCTCCTAACTCTTCCTCCGATATTTATGATGCACATATTTCGGCAATTAATACAGTTTGGCAGCTATCTAAGCCATATGATATATTTGTCGTTCTTGGAGACTTTAACTTTCCAAATTTATCATGAAATTCAACTTATGAACTAAATTACTTAATTCCTACTGTATCAAATGAATTTATTAAATCACTACTCGACTTTGGGCTCTTTCAAGTTAATCATATTCATAATAAATGTGGGAGACTTCTGGACCTTGCTTTTGTTAATCAGCCGATGGATATACATGTACGAAATATACCTCCTCTCACATATCCTGAAGATCTCTACCATCCTACGATTGATGTTGAAATATATTTTCAAGCAAAAAAATTAGCACCTATTTCAAAGAGTTGCAGCCATAGTCTTAACAAAGTGTTTTGCTTTCCACGTACTAATTATACAAAACTTAATTATTTATTATCTAATGTCAACTGGAACAATATACTTTCTGGAAATAATTTCAACCATACTGTTTCTAACTTTTACTCCATTCTTTATGAATTCATCTCTAAAACTGTCCCAAAAGTAAATAGCTGTGATAAAAAAGGGCCGCCTTGGAATAATAAATTTTTAACCAATGCCAAAAATAAGAAAAATAAATGTTACAAGAAATATAAGAGCTCTGGAACCTTAGTTGATTTTAGAAATTACTCTATCGCGCGCTCCGAATATAATACAACAAACAAATTGGCATATGATTACTACCTAGCTCGTATGAGATTAAAGTTGAAAACTAACCCTAAAGAATTTTATAAATTTATTAATTCGAAACGTCGAGCTTCTGCCTATCCAAAATTTTTTAAACATGGTTCCTGTATTACTGATGACGACACACTGATTAGCAACATGTTCGCGAATTTCTTTGCTACTACATATTCTAAAAAAACGTACGATAGTAATTCTCCCTATCCATTTAATTTATCGCATTCAGCTGGTATACATTTTTCATTTTTGAGTAATGAAACAGTTCTATTAAACTTAAGATCATTAAAAGCGAGCAATAATTCTGGCCCTGATGGAATACCTAGTTGTATTCTTAAAAATTGTGCCGAAACTTTGTACGGCCCACTTACTACAATCTTCAACAAATCTATTGAATTGTGCTATTTACCCTCCGAATGGAATTCGATGTTGCAAACTATAGAGGAATTGCTAAGCTGAATGCTATTCCTAAACTCTTAGAAAAAATGTTAACCGACAGCTTATCACATCAAATTTCTTCGCTGTTATCTCCTTGTCAACATGGATTTTGCAAGTCGCGTTCCACGAAAACTAATATACTGGAACTTACTACTATGGTAAATGATGGATTTTTAAAAAACATGCTAACAGATGTAATTTACACGGATTTCAGTAAAGCCTTCGACAAAGTGAACCATGAAATGTTACTATGCAAACTATCACTAATGGGATTTAGTTGTACAGCCCTAAAGTGGCTGCGTTCTAATTTATTTGATAGAACTCAACAAGTTAAGTTTAGAAATGTTACCTCAACAGACATATACGTCACTTCTGGTGTTCCCCAGGGAAGTCATCTTGGTCCTACACTGTTCACGTTATTTATAAATGACCTCCCATCTGTTATCTTGTATGCCAATGTACTCATGTATGCAGATGATGTCAAAATATTCAAGAGCTTTAACGACTCTAATCAACAACTTTTACTACAGTCTGATATTGATAAATTTTCCCAATGGTGTACAATTAATTTAATGGACCTTAATATTAAAAAATGTAAACATATGACGTTCTACAGAACTAACAAATTAGAATCTCGATACTATCTTAATGAAATTATACTTGAAAAAGTGGACAGCATAAATGATCTGGGCTTTTTGTTGGATCATAGGCTAAATTTCCGTAATCATATCGCTTTAACTGTTAATAAGGCTAACGGTGTTCTTGGTTTTATGAAACGGTGGTCTAGAGAATTTTCTGACCCCTATGTCACGAAACAACTTTATACATCTTTGGTTCGGCCAATTCTTGAATATGGATCAATTGTATGGGATCCTTACTATTCCATTCATATAAATAGTATTGAATCCGTACAAAAGCAATTTTTGATTTTTTGTTTACGTGGTCTTCGTTGGAATTCGTATGTTTTGCCATCGTATGTAAATATTGTAGACTTGCTCTTATTAAGCTGCCAACCTTAAAAAGCCGCCGTGTTATGCTGAGTATATCTTTTCTACTTGGATTGATTCATGGTGAAGTTGATTCTACGTTCCTGCTTGGTAAAATTAACTTTTGGGTTCCAAATAGGCCTACTCGTAACTTTCAACTCATCAGTCTTAACTACTACAGATCTGATTATGCTAATAATGACTCCTTTCGTCGTTGTGAAAATTTTAATAAATTGTATCATATTATAGATCTTTCTGAAAGCAATGATATTTTAAAAAGAAAACTAATTTTGTATTTAAATAGTTAATGTATTCACACCTGTATTATATTCTTTAGTCTGTAAGGATTTATAATTTATAGACCAAATAAAATAAATAAAAAAAAATAAATAAAAATAAAGTCATTAGTTTTTCTTATCTTACTAATGCTCGTATAATCTTTTTAAGGTACTTACTGCTGATCCCGGTTTCATGGGCGTACAGCTGGACAAGGGGTGTCAAACCATGGCCACAAGATTTTGTTTACCAAATGGTGCACACAATGTAACGTCTTTCTTTGCCTACATAACGATAACACCATAACCAGGCCTCGGGATTATGGGTTCATTGACACTGCCCAAAACTCTACGAAAAGAAGTAAAACGATTCTTAATCAGCTTTTCCAATTTCAGCTGCAAATTTTAATAAAGGCACTGAAGTGTTTCAAAAAGTTTACCCCCTATTCATAAAAAAAATTTGATTTATAAAGGGTTTACTCGTTTTATAAACCTTTTGTAAACCTGAAATGTTTTTTATGAATATGGGAGTTTGTCTTTATAAAATTAAAAAATCACAAAAAAGAATGAAAAACAAATGTTTCTTTCAATTTGTTTTGTGTTTGTTTTCTATTCTTGTGTACATATTCATTATATGAATATGCTTACTCTTTTAACACATTGCTGTATTCAATCAATTGTGAATGACTGAACGAAAACCACAAAAGAGCAACTGATACAAAAGACCGACTGACCCAAAAGATCAACTGACCCAAAAGACAAAGTGACCTGAAATGACCGACTGAACGAAATGAACGAACTCGTTCACTGTTTTGAATTGAACGTTAATGACCAGTCACCTAAACGAACGATTAAGCCCAACCCTAGTAAATTTGATTTGAGACCTTTTGCAACAATTAGAATTTTTGACGATGATGTTGTAGGGATGATATACACGGGGGCTACGGTATCATGTATAGCATCCGACTATGCAAGAAAGTTTTTAAGTGAGGGTAAACATCCGTTTCAAAAATTTAAAGTTTTCCTTAAAACAGCAGATGGAAAGCAACATGTCACTGAGGGCAGTGTGACAACGGTTATTAATTTCAAGGGAAGGTCTGAAAAGCAGACATTCTTAATCATTCCGAATTTGAATCAAAATCTATATTTAGGCATAGATTTTGTCAGGACTTTTGGTTTGGGTAGTGATTTGTTTTGTGCAATGCGAATACAGTAGAGGGAAATGACGATGACAATGTCCACGTTTTGAGTACCAGTGACAGACTTAAATTGGATGAGGCAATAGGTGCATTCCCATCATACGCCAAGAAGGGCCTAGGAAGGACAACATTAGTTACCCATTCGATTGATACTTCGGACAACAAACCGATAAAACAAAGATATTTTGCGGTTTTGCCGGCAGTTGAGGAATTATTATATGGGGAAATAGATAGAATGCTTCAGTTAGGCGTTATCGAGAAGTTTCAAAGTCCTTGGTCATCGCCTGTGACCCTGGTGCGAAAGCCTGGGAAGGTACGACTGTGCTTAGATGCCAGGAAACTTAACAGTGTAACAGTGAAGGATGCTTATCCTTTGCCTTTAATCGATGGAATCCTCAGTAGGCTGCCGAAGGCCAGATTCATCACGAGTCTTGACCTTAAGGATGCCGGCAGATTCCATTGGATGAAGGGTCAAAGGAGAAGACGGCGTTTACTGTGCCTGGGCGGCCTTTATATCAGTTCGTTACTATGCCCTTTGGCTTGTGTAACGCGCCACAGACGATGTCGAGACTGATGGACAGGGTAATTCCCGCGAATTTACGTAACAGCGTTTTTGTCTATTTGGATGATTTGCTGCTGATAACCGAAATGTTCAACGAACACATTTTATTATTACATGATGTGGCATTTCATTTGAGGAAAGCGAATCTGACTATTAACATTGGAAAAAGCAAATTTTTACTTAAACAAGTAAAATATTTGGGACATTTAATCGGCCATGGCACGATTAGGACCGATCCGGACAAAGTACAGACAATCCGAGATTATCCGCTTCCTAAGTCCGTCCGTCAATTAAGGCGATTTTTAGGTTGTTTAAAGCAAAACAGGGCTGTATTAACGTCTCCAGCTCTGGATTAAACTATTGTGACTTATTTCCTATTTATTAATATTCGCCGCGTTTGAGAAAATTGAATTCGTCGTTTTTTGTATGCAGTTCAGTTCCTCTTGAACAATCAAACCAACCAGGCATCCTTCGGCTCCGATATCAACATCACCAGCAACTGTTTTTTCCCCATCATTGTAAAAACCCAAAACCAAATAAGTATACTTAAATAAATGTAAGTAACCTGAACTAAAGTGAATTGCCTTGTCTTTTAATTTAAAGATCCCCAGAGAACAAGGAATCCCCTCCTGCCCTCCTGCCCACAAACCCCAACCCAATCAGGAATCCCTCCTGCCCGTCCCCTTCAAACCAGTCACATACTGGTTCGTCCATTCCTAATGGTGCACGGTACCATTAGCCCGAACGAGTCTTCCCCTCTTGTCTCGACTGTGTACTTTTTAATTTAATTAAACCACCGTCAATTACCTTCCTCTGTTGGTTTTAATTGTGGCCAATCTAAGCCAAAAATTAAACATGGTCCTTTCTTGCCATTAAAATTAAAGATAAGGAAAAAGTGGCCACCCTGAAATAAAACAGAAATACAGTCCATTCTCTCAATAAAAGCTCTAAAAGCTTTTACATACAGACTCCAAAAATTGAAACACAAGAATCTTTTTTTTGGTTTGTTTTAAGAAATTTTTTTTTAGTTGTGGTTTTATAGTTACGAAGCAGCAGTAATTTACGGAGGAACACAATTAAACAATTTAAAAAATTAAGGAAACTGAAAGGAAAATAAGAATATTAAACAAAATAAAGTTTTGAATTTACCTACTACACAAGTGGATAGTATGTTAAAAATATCTACCTAAGGTGGAAAATTAGCCTAAACTTAAAACTAATAGGAAATTTCTAAAATTCTAATACCTATCTACTTAAAACTAATGAAAAGTGGTTATTTATCTACTTAAAACTAAAGGAAAGTGGCTAAGTTGTGGAAATTTGCTAAAAGTGTCAATTGTTGCTGGACGGATTAAGAGATATTATAAGTTTGAAACTCAAAAAAAAAGGAAAAAAACCGTGAGTACCTACATTGAAATTTGCTTAAACAAAAAAATTATGTACATACAACTACCCATCCATATGCATACATAGGTACATATAATACACGAAACCCAGTGTGAGAAAAAATAAAGTTGCTTATAAGCAGAAGTGGCGGAAAAATAATAGCAACAAATTACAAGGAAAAAATTTACCGCAATGGTAGTGCAATTTGTTTTTGTTTAAAAAACCACCACCTTTTGTTACAAGAAAGTCGTGTCTCATCAATATTTTCTCTTCAATACTTGTTGCTCTTTGAAACTTGAATGGGTTTTTGTTTTTTAGTATTTTACTCTTAAAAAAAAAAAAAAAGAGAAGGAAAATGATCTTTTGTGAAAGCTTTTACAAAAAGCTAAATGAAAGTGAAGAAGTATAGAATCAGTGCTGCCAGTTATTTTTTTTTCCAAAACCCAGTAAAATTTGAATATGGGAAACTAATTACTTTTAATACGTTCATAAAATTTAATAAAAAAAAATTTTTGATAAGAACATTTAAATCTTATTTCGCAAATCCCAGCGAACAAAAGATTTAAATCAGATCTCACAAATCCCGTAAATATTTTATTAAATTAAATAGTAGAAGTTTATGAAAAAACATTTGAATCTAATTTCGCAAATCCCAGCGAACAAAAGATTTAAATCAAATCTCACAAGTCTTGTGAATATTTTATTAAATTTAATAGTAAAAGGTTTAGGAAATAAAAAACATTTTAATCTAATTTCGCAAATCCCAGCGAACAAAAGATTTAAATCAAATCTCACAAATCCCGTGAATATTTTATTAAATTTAATAGTAAAAGGTTTATGAAATAAAAAACATTTAAATCTAATTTCGCAAATCCCAGCGAACAAAAGATTTAAATCAAATCTCACAAATCCCTTGAATATTTTTTTTAAATTTAATAGTTAAAGTTTTATGAAATAAAAAACATTTAAATCTAATTTCGCAAATCCCAGCGAACAAAAGATTTAAATCAAATCTCACAAATCCCTTGAATATTTTTTTTAAATTTAATAGTAAAAGTTTTATGAAATAAGAAACACTTAACTCTAATTTCGCAAATCCCAGCGAACAAAAGATTTACTTCAAATCTCACAAATCCCTTGAATATTTTTTTTTTTAATTTAATAGTAAAAGTTTTATGAAATAAAAAACATTTAAATCTAATTTCGCAAATCCCAGCGAACAAAAGATTTAAATCAAATCTCACAAATCCTATGAATATTTTACTAAATTTAATAGTAAAAGTTTATGAAAAGATTTAAATCAAATCTCACAAATCCCGTGAGTATTTTATTGAAGTTAGGAGTAAAAGTTGTACAATTAGAACATATTTTTAAATCTAATTTCGCAAATCCCGGCGAACAAAAGATTTAAAGAACCACAAACACTCATGATTATTATTTGAATTACTGGTAACAAATTGCATTCAATACAAATGTTTTATCTAATGTCGCAAATCTCAGCGAATAAAACATTTAAATAAATACTCACATTTACCCGTGAATATTTAGTAGAATAACTAGTAAAAGTTGTATAAAGTAAAAATATTTTAAATCTTATTTCGCAAATCCCAGCGAACAAAAGATTTAAATAAGCATTCATAAATCCCGTGAAAATATTTAATTAAAATTACTAGTAAACGTTTTTAAAGGTAAAAATATTTTAAATCTGATTTCGCAAACGATTTAAAAAAAAAAAAAAAAAAAAAAAACGGAAAAACCTAAATACTCGTGATTTTTATTAAATTTGCTAGTGAAAGTTTTCTGGAATAAATCCCGTTAATATTTTATGAAAATTATTAGTGACATATTTTTTTTTTCTCAATTAAATATTCAAATCTACTTTAGCAAATCCCAGCGAACAAGAGATTTAAAGAAAAAACCCGCTAATACCTACCTACCCGTGAATGATTAGTAGCAAACTGTTTCAAATTAAGTAATTAAATTTACTATTGCGAATTCAAGCAAAAGGATTTAAATAAACTCTCGCCCATGTCGGGGATTTTATTTTAATTTAAATTAAATTTTACATTTAAATTTTCTTAATTCGCAAATCCCAGCGAACAAAGATTTGAAGAAACACTTCCAAATACCCGTAAATTTGTTTTTTTTGACTTACTATTGATACCATTTTGTGGTTAGAATAAAATATTTAAATCTAATTTCGCCAATTCCAGCGAACAAAAGATTGAAACAAACATTCACAAAGGCCGTGAATATTTCTTAAAATTAAAGTGAAGAATTTTATAAAATAAAAATATTTAAATCTTAACTCGCGAATCCCAGCGAACAAAAGATTTAACTAGACACTCACACAACCCGTGAGTATTTTATTTAATTAACTGATAGAAAAGTTTTCTAATAAAATATTTTAATCTAGTTTCGCGAATCCAAGCGAACAAAAGATTTAAGTAAACACTTACACATCCCGTGAATATTTTGTTTAATTTACTAGTTAAATTTAAAATTAAAAGATTTAAATCTAATTTCGCGATTCCCAGCGAACAACGATTTTTCATAAGCACACACAAATCCCGTGAATATTTTATGTAATTTACTTGTTAAAGTTTTCTACAAATACAAATATTTAAATCTGATTTCGCGAATCCCAGCGAACAAAAAGGTTTAAATAAACAATTAAAAAGCATCTCTGTTTTTTTTCCCTTTAAATCTGAGTTCGTGAATCCCAGCGAACAAAAAGGTTTAAATATACAATTAAAAAGCATCTCTGTTTTTTCTCTTTATTTGAAGAAAAGTTATTGTAAATCTGATTTCGCGAATCCCAGCGAACAAAAAGGTTTAAATAAACACATGAAAGGTCTCTGTTTTTTTTTTTACATTTATGTGGAAAATTAGTTAAATCTGATTTCGCGAATCCCAGCGAACAAAAAGTTTAAATAAGCCCTTAATAAAATCTCTGCTCTTTCCCATTATTGGATAAAATTATTTTAACCAAAGTTCGCGGATCCCAGCAAACATCTGTGAAAAATCAACTGCTCGGAAGTGTCTCATTTAACCCATATTTGTCTTCGTTAAAATTCAAAAAAAAAAATAGATAATTTCGATACATTTTTACTCATTTTCGCAAATCCCAGCGAATAATTTGTTTTCGTGTTAAATTTTAAGAATAAATATTGGCACAAGAACCTTTGAGACAATTGGTTTTAGCGTATTTTCAATAGTTTACCGATCACTCGTGTCCCGTAAGCGATTTATTAATAAGACTCAAAATTGTGAACACAAGAGCTCAAAGAATTTCTAAGATGGCAGAGGAGTTTATTTTTGATTCCGATGATTTGATCACCTTTTGCTCGGACTTCGACAATATCCCAGTGGAAGATATGACGGACTCATTTCTCGAGGTTAACCTCCAAGATCTTAACGATCGGTGGACTAACTTACAAGGATCGTATAGGGCGCTCTGCACGGATAAGGATGCAAAGGTGGCGAAGGAATTTTTCGAGTCCGTTCGGGCAAAACACTCCGCATGTACGCGAGCATTTCACAAGTACAAAGCAAAGATTCTTGATATTCAAAAATCGTTTGTGATAAACATACCCCACAATAATTTTTAGCCCATTGTAAACGATGACAGCTTTGCACACGTTAAAGTTCCTCCCTGTGATACGGACATCTTTTATGGAGGATATGAGGAGTGGCCGTCCTTTCGCGACATGTTCACTGCCGTGTATGTAGATAATCCCAAAATACCCCCGTTACAGAAACTTTACCATCTTAGATGGAAAGTTCAAGGGCAGGCAGGAAGTTTAATAAGAAAATATAAGTTGTGTGCGGAAAATTTCTCCCTTGCGTGGGCGACGTTAAGAGACAGGTACGAGAATCAGAGGATTCTAGTGGAAAATCAGATTAAGATTCTCCTTAATCTTCCCTCTATAACGGTTGAAAATAGTAGATCTTTGCAAACTCTTCAAACGACCAACAATGATTGTCTGTCGGCGATAAGGGCACAGGAAGTTGGGATTGAAGAATGGGACCCGTTTATAATCGTTTTATGCTCTAGCAAGCTTCCCGTGGAAACTCTTTCCTTATGGGAGCAATCTCTTGAGTCACATAGAAAGTTGGTCAAATGGGAAAAAATGGATAGATTCCTTTCTCATAGATGTGAGGTGGTTGAACGTTTAGAGTCCCGTAAACAAGAGTCACTCGGTATTGTTCAAAAGAAGCATACGAACAATTTACCAAACCTTACTAGATCTGAACCGTCCCAATTTCCATGCAAGGTCTGCGGGGCTGGTCATCCCCTGAAAAACTGCTCCCAATTTTTAACAGGGTTTTTGTCTATTTGGATGATTTGCTGCTGATAACCGAAATGTTCAACGAACACATTTTATTATTACATGATGTGGCATTTCATTTGAGGAAAGCGAATCTGACTATTAACAATGAAAAAAGCAAATTTTTACTTAAACAAGTAAAATATTTGGGACATTTAATCGGCCATGGCACGATTAGGACCGATCCGGACAAAGTAAAGACAATCCGAGATTATCCGCTTCCTAAGTCCGTCCGTCAATTAAGGCGATTTTTAGGTTGTTTAAAGCAAAACAGGGCTGTATTAACGTCTCCAGCTCTGGATTAAACTATTGTGACTTATTTCCTATTTATTAAAATTCGCCGCGTTTGAGAAAATTTAATTCGTCGTTTTTTGTATGCAGTTCAGTTCCTCTTGAACAATCAAACCAACCAGGCATCCTTCGGCTCCGATATCAACATCACCAGCAACTGTTTTTTCCCCACCATTGTAAAAACCCAAAACCAAATAAGTATACTTAAATAAATGTAAGTAACCTGAACTAAAGTGAATTGCCTTGTCTTTTAATTTAAAGATCCCCAGAGAACAGGAATCCCCTCCTGCCCACAAACCCCAACCCAATCAGGAATCCCTCCTGCCCGTCCCCTTCAAATCAGTCACATACTGGTTCGTCCATTCCTAATGGTGCACGGTACCATTAGCCCGAACGAGTCTTCCCCTCTTGTCTCGACTGTGTACTTTTTAATTTAATTAAACCACCGTCAATTACCTTCCTCTGTTGGTTTTAATTGTGGCCAATCTAAGCCAAAAATTAAACATGGTCCTTTCTTGCCATTAAAATTAAAGATAAGGAAAAAGTGGCCACCCTGAAATAAAACAGAAATACAGTCCATTCTCTCAATAAAAGCTCTAAAAGCTTTTACATACAGACTCCAAAAATTGAAACACAAGAATCTTTTTTTTGGTTTGTTTTAAGAAATTTTTTTTTCAGTTGTGGTTTTATAGTTACGAAGCAGCAGTAATTTACGGAGGAACACAATTAAACAATTTAAAAACTTAAGGAAAATAAGAATATTAAACAAAATAAAGTTTTGAATTTACCTACTACACAAGTGGATAGTATGCTAAAAATATCTACCTAAGGTGGAAAATTAGCCTAAACTTAAAACTAATAGGAAATTTCTAAAATTCTAATACCTATCTACTTAAAACTAATGAAAAGTGGTTATTTATCTACTTAAAACTAAAGGAAAGTGGCTAAGTTGTGGAAATTTGCTAAAAGTGTCAATTGTTGCTGGACGGATTAAGAGATATTATAAGTTTGAAACTCAAAAAAAAGGAAAAAAACCGTGAGTACCTACATTGAAATTTGCTTAAACAAAAAAATTATGTACATACAAATACCCATCCATATGCATACATACAGTCAGAGACTAAAGTTTAAATACACCTCAAAAATTGTATGTTTAAAGAAAAGTAAACGTTTCAGAAAAACTTAAAGTATACAGTTTTATTAAGTTTCATAAATAACAAAAAACAACAACAAAAAATATAGACTTCATTACAAACATAACGGTAAATCCCACAATAACTACAAAATGCAGCGGACAAAAGTTTAAATACATCTTGCAAAACAAAGAACTCTCTTTTATTTAAAACAAAGTACAGTTATATTTTATGTTTCGATGAAATTCTTTTCTTACAAGCACTTGTTATTAGTAACCTTCTTATTGTCAGCATTCCAAGTTTTATCGAAAATTATGGGCAAAGGTAAAGAAATTGAGTCCAGCATTAAACATTTAATAATAAAACATTTTAACGAAGAAAAATCCTATCGGGAAATAGGAAAATTATTAAATGTGCCATTTTCCAGTATCCAAAACATAATTAGAAAATATAAGGAAAATGGCTCTGTAGCAAATATGCCAAGAAGCGGTCGTCCAAAAAAACTTACCAATCGTGATGTTAACCATATCGTAAGAGAAGTGAAAAAGAATCCAAGAATAAGTGCCCCAAAACTTGCAGCTGATATCGCTAAGAACTATAACAAACATGTTCATCCAAGAACTGTTCAAAGAGCATTGCGAAAAAATGGATATAAAAGCCGAGTTCCCCGAAAAAAGCCACTAATAAGTGAAAAAAACAGAAAACTTAGACTGGAGTTTGCAAATAAGTATAAAGACAAAGACGCTGAGTTTTGGAGAACAGTTCTTTTTACAGACGAGAGCAAATTTAATTTATTTGGAAGCGATGGACGTGCACAGGTCTGGCGCAAGCCAAACACTGCCCTTCAAATACAAAATTTGGTTCCTACGGTAAAACATGGAGGTGGTAATGTAATGGTTTGGGGAGCGATTGGAGCAGCGGGGGTTGGGAATTTGGAGTTTATTGATGGCATAATGAATCAACATACATACATACAAGAGTATATTGGAAAGAAATTTGCAAGCATCAGTCGACATCTTGGGCCTTGGACCCCGTTGGATTTTTCAACAGTATAACGATGCCAAGCACACTGCACTTCTTGTGAAAGAGTGGTTGCTTTTTTATGCTCCCAGACAGCTCCATAGCCCACCTCAATCACCAGACTTAAACCCAATTGAGCACATTTGGGATTTAATGAAGCGCAAATTAGCATCAACTTCAATAACGAGCAAAGAGTCGCTTAAAGAAGCTCTTAAACAAATCTGGTCAGAAATATCGCCTTCTGAAACAGAAAGCTTGGTACTTTCTATGCCACGCCGCTTGCAGGCAGTAATTGATAGTCATGGCGGTCCAACAAAGTATTAAAATGTTTTTCTTTTTTAATTTATTTTAAAAATGTTTTAACATTCCAAGATGTATTTAAACTTTTGTCCAGTGACTTTTATCGTATTTTTAGGGATTACCGTTATGTTTGTAATGAAGTCTATATTTTTTGTTATTGTTTTTTATTATTTATGAAACTTAATAAAACTGCATACTTTAAGTTTTTCTGAAACGTTTACTTTTCTTTAAACATACAATTTTTGAGGTGTATTTAAACTTTAGTCTCTGACTGTAGGTACATATAATACACGAAACCCAGTGTGAGAAAAAATAAAGTTGCTTATAAGCAGAAGTGGCGGAAAAATAATAGCAACAAATTACAAGGAAAAAATTTACCGCAATGGTAGTGCAATTTGTTTTTGTTTAAAAAACCACCACCTTTTGTTACAAGAAAGTCGTGTCTCATCAATATTTTCTCTTCAATACTTGTTGCTCTTTGAAACTTGAATGGGTTTTTGTTTTTTAGTATTTTACTCTTAAAAAAAAAAAAAAGAGAAGGAAAAAGATCTTTTGTGAAAGCTTTTACAAAAAGCTAAATGAAAGTGAAGAAGTATAGAATCAGTGCTGCCAGTTGTTTTTTTTTCCAAAACCCGGTAAAATTTGAATATGGGAAACTAATTACTTTTAATACGTTCATAAAATTTAATAAAAAAAATTTTTTGATAAAAACATTTAAATCTAATTTCGCAAATCCCAGCGAACAAAAGATTTAAATCAAATCTCACAAGTCTTGTGAATATTTTATTAAATTTAATAGTAAAAGGTTTATGAAATAAAAAACATTTAAATCTAATTTCGCAAATCCCAGCGAACAAAAGATTTAAATCAAATCTCACAAATCCCTTGAATATTTTTTTTAAATTTAATAGTTAAAGTTTTATGAAATAAAAAACATTTAAATCTAATTTCGCAAATCCCAGCGAACAAAAGATTTAAATCAAATCTCACAAATCCCTTGAATATTTTTTTTTAATTTAATAGTAAAAGTTTTATGAAATAAGAAACACTTAACTCTAATTTCGCAAATCCCAGCGAACAAAAGATTTACATCAAATCTCACAAATCCCTTGAATATTTTTTTTAAATTTAATAGTAAAAGTTTTATGAAATAAGAAACACTTAACTCTAATTTCGCAAATCCCAGCGAACAAAAAATTTACTTCAAATCTCACAAATCCCTTGAATATTTTTTTTTTTAATTTAATAGTAAAAGTTTTATGAAATAAAAAACATTTAAATCTAATTTCGCAAATCCCAGCGAACAAAAGATTTAAATCAAATCTCACAAATCCTATGAATATTTTACTAAATTTAATAGTAAAAGTTTATGAAAAGATTTAAATCAAATCTCACAAATCCCGTGAGTATTTTATTGAAGTTAGGAGTAAAAGTTGTACAATTAGAACATATTTTTAAATCTAATTTCGCAAATCCCGGCGAACAAAAGATTTAAAGAACCACAAACACTCATGATTATTATTTGAATTACTGGTAACAAATTGCATTCAATACAAATGTTTTATCTAATGTCGCAAATCTCAGCGAATAAAACATTTAAATAAATACTCACATTTACCCGTGAATATTTAGTAGAATAACTAGTAAAAGTTGTATAAAGTAAAAATATTTTAAATCTTATTTCGCAAATCCCAGCGAACAAAAGATTTAAATAAGCATTCATAAATCCCGTGAAAATATTTAATTAAAATTACTAGTAAAAGGTAAAAATATTTTAAATCTGATTTCGCAAACGATTTAAAAAAAAAAAAAAAAAAAAAACGGAAAAACTTAAATACTCGTGATTTTTATTAAATTTGCTAGTGAAAGTTTTCTGGAATAAATCCCGTTAATATTTTATGAAAATTATTAGTGACATATTTTTTTTTTCTCAATTAAATATTCAAATCTACTTTAGCAAATCCCAGCGAACAAGAGATTTAAAGAAAAACCCGCTAATACCTACCTACCCGTGAATGATTAGTAGCAAACTGTTTCAAATTAAGTAATTAAATTTACTATTGCGAATTCAAGCAAAAGGATTTAAATAAACTCTCGCCCATGTCGGGGATTTTATTTTAATTTAAATTAAATTTTACATTTAAATTTTCTAAATTCGCAAATCCCAGCGAACAAAGATTTGAAGAAACACTTCCAAATACCCGTAAATTTGTTTTTTTTGACTTACTATTGATACCATTTTGTGGTTAGAATAAAATATTTAAATCTAATTTCGCCAATTCCAGCGAACAAAAGATTGAAACAAACATTCACAAAGGCCGTGAATATTTCTTAAAATTAAAGTGAAGAATTTTATAAAATAAAAATATTTAAATCTTAACTCGCGAATCCCAGCGAACAAAAGATTTAACTAGACACTCACACAACCCGTGAGTATTTTATTTAATTAACTGATAGAAAAGTTTTCTAATAAAATATTTTAATCTAGTTTCGCGAATCCAAGCGAACAAAAGATTTAAGTAAACACTTACACATCCCGTGAATATTTTGTTTAATTTACTAGTTAAATTTAAAATTAAAAGATTTAAATCTAATTTCGCGATTCCCAGCGAACAACGATTTTTCATAAACACACACAAATCCCGTGAATATTTTATGTAATTTACTTGTTAAAGTTTTCTACAAATACAAATATTTAAATCTGATTTCGCGAATCCCAGCGAACAAAAAGGTTTAAATAAACAATTAAAAAGCATCTCTGTTTTTTCCCTTTATTTGAAGAAAAATTAGTTAAATCTGAGTTCGTGAATCCCAGCGAACAAAAAGGTTTAAATAAACAATTAAAAAGCATCTCTGTTTTTTTTCCCTTTAAATCTGAGTTCGTGAATCCCAGCGAACAAAAAGGTTTAAATATACAATTAAAAAGCATCTCTGTTTTTTCTCTTTATTTGAAGAAAAGTTATTGTAAATCTGATTTCGCGAATCCCAGCGAAAAAAAGGTTTAAATAAACACATGAAAGGTCTCTGTTTTTTTTTACATTTATGTGGAAAATTAGTTAAATCTGATTTCGCGAATCCCAGCGAACAAAAAGTTTAAATAAGCCCTTAATAAAATCTCTGCTCTTTCCCATTATTGGATAAAATTTTTTAACCAAAGTTCGCGGATCCCAGCAAACATCTGTGAAAAATCAACTGCTCGGAAGTGTCTCATTTAACCCATATTTGTCTTCGTTAAAATTCAAAAAAAAAATAGATAATTTCGATACATTTTTACTAATTTTCGCAAATCCCAGCGAATAATTTGTTTTCGTGTTAAATTTTAAGAATAAATATTGGCACAAGAACCTTTGAGACAATTGGTTTTAGCGTATTTTCAATAGTTTACCGATCACTCGTGTCCCGTAAGCGATTTATTAATAAGACTCAAAATTGTGAACACAAGAGCTCAAAGAATTTCTAAGATGGCAGAGGAGTTTATTTTTGATTCCGATGATTTGATCACCTTTTGCTCGGACTTCGACAATATCCCAGTGGAAGATATGACGAACTCATTTCTCGAGGTTAACCTCCAAGATCTTAACGATCGGTGGACTAACTTACAAGGATCGTATAGGGCGCTCTGCACGGATAAGGATGCAAAGGTGGCGAAGGAATTTTTCGAGTCCGTTCGGGCAAAACACTCCGCATGTACGCGAGCATTTCACAAGTGCAAAGCGAAGATTCTTGATATTCAAAAATCGTTTGTGATAAACATACCCCACAATAATTTTCAGCCCATTGTAAACGATGACAGCTTTGCACACGTTAAAGTTCCTCCCTGAGGGTATGAGGAGTGGCCGTCCTTTCGCGACATATTCACTGCCGTGTATGTAGATAATCCCAAAATACCCCCGGTACAGAAACTTTACCATCTTAGATTGAAAGTTCAAGGGCAGGCAGGAAGTTTAATAAGAAAATATAAGTTGTGTGCGGAAAATTTCTCCCTTGCGTGGGCGACGTTAAGAGACAGGTACGAGAATCAGAGGATTCTAGTGGAAAATCAGATTAAGATTCTCCTTAATCTTCCCTCTATAACGGTTGAAAATAGTAGATCTTTGCAAACTCTTCAAACGACCATCAATGATTGTCTGTCGGCGATAAGGGCACAGGAAGTTGCGATTGAAGAATGGGACCCGTTTATAATCGTTTTAGGCTCTAGCAAGCTTCCCGTGGAAACTCTTTCCTTATGGGAGCAATCTCTTGAGTCACATAGAAAGTTGGTCAAATGGGAAAAAATGGATAGATTCCTTTCTCATAGATGTGAGGTGGTTGAACGTTTAGAGTCCCGTAAACAAGAGTCACTCGGTATTGTTCAAAAGAAGCATACGAACAATTTACCAAACCTTACTAGATCTGAACCGTCCCAATTTCCATGCAAGGTCTGCGGGGCTGGTCATCCCCTGAAAAACTGCTCCCAATTTTTAAGTTTGGACCCCAAAGGCAGAAATCAGTTTGTTTCAAATAATAAGATATGCGTCAACTGCCTAGCGTACAGTCACCTGCGAAAAGAATGCCCGAGCAAGTACTCATGCTCTCAGTGTCAGAAAAGTCATCATTCTCTTTTACACTTCCCTAAGCCTGTGGTGAACAACCAAAATTTAATTTAAGACACTAATCCGAGTACCTCAGCGCAGGCTAGAGCAAATGCTTCTCGGTCGGCGGCCGCTCATGTCGTTCAGACCCGTGACAAGACATTTGGAGAGAATATCTTGCTTCCCACTGCAGTAGTCCAAATAAGTCACCAAGGAGAAAACTTTAGAGCTCGGGCTTTTCTGGATCAAGGATCCGAGAGAACATTTATTTCGAAGAAACTTCAACAGCAATTAATGCTGCCGACAGAGAGAAAATGCTTTCAAATACATGGGATAGGGGGTGAGGTGGTAGGCAGCTCGAACTCATTATGCAAATTAACCCTATTTTCGGATAAACATACTCGTTTGGTTCCTATAGAGGCAATTGTTGTTCCAAAGATAACGCGCATGTTGCCTAGACATTCTGTATCGAAATCTGATATTCCCTTGTCAGAGCTGGAGAATCTTGATCTCGCTGATCCAGATTTTTGTTTACCCAATCACGTGGACTTGCTCATTGGAAGTAATTTTCTTCCTCGAATTCTTCTCAAAGGACTCAAAACTGTGGCCCAGTCTCTCATGGCACAGGATACAATCTTTGGTTGGGTTGTTAGTGGTCCAGTTGGAATTGAAACATGCCATTCGTTTTCAATTGAGGCAAGCGAAGTTTCGAGAGATCCAATTAGTGCTCAACTGATGAAATTTTGGGAAGAGGAAGAAGTCCCTTGCCAACGGCCTCTTTTAAAAGAGGAAGAATTTTGTGAAGCATTGTATACTCAGACCACGTTTCGTAATAGCGAAGGTAGCTATGTAGTGAAGCTTCCTTTTAAATCAGAGTTTGCCCAGGGTCTACGCCTCGGCTCCTCTCGACTTCAGCAATGGCTCAATACCTCAATTTGGAGCGATCGTTAGGAAGAAAAGTTGAATTAGGAGGCGTTTATGCCAATGTGTTGAAAGAATACATAGCCCTGAATCATATGGAACCGACAGTCTCTTGCGAAAAACATATCTATAGGCGGCTATAATTCCTTTTATTTGCCGCATCACGCAGTTCTTAAGCCCGAAAGCCGTAGCACCAAGGTCAGAGTTGTTTTCAATGCTTCCAAGAGAACTAGTTCGGGTTTACAAATATGTTTTCAATGGTGATATAGAGAAAATGTATCGCCAAATTCTAGTTCATGAGGACGACATTCAGTTTCAACGAATTCTCTTTCGTCCCGACTCTAACTCACCCGTTCAAGATTTCGCCTTGAAAACCGTCACGTTTGGGGTGAATTGCGCTCCCTATTTGGCTATTAGAACACTAATACAATTGGCTCACGATTCAGAAAATATTTGCCCGAAAGCAAGCTACATTCTCAACCATGAAACTTATGTGGATGACGTCCTCTCAGGTGCACATAATGTGGAATCAGCGGTTGATTCTTTGTCTCAGGTCATTACGACTTTAAAATCTGCCGGGTTCGCGTTGAAAAAGATAACGTCTAATAACCCAAGTGTTCTAGCATCCGTTTCCAACGATGACATTTTAGACTCAGAGTTTCTCAAGCTCAGAGAGACAAGCACAACAAAAACTCTGGGCATTCAATGGAACGCTTTATCGGACACATATTCGTACACTATTGAGCCCATTCATCCTAGTGACTCAATAACGAAAAGGCAGATCTTGTCTAACGTAGCTAAACTTTTCGACCCAGCTGGGTGGATATCGCCGATTGTCATACAAGCCAAAATCCTTCTCCAACAGCTCTGGCTAGAGGGCAATGGTTGGGATGACAATGTTAAGCCTAGTACCTTAGAAAGGTGGAACAATTTTGTTCAAAATATTCCTTTAATATCGAAAGTGAGCATTCCGCGTTGGATTAATTTTGCCCCAACCCTGCCAACGCAAATTCACGGCTTTTGTGATGCATCCGAGAAGGCTTACTGCGCGGTAGTATACTTCCGGATACAGGCCGCGTCGGGTATAAAAACTCATATGTTTGCCTCGAAAACAAAAGTAGCCCCCATTAGCCCTGTTAGTCTCCCACGGCTTGAGCTTTGTGGAGCTCTGTTATTGTCAAAGTTAGTGAGGCACGTAGTAAACTCCCTGCACCATAAGAATGGTGAACTCTTTCTCTGGTCTGATTCATCTATTGTTCTCAGTTGGTTGGAAAAACCTCCAAATGCTTGGAGGACTTACGTTGCTAACCGCACCGCGCAAATTATACGAAATGTAGGAAACTCCTCTTGGCGACATGTTCGGTCAGCGGATAATCCTGCCGACTTGGGCCTTCGCGGCTGCGACACTGACCAACTAATAAACAACTCGTTATGGTGGAGTGGGCCACGTTGGCTACAAAAACCCCCCGAAGAATGGCCAAAGTCCATAGCAATAAACGAAAGTTCTCTTGAATTGAAACAGAAGGTTAACGTTCTCCATGTGTTCACTAGCGAAGAGGACATTCTTAACCGCTTCTCCAAGTGGGATAAGGCGGTAAGGGTCATGTCATATGCGCTTCGGTTTATTGGTGCACTCAGAAAACGGTTGCAGACCAATGAGAGGCCACAATTAAAGCTCTTTTCCCAAACACAAAAAGCATCTGCTGCCGAAGCAGTATCCTTCCTGTGTAAACATTGCTTGCCCATTACTCACGAGGAGTTTTTGAGAACAAAAACTCATCTGATTCACGTTGCTCAACTCACGCATTACCGGAGAGAGCTCGACTCCTTACTTAACCAGCGTGGTGTTGGCAGCAAGAGTTCTCTCTGCCCGTTAAACCCGTTTGTGGATCAGGATAATATCTTCCGAGTAAACGGTAGAATTTCTAACTCTACCCTAGCCTATAATGAAAGACACCCCATTATTCTCCCTGTCCACTCAGTATTCTGTAGACTGTTTGTCGATTTTGTGCATAGGCTTCTTATGCACGCGGATACCAATTTGATGTTGAGAGCAGTGAGAGGAGAATATTTCGTCCCACGGTTAAGATCGGCGATTCGGCTCTGTATACGCAAATGTGTAACCTGCGTCCGTTACAAACAACAGGTAAAGTCTCAGCTCATGGGTGCCCTACCCCGGGAACGAAGTTCGTTTTCTTTACCTTTCACTCATACAGGATTGGATTTTGCCGGCCCTTTCTCGATAAAGACCTCTATGTTAAGAAACGCCCCTTACCGTAAGGGGTATGTTTGCGTGTTTGTGTGCTTCTGCACGAGAGCTGTCCACTTAGAGTTGTGCTCTGATCTCTCTACTAACGCGTTTCTAGCCGCCTTCACTAGATTCGTCAGCCGACGGGGTTTGCCCACAAAGGTTATGTCTGATAATGGCACTAACTTTGTCTGGGCAGAGCGAGCTCTCCGCCTAGAGTACGAAGAATTTGTCATCACAGCGTCGAAAGAACTTGTCGAGAAGTACTCCTCCCACGGGTTTCAGTGGCATTTTATCCCCCCGAACGCCCCTCACATGGGAGGATTATGGGAGGCCGGTGTAAAATCGTTTAAAATGCATTTTAAGAAGGTCGCCCAAGGCAATAAATACACCTTTGAAGAGTTCACCTCAAGGCCCTTATCCCCCATGTCAGACGACCCCAATGAGCTACTAGCACTTACTCCCGGTCATTTTCTCCGTGGAGCTCCTCTCGTAGCCTCGCCGGAAACCTTAACGGAAACGCTTACTTTGAGGAACCGTTGGGAAAGATTGAAAGTGTTGCACCACCAGTTCGCTCAGAGGTTGAAAGATGAGTATTTAAAAGAGACACAAAAAAGATACAAATGGCAAAACTCTGAAGAGAACGTAACCGTGGGTCAACTCGCCGTAATAAAGGATGATTTACTCCCGCCAAATGAGTGGCGGCTGGGTCGTTACTAAACTCTATGCTGGCAATGACGGCTATGTGCGCATTGCGGACTTAAAGACGCAAGGAGGGATCGTCACGAGGCCAGTCGTCAAACTTTGCATTTTGCCCGTCCATACCCTAGACGACGAGTGAAAAGTGAAAAATCTGTTACCAAAAATCCTCCCTTCCAGATCCCCCTACTGTGCGTTTCTTGCCTTTTCTCACACCCTCTACTTTCTTATCCTTCACACTAACACTTCCAAGCAGGATTCCTCTTTCAAGCTATTTTTATTAACCTTATTTTTCTCCCGCAGGGCTTCAAGAAACCCAGACGTCCACCAGTGCCTAATCTGCTCCCGATTCCACCCGCTACGGTTTTGCAGAAGGTTTTTGGGTATGACCGGGAAGGACCGTAGACATCAAGTTCGCATTCATGGCTATTGTAAGAACTGCCTGGCCAGGTCTCATGCCACCGACGACTGTACCTCTGCCGATGTGTGCCAGAAGTGCGGCTGGGCACACCACACGCTGCTTCATCTGTCCCCCGGGGCACCAGTAATCCACCAGGAAGGAGTAGGCCGTAATGCTCGTACAGCCGCGCGGTCACGTGCAGCCGCACCAGCAGGCCGATCGGGGAGAGTCCGCCGTAGGGAGCGTACAGCATCGTGTCCACGAGCATCAGCACCCGCAGTCCGCCAGTAGAGCGCAAGCCGTAACCTGCGTACCTCATCACGCCAACGGCAACCCCGGGTCCGGGATCGCCTCGGCCCTTACCGGCGTCCACAACCACCAACACGTAACCGCAGCCAGTCTACCCATCGTCCATCGAGTGGAGCAAATGCCAACCCGAAGCGTATTTTAATGGGGGCAGTACGAGCCCTTGAACGTTTGGAAGCAAGCCTGTAACTATCTTTTTTTGAATCGCTGTAATAAGTTATGTTGATCTTGTTGATCAAGGGGCCGCAGGATGTTTAAAGCAAAACAGGGCTGTATTAACGTCTCCAGCTCTGGATTAAACTATTGTGACTTATTTCCTATTTATTAAAATTCGCCGCGTTTGAGAAAATTTAATTCGTCGTTTTTTGTATGCAGTTCAGTTCCTCTTGAACAATCAAACCAACCAGGCATCCTTCGGCTCCGATATCAACATCACCAGCAACTGTTTTTTCCCCACCATTGTAAAAACCCAAAACCAAATAAGTATACTTAAATAAATGTAAGTAACCTGAACTAAAGTGAATTGCCTTGTCTTTTAATTTAAAGATCCCCAGAGAACAGGAATCCCCTCCTGCCCACAAACCCCAACCCAATCAGGAATCCCTCCTGCCCGTCCCCTTCAAACCAGTCACATACTGGTTCGTCCATTCCTAATGGTGCACGGTACCATTAGCCCGAACGAGTCTTCCCCTCTTGTCTCGACTGTGTACTTTTTAATTTAATTAAACCACCGTCAATTACCTTCCTCTGTTGGTTTTAATTGTGGCCAATCTAAGCCAAAAATTAAACAAGGTATTTGTGGTTGGTATCGACGATTTGTCCGTAACTTTGCGGCTGTAACGTCTCCGTTAACCGACATGCTACAGAAAAATAGAAAATTTTGCTGGTCCGAAGCCGCCAAATATTCATTTGAAGAATTAAAAGAATCTTTATGTTCCGCACCGGTGTTGCACAACCCGGACTTTTCCCGTCCGTTTTCTATACAATGCGACGCAAGTCAGTCTGGTATTGGGGCAGTTCTTGCACAGACAAACGAGGACGGTGACGAAGTTCCTGTAGCCTATATGAGCCAAAAACTTACATCTGCGCAAAGAAATTATACAGTTTCTGAGCAGGAATGTTTGGCTGCGGTAACTGCAATCCGGAAATTTCGGGCTTACATTGAGGGCCATACAATTGAGATTATAACAGATCATGCTTCGCTTAAATGGCTAATGAGCCAAAGCGATTTGCATGGAAGGCTGGGCTTTAAAGCTACATGGCTTCAGTTTTACGATACGTCACAGAAAAGGGAGTAAAAATATTGTTCCTGAATCGTTGTACCGAATTTATGCCGAACAAAATGAGGGTCTACAACTTTTAAATATGGAGGGTATTTTTGCCAATGCTATTGAAAACTCTGTGGAAATTGATTTGAATTCACCGGCATTTAAATCACGTGAATTTTTGTCTTTGATAACGAGACTTCGGGATAAGTTAGTGAGTGGAATATGCGACAGGGGACGAGGTCCAGGAGCAAATGTCCTGGAAACTTTGGGTTCCAGCTACGATGACGCACGATTTAATGACCAGAGCCCATGATCACCAACTTGCTGCACATGGTGGGGTAGCAAAGACTCTAAAGCGTTTAAAAATATTTTTCTTTTGACCTAAAATGACGAAACTGGTTTCAGAGTACGTGTTAGGCTGTGATATTTGTGGGCAAACTAAGGCCACTAATAAAACTTTAAGACCACCCATGGGCCAACAGTCATCATCTGTCCGAGTTTTCAAAAAACTTTATCTAGACTTATTGGGACCATATCCTAGGTCATCCTCTGGTAATATTGGTATAATTATTGTCCTCGATCATTTGTCAAAATTTCATTTTTTGAAACCTATAAAAAAATTTACTGCCAATATCATGGTAGAGTTTCTAGAAAAAAGAATTTTCCACATTTTTGGAGTCCCAGAATCCATTTCTACTGATAATGGTGTGCAATTCAAATCAAATCTTTTTAAAAATTTTCTTAATTCATATAGTGTTTTCCATAATTTGACAGCTATTTACTCCCCCACAGGCTAATGCTAGCGAGCGAGTAAATCGGTCGGTAATAGCTGCCATTCGGGCCTATGTGAAGCCATCACAGAATGACTGGGATAAGAATTTGTCGTCCATTAGTTGCGCGATGAGAAGTTCGGTGCATGCAAATACAGGATTCTCCCCATATTTTTTGTTGTTTGGTCAAAAAATGGTGCAAAATGGAAATTCTTATAGGCTCTTACGTCAATTGCAGTTGTTAGAAGACCCATACACTGATTTGAAATTGGTTGAAAGATTGGAACTAATTAGGGAAAAGGCTCAGCAAAATATAAGAAGGGCATATGAGAGAAATGTAAAAATCTATAATCTTCGTACTAGACCAGTGAATTACGAACCTGGCCAGATAGTGTATCGCCGAAATTTTGAACAATCGAGTGCCAAAGACCATTTCAACAGTAAATTGTCAAACCGATTTGAAAAGGCAGTATATAAGAAAATTCCATGCGAAGGATATTCGGACGTGACTTCAGCCTTTGGCTCATTTTGTGAAAATTCGTCAAGGGCTGTTTTGTAATGCCGGAAGTTATAACATATACAAGATAACTTTGAATTTTATTCGTTTTAAAAATTGTATATAAATCGTGCTGCTAAATTAGTTTCGTAACTGAAATAAATATTTTTATAATGTTAAGGGTACTTTGCACTAGGGGGAAAAAAATCCCTGTGATTATTAATAATGTCATTCGAGGTTCATCACTGTGTAATTTCAAAATAGTGTCCGCTTTCAACTCATTTTTTTTTTTTCATATAATTTATATATTTCAAGCTTTTGCAAAACTGGATGAGTGAGAAATATATGAACAGTTAGCTATTTGTCGTTAAGTTTTTTTTTTAAGAGAAGATGTAACTAGGGCTGTTGAGTGGTCAGAATACCAAATTGCGTTCTTTTCTAAAATTAAAGTCTTTCTGATAAGTATTAAAGCGGTAAAAGTGAATTTATTTTCTTGAACAATAGACCTGACTTTAAAAGAATAAAAATCGGGGGAAAAAAATAATAATAATCCAGTGCAAACAGGAAATCATAGTAATTGTATCAACCTGTATTCTGCATAATTGTGAGTACCATAAAATTCTGTGGGAAAAGGCCTGAAACCATAAGGTTTCTAGTTCTGACTAGATTACATATTAGGAAGTGTGTTAAATATTGTTATTATTCTTTGCTTAGGAAAACGGCAAGGATTTTCGGGAATCCCTCTTCCTATGCTTTGGCCGTAACCGTAAAAAGTTCGTATCAAGACCAAAAATTTATTCGTTTGCCAGCAAAAATTAATCGCTCTAGGCCTTACAACACCGGGCCCTACGACACAACCTAGTCAAGGGTTCGAGAAATATTTCACGTGGGCAGCAGCAGGTAGTAAAAGATGCTTAGGGTCCAACGACCATAACCTAGTCTCCGGTTCAGTAAATATTTCACGTGGTCGGAAGCTTTGATTGGAAGGTCGTATGATTCGTTTCTGTTGAAGACACATGCAACCATTAAATATATTTGGGCTCTGCAGCTCCTTTCAGTTCCTATAGAAAATTTTTTTGTATATCTCTTTCTTAAAGCCGATCATCATTAAGCCTAACAAAACTACAAATCAGTATTTAACCCAATTCTTTTTCCCTCAACATTCCCTAAGAAAAAAAAACTATTTAAATTTCAATATAGATATCTATATTTTTTTCCAAATACCAAAAACTATTCTTTAATCCTACTTGTATTTTCTGTTACCAGTTACTTATCCATTAAACTCACTAAAATATTCAACAATAACTCTTACATTTAATAAACTTGAATTAAATATACTTAAATTTAATTTACTATAGTTAAACGTAATTTTCAAAAAGAAAAAGAAAACTATAGTTTTCATTATGAATTATATATATATATTATATATTATGTCCTGTGGTTCCAAGTAGGAACAAAGGGCCGCAAATTATGAATTAATATTAATAAAAAAAAATATTAATCTTTCCTATTTACCTAAGTAACTATTATTTCCTTTATTATAAATTCCTTAAACCTTATTCAAAAATTTCCTAACAATGTAACTCCTACAACAACAAAAATATAACCCCAATCTTGCAACAAACCCCCTAGAGATCAATAGAATACTCATCGACATGTCGGAGGCCTTCTGCAGAGTTGGAGTCATAAGAGATCGTAAGTGATTTTTTTTTATTCTCTGTTGTTTAATTTTATATACTTCTGTTATTTTTTTCTCTCTATCTCTTAATTATGTGCTACTTGCATATTACAAAGAAATCTTATAGCCAGATGCCTTTTTTTTTGTTTTTGTTAAGCTCAAATCATGTAACGCGGAGCCAAAAAAAAACAAAAAAAAAATCTTTAAGATCCCTATAATGAATAGGGCGGCATGAAATAACTCCCCACGAAATAACTCCCCAAAAAAAATGAAATTACTCCCCAAAAAAATATACAGGAAACAACAACAACGTTTTTTGGGGACTTATTTCATTTTTTTAGGGACTTATTTCATTATTTATTTTAGGAAGTTATTTCATATGAAATAACTCCCCAAAAATCTGAAATGAAATAAGTCCCTAAAAATATTTTGGGGACTTATTTCATTTTATAATATATTCCAAAGTCGTCAAAAATGCAAATAATGTCCCGTTATATTATATAAACAAAACTTCTTTTAATGAATGGTCATTAAAAATAATTGCTATTAGGCAGTTAGTTTTAGAAATAATTTTGCTGTATAAGGTGCATTAATAAGAAAAAAAAATATTAAAAATAAATTTTAAAATAATAAGTATTTACAGAAAACATAGCAAATTGTTATACGTTGTAGATCAAAAAATGATCTATATTAAAAAATCAGTTTTTGGGGATTTATTTCATTTCAAGAATTGGGGACTTATTTCAAATGAAATAACTCCCCGATTTTTTGGGGAATTCTTTCATTTTGATTTAGGGAGTTACTTCATTTCGTTGGGGTTTTATTTCATTTTAAAATTGCGGGTTTATTTCATATGAAATAAGACCCCAAAAATTGGGGACTTATTTCATTTTATTTTTGGGGAGTTATTTCGTGGGGAGTTATTTCATGCCGGCATTTTTGGCGGCATGAAATAACTCCCCACGAAATAACTCCCCAAAAAAAAAATGAAATTACTCCCCAAAAAAATATACAGGAAACAACAACAACGTTTTTTGGGGACTTATTTCATTTTTTTAGGGACTTATTTCATTATTTATTTAAGGAAGTTATTTCATATGAAATAACTCCCCAAAAATCTGAAATGAAATAAGTCCCTAAAAATATTTTGGGGACTTATTTCATTTTATAATATATTCCAAAGTCGTCAAAAATGCAAATAATGTCCCGTTATATTATATAAACAAAACTTGTTTTAATGAATGGTCATTAAAAATAATTGTTACTAGGCAGTTAGTTTTAGAAATAATTTTGCTGTATAAGGTGCATTAATAAGAAAAAAAAAATATTAAAAATAAATTTTGAAATAATAAGTGGTTACAGAAAACATAGCAAATTGTTATACGTTGTAGATCAAAAAATGATCTATATTAAAAAATCAGTTTTTGGGGATTTATTTCATTTCAAGAATTGGGGACTTATTTCAAATGAAATAACTCCCCGATTTTTGGGGATTTCTTTCATTTTGATTTAGGGAGTTACTTCATTTCGTTGGGGTTTTATTTCATTTTAAAATTGGGGGTTTATTTCATATGAAATAAGACCCCAAAAATTGGGGACTTATTTCATTTTATTTTTGGGGAGTTATTTCATGCCGGCATTTTTGGCGGCATGAAATAACTCCCCACGAAATAACTCCCCAAAGAAAAAATGAAATTACTCCCCAAAAAAATATACAGGAAACAACAACAACGTTTTTTGGGGACTTATTTCATTTTTTTAGGGAATTATTTCATTATTTATTTTAGGAAGTTATTTCATATGAAATAACTCCCCAAAAATCTGAAATGAAATAAGTCCCTAAAAATATTTTGGGGACTTATTTCATTTTATAATATATTCCAAAGTCGTCAAAAATTCAAATAATGTCCCGTTATATTATATAAACAAAACTTGTTTTAATGAATGGTCATTAAAAATAATTGTTACTAGGCAGTTAGTTTTAGAAATAATTTTGCTGTATAAGGTGCATTAATAAGAAAAAAAAAATATTAAAAATAAATTTTGAAATAATAAGTGGTTACAGAAAACATAGCAAATTGTTATACGTTGTAGATCAAAAAATGATCTATATTAAAAAATCAGTTTTTTAGGATTTATTTCATTTCAAGAATTGGGGACTTATTTCAAATGAAATAACTCCCCGATTTTTGGGGATTTCTTTCATTTTGATTTAGGGAGTTACTTCATTTCGTTGGGGTTTTATTTCATTTTAAAATTGGGGGTTTATTTCATATGAAATAAGACCCCAAAAATTGTGGACTTATTTCAATTTATTTTTGGGGAGTTATTTCGTGGGGAGTTATTTCGTGCCGGCATTTTTGGCGGCATGAAATAACTCCCCACGAAATAACTCCCAAAAAAAAAAATGAAATTACTCCCCAAAAAAATATACAGGAAACAACAACAACGTTTTTTGGGGACTTATTTCATTTTTTTAGGGACTTATTTCATTATTTATTTTAGGAAGTTATTTCATATGAAATAACTACCCAAAAATCTGAAATGAAATAAGTCCCTAAAAATATTTTGGGGACTTATTTCATTTTATAATATATTCCAAAGTCGTCAAAAATGCAAATAATGTCCCGTTATATTATATAAACAAAACTTGTTTTAATGAATGGTCATTAAAAATAATTGTTACTAGGCAGTTAGTTTTAGAAATAATTTTGCTGTATAAGGTGCATTAATAAGAAAAAAAAATATTAAAAATAAATTTTGAAATAATAAGTGGTTACAGAAAACATAGCAAATTGTTATACGTTGTAGATCAAAAAATGATCTATATTAAAAAATCAGTTTTTGGGGATTTATTTCATTTCAAGAATTGGGGACTTATTTCAAATGAAATAACTCCCCGATTTTTGGGGATTTCTTTCATTTTGATTTAGGGAGTTACTTCATTTCGTTGGGGTTTTATTTCATTTTAAAATTGGGGGTTTATTTCATATGAAATAAGACCCCAAAAATTGTGGACTTATTTCAATTTATTTTTGGGGAGTTATTTCGTGGGGAGTTATTTCGTGCCGGCATTTTTGGCGGCATGAAATAACTCCCCACGAAATAACTCCCCAAAAAAAAAAATGAAATTACTCCCCAAAAAAATATACAGGAAACAACAACAACGTTTTTTGGGGACTTATTTCATTTTTTTAGGGACTTATTTCATTATTTATTTTAGGAAGTTATTTCATATGAAATAACTCCCCAAAAATCTGAAATGAAATAAGTCCCTCAAAATATTTTGGGGACTTATTTCATTTTATAATATATTCCAAAGTCGTCAAAAATGCAAATAATGTCCCGTTATATTATATAAACAAAAATTGTTTTAATGAATGGTCATTAAAAATAATTGTTACTAGGCAGTTAGTTTTAGAAATAATTTTGCTGTATAAGGTGCATTAATAAGAAAAAAAAAATATTAAAAATAAATTTTGAAATAATAAGTGGTTACAGAAAACATAGCAAATTGTTATACGTTGTAGATCAAAAAATGATTTATATAAAAAAATCAGTTTTTGGGGATTTATTTCATTTTGATTTAGGGAGTTACTTCATTTCGTTGGGGTTTTATTTCATTTTAAAATTGGGGGCTTATTTCATATGAAATAAGACCCCAAAAATTGGGGACTTATTTCATTTTATTTTTGGGGAGTTATTTCGTGGGGAGTTATTTCATGCCGCCAATGAATAGCTTAGTTAAAACAAGAACATTACCATTATATTTTGTGTAATTTGACATTATGGTTTTAATAAATTAAAAATGAATTGGATTAGAATGATTTAATCTGTTATTTTTAGTAAAACTTCGTGGTCCTATAGAGAAAAAAAGGTAAGGTGTATTTGGGGTTTTCCAATGTGAAAATTATTTAGGACCGTAGGAAAACCATCGGTTGGGTGGGTAAAGAGGTGCAGAACAACGACATCTAGTTCTCCTTTTAATATAAGATCTGAGTGAAAAGTTTTTTTTTTGTCAGGGCATATAAGGCACACGTGAATTTTTTTTTGTTATTTGTTATGCTAAAGGTCAATCATGAAACAAGATCCCCGCCCATTTACCGAACTAGCTAGTTCAGCAAGCACGTGAGTAAGGTTTCTGATAAGGACCATGTGAGGGAAAAAGGGGCATTATATGGCTTATGCAAATTTTTATTGGAACGTATGAAGACCAAAGTAATTCTTTGAGTATGAAAAATCTTTATCTGTTGGCCTGTGAATGCAGGCGGAATCTCCCCTATTTCACTAACCAAAGGCAAGATATAACACTACAGTATTTTAGAAACAAAAACGAGGAAGATGTTAAAAATTAGATTAAAAAAAAAAGGAAACTTAAATTCCTATAGCACTGAAATACAATTGGACTTAGAAAATAAATTATCTGTTTTCATAAAAAATTTAAAACAGTGATACAGGAAAGTTGATTACAGCAAAGATAGATTTTATAAGAGCTTTGCAAACTGGTTAGAGAACGAACTTTCTGGCCGGATCGCTTCAGAAACTTCAAATCAAATCACACGTGGGAGACCACAAAAATCGCTGGACAACTGTAGCGATAGATCTAAGAGGCGGAAGCTTAAGGATATAAATGAAGAAATTGGATATGAAAATATTCAAGATACTTTCCTACATCAATTACGATCACAAAAACAATTGACAAAAGTGGATATTATTGAAAAAGTTGTTAAAGCTAGTCCATTGAGAACAAACCGGATTCTTAAAAGTATACCAACTCCGAGCGATGCAAAACAATTCACAAATGAGGAGGCATTAGCATTATTTCTGGATTTGAAATTAACAAAACAGCAATATATTCAGCTCAGATTGCGTGCGATGGAAAAAGGCTCAAATCTGTATCCAGCATATCATCACATAACAGCTGCTAAAATGGACTGTTTGCCATTAAAGGACACTATTACAATCACATCAATTTCGGCAGAGGTACAACTACAATCTCTACTTGATCACACAGCCGAACGCTTGCTACAATCCATAAAAGGAAATGAGTAAAAAAATTTTGGAAACACAAAGTTAATTCTTTTTTGTAAATGGGGATGTGATGGTTTTTCCGGACAAAACAATACAAACAAGTAGTATGTGAAAATATTTTGGACATTTGTACCATTTTGGAAGATACAGAGCCTTCGACTAGTACAACGAAAACAAAGGATATTTGGAAAAATTAGACACCATCTTCTACGAAATACTGCAGACCTATTAAATTTTAATTCAAAAAAGAAACTCATGATGGCATTAAAAACCAAGTAAGTGATATTGCCCAAATTGCAATACTACAGCCATTACAATTAGATTTAGATGGGCATCATATTGAAGTTAGCTACCAATAAGTGCTAACAATGATAGATGGAAAAGTAGGCCAGGCTTTGACTAACACGAAGGCTGCATCCAGCTGCATCATATGCCATGCAACATCAAGCCAATTAAACCAAGTCCTGACAAAATCATTAGAAAATACTGATGCCTATGCCTTATGGAACACATACTAAAAATCAGTTATGATTTTGATTGCGGATGTTCAGGATCAATAAGAAACAATGAAACCAACAAGGAGTTAAGAAGTTCAAAAAGGAAACATGTTCAAGATGTATATCGCAAATTTGGGTTGATTATTGATCAGCCGAAACAACAAATGATGGCCATACCGCAAGAAGATTCTTTTCAGATCCAGAAACAGCATCTGAAATAACAGGTTTTGATTTTAACCTCATTTTTAGATCTAAAATAATCCTAGAAGTACTTGCGTGCAATGAAGAAATTGACCCTAATATTATTACAATAATAGCAAATATAATATAATTCGTTTCCTTTACTGCATAATTTTTATGATAATTATTTCTTAACTCTATTTTGGTTATATAATCTTTATTGTTTTTAATTAAATTTTCGGATGTTTTTACAAATGGGACAATGTTTGTATGTGGATTATATATTTTGCTTTCGGATTCAAAAGATCCAATTTTAAGTTTACAATTACTAAAAGTTAATAAATTATTTCCAACAATTGATAGGCAATACAAATGATGGCAATACAGCAAGAAGATTATTTTCAGATCCAGAAACAGCATCTGAAATAACAGGTTTTGATTTTAACCTCATTTTTGGATTTAAAATAATCCTAGAAGTACTTGCGTGCAATGAAGAAATTGACTTCAGAAAATTTGGAGATTTTTCCAAGGAAACTGCAAAAATATATACAACCAAGTACCCATGGAGAAATATGTCTGCTACAGTTCACAAAATCCTTCATCATGGAGAAGATGTCGTTAAATATCTGTTGGTGCCACTTGGATATTTATCAGAGGAAGCTCAGGAAAAAAGGAATAAGGATTACAGATTTTATAGAGAGCACAATACTAGAAAAATTTCACGAAATTCCACTAATGAGGATCTATTTAATATATTACACTACGTAACAAAATTTCAACAAAGTCGTGACCAAATGAATTTAACAGCAAATCTTTATGTAAAATGTTCCGCTGAATCCGAATATGAAATCAGAATGGTCAAAAGTAGAACAGTATTTAAGATATTCTAAAATAACCGTTATTTGTGTTTTTAAAAAAGATGATGTGACTGAAATGCAAATATCTTCAAAAATTTTAATTTAAAAGATTTTGTTATTCGTGCTTAATTCCCAGTTTTTATTCTTGATAAACGGCCTAAAAAAACAACCTGGCAACATGCTTTTGCAAGTTGTTTTTTTGCATTTTGTTTTCTCTTAACCATTGATGCCCACGGTAGTAGTATTGGTGAGAGTGACGAAATAACACTGGAAGAAAACAATTTGCTATTCATTTTATTTAGTCGTCAGCGAGATTGCGACGAAAGCACATGTGTGACGGGTGTTGTCATTTTTTTTCTGTTTCTTTGTTTAACAAAAGGGAAATTTAAAATTAATGAATGTACATATTTAAGTAATACACTTGGTGAATGTATTTATTTTAGTAATTCTCTTGATGAATGTATTGATTGGTATATATATATCTATAATACATACATATATAATTTATATATGCGGACATCTGGATAGTATGATATATTTCGGAATAAAAAGATTCTTCGAAGTGTTTATACATTTTTGGGTAAGAAGATGTGTTTTATTGATGTATTAATGAAACTTGTTGGTTTCGCACTATTTTTATTGCTTACTTTTTTATGCCACAAACTCGAAATTTTACAGGGAAGGTTTTTTTTAATAAAATCAGTTTGAATAAATAATATTTACATTATAAATTTTAAAATAATGGCTTTTTTCAAACTGATTTTATTTAAAAAAAACCTTCCCTGTAAAATTTCGAGTTTGTGGCATAAAAAAGTAAGCAATAAAAATAGTGCGAAACCAACAAGTTTCATTAATACATCAATAAAACACATCTTCTTACCCAAAAATTTTACCTGCTGTCACATTTGCTTTTATGTGTATAGGTTTACACATAAATTGTAGGAAAACAAGACTTTTTTTAACTTGTTTTTTAAATATTTTTACTTACTTAAGAAAAGTGTTTTCAAAGAAAAAAACCCACCGACGCGATTGGTACAGAAACAAAAATATTTTTACAAGCACAAAATATCAACAAATTATTGTGGCTATTTTTTCTTAATAATTTCTGCATTTAGGTACGTCTTTTTAACGAAAGTAAAAGTGACCCTTTTCAGGTACAAAGAATTTTTTTCACAAACAAAACACATATCGTTAGCTTAAATGCAAAACAATGTAGATATTATTTGAAAATTACAAATTAATAGAATACAATATTTTTTCCTTAATTTAGTAATACTCTTTGTGAATGTATTTATTTATTTATATATTTGCAAATAATTCATGTCTTTGTGAACATCTTCAAAATGTTTTTTTAAATTATATTTCTTAGTTTTTTTAAATGTCTTATGACAAATAAGACATTGCATGTCATCAAAAGCATTTTGTAACATAAAATAATTTTCGACTGACATCATTAATAAATCGCAATAATTTCAATTTATGTGTTAACTCACAGCAGTCTCGATGACGATTAAAATAAGACACAGAAGTTCTGCCAGTGTAGTTTGTCTCTCGCACTCAACATGCTGATTTCCTATTGGTTGATTGACGATCAAACAAAAGAGCGTAAGTATACGTGTGAGTTTCATTTGCTGATATCAGCCACTACTGGGCATCTTTGCTCTTAACCTACTTACAACTACAATTAATGTTGGAAGAATTCCAATCAATTGTAGTGGGAAATGTAAGAAGAGATAAACTCACTGTTTATTTATTGTTGATGTTTTTGTTTAAACTTTGATATTGTTACAAGTAGAACTGTTGCTTATAATTCTTATACGCTTAACAGTTTTATTTGGTTTAATATCTTTTAGTTTTCCTTAAATCTTTATGGATGAAGTTTCCTGATGATCTGGCCTAAGCAACCAGTGAAATGCACGGAATAGCTTATCCCATCAACAATAAATTTCAAGTGTTTTTATCAAGCATAAAAACTGGGAATTAAGCACGAATAACAAAATCTTTTAAATTAAAATTTTGTATTCCCAAAAATTACTTTTGATAATATCTTAAAAAATTTTAAACGGATTATGTATTTTTTTTTATTTTTGTGAAAGGCTTTTTTTTGCTTGCGTGCTCGTTGAATGCAGACGTGTTTTTTCTTTTAACTCGGCATACGGTTTTTTTTTAACATAAATAATTGTATATTTATAATATCATATTATTTTTTTTTTTAAAAATAATATAAGATCAGCGAATGAATGGACGCTTTAAAATAATTTTTTAAATTAGTGAACATAAAATTTATAATACAAATATTAAAAATTACAAATAACAAAAATATATGTATGCACACACATACATTTACATACATACATACATTTTAAGCAAAAACATTTCTTGTTTTTCTTTATTCTTTTTTTTTATTCTCGGGGTTTTTAAACAACAAATAAAAAGAAGAGCACAATTAAACAAACAGTAATATATAAAAAAAACTCTTATGAATGCGTATAATGCAAAAACAATAAAACATAATGAAAGAAATGCTTATGTTACAGCGAGTGTTGACGAAACAAACGTAGAAACAAAAAAAAGAATCGATGATAGCAATTACTTAACGGCTAAACCTATTACTCGATCGCGTTCCCTCTCACCCTCTTTGTTTACAAATACGGTCGATCGTATTACAATAACAAGTTTGTTAACTGCAAGCGCTGTCGCAGTGCCAAAAAAAACTTTAATAAGTGATGATACGGTTAACCCCAAAACAGCCGCTATGGACAACTCAGTAACTCAAGTAAAAACTTCTCAAAAGCCTACAGTACAAGTTGGTATGGACAGGTACATAACAGTGCTTAAACGGGGACGCAGACCTACCTCTGCAGCAGTTGCTTCGGCCTCAAAAGTACCATCTTTTGATAAAATAAATTCTCAAAATCGTTTTGCAATTCTGGAGGATGAATCCCCTGAAGCACCAAACGTCATAAAATCGTCCAAGCCTCCCCCGATATATCTTAGGGAGCAAAATTCAAATGAGATCATAAAGAGTTTGATATCAGTGATAGGTGAAAATTCGTTTTACGTAACGGCTATCAAGCGTGGTAATATAAACGAGACAAAAATACAAGTTAACCATGAGAATGATTTTCGCAAAATAATAAACAAATTTGAAGAACTTAAAAAAGTTTTTATACATACCAACTGAAGAGCAGCAAAGGCCTTCAGGTAGTGATTAAGGGAATTGACTCATGTGTGGAACCAGCAGAAATAAAAACTTTCTTGGAAGAAAAAGGCTTCAAAATAAAACATGTGGTAAATATTAAAAATAGGGAAAAAAATCCCCAACCACTATTTCGAGTGGAGTTGGAGCCCGACGACGTTAAGCTAAGAAAAAACGAAACGCACTCTATTTATAGTTTAAAATATATACTGTACAGAAATTCACAATAGAGGAGCCGCACAAAAGAAATGGACCCGTTCAGTGTTTGAACTGCCAGGAATATGGTCATACTAAGTCATACTGCTACTTACCCCCTGTTTGCGTAGTATGTGAAGAATTACATGGTACAGTTCTTTACGATAAATCTAAAAATGACCCAAACGTTAAAAAATGTAGCAATTGTGGCGGTAATCACACAGCCAATTATAGAGGATGCCCTGTATACACTATCGTCAAGCAGTCGGTTGGACCGAAAACTAATTCCCCTCAAATGCAGGTAACAAATCAGTAATAACAGAACCTCATACGCTAACATTCTTAAATCAAACCATGTGCCAATGCAAGGTGCTTCGCCAATTAATGAAGAAACTCCAGTTTCTAATTTAAGTCGTCTTGAAAAAACCATGGAAACATTAGTGCAAACAGTTAATAATTTTACGAACACAATGGGTAATATGATGCAGGAAATTCTAAAAATGCAATCGATGTTATTGCAAGCTGTACTTAACAAGCCATGAACTGTTTAAAAATCTGTTTTTGGAACGCTAACGGCATCCGCCAACATAAAAATGAATTAGAATACTTTCTAAAAAATAAACAAATTGATGTCATGTTGGTTTCTGAAACTCACTTGACCTCAAGAAATACGTTTAAAATCAATGGTTATATACTATATGATACTAAGGACCCTCGAGATAGAGGTTGTGGAGGCTCTGCCATTTTGAAAAAAGCCCGAATCAAACACTACTTAATGTTTGATCATTGTGAAGATTATCTGCAAGCAACGACTATTTGTGTTGAAGAGCTAAATCGAAACTTAGTAATTTCTTCTTTATACTCTCCACCTAGATTTGCCATATCAGAAAGCTTATTTTATAAATATTTTAAATCATTAGGACCCTGTTTCCTCGCCGCTGGCGATTATAACGCTAAACATACCTTCTGGGGGTCACGACTTATAACACCAAAAGGTCGTGTTTTGTTTAACACAATCTCTAAAATGGGTTTAAACGTGGTCGCGAGCGGACAACCAACATATTGGCCTACTGATCAGCAAAAAATTTGAGATGTTATCGACTTTGGCGTGGTTAAAAACATCCCCACAGAAACGATTCATGTTGAAGCTTCCTTAGAATTATCATCCGACCACACACCTACAATTGTTACTATATCGAACCCAAATAGAATTGTATCTCCGTCATGTTACTTAGCGACGTCAGCCACACAAATAAATTGGTTAAAATATAAAAAATTTCTCAGTGCCCATTGCACAGAAAATATTCCGCTCAGTACACCGGAGTACGTAGATCGCTCTATTGACAATTTTGACAGTTTTCTGAAACTAGCTGTTCAACATTCCAATTTTTCATCAAAAAGTAATTTCAATTTTTGGGAATACAAAATTTTAATTTCAAAAGATTTTGTTATTCGTGCTTAATACCCAGTTTTTATTATTGATAAAAACACTTGAAATTTATTGTTGATGGGATAAGCTTTTCCTATGCGCATTTCACTGGTTGCTTAGGCCAGATCATCAGGAAACTTCATCCATAATGATTTTAGAAAAACTAGAGATATTAAACCAAATAAAACTGTTAAGCGTATAAGACTTATAGCAACAGTTCTACTTGTAATAATATCAAAGCTTAAACAAAACACATCAACAATAAACAGTGGGTTTATCTCATCTTACATTCCCCACTACAATTAGTTGAAATTCTCTCAACATTAATTGTAGTTGTATGTAGGTTAAGAAAAACAAAATAAAAACAACAACAACATACAAAAGATGTTGTAAATTAAGTGTTTTTTTAGGCCGTGCACTTGCCTGTTTATTATCAAAAAGTAATTTCAATTTTTGGGAATACAAAATTTTAATTTCAAAAGATTTTGTTATTCGTGCTTAATTCCCAGTTTTTATTATTGATAAAAACACTTGAAATTTATTGTTGATGGGATAAGCTATTCCTATGCGCATTTCACTGGTTGCTTAGGCCAGATCATCAGGAAACTTCATCCATAATGATTTTAGAAAAACTAGAGATATTAAACCAAATAAAACTGTTAAGCGTATAAGACTTATAGCAACAGTTCTACTTGTAATAATATCAAAGCTTAAACAAAACACATCAACAATAAACAGTGGGTTTATCTCATCTTATATTCCCCACTACAATTAGTTGAAATTCTCTCAACATTAATTGTAGTTGTAAGTAGGTTAAGAAAAACAAAATAAAAACAACAACAACTTACAAAAGATGTTGTCAATTAAGTGTTTTTTTAGGCCGTGCACTTGCCTGTTTATTATCAAAAAGTAATTTCAATTTTTGGGAATACAAAATTTTAATTTCAAAAGATATTGTTATTCGTGCTTAATTCCCAGTTTTTATTATTGATAAAAACACTTGAAATTTATTGTTGATGGGATAAGCTATTCCTATGCGCATTTCACTGGTTGCTTAGGCCAGATCATCAGGAAACTTCATCCATAATGATTTTAGAAAACTAGAGATATTAAACCAAATAAAACTGTTAAGCGTATAAGACTTCCCCAAAAAAAAACAAAAACTATTAAAATATATTCTTCAGATGTCGAGCGGCTCTTGACTGAAAAAAGGAGAGTTCGAAGAGAGTGGCAACTGTACAGATCCCTGCAACTTAAGAATTTATTAAAAGAGTACACAAAAAGGCTAAGAAAGTTACTGCAGACTCAGAAAACGGCTTCTCTAGAAAAATATCTTAAGGAACTTGATGCAACTCCACAATCTGACTACTCATTATGGCGTGCAGCTAGAAATCTAAAAAGGCCAGTTATATCAAAGCCACCATTAAGAAACTTGAATGGTAGTTGGGCAAGAAACGATATTGAAAAAGGAAATCTGTTTGTTAGTCACTTGAAAAACGTATTTACACCAAATATATCTCACAATATTGCGGTAGAGTTACCACCTGTTGCTGCTAGAGCAGCTATTCGCCTAAGATTTGAGATAAGAGAAATCGAAAAGGCTATTTGTGACTTAAATACTAAGAAGGCACCTGGTAGTGACAAGATCAGTAATAAAATGCTTTTTAGAGCTACCTCGCATAGCAAAGAAAATTATTCTTGTTATTTTTAATGCTATTTTACGCCTTGAATACTATCCTCAAAAATGGAAGGTTTCCTTAGTTACCATGATACCAAAGCCAGGTAAAGATCATACAAAAGTTGAGTCATATAGGCCTATTAGCTTATTATCAAATATGTCAAAGCTGTTTGAGAAATTATTAGTTTCAAAATTAACACCGGTTTTAAGTGAAAATAGATGTATTCCAAACCTTCAGTTCGGATTTAGAAGAAAACACAGCACAATCGAACAGACTCATCGAATAGTTAATGTCATAAGAAAAGCATTTGAAGAAAAAAAATATTGCTCAGCACTCTTCATCGATGTTTCGCAAGCTTTTGATAAAGTCTGGCATTAAGGCTTATTACATAAATTGAAGCAAAATTTACCAGCAAACATACAAAAGCTGCTAGAAAGCTACTTAGTCGGTCGTCAATTTATTATAAAAGAAGGAAATTTCTTAAGTTCACCTCAGCCCATTGGCGCTGGAGTCCCACAAGGCAGCATCCTGGGCCCTCTATTATACTTAATTTATACTTCGGACATGCCAACAAGCAACTACACCCAAACTTCAACATTTGCAGACGATACAGCTTTTCTAAGCGTCCACGAAAACCGTTATGAAGCATCTCGTTACTTACAGCATCATATAATTCAACTATAAATATGGTTAAGACAATGGAGGATAATGGTCAATGAGCAAAAATGCGTGCATATAACATTCACCTTGCGCCGGGAATCTTGCCCCCATATTACAATCAATAATCAAATAATCCCTCAACATTCGCATGTAAAATATCTCGGTATACATCTGGATCGGCGATTAACGTGGAAATGCCATATAGAGGCAAAATTAACTCAAATGAAACTAAAAGCCATTCAAATTCATTGGCTTATTGGTAGAAACTCAGTCCTTAGTCTCGACTGCAAACTTCTTCTTTACAACTCCATCTTAAAGCCAATCTGGTGCTATGGTATTCAGTTATGGGGCACTGCCTCGGCCTCTAATATAGAAAAAATTCAAAGGCGCCAAAATAAAATTCTTCGAATAATCACAGCTGCCCCTTGGTATGTAAAAAACTCAAATATTCACAAGGATCTCAATGTTCCATTAGTCAAAACTATGATTACGAAATATGCAGTAAAATACTTAAAAAGGCTCGAATTGCATCCGAACCCACTAGCACGGAATATTTTAAATGATAGCGGCCACACTCGCTTAAGATGAAGAGACACTGCAGCACTTATCCAATTAGATGAGCGATAAACAACTATATAAGTAAACAGAACCCCTGATGAAGAAAATTTTTGTCTGGCACTGGCAGGACATAAAAAAACGTATTAGGTTAAGATTTGATTAATTATTGTTAGTTCATATTTAATATATGAAGATTCAATAAATAAATAATGAGAAAAAAAAAAAAAAATTTTTTTGTGAAAGGCTATAAAATTTCTAAAATAACTATGGATTGCTTGTGAAGATTGGTTAAGAAATTACAGAGTTACAGGGGACAAAAGTTCAAGCTTCATTGAAAATTTTATGATTTTGTTCAATTTTGCTCTTTTTAAGTTATTTTTTTTAAATCAATGATTTAAAATTTAAAATCCTAATGTTTTATTACATGCGACATTAGATTATTTTAATATGAACATTTTGCTCCCAACAAGACATAGATTGGTACAAAAATGACAAAGGTACAGAAGATTTAGTAAATTAACCCACATAGAAATTCAATAGTTTCAAGCAATTTTTAACATTTATTGTTACTAAAAATTTAGCTTTGTATATTTATTTGTTGTGGGTTAATTCAATTAATCTATTGTAAGTTTGTCATTTTTGCACCGATCTGGATAATATTGGGCACAAAATGTTCGTATTGAAATAGGCTAAAATTTTTTTTTTGATATTTGCATATCAGTCACATCATCTTTTTTAAAAACACAAAAAACGGTTATTTTGGAATATCTCTGTTCTACTTTTGACCTTTCTGATTTCATATTCGGATTCAGCGGAAAATTTTACACAAAGATTAGGTGTCAAATTCATTTGGTCAAAAATTGTCACGTAGTGTAATTGGCAACGTCAGATCCGTTCCAGTATTCGAAATCAATGGAAAGTGGAACATCGGGATTTAGATGAAGAAGTCAAAAAACTACTAAAGAATAGAAATAACAAAAATGAACAATATTTATAATTCATTAGATTAGACAGACATTGTATTAGTGAAAAATAATAATAAACAGTACCTCACATTGTTACAAAAGCTATTAAAAAAAATATATTGCTGCTTTTATTTTTAAAAGGTTTTTTTTTTATCCACATATGTATGAAATGTTTTAACAAATAGGAAATATAAAAAAAAAAATTTTAAAAAAAATTTTTTTACAGTGTAAACATTTAATTTTTTTGAGTGTCCTATTATTACAAAAAATGGGAATGATTATTATTTAAATCCAAAAATGACATTTTTAAATAGTTAATAAAAAAATAAAAAAAACATATTTCACGCTAAAGTTAAAAAAAATCTAAAGTTCCACTTTGTCCTTAAATTCCCCAATAACTACTCAACCGATTATAATGAAAAGTTTAACAGCCGTATTCATAAACATTTTAAACATCATTTCAAACCTGTTTTAAGCAAAAATGGTTAAAATTGTATTCATAAGCGAATATTACCTTAAAAATCCTATTTTAAACCTTGTGTAAATAAACGAATTTTAAAATTGGTTCGACCCTTGTTTAAGCCTATTTTAAAGTGACATTTTTGCTTTTTTCTGTGTGTTTATGGTCATTTTGAACATTTTTGCGAGAAATTTTTATTCAATATTTATATATACATTAATAATAAAATGAAATTCAAAAATATGTAAGTTTGTATGTATATTATTAATATATTTTTCAATTTCACAAATTAAAGCTCAAAAAATTATTAATTGTACAGAATGAACTAGTGATGTGTAAATGATCAAAACAAATAAAATAAAACTCGTTATTTAAATACTTTTCTTGTCAGCAATTAAATCATCATCTAAATTGCACTTTTACTAAAAACTTTTTGAACTCTTTTTATTTTGTTTAATAAAAGAGAAACTATCGTACTATTATTCATTTATAAAAAGCAATTTTTTTTCTCACACATGACAAAAAAAATTGTAGATACGAGTACGAGTATGAATTAATAACCACTGTTTTGCATCATTATGATTCAAGTGACCAATAAAATAGATAGTGTTGCCACCTTGCAATCAAAAAATAGGGTAAAACGTTTATTAGTTAAAATGCTGATTATGAATATAAATTTTTAAAAAAGCTTTTTTAGGCTTAAAATGTTTTTTAACTAAAATGTATCAAAAACCTGAATTAAGATTTTTTTATGAATACGGCTGATAATATTTTGTTCGCTTGTGTTTTCTTGTGATACAGACGTGTATTCTTAACCGCGCATACAATTTTAATTATTACATTTGATTTTTTAAAATAAACATTGAGCGATTGGACGCAAACTAAATGATTTTTAAATAAATTAGAGTAACTTCGGGTAATATGGACTATGCGTCTAATGTGGACCACCGGCTTATTTTAGAAAATGAGTGAAATATGACAACACCGCCTTGATGTGTGTTCTGCCAATTAATAAAAAAAAACGTTAAATATGATTTTGTTTACATAATTGCAATATTAACATTTTAGTCAAGTGCCGATTGTTGATGCGTGTGGTCAACATTTTTTTAGTGCAAAAGTCGAATAGTGTTTATTTAACATATATTGGGGATTCAACTGGTCCGTTATTTTCTATAACAACAATATACATTCAGTCGCAATTTCAATTGGTAAGTTTGTATATTCAGTTAGTTTTAAGAATTAAAATAATATTTTCAATAAAAAACTGAAAGGCGCCTAATGTGGACCACAAAAGGACGTATATTGTGGACCACTAGTCCACATTACCAGACAGAAAATTAAAAGAACTTTATCCATTTCAAGATTTTTTTAAACAATGCCTAAGAAAGGAGAAATTCGTAAATATAGACAAGAAAACATGGAAAAAGCTGTAGAAGCCGTCCAAGCCAAAACAATGGGATTTTTATTGGCATCCAAGACATTTTGTGTTCCAAAAACAACTCTTATTAGAATGTGCAAGAGTAAAGCCAAAACTTCAGAGCTTCTCACTGAGCCTTTGGGACGAAAGCCTGCCCTGAATAAGGAGATGGAAAAGATTTGGTTAAGTATGCCAAAGAAATGGAGGCACGATACTGGGGACTTACTGGAAGGTGTAGTGAGTGTGCTATTTTTATGCACACCACTATTTAGATTGTAATTAAATAACTTTGTTTATTTTAAGTATTTTTATTTTTCGTTGTCACAAGCCAAATTCGTGACAACAAATAAAAGCAACATCAGCATTTCCCACGGTTTAAAAATTTTAAGTTCAATTAATGTAAACAAAATCAATTTGGGTAAATGCTGATGATAGGTAAGATTTAGTATATAAGCCATTGATTAATTTTAATAAACTCAGAATTAATTGAACATTCAAATCGACTGTCTAATTTATTTCTCAAAAAGGGCATTTTAATGCTCGTCTAATGCGGCAGAAGTGCTTAGTAATACTTACCCCTTTTTTTTCTGACACTTTAACCTCCGACCACTACATGGCGATCCTGCCCAACATAAATTAATTTCTGTCAATTCTTTCGATCCTGCCCAACATAAATTAATTTCTGTCAATTCTTTCGATCCTGCCCAACATAAATTAATTTCTGTCAATTCTTTCGATCCTGCCCAACATAAATTAATTTCTGTCAATTCTTTCGATCCTGCCCAACATAAATTAATTTCTGTCAATTCTTTCGATCCTGCCCAACATAAATTAATTTCTGTCAATTCTTTCGATCCTGCCCAACATAAATTAATTTCTGTCAATTCTTTCGATCCTGCCCAACATAAATTAATTTCTGTCAATTCTTTCGATCCTGCCAAACAAACTTTAAAATTGTTTATCATTAAAAGTAAAATTATCCTTACTAAAGGAAAAATAAAATTGTACTGTATGACGACTAAGGAAGAATTAGACATCATCTTCAGAAAGTGGGAAGAATACATACCACTTCCAATAAACGAAAGTCTAGAGCAACCTCCAAAATACATACCGACCCCGAAAGAAGCTGGCCCTAAACCTATAACGTTAGAAGAATATAGGCGAAGACAGGCGAAGAACACAAAGGACTCCAAATCACCAACCCAATCTGCCCATAAGCCAAAGAAGCGAGGGGGCAAGAAGAGAAAGTTTGAACAGACGTGTGCCAACCTCCAACGCATAATAAACATTAGCAAAGGAGCACAGAAAAAAAAATTAATTGAGGAATTAGACGCACTAAAGAAGAAAGGCTGGAGAAACGAACACTAGAAACTTTCGAATTAACAGAAGAAGACAAAATAAAACAAGTCTTAGAAAATATCAAAATAATGGGGATAGCAGATACAAAACTTGAACAAACATCTAATACATATGCGGTAAATGACAATAGGATATCCCTAAGTTTAGATATAATAATTATTTTAGTAATAATTGTAATGATAATAGTACCTTGGAAATTGTTAAAAAATTATATAAAAAAGGAAATTACTACTAATGCAGTAACAAACAATTAATTAAATAAACAAACAAAAAAAAATTTTTTTATATATATAGTATATTTCATGCTTATGGACCAAATTATTGTAGAACTACAAAAGTTAATTATAAACGCTAAAAAATCAAAAGGTAGAAAATATACAGAAGAAACAATAAAAGAAAAGTACCACTTAATCAATGAATATAGTAGACAATTTGGAAAACTAATAAGCTATTTATCAAATCCACTTAGACAGCAAAAAATTGAAGAATTTAAAACGTTAAAGACAACAGCAATCGAACTTTTGAAAGAACACTCCAATTCAAATAACAGCTTAAAAATGTCAAACTTTGATAGCAAAAAAGCTTCGGACACAATTCCTATATTTGACGGAAAACCTACACACCTCGATATATTTCTATCAATGGTTGAAATGGTTCACGATGAACTTAACGAACAAGGGAAAAAGAACTTAATAAAATATATTATTGCCATGAAATTAAGCGATAAGGTTAGAAGTGTTTTAATGACACAAGACATACCAAAAACATTTTACGAACTAAAATCATCACTGTCCAAACATTTCAAGTCAACAAAGACAGCCAGTAGTCTTCATTCGGAAATTAGAAATATTAAGCAAAGAGGTAATGTGTCAAGTTTTAGAGAAAAAATAAACACATTGATTTCAGAATTAACCATAGTACAATTCAGTGACCTTGAAGACAGTTCAAATGAAATAGCACGCTCTACAATTAGAATGTTGAACGAAAAATTAGCACTCGAAACATTCCAAGAAAGTTTACAAGAAAACATAAGAACAGCAGTTATAGCAGCGCAACCTAAATCGCTAGCACAAGCATTTGAAATAGCTAGCACACAGGAAAGACTTTTACAGGCAACAAACACACTAAATATATTTCATATAAATGACAGAAATCGACGCAGTAATAACAATTACAACTATAACAATAACAGATACAACAATCAAAGAAGACAAGACTTCAACAGAAATAACAGAAACTACAACAATAATTATAACAACAACAACAATAGTAGAAATTTTAATAATTATAATAGGAATTCAAATAATACCAACAGTAGATACAACACAAATAATGCTTACAACAGAAATAATAGAAACACCTATAACAATAACAACAATACAAATCAAAGAAATAACAACCCAAACGTACGCACAATACATCGACAGGGAAACGAAGAAGCCCTGGAGACTCAGAACGAATCTCCAGAAGGGGAAAATTACAGATTCACACAATAAATCCCAACACTTCGAACTTTATACATCTTTCTATCAAAAACCTGACTTACAAACTGACTTTCTTAATAGATACTGGTTCTGATATATCCCTTTGCAAGGAAAATTTTATACACGGATATAATGTAATTGAACAAGATATTTTTAGATTGAACGGCATAACACAACACTATACAGAGACTCTTGGATCGACTGAATTAGAAGCAGTACTTGGAGAACATTGCTTAAAACATAAATTTTACTTAGTAGACAGTGACTTTCCAATAAACACAGACGGAATTTTAGGAATGGATTTCTTTCATAAATACAACTGTATAATAAACTACGATACACAAACTATAAGTACTTATATAAATGAAGAGAGTATCACAATTCCTATAGAAACTAATACAAAACATTTAACAAGCGTTATGATACCACCAAGAAGTGAAAAAGTAGTAAAAATCAACATTGAAATAGGTGAAGATAGTGTAGTATGCAACAAAGAAATAGAAAACGGAGTTTTCGTTGCAAACACGATAATACCAAAAAATGGTAATCGCCACATTAAAATTCTAAATACATTAGAAACACCAATACGATTGTCGCAACTTAAACTAGCTACAATACCTTTACAATACTATAACATTTATAGAACCACTCATCTAAATGACGAACATTATTCAGACAATAGGTTTCAGAAATTGCTAAAAACAATAAAATTCGAAGATTTTGCTAACGAAAAACAGAAAGCCTTATACGACATATTGAAACAATATCAGGAAATATTTCATCTAGAGGGAGAATCATTAACCACTAATAATTTTTACAAACAAACCATAGAACTAAACGATAAAACCCCAGTATACATAAAAAATTATCGTTTACCACAATCACAATTGAATGAAATAGACAGACAAGTACAGAAACTATTACAAGAAAATATAATAGAGCCATCAATTAGCCCATACAACTCTCCTTTATTATTGGTTCCTAAAAAAGGACAAGATGACATAAAGAAATGGCGTTTAGTTGTAGATTACAGACGTTTGAATGATAAAGTAGTAAACGACAAATTCCCCCTAACAAGACTAGAAGATGTTTTAGACAAACTAGGTCGAGCAAAATTTTTTTCAACTCTTGATATGACAAGTTCTTTTCATCAAATAGAACTAGATACAGCATCAAGACCAATTACAGCATTTTCCACTAACAGCGGTCACTATCAATATAATAGACTACCTTTTGGACTAAAAATATCATCAAACAGTTTTCAGAGGATGCTAACCATAGCATTGTCTGGTCTGGAATCTGAAGCATTCCTATATGTAGATGATATTATTATTTTCGGATGCAGCCTTAAGCACCACAATAAAAATCTCATAAAAGTATTTGAAAGACTAAAACAGTACAACTTGAAATTAAATGCGGAAAAATGTTGCTTTTTAAAGCCAGAAGTCTTATATTTAGGTCATCTTATTACAAAAGACGGTATTAAAACCGATCCAACAAAATATGAAATTATTGAACAATATCTTATTCCAAAAAATTCGGATGAAGTTAGAAGATTCATAGCCTTCTGTAATTACTATAGAAGATTTAATCCGGATTTTGCTAAAACAGCAAACTGCCTAAACAACTTATTGAAGAAGAAAGTCAAATTCGAATGGACAGAAGATTGCCAAAAAGCATTTGACACTTTAAGAAACACACTTAAAAACCCACCTATATTACAATACCCTGACTTTGATAAACCATTTGTACTGACCACAGACGCCTCAAATGTAGCTTTAGGAGCAATACTCTCACAAGGCGAAATTGGAAACGACTTTCCTATATCATATGCAAGTAAATCTTTGAATAAACATGAAAGAAATAAGTCAGTTATTGAGAAAGAATTATTAGGAATTCATTGGGGCATACAGTTTTTTAGACCATACCTATATGGCAGAAAATTCACTGTAGTAACAGACCATAGACCACTCATTGCACTATTTTCACATAAAAATCCATCCTCGAAACTGACCAGAATTCGATTAGAACTATCAGACTATGACTTTGATATTATATATAAAAAGGGAGCAAATAACACTAACGCAGACGCATTATCCCGCATCGAAATTAACTCAAAAATATTAAAAGAAATGATTCCACTCTGTATTGATGAAAAAGAAAGAAAAACTCTGGCAATAACACGTAGCATGATTAATAAGAATACTAAAGATAAAGAAGATGAAATTAAAATAAAAAACAAGAAAAAGAATGACATTTCTCAACAGGAGACTGATCACCTCCATATGTGGGAATGTATATCAATGAATGATATAAAAAAGCTTCAAAGAATACAATTTATATATGAAAATAATGATAATAATAATCTGCAGAATGAATATAATGATAAAATTACACGCGTGATATGCAATAGAAGCGAAAATCCAATGTTTTCAGAAACATTTATGGAGAAACTTTTATTGAAAATAAAGAAATATAAAAATAAAAAGTACGTACTATATGATAATGATGAAATTTTTAAATACAGACTAATAGAAGAATTTCATAACTCACCCCATAGTGGACATTTCGGAATAAGAAAAACATTAATAAAATTAAAACAGCGATTTATTTGGAAAAATATGAACAAAATGGTTAAAAACTATATAAGAACATGCGAATCGTGCCAAAAGAACAAACAGACTAAACATACGAAAGAACCTTTTACTATAACAGATACACCATCAAGTAGTTTTGACACTGTAGTAGTGGACACAGTTGGACCACTTAGACCGTCACAAAACTTTAGATATATACTCACAATGCAGTGTGAACTGACAAAATATGTTATAGCTTGTCCAATAGAATCAAAAGATGCCAAAACAGTGGCAAAAACGCTAGTAGAAGAAGTTATTTTAAAATACGGTTTGTTTAACATTCTCAAAACGGACAGAGGTACTGAATTTACTAATGAGTTAATGAGAGAGATTTGTGTATTATTAAAAATAAAACAGAATTTCTCGACGCCCTACCATCATGAAACTTTGGGAACAGTAGAACGTAATCACCGTGTTCTAAATGAATATTTTCTAAATTTCGTAGAAGACAACAATTGGCACGAATGGATACCATACTTTGCTTTCGCTTTTAACACAACCCCAAACGTAGATACTAATTATACACCCTTTGAGTTGGTATATGGAAAACTTCCTAGACTACCAAATGACGAATTGAGCGACCCTAAAAATATTTACAACCTAGACAATTATTTGAATGAGCTTAAGATTAGACTTCGTTACTCACTGCAAAAAGCAAGAGACATAATTTTAGAAGTTAAAAAAAAAAGAAAACTAGAATCTGAAAGAAAACAGAATAAAATAGAACTAAAAATCGGAGACTTAGTTTTAGTAAAAGCCGAGAATAAGAAAAAACTCGAGCCTCCATATAAAGGTCCATATAAAATACTAGATATAGACGATTTAAACATAATTATAGAAATAGATAAAGCAAAAATTAAAAGTGTACATAAAAATAATTTAAAAAAGTTTATTTCATAAGTACATATTTAAGGTCAAAAAAAAATTTCTTACAAACATACATATTAATACTTACAATAATAAATACATACAATAATAAAAATCTTTGTACTAATATATCCATTTATGCAATAATTCTATATTTTTTTTATTTTTAATAATACCCAAAACCAAAAAGGGTAAGGGTGTAGTGAGTGTGCTATTTTTATGCACACCACTATTTAGATTGTAATTAAATAACTTTGTTTATTTTAAGTATTTTTATTTTTCGTTGTCACAAGCCAAATTCGTGACAACAAATAAAAGCAACATCAGCATTTCCCACGGTTTAAAAATTTTAAGTTCAATTAATGTAAACAAAATCAATTTGGGTAAATGCTGATGATAGGTAAGATTTAGTATATAAGCCATTGATTAATTTTAATAAACTCAGAATTAATTGAACATTCAAATCGACTGTCTAATTTATTTCTCAAAAAGGGCATTTTAATGCTCGTCTAATGCGGCAGAAGTGCTTAGTGATACTTACCCCTTTTTTTCTGACACTTTAACCTCCGACCACTACAAAGGGATATTAGATCTATTGCTTTTCAACTGGCAAAATCAAACAAGATCAAAAATAGATTTTCTATTCTGAGGAAATGTGCTGGTAAAGATTGGTTTGCATAAACATGAATTAAGTTTGAGACAGCCAACCGGCACTTCCTTTGACAGAGCAAAAGGCTTTACAAAAGAAAATGTAGAATTTTTTTTTAATATTTTGGAAAATGAATACAAAGAGAAAAATTTTCAAGCAACATCAATATGGAATGTTGATGAAACTGGACTTTCTATTGTTCCATCCAAAATTGCAAGAGTTGTCGCCGCTAAAGGAAAACGTCAAATTGGATCAATGACTTCTGCTGAACGCGGGTCATTAATAACGGTCATAACATGTATGAGTGCTGCTGGATCTTTTATTCCTCCATTCTTCATATTTCCGAGAAAAAACATGAATGCCCAGTTGATGAAGCATGCCCCACCTGGCTCCGAGAGTGCTTGTCATTTATCGGGATGGGTTCAAACCGATATATTCACTAACTGGTTTCGTCACTTTTTAAAAATAACAAAAGCTTCAGGTGACGAGCCAAGTTTATTAATTTTAGATGGACATTACAGTCACACTCGAAATATAGATCTACTGAATCTCGCACGTGAAAATGGTGTAACTATAATTTCTTTACCCCCCCATTCAAGCCACAAGATGCAGCCTTTGGATAGAACATTTATGGGTCCGCTTTAAACTTATTACAGTGAAGAAATAAGATGATTTGTACGTGAGAACGCAATAAAAATAACCCATTTTGACATTGCAGAACTTTTCTCAAAAGCTTACCTTAAAGTCCAGCACGGCCAAATTGCTGTGAATGGATTTAAGTGCACGGGCATTTATCCATTCGATAGATATATTTTTGACGCCGCAGATTTTATTGCCGGAGAACAAACTGCAAATGAAATAAATGAAAATTGTGCTACTCCACAAAGTGCTAGCCAATTAGTTGAACAGGAAGTAAAAGATTGCGCAGACATATCCCAAAACAAGGACACCGTTACAATAAGTGAATGTCAATACTCAACAGATAGCACTAGAACCGATTTTTCATTAGATTTACAGCCAAGCACAAGTAAATATGTTACACCCTGGCAATTATCCCCAGTTCCTAAAATTAAAGCTAATTTGGCCGCTCATAATCGAAAGAAAACAAAACCAACTGTTCTGACAAAGTCCCCATATAAAAACAATTTTGATGAGTTTCAGTCAAGAAAAATTAAGAAGGAACCAAAAGTGATGAAAAAGCATAAACAACAGGAGAGAAAGAAAAATTATGCAAGAAATAAAACTCATGTTAATACAGAGAATTTAAGAAAAACAGAATCGAACAAAATTATATAATACAAGTCATTCTTGTTCAGGCGAGTCCGATTCTTCTCTGGTCTTGACAGACTCTGATGATGACTCCATTATTCAAAATATTCCGCACAACAAAGAAACACAGTGTGAATTTTGTAATATTTCATATAATGAAGACATTCAACCCAAAACGTGGTCTCAATGTTTGCAATGCGATTTAATTTGGGCTCACGACAAATGTCTTCCTAAAAACAATGCCATTTTTATTTGTAAGTCATGTGCTATCTAATAATCTTTAAGACAATATTTAACTTTATTTTTTATGTGTTTTTTTTTAATAATTTCAGCCAAGGAGGCCATTTTTAAGTTATTTTATGTTTTGTGTTATTTAGTTTTTTATTTGCTTTTATTATTAGACATAAAAATTGAAATTAATAAAAATTTACCGCAGTTAATTCTTAACTTTTTAATAATTTGCTTGCGGGTAATGTGAACCAGTGTTCCACATTACCCGAACATACCGGTCCACAATACCCGCACAGTTCTTTTATCTTTTGGGTTTTCTTAAATCTATGACATCCAAAATTTTGTAGATAAATATATATAAGTTTTAATTTGGAAAATATGTCCGCAACACATATACCATGTTATGGAAAAAATTTCTTTAATTTTCTACCGGTATTGTAGCGATAATAAAAAAAATATAAAATGGTAGTCCACATTACCCGATGTTACTCTATTTAACATAAAAGTGAACAATTATAAAAAACTAATAAATAAATAAAGAAAACCAAAAAATATATATGTATGAATACATATACATACATATGTATGTATGCGTTAGGGCGGGTCAAATTGTATGGAACGATTTTTTTGATGAAGGTGATTCTGAGAAATTTTGCTCAAGAGACCATAGCTCTAAGTCGGGTTTGGAGCCCCCCAAAATTTCAAAAAAGATATTTTTCCATATATACAAAGAATAATGTATTTAAATTCATCATAAAATCGGATAGAATTATAGTAGATTTCTCAATCTGGGCTTGTTTGAAAGGTGTTTTTATCACCTTTGAGTATCCGTATTGATACCAATATTTTTTTTAGTAGAGATATTAGGAATGTTTGGTCGAAAAATAGCCTAAAATGAAATTTTAACTAATAAATTCTGAATTTAAAATTAACCCGCCCTAGTATACATATGGGCATTTCCCCAGAATGGTCTACCAGGATGAAAAAATAAAATGTTGATAATCATCGTCTTTTATTGTTTATTATTATAAAAAAAAGTCTATGTTGTTATAAAAGAATGGCTTCATAGCATGTCTCAGCTGTTTTACTCGAAGAAATTGCACTGGAAACTGGAAAATTTTATATTTTCTTATATTTTCTACTTCTAAACACATTTTTATATGCTTATTTTACATGCAAAAATATGTTATGTTTACACTCTTTCTTCATAATCTTTTCATTACAATCAATTGTAAATTGAGTATTTAGTTGTTTGTTAAGGAAATTTGAAGACATTAATGGGAAACTGCATGGTGATAATAATAAAAAAACATATGGAAAAATCGTACGTTCGCGACCCGTACGTTCGCGACCGGTACATAAGCCAATTAAACAAAAACCAAAAGAGATATTTTTTTTGGTAAATATTGCATGGAGACCTACATTAATACACTTTTAAAATAAATTAATCACTTTTGAATATTCCGTTTCATTACGCAGATTTTTACATTTAACTGCTGTCAGCCAAAGTTGACTTCTATTTTGCGTACGTTCGCGACCACATGTTTATAACTCTTATTATGAAAACTTAAACTCGATGAAATCCATCCTTTGCACTAAACATACATCTACCCAAATGCTATCGAATCGCAAGAAAAAATGCTAGGAAAAGTTTTGTTTTCTATATTATTTGTACATCAAAAGCGTACGAACGTACGTTCGCGACCCCAGGAAATGCCCATATGTATATATGTATACATATTCTGAGCAAAAACATTTTAATTTAAAATTCTTATTTTTGGTGTTGTTGTAAACTACAATAAATAATAAAAATATTAAAAGCACAGCAAAACGGTAAAAACAAAAACAATTTTTGTATCCGTAAAAACAATGAAACATCAATAAAACCAGATGAAAGAAATGTGTATGTAACAGTTTATGGAAACGAAAATAATGCTGAAATAAATAAAACAAAACAATATTAACTACCAATTATTCGCACACGTTCCCTTTCACCCTCGGTGTTTACAAAAACAGTGGATAGTGATACATTTTAAATATTAAACCGTCTCTTGGGACAATTGTTGCCGAGCCCGCAAGTGTTGCTGAGCCCACAAGTATTGCCCGACGGTAAAATCAATGAAACGGTACCACGAACTCAAACACCGACACAATGGAAAACCCTCTAGTAAAAAGTTGTCAAAAGCCTCAATTTCAAGTTGGTATGGACAGGCATATAACAGTGCTTAAACGGGTCGCAGCCCTACCTCTTCAGCTGTTGCTTCGGCCTCAAAAGTACCATCTTTTGACAGAATAAATTCACAAAATCGTTTTGCAATTCTGGAGGATGAATCCTCAGAAGCACCAAACGTGATAAAATCGTCCAAGCCTCCCCCGATATATCCGAGGGAGCAAAACTCAAACGAGCTAATAAAGAGTTTGATCTCTGTGATAGGTGCAAATTCGTTTTACGTAGCTGCAAACAAGCGTGGTAGTATAAACGAGATAAAAATACAAGTAAATCATGAAAATGATTTTCGAAAAACTAATTTGAAGCACTTAAAAAAAGTTTTTATACACACCAACTGAAGAGCAGTAAAGGTCTTCAGGTAGTGATTAAGGGAATCGACTCATGTGTGGACGCAGAAGAAATTAAAATTTTCTTGAAAGAAAAAGGCTTCAAAATAAAACATGTGGGAAATATTAAAAATAGGAAAAAAATCCCCAACCACTATTTAGAGTTGAGTCATCCCATTTACACTTTGAAATACATTCTGTATAGAAGAATAACAATGGAAGAGCCGCACAAAATAAATGGTCCCGTTCAATGTTTAAACTGTCAAGAATTTGGTCATACTAACCAATACTGCTATTCACGCGCTGTTTGCATACTATGTGGTGAATTACAAGGTACAGTTCTTTGCGATAAGTCTAAAACCGACCCCAACGTAAAAAATGTAGCAACTGTGGCGGTCATTACACTGCCAATTATATCGTCAAGCAGTCGGTTTGAAACTAATCCCCTTCAAATGCAGGTAACAAATCAAGTAAACACTAATGCCATTCAGGCTCCGCAGCCTAGTAATAACAGAACCTCTTACGCTAACATCCTTAAATCAAATCATCTGCCAATGCTAGGTGCTTTGCCAAGTTATGATAAAACTCCAGTTTCTAAATTAAGACGTCTAGAAAAAACCATGGAAACATTAGTGCAAACAGTAAATAATTTTACGAACATAATGGGTAATATGATGCAGGAAATTCTTAGAATGCAGTCGATGTTATAGCAAGCTGTACTTAACAAGCCATGAACTGTTTAAAAATCTGTTTTTGGAACGCTAACGGCATCCGCCAACATAAAAATACTTGAATACTTTCTTAAAAATAAACAAATTGATGTTATGATGGTTTCTGAAACTCATCTGACCTCAAGAAATACGTTTAAAATCAATGGTTACATACAATATGATACCCAGGATCCTCGAGATAGAGATTCTGCCTTTTTGATAAAAACCCGAGTCAAACACTACTTAATGTGTGATCATTGTGAGGATTATCTGCAAGCAACAAACATTTGTGTTGAATAGCTAAATCAAAACATAGTAATTTCATCTTTATACTCTCCACCTAGATTTTCAATATCAGGAAGCCAATATTGTGAATATTATGTCATTGGGCCCCTGTTTCCTAGCCGCTGGCGATTATAACGCTAAACACACCTTCTGGGGGTCACGAATTTTAACACCTAAGGGTCGTGTTTTGTTTAATACAATCTCTGAAATGCATTTAAGTGTGGTCGCGAGCGGACAACCAACATATTGGCCTACTAATCAGAAACGATTCATGTTGAAGCTTCCTTAGAATTATTCTCCGACCACACACCTACAATTGTTACTATAGTGAACCCCAATAGAATTGTATCTCCGACTGGTTACTAAGCGACGTCAGCTACACAAATAAATTGGTTTAAATATAAAAAAATTCTCAGTACCCATTGCACAGAAAATATTCCAGAAAATGTGGATCGCTCTATTGTTAATAAAAACAACAAAAAATATTAAAATATATTCCACAGATGTCGAGCGTCTCTTGTCTGAAAAAAGGAGGGCTCGTAGAGAGTGGCAATTGCACAGATCCCCTCAACTTAACAACTTACTAAAGGCTGTACATTAGCCGATGAGCTTACACCAATGTTACGTCATATTTGGGAAACCAACAACATACCCAATGAATGGAAGAAAGGCACCATAGTAACAATACCCAAGAAAGGTGACATTAGCCTCTGTAAAAATTGGCGAGGTATTACACTCCTCAACACCATCAACAAAGTACTTGCCCTTATAATTCTCCAACGCATCACACCCTATGTTGAGACGATCTTACGCAAAGAACAAGCAGGCTTCAGGACAAATCGTTCGTGTGCAGACCATGTGACGACCCTAAGAATTCTAATAGAACAATCCGTTGAATTCAACAGCCCTCTGTACCTACTTTTCGTGGACTTCGAACGAGCGTTTGACACTGTGTCAAGAGAAGCTCTCTGGGCCTCACTCAACTGTAGAGGTTTCCCAGAAAAAATTGTACACCTAATACGTGAGCTATATACCGATGACGTATGCGCTGTTCGCTTCAATGGAAAGGAAAGCCAACCTTTCTCGATTGAATCTGGCGTAAGACAAGGTTGTGTCTTGTCTCCAACGCTTTTTCTCATACTTCTCGATTGTGTTATGGAACAGACAAACTCGGATTCCCCATTTGGTATCCAATGGAACTTATTAGAACATCTGAACGACATTGATTATGCTGATGACATCTGCCTACTTGCACACCGACACAGCGACATGCAGGCCCAATTATTTCATTTGGCTAAGAACGCCGAAAAAGTAGGTCTGAAGATAAACATTAAGAAAACAAATCTCATGCGTGTTGCAGCAGCAAACAATCTTCCCATTCAACTTAATGGAGTCGTAATAAACGAAGTGGATTCATTTTGCTACCTTGGTAGTACATTAACTGTAGATGGTGGGTCGGATAAAGATATAAATGACCGGATCAATAAAGCTCGATCAGCCTTCCAATCGCTCTACAAAATTTGGAGATCAAGCAATATCACTAGAAAAACAAAACTTCGTATTTTCAACAGTAGTGTTACAAGTGTACTTCTTTATGGCTGTACTAACTGGAGATTAACTCAGGAAAGCCTGAGAAAGCTACAATCAAACCGCTGTTTACGCCAAATCCTACAAATTTTCTGGACGTACTGGGTCACAAACGAACAGCTTCTTAAATTGGCAAACCTCAACTCGATCAAGAATGAACTAAAGAAACGCAAATGGAAGTGGATAGGGCATACACTTAGAAAGCCTCCACATGAAATATCACGCGCAGTGATGGAGTGGAACCCGCAAGGTCAACGAGGTCCTGGTCGACCACGCCTAATGTAGATAAGAAACATAAAAAATGATTATGAAGATATCGGAATGACATGGAACCAAGTTAAATCATTAGCTAATGATCGAAAAAGATGGAAAGAGTTCGTTGGCGCCCTAAGTTCAAATTGAACGTTTTATCTAACTTTTTTTTACTATTGTAATCAAAAATTTTATAAATAAAGGAATGGAAAAAAAGGCTGCACAAAAAGGCTGAGAAAGTTACTGCAGGCTCAGAAAACGGCTTCTCTGAAAAAAAATCTTAAGGAACTTGATGCAAATCCATAACCAAAGAACTCATTATGGCGTGCAGCTAGAAATCTCAAAAGGCCAGTTGTCTCTCATCCACCATTAATAAACTTGAATGGAAGTTGGGCAAGAAATGATGTTGAAAAAGGAAATCTTTTTGTTAATCATTTAAAAAACGTATTTGCCCCAAACATATCTCACGATATTGCGGTCGAGACACCACCTGTTGCTGCTAGAGCAGCTGTTCCCCTAAGATTTGAGATAAGACAAATCGAAAAGGCTATTTGTGACTTAAACCCCAAGAAGGCCCCTGGTTTTGATAAGATCAGCAACAAAATGCTTTTAGAGCTACCAAGCGTAGCAAGGAGAATTATTCTTTTCTTAGTGCTATTTTACGCCTTGAATACTATCCTCAAAAGTGAAAGGTTTCCTTAGTCACCATGATACCTAAACCAGGAAAGGATCACACAAAAGTTGAGTCATATAGGCCTATAAGCTTACTTTCTAATATATCAAAGCTGTTTGAGAAGCTGTTAGCGTCAAAATTGACCCCAACTCTAAATGAAAACAGATTTATTCTTTACCGCCAATTCGGCGTTAGAAGAGAGCACAGCACAATTGAACAAACCCATCGTATAGTAAACACAATAAGAAAAGCCTTTGAAGAATTGTTCCGCTCTATTCATCGATGTTTCTCAAGCTTTTGATAAAGTCTGGCATGAAGGCTTATTACATAAATTGAAGATAAACTTACCAGTAAACACACACAAGCTGTTAGAAAGATTCTTAGTCGGTCGAAAGTTCATTATTAAAGAAGGTGATGAATTGGCTCTGCTCAGCCAATTGACGCTGGAGTCCCTCAGGGAAGCATTCTGGGCCCAATTTTATACTTAATATATACCTCGGATATGCCAACAAACAACTACACCCAAACTTCAACATTTGCTGATGAAACAGCTTTTCTAAGCGTGCACGAAAACAGTCAAGAAGCATCTCGATACCTACAGGATCATATATTTCAACTCGAACTGTAGCTAAAGCAATGGAGGATACTGGTCAATGAGCAAAAATGCGTACATATAGCATTCACCTTGCGTTGGGAATCATGCGCCCCTATTAAAATCAATAATCAAATAATACCTCAAAACTCGCATGTAAAATACCTTGGTATTCATCTAGATCGCCGTTTAACGTAGAAAAGCCATATAGAGGAAAAATTAACTCAAATGAAACTAAAAGCCATCCAAATTCATTGGCTTTTTGGAAGAAACTCTGTCCTTAGTCCCGACTGCAAACTTCTACTTTACAACTGCATCTTAAAGCCAATCTGGTGCTATGGTATTCAGTTATGGGGCACTGCCTTTTGAAATATATAAAAAGTTAAAAACCATTTAAAAATAACAAGCTTTTATTTAAATGCGCTGAAAAAGTAATAAATTAAAAGTAAAAACCCTTTTTAAAAATAAAGCATTTATTTAATTAAATGCTCTAAAAAGAAAATATTAATTTAAATTTTTACTATCAACTTATAACGTCATTACACAAGCTTTTATATGATATAAAAGCGTGTCACGCGTTTTACTTGTGTAGATAAACAAGTAAATTAAATAACTTGATGTGATTGCTTTGAACTATTAAAATTTTCAAACGAAGTAAGTCCAAGTTCTTAAATCTCGCGACTAGCTTTTATATCATATAAATTGTGTAATGACAAGCGACAAGCTTGTATGTCATATATGGGCAGTTCCAGTTACATTTTGTAACGAAACGCCAGAAGTAATTTAAATTGATTCTCAAAAAATTGTATATGTATAGTTTACTTTTTAATATTTTGATATAAAGCGCAACTAGCTCTACATTTAGTAACTAAGGGATAACGGTTGAACAACATGGTATTATATTCCGGTTCTTCGTTAATTAATTATTAATTAAATTTGATTTTGGAATATAAATATTAAGCGAATTGGACGCTAAAAAATATATGATATTTTTTATTTAAATTAATTATACGTTACGTGAATACGTTCCAAAAACAAATTTTTAAACAGTTCATGGCTTGCAATAACATCGATTGCATTCTAAGACTTTCCTGCATCATATTACCCATTGTGTTCGTAGAATTATTTACTGTTTGCACGAAACAACAGGTTTTTTCTAGACGCCTTAGATTAGAAACTGCAGTTTCGCCATTACTTGACGAAGCGGGTTGCATTGGTACATAATTTGATTTTTAGATCTTCAAAAAGGATCAAGTCTTATCAAAACTTTAATCATGTGCCTTGAAGAGAAAATAAATAAAGCCGAAGAACAATTTAAAGCGATTTTTTAAAAAGTTAAAGTTATTTGCGTTCAAATTGAGGCTCCAATCGAAAAGACAAGATTTGAATGAAATAATCACATCCAAAGGGTAAGATTAGTAGGTTAGATTGTAGGTTAGATTCCTCTTATTGAATTTATTTTAGAAGATCTCAAAACACCTTTCCCAATAGATATCCTAAATGTATTAAACATACCTAAAGTGCTACCTCAAAGTGTAATCAAGTCATATACAGATACAAAACTTTTAAAAACACAACTAGCTGATGAGCTGATTATATTTGATATAATCATCTAAACTTGAGCCTAAACTGTTGCATTGGCAACAAACATGGAAAATATCTGCACATCTATCAGATAACGTTGTAGATGCCTTTATAAACTGTGATGAAGATATCTACCCAAATCTAAGAAAAATATTTCAAATTTTCGTTTTAATGCTCGTCAGTTATGCTACGAGCGAGAGGTCATTTCCCACCCTTTGTCGAATAAAAACATGGTTCAGATCAACAATAACAAAAGATAGACTATTCAATCTAAATTTGCCTCACAAGGAAATCATAAATTGCTTATTTAAAAAGATTAATTTATTTTAATTTATATTGAACTGATCTTATATTTTATTTAACCTTATTGTTGAGTTTTTTCTTAATATAATGTACACATATTGTTTTAATAAACTTTTAAAAATAAATTTTTTACTTTTTTGTATCATACAAAATCCTTCCCCCCCTTAGGTTCAAGCTGGATCCGCGCCTGGTGAGATTTGGTTTTAAAAATAGGATGCTAACGAGCAGCTCCGGTTATTTATACTAATTCGATATCTACTGTGGGGCCAAAGATATAAGTGTAGAAAGATCAAAACTCCCTCTTGGATCCCGAGTCGTGCTTGATTTTTTGGACAACATTCCTAACACTTCAGATCATGTTGCAAGCAGATCTCAAATGAACTTGCTTGAGCTTCAACGCAATATTGCTCGATTTTATTTGCGAAACTATACACAGAAAGTGAATGTTTCCAAACGGTCACTGCCTGCTGGTGTTGCAGCTAGCGATGGAAACCTCTTTGCTAAAAGGATAACAAAACAGTTACGATGTCGTGAGTTTCATACCAGAATAAGATGGTTATTTGAGCAATGCGATGCTGCTCTATGTGTTGAAAAAGTGTGCTTTAAAATTTTTCATACATTAAAAATTGCATACTCATGACACCACTGTACCCGTCCGAGTACAGCCCTAAAAACACACTTCCAGAATTTTTTTTTTTTTTTTCTATATTTAATAACTATATTTAAGTATAAACAAATTAATGAATTTCAATCTTTTTTGTTTTTAATGGTCTTCGGGAAAATCTGTCATGGAGGTCCCACGAATAACCAAACACCACGGTTTAAAAATAAAATTACACTTATATACTTTTGGAGAATTAGTCGGGTGCTTTTATTAGCATTGTGTTTGTTAATTTATTTGGTTTTTAATTAAGAATAAAATACTTTTTCTTATAGATTTTGTTTTTTTTAACTAATAAGGCCTAAAATTTCTTTGCAATTAACACAAAATTGTTTAATTACAATTTTCCCTACGTTTCGTCGGTATATGCCGACATCTTCAGGGGTAGTAATATTTTATGTTATTTACATTAAAATGATTTTTTTTTTTTTTAATTTTTTAAAAATAAAAATTTAACTTTTTTAAATTTAATTTCACTAATTTCTTAATTTATGGCAACTATGTAGCTGGCTTTTTCGTTGTTTTGGGATACATTGTATTTGGTAAGTTGGAAACCTTTACAATCCATTACTACTTAAAGGATTTTTTATTCATGTCTGTTTGGCAAGTTAAACCTTCGGCGTATTCTCTAGGCATGAGAAAACACAACTTTTTTTTTTTTTTTTTTTTTTCTCATTATTTTTTATTGAATCTTCATATTTTAAATATGAACTAACAATAATTAATCAAATCTTAACCTAATACGTTATTTTACGTCCTGCCAGTGCCAGACAAAAATTTTCTTCATCACGGGTTCTGTTCACTTTTATAGGTGTTTATCGCTCATCTAATTGGGTAAGTGCTGCAGTGTCTCTTCTTCTTAAGCGAGTGTGGCCGCCATGGTTTAAAAGATTTCGAGCTAGTGGATTTGGGTGTTGTTCAAGCCTTTTTAAATATTTTACTGCATATTTTGTAATCATAGTTTTTACTAAAGGAACATTGAGATCCTTGTGAATATTTGAGTTTTTAACATTCCAAGGGGCAGCTGTGATTATTCGAAGAAGTTTATTTTGGCGCCTTTGAATTTTTTCGATATTAGAGGCCGAGGCAGTGCCCCATAGTTGAATACCGTAGCACCAGATTGGCTTTAAGATGGAGTTGTAAAGTAAAAGTTTGCAGTCGAGACTTAGGACAGAGTTTCTTCCAATAATGATAATCTGGCAACGCTATGCCTGAGTAGTGCGTTTTTTTGTGACGGCTGATAATTTATTCTTGCTTAATTAAAAAAATATTGTTTAAAACACTATTTAATAAATTATTTTACATTTAATTTGCTATTTTGTTAAAATAAAATATAGTTGTTGTGAAGATTATATATGGTGTCAACTAGAACCTAGTTTTTTCACAAATTTCTTCACGTGCTACTTTTGCATACATATATTTTATTGTACTGTTTTTGCTGTTGTTGCTGTTTGTTCTTTGCTGTCTGCTAAAATGGCGCCTAAAATACATAAATGTGGAATTTGTGATGAAAACATTGGAAAGCAGGGCAGTATCCAATGCAAAATGTGTGCACTGTGGATACATACAGTTTGTGCCCTGATTTCAGATGATGAAATTGTGGCACTCAGGGCAAATAAGGCACTTTCTTTTGTCTGTGCAGTGTGTTTGGAGGGAAATGGGCGTAATAAGACCCTTGCAGATGTGGTTCGTGACTTGAGCCGTAAATTTGACTCCTTTTTAACGAAGAGTAATGATGATCTCATTTCGATCAAAGCTGCTTTCTCTGATGCTGTTGGTGATATTAAGGAGCAAATGACTAGCAGTGTCAATGAAATCAAGGCTGATTTACTGTCATGTAATACGCGAATTAATAATGTTGAGTTCTCCACAAACTCTAAAACGTCTTCTCTGGAAGTTGAGAACCATGTTTTGCACCGAAGGTTAAATCGGGCTGATATCGTCATACGAGGTTTGCCAAAAGGGTTGAAGGATTTAGTTGCAGTTGTTGTGGCCTTGGGCGCTTTTTATAGCGTACCTATTTCTGGTTATGAGATAAATCATGTGTGCTATATTAATGGGAAAAGACTTATATTGGTGAAATTTAATAATGTTTTCCTTCGGGATAAAATTATGTACGAATACTTTAAAACCCGAACTTTAAGAACGTGTGATGTTATTGGTAATGATGAAAATGATAATGACGGTGCTGTTGGTGAACAAGTTGAAACTGCTGTGGGTGATGCTGTAGGGAAACGGATTGAAAGTAGAGTTTTTCTAAATGATCATTTTTCTCCGTTAGCTGCGAAGCTGAATGCTGCTTGTAGAGACCTGCTTGTTGATAAGATAATTACAAAGTACAAGATTTTTAATGCTGATAAACTTAAAGCTAAGCTTACTTTGACTAATGGGAAGGAGTTGGAAGTTCGTGATGCGGCTGGGTGTGTAGCCCTTCGAGTTGGTGGTGGTGCTGTGTTGGATTGAATTTATTTTTTGTATGTATTTCTGAAGCTGGATATAACGTTATTGTGAAATTTTATATTCCCTTATTTTAAAGGTTTGACTTGAGTTTGGCGTTATATCTAGGTTCTTATATATTTTTGCTCATATTGAGTCTTTGTAAAATAATATAATTGATTTTTTTTCGATTTTGTAACTTTTATGCTGCTTTTATCGGCTGTCGAATATTTATCAGGAATAGTATTAGTATGTATAAATGGACTGATATTTTTGCTCACTCTTTTTATCTCTTTTGGTTCCCCGCTGTATTTTTAATTTTTAACTTTGATGTCTTTTAATGGAAATCTTGGTCCGGTAGTTAGTGACAACTCATATTTTAAAGAAGTATTGCGACCATATATGGGACAGTTTAGTGTTGCTCATATTAACTGTAACAGTTTGAAACCTGCATTTAGAACTTCTAAATTTGATGAAATTAAAAGTGTAATTGGTGGTTCGGTTTTTGATATGATTGGTATTTCTGAGACTTGGTTAACTAAGGATGTTTCGAGTCGTTCGGTTGAGGTACCCGGGTACAAGTTCTGCCGTAATGATCGTGTGGGTGCAAGGGCTGGTGGTGTCGGGATTTATATTTCTAGCAAACTTAAGTTTAGGATTGTGTCTAATGTTTCGATTATTAATAAATGTGAGTCACTCTTTTTGGAGCTGTATTTTGGGAGTTGCAAAGTTTTATTTGGTGTGGTGTACTTGCCACCGCCTGCTGATTTTGGTAAGTTTGAGGACCTTTATTATGAACTTTTTTTAAATTATACGAATGTGATTGTGGTTGGTGATTTTAATTGCAACCTTTTTGATGTAGCGAAGTCTAATTTAGTACATTCCTTTTGTACTAGGGCTAACCTGTCCATTTGCCATAATTCTAGGCCTTCTCACTTTGATGTGCATTATCAATCTACCTCATTAATTGATTTTATGTTGGTGAGTGATCGATCTTTAGTTAATATTTCTGGGCAAGTGCAGTGTCCCTCTATTTCCCATCATGCTCTTATTTTTTCATCTTTCAAAATGAATTTAGAAAATGTGGATTCATCTGTTGAGTACCGTGACTTTAACAACATTGATTGGAATGGCTTATTAACATTTTTGTTGAATTTTGATTTTTCGCAAATTTTTGAAGCGGTTGATGTTAATAATAAATGCTTTTTATTTAGTTCTCTTATTGAGAAACTTTTTTCTTTTGTGCCTGTAAGGCGAATTATTCGTTCAGCTGGTAATGATGTTTGGATGAAGGCTAGAACTATTGTTTTGGCAAGATCTCTTCGAGATCTAGCTTTTTCTGCGTATCAAAATGATCCTACAAGTCATAAATGGAGTGTATTTTGTAAATTACGAAACAGAGTAAAATCTACTATTAGAAGGGAAAAGAGGAGGCATTATGCTGAACTATTTGGGGGATTGGATACGTCTGGTATGTGGAAGGTATTAAAGAGGGCTGGATGCGTAAATTCTAATGATATTGTTTGTAATGGTAATGTGAATGTATTAAATGAGTACTTTGTTCGTGGTGAAGGACCTGTTCGGGACTTTGAAGTTGATTTTAACAATTTTAACGATTTGGATGGGGCATTTTCATTGCATTGTGTTACTGAATATGAAGTTTTTGTAGCCTTAAATAAGGTAAAATCTAAGTCCATTGGTGTTGATAATGTTTCTATTCAGTTCTTGAAACTTATTTTTCCTCATATTTCTATTCTTATTTTGCATTTGGTAAATGCTATTTTGACCATGTCCGTGTTTCCTGAGGCTTGGAAGATTGCACGAGTTGTGCCTATTCCGAAATCTGGTACTGTTCGGGGTCCTGATGATTTGAGACCAATCTCTATTCTTCCTGCACTGTCTAAGGTCGTGGAGCATATAATTAAGGATCAAATGCTTGTCTCTACTAGGAATAAAATTTTTGATTCTCAGTATGCCTTTCGCCGAGGATTTAACACTACATCGCTTTTGCTTAATTTAACTGATGCTGTTAGAAGTTGTGAGAATGACGGAAAATTAAGTGTGCTAGTTTCGTTGGACTTAACTAAAGCTTTTAATTCTATATGTTACTCTACTATGATTATGAAACTTAGGAGTTTCTTTAACTTTTCAAAATCGGCTTGTAAGCTTATCTTGTCTTATTTATGTGATAGGTCACAGTTTGTGGATTTAGATGGTAGGCTTTCTAGTATTCTTTCAACTAAATCTGGTGTTCCCCAGGGGTCGGTTTTGGGCCCCCTCTTATTTATACTTTATATTAATGATTTGCCTGAAGTTCTAAGTTCTAGTATGTGTAAGCCGTTTTTATTTGCAGATGATATTTTGCTTTTATTTAGTACTGGTCGAGATTTTGCTGATGTATTGGAGTCTAATATAAACTACTGCCTTAATAAAATCGACCTGTGGTCTTCCAGAAATTCACTGGTTGTAAACCCGTCTAAATCTAAGGCGATTTTGTTTGGATCGTCTGTGAACTTTGTGACAGCTTTTGAGATTTTTATTCGGGATTCTAAAATCGATTTTGTAAGTCAACATAGATGTTTGGGTATCATCATTGATAATAGGCTTAGTTATGAGTCTCATTTCGTATATGTGCATCGCAAGATTTCTTGTACTTTACGTAGAATATATTCCACAAATATATTCCTGCCTTTTCGGGTTAAATGTAGACTAGCTCATACTCTTCTTATGCCGCAGATCTTATATGGACTTGAGTTGGTGTCAGGGACCATTGCCATGAACTTAAAGATATTGGAGCGGGTTGTTAATACTGTGACTCGTTATGTTTTTAATATCCGTAGACGTGAGCATATATCCGAATTTGTTAAGAAATTTTTAGGGTGTTACTTTGATAAATTCGTAAAGTACCGTAATATTCTTTTATTTCATCGCATTATTAAAAGTGGCATACCTGTCCAGTTATGTAACGAATTTACTTTTTCGCGGTCGAATAGGAACAAGCAAATTCTAATACCTAGAATCAGGTGTTCTTTGTTTGAGAGGTCTTTTATTGTAAGGGTGGCTCGCTGCTGGAATAGTTTACCCCATGAATTGCGTATTTTTTCGCAATCTAATAATGTGTTTCGCCTTAAGCTTTTGAAGCATTTTTCAAGTTTCTTTCGATAGTTTTTATGTTCTGCAGGTAGCTTTCAAATTGTTTTTCCACTTTTTTATGATTCATATGTTTGATATGAGTTGTGACAAGTACCGGATAAAAATTGCTGAACTGAATCTTTTTTATAGTACTTTTATAATTTGTTACGGCTGGGGAGCCAATAAGTTGTATTAATGGGTGTAGTTACATTAGTAAATGTAAGTTATTTTTATAGATTAGGTTAAGTACTTTACTCGGGATTATATTGCTGTGTAATACGTTTTTTGGCCCAAATGGCTTTGTATTACAATATGGATTAATAAATAAATAAATAAATAAATAAATAAATTTGGATGGCTTTTAGTTTCATTTGAGATAATTTTGCCTCTATATGGCTTTTCCACGTTAAACGGCGATCTAAATGAATACCGAGGTATTTTACATGCGAATTTTGAGGCACTAAATGATTATTGATTTTAATAGGGGGGCATGTTTCCCGACGCAAGGTAAATGTTACATGTACGCATTTTTGCTCATTGACCTTTATCCTCCATTGCTTCAGCCACAGTTCGAGTTGAAATATATGATCCTGTAGGTATCGAGATGCTTCTTGACTGTTTTCGTGCACGCTTAGAAAAGCTGTGTCATCAGCAAATGTTGAAGTTTGGGTGTAGTTGTTTATTGGCATATCCGAAGTATATATTAAGTATAAAAGTGGGCCTAGGATGCTTCCCTGAGGGACTCCAGCTTCAATTGGTTGAGGAGAGCTTAAATAATCACTTTCTTTAATAATAAACTTTCGACCGACTAAGTAGCTTTCTAACAGCTTGTGTGTGTTTACTGGTAAGTTTAGCTTCAATTTATGTAATAAGCCTTCATGCCAGACTTTGTCAAAAGCTTGAGAAACATCGGTGAAGAAAGCGGAACAATATTTTCTTTCTTCAAAGGCTTTTCTTATTGCGTTTACTATACGATGGGTTTGCTTCATTTTTCATTTAGAATTGGGGTTAATTTTGACGCTAACAGCTTCTCAAACTTCTCAAACACAACTTGAAAACTGTTTTGTTAGTTAGGGTATAAAAGCTTTGGAATTATAATTGTTTTGTAGTTGTTCTTATATAGCATCAATTGTCCACTTTTATGGCTAATTTTACGGCCCAATTTTCCTAATTAGTTTCTTCATAGCCGAAAATTCAATTTTTCTATTTTTTTATATATTTAGTTTACCACACAATTTTACCAAAGACCTTAATAACAGTTTTACAAAATTTATATTGAAATTATTTTTAAAGTTTATGAGAATAATAATAAAATGACTCTAGTACATAGTAATGAGAATTTGTCATCTCTTGTGACAAATACTAATGAGAAATAATGCACCGTAGACTTAGTTGTATAGTAGAAGTTCTTAAGGAGACTTAAGCATGTCCCATTTGCGGTAAGGCGTGTAGACCAGCTAAACTGGGACCTACATGATATTTTGGCAGGGGAGGGAACCCAAGCTACTTCTAACCCAACTTCTTTCAATGCAAACGTTAGTATAACAAGTATAACAAGTATACGACGTAATTTGCTTGAAACTGAAATGACTTAAACTCCGGCTTTTAATCGAAATAGTGATGTGGGAACTATTGATCGCTTACTTAATATTTCCTCTTAGAATTCACCGAATGTACACCAAAATTTTGATGCCCCTGATATGAGTGAAAATGCACTGCAAATTTTGATAAATGAGGCAGTGAGAAGTCAGTTAGAATCTTTAAATTTAAACACAAATCTCGGTAATAGAACAAACCCTGATAATATTAGTAACAATGGTTGGAATCATTATTTCAGAGGTATCAGAAACAATAATTTCGGTCGAGTAACTCAGCATAGAAACCCCAGAGCGAGTCTAGGAAGTACAGGTTTTAACAATAATAATCCTCAGAGAATTTTAGGCGGCAGACCAAACTTGGGAAACCCTAATGTGGATCGGAATTATTCTGAATGGCATTTGAAATTTAGTGGACAGTAAGAAGATGGTTTGTCTGTTGACAATTTTATTTATCGAGTGCAAGCTCTTATCAATCAGGGCCTACGGGGAGATTTTAATTTGTTATGCAAACAGAATCATTTGTTATTTTGCGGAAAGCCTAATGTGTTTAAACCAATCTGTTGGAAATGCAACAAATATCCAAAAAACTACCAACCCATTTCGACACCAATACAGTTAGTATCCATGTCGACTCATATGTAACTTCGATATGATAAGGAATTTTTGGTAGGGAAATTCATTGCCGGACATGTTAAACCGTATCACGTTAGATTGCAGGAATATAGGGAAGCTAGAAGAAAATTTTTTTTGTGAGGAAATGGTTGAAACGGATAATAAGAACAAAAGTAGAAAAAGTACTAAACGGCTTAGAAATTTTTGAAGAATATTGTGAGAAATCGTAAATATGTTTGTTCTGCCATTCTATCTGGCAATACTGATAACGACATAACGTTGACCCGCAATTATACTGTCGTATATCACAAAACCAAAAAAAATAAAGTTAAGAACGCAATATCGAATATTTTTTCCAGCTCTATCGATCTGTGCTCTCATAATGTTCCTACCTTCCATGTATAGCGAGATATTCTCTATTGACTTTGACGTACGCACCACAAAAAACAATAGAATTATTCTTATTGTGCCGTATTCACCATTTTTTTTTTTTTTTTTTTTGATATACGGCAAAAACTAAAGCCAAAATACGCAATTCGAGTATGTTTTTATGAACTATTTTGATATTGATATATATAATATTATAATATTTCATATAATTTTATTGCTATTTTATTTCTGGGCAACATTTTAACGATATATTCTTATTTTAGTATGGCCGATGAAATATAAGGCGAAGAGAAAATATCAGAGGATTGTACCATCATTGGTAATTTAAATATTTTTCAATTAAATAATTAAATTTAAATAAGTTATTTTATATAGAAGACTTTGATTCAGATGATTCGGCAATATTATAAAGGAAAGAACGCAACTCAAGCGTTTTTACAAAAACTTTTTAGCTGGTAAAAATTCACAATTATTTCCTATGTAATTTTATTAATCTTTTTAATCTAGAATCAACTAATGAATATAGTCCGGATATTCAAACCAACACTAACAATGAAAATAAATCACCAAATACTAAAAATCAGAATGAAAATGATAACTTACTTAGTGTACCATCAGGTTGTATATCATCAACTTCGGAACTCACAACTTAAATAACTCGGAAAAGACAAATTAATAAAGACAATTGGAAACAAAATATTCGTAAAAAAAGTCGTTAACAAGGATTGTCTTATATTTTATCTAAAGGAATTTCAACTCAAGAAAAAAAACTGAAACCTCCATGTGCACCATCTTGCTTTTATTTGTGTACCAAAAATTTTGGTGATATTAGACAATACATTTTTAAAAGCTTTTGGTCTCTTAATGATAATGAGCCAATTTAGACTAGACTAATTTTTAGTCGGATTAACTTTTGTTCTTTCCAAACTACACTGGATTAATTATTCTGGCATAAAATTGTATACGTACACGCGGCTTTGTATGTGTTGGTATTTTTTTGTTTTTTTTGACGTTTGGTGTTCGTTCGCTGTAAACATAAAAACATTTCGGGCGCCTAACACCCTCTGTTTTTATATTCATGTTTACAAGACGGTGAACAACTAACGATTAAAATCGCTCTGCAAAAAAGAAAACACTGAACCTGTTTTTTTATAAGTGTGTATGTATTGGTTTTGTTCTGCTAATGCGGGGTTGAAGCTGGATTAAAAATTATGCCAACCAAAAACGACTCTCTTCACCTCTTTCGCCTACAAACTGTCGTTTTCTGCCAGAACAATTATTCTAGTGTAAATTGGCTCAATGAAAACAAGTAAGAGTGCTATATTCGGCTGTGCCGAATCTTATATACCCTTCACCATTGTGCGAGCAGAATACAGAGCAACTAGACAAAACCTAAATAATTTCTACATAAACATACATATATACAATACATAAAACTTCATTATAAATTAAATTTAAAGAGATAAAACTGGTAAATATTTTTTTAAATCGTTTCAGAACATAAAAAAATTAAAAAAAAAATTTTCTTTTTGAAGAAACACGATTCGAACCAGGGACTCACAGTTTCTAACCTTAGCAAACCCCTTAGACAACTGGACCATGAAGGAACGTTTTATGAATATCATTAAAAGTAAATATGATCAGTTTACAATTCACAACTCAACACAGTTGAGTTGTAATTATTTTTGATCTTTTAGTTCACCACAATAAAGCAAAGGTGGCCTATAATCGCCAAAATAGTTTGTACCATGTATGTGTGTTTGTTTGGTTTCTTTTTGTATAGGCACTGTTGTCATACCGTAGATTTATCTTTTTTGGCGAGTTTTTGAGAAGCAAACCGAAACAAAAATTCCTAGTTTCTATTTGTTAAAATTATTTCGTTAAATAGATGAAATAATAAAGAAGGCTGATAACGAAAATCATATTGAGCATTATGCTAGTATATATAAACAAATGCAAACGGGGGGGGGGGGTAGCAAACGGACATCGTGAAATCAACTTCGCTTTTCATAAGGACCCAGAATATATATACTTTATAGGGTGTAGGATCAATATTTTGGAACATACAAACGGAATGACAAAGTTATATATACCCTCTTACCTTCGGTGATACAATTTTTTTGGATTTCAGTACTTTGGACATAACTCAGCCATTTATTAACCGATTTGACAGATTTATATACCGATGTCTTAAGGAATAAATTTACCATTTACTTTGGTGATAAAACTTGGACTCAGAAAGACCTATGGGTTCCGAAAATGTGTATTTAAAAAAAAAAAATTTAATTTTGGTCATAACTTTTTCGTATCTGAACCGATTTTCCCGACTTTTTCAGAACATATTTTCTATTAAAAATTTCCGATCTTTTGATATATAAGGCGTAACCATAGGTCATATGAGAGTCCAAAAAATCAGGTTTTTATACAATTTTTATATTTTTTGTTCGGGAGGTACCACGCCCACTTGTTCAATCCCTCCCAAATTTTGTAGGATGCTGTATATTGATAACGTTAATGTGTGTACCTAATTTGGAAACTTTGGCTCTTGCCGTTCTCAAGATATACAGAAATAAAAAACTACAACAACAACAAGGGATTTTTGTGCAAAATCAGAGGCAGTTGTGGTTTTTTGCTCATATCTCCGTCATTTTTGGACCGATCTGGCTGAATTTCAATAGCAAACTTAAACGGAGTATATGTTACATAAATATACATCAACCTAGTCCACATCATTTCTGGGGTTTTCGGAAAACCCATTTCAACATACACACGAACAGACGGCCAGACGGACATCGTTAAATCAACTTCGCTTTTCATAAGGACCCAGAATATACAGTGGCCGACAAAAGTCTAAATACGACCCTCATTTCTTCCACCTAACGAGACCAAAAGCATTATGAAAAAAAGTAATGATGCAGGTTTGTTTGAAATCTGGTTTTATTAATAAAAAGCGAAAAAAATAACATACTCAATATACACTTTAAAAATTATTTACAAAAAACGAAAAAATAGCATTGACAAAAGTCTACATACGGCCAACATGTCATGCTTTGTGTTTTGCTTGCTGCTGGATGGTGACGGCTGAGTACCGTTATTTTTTTAAATTTACTTTTCTGCATGTTTTACATTTCAAATCAATTGCATTCGGTGGCATTCTGGACAGTTACCAGCATAATTCAATTGTAACAATGGCCTCGCGAAAAGAAATTTCAACTGATGTGAGAAACTTAGTCGTAAAATATAGAAACGAGAAAAAATCGTTCCGGGAAATATCAAAACTGTTGAGTTTAAGTAAAGCAACAGTTCAAACTGTATTTAATAATTTTAAAAACACTGGTTCTATTGAAAATAAACCGCGTAGTGGTCGCCCTAAAAAGCTTAGTCGCAGAGATGTCAGCTTTAAAATGAAAGAAGTGGAATAAAATCCAAGAGTGAATGCCACAACGCTGGCCCAAGTGCTAAAAATAAGATCAAATACGGTTCTGCATTCACGAACAATTCAAAGAACCCTAAATAATAATGGTTTCCGCAGCAGAACTCCGCGCAAAAAACCCATTATAAGCAAAAAAACCGAAAACTTCGCTTGGAATTTGCCAAAATTCATTTGACAAAGGATTTGACTTCTGGAAACGAGTTTTGTTTAGAGATAAGTCAAAATACAATATTTTTGGAAGTGGTGGGAAAGCGAAAGTTTGGAGAAAAGCTAATACAGCGATGAATCCGAAGCACTTAGTACCTACTGTTAAGCATGGGGGTGGCAACGTGATGGTTTGGGGTGCTGTCGCTGCATCTGGGGCCTGATTCTGGCAGTCGTGATCGAGTAATTTCTCGATTCGAAAGCAATTTAATATTTAATTATTTCAGTCAATACTGAACGAATCGGAATTATTTTTTCAGTGTTGTCAAGCATTAGTTTGAGTTTCACAAAACTGAAAAAATAATTTCGATTCGTGCAGTATCGACTGAAATAAAATTGCTTTCGAATCGAGAACGTACTCGATCACGACTGCCAGAATTAGGCCCCTGGTGTAGGAAATCTTGTATTTGTCGAAGGTAATATGGATCGGTTTCAATATAAGTCTATTTTAGAACAAAATCTGGGAGCATCGGTCAATAAATTAGATCTTGGTAAGAGTTGGATTTTCCAACAAGATAACGACCCGAAACACAACGCTCAAGTTGTAAAAGAATGACTGCTTTACTATGCCCCCCGACAATTGCATACACCACCTCAAAGCCCGGACTTAAATGTCATTGAACACGTGTGAGAGATTTTGGAACGTAAAATCAGAAAGCATCATATTACTAGCGCTCCAATGTTGACAAAGATGCTGAAAGAAAAATGGCTAGAAATTACGCCGATTGAATGGGAACATTTAGTTAATTCAATGACCAGACGCTTACAGGCTGTTAAAGATGCCAATGGTGGCCCAACCAAATACTAAATTTAATAATAAAAATATTATATAATGTTTCAATGAAGTTTTTTATGTTAGCTTACAAGACGTATGTAGACTTTTGTCAATGCTATTTTTTCGTTTTTTGTAAATATTTTTTAAAGTGTATATTGTAGTAAGTTGTTTTTTTCGTTTTCTATTAATAAAACCAGATTTCAAACAAACCTGCATCATTACTTTTCTTCATAATGCTTTTGGTCTCGTCAGGTGGAAGAAATGAGGGTCGTATGTAGACTTTTGTCGGCCACTGTATATACTTTATAGGGTGTAGGATCAATATTTTGGAACATACAAACGGAATGACAAAGTTATATATACCCTCTTACCTTCGGTGAAGGGTATAAAAATACAATTTTTTTGGATTTCAGTACTTTGGACATAACTCAGCCATTTATTAACCGATTTGACAGATTTATATACCGATGTCTTAAGGAATAAATTTACCATTTACTTTGGTGATAAAACTTGGACTCAGAAAGACCTATGGGTTCCGAAAATGTGTATTTAAAAAAAAAAAATTTAATTTTGGTCATAACTTTTTCGTATCTGAACCGATTTTCCCGACTTTTTCAGAAAATATTTTCTATTAAAAATTTCCGATCTTTTGATATATAAGGCGTAACCATAGGTCATATGAGAGTCCAAAAAATCAGGTTTTTATACAATTTTTGATATTTTTTGTTGGGGAGGTACCACGCCCACTTGTTCAATCCCTCCCAAATTTTGTAGGATGCTGTATATTGATAACGTTAATGTGTGTACCTAATTTGGAAACTTTGGCTCTTGCCGTTCTCAAGATATACAGAAATAAAAAACTACAACAACAACAAGGGATTTTTGTGCAAAATCAGAGGCAGTTGTGGTTTTTTGCTCATATCTCCGTCATTTTTGGACCGATCTGGCTGAATTTCAATAGCAAACTTAAACGGAGTATATGTTACATAAATATACATCAACCTAGTCCACATCATTTCTGGGGTTTTCGGAAAACCCATTTCAACATACACACGAACAGACGGACAGACGGACATCGTTAAATCAACTTCGCTTTTCATAAGGACCCAGAATATACAGTGGCCGACAAAAGTCTACATACGACCCTCATTTCTTCCACCTAACGAGACCAAAAGCATTATGAAAAAAAGTAATGATGCAGGTTTGTTTGAAATCTGGTTTTATTAATAAAAAGCGAAAAAAATAACATACTCAATATACACTTTAAAAATTATTTACAAAAAACGAAAAAATAGCATTGACAAAAGTCTACATACGGCCAACATGTCATGCTTTGTGTTTTGCTTGCTGCTGGATGGTGACGGCTGAGTACCGTTATTTTTTTAAATTTACTTTTCTGCATGTTTTACATTTCAAATCAATTGCATTCGGTGGCATTCTGGACAGTTACCAGCATAATTCAATTGTAACAATGGCCTCGCGAAAAGAAATTTCAACTGATGTGAGAAACTTAGTCGTAAAATATAGAAACGAGAAAAAATCGTTCCGGGAAATATCAAAACTGTTGAGTTTAAGTAAAGCAACAGTTCAAACTGTATTTAATAATTTTAAAAACACTGGTTCTATTGAAAATAAACCGCGTAGTGGTCGCCCTAAAAAGCTTAGTCGCAGAGATGTCAGCTTTAAAATGAAAGAAGTGGAATAAAATCCAAGAGTGAATGCCACAACGCTGGCCCAAGTGCTAAAAATAAGATCAAATACGGTTCTGCATTCACGAACAATTCAAAGAACCCTAAATAATAATGGTTTCCGCAGCAGAACTCCGCGCAAAAAACCCATTATAAGCAAAAAAACCGAAAACTTCGCTTGGAATTTGCCAAAATTCATTTGACAAAGGATTTGACTTCTGGAAACGAGTTTTGTTTAGAGTTATGTCAAAATACAATATTTTTGGAAGTGGTGGGAAAGCGAAAGTTTGGAGAAAAGCTAATACAGCGATGAATCTGAAGCACTTAGTACCTACTGTTAAGCATGGGGGTGGCAACGTGATGGTTTGGGGTGCTGTCGCTGCATCTGGGGCCTGATTCTGGCAGTCGTGATCGAGTAATTTCTCGATTCGAAAGCAATTTAATATTTAATTATTTCAGTCAATACTGAACGAATCGGAATTATTTTTTCAGTGTTGTCAAGCATTAGTTTGAGTTTCACAAAACTGAAAAAATAATTTCGATTCGTGCAGTATCGACTGAAATAAAATTGCTTTCGAATCGAGAACGTACTCGATCACGACTGCCAGAATTAGGCCCCTGGTGTAGGAAATCTTGTATTTGTCGAAGGTAATATGGATCGGTTTCAATATAAGTCTATTTTAGAACAAAATCTGGGAGCATCGGTCAATAAATTAGATCTTGGTAAAAGTTGGATTTTCCAACAAGATAACGACCCGAAACACAACGCTCAAGTTGTAAAAGAATGACTGCTTTACTATGCCCCCCGACAATTGCATACACCACCTCAAAGCCCGGACTTAAATGTCATTGAACACGTGTGAGAGATTTTGGAACGTAAAATCAGAAAGCATCATATTACTAGCGCTCCAATGTTGACAAAGATGCTGAAAGAAAAATGGCTAGAAATTACGCCGATTGAATTGGAACATTTAGTTAATTCAATGACCAGACGCTTACAGGCTGTTAAAGATGCCAATGGTGGCCCAACCAAATACTAAATTTAATAATAAAAATATTATATAATGTTTCAATGAAGTTTTTTATGTTAGCTTACAAGACGTATGTAGACTTTTGTCAATGCTATTTTTTCGTTTTTTGTAAATATTTTTTAAAGTGTATATTGTAGTAAGTTGTTTTTTTCGTTTTCTATTAATAAAACCAGATTTCAAACAAACCTGCATCATTACTTTTCTTCATAATGCTTTTGGTCTCGTCAGGTGGAAGAAATGAGGGTCGTATGTAGACTTTTGTCGGCCACTGTATATACTTTATAGGGTGTAGGATCAATATTTTGGAACATACAAACGGAATGACAAAGTTATATATACCCTCTTACCTTCGGTGAAGGGTATAAAAATACAATTTTTTTGGATTTCAGTACTTTGGACATAACTCAGCCATTTATTAACCGATTTGACAGATTTATATACCGATGTCTTAAGGAATAAATTTACCATTTACTTTGGTGATAAAACTTGGACTCAGAAAGACCTATGGGTTCCGAAAATGTGTATTTAAAAAAAAAAAATTTAATTTTGGTCATAACTTTTTCGTATCTGAACCGATTTTCCCGACTTTTTCAGAAAATATTTTCTATTAAAAATTTCCGATCTTTTGATATATAAGGCGTAACCATAGGTCATATGAGAGTCCAAAAAATCAGGTTTTTATACAATTTTTGATATTTTTTGTTCGGGAGGTACCACGCCCACTTGATCAATCCCTCCCAAATTTTGTAGGATGCTGTATATTGATAACGTTAATGTGTGTACCTAATTTGGAAACTTTGGCTCTTGCCGTTCTCAAGATATACAGAAATAAAAAACTACAACAACAACAAGGGATTTTTGTGCAAAATCAGAGGCAGTTGTGGTTTTTTGCTCATATCTCCGTCATTTTTGGACCGATCTGGCTGAATTTCAATAGCAAACTTAAACGGAGTATATGTTACATAAATATACATCAACCTAGTCCACATCATTTCTGGGGTTTTCGGAAAACCCATTTCAACATACACACGAACAGACGGACAGACGGACATCGTTAAATCAACTTCGCTTTTCATAAGGACCCAGAATATATATACTTTATAGGGTGTAGGATCAATATTTTGGAACATACAAACGGAATGACAAAGTTATATATACCCTCTTACCTTCGGTGAAGGGTATAAAAATACAATTTTTTTGGATTTCAGTACTTTGGACATAACTCAGCCATTTATTAACCGATTTGACAGATTTATATACCGATGTCTTAAGGAATAAATTTACCATTTACTTTGGTGATAAAACTTGGACTCAGAAAGACCTATGGGTTCCGAAAATGTGTATTTAAAAAAAAAAAATTTAATTTTGGTCATAACTTTTTCGTATCTGAACCGATTTTCCCGACTTTTTCAGAAAATATTTTCTATTAAAAATTTCCGATCTTTTGATATATAAGGCGTAACCATAGGTCATATGAGAGTCCAAAAAATCAGGTTTTTATACAATTTTTGATATTTTTTGTTCGGGAGGTACCACGCCCACTTGTTCAATCCCTCCCAAATTTTGTAGGATGCTGTGTATTGATAACGTTAATGTGTGTACCTAATTTGGAAACTTTGGCTCTTGCCGTTCTCAAGATATACAGAAATAAAAAACTACAACAACAACAAGGGATTTTTGTGCAAAATCAGAGGCAGTTGTGGTTTTTTGCTCATATCTCCGTCATTTTTGGACCGATCTGGCTGATTTTCAATAGCAAACTTAAACGGAGTATATGTTACATAAATATACATCAACCTAGTCCACATCATTTCTGGGGTTTTCGGAAAACCCATTTCAACATACACACGGACAGACGGACAGACGGACATCGTTAAATCAACTTCGCTTTTCATAAGGACCCAGAATATATATACTTTATAGGGTGTAGGATCAATATTTTGGAACATACAAACGGAATGACAAAGTTATATATACCCTCTTACCTTCGGTGAAGGGTATAAAAATACAATTTTTTTGGATTTCAGTACTTTGGACATAACTCAGCCATTTATTAACCGATTTGACAGATTTATATACCGATGTCTTAAGGAATAAATTTACCATTTACTTTGGTGATAAAACTTGGACTCAGAAAGACCTATGGGTTCCGAAAATGTGTATTTAAAAAAAAAAAAAATTTAATTTTGGTCATAACTTTTTCGTATCTGAACCGATTTTCCCGACTTTTTCAGAAAATATTTTTTATTAAAAATTTCCGATCTTTTGATATATAAGGCGTAACCATAGGTCATATGAGAGTCCAAAAAATCAGGTTTTTATACAATTTTTGATATTTTTTGTTCTGGAGGTACCACGCCCACTTGTTCAATCCCTCCCAAATTTTGTAGGATGCTGTGTATTGATAACGTTAATGTGTGTACCTAATTTGGAAACTTTGGCTCTTGCCGTTCTCAAGATATACAGAAATAAAAAACTACAACAACAACAAGGGATTTTTGTGGAAAATCAGAGGCAGTTGTGGTTTTTTGCTCATATCTCCGTCATTTTTGGACCGATCTGGCTGAATTTCAATAGCAAACTTAAACGGAGTATATGTTACATAAATATACATCAACCTAGTCCACATCATTTCTGGGGTTTTCGGAAAACCCATTTCAACATACACACGGACAGACGGACAGACGGACAGACGGACAGACGGACATCATTAAATCAACTTCGCTTTTCATAAGGACCCAGAATATATATACTTTATAGGGTGTAGGATCAATATTTTGGAACATACAAACGGAATGACAAAGTTATATATACCCTCTTACCTTCGGTGAAGGGTATAAAAATACAATTTTTTTGGATTTCAGTACTTTGGACATAACTCAGCCATTTATTAACCGATTTGACAGATTTATATACCGATGTCTTAAGGAATAAATTTACCATTTACTTTGGTGATAAAACTTGGACTCAGAAAGACCTATGGGTTCCGAAAATGTGTATTTTAAAAAAAAAAAAATTTAATTTTGGTCATAACTTTTTCGTATCTGAACCGATTTTCCCGACTTTTTCAGAAAATATTTTCTATTAAAAATTTCCGATCTTTTGATATATAAGGCGTAACCATAGGTCATATGAGAGTCCAAAAAATCAGGTTTTTATACAATTTTTGATATTTTTTGTTCGGGAGGTACCACGCCCACTTGATCAATCCCTCCCAAATTTTGTAGGATGCTGTATATTGATAACGTTAATGTGTGTACCTAATTTGGAAACTTTGGCTCTTGCCGTTCTCAAGATATACAGAAATAAAAAACTACAACAACAACAAGGGATTTTTGTGCAAAATCAGAGGCAGTTGTGGTTTTTTGCTCATATCTCCGTCATTTTTGGACCGATCTGGCTGAATTTCAATAGCAAACTTAAACGGAGTATATGTTACATAAACATAAATCAACCTAGTCCACATCATTTCTGGGGTTTTCGGAAAACCCATTTCAACATACACACGGACAGACGGACAGACGGACATCGTTAAATCAACTTCGCTTTTCATAAGGACCCAGAATATATATACTTTATAGGGTGTAGGATCAATATTTTGGAACATACAAACGGAATGACAAAGTTATATATACCCTCTTACCTTCGGTGAAGGGTATAAAAATACAATTTTTTTGGATTTCAGTACTTTGGACATAACTCAGCCATTTATTAACCGATTTGACAGATTTATATACCGATGTCTTAAGGAATAAATTTACCATTTACTTTGGTGATAAAACTTGGACTCAGAAAGACTTATGGGTTCCGAAAATGTGTATTTAAAAAAAAAAAAAATTTAATTTTGGTCATAACTTTTTCGTATCTGAACCGATTTTCCCGACTTTTTCAGAAAATATTTTTTATTAAAAATTTCCGATCTTTTGATATATAAGGCGTAACCATAGGTCATATGAGAGTCCAAAAAATCAGGTTTTTATACAATTTTTGATATTTTTTGTTCGGGAGGTACCACGCCCACTTGTTCAATCCCTCCCAAATTTTGTAGGATGCTGTGTATTGATAACGTTAATGTGTGTACCTAATTTGGAAACTTTGGCTCTTGCCGTTCTCAAGATATACAGAAATAAAAAACTACAACAACAACAAGGGATTTTTGTGGAAAATCAGAGGCAGTTGTGGTTTTTTGCTCATATCTCCGTCATTTTTGGACCGATCTGGCTGAATTTCAATAGCAAACTTAAACGGAGTATATGTTACATAAATATACATCAACCTAGTCCACATCATTTCTGGGGTTTTCGGAAAACCCATTTCAACATACACACGGACAGACGGACAGACGGACAGACGGACATCATTAAATCAACTTCGCTTTTCATAAGGACCCAGAATATATATACTTTATAGGGTGTAGGATCAATATTTTGGAACATACAAACGGAATGACAAAGTTATATATACCCTCTTACCTTCGGTGAAGGGTATAAAAATACAATTTTTTTGGATTTCAGTACTTTGGACATAACTCAGCTATTTATTAACCGATTTGACAGATTTATATACCGATGTCTTAAGGAATAAATTTACCATTTACTTTGGTGATAAAACTTGGACTCAGAAAGACCTATGGGTTCCGAAAATGTGTATTTAAAAAAAAAAAAAATTTAATTTTGGTCATAACTTTTTCGTATCTGAACCGATTTTCCCGACTTTTTCAGAAAATATTTTCTATTAAAAATTTCCGATCTTTTGATATATAAGGCGTAACCATAGGTCATATGAGAGTCCAAAAAATCAGGTTTTTATACAATTTTTGATATTTTTTGTTCGGGAGGTACCACGCCCACTTGATCAATCCCTCCCAAATTTTGTAGGATGCTGTATATTGATAACGTTAATGTGTGTACCTAATTTGGAAACTTTGGCTCTTGCCGTTCTCAAGATATACAGAAATAAAAAACTACAACAACAACAAGGGATTTTTGTGCAAAATCAGAGGCAGTTGTGGTTTTTTGCTCATATCTCCGTCATTTTTGGACCGATCTGGCTGAATTTCAATAGCAAACTTAAACGGAGTATATGTTACATAAACATAAATCAACCTAGTCCACATCATTTCTGGGGTTTTCGGAAAACTCATTTCAACATACACACGGACAGACGGACATCGTTAAATCAACTTCGCTTTTCATAAGGACCCAGAATATATACACTTTATAGGGTGTAGGATCAATATTTTGGAACATACAAACGGAATGACAAAGTTATATATACCCTCTTACCTTCGGTGAAGGGTATAAAAATACAATTTTTTTGGATTTCAGTACTTTGGACATAACTCAGCCATTTATTAACCGATTTGACAGATTTATATACCGATGTCTTAAGGAATAAATTTACCATTTACTTTGGTGATAAAACTTGGACTCAGAAAGACCTATGGGTTCCGAAAATGTGTATTTAAAAAAAAAAAATTTAATTTTGGTCATAACTTTTTCGTATCTGAACCGATTTTCCCGACTTTTTCAGAAAATATTTTCTATTAAAAATTTCCGATCTTTTGATATATAAGGCGTAACCATAGGTCACATGAGAGTCCAAAAAATCAGGTTTTTATACAATTTTTGATATTTTTTGTTCGGGAGGTACCACGCCCACTTGTTCAATCCCTCCCAAATTTTGTAGGATGCTGTGTATTGATAACGTTAATGTGTGTACCTAATTTGGAAACTTTGGCTCTTGCCGTTCTCAAGATATACAGAAATAAAAAACTACAACAACAACAAGGGATTTTTGTGCAAAATCAGAGGCAGTTGTGGTTTTTTGCTCATATCTCCGTCATTTTTGGACCGATCTGGCTGAATTTCAATAGCACATTTAAACGGAGTATATGTTACATAAATATACATCAACCTAGTCCACATCATTTCTGGGGTTTTCGGAAAACCCATTTCAACATACACACGGACAGACGGACAGACGGACATCATTAAATCAACTTCGCTTTTCATAAGGACCCAGAATATATATACTTTATAGGGTGTAGGATCAATATTTTGGAACATACAAACGGAATGACAAAGTTATATATACCCTCTTACCTTCGGTGAAGGGTATAAAAATACAATTTTTTTGGATTTCAGTACTTTGGACATAACTCAGCCATTTATTAACCGATTTGACAGATTTATATACCGATGTCTTAAGGAATAAATTTACCATTTACTTTGGTGATAAAACTTGGACTCAGAAAGACCTATGGGTTCCGAAAATGTGTATTTAAAAAAAAAAAAATTTAATTTTGGTCATAACTTTTTCGTATCTGAACCGATTTTCCCGACTTTTTCAGAAAATATTTTCTATTAAAAATTTCCGATCTTTTGATATATAAGGCGTAACCATAGGTCATATGAGAGTCCAAAAAATCAGGTTTTTATACAATTTTTGATATTTTTTGTTCGGGAGGTACCACGCCCACTTGATCAATCCCTCCCAAATTTTGTAGGATGCTGTATATTGATAACGTTAATGTGTGTACCTAATTTGGAAACTTTGGCTCTTGCCGTTCTCAAGATATACAGAAATAAAAAACTACAACAACAACAAGGGATTTTTGTGCAAAATCAGAGGCAGTTGTGGTTTTTTGCTCATATCTCCGTCATTTTTGGACCGATCTGGCTGAATTTCAATAGCAAACTTAAACGGAGTATATGTTACATAAACATAAATCAACCTAGTCCACATCATTTCTGGGGTTTTCGGAAAACCCATTTCAACATACACACGGACAGACGGACATCGTTAAATCAACTTCGCTTTTCATAAGGACCCAGAATATATACACTTTATAGGGTGTAGGATCAATATTTTGGAACATACAAACGGAATGACAAAGTTATATATACCCTCTTACCTTCGGTGAAGGGTATAAAAATACAATTTTTTTGGATTTCAGTACTTTGGACATAACTCAGCCATTTATTAACCGATTTGACAGATTTATATACCGATGTCTTAAGGAATAAATTTACCATTTACTTTGGTGATAAAACTTGGACTCAGAAAGACCTATGGGTTCCGAAAATGTGTATTTAAAAAAAAAAAATTTAATTTTGGTCATAACTTTTTCGTATCTGAACCGATTTTCCCGACTTTTTCAGAAAATATTTTCTATTAAAAATTTCCGATCTTTTGATATATAAGGCGTAACCATAGGTCATATGAGAGTCCAAAAAATCAGGTTTTTATACAATTTTTGATATTTTTTGTTCGGGAGGTACCACGCCCACTTGTTCAATCCCTCCCAAATTTTGTAGGATGCTGTGTATTGATAACGTTAATGTGTGTACCTAATTTGGAAACTTTGGCTCTTGCCGTTCTCAAGATATACAGAAATAAAAAACTACAACAACAACAAGGGATTTTTGTGCAAAATCAGAGGCAGTTGTGGTTTTTTGCTCATATCTCCGTCATTTTTGGACCGATCTGGCTGAATTTCAATAGCACATTTAAACGGAGTATATGTTACATAAATATACATCAACCTAGTCCACATCATTTCTGGGGTTTTCGGAAAACCCATTTCAACATACACACGGACAGACGGACAGACGGACATCATTAAATCAACTTCGCTTTTCATAAGGACCCAGAATATATATACTTTATAGGGTGTAGGATCAATATTTTGGAACATACAAACGGAATGACAAAGTTATATATACCCTCTTACCTTCGGTGAAGGGTATAAAAATACAATTTTTTTGGATTTCAGTACTTTGGACATAACTCAGCCATTTATTAACCGATTTGACAGATTTATATACCGATGTCTTAAGGAATAAATTTACCATTTACTTTGGTGATAAAACTTGGACTCAGAAAGACCTATGGGTTCCGAAAATGTGTATTTAAAAAAAAAAAATTTAATTTTGGTCATAACTTTTTCGTATCTGAACCGATTTTCCCGACTTTTTCAGAACATATTTTCTATTAAAAATTTCCGATCTTTTGATATATAAGGCGTAACCATAGGTCATATGAGAGTCCAAAAAATCAGGTTTTTATACAATTTTTATATTTTTTGTTCGGGAGGTACCACGCCCACTTGTTCAATCCCTCCCAAATTTTGTAGGATGCTGTATATTGATAACGTTAATGTGTGTACCTAATTTGGAAACTTTGGCTCTTGCCGTTCTCAAGATATACAGAAATAAAAAACTACAACAACAACAAGGGATTTTTGTGCAAAATCAGAGGCAGTTGTGGTTTTTTGCTCATATCTCCGTCATTTTTGGACCGATCTGGCTGAATTTCAATAGCAAACTTAAACGGAGTATATGTTACATAAATATACATCAACCTAGTCCACATCATTTCTGGGGTTTTCGGAAAACCCATTTCAACATACACACGAACAGACGGCCAGACGGACATCGTTAAATCAACTTCGCTTTTCATAAGGACCCAGAATATACAGTGGCCGACAAAAGTCTAAATACGACCCTCATTTCTTCCACCTAACGAGACCAAAAGCATTATGAAAAAAAGTAATGATGCAGGTTTGTTTGAAATCTGGTTTTATTAATAAAAAGCGAAAAAAATAACATACTCAATATACACTTTAAAAATTATTTACAAAAAACGAAAAAATAGCATTGACAAAAGTCTACATACGGCCAACATGTCATGCTTTGTGTTTTGCTTGCTGCTGGATGGTGACGGCTGAGTACCGTTATTTTTTTAAATTTACTTTTCTGCATGTTTTACATTTCAAATCAATTGCATTCGGTGGCATTCTGGACAGTTACCAGCATAATTCAATTGTAACAATGGCCTCGCGAAAAGAAATTTCAACTGATGTGAGAAACTTAGTCGTAAAATATAGAAACGAGAAAAAATCGTTCCGGGAAATATCAAAACTGTTGAGTTTAAGTAAAGCAACAGTTCAAACTGTATTTAATAATTTTAAAAACACTGGTTCTATTGAAAATAAACCGCGTAGTGGTCGCCCTAAAAAGCTTAGTCGCAGAGATGTCAGCTTTAAAATGAAAGAAGTGGAATAAAATCCAAGAGTGAATGCCACAACGCTGGCCCAAGTGCTAAAAATAAGATCAAATACGGTTCTGCATTCACGAACAATTCAAAGAACCCTAAATAATAATGGTTTCCGCAGCAGAACTCCGCGCAAAAAACCCATTATAAGCAAAAAAACCGAAAACTTCGCTTGGAATTTGCCAAAATTCATTTGACAAAGGATTTGACTTCTGGAAACGAGTTTTGTTTAGAGATAAGTCAAAATACAATATTTTTGGAAGTGGTGGGAAAGCGAAAGTTTGGAGAAAAGCTAATACAGCGATGAATCCGAAGCACTTAGTACCTACTGTTAAGCATGGGGGTGGCAACGTGATGGTTTGGGGTGCTGTCGCTGCATCTGGGGCCTGATTCTGGCAGTCGTGATCGAGTAATTTCTCGATTCGAAAGCAATTTAATATTTAATTATTTCAGTCAATACTGAACGAATCGGAATTATTTTTTCAGTGTTGTCAAGCATTAGTTTGAGTTTCACAAAACTGAAAAAATAATTTCGATTCGTGCAGTATCGACTGAAATAAAATTGCTTTCGAATCGAGAACGTACTCGATCACGACTGCCAGAATTAGGCCCCTGGTGTAGGAAATCTTGTATTTGTCGAAGGTAATATGGATCGGTTTCAATATAAGTCTATTTTAGAACAAAATCTGGGAGCATCGGTCAATAAATTAGATCTTGGTAAGAGTTGGATTTTCCAACAAGATAACGACCCGAAACACAACGCTCAAGTTGTAAAAGAATGACTGCTTTACTATGCCCCCCGACAATTGCATACACCACCTCAAAGCCCGGACTTAAATGTCATTGAACACGTGTGAGAGATTTTGGAACGTAAAATCAGAAAGCATCATATTACTAGCGCTCCAATGTTGACAAAGATGCTGAAAGAAAAATGGCTAGAAATTACGCCGATTGAATGGGAACATTTAGTTAATTCAATGACCAGACGCTTACAGGCTGTTAAAGATGCCAATGGTGGCCCAACCAAATACTAAATTTAATAATAAAAATATTATATAATGTTTCAATGAAGTTTTTTATGTTAGCTTACAAGACGTATGTAGACTTTTGTCAATGCTATTTTTTCGTTTTTTGTAAATATTTTTTAAAGTGTATATTGTAGTAAGTTGTTTTTTTCGTTTTCTATTAATAAAACCAGATTTCAAACAAACCTGCATCATTACTTTTCTTCATAATGCTTTTGGTCTCGTCAGGTGGAAGAAATGAGGGTCGTATGTAGACTTTTGTCGGCCACTGTATATACTTTATAGGGTGTAGGATCAATATTTTGGAACATACAAACGGAATGACAAAGTTATATATACCCTCTTACCTTCGGTGAAGGGTATAAAAATACAATTTTTTTGGATTTCAGTACTTTGGACATAACTCAGCCATTTATTAACCGATTTGACAGATTTATATACCGATGTCTTAAGGAATAAATTTACCATTTACTTTGGTGATAAAACTTGGACTCAGAAAGACCTATGGGTTCCGAAAATGTGTATTTAAAAAAAAAAAATTTAATTTTGGTCATAACTTTTTCGTATCTGAACCGATTTTCCCGACTTTTTCAGAAAATATTTTCTATTAAAAATTTCCGATCTTTTGATATATAAGGCGTAACCATAGGTCATATGAGAGTCCAAAAAATCAGGTTTTTATACAATTTTTGATATTTTTTGTTGGGGAGGTACCACGCCCACTTGTTCAATCCCTCCCAAATTTTGTAGGATGCTGTATATTGATAACGTTAATGTGTGTACCTAATTTGGAAACTTTGGCTCTTGCCGTTCTCAAGATATACAGAAATAAAAAACTACAACAACAACAAGGGATTTTTGTGCAAAATCAGAGGCAGTTGTGGTTTTTTGCTCATATCTCCGTCATTTTTGGACCGATCTGGCTGAATTTCAATAGCAAACTTAAACGGAGTATATGTTACATAAATATACATCAACCTAGTCCACATCATTTCTGGGGTTTTCGGAAAACCCATTTCAACATACACACGAACAGACGGACAGACGGACATCGTTAAATCAACTTCGCTTTTCATAAGGACCCAGAATATACAGTGGCCGACAAAAGTCTACATACGACCCTCATTTCTTCCACCTAACGAGACCAAAAGCATTATGAAAAAAAGTAATGATGCAGGTTTGTTTGAAATCTGGTTTTATTAATAAAAAGCGAAAAAAATAACATACTCAATATACACTTTAAAAATTATTTACAAAAAACGAAAAAATAGCATTGACAAAAGTCTACATACGGCCAACATGTCATGCTTTGTGTTTTGCTTGCTGCTGGATGGTGACGGCTGAGTACCGTTATTTTTTTAAATTTACTTTTCTGCATGTTTTACATTTCAAATCAATTGCATTCGGTGGCATTCTGGACAGTTACCAGCATAATTCAATTGTAACAATGGCCTCGCGAAAAGAAATTTCAACTGATGTGAGAAACTTAGTCGTAAAATATAGAAACGAGAAAAAATCGTTCCGGGAAATATCAAAACTGTTGAGTTTAAGTAAAGCAACAGTTCAAACTGTATTTAATAATTTTAAAAACACTGGTTCTATTGAAAATAAACCGCGTAGTGGTCGCCCTAAAAAGCTTAGTCGCAGAGATGTCAGCTTTAAAATGAAAGAAGTGGAATAAAATCCAAGAGTGAATGCCACAACGCTGGCCCAAGTGCTAAAAATAAGATCAAATACGGTTCTGCATTCACGAACAATTCAAAGAACCCTAAATAATAATGGTTTCCGCAGCAGAACTCCGCGCAAAAAACCCATTATAAGCAAAAAAACCGAAAACTTCGCTTGGAATTTGCCAAAATTCATTTGACAAAGGATTTGACTTCTGGAAACGAGTTTTGTTTAGAGTTATGTCAAAATACAATATTTTTGGAAGTGGTGGGAAAGCGAAAGTTTGGAGAAAAGCTAATACAGCGATGAATCTGAAGCACTTAGTACCTACTGTTAAGCATGGGGGTGGCAACGTGATGGTTTGGGGTGCTGTCGCTGCATCTGGGGCCTGATTCTGGCAGTCGTGATCGAGTAATTTCTCGATTCGAAAGCAATTTAATATTTAATTATTTCAGTCAATACTGAACGAATCGGAATTATTTTTTCAGTGTTGTCAAGCATTAGTTTGAGTTTCACAAAACTGAAAAAATAATTTCGATTCGTGCAGTATCGACTGAAATAAAATTGCTTTCGAATCGAGAACGTACTCGATCACGACTGCCAGAATTAGGCCCCTGGTGTAGGAAATCTTGTATTTGTCGAAGGTAATATGGATCGGTTTCAATATAAGTCTATTTTAGAACAAAATCTGGGAGCATCGGTCAATAAATTAGATCTTGGTAAAAGTTGGATTTTCCAACAAGATAACGACCCGAAACACAACGCTCAAGTTGTAAAAGAATGACTGCTTTACTATGCCCCCCGACAATTGCATACACCACCTCAAAGCCCGGACTTAAATGTCATTGAACACGTGTGAGAGATTTTGGAACGTAAAATCAGAAAGCATCATATTACTAGCGCTCCAATGTTGACAAAGATGCTGAAAGAAAAATGGCTAGAAATTACGCCGATTGAATTGGAACATTTAGTTAATTCAATGACCAGACGCTTACAGGCTGTTAAAGATGCCAATGGTGGCCCAACCAAATACTAAATTTAATAATAAAAATATTATATAATGTTTCAATGAAGTTTTTTATGTTAGCTTACAAGACGTATGTAGACTTTTGTCAATGCTATTTTTTCGTTTTTTGTAAATATTTTTTAAAGTGTATATTGTAGTAAGTTGTTTTTTTCGTTTTCTATTAATAAAACCAGATTTCAAACAAACCTGCATCATTACTTTTCTTCATAATGCTTTTGGTCTCGTCAGGTGGAAGAAATGAGGGTCGTATGTAGACTTTTGTCGGCCACTGTATATACTTTATAGGGTGTAGGATCAATATTTTGGAACATACAAACGGAATGACAAAGTTATATATACCCTCTTACCTTCGGTGAAGGGTATAAAAATACAATTTTTTTGGATTTCAGTACTTTGGACATAACTCAGCCATTTATTAACCGATTTGACAGATTTATATACCGATGTCTTAAGGAATAAATTTACCATTTACTTTGGTGATAAAACTTGGACTCAGAAAGACCTATGGGTTCCGAAAATGTGTATTTAAAAAAAAAAAATTTAATTTTGGTCATAACTTTTTCGTATCTGAACCGATTTTCCCGACTTTTTCAGAAAATATTTTCTATTAAAAATTTCCGATCTTTTGATATATAAGGCGTAACCATAGGTCATATGAGAGTCCAAAAAATCAGGTTTTTATACAATTTTTGATATTTTTTGTTCGGGAGGTACCACGCCCACTTGATCAATCCCTCCCAAATTTTGTAGGATGCTGTATATTGATAACGTTAATGTGTGTACCTAATTTGGAAACTTTGGCTCTTGCCGTTCTCAAGATATACAGAAATAAAAAACTACAACAACAACAAGGGATTTTTGTGCAAAATCAGAGGCAGTTGTGGTTTTTTGCTCATATCTCCGTCATTTTTGGACCGATCTGGCTGAATTTCAATAGCAAACTTAAACGGAGTATATGTTACATAAATATACATCAACCTAGTCCACATCATTTCTGGGGTTTTCGGAAAACCCATTTCAACATACACACGAACAGACGGACAGACGGACATCGTTAAATCAACTTCGCTTTTCATAAGGACCCAGAATATATATACTTTATAGGGTGTAGGATCAATATTTTGGAACATACAAACGGAATGACAAAGTTATATATACCCTCTTACCTTCGGTGAAGGGTATAAAAATACAATTTTTTTGGATTTCAGTACTTTGGACATAACTCAGCCATTTATTAACCGATTTGACAGATTTATATACCGATGTCTTAAGGAATAAATTTACCATTTACTTTGGTGATAAAACTTGGACTCAGAAAGACCTATGGGTTCCGAAAATGTGTATTTAAAAAAAAAAAATTTAATTTTGGTCATAACTTTTTCGTATCTGAACCGATTTTCCCGACTTTTTCAGAAAATATTTTCTATTAAAAATTTCCGATCTTTTGATATATAAGGCGTAACCATAGGTCATATGAGAGTCCAAAAAATCAGGTTTTTATACAATTTTTGATATTTTTTGTTCGGGAGGTACCACGCCCACTTGTTCAATCCCTCCCAAATTTTGTAGGATGCTGTGTATTGATAACGTTAATGTGTGTACCTAATTTGGAAACTTTGGCTCTTGCCGTTCTCAAGATATACAGAAATAAAAAACTACAACAACAACAAGGGATTTTTGTGCAAAATCAGAGGCAGTTGTGGTTTTTTGCTCATATCTCCGTCATTTTTGGACCGATCTGGCTGATTTTCAATAGCAAACTTAAACGGAGTATATGTTACATAAATATACATCAACCTAGTCCACATCATTTCTGGGGTTTTCGGAAAACCCATTTCAACATACACACGGACAGACGGACAGACGGACATCGTTAAATCAACTTCGCTTTTCATAAGGACCCAGAATATATATACTTTATAGGGTGTAGGATCAATATTTTGGAACATACAAACGGAATGACAAAGTTATATATACCCTCTTACCTTCGGTGAAGGGTATAAAAATACAATTTTTTTGGATTTCAGTACTTTGGACATAACTCAGCCATTTATTAACCGATTTGACAGATTTATATACCGATGTCTTAAGGAATAAATTTACCATTTACTTTGGTGATAAAACTTGGACTCAGAAAGACCTATGGGTTCCGAAAATGTGTATTTAAAAAAAAAAAAATTTAATTTTGGTCATAACTTTTTCGTATCTGAACCGATTTTCCCGACTTTTTCAGAAAATATTTTTTATTAAAAATTTCCGATCTTTTGATATATAAGGCGTAACCATAGGTCATATGAGAGTCCAAAAAATCAGGTTTTTATACAATTTTTGATATTTTTTGTTCGGGAGGTACCACGCCCACTTGTTCAATCCCTCCCAAATTTTGTAGGATGCTGTGTATTGATAACGTTAATGTGTGTACCTAATTTGGAAACTTTGGCTCTTGCCGTTCTCAAGATATACAGAAATAAAAAACTACAACAACAACAAGGGATTTTTGTGGAAAATCAGAGGCAGTTGTGGTTTTTTGCTCATATCTCCGTCATTTTTGGACCGATCTGGCTGAATTTCAATAGCAAACTTAAACGGAGTATATGTTACATAAATATACATCAACCTAGTCCACATCATTTCTGGGGTTTTCGGAAAACCCATTTCAACATACACACGGACAGACGGACAGACGGACAGACGGACATCATTAAATCAACTTCGCTTTTCATAAGGACCCAGAATATATATACTTTATAGGGTGTAGGATCAATATTTTGGAACATACAAACGGAATGACAAAGTTATATATACCCTCTTACCTTCGGTGAAGGGTATAAAAATACAATTTTTTTGGATTTCAGTACTTTGGACATAACTCAGCCATTTATTAACCGATTTGACAGATTTATATACCGATGTCTTAAGGAATAAATTTACCATTTACTTTGGTGATAAAACTTGGACTCAGAAAGACCTATGGGTTCCGAAAATGTGTATTTTAAAAAAAAAAAAATTTAATTTTGGTCATAACTTTTTCGTATCTGAACCGATTTTCCCGACTTTTTCAGAAAATATTTTCTATTAAAAATTTCCGATCTTTTGATATATAAGGCGTAACCATAGGTCATATGAGAGTCCAAAAAATCAGGTTTTTATACAATTTTTGATATTTTTTGTTCGGGAGGTACCACGCCCACTTGATCAATCCCTCCCAAATTTTGTAGGATGCTGTATATTGATAACGTTAATGTGTGTACCTAATTTGGAAACTTTGGCTCTTGCCGTTCTCAAGATATACAGAAATAAAAAACTACAACAACAACAAGGGATTTTTGTGCAAAATCAGAGGCAGTTGTGGTTTTTTGCTCATATCTCCGTCATTTTTGGACCGATCTGGCTGAATTTCAATAGCAAACTTAAACGGAGTATATGTTACATAAACATAAATCAACCTAGTCCACATCATTTCTGGGGTTTTCGGAAAACCCATTTCAACATACACACGGACAGACGGACAGACGGACATCGTTAAATCAACTTCGCTTTTCATAAGGACCCAGAATATATATACTTTATAGGGTGTAGGATCAATATTTTGGAACATACAAACGGAATGACAAAGTTATATATACCCTCTTACCTTCGGTGAAGGGTATAAAAATACAATTTTTTTGGATTTCAGTACTTTGGACATAACTCAGCCATTTATTAACCGATTTGACAGATTTATATACCGATGTCTTAAGGAATAAATTTACCATTTACTTTGGTGATAAAACTTGGACTCAGAAAGACTTATGGGTTCCGAAAATGTGTATTTAAAAAAAAAAAAAATTTAATTTTGGTCATAACTTTTTCGTATCTGAACCGATTTTCCCGACTTTTTCAGAAAATATTTTTTATTAAAAATTTCCGATCTTTTGATATATAAGGCGTAACCATAGGTCATATGAGAGTCCAAAAAATCAGGTTTTTATACAATTTTTGATATTTTTTGTTCGGGAGGTACCACGCCCACTTGTTCAATCCCTCCCAAATTTTGTAGGATGCTGTGTATTGATAACGTTAATGTGTGTACCTAATTTGGAAACTTTGGCTCTTGCCGTTCTCAAGATATACAGAAATAAAAAACTACAACAACAACAAGGGATTTTTGTGGAAAATCAGAGGCAGTTGTGGTTTTTTGCTCATATCTCCGTCATTTTTGGACCGATCTGGCTGAATTTCAATAGCAAACTTAAACGGAGTATATGTTACATAAATATACATCAACCTAGTCCACATCATTTCTGGGGTTTTCGGAAAACCCATTTCAACATACACACGGACAGACGGACAGACGGACAGACGGACATCATTAAATCAACTTCGCTTTTCATAAGGACCCAGAATATATATACTTTATAGGGTGTAGGATCAATATTTTGGAACATACAAACGGAATGACAAAGTTATATATACCCTCTTACCTTCGGTGAAGGGTATAAAAATACAATTTTTTTGGATTTCAGTACTTTGGACATAACTCAGCCATTTATTAACCGATTTGACAGATTTATATACCGATGTCTTAAGGAATAAATTTACCATTTACTTTGGTGATAAAACTTGGACTCAGAAAGACCTATGGGTTCCGAAAATGTGTATTTAAAAAAAAAAAAAATTTAATTTTGGTCATAACTTTTTCGTATCTGAACCGATTTTCCCGACTTTTTCAGAAAATATTTTCTATTAAAAATTTCCGATCTTTTGATATATAAGGCGTAACCATAGGTCATATGAGAGTCCAAAAAATCAGGTTTTTATACAATTTTTGATATTTTTTGTTCGGGAGGTACCACGCCCACTTGATCAATCCCTCCCAAATTTTGTAGGATGCTGTATATTGATAACGTTAATGTGTGTACCTAATTTGGAAACTTTGGCTCTTGCCGTTCTCAAGATATACAGAAATAAAAAACTACAACAACAACAAGGGATTTTTGTGCAAAATCAGAGGCAGTTGTGGTTTTTTGCTCATATCTCCGTCATTTTTGGACCGATCTGGCTGAATTTCAATAGCAAACTTAAACGGAGTATATGTTACATAAACATAAATCAACCTAGTCCACATCATTTCTGGGGTTTTCGGAAAACTCATTTCAACATACACACGGACAGACGGACATCGTTAAATCAACTTCGCTTTTCATAAGGACCCAGAATATATACACTTTATAGGGTGTAGGATCAATATTTTGGAACATACAAACGGAATGACAAAGTTATATATACCCTCTTACCTTCGGTGAAGGGTATAAAAATACAATTTTTTTGGATTTCAGTACTTTGGACATAACTCAGCCATTTATTAACCGATTTGACAGATTTATATACCGATGTCTTAAGGAATAAATTTACCATTTACTTTGGTGATAAAACTTGGACTCAGAAAGACCTATGGGTTCCGAAAATGTGTATTTAAAAAAAAAAAATTTAATTTTGGTCATAACTTTTTCGTATCTGAACCGATTTTCCCGACTTTTTCAGAAAATATTTTCTATTAAAAATTTCCGATCTTTTGATATATAAGGCGTAACCATAGGTCACATGAGAGTCCAAAAAATCAGGTTTTTATACAATTTTTGATATTTTTTGTTCGGGAGGTACCACGCCCACTTGTTCAATCCCTCCCAAATTTTGTAGGATGCTGTGTATTGATAACGTTAATGTGTGTACCTAATTTGGAAACTTTGGCTCTTGCCGTTCTCAAGATATACAGAAATAAAAAACTACAACAACAACAAGGGATTTTTGTGCAAAATCAGAGGCAGTTGTGGTTTTTTGCTCATATCTCCGTCATTTTTGGACCGATCTGGCTGAATTTCAATAGCACATTTAAACGGAGTATATGTTACATAAATATACATCAACCTAGTCCACATCATTTCTGGGGTTTTCGGAAAACCCATTTCAACATACACACGGACAGACGGACAGACGGACATCATTAAATCAACTTCGCTTTTCATAAGGACCCAGAATATATATACTTTATAGGGTGTAGGATCAATATTTTGGAACATACAAACGGAATGACAAAGTTATATATACCCTCTTACCTTCGGTGAAGGGTATAAAAATACAATTTTTTTGGATTTCAGTACTTTGGACATAACTCAGCCATTTATTAACCGATTTGACAGATTTATATACCGATGTCTTAAGGAATAAATTTACCATTTACTTTGGTGATAAAACTTGGACTCAGAAAGACCTATGGGTTCCGAAAATGTGTATTTAAAAAAAAAAAATTTAATTTTGGTCATAACTTTTTCGTATCTGAACCGATTTTCCCGACTTTTTCAGAAAATATTTTCTATTAAAAATTTCCGATCTTTTGATATATAAGGCGTAACCATAGGTCATATGAGAGTCCAAAAAATCAGGTTTTTATACAATTTTTGATATTTTTTGTTCGGGAGGTACCACGCCCACTTGATCAATCCCTCCCAAATTTTGTAGGATGCTGTATATTGATAACGTTAATGTGTGTACCTAATTTGGAAACTTTGGCTCTTGCCGTTCTCAAGATATACAGAAATAAAAAACTACAACAACAACAAGGGATTTTTGTGCAAAATCAGAGGCAGTTGTGGTTTTTTGCTCATATCTCCGTCATTTTTGGACCGATCTGGCTGAATTTCAATAGCAAACTTAAACGGAGTATATGTTACATAAACATAAATCAACCTAGTCCACATCATTTCTGGGGTTTTCGGAAAACCCATTTCAACATACACACGGACAGACGGACATCGTTAAATCAACTTCGCTTTTCATAAGGACCCAGAATATATACACTTTATAGGGTGTAGGATCAATATTTTGGAACATACAAACGGAATGACAAAGTTATATATACCCTCTTACCTTCGGTGAAGGGTATAAAAATACAATTTTTTTGGATTTCAGTACTTTGGACATAACTCAGCCATTTATTAACCGATTTGACAGATTTATATACCGATGTCTTAAGGAATAAATTTACCATTTACTTTGGTGATAAAACTTGGACTCAGAAAGACCTATGGGTTCCGAAAATGTGTATTTAAAAAAAAAAAATTTAATTTTGGTCATAACTTTTTCGTATCTGAACCGATTTTCCCGACTTTTTCAGAAAATATTTTCTATTAAAAATTTCCGATCTTTTGATATATAAGGCGTAACCATAGGTCATATGAGAGTCCAAAAAATCAGGTTTTTATACAATTTTTGATATTTTTTGTTCGGGAGGTACCACGCCCACTTGTTCAATCCCTCCCAAATTTTGTAGGATGCTGTGTATTGATAACGTTAATGTGTGTACCTAATTTGGAAACTTTGGCTCTTGCCGTTCTCAAGATATACAGAAATAAAAAACTACAACAACAACAAGGGATTTTTGTGCAAAATCAGAGGCAGTTGTGGTTTTTTGCTCATATCTCCGTCATTTTTGGACCGATCTGGCTGAATTTCAATAGCACATTTAAACGGAGTATATGTTACATAAATATACATCAACCTAGTCCACATCATTTCTGGGGTTTTCGGAAAACCCATTTCAACATACACACGGACAGACGGACAGACGGACATCATTAAATCAACTTCGCTTTTCATAAGGACCCAGAATATATATACTTTATAGGGTGTAGGATCAATATTTTGGAACATACAAACGGAATGACAAAGTTATATATACCCTCTTACCTTCGGTGAAGGGTATAAAAATACAATTTTTTTGGATTTCAGTACTTTGGACATAACTCAGCCATTTATTAACCGATTTGACAGATTTATATACCGATGTCTTAAGGAATAAATTTACCATTTACTTTGGTGATAAAACTTGGACTCAGAAAGACCTATGGGTTCCGAAAATGTGTATTTAAAAAAAAAAAAATTTAATTTTGGTCATAACTTTTTCGTATCTGAACCGATTTTCCCGACTTTTTCAGAAAATATTTTCTATTAAAAATTTCCGATCTTTTGATATATAAGGCGTAACCATAGGTCATATGAGAGTCCAAAAAATCAGGTTTTTATACAATTTTTGATATTTTTTGTTCGGGAGGTACCACGCCCACTTGTTCAATCCCTCCCAAATTTTGTAGGATGCTGTGTATTGATAACGTTAATGTGTGTACCTAATTTGGAAACTTTGGCTCTTGCCGTTCTCAAGATATACAGAAATAAAAAACTACAACAACAACAAGGGATTTTTGTGCAAAATCAGAGGCAGTTGTGGTTTTTTACTCATATCTCCGTCATTTTTGGACCGATCTGGCTGAATTTCAATAGCAAACTTAAACGGAGTATATGTTACATAAATATACATCAACCTAGTCCACATCATTTCTGGGGTTTTCGGAAAACCCATTTCAACATACACACGGACAGACGGACAGACGGACATCGTTAAATCAACTTCGCTTTTCATAAGGACCCAGAATATATATACTTTATAGGGTGTAGGATCAATATTTTGGAACATACAAACGGAATGACAAAGTTATATATACCCTCTTACCTTCGGTGAAGGGTATAAAAATACAATTTTTTTGGATTTCAGTACTTTGGACATAACTCAGCCATTTATTAACCGATTTGACAGATTTATATACCGATGTCTTAAGGAATAAATTTACCATTTACTTTGGTGATAAAACTTGGACTCAGAAAGACCTATGGGTTCCGAAAATGTGTATTTAAAAAAAAAAAAATTTAATTTTGGTCATAACTTTTTCGTATCTGAACCGATTTTCCCGACTTTTTCAGAAAATATTTTTTATTAAAAATTTCCGATCTTTTGATATATAAGGCGTAACCATAGGTCATATGAGAGTCCAAAAAATCAGGTTTTTATACAATTTTTGATATTTTTTGTTCGGGAGGTACCACGCCCACTTGTTCAATCCCTCCCAAATTTTGTAGGATGCTGTGTATTGATAACGTTAATGTGTGTACCTAATTTGGAAACTTTGGCTCTTGCCGTTCTCAAGATATACAGAAATAAAAAACTACAACAACAACAAGGGATTTTTGTGCAAAATCAGAGGCAGTTGTGGTTTTTTGCTCATATCTCCGTCATTTTTGGACCGATCTGGCTGAATTTCAATAGCAAACTTAAACGGAGTATATGTTACATAAATATACATCAACCTAGTCCACATCATTTCTGGGGTTTTCGGAAAACCCATTTCAACATACACACGGACAGACGGACAGACGGACATCGTTAAATCAACTTCGCTTTTCATAAGGACCCAGAATATATACACTTTATAGGGTGTAGGATCAATATTTTGGAACATACAAACGGAATGACAAAGTTATATATACCCTCTTACCTTCGGTGAAGGGTATAAAAATACAATTTTTTTGGATTTCAGTACTTTGGACATAACTCAGCCATTTATTAACCGATTTGACAGATTTATATACCGATGTCTTAAGGAATAAATTTACCATTTACTTTGGTGATAAAACTTGGACTCAGAAAGACCTATGGGTTCCGAAAATGTGTATTTAAAAAAAAAAAAATTTAATTTTGGTCATAACTTTTTCGTATCTGAACCGATTTTCCCGACTTTTTCAGAAAATATTTTTTATTAAAAATTTCCGATCTTTTGATATATAAGGCGTAACCATAGGTCATATGAGAGTCCAAAAAATCAGGTTTTTATACAATTTTTGATATTTTTTGTTCGGGAGGTACCACGCCCACTTGTTCAATCCCTCCCAAATTTTGTAGGATGCTGTGTATTGATAACGTTAATGTGTGTACCTAATTTGGAAACTTTGGCTCTTGCCGTTCTCAAGATATACAGAAATAAAAAACTACAACAACAACAAGGGATTTTTGTGCAAAATCAGAGGCAGTTGTCGTTTTTTGCTCATATCTCCGTCATTTTTGGACCGATCTGGCTGAATTTCAATAGCAAACTTAAACGGAGTATATGTTACATAAATATACATCAACCTAGTCCACATCATTTCTGGGGTTTTCGGAAAACCCATTTCAACATACACACGGACAGACGGACAGACGGACATCGTTAAATCAACTTCGCTTTTCATAAGGACCCAGAATATATACACTTTATAGGGTGTAGGATCAATATTTTGGAACATACAAACGGAATGACAAAGTTATATATACCCTCTTACCTTCGGTGAAGGGTATAAAAATACAATTTTTTTGGATTTCAGTACTTTGGACATAACTCAGCCATTTATTAACCGATTTGACAGATTTATATACCGATGTCTTAAGGAATAAATTTACCATTTACTTTGGTGATAAAACTTGGACTCAGAAAGACCTATGGGTTCCGAAAATGTGTATTTAAAAAAAAAAAAAATTTAATTTTGGTCATAACTTTTTCGTATCTGAACCGATTTTCCCGACTTTTTCAGAAAATATTTTCTATTAAAAATTTCCGATCTTTTGATATATAAGGCGTAACCATAGGTCATATGAGAGTCCAAAAAATCAGGTTTTTATACAATTTTTGATATTTTTTGTTCGGGAGGTACCACGCCCACTTGTTCAATCCCTCCCAAATTTTGTAGGATGCTGTGTATTGATAACGTTAATGTGTGTACCTAATTTGGAAACTTTGGCTCTTGCCGTTCTCAAGATATACAGAAATAAAAAACTACAACAACAACAAGGGATTTTTGTGCAAAATCAGAGGCAGTTGTGGTTTTTTGCTCATATCTCCGTCATTTTTGGACCGATCTGGCTGAATTTCAATAGCACATTTAAACGGAGTATATGTTACATAAATATACATCAACCTAGTCCACATCATTTCTGGGGTTTTCGGAAAACCCATTTCAACATACACACGGACAGACGGACAGACGGACATCATTAAATCAACTTCGCTTTTCATAAGGACCCAAAATATATATACTTTATAGGGTGTAGGATCAATATTTTGGAACATACAAACGGAATGACAAAGTTATATATACCCTCTTACCTTCGGTGAAGGGTATAAAAATACAATTTTTTTGGATTTCAGTACTTTGGACATAACTCAGCCATTTATTAACCGATTTGACAGATTTATATACCGATGTCTTAAGGAATAAATTTACCATTTACTTTGGTGATAAAACTTGGACTCAGAAGGACCTATGGGTTCCGAAAATGTGTATTTAAAAAAAAAAAATTTAATTTTGGTCATAACTTTTTCGTATCTGAACCGATTTTCCCGACTTTTTCAGAAAATATTTTCTATTAAAAATTTCCGATCTTTTGATATATAAGGCGTAACCATAGGTCATATGAGAGTCCAAAAAATCAGGTTTTTATACAATTTTTGATATTTTTTGTTCGGGAGGTACCACGCCCACTTGTTCAATCCCTCCCAAATTTTGTAGGATGCTGTGTATTGATAACGTTAATGTGTGTACCTAATTTGGAAACTTTGGCTCTTGCCGTTCTCAAGATATACAGAAATAAAAAACTACAACAACAACAAGGGATTTTTGTGCAAAATCAGAGGCAGTTGTCGTTTTTTGCTCATATCTCCGTCATTTTTGGACCGATCTGGCTGAATTTCAATAGCAAACTTAAACGGAGTATATGTTACATAAATATACATCAACCTAGTCCACATCATTTCTGGGGTTTTCGGAAAACCCATTTCAACATACACACGGACAGACGGACAGACGGACATCGTTAAATCAACTTCGCTTTTCATAAGGACCCAGAATATATATACTTTATAGGGTGTAGGATCAATATTTTGGAACATACAAACGGAATGACAAAGTTATATATACCCTCTTACCTTCGGTGAAGGGTATAAAAATACAATTTTTTTGGATTTCAGTACTTTGGACATAACTCAGCCATTTATTAACCGATTTGACAGATTTATATACCGATGTCTTAAGGAATAAATTTACCATTTACTTTGGTGATAAAACTTGGACTCAGAAAGACCTATGGGTTCCGAAAATGTGTATTTAAAAAAAAAAATTTAATTTTGGTCATAACTTTTTCGTATCTGAACCGATTTTCCCGACTTTTTCAGAAAATATTTTCTATTAAAAATTTCCGATCTTTTGATTTATAAGGCGTAACCATAGGTCATATGAGAGTCCAAAAAATCAGGTTTTTATACAATTTTTGATATTTTTTGTTCGGGAGGTACCACGCCCACTTGTTCAATCCCTCCCAAATTTTGTAGGATGCTGTGTATTGATAACGTTAATGTGTGTACCTAATTTGGAAACTTTGGCTCTTGCCGTTCTCAAGATATACAGAAATAAAAAACTACAACAACAACAAGGGATTTTTGTGCAAAATCAGAGGCAGTTGTGGTTTTTTGCTCATATCTCCGTCATTTTTGGACCGATCTGGCTGAATTTCAATAGCAAACTTAAACGGAGTATATGTTACATAAATATACATCAACCTAGTCCACATCATTTCTGGGGTTTTCGGAAAACCCATTTCAACATACACACGGACAGACGGACAGACGGACATCGTTAAATCAACTTCGCTTTTCATAAGGACCCAGAATATATATACTTTATAGGGTGTAGGATCAATATTTTGGAACATACAAACGGAATGACAAAGTTATATATACCCTCTTACCTTCGGTGAAGGGTATAAAAATACAATTTTTTTGGATTTCAGTACTTTGGACATAACTCAGCCATTTATTAACCGATTTGACAGATTTATATACCGATGTCTTAAGGAATAAATTTACCATTTACTTTGGTGATAAAACTTGGACTCAGAAAGACCTATGGGTTCCGAAAATGTGTATTTAAAAAAAAAAATTTAATTTTGGTCATAACTTTTTCGTATCTGAACCGATTTTCCCGACTTTTTCAGAAAATATTTTCTATTAAAAATTTCCGATCTTTTGATATATAAGGCGTAACCATAGGTCATATGAGAGTCCAAAAAATCAGGTTTTTATACAATTTTTGATATTTTTTGTTCGGGAGGTACCACGCCCACTTGTTCAATCCCTCCCAAATTTTGTAGGATGCTGTGTATTGATAACGTTAATGTGTGTACCTAATTTGGAAACTTTGGCTCTTGCCGTTCTCAAGATATACAGAAATAAAAAACTACAACAACAACAAGGGATTTTTGTGCAAAATCAGAGGCAGTTGTGGTTTTTTTCTCATATCTCCGTCATTTTTGGACCGATCTGGCTGAATTTCAATAGCAAACTTAAACGGAGTATATGTTACATAAATATACATCAACCTAGTCCACATCATTTCTGGGGTTTTCGGAAAACCCATTTCAACATACACACGGACAGACGGACAGACGGACATCGTTAAATCAACTTCGCTTTTCATAAGGACCCAGAATATATATACTTTATAGGGTGTAGGATCAATATTTTGGAACATACAAACGGAATGACAAAGTTATATATACCCTCTTACCTTCGGTGAAGGGTATAAAAATACAATTTTTTTGGATTTCAGTACTTTGGACATAACTCAGCCATTTATTAACCGATTTGACAGATTTATATACCGATGTCTTAAGGAATAAATTTACCATTTACTTTGGTGATAAAACTTGGACTCAGAAAGACCTATGGGTTCCGAAAATGTGTATTTAAAAAAAAAAAAAATTTAATTTTGGTCATAACTTTTTCGTATCTGAACCGATTTTCCCGACTTTTTCAGAAAATATTTTTTATTAAAAATTTCCGATCTTTTGATATATAAGGCGTAACCATAGGTCATATGAGAGTCCAAAAAATCAGGTTTTTATACAATTTTTGATATTTTTTGTTCGGGAGGTACCACGCCCACTTGTTCAATCCCTCCCAAATTTTGTAGGATGCTGTGTATTGATAACGTTAATGTGTGTACCTAATTTGGAAACTTTGGCTCTTGCCGTTCTCAAGATATACAGAAATAAAAAACTACAACAACAACAAGGGATTTTTGTGCAAAATCAGAGGCAGTTGTGGTTTTTTGCTCATATCTCCGTCATTTTTGGACCGATCTGGCTGAATTTCAATAGCAAACTTAAACGGAGTATATGTTACATAAATATACATCAACCTAGTCCACATCATTTCTGGGGTTTTCGGAAAACCCATTTCAACATACACACGGACAGACGGACAGACGGACATCATTAAATCAACTTCGCTTTTCATAAGGACCCAGAATATATATACTTTATAGGGTGTAGGATCAATATTTTGGAACATACAAACGGAATGACAAAGTTATATATACCCTCTTACCTTCGGTGAAGGGTATAAAAATACAATTTTTTTGGATTTCAGTACTTTGGACATAACTCAGCCATTTATTAACCGATTTGACAGATTTATATACCGATGTCTTAAGGAATAAATTTACCATTTACTTTGGTGATAAAACTTGGACTCAGAAACCCCTATGGGTTCCGAAAATGTGTATTTAAAAAAAAAAAATTTAATTTTGGTCATAACTTTTTCGTATCTGAACCGATTTTCCCGACTTTTTCAGAAAATATTTTCTATTAAAAATTTCCGATCTTTTGATATATAAGGCGTAACCATAGGTCATATGAGAGTCCAAAAAATCAGGTTTTTATACAATTTTTGATATTTTTTGTTCGGGAGGTACCACGCCCACTTGTTCAATCCCTCCCAAATTTTGTAGGATGCTGTGTATTGATAACGTTAATGTGTGTACCTAATTTGGAAACTTTGGCTCTTGCCGTTCTCAAGATATACAGAAATAAAAAACTACAACAACAACAAGGGATTTTTGTGCAAAATCAGAGGCAGTTGTGGTTTTTTGCTCATATCTCCGTCATTTTTGGACCGATCTGGCTGAATTTCAATAGCACATTTAAACGGAGTATATGTTACATAAATATACATCAACCTAGTCCACATCATTTCTGGGGTTTTCGGAAAACCCATTTCAACATACACACGGACAGACGGACATCATTAAATCAACTTCGCTTTTCATAAGGACCCAGAATATATATACTTTATAGGGTGTAGGATCAATATTTTGGAACATACAAACGGAATGACAAAGTTATATATACCCTCTTACCTTCGGTGAAGGGTATAAAAATACAATTTTTTTGGATTTCAGTACTTTGGACATAACTCAGCCATTTATTAACCGATTTGACAGATTTATATACCGATGTCTTAAGGAATAAATTTACCATTTACTTTGGTGATAAAACTTGGACTCAGAAAGACCTATGGGTTCCGAAAATGTGTATTTAAAAAAAAAAAAATTAATTTTGGTCATAACTTTTTCGTATCTGAACCGATTTTCCCGACTTTTTCAGAAAATATTTTCTATTAAAAATTTCCGATCTTTTGATATATAAGGCGTAACCATAGGTCATATGAGAGTCCAAAAAATCAGGTTTTTATACAATTTTTGATATTTTTTGTTCGGGAGGTACCACGCCCACTTGTTCAATCCCTCCCAAATTTTGTAGGATGCTGTGTATTGATAACGTTAATGTGTGTACCTAATTTGGAAACTTTGGCTCTTGCCGTTCTCAAGATATACAGAAATAAAAAACTACAACAACAACAAGGGATTTTTGTGCAAAATCAGAGGCAGTTGTGGTTTTTTGCTCATATCTCCGTCATTTTTGGACCGATCTGGCTGAATTTCAATAGCAAACTTAAACGGAGTATATGTTACATAAATATACATAAACCTAGTCCACATCATTTCTGGGGTTTTCGGAAAACCCATTTCAACATACACACGGACAGACGGACAGACGGACATCGTTAAATCAACTTCGCTTTTCATAAGGACCCAGAATATATATACTTTATAGGGTGTAGGATCAATATTTTGGAACATACAAACGGAATGACAAAGTTATATATACCCTCTTACCTTCGGTGAAGGGTATAAAAATACAATTTTTTTGGATTTCAGTACTTTGGACATAACTCAGCCATTTATTAACCGATTTGACAGATTTATATACCGATGTCTTAAGGAATAAATTTACCATTTACTTTGGTGATAAAACTTGGACTCAGAAAGACCTATGGGTTCCGAAAATGTGTATTTAAAAAAAAAAAATTTAATTTTGGTCATAACTTTTTCGTATCTGAACCGATTTTCCCGACTTTTTCAGAAAATATTTTTTATTAAAAATTTCCGATCTTTTGATATATAAGGCGTAACCATAGGTCATATGAGAGTCCAAAAAATCAGGTTTTTATACAATTTTTGATATTTTTTGTTCGGGAGGTACCACGCCCACTTGTTCAATCCCTCCCAAATTTTGTAGGATGCTGTGTATTGATAACGTTAATGTGTGTACCTAATTTGGAAACTTTGGCTCTTGCCGTTCTCAAGATATACAGAAATAAAAAACTACAACAACAACAAGGGATTTTTGTGCAAAATCAGAGGCAGTTGTGGTTTTTTGCTCATATCTCCGTCATTTTTGGACCGATCTGGCTGAATTTCAATAGCAAACTTAAACGGAGTATATGTTACATAAATATACATCAACCTAGTCCACATCATTTCTGGGGTTTTCGGAAAACCCATTTCAACATACACACGGACAGACGGACAGACGGACATCGTTAAATCAACTTCGCTTTTCATAAGGACCCAGAATATATACACTTTATAGGGTGTAGGATCAATATTTTGGAACATACAAACGGAATGACAAAGTTATATATACCCTCTTACCTTCGGTGAAGGGTATAAAAATACAATTTTTTTGGATTTCAGTACTTTGGACATAACTCAGCCATTTATTAACCGATTTGACAGATTTATATACCGATGTCTTAAGGAATAAATTTACCATTTACTTTGGTGATAAAACTTGGACTCAGAAAGACCTATGGGTTCCGAAAATGTGTATTTAAAAAAAAAAATTTAATTTTATTCATAACTTTTTCGTATCTGAACCGATTTTCCCGACTTTTTCAGAAAATATTTTCTATTAAAAATTTCCGATCTTTTGATTTATAAGGCGTAACCATAGGTCATATGAGAGTCCAAAAAATCAGGTTTTTATACAATTTTTGATATTTTTTGTTCGGGAGGTACCACGCCCACTTGTTCAATCCCTCCCAAATTTTGTAGGATGCTGTGTATTGATAACGTTAATGTGTGTACCTAATTTGGAAACTTTGGCTCTTGCCGTTCTCAAGATATACAGAAATAAAAAACTACAACAACAACAAGGGATTTTTGTGCAAAATCAGAGGCAGTTGTGGTTTTTTGCTCATATCTCCGTCATTTTTGGACCGATCTGGCTGAATTTCAATAGCAAACTTAAACGGAGTATATGTTACATAAATATACATCAACCTAGTCCACATCATTTCTGGGGTTTTCGGAAAACCCATTTCAACATACACACGGACAGACGGACAGACGGACATCGTTAAATCAACTTCGCTTTTCATAAGGACCCAGAATATATATACTTTATAGGGTGTAGGATCAATATTTTGGAACATACAAACGGAATGACAAAGTTATATATACCCTCTTACCTTCGGTGAAGGGTATAAAAATAAAATTTTTTTGGATTTCAGTACTTTGGACATAACTCAGCCATTTATTAACCGATTTGACAGATTTATATACCGATGTCTTAAGTAATAAATTTACCATTTACTTTGGTGATAAAACTTGGACTCAGAAAGACCTATGGGTATAAAAATACAATTTTTTTGGATTTCAGTACTTTGGACATAACTCAGCCATTTATTAACCGATTTGACAGATTTATATACCGATGTCTTAAGGAATAAATTTACCATTTACTTTGGTGATAAAACTTGGACTCAGAAAGACCTATGGGTTCCGAAAATGTGTATTTAAAAAAAAAAAATTTAATTTTGGTCATAACTTTTTCGTATCTGAACCGATTTTCCCGACTTTTTCAGAAAATATTTTCTATTAAAAATTTCCGATCTTTTGATATATAAGGCGTAACCATAGGTCATATGAGAGTCCAAAAAATCAGGTTTTTATACAATTTTTGATATTTTTTGTTCGGGAGGTACCACGCCCACTTGTTCAATCTCTCCCAAATTTTGTAGGATGCTGTGTATTGATAACGTTAATGTGTGTACCTAATTTGGAAACTTTGGCTCTTGCCGTTCTCAAGATATACAGAAATAAAAAACTACAACAACAACAAGGGATTTTTGTGCAAAATCAGAGGCAGTTGTGGTTTTTTGCTCATATCTCCGTCATTTTTGGACCGATCTGGCTGAATTTCAATAGCAAACTTAAACGGAGTATATGTTACATAAATATACATCAACCTAGTCCACATCATTTCTGGGGTTTTCGGAAAACCCATTTCAACATACACACGGACAGACGGACATCGTTAAATCAACTTCGCTTTTCATAAGGACCCAGAATATATATACTTTATAGGGTGTAGGATCAATATTTTGGAACATACAAACGGAATGACAAAGTTATATATACCCTCTTACCTTCGGTGAAGGGTATAAAAATGGATTTTATGCTAAATTTTTGGTGAAAAAAGATGTTAAAAGACGAAGAATGGAAAATTCTATCAAAAAAATACTTTTTTGTATTATTTAGAAAAAGATAATACAAATCATCAAGTATGTAAGTTCTTCTTCATTTCAGACAAACGTATATACTATCACTTTAACCATCTTCGTGATGAAGCAACTGGAGTTACTAAAATCTTAAAAATAGGCCTACATATAAAACGTAGTGTTTCTGAAGAATCAAAAAATAAAATTTTAGATCACTTTAAGAGTTTTCCTACGGTTGACTCGCATTATTGTCGAGCCCACTCTTCACAAAAATATTTGGAGAAGGGTTTAACATTATCCAAAATGTATAGTCTTTTTCAAGAGAAAAATCCCGAAAATACCACTTCGCTAACAACTTTTTCAAGAATATTTAACAACAATTTTAATTTGTCATTTTTCAAACCAAAAAAGATCAGTGTGATCGTTGCACAGTAGCGCCCGTAGAGCAAACGAGGTTGCAAAAATCAAAATTTTCATGAGCGCCGACGAAGTTTTGAATAAACCCATGTTATAGGAAACTTTTCAACGATTTAAAATCTGCCACTCTTAATAATATCACATTTTTAGTTTAGAAGATATAGCCGTTCAAAGTTGACCGACTTTCGGTTTTCAAAAAAACACACAATTTTTAGTAAATTTGTTGCGATTTCAGGTGTAATATCACGAAAAATGGGTAACGAATCGCCTTATTTTTTGTTTGATGTATTTATTAAATGTATAATGATAAAAAAAATTAACTGTTTGCTTTGTGTTTCTCCTGGTAAATCACTATTTAAAAACTATCCGTTTTTTCACTATTTTTCAACTTTGACGGAAAATAAAAAAAATCTATATTTTTCTATATTTGCCATATTTGCAAAACCTGTTCATTGATTATTTCTTTACATAATTCAAAAATTTTATCTGCCCGTACGTGCCCGTTTGGCTTCTAGAGGTAAAAAAGGTTAAAAAGACATGGTTGCAGAAATTGTATGGCTTCCATCCCTTATATGTTTTGACTGACAGTAGTTTGATCTAATAGTTTGAAAAAAACTACTCATTAAAATTAGCAGGTACGTACCTCACTTAAACAATACTTTGGCTTACAAATGGTCAAGAACAATATTGACTTATGGTCCCTACAGGTAGGCACAAATCTTATTTGGACACGTGCATAATATCAAAATTGCATTATTCAGCCTAAATCCATATGTATGCGGGGAACAGGTAAATTTTTCGGCATGGTAGCATAAGCCTATATATTGCAAATGGTCAAGAACAATATTGACTTATGGTCCCTACAGGTAGGCACAAATCTTATTTGGACACGTGCATAATATCAAAATGCATTATTCAGCCTAAATCCATATGTATGCAGGGAACAGGTAAGTTTTTAGGCATGGTAGCATAAGCCTATATATTGCAAAATAACCATAATGCCTGGATTAGTCTACGACTGAAAGTTGGCGCAACAATTACTGAAACCATTAAACAATTTAAGTACTGAAAACATGGCGTTGAACAATTTTAAATTATTTGAACTGTTTAGAAAGTCAACCACACCAAATTTTTTCACGGAAGCTGCTTTAGCAGAACTTGATAGCTTATACGGAAATATTGAGAGAAGCGAAATTATAAAAAATAATTTTTATCTGATATATGCAAATATTAAGGCAAAATGGGTGAAATCTAATCGGACCATTCAGAACTTCAACTCCAAATACGAGGACTGGCTTAATGAAGACACCATCCTGGATATATTGGCAGTAAATAAACCCACCACATCAACCAGAGGAGCAAAAGGAAGGCAAAAAAAAAGTATTGGGGAGTGTTCAATTTTCACAAGGAAGAGGAAACTTGCCGATGCCACCAATGACTTGACCACGAAGCAATTATCGGACGCGCTGTCTATTAAATTTACAAAGGATAGTGAAAGAGTTAGGTCGCAGATAACCAAATCTGTTGCTGATGCAAGCCCACTGCGACTAAAAAGGATTAAGGAAAGCATTCCCACGCCCACAAACGCACACATTAAAAATTATGGATCCGAAGAAGCCTTGGCCTTGTTTATGGACTTAGAACTTTCCAAAGAGAAATATGAGAAACTACGGGCATCTTTAACGCGACACGGCGCTGACGTTTTACCCGGATACAAGCATATTACGCAAGCCAAAATAAATTCACGACCACTGCATACGGAGTTTACGGAAGTCTCTGCGAAAGCCAATCTGCAGGATCTCATGGGCCATACAGCAAAACGGTTGTTGGAGAGTCTTCCTGAAAATGAGGTGAAAATTCTTCCTGAGAAGTTGACATTGATCAGCAAATGGGGCTGCGATGGATCATCCGGACAAAGCGTTTATAAGCAAAGGATATCTTCCGATGACGCTACAATATCGGACGGAAATATGTTTATGGCATCTGTTGTTCCTTTGCGGATTAAATCTGATGTTTCCCTACACTGGAAAAATCCACGTCCGTCATCAGTGCATTATTGCCGACCAATGTTTCAGTTTGCAAGGGAATCGGCAGAACTCATAAGGACCACGGTGAAGGACATTGAAGAACAAATAAGCAAGATTAAGCCTACAAAGCTGCAAATTGGAGAAGGAAAATATATTAAATGCAATTACGAGTTCCATCTGACCATGGTTGACGGAAAAGTCGTAAACGAACTGACAGGAACAACCTCAACAATGTCATGCCCGATTTGCAAAAAGAGTCAGAAGAACTTTGGTAATTTAAACGATTCTACAAATGAGGAGAATTACGAATATGGAATGTCACCATTGCACGCAAGGATAAGATGTATGGAATTCTTGCTAAAACTGGCGTATACCCTACCACAAGAGGAGGAAAACTTCGATGAAAATACATCAATAAAGGATAAGGAAAAGATCAGAAAGAAGCAAATACAGGATGCTTTTTTTAAACAAGTTGGACTAAAAGTAGACTGGTCCAAGCACGGATACGGTAACTCAAACGATGGAAACACTTCTAGGAGATTTTTTGAAAACGATGAGGCAGTAACTAGAATCACTGGAATTGACAATCAAATCGTGAAAAGATTGGGAACGATCTTAGATGTTTTAAATTGCAAAGAAAATGTCAATTCTACAAAATATGGAGAATATGCGTCGAAAACTGCATCTCTTTTAACAGAAATGTATCCACAGAAGAAGTTGACCCCGACCGTCCATAAAATATTGGCGCATGGCAAAGATATAATTGAGTACCAGTCTTTGCCAATTGGAGAGCTTTCTGAAGAAGCACAGGAGTCTCTTAACAAATTTTATAAAAAATATAGATTGCAGAACACACTCAAAGCATCAAGGGTAAGGCAAAATGAGGACCTCTTCAACATGTTGGCAGCATCTTCCGATCCACTTATTTCTTCCCTGCGGCATGTGAAGTCAAGAATAGAGTTAGAAAATAATTATAGTTTAGAAATGGTTAGTCTTTTAGATATACCTTCTCTTACGAACTGTGATGAATATTTTACAGAAAATTGAAAAAATAAATTAAAAAAAAATAATTTTTTTTTTAATTGGTTGGGTAATAATTTAAAACATAAAACCCTAAAGAAAAAAAATAAAAACAATCTAAAAATGTAAAAATAATTTTTTTTAGTTACCATAAAATTGATTTTTCTACTAATTTTAACTTTGATAACCCATAATTAGGCCCCTACAGAGCGTAGCACCCTTTCCAAACGCTCATTTCATAGGCTGAACAGTTATCTATCATATGCTGTTTAAACTGTTCAATTATCTTATTCGGTTCAAAAGATATGATTTTTGCAACGAAAAAACTCAAATGGCGCCACTGTGCGTTGTACAATGTTTAAAAATCAAGAAAAAGAAAAATTATTAAATTAAATTGATAAAATCCAATATGAATTACACAGAAATCAAAACAGATTATTAAAACTTGAACGTGACATAGATAGAAATACCATTAATCGAAACATGCTCGTGATTTGTTTTGATTTACAAAGTATATTTACTATGCCTTAAGGATTTTCTTCAACGTTTTATTATAAAACAAAACTTACTGTTTTCAATATGACTGCCACTGTATGTATGAAATCAAAAGAAGTGCCGAATATAACATATTGTGCTATTTGGAGCGAGGTGCACAGTGGCCGTTCAGGAAATGATATTGCCAGCTCTGTAATTAAAATTTTAGAAAGAATTTTAAATGATTTTAAAGATATTGAACACCATATATAATGGAGTGATTCATGTGTGCCACAAAATAGAAATCAAATCATGGCCACTTCGTTGCTTCAATTCATGTATAATAACAAACAAATAAAATCTTTAACCCAAAAAATTTCTGAACCAGGTCATTCCCAGATTCAAGAAGTTGATGCTGTCCATAGTTCAATTGATAGATATTTAAAATTGAAAGAGATCCATAGCTTGTTAGATTTAATCCGAAAATTAAAAAATTATAAATCACCAAAAGTGCAATTGCAAGTAATACAAATGGTTTCATCAGATTTTAAGATCTATTCTGAAAAATCTAATAAAATATATTTCCAATTAGTACCATTTAGCCGGATAAAACTTATTAAATATGAAAAAGAAGATTTACTACAACTATCTTATAAGACTTTGGCAGCTGAAATGGAATATAAAACTAATACATTAAAAAAAAAGTCCAGGAAATGTATAATACCAACACCAAATATTTGATACAAATTTAAAAATATTAGCAGCAAAAAACAATATCTGCTGATAACAAAGTGATATAAAGAGCCTTTAAGGTTTCTTACCAAAAATTTACGTGCAGTTTTATGACTGTTTGTTGAAATAGTTAATAAGACAGTTAAATAAAGTCAGTACAAATATTTTTAATATACCTACTATATTTTTATAAATTGTTATTTTTTTTTATATTATTTTTTAAGAAAAATTAATTTTTTATTTTATTTTTATTATTGTAATAAAAAAATTAATTGAAATTATTGTTTTTTTATGTTTCATAATTTACATTTTGTTTATAAATTATAAATCTCGGTACGTATAAATTTTTTCTTTTGTACATTGTAATTTCTATTTTTTTGCCGTATGTAAAAATTATTTTGCCTTACGTAATACAACTGCAAATAATTTCGGCATAAATGGCGTGTACGGCAACATGGTTTTAAGCAAAAGTCCTTTAAAATAAGGATTCTAGTTCTAAACTAGTTTTTTTATGTCAAAATGAACTCAATAAATGACACTATGAGTGTGTTAAATATCGATATAAGTTTTTTAAACCAATTTTTAGTTATCTCGCTTCAAACTGAAAAGTTAATTTGCCAAAACTCGATTTTCGGGATGTACGTCAAAATAATTGCGGTTATAGAAGAATCGCAAAGTCTTTGGTCGTCACCGGTGGCATTAGTGCGCAAACCGGGTAAGGTGAGGTTGTGCCTTGATGCCCGAAAAGTTAATAGTTAATAGATGCCTATCCTTTACCTTTGATCGATGGAATCTTAAGTAGGCTCCCTAAGGCCAGTACATTACGAGTCTTGACCTTAAGGATGCCTTCTGGCAAATTCCATTAGATGAAAGGTCAAAGAAAAAGACAGCTTTCACCGTGCCATTTGGTTTTTGCAACTTCTCACAAGCCATGTCCCGGCTTATGGACAAGGTTGTACCTGCGCATTTACGGACCAAGGTTTTTATATATCTGGATGATCTGCTTCTTATTACCGATACATTCGACGAACATATATTATTGCTTCATGAGGTTGCTCTTTGAATGAGGAGGGCCAATTTAACTATAAATATAGAGAAAAGTAAGTTTATTTTCAAACATGTTAAATATTTAGGAGATATTTTAGGATATGGTACAATAAAAGCAGATCCGGACAGAGTACAGGCTATCCTAGACTTTCCGTTACAAACGTCCGTCCGCCAATTAAGAAGATTTTTAGGTATGTGTGGGTGGTATCGACGGTTTGTACGTAACTTTGCAACTGTAACAACTCCTTTGACCAACATGTTACAGAAAAATAAAAAATTCTCCTGATCCGAAGAAGCAAACATTAATTATTGAAAACTTAAAATACTCCCTTTGTTCCGCACCAGTTTTTCATAATCCAGATTTTTCCCGTCCGTTTTCAATACAATTCGATGCAAGGAAATATGGGATCTCGCACCGAAATACGACGACAATGTCGAATTACCAATCGCATTCATGAGTCATAAGCTTACATCGGCCCAGAGGAACTATTCCGTTTCGGAACAAGAGTGCCTTGTAGCTGTTATGGCTGTAAAGAAGTTTAGGGCCTATATAGAGGGCCATGAATTTGAAATAATAACGGATCATGCTTCTCTTAAATGGCTCATGAATCAAACGGACCTGCACGGAAGACTCGCAAGGTGGGCACTTAAAATGCAAGGTATTAATTTTATCATACGTCATCGGAAAGGAAGCAGGAATATCGTACCTGATTCTCTATCTAGAATGTATTCGGAACACCACGAGAAAATATAGTGTAGAAATATGGTGGAAATATATGTATCTGAATTGGAGAACTCTATAGAAATTGATCTGGAATCTAGTGAATTTTTGTCCGCTGAATATGTATCCTTATTTGAAAAACTAAAGAGTAAGGAAAATTATTCCCGACATCAGATTAGTTGATAATCTGATATATAAACGTTGTGAACACGCGTCAGGGGAACAATTACAGGAGGAAATGCCATAGAAATTCTGGCTTTCTTTAGCATTGACACGGGACTTAATCCAAAGATGGCATGCTCATCCATTATGTGCTCATGGTGGTGCGGGCAAAACACTACATAGCTTGAAAGTTTTTTTCTTTCGGCCGAAAATGGCAAAGCAGGTTTCAGATTACGTATCTTCCTGTGAAGTCTGCAAACAGACAAAAGCCTAGAATAAATGTTTAAGACCTCCTATGGGTCAAAAAGCTAGTTCTGTTAGTATTTTGCAGAAATTATATTTAGACTTATCATAATAGTTTTAGACCATCTCTCTAAGTTTCACTTTCTAGAAACTATTCGGAAATTTATTTCCAACGTAACACTGTGCAAGAAATTGACACTTTTTTCGCGACAAGCTGGGCACATGGCGTTTTAACATAATTCGGGTACGCTGAATCCAGTGGTGCCAGCAGTTTTCTTAGATTGGCTCTGGTTTTCGAGATATACCGTTATTTCGAAAATGGAGGAGGTTGCACGACATATGTTCGCCTAACACGACCACTGCATACGGAGTTTACGGAAGTCTCTGCGAAAGCCAATCTGCAGGATCTCATGGGCCATACAGCAAAACGGTTGTTGGAGAGTCTTCCTGAAAATGAGGTGAAAATTCTTCCTGAGAAGTTGACATTGATCAGCAAATGGGGCTGCGATGGATCATCCGGACAAAGCGTTTATAAGCAAAGGATATCTTCCGATGACGCTACAATATCGGACGGAAATATGTTTATGGCATCTGTTGTTCCTTTGCGGATTAAATCTGATGTTTCCCTACACTGGAAAAATCCACGTCCGTCATCAGTGCATTATTGCCGACCAATGTTTCAGTTTGCAAGGGAATCGGCAGAACTCATAAGGACCACGGTGAAGGACATTGAAGAACAAATAAGCAAGATTAAGCCTACAAAGCTGCAAATTGGAGAAGGAAAATATATTAAATGCAATTACGAGTTCCATCTGACCATGGTTGACGGAAAAGTCGTAAACGAACTGACAGGAACAACCTCAACAATGTCATGCCCGATTTGCAAAAAGAGTCAGAAGAACTTTGGTAATTTAAACGATTCTACAAATGAGGAGAATTACGAATATGGAATGTCACCATTGCACGCAAGGATAAGATGTATGGAATTCTTGCTAAAACTGGCGTATACCCTACCACAAGAGGAGGAAAACTTCGATGAAAATACATCAATAAAGGATAAGGAAAAGATCAGAAAGAAGCAAATACAGGATGCTTTTTTTAAACAAGTTGGACTAAAAGTAGACTGGTCCAAGCACGGATACGGTAACTCAAACGATGGAAACACTTCTAGGAGATTTTTTGAAAACGATGAGGCAGTAACTAGAATCACTGGAATTGACAATCAAATCGTGAAAAGATTGGGAACGATCTTAGATGTTTTAAATTGCAAAGAAAATGTCAATTCTACAAAATATGGAGAATATGCGTCGAAAACTGCATCTCTTTTAACAGAAATGTATCCACAGAAGAAGTTGACCCCGACCGTCCATAAAATATTGGCGCATGGCAAAGATATAATTGAGTACCAGTCTTTGCCAATTGGAGAGCTTTCTGAAGAAGCACAGGAGTCTCTTAACAAATTTTATAAAAAATATAGATTGCAGAACACACTCAAAGCATCAAGGGTAAGGCAAAATGAGGACCTCTTCAACATGTTGGCAGCATCTTCCGATCCACTTATTTCTTCCCTGCGGCATGTGAAGTCAAGAATAGAGTTAGAAAATAATTATAGTTTAGAAATGGTTAGTCTTTTAGATATACCTTCTCTTACGAACTGTGATGAATATATTACAGAAAATTGAAAAAATAAATTAAAAAAAAATAATTTTTTTTTAATTTGTTGGGTAATAATTTAAAACATAAAACCCTAAAGAAAAAAAATAAAAACAATCTAAAAATGTAAAAATAATTTTTTTTAGTTACCATAAAATTGATTTTTCTACTAATTTTAACTTTGATAACCCATAATTAGGCCCCTACAGAGCGTAGCACCCTTTCCAAACGCTCATTTCATAGGCTGAACAGTTATCTATCATATGCTGTTTAAACTGTTCAATTATCTTATTCGGTTCAAAAGATATGATTTTTGCAACGAAAAAACTCAAATGGCGCCACTGTGCGTTGTACAATGTTTAAAAATCAAGAAAAAGAAAAATTATTAAATTAAATTGATAAAATCCAATATGAATTACACAGAAATCAAAACAGATTATTAAAACTTGAACGTGACATAGATAGAAATACCATTAATCGAAACATGCTCGTGATTTGTTTTGATTTACAAAGTATATTTACTATGCCTTAAGGATTTTCTTCAACGTTTTATTATAAAACAAAACTTACTGTTTTCAATATGACTGCCACTGTATGTATGAAATCAAAAGAAGTGCCGAATATAACATATTGTGCTATTTGGAGCGAGGTGCACAGTGGCCGTTCAGGAAATGATATTGCCAGCTCTGTAATTAAAATTTTAGAAAGAATTTTAAATGATTTTAAAGATATTGAACACCATATATAATGGAGTGATTCATGTGTGCCACAAAATAGAAATCAAATCATGGCCACTTCGTTGCTTCAATTCATGTATAATAACAAACAAATAAAATCTTTAACCCAAAAAATTTCTGAACCAGGTCATTCCCAGATTCAAGAAGTTGATGCTGTCCATAGTTCAATTGATAGATATTTAAAATTGAAAGAGATCCATAGCTTGTTAGATTTAATCCGAAAATTAAAAAATTATAAATCACCAAAAGTGCAATTGCAAGTAATACAAATGGTTTCATCAGATTTTAAGATCTATTCTGAAAAATCTAATAAAATATATTTTCAATTAGTACCATTTAGCCGGATAAAACTTATTAAATATGAAAAAGAAGATTTACTACAACTATCTTATAAGACTTTGGCAGCTGAAATGGAATATAAAACTAATACATTAAAAAAAAAGTCCAGGAAATGTATAATACCAACACCAAATATTTGATACAAATTTAAAAATATTAGCAGCAAAAAACAATATCTGCTGATAACAAAGTGATATAAAGAGCCTTTAAGGTTTCTTACCAAAAATTTACGTGCAGTTTTATGACTGTTTGTTGAAATAGTTAATAAGACAGTTAAATAAAGTCAGTACAAATATTTTTAATATACCTACTATATTTTTATAAATTGTTATTTTTTTTTATATTATTTTTTAAGAAAAATTAATTTTTTATTTTATTTTTATTATTGTAATAAAAAAATTAATTGAAATTATTGTTTTTTTATGTTTCATAATTTACATTTTGTTTATAAATTATAAATCTCGGTACGTATAAATTTTTTCTTTTGTACATTGTAATTTCTATTTTTTTGCCGTATGTAAAAATTATTTTGCCTTACGTAATACAACTGCAAATAATTTCGGCATAAATGGCGTGTACGGCAACATGGTTTTAAGCAAAAGTCCTTTAAAATAAGGATTCTAGTTCTAAACTAGTTTTTTTATGTCAAAATGAACTCAATAAATGACACTATGAGTGTGTTAAATATCGATATAAGTTTTTTAAACCAATTTTTAGTTATCTCGCTTCAAACTGAAAAGTTAATTTGCCAAAACTCGATTTTCGGGATGTACGTCAAAATAATTGCGGTTATAGAAGAATCGCAAAGTCTTTGGTCGTCACCGGTGGCATTAGTGCGCAAACCGGGTAAGGTGAGGTTGTGCCTTGATGCCCGAAAAGTTAATAGTTAATAGATGCCTATCCTTTACCTTTGATCGATGGAATCTTAAGTAGGCTCCCTAAGGCCAGTACATTACGGTTCTTGACCTTAAGGATGCCTTCTGGCAAATTCCATTAGATGAAAGGTCAAAGAAAAAGACAGCTTTCACCGTGCCATTTGGTTTTTGCAACTTCTCACAAGCCATGTCCCGGCTTATGGACAAGGTTGTACCTGCGCATTTACGGACCAAGGTTTTTATATATCTGGATGATCTGCTTCTTATTACCGATACATTCGACGAACATATATTATTGCTTCATGAGGTTGCTCTTTGAATGAGGAGGGCCAATTTAACTATAAATATAGAGAAAAGTAAGTTTATTTTCAAACATGTTAAATATTTAGGAGATATTTTAGGATATGGTACAATAAAAGCAGATCCGGACAGAGTACAGGCTATCCTAGACTTTCCGTTACAAACGTCCGTCCGCCAATTAAGAAGATTTTTAGGTATGTGTGGGTGGTATCGACGGTTTGTACGTAACTTTGCAACTGTAACAACTCCTTTGACCAACATGTTACAGAAAAATAAAAAATTCTCCTGATCCGAAGAAGCAAACATTAATTATTGAAAACTTAAAATACTCCCTTTGTTCCGCACCAGTTTTTCATAATCCAGATTTTTCCCGTCCGTTTTCAATACAATTCGATGCAAGGAAATATGGGATCTCGCACCGAAATACGACGACAATGTCGAATTACCAATCGCATTCATGAGTCATAAGCTTACATCGGCCCAGAGGAACTATTCCGTTTCGGAACAAGAGTGCCTTGTAGCTGTTATGGCTGTAAAGAAGTTTAGGGCCTATATAGAGGGCCATGAATTTGAAATAATAACGGATCATGCTTCTCTTAAATGGCTCATGAATCAAACGGACCTGCAGGTGGGCACTTAAAATGCAAGGTATTAATTTTATCATACGTCATCGGAAAGGAAGCAGGAATATCGTACCTGATTCTCTATCTAGAATGTATTCGGAACACCACGAGAAAATATAGTGTAGAAATATGGTGGAAATATATGTATCTGAATTGGAGAACTCTATAGAAATTGATCTGGAATCTAGTGAATTTTTGTCCGCTGAATATGTATCCTTATTTGAAAAACTAAAGAGTAAGGAAAATTATTCCCGACATCAGATTAGTTGATAATCTGATATATAAACGTTGTGAACACGCGTCAGGGGAACAATTACAGGAGGAAATGCCATAGAAATTCTGGCTTTCTTTAGCATTGACACGGGACTTAATCCAAAGATGGCATGCTCATCCATTATGTGCTCATGGTGGTGCGGGCAAAACACTACATAGCTTGAAAGTTTTTTTCTTTCGGCCGAAAATGGCAAAGCAGGTTTCAGATTACGTATCTTCCTGTGCAGTCTGCAAACAGACAAAAGCCTAGAATAAATGTTTAAGACCTCCTATGGGTCAAAAAGCTAGTTCTGTTAGTATTTTGCAGAAATTATATTTAGACTTATCATAATAGTTTTAGACCATCTCTCTAAGTTTCACTTTCTAGAAACTATTCGGAAATTTATTTCCAACGTAACACTGTGCAAGAAATTGACACTTTTTTCGCGACAAGCTGGGCACATGGCGTTTTAACATAATTCGGGTACGCTGAATCCAGTGGTGCCAGCAGTTTTCTTAGATTGGCTCTGGTTTTCGAGATATACCGTTATTTCGAAAATGGAGGAGGTTGCACGACATATGTTCGCCTAACTCAAAAACGGTTTAGTTTATTGAAATTACTAAAAAAATTCCGCAATAAATTTCCTTTAAGAAAAGTTAAACTTTTTCTATTATGAGCAGTCGTTTTTGAAACATAATTTTTTTTTTTTTTTTTTTTTGAAAAATAAAATTAATTTGTTTATCAAAATTTCGAACTTTTTGTTTTTAAAAATTCATAAGAAATTGAAAAATGCAGCTAGGCTTCTAATTTTTTGCAGACAAATAAAAAACGAAGCTGCTAACAAAACAAGCCATAAATGATTAAAATCTGTTACCAATTTTTTCACGAAAGTCGAATTTCATAAAACGCAATATTTGTATGGGAGCCCCCCTAAAAAGTGGAGATAAAGGGCAAGTATGTCTCGAGAAAATGTTAAGGACAAAAAACTAATTGAGGTCAGTCATACATTTTATTTTCATACATGGGCATACTGCATTACTTTTTTTACTGCATTACGCGTTTCAGTAATCGGTAAAAAGTACTGATTACTGAAAAAAATCAGTATTCAGTAAATTTTACTGGTTATTGAAAACAAAAATCATTATTCAGTAAATTTTACTGGTTATTGAAAACAAAAATCATTATTCAGTAAAAAGTACTGATTACTGAAAAAAAAAAAATAAGTATTCCGTAAAAAGTACTGATTACTGAAAAAAAACAGTATTCAGCAAAAAGTAATGATTACAGTAAAAAGAACTGTAGCTCGTTTCTGTATTTCTCGCATCGTAAAATTTCTTACATGAAGTGTGAAACAAAAAATTCCATCGTTTCTCGATTTATGAGATAAAAGTGTTTCTGTATTTGAATGCGAAAACAGACACAACAAATTCTGTTTATACTGGAATATTTCCAGTAATTTAGTGTCAAATAAAAGCGAAACGTCAACAAAAGAAATAAATATAATAAAAACAGGGCAGCCAGATTTCACGAGTTATCGTCATCTTGACGATTTTTTGTTCCGATATTAACAAAGTGACGTTTTGATAATTTTTTCTAAAAAAGTATCGGCAAAAGCAAAATTTCGAGGGAAAGAAATGGACCGACTTGGGTTATTTTGAACATTTAATACTTCTTATATACATATACAAAATATGATTGATATTTGATATTCTTATCTTATATGTACACTTTTGTGCCAAAACCATTATTCCGGCAAGAAAGAAATTTGTTTGTCTCCCAGTAAAAACTTTTTCAAAATGGATAGCTTCTTTCACTCGTTATTAAGTAGTTTTCTTCCATAAGAACTTCGATAACTACTTTTTTCTGGATGTATTAAGATAAAACAAATGACTGACTTTTGAATTTGTTCTTTTTGGCACAACCCTTGTAAAATTCATTAGTTTTTCAGTAGAATTGTATGTAGTGCTTTTATGTGTTTCTGATTACTTAACATATTATTTTGTAGGCGAAGATTTTACTGGGTCTTTAACCCGTTTATTTATGAACCGATTTTTTTAATTTTAACTACAAGGTATTCTACTAAGTCTATTTCAGGTAAAAAAGAAAAAGATTATAGGAATAGGTAAATTCAAGATTTATATCTCAATTATTAAATAATAATTATTAAATACCCATGAACTTTAACTATGTTTTTGTTTGATTATTTTTTAATAAAAGTCGAAACAAATTTGTTTAAAATTGATTTTAAATTGCACGATTTTTAAAACAAAAAAGACGATCTTTTTTATTTTTTTCTCAGGAAATTGACGATTTTGACACAAATTTATCTGGCAGCACTGATTAAAACCAAAACAAGAAAAGGCTAACAAAAATTTAAACTAACAAAATATAACAATTGTTTTTTGTTTATTTTCATCATATAAATTATGCATTTATCATTTATATTCCTTCTATTTTTTTATTTATTTAAAAAAAATAGTATATAAACATATTTTAAATTCAAAATATCTACATTTTGTTTTTCTCGCCACCAATTTCAAATGTGACTTATTTTGACAGTTCTTGAAAGAAACTTTTCGCAAAATATTGTTATAGAAACACTTTTTCTCGCATCCTTCCAATAATTGCTGGAAAATTATTTAAATGACAGATAATTCTCGCAAAAAAAAGATACAGAAACACTTGTGTGAGAAAAACCATTTTTTGTTTCATTTCACACTATTTTTGTTGCAATTCACACGTTTCATGCGAAGAGTTTTACGATGTGAGATATACAGAAACGGGCTACTGAATACTGAAAAAAAAATCAGTATTCAGTAAAAAGTACTAATTACTGAAAAAAATCAGTATTCAGTAAAAAGTACTGTTTGTGTAAAAAAATGCAGTAATCAGTAAATGATTGATAGTAGATACAGTCTGCTTTAAAAATAATAATATTGGCGTGTTTTCACTTTTTTAAACTATTTAAAAAGGAAATGTGTTATTGGGTAAAAAAAATGTATTAACATAGTTAAAACAACGAGTTATTTTAACTTACAATGAAAACGATTTTCCAGCCGACTGAGCTGAAAGTCGAACCCACGACCGGCTACCGGCTTTCTATCCCCAATATTCTTGCGGACGAACTAAAGAACTTGGAGGAATTCCTATTGGTAATGAAACCTATAGCAGAGGCAATTGACTACCTTCAGGGGAAAATACTATGTACTTCGTATATTTTGCCCCCACCATAGTTTCGTTAAGCGTAAAATTTTGGCGTTTAGAGCAATCGAAGTTAAAATACTTAGCTCCATCGATAAATGAAATGAAAGAGGCTTTATTTCTAAGATTTCAAAAATATTTCAAAGTACAGCCAGACGCTTGGGATGCTATCATTGCGGCGGTAACTATACCTGAAATAAAGCTTCGATTTTTAAAACCTCTATTGGAAACGGCTACATTAAAAACAGAAGATGATGTAAAACAAATTTTAAAAACATATCTAATAAACATCTGCATGAAACTTAATAATGATGTTCATGAAACCTTCATTATAATTTTGTGTTCGCTTCATTCGTATTCAGTAAGATGAAACACTATGAAATGAAAGCAATGAACACTTGATATTTAAGAGACGAATAAGATGAAATTAGTTTATTTGCTTATACAAGAGAATATGAACATTAACAACCATGAAACAGAACAACCATTGAACAAATCTCGAATAAGTTCATGGAAAAACAGTATGATTTAAATGTCAGTGTTGCCAGTTGTAGAAAAATAAAAACATAAGAAAGTTAAAAAAAAAATAGAAATAACCATGAGGGGTAAATGCAACAAGTTTAAGAGATACATTAATATTGAAATAAAAACTCAAATTTATTTATGTTTTCAATGTAAATTTTCAATAAAATGAAATATATTTAATTTTATTTTCAAAAACATTCACTATCATTAAAAAATTTTCGGCAATATATTTGTCTTAAACAAAAAAAAGTAGATAGCTAATAAATTCAAAATGCTTAACAATCTACAGATATTATTATAATGAGAACTTTTATAATGAGATCTTTTGGAACAATTTTGTACTCTCCACTGTCTATTTAAGCTTTAATTTGGGCCACATTTAAAACTTCCGGGCTAACCGACTGCAAATTTTCTGTTGAAACCTAAAATCGAGTAACACATGTCACAAAAACTATTTAAATAAAAAAACCCGTTTGCAAAAAAGTAAACGTGAGGAAACAACGAATTATTTTATTTATTAAAAACTTGCATCATACATAAAATACAATTTTTTTTATAAAATGTTACATATTATCTACCAAAAAAAAAACACGTGTAAGCTGTTATGCTACATACTAGCGAGACAAACGTGAACCGTTATTAATTATATTTACTTACATTCATTTTCAAGTTTTTAATATCTTTCGAAAAAAAAACAACCACGTGGTCAGACTCCTAAGACACTTACAAAACTAACAATTTAATTTCTCATAAACTCATTCCTCCTTTTGTTTTTCATCTTTCACCTAAAAATGTGTGTGTTTTTTATGAGTTCGTTTCATTTCAGGGCCGTACATTACAAGACAATAAAATCTTGCCATGTTTCAAAGATTTGTATTATTCAAAAATGCAAATGACAAACAAAAAAAAAAACATATTTTGCATTTTATTTATTGTTTATATTCCAAATATGCATACTATACATATATGTGTATAGGAATATCTACATATTTGTTAAAATTTAAATTACACATGGGCAACGCATGCAAATAATTACATGAATTTACTGAAGTGGCAACATTGCTATTGAGTATTAATAAAAATAAATGAGAGAGAATGAAAACTATGAAGCAAAGCCCGATTCATTGAACAACCTCTGTGTGTTTACGACAGTGATGCTCATTCAAGCAAACAATTGTTTGGAAGCCCCACCCCTTTGTTTTTTACGCTCATTAATTTAGTTGCTCGTCAGACAGCGACGAATGCACATGTGCGGAAGCTGTGTTGATCTTGTTTCAAATACAGTGTGTAGAATAAGTAATAAAATTAAAAAAATATTTTAATGCTTTTACGAAACTATCATAAAAGCATAAATGTAGAAGATTTTAGTGGAGTTTTTTTTAGATATAATTCTTACTTTAAATTTCCAAACATGCTCGCAGTTCACACTGAATTTTTTTTTAATGGTTATATTGGAAAATTTCCAATTCTTACTGTTTTTAAAAGTTAAAATTTTAAAAGTCAATTTAAAAAATAGAAAATTTAGCTTGGACTGTATTATTAAAATTGTTTTACAGCCACAACAATGTCTTTCTATTAAATTTAAATAAAATGTGTGCGCTTAGTTTTGCGTACCTCTGTACTTTCAAATTCTCTCGCAATACATATGCAAAACATTTTTGAGCACCTCTGGTTTACGATATGAAACGAAATGTGTTCATACCAGCATGAATAAAACAACAGTTTGTTCGGTAATCTCAATTTTATTCGAACACGACTTTTAGTGAATAAGCATTTCAGTATGTTTATGAATGAAGTTGTTCATGCAGCCCTTTAATATCTAATAAAATACGGAAAGATACCGGATACTGAAACCCGTATTGTGCCTCAAACGCCGGAAAATTAATTTTTAGACTTTGGAGAAGAAGAAAATGGTAACTTTTGCACCTTACCTTCCTTTGATATTTATATTAATATGTATATTTGATTATCCAATTTTCTTAACCAGATGATGATATACAGTCTAATTTAAGCGATGTGGGAAATTATCTCGAGGAAACAATTTTATACTTGGCCGAACGGGATACAACAATAAATTGCCTGCATAAGCACTATGCAATAAAAAACGTTTTTATGAAATACAATACCCCACTACCCTCATCTGCACCTGTAGAACGACTGTTTTCTTTTGCTGGGATTGTGAATCTCTCTAGAAGACAAAAATTTTGAAATGCTTGTGCTTGGAAACAGCATATAGCACACCATGTATTCACAAATACATCTAATTTTAAATTTTAAACGTTTTTGCACAATTTTTAAAACTGAAAAGCTTTTATAATTTGAGAGTTGAAAGCTACTTTCCTTTAATATTTCCAGTATCATATTTTTTGAATTTGAATAAATATCAAAAACATCTTATTAAGAAATTTATAAAAAATAATATTTCGTTTTTATAAAATTTTAAAATAGTGAAAAAATGAAATAATAATAAGTCTCAGCTATTTATATATACAAGTATATACAGTTTTTATATATAGTTTTTATTACAACTTTTCGTTTTTAAATAGTTAAAAAAGTGAAACACACAAGAAGCTATTTTTCTCGAAATGCTGTTTTTGTGTTATGCAAGTGCGCAATCTGTACATATCATTTTGAAAACATACAGTATCAATCAATCATTTACTGATTACCGCATTTTTTTTACACAAATCAGTACTTTTTACTGAATACTGATTTTTGTTTTCAGTAATCAGTACTTTTTACTGAATACTGATTTTTGTTTTCAATAATCAGTACTTTTTACTGAAAACTGATTTTTGTTTTCAGTAATCAGTACTTTTTACTGAATACTGATTTTTGTTTTCAGTAAGCAGTAAAATTTACTGAATACTGATTTTTTTTAATAATCAGTAAAAAAAGAAAATACTGAAAAAGTACTATGTTTATTTTACTAGGGGCGACCCCTGGGCCTTTATGGGACTTTTTTTCAATATATTTCTAGTCTGCATTGAACATTTTGTATGGGAGCCCCCTTAAAGAATGGAGATAGCTGGTAGGTATGTTGGAAATAAATGATTGAGATAAAAAATTAAGTGGGGTTGGTCATACATTTGACCCATCTAGTTGGTAACAGATTTATATCATTTATGGCTTGCTTTGTTTGCAGCTTCGTATTTTATTAGTCTGCAAAAATTAGAAGCCTAGCTGCATTTTTAAATTTTTTATGAATTTTTAAAAAACAAAAATTTCGATAAACTAAAACAATTACAACTGATAACGGCGTTCAGTTTAAATCGAATCAATTTAAAGATTTTCTTCGTTCATATGGAATTTTTCATAACCTGACTGCTATATATTTGCCGCAGGCAAACGCTAGTGAGAGTGTGAATAGGTCGATATTGGCGGCCATACGAGGAGGGCATACGTTAAACCATCGCAATAGAACTGAGACGAGAAGTTATCCGCGATTAGATGGGCTTTACGTAACTCAATTCATGCCAGTACTGGGTTTTCGACTTACTTTCTTCTTTTTGGTCAGAATATGCTTACAAACGGAAAATCATACTCACTTCTTAGAAATGTAAATTTATTAGAAACTCCCTGCACGGATCTGAAGAAAGATGAAAAATTAGAACTTATTAGGCAAAAAGCTCAAGAAAAAATTCGCAGGTCCTATGAGAGAAATGTCAAGACCTATAACCTTAGATCTAGGCCAGTCAATTTCGAAATAGGACAAATCGTCTTCTGACGAAATTTCGCACAATCAAGGGCGATCGACCACTTTAATAGTAAACTTGGAAATCCGTTTGAGAAGGCTAAGGTAATAAAGAAACATGGAACCTGCTATTATGAGCTGGAAGATATGACGGGCAGAAACATTGGAAAAATTCACTCAAAGGATATGAAAGTTTGACTTCAGCTTTTTGTACTTATTGGGAATAAGGCCATAAAACCTGTTTTGTAACGCAAAATTTTGGAACATAACATCTTCCTCTGAACAAACATCAATTTTCAGAAACGTTTAAATCCAGAATTGTTTGAATATTTGAACCTATTTTAGGAAGGCTATTTGAACTTATATTCGTTTACCGGCAGAATAATAGGAAAGGTAATACTGTCCGTATCTTCGGAAATAAATAACTTTCAGCCCAAAAGTATTTCAAGTTATTTTGCAAGTCTCACAACCCCACTCACTGAAGCTAGCGGAATAGATAGCAATATTTTCTTTCTTCAAAGGCTTTTCTTATGGCGTTTACTATACGATGGGTTTGTTCAATTGTGCTATGTTCTCTTCTGAAACCGAATTGATGGTTAGGTATACACCCATTGTCATTTAAAATTGGGGTCAATTTTGACGCTAAGAGCTTCTCAAACAGCTTTGATATATAAAATAATAAGCTGATAGGCATATATGACTCAACTTTTGTGTAATCTTTTCCTGGCTTTGGTATTATCGTAACTAAGGAGACCTTCCATTTACAAAAAAAAACTAGCTGTGTTTATTTTAACTCTCAAAAATATACTGACTATTTTTTTCGAATGCAAAGGTTTGCATAGAACAGTTCTTCAATCAAATCAGTTGGATTTTATGTTATAGTTACTATAAAGTAAAAAAAATTTTCAGTTTTATCTCATGTGATCACGTCGTAAAATAGCGTAAAACAGCAATAAAAATATAAAGAATAATTTTCTTTGATATGCGAGGTAGCTCCAATTCACAAATAGCTTTTTCTATTTCTCTTATCTCAAATCTTAGGGGTATAGCTGCTCTAACATTAACAAGCGGTAACTCGTCCGCTATTTCGCCAGATATAAATAATTTTTTCAAATAATTTACAAATAGGTTTCCTTTTTCATTATCATTTTTTGCCCAACTTCCATTCAGGATTCTTAATGGTGGTTTCGAGATAACTGGCCTTTTGATTTTTCTAGCTGCACGCCATAATGAGTAGTCTGATTGTGGAGTTGAGTCCAGGTTCTTAAGACATTTTTCCACGGAAGCCGTTTTCTGAGACTGCAGTAATTTACTTAGCCTTCTTGTACACTCTTTTAACAATTTCTTAAGTTGAGGGGATCTGTGCAATTTCCACTCTCTTCGCTCTCTTTTTTTTCATTCAATAGTCATTCGAACAGCTAGTTTAAGACAACTGTCAAAATTGACAATAGAGAGATCCACCTTCTGCGGTGTGCCAAACGGAATATTTTCTGTGCAATGGGTACTGAGATATTTTTTATATTTTAACCAATTTATTTGTGTAGCTGACGTCGCTATGTAGCCAGAGGTAGATACAATTCTATTGGTATTTGTAATCGTTACAAGTGTAGGTGTGTGATCAGAGGATAATTCTAATGAAGCTTCAACGTGAATCGTTTCTGTGGGGATGTTTTTAACCACGCCAAAATCGATGACATCTGGATTTTTTTGCGGATCAGCAGGCAGGTTGGTTGTCCACTCGCGACAACATTTAAATCATTTCAGAGATTGTATTCAACAAAACACGACCCTTTGGTGTTATTAGACGTGACTCCAAGAAGGTATATTTAGCGGTATAATCGCCAGCAGCCAGGAAACAGGGCCCAATGACTTATAATATTCATAATATTGGCTTTCTGATATTGCAAATCTAGATGGTGAGTATAAGGATAAAATAACCAGGTTTCTATTTAATTATTCAACGCAAATGTTCATTGATTGGAGATAATCTTTACGATAATCACACATTAGGTGGTGTTTGACTCTGGTTTTTATCAAAATGGCAGAACCTCCACAAGCTCTATATCGAGGGTCCTTGGTATCATATGCAGGGCATCCTCTATATTTGGCAGTGTGATTACCGCCACAGTTGCTACATTTTTTTACATTGGGGTCGGTTTTAGACTTATCGCAAAGAACTTTACCATGTAATTTACCACATACTACGCAAACAGGGGGTAAGTAGCAGTATGCCTTAGTATGGCCAAATTCTTGGCAGTTCAGACATTGAACGGGACCATTTCTTTTGTGCAGCTCCTCTATAGTTATTCTTCTGTAGAGAATATATTTTAAATTATAAATAAGATGCGTTTCATTTTTTTAAGCTTTATCTCGCCAGCTTCTAACTCCACCCGAAATAATGGTTGGCGATTTTGTTTCCCTATTTTTTATATTTGTAACGTTTTTTATTTTAAAACCCTTTTCTTCCTTCACTACCTGAACACCATTGCTGCTCTTCAGTTGATATGTGTAAAAACTTTTTTAAGGGCTTCGAATTTGTTAGTTATTTTACGAAAATCATTCTCATGATTAACCTGTATTCTTGTCTCGTTTATATTACCACGCTTAATTGCAGCTATGTACAACGAATTTCACCTATTACCGAGATCACGGTCTTTATTAACTCACTTGAGTTTTGCTCCCTTAGATATATTGGGGGTGGCTTAGAAGATTTTATGACGTTTGGTGACTCCGAGGATTTATCCTCCAGAATTGCAAAACGATTTTGAGAGTTTATTTTATCAAAAGATGGTACTTTTGAGGCCGAAGCAACTGCTGCAGAGGTAGGGCTGCGACCCCGTTTAAGCCCTGTTATGTACCTGTCTATACCAACTTGTACTTGAGGCTTTTGACCACTTTTTACTTGAGATGTTTGCATTGCATCTGTGTTAGAGTTCATGGTACCATTTGTTACTAAGATTGTGTTTGCCGTTGTGGCAACAATTGCATGTGAGAGGTTTATATTTTTTAGCGTATCACCATCAACCGTCTTTGTAAAAATAGAGGGCGAAAGGGAACGTGTTCGAACAATTGGTTTAGCCGTTAGGTAGTTACTGTTGTTTTCGTTTGTTTTATTTATTGCAGCATTGCTTTCGTTAATATGCACTGTCACATAAACATTTCTTTAATTTAGTTTTGTTGTTGTTTCATTGTTTTTATTCATGCAATCAATTGTTTTTGTTGTTCACCGTTTTACTGTGCTTTTAATATTTTTGTTACTTATTGTGTGTTACAACAACAACAAAAAATAAGAAATTTAAACTAAAATGTTTTTGCTCAGAATATGTATGCATACATTAGGGTGGCCGTTATTTTTTTTATTTTGATTTCTTATATTCTCCCCCTCTAAATCGGTTCAGTTTTATGTAAAAAAATACAAAAAAATTTCGTAGCGATAAGTTGTGTTTTAGGGCGGGCGTCCGTCCCTCAAAGTTTGCCATCAAGCCATTTATTCAAATGTAATTTGTTTGCGAATATGATATATGGCAATATTTTAGCTCTTCTAGTCAACAACATAAGCCTCTAAGAAAGTTTTTTGCTAAAATCAATATTTTAGAAAATAATTAAGAAAATAAAAACAAAATACCAAACATTTTATATACGTTTTATATATATAAAAGGGGGATTTAATGTCAAGTGACCCAATTTTGAAATAGATGTCTTTCGATTTAAATGAAATTTACACCAATTTTAGTACTGTTAGATAGTAGCTTAGACACAAATTTTCAACAAGATCGGTCAAAAAGTTTCTGAGTTAGAGGGGGTCAAAATTTGATATTTTGGCCATACAGGTGTTCTTTCTCATCCATGTAACTTATTACCTATTGGTGTAAGCAAAATTTGTCCCAAGTAGCTTAGATAGCTTTTTGATCAAACTATTTGAAAAAAATTTTTTTGTTTTTTTAAAAAATTTTTTAAATTTTTTTTTTTATATTTAACACTTGGCTAAAAAAAATAAAAAAAAAGTTTTAAATTTAAAAAAAAAAATTAAAAAATTTTTAAAAAAACACAAAAAAATATTTTTAAAAAAGATTGACTAAATAGCTATCTAAGCTACTTGGGACAAATTTTGCTAACACCAATAGGTAATAAATTACATGGATGAGAAAGAACACCTGTATGGCAAACTTTGACCCCCTCTACCTCTGAAACATTTTGACCGATCTTGTTGAAAATTTGTGTGTAAACTACTATCTAATAGGACTAACCTTGGTGTAAATTTCATCCAAATCGGAAGACATCGATTTCAAAATTGTGTCACTTGACATTAAATCGCCTTTTTATATATATAAAACGTATATAAAATGTTTGGTATTTTGTTGTTATTTTCTTAATTATTTTCTAAGATATTAGTCTTAGCAAAAAACTTTCTGGGAGGCTTATGTTGTTGACTAGAAGAGCTAAAATATTGCCATATATCATATTCTTTTTAAATGTTGTTTTTAGAAGATAGTCATACGCAAACAAATTACATTTGAAAAAATGGCTTGATGGCAAACTTTGAGGGGCGGACGCCCTCCCTAAAACACAACTTATCGCTACGAAATTTGTTTGTATTTTTTTTACATAAAACTGAACCGATTTGGAGGGAGAGAGTATAAGAAATCAAAAAAAAAGTTCTCCGTATAACTAACGGCCACGCTAGTATACATACACATGTATGAACATTAGTACGTATATATTTATTATTACGAGTGTTCGCCTAATGGTCAAAATTCGACCATAAATTGCTATGTACATATAAAGAAAACATGCTACATCTTAGTATATATGAATTTACATGTTTTGAACATTCATTTTTTTTCATCTCAGTTGATCGGTTTGGCAAGGGACCAACCTCTGGTTCATATTTAATTTTCTACTAATTTAATTTTGTAATTTCAATATAAAAAATATCGCAAAATATCAATTGAAAAGCAAAAAGGTATCATAAAATTTCCTTTGTAAATTTTATTCCACTCGGGACATTGCATGTTTAATTTTATTTTTCTTTGTCTAATATTAAAGAAAATTAATCAAAAAACCAGATGTTGAACGAAAAAGTACCAAAAACCTCCCCTTACATGTTCTTGTTCATTTTTCATCTTATAGGTTTTCATTCACTCAGGCCCATGCACCTATAATATTATGTTTCTCAGTTAAATATTATAGAAAATTTAAAAATCACCACATGCAGCACGGAAATGTAAAATAAAGAAATTTAATTTCCCGTATTTATATAGTCGATATATTCGAAACCCGGTTTCTTAAAAATGTCGAATAATCGAGCACCCTATTTTTTTATTATTTGATAATTGGAAAAAACAAATTTTGTAATTTGTACATATGTGTTAGTAGCTAATTTGAACGCTTATTTCTCCGAAAATATGGAAAATATATGTTGTGCACTCCTGTAAGTAAATATCTTTCAAATGGTGTGTGTTTTTTTCAAATCGGTTGATATACAGAGGAGAAAAGTGTTCTTAACTGTTTTGCCTTAGCCGATTTATATATAGATTATGTTAAATAATTTAAATAACAAAATATATAATTTATTTTTTAGCGTCCATTCACTGTTTATAATACAAAATCAAATGTGATCAATTAAAAATTCAAATCGTATGCGGGGTTAAGAATACACGCCTGTATCACAACAAAGCACAATCCGAACTCTCAAATGCAGGTAACAAATCAAGTAACCACTGATGACATTCAGGCTCCGTAGCCTAGTAACAACAGAACCTCTTATGCTTACGTCCTAAAATCAAACCATGTGCCAATGCAAGGTGCTTCGCCAAGTAATGATGAAACTCCAGTTTCTAATTTGTCGTCTTGAAAAAACCATGGCAATATTAGTGCAAACAGTAAATAATTTTACGAACACAATGGGAAATATGATGCAGGGAATTTTAAGAATGCAATCGACGTTATTGCAAGCTGTACTTAACATGCCATGAACTGTTTAAAAATAGCATCCGCCAACATAAAAATGAACTAGAATACTTTCTTAAAAATAAACAAATTGATGTCATGATGGTTTCTGAAACTCATCTGACCTCAAGAAATACGTTTAAAATCAATGGTTACATACTATATGATACCAAGGACCCTCGAGATAGAGCTTGTGGAGGTTATGCCATTTTGTTAAAAACCAGAGTCAAACACTACCTTATATGTGATCATTGTAAAGATTATCTCCAACGAACATTTGCGTTAAATAATTAAATAGAAACCTAGTAATTTCATTGTTAAACTCCCCACATATATGTTAACATAAAAAAGTTTACTTTAATTTTCCCACAAACTAAAAACGCTGACCATGCAGCAGACGGTTAAAACAGGCCAACAACCTATGAAGTTGCAAAAACATTTTACTGCGCGTGTCATTATGATTACCATGCAATTCTATTATTTTACTTATTTGCAAAACCTTAACTGCGCGTGTCATTATGATTACCATGCAATTTTAATATTCTACTTTAAGCTTCATTTGTAATTAAAAATAAGAAATAAATCAGTTGTATTTTTAAAGTGAACAAATAAAACATTTTTGATTTTTCGAATTTATTCTATGAGTTACATTTCAGTTATGTATTTTATAAAGCTTTTTTGTAATAGTTCTATTCCTTAAATTTTAAGGAATTACTTTTATACACTACCAGATTATTATATTGTATTTTCTTGTTACATTTTACCTTAGCTATCCTTTGGATAGCAATGAAGTTTATTGTATGTACAGAAAAATTTACAATTATTAGACTGGTAGTGTATAAAAGTAATTCCTTAAAATTTAAGGAATAGAACTATTACAAAAAAGCTTTATAAAATACATAACTGAAATGTAACTCATAGAATAAATTCGAAAAATCTAAAATGTTGAATATAATATAAAGTAACCTACGAAAGGAGATAATTCCCAGTTTCTATTTGTGAACAAATAAAGTTTTATTTTTTTTTAATAAATAAATTAAATATAATTTAACTGGCGCCCAACTGATGGGATAATCTAAAAACGTACCCCATTGGCTACACAAAAAGGATATTCCCAAAAGACGCACCCCATAGGCTGGAAATAAGAATGGACAATCCTAAAAAACAAACCCAACAGGCTTTAAAATAGGAAGAATCCTGAAGGAATTCACCCCACAAAACAACAACCATCTGCAAAATAAGGACATTTGGCATGAAGATCTTGGAATAAAAGAGGTTACCCAAGTATTGCCATTAAGAAAAGGAGAATTAACCCCCTATCAGCTTTATAACAATGGTTGCTGTAATAATGTAAGTTTATTTTTAAGTTATATAATTGTTTAAATAAGTGAACTTAACAAAAGTGCCTATAAAAAAAAAAATAGGAAATAAAAAAAAAAATGATTTAAAAGAAATTAAATAAAAATATAGCGACAAAATTATTTGAAAATACCAAAATTTTTGATAAAAATTAGAACCACTACTACGATTCCCAAGGGACCCTCTAGTAGAAATAAGGCAGGAAAGTGTGAAAAGAAAAATAGGAAATAAACAAAAAGATTTAAAAGAAATTTATATATAACTTTTTGTTTGAAATTTTTTTTATATAATTACTAATTATTTTAATTTAAGATCTAGGTCTTTTTATAAAAAATTTTTAAATTATTTATTTTTTCGATATTTCGCTAACCATCGGTTAGCATCGTCAGGAAATTTTAATTATTTAACAATAAAAACTAACAATAACAAAATTATAGAAAAAATTTTTCTGTCACAAATTATTTTCAAAAACCTATTTGTCATAAAAACAATTTCAAAAACCATAACAACAAAAAATAAAATATAACAAAAGTATAAAAATTCATATAAAAAGAAAAAATTTCCTATTTATAAACCTAATTCAAAAACCACATTTGCAATAATAAAAAATATTTTGACTAAAAGAAAAATTTATAACATATAACATTTTTGAATAAACCTATCTTTGTCGTACATATTTATAGTGAAAAAATCATTTGAAAATACAAAATTTTTTTTTAAAAAAGTAGAACCACTACTGCGATTCCCAAGGGACCCTCCAGTAGAAATAAGGCAGGAAAGTGGAAAAGAAAAGATAATAGTAAAATCCTAAAGAAAACACAAGTAATAAAATATTTTTTATGTGGAAATTCAAAACTTTTAACTCAAAGAAATCAAAAAAATTTTTTTTTTGCCTCTCCATTGTTACTATTGCTATCGAGGTAAATTTATTAAAGAAACCACATAAGGAAAATTATTGACAGGAGTAACCACAAAAGCGTTTTTATTATTTTTCAAAATGTCTAACCCAAATAATTTGGTCAGGCCCCCAGTGTTAAATGTACCCAATCCAGTAGGCCGTATACAAAATCTAGAAGAGACAATTGCGCGAATTTGTGCACAACAATGCCAAATCGTAATTAGAAATTTAACAAACCCTAACTCGGACATTATAGGTGAAGACCAAATAATAGAGGACAGATATAGGGATAATTTGACTGACTTGGACAAAGTCCCTGACGTGGTAAAATGTCTCAGAGAATTCTCCGGTAGTTATACCGAATTCGGCTCCTGGAAGAAGAGCGTTGATAGAATTCTCAAGCTATACGATTCAGCTAAGGGAACCCCAAAGTATTTTGCAATACTAAATACAATTAGGAACAAGATTACAGGTAGTGCGGATGCCGCACTTGAATCATATAACACACCCTTAAATTGGGACAGTATCTCGAAATGTTTAGCGCTACACTACGCTGACAAGAGAGATCTGACTACGCTAGAGTACCAGATGAGCACTCTAGTACAGGGTAATAGTACTATACAGGAATATTACCAGCGGGTATATTCCCACCTTTCTCTGATTATGAACAAGTTGTCTTACATGGACGTAGGTAGAGAAGCACTTGACCTTCTAACACAAACATACAGGGATAAGGCATTAGATGCCTTCACCAGAGGGCTAAGGGGCAATTTATCCCTGCACTTAGGGATGAAAGAACAAAAAGCTCTCCCGCAAGCACTCCATCTGTGCTTAAAAATGGAGAACCAATTCGCAAGATCGCACTTTGCAAATGTATACAATCAGACTAGCAATAGCAATTCTAGTAAGCCTTTACAGTCAATACCAAACAGACCGCAATATCAAGACAGGAAAACCTTCTATACTCAATTTGCTTACATGCCTCAACCTGCGGTTAATCAGTATCAGTACAGGTCAGTAAATCCAACAGGCTATCAAAATAATTTTAACCAAATGTCACAGATACAAGGTTACATGAACTCAAGGTTCACCATTCCAAGGCCAACTGCTCCGAAGCCTCTTCCACGTCCCGAACCCATGGACGTAGACGCTTCAATGAGGACAAGGGCTATCAATTACATGAACAGGCCAGTCCAGAACAATCAAAGGTTTGGAAAAAGGCCCCCCATACAATCCGAACAATTAAGAAACCCTCCCAAACAGCAAAGAAATTTCCATTTAGAGACAGAGAAAGACATACAAACTAACGACGAGGGTTATCAAGATCAAGCACGGAACTATGAAGAGGAGGAGAGACTTCCAACAATGGACGAATACCTACAGAATCAACTAGGAATATCTGAGGTCGCAAGTCAATTAGAAACCAAGGACTTTGCGGATATTCATTTTTTAGACTAACGAATTCGTCCCTACCGTATTTTGAGTGTAGGGCGAATGACGGACAAACTTTAAATTTTCTTATTGACACCGGTTCAAACAAAAATTACATACAACCGTGCTTAGTTCGCAATCACTTGCCAAACCAAAATCCCTTTTTTTGCAAATTCGGTGGGCGGAAATAACAAAACCACTCACCAAACCTTCATAAATTTATTCGGAAAGCACGCCGATAATATAAAATTCTTTTTGCTGCCGACACTCAAATCCTTTCACGGGATCTAAGGAAATGACAGCTTAAAAAAGTTATCAGCCGTTATCTATACAGCAGAGGACTAATGCTTATAAACGGAACACTTAAAATTAGAATAAAACAGAAAGTTTCACAATCGGTAAATTCCATTACCATTCGGACAGCACACTTGACGGAACAGCAAAAGAACAAATTAGAAAACGTAATTGAAAAGCATAAATCATTGTTTAGTGAACCAGACGAAGATTTGACCTATACAACAGCTGTAGTTGCGGACATTCAGACAAAAACCGATGAAACTATCTATTCCCGCTGTTATCCCTATCCAATGCAATTAAAGGAAGAAGTAGAAAATCAAATTAGTGACTTGCTAAGACAGGGCATCATTCGACCTTCTAGGTCACCTTACAACGCGCCAATTTGGGTTTTACCCAAAAAGACCGATGCATCTGGCCTAAAAAAACTCAGAATCGTAATTGATTAACGGAAATTAAATGAACAAACTGTACCGGACAGATACCCGATCCCGGAGATTAACGATGTCTTACCTCAGCTTGGACAAAATAAGTTTTTCTCCGTAATAGATCTTAAAAGCGGGTTCCACCAAATACCGCTCAGAGAAACAGACAGAAAGAAAACAGCCTTCTCAGTCAATAACGGTAAATATGAATTTACACGGTTACCATTTGGACTGAGAAATGCTCCTTCTATATTTCAGCGAACATTGGACGACATACTGAGGGAGTATATAGGGAGAATCTGTTTCGTATACATGGACGACATCATAATTTTTTCCAAAGATGAGGAGGAACACTATAAGAACCTAGATGTAATTTTCAAAACTCTCAAATCCTCGAACATGAAAGTTCAATTAGACAAATCAGAGTTTTTGAAAAACGAGGTAGAATTTTTAGGCTTTATTATCTCAGACAAAGGTCCAACACCACGGACGCTTAAAGATCTTAGATCGTTCCTAGGCCTTTCGAATTACTATAGACGCTTTATCAGGGACTACGCCAAAATTGCCAAGTGATGTTGGCTTACCCGGACTTTAAAAAGGAATTTGTCCTAACGACAGACGCTTCAAACTATGCTGTGGGTGCAGTGTTATCTCAAGACAATAGGCCAATCGCATTTTTATCAAGAACTCTAAGTAAAACTGAAGAAAACTACGCCGTAAACGAAAAAGAGCTTCTTGCCATCGTATGGGCGCTAAAATCACTTAGAAATTATCTTTACGGTTCTACAAAACTAAAAATTTATACAGATCACTTACCCCTGACTTACGCGCTAAACAACAAAAACTCAAACTTGAAGCTAAAACGATGGAAAGCTTTCCTCGAAGATTTTAATTATGAGCTTCAATATAAACCTGGCTGTACTAACGTAGTCGCCGATGCCTTGTCTAGACCATCTAATGACAACATTCAGACAAATACCCTGACTGCGACTCAGCATAGCGACGACAGTTCATCACAAACCCTGATTCAGTTTACAGACGCACCAATAAATGCGTTTAAAACCCAAATTTTTATAACGAACGAAGAGGGCCAGGCATCCCACAAGTTCGAAATAGTATTCCCAACATACCATAGGCACACCATCAATGAACCCAATATAAGTACGGAAAATCTCACCGAGATTTTAAGGAAATTTTTAAACCCTTCTGTTACCAATTGTGTAAGAACAACCGACGGGATCTTGGGAAAATTGCAAGAAATTTACAGGGATAATTTTACACAGTATAGGGTTAGGTATTCTCGGAAAATAGTTACAGATCTAAAAAGCGAGGAGGACCAAGAAAAGGAAATAATAGATGAACACAATAGAGCTCATAGAAACAGCATAGAAAACAAGACCTAACTTCTTACGATATTCTACTTTCCACAAATGCATTCAAAAATTAAAAAAATTACTAGTCTTTGCAAAATCTGCAAAGAAAATAAGTATGAGAGACATCCCAACAAGGTGACAATTCAAAAAACATCAATTTCACAGTACCCCGGACAGATCGTACATATAGACATTTTCATAACGGAGAGGAAATCCATTCTGACTGCTGTGGATAAATTTTCTAAACTAGCTCAAGTTAAAATACTAAGATCTCGAGCTAGTGAAGACATCAAAGAGCCACTTAGAGAAATACTACTTTCTTTCGGTATGCCAAAAATCGTTGTTATGGAAAACGAAAAATCATTCAGTTCAAACTCCATAATTTTTATGTTAGAAAATCAGCTTAGGATAAAAATTTTCAAGATACCCCCATACAGCAGTAGCGTAAATGGACAAATCGAAAGATTTCATTCTACGCTCTCAGAAATAATGCGCTGTATAAAAGCAGAAAATGCTCATAGCACATTTTCCGAAATCTTACACACGGCAATTCTTGAATATAATAACTCTATACACTCTACCACTAAGAGGAATCCGTTTGACGCATTTTTCTTAGGTAGAGTCACAACTAATCCGCAAGAATTGGAAGAAATTAGATTAAGCACTATTAAAAGGCTCACAGAGAAACAGTTAGAAGACATTAGCTACCACAACAAGAAAAAGACTAGCCCCAAAACTTACGAACCCGGACAGACAATCTTTGTAAAGGAAAATAGGAGACTAGGATCAAAACTCAGCAAGACATATAAAAAGGAAATAGTTAAAGAAAATAAAAACACAACAGTTATAGCAGAATCAGGAAAGACAGTACACAAAAATAATATGAGGAACTAAACCAATCTTATCTTTTAGATTACTTTTTACACTGGTTTCGGCCGACATTAAAATTTTGGACTACTCTACTTCGTAAATAGTTACCCTGAACTCCGGAATGGCAAAATTGCAAACGGGAACCTTCAAATTAATTCATATCATTGATACAGATGGATATCAAGAATTAATAAACAATCTCCAGGAAACCCTACACAGAGAAGTCAACCCATCTCATTTCCTCCACCCTATACTGAATCACGAACTGACAGAATTGCAAGCCTACTTAGACCGATTGAAACCAAAAACGAAAAGGTCTTTAAATTTTATTAGTTCTGCTTGGAAGTGGGTCGCGGGGAACCCTGATCATGATGGTCTTGAGATCCTAACACAAAAAACCAACAGACTTTTGAGGAATAACAATAAACAAGTGGTAATTAACAAATTAACAATAGAAAAAATTAAAGAACTAACACACGTGACAAACAAATTATTAGAAACCTTTGAAAAAAATAATAGTAATAACAACTCAACAAAGGAACAATTAGTAACATTGTTAAAATATAAACTAAATACTGTAAAAGAAGAAATAATGAACATCCAACACGCCATGCATTGGGCGAAAATAGGCATAGTTAATTCCTTTATCCTTACATCAAATGAAATAAATATTGTAAAACAAGTTATTAATGAGGATTCTATTCCATTTGTAAATCTAGAGCAAGCATTTGAGTTTGCTGAGATAAAAATAGCATCTGACCATAATTCAATTGTTTATATTTTAAGTATCCCTACGACAGACGTAGACACATGTTATAAAATTGTTGTAAGGCCTATAAAATTTGGAAAATTTATAAATAAAATAATGTATAAAAAAATTCTATTATGTGACAATGTAGGGCATGTTCGTAAATGCATCACTGCGCTGCATCAGAAAAGCAAACTTTTTTTAATGCCGATAAAAAAATTATTAATATAATCTGTTTTATTGTGTATTATTTTTGTGTAGTATTTTACAATTTTTTGGTCCACATCTACTTCACTGATATTTATATAAACATTTGAAATCACTAATGCAGCGCAGAGATGCATTTACGAACATGCCCGTAATGTATGGTATCAAAAATGACTGCAAGATTTATAATAATATTACTGTATGCAACAGAAGCAATTTGAATGTCCTGGAAACCGATAGCTGCTTAGCAAATCTAATTAAAAGTAAACCAGCAACCTGCAACTTAATAGACAATCATGGTATACCTTCTATTGAAGAAATATCACCTGGAACAATTCTTCTAAACCAGTTTAATGGTACGATTCTAGTTAACAACGAAGCAGAAAATCTAAATGGGACTTATGTGGTGCAATTCACTAATGTATCTATATCTATAACTGGTAAAACCTATAAATTCTTTGAAACGACACAGGTACAGCCTCTACCTCCAATTCTACAACCTAAGCACTTGAGCCAAAATATAGAGGAAACACTGTCGCTGGAAATGGTAAAAGAACTTAGGGCAAACAACACAGAGGCAATTGACTTACTAAACATGAAGCACACAAAAAGCATAGCTATAAATTTTGGATTCAGCGTAATCACGCTTTTATCCATAGTTACACTGCTGATCAAGGTAAAACCTTGCAAGAGGAAAAGAAAATCAATAATCACTCCAACAATAATCAACGCAGTCCCATCAGTGCATACCTCAATGCCCGATTTATCAGAAAAGAGGAAACAGGGACATAATGGCATAACGAGAATCACAAACATCCCGTATTTTTGACCAATCGAGGACGCTTGGTGTTAAGAGGGGAGGGGTTAACATAAAAAAGTTTACTTTAATTTTCCCACAAAATAAAAACGCTGACAATGCAGCAGATGGTTAAAACAGGCCAACAACCTATGAAGTTGCAAAAACATTTTACTGCGCGTGTCATTATGATTACCATGCAATTCTATTATTTTACTTATTTGCAAAACCTTAACTGCGCGTGTCATTATGATTACCATGCAATTTTAATATTCTACTTTAAGCTTCATTTGTAATTAAAAATAAGAAATAAATCAGTTGTATTTTTAAAGTGAACAAATAAAGTTTTATTTTTTTTAATAAATAAATTAAATATAATTGAACTTATATATTGAATATCAAAATGCCAATATTATAAATATTTTAAATCATTAGGACCCTGTTTCCTAGCCGCTGGCGATAATAACGCTAAACATATCTTCTGAGGGTCACGACTTATATCACCAAAGGGTCGTGTTTTATATAACACATTTTCTAAAATGGATTTAAATGTGGTCGCGATCGGACAACCAACATATTGGCCTACTGATCAGCAAAAAATTCCAGATGTTATCGATTTTGGCGTGGTTAAAAACATCCCCACAGAAACGATTCAGGTTGAAGCTTCCTTAGAATTATCATCCGACCACACACCTACAATTGTTACTATAGTGAACCCCAATAGAATTGTATCTCCGACTGGTTACTTAAGACCGTTACACACTATCCCACAAAGTCTTACGTATTTTTCAAAAATGCTTCCCTGATCTAATTATTCTTTGAACATTTTTAAAAAACAATAACAACTTATCATGACAGGGTTGCATTTTTATAAATTACTAAAGACTTTGTGGGATAGTGTATAACGGCCTTTAGCGAGGTCAGGCACACAAATAAATTGTTTAAAATATAAAAAATTTCTCAGTACCTGTTATAGCCCCTTTTGAATTAACTAAAAAGCACGCGTTCTTATTCTTTTATTTCATTACTCACACTTACATACTTACTGAATAGAAAATTCTAGATGACATTTAATTTATTAGAGCTGCCATAAATCATTATAGATACAACAATCTCCCACGCATAATGAGAGGTAATAATCTATTATTTTCATTAATTCATTACAAAAAATATATGCAGATATATATACATATATATATATTTGTTTACCTTTTATTTCCTTTCTATACTTACAGCCGTATTCATAAACATTTTAAACATCATTTCAAACCTGTTTTAAGCAAAAATGGTTAAAATTGTATTCATAAGCGAATATTACCTTAAAAATCCTATTTTAAACCTTGTGTAAATAAACGAATTTTAAAATTGGCTCGACCCTTGTTTAAGCCTATTTTAAAGTGACATTTTGGCTTTTTTCTGTGTGTTTATGGTCATTTTGAACATTTTTGCGAGAAATTTTTATTCAATATTTATATATACATTCATAATAAAATGAAATTCAAAAATATGTAAGTTTGTATGTATATTATTAATATATTTTTCAATTTCACAAATTAAAGCTCAAAAAATTATTAATTGTACAGAATGAACTAGTGATGTGTAAATGATCAAAACAAATAAAATAAAACTCGTTATTTAAATACTTTTCTTGTCAGCAATTAAATCATCATCTAAATTGCACTTTTACTAAAAACTTTTGGAACTCTTTTTATTTTGTTTAATAAAAGAGAAACTATCGTACTATTATTCATTTATAAAAAGCAATTTTTTTTCTCACACACGACAAAAAAAATTGTAGATACGAGTACGAGTATGAATTAATAACCACTGTTTTGCATCATTATGATTCAAGTGACCAATAAAATAGATAGTGTTGCCACCTTGCAATCAAAAAATAGGGTAAAACGTTTATTAGTTAAAATGCTGATTATGAATATAAATTTTTAAAAAAGCTTTTTTAGGCTTAAAATGTTTTTTAACTAAAATGTATCAAAAACCTGAATTAAGATTTTTTTATGAATACGGCTGTTAATGTTTATACACCTCCATCCAAACTTAAATATACATTCTGTTTTAAACATTTCTATAATATAGATCTATCTTATACATTTTTTTCTTATACTAACATTCCTATATTCTTAGTCTTGGTCTTATAATCTTAGTCTTGATTTTAATTAGTCTTTGTGTTGATCTTGTAGTAGTCTTTTGGTCTTCATCTTATAGTTTCGGATCTTGATCTTGGTTTTTATATAGACATCTCATTTACAAACCTATTACTTCAATCTCATCAAACTTATCACACAAGGCGTTTGTCTACTGTTTTCCAAGAAAATCCATACAAATCCTTTCCATTTTATCAACTCTATCCTTTATGTTATTATTTTAATTATAACAAATCTTATAAATTATATTCAGTTATCACATACATTTATTCATTCTATATACAACCTTGACCATTTTTCAATCATATTCATTACATACAGTTTTTCACACCACTCTTAAAAACATTGTTCGATTTTCACTTGTCTACCATATTAAAAAATATTTCATTAACTTAAATGCAAATTTAGGTTTATATTAAATAATTTGATTATACGCTGATATTTAATGACTTTTCTACCTTAAATTTATATATTGGATAGAAATTTACATCTGAATGTAGTGTTTTGGTAAGAATTGGTTTACATTACATCAAATCAGGTTTCTTATAATACGGAGGTTTTGAATGAAATATTAACAATCCTTATATAGATTTCAATCTAATTATATTTATATCATGTATATATAATGATATCTTTATTAAATATTAATTTGTTAGAATCAACCAACAATTACCATCATGATCTTTATTAAAGCCATAGATTTTTTTTATATTATTATTTTTATTATTCGATAATAACTTTATATTCCCATATATAGGGGATGCATATGATTTAGGATTTCTCTTTCATTTTTAAATCGTTAATTTTAAAATGGTCATATTAATTATTTCAACCTTTCGTTATCATTATAATCATTATCATGATCATCATAATTGAGATTAGTTACATTTTCTCATTAAAACCAACCATTCTATAATGATAATCATCAAAATTGGGTTTGAATCATACATGTTAAGTAATGATTAGCTAATGCTAATGATTGCTAATTAACATTCTTTTGTGAAATTCTCTAATTGATCAAACAATTAGAATTAGTTCAACTAATTCCCATTAGCTAATTGAAATTTTTATTCCAATGGTAAAACTAATTGCAATTAGTTGCCATTAGCAAAAAAAATTGGTTAACCTTTACAGTTAGAAATCTAATTGACTTCTGATAATGCAATTAGATATTCAATTAGCTCGAATTAGAATCAATTATTTTGAAATTTTCAAAAAAAAAAAAAACTACAATATTCATAATATGAATTTCACACATATATATATTACTTATGTACATATATTACATACATGCTAGGGTATTCAATTAATCGGGCTTTTGCTTTAATCGGTTAATCGCTCGATTAATTAACCGAGGTTTTTGTTTAATCGGTTTATAATCGGTTAATTTTGTTATTGATCGGTTAACCGATTAATAAAGTTTTGTTATAAATTAAGTAATTTCAATAAATAAAAATGCAAAAATTATTTATTATTTGGAATTTATTACCAAAAAAAAAAAATTACATGACAAACAAAACAATTCTTGAACTAAAACGGGCAAATAAAAAAGTAATTCATAAATATATATGTATAATTTACCCCTAATTTCACCAAGTTCAGTTAAAAATAACTATTACTTTAACTTCTAGTTAACAATATGTTTTGGCAGCTATAACTGAAAGTTAATTATAACTGAACTTGGTGAAATTAGCGGTAAATGATACATATATATTTATGAATTACTTTTTTATTTGCCCGTTTTAGTTCAAGAATTGTTTTGTTTGTTATGTATTTTTTTTTTTTTTTGGTAATAAATTCCAAATAATAAATAATTTTTGCATTTTTATTTATTGAAATTACTTAATTTATAACAAAACTTTATTAATCGGTTAACCGATCAATAACAAAATTAACCGATTATAAACCGATTAAACAAAAACCTCGGTTAATTAATCGAGCGATTAACCGATTAAAGCAAAAGCCCGATTAATTGAATACCCTAGCATGTATGTAATATATGTACATAAGTAATATATATATGTGTGAAATTCATATTATGAATATTGTAGTTTTTTTTTTTTTTTGAAAATATCAAAATAATTGATTCTAATTCGAGCTAATTGAATATCTAATTGCATTATCAGAAGTCAATTAGATTTCTAATTGTAAAGGTTCACCAATTTTTTTTGCTAATGGCAACTAATTGCAATTAGTTTTACCATTGGAATAAAAATTTCAATTAGCTAATGGGAATTAGTTGAACTAATTCTAATTGTTTGATCAATTAGAGAATATAAACTAATTGCATCAATTGCTAATTCTAATTGGAATTTAACATGTATGGTTTGAATATATTTTGTTTTTAAACTGGTTATAATCACCTAAGGTTAAATGATAGAGATGATGATCGTTAAAATCTTTTGACTAACTAATATTTATTAAGACATATAGACAATAAGGATACAGATGGTTCTAAGATAGCTGATAAGATTGGTAGAGGATTCATAATTGAATAACTTAGAATTAGAATTGAGTTTATAGTTGGACGTAAGTACGATTTAATCAATAATAAGCGATATCGGATGAGTGATTCATCATTTTTTTTTATTGAAAACATACCACTTTACATCAAGATATATATATAATTTCCTGGGATTCCTAGTTGGAACAAAATGCCAGTAAACATCAAGATACCTATTTTTAATCTGGTAAAATAAGGCAGACATATATTTTTAATCTGGTAACATAGAAACAGAGAGAATTAATAACAGATTTAAATAGCAAGCCAAATATTAGATACATTATAATATAATACAACAACAACAACAATATATTCAATATGAATTGACTCTAAATAAAATACACACAATTCTTAAATACAATCAGTTAGTTTGTCTTATGGTTTTACTTAAGCTGAGGGAGATTCATACCGTATATATAATTACATATACGTTATGACTTACAACATAAAATTCCTAGTTTAATAACCATAATATATGGTTTTATATAATGTTTTTACAGCAATTATTAAAAATTTATATATATGATATAAACTTATAGTTGACTATGCCATCAGAATATTGAGTGATAACATCAAAATAAAATCATATTACACAAACAATATAAAGAATATTATAAAGAGAAAGGTAGAAATTCAGAAAAAAACCAATAAATCAAATATTACCAAATAGAAATAAATCAACAAATATGTATACTATAAACTCAATTCTTATTCTAAGTTATTCAATTATGAATCCTCTACCAATCTTTTCAGCTATCTTAGAACCATCTGTATCCTTATTGTCTATATGTCTTAATAAATATTAGTTAGTCAAAAGATTTTAACGATCATCATCTCTATCATTTAACCTTAGGTGATTATAACCAGTTTAAAAACAAAATATATTCAAACCCAATTTTGATGATTATCATAATAGAATTGTTGGTTTTAATGAGAAAATAATGTAACTAATCCCAATTATGATGATCATGATAATGATTATAATGATAACGAAAAGTGTAATGAACAAAACGCCGGTGGTAGCTTGAATCATGGATGCAAGCGCCGTATTTCTAACTAAAATATCTAAATATATTTGGTTGCTCTGAGAAGAGAAACGAAAACGAATGGGAGCCATTGTTAACCACTAGCGGTCAGTCGGTTGGTGGTGGGGGGTTCTTGTTTTCGAACTTTTCTTATGCCAATAGAATTTCGTTCACATAAATATTTTTATAGACTTCCTAAGAATAGAACAATATGGACCGGATGTTGATCTATAAGACAATAAAATCGCATGCTGTTAATCTAACCCCTGTAGAGATCAACTGAAAATAAATCGGAGTAAACTAAATCAACCTAAAAAAATTCTAAATGTCTATCCCTGGTGTACTGGGATAAATAGGCGCGTCTCTACCCTCCCTACCATTGATTTTAGTAGCGCAAAAAAATTATTAAATATCCTAAAATCCCACAAAGTGAGCTACTCTTTATCCCTCACATCACCTTCAGTAAGAAAACGTTATTTGCACTAGTTTTCCATTTTAAAAGCAAGAAATTCACATTTTATTTATAAAAATTCATTTTAAACATTCTATTTTCTTTTGAAAAAAAGCATCTCGACTAAATTTAAGCTAAAGTCCTTAATCTTAAATAATTAAAACTTCTTGAAACAAATTAAAGTAAGGTTCACTTAACTAAATAAACGAAATAATTACTAATTTAATATAAATGATCTTGTTAAATTCCAGAATGCTTTGTCTACCAAAATTTACTGTGACATATTTAACATATTTTTTAATTTTTAACATATTTTTCATGTTAGGTATAAGATTAATTAAGTTTAAGGTAAATTAAGTTTTAGGTAAATTAAGTTTAAGGTAAATTAAGTTTTAGGTAAATTAAGTTGAAGGTAAATTAAGTTTTAGGTCAATTAAGTATTAAAGCATTATGAAATTTAGTTTTAAATATTTTAAATTCATTATTATATTTACGGAGATGAGATTTTTGTACACATTTTAATTATTTAATACTATGATCAGAATAGTGGATGACCTGGTGACCTTGATGGCGACAATGGCTGATTTGGAATATATTGCTGATATTTGGGTTCTCAAAAAATTTCCACTAATTTGGATGTGACTTTTTTTAATTATGAGGATTCAACTTCAATGTAATATTTACTTTCATTCAATTATTTTTTTTCTGACAAATTTTTTTGTTTTTTCCTCATTTTTTTTTAAGTAATTCTTTTTATTGGAGCGGTAAAAGCAATACTGAGGTTGTGACCGCTGATGAAGAGGTTGCTACGTATAGGCTTATTGTTTTTTTTTTTTTTTTTAATCTTTGCGTTTCTTTTATTTTTTCGTTTTTTTGTAAGTTAGTTAATGCGCAGAAATAAGGTATTTGAGCAGCAAACTTAATAAATTAATTGCAATGATTGACAGCGTTAATCTTTGCAAAAAAAATTAATTCACAGTGATGGCTCGTATTATGAGCCACCACAAATATGAAAGTTATTACTTTTTCTTGTAGCTCCTACTACAAGTAATAGAAATAGATTAAGTTTAATAAAATATAATTAACAACCTTATATAAATCGTTTATCTTTATTTAAGCACAATTCTTCCCAATAAAATGTTTGGTTAACTGAGAGGTTTTTTTTCTAAAAAAACTAATGAAAACTTTTTGGGTGAATCCTTATCCTTTGGCAGGATATAATATCTCCCTGAACAACCAAATGCAAGGAAGATTTCTTTTTTCCATAAACGAATCACTAAAATTTTTAGCTTGTTAATTTCCTGACAAATTCCATAATAATGAAAAAAATTTACCTTTCCTTGGTTCAAACACTTTAAACTAACAAATATTTAAATTTCACTATTATTTAAAACTGAAAAACTTCGATTTAATAAAATTGAATTTAAGCTTTTTTGGTTGGCAGATGAATATATTTTCCGAAGTAAAATTAATCCTAACGGACTCACAGCTTGTCAGAAAAGAATTTTAAAGACACGAATTTGATTCTATAACACCTCATAAACCACGTTTTAGTTTCTTTTCCTTGCTTGACTAATGTTCAAGCAAAGCAATGTTGTAGGCGTAAGCAGTTGCCAGAAAGATATTATCACCATTAGTTATCACTGTCAATCATAAATGATAATAGCGTATATTGCCACTAAACAAAGCCTGACATATACTTTTTTAAATTTTTATAAAATCAGAAAAAAATTATAACTTATTAAGTATTATCCTTTCAAACTATCTATAAAGAAGGTCTTCTTCTTCGTTTTCCCATGGCTCACCAAATAAGCAACACAAATATATCAGTTTGGACATTACTAAAATTCTTATCAACAATTTGTTTCAGCCATTAGTCACTGTTATAATTAGTACATGTACAAGTAAAGCAAAGAACATGTTGCTAATAATTAAGGTTCATAACAACATGTTTTTTTCGTATTTCGGTGTATATTCATTAAAAAAAGTATTATGTATTAAATACCAAGTGAAATATAAAATTTAAATAAAAAATATACTTATTCTAAATAAAAGAAATAGGAAAATGATTAAAAGTAAAAAAAAACAACGATAAATTGAAATTTATAAAAAAAATTAGATAAAAAAAATGGATATTTCTTTTAACAAAAATTTTTGCGTTACAAACCGCATAATACTGGTATTTTTTACTACCGTATTAGGAGGAAGCAAGATTATATACGAAGGTCTTTTGCGTGATATGTTCCTAAAATTTTGCCATTGTCAACTTCGAGAATATAATAATGATTACCTACTTTTTCCTTTATCTTTGATTTTAGAAAAGTGGGGGCAATTTTTGAATTAAATTTTTTCTCAAGGTTCGGGGGCGCAGCCCTACCTCTGCAGCAGTTGCTTCGGCCTCAAAAGTACCATCTTTTAATAAAATAAATTCCCAAAATCGTTTTGCAATTCTGGAGGATGAATCCTCTGAAGCACAAAACGTCATAAAATCGTCCAAGCCTCCCCCCATATATCTGAGGGAGCAAAATTCTACTGAGCTCATAAAGAGTTTGATAGCGGTTATAGGTGAAAATTCGTTTTACGTAGCTGCTATCAAGCGTGGTAGTATAAACGAAACAAAAATACAAGTCAATCATGAGAGTGATTTTCGCAAAATTATAAGCAACTTTGAGGCACTTAAAAAAAACTTTTATACATACCAACTGAAAAGCAGTAAAGGTCTTCAAGTTGTGATTAAGGGTATTGACTCATGTGTGGACCCAGAAGAGGTAAAAACATTTCTAGAAGAAAAAGGCTTCAAAGTAAAGCATGTAGTAAACATTAAAAATAGAGAAAAAATTCCCCAACCACTTTTTCGAGTGGAGTTTGAACCCGGCGACGTTAAGCTTAAAAAAAATGAAACGCATCCCATCTATGATTTAAAATACATTCTGTACAGAAAAGTAACTATAGAGGAGCCGCACAAGAGAGGTGGTCCCGTTCAATGTTTGAACTGCCAAGAATTTGGCCATACTAAGGCATACTGCTATTTACCCCCTGTTTGCGTAGTATGTGGTGAGCTACACGGTACAGTTCTTTGCGATAAGTCTAAAACCGACCCCAACGTAAAAAAATGCAGCAACTGTGGTGGTAATCACACTGCCAATTATAGAGGATGCCCTGTATATACTATCGTCAAGCAGTCGGTTGGACCGAAAACTAATCCCCCTCAAATGCAGGTAACAAATCAAGTAAACAGTAATAACCTTCAGGCTCCGCAGCCTAGTAGTAACAGAACCTCTTATGCTAACGTCTTAAAATCAAACAATGTACCAATGCAAGGCGCTTCGTCAAGTAATGACGAAACCCCAGTTTCTAATCTAAGTCGTCTAGAAAAAACCATGGAAACATTAGTGCAAACAGTAAATAATTTTACAAACACAATGGGTAATATGATGCAGGAAATTCTTAGAATGCAATCGATGTTATTGCAAGCTATTCTTAACAAGCCATGAACTGTTTAAAAATTTGTTTTTGGAACGCAAACGGCATCCGCCAACATAAAAATGAATTAGAATACTTTCTTAAAAATAAACAAATTGATGTCATGATGGTTTCTGAAACTCATTTGACCTCAAGAAATACGTTTAAAATTAATGGTTATACTCTATATGATACCAAGGACCCTCGAGATAGAGCTTGTGGAGGTTCTGCTATATTAATAAAAAACCGAATTAAACACTACCCAATGTGTGATCATCGTGAAGATTATCTCCAAGCTACGAACATTTGTGTCGAAGAGCTAAATCGAAGCATAGTAATTTCATCTCTATATTCACCACCTAGATTTGCAATATCAGAAAGCCAATATTACAAATATTATAAGTCATTGGGGCCCTGTTTCCTGGCTGCTGGCGATTATAATGCTAAACATACCTTCTGGGGGTCACGACTAATAACACCAAAGGGTCGTGTTTTATTTAATACAATTTCTAAAATGAATTTAAATGTTGTCGCGAGTGGCCAACCAACATATTGGCCTGCTGATGCGCAAAAAATTCCAGATGTCATTGATTTTGGCGTTGTTAAAAACATCCCCACAAAAATGATTCACGTTGAAGCTTCCTTAGAATTATCCTCTGATCACACACCTACAATAGTTACTATAATAAACACCAGTAGAATTGAATCTCCCTCTGGATACATAGCGACGTCAGCTACACATATAAATTGGTTAAAATATAAAAAATATCTCAGTACCCATTGCACAGAAAATATTCCGCTTAGCACACCGGAGTATATAGATCGCTCTATTGTCAATTTTGACAGTTTTCTAAAACTAGCTGTTCAACATTCCAGTATTGCCCCTAAAAAAACCAAAAATAATAAAATATATTCCTCAGATGTCGAGCGTCTTTTGTCTGAAAAAAGGAGAGCTCGTAGAGAGTGGCAATTGCACAGATCCCCTCAACTTAAGAACTTACTAAAAGACTGTACAAAAAGGTTGAGAATGTTACTGCAGACTCAGAAAACGGCTTCACTGGACAAATATCTCAAGGAACTTGATGCAACTCCACAATCAGACTACTCATTATGGCGTGCAGCTAGAAATCTAAAAAGGCCAGTTATATCTAAGCCACCATTAAGAAACTTAAATGGAAGTTGGGCAAGAAATGATGTTGAAAAAGGAAACCTGTTTGTCGATCATTTAAAAAACGTATTTACACCTAATATATCTCACAATATTGCGGTCGAGTTACCACCTGTTGCTGCTAGAGCAGCTATACCCTTCAGATTTGAGATAAGAGAAATCGAAAAGGCTATTTGTGACTTAAACACTAAGAAGGCACCTGGTATTGATAAGATCAGTAATAAAATGCTTTTAGAGCTACCTCGCATAGCAAAGAAAATTATTCTTTTTATTTTTAATGCCATCTTACGCCTTGAATACTATCCTCAAAAATGGAAGGTTTCCTTAGTTACCATGATACCAAAGCCAGGTAAAGATCATACAAAAGTTGAGTCTTATAGGCCTATTAGCTTATTATCAAATATGTCAAAGCTGTTTGAGAAATTATTAGTTTCAAAATTAACACCGATTTTAAGTGAAAATAGATGTATTCCAAACCATCAGTTCGGATTTAGAAGAAAACACAGCACAATCGAACAGACTCATCGAATAGTAAATGTCATAAGAAAAGCATTTGAAGAAAAGAAATATTGCTCAGCACTCTTCATCGATGTTTCGCAAGCTTTTGATAAAGTCTGGCATGAAGGCTTATTACATAAATTGAAGCAAAATTTACCAGCTAACACACACAAGCTGCTAGAAAGCTACTTAGTCGGTCGTCAATTTATTATTAAAGAAGGAAATTTCTTAAGTTCACCTCAGCCCATTGACGCTGGAGTCCCACAAGGCAGCATCCTGGGCCCCCTATTATACTTAATTTATACTTCGGACATGCCAACCAGCAACTATACACAAACTTCAACATTTGCAGACGATACAGCTTTTCTAAGCATCCACGAAAACCGTTATGAAGCATCTCGTTACTTACAGCATCATATATTTCAACTAGAAATATGGTTAAGACAGTGGAGAATAACGGTCAATGAGCAAAAATGTGTGCATATAACATTCACCTTGCGCCGGGAATCTTGCCCCCATATTACAATCAACAATCAAATAATTCCTCAACATTCGCATGTAAAATATCTCGGTATACATCTGGATCGGCGATTAACGTGGAAATGCCATATAGAGGCAAAATTAACTCAAATGAAACTAAAAGCCATTCAAATTCATTGGCTTATTGGTAGAAACTCTGTCCTTAGTCTCGACTGCAAACTTCTTCTTTACAACTCCATCTTAAAGCCAATCTGGTGCTATGGTATTCAGTTATGGGGCACTGCCTCGGCCTCTAATATAGAAAAAATTCAAAGGCGCCAAAATAAAATTCTTCGAATAATCACAGCTGCCCCTTGGTATGTTAAAAACTCAAATATTCACAAGGATCTCAATGTTCCATTAGTCAAAACTATGATTACAAAATATGCGGTAAAATATTTAAAAAGGCTTGAACAACACCCAAATCCACTAGCTCGAAATATCTTAAATCATGGCGGCCACACTCGCTTAAGAAGAAGAGACACTGCAGCACTTACCCAGTTAGATGAGCGATAAACACTTATATATGTGAACAGAACCCGTGATGAAGAACATTTTTGTCTGGCAATGGCAGGACATAAATAAAGTATTAGGATAAGATTTGATTAATTATTGTTAGTTCATATTAAATATATGAAGATTCAATAAATAAATATTGAAAAAAAAAAAAAAAAAAAAAAAAAGGTTCGATTGCGCTAAATTTTATCGATATACAGTTTGTCCCATATCGTAGGAGATGGGCCTTGTTCTTAAATTGTATAGGCTTTTGTTTTTCTCAAAAGCTCTATCGATATGTTTTTGAATATCATTTCGAATTAATTTTAGCTTATCATTTCTACTACACAGAAAGAAAAACACTCGGGATAAATTGATCTTTTTATGCTCACTTTTAGCACGAGGCGTGCTCAAAAAATTGAGTACGAAAAACAGTTAAACGTACTTAAAACAATCCCAAACGTACTTAAAACAATCCAAATGGGATCATTTTCGAAAATCAATCCCGGAATTTCTCAAAATAAGTATAAAATTATCAAATCAAGTACAAAAAAGATTGAACTTTTCGTTGGTATTGCCACTCTGAGAGTTAAATTATAAAGTGAGCTTATTGTTCTCAGAGAACTTATAAGTCTAATCTCTTAGCTTTGAATTCTTTTATGCGTGCGTCTTTCTCGTTTTGAAATATCGTCAAAAAATCGGACAACTCAAAATTTTGGTTTTTTTTAAACAATTTTTGTTCGATTTTTACCCAGCTAGAATTTAAAATCGTGGAATAGCTACTGCAAGTCTCATGAAGAGCGCATTTTTAAATTGTAGAAGATTCCTCACACAGAAGAAACTGTAACACAAGCTGATTCCTCTGTGAGATTCTTCCATAAAACAGCGAAAGACGCTTAATTTAATCATTATTGGAAAAGTCTGAGATGTGGGTGAAGATTATCTAACGAGTCTTACAAAAAGCATGTCAAAAATCGTATAATACTCATGTAGATATTATCTTACAACTCGTGATATGCTGAAAATATGATTAATACACAGAGCCGCAAAAGGTTCATTCGATGATGGTTTGACAAAAGATAAACAAAGTTTAACTTTGTCGTTTTGCACTCTGGAAATAACCACTTAAAGATTTTCTGAATACTTGCATGTTAAACATTCCAAGATTAAAAAACGAAAGTGCCAGAAAATGTATAAAAAAAGGAATTTTTTTATTGTTTCTCGTCAGATCATTATCAGAAGACCGCTCCACGAGTGGCTGAGTTATTAGCAAATGACCACAATTGCTTTTAATTTTGACCCATAAATTTCTAATTTTTACCTACGTATAAGCCTAAACTTTTTGATGTCTTCTTATAATTTTAGTAGAATATTGAAAGTGAAAATTAACAAAATCGGTTCATAAGTGACCTTTTTTTTCTTTATAAGGAGTATTATATCTTAAAAAAAAGAGCCAGTTGATCCTTTATTTCACTTGGTACTCATTCTCGAATTTAAGGATTTGGTACGATTTGTAATACAGTTGTAAAGGGTGTATAAGATTCGATGCAGACGTATATTGCACTTTACCTTGTTGTTTTATTTAAATTGGCTCGACTCAAAATGTCCTCTATATTGGCAGAAAACTGCGGTAACGGTTTAATGTTTTGATCCCATTAAGAAATGCATTAAAAAATCACGCCCATCGTGAATAAAATTGAATAGCAAAAGCATAATGCAAAAATTTAACAGTTTTTTTCCTATGAAATTTTGCCTTTCCCTATAAATTTTTTAGAGAAAAGAAAACTTAAAAATTTAAGCTGTCTTGTTTACCAATTTTTTTTGTGCGGCTTATATCTTAACATAGGTATTAAAACATTTAAAATTTTCTCTTTTTGGTGACTGAAAGTAATCGTCACTTTTTAGGGAAAAAAACAGCAAATCGGCACTTTCCTAATATCGAAACAAAAAATCGTCAAAATGACGATAAATCGTCAAATCTGGCAGCCCTGGTTGTACAATTGAAAAAAACACGACACAAGTTCGAACAAAACGATTTGCTTTTTGTTTGTAGTAACAACAAAAACAACAGAACAAGAAGGAAAACATATACATACATACATATACATATATGGGGGATTTCATGTCAAGTGACCCAATTTTGAAATCGATGTCTTCCGATTTGGATGAAATTTGCACCAAGGTTAGTCCTATTGGATAGTAGTTTAGACACAAATTTTCAACAAGATCGGTCTAAAAGTTTCTGAGTTAGTGGGGGTCAAAATTTGACATTTTGGCCATACAGGTGTTCTTTCTTATCCATGTAACTTATTACCTATTGGTGTTAGCAAAATTTGTCCCAAGTAGCTTCGATAGCTATTTGATCCATCTTTTGAACAAAATTTTTTTTGTTTTTTTAAAAAATATTTTTTATTTTTTTTTTTTAAATTTAAAACTTTTTTTTATTTTTTTTTTTAGCGGGAATGTTTTTTTTTTTTTTTTTTTTGTTCAAAAGAAAGCTTATGTCTTTTCCTTTAAGGTAGTTTTGGTCCCTTTTTGGGATGCGAGCGGCTTATGTATAAAAAAAAATAATTTCTAACTCTAGACAAGGGTTTTTCAATTTTTAGCATATGCAGTGTTCTTTCTCATCCATTTAACTTATTACCTATTAGTGTTAGCAGAATTTGTCCCAAGTAGCTTCGATAGCTATTTGATCAATATTCTGAAAAATTTTTTTTTTGTTTTTTTAAAACTTTTTTTTTTAAATTTAAAATTTTTTTTTTAAATGTAAAATTTTTTTTTATATTTTTTTTTATCCGGAATGTTTTTTTCTTTTTTTTTTTTGTTCAAAAGAAAGCTTATGTCTTACAATTTAAGGTAGTTTTGGTCGCTTTTTGGGATGCGAGTGGCTTATGTAAAAAAAAAATTATTTCTAACTCTAGACGAGGGTTTTTAAATTTTTAGCATATGCACTATTTTGAATTTTTTCCTATTTGTGTTTAAGTGTTTCTAAAGCCTTAAAAAAAAAACGTTTGCAAAGAAACTAGACAAATTAACCTTTCCGACGGTATGTTACAAACCCAATTACTATTTTATACCTTCGATACTATAATGCCTACAATATGTTAATCCCAGGAATAAAATCACTTTTTTTCTGTAGAAATGTTGACAAATTAAATTCTTTTTATTAATTTGTAATAATAATTAAATTAATATATAATTATAATAATAATAATTTCTAATAATAATAATAAAAAGATAAAGATAAATAATTTAATAAAATTTATGTAGGAAAAATTAAAAAAAGAATTATTTGTCAACATTTCTACAGAAAAAAGTGATTTTATTCCTGGGATTAACATATTGTAGGCATTATAGTATCGAAGGTATAAAATAGTAATTGGGTTTGTAACATACCGTCGGAAAGGTTAATTTGTCTAGTTTCTTTGCAAACGTTTTATTTTTAAGGCTTTAGAAACACTTAAACACAAATAGGAAAAAATTCAAAATAGTGCATATGCTAAAAATTTAAAAACCCTCGTCTAGAGTTAGAAATAATTTTTTTTATACATAAGCCACTCGCATCCCAAAAAGCGACCAAAACTACCTTAAAGTGTAAGACATAAGCTTTCTTTTGAACAAAAAAAAAAAGAAAAAAACATTCCGGATAAAAAAAAATATAGAAAAAAATTTTACATTTAAAAAAAAAATTTTAAATTTAAAAAAAAAAGTTTTAAAAAAACAAAAAAAAAATTTTTCAGAATATTGATCAAATAGCTATCGAAGCTACTTGGGACAAATTCTGCTAACACTAATAGGTAATAAGTTAAATGGATGAGAAAGAACACTGCATATGCTAAAAATTGAAAAACCCTTGTCTAGAGTTAGAAATTATTTTTTTTTATACATAAGCCGCTCGCATCCCAAAAAGGGACCAAAACTACCTTAAAGGAAAAGACATAAGCTTTCTTTTGAACAAAAAAAAAAAAAAAAAAAAACATTCCCGCTAAAAAAAAAAATAAAAAAAAGTTTTAAATTTAAAAAAAAAAAATAAAAAATATTTTTTAAAAAAACAAAAAAAATTTTGTTCAAAAGATGGATCAAATAGCTATCGAAGCTACTTGGGACAAATTTTGCTAACACCAATAGGTAATAAGTTACATGGATAAGAAAGAACACCTGTATGGCCAAAATGTCAAATTTTGACCCCCACTAGCTCAGAAACTTTTAGACCGATCTTGTTGAAAATTTGTGTCTAAACTACTATCCAATAGGACTAACCTTGGTGCAAATTTCATCCAAATCGGAAGACATCGATTTCAAAATTGGGTCACTTGACATGAAATCCCCCATATGTATGTATTATTTTCATGTTTAACCCTCCGGCTTACGAATGTTTTGATTATTTATACACATTAAACAAAGGTCTGGCCAGACTCTTGTGTACCATGAAGGGTTAAAATGTAAATTTGAAATCTTGCTTCTCATTTAGTTTATATTTTTAGTTAAATATATACATAAGATTTTTAAAGTGAAACCCATATCGGCATTATGTTGGTGTTTTATCATTCTGTAAGGTGTAATACGGGTAAGTAAATCAATCATAATCACTTTTTCTTTCTTGTTTTTTTATGTTTTTTTTTTAAGCACGAATTGGGGATACAATTAACTTTATCATACTTGAATCAAGTGCATTTTGAGATTGATTCAATCTGAGTTTTACTTAAATCAATCTCATTTTCGGATTTCTTCAAGTACGAATTTGGGATTAAATCAACTTTATAATGCTTGAATCAATCGCATTTTGAGATTAATTTGATCCTACTTTTACTTAAATCAATCTCGATTTCGGATTACTTCAAGTACTAATTCGGGATCAAATATGGATAAAGTGAGAATTTTGGGATTGAATAATCCGTACTTGAATCAATATTTTTGTACTTGATTCAAGAATATCCGTACTCACCGTACAATTAATACCGCTCCGGATTGATTTGACTACGGATGGATTGATTTTTTTTTTGAGTGTAAGTTTCACACAAGGTTCATTAAAAACATTTAAATTTCTAAGCAAATTATAAGAGCTACCATGGGTTACCATTTCCTGCCCAAAAACTGCCTGGTAAGGAGAACCCTGTATGGTTTGGTGGAAGGCATTTCTTAACGCACAGCTAATAAAGCTAAGGTTCCAACGTTTTTACCATGCCTCCATGTGCGGCAAAGGGGGAATTATGAAATCTTAATAAAATGTTATTTCTTAAATTTAAGGGTATCCAGAGTTACCAGGATTCGTTATCCTTCTAATTGTCTCCGGTATAGTATGATGTTCTGATATATACATAATTATTAATAACCTTAATATCAGGATACTTAGAGGGATTATCGCTAATCTTTCTTTTTAAATCAAGATAATCAATGTCATTAAAATGAGGTGAATACAAGTCAATTTCGGGTTCCGCCAGGTCAAGAGCTGCTATTTCCTCAAAAGGGATTCTGGACAAAGCATCCGGTACCACATGATCCTTTCCCTTTCTGTGGCTAATAGTGAATTTGTAACCTTGAAGTCTCCATACTCATCTCGCTAACCGCCCTGTCCTGCTGTTTCATAAGCCACACTAAAGAAGAATGATCAGTTATTACCTGAAATTCTTGCAGTTCAAGATAGCATCTGAACTTCTTTATTGCCTCTAGCGCCGCTAAGCATTCGCGTTCAGTGACACTATAATTGCGCTGAGCAGAATTTAACTTTTTCGACATAAAAGCTTTGGGCTTTTCGTTGCCGTCATCGTCGAACTAAACTAGCACAGCACCGATGCCAAAGTCGCTAGCGTCGCATTGTAAATAGAATTTTTTCGAAGTCAGGATTTGACAGCACAGGAGCGGAGGTGAGTAGGGTTTTTACTAATTCAAACAAGTTTTGAGCCTCAGGTGTCCAACAGAATTTTCGTTTGGTTGATAGCACCTCAGTAATAGAAAAAACGATGGACGAAAAATTTGCTACAAATCTGCGGTACCAACCAGCTAAGCCAAGAAATCCACGGACCAGTTTAATATTTTTAGGAGTTGGCCAGTTTTTAATAGACTGCACCTTTTCCGGATCAGTCTTAATGCCACCATTACCTATGATGTAGCCAAGATAATTTACCTCAGTAACGCAAAATTTGGGCTTCGAAATATTCAAAGTCAGATTGGCTTTTTTGAACTGTTCGGCAATTCTTACCAGTACTAGCAAATGAGAATTAAAATCCTCTGAAACAATAATTAAATCGTCTAAATATCCAAATACTGAATGACCAGTAGGCATCCTTTAAGTCTAATTTAAAAATGATGTTGGCCTTAGGTAATCGTGAAAATATGCCCTCTATATTGGGCAACGGGTACGCATCTTTCCGAGTAAACTCATTTAATTTACGAGCGTCCAAACAAAGTCTTACTTTATGGGGCTTAACTACTAGTCTCATGGGTGAGCTCCATGGTGAAGTAGAAGGCTCTATTACCTTTAACTCTAGCATACGATCTATTTCCTGAAACATCAACTTCTCAACGGCAGGAGATACGGGATAAAAACGTTGTTTCACAGGTTTTACAGAACCTACATCTATGGTGTGTTCGATTTAGGTTGTGAGACCCAATCCCTGTTTTTCAAAATTAGGAAAAAGTGAGATTATAGTAGAAAGTTGCTGTTTTTGATTAGATGTCAATGGATAATCTTTAACATTATTTGAATTAACTAAAACTTTGGAAATAGACAAGTCTGAAATGAGTTTAAATGGATTTTCATTCACCGATGAGTAAAGAGCATTTTCAAATAAATGTGGAGCTAAATCAAATGTTCTCCAAAAATCAAGCCCTAAAATAAGTCTTTGATTTATTGATGGGACTATGAGAATTTTTAATTTCTTGACAATACCTCTAAAATTTACATCTACTTGCAATAAGCCTTTTGGATACCCCCATCAGCAGTTTTTACACAGGTTTTTATAGGAAGAAATTCCCTAAATTGTTTAAAATTAAAATTTGCTAAATCTGAGACAATACAAGAGACGTTAGTTCCTATATCTAAGAGGCCGAATTTTACAGGCGTATAAAAACGCTTATCGGATGAATTGTTTATTATAGAAGATACAATACATTTAAAAGTAATTTTACGATTTTTAAAATATGTGCGTAATCTAACAGTGGAACGTTTTGGTCTTCGTGCAGTTACAATATTAATAGCGTTTACTTCAAAAAGGGACTTTCTGGTATCTAAATATTTTTGCAACCTAATATGATAAGGTATAATAGGATATAAATGTTTACCGTTATGTATATCTTTCTCATTTTCAAGATTTTGTGTATATTCATGTTAGTTAATGCGCAGAAATAAGGTATTTGAGCAGCAAACTTAATAAATTAATTGCAATGATTGACAGCGTTAATCTTTGCAAAAAAAAATTAATTCACAGTGATGGCTCGTATTATAAGCCACCACAAATATGAAAGTTATTACTTTTTCTTGTAGCTCCTACTACAAGTAATAGAAATAGATTAAGTTTAATAAAATATAATTAACAACCTTATATAAATCGTTTATCTTTATTTAAGCACAATTCTTGCCAATAAAATGTTTGGTTAACTGAGAGGTTTTTTTTCTAACAAAACTAATGAAAACTTTTTGGGTGAATCCTTATCCTTTGGCAGGATATAATATCTCCCAGAACAACCAAATGCAAGGAAGATTTCTTTTTTCCATAAACGAATCACTAAAATTTTTAGCTTGTTAATTTCCTGACAAATTCCATAATAATGAAAAAAATTTACCTTTCCTTGGTTCAAACACTTTAAACTAACAAATATTTAAATTTCACTATTATTTAAAACTGAAAAACTTCGATTTAATAAAATTGAATTTAAGCTTTTTTGGTTGGCAGATGAATATATTTTCCGAAGTATAATTAATCCTTACGGACTCACAGCTTGTCAGAAAAGAATTTTAAAGACACGAATTTGATTCTATAACACCTCATAAACCACGTTTTAGTTTATGGCTTTAATAAAGATCATGATGGTAATTGTTGGTTTGATTCTAACAAATTAATATTTAATAAAGATATCATTATATATACATGATATAAATATAATAAGATTGAAATCTATATAAGGATTGTTAATATTTCATTCAAAACCTCCGTATTATAAGAAACCTGATTTGAAGTAATGTAAACCAATTCTTACCAAAACACTACATTCAGATGTAAATTTCTATCCAATATATAAATTTAAGGTAGAAAAGTCATTAAATATCAGCGTATAATCAAATTATTTAATAGAAACTTAAATTTTCATTTAAGTTAATGAAATATTTTTTAATATAGTAGACAAGTGAAAATTAAACTATGTTTCTAAAAGTGTTTTGAAAAACTTTTTAATAATGAATATGTGTGATAAATGGATAAGGTTGTATTTAGAATGAATAAAATGATATGATATCTGAAAAGAATTTATAGGATTTGATAAAATAAAAATATTAATATAATGAATATGAGTGATAAATGGTTAAGGTTGTATAGAGAATGAATAAAATTATGTGATAACTGAAAAGAATTCATAAGATTTGTTAAAATCAATATAATAATAATATAATGAGTAGAGCTGATAAAATGAAAAGGATTAGTAGATTGAAGTAATAGGCTTATTAATGAGATACCTATACAAAACCAAGATCAGGATCCGAAACTATAAAACGAAGATCAAAAGACTACTACCAAGATCAACATTAAGACTAAGATTAAAATCAAGACTAAGATTATAAGATCAAGACGAAATACATATAGGACTGTTAGTATAAGAAAAAAATGTTTATGATATATAGTTAATATGTATATATATATATATATATATATATATATATATATATATATATATATATATACATATATGTACCTTTATGAATATTATAGAAATGGTTCAAACAGAATGTATATTTAAGTATGGATTGATGGGGTTATATAAATATTAAGTAAAGAGGGGAAATAATAGAAAAACAAATCATAAGAATTACAAAAGGTGTTCAAAAACATTAAACAAACGATATAATATGGTTATTAAACTAGACATTTCATGATATTAGTATGTATGAAGTATAAAGATATGGTCAATGGAGTAGGGTTTTATATACCTAAATATCGTTTGTGATTTTCTTTTTTTGTGGTTTTAGCTTTTAAAATTATATGATATTCTATGGATTGTAATGATATGGTATGATAATTTATGGCTATTAAACTGGAAAAAAATGTAAAGTGATAATAATGATAAAAAATATAATATCTTCAAATTCTTAACTGATAATTATAAGCATATATAATAGGTATTTCCTAATTAAATATTAAAACCCTTATGTAATCCTTTTTTTTAGATCATCTTGATTGATTATGTAATATGATTTTCTTTTTTCAATATTCTATTGATCAAATCTATAAGCTTCATATTGATTGAAATTGTGTGGTATCAGGTATCATGTTTAAGGTGTAATTTTATAATTAAACGAGTAAGGTTTTATATAAATAAGTATAGTTTTCGATTTTTTATGGTTTTAACTGTATAAATAGTATGGTATTTTATGATATTCTGTGGGTTGTTATGGAATGATATTAAAATGACTGATATGGTATTGCATGATTTGTATGGTTATTAAATTAGAAAAAATATAAAGCGGTTATAATGAGAAAAAAAATCTGTTATCTTTAAATTTTTAACTGATAACTATGAGTATATATATAATAGTAATTTCATCATAAAGTATTCAAAAACCATATGTTATTAAATTTTAAGATCATTATTATTGATTTTGTAATAAATATGTATGATTTAATTTTTCAATATCATTTAATATTTTATTGGTATAGTCGACTTCAAGTTTATACTATATAATAAGTTTTACATAGTGTAATAAAAACAATAAATAAACCATGTACTATGATTATTAAAATAGAAATTTTATTGTATTAGCATGTATAAGGTATAAATATATACTGTATGAATTGTATCATAAGCCTAGATTGAACTAAATTCTTCACTAAACTGACAATGTAGAGTACGTAACTAGAAAAAAAAATGTAAAGGTGATTAACATTGAGCAACAGTTAAACTATCTGTAAATGTTTTAAGAAAATGTTTATTAAGTGTTATCAATAAAATTATAGGCTAACTTAATTAACCGATCAATAGTTACTTAGACCTTTAGTCCGTTGTAGTGAAACAGACCAGAGTCTCTGGTGATAATCAAATCTACAACCCTTATACTGAAAGACTAGCTCACTACCCACAAACCTACCAAGGCATGTATACAAAAAGTCACTAGAAAACCGATGCAGCGTAATAATAATTGATTAGGCTACTATCCTAAACATACAAAAACTAAAAAAAAACTAAAAAATAATTATTCCACGATCAGTTTTATCTTCAATACGAATACTCACAAGCAAAAAAAAAAGTCATATCTCACAAAATTTTTAAAGTCCTAAATAAATATTCAAGACGGACACGTTCAAGTAAAATAATCACACCTTAAAAAAAAAATTAACACCTTCTCCTAAATAAACAACTTTCTTTACACGTCATTTCCCTTAAACCCTGATGTTCGTAATAGGAAAATAGTTTTTTGAATGCCTATATGAAAAAAGAATACATCATAAGACCTGTATTTTTAAGTTGACTTGTATGAAAAAAGAATGCAACTTGGGAACTGTATTTGGAGCCGGCTTGTATGGAAAAGTTGGACTGAAATATCACTCTTCGCATGAATAGTCGGTATCAATCACGCGCACACCCACACACAGACACACGCTCATACACAATCGATCAACAGTTACTTAGAACTTTAGTCCGTTGTAGTAAAACAGACCAGAGTCTCTGGTGATAATCGAATCTACAAACCTTATTCTGATAGACTTGCTCACTACCCACAAGCCTACTACCAAGGCATATATATATAAAAAGTCACTAGAAAACCGATGCAGCAAAGTCATAATAGATAAGGCTCCTATCCCAAACACACAAAAAAAAAACTAAAAAGTAATTATTCCACGATCACTTCTATCAGTTCTGGTTGAATACCATTTGTCAAGAGTCAAAATCCTAAGTAAATCGACAATATGAAACGCACAAGTAAAATAATCACCCCTCACAAAATTTTTTAAATCCTAAGTAAATCGCCATTACGAATACTCACAAGCAAAAAAAAATATCATCCCTTGCAACATTTTTAGAGTCCTAACTAAATATTCGAGACGGACATGTACACGAAGAAATGTCACACCTAAAAAAAAAATTCACACCTTTCCTAAATAAAGAACTTTCTTTACACGTCATTGCCCTTTTACCCTATTCGTATTTCTCAGGAGTGAATGCATGCCATAACCCAGCAAACAATTGTTTGCTTAGCTTGCATGCTTCCAAATTTGTATTGGAGGGGATAAGAAGGCGACAGATAGGCGATAGGGGATAGTTTTTACATGAAATGGTCTACTGGGTTACGGCATGCTCCCAAATTTGTATGGAGAAGTTGCACTGGAATCCTTATAAACATACTACTATTCTTAAACTTTTCTCCACTTTAAATTTCATTATAATCGGTTGAGTAGTTATTGGGGAATTTAAGGGCAAAGTGGAACTTTAGATTTTTTTTACTTTAGCGTGAAATATGGTTTTTGTTTTATTTTTTTTAACTATTTAAAAATGTCATTTTTGGATTTAAATAATCATGGTGAAATTACTACAAGGTGGCAGCACTAGGTGTTGTTGTACAACAATACAACAAAAACAGGCAAATTTGTTTGTGTAATAAACACCGTGCTGTCAAAAATTATGTGCAACAATGTTGCCATTGTTTGTCTTTTCCGACAACATTTGGTCGGATAATTTTCGCTTGGTAGGATGGTAGGCTAAACCTTAGGGCAATGTTACACGTTTAATAAATACATATATAACAAAATCGAAAAAACTTAAGATTAAAGCTATTTTAAGATATTAAAGTGATCATTTTAAATGCTAAAGGATCATAGAAATCAATATACATATAAACATTGCATAATGAGAATGAAAATATTGAAGTCTAAGTTGAATGCTATTTCTAGAAGGGCGAATAGAAACAGAAAGCTAAACATTACGAAGTAAGAATTCTGAAACAATTTCGTTATTAAACAAATTGTGCATTAAGGAGAAATTTAATTTATCATATTACTACGTTTATCATTCTATGTGATTTTTTTTTTTTTTCAATATTCATCGAAGATCCCATAAAGTATATATATTCTGGGTCTTCTAAGTCGATTAAGCCGTTTGGGTTACAAATTGTTTCTAGTTCTTCAAAGATGTTTTTATTAGAAAAAGAGTTAAGCTCCCAAATGTGAAACTACCTCCCTAAAAACTAACATAAATTTGTACAGGAATGCACTGATTGTCATTAAATTTCAACAAAAACCTTTTTATGACACCAGATATGGTGAAGTTCGGTCCATAATTTACCTACGGCTCCATGTTAACTCAAAATTTAAAAATTTTCAGTAGAAGCAAAACAAATTTTATTTTTATATTAAAGGTATAAAAAATAACTAACAGCAATAACTGGTAGGTTATTATAACTAAACTTGCTTAAATGTATCAAAAATAGAAAACTGGTCGAGTCCAAAGGATTTTGCTTAATAAGTTTGGTCGAATAGAAAATTTTCAGGGGCAACGCTGATCTGCAACAAATAAAAGGAAAAATATTATGAAAAAATTACTAAAAGATTCATACTTAAAATTTTAATGTTTTTTGAATTAAAAACAATTGTTTTCCACTTTTTTCACTACAAGTCCTTTGGAGGTTTAAAGAAAGTGGCGCACAAGCGCATACCAAAAATATACGCATTTTTTAAACGTACACACGACGTGGTCACATGCACAATTATTTCTTTTTTTATTTATTATTAAAAAAAAACTGTTAGCACAACTAAAGACGCACATATAAAAACCACATACGATTTATTTTATGCAAATATTTTAATGTTATGCACAATTTTCATTCAACAACCGCACAAAAATAATTTTTTTCAAATTTTTTTTTCAAGAATGTAAACATAGGGTGTGTGTGAAACGGTAGCAAAGTACTCATGGAAGTAAAATTTTGACACTATTGAGGTGAATAAAATTTCACTAGCCCTGGGGGCTAGTATAAATTTTGACATTAGTGTAGAAATTTTTGACAACCACAAAATTATTTTTTTCATCAAATTTGTTTAAACAAAATAAAAAATAATATGGAAGCAGGACCAGTGGCAAAAAAATTAAAAAGAATTATACAACATGTAAGTATTAACACATGTATAATCTTTTTTGCCCACACTTTTTGTAAAAATTTTTATTATATCACAACGAATTCATCAAATAGTTGGGACGATCTCATTTCCAACAGAATTGAAATGATTATTGGTAAAAACTTGATTAGTTTATTCATTTTCACAAAACTACTAGTAATTGTTTTTTTCTTCATGTCAAAATTTTACGTTGTCAAAAATGTTACAATTTCACACAGCACAAATATGAAAATTTTCTACCACAAACAAATTTCATTTCACCATAGAACTTTGCTACCGATTCACACACACCCATAAACAAAAAAAAATGACATCTTTGGGTTTTCACCACAGTTAAGCAAAAAATTACCAGATGCCGTAGTGGTGCCACCTTGTAGTAATTTCACCATGTAAATAATAATCATTCCCATTTTTTATAATAATGTTTACACCATAAAAAAAATTTAACATTAAAAAAAAAATAGTAAAATCAACTAGATATTTTGCTATTATTACTTAAAAATTAACAATTTTTTGCTTTCAGATTTGTTTACACTTAAAAGAACTTTAGAAATATTATCTAAAATCTTGCTATTACTACAGAAGAATCTATTATTTTTTGCTGTAAAATTTGTTAATATTAGCAAAATAAATCCGCTGAATTCTGATTTTATTTGTAAATTTTGATACGGAAATATAGATATTTATTTTTTGAATATTTCTTATTAATTTAAACATTTCATACATATGTGGACAAAAAAAAAACCTTTTAAAAATAAAACCAGCAATATATTTTATTAGCTTTTGTAACAATGTGAGGTACTGTTTATTATTATTTTTAACTCATACAATGTCTGTCTTAGATCTAATGAATTATAAATATTGTTCATTGATTTGAAAGATTGATTGCAAATATTCCATATTCTGTTCTGTGTTATTTCTGTTCTTTAGTAGTTTTTTGACTTCTTCATCTAAATCCCGATGTTCCACTTTCCATTGATTTCGAATACTGGAGATGAACGGATCTGTCGTTGCCAATAATATATTAAATAGATTTTCATTAGTGGAATTTCGTGAAATTTTTCTAGTATTGTGCTCTCTATAAAATCTTTAATCCTTATTCCTTTTTTTCCTGAGCTTCCTCTGATAAGTCTCAAAGTGGCACTAACTGATATTTAATGACATCTTCTCCATGATAAAGGATTTTGTGAACTGTAGCAGACACATTTCTCCATGGGTACTTGGTTGTATATATTTTTGCAGTTTCCTTAGCAAAATCTCCATATTTTCTAGAGTCAATTTCTTTATTGCACGCAATTATTTCTAGGAATATTTTTAATCTAAAAGTGAGATTAAAATCAACACCTGTTATTTCAGATGCTGTTTCTGGATCTGAAAATAATCTTCTTGCGGTATTGCCATCATTTGTATTGCCTGACCGTTGTTTCGGCTGATCTATAATTAACCCAAATTTGCGATATTCATCTTGAACATGTTCCCTTTTTGAACTTCTTAACTCCTTGTTGGTTTCGTTGTTTCTTATTGATCCTGAAGATCCGAAATCCAAATCATAACTGATTTTTAGTATGTGTTCCATAAGTTGAATTCTTGCATGGAGTGGTGATAATCCAAATTCATATGCATCAGTATTATCTAATGATAATAATTGGCTTGATGTTGCATGGCATATGATGCAGCTGGATGCAGCCTTCGTGTTAGTCAAAGCCTGGCCTACTTTTCCATCTATCATTGTTAGCACTAATTGGTTGCTTACTTCAATTTGATGCCCATCTAAATCTAATTGTAATGACTGTAGTATTGAAATTTGGGAATTGATATCACTAACTTCTTTGTTAATGGGCTCTGAAGGCTCTGAATCTTCCAAAATCTTTTTTAATCGCAATGGTACAAATGGTACCATGAACATATCTGAGTCCAAAATATTTTCACATACTACTTGTTTGTATTGTTTTGTCCGGAAGAACCATCACATCCCCATTTACAAAAAAGAATTAACTTTGTGTTTCCAAAATTGTTTTCCTTTTATGGATTGTAGCAAGCGTTCGGCTGTGTGATCAAGTAGAGATTGTAGTTGTACCTCTGCCGAAATTGATGTGATTGTAATAGTGTCCTTTAATGGCAAACAGTCCATTTTAGCAGCTGTTATGTGATGATATGCTGGATACAGATTTGAGCCTTTTTCCATCGCACGCAATCTGTGCTGAATATATTGCTGTTTTGTTAATTTCAAATCCAGAAATAATGCTAATGCCTCCTCATTTGTGAATTGTTTTGCATCGCTCGGAGTTGGTATACTTTTAAGAATCCGGTTTGTTCTCAATGGACTAGCTTTAACAACTTTTTCAATGATATCCACTTTTGTCAATTGTTTCTGTGATCGTAATTGATATAGGAAAGTATCTTGGATATTTTCATATGTGATTTCTTCATTTATATCCTTAAGCTTCCGCCTCTTAGATCTATCGCTACAGTTGTCCAGCGATTTTTGTGGTCTCCCACGTGTGATTTGATTTGCAAAGCTCTTATAAAATCTATCTTTGCTGTAATCAACTTTCCTGTATCGCTGTTTTAAATTTTTTATGAAAACAGATAATTTATTTTCTAAGTCCAATTGTATTTCAGTGCTATAGGAATTTAAGTTTCCTTTTTTCGAGTCCAATTTTTAACATCTTCCTCGTTTTTGTTTCTAAAATACTCTCCGGCCAATTCTTTATAGCTGAATCTCTCCACGTTGTAATTGCTCAGATATATTATATCCATTAAGTTTGCATCCGAATGTCACTTGATTTTAAACCTTTTCATACTTTTTTTCATACCAAATACAGGTAGAATAAAAAGGATTAAAAAACTTTAAATCCTTTTATTTATATGCTATAAAATACCTGACACAAATTTAACAACGCATTGCATGGCTATAGGGTCATGGAATATTATTAGAGTCATAAACACAGATAAAATAAAGAGACAAAAAAAATTTAAAAATCCCTTCTAAGGTGGGATTCACAATATACCTGTGATTCACAAAATACGCTAGTGTGAACGTAGTGTAACGGATAAGGATGAATCAGGGCAGCTATACGTTGTTCTGATTGTGTAACAATAATACAATTTTTTATATGTACTACCTGTATTCTGTTCGATCACGATTAATTTTCCCTATATCATAAAATTTTTTTTGAAGGCAATAGCACATGATTTCTGTTAATAAAAAAATTAAAAAAGTGTTAAACAGACGGGTACAAGGGTATATACAGGGTTAAAGAAACACTTTCACCTTTCCCATAGTGGTTTTAGATTCTTAATCGCTTTTGATCCGCAAAAGTTCTATTCTACTAAAGTTGAAATTTGACAAAAATATAGTAGTTTAGAAAATATGTCTTCACATCTCAAATATAAATAACACAATAGTCGCAAATATTACCTTTTTAAAGATAACAAGACTACTAACCTAGCAAAAAGGCAAGCAGGTCATTATCGCTGATAGTTTTTGTGCAATGATAATTTCTTTCGGATTAAATATAAAACAAAACACTTTTTTCTGAATTAAAAAAAAGTTGTGTTTAACAACATGGCACAACCACAATTACCAATATTTTGACCTAATTTTTTGGCACCTTAGTTTTAATATGTTTCGGAAATCAGTGACAAACAAAAATTGGACTTTTGACCTTCAAGGCCGCGTCGCGACGTTAACTTGCACCCATGACGACGGTCATGCAGGACCAACATTTGCAAATATATCTATGGGAAACAATACCTTTGTGTTTATATTTACTTGTCTTTTCACCATCCAAATACCAACCCAACACTGAAGTTTTTGTAAATTTGTCTTTTTTTAACAAATTTTGTGGTTTTTTGAATTGAGAATCATTTAAATTTTATTTTCAGTTTTTTCTTACGTAGATCATCATATTAATAGTTTTAAAAATTTTCTTTTAACTTTTATTTTATTTTTCAAAATTCTAAATTAACAATAATCTTATTTTTTTATTTTTAGTTTTTAATTTCCATTTATTGTGTTAACTGTTAGGTTTTATTTTTTTATAGGTACCATATCTGTATTCATTTTGATTTTTTTGGCTTTAATTTTTATTTTGGACTTTTGTTTTTGTTGTTTTAAGTTCATTTTTCCGGAATTGACTGATTATAATTTTGGTTGAAATTTTTTGTTGTTTACTTTTTATTGTTTTCGGTTGTCAAAATTTTAAGTGTTACCATTTGGGTAAAGTTTCTTTTGCGATTTAGTTTATTCTTTTGACGATTTTAGTTCGGATAATAAGTTCAGTGCGTTTTCAAATCGATCGTTGAATTGTTCGGCATAATTCAATTGGTTTGAGTTTAATGTTTAATTAAACTTTTTGATTTTCAGCACAACTTTAACTGGGGTAAATTTTACAAACATTATAGATTTAAAATTTTTTTGGTTGTATACGCAATAGAATCCATCCGTATCGCGGGTTATATTTTTTTTTCGATTAATCGAGGATCATTCTCGGGGAAATTTTGGTCGCGGTATTTTATATAGTTCTTTTTGAGGGGTACAAATTTTTAAGCATTTTGAGAATACATTTTGGGGAAGTTTGATAAAACTTGGGAACTTTGTTCGGATTTAATGGCAATGGGACCAAGCGACACAGCGGCGGGAATTACGACCACCACTACTTCAGCGATGGCATCGGCGACGTCAATAACCACCTCGGCTTTAGTTCACTCACAGCCTTATCAATTATTCACGACGCAGGCTACAGGTTTTGCCATGGGAGAAGCTGGCCAAAACATTTCTGATGTACAGGAGGAAACCGAGCAAATCACCTCAACGGCTAACGCGTCTCTGAACCGCACAATAACCTCTCCAGAGTTTAGCAGCATCACAGCCTCCGGAGTTCAAAGGGAATTTAGAGGAGCGAACATTAATCACCTGAGGCCAGAAAGATTAATAGAACCGTTAAGAGCAGCAGAAGGATTGAGGCAAATTGAAATTCGAAGATCTGTGGACGCGAGGATAGAGGAGTTGATACCGGCAATAGTACAGGCGACAGTAAGCGCGATGTCACAGGCAAGTGGAACAGGAGGAGCCCGAGTGGATCAGAGTTTCGATGAGCAGAGGTCAGTTTATACTCGGCAGCCGCTCACGTTTCACCAACCACCACCACCGAGAAGAAATTCAGTGAACAATTACCAAGCGGGTATACCCCTATCACAGCATCATAATTACCAAGATAACAGATATTAAGTTCCACCACCTCACGTTAACAGGAATAATTTACCAGATTTTGAGAACCAACAACCATGTTTTAGTGAGCCACCACCACAAATGTATACACCGCGGAATCAACGAAACAATTATGGAGAATCATTTAACAGGATTGACGGGATTACAATTTGACGGGACGACAAAAACAACGAGCGTTGAGGATTTTGTGTTTAGGGTTGAGACACTTCAGTCGGATTACGGTTGCTCCTGGGCGGTAGTCATTCGCAGTTTTCACCATTTGTTAAGTGGACCAGCATTAGATTGGCTATGGGATTAAAGGCGGATGAACAAAATTCTTGACAGGAGTCAGCAACCACTAGAATCCGTTGATAATTTTTGTAAAGCTGTGATTCGTTTACGAAGCCAACAGACAAACCCCATGGGAGAACAGGACCTAGTAGAGATTTTGAAAAATAATTTGAGACCAGCTTTATCACAACTTTTGTTTGCCGTACGACCATTTGGATTTAGTCAATTTAGAACTGAAGGAAGGAGGGTGGAGAGTTTGTTGAATAACCAGCGAGTTAGTAATCCGAGATATCAGGGGAAACATATATACGAACTAGATATGGAGGGAGAAATATTAGAAAACGAGATTGCGGTTAGCGCATTAACAAACCCAGTTCGCAAACTTGTGTACTGGAATTGTAAGGCCGAAGGCCATATGTTTATGGAATGCCCGTCGGAGCGTAGAAGATTATAGATTATTTTGTTTCAAGTGTGGTTACGATAATACGGTGACTCCTAAATGTCCAGTCTGTCAGGGAAACAGGGTGGCGAACAATCCTCGTACTGGGATTGTAGTGCAAGATTTTCATATCCACTGCGTTGATATAAATTGCATCCACATACATATGTAGCTCTATGGTATCGCAGCAACATTTTGCTGCTCGTCCCTAATCACTAGTTTTGACATGCAACCATACCACTGTTGATGGCTATATTTTCGTTGTTGCATTTTTTCTTAAGTTGGTTCTTTTTTTGACGTATTTCTTATTTTTATTCGCTTTTTGGTGTAATAAAAACAGTTAAACGTTTTGTAGTTAGCCAAAACCTAATTAATATGACCCTACATACAATAATTTTTAGTTGCTTACTCCAGTATACAGTATACTAAAAATTATTGTGTGTAGTGTCTTATTAGCAACATTTCTATGTGTCCGTGCTAAGCTGTTAAAACGTAGGTATGTTGCGGACTACCCAGACTAATATACAAATGTACAAATAAATGTGTGTATAGTGGCAATACAAGTACCATGTCTTACTTTAAACCATATGTTGAAAATTATTTGTATAGTACGATTCTATATTCAATGAAGTCAACTGAAAATTAAAAAAAAAACTGGTATGTTACCGATAACAGCAACAACATTCGGTTATATGAATGTTCAAATAAAATTATTTGGTTCCTTTTAAAGATTCCTGATATTCCTGAGTATCAATTTCCGACTACGTCAAGTGCTATCGTAAATGAAGATTTTTATGATTTCGAAGAGGATGCAGTGGTTCCACCTCATTTTAATAAAGAGTTAGAAGTTAATGAAACGCTTGACAAATATGATGTAAGAGTTTATTATAAAATACTTACTTTTACACAATTTAATGCTCTCTTTTCAGTGGGATTAGATCTTGATGGCATTATTGGCACAAATAAATTTGTAAGCTGAGCTTAAGACTAGCAAAAGAAGGCTTAGTAAATTTTATGATTGAATGTTATTTACTGAATTGACTTTATTTTTATTAATTTAAATAGTAAATAAATGCTTTTTCTAACCGAATGGTGTTTTTATCCAAAGGACGTTTTATTATTAACCCACTGCTAAGCTTACTTCTTCTGTCACTGAAAGTTGATGTGGCAGTGGGTTAATTAACTAAGTTTTTTTTACTTAAATATTGGTAAGCAACATAAAGAAATTATGAAATTATTTTTATTTCCGGTGACCTTAAACATGGGAAACAATATAACTACTGAAAGTGGGCGGGGTTAGGGCGGATTGACTATCAATTTTTATCGAAGACTAAGGTATCCATCATAGACATCTGTACAAAATTTTAAAGGTCTAGCAGCTTCCTGTGATTTATTGCCTCAAAAACCGGTCATTTAACCCATAGTGCAATTGTTTAAATTATGACAATAACAGCATTTGAACTTCGGTGTGAATCGATATAATTTCATCTGTACAACAATAAAACGCATATTATTGCCCTACAATTAAAATCTGTCACATTTGGTTTAACGTAGGTTATTTGCACATAAATGGAATGCAAACAAAACATCTTTTATTATTTAAATGTGTTTTCAACGAGAAAACGACCCAGCGGGAAGAAGGAGTAGGAAGGCCTCTGTACCCCTTCTTTTGGATGTACAAGGCCTTCTTGCTCCATTCCATACTCATATCTTTTTTACACACGTTGTCATTGCGGAGAAGGCCTTCCGCTCTCGCTTCTTCAGCAGGTACATAAGAAGGGTAACGGGACCAAAAAAATTTGATTTTGCTTTTGCTTGTGCAAAAAAACAATAAAAAAAAAGTTACTCCTTTTCTACTCCCTTCTCAAAGAAGCGAGTGTGGAAGGTGTATCTTATCTTTTATACGAAAGAGCCGAGGCGTTCTATGAGGCCTTCTTTAGCAGTTAGATAAGAATAGTAATTGAATCAAAAAATCTTTTAAGCAGCCCTTTAAAAAGGCCTGAAGTAAGAAGGTCTTCTGAGTTTTCCCGCTGGGGAGACTTTTTTTAGTTTGTTTTTATTTTTTTTAAATGCAATGTATGCACACCCTGCCGTCAAATGAGTAGTTTCCCTGCCGTCAAATGAGTAGCTAACTACAAAAAAAAAACTAACTTTAAGTTAGCTTGTATAGACTAACTTAAAGCCAACTACTACGCAATGCAAAATTTACATTAACCAAAGTGTATACAAACACTGTGTAGTATATTTTAAGTAGAGAGAGCCAAGTCGATTGGCAAACAAACGGCTCCAAGACCCACAAAAGATTTAATTTATTTAGGGTCATTATTACAATATACGGAGTAGAAATTGGTAATCAGTTATGGCCAGGTTATAGTATAATGAAAAAATTAAAAAAATAACTAAGTAAAAATTTTCGATTTCGACAGGTGATTTAAATCGAAGTGGGAACATAGCATTACTTATAGTTTTGCATTATAACAACTTTTTTATTGTCATTATTTTTAAAAATATTAAGTTTGTAACAATCGGCCTTAACTTAAAGCTAACTTAAAGTAGTAAGTTTATAGCTAGCTACAAAAAGTTAACTTTAAGTTAACGGATAGGTAGCTAACTTTAAAGTTAATTGAAAGTAATGCAGAGTCGGACAATTGACTACTTCCTAGGGCATCGCAATGTTAAAATAGTTAGTTAATTCCATATAAAAGTAGTGCAAGTATCAACCACCACTACTTGAGAAATAGTTAGCTTTCAGTTAATTTAAAGTTAACTGAATGTCCGACAGGGCATACACACACACACGCGTGTGCACATACATATACGCTGATAAGTGAGAAAAGTTCTCTGAGAGTAATAATAAAGACTGTAATTTACTCTCTCAAGTGGATTTAGCGCCTAAATCCACCAGAAAAATTAATATAGACAGAAAAATGTATGAACTTTGTATGTTCGCGCAATATCTTTATAAATCTATAGTCTTTGAAAAAACCATTAATAACATAATTTTTTTTGAATGTAATGTAAGGTTTTGTTAACATAAACCGTGAATTGAGGCAGAAACTTTAACATAATACCTTAATACAAGTTAGAAAATAGTTCTATAAATTAAGTCTTCATATACTACCTATTCCTAACATTTAGTATATATTCGTATGTTTCATAAACGATAAGAAAAGATTAATTTAGTCGCATTTCTTTATTATGGAATGTGGTTTGATTACTATTTCCGGCCGGAAACATTTCGGTGTATATTACTTATCTATTGGGAGAATTTATCATACCATGTAAAGAAACATTAACGTTGGAAAGAATGTAAAAGTAATTATTAAGAATCGAGGTAAGTTTCTTTGCAACCCTTGTATAAATTTGTGAATTTTTGTTAAATGAAATAAAGTGTAATATGAATAATTAAATAGCTTAAAGTTTTCTTGCTGCAATATGTAAAGTGAAGGGGTAATTGGTTGTAGGGATCTTAGGTAAACTTCGTGCGCTACTAAGATCAAAGGCAGGGAGGGTTCTGAGGCGCGTCTCGGCCACCAACCTTAAGGCGAGATATTTGTAACGGTTTATAGTTAACGGTTGATGCATTTTAGTTAGCTTATCTTCTCGTTTATTTGATCTAAATACAGGGTCTGTTTTCATCTTTATTGTTTTATGATCAATTTCGGTCCATTAAAATTATATAGGAGTCTATAATAACATTAATGTATCCAAGTGAATTATTGGCAAGCGAAATATAAGGGACAAGAATCCCACCCCACCCGACTGACCGCTAGTAATAGCAATGACTCCTATCGTCCTATAATCTCGGAAACGCGCATACTTCGCTAATAATCCTTTTAAGAGCTTTCATGTTGTCGCTTGCTGGTTAGGTTCTTTCCTAAACGGGCAAAGTGGCTCTCCACAACAAGTTGGACATTATAGGATGGAGGGTCGTTCGAGAAATGTAGCAACCCAGGCTCAACAAACACCGAGTACCCTACCGACGAATCAGTCGAACCCTACCTTGTAACAGAAATTTTACCAACAGGTGTCGCAGTAGAAACTCAAAACGATCTTACAACAGTCTCCGGTTCTACTGAAGATCTAACAACCACCCAACCGATTGAAAGTTTGATTAAGGAACAACCAGTTTTACTTATCAATACCACAGAAGTTAAAATTAACCCTGCAAGCCATACCACATTACCACATACGATTGGAGGAATTTTTGAAACACCATCATGAAGAATTATTAAGCGTTATAAAGAACGGAAACAGATACGTAAAGAAATAGCCTCAGCCAAATTAATTGAAAACTCGAATAGGAGGATTTATACCACCATCGCTATGAATGGCGTGGAAGTATAAGGTCTGCTTGACAGCGGTGCAACAGTTTCTTGCTTAGGCCAAGGATGCCTTGATGTCGTTGACGAAGCTAAGCTTGTGATACATCCGTTTATTTCCAAGATTTTCACTGCTGATGGCAGAGCAAACCGATTATAGGGCGTGTAAAGGCGTTAATACAATTTAATGGGCGGTCAGAGTACGTGAATTTTTACCTTGTTCCTTCCTTAAAACAAAAACTATTTTTAGGCGTTGATTTTTTGAGATTATTTAATGTATTCAGATTTGAGATAAATGGTATAACAACTGACAGCGGCGATTGGCAGGATGATTCTTCAGCCGATTTTCTGAGTAGACACACTTAAACACCCGAACGACAACAAATTTTGGACAAAGCCATTCAAGAATTCACTTCATTTGCGCAAAAAGGTATTGGGAAAACATCGTTGGAAACACATATGATAGACACCGGAGCAGCTATTCCCATCAAAGAGAAATATTATCCGATTTCACCAGCGATACAACATATGATTTCTCTGGGCGTTATCGAGCCCTTGGAACAATAGGGTCACGTTAAGGATGCATATCTACCCAATATTGAAGGTTTATTGAGCAGACTTGGAGATACCTATTTTATGTTAATTTAATGGACGCCTTTTGGCAGCTACCGCTAGGGAAAAGATGGCGTTCACGGTACCTGGAAGGCCTTTGTACCATTTTACTGTAATGCCGTTTGGGTTGTGCAATGCAGCTCAATGGTTATGCCGTTTAATGGACAAAGTCATCCCTGCGCGCCCTCGCGAGCTTGGATGATCTGTTAGTTGTATCTGCTACCTTCGCTGAACACATCGATCTATTAATAGAAGTGGCGAGTTGTTTATCTACTGCTGGTTTGACTATTAACGTGGAGCAATCCAAATTTTGTTGCAAAGAACTTAAATACTTAGGATACATCGTGGGAGGAGGAATTCTTAGACCAGACTCGGACAAGATCTCGGCAATACAAAATTTTAGCTATCCAACTACACCAAAACAAGTTAGGAGTTTTATGGGAACCACCGGATGGTACCGAAGATTCATAAATGATAATGCCACAATAACAGCACCTATTTCTGAAGCCCTTAAGAAAACAAAGAAATTTGAATTCACGGCGGAAGTAAAGCTAGCGTTTAACAAATTAATACAGTGCCTTAGTGCAAGTCCCGTTTTAACTCATCCGGATTTTACGAAAACTTTTTATATCCAGTGTGATGCGGCTGATGTCGGAGTTGGGGCCGTCATATTTCATGAAGACCCTGAAGGGGGCGAACATCCAATTGCTTATTATTCAAGAAAATTAACTTCAGCTCAGAAAAATTATTTTGTAACTGAGCGCGAATGCTTAGCGGTCGTATCAGCCATTCATAGATTCCGTCCTTACATCGAGTTGATGCAGTTTGTAGTGATCACGGATCACTCCAGCCTTAAATGGCTAATGTCTCAGAAAGACCTCAGCGGTAGATTAGCGCGATGTAGCTTACAATTACAGTCTCTTAGTTTTCAAATTCAGCATCGGAAAGGTTCACAGATACATTATCGTGATACATCGTAGATGGATTGGATAATTTGGTTCATTTTAAGTTGATTTAGAGTCACCCGAGTTTAGCTCTGATGATTATAAAGAATTAGTCCATGGTGTTCAGGAGGAAAAATCTAGTTTACCCGATATTAAAGTTATTGACAATTTTGTATACAAAAGAACAAATGTATATAATGGCGACATTATGTTGGAAGATCATGCCTGGAAGTTGTGGATGCCTGCTTCGTTAACCGAAAGCAAAATTGAGAAAGCACATAGCCCACCCAGTATGGCGCATGGGGGCATTGCGAAAACAATTAGGAGAATTCGTGAATACTTTTATTGGCCGCATTTGAACATTCATCGGCCATGTAGTAGATTTTCTGGTTAAAGAAGTTTTTTATAAGTTTGGTTGCCCGAAAACAATAGTTTCCAATAACGGACCACAGTATGTGGGCAAGGAGTTTGCGGCTTTAATGGAAAACTTTGAGATTAATCATTGCAAGACAGGCGTTTATGCATCTCAAGCAAACGCGTCAGAGCGTGTTAATCAATCAATTCTGTCAGCGATTCGTTCGTATTTAGGAGAAAAGCACAACAAGTGGGGTTCTACACCTCTGCAAAATAGAATGCGCACTACGGTCAGCAGTTCACTCCGCTATTGGCATGACTCCAAACTTTGCGTTGTTTGGCACAAGATACAAGATAGCCAGAAAATTAAACGTTGTTGATGAATCCGATATCAGATTTGAGAACCGACACGACTTTGGAAATCGTAAGAGCGAAGCTAAAAGAAGGGTTACACAAAAGCTATGAAGCTAACGCTAAAAGATACAACATACATGCGAGGATTTCTAAGTTTAAAGTAGGACAGGAAGTATTCTGCCGAAATTTTCAGTTGTCCGATTTTGCTAAGCAAGTATCAGCAAAACAAAATGTGTCGGAAATTTCTCAAGTGGAGAATTGTTCGAATTGTTGGGAACAGCCTATATGAAATTGAGATAATACAAGGCAAACCATTAGGAGTATTTCATGCTAAGGATTTAAAGGCATAGTTTGGTATTTCACATTTATCATATTCGCAATCATATAAATAAAAGTAATCAAGACCGGGAAAGTGTATGGCGTGCCATATCAAGGCATTGTCAAGGCACATTACTTATGTCAGGGCATGAAGTAGTTCAAAACGAATTCGCCGTATTACACAGGATTACAACATTGCCACCAAGGTTGTTTTTTTGTGGCACATACACGTGAAGTAGTGGCAACTCCAGCCGACTTCATATAACTTCCTGTTTCCGGCCTTTTGGTCTTTTTTTGTGTTTTGGAATCGGGAGAGTTAAGGGGTGCGCAACCAACTTCTTAAACATCGGCCATTGGAAAGTTTATAGTGCCTCGCCCTGGGTTGTGTGTGATCTTGGACAAGGTCAAGTGACATCTCTCGTAGAAAAAAAAAACAGGACACCGAAGAAGGGCTAGACGGTCGTAAGCGGAAAAGTTAAATGGTGGAGGCGTTCAAAAAAAAGGTGAAAATTCATTTGACCCGATGCGAAACCAAAGATGCGGAAAAAAATCTTTGACAGAAGTGACAACCTTTAAAATTAAATAATTAAATAGTCACGTAAAACGGCTGTGACCTAAAAGGATCACGAAGGTGGCCAGGAAGGGATAAAGTATCCCTCAACAATAGCCAAACCCAACGTTAACTACCAGCACCTATTGGCATCGGCAAGTCATTCGTAATAAACGTTAAATTGTCACATCCATGGACGTCTATAGTCAACTCTAAATATCAACATCTATTGACCTCAGCAAACCGCTTTCGTTCAACTTGAACTATCAGCACCGATTGACATCGGAAAGTCACCATATTCATCGTTAAATTGTCACATCCATGGACATTTATAGTCAACGCTAAATATCAACATCCATTGATAACAGCACACAGCTTTCACCCAACTTTAAATATCAATATCTATTGACAACGGAAAACCAACTTTAGCCATCTTTAACCAACTTTAAACCGCAACATCTTTGGACGTCGGAAAATCAACTTTAAATCGTAACATCTGTAGCCAACGCTTACAAAGTGTAACACTCTTTAATCAACGTGAAAATACCAACATCCGGGAACAACTCTAATCAACATTCAACCTGCGAAATTAAAAAGATAAGTAACCCCATTTTGAATTCCCTTGAAGACCAATGTAGAATTTCCCCTTGTGTGAATTTCAAATAGTATTACTTTTTAAATTGTTGCTTGGGTGAAATCCAGAACACCCACGGTGTTAAAGTTCGTTTTTGCATTTTCGTTAACGAGCCAAATAAACAAAACTCAGGTATTAGAGGGTAAAGTTTCGAAAATTTCAATCAGACTAAGTCTGAGACAACCTAATTTTTTTATGAAAATCAAAATTGTAAACCACCCTCGTCTAATTTTTTATGAAAGTCAAAATATAAATAAACCCCACGGCAATTTTAAATCATTGTTATTTTGTAATTTCTAATCAGATTAAATCAAAAAACATACCCCGGATAAATCTAAGAATTAAATTAATTGTAAATTGTTATAAGAACCTGCGTTTAAGTTTCAAGACTCTGAATTTGTGGTAACCTACAAATTAAAACATACCACGGTGAAGTAAAATGTGGCAGCTCTGATTCGTGAATGTTTGAAATAAACCACATTGAGACATATCTCGTATGAAAGCTAAAATTAATTTAGTTCTGAAGTTCTAAGAAAACCAATATAAATTTTGGGATTGACATAAATTTGCATTCTCATAATAATTTAATTGAAAACACACCCTATATGTAAAGAGTTTATGTCTTAATTCCAAATAAGAACAAAAATCTTTAGTTTTATAGATAATTCAATTTATTTAGAGAATTCAAAAAGTAAGTTAAATGTGATAATGTGATAAGTATTATGTAGTTTTTTGTTTTTTCTTTAAAATTAAAGGTAATGTTAGGCGAATTATAAAATAGTAAACTTTAGGCAACTTTCAAATAGGTAAATTTAGATTTTTAAGACAACTATTTGTTCAACTTTTAATACTTTTCAACGTATTCAACTTTTAAACAACTTTTAAACAACTTTCAACTTTTATTCTATTTTCCACTTTAGATTATAACTATTTGTAATATGCGACTTTATATCAGAACAACTTTTCTTACCGACAGACAATTGAATACTACTTCTTTTCCTTTGTTTGCTACTTTCAAGGTATGGTGAAAGTCGTAACCTTAACCCGTTAAGACCCTTACACTCGGCCATCCTGCAAATCATCCGCCTCGGATGATGACAGATATTCGTAGTTCTCAGACCGCCAAGGCTTCATGAAGTCGCAACTGGTTGATGTACTATTCGGCCCCTCACAATCAGCCACCTTTTTTACTTCGAACCGGTTGCTTCTTTTGACTTTTGTTACTTCGTTAGGACCCAAATACTCGCTTGCAAGCTTTCGGCCGGACACAAACTGAGTTCGCTTTATTGCAACTAAATCACCCACTTTATAAACTACTGCTTTATAAACTACTGCTGTTGTTGAATATATAGCCATTACCGTCTGCCATCAGCATGAAATTTTTAATAAAATCGTGGCCAATAATACCGTCGAAAATCAAACTATTATCTGTGCCCATGTTCTGTAACTCTCGTGTCGAGAAACTTTTCGATTGAAATGTGTGAAATAGAACAAAAATGCCGTATATTGAAACAAACAGCTGTTTTTCTCACTAAACTGTGTCTGTAACTTTTTTTGGCGAGTACAAGCTGTCACGCAAGGAAATTACTCGCCAATTTACAGAAAAAGTGTGTCTGTAACATTTTGGTGAGAAAAGTTCCCGCTTTGGACTGTCAAAAAAACTCACGAATAAAAATGGGGCGAGAAAAAAATTTTAACACTAAAAATCAACTAAAAATGCAAATTGCAAAGAATAATAATAATAAAATTATGTTCTTGGCCCTTTTTTTATTGTTTTATTATTTTCTTTTACCATTTTTATAAAATATACGAATTTTTTCAAAGCTCGTTTACAAACAACAAACATTAAAGTCGCACTTTACATTATTTGGCATGGCCGACGGTTGTATTTTCGCCGCCGTCGTTGAAAATTTTTCAATTTTAGTAAATTTTGGTCGCCGTTAACTATATGTGTGACTGGCGTCCTCAACGTCTGCAATGTCACATCGGCTTCGAGTGCAATGTTATGATTTTTATAACGTAACGACGTAATCTCTTTTGATAGTTTTCGACATAAGTTACAGACACACTTTTTTCTCACTTTTCGAGAAACGATGGAATATTTTGTTTCACATCTTTTCGATGCGAGAAGTTCTCACTAAAGTTACAGAACATGGGTACTGGTATAATTAAAAAGTTGTGTTCAGTTACTATATCATCTACGAGGACCGTACCCGATAAACATCCGATTGGTTCTGTTTTTACATTACCGAGACCACGTAACACTGATTTACATTGTTTTAACGAGTGTGATGCGAAATATTTTTTATAAATACTGTTTTTTATAATCGAAATGTCCGAACCGGTATCCACTAAGCACTTGATTTCGATATTATTAAATTTAATCGTTTTAAATCGAGACTGATCAACCACAAACTGTACTGTTTTTTCTGTACTTTTGTCTTTATTACAATTTTTAGCAATGTGACCGAAACTATTACATTTAAAACATTTCGACGGACTTTTACATTCATTCTTTTTGTGTTCTGCAGAACCACAATTATAGCAATGCTCCGATTTTGTATATTTGTTCTTAGTATTGGGTGCACTTTTATACGATTTATACTCGAAATCACGATTCAAGTTCATAGCTTCAAATATATCGTATTTTTCACGTAAATCTTTATAGGACGTAGCCGCGTACATCTGATATTTAAGTTCACTTTTTATTTTTAGACCGTCTATTATGTATCTAATTACCGACTTTTCTTCAATATTGCCTAAGGCCGCTATTTTTCTCATCTTTAGTACATACTCATGGAAAGTTTCATTTTCTTGTTTTTTGTTGTTTGATAACATTTTATGCAGTTCAATGCTGCTATAGCTTCTTTTAAATTCACTCAACAAACTGTCCTTTAAAGATTTGAAATCACTCACTGTAACCGTGTCAAGGAACAATTTAGCTGTTCCAACCATTTTATTCCTGGCATGCACATATTTCTGCTTTTCACTCAAGTCGTAAGCTTCAGCATTCTGTTCGAAATTTTGGAACCAATGCTCCACTGCAAGATTTTCACCGTTAAAGTCTGGCACTATTTTTGCAAAATTGTCCACCGTAACATTAGTTTTGTTGTTATATTCATCGTCCTTTTGTATTTTAATTTTAAGTAAATGAATTAAACTATTTAAGTCTGACTGATTATTGTCATTTAAATTTAAATCACCTTCAAATTGTTTTGCCATCTTTATTACTTTATTATTTGGCGTTTTTGTTTTGATCTCCTTATTCTCACTGTATTTGGTCTCGATTACTTTTTTTTCTTCAGTATCTTTACATGCACTATTTTCGGTTTCGGTTACTTTTGCTTTTTCTACCCCTTTTTTATTCTTTACTTCTTCACTTAATATTTTCACCACATCCAAATTATTAATATTTACGTTTGCCTCTTTATCACTCTCACTTTTTACTCTAGCTCGCGCTCTTGTGTTATATACTTTACTGCCGCTTGATTTTAAAATTCCGTTATAAGAAATCATTTATTCACATTTTATATACATAGGTACAGCTTTAATATGTACATGTCTTGTTTTTTATGGTATTCTTTTGCATGAAACTTGTACCGTTTTAATTTTATATAAAAAAAAATAGACTAATTTAAAGCACTTGTTTTAGAAATTGTAAGCAACTTTGTTCGAAGGTTGAGCCCCCAAATGTAAAGAGTTTATGTCTTAATTCCAAATAAGAACAAAAATCTTTAGTTTTATAGATAATTCAATTTATTTAGAGAATTCAAAAAGTAAGTTAAATGTGATAATGTGATAAGTATTATGTAGTTTTGTTTTTTCTTTAAAATTAAAGGTAATGTTAGGCGAATTATAAAATAGTAAACTTTAGGCAACTTTCAAATAGGTAAATTTAGATTTTTAAGACAACTATTTGTTCAACTTTTAATACTTTTCAACGTATTCAACTTTTAAACAACTTTCAACTTTTATTCTATTTTCCACTTTAGATTATAACTATTTGTAATATGCGACTTTATATCAGAACAACTTTTCTTACCGACAGACAATTGAATACTACTTCTTTTCCTTTGTTTGCTACTTTCAAGGTATGGTGAAAGTCGTAACCTTAACCCGTTAAGACCCTTACACCTTGTAAAATTGGTTAAAATTTTTAATATGTTTAAAAAAATCAAGCTAATACATAGTCCGTATTAATTTCGGAAGTTAAATTAATTTTGAAATTTAAGTAAGACTACCTTGCGTTAAATTATTTTCTAATTTTGGATTTTTGAGTAAACAAAATAAAGCCTACCCCATGTAAGATTAAAGTTATTTAAATTTTGAATTCTTATGATTATCACTTGAAAGAACTTGCTTGGAGCAAAACGTGTCAAAGTGTTTCCATTATGTAAAACTGGTTTTGGTTTTCGAATTTTCGAAATCAATTTGACATTTGCGTTGTAAACAAAAAAGCAATACAAATTTTTTGTTAACAAAAAAATTTTTAATTTTACCAAAAATTTTATTAAAATGGAAAATAAAATTAATTTATTATCAAATTATATTGTATATAACAATAACATGTTGCCAAAAGTGTTTAGTGCTATTTCAAATGCTATAATTTTGTGTGAACACCAAAGGCAATTGTGCCGGCAACGAATTACAAGAAACCGTACCAAAAAGTACTTATTAATTTTGCTTGCAAAATGTTTAGTAAGAAAATCTCCAAGATGTTGGAAATTCGTAATATTTTACTTGGATTCTAGTATATACAATAAATGATTTTACTTACAGGGTCGATCTTCTTGCTTATGGGAAAATGATTGCCAGGAAAATGGAAACGATTTTTTTAAAAACAACTTAAGGATGTCACGCGAAAATTTTAATAATCATTGCCAATATTTGAAAAATCTACAGAAGGAAAACACAACATTTAGATGTGCTATACCATTTGAAAAAAGAATAGCCATAGCCCTATATGCTTTAGGATCCTCTGCTGAGCAAAATTTTGATAGAGTTCTGCAAAGAAGTGTATAGCCAATTGAAACCACATTATTTAAATAAATTTTCCTTGTCTAAGGACACTATAGAAGAATGAGTCAAGGGTTTTAAAATGTCAGGCTTACCCTGCGGCCACACGATCAAGTTGTTCTTGATAGTCTTTTACATATACTGCTTGTCAAAATCTACATAAATTGAAAGCTGTGACGTAGGCTGCATTCAATTTGTAAGCAATTTACTTTCAAGATTTCATCAAGAAAACAATTTACAAAGACAAACATGTAATCAGCTGATAAATTGAAAGTAAAATTGCCAAACAAATGCAAAAGTGTCAATTTAAAAAGTGTGAGTTTGTTAGTAAAAAAGTGAGAGTGTATTGCAAATTGAATGGAATTGAAAGGCAAAACTTGATCGTGTGGCCACTAAGTTACCCCAATGTCTTAGAGCAATAGGTATGTATATATGTATGTTAACATGTATGTACTCATATTTAAATATAGATGGATGCCATATTGAAGTTCACCCAACATGTGATGATGCGGTTGACTACTTTAACTACAAAGGCTGGTATTCCACTGTCTTATTTGCCTTAGTAGACTACAGGGAATTTAGCTAAAAATCATCTATATCAAAAAATTACATATGCAGATGTTACTATTCAAAGATATAGGTTTTTATATATAAACGTGGAAGATTCAATGATTCTCAAATATATGAGAAATCATTGCTAAAAAGATCTCTTGCTGAAAGCCAACTCTTAGCTGAAAATTGTGAAAGTATAAGTGGGGTAAAAGTTCCGGTTTATATAATTGAGGACTCAACCTTTAGGGTTTCAAGACATCTAATGAAACCCTACCCTTTCAACGCCGAAAATAGCAGTAGAAGAAAAACTTTTAATTACTTTTTATAAAAATCCAGAAGAGTTGTGGAAAATGCATTCGGTCATCTTTAGGCGCGCTTTCGTCGGATAGGTAAAGGAATCGACAATGATATACAAAATGTCAATATCATAATACAAGCGTGTTGCGTACTTCATAATTACCTTAACGAAAACAATGACAAAATTAACACAAAATGAATGGTAGAGTTTAAAAATTTTGTAAAGGATCGGCAATACCTACAAGAGGATGCTATTCTGAATGACTTACGAGATGATGCTGAACAAATACGTCAAGCGATTAGTATGCATCGTAAGTATTCTTTAATTAAAAAAAATTAGGGCTTAAAAATAGATATTAAAAAAGTGACAATATATGACATATGTGGTATTAATAACACCATGCTAGAATTTTACACTTTTTTTGGTACCAAGCCTAGCACCGGGTAGGTTAGCCTAATTCGGAAACGCTGAATCCAGGGTGCAAACCGATTTTTATGTAGCTTTTGTTTTCTAGATATACCGTTATTTTGAAAAGGAAAGGGGCTTTCGTACAAATATGCCGATTTAATGAACTTATTATACTTGACCCCACTTAATTTTTCATTTCCATAATTTGTTTTTAACATACCTACCCGCTTTCCTCATTCCTTAAAGGGGCTGCCATACCAATATAGACTAGAAAGATATTGAAGAAAATGCCCCATGTTGTAACAGTTTTTTCCGAATTAAAATGATTTTCAGAAGGGGAATTTATATTGGACCCATTGTAAATTATAAACCAATCATCTCAAAATTCTCTAGAGTGATTTCTGGTGATAAAAACATAAATTAAAATTAATTTCAATACAGGTGAAATTAGTTTTAGCGTTTACAGTGAATTTCAAAAGGCTGCTTAATATGGGATATAAGTTGAATTATGGACCGTATATACATAACAAAATTGCATGACATTTTTTTCTGGCCAGATAAAGCTAAGTTGAAACAAATTTTACCGCAATATCTATATCTGAAACGGATTAAGGAGTATTTAATTGATTTGCCAGAGTAGGCTTCATATGGGGCCTATAGTAAATACTGTACATAAAAGCGTGAAATGCTTACAACCAGAGTGTATAAAAGCGATAAATACTGTATATCATTATAATATTGTTACCAAAAAATCAATATACAATTATTTATTTTATTTATTTATTTAATCATTACAATACGGTTAGTATTTATATATGTACATTAGGGTGGCCGTTATTTTTTTTTATTTTGATTTCTTATATTCTCCCCCCCCTAAATCGGTTTAGTTTAATGTAAAAAAAAATACAAAAAAATTTCGTAGCGATAAGTTGTGTTTTAGGGGGGCGTCCGTCCCTCAAAGTTTGCCATCAAGCCATTTATTCAAATGTAATTTGTTTGCGTATGACTATCTTCTATAAACAACATTTTACAAGAATATGATATATGGCAATATTTTAGCTCTTCTAGTCAACAACTTAAGCCTCTAAGAATGTATGGCCAAAATGTCAAAATTTGACCCCCTCTACCTCTGAAACATTTTGACCGATCTTGTTGAAAATTTGTGTGTAAACTACTATCTAATAGGACTAACCTTGGTGTAAATTTCATCCAAATCGGAAGACATCGATTTCAAAATTGTGTCACTTGACATTAAATCCCCCTTTTATATATATAAAACGTATATAAAATGTTTGGTATTTTGTTTTTATTTTCTTAATTATTTTCTAAAATATTGATTTTATCAAAAAACTTTCTTAGAGGCTTATGTTGTTGACTAGAAGAGCTAAAATATTGCCGTATATCATATTCTTGTGAAATGTTGTTTTTAAAAGATAGTCATACGCAAACAAATTACATTTGAATAAATGGCTTGATGGCAAACTTTGAGGGGCGGACGCCCTCCATAAAACACAACTTATCGCTACGAAATTTTTTTGTATTTTTTTTTTACATAAAACTGAACCGATTTGGAGGGGGAAAGTATAAAAAAGCAAAAAAAAAAAGTTCTCCATACAACTAACGGCCACGCTAATGTACATACAGTCATGTGAAAAAACAGAGGCACGAAATAATACGGACACTTAACATTAAAATTTAAAAGGGCATTTCTGAAAAAAAAAATCCAGTTCTACAAACAAGTACCTAAAAAATGTAATAAAATAAAATGATTTATCAGATCGACCATAACTAGCATATTCATTACTTAGATAATCTGGACTAAATTAGAAAAGTTGGAAAAATTATCTACAAAGCACTTTTTATTTGTTTGTAATACTCGATTTCTTTTTAAAGATATGCCCCTTTACATTTTAATGTTAAGTGTACATATTTTTTCGTGTCTTAATTGTTTTTTACATTTTTTTTTTTTTCTTTAATTTTATTAATTTTAATAATTTATTAATTTTAATTTTTACATGTATTTTCTTAAATCTATTGATTTATGTTTTACTTTGTAAACAATATTTGAAAAATCCTGCTAAGCCATTCGGCTTGTCAGCAGGAAATGTTTAAGCTAAGTGTACAATTTCTTAAAAATACGCATTCATTGCGAACCTATAAAATATGCTTTTATACGTTTTTTTCTTTTAAATACATTTTTTTCATTTGTAATATATTATAATATTTGGAATTTTGTTGAATATAGTTGGAAGTGCGGCACCTAGAGTGCTTCGGCCGTATTCATTTTGGAATCGCTGGTCTTTGTGTTTGCCTTGAGCTCGACTTCGTGTATTGTATTCATGATCTATAGTTTTCAAAAATCTACTATCTTTATAAAACTCGTACGTGGTTGCATGTTCTGTTCAGTTTTGAGACGATTTTTAATTTGAGTTCTGTTGTTTGATGTAAGAAGGTAATTTGTGTTGGTATTTCTTTCTAATGGTATTAAGGAATTTTGCTCGTTGTTGTGGATATATTGGTGGGTGGTGTGTTTCGCGTTGTGATGTTGATTATGTTGGTTGTTGAGTTGTTGTTCATTGTATATATGTTGTTGTTGGTTGTGTATAGTTTAGAATTGTTGTTAGTATTTGTAATATTGCAATTTTCAGAGAAGTGAAAGTTTTCCTGCAATATTTTAATTAGCTGGTTTTGCGTGTTTTGTAGTATTCTGCAGTCCACTGAGCTTCCCCAGGCTGATATTCCATGCCTTATGTGAGACTCTACTAATCAAAAATAAACTTGTCTTATAACGCTATATGTTGAGCAATAACTAAGGTGACATAGCATATAAGCTGATTTTCTTAATTTCTTCTGCAAACTCTCGATATGCTCCTTCCATTTAAACTTTCTATCCTAAGTATTTATATACATCCACTGTTTCAATTATTGTGTTACAGTTGTTGCATGCTATGTTTGTATTATTTGTTCTTTTATGTAGACATTCCGAATTGTGAAAAATAAGATTTATTGGTATGTGCGCAAGGTGTTTTGGTCTGATATGCATTATTTTTGTTTTTTGTGCATTTATTACTAAGCCATTATCGTGGCACCATCGGTTGGCTATATTAAGTTCCTTTTGCATATATTCTATTGCCGACTGCAAATTTGGACTTGATACGACAATTGCTGTATCATCAGCATAAGCAAAAACTTTGCTCTGTGTTAAGGAACTTAGTAGTTCATTGGCATAAATAATGTAGAGAATAGGACCCAATTTGGATCCCTGCGGAACTCCACGATTTATCGCTGTCTTGTCACTTAATGTATTTTGAATTTTTACTTGGTAGGACCTACATTCCAAATAACTGTGGAACCAACACAGAGTGCTTCCCCTTATTCCGATCCTCTCCAGCAGTTGTAATAGCTTGTTGTGAGACAAAGTATAAAAAGCCTTGCTGAAGTCTATAAAAAGTGTTAGACAATGCATTCCTTTACTCAGTCTTTTGTTAATATGGTTTGCAAATTCTCCCAGTAATTTATTAATATTTTTTCCTTTTTGGAATCCGTATTGATTTTTGTGTATGATTTTGTATTTTTCTAGAAATGTTGTTAAACATTTAACTACGATTTCTTCCAATATCTTTTCAATACATGGCGAAATGGAAATGGGTCTATAGTTATTGCAATCTGTTTTACAACCTGCTTTGTATAAGGGTCTGACTATAGCCGTTTTTAAGGTGGCGGGCACAATTTATTCTGTAAGGCTTATATTCCCTACAGATAATATTGGACTACGTGGTCCATTGTGGCTTAAATGGACTACTTACAACATGGCCCAATCTACTGTAATATGGACCATGTTATAAGAAATTAACATGCAGTGCTGCCAACGTCTGCCTGATGTATACTTTTCTATAGTTTACAGTATTACACATTGGTAGCCCTGATGGTGTCCATTATTAATTGTTTATTTAAAAGTGAAATTTTGTGAAAAAAAGGTAAACAAATTAAAAATACCAATAATAGCAATAATAGACTACAGGGCACGCCATAAGGCGATTAGTAAAAAATGAAAAATGCTTAAACTACCGCTTTAGTTTACTCCATACTGTAATGACATGAAGTACTTTTAAAACTAACCCACTTTAGTACTCCATGGAGTAGTTTAGGGACTACTTATGGTCCCCTCCTAGGACATCGTAATGTTAAATGGACCACGTTTTACCCATATATTTGTAGTTTTGGAGTACTCCTACTCCTTTATGGACTACTCTTTACATGCATGTATGGACTAGTCTCGTTATCTGCAGGGTTAATTATGTAAGTTATAACATTGGTAAGTTCCTTTGCATTATTTTTGATGTCGATTGGTCTTAGCCATCATCTCCTGCACTTTTGTTTGTTTTTAAGGATGCTAAAATGTTATATATTTCATCTCCGTTTATATGTGTCATATAAAATGAATTTTGAACAGATTTCGTATTATTTTTGAGAGTAATTGTTGTACAATCATGCACTATTTTTGTGATGTTATTTCTAATGTTTATCGCATAATCATTCACTAATTGAGGCAAATTATATGATCCGAAATTTTTTACTATATTTTCATCAATATTATTGGTTTTTCCTCTATGACTTCATTCACGAGTTGCCACGAATGTTATTTTTATTTTCAATAATTTTTTTCCTAAAGTAATTATTTTTTCATATATTATTTTTTTATTCAGTAAGTTTCTAAGTTTTTTATATTCAAACTCGTAAGTTTTGTTATTTTTCTTTCATTTTTTAAAAAGTTTATCTCACAGTTTATATTCACAGTTTTTAATCAATTCTTCACTTATCCAGGGATTGTAAAATCTTTTTTTCCGGTTTTATAGTTTCTAAAGAATTATTGTTTATATTAGAAAAAATTTTTGATATTCTATTAAATAACTCATTTATATCATGTGTTATTATTTCATTCCAGTTTGTTTCTTTTATTTTCCTGCACACTGTATTTTTGTTTATTTTGATTTTAGATTCTTGCGTACGTTTGTAATTGCTGTGTTTATATTTTTGTTGTTCAATAGCGAAGAAAAGGGCATAATGGTCAGTTGTTGTTACTATTGCTGCGTAATAATGTGTATATGTTTGTTTTTTTTTTTAACAAATATATGGTCGATGCAAGTGGCTGCGTTTTTACTTACATATTCGCGAGTGATTCCTTTTACCATGCATTTCATACCATTCAATATTAGCATATCAAGGTATTTTGTTGTTGTCTGATTTTGTTTAGAAATATCGATGTTTATGTCGCCGACTAGTATTATTTCCTTCTTTTTGTTTATTTTATTTACAATGTTTTCGAGCTCGTTGATGAAAAGGGGAACGTTCTGATTGGGGGGGGGGGCGATAAATGGCAAGAAGAGAAATTGATTTGTTGTTTATTTTGATATCGAGTTGTAGGAGTTCAAATGAAGAAGTTATTGTTGAATTTTCTGTGAAGCTGATGTTTTCTCTTAGGTAGACAGCTATTCCCCCTCCCCTACCCTGTCTGTTGAAAAAAACCGAGTTGAACCCATATATCTATATCTATATATATAAAAATGAAAAATGTTTGTATGTGTGTTTGTTTGTTTGTTTGTTTGTTTGTTTGTTGGCTTATAGACTCCTAAACTACTCAACCGATTTTCCTGAAATTTTTACAGATACATCACGTGAGCCCTGAAAATAAAATAGGCTACTTATTTTTTCGATAGGGGCAGGGGAATTGGTATCCCCCATAGGATGCCAATATTAATTATCGCATATATTAAGATCCGCTGAACGCATTATGCAGAACTTTTGGTAGTAAGATCTTCTGAGCCCCAAAATTAAAATAAAACAGCAGCGGGGGAAGTGGAATCCCCCATGGGACGCCAATGTTTAACATCGCATATCTAAAGAACTGTAATAGTGAGAATGTTCAAACTTTCTAGAAATCAATCTTATGGTATACAACACTTTTGAAAATAACAATAAAGCGGGTAGGCGCAGGGGGGAAATACCTCCCATAGGATGCATATATTAAATATCGCTCAACTGAAGAATTATTAAAGGGAGAGTCTTCAAAAGTGGTTAAAGCTATTATTATAGTAAACTATAAATTTCAATATACAAATGGGCGGGGTAGACGGGGGAGGAGCAGTACCCCTCATATATAGAAATATTAATAAGAGCCGCTGCAAGCAATTTGTTGAACTTTTGGTAGTAGGATGTTCTGAGCCCCAAAATTTAAACACAATAGCAGCGGGGGAAGTGTTACCCCCCATAGGACGCCAATGTTTAATATCGGATATCTTAAAAACTATTAAAGTTAGAATGTTCAAACTTTGTAGAAGTCACACTTATGGTATACTACACTTTTGAAAATAAAAATAAGGCGGGAAGGCGCAGGGGGGAAATACCTTCCATAGGATGCATATATTAAATATCTCTCAACTCAAGAACTATTAAAGGGAGAGTCTTCAAACGTGGTTAAAGCTACTATTATGGCAAACTTTAAGTTTCAATATAGAAATGGACAGAGGAGGAGCAGTACACCTCATAGATACAAAATATAACTTAGAGCCGCTGCACTCTTTTTATTAAACTTTTTGTAGTATGATCTTCTGAACCCCAAAATTGAAATAAAATAGCAGCGGGGAAATGTTACCCCCCATAGGACGCCAATGTTTAATATCACATATCTTAGGAACTGTTATAGTAAGAATGTTCAAACTTAGTAGAAGTCACTCCTATGGTATACTACACTTTTGAAAATAAAAATAAAGCGGGAAGGCGCAGGGGGAAAACCTTCCATAGGATGCATATATTAAATATCTCTCAACTGAAGAAGTGGTTTAAGCAGTGTAGCGAAGCGCACCGGGTTAAGCTAGTGTTATATACAATCATTATATTGGTTTCAACAAGAATTATTAGCTTAAGTTTGTTTATTATATTATTGATGCTTAAAAGAAATGCAGAAAAGTTGCGCCTAAGCGAGCGAATATTCATAAAAACGAATGATATGGGATAACTTAGGTAGTTTTCATTAATGTTTTTGAAATTATTAACATTTTGATTCATTATTATATTATATTTATATCATTTACAGTTCATTAAAAATATTTTAAAGAATGTGTTTTTTTTTTCCTATTGAAATTAGTTTGTGCTGGCGACCAATTCAATGTCCGCAGCATTATTTATGAAAATTAATGAAGAGTTTTCATTTTTGCGAGCAGCGTTGCCAGAAGAATTGGAAGGAAAATCTTCATTTGGCGAAAAAAAATCTTATTTTAAAGAGAAAAATCTTAAAATTTTTATAACAAAGGCAAAAAAGTAAAAATTATTAATTTTTTAAAAGAAAATACTTTCTATTATGGAAACTATTTAAATTGAAATACGTTATTGCCGTTTTTATACAAAATTAGATTGTAGGCTTAAATTGTGTTTTAAAGGGTGGTTAAATTGTAAGGGCCGATGTTGAATGTGAACCACACCTTAACGCCAAGTTTTTTTCCGAATTTTATTTGACATTTCTCTATTTCAGACTTACTCAATTTGAACCATGGAGAGATACACAATCCAACAACGTGTTAAAGTTATCCAGACTTATTATGAAAATGGATGATAAATTTCGAAGAAAATCATCTTCAGTGATGAGGCTCATTTTCACCTCAGTGGATTTGTCGATAAGCAGAATTTCCGCATTTGGGCGAATAATAATCCAAGAGTGATTGTCGAAAAACCAATGCACCCACAAAGAGTGACTGTTTGGTGCGGTTTATGGGCTGGCGGCATCATCGGGCCGTATTTTTTCCAAAATGAGGCCGGTCAGGCAGTTACTGTGAATGGTGTTCGGTATCGTAAGATGATAACGAACTTTTTATGGCCCGAATTGGAAGATATGGATGTGGACGATATGTGGTTTCAGCAGGACGGTGCCACTTGCCACACAGCTAACGAAACAATGGCTCTTTTGCGCAACAAATTCAATGGCCGTGTTATCTCACGTAATGGCGATGTCAATTGGCCGCCAAGATCATGTGATTTGACACCGTTGGACTTCTTTCTTTTGGGTTATTTGAAAGAAAAGGTGTTCGTCGATAAGCCAGTAACAATTCAAGAGCTAAAGGATGAGATAATTCGGCACATTAACGGCATAGAACCTCCATTATGCCTCAGGGTCATCGAAAATTTTGACCATCGGATGGAGGTGTGCCGCCGTGGTCGCGGCGCCCATTGAGTAATACCAATATATCATAATAAAATAAAATTACAATAATTTCCTAAATAGTTTGTGTTTTATTTAAAATCAACATCGGCCCTTGAAATTTAACCACCCTTTAGTTATATTTTTCATAAAATTCATTCTAAAAATACATTTTAAATCAATTTAATTTTGTAATAATTAGGGCTGGGGACCAATTATTATTAATGTTGTTGCCAAAGGGCGAGAGGTATCTGAGGGAAGATACGGGTCACTATAATTACTCGGGAAGTAATTATAATGATGAGACGAGAAGAGAAAATTTAGGGTATGAGTTGGTCAGTGATTATTACTAGTTGGAATGGGTCATGCTTACCTTTTTCTATTTACCGATTTGAAGTTAATACTTTGGTGGTTGTGAAACAAGTGACAAAAAAAGATCAAAGCAAAAGGCAAGAAGCCGCGCGTTGATTAAAATTGTTTCGTTAAGTTACAAAAAAGAGAAAACAAAGGCAAATGACATTTGACAAGAGGGTTTACATGCATCTTGGTTTAAAGTTCAGGGTTTGCAATACATATGTAAACCGGAACGGATTTAATGTTAATTTTAAATCATTTGGATTGAAATTATAAATTCATAATTTTAAGTTCAATATAAATATAAATTCATAAAAATAATTTTAATATAAATGTTGTGTCCATACTACGTTTGGACATGCTCCTGGCCTCGATGTTAAGCTGTATAATTATTTGTGGCACTTAGTACGTTGGCCAGTGATTTGATGGCTTCCACAAGCACGCCGCTGTCTGGTACTATGGTTGAAGCGGGTGGTTGACCACTGGTTCGTTGTTGGCGAGGTTGCATGGTCGCACGAGTTGGATTTGGGTGTAGAAGAGTGTGGTGGAGTTGGTCGCACTCCCTACAGGTGGCCAGAGAAGTGCACGATCTTAATTCGTGGCTTTTTGTCAAGCACTTTACGCAATATTTGTGCCTTTTTACCACGGTTTTTCTCATTTGTGGGCTCATCCTGAGAAATCTGGGGCACAAACGTAAGGCGTGGTAGTTTTCGCAGACCATGCATCTGTATACAGATGCTTCACGATGTGTAGAACGGGGTTCAATACGTTGCCTGCGACTGATGCTGTTGTGTTGGCTGCGGCTATGACTGATGCGTTGGCTGCGACTTTGGCTACGACTATGGCTACGATTATGGCTGTTGTGCTGGTTTCTACCTTGGCTATTTTTCTGGCTTCGACTACGGCTGTTGCTGCGTGTGATGATAACTCTACGGTTATTCCTAGGATAAAATGCATGAATGAGTGATTTCGATTTAAGGGGGATGGTTAATGGAACATGGTTAATAGATGTTAATAAGTAATGAAATGATGTATTAGAGTAGGGATTTTAAAATAATGTTCAAATATCAGAGAGTTATTTCGGTTTTTAGTGTGAGTTTTCATCATTCAAGAATGAAAGATAGCAAAGTTTGAGTATCGGTCGAATTATAATTCCCGAGGTGACACGAATATCTGCAATACGTACGTTTGTATCAGAACCTGGATATGTTTTTACTATTCGACCTAGACGCCATTCGTGGGGAGGTTGTAAATCATCGACTACGACTACCAGATCTCCGATTTGGAGGTTTCGGGCTGAATTTTTCCATTTATATCGCTTATGGAGCGATTTTAAGTAATCTTCTTTCCACCGAATTGAAAATTGATGGTGAATAACTTTTAACTTTTCCCATCTATTAATAACTGACATTTTTTGGTAATTTTGTTCTGGGAAAGCCATTAAGAGAGCCCCTCTAAGGAAGTGCCCAGGAGTTAATGCAGTCAAATTTGCAGGATCCTCTGATAGTGCAGAGATCGGACGGGAGTTGAGAACGCCTTCTATTCGAGCTAAAATAGTAGCGAATTCTTCGAAGCTGAATTTATGAGGGCCGGCTAATCTTTTAAAGTGGAATTTAAAGCTTTTCACAGCGGCCTCCCATAAACCGCCCATGTGTGGTGCATGTGGTGGTATGAATTTCCATTCAAAGCCATGAGCTATATATTTTTGTGAAATGTCTAGAGAACTGGTTGTTATAAATTGCGAAAATTCACGCTTAAGGACTCTGCTGGCTCCTACAAAATTTCTGCCATTATCGGTGATTACCCTATGGTGGAGCCCCCGCCTCCCAACATATCGAGCGAATGCCGCCTGAAATGCGGAAGAGAACAAATCTGAGCAGGGTTCAAGGTGAATTGCTTTTGTGCTAAAGCAAACAAACACACTCACGTATCCTTTTACTAAAACAGAATTGCGCAATGGTGATGTTTTAAGGTCAAATGGACCAGCGAAATCAATGCCTGTTATTTGGAAGGGTAATGAGAGGTTGCAGTGTCGTATAATGTTTTTAACCCGAGGTTGTAGTCTGGAAATATAAAATTCGGTTTGTGTGAGTCTACACATTTGGCTACATTCTGCGTGTAAGATAAAATTGTGCAAATGAGTGAGGTAAAGGTGACAAATCTAGAGTTGCCGGGTAATATAATCGGGTGGCGTTCATTATAAGGGAGCGACGATTGGGCTATTCGTCCGTTTACCCGTAGGACAGAATTTGAGTCGATAAACGGATTAAGAGTTTTTAAAGAGCTTTTATTAGATAAGGGTTGGGAGTCATACAAATTTTGATATTCTTTCTTGTAGAAAGTTTTTTGAGCTAGCATTATGAGTCGAAATTTCATATACTTCATCTCGCTTTGCGTTAAGGGGTGCGCGACCGTTTTATTACGATCTGAATAAAAATTTCGTTTGCATTTGTTTAAGAATCGAAATACATAGCATAAAATGCGTAAAGCTTTATTATACGAAGAAAAGTGGGTAAGAATATCATTTTCTTCAACTTTTATGTGTAAGGACACCGTTTGTTTTAGCGATTGAATTATTTTTAGGGGATTTCGACTAGGCCATTCTGATGGGGGGTTTGGTTAGCCAGTTAGGTCCATACCACCAGAGCGAGTTTTGTGTAAGGTCCTGCGGCCTGCAGCCGCGAGTTCCAATGTCTGCTGGGTTGTCATGAGTGGGGACGTGTCGCCAGGTTGCATTTGGAATTAAGCCGTGAATTTGTGAAGTCCGATTTGCAACGTATGTTTCCCAGGAGGAAGGTGGTTTTCATAACCAGCCAAGAATGGATGAATCGGTCCATAAAAATATCTCTGTAGTCTTGAAATTTAGTGATGAGCAAACATAACTTACTAGGTTTGCTAGTAGTACAGCGCCATTCAGCTCTAGCCGAGGTAGGCAGACTGTTTGAATGGGCTACCTTAGTTTTTGCTACTAAAAGGGTGGAGAATGTAGTGTTTTTATGAGTTAGACAACGAATATAAACCGTGGCACAGTATGCTGCTTGTGAAGCGTCTGAAAATCCATGGATTTGAATACTATCCGAAGGCATATACTGTAGCCAGCGAGGTATGGAAATTGTGTCTACTTGTGAAAGGTCTTGAATAAGATTGTTCCATTTTGTAAGGGATTCTTGGGAGACTTCATCATCCCATTGTAGGCCCTCCAACCATAATTGTTGCATTAACAATTTTGCCCGGATAACTATTGGGGCTACCCATCCGGCGGGATCAAAAAGTTTGGCAACTGCCGAGAGAATCTGCCGCTTTGTGATTCGTGTGGCTTTATCGATTGGGGAAAAATTGTATGAGAATGAATGATTTAGGGCATTCCACTTGATGCCAAGAGTTTTTGTGGAGCTTGTTTCCTGAAAACGAAGGAAGTCTGAATCGTACAGATCTTCTTTTGGTAAGTGCGAGAGTAACTGGGGATCATTTGCAGTGATCTTTTTCAGTGGCAATCCAGCTGAGTTTAAGACTTCTATAAGTTGAGTTTGGGCATTTAGGGATTCTTCTATTGAGTACCCTCCCGATAAAATATCATCGACATACGTTTCCTTGCGTAGGATTGATGCCGCTTTAGGGTATGTGGATTCAGAATCTGAGGCTAACTGAAGTAAGGTTCGTATCGCTAAATAAGGGGCGCAGTTTACTCCGAACGTAACTGTTTTTAATTGGTAGTCCTTTATGGGGCTATTGGAATGGGGTTGAAATAATATTCTTTGAAAGGGCCTATCGTCAGGGTGTACGAGTATTTGGCGATACATTTTTAGAATATCGCCACTAAAAACAAACTTATATTTTCTCCAATTGAGAATTACGGTCATTAAATCATTCTGAAGGGGTGGACCTGTGTAAAGAGTATCGTTTAGGGAAAACTGAGATTTGGTTTTTCTCGAGGCATTGAATACCACTCTGACTTTAGTGGTTTTGTGTTCTGGGCAAACAACTGCGTGATGAGGCAAATAATAGGAATTAACTTTGCCTTTGGATATGAGTTCCTGCGGGTTAGTTTCTTCCATATGATCAAGGGTAAGGTATTCGTTTAGTACCTCTTGATATGTGGATTGTATATCGGGATTTTTGGCTAAAGTTTGCTCCATTCTAGAGTATTGCGCTAAGGCAATAAACCGTGAAGAGCCGAGAAAGATTTGTTCGGGGAACTCAGGCCTAAAGGGTAATCTGACCATATATTTGCCATTTGTGTGACGAGTAGTGGTATTCGTGTAAAAGCTTTCACAATAATCGTCTTCAGCAGAGTTAGAGTGGGTTTTTGGCAATTCTTCTCGCTCCCAAAATTTTCTTAAAATATCTTTTAGCTCTGAGGCCTCTGTTGTGTTAACAGAGGTTGTAAAATATTGAATTTGCTGCGTTTTTATTGGGCCACTTATAACCCATCCAAAAACGGTATTGTATGCTGAGGTTTGTCCACAAATATTCTTTTTTATGCCTTCGATATTTAGGAAGTGTTCGTGGTCATTGCCGAGGATTAAATCTATTTGAGATGATTGGTTGAATGTTGGGTCGGCAAGATCCAATTCCGCAAGTTCTGCCGAGTGGGGTATTTTGAAAGTACAAGATGGGAGCCTTTTCGTTACCTTTGGCAATACAATAGCCTTGATGGGGATTCTAAGGTCATATCTTTTAGCGTATAATACTAGGGAGCACTCTTTAGTAGCGGTTTGTTTTTGACCGCCAATACCTACTATTTCAAAGTTGTTTTTCTGATAAGCGAGGTTAAGACGATTTTGTATTTTTTCACTTAAAAATATTCGTTGAGAACCAGGATCAATCAGCGCTCTGATTGTGAACAACTGAACAACTGACCTCTATTTTCAATCTGCATTAATGCAGTACGTAAAAGCACGTTATCCTAACATGTAGAGTGATTGGCATGAACTTGCCTTGATGTTTGGGGATGGGGTGGAGAACCTTTGCCCCATATGCAGTAGTGTGTGGTGAGGTTTTTTGCAATTTAGACACGTGTATTTACTAGGACAATTGGCTTTCAAGTGGGATGAAGCTAGGCAGTTATTGCAATATTTGTTTTTAAAAACGAAATCTATTCTTTGTTGAACTGTAAACGATCGAAATTTTGAACATTTTCTTAATGAATGTTTTTCATTACAGAGTTTGGAAGACGTGTCGTTAAGACTTTCTTGTAAAACATATGTATGAATTTTTGAGTTATGCGTACTTGGAGAATTAAAAGTACCTTTCGATGTTTTAATGTTGGTAAGACGCTCTACTGCCTCATATCTATCAATTAAAAATTGAGACATTTGTGACCATTTTGGAAGGTCGCGAGGGGATGACAAGGATTGTTCCCAAAGTGATAATGTAAATTCTGGCAGTTTAGTAGATATCAAACGAATTAGAATTTGGTCCCAGCTGTCGACCTCAACGCCAAGTATCCTAAGTGTAGCTAGGGAATCGTTTACTGACGATTGGATTTTTCGGATTGATTCGCTATCCTCTTTAGTTGCAGGGGTTATGTCAAAAAGAATTTTAATTTGGTTATCAACCAAAACACGTTTGTTTTCGTATCTGGCTTTTAATGCGTTCCAAGCCAATTCGAAATTATCATGGGATAGGTGGTACCGTTTAACTATAGCGCCTGCTTCATCTCTCGTTTTATTTCTAAGATGATATAATTTTGTGACGGGAGACAGTTTGGTGTGATTAATATACACCAGTGAACATGTCACGGAATGAAGGCCACTGTTCATAACTGCCTTTGAATACTTCAGTGTCGCAGGGAGGGAGTTTTATGCAATTGGCAGAATTGTCAGACACGAAGTTTTGGGTAAGAGCTTGTTGTGGGAGAGAATAGCGGGATGAAGCTTCAAATCCTGGGATATTGGTATCTAGACGAATTGCTTTCATGAGGTCAAGAATTTGTGAGGTACAAACATAATACGCGTCTACACACGCCTCGAAATTTGCTTTTGCTTCTTCCTTGAATTGTGCTTTAACTAAATTTTCGTTTGCTTACATCACTTTTTCGTAAGAAGCATCCACCTTTAGCCATCTTGCATCTAAATCTTTTAATTTGACTTCAAGAATTGATTCATTTGTTCTTCAACCGGGGTTCTGTTGAATCTCTCGCAAAATTGAAGTAAATGATCACAATCCAAGACGAACCGTTCTTTTGGAGAGGTAATTGATTCATTGTGTGAAGTAGAAGTCATTTTGAGTGATAGATTTAGTACAAGTGAAATTTTTGCAAGCACGTTTACTTAGGCGTTTGGGTTCTATTGTATAATCGCACTATGTTTATCGAGCTACAATAGGGGTTTAATTTTAAAAGTTTTCTTATTTTCGAAAGTTTGGGGCTATTCGAGTGTAGCACTAGGATTTGTAATCTAGTTTGATTAATTATAAAAACTTTGATTTTGAAAATCTTGGGGCTATTTGAGTATAGCACTAGATTATTATCTAGTTTAATTAAGTGTACTTTTCAAAATCTTGAGGCTATTTGAGTATAGCAGTAGAACTTATTATTAAAATTTTATTTTCGACAATTCGGGGCTGTTTGAGTATAGCAGTAGAAATTATTATTAAAAATTTTATTTTCGAAAATTCGGGGCTATTTGAGTATTGCGCTAGATATTATTATTAAAATTTTATTTTCGACAATTCGGGGCTGTTTGAGTATAGCAGTAGAAATTATTATTAAAAATTTTATTTTCGAAAATTCGGGGCTATTTGAGTATTGCGCTAGATATTATTAAACAATTTTTTATTGTTTTTCGAACTTTTAGGGCTACGTGAGTTAAAACGCAAGATATTTTTATCGATTTTAATTATGAATTTTTAAAAATCTTTGTTATTTTTGAAAATTCAGGGGCTATGTGAGTATAGCGCTAGATATTGTTATCTAGCTTAATTATGAATTTTTAAAATTGAATAAATTGTTTTAATTTTATGAAAAAATATTCTTTTAATTTTTGAAAATGTAGGGGTTATATGAATATAACGCTAGATATTATCTAGTTTAAACGTGAATTTTAAAATTCTTTTGATTTTTGAAAATTTAGGGGCTATATGAATATAGCGCTAGATATTATCTAGTTTAAACGTGAATTTTAAAAATTCTTTTGATTTTTGAAAATTTAGGGGCTATATGAATATATCGCTAGATATTATCTAGTTTAAATGTGAATTTTAAAAATTGGTTTTATTTTCGAAAATTTAGGGGCTATTTGATCATAGCGCTAGATATTATCTAGATTATTTAAGAATTTTTAAAAATTTTAAAAAATGTTTTTTATTTTCGAAAATGTAGGGGCTATGAGGTATAGCACTAGATGTTATTATCTAGTTTAAATATGAATTTTTAAAATTTCTTTTAATTTTCGAAAATTTAGGGGTTATTTGAGTATAGCGCTAGATATTTTCCAGTTTATTTAAGAATTTTGAAAAATTGAAAAAATAGTTTTTTATTTTCGAAAATGTAGGGGCTATGAGCTATAGCGCTAGATGTTATTATCTAGTTTAAATATGAATTTTTAAAATTTCTTTTAATTTTCGAAAATTTAGGGGATATGAGTATAGCGCTGGATAATATCTAGTTTAATAATTTTAATGGGACAAATTGAAAATTAAATAATTATTCTGTTTTCCATATTCGATTGGGCCTAACGGAATTAGGAGATTATTTGAATTAATCGAAAAAAATTTGCGAGAACTTAGAGATTCGAAGTTTAATTTAATGGGACTGGCTTTAAAGAGACTTGATTTTAACCGATAGTATTGTTCAAAATGATTTTATAGTCATAAATAATTTTAACGAAATTAAATGGGATAATTTGGGATAAATGGGATTCCAGTATACTTTTTGTAAGATATGGCAACACTGAGTAAAACACTATAATTTGTTTGTCCATAAAATTTTATTTATTTATTTAATTTATTGTACAAATAGTTTAAATTTTAATTTAAATTGTTAATTCAATTGATTTATTTTTTTTAGGGTTAATATTCACAAAAATTTATTTTGTTTATGATTTAAAAATTCCAATAGATGTGACTTTTAATTTGATTCTGATGTTTTATTAAATTTGGTGTACTTCCTTCTTTGTATTGGACTGTATTTTTTAGAATTTTTATATGTGGGTACAATCTTTGCATTAGTGACTTAAAGAGTTTTAATCACAAAGCAATTGATTGTGGGTTTCTTTTTGCAGCGGACTGTATAATTTTTCTTATTTTGTTTTCTTCTTTTGATTCACTTTATTAATACTGTTAAGAACATACATCCATACACTTATCCATTTATTTACTTACTTAATGTTAAGAACATACATTCATACATTTACTCATTTGTTTATTTTCTGCTTACTGTTAAGAACACACATTCATACCAATTTATTACCCAATATTTAATTTCTGTTTAATTCCGTCAACTGCATACACAGCATTTTTAAGTTCATTAACCATTGCCCATAATATTTGTTTACTAATAAAGTTCAGTTACACTATTTAAAAATTAGGTCATTGATTTTATGTTAAGTTAAGCAATTTTATCTTTTTGTTTGTTTTTATTAATCTAAGCATTTTTACCATTAATTACTTGTATATAAAAGAAAGTAAAAAATAAAGTAAGTTAGTCGTTTTTTGATAATCATAATAACAATTGTGTTTTATTATTGACGGCTTTCTTTAAGTAACAAGTGCTTAAAGATTATCACAAGAAAAAGATTGGTACAGTTCAAATTCATGTGTTTGAACTGAGTCCTACTAATCGAGATTAATTCAATTCATAACATTTGGTGACCCCAGGTTTAGATATTTCAAGTTTCCCCCACCAGTGGTAAGGGACTTCTAATAATCTAAAATAAAGAAGCACACAACCTTCAGAGGCGTAATCCAAGGCATCAGGACACCAAAACATTGGTGATCACTATTCCAGACGTCTTTGTGAACATTTTATACATCGTCAGGACAGAATAACGTTTGGTTACTCCTACGATCACAAATCCTTTTACTGATTGGCAGTCTAAGGATAATCTCATAATCCTTCATTAGGACATCAATATATTTTGCACAGCAGCAATTCAAACAAGTAAGAGTGCTATATTCGGCTGTGCCGAATTTTATATACTCTTCACCATTGTGCGAGCAGAATACAGAGCAACAAAATAATTTTTACATATACATACATATTTACAATACTTAAAACTTCATTATAAATTAAATTTAAAAAGCGAAAACTGGTAAATATTTTTTTAAAATTGTTTTGGAACATAACAATATTAAAAAAATATTCTTTTTAAAAAACCAAGATTCGAACCAGGGAACTTACAGTTTCTAACTTAACACACCCCCTACCATGAAGGAACGCTGTTTAAATATCATTAAAATGAAATATAGACCGTTTACTGTTTACAACTCAACACAGTTTTTTGTTTGTTTTTTTTTGTAAAGGCACTGTTGTCATTTTTTATCTCTTTTGGCGAGTTTTTAAGTAGCAAAAAAACACAAAAATTCCTAGTTTCTATTTGTTAAAATTATTTCGTTAAATAGATGAAATAATAAACGAAAATCATATTGGGCATTATGCTAGTATATGTAAACAAATGCGAAGGGGGGGAGAGATGAAACGACAACCGGATTTGAACTTCGCTTTTCATAAGGACCCAGAATATATATACTTTATAGGGTGCAGGACCTTCGGTGAAGGGTATAAAAAACAAACTTAATTACAAAAAAAAGAGTAATTTTTGGGATTTCAGTATATTGGTCATAACTCTGCTATTTCTGAACCGATTTGAAAGATTTATATACCGACGTGTTAAAGAAGAAATTTGCCATTTTTTTGGTTGTAAGACTTGGACTCGGGAAGATCTATGGTTCCCGAAAATGGGTATTTTCCAAAAAAAATTAATATTTTGGTCATAACTTTTTCGTATCTGAACCGATTTTCCCGAGTTTTTCAGAAAATATTTTTTATTAATTAAATTTCCGATCTTTTGATATATAAGGCGTAACCATAGGTCATATAACAGTCAAAAAATTCAGGTTTTTATACAATTTTTAATACTTTTTGTATGGAAGGTACCACGCCCACTTCTCCAATCCCGCCCACATTTTGTGGAATGGTGTGTATTTATAACCTTAATGTTTGTACCAAATTTGAAAACTTTGGCTCTTGCCGTTCTCCAGATATACAGAAAAAAGTAATAAAAATACAACAACCACAAGGGATTTTTTGGAAAAATTAGAGGCAGTCGTGGTTTTTTGGTCCTATCTCAGCCATTATTGGACCAATCTGGCTGAATTTCAATAGCAAGAACTGGTGGACTATATGTGACATAAATGTAAAACAACCTAGCCGCTATCATGTCTGGAGCCTCCGGAAAACACATATCAAACGTAAGACGGACATACGGACGGACGGATATCGTTAAATCAACTTCTCTCCTCATAAGGACCCAAAATATATATACTTTACAGGGCCTAAGATCAATATTGTAGAAATTACGATCGGAATGACAAACTTATATATACCCTTTTCCACCTGTGGTGAAGGGTATAAAAACAGGTATTTTGAGATACCATAGAAAGTCACCCACCAGTGGTAAGGCCTTTCAGAACAAACAACAACTCACTTCAAGGAATCACCATATTGAGTAAGAGGCTACTTGTAGAGGATATCCATCATGAGCACCTCAGAAGAGCTGTTTGACTCACTAAAAAAGATTGGAGAATCTATTCAGTCCATTGTCCGCAACTACAAAAAGGACTCATCGGAGAGAAAAAAAAATGCAGGCTACTACGAGGAACGGTTAAGGCGAATAACAGAAGCTTAGGATCAATTTGAAGCCCAGGACACAAAGTTGCGCACGCTAGGTGATGCTTCAAAATTAAGAATGGAGCATGAGTATTTCACTGACGATTATTACAGCAAATTGAACACACTAACAAATACCTATGTGGAAATATTTTCAGCAGAAATTAATCGTCTCAAAAGACTAGAAGTGCCGCTGAAAAAATCAGTTGAAGACAATCAGCAACCCTCAGAGCTGGGGTGTAATGTAGTTCGCCTCCTCGTGGTGCACCCTGGGTAACTCTAACTGAACTACAGCGATCGGAAGCCAAACATTTGTCAACAATCAACAACTTATTGATCTCCTGGCTAATTTACAAGAAAGAAAAAATAATTAATTTAAGAAACGTGACGGTAAAGTCCCGCATCTCATTAGTATTGACAAAACAAAGAAAACATGCAAACTAATCAGTCCGTTAGGACTATTGGACCTGCAGTACGAATCTGCCAACTTAACATAGAGGGTATTAGTAGCTCTAAGTCAGACTACCTGTCTCGCTTAATGACAGAGGAGAACATTGATATTATACTTCTTCAGGAAACACGAACACAGACACACGAATCCTTAGTACGTAAAGGAACAATAAATGGCTATAAACTAATAGCCGCTATCCACCACCGTTCATATGGTATTGCTACATATGCCAAAAATTATATTTCCGATGTAGATGTCTTAGAATGCCGAAGCTCAAACGACATATTTATCATAGCTGCTAAACTAAATGGGATTAATATTATAAACATCTACAAACCACCACTTATTCAGTGGTCAACAAATCCCATCCCAAATTACGATCATCCAGCGGTATACGCTGGAGATTTTAATAGCCATCATAGCCTCTGGCGATATCAAGTTGATGATGACAACGGTTCGTGGTTGGTGGACTGGGCTGACGCATCAAATCTTCACCTTGTCTATGACGCTAAGGACAGGGGCACTTTCCATTCGGCAAGGTGGAATAGAGACTACAACCCAGATCTTTGCTTTGTCTCTTCTTCCAGTTCAAAGCCACTACCCACAACACGTATGGTCTTAAGAAGTTTTCCCCAAAGTCAGCATCGTCCGGTAATCATTGATATTGGAATTAAAATCCCAATAGTCAAAAGTGTACCAAGGCCCAGATGGAATTTCCAAAAGGCCGACTGGAAAAAATTTTCTAAGCTTTTGGATGAGTCTATTCGTTTTATTCCTCCTACGTCATCAAATTATGACCGTTTGGTTGGCTTAATCATTGCATCAGCTAAGAAATCTATTCCTCGAGGTTTTCGAAAGGAATACATTCCTTGTTGGAATGAAGACAGTGATAGACTGTATAACGAATTCTGCTTAAATGAGGATCAGGCTACAGCTGATGAATTAATGAAAAGTCTGGATATATCAAGAAAGCAGCAGTGGACCTGTTCAGTGGGATCTATGGATTTTAAACATTCCAGCCGAAAGGCTTGGAGCCTATTGAGAAAGTTGGGGAGTGCGACACCACCAACATCTACTAAGCCAACGTTAAATCCAAATCAAATAGCAGCCCATATAGTTGCAGTGTCAAAACCTGAACCAAATAGAACTTTCTCCAGGTACATACAAAAGGAATATAAAGTTCTAAGGTCACTTGTTCCTCCAAGCGCTCAGTTCTCTAGCCCTTTCACTACACTAGAACTGAATGTTGCTCTGAAAGATATTAAAGTAAAGACCGCAGCGGGCGTAGATGGAATCTACCCAGAATTTCTAAAACATGCAGGCCCAGGAACAAAAAGGTGGCTTACGCTATTTTTTACAAACATACTGTCAACAAATCAGATTCCCACATCTTTCAAAAAATCGAAGATTATCGCGCTATTAAAGCCGAACAAACCAGCGGACCTACCTCAAAACTATCGCCCAGTTTCGTTGCTTTCCGTGAGCCTAAAGCTGCTGGAACGCCTAATTTTAAATAGAATAGGCCCGGAAATTGATCGCGTAATTCCTCAAGAACAAGCGGGATTTAGAAAACAAAGAGGGTGTACAGACCAAGTCTTGTCTCTGACTAACTTTATTGAATATGGTTTCCAGAAAAAACAAAAAACCGGAGCTGTCTTTGTAGATCTGACGGCGGCGTATGATACGGTGTGGAAAAAGGGGCTATTATATAAATTACTAAAGGTTATACCTTGTATCAAAATTTGCAACCTCATCAGTTCCATGCTTAGTGATCGTCTATTTAATGTGTTTATAAATGACAAGAATAGCAGAACTCGTAAACTAAACAACGGGCTTCCCCAAGGTTCTGTGTTAGCTCCAACGTTGTTCAACTTATACATTCATGATTTACCGACCTCTAAATCGCGTAAATTCATCTATGCTGATGACATGGCGTTCGCCTACCAACACTCTACTTTTTCCGAATTGGAACACGCACTTACATTAGACCTTAGCAAATTTTCTATATACTGTAAAAACTGGCGACTTACACCTAGCGCTACCAAAACCGAGGTGAGCTGTTTTCACCTAAACCACCATGAGTCTAATCGAGAATTAAACATATGTATAAACAACACACGACTTGCACACAACCCCTCTCCAAAGTATCTTGGAATTACACTCGATAGAACACTTTCATTTAACGCACATCTCTCAAAAACGTCACAAAAACTAAAAACAAGAAACAACATAATTCAAAAACTGACAGGAACAACCTGGGGAGCTAACCCAAACTGCTTGCGCATATCTGCACTGTCCCTAGTATATTCCGCTGCCGAATATGCAAGTCCAGTATGGCTAAATAGTCGCCACACACAAAAAATCGACAGTCAACTTAACACGACAATGAGGTTAATCTCTGGAACCCTCCGTCCGACTCCAACAGAATGGCTGCCAAAAATATGCAATATAGCTCCACCAGAGTTAAGGAGAAAGCAGGCATTGTTACGAGAGTATAACAAGATACAAATAAATAACCAAATCCCTCTTAATAACGACTTACGTTACCCACCCACTCGAAGGCTGCAGTCCAGACATGCTCCACTAGACCTCGCCAAGAACCTACTCATAGAAAACTTTGATATCAACGCAGCTTGGTCCAGGCTATGGTCTAACTCACACAGATCCAGCCCATTATTTGAAGAACGAAGCAGCAAAGCAGTCCTTCAATTACCGAGGAAAGCATGGTGCAACCTGAACAGATTGCGAACTGGTACCGGTAGAACCCTGGAAACTCTCTACAAATGGGGCCAAGTAGATGATCCTAAATGTCCATGTGGAGCCCCCCGTCAAACAACCGACCACATCATTAAAGAATGCCCTATCTTATCCTACAAAGGACCATTGAGCGATATCCACACTTTGACGACAGACGCAGTTTCATGGTTAAACTCATTGAATTTGTAATCAATTTAGAATCGTTCTAATACCTTTGATTTATGTATATTTTCTTTCTTTTATATAACTCCATACGCTAAATAAAAAATAAAATCTAGTTTAAATATGAATTTTTAAAATTTCTTTTAATTTTCGAAAATTTAGGGGTTATTTGAGTATAGCGCTAGATATTTTCCAGTTTATTTAAGAATTTTGAAAAATTGAAAAAATAGTTTTTTATTTTCGAAAATGTAGGGGCTATGAGCTATAGCGCTAGATGTTATTATCTAGTTTAAATATGAATTTTTAAAATTTCTTTTAATTTTCGAAAATTTAGGGGATATGAGTATAGCGCTGGATAATATCTAGTTTAATAATTTTAATGGGACAAATTGAAAATTAAATAATTATTCTGTTTTCCATATTCGATTGGGCCTAACGGAATTAGGAGATTATTTGAATTAATCGAAAAAAATTTGCGAGAACTTAGAGATTCGAAGTTTAATTTAATGGGACTTGCTTTAAAGAGACTTGATTTTAACCGATAGTATTGTTTAAAATGATTTTATAGTCATAAATAATTTTAACGAAATTAAATAGGATAATTTGGGATAAATGGGATTCCAGTATACTTTTTGTAAGATATGGCAACACTGAGTAAAACACTATAATTTGTTTGTCCATAAAATTTTATTTATTTATTTAATTTATTGTACAAATAGTTTAAATTTTAATTTAAATTGTTAATTCAATTGATTTATTTTTTTTAGGGTTAATATTCACAAAAATTTATTTTGTTTACGATTTAAAAATTCCCATAGATGTGACTTTTAATTTGATTCTGATGTTTTATTAAATTTGGTGTACTTCCTTCTTTGTATTGGACTGTATTTTTTAGAATTTTTATATGTGGGTACAATCTTTGCATTAGTGACTTAAAGAGTTTTAATCACAAAGCAATTGATTGTGGGTTTCTTTTTGCAGCGGACTGTATAATTTTTCTTATTTTGTTTTCTTCTTTTGATTCACTTTATTAATACTGTTAAGAACATACATCCATACACTTATCCATTTATTTACTTACTTAATGTTAAGAACATACATTCATACATTTACTCATTTGTTTATTTTCTGCTTACTGTTAAGAACACACATTCATACCAATTTATTACCCAATATTTAATTTCTGTTTAATTCCGTCAACTGCATACACAGCATTTTTAAGTTCATTAACCATTGCCCATAATATTTGTTTACTAATAAAGTTCAGTTACACTATTTAAAAATTAGGTCATTGATTTTATGTTAAGTTAAGCAATTTTATCTTTTTGTTTGTTTTTATTAATCTAAGCATTTTTACCATTAATTACTTGTATATAAAAGAAAGTAAAAAATAAAGTAAGTTAGTCGTTTTTTGATAATCATAATAACAATTGTGTTTTATTATTGACGGCTTTCTTTAAGTAACAAGTGCTTAAAGATTATCACAAGAAAAAGATTGGTACAGTTCAAATTCATGTGTTTGAACTGAGTCCTACTAATCGAGATTAATTCAATTCATAACATTTGGTGACCCCAGGTTTAGATATTTCAAGTTTCCCCCCACCAGTGGTAAGGGACTTCTAATAATCTAAAATAAAGAAGCACACAACCTTCAGAGGCGTAATCCAAGGCATCAGGACACCAAAACATTGGTGATCACTATTCCAGACGTCTTTGTGAACATTTTATACATCGTCAGGACAGAATAACGTTTGGTTACTCCTACGATCACAAATCCTTTTACTGATTGGCAGTCTAAGGATAATCTCATAATCCTTCATTAGGACATCAATATATTTTGCACAGCAGCAATTCAAACAAGTAAGAGTGCTATATTCGGCTGTGCCGAATTTTATATACTCTTCACCATTGTGCGAGCAGAATACAGAGCAACAAAATAATTTTTACATATACATACATATTTACAATACTTAAAACTTCATTATAAATTAAATTTAAAAAGCGAAAACTGGTAAATATTTTTTAAAATTGTTTTGGAACATAACAATATTAAAAAAATATTCTTTTTAAAAAACCAAGATTCGAACCAGGGAACTTACAGTTTCTAACTTAACACACCCCCTACCATGAAGGAACGCTGTTTAAATATCATTAAAATGAAATATAGACCGTTTACTGTTTACAACTCAACACAGTTTTTTGTTTGTTTTTTTTTGTAAAGGCACTGTTGTCATTTTTTATCTCTTTTGGCGAGTTTTTAAGTAGCAAAAAAACACAAAAATTCCTAGATTCTATTTGTTAAAATTATTTCGTTAAATAGATGAAATAATAAACGAAAATCATATTGGGCATTATGCTAGTATATGTAAACAAATGCGAAGGGGGGGAGAGATGAAACGACAACCGGATTTGAACTTCGCTTTTCATAAGGACCCAGAATATATATACTTTATAGGGTGCAGGACCTTCGGTGAAGGGTATAAAAAACAAACTTAATTACAAAAAAAAGAGTAATTTTTGGGATTTCAGTATATTGGTCATAACTCTGCTATTTCTGAACCGATTTGAAAGATTTATATACCGACGTGTTAAAGAAGAAATTTGCCATTTTTTTGGTTGTAAGACTTGGACTCGGGAAGATCTATGGTTCCCGAAAATGGGTATTTTCCAAAAAAAATTAATATTTTGGTCATAACTTTTTCGTATCTGAACCGATTTTCCCGAGTTTTTCAGAAAATATTTTTTATTAATTAAATTTCCGATCTTTTGATATATAAGGCGTAACCATAGGTCATATAACAGTCAAAAAATTCAGGTTTTTATACAATTTTTAATACTTTTTGTATGGAAGGTACCACGCCCACTTCTCCAATCCCGCCCACATTTTGTGGAATGGTGTGCATTTATAACCTTAATGTTTGTACCAAATTTGAAAACTTTGGCTCTTGCCGTTCTCCAGATATACAGAAAAAAGTAATAAAAATACAACAACCACAAGGGATTTTTTGGAAAAATTAGAGGCAGTCGTGGTTTTTTGGTCCTATCTCAGCCATTGTTGGACCAATCTGGCTGAATTTCAATAGCAAGAAATGGTGGACTATATGTGACATAAATGTAAAACAACCTAGCCGCTATCATGTCTGGAGCCTCCGGAAAACACATATCAAACGTAAGACGGACATACGGACGGACAGACGGACGGATATCGTTAAATCAACTTCTCTCCTCATAAGGACCCAAAATATATATACTTTACAGGGCCTAAGATCAATATTGTAGAAATTACGATCGGAATGACAAACTTATATATACCCTTTTCCACCTGTGGTGAAGGGTATAAAAACAGGTATTTTGAGATACCATAGAAAGTCACCCACCAGTGGTAAGGCCTTTCAGAACAAACAACAACTCACTTCAAGGAATCAACCATATTGAGTAAGAGGCTACTTGTAGAGGATATCCATCATGAGCACCTCAGAAGAGCTGTTTGACTCACTAAAAAAGATTGGAGAATCTATTCAGTCCATTGTCCGCAACTACAAAAAGGACTCATCGGAGAGAAAAAAAAATGCAGGCTACTACGAGGAACGGTTAAGGCGAATAACAGAAGCTTAGGATCAATTTGAAGCCCAGGACACAAAGTTGCGCACGCTAGGTGATGCTTCAAAATTAAGAATGGAGCATGAGTATTTCACTGACGATTATTACAGCAAATTGAACACACTAACAAATACCTATGTGGAAATATTTTCAGCAGAAATTAATCGTCTCAAAAGACTAGAAGTGCCGCTGAAAAAATCAGTTGAAGACAATCAGCAACCCTCAGAGCAACGTGAGGAGATCGATAATCAACAAGGCCTCATTCGAATTATAAAAGCGAGAATGACAGCACTAACACGATTGATCAAAGGTGTAGCTCCCAAGGAGGAAAGCCACTCCAGTATTACAAATTTAAAAGCAACACCATCAACAAACTCTGGAGTCAGATCCAGGATTTATATTATGAGATTTGCCGACAACTTGAAGAACCAACAAAGCATGGATTCGAAATTAACGAATACCACAATTTAGAAGATACTGTTCAACAACAATTAATAAATCTTTCCATAATGGCTTCCACATATGAAACAAGTACTGTACCTCAGCCAACTATGCATTCCAGTAATAATTTACAGAGCGCTCTACCGTTGCCAAAAATAACTATTCCACATCTTAACGGAGATTATTTAAAATGGCGGCAGTTTCATGACTTGTTTTCACAAATGGTAGACAGACAACCTATTCCTCTCATACAGAAGATGTGGTATTTAAAATCAAACTTATCCGGCGAAGCTGAACATTTAATCAGGCAGTTCACGTTAACAGAAGAAAATTATACTACCGCATGGCAGACGCTGAAAGAACGATATAATAATAAGAGAGTGCTAGTATCAACCCTGATTGACAAAATACTCAATCAATCAGTATCTACGTCGTCCGTAGTTGCCCTTAAGAGCTTACATGACACCACTAAAGAATGTCTGTTAGCTCTCAACAACCTCGGCATCGAAACCTCAACATGGGACCCCATACTATTACAATTATTAACCAAGAAGGTTGACAGAAAATTACATATCCAATTTGTACAATCATTGGAAAAACCAAAAGAAGTGCCATCTATCTCAGAGTTTTTAGCATTCTTAGAAATGCAGTTTCAAGCGTTAGAGGCAACAGGACATATTGAGAAGCCCACCAATAAGGCTACCTCATCTATTGGTGCAGTAAGCACAAACCATACTTCATGCCAATACTGCAACGACGGAGCCCATAAAATTTTTCAATGTATAAAATGTTTAGAGCTATCAGCAGCGAGGCGATTGCAATGGGTTCAAAGGCAAAACCTATGCGTAAATTGCTTAAAAGCTAATCACACATCAAGAAATTGCAGTTCAAGAAATTGTATGAAATGCTCAAAGAAGCATAACAATTTACTTCACTTGGAAAAGAAGCAAGAAGCATCAATACAAATACAAAGTATTAACAAAACTTTAGAATCAAGAGAGATGCTTCCTTCATCAAACATCCAGCAAAACACATCCTCCACCAACGGCGTGACAGTCACATCAACTTCAAAAAAAATCAAATTATCGGGTGAATGTAGGAATGATGTCAACGAATTCATAATTCTCAACCAAGTTAGAGGCATACGTGCTACCAAGTATCATACCACCCCAACCAGATCAACAAATTGACATATCTACGTGGAATATTCCAGGCAATATTCCATTGGCAGATCCACAATTTTATAAGCAAGAAAACATAGATATCTTGCTTGGCGCAGAATTCTTCTATAAGCTCATCGAAAGCGGAACAATACAACTTGGAAGCAGTTTACCTATACTTCAAAATACAGCTCTTGGTTGGATTATAGGTGGATCAATGACAAATTATCCAGGTCCTTCTAAGCAAAATACGTTCACATGTGCAGTATTTAATAGTACAACCTCATTGGAAGAAAGTATAGAACAACTCTGGAAACTAGACGAAGTTCAATGCACCGAAAAATTGCTCTCACCTTCAGATAAAGAGTGTGAGCGACATTTTAACCAGCATGTATGCATAAATCCAGATGGACGCTTTGTTGTCAATATTCCTTTTCGAGAAAATCCAAGCGCATTAGGAGATTCACACACAATAGCTTTCAACAGGTTTATAGCACTGGAAAGACGACTCTCAAAGGATAAACAAATACAATCTCAGTACACACAATTCATGAGGGAATATGAGCAGCTGGGACATATGCAAAAAATCAACATTGAAGCCTTGGAAAATCCTAAATACTTTATCCCACACCACTGTGTCATGAAACCAGATAGCACCACAACAAAATTAAGAGTTGTGTTCGATGCATCAACAAAAACCTTACCCGGCTACTCACTGAACGACTTGATGCATATTGGCCCAACGATTCAAAGTGAAACTGATATAGAAAAAATGTATCGTCAAATATTAATCAACTCAAATGACCATAAATACCAATTAGTTATTTGGAGAGAGGATCCAAGGCTGCCTATAAATTACTTCAAACTCAACACAGTAACATATGGAACACGAGCAGCACCATGCCTCGCAACAAGATGTTTGCAAAGGATTGCGGAGGAAAATGCTACTAATTACCCATACGGTTCCCAATTTTTAAAGGACAACTTTTACGTAGACGATGGTGTAGGAGGTGCAGACAGCTTAAACACCGCCATTAAAATACAGGATGAGCTTATAACAATCTTAAATCGTCATGGATTCCAGTTAAAAAAGTGGTGTGCAAACCACCCACAGCTACTCAAAAGAATTCCAGTAGGTGACCAAGAGGTAAACCTTGATTTCAACAACAGCAACGGTGACGTAGTAAAAACACTAGGTGTCTCTTGGCACCCTAAATCCGATCATCTTCGAGTCAAGGCAAAACTAAATTCTACCCAGACAATCACAAAACGTACTACTACATCTGATCTAGCAAGGGTGTTCGATCCTCTTGGACTATTAGCACCTGTCGTTGTTAGAGCAAAAATATTCATTCAACATTTGTGGCAACAAAAAATAGATTGGGAGTTCATTCAGAGATGACCTTAACAATCTAAACAACATGGAGATTGTGCGACATATCTTCAAGGGAGAACTTCCAACAAGTACTCAACTACACATATTTACGGATGCCTCCGAAAGGGCATTTGGTGCAGCTGCATACCTTCGTGCGACTCTGCGAGATGGCCGAATAATTGTACATTTACTTTGTGCCAAAACCAGGGTTGCTCCATTGAAGCAACAAACTCTTCCGCGTTTGAGCTCTGTACCGCAGTCATAGCAGCTCAACTGTCCAAAAGAATTCAGACTGATCTTCATATTAGAAATCAACCAATTTATTTATGGACCGATTCTGAGATTGTTTTATTTCGGATAAACACACAATCAAGCTTGTATCATACCTTTGAAGCTAATCGGATATCCACTATTCAATCACTAACTTTAACTGATCAGTGGCGCCATGTTCCATCAAAGGACAATCCCGCCGACATTCTATCAAGAGGTCTACCAGCAGACAAACTTCGTACATGCAATTTATAGTTTTACGGGCCATTGTTTCTGCACGGAAGGGAAGAAATGTGGCTATCTAATGTTTCTCGACTAACAAGTTGCGATGTAGAGCGGAAGAAAGCAAATCCAATTACAATCAATATCGTCTGTTCCGAGGAGTTTATTTACAAAATTCAACATGGATATTCCTTCAGAAAACTACAAAGAATCCTAGGTTACGTTATTCGATTCATTAAAAACCTAAGGATTCAAAAAACAGATCGCCCAACACACAAGGCTTTGAGTCCAATCGAGCTAGATTACTCGTTATTCATAATCATTAAAACCATTCAAAGAGCAGACTTTTCATCGGAAATCAAAATGCTTGAGAGGAGTGCTGAAATCGATAGAAAAAGCTCAATTATCAGTCTAACACCTTTTCTCGATAAGGAAAAGAATTTCAGAGTTGGAGGACGCCTCCACGCCTCCACATTACCATACGATGCAAAATATCCTATGCTAGTCCCGTATAATGACCCTCTCATAAAACTACTTTTTATCATGGTTCATGAAGAAAATAAGCACTGCGGACGACAAACTCTATTGTATTTAATACGGCAACGATTTTGGCCGATAAAAGGAAAAATAATGGCACGATCTACAGTTCAGAAATGCATTAGATGCGTCAAGGCACAACCCCAATTATGTCAACAACTCATGGGCAACCTACCTCAAACTCGAGTCACTCCAGTACGACCTTTCATTAATACTGGAGTTGACTACTGCGGTCCATTCTGGATACATTACCGGGTCCGAGGTAAAAAACAGACAAAGGCATATATAGCTCTATTCTGCTGTTTTGCAACAAAGGCCCTCCATCTCGAATTGGTTTCCGATTTAACAACTGAGGCATTCATTGGTGCATTAAAACGATTCATTAGTCGCCGCGGTCGCTGTCAAAACATGTATTCAGATAACGCCACCAATTTTGTAGGCGCTAAGAACCAGCTATCAGAGTTAGCTGAGACTATTTATTCTGAAAAGGGTCAGGAAAGGATTATCTCCACTGCCAGTAAAATTGGAATACATTTCCACTTTATTCCACCAAGATCACCACATTTCGGAGGACTTTGGGAAGCGGCTGTAAAATCAGCAAAATACCTTCTGTTACGCAGCATTTTTTTTATTTATTTTATTTATTTATTCACATATAATCGTAAGCCAATATAGGCCAAATTGATTAAGTTACATTATTTGACAATTTAATTATAAGATATTAATTTAACTTATTTTACTAATACATTTTTAAATACATAGGTTTTACTATCCCTATCACGAATATGGGTCCCAACTGTTATAAAAGTGGTAACCAAAATATTGTAACCTTCTGTAAAAAAAACACTATTGACTTAATAACAATAAAAGTAGTCTTAAATGGTTTAAAAGTATAAGAAAAATTCCTATTTTCATATGGTAATATTGAATTCCACAATCTAGTCACACGAACTACAAATGATCTCTGCATAACCACTGTAAGAAAACGAGGACACAACAAACAGTGAGTTCTCGTTGCTTGCGAGAAAGTAAACCTTGACACAAGAAAAGATGGAGAAGAAGTTTTAAAAATTTTGTAAAACAATATTAACAATTTATGATTTACAAAGTCCCTAAAACTGCATCCCAAAAAATCAAACACATATGCCGAGACATGGTCCCTAATCCTCAATCCATAAACATATCTAATCACTCTGTAGAAACATCTTTCTACCCTAAAAAAATTAGCTGCCGTTATTCCACTATAAACTTCTAAGCCATATGAGATAAGTGGCATCAACAAAACATAGCCAATTCTCTTTTTAACATCAATTGATAGATTACAAGGAACACTATAAAGTCTACGTAATGTTATTATAACCCGATGAATCATAAAGCTAATGTGTTGGCTAAAAGACAAGTCCTTATTAATAAAAAATCCAAGAGTCTTTAAATATGAAACGAATTGTAGAGTCATGTCACCATGTACAATATTAAAAAGGTTCTCGTTCATATTACTAAAGTTAACAGCTTTTGACTTAGAAATATTTAAGGTAATAAAATTCGTATTACACCACCTTTGAATATTCTCCAAATCACGATTAACATTATTAATTAACTCATTCCCAGCATTTAAACAGCATTCCTAACACAAGAGGAACTAGAGACAATCGTAATAGAAATCGAGACAATACTTTATTCTCGCCCGTTGACTCCAACATCTAATGATCCGAACGATCTTAATGCATTGACCCCTGGTCATTTTCTAATAGGTGAAGCCCTTACTTCACAAATAGACAGTAGAGCCACATCCAAAGCAAAGTCTGTCACATTGGAAGCTATTATCTCATCTCAAACAAGAATTTTGGAAGCGATGGTCTTCGGAATACTTGACTGAATTACAGCAACGCCATAAATGGAATAAACAAGGCACCAACCTTAAGGTGGGAGATATGGTAATCATAAAAGAGGACAACGTGCCCGTCATGGAATGGCCAATTGCCAGAGTTGCTCAATTATTTCCTGGTGATGATGGAATAGTTAGGGTCGTGGAAGACAAAACATCCAAAGGACTATTTAAACGCCCAATTCACCGGTTAGCTCTTCTTCCCATTGACCAAAATTCCGAACCAATCACTACCACAATCAACAATAAGGAAATACTAAACGAAGATACGCCCAACTCAGATGGAGAACCCAAAACTAAGAAACTAAGGTTCCAAAAAAATCATCTTAGCCTGGCATTACTAACGATACTAATTATGTTTCAACTAGCGTTCGGAGCTCCTGTCGAAAATAAGAAGTTCGGTAATCAGTTAGGAATTCATTTTGAACATTTGGGTACAGTAACTCTTTCAAACAGTGAGTGGAATTTACTTGTTTACTACGATTTAAAAGCTTACTGGGCCGAAACATCAGTTCTCATTGACGGCACACAATGCTTGCAGTCTTTGTGTCAGCTGATGCGACCAAATTCATCATGTATTGCAACTGGAAAATCGGCTGCTTCGTACTAAAAGGGGAGCTTTAGACGTGGTAGGCAACGTTGCACATGCATTATTTGGCGTATTGGATTCGGAATATGCAACTCAAATGTCGGAAACGATACAAAGGGTTGATGAAAATGAGTCATATTTACTGAAATTATTAAAAAACCAAACATCAATTGTCGATTCAACAATCAATGTTATAAAACAAAATCAAATTGCAGCAAGTGCAAGGTTTGAATATTTAGAAAGAGAACAAAAACTTACGCTGACAATATAAGTAGTACGCTAACACAACTTCAATTGTCTCAACTGTTTAATTCTGCAGTACTTGATTTGACTCTCATTGCAACAAACTTAGTAAAAATACAATCATCAATCCTTGATACACTAATCGACAGTCAGCACGGAAGAATCAGCCCACTTCTTCTCGCTCCTCAACAATTAAAAAATGAAATCAGCCAGATAAAAAGTCACCTGCCTTCGTCACTAAGGCTGCCATTCGCAGAAGAAGATGAGCTACTCCAATTACTTAAGCTGATGAAGGTTAAGGGTGGACTCTCGCATCAACATGCTATTTTTAAAATAACATTACCGTTGATTGAATATGAAGAGTTTAAACTAATCCATCTTACCCCTGTTCCTAATATAGTAAACAAAACCATGGTAGCTATTAAACCATGCACCAACGTTTTAGGTATCAACGCTTACCGAAAGCAATTTATTCTTCTCTCCACCTCACAATTGAAGACTTGCGAAATAGTAAATCAAAACATATTTCTGTGTGCCAACATTCAAATCCGTTATAACTACGGATCAGAGATATGCGCATGTGAAATACAGCTATTCAACAATTAAACTTCGCCAACATGCAACATTGAAAAAACTGATCAAGGATGGATACCATTAAACAGCAAGAATCAATGGATTTATGCAAGTCCATCATCTTCACAGGCCACCGCAGTGTGTGACAGAGAAATTATCCCTATCTTGGTTAAAGGATCAGGACTACTCACTCTGGGTCCAGAATGTATCCTAAAACACAACTTTGCCACTATAAATGGTCGACAAACGATATCAAGTACAGTAAATTCATCATACACAAGCTTTTGCCCAGGTTCAAACTTATCATCTGTAATTCCTCACCCTCATCTTGCAGACAGCAACCAACCAAGGCCTAATAAGTTTGAGATTTTATATTCAGAAAATTTAAGACATATTGAAACAGTACAAAAGGCGCTAAAAGATCACGACATCATGGAACTCCCTAACAAGTTAAGTACTCATCAAAGGCATTCTTATACCATTAGCTACCTAGCCTTTTCCTTGAGTCTCATAACGCTAATAATAGCACTAATAATATTCAAGAAATCAAAAACAAATGAACTAATAACCGGGGATATTAAGCTTTCAACAACACCTATACCGATGCCTCGACCACAAGCAACAACACCTATACCGATGCCTCGACCACAAGGTACAATACCTCTACCGATGTCTCAACAACAAACTAAATTTACTATAGATATATAACTTACCTAGAATGTATTTCATACCTTTTATTTTACCATTGTACTTATTTTATCCGCCTTGTTTAATTCAACATTTCTTTTCATCCTATTTTTACTTGTTGAACGACTGTTCAACGCGGGGGAGAATGTTAAGAACATACATCCATACACTTATCCATTTATTGACTTACTTAATGTTAAGAATATACATTCATACATTTACTCATTTGTTTATTTTCTGCTTACTGTTAAGAACACACATTCATACCAATTTATTACCCAATATTTAATTTCTGTTTAATTCCGTCAACTGCATACACAGCATTTTTAAGTTCATTAACCATTGCCCATAATATTTTTTTACTAATAAGCAATTTTATCTTTTTGTTTGTTTTTATTAATCTAAGCATTTTTACCATTAATTACTTGTATATAAAAGAAAGTAAAAAATAAAGTAAGTTAGTCGTTTTTTGATAATCATAATAACAATTGTGTTTTATTATTGACGGCTGTCTTTAAGTAACAAGTGCTTAAAGATTATCACAAGAAAAAGATTGGTACAGTTCAAATTCATGTGTTTAAACTGAGTCCTACTAATCGAGATTAATTCAATTCATAACAAATACACTATTGGGCATTAAACCCAAACAAATGTTTGTTGTTTAATTTGCAGAGAACGCAATGTTGCTGTTTTATACATGTATGTACATATGTACACATGTAAATACAGAGTACGCAATTTTACCGGCAATTTAAGGGTGGGTAATAAAGTTAAAGTTAAAGTTAAATATAAATATTAAGTATGTTGTTGCTATTTTAACGAGTTCTCAAGTTGCCCGCGCACAAACAAAGAGATTTTGTTTTTAACTTCAGTAAGAGAACTTTAGGAATAATATGAATGCGAGTTTTTTTCAAAGAGATAGCAAGTTACAAGAACAAAACAAATGGATTATGTTTTGAGTTTAACTTGTTAAATTGACCGCAAAAATAAAAGTATAAAATTTATACTATAAATTGTTAAAGAGTTATGAAGTAAGAGATGTAAATAAAAACCTCATGTTTTAAGTTTACATTGTTAAAAGACCGCAACAATAAATAATGTAAGTATTTTGAAAATGATGAAAGAGAACAAGCAATCAAACAATACAGTATAAAGCCAGCGAGAACTGGTTTTTTATTTAACCTTGATATCAACTTTCGTTGAGTATGGCTTCTTCCTTTTCTTCTGTTATTATTGTAGGAAAATAACGGAATTGGTTTCGCTTTTTGCCTTGTTTTCTATATTTGATGTTTCCATAAGTAGCCTTGAAATTATTAACTATGCTTTCTGTTACTTTTGTTTTTGTTAATTTGCGGTATTTTTTGTTATCTTTTCATAGGTTTTGTAAAAAATTTTTTCGGCTAGGTACCTACATATGTAAGTATACATATACATATTTACACGAAATTTTTAGGTATTTTTGTTGCGGTACTTTTTTTTGGCTGTTGGTTTTTTAATATTTTTTCATTTCGATATGTAACTTTTTAAATTTTGTTTTGTATTAATCAACATTACAAATTTTTACTATTTTTCCGCTTTTGACTGTTTGTATGTATGTAGATATGTAGGTATGTAGGGTACATTTGTATGAATAAATGGGTTGAATGGGTACTTACAGTTTTTAATTTTTTGGGAATAATTTGGCTTTACCTTGGTGTCACCATTGTTAACGTCTTGTGATTTTGTTTTTTTTTCCTTTTTTTTTTTGTAGGTTGTTTTGGACCCTGTCTTGAATAGAGTATACGTACTTCTTATAGGCTCCACTAGACCATGTAGTTATTATTTTTTATTGAACGTATGCTTATTATGCTAGATTAAACGAATTTATTATATAATTTTGTTATTTTATTTAAGATGAATATGAATATGTAGTCCTTAATTTTGCACATTGCTTTTTCGCATCTACCAAACATTTGATTTAAACTTGATTCATTCAATTCAGAACATATCATTTATAGAACTCATGTTTCTGTTTTTTGACATTTTGTTCAATTTGAAAGATATTGCAAGAAACAAGATTTTGGTCTGGCCAAGAGGGTCTATGAAATTGACTTTTACATAAAAATAAAATTTCAATCCACTAATTTGATCCAATCGAATCCAAATAAGTTTCAATCGATTCCGCACATATCATTTATAGAATTCACGCCCCTATTTTTTTGTTATATTCGAAAAATATTTCAAGGAAAACCCAAATTTGGTCTGGCAGATTAAGACGGTATTCCTAGGGTTAAGTTCCATTAGTTTAACCTTTTGGTACTAAATACATGTTTGTACATTAGCGTGGCCGTTAGTTGTATGGAGAACTTTTTTTTTGATTTCTTATACACTCCCCCTCCAAATCGGTTCCGTTTTATGAAAAGAAAAAAATACAAAAAATTTCGTAGCGATAAGTTGTGTTTTAGGGAGGGCGTCCGCCCCTCAAAGTTTGCCATCAAGCCATTTATTCAAATGTAATTTGTTTGCGTATGACTATCTTCTAAAAACAACATTTTACAAGAATATGATATATGGCAATATTTTAGCTCTTCTAGTCAACAACATAAGCCTCCCAGAAAGTTTTTTGCTAAGACTAATATCTTAGAAAATAATTAAGAAAATAACAACAAAATACCAAACATTTTATTTACGTTTTATATATATAAAAAGGCGATTTAATGTCAAGTGACACAATTTTGAAATCGATGTCTTCCGATTTGGATGAAATGAAAAAAACTCCAAGGTTAGTCCTATTAGATAGTAGTTTACACACAAATTTTCAACAAGATCGGTCAAAATGTTTCAGAGGTAGAGGGGGTCAAAGTTTGCCATACAGGTGTTCTTTCTCATCCATGTAATTTATTACCTATTGGTGTTAGCAAAATTTATCCCAAGTAGCTTAGATAGCTATTTAATCAATCTTTTTTAAAAATATTTTTTTGTTTTTTTTTTAAATTTTTTAATTTTTTTTTAAATTTAAAACTTTATTTTTTATTTTTTTTAGCCAAGTGTTAAATTTAAAAAAAAAATTTTTTTTAAAAAAACAAAAACAATTTTTTTAAAAAGTTTGATCAAAAAGCTATCTAAGCTACTGGGGACAAATTTTGGTTACACCAATAGGTAATAAATTACATGGATGAGAAAGGACAGCTGTATGGGCAAAATGTCAAACTTTGACCCCCTCTAACTCAGAAACTTTTTGACCGATCTTGTTGAAAATTTGTGTCTAAGGTACTATCTAACAGTACTAAAATTGGTGTAAATTTCATTTAAATCGAAAGACATCTATTTCAAAATTGGGTCTAATGTCAAGTGACCCCCCTTTTATATATATAAAACGTATATAAAATGTTTGGTATTTTGTTTTTATTTTCTTAATTATTTTCTAAAATATTGATTTTAGCAAAAAACTTTCTTAGAGGCTTATGTTGTTAACTAGAAGAGCTAAAATATTGCCATATATCATATTCTTGTAAAATGTTGTTTTTAGAAGATAGTCATATGCAAACAAATTACTTTTGAATAAATGGCTTGATGGCAAACTTTGAGGGACGGACGCCCCCCCTAAAACACAACTTATCGCTACGAAATTTTTTTGTATTTTTTTTTACATAAAACTGAACCGATTTAGGGGGGGAGAATATAAGAAATCAAAATAAAAAAAATAACGGCCACCCTAATGTACATACTTTATAAAAAATTGTTTTTTCTTTTCAAAAATATTTTTTTTCATCAATATTCCTAAAATGAACAACCGCTTGATGCTTTTTTAATATTTTGTATACCAAGAAATAATGATGCATTTTTGTGTACGCAACCCTACAAGAAGTAAATGAGCGAGTAGTCACTTTTTCACGTTGGTGTTAAGAAAATTATAGAAAGAAATGACAGAAAACTTGATTTCGGTCATTTCATTCTATCATTTTCTTAACACCAACGTGAAACAAGTGACAACTCGCTAATTCTCTTCTTGTAGGGTAGACAATGGGTACAAAAGTGTGCAAAACCAATAGACAACAAGCTGATATAAATCCTTATTGTTTTAAAAATTTACTGTTTAAAAAAAAGTTATATTTCTTTAAACCAAATTTTTTATTTTTTCGACATTTAACAATAAATAAACAACACTAAAAAAGTTGTCGTTTACTTAACAAAAACAGCTGACTTAACAATAGCAAGTGTTGTTTAAAATGTTACAGAATAGCAAATTCGTTAATTTGATTGTTAAATTTTTTAAGGCCAGTTTACACTATTATACTTTGTATTAATACATGTCAAAAACTCAAGTAATATGAGAAAGTGTGATAGAGTGAATGCAATGTGTCACGAAAATGACAAGTATTATAAAAAAAGTTTGACATCCCATACGACTTCATCGTTTTTTGAAATATTTCTAAACAATAATACTTTTCATTGGATCAGGGTTGCATTTTATTTCATATGTGAGTGTTTATACTTTGTGTGATGGTGTGAACACAAAGTGTTGTGTTAAATTAGATTTTTTGACAGTCGCAACAAAACTCATACGATTTCTATCTCACAATGTATTATGGAATACGTAAGACTTGTGAGATAGTGAAAACTTGCCTTAAGCGTGCACGAAAACAGTCAAGAAGCATCTCGATACCTACAGGATCATATATTTTAACTCGAACTGTGGCTAAAGCAATGGAGGATAAAGGTCAATGAGCAAAAATGCAAAAACGCCCCCCTATTAAAATCAATAATCAAATAATACCTCAAAACTCGCACGTAAAATACCTCGGTATTCATCTAGATCGCCGTTTAACGTGGAAAAGCCATAAAGAGGCAAAATTAACTCAAATGAAACTAAAAGCCATCCAAATTCATTGGCTTATTGGAAGAAACTCTGTCCTTAGTCTCGACTGCAAACTTCTACTTTACAACTCCATCTTAAAGCCAATCTGGTGCTATGGTATTCAGTTATGGGCACTGCCTCGGCCTCTAATATCGAAAAAATTCAAAGGCGCCAAAATAAGCTTCTTCGAATAATCACAGCTGCCCCTTGGTATGTTAAAAACTCAAATATTCACAAGGATCTCAATGTTCCATTAGTTAAAACTATGATTACGAAATATGCAGTAAAGTACTTAAATAGGCTCGAATTGCATCCGAATCCACTTGCTCGAAATATTTAAAATGATAGCGGCCACACTCGCTTAAGAAGAAGAGACACTGCAGCACTTATCCAATTAGATGAGCGATAAACACCTATATAAGTGAACAGAACCCGTGATGAGAAAATTTTTAACCAGGCCAGTACTATTGTTGAGTCGGTCCAAAAATATGTGATGATTTGCGTAGCTTGAAGATTTGGCAGAATTCCTGAGGCTAAATTTGCCAGTAAAACGGATCCACAAAGCTCTAAACGTGGTAGCGATATTTGTTTAATGGGAGCAACACGACTTTTAGAGGCCAGTAAATAAGTAAATATAAAATTTTCAAACTGTATTCGGACGTAAAGAGTCGCAGAACAAGCTTTTTCTGAGGCGTCCCTAAAGCCTTGTATTTCTACGTTGTAATTTGCGCTGTACTGGATCCAACGAGGAATTTTCAGGGCATTTATTTCAGGGAAGTTTTTAACGAATTTCTGCCATTGGATGCAATTCAAGGGTTTAAGGTTGTCACTATAGTTTTTCCCCCGGACTTTTTCTATTCCCGGGAAAGCGGGCAATTTTTTTAAATTTCCCGGGATCCCGCTCCATATAAATAATACAAAGTAAATTTTGTTATTAATTAATAAAAAAAAACGTAAGGGAACTTGTTTACAAAGAAAGTAAAAGAAATGGTTCAATACTAAAAAATTAATTGAAGATTGAAATAGGAACTTGAATTATTATTACCTCACGCCTTTATTCCCTATTATTATGCTTTTATTCTGTATTATTATGCTCTGGATACAAGATAAAAAGATAACATAAACATAACAATTTAATTCATAAAACAATAATAAAAACAAAATAAAAATTAAGGTACTCAAGATATGAGATCAAAAAGTTAATTAATAAAATAGATAAAATATTTTAAAGAAATATATAACATTTTTTAACGGCTTATGAAATAACTTTCTGACATACTCAAAGCGCTTAGTAAGTCTTCAGGGCTGGGTCACCGTTGCCTTGTGCAACAAAGTGTTATGTTTTTGTTTACACAGCCTACATCTATATTTGCTTGAGCAGTGCTTAACACCATGATTTATTGACAAACAATTAAAACATGAATTTGTGACTTTTACTATGTAAATTCGGTCATTCACATTTTTTTCCAAAAAGTTAGGGCAGGATCGTAGCGGGTGAGGCTCTTTACAATGTTGGCAACTGTGCGTAGAGTCTTTTTGTCCCCCCTTTGATGGAAAACGTTTCTGAGTTTTCGACTCGTTATTTTTTTGAGTCGCGCTTGTTTGGAAACTGTGAACCTGTTTTTGTTTAGTGAACGATTTGGAACTATCCTTTTTTTGTTGACAAGGTTTAGGTTGTGTGATGGCCGCTATTGACTCTAAAGTCTTCGAATGGAGAGTCAAAAAAGTGTTAAAGATGGAACCTTTGTTATTTCTTGAAGAGAGTTTTCAAGTGACAGTGTCTACCCTTAAAGCGTTTAAAGCTTGAATACAGTCATTAACAGTTCGTTGTAGAGTCTGAATAGATTGACCAGAATCTTCGGTAACCTTCGGAAGGTCAAATGAAATTTTTAATTGTTCGTTGACCTGAATCCGATTGTTTTCGTATTGAAGAACAAGAGCAGCCGAATAGACGAAACATCGCTGTTTTCTAAAAATGGGAGCAACACGACTTTTAGAGGCCAGTAAATAAGTAAATATAAAATTTTCAAACTGTATTCGGACGTAAAGAGTCGCAGAACAAGCTTTTTCTGAGGCGTCGCTAAAGCCTTGTATTTCAACGTTGTAATTTGCGCTGTACTGGATCCAACGAGGAATTTTCAGGGCATTTATTTCAGGGAAGTTTTTAACGAATTTCTGCCATTTGATGCAAGTCAAGGGAAACCCGCTCGTGTTTACTCGTGTCATCAGTCGGCGTAGAAAGTGCCAGAATATCCGCGTTAAGTGAGGCCAAACAAGTTTTGTATGCAGTCAGGGTCTTTTTATACCGATCGCAAAGTTTTTGCCTGTCTATCGGTTGTTCGCCAGATTCCGGTTTCTTGTCCCTACACTCTTCATAAGCCCTTTTGATTTGCTGCCAAAGTGAGTCTAGTTCTACACTAAGAACTTCTAAACTGTGAATGTCTTCACCTGCCTTTGATTCTGAATATTCGCTTTCAAAATCCAAAAGGTCATTTGTACAATTAACAAATTTATCGAGTGCCATTATTTATTCACCCCTATCGTGAATAAATTTTCCCTCGTAATTTTTCCCCTTTTCACATATTTGCGATCATAAACAACTCCCATGAAAAAAAGGTTATTCAAATGAGAATAATAACGTGAAAAAATGTTCACGGGAAATAATTCCCCTTATCGTGAAAAGATTTTTCCCTGGTAATTTGTTCACATTTCCCTTAGATTTTCTCACTTTATTTTTACGAGAGAACAGAACATGTATATATCGAATATTAAGGGCTATATCCGTTAATAAGGCACAAGCCGATATATTGGTTAACAAAATGCAGAACAACAAGTTGATTGCTTGCGGATTTGGGAAGTATTCGAAAGACGTGGTGGCAGAATTTTGGAAAATATTTTACTATGTACATAAAATTTAAAAAGTGCAAAAAACTAACGTTGCAATCAACTATCCCTCCAATACTTAATAGTTTGCTTTATTATTTTAACTTTTCTTTAAAATATAGACGTGTATATTTTGAACAAAAATTTCATTGATATTTAATTTTTTTAATCTTTCTTCTTTTTTACATTCACTGGAACTGATAGCGTGAAAAATTTTTCACATGAGATTCACGATTGCTTTTTTCCCTTCAAGGGGAATGAAAATTTCATGGGAACAAAAATATTTTAAAGAAATATATAACATTTTTTAACGGCTTATGAAATAACTTTCTGACACACTCAAAGCGCTTAGTAAGTCTTCAAAAAGTATATTCCTGAATTTTTTTTACTAATTATCATGTTTCCGAAAAATTCCTTCATTTTTTACAGAGGATGGACAAATAGTTAAAAGTGCACCGTTGTAGCATGCTTCGGATTCACAATCAGAAGCAATTTTTTCTTTTTTTATAAACAACGTCTATATCAGTCAAAAGTATGTCAAGGTTTATGCAAAAAAGCATCAACCGGACTGCTTCTTACAAACCTTTTTATTTCATTTGTAATCTTTAGGACAATGTGTTTTTCAAGTTGTATGTTGTAGTATCTTACACGTGTTTCCAAAATGTTATTTTATTTCGGTTTCCCCGCTTTTCATGGGTATATAAACCTACACAAATTGAAATTGAAAATTTATGTTTATCACCTAATAACCATATCGCTCCTTCATTGCATCATAGTCATATCTCAAACTGAAACGAAGTTATAGCAAAATATATCTTTAAGATCGTTTGTTTTTGTAGATATGACTATGTTGCAATAAAGGAGCGATATGTTTAGGTATCTCCTATTTTTAAGACTTGTTCATGGACAATGAAACTTAACTGCCTGCATCTTATTTTAAATTAATGTACTTTATTAACTCTTCACTTCACTAAATGTAATAATTATCAACTGTTGCACTGCCCATTCTGCTTTTAGTAGATTTATTGCATCAGGAGACATTGATTTAAATACATGTACTCACTTCTTGTAATTGATCTAATCCACAACCCATCCACAGATGCTAATTTTTAGAGCATAGAAAACTAAATTTCAAAGTATAAATAGCTATTTTCTGAAATTATTAGGAATCCCAGTCGACTTTATCTAACCAAATCTGCTGCATGGTCAATTTGGCATCAACAATTACTGCAGCTATCCATCCGCAAGGGTCAAAGAATTTGGCAATTACAGATAGAACTTCCCTTTTTGTGTAATTTTTTTTCAGTTCAACACCTGGGGCAGTGAATGTAAAAGAGTCTGACGAAATATTCCATTTTATCCCGAGTGTCTTGGTTCCGGTGTTCTCGGTTAGTTTAACCAGTCGAGCGGTAGTAGGGTCTCATTTGGCAAATCTTGAATAACTCGTGGATCATTTGAGGTCCATTTCATCAGATCGAAACCGGCAGATTTAAGAACAGTTGTAAGTTCTTTTAGTGATTTGATGGCATCGTTTAATGTGTGGCCACCAGCTAAGACGTCATCTACGTACATGTTGTGTTGTAGGATGTTTGACGCAAGGGGGTGAGTTGTCCCGATGTCTTCGGCTAGTTGAAGAAGGGTTCTTATGGCAAGAAAGGGTGCGCAATTACCTCCAAACGTCACTGTATGATGTTCGTAATCCTCAATAGGATCTGTCTCGGATTTTCTAAGCAATATCCTTTGATATTTTGTTTGCGTAGGATCAATGAGTATTTGGCGATACATTTTTGTGACATCTGCATTGTAGACAAAACGGAAGAATCTCCACTTCAATATTATGAGCACTAAGTCTTGTTGAAGTATGGGTCCTGGATACAAAATGTTATTCAAACTTCACTTATTTGAAGACGGGCTCGATGCGTTAAAAACTACTCTAATCTTCGAAGTCAACTTTTCGGGTTTTATTACTGCGTGTTGCGGCAGGTAATAATTTGGATTTGTATTAATTTCCAGAGGAGAAATTTTCCTCATATGTCCTAGCTCGAGGTATTCTACAATAATTTGGTCGTATTGTGTCTTAAGTTCTGGCTTTTGGCTAAGCATGCGCTCCATTCTTAAAAATTGGGCCATGGCAATATTTCTAGATACGCCTATTTCTTCGCCATTTTTAAAGTGTAGGGTAACAATATATCTACTCGAATCACTTCTACGGGCTGTGGACTGGTAGTGATTTTCACAGTGTGTGTCCTCTTCTGACCTCAAAACGTTTTTCGGGGTCTACTCCACCTCCCAAAAGTTTGTGAGGATTCGGTCCAGGGACGATGTTTTCAGTAAAGATATCGTTTTTCTAGGTGAATTTGTTGTAGTAATGCAAGTTCTAGTTTTGCAACCTCTGCGAATTGTTCTGCATTTAACGTTTGGGCCGGTAAACTGGATGGAAGGGTCTTCAAGACTGGTGCCCATACCTCTAATTTAAACGATGTGTCCACCCTGGAGCAAAGATTTAACAAACAGGCTTTGGTCGAAGTTTCCGAAACCGTCTGACTTAATCCGGAAACGTGTACTATATTACGTTTTGTAGGTAAGTTTAATCGGTTTTTCAACTTGTCCGATATAAACGTGGATTGGGATCCAGGGTCGATGATTGCTCTTGCCTGGTATCTTGCGCCTCTAGTTTCGGTTTGCACTTTTGCAGTAAATAACAAGGTTTCCTTGTCCACTAGGTGTGTCGAGGACTGATTGTTTCCCCGCAGGGTCAAGTAAGTAAGGTTAGGAATACCTGATCTGGAAGTGGACTGTATGTATTGGACTTGAGCTGCAGCACTTGTACTAGGTTGCTCGTCAGTGTTACTTATAGGCTGGATCACCGTTGCCTTGTGCAACAAAGTGTTATGTTTTTGTTTACACAGCCTACATCTATATTTGCTTGAGCAGTGCTTAACACCATGATTTATTGACAAACAATTAAAACATGAATTTGTGACTTTTACTATGTGAATTCGGTCATTCACATTTTTTTCCAAAAAGTTAGGGCAGGATCATATCGGGTGAGGCTCTTTACAATGTTGGCAACTGTGCGTAGAGTCTTTTTGTCCCCCCTTTGATGGAAAACGTTTCTGAGTTTTCGACTCGTTATTTTTTTGAGTCGCGCTTGTTTGGAAACTGTAAACCTGTTTTTGTTTAGTGAACGATTTGGAACTATCCTTTTTTTGTTGACAGGGTTTAGGTTGTGTGATGGCCGCTATTGACTCTAAAGTCTTCGAATGGAGAGTCAAAAAAGTGTTAAATTGTTCCCACGATGGAACCTTTGTTATTTCTTGAAGAGAGTTTTCAAGTGCCAGTGTCTACCCTTAAAGCGTTTAAAGCTTGAATACAGTCATTAACAGTTCGTTGTAGAGTCTGAATAGATTGGCCTGAATCTTCGGTAACCTTCGGAAGGTCAAATAAAATTTTTAATTGTTCGTTGACCTGAATCCGATTGTTTTCGTATTGAAGAACAAGATTTTTCCAGGCTATATCGAAGCCTTCGTTGGTTCCTAGCTTCTCCTCCAGCTTTTTGAAGCAAATGAAATAATTTTTCAATTTTACTAAGCCGCGAATTATTTAGATATAGGGCAGTAAAAAGGTCGCGGAAGGTTGGCCGTGTCACAAAATCACCTAAAAATGTATCTATGTCGCAAGGTAGCAGCCGAATAGACGAAACATCGCTGTTTTCTAAAATTGGGTTTTCAGCAGACAAAACCCGCTCGTGTTTACTCGTGTCATCAGTCGGCGTAGAAAGTGCCAGAATATACGCGTTAAGTGAGGCCTAACAAGTTTTGTCTGTCTATCGGTTGTTCGCCAGATTCCGATTTCTTGTCCATACACTCTTCATAAGCCCTTTTGATTTGCTGCCAAAGTGAGTCTAGTTCTACACGAAGAACTTCTAAACTATGAATACTCGCTTTCAAAATCCAAAAGGTCATTTGTACAATAAACAAATTTAACGAGTGCCATTATTTATTCACCCCTATCGTGAATAAATTTTCCCTCGTAATTTTTCCCCTTTTCACATATTTGCGATCATGAACAACTCCCATGAAAAAAAGGTTATTCAAATGAGAATAATAACGTGAAAAAATTGTTCACGGGATATAATTCCCCTTATCGTGAAAAGATTTTTCCCTCGTAATTTGTTCACATTTCCCTTAGATTTTCTCACTTTATTGTTACTAGGGAACAGAACATGTATGTAAGTAGTTCATCCTATATATGGAATATTAAGGGCTAGATCCGTTAATAAGGCACAAACCGATATATTGGTTAACAAAATGCAGAACAACAAGTTGATTGCCTGCGGATTTGGGAAGTTTTCGAAAGACGTGGTGGCAGAATTTTGGAAAATATTTTACTATGTACATAAAATTTAAAAAGTGCAAAAAACTAACGTTGCAATCAACTATCCCTCCAATACTTAATATTTTGCTTTATTATTTTAACTTTTCTTTAAAATATATACGTGTATATTTTGAACAAAAATTTCATTGATATTTAATTTTTTTAATCTTTCTTCTTTTTTACATTCACTGGAACTGATAGCGTGAAAAATTTTTTATATGAGATTCACGATTGGTTTTTTTCCTTCAAGGGGAATGAAAATTTTATGGGAACAAAAATTTCACTTGTTATTCACGATAGGGGTGATTGAATAAACAAGAATCGTGAAAAAACTATTAAATTGGGTCAAAAAAAGTACCTGCTAGCGGTTTAACAAAAAATACAAGAGTCCCACAAAGCGATTTGTTTCCCCGATATTTTATTAAAACGTGATGGGGGTGGTAACCCTGTTGGTTTTCTTTAAAAAAAATGCACCGGCAAAAATAATTTAAAGAGTAACACAACAAGAAAGAATATTGTTACGAAAGTAACTTTAGTTAAGAATTAGTTGTAATTATTAGTTAAGAATTAGTTGAATTTATTAGTTATCTTGTATTTGTTAGTAATTTTATTAGTTTACATTGTTATTAAAAATTTTTATAATTTAGTACACTTCAATCCCAATGTGCAGAAAGCCCTAGAAATGACCGTTAAAAAAGCTTCAGTATAAGAGGTAAAATTATGTAAACATAAGTGCTGCCATAAATCAAATTAAAGTGTGGTGAATAGTAAAGCCTCGAACCTTCGAAAAACATGTCGAATGTTCTAGACAACCAAATTGCAGTATAAATACTAGCGGCGACTAGCGTAATGAGATCATTCGAAGTTCAGACTTTGTCAATAACGTATAACGTGGAGAAAATTATAGTTAGTTGTGAATAAAAGCTAAATAGAGTTGAGTAAATTGTAAACAGTGTTAAAAGTGATTGTGTTTTATTTATTTTATAAAAGTTGCAATAAAGAACTGGAAACGGTTTATTATAAAGGAAATAAACCAAAACGTTATTGAAAGGCAGTAACGTAACAATTGGTGTCAGAAGTGGGATTGCAAAAGTAAAATAAATAAGAGTGAAAAAAAAATAATAAAATTAATAAAAAAAAAATAAATAAAAAGAAGACAGCAATCAAATTTGAAGAGCTTAAAGTAGAACAGCTCAAGAAAGAATTGTGCAAGTTGGATCCGCCAACTGCAGGTAATAAAGCAGAGCTGCAGAAGAGACTATTAGATGAATTCTAGCAACGCGATATGGACACTGTGAGTTACGAATTTGAGGACAAAGAAGAAATAGAGGTATGTACTCGTGCAGTTGCTAGCAGTATGGATTTAGACGCAATGTTTGCTGCTATGATGGCAAAAATGTCAGAAGAAAATTCTAGAAAAATTGACGAAAATTCTAGAGCGATGTTAGCTGAAACTTCTAGAAAAATTGATGAAAATTCTAGAAAAATGGACGATAATTCCAGAAGCATGGTACAGATGATTAAAGAAAATTCAGATGAAAATTCTGGAAAAATGGATGAAACTTTTAGAAAAATGGAGGAGAAGTCAAGCGCCATCCTGGCTGAAATTCAAGCTGTCTGATGTAAAAACAGAAGTTGATGAAAAACTCCACAATCTGGAAGCAAAAGTAAATAGTATACAATGCCAAGAGGGACCAGTGCGTGTTATTCAAGAAACCTCGAGTAGAATAAAAGCCCCAAGTTTTGACGGTAGTGTGCCATTAAATGTTTTTAAGTTCCAGTTCGATACAGCTGCCAACAGAAATGCATGGAACTGTGAGGAAAAAGCCATCGAGCTAATTCTTGCTTAAAAGGGAACTGCGGCTGAAGTGCTTGAAAGTGTACCAGTAAGTAGCAGAAACAATTATGATGAAATTTTGGTAGCACTTGAACGTAAGTATGGAGGTGAACACAAAAAGGAACTCTACAAAATGGAGTTGCGTGGCAGAGTGCAAAAGGCAAACGAAACCATACAGGACTTCGCACTGGAGATTGAGCGGTTGGTACAGCTTACATACCCTGGTGAGAATCACCTATTGTTGGACAGCTTCAAAACAGAAGTATTCATTAACGGTATAAGAGATGCTGATGTCAAGTATGCGGTGTGTGCATCATTGAAATCAACGTTTGCAGAAACAGTTTCATTTGCCCTGGCTCAGGACACCGCAAGAATAGTTGCAAAGCAGAAGTCGTTTAAGGTGCAAAGGCTCGATGTTGTTGCTGATGATGATAGAGACATCATGAATGAATTAAAGCGACTTAAAGAAGAAGTTTTGCGGGTATTAAATGAGAAGCTGGGCAGAAACAAAGTGAAATGCTATAACTGCGGAAAGGTTGGGCACATACAGCGGGACTGTAAAGCACGAAGAAAAAGTTCAAAATCTGCTTCGACGCCGAGAAACAACCAAGTGGCTAGTCATCAGTCATCACAGGAGTCGCCGTTAGGTATGGAGGGAGTGCTACCTTTCACATCTGAGGACTCGATAATAAATTTAGTTGTGCCAAAGAGTAACAAAAGTATTACGACATTTGGCTACATCGATGGTAAAAAGCGCATTTTGACTATCGACACTGGTGCAGGATTCTCGATAATGAGCCTGCTGCTGTCTATGGTAAAACACGTGTGGTGTTAAGAATTTTCGATTTTGTCACTTTGCATGAGTTTATTGTGGCCGACCTTGTAGACGAAGTACTGATTGGCGCAGATTTTATGATGTCATAATATAAGTCTGAATATGGGAAAGCAAATTATGTATTTCTGTGATTATGAAATACCCCTGGATGTTGGGTATGAAAGTGAGGCTCGTGTGGGACAGCCTCTCGCATGTACTCGTCAGCTCACAGAAAAGTTGAAAAGCGAAAAAAAGTGGTTGCTCAGGTAAGACAGCTTAGCAGATTGGAAGCCAGGCACTGTACGGAGGCAGATAGAAGGGAATGCGTCAGTGAGGTTCGCTCGTTGCAGGTAAAGCCTGGTTTACGGCGAAAAGATTTGAACCCGTATTGGCCAAGGTTATGAGGGCCAAGAGTATAGGTGGAAGTCAAGTTTTTAAAAGAAACTGGCCAAAGTGTATTACAGCCTTGGGCACAATAAACAGAAGTTGTGCGCCGCTTCCGCAGAGCAATTGTAATGCGCTACCTATACCAGAAGATAAGCAGGTATCTTCGCTTGTGTGTAGAAATACTTACGACCATAGAAAGTCCGTGCGTAGCCATAGTAAGTTGTGCAGATATGATCGGCCGGTGAATTCCGAAGAATCTAAGGAGGGCCAGTTAGTTTTTCCAATGAATCAACAACCAAAGGAAGGATTAGTTGCCAAGCCACAAATACATTGGAATGGGCCATATAAAGTGATAAGGAAATTTAATGATGTTGTAAACCAAATACGGAAATATAAAAGCCCAAGGGCCAAAATGAAAGTTTTTCATTTGGAACGATTAGCCCCTTATGGAAGAGGTGATTCTGAACCTATTCGGGACGAACAGGCTTAAGTGGGGGGCAGTGTTACGAAAGTAACTTTAGTTAAGAATTAGTTGTAATTATTAGTTAAGAATTAGTTGAATTTTTTAGTTATCTCGTATTTATTAGTTAACTTGAAATTATTAGTAATTTTATTAGTTTACATTGTTATTAAAAGTTGTTATAATTTAGTACACTTCAATCCCAATGTGCAAAAAACCCTAGAAATGACCGTAAAAAAAACTTCAGTATAAGAGGTAAAATTATGTTAACATAAGTGCTGCCATAAATCAAATTAAAGTGTGGTGAATAGTAAAGCCTCGAACCTTCGAAAAACATTTCGAATGTTCTAGACAACCAAATTGCAGTATAAATACTAGCGGCGACTAGCGTAATGAGATCATTCTAAGTTCAGACTTTGTCAATAACGTATAACGTGGAGAAAATTATAGTTGGTTGTGAATAAAAGCTATAAATTACGGTTGTTAAAAAGACTTAGTACTAAATAGAGTTGAGTAATTTGTCAACAGTGTTAAAAGTGTTTGTGTTTTATTTATTTTATTAAAGTTGCAATAAAGAACTCGAAACGGTTTATTATAAAGGAAATAAACCAAAACGTTATTGAAAGGCAGTAACGTAACAATATTTTTTCCTTGTTGTATTGTATACTTTGACTTACTTGATGTTGTTGGGTCTTTTGTTTTTTGTGTCACTGCTTGTTGATTTGGTCTTCTTTGTTGTTGTTGCTGTGTTTCTGCTGATGCTGCTGCTACTGAGCCTTCTTTTTTTTTTTGTTGGCTTTAAAAATTTGTGTCCCGTTAATAATTGTTCCCTTTATGCTTTTTTATTTTGTTTACTTTTTATTTATTTTATTTATTTAGCACGCCAATGCTACAAGACCAAGTCTCTTTAACAGCATTGGGAAAATATTGTTAATAAATACATATGTACATACATAGTTTCAATTAAATAATTAAATAAATTATACAATTTATGACAGAAATAACAAATCAAATTTTTAACAAAAAATAAAATTAAATTTGACCAAGTTGTAACAGGCATATTTATCATTTGTTATGCTAAATTTAAATGTTAGTTTTATCAATTTTTACACAGTATTAAAATAAAAATTATATAAAAATAGAAATAATAATAATTTTATTTTCTAAAATCTTTTTCTCTTTGATTAAGATTTTTTTCAAATAAAGCTTTTTTTAATTTTTATTAATTTTTACAAATTTTGCTACTTCCACACAAATTTATTGTTTTGTTCTTATGCACTTAGTTTTTTGTAAAATTTATTTTTAGGGGTCAAACTAATGTCGCAAAGTTTTTTTAAAATAGTTTTTTATTAACGAGCTTTTTAGTTTTACACACTGTTCACTATTTTATGGTCAACTTTTTAAATTTTTTAGGTTTTATAAACAAAATTTTTTTCAATTAAATTTTTATTAAAAGAATTTGAATTTTTACAAAGTTACTTTTTTACATTTTTAATTTAAAAAATTCACTTTCACAAATATCCGGTTCGTTGAGGACCAAAATGTTCCGGTTTGATCTTTAATTTTGTAAATAAAAAGGCTTTGAATTTTATTTTTTAATTTTAATATTAAGTTTTTATTTAATTTTTAGTTCACAAGGTATTTGTATTTGGTAATTGAATTTTCAATTGTTTGTAGGGTCTTGTCTTTTTGTTAAGGGTCACAATACAATTTGTTGTTTCATTTTAACACAAGAAATTCACAATGTTTGTTTTACTTATTTTCTTTTTGATATTTGCACTTTAACGATCGAAACTAGAGTGAGTTTTAATGATTTTAAAATGATCTTGCAAGTTAAATTTAGTACAAGAAAAATAATGTAATGACAAAATGTGAAATAAATAAATAACAATTAAGGGACCGCTAATATTTTACAGGGTGTTTTGTTTAAAACGAGTCATCATTAAACACACTTCATTAATCACATAGAATCCTCTGCACATACCTTAAACTGAGTATAATGTAGAATCGGCCAACATGAGCGGTTACAACCGGCCACGATTTCTGCTTAAAGTTTTATTTTGTTCCTTAAATAATTCATAAATTTTCACAATTTCATCATTAATATGTTTAAATTAATCTTCTAATAACTTTATAAATCCATTTATCCATTTTTAATACTTTAAGGAAATATAGATTTGCTTGTTAAGTTTTTTCTTAATCACCTGTCATCTTAATCATCTCAAATGTAATAACTAGGCCAACCAAAAAAAAGCAAATGCTTTTTTTTTATTAATAAGATTTCTGTATAACGTGCTAAATTCCCAATTTGATAAATACACTCAAATTTATTGTTGAGGGAAAGCTAGCTTCTATGCGCATTTCACTGATTGCTTAGGCCAGCTCATCAGGAAACCTTTTCCAAAGATTTTTTAAAAGCTAAAAATATTATACAAATAAAACCCTAAAGCGAATAAGAATTATAAACACTCAAAGTCTCACTTGTAATTATATCAAAGCTTAAACAAAACATCAACAATAAACAGTGAGTTTATCTTTTCTTACATTCCCCTACAATTGGTTGTAGTTGTAAGTGGGTAAAAAGAAAAAACCAAATTAAAAAACAATAAATATTAATATTATATTAATAACATATTCCGATTATAAAAAAACAAAGAAAATGGGCTATATTTGTTAGTTTTTTTTTTTTGCTTATTTTGGCTATATAGGCTTTTTTTTAGTTATTTTTGCAATATCGGCTTTTTTACTTATTTTGCCATTTTGAGATAATTTTTATATTTTTTCATACGAAAGAAAAATTTATTTAATTAATTTTTGCAAAAATCGTTATTATCTTTTTTTGATGTGCAACTTTTTTTTTATAAATACTAAAAAATCAACCCTTTTTGTGCTGTAACAACTCTAGTTAAAAAAAATCGTTCAACAATATCATCCCAACAACCTATATTATCAAAGTTATTGACGGGAATACTAAATTTATCATTAATAAGATTTCTGTATGACGTGCTAAATTCCCAATTTTTCATATTTGATAAATGCACTGAAATTTATTGTTGAGGGAAAGTTAACTTCTATGCGCAACCAGTTGCTTAGGCCAGTTCATCAGGAAACCTTTTCCAATGATTTTAGAAAAGCTAAAAATATTATGCAAATAAAACCCTTAAGCAAATAAGAATTTTAAACACTCAAAGTTTTACTTGTAACAATATCAAAGCTTAAACAAAACACCAACAATAAACAGTGAGTTTATCTTTTCTTACATCCCCATCTCTGTATATTATTATACCCACATTACAAGAATGGAGAGGGTATTATGCATTTGTGCTAAATATATTGGGAGGAATTGTGAGTCCAATCGTATTAAATATACTTCAGAGCAAATACTCCCTTTTAAACTTTTAAATATGCTCCCTTAACATCTGTAGGCGTAGAAAAAACTTTTTCTGACAGACAGAGTTTTCTTTTCGAAAATTTATCGCATTAATTTATAATTTACTGTAACAACGTATTGAACGAATGAAGTGGAAAATAAACAATAAATTTAAATTGCTTTTTTTTTAATTTTAACAGCTAATTTTCATGTTTTTAAATGCTTTTTTAAGAACTTAAAACTGTTTTTTATTGCTTTTTTGGTTGCCCTAGTAATAATATTTTGCTTAACTCTAACCCTCCGGCAAACATTTTACCTCATAGACTCCGGGAGGAGGTCACCGGTGACCCGTGTGTATTTTGTATGGCGTTGAGTGCATCGTTTTTAATCTCTCTCTCTCCATTCTCATTCTTGTTTTTTGAATTAAGTGCGTGGATGTTTTTATTCTCTCTCTCCATTCTTATTCTTGTTTTTTGAATTTAGTGCGTGCATGTCAGTTCATGTTATGCTTTTTACATAAGCAGTTGATGATTTGTGGTTCGTGCACATAAAATAATTTTATTCTTCAATAAAATGCCGAAACGTGGTAGACGTGAAATGGATGTGGAACATTCTGGTGAATGTTCAGATTCTGCTGCGGCTGGAGGTTAATCTTCAGGTGCTGCTGCTGCGGGACAATCCACTAGTTCGGGAGAACTAGTTCCAGAAAGTGGATATCCACTTTCTGGAACTATTTATTTGGGTCGTCAACCTGGTACTGAGAGACAAACTAACGTTGGGCAAAACATAGTTCTGAAGTTAGTAAATGGATACAAACAGTCAGGGTTGAACGGAACAACGGATAATTTTTTAAGTCGTTACCGTTGGCCAACCAGTTAAAAACCCGAGGCATGAGTATCGTTGGAACCCTTCGTTCGAATAAGCCGTATATTCCCAGAGAATTAAAGCCTAACCGTACCGATGATATTGGAACACATCGATATGCATTTAGCAAAGACACTACTCTTTTGTCCGTTGTCACAAAGAAAAATAAATCAGTTTATTTGCTTTCGACCATGCACTACACTCGTGTGACCAATGAAAATGGAAAAGAAGAGATGAACCACTATTACAACAAGACAAAAGGTGGTGTTGACATTATGGATCAGATGCTCTCCAAGTACACAACGAAACGCAAAACAAATCGTTGGCCGTTGGCTTTATTTTTCAATATGTTAGATGTAGCTGCATTAGCAGCATTTTGTGTTTTCAGTAAACTGAATCCGGAGAAGTCTAAAAGGCGATCTTCTAAACGCTATTTCTTGACTCAGCTTGGAAAAGATTTGGCAACAGCTAACATGGAAAATAGAGCAAATGATCAAATGGTTATAAGAAAAATTAGAGCTGCTCTTGAGCTTATGCTCGGAATAACTATACAATTTGTTCCTACAGTTCCAGTTCCAGTTGCCGAAAACTTTCCTGTAGTTGGACCAGCAGCACCAGAGCCTGAGATGAAAACAAAATATGGTCGTAAAGTTGCGAAGGGTCTTTGCTATATTTGCATTTTCAATGATCCGAAATCGGACCGGAAAGGTCGCACAAAATGCTCAAATTGCAAACGCACAATGTGTGCCACCCATACCAAGAGCTTGCCACCGCTCTGTACTGGCCCAAATTGTTGAATTTGTATGGCATTCTATTAGCGGGCCACCAGCCAATTTTTAATTTTGGTCCAAATTCTTGAATTTCCATAAAAAAATTTCAACTAATTTTGAATTTATATCCACAATGAATATCTCTTTTTTTTATTACAACCTATAATTTTCTATATTTAATAATAAAATATAAAAAAAAATACAAAATAGAAATAAAAACTGTGTTCTTATTTATTATTTTCATATAAAATGTATGGTGGCCATTACGGGTCACCGGTGACCCGCTCCCGGAGGGTGAGGGGTATTGGACTTTGGCGCACTCCAGCCCGAAGTCCAAAAACGTAAGTAGCCTAAATCCAGCGAAAAACGCTTTAAAATATGCTCTTGATAGCTATCCTAAAATTTGATCACTGAAAAAAAATTTTCTTCGGAGATATTTGACTCCAAAGGTAAAATGGGTCACCGGTGACCCCCTCCCGGAGGGTTAGGGTTAAACACGTTTAATAACCCAAGTGGTTGCATAGCATTATCAAATCGCCATATATTTTATAAGCCGCCAAAAAATCGCCTGATCGTATTATGAAAATGTGTAAAGCAATGTGGCAATGAGTAAATAAAATAAGTATATTATACTGGCATCACATACACACCACAATAGTATTGTTGTTTCTTTTCAACTAGTTGTTCGGTAAACAAGTGACCGACTGACTAAAAAGACCCAAGTGGAACCATTGAACGATATTGAACGATGAAACTGAACGACCGTTCATCTGACTGATCCGTTCAAGGCGAATTAACTACAGGTGGTGTCGAAACGGCATCTGATTTTGACAGTTCGAGCTTATTCCTTTTGATTTGTTAGTGTTATGCTAATAATGGTTGACATTTCGAGCTAATGGCACTAACAAATAAAGGAAATAAACCAAAACGTTATTGAAAGGCAGTAACGTAACAATATTTATTCCTTGTTGTATTGTATACTTTGACTTACTTGATGTTGTTGGGTCTTTTGTTTTTTGTGTCACTGCTTGTTGATTTGGTCTTCTTTGTTGTTGTTGCTGTGTTTCTGCTGATGCTGCTGCTACTGAGCCTTCTTTTTTTTTTTTGTTGGCTTTAAAAATTTGTGTCCCGTTAATAATTGTTCCCTTTATGCTTTTTTATTTTGTTTACTTTTTATTTATTTTATTTATTTAGCACGCCAATGCTACAAGACCAAGTCTCTTTAACAGCATTGGGAAAATATTGTTAATAAATACATATGTACATACATAGTTTCAATTAAATAATTAAATAAATTATACAATTAATGACAGAAATAACAAATCAAATTTTTAACAAAAAATAAAATTAAATTTGACCAAGTTGTAACAGGCATTGTTTGTGTGTAGAAGTGTAGAAGGAGCTCTGGATGGGAATTTGTTGATTAATCTCTGAGCCGATCGAATAAACAAAATAATGTATTTATTTTGTTTACTCAGAATTGGCCAAAAGCCCAATAGGAAATATTTGCAAGAATGAAAATATAAATAGGAAATAAAACAAGTAGGTATTAGGATTTTGGATATGTAAATTAGATTTATTAATTAGATTTCTGTGGGGTTTACCTTTCGCTACAGCAGCTAACAATACAAGAAGGTAAAATTGTTAAGGAAAAAACGGAAACAGCATTTTTGACATTAAGGCCAAGTTGACGGACGATTTAGGCATTATGCGCAAGTGAGAAAAAATTAATATTTGTAGCATTCAGCCCTTATATACGTTAATTACAAAGGGGAAAAACTTTGTACCGAAACTTTTAATGTCGACAATCAGAGGTGGGATTGTGGCATTAACATTGCCGCCCGCTTTGCAGGATTTATGCAAGGGAAAAACGGCTCGATGATGTTAAAAATGCTGTATCAAACGTATATATGTATATAACTAGATAATCAGAAAATAAAATTCAAATAGGTAGCTATACTTAAATTATGTAATTAAATTATGTGAATTATAATTCATTCAAAAGAAAATTTAACAAATTATAATAAAAAATTCAAATACAATACAATTCATTTTTTTTACTTAAATAATAAAAAATTAGATATGCATTCTATACGTTTTGTAATTTGCTTGTGGGTTATATCATAAAAAAAGTGCTTTTCATATTATTTTTATGTTAGATGGAGCATGGACCATAAATTGTCCACCCGAACAATGTACTTTGGGCGGTGGGAAACCCCGTTCTGGAGAAAACTCCCTGGCAGATGACCTTTGGATATAGATCCACACCAATGACCATATCTATGGGTGCTGACTCATAGAATTTTGAATCAGCCAAAAAGAGATCTTTAAAATTTTTTCGGTACGATTCAGGCAGAGAATGTGCTGGAGTTCGGAGCGCGATACGGTTATCAACCCTGAAGGTGCCTTCTATTTTTGAAGATGAGTCAAATCTCGACTTTAATACGATTGGACAAATGGTTTCATCATGCAAGGTATAAGCTGTCAGGTCCAATTTGTCGACAAGTTTTCTAGATACCCGACTGACTGGGGACCCAGAGTCCAATAAACAACGGGCATGAGACGTTGTGGAACCTATCTTTACTAATACAGTGGGTAACAATATCAAGGTATTTTGGCGCAATATGGAAGTTAATGACGATGATTTGGAAGAAAGTGCCGGAGCAGCATCGTTTTTAGTTTTAGGCACGGTAGCCTTACGGCCTTTGGAGGACGATGATGGTTTAGGTTGTGGTGACCGAGATTTGGAGCGGGATTGTAAGCGCGAACTTAGTAGGTCTTTAGCTAATCTTGAATTAACATGGAGTAACGTGTGATGAAACTTGTGACAATGTTTGCATCCATGTTTGGAAAAACACGTTCCATTGGAGTGGTCATGTGCCAGACAATTGAAACAATATTTGTTCTCCCGTACTGCACGAATACGGTCGGATATATTCATGGCCAGAAATTTCCGGCAAGTGCGGAGAGGATGCGGGCGATTACATATACGGCAAGGGTACGAGTTGTATAATTCCAGGAGACCTTCAGAAGGAGTTTTTGATTTACTAGAGGCCGTCGAAATTCTTGGCATTATGAGCTGAAAAAATTAAATTAATAGGTAACAATGAATTTAGATAGAAATTAACATTCTGTCGGTAGCAAAACTAGCTTAACTATCGGCCTTGTTATCAAGCCGCGTTGAGTTAATACATCAGCTACGCGAACACGATCATCTTGACCTGAATAGACTTTAGTTATTCGACCGAGTCGCCAACAATTCGGAGGGAGGTTTTCATCCTTAATCACTACCATTTCTCCTTTTTTAACATTGACCTCAGGCTTTCTCCACTTAACTCGTTTACTCATTTCCTTTAAATATTCGTTTTTCCATCTAGAACAAAAGTTTTTGGGGATGACTTTTAATCTTTGCCACCGATTGATGAGTGACAAGGTGGAGTCGTTGACCTGCGGATCGACAGGTGCTAAGATTGGACTGCCTATGAGAAAATGTCCGGGGGTCAGTGCACAAAGATCGGCAGGATCTGAAGATATCGGGGAGATAGGTCTGGAATTTAGACAAGATTCAACTTTGGACAATAAAGTTGCCAATTCTTCGAAAGTGTATTTGTAGACTCCAGCAATTTTCCGAAAATGGGCTTTAAAACTTTTCACACCAGCCTCCCATAAGCCTCCCATGTGTGGGGCCCCTGCTGGTATGAAATGCCAGGAAATTTTCTGATGGGCATAATTGGTTTCTACATATTGCCTGGAAGACTGTATGAACTCTTTCGCCAGAACTTTGGAAGCGCCTACGAAGGTTGTGCCATTATCGGAATGAAGGTGAAGTGGACAACCCCGGCGTGCAACGAATCGGCTAAAAGCTGCAAGAAATGCCTGGGCAGACGAGTCCGAAGTGGCCTCTAAGTGAATTGCTTTAGTGGAGAAGCACACGAATACGCAGACATATCCTTTTGAAATTCGACAAAACCGACCAGAATAGCTTTTGACGTCAAATGGTCCGGCGAAATCTAAGCCAGTGTGGGCAAATGGACGAGTAATTTGACATCGCTCGGGTGGCAATGCTGCCATTATTTGACGTTGGCACCTTTTCTTGTAAATCACACAAATTTTACATTTGTTGATCGTTGTTTTTATTAAATTTTTAGCTTTTGGAACCCAATACTGTGTTCGTAAAAGACGTAGAACTAGCTGGTTTCCTCCGTGTAGGCTTATGTCGTGCACAAATTTAACCAAGAGTCTGGCGTAGTGGCAGTTGTATGGGATAATAATTGGATGTTTTTCATTATACGTTAACCCTGGGGAAGATTGAAGCCGACCGCAGGAGCGAATAATGCCTTCGGGATCCAAGAATGGATTTAGACTAAGGATACTACTGGAGGAGGAAATAGTTTGTCGTGCATCCAGAGCTTTGTACTCATCAGGATAACAAAACTTTTGACAAATAGAAATGTGTTGGTCTCGTACGGAACTAATCTCAGAGCTGGATAGTATTAACGATTCCTTAAAGAAGTTTAAGCGGTAGCGACGATGAGTTCGATAGAAAAACCTGTAGACGTATGCCATAACTCTCAGTGCCCTTTGATACGAGGAGAATCTTGCCAACAAATCTTCAAAATCCGTAAAATATGAAAAAAGAACTTTAATCGGTTTAATTTCTAAGTTGGTATTTGGAATATTGGACAACGAGATGTTAGGCCAATGCGATTTTATTTTCTTTAGCCAGGGTGGGCCACACCACCATAAGTCATTGCCAACAAGTTCTTGGGGACAAACCCCTCTACTTGCCAGATCTGCGGGATTGTTTTCTGAACTGATGTGATTCCACTGCGAATAATTAATGACCTGGGAAATTTTTGAAACTCGATTTGCAACAAAAGTCAACCAATTGCAAGGCGGTTTTGCTAGCCAAGACAGCACTATGGTTGAATCTGTCCAACAATACGTAGAGTATTTTTCAACATCTAATCTCGGAACGACAGTATCTATCATCTCAGCTAACAAAACTGCCCCACACAGTTCAAGTCTTGGAATGGAAATCGTTTTAATAGGAGCTACTTTCGTCTTGGATGTTATTAAGTGAGTTGAAATGGAACCCGAATAGGCTATACGAACGTATAATGCTGCTGCGTATGCTTTTTCGGATGCATCGCAAAATCCATGAAATTGAATATCAGCATTCGGACAATAATCAATCCATCGAGGAACCCGAATGGTATTGATCACGGAATAGTTATTTTGAAAGGTTTTCCACTGAGCAAGAGCATCTTTAGCCAGGACATCATCCCAATCAGTACGATCTATCCATATTTTTTGCATTAATATTTTAGCTTGGACAATACAAGGAGCTAGCCAGCCAGCTGGATCAAATAATTTAGCTATCTCGGATAAAACTTCTCGTTTTGTGTAGTTCGAGGTTTCGGAAAATGGACTTGCAGTAAAGTAGAATTCATCCGAACATGCATTCCATCGGATGCCAAGAGTTTTTGCTAAGCTGCTATCTTCAAACTTTAGGAAATCTTCATGTAATAGATGGTCTGGTAGAATATCTGCTAGAATATCTTCGGAGTTAGAAGTCCACTTTCTCAATGAAAACCCAGCGGAATGTAGGGCTCGAATTAGCTCATTTTTTGCTTTAATTGCTTCATCTTTTGTATGAGAACCTGCAAGGACATCATCAACGTACATTGAACTTCGCAGTATCGTACTCGCGATTGGATAAATGGACTGAACGTCATCTGCTAATTGAAGTAATGTCCGAATTGCAAGATACGGTGCACAGTTGACCCCAAACGTCACAGTCTTTAATTCGTAATGGCAAATGGGACTATTCGGATTACTTCGGAACAAAATTCGCTGGTATGGAGTATGATCAGGATTGACCAGTATCTGCCGGTACATTTTCTGAATGTCCGCATTAAAAACGAATCGGAAAAATCGCCATTTTAAAATGAGTAGAGTTAAGTCGGTTTGGAGAATTGGTCCTATATGAAGCAACGAATTTAAACTATGGCCGTTGGATGTTGGAGCGGAGGCATTAAAGACAACGCGAACCCTTGTACTGGTACTATCTGGTTTGATCACAGCATGGTGCGGTAGATAGTACTCTTTTGAACTCTCGAGTGGAATAGGCAACTTTATTTTAAACATATGACCTAACTCTTCATATTCTTGTACAACTTTATCATAATCAATCTTCAAATTTGGAGTCCGAATAAGCCTAGCTTCATTTCTGAAAAACTGTGCCATAGCACTGGACCTAGAATGTCCAATATTCAACGAATTCGGGAATTCTTCTTTAAAAGGCAACGAAACTATATATCTCCCGTCCATATTCCTTTTTGTAGTTTTTACATACAAGTCCTCACAGAACCTATCAGAGGCTGACATAAAGTTCTTTCTAGGAAGATTTTCCACCTCCCAAAACCGTGAAATTTCTTTATCTAAAGAAATTTCACAGAAATGTGAAACTACTGTGGGACTTGGTTTTGACAAATTAGAAATAGGACCAGTAAGAATCCATCCGAATATGGTTTCTTGGGCAATAAGAGATTCACAAACGTTATGAATGATCCCTGAACAAACAATGGATGGGAAAATATCCCCCCCAATCAACATATCAATCTTTGAACTATAATAGAATTTCGGATCAGCTAACTGAATTTCGGGAAGATTTGAAAATATCGAAGACGAAATATCCTGGGAAGGTAAACTATTAGAAAGTTGTGGAACTACCAAAGCCTCAACCGGGATCACAATTTTATCGTTCGTTGGCGATCCTAATACAAAATTGCACTTTCGTTGAACCTTGGCCGAAACCGTGTTATTTAACCCGGAAATCTGTGCATTAGTACGTTGGAAAGGAAGCTTAATAGAATTGAATAAACGTTCGGAAATAAACGTTCCCTCTGACCCTGAATCTACTAAAGCCCGTGCCCGATATTTAATTCCCAAGTGGCAAATATCGACCCAAGCTGTTCCTAACAAAACTCCCTTGGAATTCGTAGTAAAGCAGGATTGAACTCGGTTTGAACTTGAAGGACTAGTGGACTGTATCTTGTTAGAACTGGGTTGAGAGAAGGGAGCCGAATTAGGGTTAAGAGTTGAAATCGAATTTGAATTTTGAATTGAAGAAGGGCTAGGACTATCCACTTCTTTATGTAGGAGAGTATTATGTCTCTTTTGGCATTTAAAACAACTATTTTTGCTCGTGCAGTTTCGCACACTGTGTGTCTTTGAGAAACAGTTTAAACATAAACCCTCCTTTCTTATTTCGTTTAGCCTTCGTTGATGGTCCATCTTCAGAAATTTCGGGCATTTGCGAATCGGATGGCTTTCATTTTGACACATCTGACATTGCGGACCAGTAATATTTGCTTGAAAGCTGTGAACTTTTTTGTTGGAGCTCGAACCTGAATTATTTTTTGTTTTTGAATCAGTAGTCCCGAAGGCGTTAGTACCTCGAATCTCTGAAACAGATTCTAAAGTTCTATAACGATTTGCTAAGAATTTATCAAGATCCGACCACTTTGGAATAGCTGTTTTATCTCTCAACTGCTGTTCTCATAACGTTAATGTACTTTCCGGAAGTTTGTTTGTACATATGAAAACAAAAATTGGGTCCCAACTGGTCACGTCAATACCATAGAGGGTTAATACCGAAATGCAGGAGTTGATGTCCCTTTGTAATTGCTTTAAACCTTTGCCCGATTCAGAATTAATAGTCTGAAGGTTGAACAAAATCTTCAATTGACCATTGACGAGCACTCTGCGGTTCTCATAACGTAAGCACAGATCTTTCCAAGCAAGATCGAAACCTTCATTTGTAAGGGGAGCTTTCTGTACAATTTCCCTAGCCTCACCCTTTGTTTTTTGCCTTAAATGAAATAATTTCTCGACATTACTAGCGCGAGAGTTAGAAACAACTGCAGTGAACATGTCACGAAATGTTGGCCAGGAAGAATAATTGCCATTGAAAGTTTCAATTTCAATTGGAGGTAAGTGCAGGCTGTGTGCCGTAGAAGAAATCGTGCTTGGCTGAATGGTATTATCAGTCGAGTGCCCGATTCCTGGGATAGGGACTGACTGTTGACGAAGTGCATCAGACATTTCGGATAATCTGGTTAAGCAATTACAATACGTTGTGTACGTGCTTTTATATTTTAACTTAAAAGGTTCTATGTCTATAGGATCTTTATTTCCGCTAGCTTCTTTTTCCGCCTCTAACATAAATATGTCGTAGGCGGCTTTAAGACGATTCCAATTCGAATTAAGTTCATGACGATGAACTTCCAGGGCATGGGGAGAAGCTAAGGGGTACTGGTTGTCGTTAAGATCAGCCTCAAATTCGATAATAGTATCGGCTACACGAATAAATTGATCCAAAGACATTGTTTGTCGTTAGAATGATATAAAAAAATCCGGAAAATAATACCAATTGCGCGCAAAATTGAGAAAAGGTATATTAAAATTTCAGACACAGACAAAAATTACAAAAATAAAATCGGGAAATAAAAAAAATTTCAAGCAAAATTGGCGGATACGAAAATATGATTTTTTTTTTAGATGTAATGTTTAGCCCGAAATTATAAATGCTCTAAATAGAGATTTGTTGATAATTGAAGCACCACAATTATTCAGAAAATAATATAAATGGAAAGTAAAATTTTAAAGCGGAATCAAATATTAAATATTAATATTACTATTAAATCTTTCCTTAGAATCTTATTTTTATTCACTCATGTATTTTTCTATAAAATATTTGATTAAAAACGAAACTTTAATTCAAATGGTGAATGCATAAGTTTGAATACCTGTATAAATAATGATTGCAGCTATTTAGGAAACTGGAATGTAGATCAGCTGTTCACGGAAAAAATTCTGAAAAGGTCATTCACCTTTTACTAGTTGGAAATTGTAATAAGATTCCAGCAAATAATTGAAATATTAGGTCTGTTCATGCATTGAGCATACCCAGTCGAAAAATACTCTAAGAAATTATGTACAAAATTTTATCTGAATAAAACGTTAAACAACTCGGAATAATTATCTAGTTCAAAAGGCAGACTATATTAGGATATTAGTCAATTAAACCGTATACAATTTCATAAATCCCAAAAAATACCACAAATGAAATGAAAAATATATAAAAAAATAATTAAATAAGATGCTATGAATGTTCAAAATAGTCTTATCATCGAATAAAAAATTAAACAATCAAACAAAATAAATTGTATTTATTAATCATTTTATTTCAATGAACAGACCTATTGTGCTTTCATACAAAAATCACTTCGTTCGCTCCGCACTTCCAATATAAATAAAATTCCCGTGGTGAGAGTAAGGAATATCTCACAGTTTACACAAAGTAGGGATGAAAATAAAAACAGTGTTACCGCAAAGACGTTTGGACAAATGGAAAATTTAAACAAGCAATTTCAAGATAAAAAATTTTTTATATAATAATATATGTAATAATATAATAAAAAATAAAACCCACGAATACAAAAAAAGTAAAACCATGCAAAATCTAAAATTGATGAAGGGTTTTTCTTCTGTTTTTCTTTATGTATTTTCCTTTTTCTTTGTTTTATATTCTTGTAGATATAAGCTTTGCCAAATCAACGAACACCAAAATACAATATAATTAACATGCAGCTTTCTTAAGGCATAAATTATATTATGTATTTTAATAAAAAGAAAAATTTTAAATTAAATATATTTTTCCCCTACGAACAAAGCGTATAAAAAAAATTATTTATCCACCGCGGTAACACCCTTCTTTAGCAATTGGAACACTAAAGAATCTCAGAGTATTATAACTGTAAGAGCGTACAAAGCGGAATATAATTTAAGGAGCAGAGAAAAAAGAAGTAAGAGAGTTTAAGTGTTAATGTAAAGAGTTACAGTTCTGAGATATTGTAAACTTACAATGTAAAGAAAAGATCGCGGTATAAAGAGTAAACGTGTGCTAACATCAAAAGACTGTAAACAGGAATAATGTTTACGATGTAAATGCCTTTAATGTTAAGAGAAATTGGACAATAATAATAATGCAATAAATGTTAAGAGGCATTTAACAGAGCTGAAAAGGAGAAATGAACACGCATAACATAACATACATATGAGCTGAAATGGAAAAAGCGCCAAAGATAAAAAAGGGGGGATGGGAAGAGGGACTTTTGGAACTTAACCACCCTACACCGATAGTAGGACGCACTTAGACAACCCGCCACGATAAAATTAATTAATTCCGAATTATTTATTAATAATAATAAATAAAAATTTTTAACAATTAAACGGATGAAACCTCCAAGTATAAACGCAATAAAAAATATTTTTTGTATTTTTTCTATTCTCTTCTTATCCTCGTGTTAGTTGCTATTTTCTCCCACCTCTTTTTATGCACATATGGTTGTATGTAGGTATTATTGCATTTAACAATAATTTACCCTTGCACTTTTTCTTCTTTTTTTTTTTAATGTATGTATTTGTGTAATTTTAATTTAATTTAATTCAATTTAACTTTATGATGGCTACACCAGGTAGCATAGAAAAATTAAAATAAAAAAAGAAAAGAAACAGTTCCTGTGAACTGTGTAGCAATGCACTTTCACTACTAAAATCCCTAACAAGCAAAAAACAAAACGTACCTTTTCTTTTACTGAAGATCGTTGAGATGAAGTATGTAGGCAAGAATGTGACCACAAGAAATCCAATGATGAATTCTCAGAGAGTATTAATTCCAATCCGGCTCGAAGGACCAAATGTTTGTGTGTAGAAGTGTAGAAGGAGCTCTGGATGGGAATTTGTTGATTAATCTCTGAGCCGATCGAATAAACAAAATAATGTATTTATTTTGTTTACTCAGAATTTGCCAAAAGCCCAATAGGAAATATTTGCAAGAATGAAAATATAAATAGGAAATAAAACAAGTAGGTATTAGGATTTTGGATATGTAAATTAGATTTATTAATTAGATTTCTGTGGGGTTTACCTTTCGCTACAGCAGCTAACAATACAAGAAGGTAAAATTGTTAAGGAAAAAACGGAAACAGCATTTTTGACATTAAGGCCAAGTTGACGGACGATTTAGGCATTATGCGCAAGTGAGAAAAAATTAATATTTGTAGCATTCAGCCCTTATATACGTTAATTACAAAGGGGAAAAACTTTGTACCGAAACTTTTAATGTCGACAATCAGAGGTGGGATTGTGGCATTAACATTGCCGCCCGCTTTGCAGGATTTATGCAAGGGAAAAACGGCTCGATGATGTTAAAAATGCTGTATCAAACGTATATATGTATATAACTAGATAATCAGAAAATAAAATTCAAATAGGTAGCTATACTTAAATTATGTAATTAAATTATGTGAATTATAATTCATTCAAAAGAAAATTTAACAAATTATAATAAAAAATTCAAATACAATACAATTCATTTTTTTTACTTAAATAATAAAAAATTAGATATGCATTCTATACGTTTTGTAATTTGCTTGTGGGTTATATCATAAAAAAAGTGCTTTTCATATTATTTTTATGTTAGATGGAGCATGGACCATAAATTGTCCACCCGAACAATGTACTTTGGGCGGTGGGAAACCCCGTTCTGGAGAAAACTCCCTGGCAGATGACCTTTGGATATAGATCCACACCAATGACCATATCTATGGGTGCTGACTCATAGAATTTTGAATCAGCCAAAAAGAGATCTTTAAAATTTTTTCGGTACGATTCAGGCAGAGAATGTGCTGGAGTTCGGAGCGCGATACGGTTATCAACCCTGAAGGTGCCTTCTATTTTTGAAGATGAGTCAAATCTCGACTTTAATACGATTGGACAAATGGTTTCATCATGCAAGGTATAAGCTGTCAGGTCCAATTTGTCGACAAGTTTTCTAGATACCCGACTGACTGGGGACCCAGAGTCCAATAAACAACGGGCATGAGACGTTGTGGAACCTATCTTTACTAATACAGTGGGTAACAATATCAAGGTATTTTGGCGCAATATGGAAGTTAATGACGATGATTTGGAAGAAAGTGCCGGAGCAGCATCGTTTTTAGTTTTAGGCACGGTAGCCTTACGGCCTTTGGAGGACGATGATGGTTTAGGTTGTGGTGACCGAGATTTGGAGCGGGATTGTAAGCGCGAACTTAGTAGGTCTTTAGCTAATCTTGAATTAACATGGAGTAACGTGTGATGAAACTTGTGACAATGTTTGCATCCATGTTTGGAAAAACACGTTCCATTGGAGTGGTCATGTGCCAGACAATTGAAACAATATTTGTTCTCCCGTACTGCACGAATACGGTCGGATATATTCATGGCCAGAAATTTCCGGCAAGTGCGGAGAGGATGCGGGCGATTACATATACGGCAAGGGTACGAGTTGTATAATTCCAGGAGACCTTCAGAAGGAGTTTTTGATTTACTAGAGGCCGTCGAAATTTTTGGCATTATGAGCTGAAAAAATTAAATTAATAGGTAACAATGAATTTAGATAGAAATTAACATTCTGTCGGTAGCAAAACTAGCTTAACTATCGGCCTTGTTATCAAGCCGCGTTGAGTTAATACATCAGCTACGCGAACACGATCATCTTGACCTGAATAGACTTTAGTTATTCGACCGAGTCGCCAACAATTCGGAGGGAGGTTTTCATCCTTAATCACTACCATTTCTCCTTCCTTAACATTGACCTCAGGCTTTCTCCACTTAACTCGTTTACTCATTTCCTTTAAATATTCGTTTTTCCATCTAGAACAAAAGTTTTTGGGGATGACTTTTAATCTTTGCCACCGATTGATGAGTGACAAGGTGGAGTCGTTGACCTGCGGATCGACAGGTGCTAAGATTGGACTGCCTATGAGAAAATGTCCGGGGGTCAGTGCACAAAGATCGGCAGGATCTGAAGATATCGGGGAGATAGGTCTGGAATTTAGACAAGATTCAACTTTGGACAATAAAGTTGCCAATTCTTCGAAAGTGTATTTGTAGACTCCAGCAATTTTCCGAAAATGGGCTTTAAAACTTTTCACACCAGCCTCCCATAAGCCTCCCATGTGTGGGGCCCCTGCTGGTATGAAATGCCAGGAAATTTTCTGATGGGCATAATTGGTTTCTACATATTGCCTGGAAGACTGTATGAACTCTTTCGCCAGAACTTTGGAAGCGCCTACGAAGGTTGTGCCATTATCGGAATGAAGGTGAAGTGGACAACCCCGGCGTGCAACGAATCGGCTAAAAGCTGCAAGAAATGCCTGGGCAGACAAATCCGAAGTGGCCTCTAAGTGAATTGCTTTAGTGGAGAAGCACACGAATACGCAGACATATCCTTTTGAAATTCGACAAAACCAACCAGAATAGCTTTTGACGTCAAATGGTCCGGCGAAATCTAAGCCAGTGTGGGCAAATGGACGAGTAATTTGACATCGCTCGGGTGGCAATGCTGCCATTATTTGACGTTGGCACCTTTTCTTGTAAATCACACAAATTTTACATTTGTTGATCGTTGTTTTTATTAAATTTTTAGCTTTTGGAACCCAATACTGTGTTCGTAAAAGACGTAGAACTAGCTGGTTTCCTCCGTGTAGGCTTATGTCGTGCACAAATTTAACCAAGAGTCTGGCGTAGTGGCAGTTGTATGGGATAATAATTGAATGTTTTTCATTATACGTTAACCCTGGGGAAGATTGAAGCCGACCGCAGGAGCGAATAATGCCTTCGGGATCCAAGAATGGATTTAGACTAAGGATACTACTGGAGGAGGAAATAGTTTGTCGTACATCCAGAGCTTTGTACTCATCAGGATAACAAAACTTTTGACAAATAGAAATGTGTTGGTCTCGTACGGAACTAATCTCAGAGCTGGATAGTATTAACGATTCCTTAAAGAAGTTTAAGCGGTAGCGACGATGAGTTCGATAGAAAAACCTGTAGACGTATGCCATAACTCTCAGTGCCCTTTGATACGAGGAGAATCTTGCCAACAAATCTTCAAAATCCGTAAAATATGAAAAAAGAACTTTAATCGGTTTAATTTCTAAGTTGGTATTTGGAATATTGGACAACGAGATGTTAGGCCAATGCGATTTTATTTTCTTTAGCCAGGGTGGGCCACACCACCATAAGTCATTGCCAACAAGTTCTTGGGGACAAACCAGATCTGCGGGATTGTTTTCTGAACTGATGTGATTCCACTGCGAATAATTAATGACCTGGGAAATTTTTGAAACTCGATTTGCAACAAAAGTCAACCAATTGCAAGGCGGTTTTGCTAGCCAAGACAGCACTATGGTTGAATCTGTCCAACAATACGTAGAGTATTTTTCAACATCTAATCTCGGAACGACAGTATCTATCATCTCAGCTAACAAAACTGCCCCACACAGTTCAAGTCTTGGAATGGAAATCGTTTTAATAGGAGCTACTTTCGTCTTGGATGTTATTAAGTGAGTTGAAATGGAACCCGAATAGGCTATACGAACGTATAATGCTGCTGCGTATGCTTTTTCGGATGCATCGCAAAATCCATGAAATTGAATATCAGCATTCGGACAATAATCAATCCATCGAGGAACCCGAATGGTATTGATCACGGAATAGTTATTTTGAAAGGTTTTCCACTGAGCAAGAGCATCTTTAGCCAGGACATCATCCCAATCAGTACGATCTATCCATATTTTTTGCATTAATATTTTAGCTTGGACAATACAAGGAGCTAGCCAGCCAGCTGGATCAAATAATTTAGCTATCTCGGATAAAACTTCTCGTTTTGTGTAGTTCGAGGTTTCGGAAAATGGACTTGCAGTAAAGTAGAATTCATCCGAACATGCATTCCATCGGATGCCAAGAGTTTTTGCTAAGCTGCTATCTTCAAACTTTAGGAAATCTTCATGTAATAGATGGTCTGGTAGAATATCTGCTAGAATATCTTCGGAGTTAGAAGTCCACTTTCTCAATGAAAACCCAGCGGAATGTAGGGCTCGAATTAGCTCATTTTTTGCTTTAATTGCTTCATCTTTTGTATGAGAACCTGCAAGGACATCATCAACGTACATTGAACTTCGCAGTATCGTACTCGCGATTGGATAAATGGACTGAACGTCATCTGCTAATTGAAGTAATGTCCGAATTGCAAGATACGGTGCACAGTTGACCCCAAACGTCACAGTCTTTAATTCGTAATGGCAAATGGGACTATTCGGATTACTTCGGAACAAAATTCGCTGGTATGGAGTATGATCAGGATTGACCAGTATCTGCCGGTACATTTTCTGAATGTCCGCATTAAAAACGAATCGGAAAAATCGCCATTTTAAAATGAGTAGAGTTAAGTCGGTTTGGAGAATTGGTCCTATATGAAGCAACGAATTTAAACTATGGCCGTTGGATGTTGGAGCGGAGGCATTAAAGACAACGCGAACCCTTGTACTGGTACTATCTGGTTTGATCACAGCATGGTGCGGTAGATAGTACTCTTTTGAACTCTCGAGTGGAATAGGCAACTTTATTTTAAACATATGACCTAACTCTTCATATTCTTGTACAACTTTATCATAATCAATCTTCAAATTTGGAGTCCGAATAAGCCTAGCTTCATTTCTGAAAAACTGTGCCATAGCACTGGACCTAGAATGTCCAATATTCAACGAATTCGGGAATTCTTCTTTAAAAGGCAACGAAACTATATATCTCCCGTCCATATTCCTTTTTGTAGTTTTTACATACAAGTCCTCACAGAACCTATCAGAGGCTGACATAAAGTTCTTTCTAGGAAGATTTTCCACCTCCCAAAACCGTGAAATTTCTTTATCTAAAGAAATTTCACAGAAATGTGAAACTACTGTGGGACTTGGTTTTGACATATTAGAAATAGGACCAGTAAGAATCCATCCGAATATGGTTTCTTGGGCAATAAGAGATTCACAAACGTTATGAATGATCCCTGAACAAACAATGGATGGGAAAATATCCCCCCCAATCAACATATCAATCTTTGAACTATAATAGAATTTCGGATCAGCTAACTGAATTTCGGGAAGATTTGAAAATATCGAAGACGAAATATCCTGGGAAGGTAAACTATTAGAAAGTTGTGGAACTACCAAAGCCTCAACCGGGATCACAATTTTATCGTTCGTTGGCGATCCTAATACAAAATTGCACTTTCGTTGAACCTTGGCCGAAACCGTGTTATTTAACCCGGAAATCTGTGCATTAGTACGTTGGAAAGGAAGCTTAATAGAATTGAATAAACGTTCGGAAATAAACGTTCCCTCTGACCCTGAATCTACTAAAGCCCGTGCCCGATATTTAATTCCCAAGTGGCAAATATCGACCCAAGCTGTTCCTAACAAAACTCCCTTGGAATTCGTAGTAAAGCAGGATTGAACTCGCTTTGAACTTGAAGGACTAGTGGACTGTATCTTGTTAGAACTGGGTTGAGAGAAGGGAGCCGAATTAGGGTTAAGAGTTGAAATCGAATTTGAATTTTGAATTGAAGAAGGGCTAGGACTATCCACTTCTTTATGTAGGAGAGTATTATGTCTCTTTTGGCATTTAAAACAACTATTTTTGCTCGTGCAGTTTCGCACACTGTGTGTCTTTGAGAAACAGTTTAAACATAAACCCTCCTTTCTTATTTCGTTTAGCCTTCGTTGATGGTCCATCTTCAGAAATTTCGGGCGTTTGCGAATCGGATGGCTTTCATTTTGACACATCTGACATTGCGGACCAGTAATATTTGCTTGAAAGCTGTGAACTTTTTTGTTGGAGCTCGAACCTGAATTATTTTTTGTTTTTGAATCAGTAGTCCCGAAGGCGTTAGTACCTCGAATCTCTGAAACAGATTCTAAAGTTCTATAACGATTTGCTAAGAATTTATCAAGATCCGACCACTTTGGAATAGCTGTTTTATCTCTCAACTGCTGTTCTCATAACGTTAATGTACTTTCCGGAAGTTTGTTTGTACATATGAAAACAAAAATTGGGTCCCAACTGGTCACGTCAATACCATAGAGGGTTAATACCGAAATGCAGGAGTTGATGTCCCTTTGTAATTGCTTTAAACCTTTGCCCGATTCAGAATTAATAGTCTGAAGGTTGAACAAAATCTTCAATTGACCATTGACGAGCACTCTGCGGTTCTCATAACGTAAGCACAGATCTTTCCAAGCAAGATCGAAACCTTCATTTGTAAGGGGAGCTTTCTGTACAATTTCCCTAGCCTCACCCTTTGTTTTTTGCCTTAAATGAAATAATTTCTCGACATTACTAGCGCGAGAGTTAGAAACAACTGCAGTGAACATGTCACGAAATGTTGGCCAGGAAGAATAATTGCCATTGAAAGTTTCAATTTCAATTGGAGGTAAGTGCAGGCTGTGTGCCGTAGAAGAAATCGTGCTTGGCTGAATGGTATTATCAGTCGAGTGCCCGATTCCTGGGATAGGGACTGACTGTTGACGAAGTGCATCAGACATTTCGGATAATCTGGTTAAGCAATTACAATACGTTGTGTACGTGCTTTTATATTTTAACTTAAAAGGTTCTATGTCTATAGGATCTTTATTTCCGCTAGCTTCTTTTTCCGCCTCTAACATAAATATGTCGTAGGCGGCTTTAAGACGATTCCAATTCGAATTAAGTTCATGACGATGAACTTCCAGGGCATGGGGAGAAGCTAAGGGGTACTGGTTGTCGTTAAGATCAGCCTCAAATTCGATAATAGTATCGGCTACACGAATAAATTGATCCAAAGACATTGTTTGTCGTTAGAATGATATAAAAAAATCCGGAAAATAATACCAATTGCGCGCAAAATTGAGAAAAGGTATATTAAAATTTCAGACACAGACAAAAATTACAAAAATAAAATCGGGAAATAAAAAAAATTTCAAGCAAAATTGGCGGATACGAAAATATGATTTTTTTTTTAGATGTAATGTTTAGCCCGAAATTATAAATGCTCTAAATAGAGATTTGTTGATAATTGAAGCACCACAATTATTCAGAAAATAATATAAATGGAAAGTAAAATTTTAAAGCGGAATCAAATATTAAATATTAATATTACTATTAAATCTTTCCTTAGAATCTTATTTTTATTCACTCATGTATTTTTCTATAAAATATTTGATTAAAAACGAAACTTTAATTCAAATGGTGAATGCATAAGTTTGAATACCTGTATAAATAATGATTGCAGCTATTTAGGAAACTGGAATGTAGATCAGCTGTTCACGGAAAAAATTCTGAAAAGGTCATTCACCTTTTACTAGTTGGAAATTGTAATAAGATTCCAGCAAATAATTGAAATATTAGGTCTGTTCATGCATTGAGCATACCCAGTCGAAAAATACTCTAAGAAATTATGTACAAAATTTTATCTGAATAAAACGTTAAACAACTCGGAATAATTATCTAGTTCAAAAGGCAGACTATATTAGGATATTAGTCAATTAAACCGTATACAATTTCATAAATCCCAAAAAATACCACAAATGAAATGAAAAATATATAAAAAAATAATTAAATAAGATGCTATGAATGTTCAAAATAGTCTTATCATCGAATAAAAAATTAAACAATCAAACAAAATAAATTGTATTTATTAATCATTTTATTTCAATGAACAGACCTATTGTGCTTTCATACAAAAATCACTTCGTTCGCTCCGCACTTCCAATATAAATAAAATTCCCGTGGTGAGAGTAAGGAATATCTCACAGTTTACACAAAGTAGGGATGAAAATAAAAACAGTGTTACCGCAAAGACGTTTGGACAAATGGAAAATTTAAACAAGCAATTTCAAGATAAAAAATTTTTTATATAATAATATATGTAATAATATAATAAAAAATAAAACCCACGAATACAAAAAAAGTAAAACCATGCAAAATCTAAAATTGATGAAGGGTTTTTCTTCTGTTTTTCTTTATGTATTTTCCTTTTTCTTTGTTTTATATTCTTGTAGATATAAGCTTTGCCAAATCAACGAACACCAAAATACAATATAATTAACATGCAGCTTTCTTAAGGCATAAATTATATCATGTATTTTAATAAAAAGAAAAATTTTAAATTAAATATATTTTTCCCCTACGAACAAAGCGTATAAAAAAAATTATTTATCCACCGCGGTAACACCCTTCCTTAGCAATTGGAACACTAAAGAATCTCAGAGTATTATAACTGTAAGAGCGTACAAAGCGGAATATAATTTAAGGAGCAGAGAAAAAAGAAGTAAGAGAGTTTAAGTGTTAATGTAAAGAGTTACAGTTCTGAGATATTGTAAACTTACAATGTAAAGAAAAGATCGCGGTATAAAGAGTAAACGTGTGCTAACATCAAAAGACTGTAAACAGGAATAATGTTTACGATGTAAATGCCTTTAATGTTAAGAGAAATTGGACAATAATAATAATGCAATAAATGTTAAGAGGCATTTAACAGAGCTGAAAAGGAGAAATGAACACGCATAACATAACATACATATGAGCTGAAATGGAAAAAGCGCCAAAGATAAAAAAGGGGGGATGGGAAGAGGGACTTTTGGAACTTAACCACCCTACACCGATAGTAGGACGCACTTAGACAACCCGCCACGATAAAATTAATTAATTCCGAATTATTTATTAATAATAATAAATAAAAATTTTTAACAATTAAACGGATGTGCACTTACACTTTTTTCTGGTAATGACGGATGAAACCTCCAAGTATAAACGCAATAAAAAATATTTTTTGTATTTTTTCTATTCTCTTCTTATCCTCGTGTTAGTTGCTATTTTCTCCCACCTCTTTTTATGCACATATGGTTGTATGTAGGTATTATTGCATTTAACAATAATTTACCCTTGCACTTTTTCTTCTTTTTTTTTTAATGTATGTATTTGTGTAATTTTAATTTAATTTAATTCAATTTAACTTTATGATGGCTACACCAGGTAGCATAGAAAAATTAAAATAAAAAAAGAAAAGAAACAGTTCCTGTGAACTGTGTAGCAATGCACTTTCACTACTAAAATCCCTAACAAGCAAAAAACAAAACGTACCTTTTCTTTTACTGAAGATCGTTGAGATGAAGTATGTAGGCAAGAATGTGACCACAAGAAATCCAATGATGAATTCTCAGAGAGTATTAATTCCAATCCGGCTCGAAGGACCAAATGTTTGTGTGTAGAAGTGTAGAAGGAGCTCTGGATGGGAATTTGTTGATTAATCTCTGAGCCGATCGAATAAACAAAATAATGTATTTATTTTGTTTACTCAGAATTTGCCAAAAGCCCAATAGGAAATATTTGCAAGAATGAAAATATAAATAGGAAATAAAACAAGTAGGTATTAGGATTTTGGATATGTAAATTAGATTTATTAATTAGATTTCTGTGGGGTTTACCTTTCGCTACAGCAGCTAACAATACAAGAAGGTAAAATTGTTAAGGAAAAAACGGAAACAGCATTTTTGACATTAAGGCCAAGTTGACGGACGATTTAGGCATTATGCGCAAGTGAGAAAAAATTAATATTTGTAGCATTCAGCCCTTATATACGTTAATTACAAAGGGGAAAAACTTTGTACCGAAACTTTTAATGTCGACAATCAGAGGTGGGATTGTGGCATTAACAGGCATATTTATCATTTGTTATGCTAAATTTAAATGTTAGTTTTATCAATTTTTGCACAGTATTAAAATAAAAATTATATAAAAATAGAAATAATAATAATTTTATTTTCTAAAATCTTTTTCTCTTTGATTAAGATTTTTTTCAAATAAAGCTTTTTTTAATTTTTATTAATTTTTACAAATTTTGCTACTTCCACACAAATTTATTGTTTTGTTCTTATGCACTTAGTTTTTTGTAAAATTTATTTTTAGGGGTCAAACTAATGTCGCAAAGTTTTTTTAAAATAGTTTTTTATTAACGAGCTTTTTAGTTTTACACACTGTTCACTATTTTATGGTCAACTTTTTAAATTTTTTAGGTTTTATAAACAAAATTGTTTTCAATTAAATTTTTATTAAAAGAATTTGAATTTTTACAAAGTTACTTTTTTACATTTTTAATTTAAAAAATTCACTTTCACAAATATCCGGTTCGTTGAGGACCAAAATGTTCCGGTTTGATCTTTAATTTTGTAAATAAAAAGGCTTTGAATTTTATTTTTTAATTTTAATATTAAGTTTTTATTTAATTTTTAGTTCACAAGGTATTTGTATTTGGTAATTGAATTTTCAATTGTTTGTAGGGTCTTGTCTTTTTGTTAAGGGTCACAATACAATTTGTTGTTTCATTTTAACACAAGAAATTCACAATGTTTGTTTTACTTATTTTCTTTTTGATGTTTGCACTTTAACGATCGAAACTAGAGTGAGTTTTAATGATTTTAAAATGATCTTGCAAGTTAAATTTAGTACAAGAAAAATAATGTAATGACAAAATGTGAAATAAATAAATAACAATTAAGGGACCGCTAATATTTTACAGGGTGTTTTGTTTAAAACGAGTCATCATTAAACACACTTCATTAATCACATAGAATCCTCTGCACATACCTTAAACTGAGTATAATGTAGAATCGGCCAACATGAGCGGTTACAACCGGCCACGATTTCTGCTTAAAGTTTTATTTTGTTCCTTAAATAATTCATAAATTTTCACAATTTCATCATTAATATGTTTAAATTAATCTTCTAATAACTTTATAAATCCATTTATCCATTTTTAATACTTTAAGGAAATATAGATTTGCTTGTTAAGTTTTTTCTTAATCACCTGTCATCTTAATCATCTCAAATGTAATAACTAGGCCAACCAAAAAAAAGCAAATGCTTTTTTTTTATTAATAAGATTTCTGTATAACGTGCTAAATTCCCAATTTGATAAATACACTCAAATTTATTGTTGAGGGAAAGCTAGCTTCTATGCGCATTTCACTGATTGCTTAGGCCAGCTCATCAGGAAACCTTTTCCAAAGATTTTTTAAAAGCTAAAAATATTATACAAATAAAACCCTAAAGCGAATAAGAATTATAAACACTCAAAGTCTCACTTGTAATTATATCAAAGCTTAAACAAAACATCAACAATAAACAGTGAGTTTATCTTTTCTTACATTCCCCTACAATTGGTTGTAGTTGTAAGTGGGTAAAAAGAAAAAACCAAATTAAAAAACAATAAATATTAATATTATATTAATAACATATTCCGATTATAAAAAAACAAAGAAAATGGGCTATATTTGTTAGTTTTTTTTTTTTTGCTTATTTTGGCTATATAGGCTTTTTTTTAGTTATTTTTGCAATATCGGCTTTTTTACTTATTTTGCCATTTTGAGATAATTTTTATATTTTTTCATACGAAAGAAAAATTTATTTAATTAATTTTTGCAAAAATCGTTATTATCTTTTTTTGATGTGCAACTTTTTTTTTATAAATACTAAAAAATCAACCCTTTTTGTGCTGTAACAACTCTAGTTAAAAAAAATCGTTCAACAATATCATCCCAACAACCTATATTATCAAAGTTATTGACGGGAATACTAAATTTATCATTAATAAGATTTCTGTATGACGTGCTAAATTCCCAATTTTTCATATTTGATAAATGCACTGAAATTTATTGTTGAGGGAAAGTTAACTTCTATGCGCAACCAGTTGCTTAGGCCAGTTCATCAGGAAACCTTTTCCAATGATTTTAGAAAAGCTAAAAATATTATGCAAATAAAACCCTTAAGCAAATAAGAATTTTAAACACTCAAAGTTTTACTTGTAACAATATCAAAGCTTAAACAAAACACCAACAATAAACAGTGAGTTTATCTTTTCTTACATCCCCATCTCTGTATATTATTATACCCACATTACAAGAATGGAGAGGGTATTATGCATTTGTGCTAAATATATTGGGAGGAATTGTGAGTCCAATCGTATTAAATATACTTCAGAGCAAATACTCCCTTTTAAACTTTTAAATATGCTCCCTTAACATCTGTAGGCGTAGAAAAAACTTTTTCTGACAGACAGAGTTTTCTTTTCGAAAATTTATCGCATTAATTTATAATTTACTGTAACAACGTATTGAACGAATGAAGTGGAAAATAAACAATAAATTTAAATTGCTTTTTTTTTTAATTTTAACAGCTAATTTTCATGTTTTTAAATGCTTTTTTAAGAACTTAAAACTGTTTTTTATTGCTTTTTTGGTTGCCCTAGTAATAATATTTTGCTTAACTCTAACCCTCCGGCAAACATTTTACCTCATAGACTCCGGGAGGGGGTCACCGGTGACCCGTGTGTATTTTGTATGGCGTTGAGTGCATCGTTTTTAATCTCTCTCTCCATTCTCATTCTTGTTTTTTGAATTAAGTGCGTGGATGTTTTTATTCTCTCTCTCCATTCTTATTCTTGTTTTTTGAATTTAGTGCGTGCATGTCAGTTCATGTTATGCTTTTTACATAAGCAGTTGATGATTTGTGGTTCGTGCACATAAAATAATTTTATTCTTCAATAAAATGCCGAAACGTGGTAGACGTGAAATGGATGTGGAACATTCTGGTGAATGTTCAGATTCTGCTGCGGCTGGAGGTTAATCTTCAGGTGCTGCTGCTGCGGGACAATCCACTAGTTCGGGAGAACTAGTTCCAGAAAGTGGATATCCACTTTCTGGAACTATTTATTTGGGTCGTCAACCTGGTACTGAGAGACAAACTAACGTTGGGCAAAACATAGTTCTGAAGTTAGTAAATGGATACAAACAGTCAGGGTTGAACGTAACAACGGATAATTTTTTAAGTCGTTACCGTTGGCCAACCAGTTATAAACCCGAGGCATGAGTATCGTTGGAACCCTCCGTTCGAATAAGCCGTATATTCCCAGAGAATTAAAGCCTAACCGTACCGATGATATTGGAACACATCGATATGCATTTAGCAAAGACACTACTCTTTTGTCCGTTGTCACAAAGAAAAATAAATCAGTTTATTTGCTTTCGACCATGCACTACACTCGTGTGACCAATGAAAATGGAAAAGAAGAGATGAACCACTATTACAACAAGACAAAAGGTGGTGTTGACATTATGGATCAGATGCTCTCCAAGTACACAACGAAACGCAAAACAAATCGTTGGCCGTTGGCTTTATTTTTCAATATGTTAGATGTAGCTGCATTAGCAGCATTTTGTGTTTTCAGTAAACTGAATCCGGAGAAGTCTAAAAGGCGATCTTCTAAACGCTATTTCTTGACTCAGCTTGGAAAAGATTTGGCAACAGCTAACATGGAAAAGAGAGCAAATGATCAAATGGTTATAAGAAAAATTAGAGCTGCTCTTGAGCTTATGCTCGGAATAACTATACAATTTGTTCCTACAGTTCCAGTTCCAGTTGCCGAAAACTTTCCTGTAGTTGGACCAGCAGCACCAGAGCCTGAGATGAAAACAAAATATGGTCGTAAAGTTGCGAAGGGTCTTTGCTATATTTGCATTTTCAATGATCCGAAATCGGACCGGAAAGGTCGCACAAAATGCTCAAATTGCAAACGCACAATGTGTGCCACCCATACCAAGAGCTTGCCACCGCTCTGTACTGGCCCAAATTGTTGAATTTGTATGGCATTCTATTAGCGGGCCACCAGCCAATTTTTAATTTTGGTCCAAATTCTTGAATTTCCATAAAAAAATTTCAACTAATTTTGAATTTATATCCACAATGAATATCTCTTTTTTTTATTACAACCTATAATTTTCTATATTTAATAATAAAATATAAAAAAAAATACAAAATAGAAATAAAAACTGTGTTCTTATTTATTATTTTCATATAAAATATATGGTGGCCATTACGGGTCACCGGTGACCCGCTCCCGGAGGGTGAGGGGTATTGGACTTTGGCGCACTCCAGCCCGAAGTCCAAAAACGTAAGTAGCCTAAATCCAGCGAAAAACGCTTTAAAATATGCTCTTGATAGCTATCCTAAAATTTGATCACTGAAAAAAAATTTTCTTCGGAGATATTTGACTCCAAAGGTAAAATGGGTCACCGGTGACCCCCTCCCGGAGGGTTAGCGTTAAACACGTTTAATAACCCAAGTGTTTGCATAGCATTATCAAATCGCCATATATTTTATAAGCCGCCAAAAAATCGCCTGATCGTATTATGAAAATGTGTAAAGCAATGTGGCAATGAGTATCAATGGCATCACATACACACCACAATAGTATTGTTGTTTCTTTTCAACTAGTTGTTCGGTAAACAAGTGACCGACTGACTAAAAAGACCCAAGTGGAACAATTGAACGATATTGAACGATGAAACTGAACGACCGTTCATCTGACTGATCCGTTCAAGGCGAATTAACTACAGGTGGTGTCGAAACGGCATCTGATTTTGACAGTTCGAGCTTATTCCTTTTGATTTGTTAGTGTTATGCTAATAATGGTTGACATTTCGAGCTAATGGCACTAACAATGCAGTGCAAAAAACCCTATGTTGTTTCTGTTGTTTTTGGATTGTTGTAGTACCGACACCACCTGTAGTTGAATTCGCCTTGAACTAGTTAGTTCATGACCTACACAACTCTAATAATTTGATTCGAATGTAACCCCGGGTCTACACGTAGCAATATTTATTGCGGCAAACGTCAAATTTCAATGCTCCATAAAATTTGCGACGTATAGACCGCTTATTGCCATGAGTGGCAATCCATTGCGCAATGATTGCTCTTCTTATTGCTTGAGCAATTATTGCTTAGCAATATGCTGTCAAATCAGTTTTATTTATCTGACATTTCATTTCTCTGTACGGTTGTTTTTTGTTTTATTATATATTATATTTTTTAATAAACGTCAAGATCAACAAAAGCAAACGACGAATTTATTTTTTTTGTATATTTTTATTTTTTCAATAGAACAATTCAAATTTTTTTTAACGCAAATAAACAAAAAAGCAATACAAAACACAGCTACGATAATTACAATTAATTATTTTATTTATTTAAAAAAAATAATTTTACAACCACTTCAAAACACAACATAAAACATTTGTTATAAATATGTACAGCCACAAAACGTTTAACGACTACTCGCGGTGAAAATTGCAAATTTATGGCAAAGCAATTTCAAGTGTTCTCCAGCAATAAATACAGCAATTATTGCTCCATTGTTCTGTCATTGTTCTGCCGACGTTTTTGCTAGTACTTAGCAATAAATATTGCAACGTGGAGACCCAGCGTAAAGCTTCGTACAGACGGTGGTCAGATCTTACAATGTTGTAATTTTTACCGTCTGTACGAAGCTTTAGATTAACAAGCTGCGCATCCTAAAACATATCAATTAAAAACATCAACTAACTATAAATTTTATCATTATTATATAATTTGAAAGTTCGTTTGATAGAAAGCATTGTTTAGATACTTGTAATGTATCAAGGTATATTTACACAAGGTAGACTCATTTTGGAGTGTAGACATGCTGCTCTATAAAAGGAACCGAGTTGTCAAAATTTTCTTCAAATAAAACAAAAACAATTTAACACACACATGTACAAATTTTGGCTCATATACACGAAATTAGACGTTTGGTTTCCAACTAGGGGTAAACAGCTGACACACATATGGGCCAACGAGTTTACCTTGTGTAAATATACCTTTTTGTTACACTTCAAGAAATTTGTTTAATAAAATTGTGTTTAGTGCCACCGAAAATAAAATAGCAGCTAAAATTAAAAAAATAACCCAGATCACTGACTACTGAATTTTTTGCGTCGCAAATCTTAAAAACCACTAAGAACAGTATGAAAAAAAGCTGAGTTGATATTCTATAATTTCACATTTCAACTAGAATGACGGCGAATATAAAAATGTAAACAATAATATATTTGACAACTTTAGGTACAAAACCGCGAAAACACTGTGAACAGCAGTGAACAGCCTAGTGAGCCCATAGTGAGGCTATAAGGATATAGCCTTTTTACATCGATTAACATCTACCATCAATTTGCGAAGATGTTAACATCTTTCCATAAGAAATACATGGGGCTTAAAACCAACATCTTTCAATATGTGCGTTCGTTTACTTTTCCAGTAAAACCCAGTAAAATTCAGTAGGTGAGTACTATGAAAATTTTACAAATTAATGTGTACGCGAACGCATTTCAGTTAAATCTGGCACAAATTTGTACAAATTTTAGGGTAAACGAACGCAGCTAATATCTTTTAAAGATGTTCCTATTTCGTTTAATTCCATTCTAGATCTTTCATGCTACCAAAAAAAGACAAAAGGGTCTTTTCACGATGCCTTTCCAAATATATCTGTTTTCATATCTAATAGTCCAATTTACATATAGAAACATACAAATTTAAAACATGAAAATTCATATAAACAAACATGAAAACTCATTTCGTGTCTGTTTGGCAACCCCTCTTTCTTCTTTACCCCGGTCGACTACAAACAAAACAGACGTGTTTGTTACATGGCGTTTACATTTGCCAGTGCTGGCAAGACAGTAGCAATTCATTCAAACTTTTTCACTAATACACTAACACTTTTACAGCTATTTTGTTTTTGCATTGTTTTGCCAACTAATATGTATATGCTTACTGTCTTGCCAGTACTGAAAAAGGTAAACGCTGTGTTAGACATGTCTGAAAAAAACACCGTATAAACTCTCTCTTTGTTTTGAAAGCAGCGTTACCATTTGTCAAGTTTTATTTTTTTTGCAATGTTTTTTTGTTAAGTATTTTTTATATTTTTAAACAAATTGAACGTCAAATACATTTTTGTGTTTTCTTTTTAAATTTTGGCACTTTTGTAGAAAAAACATTTTTCATTTTAAAATCATTTTTTTTTTTAAATGGTGACATTTTTGTTTGATGGTAGATGTTAGATGTGAGCAATGTAAACGAGTGTTTCACATTTTCTACAACTTTCATGGTAGATGTTATAGCCTTTTCACACTTGTCAACATTTAACATTTAACATCAACTTGCGAAGATGTTGGAATTTTCCCATAAGAAATACATAGGGCTAAAAATCAAAATTTTTCAACATCTTTACAGAATATTACTATCTCATTTTGTTCCCTTTTACATTTTTCGATTCTTTTAGTGTCATCACTAGAAAAGCATCACTGACAAAATGGAAGTTGCTTTGAAAGCAGCGTTACCATTTCTCAAGTTTTTCCTTTTTCGCAAGCCTTATTTTGCTTAATTTTGCTAAAAATTATTAAACAAAATGAATGAGAAATACATTTTGGTGTTATCTTTTAAAATGTTGGCACTTTTGTAGAAAAAAAGTATTTAAAAAAAATAAAAGTTTTTTTTTCAGAAATGGTGACATTTTTTATTAATGGTAGATGTTAGATGTTTCAAGTGTGAACGCGTATTTCACATTTTCAACATCTTCCATGCGTTCCTCCGAAATGTATGCAAGTGTACAAAGGGTATTCGATGTTGATCAGTTTAAAACCCTATTATTCCATCATGGTTCCCTCCAAGGTCTATCCAATAGGTTTGCGCAAAAAGCCAGAAGTTTACTTTGTTTATTCCTCAACGATTACAAAAGTTGTTTACATATTCCTTATAAAGGGTTATCCATTTTGCGGTTTCAAAAGTAAACGTAAATAAAACACATATAAAATATTTTTTTTCATGATATTTCTTTTTTATTATAAAGTTTGAACGTTGACATTATGCGTGAAACACTATATCATTTAAATGACCACCACGCGAAGTGTTGCAAGCATACTACAAAAATGGTGATTCTGGCACAGCCACATATCGTGCTTTAAGAGCAGATTATGGTTTATCGTGAAGAATTGTTGTTTCTTTTCAACCAGTTGTTCGGTAAACAAGTGACCGACTGACTAAAAAGACCCAAGTGGAACAATTGAACGATATTGAACGATGAAACTGAACGGCCGTTCATCTGACTGATCCGTTCAAGGTGGTGTCGAAACGGCATCTGATTTTGACAGTTCGAGCTTATTCCTTTTGATTTGTTAGTGTTATGCTAATAATGGTTGACATTTCGAGCTAATTGCACTAACAATGCAATGCAAAAAACCCTATGTTGTTTCTGTTGTTTTTGGATTGTTGTAGTACCGACACCACCTTAGTTGAATTCGCCTTGAACTAGTTAGTTTATGACCTACACAACTCTAATAATTTGATTCGAATGTAAAGCTTCGTACAGACGGTGGTCAGATCTTACAATGTTGTAATTTTTACCGTCTGTACGAAGCTTTAGATTAACAAGCTGCGCATCCTAAAACATATCAATTAAAAACATCAACTAACTATAAATTTTATCATTATTATATATTTTGAAAGTTCGTTTGATAGAAAGCATTGTTTAGATACTTGTAATGTATCAAGGTATATTTACACAAGGTAGACTCATTTTGGAGTGTAGACATGCTGCTCCATAAAAGGAACCGAGTTGTCAAAATTTTCTTCAAATAAAACAAAAACAATTTAACACACACATGTACAAATTTTGGCTCATATACACGAAATTAGACGTTTGGTTTCCAACTAGGGGTAAACAGCTGACACACATATGGGCCAACGAGTTTACCTTGTGTAAATATACCTTTTTGTTACACTTCAAGAAATTTGTTTAATAAAATTGTGTTTAGTGCCACCGAAAATAAAATAGCAGCTAAAATTAAAAAAATAACCCAGATCACTGACTACTGAATTTTTTGCGTCGCAAATCTTAAAAACCACTAAGAACAGTGTGAAAAAAAGCTGAGTTGATATTCTATAATTTCACATTTCAACTAGAATGACGGCGAATATAAAAATGTAAACAATAATATATTTGACAACTTTAGGTACAAAGCCTCGAAAACACTGTGAACAGCAGTGAACAGCCTAGTGAGCCCATAGTGAGGCTATAAGGATATAGCCTTTTTACATTGATTAACATCTACCATCAATTTGCGAAGATGTTAACATCTTTCCATAAGAAATACATGGGGCTTAAAACCAACATCTTTCAATATGTGCGTTCTTTTACTTTTCCAGTAAAATTCAGTAGGTGAGTACTATGAAAATTTTACAAATTAATGTGTACGCGAACGCATTTCAGTAAAATCTGGCACAAATTTGTACAAATTTAAGGGTAAACGAACGCAGCTAATATCTTTTAAAGATGTTCCTATTTCGTTTAATTCCATTCTAGATCTTTCATGCTACCAAAAAAAGACAAAAGGGTCTTTTCACGATGCCTTTCCAAACATATCTGTTTTCATATCTAATAGTCTAATTTACATATAGAAACATACAAATTTAAAACATGAAAATTCATATAAACAAACATGAAAACTCATTTCGTGTCTGTTTGGCAACCCCTCTTTCTTCTCTACCCCGGTCGACTACAAACAAAACAGACGTGTTTGTTACATGGCGTTTACATTTGCCAGTGCTGGCAAGACAGTAGCAATTCATTCAAACTTTTTCACTAATACATAAACACTTTTACAGCTATTTTGTTTTTGCATTGTTTTGCCAACTAATATGTATATGCTTACTGTCTTGCCAGTACTGAAAAAGGTAAACGCTGTGTTAGACATGTCTGAAAAAAACACCGTATAAACTCTCTCTTTGTTTTGAAAGCAGCGTTACCATTTGTCAAGTTTTATTTTTTTTGCAATGTTTTTTTGTTAAGTATTTTTTATATTTTTAAACAAATTGAACGTCAAATACATTTTTGTGTTTTCTTTTTAAATTTTGGCACTTTTGTAGAAAAAACATTTTTCATTTTAAAATCATTTTTTTTTTTAAATGGTGCTCGTTCATCAGCATCACAGTGCTCGTTGAATGCAGACGTGTTTTTTTTTAACTCGGCATACGGTTTTTGTTTTCTTTTAACATACTTAAATAAGTTGTTATAAAATCATAATATTATTTATTAAATAAATAATATAATATCAGCGAATTGGACGCTTAAAAATAATTTTTAATTTGTGAACATAAACGTCAATAATTAAAATAATAAAAGTTATAATTTAATAAAAAAATGTATGTATGAACATACATACATAAACATACAAACATACTTTTTAAGCAAAAACATTTCTTGTTTTTTTTTATTCTTCTTTTTTATTATCGGGGTTTTTAACAACAAATAACAAGAAGAGCACAATTAAACAAACTGTAAAATAAAAAAAAAAAAACTTATGAATGCGTACAATGCAAAAACAATTAAACATAATGAAAGAAATGCATATGTTACAGTGAGTGTTGACGAAACAAAAGTAGAAACAAAAAAAGAATCGATGATAGCAATTACCTAACGGCTAAACCTATTACTCGAACGCGTTCCCTCTCACCTTCTTTGTTTACAAATACGGTCGATCGTATTACAATAACAAGTTTGTTAACTGCAGGCGCTGCCCCAGAGCCAGAAAAAACTTTAATAAGTGATGATACGGTTAACCCCAAAACAGCCGCTATGGACAACTCAGTAACTCAAGGAAAAATTTCTCAAAAGCCTACAGTACAAGTTGGTATAGACAGGTACATAACAGTGCTCAAACGGGGACGCAGCCCTACCTCTGCAGCAGTTGCTTCGGCCTCAAAAGTACCAACTTTTGATAAAATAAATACTCAAAATCGTTTTGCAATTCTGGAGGATGAATCCTCTGAAGCACCAAACGTCATAAAATCGTCAAAGCCTCCCCCGATATATCTTAGGGAACAAAATTCAAATGAGCTCATAAAGAGTTTGATATCAGTGATAGGTGAAAATTCGTTTTACGTAGCGGCTATCAAGCGTGGTAGTATAAACGAGACTAAAATACAAGTCAATCATGAGAATGACTTTCGCAAAGTAATAAACAACTTTGAAGCACTAAAAAAAAACTTTTATACATACCAACTGAAAAGCAGTAAAGGTCTTCAGGTAGTGATTAAGGGTATTGACTCATGTGTGGACCCAGAAGAGGTCAAAACATTCCTAGAAGAAAAAGGCTTCAAGGTAAAACATGTAGTAAACATTAAAAATAGAGAAAAAATTCCCCAACCACTTTTTCGAGTAGAGTTTGAACCCGGCGACGTTAAGCTTAAAAAAAATGAAACGCATCCCATCTATGATTTAAAATACATTCTGTACAGAAAGGTAACTATAGAGGAGCCGCACAAAAGAGGTGGTCCCGTTCAATGTTTGAACTGCCAAGAATTTGGCCATACTAAGGCATACTGCTATTTACCCCCTGTTTGCGTAGTATGTGGTGAGCTACACGGTACAGTTCTTTGCGATAAGTCTAAAACCGACCCCAACGTAAAAAAATGCAGCAACTGTGGTGGTAATCACATTGCCAATTATAGAGGATGCCCTGTATATACTATCGTCAAGCAGTCGGTTGGACCGAAAACTAATCCCCCTCAAATGCAGGTAACGAATCAAGTAAACAGTAATGATCTTCAGGCTCCGCAGCCTAGTAGTAACGGAACCTCTTATGCTAACGTTTTAAAATCAAACAATGTACCAATGCAAGGCGCTTCGTCAAGTAATGACGAAACTCCAGTTTCTAATCTAAGTCGTCTAGAAAAAACCATGGAAACATTAGTGCAAACAGTAAATAATTTTACAAACACAATGGGTAATATGATGCAGGAAATTCTTAGAATGCAATCGATGTTATTGCAAGCTATTCTTAACAAGCCATGAACTGTTTAAAAATTTGTTTTTGGAACGCAAACGGCATCCGCCAACATAAAAATGAATTAGAATACTTTCTTAAAAATAAACAAATTGATGTCATGATGGTTTCTGAAACTCATTTGACCTCAAGAAATACGTTTAAAATTAATGGTTATACTCTATATGATACCAAGGACCCTCGAGATAGAGCTTGTGGAGGTTCTGCTATATTAATAAAAAACCGAATTAAACACTACCCAATGTGTGATCATCGTGAAGATTATCTCCAAGCTACGAACATTTGTGTCGAAGAGCTAAATCGAAGCATAGTTATTTCATCTCTATATTCACCACCTAGATTTGCAATATCAGAAAGCCAATATTACAAATATTATAAGTCACTGGGGCCCTGTTTCCTGGCTGCTGGCGATTACAACGCAAAACATACCTTCTGGGGGTCACGACTTATAACACCAAAGGGTCGTGTTTTGTTTAATACAATCTCTAAAATGAATTTAAGTGTTGTCGCGAGCGGCCAACCAACATATTGGCCTGCTGATCCGCAAAAAATTCCAGATGTCATCGATTTTGGCGTGGTTAGAAACATCCCCACAGAAACGATTTACGTTGAAGCTTCCATAGAATTATCCTCTGATCACACACCTACAATTGTTACTATAAAAAACACCAATAGAATTGAATCTCACTTTGGTCACATAGCGACGTCAGCTACACATATAAATTGGATAAAATATAAAAAATATCTCAGTGCCCATTGCACAGAAAATATTCCGCTTAGCACACCGGAGTATATAGATCGCTCTATTGTCAATTTTGACAGTTTTCTAAAACTAGCTGTTCAACATTCCAGCATTGCCCCCAAAAAAACCAAAAATAATAAAATATATTCCTCAGATGTCGAGCGTCTCTTGTCTGAAAAAAGGAGAGCTCGTAGAGAGTGGCAATTGCACAGATCCCCTCAACTTAAGAACTTACTAAAAGACTGTACAAAAAGGCTAAGAAAGTTACTGCAGACTCAGAAAACGGCTTCTCTGGAAAAATATCTTAAGGAACTTGATGCAACTCCACAATCAGACTACTCATTATGGCGTGCAGCTAGAAACCTCAAAAGGCCAGTTGCCGCTAATCCGCCATTAAGAAACTTGAATGGAAGTTGGGCAAGAAATGATGTTGAAAAAGGAAATCTGTTTGTTAATCATTTAAAACACGTATTTACCCCTAACATATCTCACGATATGGCGGTCGAGTTACCACCTGTTGCTGCTAGAGCAGCTGTTCCCCTAAGATTTGAGATAAGAGAAATCGAAAAGGCTATTTGTGATTTAAACCCCAAGAAGGCTCCTGGTTTTGATAAGATCAGCAACAAAATGCTTTTGGAGCTACCCAGCATAGCAAGGAGAATTATTCTTTTAATTTTTAATGCTATTTTACGCCTGGAATACTATCCTCAAAAGTGGAAGGTTTCCTTAGTCATCATGATACCTAAACCAGGAAAGGATCACACAAAAGTTGAGTCATATAGGCCTATAAGTTTACTTTCAAATATATCAAAGCTGTTTGAGAAGCTGTTAGCGTCAAAATTAACCCCAATTCTAAATGAAAACAGATGTATTCCTAACCACCAATTCGGCTTTAGAAGAGAACACAGCACAATTGAGCAAACCCATCGTATAGTAAACGCAATAAGAAAAGCCTTTGAAGAAAGAAAATATTGTTCCGCTCTCTTCATCGATGTTTCTCAAGCTTTTGACAAAGTCTGGCATGAAGGCTTATTACATAAATTGAAGCTAAACTTACCAGTAAACACACACAAGCTGTTAGAAAGCTACTTAGTCGGTCGAAAGTTTATTATTAAAGAAGGTGATTATTTAAGCTCTCCTCAACCAATTGAAGCTGGAGTCCCTCAGGGAAGCATCCTAGGCCCACTTTTATACTTAATATATACTTCGGATATGCCAATAAACAACTACACCCAAACTTCAACATTTGCTGATGACACAGCTTTTCTAAGCGTGCACGAAAACAGTCAAGAAGCATCTCGATACCTACAGGATCATATATTTCAACTCGAACTGTGGCTGAAGCAATGGAGGATAAAGGTCAATGAGCAAAAATGCGTACATGTAACATTTACCTTGCGTCGGGAAACATGCCCCCCTATTAAAATCAATAATCATTTAGTGCCTCAAAATTCGCATGTAAAATACCTCGGTATTCATCTAGATCGCCGTTTAACGTGGAATAGCCATATAGAGGCAAAATTATCTCAAATGAAACTAAAAGCCATCCAAATTCATTGGCTTATTGGAAGAAACTCTGTCCTAAGTCTCGACTGCAAACTTTTACTTTAAAACTCCATCTTAAAGCCAATCTGGTGCTACGGTATTCAACTATGGGGCACTGCCTCGGCCTCTAATATCGAAAAAATTCAAAGGCGCCAAAATAAACTTCTTCGAATAATCACAGCTGCCCATTGGTATGTTAAAAACTCAAATATTCACAAGGATCTCAATGTTCCTTTAGTAAAAACTATGATTACAAAATATGCAGTAAAATATTTAAAAAGGCTTGAACAACACCCAAATCCACTAGCTCGAAATATTTTAAACCATGGCGGCCACACTCGCTTAAGAAGAAGAGACACTGCAGCACTTACCCAATTAGATGAGCGATAAACACCTATATAAGTGAACAGAACCCGTGATGAAGAAAATTTTTGTCTGGCACTGGCAGGACGTAAAATAACGTATTAGGTTAAGATTTGATTAATTATTGTTAGTTCATATTTAAAATATGAAGATTCAATAAAAAATAATGAGAAAAAAAAAATGGTGACATTTTTGTTTCATGGTAGATGTTAGATGTGAGCAATGTAAACGAGTGTTTCACATTTTCTACAACTTTCATGGTAGATGTTATAGCCTTTTCCCACTTGTCAACATTTAACATTTAACATCAACTTGCGAAGATGTTGGAATTTTCCCATAAGAAATACATAGGGCTAAAAATCAAAATTTTTCAACATCTTTACAGAATGTTACTATCTCATTTTGTTCCCTTTTACATTTTTCGATTCTTTTAGTGTCATCACTAGAAAAGCATCACTGACAAAATGGAAGTTGCTTTGAAAGCAGCGTTACCATTTCTCAAGTTTTTCCTTTTTCGCAAGCCTTATTTTGCTTAATTTTGCTAAAAATTATTAAACAAAATGAATGAGAAATACATTTTGGTGTTATCTTTTAAAATGTTGGCACTTTTGTAGAAAAAAAGTATTTAAAAAAAATAAAAGTTTTTTTTTCAGAAATGGTGACATTTTTTATTAATGGTAGATGTTAGATGTTTCAAGTGTGAACGCGTATTTCACATTTTCAACATCTTCCATGCGTTCCTCCGAAATGTATGCAAGTGTACAAAGGGTATTCGATGTTGATCAGTTTAAAAACCTATTATTCCATCATGGTTCCCTCCAAGGTCTATCCAATAGGTTTGCGCAAAAAGCCAGAAGTTTACTTTGTTTATTCCTCAACGATTACAAAAGTTGTTTACATACTCCTTATAAAGGGTTATCCATTTTGCGGTTTCAAAAGTAAACGTAAATAAAACACATATAAAATATTTTTTTTCATGATATTTCTTTTTTATTATAAAGTTTGAACGTTGACATTATGCGTGAAACACTATATCATTTAAATGACCACCACGCGAAGTGTTGCAAGCATACTACAAAAATGGTGATTCTGGCACAGCCACATATCGTGCTTTAAGAGCAGATTATGGTTTATCGTGAAGAATTGTTGTTTCTTTTCAACCAGTTGTTCGGTAAACAAGTGACCGACTGACTAAAAAGACCCAAGTGGAACAATTGAACGATATTGAACGATGAAACTGAACGGCCGTTCATCTGACTGATCCGTTCAAGGTGGTGTCGAAACGGCATCTGATTTTGACAGTTCGAGCTTATTCCTTTTGATTTGTTAGTGTTATGCTAATAATGGTTGACATTTCGAGCTAATTGCACTAACAATGCAATGCAAAAAACCCTATGTTGTTTCTGTTGTTTTTGGATTGTTGTAGTACCGACACCACCTTAGTTGAATTCGCCTTGAACTAGTTAGTTTATGACCTACACAACTCTAATAATTTGATTCGAATGTAAAGCTTCGTACAGACGGTGGTCAGATCTTACAATGTTGTAATTTTTACCGTCTGTACGAAGCTTTAGATTAACAAGCTGCGCATCCTAAAACATATCAATTAAAAACATCAACTAACTATAAATTTTATCATTATTATATATTTTGAAAGTTCGTTTGATAGAAAGCATTGTTTAGATACTTGTAATGTATCAAGGTATATTTACACAAGGTAGACTCATTTTGGAGTGTAGACATGCTGCTCCATAAAAGGAACCGAGTTGTCAAAATTTTCTTCAAATAAAACAAAAACAATTTAACACACACATGTACAAATTTTGGCTCATATACACGAAATTAGACGTTTGGTTTCCAACTAGGGGTAAACAGCTGACACACATATGGGCCAACGAGTTTACCTTGTGTAAATATACCTTTTTGTTACACTTCAAGAAATTTGTTTAATAAAATTGTGTTTAGTGCCACCGAAAATAAAATAGCAGCTAAAATTAAAAAAATAACCCAGATCACTGACTACTGAATTTTTTGCGTCGCAAATCTTAAAAACCACTAAGAACAGTATGAAAAAAGCTGAGTTGATATTCTATAATTTCACATTTCAACTAGAATGACGTCGAATATAAAAATGTAAACAATAATATATTTGACAACTTTAGGTACAAAACCGCGAAAACACTGTGAACAGCAGGGGCTTAAAACCAACATCTTTCAATATGTGCGTTCGTTTACTTTTCCAGTAAAACCCAGTAAAATTCAGTAGGTGAGTACTATGAAAATTTTACAAATTAATGTGTACGCGAACGCATTTCAGTAAAATCTGGCACAAATTTGTACAAATTTTAGGGTAAACGAACGCAGCTAATATCTTTTAAAGATGTTCCTATTTCGTTTAATTCCATTCTAGATCTTTCATGCTACCAAAAAAAGACAAAAGGGTCTTTTCACGATGCCTTTCCAAATATATCTGTTTTCATATCTAATAGTCCAATTTACATATAGAAACATACAAATTTAAAACATGAAAATTCATATAAACAAACATGAAAACTCATTTCGTGTCTGTTTGGCAACCCCTCTTTCTTCTTTACCCCGGTCGACTACAAACAAAACAGACGTGTTTGTTACATGGCGTTTACATTTGCCAGTGCTGGCAAGACAGTAGCAATTCATTCAAACTTTTTCACTAATACATTAACACTTTTACAGCTATTTTGTTTTTGCATTGTTTTGCCAACTAATATGTATATGCTTACTGTCTTGCCAGTACTGAAAAAGGTAAACGCTGTGTTAGACATGTCTGAAAAAAACACCGTATAAACTCTCTCTTTGTTTTGAAAGCAGCGTTACCATTTGTCAAGTTTTATTTTTTTTGCAATGTTTTTTTGTTAAGTATTTTTTATATTTTTAAACAAATTGAACGTCAAATACATTTTTGTGTTTTCTTTTTAAATTTTGGCACTTTTGTAGAAAAAACATTTTTCATTTTAAAATCATTTTTTTTTTTAAATGGTGACATTTTTGTTTGATGGTAGATGTTAGATGTGAGCAATGTAAACGAGTGTTTCACATTTTCTACAACTTTCATGGTAGATGTTATAGCCTTTTCACACTTGTCAACATTTAACATTTAACATCAACTTGCGAAGATGTTGGAATTTTCCCATAAGAAATACATAGGGCTAAAAATCAAAATTTTTCAACATCTTTACAGAATGTTACTATCTCATTTTGTTCCCTTTTACATTTTTCGATTCTTTTAGTGTCATCACTAGAAAAGCATCACTGACAAAATGGAAGTTGCTTTGAAAGCAGCGTTACCATTTCTCAAGTTTTTCCTTTTTCGCAAGCCTTATTTTGCTTAATTTTGCTAAAAATTATTAAACAAAATGAATGAGAAATACATTTTGGTGTTATCTTTTAAAATGTTGGCACTTTTGTAGAAAAAAAGTATTTAAAAAAAATAAAAGTTTTTTTTTCAGAAATGGTGACATTTTTTATTAATGGTAGATGTTAGATGTTTCAAGTGTGAACGCGTATTTCACATTTTCAACATCTTCCATGCGTTCCTCCGAAATGTATGCAAGTGTACAAAGGGTATTCGATGTTGATCAGTTTAAAAACCTATTATTCCATCATGGTTCCCACCAAGGTCTATCCAATAGGTTTGCGCAAAAAGCCAGAAGTTTACTTTGTTTATTCCTCAACGATTACAAAAGTTGTTTACATATTCCTTATAAAGGGTTATCCATTTTGCGGTTTCAAAAGTAAACGTAAATAAAACACATATAAAATATTTTTTTCATGATATTTCTTTTTTATTATAAAGTTTGAACGTTGACATTATGCGTGAAACACTATATCATTTAAATGACCACCACGCGAAGTGTTGCAAGCATACTACAAAAATGGTGATTCTGGCACAGCCACATATCGTGCTTTAAGAGCAGATTATGGTTTATCGTGAAGAATTGTTGTTTCTTTTCAACCAGTTGTTCGGTAAACAAGTGACCGACTGACTAAAAAGACCCAAGTGGAACAATTGAACGATATTGAACGATGAAACTGAACGGCCGTTCATCTGACTGATCCGTTCAAGGTGGTGTCGAAACGGCATCTGATTTTGACAGTTCGAGCTTATTCCTTTTGATTTGTTAGTGTTATGCTAATAATGGTTGACATTTCGAGCTAATTGCACTAACAATGCAATGCAAAAAACCCTATGTTGTTTCTGTTGTTTTTGGATTGTTGTAGTACCGATACCACCTTAGTTGAATTCGCCTTGAACTAGTTAGTTTATGACCTACACAACTCTAATAATTTGATTCGAATGTAAAGCTTCGTACAGACGGTGGTCAGATCTTACAATGTTGTAATTTTTACCGTCTGTACGAAGCTTTAGATTAACAAGCTGCGCATCCTAAAACATATCAATTAAAAACATCAACTAACTATAAATTTTATCATTATTATATATTTTGAAAGTTCGTTTGATAGAAAGCATTGTTTAGATACTTGTAATGTATCAAGGTATATTTACACAAGGTAGACTCATTTTGGAGTGTAGACATGCTGCTCCATAAAAGGAACCGAGTTGTCAAAATTTTCTTCAAATAAAACAAAAACAATTTAACACACACATGTACAAATTTTGGCTCATATACACGAAATTAGACGTTTGGTTTCCAACTAGGGGTAAACAGCTGACACACATATGGGCCAACGAGTTTACCTTGTGTAAATATACCTTTTTGTTACACTTCAAGAAATTTGTTTAATAAAATTGTGTTTAGTGCCACCGAAAATAAAATAGCAGCTAAAATTAAAAAAATAACCCAGATCACTGACTACTGAATTTTTTGCGTCGCAAATCTTAAAAACCACTAAGAACAGTGTGAAAAAAAGCTGAGTTGATATTCTATAATTTCACATTTCAACTAGAATGACGGCGAATATAAAAATGTAAACAATAATATATTTGACAACTTTAGGTACAAAGCCTCGAAAACACTGTGAACAGCAGTGAACAGCCTAGTGAGCCCATAGTGAGGCTATAAGGATATAGCCTTTTTACATTGATTAACATCTACCATCAATTTGCGAAGATGTTAACATCTTTCCATAAGAAATACATGGGGCTTAAAACCAACATCTTTCAATATGTGCGTTCTTTTACTTTTCCAGTAAAATTCAGTAGGTGAGTACTATGAAAATTTTACAAATTAATGTGTACGCGAACGCATTTCAGTAAAATCTGGCACAAATTTGTACAAATTTAAGGGTAAACGAACGCAGCTAATATCTTTTAAAGATGTTCCTATTTCGTTTAATTCCATTCTAGATCTTTCATGCTACCAAAAAAAGACAAAAGGGTCTTTTCACGATGCCTTTCCAAACATATCTGTTTTCATATCTAATAGTCTAATTTACATATAGAAACATACAAATTTAAAACATGAAAATTCATATAAACAAACATGAAAACTCATTTCGTGTCTGTTTGGCAACCCCTCTTTCTTCTCTACCCCGGTCGACTACAAACAAAACAGACGTGTTTGTTACATGGCGTTTACATTTGCCAGTGCTGGCAAGACAGTAGCAATTCATTCAAACTTTTTCACTAATACATAAACACTTTTACAGCTATTTTGTTTTTGCATTGTTTTGCCAACTAATATGTATATGCTTACTGTCTTGCCAGTACTGAAAAAGGTAAACGCTGTGTTAGACATGTCTGAAAAAAACACCGTATAAACTCTCTCTTTGTTTTGAAAGCAGCGTTACCATTTGTCAAGTTTTATTTTTTTTGCAATGTTTTTTTGTTAAGTATTTTTTATATTTTTAAACAAATTGAACGTCAAATACATTTTTGTGTTTTCTTTTTAAATTTTGGCACTTTTGTAGAAAAAACATTTTTCATTTTAAAATCATTTTTTTTTTAAATGGTGACATTTTTGTTTGATGGTAGATGTTAGATGTGAGCAATGTAAACGAGTGTTTCACATTTTCTACAACTTTCATGGTAGATGTTATAGCCTTTTCACACTTGTCAACATTTAACATTTAACATCAACTTGCGAAGATGTTGGAATTTTCCCATAAGAAATACATAGGGCTAAAAATCAAAATTTTTCAACATCTTTACAGAATGTTACTATCTCATTTTGTTCCCTTTTACATTTTTCGATTCTTTTAGTGTCATCACTAGAAAAGCATCACTGACAAAATGGAAGTTGCTTTGAAAGCAGCGTTACCATTTCTCAAGTTTTTCCTTTTTTGCAAGCCTTATTTTGCTTAATTTTGCTAAAAATTATTAAACAAAATGAATGAGAAATACATTTTGGTGTTATCTTTTAAAATGTTGGCACTTTTGTAGAAAAAAAGTATTTAAAAAAAAAAAAAGTTTTTTTTTCAGAAATGGTGACATTTTTTATTAATGGTAGATGTTAGATGTTTCAAGTGTGAACGCGTATTTCACATTTTCAACATCTTCCATGCGTTCCTCCGAAATGTATGCAAGTGTACAAAGGGTATTCGATGTTGATCAGTTTAAAAACCTATTATTCCATCATGGTTCCCTCCAAGGTCTATCCAATAGGTTTGCGCAAAAAGCCAGAAGTTTACTTTGTTTATTCCTCAACGATTACAAAAGTTGTTTACATATTCCTTATAAAGGGTTATCCATTTTGCGGTTTCAAAAGTAAACGTAAATAAAACACATATAAAATATTTTTTTTCATGATATTTCTTTTTTATTATAAAGTTTGAACGTTGACATTATGCGTGAAACACTATATCATTTCAATGACCACCACGCGAAGTGTTGCAAGCATACTACAAAAATGGTGATTCTGGCACAGCCACATATCGTGCTTTAAGAGGAGATTATGGTTTATTGTGAAGAATTGAAGAATTGTGAAGAAATTTGAAGAGACTGGAGCGGTTACAGATATTGTAAGACCAGTGCATCATCGTTTCGCTCGTTCCGCTAAAAATATCGCTGCTGTAAGTGAAAGTGTTACCGAAGTCCCAAATGTGTCGATTCCTTGTCGTTCTCAGGAATTAGGACTGTATGGTCGTATGATAACCGACTTTTTTGCCTGCTATTGAAGAATAGGACTTGGAGAATAAGTGGTTTCAACAAGACGGTGCCACATGCCACACAACTCGAGCGAATATGGCTTTATTGCAAGAGACATTTCCTGGCCGTGTAATTTCTCGTCGTGGCGACATCAACTGGCCACCAAATCATGCGATTTGACACCATTATACTTTTTTTGTGGGGCTACGTGAAATACCGTGTTTATGCAGATAAACCTTTAACTCTTGAGCACTTAAGAACCAACATTCGTCAAGTTATGGCTGAGATACCGCCCAATATGTGTCAAAAGTGGTTCAAAATTACCTCAAAAGAATCAATGCTTGCAACACTTCGCGTGGTGGTCATTTAAATGATATAGTGTTTCACATAATGTCAACGTTCAAACTTTATAATAAGAAAGAAATATAATGAAAAAAAATTTTTTATATGTGTTTTATTTACATTTACTTTTGAAACCGCAAAATGGATAACCCGTTACATACATGCATATTTTTGTTTTCGGTTTTGATTTTTTGCCACACATACATATATAATATTATGTAAAATAGTGTAAAATTTTTTAACAGTTATAATATTGTACTCATAGTAAGGACCCCGCTGGATCAAAACGTTACCGAAAAGCGTTCTAGTTTTATTAATGAGTTAGCAAAACAGCCCAAACTTACACCAATTTTTCACGATGACTTAAAAGACATGACTGTTTTGTATTTCTCTTTTAAAGCAACGTCCAAGAACTTGTTAAGTTTTCACCATGTTTCTTTTTTTATAGCCAGAGTTGTTTTTTTTCTGATTTCCTTAACATGATTATTCGTATAACAATATTTGAAGTTTGAAAACTAAATAAATTATAAATAATAAATAAATTTTAAATATAATAAATTTTTTTTTTTTAAAGAACAAATACATATACTAAAGATATACCATGGAAGAAAAAACAGTGGGAAAACTTTTTGATTTAACGGAAGTGGCCATTAAAAATTTAGACTTGGATGATAGTGAGGATAAAGCAATTGTTTTGGCTTTGGTAGAATGCTTGGAAAGCGTAAGCCATTTACAAAAGAAGAGAAGGAAAAATGATTGGGTAAAGCAATGTCGGAAAGAGAGGGTGGAGCGAGGTACATTTTCATTTCTCATGAACGACCTCTTGAGTGATATGCCATTTATTCTGAACTATATCAGAATGAGCCCGGAAACTTTTAATTTTATTCTTGCAAACATCGAAAAAGATATTAAAAAAACAAGATACGATACCTTCCTACTGGAGAGTCTCTCAAGAGTACAAACTACCAGACGAGGTTATCGGAAACGATTCTTTGTCATGAGATTCCTGAAGTATGCCATGCAATATGGAAACATTTGAAAAATTAATATGTGAAGGTTTGTATCTGAAGTTGGAGTGTTATAATTGGCAGTGCCGAATCTTTGATACTCTCCACCGACAGTTAGAATATTTTAAGAGTAGTCTCTTTATGGGATAGATACATATTTATAATAAGATTTATATTATATATATTACATGTTGAACCGTGTTCAACCTAATCATCATTTATTTTTAATATCTTCATGATCTTTTTTATTACCGTCATTAACTCCTTTGAATTCTCAATTTTAATTACCGATCTCTCTCACATATATTTTTGTTGTTCTACAATTCGTGAAGTTTTTTCACTCAATTTCTTTAGTAATCTTTTTTTTACAAATATTATTGTAACACATAAGTAAGATTCAATTCAATTTACTTAATCAGCCAAGAAGGCAATAAAAGTTTAATTTTAGTAAAAGTTTTCTAAGTCTTTTATTTGCGATTGGCACAGATTTGGGAAATTGCCCGAATCAACATTTGGTCCTTCGACAAGTCCTTGAATAGGCTAGGGCTCGATTGAATTGGTGACAAGAAGTCCAAAATAATCTAAGGCGGTTGTGCGATACCAGCACCAACTTCAGATTTTGTAACGACAAGAAGTCCAAAATAATCTAAGGCGGTTGTGCGATACCAGCACCAACTCCAGATTTTGTAACGACAAGAAGTCCAAAATAATCTAAGGCAGTTGTGCGATACCAGCACCAACTCCAGATTTAAGGCGACAGGAAGTCAAATATTATACCTATAAGACGGTTGTGCATCAACTCCAAGTTGTGCAGTGACAAGTGGTCTATAATTACTAGAGCAGGTTAAAATCCTCAATCGTGTATTAAGCGCAGTAGTCAAAATCAAAAAATATGTACACATTGCATTAATGCAAAAATTGCAAAAGAAAGGTAATCAGAACAGAAGGTATGTACAATATGAATTAGTATTCTATGCGACTTAATTTTCTAAAAAACAAGCAAAGGGTTATTTCAACATTTTAATTTCTACTCGAAAAAAATAATAGAATAGAACTTCTTAAGCAAAAGTCGTAACCTTAAAATACGTACAAGGTCAAGATCAACCTGAGAAAATACATACATACATATGTACGTTGCTTTACTCAAAAATATTTATTTAAAATCCAACGGAATTTACAAGGTCAAGCAAAAACAAATAATTTTTTAAAGTTCTTTCTCAACACTTGTAATAACTACAACCGGCATTTGTTTCATTCCACGCGTTCTTATATAAACGAATATTTAGGCAGCTGCAAGCAATGACAAATTATCATCAGTGTCCGTCGATTCTTCAACCGAACAACAGTGGACAAAAAAAAACAAAACAACACAAAAAAAATAGTGAACCATAAACATAAGATAGTGACTTTAAATAAAAAATACGTATAAACAAATAATTAATAAAACGGTTAATAATAACAAGTGGTTAAAAAACAAAAAGTTAGTATACAAATAAAAAGTGGCTTGCTAGAAAAAAAAGAAGTATTTGTAAAGAAAAAATACAAAAAGCAAAGCAAATTTACGGTAAGTAACGTCGAAACTACAACAACACAAAAAAAAACATCATCAAAAAACGTATTCCTATACTGCATAAAATAAACAACAACAACACATAATTATAAAAGTGCATACATAAAAAACAAAAATTTGTGGAGAGAAAACAGTAACAATCAACATAAACAAACGCACATACAAAATTCTGCAAGAAAACAAAGCTAGGGTTTCCAGCAAAATAAAATAAATCGGTAAGTGGAATTTGTTGAAAAATATGAGGAATTAATAAATTTATATACAATATATATACAATAATAAATACATAGCTCTACATAAAATAATAAACGGGAAAAAGCTAACTTGCATTAAAATAAAAACTTAAAAAACTTTTTTTTTATAAATTTTCCTCTTGAAAGAAATATTCTACCTAAAAATTTTTTTTGCACAAAATGTCTACAAGAAGAAGGTGTAAATTTGATATTCATCAAGTGTCGGGTTTTATTAATAGTTTTGGAAATATTCCTGAGGAAAACGTAACAATATCTTTACTCGAAAGTAAACATTTAGAATTAGAGAAAAGATGGAACAAACTTTTGGAAAGTTATGAAGCCTATGTAATGGAAGAAGGCACTGGAGCGGGGACGATTTCAAGGATAGCATTTCTGTAAAATATGAGGAAGCTAGTGAACTGTACCAAAACCTTAAAGCTTTTATAATGGATAAAATAAGGGTACAATTAACACAAAATCAAAATGCATCTAAGAATTCAGAAATAATAAGTCGGCAATCCAGCTTAAAATTACCCCCATGTGAAATGCCAAGCTTTGAGACAGGATATGCAAAGTGGCCTGAATTCAGGGACATGTTTACAGCAGTAGTCCTGAAGAATAAAGAGATATCCCCAGTAGAAAAACTTCAATATTTGCGTAGCAAAGTTAGGGGGGGGCAGGCTTATCAAATCGTTAAAAGATTTGATCTGGTAGCAGATAATTTGAATTAGCTTGGGATGCCTTACAAAAAAGATTTGAAAATCCTCGGATTCTGGTTCATCAGCAAATTAAACAACTTTTTAGTATACAAACGGTTCAAGTAGAATCTTCAAGGTCTATTCGACAAATTCAAAACACAATTGATGAGACTATAGTCATTTTGACAACATGTCAAATAGATGTTAATAATTGGGATCCAATGTTAATTTACATATGCTCTTCCAAGCTACCAGAAGAGACGTTGCGAGCTTGGGAAAATCAACTTAATAATCATAAGGAGCTACCCACATGGCGAGAGATGGGCGACTTTCTCAAAGGGAGAATAGATATGCTGGAAACAGTTTTTGATATTAGAAAACAAAATTCGAAAGAGGGGTCAACTTCCAAGGCACAAGTATTTTACTCTCAAACCGAAGGAGGAAAATCGAAATACTGCAAATTATGTAAAGAAAACCACCCTTTGAAGTTCTGTAAGCACTTTAAGTCATTATCAATAAGTGATCGAATTAAATATGAATTTTCTAATAATTATTGCACTAATTGCTTGTCTCCAAGTCATTTTAAATCTAAATGTCCCAGTACCAAATTATGTTCCCACTGTCAGAAAAAACATCATACTATGCTTCATCTGGAAAACGTCAATATGCATCCAAATGATTCAACCCAGCAAAATTAACAGTCCTTTCAACCAACTTATGAAAGGCCTTCAACCTCAGGAACCCAGTCCAAAACAATATCATATAATACGCAAGTAACCCGATCCACTTTTCAAAATTTTAGCCAAGCTACACATTTCCCACATGAAGTAACGACAGTTTTACCTACCGCCCTCGTTTATATAAAGCACGCAGGAGAGTCGGTTCTTGTTCGCGCATTATTAGACACGGGATCAGAAAGGAGCTTTGTGGCTCGAAATATTCAACAACAATTAGCGATTCCAGTAAGCGGACATAATTTTAAAATTTCCGGTCTAGGAGGAGCGGTAGTAGGAAAATCTCAGGGAATTTGTAATATTACCCTCCAATCCACAAAATCCAATTTTCGAATTCAAATTAATGCCATAGTTGTTCCCAAATTAACCAAACTTTTACCTTCCAATCCAATAAAGGTCCTACATCTCCCAGATGTTCAATCGTTAAATCTTGCAGACCCATCTTTCTCCAAAACCAGCGCCCATAGATATGATAATCGAAAGCGACTATTTGCCGCTGATAAACTTGTGTGGAGTAAAATTTGTTGACGGGAAAAGCTTGGAGGCCCGAGAATCTAAATTTGGATGGTACTTATCCGGTCCTACGCCTCAAGCTGAAATCAACTCGTTTTCTACCACGGTTTCTTCATCAGATGAGATTGCCCTATTTGAACAATTAAAAAGTTTTGGGAGCTCGAAGAGGTAGAAAAGGGCTGTACTGAGTCAGACAGTGACGTATATTGCGAACATTTTTTTCAAAGGACTATCCAACGCCGACCAGATGGCAAATATATAGTACGATTGCCCTTTAAGAAACAATATCCAAACGAAATTTTTTTGGGCAGTTCAAAAAATACGGCTTTCGCACAGTATCATCAGATGGAAAACAGACTAACTAAAACCCCAGCATTAAATTCGCAATACCAAAAGGTTCTACAAGAATATATTGAGATGGATCACATGGAAGAAGTAAAATATAAGGAGAACATGGAGGGAAAGCAATTTTCGTTTTTTCTGCCACATCATGCCGTCATTCGACCTGAAAGTAAATCCACCCAGTTACGAGTTGTATTCAATGCCTCCAAGAAAACCAGCAGCGGATATTCACTAAACGATGTATTGTATCAAGGTCCTACGTTACAAAGGGACTTAATGCAATTAATTTTATCATGGAGATATTATAAATATGTATTTACTGGTGACATCCAAAAAATGTATCGCCAAATTTTATTGCATCAAGATGATCGGCCGTATCACCTGATTTTATTTAGGGAAAATGAAAGGGCGGCCATTAAAGTTTTTCAGCTTAAAACCGCCACCTTTGGCGTTAACAGTGCACCCTATTTGGCAACACGAACTCTACTCGAGTTAGCTGAAGATCGCAAAAACTTGTATCCCCTGGCTTCAGAGATATTAAAAAAGGAAATTTATGTGGATGATATTTTGTCGGCAGGACATACTCTTGAAGAAGCAAATTTAAAATTAAAGCAAATAGGGAGAGCCTTGAATTCGGCAGGCTTCCCCATAAAGAAAATTACAGCCAATGACAGATTTTTACTTATTAATTTATGCCGGGAGGATCTTCTTGACGAAGACTTTTTAAAGTTCGACGATTCCAGCACTTTAAAAACTTTGGGAATCCGTTAGAATGCAATGTCAGATTTCTTTTATTATAAAGTGGAAACCAATCAAATATTATCAAACCCCACAAAAATGCAAATATTATCAATAATTGCAAAACTTTATGACCCTCTAGGTTGGATAGGTCCAATTGTGGTGGTAGCTAAGGTATTGATGCAACAACTATGGGAACTGAAGCTGGATTGGGACGAAGTAGTTCCAGTCAACATCGGCAGTAGATGGAGGACCTTTTTGCAGAATTCACCACAAATTTCTTTTCTTAATATCCCGCGATGGACACAGTTTTCCCCGTCCCGGTTAATACAGATTCATGGGTTCTGCGATGCATCAGAAAAGGCGTGCTGCGGGGCGGTCTATATGCGAACTTCATCTTCAGAGGGAGAAATAACCTCTCACCTCACGTAGGCCTCGGCTGGCTCCAAAAACCACCAAATCTTCTGAAAACATTCGTTGCGAATCGGGTAACGAAAATACTAAGTGTTACGGGTAATGGCCCATGGAAACACATAAAAACGAAAGAAAACCCAGCGGATCTGGGGAGCCGCGGTTGCACTCCACAAGAACTCCTTAAAAGCAAGCTGTGGTGGCACGGGCCCACCTGGCTAACCCAAACTACAGATCTTTGGCCAGAACCACTCACATTCGTTCCAACAAACTTAGAAACAAAAAATACTTCCAACTTTCATATAAATATTACCCAAGAAGAAATATTAGAGAAATTTTCTTCATTGCCCCGAGCTCTAAGAGTTATAAGCTATCAGTTTCGTTTCATTAATCGTACGCTCAAACGCCCATTTGAAAACCCAACTTTCATAACAACCCAGGAGATATCGTTAACAAAAACTCGTATGGTACTTTTGGCTCAAAAATGTCATTTTTATCAAGAGTACAAATGTCTTGAAAATCAAAACCCAATCAGTAATAAAAGTAGTCTACAGTCTTTAAGTCCTTTTCTGGACCAAGAGGGTCTTCTGCGGGTAGGTGGAAGGCTGAACAACTCGGGATTGAGCTTTGAAGAAAAGCATCCAGTTATTATTCCTGACAAATCGCGATTCGCCACCCTTTTCATTGAATATACCCATCAGATTCTGCTCCATGCCGAACACCATATAATGTTGCGGGCTATAAGACAAGGGTTCTGTATACCCAGAGTAAAGAGCCTCATTAGAAAATGCATTCGAAATTGCAAAGCATGTACCATATATAAACATAAGCTTCAGCATCAAATGATGGCAGCCCTTCCTCCTGAAAGAGTCAACTTCATTACCTTTTACTTATACTGGTGTGGACTTCGCCGGTCCATTCACTTTGAAGTCATCCACTTTGCGAAGTGCTAAGCTGATTAAGGGTTACGCAGCAGTATTTGTATGCTTTTCGACCAAAGCAGTTCACTTAGAAGCTTGCTCCAATCTTTCTACCGATGCATTTCTCGCCTGTTTTGCTAGGTTCACTGGTCGAAGAGGACTACCAAAAACAATGTTCTCGGACAACAACAGGAACTTTCTGGGAGCTAATTGTGCCCTTCTAAAAACACACAATGAATTCTTAAAGACCGCGGAAAAGTCCATAATAGAAAAATATGGAGCACACGGATTTTCTTGGTCCTTTATACCCCCTTACGCGCCCCACATGGGTGGCCTTTGGGAGGCGGCAGACAAAAGCATGAAATCGCATTTAAAAAAGGTAGCAAGCAATCTTACATTCACCTTTGAAGAATTTGGTACCCTTCTTATCCGTATCGAAGCTGTCTTAAATTCCCGCCCACTTTCTCCTTTAACTGAAAATCCGTCGGAACTTCTGCCGTTGACTCCAGACCATATACCACGAGGTGCTGCACTGGTTGCTGCTCCAGGATCTCCCCACGAATATTGCTTAAAGGACGTTCCATTTTTGAAGCGTTGGGACCGATTACGGGCTCTTCAACAGATATTTGCTCGCCGCTGGAAAAATGAATATATCACTGAATTTCAACGCAGAAGCAAGTGGAAAACTGAAAGAAATAACTTAAAGGAGGACGACTTCGTCCTTGTGAAGGACGATTTATTGCCGCCGGCAGAGTGGCGTTAGGTCGAGTAAAAAAGGTTATATATGGTCGAGACAGCCGAGTTCGAGTAGCTGAAATCCAAACTAGTAATGGGGTTATTACACGGCCCATTGTAAAGCTCTGCATTTTGCCTAAAAAGAGCAGTACTCCTAGTACGAAACTCCCAAAACCAATGAACTGAATATCATTTTATAATCATAGAGAGAATGGTCGCTAACAGAATTCTAATTTTATTGTATTTTATTTTCTGGTTCTTTTACTTACAGTTACGATGTTCAACAAACCCCCCTGCAAATTATGTTACCGCAATCACCCGCTCAAATATTGTGTGCGCTTTAGAAGTCTGGACGTAGAGCGCCGCAGAGCCTACGTACTACGGCACGAATACTGTCTAAATTGCTTGGCTCAGAGCTATACGCGGCTCTGGTGTGAGTCGGAAAACCGATGCAAGGAAGCATCATTCTATGCTTCACCGAGAGGGGAAAGAAGTGGCTAAAGAGTCCTCCAGTTTTGAAAGGAGCAGCATTAAAGGCACTACTGTAGCCCTAGAAGCGGTCATTTCGGAGACAATGCTGCCAAAGCCAGTTACCCCAGAAGGTGGCTTAATTCCGCCTCATCTATAATCTATAAGGGTTCGCCCATGTGGGTCACGTTTTTATTACAAAAACAGACGAACCAGTGTTTCCTGCTTAGAAAAGTAGCCAACATATTTCCCAAGTTCCAGGCAACCTTTACCAGTAACGGTACGCCATACGGGGTGTTTCAAGTTGCCCCGGCTTATGACAGCGACAATGTGCAAACAACCTGGAAGTTGGAAATAAAAGATTACGCGGACTTTCGATTTCCTCATCCGATAAACGACCGCGCTCTCACCCGGCACTTTGCCCAGCTTAAACCACAGGCTCATCCAAATTTTGCCACATGCCGTGCTGTCGATGGAGTGATTGGCTACACAACCATGGCTAAATTTCTGACAACAGAAACGTATCGTCCATCCCCAACTTTGCCACATGCACACAACTCAAAGTTTTGTTGGATAATCTACGGTCGATGGAACGGATGGGAATGTCATCACGTTGCCCGGGAGGATGTTGAACCGTGTTCAACCTAATCATCATTTATTTTTAATATCTTCATGATCTTTTTTATTACCGTCATTAACTCCTTTGAATTCTCAATTTTAATTATCGATCTCTCTCACATATATTTTTGTTGTTCTACAATTCGTGAAGTTTTTTCACTCAATTTCTTTAGTAATCTTTTTTTTACAAATATTATTGTAACACATAAGTAAGATTCAATTCAATTTACTTAATCAGCGAAGAAGGCAATAAAAGTTTAATTTTAGTAAAAGTTGTCTAAGTCTTTTATTTGCGATTGGCACAGATTTGGGAAATTGCCCGAATCAACATTACATATTATACAATTTTTATTAAAACTGTTCTTCGTAGCTATATAAAGCTAAACATTTTGAAACGGGCTTACGCGTTTTTAAATGATTTCCCAGAGTGGGCTTTATATGGCGCATATAGTAAATTATGGACCGATCTTCGCGAAATCCGACAGTGTAATTTCCAGTCATAAAAAACTGTTACGGACAAAATTTTTTTACAATAGCAGTATTTGTTACGGTTTTATGCGTACTAAAGTGTTTTTCGAGAGTAGGCTTTATATGGGGCCTATGGTAAGTTATTGACCGATCTGTACGAAGCTCAGCGGAGTTATTTCTAGTCTTATAAAACTGTGACCGACCAAATTTTATCTCAATAGCACTATTTGCTAGGGTTGTAGACATGCCAAACTGTTTTCGGAGTGTAGGTTTTCTACGGGCCTATGGTTAATTGTCTACAGATGTTCACGAAATAAAAAATTAAATTTAAATAATAAATGAATTTTTAATTTAAGTAAACATAACAAAACTTTTAAATATTACAGATTGAATTTATATTTCAAATAATTAAAAGTTATTACAAAAGTTTAGGCTAGCATTTTAATGGCTACGATAAAGAAAATTATAAAGTTAATTAAAATTACAAATAAATTTGTTATTAAAGTAAACATCAAAAACCCGAGGTCGAATTTTAATAAAACGTTATTTAATATAATATTGCATATGTAATTTGTACTTAATATGTCATATAAAAAGACTAGCACTTTCATGTCTATGAAACAGGAAAACAGTTGGGTTGCTGAATTAAAAGTCTTCATCTTCGAAGACACTAATCAGTGATTGTTCTAAAATGTTAGGCGTATAGACTGAAGAAGATTGTCTGCTAATGTCTGGTGTTAAAGTCGACACTCTATTCTGAGGCTGAATAAGTTTAAACGATAGTTGTGGAGTTGGTGTACAAAAGGAAGAGCTTGGTTTTGGTCCGATGCTTGTCGCAATATTTGCTGGATTTTCCACACAACTTCTCGTTTTATATCTTCATTTTTAATTTTGTTAATTTCAAAAACTACTTCTTTACCAAGCCAATCAGACCAACTTTTTTGTTCAGCTCTGCTGATAAACAACTTTTTTAAATTATTAATTCTTTCTTCTAGTTCCAAAGTTTTTTTCTAAAATTAAAAAGAAAGTAAATTGTTTAAGAAAATAAATTTTTTTCATAAATAATATAATAAAACAGTTTAATGAATATTATTTCTTAGTTTACATCAACGAAAAATCTATGGGAAGCTGTTGCAGATAACTTTAACATAAAGTGGCAGTTTACTTATTGCGTGTTTGCCGTCTAATGCCCAAAGATTAGACGGCAAACACGTTACTTTCAAATCCGTCAAAAGAGATGTATTTTTTTTATAATTATAAGGGGACGAATAGTATAGTTTTGCTTGCCTTAGTGGATGAAGATTGTCGCTTTATTTATATAGACGTTGGATGCAAAGGACGAACTCATGATGCTGGTGTTTTAATGCAAAGCGATTTAAGGAGACTTATTAATGACGCTGACAATCACTTCCCAGCAGATAGTGTAATTGGAAATGGAAGAAAACTACCATACGTAACAGTCGGTGATGATGCTTTTCCTCTTCAAAAGCACACCATGAAACCCTACTCCCACAACACCACTAAGATAGAAAGGAAAATTTTTAACCTTCGCATAGCACGAGCTAGGAATGTTGTTGAACGGGCATTTGGTATAATGTCTAATAGACCTGGCAGTAAAAACTTGAATTTGGGTAGCGATAAAAATATGCGATTTGATACCAAATTTTATGTAGTAAATTTTCAGGCTGATTGGTTGGTTCCAACCCGTGCCATAATGAGGTCAAAGGTCAAAATTTTAAAACCACCAAAATACTTGGTTGGTTGGTTAACGTGGTAGCAGGCACAGGCCCAGGCGTGCGACAAGTAGATCCGACAGTGGCTCCGTTTTGACACCACACAACTCGTCAAGAAATTGGAACCCCCCGATCAAACTTGACCCAGGGGCAATGCCGAGGTGGCTAGAGCCAGCCCGTTGCGTTGAGATATTTCAGCAGGCTGTTGAGTCCCAAACGCGATATCTCCGAGAGTCCTTGTAGAAGGTAATTCCCGAATAGTCTATGTCGCGATGAGTTAAGCGCTGGGCAATCACATAGAAGATGAAATACTGTCTCCTCAGTTCCAGGTTCCCTGCAGCTGCGGCAGCATTCATTGAAAGGGAGGCCGAGTCTCATAGCGTGCTTGCCGATCGTCCAGTGACCAGTAAGCATATGTAAGTCTTGACACGTCTTTCCGGCTGAAGTTGAGAAGTCGCTCATATGCGGGCCACGTTTCCCTGGTAGCCCTGCAGCCATCTAGTTTCCTCCATTTATCGTCAGCCATATCCAGATAGTGCCTGAAGATACCGCTCCTGATAGTTCCCAGGGGTGTTGCGACTGGCACAACCTGTGAAATATCAAGAGCGGCTCCAGTTTTGGCCAGCCCATCCGCCTGTTCATTGCCGTAATGGTCCCTATGCGCAGGGATCCAAATTAAGGTAATGTCAGATAGGCTGCCCAGTCTGGACAGTTCTTCCCTACACTGGTTGACGAGGATGGATGTTGTTTTATGTGACTTCAGTGACATCAGAGCTGCCTGGCTATCGACGAAGGTGCCAATTTTGCCGCTGATGTTCCTACCGTATAGCGTTCTGCATGCCTATCTGATCGCCAGTATTTCAGCCTGAAATACGCTGGCCCAATCCGGCAGACAAAAAGAGAGGTTCACATGTAGTTCCTCCGAGAAGACCCCGGAGCTGACACCACAAGTCATCTTCGACCCATCTGTGTAAACCCTCGTGCGGTATTCCTCGGGCAGGATTCCCCTGCTCCATTCCCGTCTCGACGGAGATATGACCCTGAATTTCCTATCAAAGTCCATGCGGGGTATCATATAGTCCGTTGGTCGTTTCAGAGATGTGGGTTGCTTCTGTAAGATCCCTGCATGACCGTACGTCCTCGCCTTCCAACATCCCGATGCAGAGAGCCTGACCGCGCTATTGACGGCTATGGCCATAAGGTGTATTTCAATTGGAACAAGGTGCAGTATTCAGAGCCTCTGAAGGACCAGTGCGTAGAGCGCCTGTTGCTCCAATGCAGGCTGATCTTTGTACTCTGCCCAGCTGAACCACGATGTATTTCTTGCCCGTCGCGGTCCACCATGCCAGAGATCTATATGTAAGAATGGGCCGTACTATTGCCGTGTATAGCCATTTGACCAGTCTAGGATTAAGGCCCCACCTGGTGCCAAACATTCTACGGCAGGCGTAATAAGCCACCGTAGCCTTCCTGACCCTTTGTTGAGTATTCAATCTCCATGATAATTTCGAGTCCAGGATAATTCCCAGATATTTCGCGTGATTCGACAGGGAAGTTCGCAACCCCCAGCCGTGGCAGTCTAAAAGCCGGAATTTTCGTCCTTTTGGTGAACAGTACCAGTTTCGTTTTGTTCGGGTTCACTCACAGTCCGCACTCAGCGGCCCAGTTGCTGAGCGCCCCACACTGGTTCATATTTTGAGAAGGCGGCCAAAATTATTTTTTTTTATGTTCTCCGATTTTAAAATTTTTTTATTCATGTGAAAGTAAATACTAGTGAACCTCGGGAGCCAAAAAATTTCAACCCTATTTCAACTATTTCATTGAGAACAGGGTGGTCCGAAATGGACTTTCTCAATATTTGGTTATAGTTTTGAATTTCTGAGTCCATTTTTGAAGTTGAAATGCTCATAACTTTTTTGTTTTTTAAGATTTTTTGACAGAATAAGTTTTGTGTATTAGTTTATTTTATTAGCTATACGTGGTTTAAAGCATTAAACTCTGCGACCTCTAGAACTATTTAATTTTTTTTTTTTTTTTATGTCAAAATTTCCCGGAAATTTCCTACTTTATAGAGCATAAGTCCTGAGCGTCAAAATGCGTCAAAAAAAAATCTATACTCTCTTGTAGTCCAGAATCTAACCTACATTTCTATACCCCATTGTACACACATCTGGATACGGCCTTGCGAACTACAGCAATTTCTGTGACCCAAGGTCAGATATTCGGTTCAAAAAATAAGTCCTGCAAGGAAACATTACTAAAATTAAAGAAGGTGAATCTTAAAGAATTTTCGACAAATAAAGCAGTCCAGGCCACATAAATTATCTAGCACGTCAGGTTATCAATTAATTTGGAGAAGGTAAAGGTATTGCCATTGTTATGAACTTATTGTGGGTGAACGGATGCTGCAAAACGAATACACCAACTGAAGAAATGAAAGTTACTCCAGAAGAAGCATTTGCACTATTTTTGGATTTAAAACTGACAAAAAATCAGTATACAGAACTGCGAAAGCGAACCAATGAAAAAATTTGTGGAATCTTTCCAGCATATCGAGATTTAGTTTCTGTCAAAGAGTGCTTACCTTCACAAACGGCTATTAGTGTAACTTCAAGTTCAGCAGAAGTAAAATTGCAGGCTCTTCTAGAACACACTGCAGAACGATTATTAAATACACTTGATGCTGACTGTTTAAAAAAACTTAAAAATTGCAGCATCACTTTATTTTCTAAATGGGGATGTGATGGAAGCTCTGGTCAGAAACAATACAAGCAATGTAATTCAGAAAATTCATCTGATGCTAACTTATTCATGGTATCTTTAGTTCCATTACGTTTTAGAAAAACTTATATTGGCTTAGAGCCGTCAACCAGTAGAGTTACAGAAATGGATGTATGGAAAAATGAAATTCCCTCTTCAACAAAGTATTGCAGACCAATAAAGTTTGTTTACAAAAAGGAAACTAAAGATGTCATAACTGAAGAAGTTCGAAAAATAAAAGATCAAATTAAAGAACTTCAACCGGCAATATTTAAATTTGATGACCAATGCATTGAAATTAATTTTCAAATGTTCCTTACAATGATCGATGGAAAAGTTGCACAACCATTAACCGAAACAAAGTCTTTAGTCAAGCTGTACCATATGCCAAAAGACATCAAGTCAATTAAGCCAACCCCCATCACAAGACAATTGTTTCAATGAAGCATACGAATTTGGAATGTCCCCTCTTCATACCAGAATTCGTTTTATAGAGCATATTCTTAAATTGGGTTATGATTTGGAATTTGGCCCGTTAGGCGAAACAGTGAGGAAAAAACAAAGAAAATGTGGAAAAAAGAAAGCAAACAAAAAACAAATTCAAGAAAAATGCCTTCACCTAGGCCTTATAATTGATCAGCCAAAACAAGGAGAAGGAAATTCAAATGATGGAAACACTGCTAGGAGATTCTTTTCCGATCCAGAAACTGCAGCATCTATCACAGGAGTACATTTTGAATTAATAAGACGATTCCAGATCATTTTACAAGTTATATCATGTAGCAGAAAGATAAATGCAAAAAAATTTGGCCAGTATGCAAATGAAACAGCATTTCTTTATAACAAAAAATACTCTTGGAGACATACGCCAACCGCAGTTCATAAAATTTTATACCATGGGGAACAAATAGTTCAACACAATATGCTACCAATTAGAGATCTATCTGAAGAAGCGCAAGAAAAAAGGAACAAAGACTACAGATTCTTCCGCGAGCATAACACAAGAAAAATGTCCAGATGTTGTACTAATGAAGATCTTATTACTATTTTGTTGTGCACATCAGATCCATATATGTCCAGTATTCGACAAAAATGGAAATCAACCTCAATCGAAGAAGCTAAACAACTTCTGGAAAATGAAACCCAAAGCTATTTAGAAGAAATTTGTACTAATATTGTTTAATTTAAAATTGTTTATAGATTATAATTTGTTTTTGATTTAAGTATATATTTGTATTAATATATAAAAATAAAATACACATACATCTCAAACCAAAAATAAAAGTTGAATTACCTAAAATGTTATCGATAGCCAAGAATGCTATTTGGGAATTTTTCAAAATATTCCTTTTCAGTTTTATCCTTATAACAACTCGTCTCATCCCAAAAAAGCCAACCTTTGGCCCCTGTGAATATTGCGACTAAAAAATTTACAGGGGCCAAATATTGGCATTTTCTGACAGGATCTAAGTTCGACAATAAAAAATAAGTATCAGTTGTAAAATACAAGAGAAATAATGATAAATTATAAAAAAATCATATTTGAAATATTCAACTTTTACACCGAAACTCAACAAAAAAATGAAAATGCATTTTGAACTCCCCATAACTTTTGCTCCTATCAGTCGAATTTAACGTTTTATAGCGCAAATGAAAGCCTAACATCGCACCTATCGAGCACAAAAAATCGCATAAAAAAATACCGATCCAGTCAAAAGTTATGGAATTTTGACCGCCTTCTCGTAAAATTTCCCACTGTGCGCCCCCAACGCACTGGACATAATGTCACTCATCACATCCAGAAACGCACCAGATACTAGTAACACCACGTCATCCGCATAGGCCACCGTCTTGATGCCCCTGTTATCCAGGCCAGTAAGAATCGAGTTAACAACGATGAGCCACCTTGGGGTGTACCCCTACTAACATTCTTTGACCTGACACTGTTACCAAGACATGATGTAACGATCCTTGACATCAACATGCTCACTAACCATCTTATGATGTACTCCTGGACATCCAGATCAGTTAGAGCCTGTTCGATCGCAGTGATCGTGTCGTTGTTAAAAGCGCCCTCAATATCCAGGAAGGCGGCCATGGTAAATTGTTTATATTCCAGTGATCGTTCTATAGCCCCTACTACTTCGTGTAGCGCCGTCTCATGTTGACTACATGAGAGTTATGATGTACCCTCCAGTCGATGCCTTACATGTGAGTCCAGAAGTCTCTCCAGAGTTTTGAGCAGAAAAGATGATAGACTGATTGAACGAAAGTTCCCTGCAGTCTCATGACTACTCCTTCCGATTTTGGGTATAAAAACTACCTTTACCCTCCTCCAATTAGCCGGTACATAATTGGGGGATATGCAGAGTCTATACATTAACTTCAACCAGGGAGTGACATACTTCCGTGCGCTCTGCAGCATCCTAGGAAAAATGCCATCAGGTCCTGGGGATTTATATGGGGCAAAACTTCCGATCGCCCATTGGATTCTTTCCTCCGAAATGATATATTCGTCAATCTCGAAGAACGAATCATCGTATACTGGTTCCTCATCAGTAGCGTCCAAGCAACCAGGGAAATGAGTGGTAAGTAGAATGTCAAGTGTTTCCTCCGATGATTCCGATCAGGTATCATCCGTTCTCTTGACATACGTTGGGTTCGAGTGGCCCTTGGCCAAAACTCTGCTAAGTCTGGCAGATTCTTTGGTATTATCTATTGATTCGCAGAAGTTCCACCATCATCTTCTTTTTGCGACTGCTATTGCCTTTTTATATGCCCTCTGTTTTTCGCGGTATTCCTGCCACGAATTACTGGCATAACCCGTGTTAAAAGCCCTACGGGCTTCTTTTCTTAGAGCCGAGAGTTCCGACTTCCACCAGGGAGGGAAGCTCCACCTGGCCCTTGTAATGGGGCAGGAGATTTCAAACGCCCTAGTCAGGGCGCCACTGAAGGTCTCCTCCACCCCCTCGAGTGCAGAGATTGAATCCCGAATCATCGGCACTCTTCTGAGTCTTCATTCAAGAATTCCGTTAAACTTAGCCCAGTCCGTTCGTCTCGGATTTCTAAAGCTTAGTTTCCCGGTATTACCTATGTGTCCAATGTCGAAGAGTATCCAGTTGTGGTCCTAGAAGGACCTACTGCTCGATACCCCCACCTATCAACTGATAAATTAGACCTATCGTTCATAAGCGTTAAATCTAGAACCTCCTTCCAACCATTGAAATTACCTGAACTAGGAAATCTAAATGTTGGTTTTGAGCCAGAGTTACAAATGGTTATTTTGTTAGTATTTATGAAATCTAATAAACACTCACCTCTATTGTTGATTTCACTGCTGCCCCAGATGGTGTGCCTGGCGTTGGCATCACATCCAAGGATGAAGTCCTCTTTGGCGCCTGAAGAGGATAGGAGCGCCCGTACCTCGTCCGGGGGGCATCTCTGTCATGTGCCATATAGCATGAGGCAATCAAAAAGCTTCTTTTATCCGCCATCTCGACCCTTGCGACTGAAAGGTCTGCTGAGCTAAGCTGGGAACAGAAGAAGATATTAATGTGTTTTTTCGCAACAAGACATCCTCTTGGCCTACCCTTGTCTTTCGCGTACAGTATATTATATGTTTTGGCCGGGAACCCTTTCACCACTCCGTTTACCGTCCAGGGTTCCTGAACCAGCGCTATGTCGATGTCCTTCTTGGCTAGGAGGACCCCGAGGTTGTCGGAAGCACATCTCGAGTGCTGCAGATTAATCTGCACGACTCTCATTACCATCGGGTGGCTTCTTTTCCGACTCGGAGAGCTGCATATCGGTGAGCAGGTTGTGGGCGACCTCGACCTCATTCTTTTCACCACTCGCCGAGCTTGTTGGGCGGAACACCTTTACCTTAGCGTCCCGCACACCAAAGAAAAGCTTCAGGCCTGCCTTCTCGAGCTCCGTTGAGCCCTCCTCCGTGATGGCAAGCGTAAGGCAAGTACTGTTATCCTCGTGATCTTCGGCCCGGATAACAGTCCACTCTTCCATCGGGATACTGGGGTTCTGTCTCTTCAGACATCCCATTATTTTCTGCCCGTCAGAGCCTACCTTCGGTAACCAAATCTTTGCCCGTGGTCTCATTGAAATTTCCTCAGCGGGGATTAGCTTAAGACTTAAGCCATCCTATGCATCGCTTATCTTAGTGATACACTTGCCTAAGAAGTCCTTTGAGAAGACGTCCAGACATTTGATTACCCTGTGTAATTTCTATAATATTGATGTTAGACCCTATAAAGTATATATATTCTGGGTCCTTATGCGGAGCGAAGTTGATTTAACAATGTCCGTCTGTCCGTTGAAATGGATTTTCCGAAGACCCCATATATGATAGGGGCCAGGTTATTATACATTTATGTCACATATGGTCTGGAATTGTTTGCTATTGAAATTCAGAAAGATCGGTCCACAAATGACTGATATATGAGTAAAAAGCCACGACTGCCTCAAAATTTAGACTCAATATATTTAAATATATATTCTTCAGTAAAAGCATTCGTAGCCGAGTCTCGAGTTTCAAAAAGATTTTTTTTTATTTTTATTTAATTTTTTTATGTTCTAAAAAACGATTTTATGATTATAATATTTTAAAAGGAATTTCAAACATCAACTTTGAACTTTGGCAAAAGAGGAAGCGGACTTAGGTACATATAAAAATTTTTTAATTTTGTCATATTCTTCGGCATGACGAAATGAAAAGTTGGCGTGGCTCAATTAATATTTATTTATGTCTAAAGAACATTATTTATATAACTTTTTGTTCTTTTCTCACCATGGTGCAGGCTATATAAGATTCGGCTTAGCCGAATATAGCACTCTTACTTGTTTATATTTGTATTGATTTTAATTAAATTTTTAACAAAAAGCAAAACTTTTGATTTATTTTTATACCCTCCACCACAATAATTTGTGAAGATGGTATACTAAGTTTGTCATTCCGTGTGAAACTTTTTTATTATTCCCCTCAGACCCCCTAAGGTACATATATATATTCTGGCTCCTTGAGTAATTCTAAGTCGATCAAGCCATGTCCGTCTGTCTGTCTATCCGTCTGTTGAAAACACGCTCATTTTCGAAAAAAAATTGTCAAATTGCTTGTTGTTATCCTAAGCAGTTTGGGATTGAAATCCAGCCAAATCAATTTAGTAGGTTCAGAGCTATGAATCAAAATGTGGAACCACCCCTTTAAAAAGTTGATAATTTTGTTACAAAAACTAACATAAATTATTGAAAAATGCACGAAATGATATGAAATTTTGCAAATATTCGTTTTATTCGACTGGAATTAAACACTGTAAAATTTTATATAAACCCTACTCCCGGAAAACAGTTTAGTACGTCTAAAACCGTAATTATTAATGCTATCGTAATAAAAATATAAACCCTACCCCTTATTAATTCTATCATTACAAAATTTGGCACGTCACAGTTTTCCAAGACTAAAAATGACACTGTGAAATTTCATTAAGATCGGTCCATAATTTACCCAAAGCCCCATATAAACCCTACTCCCAGAGTTAAGTACGCCTAAAACCGTAATAAATAATGCTATCATCATAAACATTTGTCGGTCAATAGTTTAATAAAGGTCTAAGCCGCAACCAATTTTAATGCTGATGTCGGTTTTTATGAAGATAAAATAATAATAAATAGACATCATATAGATATCACTCCTGAAATATTCAAATTGTCGGTGGAGGGTATCAAAGATTCGGCACAGCCGAATATAACACTCTTACTTGTTTCTTTATTTTTATCACAAATAATAATTTCAATTAGCACTTTAAAATAAGAATAAAATATACATATGGGCAAATCCTGCGCGACGAACGCTACATACTCACGCGTTTTCTGATTGTTATGTAAACATTTTTTGGCTTTTCAAAAGAAATAGCTTCAACTTATATATAGTATTGAGTGACATTAATATGTACTTACAAATAGTATATATCATAATTTCTTAATAGATCACAAACTTTTGTGACGCGCGCCACAAAAAGTGGAAGTAACTTTAAAAGTTAAAGTGTGTTTTCCTAATTTTTAGCGAATTTTGCATCATAAGGTATACAAAATCTAGACCTCAAAAAGATGAATATAAGAGAATTCTAAAATCACTTATTCGCAGCCAAAAAATGTTGTGATTTTTTGACAAAAGCCTTGAACTCTTTGTGACGCACGCCTCACAACGCACGCTACAGTTTTTCCAGTACTTCTAATAAACCCGATTTTATTTATTTTAACAAAACAAATTATATATATAAACTAATTTTGTGATTATTAAGGAATTTTATGTTTTGATGAGTCTGCTGTAAGAGCTATTTGAAGCACATAAAGCACCTTAAATATTGTTAAATTGATGTAAAACATTAATAGATCAGTATTGCGATTCTCTATTCAATTTTAACATAATAAAAATTGTTAAAAATATTTAACAGCAAAGTTAGCGTAAATTTAATTCAGTAACTTTTTTAACAATAACGTTTACTGCTATTTTCTATCTTAACGTAATGTATTTAAGCTAACTTAACGGCAAAATATTTTTCATTGTTTATTTTAAAATTCGTAGTTATTTTTCAAAAAAAAAAAAAAAAACAAACAATATTTTTAAAATTCACATAATTTACATACATTTTGCAAAATTAATGTTTAGATGCAGCTTATGGAAATTACGATTATGCGATTTCAAATAAATTTAAGTGCTTCTTTCCAAGTTTGCAAATTTTTCGCGAATTATAGCAACGTTCGTGGTAGAAGCTTTTTATTCCTGTAAGTTTTCTGATTCTTTACAGCTTTAACGATTTTTAATAAATAGTAGAATTTGCCATCATCCATTTGCTAACAAATTTTTGCGAATTTCCCCTAATTTAGCAATTTTTACCGAATTTTTGCCATTCCTTGTAGTTTTACGGACTTTTAATCAATTTTATGGTTTGTTCGAAATATTAAAAAATTTCGCGAACTTTCGTTATTTTTGCAAAAAAAATTTTATATATTCCGACAACTTGTTTTTTAAGCGATGTAGAGATTTAAAATAAATTTTACGGTTTTTTTCCAAGTTTGCAATTTTTCGCGAATTTTAGCCATGTTCGCGATATAAGCGACTTGTTCCTGTGGTTCTTTAAAACTTTGACGATTTTTAATAAATATCCGCTGTTTGGAAATTTTTGCGAATTTCCACTAATTTAACAATTATTACCGAATTTTTGCAATTCCTTATAGTTTTAGCGACTTTTAACCAATTTTATGGCTTGTTTGAAATATTAAACATTTTTGCTATTTTTGCAAATTTTCCGAATTTTCGCTAGACTACCCTACAAGAAATGCATAACCAAATCTAAAAAGATTTCTAACACACTTGCAACAATTTTAGATCAGTTGTTTCACTCTAACATATATGTTAGAATGGTACAACAAACATTTCCCAAATAATGCCAATATTTTAATATATTTTTGTCATACGCGTGTAAAAATTTGTGAATTTCTTAAATTTAATATTTGCGTTGGTATTGCAGAAAAAAACAATTATATTAAATTTATAATTTGTAGCTAAAGCAGTGAGAAAAAAAATTACTATAAAAAAGTGACACCGGCAGAAAGCTGTAATCAGAATGCTAGTGGTAAAGGAGAGCGTATTGATGGCGGCTTCAGAGGACGTGGTGCTGGATTATCAGGAAATAACAGAGGTCATGTGCGAAAAAGTCGTTTCGAAAGGAGTGCTTGTTCAACAGGTAGCGGTCATTCGGGTCGTGGCTTTGGCCAGGATAATCGTTTAAAATTTGGTGATGATAATAAAGGAACAAAAAGAATTTTTAAAAATCCTGATGGCTTTTTAAGTATGTATATAATTTTTTGCCACAAATTAATTGATTGGAAACAACTATGTTTACCTACATTTCCAGACTCATGCAATGAGTGGAACGTTAAAGAGCAGCCACAGAAATAATGGTACGTGGTATTTACTTTACTGACATCAAATTTCCTGACTGTCATGTATTAATGAAATTCCATTATAATTTTTTTAATAAAAAATTTAATTCAAAATGAAAATTAAAAAAAAGTATTTTTTATAAATGTAAGTACTAACCAACTTTTACGTTATAAATAACTAGTTAGTGCTACCAATATTTACGTTATGACTAACTTAAAGCATTAACCACTATTTTGATTATCATTGACTAATAAAAAGCAGCAGAGTAAGCAGTACAGATATATGTTCCGTAGTCGAGTGGAATTCATTAGTTAGAAAGAGAGGCAAAATCACATGCACACAAGAGTTTCGGTTAGTTTTTTCATTTTGCTCTTAATAAACTAATAGAAACTTTAACCAATATATTGGTCAACACTACCGGTCATATAACTAGTAAAATGACCGGTAGTCTTCTTGTAGGGTACGTAAACTTAAATGGGGTTTTGAGGTGTGGGGTAGGATTTGGTAAAAATTTTTGTATTAATGATCATTGAAATACATATTTTTTAATATAACAATAAAATTATACATCTAGTCTTATATTGCATTAAAAAAATTAATTTGAACAATTTTTGGTTGGTGGACTGTTTCTGGGATTTGCCCATATATAAATTAAAAAACACAAAAAGGTACAAGGAGGAATGTCAAAAAAAAAAAAAAACACAGCAAATACGATTCATGTCTTTTTTTCTACCCGGCTTAATTCTCTCCCCCACTCGCTATAAAACTAAAAGAGACTTGTTTCAAAAATAGGGGAAAGATTTGTTAATTTTTTTGGAGTGCCTCGATAGGCGAGCTGGTAGCGAGCTAGTCTATCAGCTCCGAGGTTGCGGGTTCGATTCCCGCCAGAGACTCTGGTTTCTTTCCTGCAGACAAGCATAGAGCTTCGCGGGATTAGCTTAGGAAAATTAAAAAAAAAAAAAAATAATTTCGCATACATTAATTTTTTAGAGCCAATAAAAGTGAACAAACAAAATTGATAATTGTCTTTTTTTTTTAAAGGGTATTCGTGGTTTTTTGAACTGTTTGTTTATTCAATTATTTAAATTTTTTTTTTTTAAATTAGTGTTTTTATTTAATTTTTCTAGTGAAAATAAACGTTATCCGTAAGTCTGCTTTCACACGTTTCATCTTTTGATGCTCAACTCTTAATTTTTTAGGTGAGGGAAGAAAGAAGAAAGGGGGCTAGTACGGAGATGCCTGTACTCGGTCAGTATGCTTTGTGGTTTTATTCGTTGGTATATGCCCAACGATGGCTGCATTTAATTTTTTTATTTTCTTTTTCTCTTTGATTTGCTGTTATTAAAATTATTGTTGTTTTGAACCGCAAAAGTTGAAAACGGTTGCTGCGTGTGATAATATTGGCATCTTTAAAAGGGAATTGAAAAGAAGTTGAGCATCAAAAGATGAAACGTGTAAATTCAGACTAAGAAAAAAATTTGTAAAATAAGTTTTGTAAAGCGAAGAAAAAATATACTAGTTATAATGAAACTTTTATAAAGCTCGTGTTTGAACAAATTTGCGTCTTTCTGTAAATTCATTTAAACAAACTTTTCTACATTAGGTTTTTAACTTAAAAAAATTACCAATTATTTTGATCAAATATACTGTATCTTTTTTAATGTGTTTAAAACTTTCAGCTCAGTTATTTTTGATGTTAATCAGACTTGCATAACAAAAACAGACAGAGATGAACAGTAAAATGGCCACTTTTTACTATAAAGAAAAATAAGAAAAAATTTAACTTCAAAAGAATACTTTTTAGAGCCAAAATCGATACTACTAAATTCAATCGACATTCAACTTCCAAAGCGCTCCAATTCGTCATAAAATATAGACACTAATTAGAATCTTATTGTAAATATTACTAAAGTGGGACACTTCTTCCCAAACGATGTTAATACATAAATAAGAGTTGAATAGCAAAAGCGATAGATTTTTGCTAAATGGGGAAATTATCTATATATAAATCGGCTAAGGCAAAACAGTTAAGAACGCTTTCCTCCTCTGTATGTCAACCGATTTAAAATAAAAACACCATTTGAAAGATATTTACTTACAGCAGTGCACAATATATATTTTATTAAAATCTGTTCAATATTTTCGGAGTAATAAGCGTTCAAATAAGCTACTAACACATACACATGGCCCAATTAGTAGGTCTGCGCGCAACTACAACAATCCAACAATAGAAAAAACAACACGCATTTTGTTTGTGTAAAAAATGATAAAGATGTCAAGAACAAAGGCAATTGTTTGTGTAAAAAATGGTGGAAATGTCAAAAACAATTTCTACAAAAACAATTGCACGTAAAAAACACAACTCTGCATAAAATCAGCAGGCATTTCAAGCAGACCTACTAATTGGACCATGCACATACATATGTACAAAATACAAAATTGGTTTTTTTTTCAATTATCAAATAAAAAATAGGGTTCTCGATTATTCGGCATTTTTAAGAAACCGGTTTTCGAATATATCGACTTTATATATACGGGAAATTAAATTTCTTTATTTTGCTTTTCCGTGCTGCATGTAGTGATTTATTTAACTTAGAAACATAATATTATAGGTGCAGGGTCCTGAGTGAATTACCTATTAACCTATAAGATGAAAAATTAATAAGAACATGTAAGGGGAGCTTTTTGGTACTTTTTCGTTCAACATCTGGTTTTTTGATTAATTTTCGTTAATATTAGACATAGAAAAAAAAATTAAAATGCAATGTCCTGAGTAGAATACAATTAACAAAGGAGATTTAATGATACTTTTTTGTTTTTCAATTGATATTTTTTTATAGTAGAAGATAGAATATGAACCAGAGGTTGGTCCCTTGCCAAATCGATCCACTAAGATGGAAAAAATTAATGCTCAAAACATGTATATTCATATATACTTAGATGTAGTGTGTTCATATGAACCTAAAAATGTATGGTCGAATTTTGACCATTAGGCGAACACTCGTTTAAATTATTTTTCGATCGAAATTGTTTGCAGGGTTGTATTGTTTAGAGGTAAGCAGACCTATTGGACAGGCCTTGGACCTAAGTTAACGATGAAACTGAACGACCGTTCATCTGACTGAGCCGTTCAATTGAACTAGTTCGTTCATGACCAACACAACTCTACAATTTACACTATGAAAATTTCTTGCCGGACAAAAAAAGTTTGTTGGCGAGAGAGGCAAGAATCAAAGTTTGTCACGCATACAGCGTCGCCCCCTTAACCACAAACTTTTTCTGTCCGGCAAGCAATGTCCATAGTGTTAATTGAAACTTATTAATACGTTTTGGACAGCCTGCTCTCAATATTTTATTTTTTTTCTGTGTACTGTAGTCGTTTCTACATTATTGTACTGTTTGTCAAGTCTGGCAATATTTTGCTCTCTTTGTTCGTAGAAAATTTACTAATTTGTATTCATTAGTTGAGGTGTGATTAATTGTTTAATTTAAGGATTTAAAACTAGAACTGAAGGAACGCGTTTATGCATTTATTTTTAATAATTGATAGTGAAGTTTTACTATTAATTTATATGATTCACACCTTTAAAATTTTCTTTTGAAATAAAAACTAAAAATATGTATACTCTGGTTTTTAATGAACATTCTTAGAACTAAAAATAGTAAAACATTTTTAAATAACTAAAGTTTATATAGAAAAACGAAAAATAATTTGGTTTAACAAATAAACATTTATTGTTTTAATAATAAAAGCTAAAAATTAAAGCCGATATGTTTAGTATAAGTGAATTGTGTTGCATGTTTTGTTGTCCTCCATGCCCTGGACCAATTGCTGCAAAATTAGCTTTTCAACCTCCGGAACCAACGTACAAACTAACGCCTGCTGATGACGCTAATATTAAGTACAATCTTCATCTGTTCGACCGTGCCGAATGGCAATTTTCTGAAAGGGATAAGTCAAAGGTTGAGGCATTTTTTACAAGAACTTCTCGTGGAAATCTAATAACCTGTATTTATGTTCGCTGCAGTAAAAACGCTAAATATACTCTATTATTTTCACATGGCAATGCGGTTGATCTTGGGCAAATGAGTAGTTTTTATATATCTCTAGGTTCACAACTAAATTGTAACATATTTGGTTATGATTATTCCGGGTATGGAATGAGTGGAGGGAAGCCATCCGAAAAGAATCTATATGCTGACATTGAAGCAGCTTGGCAAGCAATGCGCACAAGGTATTTCCATAAATTTAGCGTAATTTCTAAGCTCTAAGAATATTATAATTTATTCAGGTTTAATATAAGTCCGGATACGATAATTCTATATGGTCAAAGTATTGGAACTGTACCTACTGTGGACCTTGCTACAAGACATGAAGTGGGAGCTGTCATACTACATTCACCTTTGATGTCAGGTCTTAGAGTAGTCTTTAGGAATACAAAAAGAACGTGGTTTTTTGATGCTTTTCCAAGGTAATATTAAAAAAACTTTTAAATACTGTATTTAGAATCGCCCATTATCTCGAGTCGAGTTTAAATAAAATTTAATGGATCGATTGCGCATTGTAGCACAAAACAAGTTGAGGTACCAACAGCGAAATTACGCACCACCGCTCATGTTAAATTATACAAAAAAAATTGTTTAAGCTTGATTCACAATAGGTGGGTGCTTTTACAGGAAAATGCAGTAAATGAGCCAACTGAAAAATTTGCTCACAAAAAAGCTGTTGTCGAAAAAAGTACGCGGCCACTAAATTTGTTAAAATTCGTAAAATAAAGGCAACAACTGATTGCAAAAAATTGAAGTGTTGAAAATGTTTACACTTTTGACTATTTAACTCGTTTTCTTATCGGTAATCGATTAAATACTTTTATAAGACGAACATTTATGGAAAATATGTACAAAAAAATTGTTTTATGTAATCTTTCATATTTGTTTGTTTTTTATTTTATTTGCTTTTACTAATTTGTGGCGGGATAATTTTATAAAAAGAACATGAATAATTTTTTTGCTATTGATTACTTACATATGTACCCAAGCAGGGCTGTCAGACTTGGGGATTAATCCCCAAAGTTGGGAATTTCATGCAAGCAAAAAGGACAAAGAAATTCATTTGGGGATTGGAGATTTAATAAAAATAATCGGGGATTTTTTTTGGGGATTTTACACATTTTTAATATATTTTCCCTTCTTTTATTCACCCCTATCGTGAATAATTTTTCCCTCGTAATTTTTCCCCTTTTCACATATTTGCGATCATGAACAGCTCCCATGAAAAAAATGTAATTCACAGGAAAGTAATAACGTGAAAAAATGTTCACGGAAATAAATTCCACTTATCGTGAAAAGTATTTTCCCTCGTTATTTGTTCACATTTCCCTTAGATTTTCTCACTTTATTTTTGCTAGGGAATAGAACATCTATGTTAGTGGTTCCTCCTATAAATCGAATATTAAGGGCTAGATCCGTTAATAAGGCACAAACCGATATATTGGTCAACAAAATGCAAAACAACAGGTTGATTGCCGCCGGATTTGTGAAAGACGTGGTGGCAGAATTTTGGAAAATATTTTACTACATAAAATTTAAAAAGTGCAAAAAACTAACGTTGCTATCAACCTATCCCTCCAATACTAATTATTTAGATTTATTATTTAGACTTTCCTTTAAAATATATACGTGTATATTTTTAAACAAAAATTTCAATGATTTTAAAATTTTTCTAATTTTTCTTCTTTTTTACATTCACTGGAACTGATAGCATGAAAAATTTTTCACATGAGATTCACGATTGCTTTTTTCCCTTTGAGGGGAATGAAAATTTCATGGGAACAAAAATTTCACTTATTATTCACGACAGGGGTGATTATTTTCGCTTATTTTTCTTTGTTTCGTATATAAAATCTTAAAAAGTAGCAAAACTTTTATCTTGCTCTTATCATCAACAACTTATACCAAGGTATATTTACACAAGATAAACTCGTTGGCCCATATGTTTGTCAGCTGTTTACCCCTAGTTGGAACCCAAACGTCAAATTTCGTGTATATAAGCCAAAATTTTTACGTGTGTGCGTTAAATTGTTTTTGTTTTATATGAAGACAATTTTGACAATTTGTTTCTTTTTATAGAGCAGCATGTCTACACTCCCAAATGAGTTTACCTTGTGTAAATATACCTTGACTTTTACGGCGTAAAGGGTCATAATTAAGATTACCATTTTTGTTAAATGTGTAAAAGGTACTTAAATAAACTTTTGTTATTATACTTGAGTGAGTGGTTTAAAAAGAAAAACTTAAAAAAGAATCTTAAACCGTTAAAAACACATACAATTTTAGATTTTTTTGAAGATAATTTTCAAGCAAATATGTCTTCCCCAAAAATAAGTAAATATGAAAGACAATATAATAAAGTTTGGGAAATATGTATTTTTATTGTTGATTTTAAGGATAGCTAAAACAGATTGAACAAGCTCCAAATTATTATAAATTGACTCATTCGTCTTCAAAAACAGCATATTGTTCTGCTTGTAATTCCTCACTCGCATAAAAAGGATGCCGAAACCAGTCGCTACAAACAAAATAAAATAATTTTTTTACTAAAAATTTTTGTGGGGATTTTTGGGGATTTCTTAAGCTTCGTACAGACGGTGGTCAGATCTTACAACGTTGTCATTAAAATTGACTAAAAATGTATTGCAACTGTGTGAAGATTGTGCGCTATTTTCATTTGGCAAATGTGTTAAATTAATGCATCTGGCAATGGTATATTTTCAGAAATTTTTTTTTTTTTTTTATCATTATTTATTTATTGAATCTTCATATATTAGGTAAATATGAACTAACAATAATAATTCATCAAATCTTATTGTAATACTTTATTTATGTCCTGCCAGTGCCAGACAAAAATTTTCTTCATCACGGGTTCTGTTCACGTATATAGGTGTTTATCGCTCATCTTATTGGGTAAGTGCTGCAGTGTCTCTTCTTCTTAAGCGAGTGTGGCCGCCATGATTTAAAATATTTCGAGCTAGTGGATTTGGATGTTGTTCAAGCCTTTTTAAATATTTTACTGCATTTTTGTTATCATAGTTTTAACTAATGGCATATTGAGATCCTTATGAATGTTTGAGTTTTTAACATACCAGGGAGCGGCTGTGATTATTCGAAGAAGTTTATTTTGGCGCCTTTGAATTTTTTCGATATTAGAGGCCGAGGCAGTGCTCCATAGTTGACTACCGTAGCACCAGATAGCCTTTAAGATAGAGTTGTAAATTAGAAGCTTGCAATCGAGACTTAGGACAAAATTTCTTCCAAAAAGCCAATGAATTTGAATGGCTTTAAGTTTCATTTGAGTTAATTTTGCCTCTATATGGCATTTCCACGTTAATCGCCGATCCAGATGTATACCGAGATATTTTTCATGCGAATGTTGAGGAATTATTTGATTATTGATTTTAATAGGGGGGCATGAGTCCCGACGCAAGGTGAATGTGATATGTACGCATTTTTGCTCCTTGACCATTATTCTCCATTGTATTAACCATATTTCTAGTTGAAATATATGATGCTGTAAGTAACGAGATGCTTCATAACGGGTTTCGTGCACGCTTAGAAAAGCTGTATCGTCTGCAAATGTTGAAGTTTGGGTGTGGTTGTTTGTTGGCATATCCGAAGTATAAATTAAGTATAATAGAGGATGCTGCCTTGTGGGACTCCAGCGCCAATTAATTGGATAATAAATTGACGACCGAATAAGTAGCTTTCTAACAGCTTGTGTGTGTTTTCTGGTAAATTTTGTTTCAATTTATGTACTAAGCCTTCATGCCAGACTTTATCAAAAGCTTGCGAAACATCGATGAAGAGTGCTGAGCAATATTTTTTTTCTTCAAATGCTTTTCTTATGACATTTACTATTCGATGAGTTTGTTCAACTGTGCTGTGTTTTCTTCTAAATCCGAATTGATGGTTTGGAATACATCTATTTTCACTTAAAATCGGTGTTAGTTATGAAACTAGTAATTTATCAAAAAGCTTTGACATATTTGATAATAAGCTAATAAGCCTATATGACTCAACTTTTGTATGATCTTTACCTGGCTTAGGTATCATGGTAACTAAGGAAACCTTCCATTTTTGAGGATAGTATTCAAGGCGTAAAATAGCATTAAAAATAACAAGAATAATTTTCTTTGCTATGCGAGGTAGCTCTAAAAAGCATTTTATTACTGATCTTATCACTACCAGGTGCCTTCTTAGTATTTAAGTCACAAATAGCCTTTTCGATTTCTCTTATCTCAAATCTTAGGCGAATAGCTGCTCTAGCCGCAACAGGTGGTAACTCGACCGCAATATCGTGAGATATATTTGGTGTAAATACGTTTTTCAAGTGACTTACAAACAGATTTCCTTTTTTAATATCGTTTCTTGCCCAACTACCATTCAAGTTTCTTAATGGTGGCTTAGATATAGCTGTCCTTTTTAGATTTCTAGCTGCACGCCATAATGAGTAGTCTGATTGTGAAGTTGCATCAAGTTCCTGTAGATATTTTGCTAGAGAAGCCGTTTTCTTAGTCTGCAGTAACTTTCTTAGCGTTTTTGTGCACTCTTTTAATAGATTCTTAAGTTGCGGGGATCTGTACAGTTGCCACTCTTTTCGAACTCTCCCTTTTCAGTCAGGAGCCGCTCGACATCTGTAGAAAATATTTTACTAGTTTTTGTTTTTTTTTGGGCCAATACTGGAATGTTGGACAGCTAGTTTAAGATAACTGTCAAAATTTACAATAGAGAGATCCACATTCTCCGGTGTGCTAAGCGGAATATCCTCCGTGCAATGGGTACTGAGATATTTTTTATATTTTAACCAATTAATTTGTGTAGCAGACGTCGCTAAGTAACCAGTCGGAGATACAACTCTATTGGGGTTCATTATAGTAACAATTGTAGGTGTGTGGTCGGAAGATAAATCTAAGGAAGCTTCAACATAAATCGTTTCTATGGGTATGTTTTTAACCACGCCGAAATCGATGACATCTGGAATTTTTTGCTGATCAGTAGGCCAATATGTTGGTTGTCCGCTCGCTACCACATTTAAATCCATTTTAGAAATTGTATTAAATAAAACACGACCCTTTGGTGTTATAAGTCGTGACCCCCAGAAGGTATGTTTTGCGTTGTAATCGCCAGCTGCCAGAAAACAGGGTCCTAGTGATTTATGATATTCACAATATTAGCTTTCTGATATTGAAAATCTAGGTGGAGAGTATAAAGATGAAATTACTATGTTTCGATTTAACTCTTCAAAACAGATGTTCGTTGCTTGGAGATTATCTTCACGATGATCACACATTAGGTAGTGTTTAATTCGTTTTTTTTTTTAATGGTAGAACCTCCACAAGCTCTGTCTCGAGGGTCCTTGGTATCATATAGTGTATAACAATTGATTTTAAACGTATTTCTTGAGGTCAAATGGGTTTCAGAAACCATCATGACGTCAATTTGTTTATTTTTAAGAAAGTATTCTAATTCATTTTTATGTTGGCGGATGCCGTTTGCGTTCCAAAAACAAATTTTTAAACTGTTCATGGCTTGTTAAGAACAGCTTGCAATAACATCGATTGCATTCTTAGAATTTCCTGTAACATATTACCCATTGTGTTCGTAAAATTATTTAGTGTTTGAACTAATGTTTCCATGATTTTTTCTAGACGACTTAAATTTGAAACTGGAGCTTCATCATTACTTGGCGCAGCACCTTGCACTGGTACATAGTTTGATTTTAGGACGTTAGCGTAAGAGGTTCTGTTATTACTAGGCTGCGGAGCCTGAATTACATTAGTGTTTGCATGATTTGTTACCTGCATTTGAGAGAGATTAGTTTTCTGTCCAACCGACTGCTTGACGATAGTATATACAGGGCATCCTCTATAATTGGCAGTGTGATTACGGCCACAGTTGCTACATTTTTTTACGTTAGGGTCGGTTTTAGACTTATCGCAAAGAACTGTACCGTGTAGTTCACCACATACTACGCAAACAGGGGGTAAATAGCAGTATGCCTTGGTATTGCCAAATTCTTGGCAGTTTAAACATTGAACGGGACCATTTCTTTTGTGTGGCTCTTCTATAGTTATTCTTCTATACAGAATATATTTAAGATTGTAAATAGGATGCGTTTCGTTTTTTTTAAGCCTTACGTCGCCGGGTTCTAACTCTACTCGAAATAGTGGTTGAGGATTTTTTCCCTATTTTTAATATTCACGACATGTTTCACTTTGAAGCCTTTTTCTTCCAAGAAAGTTTTAATTTCTTCTGTGTCCACACATGAGTCAATTCCCTTAATCATTACCTGGAGACTTTCACTGCTCTTCAGTTGGTATGTATAAAAACTTTTTTTAGCAGCTTCCAATTGGTTAATTATTTTGCGAAAATCATTCTCATGATTTACTTGTATTTTAGTCTCGTTTGTACTACCACGCTTGATTGCAGCTACGTAAAACGAATTTCAAACTCTTTATTAGCTCGTTTGAGTTTTGCTCCTTAAGATATATCGGGGGAGGCTTGGACGTGTTTATCACGTTTGGTGCTTCTGAGGATTCATCCTCCAGAATTGCAAAACGATTTTAAGAGTTTATTTTATCAAAAGATGGTACTTTTGAGGCCGAAGCAACTGCTGCAGAGGTAGGGCTACGACCCCGTTTAAGCACTGTTATATATCTATCAATGCCAACTTGTACTGGAGGCTTTTGAGAAATTTTTACTTGAGTTACAGAGTTTTCCATAGCGGCTGTTTTGGGGTTAACCGTTTCATCACTTATTAAAGTATTTTTTGGCACTGCGGCAACACTTGCAGTTAATAGATTTGTTATTGTATTACGATCGACCGTATTTGTAAACAAAGAGGGTGAGAGGGAACGAGTTCGAGTAATTGGTTTAGCCGTTAAGTAATTGCTATCATCGATTCTTTGTTTTGTTTCTAAATTTGTTTCGTCAACTGTAACATAAGCAATTCTTTCATTATGTTTTATTGTTTTTGCATTATACGCATTCATAAGAGTTGTTTTTATATTATTTTACTGTTTTTTTAATTGTGCTCTTCTTTTTATTTGTTGTTTAAAAACCCCGAGAATAAAAAAAAAAAAATATATAAAAACACGAAATGTTTTTGCTTAAAATGTTTGTATGTATGTATATGTATGTGTGTGCATACATATATATTTTTTTTAATTGTAATTTTTAATATTTTTATTATTAACGTTTATGTTCACTAATTAAGAATTATTTTAATGCGTCCATTCGCTGATATATTATTTTTTAAAAAAGTTATATTATAATATTATAAATACTTACTTATATTAAAAGAAAAAAAAAAACCGTATGCCGAGAAAAAAAGACGTCTGCATTCAACAAGCACGAAACTGCATTCAGAAAAATGACAAAATTGTAAGATCTGACCATCGTCTGTACGAAGCTTTAGTAAAATTGTTCTTCCTATTTTTAAAAAAAAAAATAAAATATGGTCAGAAAAAACTCAATAAAAAATATTAACCTTTTAAGATTATTTTTCTGTAATTTGGGGATTTTTTTTTGATTTTTTTGGGGACATGGAAAAAAGTACCTGGCAGCCCTGCACCCAAGTAATTCACACTTTTGCAACTCTAAAAAATTAACATAACATAAAAGTTTCAAAAGTTGGTATTTGGCCATATAAATGCTTCAAAAACAAGTTTAATTAATTAATTTTGATTCAGTTTTTGTTTTGGCTTAATTTTTATTTCAGCTTTTCTTTTATTAAAAAATTTTTTTTACAATTTGTACGCTCTTTTTATTTTTTTTTTACTTTTTGAAACATGTATGTTTTTTTGTTTTACAAAATTATACCTACTACAAAAATTTCTTCAGTAAAAATTTTTAAATACTCAGACAAGAACTGTCACTTTTGGCTCTCAATTTGTGTTCTCATTTACTGTATTTTGTGTACGCGAACGCAACTTAGTAAAATGCAGTAAAGTTCAGTAAAAAAATAGTAAAAACTTTTATGTTCTCGAACGCAGCTAACAAGCAGCAACATTTTCACTGGTGTTCAAAATACAGCAACAATTTCACAAACTCACACATTTTGCATTAAATACCGTTTTGTAAATTTTGCCCAAAACAATATTACATATGATTGTTATTATTTTTAAAACATTTTGTTAACATTTCATACAAATTGTTGGAAGTTGACTCAACTCGACTTCAGTTCAGTCGTCATCTGTAATGGACCCATAAATCTATTAAATTCTAAAGTTATATTTCATACCTTAAAAGTTTATAAATGTATTGCAAAGAGAGCTCTAGACATGTTTTTGAATTATGCGCTCGTGGAGGGTGAAAAACAACCCAATTTTGAATAAAATCCCCGGTAGTATGTTCCCTCCTCCCATTTTTATACCCTTCACCGAAGATAAAAGGATATACATATATAATCTTTTCACTCCGTTTGTACCTTCACTAGATTTTTTTTCCCGGACTTTTTCGATTCCCGGGAAAGCGGGAAATTTTTTTAAATTTCCCGGGATCCCGGGATCCCGCTCCATATAAATAATACAAGGTAATCTTTATTATTAATTAATGAAAAAAACTTTTATAAAAAAACGTAAGGGAACTTGTTTACAAAGAAAGTAAAAGAAATGGTTCAATACTAAAAAATTAATTGAAATTTGAAATAGGAACCTGAATTATTATTACCTCACGCCTTTATTCCCTATTATTATGCTTTTATTCAGTATTATTATGCTCTGGATAATTCATAAAACAATAATAAAAACAAAATAAAAATTGAGGTACTCAAGATATGAAATTAAATAGTTAATTAATAAAATAGATAAAATACTTTAAAGAAATATATAACATTTTTAATGGCTTATGAAATAACTTTCTGACACACTCAAAGCGCTTTGTAAGTCGTCAAAAAGTATATTCCTGATTTTATTTACTAATTATCATGTTTCCGAAAAATGTCGTTCATTTTTTACCGAGGTTGGACAAATAGTTAAAAGTGCACCATTGAAGCATGCTTCGGATTCACAATCAAAAGCAATTTTTTCTTTTTTATAAACAACGTCTATATCAGTATGTCAAGGTTGATGCAAAAATAGCATCAACCGGACAGCTTCTTCCAAACCTTTTCATTTCAATAGGTCCATTTGTAATCTTTAGGACAATGTGTTTTTCAAGTTGTATGTTGTAGTATCTTACACGAGTTTCCAAAATGTTATTTTATTTCGGTTTCCCCGCACTTCACGGGTATATAAACCAACACAAATTGAAATTGAAAATTTGTGTTTATCACCTAATAAACATATCGCTCCTTCATTGCATCATAGTCATATCTCAAAATTTGAAGTAACTTTAGGTATCTCCTATTTTTAAGACTTGTTCATAAACAATGAAACTTTACTGCCTGCATCTTATTTTGAATTAATGTACTTTATTAACTCTTCACTTCACTAAATGTAATAATTATCAACTGTTGCACTGCTATTCTGCTTTGAGTAGATTTATTGCATCAGGAGACATTGATTTAAATACATGTACTCACTTCTTACAATTGATCTAATCCACAACCCATCCACAGATGCTATTATTTAGAGAATAGAAAACTAAATTTCAAAGTATAAATAGCTATTTTCTGAAATTATGAGGATTTTTTTATATCCCGGGATCCCGCAAGAAAAATCCCGGGAAACGGGAAATCCCGGGAAAACCCCCTAACCTTCACAGAAAAAATTAAAAATTGTCTCTAATCACCAATTTTATACCAAATTCATAGAATCAAGTAACCCGTTTGTTGATTTTGCACCTATTACCAAAATGATTACTAAAAATTGTGAAAATTTCATATTTTGAATTTTTTTTTTTTTTTCAATAAATGATATTTTTAATTTTAACTCAAAAAATTATTAAAAAACTTTGCCGTTTCAAACAATGTGTTGATTGATTTTGACAATTTCCAACAACAATTTCAAAAGTTTAAATTATTTTATTTTAAACGAAATACTTTTTTGTTATTTGATTATTATTTTAATTCAAAATTTATTTAAAAACAACTAAAATGTTTATTAAATCAAAATTATATTTTGAATTTTCGTTCAACAAAAAAAAAATAAATGATTCAATTATTACATTAATTAAGTTTAAATACTATTTAAATAATTTTTTTAAATGATAAATAACTACTAATAATTTTTTTCTGTGTTTCACAATATTGATCTAGACCGTATAAAGTATGTACATTAGACCGACTCACCATGTACGGAGCCGAAAAAAGTGATTTTGTTACCACTCTGTAAATAAAGCTTGATATGTTTTATGATGATTCCCAAAATATTTTGGGTCTAGCGTTGACCATCTGTGAGCTGGACCATTTTCAAAAAAGGCCTTTTTTAGTTTTTTGATTTTTTTTGTACTTTGCTCCAAGAGGACATAAATAAAATTTGGTATCATCGAAAAGAGTTTTTGAAGCAGCATCCAATGGTATATAAATTTTGACCACTTGCGATCTACTAATTGAGATATTTAACTAAATACATATTTACGTTTTGGGTTTTCATACAAATTCTATGTATGTGGAAATAATGTTCTGCTTTTCAAATTGAATCTGTTTTAAAATAATGTTAATTTATTTTTTTTGTTGTAATTATTCACAAAAACCGCGAAAATCGCGATATATTTTATCTTATTTCATATATAGGCAATATGGGTATCAAATATACATAATATGTTGTAAAAGTTCTCAGGATATATGAACATGTAATATTGTTATTTTGGCCTCTAAGGCTTGATATTGCATAAATGAAATAAATAAATAAATAAATACAATTTTTTAATTTTCAATTTATTAAAATGTGAAAAATAAAATTACAATAAAATTTATAAAAAATCTTTTCGCGATTCTTCCTTTGTATAAAATTTGCCCGATTCCATTTTGTTTGCAATATGACCAAATTTTATTTATGTCGTCTTGGCGCAAAGTACAAAAAAATTCGAAAAATAACTTTTTTAAAAATAGTCCAGCTCACGGATGGTCAATGCTAGAACCAAAATATGTTGGGAATCATCATAAAACATATCGAGCTTTATTTTCAGAGGGTAACAAAATCACTTTTTTGTTTGAGTCGCTCTAATGTACATATGTATGTATATTATGGATCCTTATGTGAAGAGAAGTTAAAATCCGGTTGACCGTCTGTCCATCCGTCTGCCGAAATAGGTTTTTCGAATACTGCAGATATGATGGCCACTTAAAATTTTTTGACAAGTAATCAGCGTTGCCACGATCAAAAAAAATTTGTAACCAAAATCAAAATAAAAAATAACCAAAAGCGAAAAAAGTAACCAAAATCATTTTGTATCTTAATTGTGTTTGCGCCTAAACCGCTGGGCCGATTTAGTATGTTACCACTGTTGCCAACTTTTTTTTTAACATTTCGCGCCAAATCGGACTTCAAAACCGCTAGAAACCGCTTAATATTTAAATTAGCGGGAATGTTTTTAAAAATACCGCTAAAACCTAAACATTTTTAAAAGTTTTATATAAATCTAGATACAAGCTGCTTTTTCAAAGGTATGTATATGGGCCAATTGCAACCTAAATGTTAATTTTCTGTCCCCGCTGTTTCAACTCTGTTTTGATGTAAAAATATAAATAAAAAAAAGAGTGGGCATTGAAGAATATTTCAGAAGAAAAACAATGCTCAGTCAGATTTTTAATATTTTTTTCAATATTGATTGATAACAGTTTTTTGTACTGCTCTCTCATACTCTAGCCATATAAAAGCACGTATCTCCAGCTTAATTTTTTGATATACAATATTAAAAAAATTTGAAAACAATGTAAACTGGAAACATATATGTATTAACTGTTTTTAAAATATTGTAATTATTAAAAATTTTGTTCTGTTTTTATTCCTAAAACATTGTCAACGCCACGCCTTTTTAATTTATTTAATATTTACCAAGGTATATTTTCACAAGGTAAACTCGTTGGCCCATATGTTTGTCAGCTGTTTACCCCTAGTTGGAACCCAAACATCAAATTTCGTGTATATGAGACAAAATTTGTACATGTGTGCGTTAAATTGTTTTTGTTTTATATGAAGACAATTTTGACAACTCGGTTCTTTTTATAGAGCAACATGTATACACTCCCAAATGAGTCTACCTTGTGTAAATATACCTTGATATTTACTATTTTTCGTTGATAATACGTATACTATACTTGCAAGAAAGTACTTTCATGTTTTCTTAAAAAAATACGAAATTTAAAGAATTTAAAGAAAGACAATTAAGTGAATGGTTTATAAGTCCGTTTTAGCATATAATGGTAAGTACGTGTAAAATGTCTTGAACGTCATGCTAATTTTTAGAGAAGCAAACACCTAAATTAAAAAATTTAAGTTTAAAATCATTGCTTCATAAGTATTCTTTTCGATTTTATTGCATTTGCAAAATAAACTTCCTTATAAAACAATAAAAATTTGTAAATGTCTTGAACGCCACTTTTAAACTTTTATTTTTTGAAAAAAATTATCTAAATAATTAAATAACAAGTTCTTGAACATCCGAGAAAGGTTTTATTTCAACCATCCTTTCAATAAAAATGACTTTTAATGTATTTTTGCATTGTGGCGTTCAAGACAGAACTAATGGTATTCCTTATCTTCGTCTACGTTTTAATTGAAATTGACCCAATTGTTTTTCAAATACGTTACATACTAAGGTTTCCAACTTCCCTAGCTATTTTATTAACAAAAATTAGAGTGAAGAATTGTGCTGTGCTGAATCTTTGATACCCTTCACCTACAGTTAGAATATTTCCGGAGTGGTCTTTATATGTGACCTATGGTAAATTATGGGCCGAACTTCACGAAAGAAGATAGTTTTAGAACGTGACTTAGTTTAGTTTTGGAAAAGCAAATAATTTTTTAATAAAACTAGAGGTTACGTTTAGGACGTCAAATATTTAATAGGTTTAATCAGAGATCAGCAATAGTAGTGAAAAAGTGAATAGAGCTAAATCATGACTCATAAATTATTGTTCTTATACGCACTCATACTTATTCCAATGTTATTCAAACTTATATTAACTCAGAAGTTTTATTTTACACATCGTACTCATACTTAGCAACATTTGTAGTGGTTGATTTAGAATCTACTCAACTCAATGTGTATAGGCGAAGCAAAATGCGAGGCTGTCAGATTTGTCCCCGAAATAGCAAAGTGACCATTTGGCAATTACAGTTTACTAAAGTTACATGTATGAAGTGGACGATTTTTCGGCAAATTTATCTGGCAGCGCTGTTTATGAAGTTGTGTGTTTTATCTGTTGTGTTAAAACGGTAAATGGATGAGCTGAATGAGTTGAATCATTGTGAGTATTGTAAGTATTTTCCTGAAATTATAAATCAAACTGACTTCATTTATGAGTATGCGTATAATGTCGACGACGCACTCATATTAATTTCTCTTGTGAGTATGAGTGAATCAGAGTAGTTTAGTTTAAATGATGTCTACGCACTTACCCGGTGGCGAACGTCATGATGATTCATCATGAAACATACTGACAATGGTAAATCATCAACGACATATGCTGAATTTTCTTTGGCGTCATACATGAATTTTTTAAGCAATTATCCAAAATGTCATAGATGACCAGAACTGATTTTGTTCGTTAGGCTTCCGCATTGTTAGTGAGTCCTAACAGACAATATCATCGATATTCAGACAAAGTTGTCAAGTTTCAATATAATTCAATGCGGTGATTAACAAGAAAGTAACATACATCCATACAATTAATAATCCGTTATTCAATCATTGACGAATAGCGGACAAATTTCAGACAGTTCAGTTTTATATCGAGTGATAACAGACAATGTCAATTACTTTCAACTTTCTTTTATACAGTGAATCTTTCATAAAATGTCTGCAAAACTGTATTTAGCACTGTCATTGTCGCGTACTTTCATCGACATTTCGATATTTTCATAGAAATTGCGCCTTGAGACCCACTTTGTCAGGAGGAATCTAAGATGAAAATATCAATTTGACAAAGTCGCTCAAAATACGCCACCGAGTATACTTACAATTTCATGAGTCAGTATGTGTAGCGAAAAAACGATTAATTGCTGATCTCTGGTGTGAACATAGCTTTAGTAGACCCTCATCACAAATAGTTGCGGTTTAGGGTATACAAATTCCTATATAAAAACGCAAAAAAGTGGAAAACATTTACGTTTTTTTTTGGCAATTATTTGCCGTACTTTACCTTTTGTTTCAAATTTTTTTAAGCAAGCTTGAAGTTGTGAATTGTCACATACAGGCCTAACAACATACTAACTGAAAATGGAAAAAATGTCACATAAATCCTAAGTTAACTAAAACTAATGTCACGCACAAACTACCCAGCCCCATAGTGCATTATTGTTTCGTGCTATCATTTTGACATGATTGGCAAATATATGTTTGATCGGCATTCGGTGTTTGTGATTTGAAGAAGAAGTACAAGAAAACGTGAAAAAGATATTAATTTCGATTAATATAACATTTTATTTTTATTCATTTTTATTGTTGTCGATTTGTTTTAAAAGGCCACTTGACAATTTCAGAAGTGGGATCGATCGTTCGCTTTCCAAAAAGTTTTTTTAATAGTTAAACGAAATTCCGTGCGTGTTTTTTTTTATTTTTATTAAAAAACGATATTAAAAAGAAACAAGTAAGAGTGCTATATTCGGCTATGCCGAATCTTATATACCCTTCACCATGGTTTGGAAACAACAGAAGTTTATATATTTATCTAAATATATGTATATATGTATATATATGTACATGTATATTTATATTTATATATACATATATAATATATACATATATAATATAAATATACATGTACATATATATACATATATTTAGATAAATATATAAACTTCTGTTCTTTCCAAACCATGGTGAAGGGTATATAAGATTCGGCATAGCCGAATATAGCACCCTTACTTGTTTCTTTTTAATATCGTTTTTTAATAAAAATAAAAAAAAGCACGCACGGAATTTCGTTTAACTATTAAAAAAACTTTTTGGAAAGCGAACGATCGATCCCACTTCTGAAATTGTCAAGTGGCCTTTTAAAACAAATCGATAACAATAAAAATGAATACACATATTATTTGAAAAACGTTTATTTAGTTCCATTATATTTTTGACATTACTTTTTTTTTACCGATTTTCCGAGTTTTTTAGCAAATATGTTCTTCTAAAGATTTCCGATATTTTGATATCTTAAACGTATGAATAGGTCATATTACAGCTCTAAAATTTTAGTTTTTATACAAATTTGATGTTTTTTAGTCCTTTTTTGAGTATTTTGCTCATAACTTCACCATTTTTAACCTATTTGACAGATTTATATACCAACGTGCTTAAGAATAATATTACCATTAAATTGGGTTATAGGTATGGGCATGTTCGTAAATGCATCACTGCGCTGCATCAGAAAAGCAAACTTTTTTTAATGCCGATAAAAAAAATTATTAATATAATCTGTTTTATTGTGTATTATTTTTGTGTAGTATTTGACAATTTTTTGGTCCACATCTACTTCACTGATATTTATATAAACATTTGAAATCACTAATGCAGCGCAGTGATGCATTTACGAACATGCCCTATATATGTATATATTTGTACATATATGTACATACATATATTTAAACAAACTTAATTATAAAAATAAAAAATAAAAACAAACTTAATTATAAAAAAGAATAATTTTTGGGATTTCAGTATTTTGATTATAACTCAGCCATTTTTTAACCGATTTGACAGATTTATATACCGACGTGCTTAAGAATAAATTTACCAGTTAGTTGGGTTATAAAGCTTGGACTCGGGAAGACCTATGGTTCCCGAAAGTGGGGATTTAAAAAAATATTTAATTTTGGTCATAACTTTTTGTATCTGAGCCGATTTTCTCGAAATTTTCAGAAAATATTTTTTACTAAAGATTTCCGGTCTTTTGATATATAAGGGATAACCATAGGTCATATGACAGTCGAAAAAATCAGGGTTTTATACAATTTTTGATATTTTTTGTACGGGAGGTACTACGCCCACTTCTCCAATCCCGCCCAAATTTGGTGGGATGCTGTGTACTGATAACCTTAATGTGTGTACCTAATTTGGAAACTTTGGCTCTTGCCGTTCTCCAGATATACAGAAAAAAGTATTAAAAATACAATAACAACAAGGGGTTTTATACAATTTTTGATATTTTTTGTACGGGAGGTACTACGCCCACTTCTCCAATCCCGCCCAAATTTGGTGGGATGCTGTGTACTGATAACCTTAATGTGTGTACCTAATTTGGAAACTTTGGCTCTTGCCGTTCTCCAGATATACAGAAAAAAGTATTAAAAATACAACAACAACAAGGGGTTTTATACAATTTTTGATATTTTTTGTACGGGAGGTACTACGCCCACTTCTCCAATCCCGCCTAAATTTGGTGGGATGCTGTGTACTGATAACCTTAATGTGTGTACCTAATTTGGAAACTTTGGCTCTTGCCGTTCTCCAGATATACAGAAAAAAGTATTAAAAATACAATAACAAGGGATTTTTGGAAAAAATTAGAGTTAGTCGTGGTTTTTTGCTCATATCTTAGCCATTTTTGGACCGATCTGGCTGAATTTCAAAAGCAATAGTGGACAATATGTGACATAAATGTAAAACAACCTTGCCGCTATCATGTCTGGAGTATCGGAAAAACACATATCAAACGTAAGACGGACAAACGCACGGACGGCCAGATGGACATCGTTAAATTAAATTCTCTCCTTAAAAGGACCCAGAATATATATACTTTATAGGGTTTAAGATCAATATTATAGAAATTACAAACGGAATGACAAACTTATTTTCCACCTGTGGTGAAGGGCGCCTGGAGGAACATTTCGGTGAGGAACAATTAGAATCTGAGTTTCCGAGACACGTCGGCTAGCTTGTCCAGACGACTGGATTTGTTAGAAAAATCAATTCATAATGTGCAACGGATAGGGTTTCGGCCAACATCAGAATCTTCACCAACACGAGGTTTTGTGGATTATGAAATATGTGATAGCATTACGGGCATTAACCTGTCAGTACATACACCGCCATTTTTCCAACAACAACAGTGTTTATATACAACGCATGAACAACAACAACAACAGATTCTCAGTCAACAAATGTATACACAAAACGCGCCAACGCACACACATACGCGTATTGAAAGTCAACCACCAACGTACTTACACACAAAGACCAATGTTTTACCACCAACGAGTTCTTACCAGCGGCCAACAATGGCAACGAGTGTTTTTTCAACAGCAGAATGCATTTTTAACGAATAATAATGTGTGTTCTTCTGTTGGTAATCGTCAACGATTTGGTAATGATGACATTTATGGTAATGACAATAGGGTGGCATGTGACGAAAATTGTAATAACGAAAATTATACAAGACGTGAAATGCCTGAAAATAGTGATTTTGACAATGTTTCAGCCCCCCAACGCATTTTTGACGGAGGTCATCCACAAAATCATGTTTCCTCTTCTGGTGGACAGCAACGGGGAGTCTTTAATGATGGTAACGGTGCGCAACGGCATGTCAACTTTTCTGCTCCACCGGTGTTTGCTGAATTTAATGATTTTGATCAAAGACAACAGTTTTTAAGCAACAGTTATGGCAACAATCACTACGGCAACATTCGGGACATTGTTGAAATGTTGCCAGATTTTGATCCAACAGGTGGAAAGTCGCTAAATGCAAAGCGGTTTGTTCAGCGGGTGGAGGTTTTGCGAAATTCGTATGGTTGGTGGGATGCAGACTTGATTTTTGCGGTGCAACAGAAAATGAAAGGCGCTGCCAAATATTGGGTCGATTTACAGGAGGTCGTTTTTCGAGTTGGGAATGATTTCAAGGCGAAGTTTGAAAAAGATTTCCCATGTATGGAAAACGAAGCTGACATACACGTACAGATGTCACGTACGCAACGTAATCTTGACGAATCACCACAAGAATATTTTTACAGGATGCTAGCTTTTGGTAAACGTGGTGGTATTTCTAATGCCGCTATAGTTAGTCATATAATAAGGGGAATCAACGAGGAAGATCTCAAGAAAAAAATTTCAAACAAATACAACGACATCAGCGAACTTCTCCAGGATATCATTAATATCTGTTTACATAATAATATAGTAAAGCCTGCATACAATCTAATACTCGAATACTCAACGGCCCATCGGTAAGGAAAATATTAGAAAAATAATACCCACCCAATCAGCGAAAACGGAAACAACTGTAAAATGCTACAATTGTAACAAAGTGGGGCATTACGCTAATAAATGTCCAGAACTGCAAAGAAAGAATCGTTGTGACATATGTAACCGTACTAATCATGCAACAAACGGGTGTCCCCAACGTAAAGTGGACCCACAGAAAGCAGCTGTAAATAAAATCGAAGCCGGTCTAACCAAAATAAATTTCCCTGATCTTGTGAAAACGGTAAGAGTCAATGATTTTTTTTACTAATTGTTTTGTCGATCCTGGTAGCGGTCGTTCGATGGTGCGGAAGTCTTTTGCAAATGATGTGGGTAGATACCAGAGCAGTGTTCTACAGTTCTTAATGGTTTCGTAGGTGGAAAATTCATATGCACCGAAAAAGTTAATGTTAGTTTTGTTAGCTGGTAGATAGCCATAAGTTTAACGCCGATTTATTGGTGGTCGCTGACAACCTTCTCTGTCAGAACGTGCTTCTTGGCTGTGATGTTATTTGCCAAGAGGGGAGAAAACGAAGACAACGAAGAACAACAAGTACAAAAACTAATTTCAAATTACTCTGAATGTTTCGCCGAATCTACGTCAGAGCTGGGAAGATGAAACGTGGTAAAAATGGACATCGAACTTTCAACAGATGTGCCCATTAACGTAAAACCGTATCGTATACCTTTTGCCCGACGACCAATTGTAACGCAATTGGTGCAAGAATTACTAGACAGTGATATAATTCGTCCGTCAACATCCCCGTATGCGTCTGGAATAGTTTTAGCCCAAAAGAAAAACAACGAATACCGTCTTTGTGTGGATTATAGAGCCTTGAATCGTGTGACGAAGAAAACTCCATTTCCTATGCCTAACTTGGATGAACAGTTTGCTCAATTAGCAGGTAACAAGTTTTTTACATCCTTAGATCTCAAAATGGGTTATCATCAGATCGAAATGTCCGAAAGGTCAAAACCGTACACTGCTTTTGTTACAACGGATGGGCACTTTAAATATAATCGAATGCCTTTCGGACTGGTTAATGCCCCCGCAGTTTTCCAAAGGATAGTAAATCAATTGATAAAACATATGGATCCTGGTATGATGATGTCATCATACCAAGTAAAACTTTTGATGGAGGTATACAACGTTTGGAGGAATTTTTTAATATCCTCAGGGATAACGGTCTAACTTTACGGTTGGATAAATGCAAATTTTTAGTCACCGAAATTTCTCATCTGGGCCACATAGTAAACAACAACGGTATTACCCCGGGTACAGAAAAAGTCAACGCCATACGAAATTTTAAACGTCCAACTGATTTAATGGAACTCAGGCGATTCTTGGGCTGAACGGGGTTTTCCGCAAGCTTGTGGAAAACTATTCAATCGTTTCCAAACCTCTAACTGGTCTTCTAAAGAAGGACCAAAAGTTTTCGTGGGAAGAAGCTCAACAAAAATCTTTCGAACATCTAATCAATATTCTAACAAGGAAGCCTGTTTTGGTTCTTTATGATGTCAATGCCTATCATCAGGAACATACTGATGCCAGTTCTATTGGTATCGGATGAAAAGAATTGGAAACCGGTATTTTACTATAGCAGACATTGTTCCCCAACGGAAGCTAAATATCATAGTTACGAATTAGAAATTCTAGCGGTGGTGGAGTCACTTGAACGTTTTCGCGTCTATGTCTTAGGAAAACATTTCCAAGTGATAACCGATTGCTCTGCTATAGCAAAGGCTAACGTTACAAAGGAGTTAATTCCGAAGGTTGCAAGGTGGTTTTTAAAAATTGTGGATTATGATTGTGAAATATTGCATAGACAAGGTTCTCGAATGTCACATATCGATGCTCTAAGTCGTGCTCCAGACTTACAACCCGAAGAATGTTTAACAGTGGATCGTATTATGAAGGTTACAGTGGATCAAGATGATTGGTTGTTTACCATGCAGTTTCTGTTTTGAAAAATGAAAACTCCTCACCACAGATAGTACAAATAAAATCTGATTATGAGTTGGTTAATGGTCGTTTATACCGTCATGAGAATGGTAAATCTCTTTTTGTGGTGCCAAAATCTGTACGCTGGCGTATTATAAAATCATGTCATGATGACATGGGTCACTTTGGTTTGGAGAAAACGATTCAACGCGTAAAACAATATTTTTGGTTTCCTGGAATAAGAAAATACGTAAAAAGTTACAAAGGTGCTTGTATGGAGTGTTGCTACAACATATCCGACATATCCGATATCCGACGCTTTCAGTCAATATCTGATTGTTAAACCCGTGAGGACAACTAAAACTCAACCGGTAATAAATGTATTAGACGAAGTCACGAGTTATTTTGGTTTACCGAAGGTGATTATCAGTGATAGAGGAACAGCGTTCTCCTCTAAAAAGTTTGAGCAATATTGTCAACAAAATGGTATTCAAAACGTAAGCACAGCAGTACGTACTCTACGTGCAAACGGCCAAGTCGAAAGGGCGAATAAGACGATACTGAATTATTTACGAACAACAACACGAGAAGCTAGAGATTGGGTTCTCACGCTTAGAGAGCTGCAATGGTATGTTAATTCGCAGAAAAATAACACTTCGGGTTTCACCCCGAATGAACTAGTTTTTGAATTTAAATTAATTAATGTAGTCCAAAACCGAATTGAGCTGCTATCCACGACGATGTAGCAGAACGTGGGAATGAAGTAGATATGGATGAAAAACAGATCGCTGCCTCGCTTAACACAGCCAAAGAAAAAGAAAAATGGAAATTGCGTTTTGATGAAAAGCACGCTAAACCAACTGAGTATAGTGAAGGGGATTTAGTCGTGCTTGAAAATAAAGCACCAGCCACTGGTGAGTCACGTAAGCTTGAGCCGAAGTATAGAGGGCCCTACATCGTTACCAAAAGTCTGGGTAAAAACAGGTTCCTAATCGAGGACATTCCTGGTATGCAAATTACCACACGAAAATTTTGTTCAGTGTACGCATCCGATAAAATGAAGTCATGGTGCCAAAGTTCTCCTATCCTAGATGAAGAAGAATGAATCGAGGACTTACCATAGTCAGGAAGTGCCGAACTGTCATGCACAAACTACAGCCCCATAGTGCATTATTGTTTCGTGCTATCATTTTGACATGATTGGCAAATATATGTTTGATCGGCATTCAGTGTTTGTGATTTGAAGAAGAAGGACAAGAAAACGTGAAAAAGATATTAACTTCGATTAATATAACATTTTAAATAAATTAATGGAACTAAATAAACGTTTTTAAAATAATAGTTAAATAATTTGTGTATTCATTTTTATTGTTGTCGATTTGTTTTAAAAGGCTACTTGACACTAAAAAATTAAGTAATACCGTGAACATAAACAAATAGTTTTTAACGAGAAAAAAATCTTAATAAGAAAATGTATAAAATCCGTAAATTCAAATATTGAGAAATGTTTTTGTAGCGGAAATGAGCCGCTGAGAGATTTTTTCCTGCGATTGACATTGCAAAAACGCTAGACTTAGCGGGAAAATCTCTAAATTGGCAACAGTGTATGTTACCGATGCACAGTGGCTGAAAATCGTTTTTCATTGGCCAAAAATCTGTAACTTTTGAACCGAAGGCGATATTTTAGTGAAATTTTTTTTAATCGACAGATAAACTTTCTCCACTTTTAACATCAAAAAAAAAAAAAAAAAATAAAATCCACTAGAAATTTTGCTATTATTGCTGAAAAATAAACAATTTTTTGCTTTCAAATTTGTTTACACTTATTTATTCTTATTTATTTTTTAAAACATTTCATACATATGTGGATAAAAAAACCTTTTAAAAATAAAAGCAGCAATATATTTTAATAGCTTTTGTAACAATGTGAGATTCTGTTTATTATTATTTTTTACTAATACAATGTCTGTCTTAGATCTAATGAATTATAATTATTGTTCATTCAATTGAAAGATTGATTGCAAATATTCCATATTCTGTTGTGTGTTATTTCTGTTCTTTAGTAGTTTTTTGACTTCTTCATCTAAATCCCGATGTTCCACTTTCCATTGATTTCGAATACTGGAGATGATCGGATCTGACGTTGCCAGTAATATATAAAATAGATCTTCATTAGTGGAATTTCGTGAAATTTTTCTAGTATTTTGCTCTCTATAAAATCTGTAATCCCTTTTCCTTTTTTCCTGAGCTTCCTCTGATACATCTCCAAGTGGCACCAACTGATATTTAATGACATATTTTCCATGATAAAGGATTTTGTGAATTGTAGCAGACATATTTCTCCATGGGTACTTAGTTGTATATATTTTTGCAGTTTCCTTAGAAAATTCTCCAAATTTTCTAGAGTCAATTTCTTCATTGCACGCAAGTACTTCTAGGATTATTTTAAATCTAAATATTAGGTTAAAATCAACACCTGTTATTTCAGATGCTATTTCTGGATCTGAAAAGAATCTTCTTGCGGTATTGCCAACATTTGTATTTCCTGACCCTTGTTTCGGCTGATCTATAATCAACCCAAATTTGCGATATTCATCTTGAACATGTTTCCTTTTTGAACTCCTTAACTCCTTGTTGGTTTCTTTTTTTTTTATTGATCCTGAACATCCTAAATCCATATCATAACTGATTTTAAGTATGTGTTCCATAAGTCGTATTCTTGCATGTAGTGGTGATAATCCAAATTCATATGCATCAGTATTATCTAATGATTTTGTCGGGACTTGGTTCAATTGGCTTGATGTTGCATGGCATATGATGCAGCTGGATGCAGCCTTCGTGTTAGTCAAAGGCTGGCCTACTTTTCCATCTATCATTGTTAGCACTAATTGGTACCTTACTTCAATTTGCTGCCCATCTAAATCTAATTGTAATGGATGTAGTATTGCAATTTGGGCCTTGATATCACTAACTTCTTTGTTAATGGCATCATGAGTTTCTTTTTTGAATTCAAATTTAATAGGTCTGCAGTATTTCGTAGAAGATGGTGTCTCATTTATCCAAATATCCTTTATTTGCGTTGTGCTAGTCGAAGGCTCTGAATCTTCCAAAATCTTTTTTAATCGCAATGGTACAAATGATACCATGAACGTATCTGAGTCCGAAATATTTTCACATACTACTTGTTTGTACTGTTTTTGTCCGGAAGAACCATCACATCCCCATTTACAAAAAAGAATTAACTTTGTGTTTCCATATTTCTTTCACTCATTTTCTTTTATTGATTGTAGCAAGCGTTCGGTTGTGTGATCAAGTAGAGATTGTAGTTGTACCTCTGCCGAAATTGATGTGATTGTAATAGTGTCCTTTAATGGCAAACAGTCCATTTTAGCAGCTGTTATGTGATGATATGCTGGATACAGATTTGAGCCTTTTTCAATCGCACGCAATCTGAGCTGAATATATTGCTGTTTTGTTAATTTCAAATCCAGAAATAATGCTAATGCCTGTAGTGTACCTTATAAGCGTCCACTGCTTACCCAATAACCAATCTAAAATGCATACATGCCACCCCAATTACTGTAGGGTAAATGCCATACATAAAAGATCAAATAACGGCATTTACCCAAATGACTCAATGTGTTCGAACATGAGTCAATATAATGGTAAAGCAGATCAATCAGAATGTGAGTGACATGAATTTGGATTGTCTAACGAAAATTAGTACATTCCTTACTCATGCATTCTGATTGGTCAAAGCATTGTGCATAAGGAAAAACCATATTAATTCCATGGTACTGAAAGAGAAGTATAGATTGTAAGAATTAATATTAAAAGTTAGAATAAGTAAGCAATATTGTAAAATTAGTATAAAAAGGGCAGTAGCCCACAAATAAAGCAGACTTTAATATTGAAAACCAAAAGTGGCACTTGTTGCCTGGTTTAATTTATTTTGGTCTCTAATTCGGCTGTCGCGCGACGCCTAACCATTAAGCTGGAACCCTACAGCTGTATAAAAATACATTGGGCTTTAGGGCAAAACAAATAAATTATAAAGAAACAAAACACACCACATCCAACATCATACACTACATGCCGATCCTGCCCACTCGGACCAGATATTAGAAGATCCTACACACTCGAACGATTTTAAATAGATTTTGCCTTATTTAGGAGTGCGGTTAGCTGCAACATATGGAAGAGGAAGTGGAAAATATTTTTGAACGATGGGAAAAGTACTTGGTGGAAAAGTATATTCCTGAACCACAACCAGCAGAGGCACCAATCTACATACCAACCCCACTGGGTGCAGGCCCAAAAGCTATTAGCATTGAAGAGTATCGAAGAAGGACGGAGAACAAGAAGGAAAAGAAACCCAACCAACACAACAACATACCGAAGAAAAGGAAGCGTGCTGGCAAAAAATTCCAGGAGAGGAAACAATTAGCGGTGTTATACAAAAATTTAACAATAGCAACTAGCAGGGAAGAGAGTAAAAACTTAAAAAAAAAACAATAAAAATGCTTAAGAAATAAACTTCTCTCATTTAAATTTTGAAAACATTAATTGAAAAATTTTATAAATAACATTAATATCTAATAAACATTAATTTTACACTACATGGCTTGGTGGAAAAACGTTTTAAGGGCCATACCTCTGATTTTCGCAGGTTATGAAGTAGGGAAACATGAGGGTTCAGAGAAGGATAACAATGAAAATGAGCAATTAATCAAGTATATGAGGGAAAATGCAGTGTATTTACAAAAGAAAGATGAAAAAGATAATATAGACATACTTGAAATAATAATAATAGTCATCTTGGCATTGCTAGTAGTTGCATATTTCATAAGATTAATAATAAATAGAAAACAATAAGAAGAAGAAGAAGAACAAAACAAATAAATTGAGACGATGTTCACTAAAAACACTATAATATTATTAATAATTATTATAATCTTATCCATAATTTACAAAATTCATAAACTAATAATAATAAAAAAAAGAATAAAATTATTACTAATGTATAAATTTTAATAAAGCTAATACGCAACCAAAAATATAAACAAAAATATAGAAAGCATATGGAAGAAAACCTAAATGAGTTAAGGAAAGTCTGGAAGAACTTGAAAAAGAGTCCAGGGAGAACCTATACCGAATCAACGGTATTGGATAAGTTAGAATACATAGAAAATTTAAAAAGTGAATTTCAACTAATAGAGTTAGAAGAGGAAGATACAGAAAAATTAGCGTTAAAGTTAGAGTTTCATAGTCTTTACAAACTCGTAGAAGAATACATAAGTAACAGTATAAAGAAACCATTAGAAACGAAACATATAAACATGGCATCGTTTGGTTTAGAAACAGTTGCAAAAGCATTACCTTTGTTTACAGGTAATTACATTGAGTTAGAAAGTTTTATAATAACAGCAGAATTAATAAATAAGACCCTATCAGACACAGCAAAAATAGATTTTCTTCAGTATGTTTATCATGCTAAATTATCCTCACAAGTCAGAACAGCAATTGGAAGCTATGCAAAACCTGAAAATTTCGAAGCGCTCAAGAAGCTATTAGAGCAAAGATATAGAAGCAATAAAACAATTCCAGAGTTACAAACTAAACTTAATACATTATTCCAAAGGAAAATGACTATTAATTCGTATAAGGAGAAAATAATGGGTATAATTGACAATCTAAATAAGTTAGGCATAGAAGAGTTAGGAAGTCAAGCTTCAGAGGCTGAGAAAAATGTAATAGTTCGATTAAATAATAAACTTGCTTTAGATACATTCAAGAAAGGTTTAAATGAGTGTTTCAAGTCGACAATATACGCGGCCCGACCGACTACATTACAAGAAGCATCCGACCTTGCAATTGAAATTGAAAATTAAAAGAAGGCAACGCATAACGAAATTCTGCATATCAGAAGAGAGGAACCACGGTATCAACCAGAAAATAACAATAGAAATAACAACACATTTTCTAACTACAGCAATAACAGGCAATATAACAATCAAAACTTTAACAGAAACAATAATTTTAATAATATGAACAATAGCAACAATGCAAATTTCAAAAGAGTCAATAATTACAACAATAATCACGCTAGGAATAATAATTATGATAATCATAATACACGGAGAAATACAAACTTCTCTAGGAATAACCATTCTAACGGACAAAATAACAACTACCAAAACAACAGAGGTAACAACAATAATGGTAGGAATAATAACAACAGTTCTAACAGAAACAATGATAACAGAAACAATAACAATGACAACAGAAGGTATATACGCACGGTACAAGATGAGGGAAACGAGGAAGGCTCGGAATACAGGGATATTCCGGAAAGCCAAAATTAAAGATATACAAAGTTTCAAATAATAATACAAATTTCATAATCGCTAAGTACAAAAATAAAGAATTAACATTTCTTGTCGACACAGGAGCCGACGTATCATTATGTCGCACTAGAGAAATTTTTGATGATAAGCCATTAAATGTGGAGAACAGATGTAAATTATCAGGCATCACTAAGGAAGAGATACATTCATTAGGGACAAGCGAACTTGAACTATCGCTAGCAGACCAGACATGTAAATACAAATTCTATATAGTAGATGATGATTTCCCAATAGAAACAGACGGGGTAATAGGAAGAGACTTTTTAAAAGAATACCTTTGCAAAATAGATTACGAGACATTTACAATTTCTTTGTTTGCAAACAATGAAACCATAATTCTTCCTATGCAAACAAAAGCATTCGACACCTTAAAAATTACTATACCAGCGCGAACAGAAATAATACAACCACTAAAATTGAACCTCACTGAAGATTGCGTCATATTTAATACCGAATTAAAAGACGGAGTTTTTTTAAGTAATTCAATAGCAGCTAAAAACGGTATGACACACGTCAAAATTTTAAACACAACAAATGAAACAACAACTTTACAGGGCATTAAACTACATACTGACCCACTTAAAAACTACGACATATTAAATTACAAAAATATAAACAGCGACGAACGTTTTAACAAAATTTTGAATGATTTGCAATTAGACCATGATGACGAACATGCAAAAACACAATTAAAAGAAATATTTAAAAAATATCAAAACGTTTTTCATTTAGAAGACGAAAAATTAAGTGTCAACAATTTTTATGAACAGAATATCACGACCTCAGACAATACAGCTGTGTATATAAAAAACTATAGATTACCACATTCACATACAGACATAATAAATGAACAGGTACAGAAAATGCTTGATGACGAGATAATAGAACCATCCGTTAGTCCATACAATGCTCCACTCCTTTTAGTACCAAAGAAAAACATGGAAGATAAAAAGAAATGGAGACTTGTTGTAGATTTTAGAAAACTTAATGATAAAATCGTTAACGACAAATTTCCTCTAACTAGACTAGAAGATATTTTGGACAAATTAGGTAGAGCAAAATGGTTTTCTACACTCGATATGACGAGTTCTTTTCATCAAATTGAACTAAATAAAGACTCGAGACCACTAACTGCATTTTCAACACCACAAGGACACTTTCAATTTAAAAGACTTCCATTCGGACTCAAAACTTCATCTAACAGCTTTCAAAGAATGCTTACAATAGCATTATCCGGACTAGAATCTGAAGCATTTCTCTATGTAGATGATAGAATTATATACGGTTGCAGTTTAAATCATAACAATCAAAACTTAATAAAAGTTCTTGATAGGCTACAAAAATACAATCTTAAATTGAATCCAAAGAAATGTTGTTTTCTAAGACCTGAAGTAGTTTACTTAGGACATTTAATAACAAAAGACGGTGTGAAAACAGACCCATCAAAATATGAAGTAATAAAGAACTATCCAATACCAAGAAACGCGGACGATGTACGACGATTTGTTGCATTCTGCAATTATTATAGGAAATTTATACCAAATTTTGCAGACATTGCGAAACACTTAAATATGTTATTAAGAAAATCAGTAAAATTCCTATGGACAAATGATTGCCAAAATGCTTTTGACACTTTAAAAGAAAAACTAATGAAACCCCCAATTTTGCAATACCCAAATTTTGACAAACCTTTTATTTTAACGACTGATGCTTCAAACTACGCACTGGGAGCAGTCCTGTCTCAAGGTGAAATTGGCCAAGACCTACCAATCTCTTATGCAAGCAAATCTCTACAGAAACACGACTTAAAGAAACCAATAATTGAAAAGGAATTGCTCGCAATTCATTGGGGAATAAATTTTTTCAAACCATATTTATACGGTCGAAAGTTCATAGTGGTAACAGACCACTAATTTCCCTATTCTCACACAAAAATCCATCATCAAAAATGACAAGAATTAGGTTAGATCTAAGCGATTACGATTTTAAAATAATCTATAAGAAAGGAAAAATTAACACGAATGCGGACGCATTGTCAAGAATTGAAATAGACTCGGAAATACTTAAGCAAATGATACCGTTGGAAAATGATGAAACAGAAAAGAAAATATTAATAACCACAAGGGCAATGAAAAAGAAGAATGAAGATAATATAAAGTTATAAGAGGCAAATAAAATAGCAAATAAAGAGGCAAATAAAGTTAATGGAAATGAGGAAATAGATATGAATGCAGCACGTGTAAACAGAAGTAATATGGGAAGATGCATTTGTCAGGAGTCTGATCAACTTCTAATATGGGAATGCACATCCAAAAATGATACTAAGAATATGAAAAAATTTCAATTTAATAAGTATGAAAATATAGAAGACGTCGATATAAGAATTGAAGATAATATTGTGCACATAGGACGTGATGATAATTCATCGAAACAAGATTCGATCATGAAGAAATCACGTACCCAAAATAATAGTTATTTGAAGAAAGGATGTAATGATAATTCATCGAAACAAGATTCGATTATGAAGAAGTTACATGCCCAAAACGTACAAAATGATAATAATATGCATGAAAGATTCAGCGATAACTCAGCGAAACTAGATTCGATTCTGAGGAAACTGATATCTTAAATGAAGAAAGAAAATATAAAGGAATTAGCGCTAGCAAAGAATGATAAAATATTTAAGATGTATACAATGAAAGATTTAAAAGAAGCATATGCAAAGATAAGAATAAACAACAAAAGTCCTCTACTAAAAGTTTTAATTTACAATGCCCCAACAAGAATAACAGATGACATTCTGAAATATAAACTCATCGATGAATTCCACAATGCCACACACGCAGGCAACTTAGGAATTAGAAAAACGGTAATTAAATTGAAACAGCGGTACATTTGGAAAAACATGAACAAGATGGTTAAACAATTTGTAAGATATTGTGACAAGTGTAACATAAACAAACAGACAAAGAACATTAAAGAACCACTTACGTTAACAAACACCCCAAACAACAGTTTTGAGATAATATCAATTGATACTGTAGGACCTCTTCGTATTTCAAACGGATAACGATACATATTGACAATGCAATGCGAACTAACAAAATTCGTTATTGCGCACCCAATGTCAACAAAAGATGCACTTACAACTGCCAAAACATTAGTAGAACAATTAATTTTAAAATACGGAAAATTTAAAGTGCTCAAATCGGACAACGGGACTGCATTTAACAACGAACTGATGCGTAACATATGCACGTTACTTGAAATCAAGCAGACATTTTCAACCCTTTACCATCATGAAACAATAAGTTCGGTAGAAAGAAATCATAGAGTTCTCAATGAATTCTTGCTAACAACAGCAAATGATTATGAATGGGATAATACAAACTATTTTACTTTCGCCTATAACACGGCACCACACATAGACACTGGTTACACGCCATTCGAACTAGTTTATGGTAAATTACCATGTTTACCATCAGAAATCAGTAACAATGAGGAAATTAAAATCTATAATTACGATGATTATGCAAAAGAGCTGAAACAAAAACTAAAGTTTTCTTTAGAAAGAGCTAAGGAACTGACAATTAAGACAAAAGAAAAAAGAATACTAGACAATAAATATAATAATAGATTAAATTTAAACATAGGAGATTTAGTTTTAATAAAAGTAGAGAATAGAAAGAAAAGCCAAAGCCCGTACAAAGGCCCATATAGGATACTTAGGAGAAATTATGTAAATACTATTATAGATTATAACGGGGTAGAAAAAGAAATGCACAATAACCAATTAAAACCATACCTAGGATTAAGAACTAATGATTAAAATAAACTATGTAAAAACAAAAATATATAACCATACTTATGATTAAGGACTAATAAGTAAAACAAACTATGTAAAAATAAAAGTATAGAGATACAAGAATTAATTATGTAAATAGATTTTAAGAATCATTAATTAAAACAACAGATTATAATTATTATAATATTTTTACAGTACAATGAAAATATCAAGAAAAATTACTCCCCTAATTTTTCTCTTAACGGTGAGGGTGTAGTGTACCTTATAAGCGTCCACTGCTTACCCAATAACCTATCTAAAATGCATACATGCCACCCCAATTACTGTAGGGTAAATGCTATACATAAAAGATCAAATAACGGCATTTACCCAAATTACTCAATGTGTTCGAACATGAGTCAAAATAATGGTAAAGCAGATCAATCAGAATGTGAGTGACATGAATTTGGATTGTCTAACGAAAATGAGTACATTCCTTACTCATGCATTCTGATTGGTCATAGCATTGTGCATAAGGAAAAACCATATTAATTCCATGGTACTGAAAGAGAAGTATAGATTGTAAGAATTAATATTAAAAGTTAGAATAAGTAAGCAATATTGTAAAATTAGTATAAAAAGGGCAGTAGCCCACAAATAAAGCAGACATTAATATTGAAAACCAAAAGTGGCACCTGTTGCCTGGTTTAATTTATTTTGGTCTCTAATTTGGCTGTCGCGCGACGCCTAACCATTAAGCTGGAACCCTACAGCTGTATAAAAATACATTGGGCTTTAGGGCAAAACAACTAAATTATAAAGAAACAAAACACACCACATCCAACATCATACACTACATGCCTCCTCATTTGTGAATTGTTTTGCATCGCTCGGAGTTGGTATACTTTTAAGAATCCGTTTTGTTCTCAATGGACTAGCTTTAACAACTTTTTCAATGATATCCACTTTTGTCAATTGTTTCTGTAATCGTAATTGATGTAGGAAAGTATCTTGAATATTTTCATATCCGATTTCTTCATTTATATCCTTAAGCTTCCGCCTCTTAGATCTATCGCTACAGTTGTCCAGCGATTTTTGTGGTCTCCCACGTGTGTTTTGATTTGAAGTTTCTGAAGCGATCTGGACAGAAAGTTCGTTCTCTAACCAGTTTGCAAAGCTCTTATAAAATCTATCTTTGCTGTATTCAACTTTCCTGTATCGCTGTTTTAAATGTTTGATGAAAACAGTACCCATGTTCTGTAACTTTAGTGAGAACTTCTCGCATCGAAAAGATGTGAAACAAAATATTCCATCGTTTCTCGAAAAGTGAGAAAAAAGTGTGTCTGTAACTTATGTCGAAAACTATCAAAGGAGATTACGTCGTTACGTTATAAAAGTCATAACATTGAACTCGAAGCCGATGTGACATTGCAGACGTTGAGGACGCCAGTCACACATATAGTTAACGGCGACCAAAATTTACTAAAATTGAAAAATTTTCAACGACGGCGGCGAAAATACAACCGTCGGCCATGCCAAATAATGTAAAGTGCGACTTTAATGTTTGTTGTTTGTAAACGAGCTTTGAAAAAATTCGTATATTTTATAAAAATGGTAAAAGAAAATAATTAAACAATAAAAAAAGGGCCAAGAACATAATTTTATTATTATTATTCTTTGCAATTTGCATTTTTAGTTGGTTTTTAGTGTTAAAATTTTTTTCTCGCCCCATTTTTATTCGTGAGTTTTTTTGACAGTCCAAAGCGGGAACTTTTCTCACCAAAATGTTACAGACACACTTTTTCTGTAAATTGGCGAGTAATTTCCTTGCGTGACAGCTTGTACTCGCCAAAAAAAGTTACGGACACAGTTTAGTGAGAAAAACAGCTGTTTGTTTCAATATACGGCATTTTTGTTCTATTTCACACATTTCAATCGAAAAGTTTCTCGACACGAGAGTTACAGAACATGGGCACAGATAATTTATTTTCTAAGTCCAATTGCATTTCAGTGCTATAGGAATTTAAGTTTCCTTTTTTTCGAATGTAATTTTTAACATCTTCCTCGTTTTTGTTTCTAAAATACTCTCCGGCCAATTCTTTAAAGCTGAAGCTCTCCATGTTTATAAAAAACGTTGTTATTGCTCAGATATATTATATCCACTGAGTTTGAATCCGAATGTCACTTGCTTTTAAAACTTTTCATACTTTTTTCATACCAAATACAGGTAGAATTAAAAGGAATAAAAAACTTAAAATCCTTTTATTTATATGCTATAAAATACCTGGCACAAATTTAACAACGAATTGCATAGCTGTAGGGAATATTGTTAGAGTCATAAAAACAGATAAAATAAAAAGACCAAACAAAATTTAAAAATCCCTTCTAAGGTGGGATTCACAATATACCTGTTTAGCGTAAACGCGTGTCTAAGCTCTTTATTCTGCTATAAAATACGCTAGTGTGAACGTAGTGTAACTGATAAGGATGAATCAGTGCAGCTATACGTTTTTCTGATTGTGTAACAATAATAAATTTTTTTATATGTACTACCTGTATTCTGTTCGATCACGATCAATTTTCCCTATATCATAAAATTTTTTTTGACGAGAATACCACATATTTCTGTTACTTCGGCAAACATTTTTGAGGAATAAAAAAAAATTGTAAAAAAACGATTTCAAAAAATTTAATTTCATTAAAATTAAAAAAGTGTTAAACAGACGGGTCCAAACGGGTGCAAGAGTATATACGGGGTTAAAGAAAACACTTTCACCTTTCTATCAGTGGTTTTACCTTCTTGGTCCCTTTTGGTCCGCAAAAGTTCTATTCTACTAAAGTTAAAATTTGACAAAAATATAGTAGTTTAGAAAATATGTCTTAACATCTCAAATATTAATAACACAATATTCGCAAATATTACCTTTTTAAAGATAACAAGACTACCAATCTAGCAAAAAAGTAAGCAGGTCATTATCGCTGATAGTTTTTGTGCAATGATAATTTCTTTCGGATTAAATATTAAAAAAAACACTTTTTTCTGAATTAAAAAAAAAAGTTGTGTTTAACAACATGTCACAACCACAATTACCAATATTTTGACCTAATTTTTTGGCTACCTTAGTTTTAATATGTTTACTATTAAATAAAATTAAAATTTTTGAAATCGGTGACAAACATAAATTGGACTTTTGGCCAATGAAATAAAATTTTCAGCCACTGTGCGATGGTCTGGAAAGAACAATATGCTTTATAATTTTTCGTAATATATGGTCATACTTTGTGTGACATACTTGCTATAAGACTACCATTCCAAGTATGTCATACATCGTTACAAACAATAAAAAGTGAAGGTTATGGCCCCTATTATGAGTTACATTCGTCAATCGATTTTCGCTGGCTATCGAACATCGACTATCGAATGTACATTTTGTATTATGAGTTGACAGCACTGTCGAATATTTCGTTGTGCATCGTATTTTTCAACGAAAACAAATTTGCTTTCGACGGTGCAAATAAATGTAAAAAACTTGTTGAAAATGTAACTATTTTTATTTTTTTTTTTTTTTTTGTGTTCGTATACCAAATACCATATTCTTTGTACCGAGTATGTCAGAAATGCTATTACTATTGCTGTTGTACTAAAACGAAAAATTGGTTAGTTTTGTGTTAAAAAAATGTAACCAAAATGGAAAAAAGTACGCAAGTACACATTGAAAAAAAGTTACCAATTTTGGTTAAAAGTAACCAAAACGGCAACGCTGCAAGTAATATGTTTTTCTCTGTTGTATTTTTGTAAGTTGATTTAGCATTGCTCGTCTGTTGAAAACACGCTCACTTTCGAAAAACTCAAAAGAAATTAACAAACTTGGTGTCACAAATTCCTTTTTTTCGTATTCTTAATCATTGTAATTACAAAGGACCGGAAAACGTTTTTTTTTATGTTTTTTAAAAAATATTTATCATTGGTGTTCGAAAAATATTTTAAACTGTACAAAAAACAAAAAAAGAAAAAAATATTTTGTTTGATATTGTTTCTTTAAATTCAAAATAATAAATAACATTTTTTCCCATCAGTTGAAAAAAATAAAAAACAAACACAAAAAAGATATTTATTTTTTCAGTACAATATTATTTTGTACATGAAAAGAAAAAAACCGAAAACTTAAAATTGAACATGACAAAGATACAAATTATGAGATAAGATTATGAACATATGTATATTATTTTTTTACGCTTTAAGCTATTTTTATTATTTTTTTTAACCGATTTAGCGATTTTAAATAAATTTTAGAGTTTGTTTATGATGATGATTTTTTCGGGAATTTTTGCCATGTTCGCGATAGAAGCGATTTTTTCCTGTAAGTTTCTGGTTCTTTACAGCTTTAACGATTTATAATAAATAGCAGACTCTGCTATCATGCCGCTGTTAGCTAATTTTTGCGAATTTCAGCTAATTTTGCAATTTTTACCGAATTTTTGCCATTCCTTATAGTTTTAGGGACTTCCAATCAATATTATGTATTGTTTGAAATATTAAAAATTTTCGCTATTTTTGCAAACTTTTACGAATTTTTGTGTAGCTTTGTTGCTCTATCGCAAGTTATTTTCGCTATTTTAGCAAACTTTTGCGAATTTTTGCAACGTTTAATTTACTAATAAAATTTGTGCCCATAACTTCTTTTAAATTTGCATTTTCATAATAGGGGTGATTATAAATTTAATTAAAATTCACAATTTAAACTACAAAATTTGAGTTCTCAATGTAAATTTCTAAAAACAAAAAAAAAATATTTTTCTTTAAAACGTTTTTTTAAAAACTTTATTGTTTTTTAACTTTAAAGAACAATTCAAACAAAATATTTTTTTATTTTTTTGTACGGATGAAAATATTTTTTGAACACCAATGATAAATATTTTTTCATGTACAAAATACATATTGTACTTCAATAATAAGTATCTTTTTTGTGTTTCTTAATTTTTTTTTTTAAACTGATAGAAAAAAAATTTATTTTGTTTTTTGAATTTTTCAAATGAAAAACTTAAATTTTAAGTTTTCGTTTTTTAATTTCTGATGCCTGGTAATTACTCACAAATAATTTTTATTTTTCACAAGAAATAACCTGTTCACTTTATATTAAAATTTATTTTTAATAGTAAAACACATGAAACCACAAAGTAAAAAATGTAACTTTAACCGCCATTTTTAATGCTTACATTTATATTTCGATTTAGTGTTGCCAAGTTTATTTTTGATTTGAATTTAACATTTAAAAAACATTTGGCATCAAATTGATAAAGCATTTGATATCAAATGTTTTATTTTGAAATCATTATCAATTTGAATATTAAATCAAACAATCGAAAAACGATTGAGAATTGTGTTTGATGTCAAATGATAAACTCATTTCATATCAAAGGTTTGACTTCGTTTTTGTTGGGTATATGTCCAGAAAAAATGTCATGCAATTTGGGATATACGGTCCATAATTTACCTTAGATCCCATTTTTAGGAGCATTCGGAAATTTACAGTAAACGCTAAAACTAATTTCACCGCTTTATTGAAATTTATTGAAGTTTATTTTTTTTTTAATAAAAGAAATCACTCTGCAGAATTTTGAGATGATTGGTCCATAACTTACCATGGTTCCAATATAAATTCGGCTCCTGAAAATCATTTAAGTTCGGCTTTAACTGTTACGAATCATGATATTTTACTCAAGCTAGTTAAAATTGCTAAAAAAAAAGCATAACACTTTCTGATTGTCGGTCAATAATTTCATATAGGTCTAAACCGCAATCAATTTTTATGCTGATGTCTGTTTTTATAAAGATAAATTAATAATAAATGGATATCATGTAGATATGACTCGTGAAATAATTGAACTGGCGGTGGAGGGTATCAAAGATTCGGCACAGCCGAATATATCACTCTAACTTGTTTTATATAGGTTTAAAAATATTGCCACATGGGGAAAGTATATACAAATTCCTAGAAATTTCCATGTAAAATGTGTAGTATGAAATAAATGAAAATTTCGTACAAATTTTAGTCTTAGGGTGTGTGTGAAACGGAAGCAAAGTACTCAAGGAAGTAAAATTTTGACATTGTTGAGGTGAATAAAATTTCACTATAGCCCTGGGGGCTTGTATAAATTTTGACATTAGCGTAGAAATTTTTTGATAGTTTCAATTCACCATAAAAATATGCGATGGCGAAATATTTAAGAAACCGTTATGTATTTGCCCTGGTGGTTTCTTTAATTCTGTGAAACTTGTGCTAATGACATTTTAATTAAAAATAGTGATTTAAATTAGTTAAATTTTATTAACTTATTGTTCTTTAATTTTTTTATTAACATGCAAATGGTTTTTATATTCTTGATTCAACTTGCGAATTTTGAACTTCAAAAAATTGTGTTAAGCGCTTCCATATATTTCATAAAGTCTTCATTTGGTTTCATTAACACATATTCTGATAAAAGATTGACATAAGAATAATTTTTATCTTGGTTGTCTGCCGATTTGCTTCCGAACTCTTTAAGGACCATTATTGATATTAAATATCCTTTCAAAGTTTGCTACGCCATCGTATTTAATATCGTTTAGTTGATGCAGGTCCCCCCAAAGATTTTGAGTATCTAGATGTTCTAGAGAAGAAGCTTTACCCACCTGTTTAAATATTCATTACGTTCTTGGATATATTATTTAAGATATTCCTTACCATGTGACTCAAAGTATTTACTAAGCCGACGGAAAGATAATTTCTAACGATAATTAACTATAAAAACAAAAATCTTCTTGAGCATTGAATGCCTAAGCTGTTCGCAATGATGGTTATTTTTAACTAAAATACATTCCAAATTACCTGTTTTGGAAGGGAAAGGCATTTCTATTAAGCCTTACATTGTGTTTATTAGCTCGAAGGTCTTCCTGGGCGAAATGAATTGAACAAACAAATAATTCTTTTTTCAAATCTGCTTCTTCTTTCCTGCGAGCGTTCAACCACTTTTTACGTGTGAACGGCAACAGCGGTATTTTGAAAAATGTGATATCAAAATCCTTAAAGTTGGACCTTGTTTTTTGCAGTCTTAAAATATTCGGGATTTTAAAAAATCAAATCCCGGTATTTTACGGCGATTGTTTGGTAATAGATTAAAGGAAAGAAGTTCACGCTCTATTTAATCTATTGCCAAACAGTCGCAGGTGTATTTTAAATTAACCAACCACGATAAGGGTTATTGTGATTTTTTTTCTTATTTAATGATTAATTTAATTAGAAATATGGTAGAAAAATTACGTACGATTTCAAACAATGTGTTAATTGATTCAATTAAAAAATGATTTCCATAAAATTATCAAAAGTAATTTTTGGGAATACAAAATTTTAATTGAAAAGATTTTGTTATTCGTGCTTAATTCCCAATTTTTATTCTTGAGAAAAACACTGAAATTTATTGTTGATGGGATAAGCTATTCCTACGCGCATTTCACTGGTTGCTTAGGCCAGATTATCAGGAAACTTCATCCATAAAGATTTTAGAAAAACTAAAAGATATTAAACCAAATAAAACTGTTAAGCGTATAAGAATTTGAATAAAATTAGCCTTTTGGCTGGCCTAAATTATTGTAAATTGGCTAAAGGTTCTCTTTTCGGCTAAAGGTTCTCTTTTCTCTTATTGGGGTTGAAAAAGAAGAAAGAAAACAGGGGATTAGTTTTCTTTGTGTAGGGGATTTAAAATGGTGTATTTTTACCTATGTCTGCTGGTAATTCTCAGTTTAAATGAGAAGATGTTGGGGGTTTTGTTTTGTAATTTAAATTAAATTTATTTAACAGTGGGGTTGGGGTATGAGCGGTTCGTCTGCTCAATTGAAGTGTTAAGAATGAAGTGAAAACAAAAGTCATGTTTTAAACTTATTCAACCTCGGCTTCTTATCCACACCGAAGGTTGGATAAGTTTTGATCGCCCAATTTTGGCGAGTACTAAATAGTACACTTAGAGAAATTTACGCTTGACTATAGTTAACTTCACTTAGGCATTTAATTCAATCAAATTAACAATTCAAAATTCAAATTCATAAATCAAATAACTAACTTCATTAAAAAATTCACTCAAATTTACAGTTTTTATAAAGTAAACAATTCAATACATATAATTCAGTGAACAATACAAAGGTTTAATAAAATAATAAAATAAGAAAATGCAAAAAATGTAAATGTGTACAATGTAAATTGTACAGAATTATAAGCAACAGTTCTACTTGTAACAATATCAAAGTTTAAACAAAAACATCAACAATAAACAGTGAGTTTATCTCTCCTTACATTCCCCACTACAATTGATTGGAATTCTTCCAACATTAATTGTAGTTGTAAGTAGGTTAAGAAAAAACAAAATGCAAAAAAACAACTTGCAAAAGCATGTTGCCAAGTAAGTTTTTTTAGGCCGTGTACTTGCCAGTTTATTATCAAAAGTAACTTTTGGGAATACAAAATTTTAATTTAAAAGATTTTGTTATTCGCTTCGCTACACTGCTTTAACCACGTTTGAAGACTCTCCATTTAATAGTTCTTCAGTTGAGAGATATTTAATATATGCATCCTAAGGGTGGTATTTCCCCCCCCCCTGCGCCTACCTGCTTTATTTTTGTTATCTAAAGTGTAGTATAACATAAGAGTGACTTCTACACAGTTTGAACATTTTTACTGTTTGAGGGTCGATCTTTAATTTTGAATCCTCAATTTTAACACGGTTCACTATATTTTTAATTCAAATAAAAACACTTTGTTTTTTGTATTTCTTGGTTCATAAAATGTGTATTTTATTTAATATTAGTTGTTTTGTTGGGTCACAATGTTTTTTTACTGCTGCTTCACTTGCTTATTGTTATACGGTTGAAACTAGAGTGAGTTTAATGATTTTAAACATTTTTAAACAAGCAAGGTTTCATAAAAGAAAATTAATGTAATGAAAGAATTTTAAAATAAGTATATAACAATTAAGGAACCGCTGGTTTTTACAGGGTGCTGTGTTATAAACGAGTCATCATTAAACACTAACTATAACAGTTCTTAATATATGCGATATTATACATTGGCGCTGCTTTATTATTTCAATTTTGGGGCTCAAAAGATCCTACTACCATAAGTTCAACAACAAAAGCTCTTATTAATATTTCTATCTATGAGGGGTACTGCTCCTTCTCTTTTTACCCCGCCCATTTTTATATTGAAATTCATAGTTTACCATAATAGTAGCTTTAACCGCGTTTATTAACTCTCCCTTTAATAGTTCTTCAGTTGAGCGATATTTAATATATGAATCCTATGCGAGGTATTCCCCCCCCTGCGCCTACCTGCTTTATTTTTATTTTCAAAAGTGTAGTATACCATAAGAGTGACTTCTGCAAAGTTTAACCATTCTATGGGGGTACCAATTCCCCTGTCCCTATCGAAAAAATAAGTAGCCTATTACGTGATGCTTCTGTAAAAATTTCAGGAAAATTGGTTCAGTAGTTTAGGAGACTATAAGCCAACAAACAAGCAAACAAACCAACAAACACACAAACATTTTTTTAATTACCTCACTGAGGTATTTAAACGTATTCGCTTAATTACCTCAATGAGGTAGTTAAACGTATTCTTTTAATTACCTCAACGAGGTAGTTAAGCGTATTCGCTTAAATGCTTACCCCGCATAATTACCCAAACATATTGGCTTTTTGGCGAGGTAATTATCCGTGGAATACGTATACCATAAGAGTGACTTCTACAAAGTTTGAACATTCTCACTATAACAGTTCTTAAGATATGCGATATCAAACATTTGGCGTCCTATGGGGTTACCACTTTCCCCGCTGCTATTTTATTTCAATTTTGGGGCTCAGAAGATCCTACTACCAAAAGTTCAACAAAATGCGTGCAGCGGCTCTTATTAATATTTCTATCTATTAGGGGTACTGCTCCTCTTCTGTCTACCCCGCCCATTTTTATATTGAAATTTATAGTTTACTATAATAGTAGCCCTAACCACGTTTGAAGACTCCCTTTAATAGTTCTTAAGTTGAGCGATATTAAATATATGCATCATATGAGCCTACCCGCTTTTTTTTATTTTCAAAAGTGTAGTACATTATAACCCGGTTAATTACCCCACGCTTAAATGCCTTTCACGGTTATTTACCTTGAGTTTTAAATCCACGTTTTTTTCTTCCATTTTTCAAACAAAAATCCACGTTTAATTGCCTTACGCTTAATTACCCAATTCGGGTAATTGTCTTAAAAATTAAAGTCCCAAAACAAAATTTCACCTTAATTTCATTCGTTAAATTGCCTCAGTTCTTTTTGGCAGCAAAAAAAAAAATATGCGCAAAAAAAAAACAAAATACATATCGTCGGCTTAATGTGCAAACCAGCTAACTCCCTTTCAGTAAATTTCACAGGAGAGACAACAAACTTTTTATATATGGGCATTTCCCTAGAATGGTCAACCAGGACGAAAAAATAAAATGTTGATAATCATCGTCTTTTATTGTTTATATTATAAATAAAGACTAGGTTTTTATAAAAGAATGGTTTTATAACATATCTCAGCTGTTTTCCTTGAGGAAATTGCGCTGGAAACTGGAAAATTTTATATTTTTTACTTCTAAAGACATTTTTATATACTTATTTTACATGCAAAAAATATGTTATGTTTACACTCTTTCTTCATAATCTCTCCATTACAATCAATTGTAAAAGAAGTATTAAGTTTTTTTGTTAAGGAAATATGAAGATATTTATGGGAAAATGCATGGTGATAATAATAAAATAACATATGGAAAAATCGTACGTTCGCGACCCGTACGTTCGCGAGCGGTACATAAGCCAATTAAACAAAAACCAGGAGAGATATTTTATTTTGTAAATATAGGATGGATACCTTCATCATTAAACTTTTAAAATAAATTAATCACTTTTGAATATTCCGTTCCATTACGCAGATTTTTACATTTCACTATTTTCAGCCAAAGTTGAATTCTATTTTGCGTACGTTCGTGACCACATGTTTATAACTATCATTATGAAAACTTAAACTCGATGAAATCCATCTTTTGCACTACACATAGAGTTACCCAAAAAATGCTAGGAAAAGTTTTGTTTTCTATATTATTTGTACATCAAAAGCGTACGAACGTTTGAGAGAAAAACCAAAAATACAGTTGGTTTTACACACGTCAAGACTTAAATTGAAGAAAAACTACATGCTGGTCGACAAGGCATATCTTTCTCTACCACACTGCATAAAAATCTCAATTTATTTAAAAAGTGGATATAGCAGGTTTGCATATATAAAGATTCAAATAAGAGTTATTTGTGCTGAATATTATCTAAAGCAAATGTCGCTAAATTTTAAATTATATTAACATTCAAATGGATAAAATAGCTTGCATTTTATAGGAATTGATATTGGAGTGGAAGCTGTATGTTTAAATCTAAATCGAATCAACCAAATTTAATTTGCAGTAAGATATCTTTGGCAAAATTTTATCTTAATACGAACATGATTAAATGGCTTATGAACATAAAGAAAGAAGTTTGCATGGAGACTATGTGATATTATAGACCGATTCTTACAATTTGCATAGGTTACGTTCTTATGATAATTAAAACGTATTTACCAAATTTTGCCAAATTATCTAAAAACTTTTAATTTTACTTTCCGCACAAGGTTTTAATGGACAGACAACCAGCCAGATGGTCGGAACACGAAAAGTGTTTCTGATTCGATCGGTTTACTAAACGATGCATCCAGATATCTATGTACCAGGACAAATTTATATATTTGCTTTTTCCCTAATTTTTGCATATGCATATATAAAACTTAACAGTTTGGAATAACATTTATCTTTGGCTTAGCTTGGTCTTACAATTGTAGAGCAAAAAGGAAATGTTGATGGCGTTGTTAAAGCAACAGAAAATTCATCTGTTAACCAGAATTTAAACAATTTTTTTTTGTTTGCTTAACATGTATAAAAAACTATTTCAAAAACGTGAAATATTTGTGCAATAAAAATGCAGCAATAGCTTAATAACAATTTGCAAATTATTTACAAACAAGTCGATACCAAAATACTTTAAATGAATTCTAAAACGGATAAATAAATTGTTTCTGCCTTCATTGGTCGTTTAAAAAAAGCCATGCAATTTTGCATATTTACGGTTTCCCTGATCTTAAACTTGTACGCTTTTGTAAGTAGGATATGACAGGACATCTCAAAAAGCATTACAAATGAAATTTAAGACAACAAATCCCATTATTTTTTATTGCTATTTCTTTAGATTAAGCTGATACATGTACAAATTCCTACGTCTTAACTTTTTTCATACATAAAAGTTGAGGTGTCTTGTAAAAAAACACGTTTAATTACCTCTTATTACCCAAACATATTGGCATTTTTGGCGATGTAATTATCCGTGGAATACTGTATACCATAAGAGTGACTTCTACAAGTGACTTCTACATTCTCACTATAACAGTTCTTAAGATATGCGATATTAAACATTTGGCGTCCTATGGGGGTACCACTTCCCCCGCTGCTATTTTATTTCAATTTTGCGGCGCAGAAGATCCTACTACTAAAAGTTCAACAGAATGCGTGCAGCGGCTCTTATTAATATTTCTATCTATGAGGGTTACTGCTCCTCCTCTGTCTTCCCCGCCCATTTTTATATTGAAATTTATAGTTTACCATAATAGTAGCTTTAACCACGTTTGAAGACTCTCCCTTTAATAGTTCTTCTGCTGAGCGATATTTAATATATGCATCCTATGGGAGGCATTTCCCCCTTGCGCCTACCCGCTTTATTTTTATTTTCAAAAGTGTAGTATACCATAAGAGTGACTTCTACAAAGTTTGAACATTCTCACTATAAGTCTTAAGTTATGCGATATTAAACATTGGCGTCCTATTGTGAGTACCACTTCTCCCACTGCTATTTTATTTCAATTTTGGGGCTCAAAAGGTCCTTCTACCAAAAGTTCAATAAAATGCGTGCAGCGGCTCTTAAGATATGCGATATTTAATATTGGCATCCTATGGGGGGTACCAATTCGAAAAAATAAGTAGCCTATTTTATTTTTAGGGCTTCAAGTGATGCTACTTTAAGAATTTCAGGAAAATCGGTTCAGTAGTAAGGAGTCTATAAGCCAACAAACAAACACACACACAACCATTTTTCATTTTTATATATATAGATGGATAGATATGTGAAAATAATGGTACATGAAAAAACGTTTTAAAAATGGTAATGTTGCAAATTTGCATATGTATTTGGGATGCACTTAACATATTCCATTCGCTGTTGCAGTGCTTCTAGACATACATGTGGTATATGTTTCTACATTAAGAAAAGCTGGCAAACAAAAAAAATAGAAAGTAACTCAATAGATAAAATGTTTTGTTGGCTAAAAATTTATATTAAAAACAAATACCATAAATATTAGCTAATGGGAATTTACAAATCGCCAGATAGATGAAAATCGGCAGAGCGTTTTTATTGATTTCATTGAAGGTGAAATGGATAAAATTAATGCTGATGAGAAATATCTTATTATGGAGGATTTTAATATAGACTGGTTGAGAATAACATTTCTAAAACCCAATTAAAATAAATAGTAGGTGAGAACTACTTTCGACAAATAGTAACACAACCAACACGAATTTCCAGTACAAGATTATCGTTAATTGATTATGTGTTAACAAATATAGAAAATACCCTCGACTACTAACCTGAATATGAAAATAAGAGACCACGAATCATTAGAAATTAATATTCCTATAAAAGAAAAAAATCCAAGTACAAACCAAGCGCATGAAAGAAGTAAAAAAGCAAATGTGCAAAACGGCCGTGTGGTTCAACAGTGTCTACCATTAGAATAATTACAAAGCGTTTAGAAATAGGTATAAAGCAGAAATGTCAATTGCTTAAAACGATTACATATAAAACTAAATTTGTAGTTGTACAAACCAAAAAGCTACGTATATATATATATATATATACTTTACCTTTATTTAATATTTTTTCTCCTTTTTAAGCAAAAAGTAACAAAATTGCCGCAGCACCATCGACGTCTGCATTCATTGAAAACTAAACAAAAGTAAAAAATTAATGTTTGTATGGAGTATATTTGTGTTGTTTATTGGCAAACACCAAACGGAAACAATGTGTGTGTTTGCCAAGCATTTTGTGTAGTTTATTATGCCCTTCATTTTAATCATTATATACTTAACTTTCCAATAAATTATATACATATATGTATGTAAAATTTTTGTTGTTATAATTTTTTTCTGAATTTTTTTAAAACAAAAATTGCATTAATTTTGCTTTAAAAAACTGACCTCTACTATATTCCTATAGATGGGATTCTACCGGGTATTTACCTGATGTCTGGGTAACTACCAGGAATATTTCTTTTTTGGGTATTTATAAAACACAAATTCATATGGCAATTATTAACTGTCAATAAAAGTAAATCAATTTTAAATTACTTTTCGTTTTTTAAAAACGTCATTAAATATCAAATACCTTGTTAAATTGTACTAGAACTACAATAAACCGGAGAATATTGATTTAAAATTATTAAGAAGGTATGTATGTGTTTATTAGTGAGGCTAATATTGATTAAATTAAACCATACATTTCCTAAAATTTTGTACAAAACCAGGGTATTTACCAATTCTTACCCAATTTTCCCTTTTTACTGGGTATTTACCAATCGGTTTTTTACTTCAAAATCGTATGAAAAACCCCATCGCAATAAATTATCATTACATTGTGTTTAGACTCGCATGCGGTATTTAGGGTCCAGAAATCCTTTAATTTTTATTTTTGATTGCCGCCAGAGAGCGTTTTCATACACCTTTTAGAATTTATCTTTTTTTTTTTTTGTGGAAAATTGACGAATATTTTTCAAAATTCAATCTCGAATTTAAAACGAAAATAAAATTTTTAAGCGTTCTAAAAATACGAGCATCTTCGGATTACATTTCCAAATTTATTGTGTTTGCAATTTTCAATATGTATTGCAGAAACAGGAAAGGAGTAGAAATTTCAGAATATAATAAAATTTAACTAGGCCTTGTAAAATCTCCTTCAAATTAGTTCGGAGTGAAATAATAAAGGAGTGGGCTCCCACTGTTCCAAACTTCTGTTGATTGCTTCTTGACGTGACAACCATCTTGTTGACGAATAATTTAAAATATTATGAGTTCGTTCAAAAATAATCTTGAATTGTGAGGAAGCCGTCTCTTCTACTATGTAGAACTTTTGAAGAAGTGGTTTCCTATATCTTTTAAAAACTTGTCAATATCATCAGAAAATTCACGCTTATATGCTCCGCTGATACTAAATTTAGAATGTGGCATAAGCAACCGTTCAATGATTAAGTGCAAACATCTATTTACAAAAGCGGAGTTCAGTGTTTGGTGCAAATGGTCTTGCAAAAGAACAGATGCAAAATATCATAGCTGATTTGTTAAATCCAACAACAAAAAAATAGAGTTTCCCTTAGATTTCATAAAAAAGCTACGACATTTTGCATTTTTGCAAGGCTATTTGCACCAAACACTAAAATCCGCTTATATCATTTTATATCAATTATAAATAGTATGTAGGTGTGAAAAATTTGGAAATAGTACCAAATGAGTCACGGGGGTACCAGCGTACTTTTTAGTTTTAAATTGTAAAAAAAATACAATTGTACCAATTTTATCAACCCTGTAGAGTATAGTACATTCTCTATTTTAATGAGTAAATCAATTACCAAACGTTTGTCAAACGTTTTTTCTTAGAATGTTTCAATATTGTTCTTACTCTTATCTTTCATAACTGTACAGTAAAAATCTAAATTACAAGCGGTTGCCCACAGCAGTCATATATGTTTCTTGTAATTATTTACAATGAATATGCTACATTAGAGTTTTTTTTTTCCCGGACTTTTTCGATTCCCGGGAAAGCGGGAAATTTTTTTAAATTTCCCGGGATCCCGGGATCCCGCTCTATATAAATAATACAAAGTAAATTTTGTTATTAATTCATTAAAAAAACTTTTATAAAAAAACGTAAGGGAACTTGTTTACAAAGAAAGTAAAAGAAATGGTTCAAAATGAATTGAAGATTGAAATAGGAACTTGAATTATTATTACCTCACTCTGGATAATTCATAAAACAATAATAAAAACAAAATAAATTATTATGCTCTGGATAATTCATAAAACAATAATAAAAACAAATTAAAAATTAAGATACTCAAGATATGAGATCAAAAAGTTAATTAATAAAATAGATAAAATACTTTAAAGATATATATAACATTTTTTAATGGCTTAGGAAATAACTTTCTGATACACTCAAAGCGCTTTGTAAGTCGTCAAAAAGTATATTCCAGATTTAATTTACTAATTATCATGTTTCCGAAAAATTTCGTTCATTTTTTATCGTAGTTGGACAAATAGTTAAAAGTGCACCGTTGTAGCTTCGGATTCACAATCAGAAGCAATTTTTCCTTTTTTATAAACAACGTCTATATCAGTCAAATGTATGTCAAGTTTGATGCAAAAATAGCATCAATTGGACTGGTTCTTACAAACCTTATCATTTCAATAGGTCCATTTGTAATCTTTAGGACAATGTGTTTTTCAAGTTGTATGATGTAGTATCTGACACGAGTTTCCAAAATGTTATTTTATTTCGGTTTCCCCGCACTTCACGGGTATATAAACCAACACAAATTGAAATTGAAAATTTGTGTTTATCACCTAATAAACATATCGCTCCTTCATTGCATCATAGTCATATCTCAAAATTTTAAGTAACTTAAGCACAGATTTCTTTCATACCTTCTCGTATTATATCTCAAACTGAACCGAAGTTATAGCAAAAGATATCTTTAAATCGGTACATTTTTAAAACTTTAATCGCATTTTGCCAAGATCGTTTGTTTTTGTAGATATGACTATGTTGCAATAAAGGAGCGATATGTTTAGGTTTCTCCTATTTTTAAGACTTGTTCATGGACAATGAAACTTTACTGCCTGCATCTTATTTTGAATTAATGTACTTTATTAACTCTTCACTTCACTAAATGTAATAATTATCAACTGTTGCACTGCCCATTCTGCTTTTAGTAGATCTATTGCATCAGGAGACATTGATTTAAATACATGTACTCACTTCTTGCAATTGATCTAATCCACAACCCATCCACAGATGCTAATTTTTAGAGAATAGAAAACTAAATTTCAAAGTATAAATAGCTATTTTCTGAAATTTTGAGGAATTTTTTATTTCCCGGGATCCCGCAAGAAAAATCCCGGGAAAACGGGAAATAAAATAATGGAAATTCCCGGGAATTCCCGGGACGGGAAATCCCGGGAAAAAACCCTATGCTACATACATATAGAGAAAAAATGTATAATTATGTATGTTTAATCAACATAGTGTTTATTTAATAAACTTTTTGTAATATTTGAACTAAAGCAATCTGAAAAATTCATTTTCAAATAATACAAACAAAATGCCTTTTAATTTTTTTTTGTTTCCAATCGATTCTGATTTAACAGCCTGTTCAACGATTTCGAACGTTAACGTTTGCATAGAAAATTACATTTAAAACAAAAATGGTCGAATTTTGTTTTGAATGTTATTTTCGATGCGCACGTTAACGTTCGTTGTTCGCTGTTAGTTTTTCTAGGATCGCCCTGTGGCCGAAATTCGATCACTTTACATTTACTTTCTAGAGAACCTGTGCGTAACACAACAAAAACGTACACATTTTAAAAGAACGGCAAAATGCACAATTCACCCATCTTTGTACGTGTGTCTGCAAGATAAATAAAAACGCTTTCCAAACACTTAAATTCCAAAAATTTAGAAAAAAAAAATATAATGTTCATATCTACACACAATTACACAATTTAAAACGATATATTCATTAAAATCGGTGGACGGTAAGATACGTACCTCAAAATCAACTTCAATAAAATTGTTCCCTTATTTAATTTATATATATGTATATACATTAGCGTGGCCGTTAGTTGTATGGAGAACTTTTTTTTTTTTTGATTTCTTATACTCTCCCCCTCCAAATCGTTTCAGTTTTATGTAAAAAAAAAAATACAAAAAAATTTCGTAGCGATAAGTTGTGTTTTAGGGGGGGCGTCCGTCCCTCAAAGTTTGCCATCAAGCCATTTATAAAAATGTAATTTGTTTGCGCATGACTATCTTCTAAAAACAACATTTTACAAGAATATGATATATGGCAATATTTTAGCTCTTCTAGTCAACAACATAAGCCTCCCAGAAAGTTTTTTGCTAAGACTAATATCTTAGAAAATAATTAAGAAAATATCAACAAAATACCAAACATTTTATATACGTTTTATATATATAAAAAGGCGATTTAATGTCAAGTGACACAATTTTGAAATCGATGTCTTCCGATTTGGATGAAATGACACCAAGGTTAGTCCTATTAGATAGTAGTTTACACACAAATTTTCAACAAGATCGGTCAAAATGTTTAAGAGGTAGAGGGGGTCAAAGTTTGCCATACAGGTGTTCTTTCTCATCCATGTAATATATTACCTATTGGTGTTAGCAAAATTTGTCCCAAGTAGCTTAGATAGCTATTTAATCAATCTTTTTTAAAAATATTTTTTTGTTTTTTTTAAAAAATTTTTTAATTTTTTTTTTTAAATTTAAAACTTTTTTTTTTATTTTTTTTAGCCAAGTGTTAAATTTAAAAAAACAAAAAAAATTTTTTTAAAAAGTTGGATCAAAAAGCTATCTAAGCTACTTGGGACAAATTTTGCTTACACCAATAGGTAATAAGTTACATGGATGAGAAAGAACACCTGTATGGCCAAAATGTCAAACGTTGACCCCCTCTAACTCTGAAACTTTTAGACCGATCTTGTTGAAAATTTGTGTCAAAGCTACTATCTAACAGTACTAAAATTGGTGTAAATTTCATTTAAATCGAAAGACATCTATTTCAAAATTGGGTCACTTGACATTAAATCCCCCTTTTATATATATAAAACGTATATAAAATGTTTGGTATTTTGTTTTTATTTTCTTAATTATTTTCTAAAATATTGATTTTAGCAAAAAACTTTCTTAGAGGCTTATGTTGTTGACTAGAAGAGCTAAAATATTGCCGTATATCATATTCTTGTGAAATGTTGTTTTTAAAAGATAGTCATACGCAAACAAATTACATTTGAATAAATGGCTTGATTGCAAACTTTGAGGGACGGACGCCCCCCCTAAAACACAACTTATCGCTACGAAATTTTTTTGTATTTTTTTTACATAAAACTGAACCGATTTAGGGGGGGTAGAATATAAGAAATCAAAATAAAAAAAATAACGGCCACCCTAATATACATATATATATATATATATATTATATATGTTACACAAATATTCGTTAAAAGTCATTAAAAAGCTTTCCGACTTTTATTTTCTAAAACGACGTTTTTGAGCGACTTTATTTTTCAAAATGTCTAACGACAACCTTGTCCTTATACGTTTGTGTGTTTGCAAGTGCAAAACGAAAGCATTTTGGGAAAACATAATAAAGCACAACCGTCATTTATACATGTGTGTACATTAGGGGTGGAATAGTGTTATATGAAAATCCTTAGCAGCAAGAAATGGCACTTAAGTTAAATTTTTTAACTGCCAAAAATTGGCAGTTATGATTCGTTTACCAGCCACAGAAGTGGCCCATAAGTGCGATTCACACAATTCCCTATTTTTACAACCAAAACTTTAAAAAAATAAAAATATTCTTTTCATTTATTATTTATTAATAAAACAACATAAAGGTACTTCAGGAAAAATAATATAAATTAAAAGGAACAAATTATTTCAGTCTTTGCAAATAAGTAAAAGGTAATTAAAAAGTACATAACATTTAAGAAAAATATTCAGTAATTGAAGTTTGCTTAAAAGCTTTTATAGACCCTTTTAAGATATGATCCTTAATAGCTTCGGGAATTATATCAATCTCGTGGTGCATACAATATTTTTGGAGGACATTCAAAGCTTCTAATGCCTCCTTAGTCGATGGAATTTTAAATGAGACGTTATTTTCTTCAATGTCTCCTTCATCTTCAATGTCTTCATCCTCAGTAGGAGTAGTTTCTTTAATTGACTCGAGAATTTCGTTATCCGATAACTCACCGTAACAATCAACATCGGCGTCACAGTCTAATATAGGCTGAATAATTTGGTATCAATTCTAGAAAGTCTGTATCTTGAATTATAGAATTATAGAAAAGCTGCGAACATTCTATGTAACAAAAACAAACTACATATGTACATAGTTTTCGTAAGCAACAGTTGCAAAAAAAATTTTGTGGCAGTTAAATCAAAAATTTTCAATGAATATGGGATAATAATTTTAAATATTTGTGGCAGCTAACTTAAATTGGCACTTAAACTAGTAAATTTCATGCGAAATTGAAGAAATGAGTGAAATTTTGTGGTTTTTGGCAGGTATCTCAAGTTGGCAGCTAAAAGAGTGGCAGTTAAGTCAAAACTACTGTATAATTTTTTATACAGTTACCCGCCACCGCCCTAACTAGCCCCAGAGTGTCCCTATTTTTGCATCCCAAGCATTTGTTCAGAACATACCTAGTCTCCATTTTTAATCATTAGGGTGTCCCCAAACAAAAATTTCGAAAATGGAGGAGTTGCACAACATATGTTTGCATAACTCATAAACGCTTTAGCTTATTGAAAAAACTAATAAACCCGAAATGCCGCAAAAAAATTTCATTTAAGAAAAGTTAAAGTTAGTTTTTTCAAATATGCGCAGTCGTTTTAGAAACATATTTTTTTTTTTTTTTTTTTGAAAAAAAAAATAATTTTTTTATTTAAATTTCGAAATTTTTGTTTTTTAAAAATTCATAAAAAATTGGACCAACCCCACTTCATTTTGCGTCCCAATCATTTATTTCTAACATACCTACCCGCTATCTCCATTCCTTAAGGGGCCTGCCATACAAAATGTTCAATGCCGACTAGAAATATATTGAAGAAAAAGTCCCATAAATGCCCAGGAGTCGCGGTTAGTGGGATAAAATGTATGACCGACCTCAATGAGTTTTTTGTCCTTAACATTTTCTCGAGATTTACTTGCGCCTTATCTCCACTTCTTAGGGGTGCTCCCATACAAATATTGCGTTTTATAAAATTCTTAAATTAATTGAAATTTTTTGAGTTTTGTGAATAAAATCAAAAGTTGCTAACAGATTTTAATCATTTATGGCTTGTTTTGTTTGTAATTTCGTTTTTTATACGTCTGGAAAAATTTTTTTTTCTGAATTTTTAAAAAACAAAAAGTTCGAAATTTTAATAAAAAAATTATTTTCTTTCCAAAAAAAAATTATGTTTCTAAAACGACTGCGCATATTTAACTTTTCGTAAAAAAATTTTATTGCGGAATTTCAGTTTTTTTTAGTTTTTTCAATAAGCTTAAGCGTTTTTGAGTTATGCGAGCATATGTTGTGCAACTCCTCCATTTTTAAATTTTTGTATGGGGACTACCCTAATGATTAAAGATGGAGACTAGGTATGTTCTGAAAAAATGATCGGGTAGCAAAAACATTGGGGGTCCGTCATATATTTGACTCCTCTAGGGGCACTCTGGGGCTAGTTAAGGCGGCGGCGGAAAATTTTATAAAAAATAATATTTAGTATGAGAGCCCCCTTAAGGAGCATAGATATGGGGTTAGTATGTTAATAAAAAATGTAAGGGGGAAAATATTAGTGGGAGTCAGTCGTACCTTTTACTCCTCTAGGAGCGACTCAGGGACAGTTGTGAAGCTTTTTTTTGGCTTTTGTATCGTTGTACCCTAGCTTTGACCCAGATGAGGAGCCATTTACCCCCATCGCACCACCTTAATTTTTTGGCTCATGCGTTTTTTTTTAAACTTTACAAAATTGGGGTTCTAGCGTATCGAAATTTAAAAGTCGTGCACTATTCCACCCCTAGTGTACATTAGAGCGACTCACAAAAAAAGTGCTCGATGTACCCTCCTAAAAATGAACCTTGGACTTTTTCAAGATGACATTGAAAATATTGCGGCTTCAGTTTTGACCTCTCGTGAGCTGGACCATTTTGAAAAAGGGTCTATTTTCGCATATTTTGTTCATTTGAAAATCTGTTTCCTTACCAACATATACAATATGGGTATCAGAAGAAATGTTTTAAGGCGCGTCCAACTGAATATACTATTTGTCCAAGGACGATCATCCATGTCCTTTTTTTTAAGGATATTCTGTAAAAAAACGGTTTTTGAATTTTTTGTTCGGTGTTGTTTGTAATAAAAATGCCACATATTTGTTGGCGGCATATTTTTTCGCCAAAAAGTCGTGGATCATTTCTATTTTTTCTTCTTGAGTCCTATTTTCATCCATACATGACCAAGAAACTAAATAAGCTATCATATTAGAGTTACCACAAAATTGCATTTATATATGGGGGATTTCATGTCAAGTGACCCAATTTTGAAATCGATGTCTTCCGATTTGGATGAAATTTGCACCAAGATTAGTCCTATTGGATAGTAGTTTAGACACAAATTTTCAACAAGATCGGTCTAAAAGTTTCTGAGTTAGTGGGGGTCAAAATTTGACATTTTGGCCATACAGGTGTTCTTTCTTATCCATGTAACTTATTACCTATTGGTGTTAGCAAAATTTGTCCCAAGTAGCTTCGATAGCTATTTGATCCATCTTTTGAAAAAAATTTTTTTTGTTTTTTTTAAAAATTTTTTTTATTTTTTTTTTTTAAATTTAAAACTTTTTTTTATTTTTTTTTTTAGCGGGTATGTTTTTTTTTTTTTTTTTTTTGTTCAAAAGAAAGCTTATGTCTTTTCCTTTAAGGTAGTTTTGGTCCCTTTTTGGGATGCGAGCGGCTTATGTATAAAAAAAAATAATTTCTAACTCTAGACAAGGGTTTTTCAATTTTTAGCATATGCAGTGTTCTTTCTCATCCATTTAACTTATTACCTATTAGTGTTAGCAGAATTTGTCCCAAGTAGCTTCGATAGCTATTTGATCAATATTCTGAAAATTTTTTTTTTGTTTTTTTTAAAACTTTTTTTTTTTAATTTTAATTTTTTTTTTTAAATGTAAAATTTTTTTTTTTATATTTTTTTTTATCCGGAATGTTTTTTTTTTTTTTTTTTTTTGTTCAAAAGAAAGCTTATGTCTTTTCCTTTAAGGTAGTTTTGGTCCCTTTTTGGGATGTGAGCGGCTTATGTATAAAAAAAAATAATTTCTAACTCTAGACGAGGGTTTTTAAATTTTTAGCATATGCACTATTTTGAATTTTTTCCTATTTGTGTTTAAGTGTTTCTAAAGCCTTAAAAATAAAACGTTTGCAAAGAAACTAGACAAATTAACCTTTCCGACGGTATGTTACAAACCCAATTATTATTTTATACCTTCGATACTATAATGCCCACAATATGTTAATCCCAGGAATAAAATCACTTTTTTTCTGTAGAAATGTTGACAAATTAAATTCTTTTTATTAATTTGTAATAATAATTAAATTAATATATAATAATAATAATTTCTAATAATAATAATAAAAAGATAAAGATAAATAATTTAATAAAATTTATGTAGGAAAAATTAAAAAAAGAATTATTTGTCAACATTTCTACAGAAAAAAGTGATTTTATTCCTGGGATTAACATATTGTGGGCATTATAGTATCGAAGGTATAAAATAATAATTGGGTTTGTAACATACCGTCGGAAAGGTTAATTTGTCTAGTTTCTTTGCAAACGTTTTATTTTTAAGGCTTTAGAAACACTTAAACACAAATAGGAAAAAATTCAAAATAGTGCATATGCTAAAAATTTAAAAACCCTCGTCTAGAGTTAGAAATAATTTTTTTTATACATAAGCCACTCGCATCCCAAAAAGCGACCAAAACTACCTTAAAGGGTAAGACATAAGCTTTCTTTTGAACAAAAAAAAAAAAAAAAAAAAAACATTCCGGATAAAAAAAATATAAAAAAAAAATTTACATATAAAAAAAAAATTTTAAGTTTAAAAAAAAAAGTTTTAAAAAAACAAAAAAAAAATTTTTCAGAATATTGATCAAATAGCTATCGAAGCTACTTGGGACAAATTCTGCTAACACTAATAGGTAATAAGTTAAATGGATGAGAAAGAACACTGCATATGCTAAAAATTGAAAAACCCTTGTCTAGAGTTAGAAATTATTTTTTTTTTATACATAAGCCACTCGCATCCCAAAAAGCGACCAAAACTACCTTAAAGGAAAAGAAATAAGCTTTCTTTTGAACAAAAAAAAAAAAAAAAAAAACATACCCGCTAAAAAAAAAAATAAAAAAAAGTTTTAAATTTAAAAAAAAAAAATAAAAAAAATTTTTAAAAAAAACAAAAAAAATTTTTTTCAAAAGATGGATCAAATAGCTATCGAAGCTACTTGGGACAAATTTTGCTAACACCAATAGGTAATAAGTTACATGGATAAGAAAGAACACCTGTATGGCCAAAATGTCAAATTTTGACCCCCACTAACTCAGAAACTTTTAGACCGATCTTGTTGAAAATTTGTGTCGAAACTACTATCCAATAGGACTAACCTTGGTGCAAATTTCATCCAAATCGGAAGACATCGATTTCAAAATTGGGTCACTTGACATGAAATCCCCCATATGTATATTCCAGAGCACCGTGTAAAATGCATCTAATTTGCAAAAATCTAAATTATTTACATACAAAGATGATGTGCAAAAGAAAAAATTTGATACTCATATTGCCCTACTTAAAACGAAGGGTTACTACCCCATTGCATTTTTGTCAAAACGCGAACTAGGACGAATTTTAAAAAATTCCGCGATTTTCGCTTCCATACAACTTGAGCCGCTCTAGTGTACATGTGTGTTTGCAAGTACAATGCAAGAAAAAAACACATTTTGGGAGAATAACAATAACAAAGTTTATAGAAGGGAGGGGAAAAGAGAATAGCGGGGGAGTACATCCTTTACTGTACTCGCAAATTCGTTTTGTTTTTCGTTCGTAGTTTATACCTGAAGTAGGCTGCAACCACTGTTGCCAGAATGGCAGATTTCTCTGCATTTAGCTGATTTTTCATTCCAAAAATGACGAAGTAAGATTTGCAGATTTTTGCTGTCAAATTGCAGATTTTTTGAAATTGGACTTTTATAATGAACTATGTGGCCAACTTTTTAAAAGATTGGATATTCGAGATCAATTAAAATGTTTAAAAGGAATAAATTCAAATATTTTAGTTAACGGTGATTTGAACTCAATACCTGAAATTTTATAAACAGTTTCGAAATTTAATATGCGAAGAAGATATGCAAACAATTGACTATTGCTCTTCAACATTTCATAAATTTAAATTACAATTTATTACACTTTTGTAAAAATAAATGTGAGATTAAAAGTTTTGCCTCAAGAATTTAATTCCCAAATTTGTGCTTTTTTATTAAAAAAAAAATTGTTTTGCCACATTTATCAGGTAATATGAAACGAATATTAAGTTAATATACATAAATAAAACAAAGCAAAAATATCGCCTTAAGTTTTAGTTTGTTGTATGAATCCGAAAATAAAAACAAAATCAACCCCAAAAATGGAAAAAAGGAAAATTACACTCTTATTGACGTGAACGGTATTTTTTTTTAGTTAAAAGTAAAAAGTACAAACGTTTTAACTGTCAAAAAAAAAATCTGTAACATAATTCTTGGAAGTAATTGATATTTTTCAAGATGCCAATGAACGCTGTTAAAAGTAAATTAATTGATTACACAGCCCGAGCTGTCTCTATCAGCTCTAGTTTTCATGATATAGCTTTTTTATACCCTCCACTTATGACCTCTATTTATGACCGTCTGTTAGTTTTTTCAAAAAATTTTTTCATCAAAATTTCTTATTTACAGTTATGGTAGTTGCCAAAAAAAACATTTTTTCCGTAAAAAAATTTTTTGTGTAATTGCTAGCTGATTAACGGGAATTTTATATGTACAATATTATTGAGAACGTTATTTTTTCTTGTTGCACTCCAATTGAATATCGGAAAAAAAATATCCGAATTAAAAGAATTTTGGGTAAAAAATTTTGTTACGGAAAAAATGTTTTTTTTGGCAACTACCATAACTGTAAATAAGAAATTTTGATGAAAAAATTTTTTGAAAAAACTAACAGACGGTCATAAATGGAGGTCATAAGTGGAGGGTATAAAAAAGCTATATCATGAAAACTAGAGCTGATAGAGACAAACTGATTACAGATTTGAATTCAGCGCACCAAAATTAACTAGAATCAGTTGATAAATTTAAAGAAGCAAATTGAGTGTTGGCCTGTGTTATTTATTTGTCACATCATTTTTACGTTCTTTTTTAATATTTTTTTTGTATAGAATTCATTTTTAATTTTGTTTTGAAAAACGATGTAAATAATTAAAATTTGATTTAATTAAAACGGAGTTTTTATGAATTGCCAACTCTTTAAAAATTGTAAAGTTGAAATTTTCCAATCTGAGCAAAAAAAATTTAAAATGAATACCCTTAGCTTGTTTAAATTGCAACTTTCGGTGGAAAAGTTTTTCCTTGTGTTTGTTGTAACAAAAATTAAATTTTTCCAACTAATAAAAAAACTGAAATGAATACCCTTACGGTTTTTCTTTTCACAAATAATTTTTTTCATCAATATTCTTAAAATTAACAACCGCTTATCTAAGATGCTTTTTTAATATTTTATATGTCCAGAAATAATGATGCAATTTTGTGTATTCTAGACACTGGGTACAAAAGTGTGCAAAACCAATAAACAACAAGCTGATAAAAAACTTCATTGTTTTAAAAATTGATTGTTATAAAAAAATTGTGTATTTTATACTAACACACTTAAAGTAAATCATAACTTCTAAATATAAAAAATCATTCACCCTTAGTGTCTTTGGCGTTTTTGGGGCGTAAACTAGTCGTTTTTTTTTTGAATTGGCGAAAACTGACAATGAATACGACACTTTTCGAATCTGTTACAAAAACGACGTTAAACAGTACAGTGTTTGGCGTATTTGTCTGTCAAAAGTGTAAAAAAATTGTCGTTTTGATCACGACGGTTTTAAAATTATTTGAGAAAAAATTTCAATGGAAGGAAATAAAATGTAAACATGGAAAAAATTTAATATCATTGAAATATAATTTGGTTTTTATGTGCTTTTGTACCTAACTCCGGCGTATATTTTAAGATAAAGTACAAATGCCACAATTTGCGAAGTAAGTAGCAATAATGGAGCAAAAACCTTATTTGGCAAAGGCCTTCCAAAAAACTTTAAGCAAAATAAATATTAAAGAGAAGTGGAACACCGTTTCCGAAGATTAAAATTGCATTGGTTCCCCATCCCATTCCGGAGAGGGTTAGATGAAGGTGTGGGCCGATTTTAAATTTAAATTGAAGAAAAAACGCGCAAATATCGTTTTAAAATTATAGTTTCAGCTCATAGTGAATGAGAGATGAATAAAAACCTAAACTTAATATTTTCACAAGTAAAATAATACAAAAATTTCACCAAAAATTTAAAAGTTTCACTATACATATTATTTTTAATTTAAACACTTGTTTGGCACATATTTTACAAAATTTTGCTAGTCGAAAATTATGAACGGTAACATAAAATTGTAAATACGACTGCAACTACGACAGCTGTTGTTTTTCGACTACGCCAAACACAATTATGGTGATTGTTTGATAAAAAAATCTTTAAATAGTATTTTTATCTAAAAATAATCAAAAATATAATAAATTCATCATTCTGGCAACGCTGTTTTTATATTTTATTCAAACAAAAGAAAACAAAACTTTGTCAAATTAAACTTTGTGTGTCTAAACACGAAACAAAGTTTAAAAGAGAATTCAACAATTTATGTCAAAGTAAACATTACCTGTCTAAAAGGGGACTAAGCATTGTCGAAACAGATACACACAGGCCTGCCATATTTGCCGATTTTTTGATAAACATCTAAAACACGGTCACTTTTTGTTGGATAAAGTACAACTTATTAACTTTGGGTAACATTGAAATACTTGTTTCATTAAAAAGAGAGAACTGTTATTAATTCAGCGCTTCTACTTAGAAAAAAGTGTTAAGGCAGAATTAGTCTTTACTTTCTGTTGTGTTACGAATCAGTTGATTTGTTTATGTTATTAAAAAACCTGTAAAATTGATTAGTTTTTCTGTTCTGTTGCGGTCCAATTTGTTAAAATCAAAAATTTGTTAAGTAATTGTAAGTGACAGCAAAATAAATAATAAATAATACATATTTATATTAAAATAGACTGTTTTTTGATTTTAAGAATTAATAAAATTTAATTTTTTCAAATTAATATGCATTAAAGTTATTGAAGTAAAACAATAAACTGTGCAAAACTAATAAATTTGTCATAAATGGCTGATAAGTTGCTACAGAAAAAGTAACTATTACAATTTCGTAACGGAACAGCACGGAACAGAACAGAAACAGAAATTAAAGACTAATTCTGCCTTTCTATATTATATGCAGCGTTTGTTATGTTTACCCAACACACACATTTTAATTGAACATTTTTCAATTGTAAAGAATAAAAGAACTTGATCAAAAACAAAAGAAAAAAATCAACTATTTTTTTCAAAAGCTAAAAGAAGAAAAGAAGTTAAATTAAAAAATATAAAGTACTTTATTTTTGAGTTTGGAAATAGATTGTTACTTACAAAAAAGTTGAGGCAAGCTAAATTCATATTATCTTTTAATGAAAAAACTAAAATTAAAAAATGATTTTTATAAGCGCAATTGAGAATGATGCAGGTACATCCGATATCCAATCATTTGTAAGAAAGTCAAGTAAATTTACAAACTTTTTGGCAAAAAAATTCAAATTTAAAAGTGAGAATTCTCCTAGTACATTTCCAACAAATTATGATGCTTTCACATTCTTCCGCTAATGTGGAAAATTTTTTAGTCAAGTCAACCTAATTAAAACGGAATTTTAATGTACCATGCAAAATAAATCTTTGCAAGAAATTCTTCATTTTAAAGGTCATTTAAAATTGTAAACTATTTTAATGCTAATATTAAAGTTAAGGATTTAATAAAAATGTCAACCTCATATAAATCTATAATAACAAAAAGTACAAAACTTTAAAATAATTTATCCTAAAGTACAGAATATACATATTAATTTTTGTTTCTCATTAATTACAATTTTATTATTCTAAATTGTTTAAGCTTGTTTAATAAAATATTATATTTATTTATTTCAATATTTCGCTAACCTTTGGAAAGTAACAAAATTTTTCAATTTCCTGACCATGCTAACCAAAGGTTAGCGAAATATTGAACTAAATAAATATAATATTTTATAAATGAAAAGACCTTAAGCTAAAACAATTTAGAATAGCTATTAACAGAAAGGTCAAATAAAATTAAATAATAATTTCAATTTATTTGTAAAACGTTTATTTTTATTGAATTTTATGCCATTAACATAAGATAATGCTAAACTGTTCTGTTTTGATACTTTTTGCCACAAAAAATGTTTTACTGTATTTAAAATAGGTATTTTTGGTTTGCCGTTTTTTTTTTTAATTAAAGTGCCGATAATGTCGATTATTTTTTTTTTTTTTTTTGAAAATATGCCGATTTCCTACCAAAATCATCTGGCACCCCTGAATACACCAGATATTGATCTGTTATAATAGGACAAGTCCAAACACGCGTGTAAAATGTAGCCCACAAGGGACTAGGACTAGTCCAAAAGTTACCCAAACGTATGGAAAAAACATGGTCTATTTAACATTATGATATCCTAGGGCAGGACCATATAACCTAGCTTTGGACAACAAAGGAGTAGTCTTAAAACTACTCCATGGTATACTCAAGAGGATTAGTTTTGAAGTCATTTAAAAACGAAAACATGCCGTTAAAAAACGAAGACATGACATCTCACTACAAACACTTTTTAACAAAGTCCAATATTATTTGCAGGGTACTGATATAAATGAGATAATGAGTGTAACTGATATTGTACGGTTTTGCTTTTGCCCACTCACCATATCTTAAAAACAAAAACAGTTGCTTAGGTTTTGCATTAACTATGTTATAAACTTTTTTTTGCTCAAAAATATATGTTGTCACCATAAGTATTTTAAAAATATCTGTTGTTTATTAAAATATTGTTGGCGATTTGATGTTAATAACAGAGTTTAGATTTAGGCATATTTTTGGTTTGGTTGGTTAAGAAACTAAATTTTTTTTACAAAAACAAAAAACAGTATCGGCCAAAACCTAAGCACCCCCTCAGTACATTTTTTTTAAATGATAATTTTTTTAAGAAAACAAAATTATTAAAATTTTTTTTTATTTTTTTATTTATTTATTTATGTCTTTATTATTGAAAAACACAAACTTAAGGAATTCAGAATTAAATACAAAAAAAGTTAAAATTCAAAAAATATTTTCAGTCGCAAATGTAAGCAGAACAAACTAAAGCACCCCCAATTTAAGGTAAAACAACTCTATTGAAATCAATATTTCATTGCCGAATCCTTTATTCTGGATGACACACGCACATCTTTTAGGCATAGAGGATATTAAATGATTAATTATATCAGGTGATATTGCTTCCCAGGCTATTTTTGCGGCTTCAAATAAATTTTCATTGGTTTTGCAATTTTCTCGGTTGATTTTTAAGTTAACGATCTCCCACAAGTTCTCGATTGGGTTAAGATCAAGTGAAATGCAAAATATTCGATCAACGGATCAATTATTTCTAGGCTAATTAAAAAGTTTTTGCAGACTGGATATGTGCAGGTCTTTATTAAAAACCTAAAATATCTTTTGAATAATTTTTCTTTGAATTTTTTTAATCTTGATTATTTTTTTTTTGTAGAATGATACAACTTAAGCTATGTTCACATTATGTGTATTTATCATGTTTAATTTGTACATATCGTCTGAACCCCTTCAAACAATAAGATGTGTTATTTATCTGTTTACAGTACATATGACATTTTTAAGTTAGTTCTATTTCAAGTGACATCGCATCTGACATCAGCTGTTTTTTATTAACAAAATTGTTCGTTAATATAAATTATAATAGTTAATAAATAATACAAAAAATAAAAAATACACAAATTTATTATAAGTATATATATTTTTTTATTTTGGATAGGTTATATCAGATGTACGTTACATACCAACATGTGAACATGTAAATTATAAACCTTATGTAAAACTCAAATTTTGACATACACAAGAAATCACATGTGTATAGAGAAGTGACATTCCACATGACAAATACACATAATGTGAACATAGCTTTAGTTTATAAATGTTTATAAACTTATGACAAAATGTTGTATGAAATATTCCAGTAAATAAATAAAAAAAAGGTTGACGGCAAAGATTTGGATGATGCAGCGCGTGTACATTTGTTAAAGAGGAAGTTGAACTCTATAAAATACGGGAAATACTTAACGTATATCTTAATCCTAGGGACACTTCTATTCCTGATACAATAAAAATTTTACAAAATATGTTTGGCTCGATAGAATCCATTTTGAGCCTAAGATATAAGTGTTTGCAGCTGAAAAAGGAAACCCAGGAAGATATTGTTACGTATGCAACTCGTGTAAATGAATGCTGCGAAAGGGTCAAGTTGGTAGATTTGACAGCTGATCAAATAAAGTGTTTAAGATTTGTTATTGGATTCAAATACAAGCAAGATGCAAAAATTCGTACAAAACTATTAGCTGGTTTGGAAGATGATACTGATCCAAAGTTGAGTGAGGTAGTCAGCACTGCAGAGCGAATGCGTAACTTGAAGAAAGATACAGTTATGGTAGAGCAGCCGAATAAAATCGTAAATGTAGTTAAGGATCCACGATAGTATATACAGGGCATACTATATAAATGGCAGTGTTGCTACATTTTGTACGTTGGGGTCGGTTTTAGACTTATCGAAATGTACCATGTAATTCACTACCTACTACTTAAACAATAGAGCTGCAAAACTATCGATAGTCGGCCCAATCGATAGTTTCGATATTTAGCTTAAAAATTATCTATACTATCGATAGTATCGAAAAGTTTCTATGTGCCACTTTTGTGGACTCGGTAGTCAATGAAGGTGGTAAAAAATTAAAGTCTTAAAACTTTATTTACAGAAAACGTTTTTCAGGTATAAAAGACCAGCATATTCACTTTAAATTTCAGTGTCATCTTTAGGTTATAATTAATATAAACTTTATATAGATATAAAGACGGTTTATTTTCATTAGGATTGTCAGTTTTTTTACCTTCGACGTCAAAATATTCCACTTAAGTCTAGAAATTTAAACGGTAATTTCTTAAACCTTGTGTTGAAAATTAAATCATATACAATTTTCAAGGAAGCAGAATTAAGCCTTTAACAAAATAATCCCATTAATTTTTTAGGCTTTTCGTTAAGAAAAAAATGACAAACAGCTAAAAAAACACTTTTAGCGAGAAAACACCACTTCTAAGAACCATGTGATCATGTTCTGTAACTCTCGCGTCGAGAAACTTTTTGATTGAAATGTGTGAAATGGAACAAAAACGCCATATATTGAAATAAACAGCTGTTTTTCTCACTAAACTGTGTCTGTAACTTTTTTTGGCGAGTACAAGCTGTCACGGAAGGACAATTTACAGAAAAAGTATATCTGTAACATTTTGGTGAGAAAAGTTCCAGTTTTGGACTATCAAATATACTCAAGAATAAAAATGGGGCGAGAAAAAATTTTATCACTAAAAAACCATTAAAAATGTAAATTGCAAAGAATAATAATAATATTTTGTTCTTGGCACATTTTTTTTATTGTTTAACTATTTTCTTTTACCATTTTTATAAAATATACTAATGTTTTCAAAGCTCGTTTGCAAGCAACAAACATTAAAGTCGCACTTTACATTATTTGGCATGGCCGACGGTTGTATTTTCGCCGCTGTCGTTGAAAATTTTTCAATTTTAGTTGCCATCAACTATATGTGTGACTGACGTCCTCAATGTTTGCATTGTCACATCGTCTTCGAGTGCAATGTTATGACATTTATAACGTAACGACGTAATCTCATTTGTTAGTTTTCGACATAAGTTACAGACACACTTTTTTCTCATTTTCACATCTTTTCGATGCGAGAAGTACTTACTAAAGTAACAGAACATGGGTACTGCTGGCTGCTATTATTTTTTTTATTAAAATTATTTTAGCTATATTATTTTAATATGTCAGTTCGGCTTGTGCTTTGTTGTGATACAGTTGCGTATTATTAACCCCGCATACAATTTGAATTATTAATTACATTTGATTTTTTAATATAACAATTTAGCGAATGGACGCAGAAACAAAACATTTTTAAATAAATTTTTAACATAAAAATATATTTGTATGCATACTCAAGGAAACATTTTGTTTAAAATTCTTATTGTTGGTGTAAATACAATAAATAATAAAAATAAAAAAAAGCACAGTAAAACGGTGAAAAATAAAAACAACTTTTTGTATGAGTAGTCACAATGAAACAACAATAAAACTAGATAAGAGAAATGCATACGTAACAGTTAATGCTAAAGAATGCAATAATGAAATAAATAAAACAAAACAATATTAACTACCTAACGGATAAAACAATTGTTCGTACACGTTCGCTTTCGCCCTCGGTTTTTACAAAGACGGTTGATGCTGATACATTAAAAAATATTAAACTCTCGCTAGTGCCTGCAAGTGTTGCCACAACGGCAAGAACAATCTTAGTAACAAATGTACCATGAATTCAAACACAGACGCAATGGAACAATCTCAAGTAAAAAGTTGTCAAAAGCCTTAAGTACAAGTTGGTATAGACATGTACATAACAGTGCTTAAAGGGGGTCGCAGCCCTACCTCTGCAGCAGTTGCTTTGGCCTCAAAAGTACCTTCTTCTGATAAAATAAATTCTCAAAATCGTTTTGCAACTCTGGAGAATGAATCCTCTGAAGCACCAAACGTCATAAAATCCCCGATATATCTTAGGGAGCAAAACTCAAATGAGCTTATAAAGAGTTTGATATCGGTGATATATATATATGTTATATTTTCTTTTTAAGCTACTTCTAAAGACATTTTTATAAACTTATTTTACATGCAAAAAATATGTTATGCTTACACTCTTTCTTTATAATTTAAAATCAATTGTAAAAGGAGTATTAAGTTTTTTTGTTAAGGAAATTGAGGAAATTTAATGAAAAAAAATAAACGTATCCTATTTACAATTTGAAATATATATTCTCTATAGAAGAATAACTATAGAAGAGCCGCACAAAAGAAATGACCCCGTTCAATGTTTAAACTGTCACGAATATGGTCATACTAAGGCATACTGCTATTTACCCATTGTTTGCGTAGTATGTGGTGAATAACATGGAACAGTTATTTGCGATAAGTGTAAAACCCACCCCAACGGAAAAATTGTAGCAACTGTGGCGGTAATCACACTGCCAATCAAGGAGGATGTCCTGTATATACTATCGTCAAGCAGTCGGTTGGACCAAAAACTAATCCCTCACAAATACAGGTAACAAATCAAGTAACCACTAACGACATTCAGGCTCTGCAGCCTAGTAACAACAGAACCTCTTACGTTAACGTCCTAAAATCAAACCATGTGCCAATGCAAGGAGCTTCGCCAAGCAATGATGAAACTCCAGTTTCTAATTTAAGTCGTCTTGAAAAAACCATGGAAACATTAGTGCAAACAGTAAATAATTTTACAAACACAATGGGTAATATGAGGCAGAAAATTCTATGAATGCAATCGATTTTATTGCAAGCTGTACTTAACAAGCCATGAACGCAAACGGCATCCGCCAACATAAAAAACATAACCAGAATTCTTTCTTAAAAATAAACAAATTGATGTTATGATGGTTTCTGAAACTCGAGATAGAGCTTGTGGAGGTTCTGCCATTTGATATACACCCGAGTCAAACACTACTTAATGTGTGATCATCGTAAGGATTATCTTCTCTAGAAAAATATCTTAAGGAGCTTGATGCAACTCCACAATCAGACTACTCATTATGGCGTGCAGTTAGAAATCTAAAAAGGCCATTTATATCTAAGCCACCATTAAGAAACTTGAATGGTAGTTGTGCAAGAAACGATATTGAAAAAGGAAATCTGTTGGTTAGTTAATTGAAAAACGTATTTACACCAAATATTTCTCACAACATTGCGGTCGAGTTACCACCTGTTGCTGCTAGAGCAGCTATTCCCCTAAGATTTGAGATAAGAGAAATCGAAAAGGCTATTTGTGACTTAAACACTAAGAAGGACCTGGCATTGATAACATCAGCAATAAAATTATTTTATACTATCCTCAAAAACGGAAGGTTTCCTTAGGAGTTCATTCGTGACTGTCATGAAAGACAGACGTGTAACGGCGATCGATATTCTTAATAATTTATTATTATTTGCAAAACGCATTTTTACAGTGCGTTGTTGTTTTACTTTAAATATTGTTTTTTTAATAACAAACACGAGAGAAATAGACTCTACAAATTAAACAAAAGAAAGGTTTAAGATGAGTGAGCTTAAAGCTCTAAACTCAAAACCAAAAAAAGACAATAACAATGTTAATAAAGAATATGAAAATAAAAGAAAAAGTGATGTTGAAATGTGCTCTATGCCTAAGCACTTAAAAAATAACTATTGGTCTATTCTTGAGAATGACAAAAATTGTGATAATGATCTGCTTCAGAAATTTGAAAAATATGTACAAAATAAAGAAGGGTTAGAGAACGAATTGCCTAAGTCACCAAAAAACGTAGTTACAAACAACATATCAACTAGAGAAAATAATACAAATAGAGAGAACACAAATAGTCATAAAAACAACAAAAAGAACCCACCTATAAATGTATATGATGTGGAACCTAATAAACTCATAGAATTCATTAAAGACGGATTAAAAATCACAGAATTTAAAATAAAAGAATTTAACAACAACAAGGTATCCCTATATACGTCATCGTCTGATGATTACTACAGAATCAAAGCGTATTTTGAAAAAACAAAAACCAAATTTTTTTCATATACTCCCAAAGACATAAAGAAAAAGTCATACTTATTAAAAGGACTAAGTGCCAATATTGAACCAAGCGAAATTTTAGATGAATTAAATAAATTTCAGAATGATAATTTAAAATTTGTAAATGTTTGCCCATTTGTAACAAAAAAATCATTAAATGGCGATCAAAATTTGCCAATTTATTTGGTTCAAATTACCGCAAATAGTAAAGTAAAGGAGCTGAAAACAATTAAAGGTATCCTCTATCGCTGTATTCGATGGGAGGCTCTTAGAAAACCTGAAATACCACAATGTCGAAATTGTCAACGTTTTTTCCACAGTGCCGCAAATTGCTTCTTACCACGAAGATGCGTGAAATGTAATCAAAATCATGAACCCGGGAAGTGTTCATTACAAGAGGTCCCATATAATGAAAAAGAAAAACTTTTTTGTGTTGTTTGCAACAAATACGGACACCCAGCATCCTATAAAGGGTGTGAAAAATATAAAGAATTGCAGCTGAAACTTCGCGCTAAAAAGCATTCTCTTACCCAAAAACGATCGACTAACCCAACAATTTACGTCAATGATAAGACAAGCTTTGCCAATGTGGTAAAAAGCAACAATCCACAAATGCAAAATATAAATAACCCTATCAACAATATACTGGAACAACTAAATAACTCCATGCAAAATCTGGCAACTCAATTAGTAAACTTAAATAAACAATTACAGCTACAAACGTGTAGAATAGACACCCTATTCTCAATGATGGAAGCTTAAACTATTACGATGGATGATACAATTAAAAAAAACCTTAATATAATTCATTTAAATATTAATTCCTTAATTACATTAAGTAGAAGATACGACCTTAATAATTTTATAAGTTATAACAACCCTGATGTTGTGTTACTTAATGAAACTAAACTTAATTCTAAACACAAAATACACTTTCAAAATTATTGTATTATACGTAACGATAGAAAAGACGCAAAAAGGGGCGGTGGGACTGCTATTTTGATTAAGAGTGGTATAAAATACTTTAACTACACTAATGATATTATTAGCAAATTTGTATATTTAGAAACAACCATTATAAAAATACCTCTAAAAAACTATAAGATTCTATACGTTATATCAGCATATTTTCCTGCAGGAAACAATTGCAACTATTTAAATTCCGAATTATCAAAACTCTTTCAGTCTTTAAATCTAACAAACCTAAACCACTACTATATTTTAGCAGGGGATCTGAATTGTAAACACAAAGACTGGGGAAATAGTACAAACAACCCAAAGGGTAATAAACTAGTTGAATGGCTTGCGGCCAATGAAATTTTATGCAGAAGTAGATTGTACGCATCTAAAACCCCCTCATATCCACGTTGTGGCTCTTACTTAGATTTATGTATAGCAGACTCAAGATTGATTATTCATAAGTTGAACAATTCATTAAATTGTCTGGAAACCCTAGATTACGATAGTGATCACAATGCAATTAAAATTCAGATTTTAAAAGTAGAAAATGATACCCCACTAACCCTTTTAAAAGAACAAATTGATGAGAAATTTAATTATAGCAGAGCTAACTGGAGGAAATTTAAAAACAATATGTCATCTGAATTGGAAAAGACCGGACTGATACCAAATGACAGAAACCTGACAAATTCGGAAATAGATTTTTACCTTCTTCGGTTAAATCAATTTTTCCAGAACTCAATCGCAAAATCTGTACCCAAATATAAGGATCATAATACAATAGAAATATTTACTAATTCGATCATAAAGAAACTCCAATCTGAAAAAAGTAAAATAGTCACCATTATCAAAAAACAAAATAGGCTAGAGATTAGTTTGTCACAGATAGAATTAAATCTTATAAAAACTAAATTAAAACTCATTAAAAAGATTATAGCTGATAATTTTACACTGGCGGTCAATAAACATTTCCAAGATAGACTTACAAAAATTAGAAGAAATAACCCATCGGAAATGTTTAGTGAAATTAAAAAACAATTTAAAAACTCTCAACCTCTTAAGGTGGATATTATTAAAATACCACAGGGAAATGAAAATATAATTAAAAATGCGGGTTTAAAACCTGAGATATTGGAAACAGATTGTGAAAACTTTCTGGTGAAAGATGATACTCATAAATTGAACGTTATTGGAGCCTATTTTGAATCAGTTCACTCTCATAAAGAGATCGATATTGATAATAGCTTGCATGTACAAGTTGAAAATTGTTTCTATAGATTTCTAGAAAACAAAAATCAATATGAATGCAATGAATCAACTATTACCACGTTTACAGCATTTAAAAAAGCCAATGATTTGAATGAGTCTTTAGCTGATAATTACTTTATAACTAAAGATACAATTTTATATATTTTTAAAAGTTTAAGGAAAAAAATGTCAGCTGGTCTGGACAATATTCCCAATATTGTTTTGAGAAATACCCAGAAAAAATTGTTCTGGAATATAATACTCTCTTTAACAATATGCTAAATAATTCATACTTTCCGTATGCATGGAAAATAGCTAAAGTGGTTGTTATACCTAAAAAAGACAAAGACGCCAGTAACCCCAAAAATATGAGAGCAATTAGTCTACTCCCAAACATAAGTAAAGTTTTTGAAATTTGCATTAATAACAACATAATAAATATGTGCAAAGAAAAAAAACTAATAAATGAGAAACAGTTTGGTTTTAAACACAATCATTCAACAATTCATGCAGTACATCTGCTTGTTTCAAACGTGCACTGGAATTTTATCAAATCTCTAGTAACAGGGGCTTGCTTAATTGATTTTGAGAAAGCCTTTGATAATGTGTGGATACCCGGATTAATTTATAAGCTATTGAATTATGGATTTCCATTTCATTTAATTTGCTTAATATATAATATGCTAAATAACAAATCTTTTCAAGTTTCTGATGGAAAAAAAATTAGTGAAAAGAAATTTATCATTGTTAATGGTCTTCAACAGGGCACTGTAAATGCGCCAATACTTTTTAACTTATTTATACACGAACTCTTGAACAAAGTTGAGAATATCATTGGTTTTGCTGATGATATCATAATTTATCACTCAGATAATAAAATTGAAAAAATTAACGATAAGTTACAAAAATATTTTTATATCATTGAAAAATATACAATAGATTGGCACATGAAAATTAACTTAAATAAATGCGAAACAATACTTCTCCGCCCCCCTGTGGGAAAATGCAATAACAACATTAGACGTTATTGGAAATCCTTTAACGTGAAGTCCACAAATAACATTATTATTCCAAATAAACAAGTCGTAAAGTATCTGGGTATACATCTGGATAAGTTCCTTTATTTTAATGACCACATTAATCTTCAAGTAAACAAGGCTAAAAATGCCTTTTTTATGTATAAAAAATTATTTTATTCAAAATTTCTGAATTCAAGGGTTAAGTCATTAATGTATCAGTCCCTAATTAGGCCTATACTTACTTATGGTTGCCAAGTTGGAAAAAATTAGACTTTTTGAAAGAAAATGCCTTAGAAGCTGTACCTCACTTTACAGATCAGCAAATGGCAATTACAAAAAATACATATCAAATCAAAGATTGTACAACGAGGCTCAAGTTAGCAGAATTGATATTTTTATTATCCATTTAATTAGAAACCACATTTTAAAAAGTACTAAATATAACGGGAATAATTTAATCTTAGCCCCTTATTATGCTAGTGACGATTACATATCGAAAAGCCTTCAGGAGGGCTTCGTCCCACCTGAAGCATTGATTTTTCTTGATAGAAATGGTTTTATTCAAAACGAAGCAGGCATACCTATAGTTCATCACATCTATAGACGAGCTAACATAAAATCAATTACAAGTAAACAATTAACAACGGAGAACAGTAGATTTGATACTAGCTTATACGTAACAGATAAAAACAAATCAAACTTATATAATAAAAAATATTGGTGGCTCACCAAATAAGTTTTTTCTTTATTTTTAACCTAGGACCTTATCTTTTATTTTATAAAATATTGTAGTGAGATTTTTTTTCAACTTTTTTCTCCCATTGAATATTTGATTATTCAGTACATAAAATTTGTAAATTAAAAAATCAATATTACCAAAAAAAATTATATTCTAATACTGGCTGTACTTGAGTGCCATTTTTAAGGGACAGTGTATTTATATATTACATTTATAAGTATGTACTATTGTTTATTTATAGTTGATTATATATAACATACAATTTTAATTAAATAAACATATTTAAAAAAAAAAAAAAAAAAAAAAGAAGGTTTCCTTAGTTACCATGATACCTAAGCCAGGTAAAGATCATACAAAAGCTGAGTCATATAGGCCTATTAGCTTATTATCAAATATGTCAAAGTGAAAATAGATGTATTCCATACCATCAGTTCGGATTTAGAAGAAAACACAGCACAATCGAACAGACTCATCGAATAGTAAATGTCATAAGAAAAGCATTTGAAGAAAAAAAATATTGCTCAGCACTCTTTTTCGATGTTTCTCAAGCTTTTGATAAAGTCTGGCATGAAGGCTTAGTACATAAATTGAAACAAAATTAACCAGCAAACACACTCAAACTGTTAGAAAGCTACTTAGTCGGTCGTCAATTTATTATTAAAGAAGGAAATTTTTTAAGTTCACGTCAGTCCCTCAAGGCAGCATCCTGGGCCCTCTATTATACTTAATTTATACTTCAACATTTGCAGACGATACAGCTCTTCTAAGCGTGCACGAAAACCGTTATGAAGCATCTCGTTACTTACAGCATCATATATTTGAACTAGAAATATGGTTAAGACAATGGAGGATTATGGTCAATGAGCAAAAATGTGTACATATCACATTCACCTTGCGTCGGGACTCATGCCCCCCTATTAAAATCAATAATCAAACAATTCCTCAACATTCGCATGTAAAATATCTCGGTATACATCTGGATCGGCGATTAACGTGGAAATGCCATATAGAGGCAAAATTAACTCAAATGAAACTAAAATCCATTCAAATTCACTTATTGGAAGAAATTCTGTCCTTAGTCTCGATTACAAGCTTCTAATTTACAACTCTATCTTAAAGCCTATCTGGTGCTACGGTATTCAACTATGGGCCTCGGCCTCTAATATTGAAAAAATTCAAAGGCGCCAAAATTAACTTCTTCGAATAATCGCTCCCTGGTATGTTAAAAACTCAAACTTTCATAAGGATCTCAACGTGCCATTACTTAAAACTATGATAACAAAATATGCAGTAAAATATTTAAAAAGGCTTGAACAACACCCAAATCCTCTAGCTCGAAATATTTTTAATCATGGTGGCCACACTTGCTTAAGAAGAGACCCGTGATGAAGAAAATTTTTGTCTGGCACTGGCAGGACATAAAATTAAAGTATTAGGTTAAGATTTGACTATTTATTATTAGTTCATATTTAATATATGAATTTTCAATAAATATGTAATGAGAACAATTCTGTGGCAATAAGGAAAATATGCTTAAGTCTATTTTTTAAGTTTTAACGGTGATTTTTTAATATTTACTCCTATTCTAATATAATCATCCCTTATCTGCGGAAATATTTCTCTAAAGTTTTTGCTCCTAACCATTTCTAATGTCACAGATCGGAAGTAAACTTATGTTTTTATTCGAAAATTATTGCACATTGGCAAAAGATACGCAAAGAGTCATTTTGCTATAACTCCCTGAAAAGTCGTACAAAAGAATTTTAACTTTGCCCGTGTTTACTTTAGATTGTGAATATCTCTAGGGTGCCATTGTTTCTAGTTGTTGTTGCATGTGCACTTTTCAATATGAAGATCTAAAAATAACTCAAATTTAGGTTAATTCAACTAAAGTACTTTTTTTTCCTTTTCCATTTTCCCAAAGAACTGAAACTGTTTATGCACTGCTTAAAACTTGCATCGAATGAGTTGTTAAAAATGTTGCGTTGGCTATAGCTGCGTTCATTTACCCCAAAATATGTAAAAATTGGACTGGATTTACTGAAATGCGTTCGCGTACACATAAATTTGTTAAATTTTCATAGTACTCACCTACTGGATTTAACTGGAAAAGTAAACGAACGCACATTATATTTACTCAACTTTACAGTTACTTTTAAAATTTTCCGATAGTATCGATAGTGATAAAAACTAGCGATAGTCCGCCAAAAATAAAACTATCGATAGTACTATCGATTGTTTTTCAGCTCTATCAAACAGGGGGTAAGTAGCAGTATGCCTTAATAGGACCAAATTCTTGACAGTTTTAACACTGAACGGGTCCATTTCTTTTGTGTGGCTCCTCTATCGTGATTTTTCTGTACAGGATATATTTCCAACTGTAAATAGGATGCGTTTCGTTTTTTTTTTAGCTTAACGTCGCCGGGCTCTAACTCCATTCGAAATAGTGGTTGGGTATTTTTTTTCCTTATTTTTAATATTAACACATGTTTTATTTTGAAGCCTTTCTCTTCTAGGAATGATTTTATTTCTTCTGGGCCCACAAATGAGTCAATTCCCTTAATCACTACCTGTAGACTTTTACTGCTCTTCAGTTGGTAGGTAGGTAGCAGTGATGCCAACTTAATGCTTTTGACACTATTTATGGTGCTTTTTGATGCCTCAAAACGCCAAAATTTTATCCATAGTGCCAAACTAAGAAAAAACACTAACTTGGTGCTTTTTAAATTTTTCGTAAGTGCCTTTAGTGCTTTTTACAATTTTTATTTTTTTGTACCATTTTTTAAAACTTTGATTATATAGAGGATGATTTAGATGAGATTTGCTATTTGAGGTACAGTTTTGGAAAGTCCTGTAAAGATTTTAAGATTTGAAATGATAAAAAAACTGATAAATGAAAGTTGCATTCGTTTTACCAAAAACTTTATTTACGAGGTTAAAGGTAGGCTTCCTAGCAATTTGGAAATTTTACAAAACGTTTCACTTTTTAGCGTTGACAACATATTTAGTAATCGTAATAAAACGATGTATTTGTTTGTGGTAAACATTTTTTTTAAAGATGTAGCCTCTGTTTCAAAAATAGAAAATGGCTTGAAAAATATTAGGAATTGTGAATGGAAAATAAACAAGGATTTTGAGTCATGCAGAAAAAACGTATTGAAAAGTTAAAAAACATGCAGTCGGAAACCATACAAAAGAACGCAGACTGTAAAAACAAAAAAGAGCCGTAAATTGGTATAAGGACAGTGATAATTAAAAATAGCTGACAGATAATGCTTTTATAACGAGATTGTGTAACCTGCCATTTTTCATGCGCTTTAAACGAACGACACTCCAAATAACCGCGTGTCGTGCACTTCTACCTCTAGTGCTATTGCAATAAGGTTTGACTAAGTATCAGAATACAAACATACATGTTTTTTCTATTTAACACCTTATATATTATTTATTCAGAAGCGTACATAGGTTAAAGTAATTGGATAATATCATACTCCAATTGTTTTATTAAACTTCGCTCGATTTTAATTTAGATTTATTAAAATATGGGCTGTCATTAAGTTTTATAAACAATGGTCGGTCACTGCAAATTTTCGGTAATTGCAAAACTGTTTTATGGCCAATTCAAACTCAGCTGATGATGATCCAAATGATTTGGTTGATGTAATTTTTATTGAAGGTAATAATAATTAATTTAAAAATGTTTATATACAAATGTATTTATATTTATGATTTAATTTTAAATAAAAATGGTGACCCATCAACGCCGTCGCCTTTTTTAAATTTCGGAGGTATATAATAATCGGCACAGCCCAATGCAACTTGTTTTGTTTTTAATTAAATTGTGAAAACGGCTTAGTGCTTTTTTACGCTTTTTTTGTTCAAAATAGTGCTTTTTAGTGCCTTTTTAAATTTTAAAGTGCTTTTTGCTCTCAAAAAGTTGGCATCACTAGTAGGTAGGTAGAAATTTGTTAAAAATTTCACGAAAATCGTTATCAAGATTAGCTTGTATTATACTCCCACGCTTGATTGCAGCTACGTAAAACGAATTTTCACCTATCCCCGAGATCAAACTTCTTTGTGAATGTATTCTATCAAAAGACGGTACTTTTAAGGCCGAAGCAACAGCTGAAGAGGTAGGGCTGCAACCCCGCTTAAGCACTGTTATATACCTGTCCATTCCAACTTGTACTTGAGGCTTTTGCCAACTTTTTACTAGTCTGTTTTCCATTCCGTATGTTTGAGTTCATGGTATCATTTCTTACTAAGATTGTTTTTGACGTAGCGGCAACACTTTTTTTAATGTATCACAATCAGCCGTTTTTGTAGTGTGAAAGGAAACTTGTGCGAATAATTGGCTTAGTCGTTAGGTAGTTATTATTAATTTCTTTTGTTTTATTGCATTCTTTACAGGGATGATAAATGAGAAAACCAATATCGTACTTTTTCGATTCCAATAGTTCTAAATCCTTTTTTTATATTATCAAAGTTTTTCTTGGGATTTAAAAATTTTTTTTTTATATTTTTTTTTAATTTTAATTTTATAAACAAAAATTTAAAACAACAAAAATTAACTGTAGTGCGATTCACTATGCTTTTTAAGCCACAATTGTTTCGTTTAAAAATGTTAACCACAAAATTAACCATTTTGCTATTCACAAACACTTTTAACGACATCTGCTGTTGTTTAAAGCCAGCTGTTTCAGTCAGCTGTTATTTTTAACAAAACAAATTGTGGTTTAATAACACCAACATTTTTGGTGTGGTTAAATCCGCTAAGAAAAAAGTTTATTTTTCGTTGTACCTATAAAGTCGATGAATATTATGGCTTTGGGGTATTTAGCCTAAAATGTATCCACTTCTTGTCACACACCAATTTTCCGTGGAGCTTCTTATTTATTTATCCTAAAAACAACAATTTAACTCAAATAAAATTTAATTTAATTAAAATTAAAATACTAAAATAAAATAATTAATAAAATAATAAAAATTAGTAATGTTTTACGCACTTTGCACAATATCATTTAAAATCTATAAATTAAAAGGTTTTTGTTTTGTTTTTTTTTTTATTTTCTCTTTGTTATTTTATCCTATTTTGATGTTTCTCTTGGCAGAGTTGCCACGATATATCAATTTGAATAGAGAGAAATATAAAACTGTTTACCATTGTTATAAATAAGTTAGTGAATCACATAGTGGTAAGTGCAAACATCAAAATATGTGGTTTAAGTTAACACTTTTTAAAGTGTTAAAAGTTAGTGAATCGCACTACTGATCTAATTCATGTTTCATTGTGGACACCTAGGACCCGAAAATAAAAATATTTTCGATTTTTAAGTTTTATAAAGAAAGCATCTATATCCGCCAGGCGCGGATTCAGGGGGGGAATAAGGAAATCCCCCCCCCCCCCTAATTTATAAAAATATGTTTTGTTTATTTCGATAATACAAGAATTCCCAATAATAAAATTTGTTTTAAATGTACAAAATTTTTGGAAATCCCAGCAAGTTTTTTTTGTTTTTTTTTTTTAATCTCAAACGAAATTTTCAAATCTTAATCCTAATAGTTATTTATTAGATATTTCCAATGAAACATCTAGTTTACTGTGTTCAAATACTTATTATTCTACATTCAATCCCAGGTGCCACCTATACCCAAAAAGCAAACGTTTGACTTGAATATGCAATATTTATGTATATATGTATGTGTTATGATAATTATTAGGTTTACAAGATAGAAAGATTTTGATTGAACACAAATTCCGATCATAAAAAAACAAAGAAAATGAGCTATATTTGTTAGCGCTTATTTTTGCTTATTTTGGTAATACAGTAGAATCTCACAAATTAGAACCACTTTGTGCACCGGCCAGTTCGAATTTCTGGAAATTTTTTTTACAGAAAACGATACAATTATAATGAAATAGTGATAGATAATGAATAGTTGTGTAAGCTTTATTTAAACTCAAAACAGTTTTTATTTAATAAAATTTAATTATATGAACATATTAAATTCATAAAAAATCTTTTAAAAAGTTTTTTAATTATTAGGTACTTAATTGGCCTTAAACATAAAATCAGTGATACTTGTTTGTTTTTTTTGATTTATTTAAACTAAACAATTTCCACTCACGCCTTCATTAAGTCTTTTTAATATTTTAACCTTAGTATCTAAAGATAAGGTATTTTTTACGTTTGTTTATAATTTTTTTATCTTTCACACGTGTGAACACTTCACTTTGACCTTCAGTTATCAACTGACCCAAATTTGTACAAGCATATCAAATTTCAATGACCGAATTGTGAATACACAAAAAAAAATTCCAGAATTTGGAACCCCCTTTCTAATTTTAGAGCGTTTAATTTGGGTTTTCGCCGATTAAGTTCAAAATCAAAAAAAAAAAATTATCCTAGTAGAAATAAAAACAAAAAAAAAAAAAAAAGATTTCCAGAAATTAGAACCACAGGTTCTAATTTCAGAGCGTCCAATACATTGAAATGGCCGGTTCTAATTTCTGGACGGTTCGAATTTGTGAGATTCTACTGTATCGGCTTTTTTTAGTTATTTTTGCGATATCGGCTTTTTTTTTTTGCTTATTTTGCCATTTTAAGATAATTTTTCATTTTTTTCATACGAAAAAAAACTTATTGAATAAAATTTTGCAAAAATCGTTATTATTATTTTTTTTTATGTGCAACTTTTTTTTATAAATACTAAAAAATCAACCATTTCTGTGCTGGAACAACTCTGGTTAAAAAAATCGTTCAAAGTTATGGTAATATTTTGTGCTTCCCTTGCACAATATCATCCTCACAATTATTATACCCACACGGTGTGGGCCACACCACAAGAGTGGAGAGGGTATTATGCACTTGTGCTGATGTGAGAAACACAGGTCGCAATTTTAAAGATAATTTAATGAAACTTGGTACGATTCTAATTGGCACAATGGCTAATCGGTCCATAATTTAATATAGCCCCCATACAAGCTGCTATCCGGAAGAGGGTCTTTGTGCCTAATATCAAACCAATTTAAATGCAATTTAAGACATATGTATATAGATCCATATTTATATGGACACGTAAGGTATGCATTTTTTAAAAAAAATAGGACCACGAGGGGATATAGGGTCAATTTCTGCCCATCAGTAACTATTTAACCGATTTTAATGAAATTAAAAACATAGATAGATCTCTATTCATATAGCCAAACACTCTCGAAACTTGTTTTTAAATACTGTGGTGTTGGGTATCATACGATCGGGCTTGACCGACTATACCTTCTTACTTGATTTTTATGCAACTCTGTCTTAGCGGTACTGTAACGTACCTTTTTTAGTGCTGTGTATAATTTGTATGTGTTTATGTTTTTAGTATTAAACCTTTTTATCAACTTATTTTATTATTTGCTTGTTTAAGTTCTTTTCAGAGTACGAAAAAAAACTGTAAAGTACACAATTAAGAGTTCCATACCGTATTTTGCCATGAACAATACACATACACATTCGTTACAAAAATACAAAATAAAAAAAAAACATTTCTCTGTTTGTGAATGTGTGCAGAAACAATATATGGTACACAGCGAGAGTGAGCTGACGCACACAAACACTACGATAACGTACATAACATCTTTTAAAGTACATGTACAGTATTTTTAGCGTACTTATCTGTACTTTTTATTGAACACGTAATGTGCGTGTACGTATTTTTTAAAGCAAAGACTATTATTTTTATTAAATCAAAATTTGAAGATTTGAAGGTGAGTTGTATAACAGGAGCGCAGAAATATAAGAAACATGCAAAAGTGAACTAATATTTTATGGAGCAGAGTATTGGTGCCTATTTCAGCAAACAATTGTTTTTGTTTTTTACTCGAAGAATGCACATGTGCGCGGCTGTGTTTAACTTTGTTCAATTACAGTGTGTAAGATAAATGGTTATATAAGGAATTAAAAACATATTTTATGATAATGTCTTTGCTATTTCCACAGTATTTTATATTATTAAACATTTGAATGGCATAGGGAAAATGTTATTAAGAGGAATTATGATTATTTTTATAGCTAAATTACTGAGTACACTGATAAGAAAAAAAAGCTTTTTATTAGAATTAAAAAGATTTTTTGGCATGGTTAACAGGCGAAGAAAATGATGAAAATAAATCAGAAATTATTTAAAAAAAACACAAGTTTTACAACCAAACAATTTCTTGTGATTAAATATTAATAAAAATTTTGGGCTTGGTTTTGCCTGTTACTGTACATTCTCTCGCAAAACATTTTTGTGCATCAATGAATCAGAGAAAAGAATGTTGTTAGTAATGATCAGCGTTGTCAACTTGGTGCGTTTCGCACCATTTTGGGTGCTTTTTTAAATTTTTTTGAAAAATACGTGGCAACAAAGCAAAGACAAAAATTTGTCCTTAAGCAGTCAAAATTTGTTAGTCAACTATAATTGTCTTTAAGAGCTATTCTGTAATGAAATTTTATAAATGTCTATCGGTACCCAATATCGGCTAACAACACAAAAAAAGTTCTTGTTAACCATAACGATATTATGTGTAAACCAAAAAAAAAGCCATAGTCAAATATGGTCCGATTCCAAAAAAAATTTGTTACGCTGATTAAGGTTGCACCAAAATATGTTTGTACCTTATAAGACCTAAATACCTAAAAACCAAGACAGTTTATGGGTACAAAAACTCTATTCCGGAAAGAAGTTTGTATGTAAGCTATGTAATATTATGAACCACTTCGCACCATTTTTAATAGAAGACAACCTTGTAACAATTAACACATTTATCCCAAATTAGATTAAATTTTTTCCAAAGACTTTGCGCACAAAGTTAACTTGGAAAGACAGACCTCGTTAGATCGACTCTAAAATTGATTCTGAGTGAATCGGAATACTAAACTAGAACCCTATTTAAATGTATGTACATATTAGTACAAACTCATAATGATGCCATTTGGACTTTCCAATGCTCCAGCTACATTCGAGCGTTTAATGGAGCAGGTGCCAAAAGATCTTCACTAAAAGACATGCCTGGTGCACTTTGACGACATTATTGTCATGGGTAAAACACTTGGTAAACACCTGAAAAACTTGAAAGAAGTGTTGAAACGTATATTCACGGCATGACTTCCAAAAGGAAGTAAAGTACCTGGGACATCGCGTGAAACCTCCAAAGGCATTTCAACAGATAACGATAAAATAATAGCTGTAATAGATTGGCCCCGTCCGAAAAATTTACATGACAGTTTTTTTACAATTTATTTTTTACAACGCAAAAAGAAGATTTTTTCAATTAAATTTGAAATATCGAGTGGCGTTTTAGTTCAGTTTGGATATTCGTATTCGCTGAATATAGGCGTAGATATTCGTATACGCGAATATTAAAAATTGATTTTCGTGACATCACTAGTACAAATCAATACAAACAAATTTGTTAGGTTTTTTTTATTTTATTTTTGTTTTATATTTTTTTCCTAAAACCCTGAACTGTAAAACACTGCTTTATTATAATATTTTAAATACAAAAATATTTTACTTTTTATTTAAAATTAATCCAATAAACATTTAAAAAAATAAGAAAGTCTAAACTTGGTGCGATTCTATTTTTAATGGCGCGTTTTCTTCACCTTTTTGGTGCGTTTTGAAATTTCAAAGTTGACAACGCTGGTAAAGATCAGTTGTAGAGAGTATGCGTATATATAAATATGTAAAATTGTTTGTGCACATTTTTAAGTGGTAAACAGGGTTGCCGAACTTGGTATTTTCGTTTGGTAGGATGGTAGGCTAAACCTTATTTTGGTCGGTTTGAGAAAATTTACTTTTACATTTTATAAATTGACTTGTTAAATGTGGTAGGACAAAATCTGTTGAAGCAACTGACTATATCACAAAGCAGGCAATAGAAAATATAATATCTATTAAAAAACAGAAGATTTTCTTGATTGTTGGTGAAAATTTTTTACGATCATGCCAACTTTGTCTGTAATTCACTTTGGTCCCACATAATTCCGCAGCTGTCGAACCAAAGTTTTCAAAACTTTTTTTAATAAAAAAAAAGTTGCTCTGGTAAAATAATGATGCACGCTATATGTGGTCAGCAAAAAGGGATCTTCTTAAAAAGTAAAAATTGTACATACACATATGTAAATCCAAATTGTAATTAATTTGTATTGGTATTATAGCATATGTTCAATGAACAGTTCTAGTTTATAAGAGTTATTAAATGAATTTTTTTATACGTTGTTTTTTTTGTTACTAATTGGTTTTATTATAAATTGCATATTGCAAAAAAAAAATAATAGCTTTATCAAATAAAAATTATGCTTTACATCAAAAATATACATATATACATATGTATATTTTTAAATATTTGAAAAAATTGGTCGGTTTTAAAGGATTTTGGTAGGTTTTATAGACAATTTTGGTAGGATAAAAACTTTTTAAACGGCAGCCCTGGTGGAAAATTGAACGTCGAAAATTGTTGTTGTGCTATGTATTATTTAAGTTTATTTGAAGAAAAAAAATATTTTAACACTCATAAAATTATTACAGTAATTGATTGTTCCGATGTGGCTCTTTGTTCCTTATAGGAACCACAGGACACAATAATAATAAATTGATTGTGGGTTATTAAATTCGTTTTTCGTACTAATAAAATTGAATAAAAATATAGTTAGTTTTTAAATAACTTTGTTTTTAACATTTATGTTTGTTATTCAAAAAACAAATTGGCAAAAAAATAAAGTTTTCCCGCACATATAATGTTATGTAGTTTGATTTTTTTTTGTCATTTAAAATATATTTTTTAAAAGCAACAACTATTAAATTTTACGGAATATGCTGTTTAATAAATAAAAATTTTAAAATTAATGTGAAATTCATTTATTTTAAAGTAAAAATTTATTTTAAATTAAATGTAAAAATTTATTTTAAATTAAATAAATTTTCAGTTCTTTAAAATGAATTTTCTTTTTGAATATAGTTAAATAATATTTTGATTGTATGAATATTATACTTTGGGATGAGTGCTCTTGCTACTTTTTTATAAATTTTTTTTTTGTAGTGAAAGAGTTCGTGTTTTTTTATATATTTTAGGTAAATCCTTTTTTTACCTAGTTATTTTTCTATGCACTTGCATGGACATTGGTTTATTAAGCAATACTTATGGCGCCAACATTAACGCTGTAAAATAATTGTAAACAACATTTGAGACAATTGATGTGCATATGTACGCATACCTAAGTACACATGTACAAATGTGAAGATCCTTTTTATGGGAATTTTTTACTTGTGCCTTGTATAAGTTTATTAAAACAATGTTTAATTTGTTTCGAGTGCTTGACTACGACTGAAAATCTAAGTCACTCATTCTTTATTTTAATAAATTTCATTTTTTGCTTAGTTACAATAATTCTTTTGTTTTAAATTATAAAAAAAGAAATACAAATAATGTCAGGTAAGTAGCAGACATAGCGTCAGCACTTTATAACTACAATTTTTTTATTTGTTATTTAATTGCGACACACTGTTATGTGAATCGCAATTGGGTCACAACATTATGGGAAGAGAATTTATGAAATCAACAAGACGCAGCAATTTTAATTTAGTTGGAATTTAATACCTTTTATTTTTAGGGTTTTGAACTTAACTAGAAATGTGCAAAAATTAATAAAATTGTTGTTTACTTGCAAAATTAATAAAATTGTTGTTAACTCTTCCACCCTCAAATTGATTGTCCACAATCAAATATGTGAAGATTATTTATCATGGTACAATTCGAGGGTTTACCGTGAATTAAATTAGGGAGGCATTCAGAGGTTGTAATATCCTTAATATTATCATTCTTTTTTTCCGCCATTAACCTGATAAAAAAATTCATTTGCATATTGCAACTTACCGATAATTACAACAACTCCAAAGGCTTTTAAACTGTAATATAATGTGGTACTAATAAGGGTTTACAATTCATCTCAAATTCAAATATTAATACGTTAAATCTTACAATTTAAATTCTTTAACTCCAATAGTTTTACTTTACATAAATTCAACTTTAGATACATAAGTTTAGATTCATAAGGTTTTAATTCATTTGACTAATATTCTACAGATTAATATTTACAAAAATTAAAATTTCATGTTTCAAATTTTTAAAGCATTTTTTAATAAAAACAATCAATTTATATTGTCTAAACGTAAGTTTAGACATGGCGCCGGCCTTGGCCCTCGCCAAAAGATTAGGAGCTAAAGTTTGCACATAAAACATTAGCCAACGATTTAATGGCTTCGGCTAACACATGCCCATCTGGCTTTAACTGTTGAGTACTAACTGGTTGTACCGTTGATTGCTGAGTTGATTGCTGCTGACGAGGTTGTTGTCGCTGGTGTCGGCGAAGTGGTAGATGCAACATTGTGTGGTGCAATTCGCCGCACCGTTTGCAGGCCTCCATGGAGGTGCACGAGTTCTTGGTATGACTTCTTGCCAGGCAGTTAAAACAATAGCCTAGGTTTCCCACCACCTCTCGCCTCCTTTCTACCGCCATTGCCTTGAACTTACGGCAGAATACCAGACCGTGGTACCCCTTGCATAGCACGCAGTAAAACACCTCCAGATCCCTGGGCTGGCGATTATCGCTTTCCGAGCTATGGTCTGGACGTGGCACTCTGGTGGCCGTAAGTCTTCGATTGGACCTGCTCATTATTATGTTTGATTTTTGTTAATTTACTTCTTCCTTTGTTGTTGTTGTTGTAGAGACAATACTTGATGAGACCTTGAACCTCTTTGTTCTATGTAAATATATTTATTTTCTTTGACCACTGGTTTTTTCTTAGTCGAAGGACCATGTAATTCTGCTGGCTATTGGTGTTTGGAACTTTAGAATCTTCTTCTTGGTTGTTATGGAGTATTTACTTCTTACAGTTGTACAGTTTTGTTGTTGGTTGTCGGATGGTTGGTTATTGGCGGTTGGATCTTTAGAGTCTTCTTTTGGATGTTGTTGTGTAAATTACTTCTAGTTGTCTAACAGTTTATTTCTAGTAGTTGACCCTCTTTTAAATGTTGTAGGGTTTTTAATATTTTTAGTTTTTTAATATTTTCAACTTTATTGCTTATTCACAGTTAATACGTAGCTTTCGAGTAAGGTTTTAGCATTTCTATTTGATTGGTATTTTCAACTTATTGTTTTTTTTTCGTTCGTTAATTTTTTATTCACTTTACAGTTTAATGTAACTTTTAAGTCAGGTTTTAATATTCTTATTAATATTTTTAACTTAATTTTTTTATTCACTTTACAGTTTAATGTAATTTTTGAGTAAAATTTTGTATTCTTATTTAATTAATTTTTGACTTAAAATTTTTTATTCACTTCACAGTTATTCTTAATTTACTTAGTCCTACTAAAGGGCTTTTCAAATTTTTTGTTTTCTTAGTCCTACTTAAGGACTTTTTTTAAATTTTTTAATCCTACTTAAGGACTTTTTAATTTATTTCTTTTTTAATCCTACTTAAGGACCTTTTAATTTATTTCTTTTTTAATCCTACTTAAGGACTTTTTTAAATTTTTTAATCCTACTTAAGGACTTTTTTAAATTTTTTAATCCTACTTAAGGACTTTTTTAAATTTTTTTTTAATCCTACTTAAGGACTTTTTAAGCCCCACGTTGGGCGCCAGTTTATTAAAACAATGTTTAATTTGTTTCGAGTGCTTGACTACGATTGAAAATCTAAGTCACTCATTCTTTATTTTAATAAATTTCATTTTTTGCTTAGTTACAATAATTCTTTTGTTTTAAATTATAAAAAAAGAAATACAAATAATGTCAGGTAAGTAGCAGACATAGCGTCAGAACTTTATAACTACAATTTTTTTATTTGTTATTTAATTGCGACACACTGTAATGTGAATCGCAATTGGGTCACAACATTATGGGAAGAGAATTTATGAAATCAACAAGACGCAGCAATTTTAATTTAGTTGGAATTTAATACCTTTTATTTTTAGGTTTTTGAACTTAACTAGAAATGTGCAAAAATTAATAAAATTGTTGTTTACTTGCAAAATTAATAAAATTGTTGTTAACTTATATTTGAAGAAAGAAAGAAAAAACATTTTTATGACTCTTGTTTTTTATAATAAACAATTTTTCAGTTAAAGAATTGTTCATACATTTAGGGATTTTTTTTACTGACTATTTTTATGATCAATATTTATGGCACCAAACTCTTTCAGATGAAATATCTGCAGATGAAATAAAAACCCAATAGCAACAAATTCGCCGAAAATTAAGGAATTTTCGGTTGACATCACAATCATTATGCATTTTAAGCGATCATTTAACATTTGATTGAAAAGAAAGCAAGATGCCGCGCCCTAAAAATAATTTTTTGCACTATTATTATAGTTTAATCGATGAGAGTGACGTATTTTGTGTTAATGGAAGTTGTGAAAAAAAAAAAATTAAATAATCATACCGGAAATCTAGAAAGACATTTAAAACGGTTCCCTACTTTATATTCAGATCATGTTGCAATAAAGTGTGCAAATAAAAATAACAGCGACAAATATAAGTGCGGAGGGGCCATCCACCAGTACAAAAGCAAAGTCATTTTCTGATTATCTGCAAAATTTAGATCCTAGTACATCTAAAGCAGACTCAATACTTTCTGATATAGAAAATAACTTTATGTTGTATGAGCGGGAAACGAGATTGCCTTTACATTCTAACATCTTAGAATATTGGTCCAAAAGTAATTATTTTTGTCGAAGATAGCTGAAATAATTTTGGCAGTCCGTTTTCTAATTAAATTTTCAGTTATTCAAATTAATTATTCTTTTGAATTTACCTACATAATATTTTGAGTGTAACATCACACAAGTATGCTATGCTTGTTTCTTTTAACAAGCTGACTGAACGAAATGAACGAACTAGTTCATTGTTTTGAATTGAACGATAATAACCGGTCACTTAAATGAACGATTAAGCCCAAGACTAGTTTGTACATTATAAAAAGTGTTGTGTTTGTTTTATTTTGTTCAAGTTGCAAGAAAAGAACTGAATAGGTTTATTATAAAGGAAATAAACCGAAAACGTTATTGAAAAGGCAGTAACGTAACAATATTTATTTCCAATAAAAAACCGATAACATTGGATTTCATGACAGCAACGTATTTTTTTTTGTCGGTTTCAAATCGAATACCGATAAGACTGGTTTCTATGACACCCCTTTATATTCAGGTATATGATGAAAGTGTAATGGTAAATTATAGCTAACACAAAACAGTATAAAATTTAACTATTATTTTGATTATTAGATACCCATATTATAATTGCGTTTTTAGTAAGATCATCTATTACAAATGAATACAAACAATAACCCTCACAACAGGAGATCAAGTCGGATCCACCTCTGATTTGTTTAAAGATATATATACATATGATAATGTATATAATCACTTAAGTTTACATATTATATTATAACCATATATGATCATATCTACTTTTATTTGCTCAGGTAGGCAAAAAGATGGGGACGGGAGATGAGCATATATAGATGTTCCACAAACTATTAATATAATCGTTACAAATTATCATATTTTATTACACCTCCAAAGCCCTTTTTCAAATTTGTTCGATACTTTTGGGACGTCAATGATTACCTGCTATTGTTTTTGTTTTTTGTTTTACTGCAAACCTCGCGAGGTCTCGTCTCCAGGCTTGCCAGTTTAGCACTTTTAGTGCTAGATTTAGCACATTTTTTTTGGAATTAGCACTAAGAATTTCGAAAAAAAAGTGCTAAGTGCTAGTTTAGCACATTTTTATAATTATTTAGCATTTTTAGCACTTTTTTTAGATTTCAAAACCACTTAAAAACTCACATAATCAATTCAAGAAAAGCATAAATTCTTTTAGTGTATCAAGAAAAATACATACATATTAGGCACATAACTTTTTACAATTTTTGCAAATAGGAAAAATGGCATAGCATAGTCGAAAAGAGCATATTTTTTTTAATCACATTAAAGTTTTCGCATCAAACGCAATTGCCAATTAGCAATGCCAATGCTCGTTGGAATTCTGGCACTTTTGTCTTTAAAATATCAATTGCAATTATTTTCTATTTGTAATTTGTATGTGATGCTTAGAGCGAAGTTTGGCTTTCTGATCATACTATTAGCAAAAATAATTTCGCCACACTACAAAAATCATTGTCGGGCTTTAGAGAAACAAATAAATGTTTTCTCAGACATTGGGACAAAAAACCCTCAGCTATTCAGAAAGTTCAGCGAGGCGACCTCCTTTTGCACCAAATACCTATTGGATAGACCTTGCTAAGAACTTGAATGAAAGCAGAACTGTTATGTTCAGCTATACGCATAAGAGAAGGTGCAAAATTAGACAACGTTTGTTGCCACACTTTAAACATATCGGACGATATTGTAAAAAAATCTGCTTATCTGAAAAGTACCAATATGAGTATACATGACATAATGGAAATTTTAAACAGTTGTAACAACTTTATTTAATGGCGATTTATTTTCTGAGAAAAATATGTTGCAGTATAAACATGCAATACTTTCTAATGTTACCTATAATCACTTGAAGTGTTACATGTTTTGCAACTTTAATATAACAAAATTAGCTGATTTCATTTACAACTATTACACTTTTATCATTAATGTACTTCATGAGCTATTTTTAAGGCTATTTGAGCGGCTTCTACACGCTATTACGGTTTGCTTAGAAAAATTAAAACGATTATAATATACATTGACTTTTTTTCTTTTTAGTATGTAAATATTTTTATATTTTGTTCTGAAAGAATCTTTTTACAAAATTATGAGCGGCATGAATTATTGCAAAGAAAATAAAACATTAGTTCTGCAAACAAAGTAAGTACCAAAGTTGTATAACAGGACAGTATGAACACCTTAAATAAAAGTAAGGGTAAAATATTCAATTTATTCACAAAAGAACTTGAAAATTTTCCCCACAGTTGTATTTTTTGTACATACGAACACAAAAATGTAGAACATGTTACATTAATGCAACATTTTTCTCAGAAAAGAAATCGTCATAAAATATTTTATAATATAACATTATAATAAGTGTTTATATTGAACAAAATGAATATGTAAAAAAAAAATTCAAATGTAAACTTTTTATTATATTCATAAAAATCAAGTTTACAAAACTAGCACTTTTATTTGTCACTGTTGAACAATTTAGCACTTTTTTTGGTCTATTTAGCACTTGTAATTTGAATTCTTCTGGCAAGCCTGCTCGTCACGCTATTTTATCATCTTTCTAATTGTTGTACTTTTTTAGGGCGTCCAAAAATAGACTGTATGTGTTTTTTGTTGTTGTTCTTATATTTGACATAAAGAAGTGTTGCTTACGATCAAATAAAAAATGGCAAAAAAACGACAACATTAAAGAGCGTTAAGTATTTCATACAAAGTTATATTATATTTTTGAATAGTTGTCAACGTTTTCTTTGGTTAAATAAAAATCAAACAAAAATATTAATTGAATCAGTAAAAAAATTTGTAGAAATTAAAAAAAATTTCAAACAAGCGTTTGTTTGAAAATTACTCAGCAATAATTTTTTCTGTGTAGACATTTTTTTTTGCACAAATACATTGTAAAGAATCCTTTATTCATATAAGCTCTTTTGAGATTCATACCGATGCTGTAAATAGGCATGGCTGTAAAATTAAAGAGAAATATCAACTTAAAAGTGAAAAAATTTTCTTTCTATTTTTACATATCACTCATATATTATTTATTTACTATTTTATTAACAGCATTGATAAGGTTTCTAAAGTGAAATCACCAGTTTTGGTCATTCATGGCACTGATGACGAGGTAATTGACTTTTCTCATGGAATTGGAATTTATGAAAGATGTCCAAAGGCTGTAGAACCTCTTTGGGTTGAGGTAAGTCATTAAAAATCGAAAAAAAAACAGAAAAAGTATATTTGGCTGATCTTTGCGTATTTGTACACTTATACCAAAAGAAATTAATTCAAAATAGTTCTGTATACAGAATATGGGCATTTCCATTGTGAAATGCCGCGATATTTGTACGAAACAATGTAAAAAAAATTAAATAAAGAAGTCAAATTTGTTAAAAGGTTTTTTTTATAATTGCAAAGTAATGAAGTAGCACTATAGTCAGAAAAAAATTTACAACAATCGACCCTAAGGATTTGAAGATATAAGCAAAAATATGCGCTGGCGTGACGTTTTAAAAAACAGAAGTAGATTTTGACTTGCATTACACAATTGCCTAAATCAACACCTTTTGCATTAAACCTTTTTAGTAAGCTTTGGACTTATATAGATTTATTTTTCAAGTTATTAAATTTAAAAATCTTTGCTCGTTTAAAAATCGGGTCTTTGCTCGTTTAAGCCTAGTGCTCTGTTCAAATTTGTGAAAAATGTTCAGTAACATCAATTATTTCACACGAAAATTTCATGTATCAATGTTACCTATCATCCGAGTTTGTACAATTTGACGTTTTTATTCCTGCAAAGTATGCGACATTGTTTTGCGTAGGTAAACAAACCTCACATGTATTTCACTAAAAATAATTTTTTTTAATAAAAAAGAAAGTAAATATGTATAAAAAACTGTTACCGATTGTGTTATTTAAATTTTTATTTCTTATTTAATAATCAGTTCATTCTTTTTTGCTTTGCTTAAAATAAGTGCAGCTTACATTATTTCGCAGTTGTAAAAAAAATGTTTGCTAGAAACATTTCGGAACTTTTTCACAAAATGAACAGAGTACAACTCTATCAACATTATTCCATAGATATTCCGCACAAGTTTTTTTCATATGCGTTTTGGCAGGATTTCACGTATAATGTTCAACAGAGTACCAGGCTTTAAGAAAGGGGATTTCCAGCGAAAGGTCTACTTTTTGTAATGTAACGCCAGAAAGGACCATGATGTTGGAATGTTCTCCTTTTTGTTACTAAATGTAAAGCTAGTTGCGCTTTATACCAAATATAAAAAAGTAAATTATACATATAAAAGTTTTTGAAAACAATTTTAATTACTTCTGGCTTTACGTTACAAAAAGTCGACTTTTCGCTGGAACAGCCCATATACATAAGCAGAGAAACCGAAAATATGCTCTAAAAAAAAAACAGAAATAGCAGAAACACCCACGCTTATGAGACAGTAAAGGGCCATAAAATTTGATTAAAAGACATACACAGAAAAATAAAACTAAAACGGTAACGCTGATATAAATTGTCAACCACTATTTCAAGTTAATGAGTTAAACAAAACACAAAATAGTCAAACCAATTGTCTGATAAAAAACAGCCTATTTGTGGATTTGTAATCTGGTTATTGAGCAAAAAGGTGAAAAATGGGGAAAATTTTTTTTTAAAAAATCGTAACTTTTGTGATTTTTAAGGCATTGGATGCAATTTTTTCCGCTTTTTTTTCTCCTATTCAATATCTACAACTTTGATTCAGGCACAAAAGAGATGTAACCGTGTTTAAATATAGAAAAAGTGATAAAAATCCACCTTCAGCAAATTATGACCATTAAATTACACTAGTACACAAGGAAAAGTATCCGAAATAATTTTAACTAATTTCTGCTTCTCTGTCCATGCAAAATACGAATTGATAAGTAAAATTCATTTATTAGTTTTAGTTCTTACGATCCCTGATATCTTTCGAATTTAACGAAAGTACCCACTGTAGTGTATGCACACTGTAGTATGCACATACCGCCAATGAACCACACATTGTGTTTCAATTGTATTAACAAAACACTCGCCTCTACGTACTTGATATTAATGAGTAATATTGATATTAATGAGTAACTTGGAAAACTGATCTGATAGTAGAAGCGGCACTCTATTGTGGAAGGTCAGGAATAGAGTGAGTGAAATGCAATGGAACATAGAATAATAGAGGTATATTGAGTATGAGGGGAATGTAAAGAATTTCAATATTATTTGTAAGTAGATAATAAGTTATTGAGTGAACGTTAGAGAGTTGCTCTTAGGGGAAGTTATTACTTCCAGTAAGTTTTAGTATATAAGAGACTTCGAATTGTAAATAAAGGAACAGTTTGATTCGGTAAACTTAAAAGTAGAGAACCTTCGTTTTATTTATTACATGGCGATCCTGCCTACATGGCGATCCTGCCGAATACAAATGAAAATATAAGATATAAAAAGCACTACTTGTGCATTAACACTTTTATTTTCAAAAGAATTTAAAGGATCAAGGGAGAAAAATAATAAATAGCGTTAAGCTGACATTTTTCATCCTTTAGAAATTTTTTTTTTATTATTTTAAAATATTTTTAATGGAGCAACCGCTTCATGAATTTTATTAGAAGAAATAAAACAAGCAGAGATTCATTTGGCCAAATTATTAGATGAAGGCAATAAGAAAGAAGAAAAACCCGTCGAACTTACGATTGGACCGAAGCCACTGGCAATAAAAAGCAAGCCAAAGAAGGACGAGGATCCGAAGTTCGAAATTTTTCTAATCCCGAACATTCAGAGGAAACGAGGAGGTCTCATCAATCGGAAGAAAAAAGAATTAACGGTAACTGAACACCAACTGACTTATGAAGAAGGTGTAACGAAAGCAGCATTAGAAAAGAAGGCGCACCAACTCAAGAAGGAATTAAAACGGCTAAAATAAGTCAAGAGGAAGGCCAAGAAGAATAAGATAAAACAACAATAAATATGTCAAAAACCATTATTTTTAAAACAATTTGTATAATTATTTTTGTAACACTTATAACCTTGGTTGTAAAGTACATTAGATCAACTTTAGAAGAGACAATATTGTAACAGGCGGAGTCTGTAGTAGAAAAAGTTCAGGAGAAAATAGAAAATTTCGATGTCATACATAAACTAGCATCGTTAAAAAATTATTTAATACAAGAAATTAAGATAATAAAAAAAAAAAAATAATAAAAATATGTAAATATATATATAAAGAAAACAAATAATAAAGAATATAGGCATTTAAGAATGATAATTTCGTATGGACCCCATTTTCAAATCAATCAATAGCATTCTCTCAAACGCTAAGAAGGCATCAAAAAGACCATATACTGAAGAATATATTTGTGCAAAAAGAGCTGAGGTAAAAAATTTAGAAGAAGAATTCAAGAAAAATCTAGAAAGTTTAGCATATACGGACGAAAAACAGAAAGAATTAATTCACAGGTTCAGCGAGCAAATAGAAATTATAGCAATAATACTAGATCCATTAATAACAACAACATTAGAGGTAATAATTACAACAATAATAATAGGAATAGTAATTTCAGCAATAGTAATAATGGGAATAGTTATTACAATACAAGGAATAATAATTATCGTAGTAGAGATATTACTCACATTCAAAACCAGGGAAACTCCCAAGAGCCGGAGGTCAGAATATCGGATTCTCCGGAGGAAACTTATTAGACACAAAAAAGGTATATGCCATATCATCCAATCTCAGAAATTATATAAAGCTATAAGTTGAAGATACAGACAAAGAATTAACATTTTTAATAGATACGGGAGCAGATGTTTCACTCTGCAAAGAAAAATATTTATATAAGTATGATGAAGATCCGGATGGTTATTGTAAATTAACTGGAATTTGAAAGGAAATTATAACATCTTTTGGTTCTGCAGTTATGAAAATTAAGATTGATAATGAAATTATTGAACAGAGAACACAGCTAGTAGCAACCGATTTTCCCATAAGTACCGTTGGCATTCTGGGTAGAGATTTTCTGATAAAATATAAGTGCAACATTGATTATGACAAATACATCTTGACTTTTAACCTTAACAATAAGACAATAACGATTCCAATTCAAGAAAATACATTTCGAATTAACCAAGTAGAAATACCAAAGAGGAGTGAGATAATTTTACCATTCAAGATCAATCTGAAAGAAGATGCGGTAGTATTGAACAAAGAAATCATTAAAGGTGTATATTTGGCGAACACCATCGTACCTAAAAATGGAAATCAACATATAAAACTGTTAAATGTAACCGATAAGATTGTGACAATAAAAAACCTGAAAGTGGAGACTATGCCATTGATAAATTATGAAATTTGTTCAATTAGTAAGAAACATGATGGAAATATATATACAAAGGAACAATTTGTCAGATTAATGAAAAACTTTAATTTGAATAATTTGGGTTATGAAGATAAAGAAGAGCTTATATCAGTTCTGGAAAGATAGCAATCAATATTTCATATGGATGATGAAAAATTGACAACGAACAATTTCTATTTATAAGCAAACAATAGGTTTACATGACAACAGTCCTGTCTACATAAAAAATTACCGTCTGCCTCACGCACACACAACAGAGATAAATTCACAAGTACGAAAAACTACCATTTGTATTAAGCAGATTGCAGTATAAGGTATTCGCACTAGAGAAAGGTGACGAAATATTCGAGAAAATATCCCATGAAAAAAGGAAAAAGAGAATAAATGAAAGTAATGTAAGAAACGTAAGAAACGTAAAAATCCTTTTGTATAGAAATCCTTAAAGAATAGACTGTAATAAAGAAAAGCAAAGACTAATAAAATTATACCACAATACACCATGCGGAGGCCATTTCGGAGCTAGAAAAACTTTAATGAAGCTGAAACACAAATACGTATGGAAAAATATGTACAGGATGATAAAGAGTTGTGTCTCTACGTGTGATCTTTGTCAGAGAAATAAACAAATAAGACACACAAAAGAACATTTATGTGTAACGGATGCACCAACGAATAGTTTTAGCACTGTAGTTATTGATACTGTAGGTCCCTTACGACCTTCGGAAAACTATCGATATATACTGACAATGCAGTATGAATTAACTAAATATGTCATAGCAGCACCCATAGTAACTAAATAGGCAAAATCGATAGCAAAGACCCTAGTTGAAAACTTAATACTAAAATATGGAATTTTCAAGACGTTAAAGTCCGACAGAGGTACGGAATTAACAAACGAACTGATGAAAGAAATATGTGACCTTTTGCACATTGAACAGAAATTTTCTACACCATATCACCATGAAACTCTGGGTACTGTAGAAAGGACTCATAGAGTTCTGAATGAGTATTTCTTATCATTTGTACGTGAAGACAATTGGTCCGATTGAATTTCTTATTATGCATTTGCATATAACATCACACCACACGTCGATACAGATTATTCACCGTTTGAGTTGGTCTTTGGGAAATTGCCAAGTTTACCAGGTGAACAGGTAATGAATAGTGAATGGGCATACAATTTGGATAATTACGCCAACGAGTTGAAAGTTAGATTAAAATATTTGTTAGAAAATGCGAGGAAATTAACTGAGACAGTAAAGCATAAAAGGAGTAGATTCTTTTTGTAATGTGAATAGTATAGATTTAAGTGTAGGAGATTTTGTTCTAGTGAAGTATGAGAGTAGAAAGAAAAACGAATCACCGTATCATGGACCATACAAAGTTATTAAGATAGACAATGTAAACGTTACCATTAAAATCAAAGATAAAATCAAAATTGTACACAAAAATTTGTTAAAGAAATACATAAAAGAAAAACTATAGAACTACACTAAACTATAAGCACAACAAAAACAAAAATGTATTTATAATATTACAAAAAAAAAAAAAAAAAAAACAACTAACAGTAAAAGATGGTAATTGGATAATAAGCAAAGAAAAAAAGTTAACAATGTAGTAATGTAACTAGAGATATAAGTAAAAAAAGGAAAAAAAAAAAAAAAAAAAAAAAAAAAATGAAAACAAATTTTTAGTACGTTTATTTTTACCACATGTTCAAAATATTATGAATTGTTTTTTTAATGAGGTATACCTAACCACTTAAAATCTTACGATTTTTTTTTTGGGTGAGGGTGTAGTGTATGCACACTGTAGTAGGCACATACCGCCAATGAACCACACATTGTGTTTCAATTGTATTAACAAAACACTCGCCTCTACGTACTTGATATTAATGAGTAATATGTGTCACTTGGAAAACTGATCTGATTCGTCACACGTAAAAATACTACGTAGTATGAATGCAGACTAAGTATGACAAGTTCAAGTACACAAATATTAAATTATGAATTAGTCAAAGCGGCACTATATTGTGGAAGGTCAGGAATAGAGTGAGTGAAATGCAATGGAACATAGAATAATAGAGGTATATTGAGTAAGAGGGGAATGTAAAGAATTTTAATATTATTTGTAAGTAGATAATAAGTTATTGAGTGAACTTTAGAGAGTTGCTCTTAGGGGAAGTTATTACTTCCAGTAAGTTTTAGTATATAAGAGACTTCGAATTAAGGATCAGTTTGATTCGGTAAACTAAAAAGTAGAGAACCTTCGTTTTATTCATTACACCACATTTAACATCATAGTGTGGATATTAACTTAGTTGGTATCAAATATCCAAAATATTGCGTTTTATAATTAACCAATAAGTGTTAAAAGTAAGAAGTATAGTACTATTTTATAGCAAAATGTCTCGAAAATGTGTAAACAATTTCCACAATTTTTGTTAAATTTGCGGTGAGGTGATTTTTAGAAAACAAAGGTGTTGTATATCGCCTATAAAAAACAGCCTATTATTACTACTTTAACGAAAACATAAAACAGCAAGATAAAATCTGGGTTCCACATTTCTGCTGCAATCCATTTGCTACAGGTTTAAGAAATTGGCTGAATGGCCAAAAAAACATCAATTCGTTTCACAGTGCTAATGCAGTGGCGAGAATCGACGAATCACGGAAGTGATTGTTATTTCTGCCTCACGACTTATATATTTGGAAAAGGCAAAGGTGTTTCTAAAAAAAGAAGAGTGTCATAAAATATCTAAAAATATACCATCGGCTACTCGTCCTCTACCGCACAGTAATCTTCATCCGATATCGAAACGTGCTAACATCGGTGACGACGAAGATGAAATCACGGGCGGTTCACCGTCACAGCCACACGTGATAACGCAATGAATTAAATGATTTTGTAAGCGACTTAGATTTGTCAAAGAGTAAAGCAGAACTTTTAGGTTCGAGATTGCAACAATGGAACCTTTTAGAAAGTGGGGTTATAACATGTTTCCGTTCCAGACAAAAACAGTTGATGCAATATTTTAAAATGACCGAAAGCTTAGTTTTTTGTAAGATGTCCGGGGTTTAATGGGATCTCTTAACATTACATATAAATGGTACGAATGGGACTTTTTATAGTTGGCTCTAAATAAAGTTTAAAAGCTGTATTGTAACCAAAATGGCGGCAAAACAAAGTAGTATACCTTCCCGGCGGATGCCCTGTACATATCCAAATCTATACGAGATTGTTTTCTTAAATTTCGCATCAATATAAACAATTAAAAGGAAGTTTTGGTATTAAAAGTTTTTTTTGGGGATTGATACGGAACGGTTCCAACAAAATTTGGTAAAAGTAATTGAGTTTAAAGTAAGGCTGACTTCCAAAACGTTAATTGCTTTATGTTAGAACAAATTATAATGTTTCATAACGCCGCAGTACAATATATATACAATGCAAAACCTTCCAAAACATCACTGTTAAGTATTAGTACGGCAGCAAAAAAGCAATCAGAGCATCGGTTTTAAAGTTGATGCTTTGTGACATTTCTGTGGTTTTCATGGGCAACCGCGTATGTCAATTTTTTCGATTATAAAATGTTGATGCCATATTGCTTAATTTTAAACGTTCTTTAAATGGTTCTAAACATTTTTGAAAACTAATAGACCCATCCCGATTTTTTAACTCAATTAAAAAGTTCAAAAGGTGCAATAGATTGATCTAGAATGGTTTTTTCGGCTCTCCTAAAAAATTTTATTTTAAGACATACGCGGTTGCCCAAGAAAACCACAGATTTAACATTTAAGTTTCAACAATACAGATTAATATTATGCATTGCATCACCTACATTTCAAAACGTTTAAATAAACAAAGCACATAGTTGCATTGTTTTGGTACTTTGTGCATGTACTTGGTTAGAATACAGTAGTAAAACTGCATACAAACTTTGTATAAGTACGTTTTGGAAGTCAGCCTAAGTTAGCCGTATTTAATCTAAACACGAACATAATTTTTTTCATTTTCTTTCTTTTTTCTTGTTGACCTTTCTCAACACAACTCATAGGACAAATGTAAACATAGAGCTTGTGCCCTAGCTTTTTTACAATAGTATTGTGGTTATTTTGATAATGTTTTAATTCTTGAAAAACAAAAAATAAAAATGTACTTTGGACTTCAGGAAGAATTCTTGACAAAAAGTACGAAAAACAGAATTAAGGAAGAACATGTAAATAAGAGATGTTGCTCCACAGAATAAAACAAATAAAATAGCTTCTGCGCTCATTTTTACTATTTGGGAAATATATTTTTATTTTTAGACACTTTCATTAAATAATTATTTGATGCAAATATTTGTTTAAGTCTGAACGCATGGCAAACATGAATTAATTTATTTTATTTGACACTGTTTGCCAACTGTTTTAACAAGCAAAAATTGTCAAATATTTGAACTTAATTTGAACAATAAACAAAATATTTTTTGTTTCACACAGTTTGAAGCAAATATTAGATCAAATATTTCATTAGTCTGAACGTACCTTAACAATATTAAATTCTTAGAGAAAAACAAATTAAACCAAAACATCTCGCATGTACTCAATTTTGCTCCACTTGAAAACGTTAGGGAATGGTAGTATTTTCAGTATTTAGTCCAATATCCTTTGTTGCGTAAAACATTTTCCATATGTTTTGGCATACTTTCCACCAATTTCTGAATTATTTCTTTTGGAATACTTTCCCATTCCCAAAGAATTCGTTTCCAAAGCTCGCCCAAATTGATTGGTGGTGATTGGTATTGTCATAACCGTCTCTTTACGATTGACCACAAATTCTCAATCGAATTGAGGTTGGGACTTTGAGCTGGCCACTGCACCAATCGGAAATTTTGACCGTTGAGCCTTTCCTTCACGATTTTGGACGTGTGCTTAGGGTCGCCATCCTGTTGAAACTTGCTTCTTCCGTCGAATTGAAAACGATTAAATTTTGATTCGTCCGACCAGATTACATGTTTCAAGTCATCTACTGTCCAGTTTTTGTGCTCTGGTAAAATGTAACTTTTTATCGACAATGCTTTTTTTTGTAAGCCGCTGCGATATATCCATCGTCTAACAGGTTTATTACTTTTATGAAATAAAAAGTGCACAATTTACAAACATGTACTCATTTATGCACCTAACTGTATGTTATATGATACCAAGGACTCTCGAGATAGAGCTTGTGCTATCTTAAACTAGCTGTTCAACATTCCAGCATTTCCCTCAACAAAATCAAAAAAATAAAATATATTCTACAGATGTCGAGCGGCTCTTGACGGAACAAATGAGAGTTCGATGAAAGTGGCTATTGTGCAGATCCCCTCAACTCAAGACTTTATCAAAGGAGTGCACAAAAAGGCTAAGAAAGTTACAGCAGACTCAGAAAACGGCTTCTGTGGAAAACAATCTTAAGGAACTTGATGCAACTCATTATACATTATAGCGTGAAGCTAGAAATCTAAAAAGTCCAGTTGTCTCGTAACCACAATTAAGAAACTTGAATGGTTGTTGGCCAAAAAAACAATATTGAAAAAGAAAATCTGTTTTTTAATCATTTTAAAAACGTATTTACCCCAAATATATCTTACGATATAGCAGTCGAGTTACCGCCTGTTAATGTTAGAGCAGCTATTCCCCTTAAATACTAACAGCTGTATTCATAAAAATTTATTGATGATTAATTGACCGTTTTTAAGCAAAAATTGCTTAAGTTGTATTCATAAACGAAAAATAGTCTATTGAACCTTTAATAAACCATTCATAAAGTAAGAAAATTTATTGTTGGATTTGTCCTTCTTTAAACCAAAAATAAAATGACATTTTGATAAGTGTTTGCATTTAATGATATTATTTTTGTGAAATATGTTGAAAAATAATGACAAAAATGTTTTATTTATTAATATGGACATGTTAAATACATTTACCTAACTATTTTTTTTTTTTATTTTAGACAACAAATTTAAAGTTATATTGATAATTATTTAAAAAAATTGTATTTGATTTAAATGAATATGTTCAGGGGCAAATGCAGATATTCTCTTTAATTATTTATTAAATTATTGCAACTAGTTGTTTTTTTGTTTAAAACAACAAATTATTGTTCAAAAATATTTTTTTTTTAAAAATAAGCAAATCATAATCATAGTGATGTTAATAAAAAGTAAACAAACTTTTTATTCGAATACTTTCTTATCGAATGTTTAAAACAGGTTCAAACAAAAGATTTTATGATAGTTTTCGGCAACATTTTGTTCAGAAACTAAAATAATATGTAGTTTTATTTGATAAGAATAATTTTGAAGGTCTACAATGAAAAAAAAAATTTAAATATAGAATATCATGTGAACCGAATAGAAGTTTCATGAATCACTAACAATAAAATGGCAGCAAAATATAAAGAAAGTTGCCATACTTAAACACAAAATCGCGACAAACAGTTAACAGTAAAAAAGCTGTTAATGTACGTTTATGAATACAAATTTTTATAAGAGGTTTATAAGACAAAAAGCGTTTAATAGTTATTACATACTATAAGCTTCAAATAAGAACTTTTTATGAATATGGCTGTAAGAAGGCACCTGGCATTGATAAGATCATGCTATTGTAGCTACCTCGCATACCAAAGTAATTATTTTTTTATCTTTAATGCTTGTTGCGATTTTTGTCATGTAAGTTCAGAACTTGTTCAACAGTTTAATATCATGGCAATCACAAGAAGGAAAAATATATAATGTTATGAACATATTGAAAAAATCCCATGAATTTTTAAATAAAACATTCATATGTATGTATATTAGCGTGGCCGTTAGTTGTATGGAGAACATTTTTTTTTTTGATTTCTTATACTCTCCCCCTTCAAATCGGTTCAGTTTTATGTAAAAAAAAAATACAAAAATATTTCGTTTAAAAATATTTTTTTGTTTTTTTTTTTAATTTTTTAATTTTTTTTTTTTAAATTTAAAACTTTTTTTTTTATTTTTTTTAGCCAAGTGTTAAATTTAAAAAAAAAAAAATTTTAAAATTTTTTAAAAAAACAAAAACAATTTTTTTAAAAAGTTTGATCAAAAAGCTATCTAAGCTACTTGGGACAAATTTTGCTTACACCAATAGGTAATAAGTTACATGGATGAGAAAGAACACCTGTATGGCCAAAATGTCAAACCTTGACCCCCTCTAACTCAGAAACTTTTTAACCGATCTTGTTGAAAATTTGTGTCTAAGCTACTATCTAACAGTACTAAAATTGGTGTAAATTTCATTTAAATCGAAAGACATCTATTTCAAAATTGGGTCACTTGACATTAAATCCCCCTTTTATATATATAAAACGTATATAAAATGTTTGGTATTTTGTTTTTATTTTCTTAATTATTTTCTAAAATATTGATTTTAGCAAAAAACTTTCTTAGAGGCTTATGTTGTTGACTAGAAGTGCTAAAATATTGCCATATATCATATTCTTGTAAAATGTTGTTTTTAGAAGATAGTCACATGCAAACATATTACATTTGAATAAATGGCTTGATGGCAAACTTTGAGGGACGGACGCCCCCCCTAAAACACAACTTATCGCTAGGAAATTTTTTTCTATTTTTTTTTACATAAAACTGAACCGATTTAGGGGGGGAGAATATAAGAAATCAAAATAAAAAAAATAACGGCCACCCTAATGTATATATTTATTTATTTATTTTTTTTTGAAATCATGAATTATTAAAACTTATTAATATTAAGTAGTTATTATTAATAGCAACTTGGTATAATTAATTTTCTTAAAGAATCATTTTTTTAGTTATTATTAAAGCATTAAAAATCTCATCAGAGATTCTATTTATAATCCTTGTTGATATGTATATTACCTGCTACCGAAAACGTGCTCTCGCTCTCTACAAACATTGGTTACATAGTAGAAGGGCATCATAAAAAGATTATAAATTTGTTGGCCTGTTGCCCGTGACTTCAAAGACGTCAAATTCTTTTTTTTAATTTTTTCAGGCTTTTGTATTTTCTTTACATTTATTTTTTTGAGAATTTATAGATGTTGGTGTTGGTGTATCGTGTACATTTTCATTTTCTACTTCAAGAAGTTTTTTAGACATTTCATCAGCAATTAAAATGACCCTTGATTTATTGGCGTAGGAAAAAAATTCGATTTGAATGTAGTTTTTAGTAATTTTAGTAAAGATTATATTTTTATTGCTCGTTTTTGATTACGACGATGCTAAAAATTTTAAATTTCAAAAAATTTAATTTGAAATTCCAGGAAAAAATTTTCCGGGATTAATTTAAAAAAGTGTCCCGGGTTTCCCGGGAATTCTTTCCCGCGTAGAAACTCTAATCTTGAGTCAAAATAAATGTATATTTATATTACATACCTTTTCTCATCATTATGATAGGGAAATTAAAGAGAGTATATAAGTACTGCTACATACAATGATGTATGTATATAATTATATATGACTAAGAATTTACAATCAAAACCTCATATAGGCGAAAACATTTTGTCCCTTTTCATCTTTAGCCAGTCAATTAAAATATTTAAAATCTTGATCGCCATGGAAATCAGTTTAACCGAATGACTTAATTAACTGCGTAATTTCTTTTTTCCAACCCATACCTAAACTTAATTTTTGTCATTTTAAAATCATTTTTGTATTTAGTGCATTAACATAAAGAAGTGACCTGGCATTTAGAAGCGCAAAAGTTAATTTATTATATTTTTTTGTGAAAATTAGTGATTTGTGCTACTTATCCTATAACAGGAATAATATTTTGGGAAAATTTTTACCATTAGAACGGAAGCCTTTTATCCTTGCTAGGGGATAGTCCAACGGGTCCTTGCATTAGTTTTATTGGAGATTTAAGGTAAGAGGATGAATTATTTTTAAGTGATTGTGTTGTAACTTTAGTTGCCCCTTAAGAATTCAATCACGTTGTCCAGTCGGACGGATCTAACCAAAAACGCATTGGAATTATTTTTTCTTTTGGCGACGTAAGGGCACGTCCGTGTAAGATGGATGAATAACGTGAAGGGTCCAAATTAATGGACACACGTGGTCTAAAACCAACGTTCTTCAGTTACGTAATATCAAATTAATTTTTTTCAAATAACACTGCTCTGCAAAAAATAATTTTTTGTCTTTCCGTTAATTAAAACTATGTGAACTATATGGATTTTGATGGTTTTTTCCATCAGATCGAGATTTTGTTTAATGGGCGTGGCAAATTTTTTGCCCTTAATTAGTCAGGTACGGAGACATATTTCATCCTAACTCGAGAACCAGTCATTCGATTTTCAAAAGTAAAACACCAGTGTAACAAAATTGTATTTATTTTAGTCGAACAGAATTTTTCTGTATCTCTTATCGTTTCAGAATTATTCAGAAATTAATGGAGATAAAAATGGAATTAAAAAAAATATAAAGCAAGTATTACACATTTTGCACTTTTTTCTGAGAGCTACTTATCTTAAAAATAAAAAAAGCCATAAACCATAAAAATCGGTTAAAAAATTTAGATTTTATTGTCAATTTACCGCAGGTACCCAATATTGACCAAATATGTGTAATGCAGCAAACAACGTCAGAGTGGGCACACTAAAGCGCCTTGTAGCAGCAATGAATGGCAACTCTTTACTTCTATCTATTTTCGTACAACAAAATCAAATACAAGCAAAAAAAAAGATTTGTAATTTTGTAGCAACGCCTCGCTTAAAGCACACACCCTGTCCGTAGATGACTTCAAATTAAAATAAAAAATTAAAATATTTTCATATATATATATATATTAGCCTATATATTTTTTTATTTAAAATAACACAAAATTTTTGTTACTAATTATAAATTTTTATTTAGTAAACATTGTTAAAATAAAAAAGTAGCTCAAGCTGTTCCGGTGTATGCGGAGATTCAACTTTAGTTATCTTTAATTAATATTTCTTTTTTTTTTTTATTAATATTATCAGTTTGAGATTCTTGCCAAATCGACCAACAAAAATCTGCAAGCATTCCTTCCGATGGGTTTCCATTATAACGCTTCTCTACATGTAACATATCTTGATGGAACCTTTCACCATGTTCGTCTGATACTGCACCAAGATTAGCCGGAAAAAAATCTAGATGCGAGTCCAAAAAATGAATTTTAAGGGACATGTTACACTTTAGAGCTTTGTAGGCAGAAAGTAGTTCTTCAATGATTTCATGGTAGTTTTCAGCTTTTCTCTTTCCCAAAAAATTGTGGCACACATTCACAAAAGCTGTCCATGCTCTTTCTTCCACATCATTCAATTTCTTTCTAAAGACCTCGTCCTTCATAAGCTGTCGTATTTGTGGACCTACAAATATGCCTTCTTTTACTTTTGCATCGCTGATTCTAGGAAATTTGCTTTTAATGTATAGAAAGCCTTCACCGTCCTTGTTCATTGCTTTGACAAAATTTTTCATTAGGCCTAGCTTTATATGAAGAGGAGGCAGAAGATTTTTTTCTTTTTTACTAAAGGCTCTTCTGCTACATTTTTTGTCCTGGAATAACATTAACTCTTTTCGGCCAAATTTTAACATTGTAGTGTTTTTCTTTCGCGCTGCTATCCCATTCACATAAGAAGCAACAAAACTTAGTATATCCACTTTGCAATCCATTTAAAATTGCTACGACTTTCAAATCTGCACATACGTTCCATGAGTAATGCGAATATTTAATTTTTTGTAGTATCATCTTCATGCTATAATAGCTTTCTTTCATATTTCTTGCATACGCGAGTGGGACCGATGGAAATTTGTTGCTATTGTGAAGTAAAACGGCTTTCAAACTTGTCTTGGATGAATCAATAAAAAGCCGCCAATCCTCAGATTTATGACTGAAACACAGTTGTCGCAAAAGTCCATCAGTATTATCACAAAATACCAAACCTTCCTCTCTGCTAAAATAACTCAAAAAAGGTTGTTCTCTATTTCGAAAGTACGAGACTTTAACGTCCTTTTGCACCAAATTCCATTCTTTTAATTGGGATGCAAGAAGCTCAGACTTGTTTTTTGAGAGCCCTAATTTACGAACTAAGTTATTCATATCAATTTGATTCGGAAAATAAGGTTTACTCGTTGGGCTTCCAAATGAATGCGAAGAAACACCCATGGTGGCGTAAGTGGATTCAGTTGTTGCAGAAAGCCTATCTTCTTCATCGTCTGTAGGAGGCAATGGAGGTAAAAATTTACTTGTAAACTGGTAAACTGGTCGTTTGACGCATGCAATATTTGGATATATAACTTTATTTTTGGGTTTTTTCGTAAACCCACGTGTTTTAGTCAGGCAAAAGTAGCAATCATTTTGAAGATTTTGTGGTTCACTCCAAATCGCTGGCTTCATAAACGGCAAACACTTATGACTTCCTTTTAACCAACCTCTTAAAGACCTTGCACAGCTACTACAACATATTTTCGGCAGCCAATTTTTATCTCTATCAACGATAGGAAACCCAAAATAACGGCGATAAGCATCTTTAATCTGGAAAGATATTGTCTCCCGTTGAGAACTTAAAGTTAGATTGCCACATAAGTAGCAAAATAAATTTGGGGATTTGTTACAAATCCTTGACACTTTATAATATTAAAGCGTTTGTGGATTCTTTAATTGCTTTATTTCTTTACACAATAACAAAGTATACTATGAGATCTATTTACTGTTGCCGATTTTAACGGCACGATATTCAAATCTAAAGTGACACACTTATTGTCCATCAGCTTCTATATATACAATAAATACTAGAATCAACCCTAATGTTCTTAATTTGAAATCCCAGGTAATTGAATATCATATGTAAGACTGGTGTAAGGAAACTTACGTCACCCACTGTATTTAATAAATATTTCATTTAGTTATTACTTTTTGCTTTAACTTGTACTTATAACTTGTACCGTTAGAAAGTAGTTCTGTAGTATAACATTAAGTCTACATATTAAGATTAATATAAATGAAGAAAAAAAAGGGCAGAACGGTCAGTCTGCATAAAGTTGGAAAACAAACAACATGTCTTTTTTAATTTCGCGACTACCATCCGCTACACTGGTTGCATTACAATATTGGTTACCTGCGGTAAATTGACAATAAATGAAAATTTTTTAACCGATTTTTATGGTTTATGGCTGCTGACCTAGCGAAATGCTATCATCATATGTGAGGCTGGTTGCATTACAATATTGGGTACCTGCGGTAAATTGACAATAAAATCTAAATTTTTTAACCGATTTTTATGGCTTATGGCTTTTTTATTTTTAAGATAAGTAGCTCTCAGAAAAAATGTGCAAAATGTGTAATACTTGCTTTATATTTTTTTAATTCCATTTTTAAATTGAAAAATATTACGAATTTTGCAGAAAAAACATTTTTTTCTCCATTAATTTCTAAATAATTCCAAAACGATAAGAGATACAGAAAAATTCTGTTCGACTAAAACAAATACAATTTTGTTACACATCTTCTGGTGTTTTTTATTTTATTTTATTATTTTTGAAAATCGAATGACTGATTCTCGAGTTAGGATGAAATATGTCTCCGTACCTCTCTAATTAAGGGAAAAAAATTTGCCACGCCCATAAAAAAAAATGCCGATCTGGTGGAAAAAAACCGAGAACGGATTTGAGTTCAGCGCATCAACATCCATATAGTCCATATAGTTTTATTTAACGGAGGATTTTGCTGCTGAGCAGTGTAATCAACTTAACCTTATCCTCCTAAAGTGCATGTAATTTTTACTTTCATTTACCTAAAACCTAATTTATCAGACATAGCCTATTAGAACTGGCATTGTCTGATTTTTTACAAACGTTTAAAAAATCTATATATATAAAAATGAAAAATGTTTGTATGTTTGTTTGTGTGTTTGTTTGTTTGTTTGTTGGCTTATAGACTCCTAAACTACTGAACCGATTTTCCTGAAATTTTTACAGATACATCACGTGAACCCTAAAAATAAAATAGGCTACTTATTTTTTCGATAGGGGCAGGGGAATTGGTATCCCCCATAGGATGCCAATATTAATTATCGCATATATTAAGATCCGCTGCACGCATTATGCAGAACTTTTGGTAGTAAGATCTTCTGAGCCCCAAAATTCAAATAAAATAGCAGCGGGGGAAGTGGAATCCCCCATAGGACGCCAATGTTTAACATCGCATATCTAAAGAACTGTAATAGTGAGAATGTTCAAACTTTCTAGAAGTCACTCTTATGGTATACAACACTTTTGAAAATAACAATAAAGCGGGTAGGCGCAGGGGGGGAAATACCTCCCATAGGATGCATATATTAAATATCGCTCAACTGAAGAATTATTTAAGGGAGAGTCTTCAAACGTGGTTAAAGCTACTATTATGGTAAACTATAAATTTCAATAAAAAAATGGGCGGGGCAGACAGAGGAGGAGCAGTATCCCTCATAGATAGAAATATTAATAAAAGCCGCTGCACATATTTTGTTGAACTTTGGGTAGTAGGATCTTCTGAGCCCCAAAATTGAAATAAAATAGCAGCGGGGGAAGTGGTAGCCCCCATAGGACGCCAATGTTTAAAATCGCATATCTTAAGAGCTGTCATAGTGAGAGTGTTCAAACTTTGCAGAAGTCACTCTTATGGTATACTACACTTTTGAAAGTAAAAATAAAGCGGGTGGGCACAGGGAGGGAAATCTCTCAACTGAAAAAATATTAAGAGGAGAGTTTTTAAATGTGGTTAAAGCAGTGTAGCAAAGCGTACCGGGTTAAGCTAGTAAGCTATATTTGACAAGAACACATAACCTTAAACTAATTAACATTACTAAAATCTACCTAGTTATTATATAAATCTTAAAAAGAAATATTATTTTATTCTAACCTAAATTCTATAACATAACAAACGAACCTTTATAGCCTAGTATGTACAGTTTGTAAAAAATATCTTTGCACAGTTAAAAAAACATGTAAAATGTTATCTTCATCAAAAAATTTCAACAAGAAAACAATAACATACGTTTTTTTTTTGCACATATCTCATAACGGAACTTGTTTGGGACTATAAGGCGCCAATAATTTTCAAATAGACAAACACATTACAACAATAACAATACAAAAAGAAGTTTACTTAGTTTAAATAGTGTAAAAAAAATCTTTGCATATTGAATAAAGACAATTAAAAAAAAAAACAAAAATGCCGTTATTTTTGTGCATTTGGGTTTTTTTATAAATGAAATGTAATGTGAAAGTGGTAAACAAAGATTTAGTATTAAAGTGATCGTCTTAATGCAACAAGTGACAGCGTATTTGAATATAAAAAATGCCAGGAAAACGAGTTTCAAAAGATATTATACAATTGGTCTACTTCAATCACTACAGAGGCAAATCTGCCAAGGAAATCGCAGACATGTTTTCCCTAAAAATCAGAACTGTATATAATATCATATCCCGTGCTGAAAAAGAAGGACGACTAGACTTAAAAGGATCCACAGGCAGACCGAAAAAGGTGACGCAGCGAGTTGAAAGAAAAATAATTAGAACTGTTTATGATAACCCCCAATCCAGCACGAGAAGATTAGCTCTTCAAGTGGAAAAAGACCTTGGGTTACATGTTTCCCATTCAACCATCAGAAATGTTCTTCAAAAGCACAAATATTCGTCAAGAGTCGCGAGAAAAAAACCACTGCTATCAGCTCAAAATATTGAAAAGAGATTAAGATTTGCAACTGAACACGTTTTACTTCCTCCAGAGTACTGGGACGATGTTATTTTCTCAGATGAAACAAAAATTATGCTTTATTATCATGACGGACCGCAAAGAGTTTGGCGTAAGCCCCTGACAGCTCTAGAAAATAAGAATCTTATTCCTACAGTAAAGTTTGGAAAACTTTCCGTAATGGTATGGGGCTGTATATCCAGCAAAGGAGTTGGTGTTATTAGGATTTTGGATGAAATTATGACAAAAGAAGTATATCTTGAGATTTTAAAAAACGAACTAACCGAAAGCGCTAAAAATTTTGGTTTTATAGACCCGGATAATCCGAATAAATTTAAATACAAATATTATCAGGATAATGATCCCAAGCATAAATCTTATCTATGTAGATCCTGGTTACTATACAACTGTACCAAAGTTATTGATACTCCTGCCCAAAGTCCGGATATAAACCCTATCGAAAATTTGTGGGTTCATCTAAAGAAAAAGGTAGGAAAAAGATCGCCAACGAACAAAAATGATTTGATACGGTTTATTAAAGAAGAGTGGGAAAAAATACCGTCAGAATACAATATTCCGAAGCTAATTCAATCGATGCAAAGACGCTTGCAAGCGGTATTGGATGCTCGAGGTGGACACACAAAATATTAAAAACAAAATTTCAAAAATTTACATCAGAATTAATGTTTCACCAAGTGTGCAAACATTTTTTTTACAGTAGAAAAATTTAAGTATTTTTATTTTTTAATATTCTAAACTAGAATTTTTTCATTGTTATAAAAGTTTTTTGTTTATTATATTAGTAAAACATATGTTTTTCAAATACTGTTAAAAAAAATAACAAATTAGTATATTTTTATTGAAAATCAATGAATATTTTTAAGTTTTTTTTATTTTTCTCTATGTGCAAAGATTTTTTTTACAAACTGTATATACTTTTTTTATTAAAATCTAGCAAAACATCAATAGAAAATCAACTTCAATTTACTTATTCACTAAAAATAGATAAAAAAAAAAGGAAAACACATACTTTTTTTTACCACTTATTATTTAAAGAATTTATTATATACTCACCTGAATTTAAAATTAAATTGATATTTATCTAAAACAAAAAAATATGAAATATGTATTGTGTATGAATAAACCTCTAATTTAATCAAAAATTATATATAGCTCCCAGCTATGCCTTTAATTGCATAGTATTGATAAAGTAAGATTATAATGTACTAACATTTTTCTTGGGTTTAGAATTAATGCGTATTTTTATCTTTTGCTTTCTAAAGTAGTTTATTTTAATATTATTAAAAGGAAAAAAACGAGTAAAATTATTTCCAATCATAATCTTCATTTACAAAGCAGGTATTAAAAACAAGTAAAACAACAACAAAATAAATCAACTGTCACTGACTGCTGGGCCTAACACATCAATGTAATTGGAGTAATTTCATTCATCAATTTTGTAAGTGATGATTTTATTTTGTTGTATTTTTCTTATAAGTCTGTCCGTTTCCATTTTGTTCCATAGTCCGAAAGAAATGAAAACATTAGTAGTAGCATAATTGTAATTATTATTAATTTAGTATGTTCTCTACAATTAGTATGTAAAGATAAGACCTCATAAATATAGAAAGAAGAATGCATAAATTTATAATTTACAGCGTCTCTTGTCTGAAAAAAGGAAAGCTCGTAGAGAGTGGCAATTGCACAGATCTCCTCTACTTAAGAACTTACTAAAAGACTGTACAAAAAGGCTGAGAAAGTTACTGCAGACTCAGAAAACGACTTCTCTGGAAAAATATCTTAAGGGACTTGATCCAACTCCACAATCAGACTAATCATTATGGCGTGCAGCTAGAAATCTCAAAAGGCCAGTTGTCTCTAATCCACCCTTAAGAAACTATTTGTGAGTTAAACCCCAAGAAGGCTCCTGGTTTTGATAAGATCAGCAACAAAATGCTTTTGGAGCTACCCAGCATAGCAAGGAGAATTATTCTTTTAATTTTTAATGCAATTTTACGCCTTCAATACTATCCTCAAAAGTGGAAGGTTTCCTTAGTCATCATGATACCTAAACCAGGAAAGGATCACACAAAAGTTGAGTAATATAGGCCTATAAGCTTACTTTCAAATATATCAAAGCTGTTTGAGAAGCTGTTAGCGTCAAAATTAACCCCAATTCTAAATGAAAACAGATGTATTCCTAACCACCAATTCGGCTTTAGAAGAGATCGGCCAGGCCTAAAACCAGCTTGTCGTTTCGCACAATTTGTTCCACCACTGGTGAGATTCGTTGGCGTATCAATGTAGACATTATTTTCCCTATGGCGTTAAGCACGGTAATACCACGCCAGTTTTTACACTGCGTTAGGTCACCTTATTTAGGGATTGTTACAGGAATTTTATTGTTGAGCAGCAATTTTATTGTTGAGCCATTCACTTCTTATCAGTGGGGTTAGAAATCCTGCTAACGTATCAGCACCATGTTCCAACAGCTCTGCGGGGATGTTGTCGGGACCAGATGATTTACTATTTTTGAACTTCTTCAATGCCGCCGCAACTTCAGAAAATGTCGGGGGATCAGTTGAAATGTCCCTTCTTGGGTTACGTCGCATAGAGAACATCAACATCTCGGCCTGGTTGGTGTTGTTTTCAGTTGACGACTGTGTTGAGAAGTGTTCGCGCCAACGTTCCAGTTGTTAATCTGTTGTTGTTAACTCTGAGCCATCATTTGCTTTTAACGTCGCAGTACCTTCGATGTTATTGCCACTCATTTGTTTAATGGCAGAGTACGCACCGCGTAAGTTGCCTGTATTTGCGGCTTTTTCGGCTTGTTCCGTTTTATCATTGAAATATTTTTCGCGGTCAGCCCGTACCATCCCTACAAAAAGTGAATGAGCGAGTTGTCACTTTTTTCACGTTGGTGTTAAGAAAATGATAGAAAGAAATGACAGAAAACTTGATTTCGGTAATTTCATTCAATCATTTTCTTAACACCAACGTGAAAAAAGTGACAACTAGCTCATTCTCTACTTGTAGGGATGTAATTGACTTTGAGAGTAGTCTGACGGTATTCTAATTTTGTTTGTACTTTTGCAGCTGTTGTTTGGCTTACGAAGACGTTTTGGATTTTCTATCTCGGCCAGGAATCGGAGCTGATACATGGTTTTAGTTTATTTTGTTTTAGTCCCATAGTTGATTTTGCGGTATCCTTACAGGCCGTCACTACATCAGACCACGTATGTTGGTCATTGTGTGTTAGCTTGGAACTTAGGTTTTGGTTATATGCCTTTGCAACATCTGGGTCCTGAAGACGGGTTATGTTGTACTTATCAACTTTCCTTTTTTTTCCGTTCACTGCTGCAGGTCGAAGACGGAGTACCGCTACGACAAGTGAGTGATCACTAGCAACGTCGGCCCCTTGTCTAGCTCTAACATCCATCAGGGAGCCCAAGAAAAGTCTGCTTATGATAATATGGTCAATTTGGTTGAAAATTTGACCGTTTGGCGATTCCCAAGTATATTTGTGGATGTTTTTATGTGGGAACTTATTTCCACCAATGAAAAGCCGGTTTCGGGCGCAGAAATCAACTAGCCGGTCGCCATTATTGTTGCTTATTCTAGCTAGAACTAGCTTGCCCATTACCGCGTGTATGTTCTTGTTGTCGTTTCCTACTTTGGCGTTAAAGTCGCCCAAAAATATCTTGATATCCCCGGTAGGTATAGAGTTGTTCACGTAATCGAGTTGACTATAAAAATCATTTTTTACATTATAATCGTCAGGATCAGTTGGTGCGTAACATTGATAGATATTTTACGAAATTTGCAGTTGAATCTCGCAGTTATTATACGTTCGGAGACGGCCCTGTATTATAATAGGGCAACTCTTGCTTTTGGTGACAATAGCAGACCGACACCATTTATCTTGTGAGTGGTGTTGCCGGAGTAGATAAAAAGGTGACCCGAAGGCAATTGTGTTGTACCATTGTTTAGCCATCGAGTTTCACTTAAACCTGAATATCCAATTTATAGGAGACCATTTCCTTACGAACTTGCTCGGGTCTCGATGTTTCAGAGAGAGATCTCACATTCCATGTACCAATCATAAACCTTTGTTTAAAGCCAAAAGTCGTCATCGTGTAGGTATAGTAATTTAAATTCAAATTTGTTGACGTTTCTGTAATCGATTGGGTTTAAGAAGATCGACTGATTAGGCCAAAGCTTCCGATCCTAGAGTTGGGGCTGCCAAACAAAACGCTAGGCCGGATGATACAGTTGAGTTTCAGCGACTATTAGTATACAAGCATACAAATCTATTACATTTTTAAAACAAATTTCGATTCGAAAGCTTTTGAATGCTGCAATCCCGTTATTGATATGTCACCAAGTTTTATTCGATACGAAAGCTCATTCGAATACGTGTGCGACGATTTGGGCCCAGACTTTATATATGAGAAAATAGGACAGGTTGAGGCACTTAGCGATTATTCTAGAAACTCTTTTCAAGGCAATGATCGAATGTTAAAAAAATGATATTAGGCACATTCATAAGACGTAACTGTTGGGCAACTGCCCTCCTAAGAAAGAAAGTCACGTCTCCGTGTACAAATTTTAAAACGAGAGAATTGACTCGAATAGTGCTCGAGAGTAGAATTTTCTCCTACCCTTCTCAAAACTACTAAAATAGAGATGTGACTTTCTTTTTTAGGAGGGCAGTATAGTTCTTTAAAAAATATTTTAACTACCCTGCCGGAGATTGAACTAGAACCTACCCAATAAAAAATTTTATCATTTTGCGAAGCACTAATGGTACATTTAAAAAAATAAGCGCACAATTATGCGCTACGCAATAAGACATACAGAAATGCTGTAAAGTAAGTGAAAGAACTCTTAACAACTTTTATAAAAAAAAATAACATTTCAAGTGCCACGGCACTCCCTGACTACGAAGTAGTTTTGTAAGGGAGAATAAAAAAAAAAAACTGTATCAAAACATTCAGTGTGTAAAGCTGATCGTTACATCCAACAATTTTTATATGCGCTGAATAAAGCGCTTTATGTGTCAAAAATGTATTGCTTCAAAGTGGGAACTCGCCATATAAAATTTATGTCTTCTGTAAGCGCAATGATTAGCCTGCTTCGTTGGAAGCTCCATTTTTTATTGGGTAACTGGTACCAAAGAAGTACGAAAATATCCAGTACTTGTACTCAACTGTAAACTTTTCTATGCCATCTTAATGCTCCAATTAGCATTGAGTGTGTTTGGAAAATCACTAGTACTATTGGTTCTAGACGTGTACTAGTACACTTCGACCACATTGGGTTCTTAAGAACCAGTTTGTTACTATTTGGGGATTCACAAGGTGTGCTATTAAGTCATATGGTCATAATATCCTAAATAATATTTTACAATTGCTTAAAACAAATACTGTTGTGTTTCAAACAAACAAAAATTTGAATTCTGGGTTCATTGATTCGTCATAACTGTACAGTAAAAATCTAAATTATAAGCGGTTGCCCACAGCAGTCATATATATTTATTGTAATTATTTAAGAGATATGATTTTACAACTTAACGACTACCTTGTGAATCCCCCATATGTATAAAAAAAATTGCATAACGCATTTTAAAAGTTTTTTTTAATAAAAATTACATAAATAAATGATTTGAAATTTCAGAAGCAGTATCAAAATAAATATGTATTCGAATTTAAGTTTTGTTAAAAAAATTCTATCAGTCTACATGTGGTGCCCTTGTACTACATCAAGTTCTGGTACTCGTAAGGACTACTATTTTTGTATAAAAACTCTAACCCCGTTAGCGCTAGTACCTCTTGTTCTAGTAATTGTACTAGGGGCATTGACAATTAACTCTTAATCTCCTGTAGGGTAGTTAGAATTTAAATAACCATATGTATTTAAAATTAATTTATATTATATATATATATATATATATATATATATATATATATATATATATATATATCAGTGATGCCAGGAGAAATTTAAAAAAATCTCTGCGTGTCTAAATAAAAATCCCTTTTTCTCACTACAACCAAACAAAAATTCCCTACACTTTTCCCTACGTTAATAATTTATTGTTTTAAGCAACTAACAAACAAATAAATATTTTGTAAATATTATAAGAATAGCATTTATTAACAACAAGAAAAAACCAAAATAAATATGTAAATGCCATACACAAACATATACAAATTTAATTTCAAAAATAATACTGTGCGACAAATTAAAATATTTTGTTTTGGCAGAAACGCCTCTGTATATCCTTTAATCTAGAGACAAAACATAGTAATACTTCGTATTTGATTTTTCATTTTGTCACCTTTTGTCCTTATTAAAGAGCTTAAAAGGGAAGGCTCTGTAAAATTAAAAAAAAAAAAACTACATTCAGTTTTCCTGAACTACAATGCAAAAAAAATTTCCTTTTAAAAATATATCCTTCCTTATAATCTTATGTTAATAAACAAGCTCGAGGCTATAATTGATTTTTTTTAAAAATTTTAATTCTTTATTATTTTTCAATATTTCCCCATCCTTCATTAAATCATTAAAACACCCTGTAACACTAATAATTATTGTACAGAAATAATATATAACAACAATAAATATAAAACAAACAGTAATGCAATAACAAAAAAGGAAAAACTCACAATAAAAGACAAACTGCAATATTAAAACACACAACGACTATTCGCGTTCACATGTAAAATTGCACTATTGATCCTTTCTCTTTTTATTTATAATATGCCTAAAGCTCTGTGCTACGTTGTCTTCCTTCCTTCCTTATCCCTTAAAGTTTTCATTAAAATTTTTTTAAAAATTCGACACTGTTTTGTTATATTTCTCTTAGTTTAGAAAGTGTGATTGTGTTTTTTTTTTCAAATTAATTTCTATGTAAACATTTTATTTATTAGAAATTCTATTTTAATATTCGCATGCATTTTAACAAATGTGAGTGCGAATGCAAAGCAAAAATAAGACAATAGTTCAAACGCTTGTTTGAAAATTTTTTTTAATTTCTAAAAATTTTTTTACTGATTTAAATAATATTTTTGTTTGATTTTTATTTAACAAGCAAAAATGTTGACAACTATTCAAAAATATAATATACGCGTTATTGGTTTCAAGATTTCATAATTTTGTATGAAATATTTAACGCTCTTTAATGTTGTCGGGTTTTGCATATTTTTATTTCATCGTAAGCAACACTTCTTTATGTGAAATATAGGAACAACAACAAAAAACACATACAGTCTGTTTTTGGACGCTTTAAAAAAGTACAACAATTAGAAAGATGTAAAAAAAACAAAAACGTAAAAAACGTTTCACTCTTTTTAAAGAACAGAAACACAACAACATTTAAAGAAACCAAATAAATTTTTGGTTGGTTTCAAAGTTGGTAAAAAAGAATGAAAAAAACCCCGTATTCAATTTTTTAAAACTGTTAAGTTAAGTAGGTACATGAAATACAAAAATAGAATGAAGACTAGTCAGTCTGCTGCCGTTTTTGGTTACATTTCTTCTTCTTTAGCCGAGGAAAGGATACCGGAACAGTGAGTGAAGAAGAAACACATTGTGTGTATAAAAAAGACTTGGCTCAAAAATGATTCCAACAAAAAAATGTATCTCAAAGCCAGCCTCCGCTCTGCTCTGCCTTCATCTTCTCCTACAGTGCTTGCTTGTGTGCGCGCCATTGCTTGTGCAAAAACTTTTTTGTTTTGATTCAGTAAAATATTTGTTTGAAAAAATCAGTGTTTTTTTTCAATAAACGAAATGCAAATAAATTGTTTGAATATGCGAATCTGTTTGTAGGACCGATTTTTGACTTATACCAAATGTCTTTTCAAAAAATTCAAAAACTTCAAGGCCTGAAATTACGAAAACACACGAGCTAACTTTTCAAAACGCTTTGGCTAATTTGCTCTACCAGTAGTCTAGTTTCATTTCGCGTTGCACGTATTGATGCAGTTTTTTTTTTTTTTTTGTTGCACAGTGTAATAATTCAGGTTTGAACTTTAAGGTCATATAAAATATCGCTTATTAAAAAATAGTAATAAAATCCTTATGTGAAGAAAAATAATAGAAAGTTGTATCATAAATTATGTGATATGTTGTTGCCACTTTTTTTTAAAAAAATTGCTTATTTTTTCTGTTCCGATTTCATACATTTCATAGCAAAACTGCATATCTTGCCTTGTTCATTTTCTTTCGATTCATTTTTTTGTTGGAATAGATTTTAAATTGATACGTAACTGAACGAGGGAACGTAATCGAAATAAAGAATATACGAGCATAGCAAGAACAACCTGTGTGTGTATTGTGTATATATTAGGGAGATCGAACGGTTATTATTCGACTGGTTTTAACAATGCTATTTTAGTTTTGCCCAAGCTTATTTTAAAATGTCCTTTTTTCGAATATTGAATAAAGCGGTTATTTTGGTATACTAAACCTGTTATTTTAATAATGTGTATTTTATATACGTTTTCCTTACTTTTGATGTAAATGTACCCGTAATTTAAGCAGTTTTCTAACTGTAATGTTAAGCAAACTTAAATTTCACATGAAGGACGTCAAAACAAACTGCAACAAAAGTCAAAAAACATTATAACCGATGAAAATATAAATTGCTTAAAAAAGCGTGTGTTCTTGTAAAAAAAACAGGTCAAAATACTACAAAAAAAATGTTCAGTTAAAAATATAAACAGCAATTTTAGAGTATACTAAATACTAAATATATTTTTATACAGATGTCATCACTGGAGATATTTCGAACGGTATTTAAAGGACAAAGGTGCTTGAAGTGCTCAGAAATGATAAGTTGCATAGGTTCTTCGACTTCTCGACTTATTAGTCCACAAGCTTGACATAATTGTGCGCCAAATAAAAATTGTCTCCTTTCTAAGTAGTGCTTAAGAGATAAAACAATAACACATTACTAAAATACGCTGCCAAAAATTAAGCCGAGGTCGGAATGCCCATTAAGGCACTAAAATATATTTTTTCGGAAGCATAACAAGATATTTATTATAACAACTTTACTCTAACCTACCCGGTAGGATGAACTTGGCTTTAACATATTGCTCACTTCACATTTAAAGCAAAGTTGTAAAAAATTACCTTTAACTATCGGCAAGTTGTTATAACGGCCCCTAGTAGTTCTGGCATTTCTTCATGCTAAGAACAACACATTTCCTTCGAGATCAACGATGTGAGAAAAATTCATCAGTTTTATTTATTAAAACACGAAGAACTAAACAAATTTGAGGAAATCAAACTATGTCATGGAAGGTTTTGAATCGTGGTCGACGAATGCAGAAATATTTAATACGAAAAACATGTTTATATTCCTTTTAGTTTCTTTAATGCTGACACAAAGTCATTTAAAATATTCATATTATCTTGGCTAAAACGTTTTGCTTGTAATTTTTCAGAAATATGGTTTAAGTCTACTGCTTTAAATAGATATGCTTAACCACCAACAAATAATAATTTATTTAAGCTAAAATTGTGAGAAAATCTCATATAATAAAATTTATTAAATTTTTACAAAATTCTTTAAAAATTCTAAGTCATATCTATTTTGTTTGTTGCTTACCTTTGAGAATTGTTTCGTTTTTATTCAAATTATCTTTTTATTTAAAACACTAGTTTGGTTTTTGTGTTTTTATTTCTTCGAATTAAGTACGATTAATCGTTTATTCTTAAAATGCTTAACTGAAAACCGTTTTTTTTAAAAGCAACTATTCGGAATATTCGAAAAACGGTTTTTGATAAATGTTGTGTATTCTTGTTCCGCTGAAAACATGGTCAAGTAAATTTTCGAAAAACTTCAACAATATAAATAGCAGTGGTGTTAACGAGTTTTGACTTATATATTAAATTTTTAAAATTAAATTTTTTTGAAGTTTTAAAAATTTGTTTGAAAATATTTTTAAGTTTTTTACAAAATATGATTCTAAATCTGTCAAGTCAATTTTAAATAATTGGTCCCTGGGATATGTATACTTTTCAGTTATAAATTATTTAAATATTTTGTTTTCTTTAAAAATTTTGTTTCGAAATGTCATTAAAAATGTTCATTCAAAAAAGAAAATGTGTTAAACAATACAAAATATAAAATTGTTTTAATTACTTGGTGGCCACACGATCAAGTTTTGCCTTTCAATTCCATTCAATTTCCAATACACTCTCACTTTTTTACTAACACACTCACAATTTTTAAATTGGCCACGAGATGGCTTTCAATTTCGCCTTTCCATTTGTTTGGCAATTTTACTTTCAATTTAACAGCTAATTACATGTTTATCTTTATAAATTGTTTTCTTGATGAAATCTTGAAAGTAAATTGCTTACAAATTTAATGCAGCCTAAGTCACAGCTTTCAATTTAGGTAAATTTTGACAAGCAGTATATGTAAAAGACTATCAAGAACAACTTGATCGTGTGGCCGCAGGGTTAAATAAAATATTATTTTAATAGTATTAGTGCTATTAAAAAAAATAATAAGAAAAGAAACCGTTGTATACACAAATTCAATACATAAATATCTTAGAAAACAGGCAAAAATAAGAAAATAATGGTGAGTTAACGTGGTTGTAATCAAATTAAATTTAATTTATTCAAAATGTATTATTTTTAATTTAATTACACAGTGAACGAAATCACAATTTTTAGATTTTTCTTTGGGATATAAGAATATAAATTTGGAAATAATTTTTGGATTCAGAATTTTTTATATAATTTTTTGGTTTGTTGATCTTTTTTTTATAATTTCTCGTTAAAAGAAAAGAATTCAAATCTTTAAATTGTTTAAAAATTTTACTATTATTTAAAAATGTAAAAAATAATGTTATTTTATATTACAGTAAAACACTCAATTTACACACAAACACACTCAATTTACCCACAAACACTCACTTACCCACAAATACCCACTTACTTGCAAACACTCATTCACATACTTATAAACATATAAATTCAAATTTTATCAGTACATAAAACCCAAAACTGTAAGATTTTTTATTAATAAGATTTCTGTATGACGTGCTAAATTCCCAATTTTTCATATTTGATAAATACACTGAAATTTATTGTTGAGGGAAAGCTAGCTTCTATGCGCATTTCACTGGTTGCTTATAGAAAAGCTAAAAATATTATACGAATAAAACCCTTAAGCGAATAAGAATTTTAAACACTCAAAGTCTTACTTGTAACAATATCAAAGCTTAAACAAAACACCAACAATAAACAGTGAGTTTATCTTTTCAAACATCCCCCAACAATTGGTTGGCTTTTTCCGACTCGAATTGTAGTTGTACCCAGTAAAAACTTCGCTTACTTTTTCAAAATGAATAGCTTCTTTAACTCATTATTTAGTAGCTTTCTTCTATAACTACATCTATAACAACTTCAATAACTACTTTTTTCTGAATGTATTAAAGTAAAAAAATAATGACATCCCTTGTAAAATTCATTGGTTCTTTCAGTAGAATTGTAAGTAGTGCTATTATGATTTTCTGATTACTCAACACATTATTTTGTAGGCGAAGTTTTTACTGGGTAAGTGGGTAAAAATAAAAAACAAATTGCTTTATTTTATTGTTTTCGTAAGAAAAAAGGAAAAAAACAAATTTGCCAGTTCAGTTTTTGCACGGGCACATGCAAGTATATTATCAAAGTTATTTTTTGGGAATACAAAATTTACTATTAATAAGATTTCTGTATGACGTGCTAAATTCCCAATTTTTCATATATGATAAATACACTGAAATTTATTTATTTTTTAATTACAAGTACATACAAGTTTGGGTTGCCAGATATATTTATTTTAAAAAAAGCATTAAAAAAACAAGGTATTTGAATGTCTCGAGGGACAAATAGATAAAATAAAATATGTATCACTACTTTAAATTATTCTTAATTTAAAAATAATTAGTAATGTTAAAAAAAGCAAATAAAAATGTTTATACATACAAATTAAGCAGTTTAAAGTAAAAGTGAAACAAAATTATTTTTTTGAGTATTAAATTCATTGAGTGCGTTTATTAAAAATTAGAGAAGTTTAACAAAAAGTAAAAAAGGTAAAAAAGGTTATAAATGCAATTTATGTATTTTAGACAGGTCTGCCAGGTACTTTTTTCCTTTTCCCCAAAAAATAAAACCCCAAGTTAAAAAACAAAACCTTAAAAAGTTAATATTTTTTTTGGGCTTTTTTTCAGACCAAATTTAAATTTTTTTTTTAAATAATAAGAAATCCCCAAACAAAAATGTTTTGTAAAAAAAAATATTTTATTTTGTTTGTAGCGACTGGTTTTGGCATGTTTTTTTAAATACTTTTTATGCAAATTCAGCGAGGAACTACAAGCAGAACAATATGCTGTTTTGAAGACGATTGAGCCAATTTATAAGAATTTGGAGCTTGCTCAATCAAAAATACATTTATCTGTCATTTATGTAATACTTCGATGCATCATAAGTACCCAATAAAAAATTTTATCATTTTGCGAAGCACTAATTGTACATTTAAAGAAATAAGCGCACAATTATGCGCTACGCAATAAGACATACAGAAATTCAGTAATGTAAGTGAAAAAACTCTCAAAAACTTTTATAAAAAAAAAAAAATAACATTTCAAGTGCTACGGTATTCCCTTACTACGATGCAGGTGTGTAAGGGAGAATACTAAAAAATAACTGTATAAAAACATTCACTGTGTAAAGCTGATCGTTACATCCAACAAATTTTTTATGCGCTGAATAATGCGATTCATGTATCAAAAATGTATTGCTGAGCAATTCCATATGAAAGCTATCACATTTTGGACGACCCCTCTCCGATTTTAAAATAAATAGTCTCAATCGATTGCCCAGCAAAAAATAATGTACCTACATTTTTTTTTTTTTTTTATAGTGACTGGTTTAGTGGTGGTGTACACCACTGTCATGTGACAAAATTGAAGAATTCTTCATAAGGGACCTCATTGAAAGTTGTTTTAAACTACTAAAGCGATCGCAACGAGTGATAGCTCGTTGGAAAGGTATTGAATCAGGCTTTAATTGACAAATAAAATTTTCCTAATTTTTCTTAGAAATTTACCTTTAAATTTTCCCATGAAAATTAAATTTTCCGATTTTCCACAGAAGCTCCTAAATTTTCCGGCTAATTTTTTTTTTTTTTTGGATTCCTCATAATTTTTGTTTTAAGAATCAGCAATAAAAAAATGGGCCCCGACTCCTTGTTTGGACAGGAGAAAAGCATTTAAGAGACCACCTCGTTAAAAATACATTTTAAAAATTTTTTTACAGTTAAAAATACATTTATGAAGAAAAAATCAATTTTTTTTAAGAGCCCCAAGTTGAGTGTGTAGTGAATATGGTCTGCCTGCCTTCACAAGATCGGCCATAAATCCATGGATAATAGCAGCAGTGGCATGTAATGGCACACCAAACCCGACTGAGGCTACAGGTCATAAAATGTTTTGTAAATTTTTTAAATTACCAGGTAATAAATATTTCGCCTAAAATGACACGTGCAGAAACAAGTCATAAAACACGGATTTTCCATAAATATGACGAAATATTTATTACTTGGTAATTTAAAAAATTTGCAAAACATTTTATGACCTGTGGTCGGCTTATTGGCAGTAACCAATTAAGTCCCTCTTTAAAAAACATTTTATGACCAGTAGTTCACGAAAATTTTCCTATTAAAGAAAAGCAAATATCGCTTATTTTTTTTTACCTATTTTTTACCAAAAAATAAATATAAATACTTCACACACTCTGAGTCAAATTTCAGTTGAATACTAAAGGTGAAAGTGTTAAAGTGTTTTTTTTTTTTTTGTAAAGTAAAGAGTGAAGCTGTAAAGACAATTTAAAGTAAAATGAATAAATTTTGCTGCAATCCGTTTAACAAGAGTGGACATCGTTCGAAAAAGATAAAAGTATTAAAATTAACTGGTGTTTCGAAGCGATACATGAATGAATTAAATATACAATACGGTGAAGAAGCAGAATTCATTTGCCCCAAGTGTAAAATCGATTTGTCTCAACAAGCAAATGCATTGAAACAAATGCAGCCACAATCCGAGAGTGAAATGACAAGTGAACAAAATGTTTCATCTGATAGTGAAGCAGACATTCCGATGGCCAATATGTCTTTGAGTCCTTTGAATGAGGCTATTACCACTTTAGGTGAAACGCCTATTAGAAAAAGAAAGTTGCGAAGTGAAACATACAGGAAAGAGAAAAAAGGCAAGGTTATGAGTGTAATCGCGACAATATTTGATGAAGGCTCTGATAACGAATGCAGTCAAGCAGATGACGTTGATGACGGCAAACAAATGATTGAGCAGTTGAAAAGAAAATTCAATTTAGCGACCACTTTTCCGGAGAAATATCTCATTTTATCTGTGCTGTGATTGAGAATCATGGTCTATACGCAAGATTTCTGAACAGTTTCAAACATCTTTTTACATCGCGAGAAGAAGCAAAGAATTAGTTCGACAGAAGGGCATATTGGCGACTACCACCAAGAAATTTGGCTCAAGGACCCTCAGCGAAGCAACGGTGAAATTGATTCAAGATTTTTACTGCAATGATGACAACAGCCGCGCCTGCCCAGGAACACGTGACTATGTTATCACACGTGAAGATGGAGAAAAAGTACACAAGCAGCGCAGATTATTATTATGTAATCTATCCGAAGCATACCATCAGTTCAATGAGAAATACCCAGCAGAAAAAGTTGGATTTTCTAAGTTTGCCATCCTACGACCAAAAGAATGCGTGATGGCATTAGACAGGCACGGAACGCATTCAGTCTGCGTTTGCATGTTTCATCAAAACATCAAATTAATTTTCTTTCCATGCAAGAAATTGAAAGTATTTCACGGTGAAATTGAAACATATAGGGACTTCCTGTCGAAGTCGTTGTGCGCATACCCCACGGAAAATTGTCATCTGTCCAAATGCGACAATTGTCCGAAGATTGACGAGCTAGAGCAATATTTGGCGGAAAAGTTTGAACAGCTGTTAATTCAGGAGGTGCATTTCAAACAGTGGATAATTAGCAGCGGCAGATGTTCCCTTGAGACCGTGGTAAAGCAGATTCCGGAATTTATCGAGGAATTCGGATTCAAGTTGAATGAACTGAAGGCGCACCGTTTCATATCCGAGATGCAATCGAAATTTCTAAAGGAAAGTAAGGAGAAATTAGCCCAAAATGAATTCATTGTGATAAGCGATTTTGCCGAGAATTACACTTTTTTCGTTCAGGATGAAATTCAGGCTTATCACTGGGCAAACGACCAGTGCACGGTGCATCCTTTTTGCATTTATTTCAAAAACGAAGATAACGAACTACAGACCGTAAGCCTTGTTGTCGCGGAGAGTTTAGCTCATAATTATGTGTCCGTTTATTTATTTCAAATGAAACTGTTTGAATTCTTAAGATCAAAATTCGATGCAATCGACAAAGTAACGTTTTTCTCAGTACAAGAATAAAAAAAATTTTTACAATCTTTGCATAATTGAAGAAGAACAAAACTGCAAGGTCGAGTGGCACTTTTTCGCGACGTCCCACGGTAAGGGCCCATGCGATGCGTTAGGGGGAACCCTAAAACGCATGGCGACTAAGGCAAGTTTGCAAAGGCCATATACTGACCAGATCTTAAATGTACAACATTTGTTTTCGTGGATTCAAAGCAAGGAAATTGCCATTAACACAGTTTTATGCACTCAAAAAGAACACGATGCCATGGAGCGACGAATTCAAAACAGATATAATAATGTCAAAACTATAACTGGAACGCAAAAGTTTCATTGCTTCATACCAAATATTTCTGATATGTCAATTAATGTAAAGCGGTACTCTTCGTCTGCCGACGTGCTAAATTTAAAGTTACTTTAATTTTATAATGATGCCAAGACAATTGAAATTTTTAATAAATATTGTAATTAAGTATAAGCAGCAAAATAAGAAAGATTTTTTCTTCATAAATGTATTTTTAACTGTAAAATAATTTTTAAAATGTATTTTTAACAAGGTGGTCTCTTAAATGCTCTTCTCCTGTCCAAACAAGGAGTCGGGGCCCATTTTTTTATTGCTGATTCTTAAAGCAAAAATTATGAGGAATCCAAAAAAAAAAAAAATTTGCCGGAAAATTTAGGAGCTTCTGTGGAAAATTTAATTTTCATGGGAAAATTTAAAGGTAAATTTCTAAGAAAAATTAGGAAAATTTTATTTTTCAATTAAAGCCTGACTCAATACCTTTCCAACGAGCTATCACTCGTTGCGATCGCTTTAGTAGTTTTTCAACTTTCAATGAGGTCCCTTATGAAGAATTCTTCAATTTTGTCACATGACAGTGGTGTACACCACCACTAAACCAATCACTATAAAAAAAAAAACTGTAGGTACATTATTTTTTGCTGGGCAATCGATTGAGACTATTTATTTTAAAATCGGAGAGGGGTCGTCCAAAAATTTGCCAATTTTGATCGTTTTCATATGGAATTGCTCTGCTTCAAAGTGGGAACTTGCCATATAAAATTCATGTCTTCTGTAAGCACAATGGTAAGCGAAACTTTTAGGTTTCTCCCTTACAAACCTGCTTCGTTGGAATCTCCTTTCTTCATAAAAATAATTTAATGAAAATTAAATTTGATGAACTTTAGCCTAATTAATATATCAAAATTTGGATTAAAAAACATAAACAGTTCAACAAAATAACCACAATACTATTACTAAACAACAAGAATTTAAATATTTTTTATATATTATTACTTTTAAATGATGCTAAAAGATTTTTTTTAATTACTTGAACATACATAAAATGATGTTAAATGAATAACTAAATATTTCTTTTTAATTCTGTGGAAAGTTATCATACAATAATTGGTTAAATTAACTCAGGGCTATCTACTACACTCTAAACCAGTTTTGTTGAAAATTAGGTCAATATTAGTAGGCAACACTTTACCGAATATTATCGACCGAAAATTACACAACTCCTTTATTTAAACATTTTGTTGATTTTTGAACAAAATATGTTTAACATTGAACAAAAAATGTCCAATTCTTTTAAACACATTGTGTGTAGTTTTCCCCCTTTTTACGTATATGGGCATTTCCCCAGAATGGTCTACCAGGATGAAAAAATAAAATGTTGATAATCATCGTCTTTTATTGTTTATTATTATAAAAAAAGTCTATGTTGTAATAAAAGAATGGCTTCATAGCATGTCTCAGCTGTTTTACTCGAAGAAATTGCACTGGAAACTGGAAAATTTTATATTTTCTTATATTTTCTACTTCTAAACACATTTTTATATGCTTATTTTACATGCAAAAATATGTTATGTTTACACTCTTTCTTCATAATCTTTTCATTACAATCAATTGTAAATTGAGTATTTAGTTGTTTGTTAAGGAAATTTGAAGACATTAATGGGAAACTGCATGGTGATAATAATAAAAAAACATATGGAAAAATCGTACGTTCGCGACCCGTACGTTCGCGACCGGTACATAAGCCAATTAAACAAAAACCAAAAGAGATATTTTTTTTGGTAAATACTGCATGGAGACCTACATTAATACACTTTTAAAATAAATTAATCACTTTTGAATATTCCGTTCCATTACGCAGATTTTTACATTTAACTGCTGTCAGCCAAAGTTGACTTCTATTTTGCGTACGTTCGCGACCACATGTTTACAACTCTTATTATGAAAACTTAAACTCGATGAAATCCATCCTTTGCACTAAACATACATCTACCCAAATGCTATCGAATCGCAAGAAAAAATGCTAGGAAAAGTTTTGTTTTCTATATTATTTGTACATCAAAAGCGTACGAACGTACGTTCGCGACCCCAGGAAATGCCCATATACATATACGTTTGATTTTAATCATGTTTCCTTAAATAAAAATACATATGGGGGATTTCATGTCAAGTGACCCAATTTTGAAATCGATGTCTTCCGATTTGGATGAAATTTGCACCAAGGTTAGTCCTATTGGATAGTAGTTTAGACACAAATTTTCAACAAGATCGGTCTAAAAGTTTCTGAGTTAGTGGGGGTCAAAATTTGACATTTTGGCCATACAGGTGTTCTTTCTTATCCATGTAACTTATTACCTATTGGTGTTAGCAAAATTTGTCCCTAATAGCTTCGATAGCTATTTGATCCATCTTTTTAAAAAATATATTTTTTGTTTTTTTAAAAAATTTTTTTTATTTTTTTTTTTAATTTAAAACTTTTTTTTATTTTTTTTTTTAGCGGGTATGTTTTTTTTTTTTTTTTTTTTGTTCAAAAGAAAGCTTATGTCTTTTCCTTTAAGGTAGTTTTGGTCCCTTTTTGGGATGCGAGCGGCTTATGTATAAAAAAAAATAATTTCTAACTCTAGACAAGGGTTTTTCAATTTTTAGCATATGTAGTGTTCTTTCTCATCCATTTAACTTATTACCTATTAGTGTTAGCAGAATTTGTCCCAAGTATCTTCGATAGCTTTTTGATCAATATTCTGAAAAATTTTTTTTTTGTTTTTTTAAAACTTTTTTTTTTTAATTTGAAATTTTTTTTTTAAATGCAAAATTTTTTTTTTATATTTTTTTTTTATCCGGAATGTTTTTTTTTTTTTTTTTTTTTTCAAAAGAAAGCTTATGTCTTTTCCTTTAAGGTAGTTTTGCTCGCTTTTTGGGATGCGAGTGGCTTATGTATAAAAAAAAATAATTTCTAACTCTAGACAAGGGTTTTTCAATTTTTAGCATATGTAGTGTTCTTTCTCATCCATTTAACTTATTACCTATTAGTGTTAGCAGAATTTGTCCCAAGTATCTTCGATAGCTATTTGATCAATATTCTGAAAAATTTTTTTTTTGTTTTTTTAAAACTTTTTTTTTTTAATTTTAAATTTTTTTTTTAAATGCAAAATTTTTTTTTATATTTTTTTTTTATCCGGAATGTTTTTTTTTTTTTTTTTTTTTTCAAAAGAAAGCTTATGTCTTTTCCTTTAAGGTAGTTTTGGTCGCTTTTTGGGATGCGAGTGGCTTATGTATAAAAAAAATTATTTCTAACTCTCGACGAGGGTTTTTAAATTTTTAGCATATGCACTATTTTGAATTTTTTCCTATTTGTGTTTAAGTGTTTCTAAAGCCTTAAAAATAAAACGTTTGCAAAGAAACTAGACAAATTAACCTTTCCGACGGTATGTTACAAACCCAATTACTATTTTATACCTTCGATACTATAATGCCCACAATATGTTAATCCCAGGAATAAAATCACTTTTTTTCTGTAGAAATGTTGACAAATTAAATTCTTTTTATTAATTTGTAATAATAATTAAACTAATATATAATTATAATAATAATAATTTCTAATAATAATAATAAAAAGATAAAGATAAATAATTTAATAAAATTTATGTAGGAAAAATTAAAAAAAGAATTATTTGTCAACATTTCTACAGAAAAAAAGTGATTTTATTCCTGGGATTAACATATTGTGGGCATTATAGTATCGAAGGTATAAAATAGTAATTGGGTTTGTAACATACCGTCGGAAAGGTTAATTTGTCTAGTTTCTTTGCAAACGTTTTATTTTTAAGGCTTTAGAAACACTTAAACACAAAAAGGAAAAAATTCAAAATAGTGCATATGCTAAAAATTTAAAAACCCTCGTCTAGAGTTAGAAATTATTTTTTTTATACATAAGCCACTCGCATCCCAAAAAGCGACCAAAACTACCTTAAAGGAAAAGACATAAGCTTTCTTTTGAACAAAAAAAAAAAAAAAAAAAAACATTCCGGATAAAAAAAAAATATAAAAAAAAAATTTTGCATTTAAAAAAAAAATTTAAAATTAAAAAAAAAAGTTTTAAAAAAACAAAAAAAAAATTTTTCAGAATATTGATCAAATAGCTATCGAAGATACTTGGGACAAATTCTGCTAACACTAATAGGTAATAAGTTAAATGGATGAGAAAGAACACTGCATATGCTAAAAATTGAAAAACCCTTGTCTAGAGTTAGAAATTATTTTTTTTTATACATAAGCCGCTCGCATCCCAAAAAGGGACCAAAACTACCTTAAAGGAAAAGACATAAGCTTTCTTTTGAACAAAAAAAAAAAAAAAAAAAACATACCCGCTAAAAAAAAAAAATAAAAAAAAGTTTTAAATTTAAAAAAAAAAATAAAAAAAATTTTTTAAAAAAACAAAAAAAATTTTTTTCAAAAGATGGATCAAATAGCTATCGAAGCTACTTGGGACAAATTTTGCTAACACCAATAGGTAATAAGTTACATGGATAAGAAAGAACACCTGTATGGCCAAAATGTCAAATTTTGACCCCCACTAACTCAGAAACTTTTAGACCGATCTTGTTGAAAATTTGTGTCTAAACTACTATCCAATAGGACTAACCTTGGTGCAAATTTCATCCAAATCGGAAGACATCGATTTCAAAATTGGGTCACTTGACATGAAATCCCCCATATGTACATATTCAGCCTTATTTCGGTTCTCGATGTCGAAAACGACTCAGTAGTAGATTAAAGTAAATTAAATTAAAGTTCTTTAATCTACTACAAAATTCGACTTACTGTGTTACCGACAACGAGAACCGTAATAAGGCTGATTATTATTCAAAATTATATTTGCCTTTAATTATATTTATAAAAAAGAATAAGAAAAATAAACTTAAATTAATTTTCAAAAAGTTTTTTTAAATACTGCCTGTTCATTTAAAACTGAATAACAGTTTTTTGCGATTTGTTAATAAAAATTAATTAAAAAATTTTAAGTTTTTTAATATACTTTTCTTTTAAAATATTTATGAGAAAGAAACTGTTATCCTATTTTTATGAGTGGACAGTTTGTATTTTAAAATTATTCCTAGGTACAAAAGTAAATATTGTCAGCTTAAAAAATCAGATATTAAAATTAAAGTAAAAGATTTAATTCAAATAAAGTGAACAAAGTTTGCTCTTATTCACTACATTCACAGTTTTTAGACAATTTTATCTAGCTTGTGTATTAAAGAATTAATTTTTCTTAAATTATTTATATGAAGTTTTTTGCCTCTCAATTGCGAAGGATAAAATCTAAAAAAATATCGCATTAGGAATTCAAAGGTTTGAGATATATCTTTGGGATAGACGATGTTAAATATATAATAGTAACAAAGTAATTGCAAAACAAGATCCAACAAACTAAAATTATCTGCCACCGACGTAATCTCCCTTTCAAACCAAATATAGGCTGTGGATTTTTCTTTGTTTTCTGTGTTCTTAAACTTTGAAACTTTTTTCACAAATTTGACACACTAACATTTGTTTATTTTTTAACAATATTATCTGATAAATTTTTATTAAATAACTTAAGTATATCGCTTTAGCTTCATGGAAAACCAATTATTAATATTTTTTAATACTTAAATCACAACGAAATTTTATTTTTTCCTCAGAGAAAATATGACGCCATGTGCTTAGGCAAATAAAAATTTTTGAGTGCTTCTTCTTGACAATAAAGCCTCTGTAATACATAAATTGCGGTTTTTTTGCACAGATTTGCTTAAAATTAAACATTTTCATGTTATTTAGGCATATAGGACATATTTTTAAACACAGTTTGCTTAAAAATAAACAATTTTAATATGAAATTAGTATTTTTGTTTAAAATTAGACATATTATGTTTCTTTCTAGCGCGTTTATCTGTTTTAGCAACAAAATCGATGTAATTTCAGGCAACAAGAATTTTTCAACAGGAATTTAGACAAAATATGATCGTAAATTCGTGACAAAGTTTTAGAGTGTACATTTTAAATTTTGATTTAAGTTAGCATGGTTGGGAGGGTAAAAGACAAAAAGAAATGCCATCTTATTCTTCTGATGACTTTATTCAAATATGTATTATTTTTTTTCGAAAGTGGTTTATATAAATGTAAGCTACCTATTTTAAATTAATGAATGCGATTTTTAGTCTGATTGAGGAAAACAATAACAGCACCCCATTGCCCTGACCACGGTCGGAAAAATCTATAGGCAGCAGTGATTTTCCTGCAATTGGAGTTAATTTAGATAAATATAAATTAATTTGAATCGTCACAAATCAATTTATACAGGTACATGAGTAAACAAAAGCAACATTTTTTTGTCTTCATACTCCTGATTAAAACAGAAATAACAAATTTTAGATTTCTCATTCATGAAAAATATCAAAAATGTTTGTTTTTCATGCACGAAAAATTCTGATCTCTAGTTTAAACAATTATAGTGCATATTTTTCTTTTTATATCGTTGGCTTAGTCGGCAAATATTTTAAGTCCGTCTCTTTAAAAATTTCTGGAGGGACAAAAAATTGTCTAATTTTTTTTGAGCAATTTTATTTTTTAAATCTGTAAACGTAGTTTATTTATTTATTTATTTATTTATTTATTTCATCGATTTTCTAATACAACAAGACAAAAATATCTTATAAATTACAGTATTAGAATAAGACAAGTTACGTATACAAATGATAACAATGTGACAAATTATTTATATATCAAAAAAGAAAATACTAATACTAATACTTTAAGTTCTATTTAAGGTACTCAAAAAGTAATCTCCTAAATTTCATTGCGTTGTCGGTGCACTGTATATAATTTGGGAGTTGATTCCAGAGACGTATGCTTGAAATAAAGAATTGACATTCAGAAAAATGAGTGCGGTGTCGCAATTGTATGATATATCTCCCCCTTCTTGATCTTGCAAATCCTAAACGCTCATACAGATACCCTGGTTCTTTTGTGACAATGATTTTGTGAAGAAAAATTAAACTTCTCAACTTTAAAATGTTAATAAAAGAAATGCAAGTAAACCGACGAGAATATGATGATATTCTGTCAAACCTCCTTAGGCTATAAGTATAACGGACAATGTTATTGTAAGTTGTTTTAAGTTTTCTTACATCGTGGGAATTACAGGCACCAAAAACTTCCGATGCATATAATAGTGTTGGTAGAAGATATGCCTTAGCCAGACGAATTCTTATATTTAGTGGTGTTAAATGCTGTGTTGGCCATAAAGCGCGCAGCATACCATAAACTCTGCCACAAGTCTGATTTATATGATCAGTCCAAGTTAAGGTGCTATTAAACGTCACTCCAAGATTTCTAGCTGTATTCACGATTTCAATTCTTGAGCCACCAATAACAACATTTACATCTGTCTCAACTCTTACACTTTTCCTGGATATAATTAAACATTTTGATTTACTTGGGTTGATTCTCAAACCATTAGCAGATGCCCAGGAAAAGATTTGATTTAAGTCAAAGTTTATGTGAGCTAATCCTGTTTGTAATACGTCCCTTGTGCAACTAAGGTATAACTGAACATCATCAGCATACATTTGTACACAAGAGTGACGCAGTTGCTGGGGAAGATCATTCGCATACATTGAGTATAACAAGGGTCCAAGAACTGACCCCTGTGGAACCCCTCTATTTACTGTTAACGGACGAGAAGTTAATCCATTATTCACCACAGATTGACTTCTATCAGATAAATAGGACTGAATCAAACTAGCTGCAAGTGCCGAAAACCCAAAAAATTTCATCAGTTTCAAGCAAAGAATGGAAAGATGAACGCTGTCGAATGCCTTAGAATGGTCCAATAGAACCAATATAGAAATTCTGCTATCATCCAAATTTCCACGAATTTCTTCTACAACATCAGTGAGTGCGGTTATGCAACCGCGCTTTGGTCTGAAACCAGATTGGCGATCAGTAAACAGTCTGTTGTCATTCACATGTTTATATAATTGTTTATGTAATAAACGTTCAAAAACTTTACTAAAATATGATATAATAGCTATCGGACGATATTCGTTATTGGTTTTTGGTATTGGAATAATTTTAGCATCTTTCCAGATTGTTGGAAATATATTGGTAATAATAATGGTGTTAAAAATATGTGTAATGAAACGAACTATCCAAGGTAAAATAAGTTTTACAAACCTGGGGTCAATTTCATCTAAGCCAATAGAATTCGACTTCACAGCATAAAAAGCCTCAACTACTTCTAGTATATCAACACACTGAAAATTAAATTCAACCACCGAATCCCCAGGTGGTAAGAGATTATCATAAAAATTCATCTGAATAATGGGATGTTGATTATTGACAAAATTCTCATTCAACATATTAACGTCTACATCAAATGACCGAATCGCCGATTTTCCAATACCAATTTCTCTTATATGCTTCCATGTTTTCTTGCAGTCTGTAGCAGCGTTAAATTTATCGTAGTAATATGAAGACTTATTACTTTTGATTTTAGAAACAACCATTTTTCTAGTCAAGCGAAATTCACGTAAACATTCAGGTGTCCTGTATCGTTTCCACATTTTATAACAATTGTCACGTCGCTCTATAAGCAGTTTAATATCGTTTGTAAACCATGGCTTTGCATCCTTTCTGAGTGTGATTCTTCTAATTGGAACACTGTTGTTATACATGTAATTAATAGCGTCATTCATAAATGTTACCTTGCCATCAACAGATGGTGAATAGTACATATGCTCCCACTCAATATGTTCAAGATCATGTTTTAGAGACAAATAATTAATGTTATTGAAATCTCGATAACTAAATATTTGATTCCGTTGCACAAACGCAAAGTTGTAGGATATAAAAACAGCATCATGCCTCGAAAAAGCAGTCAAAGCTAATTGTTCATAATGTAATACACTTTGTCTTTTACTTACAAAAAACAAATCCAGAAGCGTAGAAGAGGTAGATGTAAAATGTGTTGGCCGAGAAACGTTAACCGGAATGAGATCAAAGACTGACATAGCAGTAGAAAGTTCGGTAGTGACAAGCAAATTACTGTTAAAATCCCCTGCAATGACAACATCAGAATATGTAGCCGACAAGAGTTGTAGTTTGTCTATAAGTAAATCAAGTTTACCGTACCTATCTGGCCTATAAACACATCCTAAAAGCATCTTATTACCCTGACAGTTTACCTCAGCAAAAATATATTCAATATCATTACTATCATTACACTTGCAAATAAATTTACTCGAAATATTATTTCTAAGGTATATTGCAACACCACCACCATTTCCCAGCCTGTCTGACCTTTCTTTCTTTCTTGTCTGACTTTTCTTTTTTATATCATCTTGTTTGACTACAAATAATCGTATAATTTCAAAATAAAACTTTTGCAGACTTATAGACTCTTTTTTGACTTAGCACATTTGATTTTTATGATTTTCTATTTTTAACGTGGACTTAGCAGATTTTATTTAAATTTTATTAATTTTTTTTTATTTATTTATTGTGTTTTTTTAATAAAAAAAAAAAAAAAAAAAAAAAAAAAAAAAAAAAAAAAAAAAAAAAAACAGACATTCTATTTCAATTTTATCATTAAAAACATTAATTTACATCATAGGTGATGTTAATCATCATAAATTTATGATGGTCTGTGGGTAAACTTTGTTTTATTATCATTTTTTATTTATTGAATCTTCATATATTAAATATGAACTAACCATAATTATCCATATCTTATTCAAATACTTTATTTATGTCCTGCCAGTGCCAGACAAAAATTTTTTTTCATCACGGGTTCTGTTCACATATATAGGTGTTTATCGCTCATCTTATTGGGTAAGTGCTGCAGTGTCTCTTCTATTTAAGCGAGTGTGGCCGCCATGATTTAAAATATTTCGAGCTAGTGGATTTGGATGTTGTTCAAGCCTTTTTAAATATTTTACTGCATTTTTTGTTATCATAGTTTTTACTAATGGCACATTGAGATCGTTATGAATGCTTGAGTTTTTAACATACCAGGGAGCGGCAGTTATTATTCGAAGTAGTTTATTTTGTCGCCTTTGAATTATTTTCGATATTTGAGGCCGAGGCAGTGCCCCATAGTTGACTACCGTAGCACCAGATAGGCTTTGAGATAGAGTTGTAAAGTGGAAGCTTGCAATCGACACTTAGGACAGAATTTCTTCCAATAAGCCAATGAATTTGAATGGATTTTAGTTTCATTTGAGTTAATTTTGCCTCTATATGGCATTTCCACGTTAATCGCCGATCCAGATGTATACCGAGATTTTTTACATGCGAATGTTGAGGAATTGTTTGATAATTGATTTTAATAGGGGGGCATAAGTCCCGACGCAAGGTAAATGTGATATGTACGCATTTTTGCTCATTGACCATTATCCTCCATTGTCTTAACCATATTTCTAGTTGAAATATATGATGATGTAAGTAACGAGATGCTTCATAACGGGTTTCGTGCACGCTTAGAAAAGCTGTATCGTCTGCAAATGTTGAAGTTTGGGTGTAGTTGTTTGTTGGCATATCCGAAGTATAAATTAAGTATAATAGAGGGCCCAGGATGCTGCCTTGTGGGACTCCAGCGCCAATTGGCTGAGGTGAACTTAAAAAATTTCCTTCTTTAATAATAAATTGACGACCGACTTAGTAGCTTTCTAACAGCTTGTGTGTGTTTGCTGGTAAATTTTGTTTCAATTTATGTACAAGCCTTAATGCCAGACTTTATCAAAAGCTTGCGAAACTCAAAATAATACAATTTTGTGCGTGCCGGTCGTATTTTGGATAAGCTCTGTTTTAATACTGATTTAATAAGGTCAATCGTGTCTCAATAAATTCAATAGTTACACTAAAATGTTTAGAATTAAATTCTTTACATAAAGTCCATATTTGTAAATAAATTCAAATTTACATAAATAATTACATTAAAGATAAACAATTTTGCTGAAGATTACAAATACAATATACTTAGAACCTTTATTTGTTCTAAAAAAAAAAAAAAAATAATAATAATAATAAAAAAACAATTAAACAACACAATAACCAGTTCTCACATTTTACTTATTTTTAACAAACTACAAAAATAAAAACAATAAACAGTTTAACAGAACACTTTCTTAAATCAAAACACAAATAAAACAACAAATCTCATATTTCAATCAAGTGTAATTCTACCCAGCCAACAACTCCGTTTCTAATTGAAATATAATCTATTAATTGATCTTTTTCTAAATGGCTTGTACAAAACCGAAATGCAGGAATAAATCTGAGGATCCATTGATTTCCTGTTGGGTGTGTGATTCAATCTTTCATGGTAAATGTGTCGAGTTGGCTCCACGGACGGTCGATAATCTTCGCGAAGGTAAAGGACTCCGTTGGTGCTGTAAAAAGTGTATGGACTATGATGTAGAATTTTTTGCATTTTTTAGAAACTCACGTAATAAATTAGATGAGATAAATAACGATTTAAAGTGTCTTACAAAAAAAATTCTTAGATTATAAAGAAATATTGGAAACATAGCTTCGTTTCCCAAAAGGAAAAAGATGACTATTGCGGTGAATTCGCTATCACCTAATGGTAATAATACTGACAATATTGATCGTAATGATGTCGATAAAGGTCTGAATATTGCACCGTCGACTTCATCAAATTCTATACTAGTAAATACTAATTCATATGTCCTTCAACACCAAAATTTGCGAATACCTCAAGCACTTACACCTAACATGCCGCCAAACAATCATGTACCTACACCTAGCATGCCGCAAAACAAGCAAGCACCTACACGGTCACTAAATGTTGATGTTCCAAACAATCAAGCGCCTACACGTGCACTAAATGCTGATGTTTCAAGCAACCAATCGCCTACACGGGTACTAAATGCTGATGTTCCAGGTTTTATGCATTGGAGTAATCCTCCTATGCTTAAGGTGATTTCTCCCAAAAAAACCATTTTTTCTGCACGTTCTGCATCCGAAACTACAACTGGTGCCGTTGTTCATTATATTAAACATAAACTAGGTTACGATATTGATGTCACAGTTTTCAAATTTAAATATACTGAACGGAGAAGTAAATCCTCTTTTAAAATAATTGTTCCGGAGGAAAATTTTCAAACTATAGTCAACACTGACTTTTGGCCCCCTAATGCTATTATTCATGGCCCCCTAATGCTATTATTCATGAATAATAATAACCGCTCGGATATTGTCTACTTACCGTCTCAAAATACTTCATCAAAAAACTAGTTCTATTTCCTACTGATAATACAATTAATATTGTATACCAAAATGTCCGAGGTCTTAACACAAAATTAACATCTCTTTACGCAAGCAGTTTCGATTTTACACACCACTTTATTGTTTTAACAGAAACTTGGTTGAATGACAAGAAAATTATTCATAATGCTGAAATTTTATGTCCGAAATACCAAATATTCAGATATGATCGTCCTCACAAACTTGGTGGAGGACTCCTTATTACCGTACTAAATGCTTTTTCATGGAATTCAACTTATGAACTAAATTACTTAATTCCTACTGTATCAAATGAATTTATTAAATCACTACTCGACTTTGGGCTCTTTCAAGTTAATCATATTCATAATAAATGTGGGAGACTTCTGGAATTTGCTTTTGTTAATTAGCCGATGGATATACATGTACAAAATATACCTCCTCTCACATATCCTGAAGATCTCTACAATCCTGCGATTGATGTTGAAATATATTTTCAAGCTAAAAATTAGCACCTATTTCAAAGAGTTGCAGCAATAGTCTTAACAAAGTGTTTTGCTTTCCACGTACTAATTATACAAAACTTAATGATTTATTATCTAATGTCAACTGGAACAATATACTTTCTGGAAATAATTTCAACCATACTATTTCTAATTTTTACTCCATTCTTTATGAATTCATCTCTAAAACTGTCCCAAAAGTAAATAGTTGTGATAAAAAAGGCCCGCCTTGGAATGATAAATTTTTAACCAATGCCAAAAATAAGAAAAATAAATGTTACAAGAAATATAAGAGCTCTGGAACCTTAGTTGATTTTAGAAATTATTGTATCGCGCGCTCCGAATATAATACAACAAACAAATTGGCATATGATTACTACCTAGCTCGTATGAGATTAAAGTTGAAAACTAACCCTAAAGAATTTCAAAAATTTATTAATTTGAAACGTCGAGCTTCTGCCTATCCTAAATTTTTTAAACATGGTTCCTTTATTACTGATGACGACACACTGATTAGCAACATGTTCGCGAATTTCATTGCTACTACATATATTTTTAAAAAACGTACGATAGTAATTCTCCCTATCCATTTAATTTATCGCATTCAGCTGGTATACATTATTCATTTTTGAGTAATGAAACAGTTCTATTAAACTTAAGATCATTAAAAGCGACCAATAATTCTGGCCCTGATGGAATACCTAGTTGTACGGCCCACTTACTACAATCTTCAATAAATCTATTGAATTGTGCTATTTACCCGCCGAATGGAAAAAATCGTTTATTATCCCTTTGTTTAAAAGTGGCAATAAATTCGATGTTGCAAACTATAGAGGAATTGCTAAGCTGAATGCTATTCCTAAACTCTTAGAAAAAATGTTAACCGACAGCTTATCACATCAAATTTCTTCGCTGTTATCTCCTTGTCAACATGGATTTTGCAAGTCGCGTTCCACGAAAACTAATATACTGGAACTTACTACTATGGTAAATGATGGATTTTTAAAAAACATGCTAACAGATGTAATTTACACGGACTTCAGTAAAGCCTTTGACAAAGTGAACCATGAAATGTTACTATTCAAACTATCACTAATGGGATTTAGTTGTACAGCCCTAAAGTGGCTGCGTTCTTATTTATTTGATAGAACTCAACAAGTAAATGTACTCATGTATACAGATGATGTCAAAATATTCAAGAGCTTTAACGACTCTAATCAGCAACTTTTACTACAGTCTGATATTGATAAATTTTCCCAATGGTGTACAATTAACTTAATGGACCTTAATATAAAAAAATGTAAACATATGACATTCTAGAGAACTAACAAATTAGATTCTCGATACTATGTTAATGGAATTATACTTGAAAAAGTGGACAGCATAAATGATCTGGGCTTTTTGTTGGATCATAGGCTAAATTTCCGTAATCATATCGCGTTAACTGTTAACAAGGCTAACGGTGTTCTTGGTTTAATGAAACGGTGGTCTAGAGAATTTTCTGACCCCTATGTCACGAAACAACTTTATACATTGTAATGTCCGGTTCTGACGTCTAAATGTTGGATGAATTTACAAAGTGTTTGTACTGAAAATTATGCAAAATTTGTGTTCTTATTTCTTTTACAGTTTTTCCGATCTGAATTTAGGTATTGGAAAGCTTAACTCAAGCGTTACATTCCTCGCTAAACGGGTAAATATAAAAACGCAAATTTCGGTGCAATAAATACACTCTAGCACACAAACAAGGTGATCGCGCCAGGAACATTACGCACGTTCTTGCAGACTAGCTAGTTCGGTAGTGGAGGGCAGGGATCTTGTTCTGGCTTTTGACCATGTACCAGATTACAAAAAAAAAATAACGTGCGATTAAATTGCCCTAATTATTCTTGCCTAATATACCTTCACAATATTTATAGACCCTTTATAACTTATAGCCTAGATGTACTCACTATGGCCTCATGACCCACCCATCTTTGGTTTTTTCAGTGGCAAAAAAAAATTATTTAGGAAAAAACCCCTTACACACTTTCAATCTACCCAAAGACCTTAAAAGTTTTACATAGAAAAAATCTTTACTTCATGTTTAAGTAAGTACTAATTTATTCATAACATATCTTAACAAAATTCTCGCATCTTGTCAGTCGAAATAAAGAAAACTAAATTCAATAAAGGGTTAATTCCATATTTATACTAATAATACGCGCAAAAAAAAAATATAAATATAAGTATGTATGTATGTTAGAGAGTAATTTAAAATATCAATAATAATAAGTTCAAAATTATCAGCGGAGATTTATGTTTCATTTCTCTTTTGAGTTTAAAAAAAAAACAAGAACTGAGAGCATAATAGTATAAGAGTTTTAATTCTACAGCGCACTTAAATCTCTGATGATAATTAAATTAGTTTAAGGTAATATTTAAATAAAATTAAATTAATGAATGAAAGGAACAAAACAAACTTACAACATCTTTTACTTTTTTATGTCCAACGCTGCATGAAGGCCTTCTGCAAATTCATTGATGACAATCGCTGATTGATATGTTGGTTTTGTTGTTATTTGTTTTGTTAAATTTATTTAGGGTTAGCAGTAGCCATATTATATATTTAAAAATGGGAACAAAAATAAAATTTTGATAATGTGGTTAATTCATGTTTAAAAGTAGGATATCAGTAAGATTAGGTGCAATAAATTATTTAAATTTCACGAATTATATGTATTTGATAAATTAGTTAAGCTATTTAACGGGATATAAAGTTTTCATAAATATGGGAGTTAATTTAATAAATTTTGTTACTATTTGATTAGGATTTAATTCGTAGGTTATATTACATTAAGATTGACTTCAAGTTAAGAATCAATGAAATTTAAGGCAGTTAAAATTATAGTTATATATTTTTTCTATTGGGCTTAGAACTGGTTAATGATTTTGAGGGTTTTAGATATTTCTTATTAGTGGAATTTAATTTTGTTAGTAGGTATTAAGTTTCATATTAAAATTTTGGTTTTCAGCCTTGTCTATGGTTTAAAGAATTGGCATATATGTAAGGTGGCCAAGATTTAAGCTGTCAGCTCTTTCCAAACGTTGTAGAAAATTCCTTGCAATTATGGTCTTCCGAGTTATGTAATGCAACACGTGTGCCCTTAGCCTGAGCAAAGGTCAAAAGGTTAACTCGGAAGACTTTATAGCACTATTGGGTAAATAAAACTTGAACAAGAACACGATTCCTTATTTTAATGTAATGTGGCCTGAATAGAAAAAACGTGCTTTCACGAGAAGCAATCCCTTGATTTATTAGGATCTTTTTTTTTATTTTAAGTTTCGCAAATGTTAAATTTTTCTTTTAAATTCTGGTTTTAATATTAAAACTATAATTTAAGAATATTATTTTTACAATTAAAATTAGACTGAACTATCGCTATTGCAACCACGTTTTACTTTTTTTTTTTTTAAATTATAATTACTGATTTCACTTGAATGTTAAAAGTTAACTCCGCTGCCAAAATGGAAAAGAATTATATTTTCTAGATTATTACGCATTACACCTGCGTACAGTTTTTTTTTCTTCTTAGACTCCGAACTTCTGATTCAAAAGCTTTAAATGTTTAATACAAATTTACAGCTCTCTCCAAGTATAATCTTTTTCTTTTATCAATGTAATCACGAAAGATATGCTTGTGCTGTTAATCCAGTATCGATAGATTAGTAGAACACTGACATGAGTAAGTAAGGTAGAGCTTTTAAGACAGGAGAAGGTTAAGTACTCGTATTGAGTAGACCTACTATTTCAATTTTACCAGTGATGGTACTATTGATTTAAGGGAAGGTTATTTGAATAAAAAGGACATATCTATTCATTAATTATAAAATTATTAGTGGTTAAATCAATTAATATAGTAAAATAGTATTATTCAGTAAAAGTTTTCAACAATATAATAATTCTTTAGCTATTGAGAAAAAAAAAAGATCTTTCCTTCGTCATTACAACATCTTTGGTTCGGCCAATTCTTGAATATGGATGCATTGTATGGGATCCTTACTATTCCATTCATATAAATAGTATTGAATCCGTACAAAAGCAATTTTTGATTTTTTGTTTACGTGGTCTTGGTTGGAATTCGTATGTTCTGCCATCGTATGTAAATAGACTTGCTCTTATTAAGCTGCCAACTTTAAAAAGCCGCCGTGTTATGCTGAGTATATCTTTTCTACTTGGATTAATTCACGCTGAAGTTGATTCTACGTTCCTGCTTGGTAAAATTAACTTTTGGGTTCCAAATAGGCCAACTCGTAACTTTCAGCTCATCAGTCTTAACTACTACAGATCCGATTATGCTAATAATGACTCCTTTAGTCGCATTTTTGAAAATTTTAATAAATTGTATCATATTATAGATCTTTCTGAAAGCAATGATATTTTAAAAAGAAAACTAATTTTGTATTTAAATAGTTAATGTATTCACACCTGTATTACATTCTTTAGTCTGTAAGGATTTATAATCTATAGACCAAATAAATAAATAAAAAAGATGGCGTCAGTTTTTACACTGCACCTTCTTCCATGATTTTTTTTTTTTTTTAACAAGTTAGAGTGCTATATTCGGCTGTGCCGAATCTTTGATACCCTCCACCGACAGTTCGAATGTTTAAGGAGTAATATCTGTATGATGTCTTTTTATTATTATTATCTTAAACTGTGACGAATTGTTATTAATTATGGTTTTTGGAGACGAAACTGTTTTCCGGGAGTAGGGCGTATATGGGGCCTAGGGTAAATTATGTACCGATCTTCACGAAATTTCACAGTATCATTTATAGTCCTATAAAATTGTGACGAGCCAAAATTTGTTATGATTGCATTATTTTTTACGGTTTTAGGCTTACTAAACTGTTTTCCGGGAGTAGTGTTTATATGGGGCTTAGGGTAAATTATGGACCGGCCTTCGCGAAATTTTACAGTGTAATTTCTAGTCGAATAAAACGGACTTGTGCAAAATCTTATGTCATTCGGTGCATTTTTGCATCATTTATGTTAGTTTTTGTAACAAAATTATCAAGTTTTTGAAGGTGGTGGTTCCACATTTTGATTCATAGCTCTGGTCCTACTGAACCGATTTTGCTGAAATTCAATCCCAAACTGCTTAGGATAACTACAAGCAATTTGACACCTAGTTTGTTTATTTCTTTTGAGTTTTTCGAAAGTGAGCGTGTTTTCAACAGACGGACAGACAGACGGACATGGCTAAATCGACTTAGAATTACTCAAGCAGCCAGAATATATATACTTTATGGGGTCTGAAATGAATAATAAAAAAGTTTCACACGGAATGACAAACTTAGTTTACCCTCTTCACAACTAATTGTGGTGGAGGGTATAAAAAAAAAAAAATCGATGAAGAGTGCTGAGCAATATTTTTTTTTTTTCAAATGATTTCTTATGACATTTACTATTCGATGAGTTTGTTCAACAGTGCTGTGTTTTCTTGTAAATCCGAATTGATGGTTTGGAATACATCTATTTTCACTTAAAATCGGTGTTAGTTATGAAACTAGTAATTTCTCAAAAAGCTTTGACATATTTGATAATAAGCTTATAAGCCTATATGACTCAACTTTTGTATGATCTTTACCTGGCTTAGGTATCATGGTAACTAAGGAAACCTTCCATTTTTGAGGATAGTATTCAATGCTCAAGGGTTTAAGTCACAAATAGCCTTTTCGATTTCTCTTATCTCAAATCTTAGGGGAATAGCTGCTCTAGCCGCAACAGGTGGTAACTCGACCGCAATATCGTGAGATATATTTGGTGTAAATACGTTTTTCAAGTGACTAACAATCAGATTTCCTTTTTTAATATCGTTTCTTGCCCAACTACCATTCAAGTTTCATAATGGTGGCTTAGATATAACTGGCATTTTTAAACTTCTAGCTGCACGCCATAATGAGTAGTCTGATTGTGAAGTTGCATCAAGTTCCTTAAGATATTTTTCCACAGAAGCCGTTTTCTGAGTCTGCTGTAACTTTCTTAGCCTTTTTGTGCACTCTTTTAATAAATTCTTAAGTTGCGGGGATCTGTACAGTTGCCACTCTTTTCGAACTCTCTTTTTTTTCAGTCAGGAGCCGCTCGACATCTGTAGAAAATATTTTACTATTTTTTGTTTTTGTTGGGCCAATACTGGAATGTTTGACAGCTAGTTTAAGATTACTGTCAAAATTTACAATAGAGAGATCCACATTCTCCGGTGTGCTTAGCGGAATATTTTCTGCGCAATGGGTACTGAGATATTTTTTATATTTCCTCCAATTAATTTGTGTAGCAGACGTCGCTTAGTAACCAGTCGGAGATACAACTCTATTGGGGTTCATTATAGTAACAATTGTAGGTGTGTGGTCGGAAGATAATTCTAAGGAAGCTTCAACATGAATCGTTTCTATAGGGATGTTTTTAACCACGCCGAAATCGATGACATCTGGAATTTTTTGCTGATCAGTAGGCCAATATGTTGGTTGTCCGCTCGCTACCACATTAAAATCCATTTTAGAAATTGTATTAAGTTCAACACGACCCTTTGGTGTTATAAGTATTGACCCCCAGAAGGTATGTTTTGCGTTCTAATCGCCAGCTGCCAGGAAACAGGGTCCTAGTGATTAATAATATTCACAATATTGGCTTTCTGATATTGAAAACCTAGGTGGAGAGTATAAAGATAAAATTACTATGTTTCGATTTAGCTCTTCAACACAGATGTTCGTTGCTTGGAGATTATCTTCACGATGATCACACATTAGGTAGTGCTTAATTCGGGTTTTTTTTAAATGGCAGAACCTCCAAAAGCTCTGTCTCGAGGGTCTGGTATCATATATTGTATAACCATTGATTTTAAACGTATTTCTTGAGGTCAAATGAGTTTCAAAAACCATCATGACGTCAATTTGTTTATTTTTAAGAAAGTATTCTAATTCATTTTTATGTTGGCGGATGCCGTTTGCGTTCCAAAAACAGATTTTTAAACAGTTCATGGCTTGTTAAGTACAGCTTGCAATAGCATCGATTGCATTCTAAGAATTTCCTGCATCATATTACCCATTGTGCTCGTAAAATTATTTACTGTTTGCAATAATGTTTCCATGGTTTTTTCTTAAATTTGACTTAAATTTGAAAATGGAGCTTCATCATTACTTGGCGCAGCACCTTGCACTGGTACATGGTTTGATTTTAGGACGTTAGCGTAAGAGGTTCTGTTATTACTAGGCTGCGGAGCCTGAATGACATTAGTGTTTGCATGATTTGTTACCTGCATTTGAGGGAGATTAGTTTTCGGTCCAACCGACTGTTTGACGATAGTATATACAAGGCATCCTCTATAATTGGCAGTGTGATTACCGCCACAGTTGCTACATTTTTTTTACGTTAGGGTCGGTTTTAGCCTTATCGCAAAGAACTGTACCATGCAATTCACCACATACTACGCAATCAGGGGGTAAATAGCAGAATGCCTTAGTATGACCAAATTATTGACAGTTTAAACATTGAACGGGACCATTTATTTTGTGTGGCTCTTCTATAGTTATTCTTCTATACAGAATATATTTCAGATTTTCAAAAGGATGCGTTTCGTTTTTTTTAAGCGACGCGTCGCTGGGTTCTAACTCCACTCGAAATAGTGGTTGAGGATTTTTTCCCTATTTTTAATATTCACGACATGTTTCACTTTGAAGCCTTTTTCTTCTAAGAAAGTTTTAATTTCTTCTGGGTCCACACATGAGTCAATTCCCTTAATCATTACCTCGAGACATTCACTGCTCTTCAGTTGGTATGTATAAAAACTTTTTTAGCAGCTTCAAATTGGTTAATTATTTTGCGAAAATCATTCTCATGATTTACTTGTATTTTAGTCTCGTTTACACTACCACGCTTGATTGCAGCTACGTAAATCGAATTTTCACCTATCACCGAGATCAAACTCTTTATTAGCTCGTTTGAGTTTTGCTCCCTAAGATATATCGGGGGAGGCTTGGACGATTTTATCACGTTTGGTGCTTCTTAGGATTCATCCTCCAGAATTGCAAAACGATTTTGTGAATTTATTCTATCCAAAGATGGAACTTTTGAGGCCGAAGCAACAGCTGAAGAGGTAGGGCTACGACCCCGTTTAAGCACTGTTATATACCTGTCCATACCAACTTGTACTTGAGGCTTTTGATAACTTTTTACTAGAGGGTTTTCATTGTGTCTTGTTTGTTTAAGTTCATGGAATCATTTCTTACTAAAAGTGTTTTTGTCGTCGCGGCAACACTTGTCCCAAAAGACAGCTTAATATTTTTCAGTGTATCACTATCCACTGTTGTTGTAAAAACTGACGGTGAAAGAGAACGTGTTCGAATGATTGGCTTAGCCGTTAGGTAGTTTATATTGTTTTGTTTTATTTAATTTATTTCAGCATCACTTTCGTTAGCATGCACTGTCACATAAACATTTCTTTCATTTAGTTTTATTGTTGCTTCATTGTTTTTACTCATGCAGTAAATGGTTTTTGTTTTTCACTGTTTTACTGTGCTTTTAATATTTTTGTTGATTATTGTATTTACAACAACACCAAAAAATAAGAATTTCAAACCAAAATGTTTTTGCTCAGAATATGTATGCATACAAATGTATGTACATTCATACATACATATATATTTTTTTATTTTCTTTATTTAATTTTTAGTTTTTGATAATTGTTCATTTTTATGTTAAATAATTTATGTAAAAATCATTTATTTTTCGTTCATTCGCCAAATGTTTATTTAAAAAAAATCAATTGTAATAATTCAAATTGTATGCGCGGTTAAGAATACACAAACCGATTGACGACTTGATTTTGAAAATTGTAAGTCTTCGTATTTTCTAGCTGTTATTTTCTTTATTTCCTTATTAAGTTGTTCCAAAGTCGAAAATTACATAGCGTCTTTACTTTTTGAGGTAACATTTTGTAATCTTCAGAGAATCGAATAGCTGCTTCCAGGGCCCTGATTCTCAAAACTACAAGTTACAAATCTACAAGTAAAATACATTTAAAAAAGCAACAATTTTACAATTTTTGTTTTAAATATATTTAACTTGTAGTTTTGAGAAACAGGGCCCAGGTCTAATACTTTTATAAAATTAGACGGTAGGGTTCAGTCTTTTTCCATTTGTTTTGCAGGTACCAATATATTCAGGAGGAACATCAACATTTCTAATTTCCATAGCTCGTTCAATACTGGAATGTATGCTATTGTGTCCCAAAAAAGCATAGTTTAAAAGTTTATAGGGTAAAGTATTTTTTTTCGGAAGAGGTTTAGAGGTCGCTTAAGTCGTGTTTTGGCCAAAAATCGGGTTTGCCGGTATGTTTTTTAGTTTTCTTGATAACATTGTCAAAGACCACGATTTTCTTTACTCTTAAGGAAATAATTTAAATCACCAATTTGGCCGAAACAAAAAAACTCAAAATGCATCACTGGCGTGTGGCCTATTTCAAGAATTTTGTGTTCAATAGTTATATAATGTTGAATTGCTGAATTGACCAAGGCATTACTGTTTACACAATTTCGATTTTCTTATGTACATTGGTATAAAAAATTTTTTTTTGTGGATTTTCGTTTCTCCAAAGAACTTTTCTGAATGAAATAAGTCAAAATGCTTGCATTAGAAATCTTTAACTTTGTACTACAGTATAAGCTGCTGAATTATTTGCTAAGTAAATGTAGGTACACTACATGTGCGTTGTTTTCAGCTGGGCTTATAACGTGTTTTTCATTGTTTTATTATTTTTCTTGGACTTAGCATAATCGCTTACCACAGCTTAACAACAAGAAAAAACCGCATAAGGGCATCTTGTTTTTTGTAAATGATGTTTAAAGAGTTACACGGACATTTTACATTAAAAACTCAACTAGCATAACAATTGGACTAAGCATATTTGCCGACTAAGCCAGCGATTTAATGAGTTAATAGAAAGCAAAACAAAAATTATAAATATTGTTAATTTTGCATTAAATAATTTTCTTAAAATTTTTACAGGGAGCAGGCCATAATGACGTGGAACTTCATTCACAATATTTTGAGCGCCTGAAGAGATTTTTAACAGTTGAATTGGTTAAATGACAATTAAAAACATCGGCAGAGGTAATAAATAAAGCAACAGTAGGACCCGTTGCAACGGTGTCTATAGAAAACCAAGTTGCTTCAACTTCTGCCATTTCAAATTCGCAAGAAACGCATGGTGCTTCAACTTCATTAATTATATCGTCACCAAGGACAAAATCAGAAAAAAATGATCTAGATGGTAAGATAACACTACTCAACACTAAAAAAATATCTGACTTGAGTCATCTTATTTTATAATGAGGTTGCCTTATAATAAAAGCTGTATGAAAACAATTTTAATATTACATCAAAAGTGGCGATATATAACTTTTTATTTTTTTACCTACCTGCAAATGTTTAAATCAAGTTGCCTGGAAATATATGATAATTGCAAATGGAAAATATGGTGTTCGATAGTTATATGGCTAACTTCTAACATTTCGCGGGTGTGTGTTAACAGTCGTGATTTATTTTGCTATATTTGTGGCGAGTTTACGCCAAAATTTAAATTAATATAAAAAAAAAAACACTTTCTGACATTAAACACTGTTATCTACCTTATTTTAACCGTGAATTAAGAAATCATGCTAAGCAGTGCGTTCCTTAAGAATGTTGCTTAAATTTTTATGCAAATCTAAATGGTTGGATTAGGGAAACTACTAAAAAATTCCATTTTTACGCCAATGGTATGGACGGAGCCAACGAATCGTGCCGCATAGTGGAAGATTTTTATACAAAAATGGAGCATAATCTTGATTTTGTTTACGGTTAGTCAAATTTGGATAAAACTTCATGTGTCAATTAAGAACTTGTATTCGAGCTTAAAAAATACATACAAATCAGGACGTGCGCAATAAGTTCCCAAAATTTAAAAACAAACCAAAATTGTTAATTTTTGCCCGATTTTTAAAAATGTTTATGTTAAGTCTAAAAAAATCTTATATGTTAAAGTTGTTTTTTATTTGATCTTTCCAATTTAATAATAAAAATAAAATAGTTGAGCTCGAGGCCTGGTAGTAGTTATGATGACGAGTTAAAAACAACGATAAGGAAAGGAGAAACAATTTTTTAGAATTTTGTTTGTTTATTTTAAATCCATTATACTCCCTGAGGATGCTACTCGAAGAGTAGCGAAATATTGGAAAAAAAAAAATAAAGAAGAATTTTAAAGAACAACCCAGGCCTCGAGCTCAACTATTTTATTTTTATTATAAAATCTTATATGTATTTGCAAAATGCTAGACTAATGTAGGTAAAAATAGCAAATTTAAATTTGCATAGTTGGTTATTTCGTAAGCTTTAAGAGATAAACTACGCTTTTTTAGAACTCGACTAGTGCATTGTACTGATTTTTTTAAAATGGAATCAATATTATGAATTTAGATCGTTTCCTATAAATGTATAAATCATAGTATAACAAAACAACACTTGTAACCCTAGAACAAAGTTAACAAACATATTTTTCATTAGTACTAGTGTTAAAACTTTTAATTTTTTTCTATTTGAAAAATTATATTATTTCTTAACACCGAAACGATTGTACCGGCATAACGCCCGTAATTTCTACAAAAAGAAAGCTGGTCGCGTTCGTACCTAACAATTATCTTTACCTATTTCAACGATTATTTGGACTAAGTCTTTTTATCTTCAGTTTCAGTATTATTTTTAGTTTCTTCTATAAATATATGACAGCTAGATTTCTTTTTGTATAAATTACGGGAATAATATCGTTATTAAGTGGAACGGTATACGTATACCGGTATTTTACGCAAAAAACTAATTACGGTATTGGTATCAATAACGGTATTTAAACGATATTAGTATCGGTTGCCAACCTTGTTTTCTAGTATGCGCAGTCGTTAAAAACATAATTTTTTTTGTTGAAAAAAAAAAAAATATTTTTTAGCAAAATTCCGAAATTTTTGTTCTTTAAACATAAAAAACAAAGTTCCAAACAAAACAAGCCGTAAATGATGATATGACATAATAGATTTGTCTATGAAGTTTTCCATGGTCTTCAGTAAAAACGAGCTCCGGCTTATTGGTCTGTAAGACTTGTGCAATTGATTAGAAGTTGCCCCCTGCCTTAGGTATGACGACCACTTTATCCTCCCACCATGGCACCGGCGACCTTGACATTTGTGAAGTCATGGCATTCCCCCCTAGCTTCAGACAGCATAGAAAGATTTCATCTGGCCCAGGTGATTTGAAAGGGCTAAATTTGGAAACAGCCGCATTCACGCGTTTTGCATCAAAAATCGTGCCTGCCAACCTGATATACCTTTTGGAAATCGAGGGCGGTCATGTGAACATTCTTGGTGACGAAAGGAGCAGATCCTGGAAAGTGAGTCGCTAGTAGGAGCTCAGAAATCTCTCTTGGTGACTTAGTAAACGTACCGTACCGTATCGTACAAAGAGCATTTGTGTGATCTTGAGATAGCGCCTTTTGCAGCGGAAGTGACTCAGGAAGAGTGTCAGTTTTTCCGCAGTAACTGCGCTATGTCGACCTTTTGGTCGTCTTAATTTTCTTATTATATTTGGTGAGTGCAGCTTTATACACGCTCCACGTACCAGTCTTCTTGGCTTTGTTTAATAAGCCCCTGGTCTCAGCTCTAAGTTTCTCCAGATGCTCATTCTACCAGGGAACGTCCCTCTTTGGCCTACGGATCTGGAGGCTGCAGCCCTTCTCATAAGCCACGCGGATATTCGTACAAAGTACCTCGGATTCGAAATCAATGTCCGTTAGACAAGTCCTCACTAAGATTCAAGTGATGACGAAAATGTTCCAGTACCTGGGACACGACGACATGTGCTAATTTAAAATAGCATAAGATCTAAAACCTCCTGTCTAATAACATTCCTAAAGGTGGGCTCATCGCCCCTATTTGGTACAAATTTATTATTTCCACAAATGTATTCAAGTAAGCACTCACCTCGTTTGTTTATGTCCGTGCTATCCCAAACAGTGTGGTAAGCGTTTGCCTCACAACCAATAATCTAGCCGTGGCCACGTTTTTGGCAATACAATACCAGTTTAGTGACCTCAGGTGTGGGCGCAATGTCTGTGTATTTAGGCAGGTAGACAGAGGCGATTACGACCTAATGGCTACTAGATCCCCGTGAAGAAATTCTTAAAGAGGTAAATAGATTAGATCTTTTCTGACGAAGAGAGCCGGCCTAGAGCGGCCTCAACGATGCAGACTTATAAATAAACTTACCCTGATCTTTGTGGAGCCCCTGTTTGGCGTCATAGTGAACCCATGGAACCTGGATGAAGCAAACATCCAGAAGGTTAGTGGCGAACCTACGGCATAGCAAATCAGACGCTGCATTGGCGTGATGAAGGTGGACCTGAAAGCACTTTAGGTACCGAGTACCCCAGTTTTGGTTTCTGGCGGGCGGGTAAATTTTTTCCTTCTGGATTTCCCCGCCATCTTTCTACCACGGTTGGAACCTTATATTGCTTTTATTTATGTTGTATCCCGGTCGATTGGAGTTTTCGTTTTCCAGACTGTTGATTTCTTGTTAATTATATTAACACATTAATAAATAATATATTAAAAAATAGACAACTTACTTTTTTTGATTACAACAATTATAAATTGGTTTACAAGTGCAAACAATAATAAATAACACCTGCTGTTTCACTCTTCCGGTTTATTGAAAATTGCTGCCTCGATGCAACACAGTTTTAAAGTGCATTGTATTGCCATAACAAATACATCCGTTGCTGAAGCTATACCTAAAAACAAAGGGGCTTATTAATGTTACTATCGTTTTTTTTTTTAAGATATTTAAAAAAAAATTTTTGAGTTACAAGATAAAGCAGCTAAACTAAATGAACGTATTTCTTCTAACGGTATATTATTTGATGAATATTAATCTTTGGATAATTTAAAATCTCCACCTTTGCCTTCTCCAAAACGTCGTAAGTCAGCAATAAATAATAAAGAAAAACGCAATAATCGCCCTGCTACTTCTGTAATCATACATAACCCAGCTCCTAACTGTGCATCAGATCCGCTACAAGCTGTACCTCCAAAAAAAACATATTCGTTTCCCGTTTAACAAGTGATACTACTGCTGATGCGGCTAATTACTTCATTAAGAATCAAATTGGTAAAGATGCTGATATTTCAATTCAAAAGTTAAATTTTTCTCAACCTAGATCTATCGGGTATTTTCAGTAAATCGAAATGACGTATTTTTAAAACCGAATATTTTTGAAATCGTGCCTGTAAAGAAAGTTCATAAAAATATTCTTTTCTCTATACTTCATATATCGAGGACCAATTAATTATATGTATAAGAACAGCTCTTAAAAACAGGAAAAACTACAGCAATTTTGTTAATAGTTGAAATTGAAATTTCGTTCGATTTCAATTCCAATTCATTTCGATTTGTAGAGCATGCCCGTATATCTTCTTTTAAAATTTCGGTTTCTGCTGATATATACGTAACACTTCTCGATCCAAGCTTCTGGCCAAAGAATACATTGGTTCGAGGATATATATACAGGGCAAGATTTTAGAATATCGGTATTTTTCCGCAACTTGAATCCTCTGCTTCAAAAAACTAAAGTTGACTGATGATAACATTTTAATCATTTATCAAAATGTTCGTGGCTTAAGAACTAAAATAGAATCTTTATATAAGAAAGCTTCAACATTGATCATCATGTCCTTGTATTAACTGAAGCATGGCTAAATAATAACTTTTTAAATACTGAAATTCTATGCGACAAGTTTAATTTTAATCGCCGATGTAGAGGGCTAAACGCCAGTGATCGTGGTGTTCCTTGACGAGCAGGAAGGATCTTCTTTGGACTTGTTGCTGTCGGATTTCGACATGTTGTCCCTTCGATTCTTTCCTCTGTAGTGTGTTTTGCCTTTCCTCAATGTGCCAGACTTTATGACCAAAACAGAGCACGGCGGTTTGTCCGAACACGTTGTAGAGCTACTTGAGCTCTCAGTGACGGACTTTAGTTGACAGACTGTCGCCTATATTGGTCCTTTTGAGTACGTCGTTCACTGTTTGCGGTTTGTGGGCCTGATGGTGACTGTTACGTACCCACAGCCAAAATGGTGGTACTTCTGCCTAATTATGTAGACCGAGTTTGGGTCAATTGCAAAAGTTTTTTTAAAAATACCACCTTTGCCGGCCCTATTCAGCACTCTCCCCAACTCGACCGAGAGGTCATCATTCTGCCCTTTAATAAGTGACAGAATCCTATTGGCATCCGTCTCGGGCTTTTCGGGGAAATCCTTCGCCCTTGGCCATTTAACAGAAAAAGTGTGCCTGTAAAATTTCGGTGAGAAAGTTCACGCTTTGAACTGTCAAAAAAACTCGCGAAAAAAACTGGGGCGAGAAAAAATTTTAGCACTAAAAACAATTAAAAATGCAAAGAATAATAATAATAATATTTTGTTCTTGGCACATTTTTCATTGTTTAACTCTTTCAGGTTAGGTGAGAAGTTGTCGCTAAAGTTACAGAACATGGGTCAGTTGTGTACCAGTTTGGATGAGTTTTAACTTGTCCTCCGACTAAAGGATTTTTGGGAAGTAAGGTGGTAAAACTACCAGCCTTATCACTTCGACCATGTCCTTGTAGGTGGCTTAGACGTTATGTGCTGGAGGCACTTGCACAGGCTTTGTCGGCTATCTTTACACCAGCTGAAGACGGTTGCATGTTTGGCTCAGATTCCAGGAGTGCATCCTCCAGCACCAGGGTATCTTCCATAGGTTCGCAAATAGATTCCTCTACATTGCGAGTGCTAGGATCCAAAGACCCTAACATAGTACCCTTTGTGTCTATTTGGATACGTGTTTAATTTTCTTTTTAAAATTGTTCTTCCATGATTGGTTTCCGTTTGAATGCGGAAATGAAAGTACACCATACTGTAGAGCCTAATACCGTAGGTGCTACAACCGAGACATTGCCAGTGACCGGAGGCCACCGTTTAAAGACAGTGCCATTCATCCCAAGGACACTGTTCGAATAACATTGGGGATTGCGGGTTTTTATCGAGCGTCCACTCTAGATCTGCCATGTTCTGCTAAAGCAGAGACACCTCGTGCAGGTTGTGATACTGGATCAAGCATGGAAGGTCATTGGTATACTGAAGAAGCTGCGACTTTTTAATTGACAATCGCTTTCAGAAGCCCAACAACACTCGCTGCTTGCCGTTAATGATTAAAATCTATCTACAACTTTTGATTTTATTCACAAAAAATGAGAATTCCATAAAACGCCATTTTTGTATGAGAGACCCCTAAAGGGTGGTGTTAAAGGGCAAGTATGTTTTGAGAAAATGTTTAGGACGTCATACATCTTATCCCCCTAGGGGCGAGTTCTAGGCCTGTATTAAAAATGTTGAATAGGAGCCCCTCTAAGAAATAGAGATAATGGGTAGGTATGTTAGAAACAAATGATGAGGATAAAGAATAAAAAGAGGTTGGTCATACATTTGAAACGTCTAGGGGCATCCTAGGCGCTGCAGGGGCCAAATTAAAGAATGTTTACCACACCAGAGCCGGTAACGAACTTCAGATTTGTTCTTAAGTTGATCAGTTAATGTTTCTATATTTTTCATCAAAATGTATTCCTCAATACTAGGATAGAAGTTCTTGTTCATATGACTAGACGATTTTTGTTAAATTGGTTATGTGAAGTAGGGATTTCAATTCATCAGATAAATATGCATCATTGGTCCGAGTTAATATTGGTTTTCATTATTTATTTATTGAATCTTCATATATTAAATATGAACTAAAAATAATTAATCAAATCTTATTCTTATACATACTTTATTTTATGCTCTGCCAGTGACATTCAAAAAATTTCGTCATCACGGTTTTTGTTCCCATATGTAGGTGTTTATCGCTCTTCTGATTGGGTGAGTGCTGCAATGTCTCTTCTACTTAAGCGAGTGTGTCCGTCATAATTTAAATATTTCGAGCTAGTGGATTCGGATGCAATTCGAGCCTTTTCAAATATTTTACTGCATATTTCATAATCATAGTCTTAACTAATGACACATTTAAATCCTTGTGGATATATGAGTTTTTTACATACCATTACTTTTTTTTCTTATGTGATTGTTTTAAAGTCTCAAATAAACTGAGCTTAACTTAACTTTTTAACATACCAGGGAGCGGCTGTGATTATTCGAAGAAGTTTGTTTTGGTGCCTTTGAATTTTTCGATATAAGAGACCGAGGCAGTGCCCCGTAACTGAAAATCGTAGCACCATATGTCTTTAAGATAGAGTTCTAGAGTCGAAGTTTGCAATCGAGACTAAGAACAGACTTTCTTCCAATAACCCAATTAATTTAAATTGCTTTTAGTTTTATCTGAGTTAATTTTGTTTCTTCTGAGGTATTTTACATGCTAGTGTTGAGGTTTATTTGATTACTGATTTAAATAGGGGGCATGTTTCCCGACGCAATGTTAGTGTTATGTATATGTACGCATTTTTGCTCATTGACCTTTATCCTCCATTATTTAAAGCTCTTTTCGAGTTCAAATACATAATCCTGAAAGTAACGAGATGCTTCATGACATTTTCCGTGTACGCTTAGAATAGCTGTATCATCCGCAAATGTTGAATTTTGGGTGTAGTTGTTTGTTGGCATATCCGACATATAAATTAAGTATAATAGGGGGCCCAGGATGCTGCCTTGTGGGACTCTAGCGTCAACTAACTAACGAGAACTAAACAAATCGCCTTCTTAAATAACACTGTGCAACAAATGAGGAAATTTTTTTTTTTGTTCTTAAAAACCCACGATATTTTTGTGATCTGCTATTGTCACATAACGTCAAAAATCATCATTATTTCGAATTCTATGGCAAGGTTTTTTTTAAATTTTTTTTTCTAAAATTTGAGATTTTTGAAGTGGCTGCTCCATACATAACTTTGGGACGACGTACTCGATTTTATTATGCAGTACTCCAAAAAATTTTAAATACGACCAGATTTAAGTCTTTTTAATATCTCTTTGATATAGCTATTAGTTTTGGAGCTATTCCATGAGTTTGTTAAATTTTGCTGTGTTTTTCTAAAACCGAATTGATGGTTTGAAATACATCTGTTTAATGTTGATTTAGTATTCCGCTGGTATTTTTCTTCCTTGCATGAGCTGCTGAAGTGATGCCCAACCAGTGATGGCAGTAGAATCCTTTTTTCCCTACCACCAAAAAAAATGTTCCTACAGTATTGTATTGTTTTTAGCAGCAGGCAAACAAATTCATATTTTGTTAACAACATTTATTAACAACAAAAAAAAACCAAAGTAAATATGTATGTATTAATTCATTTCCAAAATAACACTGCACAGTGGTCAATTCCGGCCAAAAATCCATGACTTCTTTGTTTCTTTACGTAAATGGTTGAAATTTGGTATCCAACTTAATATAGCATTTTTGATCCCTAGGTAAAATTTTGGACACGTACATGCATTGATGACCCAAAAGTATCGAACAAAATTAAAAAAGGGCTTTGGAGGTTTAAAAAAATATGATCATTTGTAGCGATTATATTAATAGTTTGTAGAATATCTATATATGCTCATCTGAATGTAATGTAAATAAATGAAGATATTATCATATACATATGGTTATAATATAATATGTAAACTTATGTGATTATATACATACATAAACATATGTATATATATATATTAGGGCGGGTCGATTTTTTTTTTTAAATCGTATAGCAAAAACGTTATCTACATAAAATTCTCCGAAGAAACCATGGGTCTACATCCTAATCCGCGCCTCTCGACTTAAAATTTTATATGCTCGCCTTTGGCAAAAAAAAAATTTTTTTAAATAGCTCTTTCCAGAAAGAAATCGAATTTTCTGAATAAAATTGCTTCTTTTGCACTATATATTTTTCAACACTCAAAATTTTTTTAAAATTAAAAAAACATTCACCCATGTAAAAAAGTTTGTATATAATTTTGTGTTTAATATTTTCATAAGGAACACAGATAAAAACATTTTCTTTCATAATTTAATAAAAAGATTGAAAATACAATAAAAAAATATTACACTCAAAAAATTGTTTTCAATATTTATAAAATAACGTTTTTTTGTTAACTTGTGTGTCCCGACGTGTCACTGAAAAGAATAGAGATGCTGTTCTGGCAGTAACTATAGAAAATCTTGCCAAAGTACCTGGAATGGAGAATAAATAAGACTTGAAAAAATAACATGTATCCAATAAGTGAAGTTTTCTTAGTTTTCTATAATTGCAAAAACATTACTGAAATATTGTTTGAGTGAAAACACTTTTTTTTTGTTTTTATTTGCATTATAAAATAAAAATTGTTTATCGAAACAAGAAAAAGTTATTTTATAAATACTGAAAACAATTTTTTGAGTGTAATTTTTTTTTTATTTTCGATCTTTTTTATTAAATTTTTTTATCTATGTTCCTTATTAAAATATCAAATACTAGAATTTAACCCTTTACTTCGTTAGCTTCTCCTTTCGTGGACATATCTGTATGCCAAAGTTTATTTTTCTAGGTTTTAACTTGTTTAAATTCCGGAAATTCAAAAAGTATCAGTTAATATACAAAAAAGTACCAAAAACTTTCCTCTTATCGCTTCTTATTCACTCAGGACATTGCATCTTTTTTTTCTCATTATTTATTTATTGAATCTTCATATATTAAATATGAACTAACAATAACTCATCAAATCTTAACCTAATACGTTATATTATATCCTGCCAGTGCCAGACAAAAATTTTCTTCATTACGGGTTCTGTTCACTTATATAGGTGTTTATCGCTCATCTAATTGGATAAGTGCTGTAGTGTCTCTTCTTCTTAAGCGAGTGTGGCCGCTATCATTTAAAATATTTCGTGCTAGTGGGTTCGGATGTGATTATTCGAAGAATTTTATTTTGGCGCCTTTGAATTTTTTCTATATTAGAGGCCGAGGCAGTGCCCCATGACTGAATACCATAGCACCAGATTGGCTTTAAGATGGAGTTGTAAAGAAGAAGTTTGCAGTCGAGACCAAGGACAGAGTTTCTACCAATAAGCCAATGAATTTGAATGGCTTTTAGTTTCATTTCATGCGAATGTTGAGGAATTATTTGATTATTGATTGTTGGCATGTCCGAAGTATAAATTAAGTATAATAGAGGGCCCAGGATGCTGTCTTGTGGGACTCCAGCGCCAATGGGCTGAGGTGAACTTAAGAAATTTCCTTCTTTAATAATAAATTGACGACCGATTAAGTAGCTTTCTAGCAGCTTGTGTGTGTATGCTGGTAAATTTTGCTTCAATTTATGTAATAAGCCTTCATGCCAGACTTTATGAAAAGCTTGCGAAACATCGATAAAGAGTGCTGAGCAATATTTTTTTTCTTCAAATGTTTTTCTTATGACATTTCTATTTCTATTGACTATTCGATGAGTCTGTTCGATTGTGCTGTGTTTTCTTCTAAATCCGAACTGATGGTTTGGAATACATCTATTTTCACTTTGACATATTTGATAATAAGCTAATAGGCCTATATGACTCAACTTTTGTATGATCTTTACCTGGCTTTGGTATCATGGTAACTAAGGAAACCTTCCATTTTTGAGGATAGTATTCAAGGCGTAAAATAGCATTAAAAATAACAAGAATAATTTTCTTTGCTATGCGAGGTAGCTCTAAGAGCATTTTATTACTGATTTTATCAATACCAGGTGCGTGCGCTCTTAGTGTTTAAGTCACAAATAGCCTGTTCGATTTCTCTTATCTCAAATCTGAGGGGAATAGCTGTTTAAGCAGCAACAGGTGGTAACTCGACCGCAATATTGTGAGAAATATTGGTATAAATACGTTTTTCAAGTGACTTACAAACAGATTTCCTATTTCAATATCGTTTCTTGCTCAACTACCATTCAAGTTTCTTAATTGTGGCTTAGATATAACTGGCCTTTTTAGATTTCTAGCTGCACGCCATAATGATTAGTCAGATTGTGGAGTTGCATCAAGTTTCTTAAGATATTTTTCTAGAGAAGCCGTTTTCTGAGTCTGCAGTAACTTTCTTAGCCTTTTTGTGTACTCTTTTAATAAATTCTTAAGTTGCGGAGATCTGTACAGTTGCCACTCTCTCTCCTTTTTCAGTCAAGAGCCGCTCGACATCTGAAGAATATATTTTATTATTTTTAATTTTTTTGGGGGTAACGCTGGAATGTTGAACAGCTAGTTTAAGATAACTGTCAAAGTTAACAATAGAGAGATCCACATTCTCCGGTGTACTAAGCGGAATATTTTCTGTGCAATGGGCGCTGAGAAATTTTTTATATTTTAACTAATTTATTTGTGTGGCTGACGTCGCTAAGTAACATGACGAAGATACAATTCTATTTGGGTTCGATATAGTAACAATTGTAGGTGTGTGGTCGGATGATAATTCTAAGGAAGTTTCAACATGAATCGTTTTTGTGGGGATGTTTTTAACCACGCCAAAGTCGATAACATCTGGAATTTTTTGCTGATCAGTAGGCCAATATGTTGGTTGTCCGCTCGCGACCATGTTTAAACCCATTTTAGAGATTGTGTTAAACAAAACACGACCTTATGGTGTTATAAGTCGTGACCCCCAGAAGGTATGTTTAGCGTTATAATCGCCAAAGGCCAGGAAACAGGGCCCTAATGATTTATAATATTTATAATATTGGCTTTCTGATATGGCAAATCTAGGTGGAGAGTATAAAGAAGAAATTACTAAGTTTCGATTTAGCTCTTAAACACAAATAGTCGTTGCTTGCAGATAATCTTCACAATGATCAAACATTAAGTAGTGTTTGATTCGGGATTTTATCAAAATGGCAGAGCCTACACAAGCTTTATCTCGAGGGTTCTTAGTATCATATAGTATATAACCATTGATTTTAAACGTATTTCTTGAGGTCAAGTGAGTTTCAGAAACCAACATGACATCAATTTGTTTATTTTTTAGAAAGTATTCTAATTCATTTTTATGTTGGCGGATGCCGTTTGCGTTCCAAAAACAGATTTTTAAACAGTTCATGGCTTGTTAAGTACAGCTTGCAATAACATCGATTGCATTCTTAGAATTTCCTGCATCATATTACCCCTTGTATTCGTAAAATTATTAACTGTTTGCACTAATGTTTCCATGGTTTTTTCAAGACGACTTAAACTAGAAACTGGAGTTTCTTCATTAATTGGCGAAGCACCTTGCATTGGCACATGGTTTGATTTTAGAATGTTAGCGTAGGAGGTTCTGTTATTACTAGGCTGTGGAGCCTGAATGCCATTAGTGTTTAGCTAATTTGTTACCAGCATTTGAGGGTTATTAGTTTTCGGTCCAACCGACTGCTTGACGATAGTATATACAGGGCATCCTCTATAATTGGCAGTGTGATAACCGCCACAGTTGCTACATTTTTTACGTTAGGGTCGGTTTTAGACTTATCGCATAGAACTGTACCATGTAATTCACCACATACTTCGCAAACAGGGGGTAGGTAGCAGTATGCCTTGGTATGACCAAATTCTTGGCAGTTTAAACACTGAACGGGTCCATTTCTTTTCTGCGGCTCCTCTATCGTGATTTTCCTGCACAGAATATATTTCAAACTGTAAACGGGAAGCGGTTAGGTTTTTTTTTTAAGATTAACTTCGCCAGGCTCAACTCCACGTGAAATAGTGGTAAATAGGGGGTTAGTAGCAGTATGCCTTAGTATGACCAAATTCTTGACAGTTTAAACATTGAACGGTACCATTTCTTTTGTGCGGGTCCTCTATTGTGATTTTTCTGTACAGTATATATTTTAAACTGTAAATAGGGTGCGTTTCGTTTTTTCTTAGCTTAACGTCGCCGGGCTCCAACTCCACTCGAAATATGGTTGGGGATTTTTTTCCCTATTTTTAATATTTACCACATGTTTTATTTTGAAGCCTTTTTCTTCCAAGAAAGTTTTTATTTCTGCTGGGTCCACACATGAGTGAATTCCCTTAATCACTACCTGAAGGCCTTTGGTGCTCTTCAGTTGGTATGTATAAAAACTTTTTTTAGTTCTTCAAATTTGTTAATTATTTTGCGGAAATCATTCTCATGATTTACTTGTATTTTTGTCTCGTTTATACTACCACGCTTGATTGCAGCTACGTAAAACGAATTTTCACCTATCACCGAGATCAAACTCTTTATAAGCTCATTTGAGTTTTGCTCCCTAAGATATATCGGGGGAGGCTTGGATGATTTTATCACGTTTGGTGCTTCTGAGGATTCGTCCTCAAGAATTGCAAAACGATTTTGAGAATTTATTCTATCAAAAGAAGGTGCTTTTGAGGCCGAAGCAACTGCTGCAGAGGTAGGGCTGCGTACCCGTTTAAGCACTGTTATGTACCTGTCCCTACCAACTTGTACTGTAGGCTTCTGAGAAGTTTTTACTTGAGTTACTGAGTTGTCCATAGCGGCTGTTTTGGGGTTAACCGTATCATCACTCATTAAAGTTTTTTTTGGCTCTGCGGCAATGCTTGCAGTTAACAAACTTGTTATTGTATTACGATCGACCGTATTTGTAAACAAAGAGGGTGAGAGGGAACGCGTTCGAGTAATAGGTTTAGCCGTTAAGTAATTGCTATCATCGATTCTTTTTTTGTTTCTACGTTTGTTTCGTCAACACTCACTGTAACATGAGCATTTCTTTCATTATGTTTTATTGTTTTTGCATTATACGCATTCATAAGAGTTTTTTTTATATATTACTGTTTGTTTAATTGTGCTCTTCTTTTTATTTGTTGTTTAAAAACACCGAGAATAAAGAAAAACAAGAAATGTTTTTTAAATTTTATGTTCACTAATTAAAAATTATTTTAATGCGTCCATTCATTCGCTGATCTTATATTATTTTTTTAAAAAAATAATATGATATTATAAATATACAATTATTTATGTTAAAAAAAAACCGTATGCCGAGTTAAAAGAAAAAAAACACGTCTGCATTCAACGAGCACGCAAGCAGAAGTGGCATTGCATCTTGAATTTTATGTTTCTAGGTGCAATACTTAAGGAAATTCAAAAAGCACCAGTTAAAGAACAAAAAAGTACCAAAAAGTTCCCTCATTGATTCGTATCCACTCAGGACATTGCATATTGAATTTTATGTTTTAAGGTCCAATATTAACGATAATCAAAAAAATACCAGTTGTAGAACTAAAAAGCTGAAAAAAGATATTCAGCCCAATTAATGAATAAAAATTTCCCGGGAGTTTTCTCCCTTCTCTCATTTTTCCTATGTTAATTCAATTGTAAAAATGGGAAAAGGGAAAAAACTCCCGGGGAATTTTTATTCATAATTGGGCTGATTAAGTTTCCCGTATTTCCCATTTTGGTACTATTTGTTCCCCCCATTAAAGTATCAAAAATTGCAGTATTGTGATGGGGGCCTATAATTTAGTACGAATATGGCAATGAATGGAGAAAAATGTTTTAAAAAAAATTACCAAAAACAGTTACGATTTTTACCCCTTAAAAGTTCGAATTTTGAAAAAGTACCAAATTCATACTCGTATTTTTTTGATAAGTTTCGAATGTGGTATTAACTTTATTTCTAATTTTATTGGTTCAAAAGATAGATGGGGCTTTTGCCCGTTTTTTTCCTAAAGGAGCTGAATTTCAAAAAAGTACCAGACACCTGTGTGCTAATTTTTCTAAAGAACAACGATAAGTATTAAAGTTTTTTTGTTTCTCTTTTAGTTTTGGAGATATAAGCTTATCGAATTTACCTGTTTTTACCCCCTAAACATTCGAATTTCCAAAAATCCCGTCTTATTGGACCGATTTGGGGAGAGACTCACCTCCGGTCCAAATTTCAAGTTTTTAGCTTCAGGCGTCAGTAACGTTACAATTGTATATATATATATCAGTGAAGGGCACTTTTGCAAATCCTATGTACGCGTGCATAGGAATAAAAATGCTGCTTGTGTGACGTCGTAACATGTACACTATAAACTTCTTTGTGTGGTCGCTGACAATGTACGTTCGGCTGTTGCTTTGTTGTCATTTCTCGTTGATGAGCGTCATTCGTTTTCTGCTGCTTCCCACACAAGCATAAATGTGATAGTATATGTGTTCCCTTTACTGATATATAAAGATAAAATTAAATACAAACTTTTTTGCTTGCACACAGAAAAAAATAGCAATGTAAAATTAACATGGAAAAATGTTGATTGAGAATCATAGTAAATTTTCGCAAAAGTATGCCCTTTATTTAAATTTATCATTAGGGCAACCAAAAAAAAAGCAAATGCTTATTTTTTGGTTTACAAGATAGAAAGATTTTGATTGAACACAAATTCCGATCATAAAAAACAAAGAAAATGAGCTATATTTGTTAGGGCTTATTTTTACTTATTTTGGCAATATCGGCTTTTTTTTAGTTATTTTTGCGTTATCGGCTTTTTTTTTTTGCTTATTTTGCCATTTTAAGATAATTCTTCATTTTTTTCATACGAAAAAAAACTTATTTAATAAAATTTTGCAAAAATCGTTGTTATTATTTTTTTTAAGTTCAACTTTTTTTTATATATACTAAAAAATCAACTATTTCTGTGCTGAAACAACTCTGGTTAAAAAAAATCGTTCAAAGTTATGGTAATATTTTGTGCTTCCCTTGCACAATATCATCCCCACAATTATTATACCCACACGGTGTGGGCCACACCACAAGAGGGGAGAGGGTATTATGCATTTGTGCTGATGTGAGAAACATCTTAAAATATTAGTCCTAAAGTATACCGATCAACTCAGAATCACTTTCTGAGTCGATCTAACGATGTCCGTTCTACTGGCTGGCTGTCCATGTAACCTCCTGCGCAAAGGACAGGTCGCAATTTTAAAGATAATTTAATGAAATTTGGTACGTGGATTCTAATTGGCACAATGGCGAATCGGTCCATAATTTAATATAGCCCCAATACAAGCTGCTATCCGGAAGAGGGTCTTTGTGCCTACTATCAAACCAATTTAAATTTTAAGACATATGTATATAGATCCATACTTATATGGACACGTAAGGTATGCATTTTAAAAAAAAATAGGACCACGAGGGGAGATAGGGTCAATTTCTGCCCATCAGTAACTATTTAACCGATTTTAATAAAATTAAAAACATAGATAGATAGAAATCTACTCATATAGCCATACATTCTCGAAACTTGTTTTTAAATATATCATATTATTTTAAATAAAATAACCCTATTTATCATTATATCATATTATTTTAAATAAAATAACCCTAAATCACGTTTATTTAATATTATTCACTGTTAAAATAAAAAAAAAAATATATTTAAATATGGATTCAATATTTAATCCATAAAAACTTGTTTTATATTAAAATCAAAAGTTTATCTTGTTAAATTAACATGCATACATACTTAAGTATGTACATTTTTTTATTTTCATTTTTAAAATATGTTATAAAAAGAAGACAATTCCCGTATTCCTTTAATTAAAAATAGTTAGTTAAATAGTAAATCAAGTTTTCAAAGTAGAATGATGACGAAAACCATATCGGGCGATTCTGCTAATGCTTCTGTTAACAAAGGAGAATACAAAATAAGTGAAACATGTGTTATTTTAAATAAATGCATATGTTGTCTCTGAAGCTTCTTCACACTGTTAAAACACACTCAAACCAATTTGATTCTACATGAAATTCAAGTTGTTTCAACTTGAAATCACTTTCATTCAACGTGATTCGGATTGTTATTTCAATATAAATTACATTTTGCTCTAACTTTACTGCAATGTTAAATTAACATAAATTATAGTTATTTTAAAAGAAAAAAAATGTTGTTCGCAAGTTATTGTAAAATCAGGTTGAATTAACATGGAAAACGTATGAAGCAAAATCAGCACCGAAAAATTTTAAATCAACCTTGTTTTCTACGTTTTTAACTTGATTTTTTTCTGTGTGTGGGTGAATATTTTTTTAATGTGACCCGGACTAATATATATATTTACATAACTCAGACGTGGATCCGACTTGGGCTCCTGTGGGATGGCTAAGAGGGAGGATTGTTTAGGAACCTTCAACTGAAACATACCATTTTGCAAAATTTCTTTTGGAAAGATCATAGAAATGGTATATATTTTTCCGTTTAAGGTGGGTTGGGATAAGTACCAATTAATTTTTCTTCCCCTGTAATCGCGACTGCATAAATATATATAACAAATATCTGTCTTACATGGCGTTATATTAAATTAACATATTTTATTGATTTATTTGGTGAATTTTATTTTTGTATGGAATACACAAATTTTATGATTTTATGTCCGGAATTGACTAGTGTGCACACTGGTCAATTACGGTCAAACCTCCTAGCTTTCTTATTTCTTTCAGTAAAAAGCTGAAATTTAGCATTCAAATATTGGGCATATATTCAATATAAAAATAAAAATAGCTTAATAGAAAAAAGTACCATCTATTTTTATATATTCGAATTTACAAAAGGTAAAAAAATTTGTATGAGAGCTTTTAAAGAGAAGATAACACAATTTAAATTTTATCTTTATTACTTAAGAATATAAATTGTTTACCAAAAAAGTACAAAAATTATATTTTCGCCCTTTTTTATACCCAAAATGTACAAATTTCAAAAAGTACCAAACACATAATAATTAAATTTTCGATTCAATAATGATATATTTTAAATTTTACGTCTACCTCTGTCAGATCACGAGATGTAATGTTACTGATTTTACCCGTTTTTACCCATTTCTAACCCCTTATGAATTGAATTTCCAAAAGTCTCTACTTTTTTTATTTGCACATTGCGAGGGGAGTTTACATCCAAAACTTCAAGTGTCTGGCTAAAGTTGTTTGGGCTTGGCGATGATCACTCAGTCAGTCACGCTTATCTTATAAAAATATATGAAATCACTAAAAATGATCTGGTTACTAGGGTGGCAGGTTGTGGGAGCTGAAATATATAGTACTAACTTTTGATACTTAACAGTACTAGGCATAATTATCATTTAACCTCTCCTAGCCCCACCTTTTTTGTTATGGTCCCTTTAAATTTGGCTTACTTTAGGTTTGAGTGCCCCGGTAGGCTAGCTGGTAGTGAGCTAGTCTATCAGCGGCGGGGTTGCGGGTTCGATTCCCGCCAGAGACTCTGGTTTCTTTCCTGCAGACTAGCTTACTTAAATCTGTAAGAAAAAAATTATCTACTTTGCTTTGGTATAACAGTAAAATAGTAATCCAAGAGCCAAATTAAGAAATGAGTTGTATGTTTTGAAGTGTTCACTATAATATGTCATCAAAATTTTATTAAAATTAAAAAAAAAATCATTTTTGGCCGGAATTGATCAGTGTGCACTGTGACAAATTTAAATTTTTTCCTTTTTGGCAGTAAAGACTCTATACAGTGCGAGCTTGATTTTCGCAACTCGAGAAAATCTGGCCTGTTGAAATTTCCGAAATGTTGCAGTGACCGACCATTGTTTATAAAAAGGGTTTTCCAATAGGTACTTGACAACTTTTAATTTAATTTGTGAACGCACTATTTCACGGATCAGCTAGCTAACTGTTACTTTCCTTTTTTTCAGCAAACTCAACATTTTTATCATGGTAAAGTACACGGACGAACAACGTATGCAAATTATAAAAATGTACTGCCGAAATTCGGAGTCGGTGACCGAAACTTGAAGAGCGTTTAATCCAATTTTCGGTCGCTTTTATCGCCCTAGTAGACAAGCAATAACAAGTTTAGTGCATATTTATTGCGTGACGCTGCCATTGCAATAATGTCCTAACGCCCAAGAATTACAAGGAAAGTACAAAGAGATTTATAAATATTTTTTTAATTTTGTTGTTGCTTTCTACAGAAATTCACATTGCCTTTTTAAAATTCAAACGCCTCATAACTTGTGGCGTTGAAAATTTTAAAACGGTACATGAATTTCTGCAGAACGCAACAACAAAATTGCAAAAAATTTATGACTTCGTTTTTGACTTTAATGTAATTCTTTGACGTTGCGTTTTATATAATAAGGGCCTTAATGTGGTTAAAGGCACCTATAAAAATTATAACCACACAATTAATATGTAGCATCATTAGGTTTGCGTCGACATGGTGAAAGAAGTTTGCTTCTCTGATGCAGCGCAGGCAGTACTGCATTACAACGTGGGGAAATTATATTATTATAGATATTATGACATACCTATTATGTATAATTTTTAATTGATTTTAATTACCTATAAGTAATGGTTTAAACTAAAAAATCTTCATTAAATTTAAATATGAATTGATTTTAAGAAGCCATCTTTTTCATTTTAATTTAAGATTATTTTCATCTCCTTATAATGAACAAATTTTGCAAATAAAAATTTTATTCATATACATGCATACATATTTTTCTAAATACATTAAAAGAACTTTTGTATCGCATACTTACAACGCTGTTTACGGAGCAAAAAGAACATTTAAATTAGGTGATTTCTACAAATATAATAAGAAAGAAAGAATAGTCCAAAAAAGAGAAGTATTGATAGCAGCCCCCGTATTTTTGGACAAAGTAGTACTTCTCCAAAAAAGTATATTTTTAGAATTTAATAAAGCTGAAAGAATGACACAAAATAAAGCTAAGCTGTCTACATTCCACTTCTTAATAAAAAATTAAAAAAAGTCACTTAGTCTAAAAATGTAGAATAACTGTCTTTTTGAGGATATTGATGAAGGGTCACTTGGAAGAATGCAATCCTAACAAAAAAAAAAAAAAAAAACCAGTTTATTTTTAATAAACTAGTACAAAATATGTCTTTTGTATTATAAACTTTATACACCGAAGAAATTTTCTGGTCCCATACAGATTCATTATACTCATAAGGTATTCTGTAATAAAAATAATGGCAGTCTGATGGAAACAAAAATCTAAGGACCTGGTTGGGAGTGAATGGGGTAGGCTTTTTTTAACAGTCCTATGTGGAAGAAGCTGATAGTCACACTTATTATAGGTTATGTAATACATAGGTACGTATATGGATTCGGTTTTTAAAATTTTACAGAACTTTTTTATTTTTGCTTATCAAATAATTTTCAGTCTAATCACTAATTCCACTTGCATTAATAGCGTAATAGTAATAAAACAGATTATCCAGTTTTGACGTTTACAAATATTAATGTGCTCTTATAAAAAGAATTAAATACTTTGCAAATTTTTTTCTTGAGTGTGATTATACATTATTTAAGAAAATGATATACTTGATGATACGACATTTTTAATTTTGTAAATAACTTGGTTCTTTTTTAAGGTAGAAGATTAAAATTTTATAAAAATATGTAACGTGAATCGTAATCAACAAAACAAGTCAATTTCAAATATTCCAATAATACAAATTTGTTTTGCATTATTATTGAGAAAAAAAATAGCCACAAGAACTTGTTGGCATTAATATCTTGGTTTCTGTACCAATCGCGTCGGTGTTTTTTTTTTTTTTTTTTTTTTTTTTTTTTTTTTTTTTTTTTTTTTTTTTTTTTGAAAAACACTAAAATAGTCTTGTTTTGCCACAATTTATATGCAAATAACCTATATACATATAATGCGGCAGTAAGTAAAGTTGATGGGTAAAAATATGTGTTTTATTAATGAAACTTTATTGTTTGTGCCAAATTATAATGCCAGTTTTTGTAAATTGAATGTAGTGTTTAAAAAAAAAAAAAAAAACCCACCGTTGCCGTTGGTACAGAAAGCAAAACATTTTCACAAGCAAAAAATATGTGTCTTCTGTTCTTACAGGTAGTAATTTGTTTTCAATAATTTTTGCCTTTGTGTCTTTTAAACGAAAACAAAACTGACCCTTTTGAAGGTGTCAAAGAATATACAGTAAATTTCGCTTATAGTCACATCCTTTAGTTGCAGACAAAACGTGGACTATATCGCTAATGTGACTGTAAGGCTAATTCACATATATGCCGCTATGAGGCATATAACCGAATTCGAATATAATCAAGTTATGTGAATATAGAAAATAATAAATTCATATAAATTACACCGACATTAGGCTTATGGTTTTCTAACAGACTTGCATACAGTAGTTAAAATGATAACAAGATAAATTTTTCCTTTGATGACTGTTGATAGATGGCATATATGGCAAATGTGCTTATATCGCTAAATAGACTATAACGTTAATACTTTATATTAAATTAACTTATAGCGGCAAAAGAAACAGAAAAAATGGAATTTATAGCTAATGTTACTATAAGCGAAAATTACTGTATTTTACAAAAGCAAACACACATTTTAGATCACCAGCCAACAAATAATTTTACAAAAACAAAACACACACAGAATATCGTGTTGCCCATCGGGAAAAATTGCCAGCGCTTTCACTTTTCAGGCCTTAAAGATGGTTTACAACTGTATTTTTAATAAACTTTTACTAAATCTACTCTGCCTTATTTGAACAGGTCTTGAGAATGGTTTTTATAAAATGTTTTACAAATTCCAATTATCTTTTCTGAGATAAGGCCTGTCGAAATCGTTTTATTAGTAGTTATGTTGGAATGTGTAGCAAGTTTAGTTACTTATTAACTCACTTCGCATTATTTGCAACAACAATTACACTGAGCTAAAGCTTTATTATTAATTATTTTAAGAAGGCCTTTCAGACGCCTTTAAAGTAGATGCAAGAAGGCAAGGCTTTCGTCTCCAATGACAAACCGTGTAAATTAGATATACAGTTGGAATGCGACTGGAAAACTTTATATTGCTAAAAAGGCTTTCTATAAGGAATCTTTACTACTTCTTTTTCCGCTGTTAATAGTCGGCCAAATCGCGTTTTTCCTTATGAGGAATTTGAATGTGAATTTTTTCAAATTTTTTATATCTGACAAACGCGTGTTATTTACTTCTATTGGAATTTACTATTCTACACGATCGCTCGATATATTCACACGAAAATCTGACGGAATTCTTTCCGACATTAAGAAATGTTCCCTAAATCTGTTATCAATGCCGCACTATTACACAGCAGAGATGCAAAACCATATAACTCCTCTCATTTACAAGAAAATGCCACTCTAATCGCATAAACATTTGCAATTCAATTTTATTTTTAAGTCAGACTATCATACTATATATGTAAGCAAATACGATTTTTTTGACAAATCTTACCACTAAATAATAAAGTGAACGGTTGAGAAATGTTGTTGAAATGGAACTCTTTGATATGATAACTTTGATAAAACTTAGTTTCTAAACAAGAAAAATAAACATTAAAAAAAATTAGGTTGCACTTGTTGAGACTATTGGTGTTTTCTTTTCTAAAAAAAATATTATAATTATAATTGCGTAATATATTTATCAGTACTGAAATTCTGAACCTTTTTAACGACAAAAAATTGTCGTTAATTAGTCAAAATTCGTTTGCTAACGATAGTTGTCGTTAAGAGCTAATCAAATTTTAACAATTTTTATCGGCAAACAATGCCGGTAGCTAACGACTAGGGTTTTTTCCCGGGAATTCCCGGGACGGGAAATTTCCATTATTTTATTTCCCGTTTTCCCGGGAATTTTCTTGCGGGATCCCGGGAAATAAAAAATTCCTCAAATAGCTATTTATACTTTGAAATTTAGTTTTCTATTTTCTAAAAACTAGCATCTGTCGATGGGTTGTGGATTAGATCAATTGTAAGAAGTGAGTACATGTATTTAAATCAATGTCTCCTGATGCAATAAATCTACTAAAAGCAGAATGGGCAGTGCAACAGTTAATAAATATTACATTTAGTGAAGTAAAGAGTTAAAGAACATTAATTCAAAATAAGATGCAGGCAGTAAAGTTTCATTCTCCATGAACAAGTCTTAAAAATAGGAGAAACCTAAACATATCGCTCCTTTATTGCAGCATAGTCATATCTACAAAAACAAACGATCTTGGCAAAATGCGATTAAAGTTTTCAAAATGTACCGATTTAAAGATATGTTTTGCTATAACTTCGGTTCAGTTGGAGATATAATACGAGAAGGTATGAAGGAAAACTTTGCTAAAGTTACTTCAAAATTTGAGATATGACTATGATGCAATGAAGGAGCGATATGTTTATTAGGTGATAAACACAATTTTTCAATTTGAGTTGGTTTAAATACCCGTGAAGTGCGGGGAAACCGAAAAAAATAACATTTTGGAAACTCGTGTAAGATACTACAACATACGACTTGAAAAACACATTGTCCTAAAGATTACAAATGGACCTATTGAAATGAAAAGGTTTGGAAGAAGCAGTCCGGTTGATGCTATTTTTGCATCAACCTTGACATACATTTGACTGATATACCGTTGTTTATAAAAAAAAAATTGCTTCTGATTGTGAATCCGAAGCATGCTACAACGGTGCACTTTTAACTATTTGTCCAACCTCGGTAAAAAATGAACGACATTTTTCGGAAACATGATAATTAGTAAATAAAATCAGGAATATACTTTTTGACGACTTACAAAGAGCTTTGAGTGTGTCAGAATGTTATTTCATAAGCCATTGAAAATGTTATATATTTCTTTAAAGTATTTTTTCTATTTTATTAATTAACTATTTAATTTCATATCTTGAGTACCTCAATTTTTGTTTTTATTATTGTTTTATAAATTAAATTGTAATGTTTATGTTATCTTTTTATCTTGTATCCAGACCATAATAATACTGAATAAAAGCATAATAATAGGGAATAAAGGCGTGAGGTAATAATAATTCAAGTTCCTATTTCAAATTTCAATTAATTTTTTAGTATTGAACCATTTCATTTACTTTCTTTGTAAACAAGTTCCCTCACGTTTTTTTTATAAAAGTTTTTTTTCATTAATTAATACCAAAATTTACTTTGTATTATTTATATGGAGCGGGATCCCGGGAAATTTAAAAAAAATTCCCGCTTTCCCGGGAATCGAAAAAGTCCGGGAAAAAAAAACTTTACTAACGACACAAAAAAAGTTCTTGTTAAATAATAACGATAATAAATGTACTGTTAACAGATTTAAAAATTTGCAACACAAAAAAAGTAAGAAAATAAAGTAGATCAAGCCCAAAGAGTATGTTGTGAGGTTAAAATTCACATAAGAGATTTTTGTGCCAAATGTTATCTAAATATCTACTACTAAAACTATGATTACTACTATGAGATAACATAGCTATTATTAAGGTAACTTATTATAAGTGTATTCGTATGGGAGCTATGGTCAAATATGGACCGATTCAAATAAAATTTGTTCTGCTGATTTATGTAGGTTGCAACAAAATATTTTTGGACCTAATTAAACCCTATTCCTGAAAGAAGTTTGCATGTGGTCTATGAAAAATAAATAACCGCTTTTCCGCTTTTGAAAAGGCTTCGACCTTGTGACAGTAAACGCTTATGTGCCAAATTTGATAAAATTATTTCAAACAGGCAACCAGCCAGCCTGATAGAAGGACGGATCTTGTTAGATGGATTCAATCAGTATACTTAAAGATGGGTCCAGAATCTATATTGTAATGTGTTAGAAACATTTGCACAAACACATAATATCCTCTTCCCATACAGTAGTGTGGGTATAAAAAGTAAGAGCAAAATGTTGTGCTAGAGTGGCTTAGGCACCTCGAACTTTCCCTTTTTTATAAAAAGATTTGAAACATAAGTACATATTTGTTGAGAAATTTAATTAATATTTTTTTTAATATTTTTAATTAGGCTTACTGCCTGTTTGTAGAACGCGAGCGCAGAAGTGACTCGTTCAACTTACATTTAAAACAAAAACAAAATTTCAAAATTTTCAACATGAAAATTAATAAAAATTGTTATTGATAATTTTTCATTCTTGACCGTGGCCGGGATTCGAACCGCGGCCGGCATGTTTCGATCGCAACCACTCGATCTCCTCAGATGGATTTGCCGTTTTACACTCGCAGCCATCGACGACTGCTGACGTCAATAGCCAAACATCAATCCTTTAACCAAATTGTATTTTAACTTTTTGGTAGATCGAAATTTGCTTCTTTTTTTTTAATGATTATACATTTTAATTGATTTTACATGTTGTTTCTTTACTTCTGTTTTTTCGTACTTTTGTCAAGAATTCTTCTTGTAGTCCAAAGTACATTTTTTTTGTTTTTTTCTTTTTGTCTTTCTTTTTCTTGTTGACCTTTTTCAGCACAACTTGAAAAAAAAAATGTACTTTGGACTTCAAGAAGAATTCTTGACTTTCCTTGGCTTTCTCTTCATCTTCCCTATTGATACATTTAATAGTTCTTCCATAATTATGTCCGCAATGACTGGTGAAGCTGGAGATCCCATGGGCATTCCTTTATTTTGTTTATAGTATTTGTCCTTATACTTAAAATATCTTGTTTCTTTAATACAAAACGTTAGTAGTTCTAAGAATAAATCTTTAACTGAAATACTTGGGAAGAGTGAAATTACGTCAAAGAAAACAAGTACTTCATGTTCATATATATAAGTATTATTTACTCTGTTCTTAAATTCTATTGAGTCTTTTACATTGTATGTAGAGTCCATTGTCAAGTTTTTTAAAATTGTAGTCAAATATTTGCATAATTCGTAGGACAGTGAATTGATAGTTATGGAAGAACTATTAAATGTATCAATAGCGAAGATGAAGAGGAAGCCAATGACTTTTACAAAATATGTGGTTGATTTGTTTGGAATCGTTAAGAGAGATGGTATTGAAAAAACCTTGAATACATTGAACGAATTTAATAGACAAATACAATTTACGTTGGAAAAGGAAACAGATAACAAACTAGTCTATTTAGATTCGGTTATAGTTAGACACTGAGACATACTTAAAATAGATTGGTACCAAAAACCGATGGCGTCTGGTAGATTAATAAATTTCTACTCAAAACATCCAGAAGAACAATTATAAATACAGCGAATTATAAATATAGCCGGCATTCGGCCGGCCGCAAGGATTTTCTCCTCTATGGTATAACAAAAACCGGCTTCTTTGTTATACGCTAGAGGAGAAAATCCTTGCGACCGGGCAAAGGCCGGCTATGCAGAGAAGCTTTACTTAGCGAAACCGGTACTTGTTATACCATAAAGAAAAAATCTTTGCGCCCGGCCGAAGGCCGTCTGTGCAGAGAAGCTTGAGTTAGCGAAGCCGATCTTTGCTATACCATAGAGGAGAAAATTTTTGCGCCCGCACGAAGTCCGGCTGTGCAAAGAAGCTTTAGTTAACAAAGCCAGTGTTTGTTATACCATAGAGGAGAAAATCCTTGCGCCCAAAAGTGTTTTCGTCATATATTTAATATACAAGCAGCAAAACCATTTTTTAAAAAATGTTAACCATATTATGTTTAATTTAACCATATTAAAAATAGTTTTGTTGGTTGTGACCATACTAAAACATGTTTTTTTTTGCGTGTATGTAGATCTTTTTTTGTATTTAAATTCTTTAGTAATTATGGACCTCATGACACTTTTAAAAGTGCATAATGTGCATTTGCAAAGTGTCATAATTCCCGCGGACATGACACTTTGACACTGGACGTTATGACATGCCACCTTGCTTTACACATTTTCATAATACGATCAGGGTTGTCAAGTTTCTTTGTGACCTAATTTTCAATTTGCGATATGGCGAGTTTTTGGCGGCTTATAAAATAGATGGCAATTTTGTTGGCTATTTGATAAAGCCATGTTCACACTTGGGTTTTTAAACGCGTTTAAGTGAAATGTTATTACATTTGAGAGGAAAAAGATGACAGATGATTAAGAAAAAAAAACCCAAAAAACAAATTTATATGTATTCAAAGTATTAAAAATGGATAAATATACTTTTATAAAGATATCAGAAGATTATTTTAAACATATTAATGATGAAATTGTGAAAATTTATGAATTATTTAAGGGAAAAAATAAAACATTAAGCAGAAATCGTCAGTTTGAGGTATGTTCAGAGGATTCTATGTGATTAATAAAGTGATTTAGTTGTAATCATGTCAATTTGAAGTGATTAACAAAGAGCTTAATCACGTTCGAGTTTTTTTTAACGCGTTTAAGAACCCAAGTGTGAAAATAGTATAAGCAAAGACTATAAACAAAGACTATAAATATATAAAGATGTTGCTCTTAGTACCAGGGACCGTAACTGTTATGACTTTTATCAAAAAAAAATCAAGAAATAAGAGTTATTTTTGATTTTTATATTTTTAGATAGAAAATAAGAGTTATTTTTTATATTTATTATTTTAAATGAAAAATAAAAGTTATTTTTGATTTTTATATTTTTAAATGAAAAATAAAAGTTATTTTTGATTTTTAAATGTAAAATAAAAGTTATTTTTGATTTTTATATTTTTATATCAATAATAAAAATCAATTCAAAACTCTTATTTATTTGTTAATGCCGGATATATTTTAATATGATGCTTCATTCAAATTTCTATATGAATATAATATATTATGTGACTTATCCATTATAAGCTATAAAAACATGAATGCATAGAAAACCTTATAAGTTTTGGCTGCCATTCAAGTCAGTGTAGAAAGGTCATTTTCAGCACACAGATTAATATTGGGAGATTTGCGATATAATTTATCTGAGGAACATTTAAAATCAATTATGATGGTAAAATTGAACACCTGAAAACGACCTCTTAACACTGACTTGAATGGCAGCCAAAACTTATAAGCTATTTCTATGCATTCATGTTTTTATAGCTGATAAGTCACATAATATATTAGTATATTCATATAGAAATTTGAATGAAGCAGCATATTATAATACATACGGCATCAACAAATAAATAAGAGTTTTGAATTGATTTTTATTATTGATATAAAAATATAAAAATCAAAAATAACTTTTATTTTACATTTAAAAATATAAAAATAACTTCTATTTTTCATTTAAAAATATAAAAATCAAAAATAACTTTTATTTTTCATTTAAAAAAATAAAAATCAAAAATAATTCTTATTTTTGATTGTTAAAATAAAAATCAAAAATTTAAATATCATGCAATATGTTGGATGCATTTCGCCTAAAAATCATGATGGTGTAATTAAAAGTTTTCTACGATGTTCATTTATGTATGATTTATTTCTTCAAAAATTGAAAAATAACTCTTATTTCCGGTCCCTGCTTAGTACATTTGAAATTTTCAAAAATGTTGAGCTTCTTAATGATAAGGGGGGGGGGGGGGGGAAATAACAAGAAAGCAAAAACTTCGTGCTCACATTCAGAGAACTAAAGAGAACAAGAAACCACATGCATTAATACAAACACACGTTTACTGTTTTTGCCAGCCAAAGTGTGTGTGTATGTGTTTTTTTTTCGTTGAAACTGGTTTTTGTTGTTTTTTTAATTGATTTCGTTTTGTTTTAATCAATTATTGTGCAAATAACCTACGTAAGAAACAATGCGACCGATTGTGTAATTGTAGGGTAAGAATATGTTTTTTATTGTTGTAAAACTGAAACTATATCGGTTTGCACCGAACTTTAATTAAATTTATTAGACAATTTTATTATGTATGTACTTATTATAAGTGTTTATTCTTAGGGAGTGTGTGAGACGATAGGAAAATACTATTGTAAGTCAAATGTGGACACTTCTGAGGTGAATTAAATTTTAATGGGGTCTAGTGGAATTTTTAAAACAACACACAAAATTTTAATTGAAAAAGTCAAATAAAAACGCTTAAAAAATTTTACGAATTTAAAAAATAAAATGAATACCTACCTATATAGCATCCTGCAAAAAAAATTATGTTACTGTGCAGATGTTGTAGATGGAGTTGATCTTCGATATGAGCGAGTAAATGAAATAGGTTCCCATATTTGTGTTTTTATGGTAAGAGGAGTTGTAAAAAATTGGAAGTTTGTTTTAAAATATTTTGTTACTGCTACTTCTATAAAAGGAGATATACAAAAAAAAAACTTGTACTTTAAAATTTAAATATTTTAATGGAAATGTGGCTAAATGTGCGTGGCCTAACGTGTGAACAAAATCCTAACAACAGAAAATGTAAAATGTTGGGCGGATCCAGTGATAAATCTTATTTCCTTTATAAAAATATTAAAGTTTACTTGATGTACGATGTTCCACATATTTTTAAGTCAAATCAGAAATGCTTTTATCAAGGGCGATTTTAAAACACCTCATTGAGTAGCGTGGTTCGATGTTGTTAGAGGAATTTTCGAGCTAGAGTTTGGAAAAGCAACAAAAATTACAAAATTAACAACAGTGCACATAAATCCAAATAGTTTTCAAAAGATGCGTGTTGGCATTGCTGTCAAAACTCTGAGCAATTCCGTTGATGCTGCAATCCAATCCGTTAATGAAAATCGCCAGCTTGCACGAAGTTCATCAGCAGTAGCTACTTCAACTTGTGAATTTATAAAAAAGCTCGACAGCTACTTTGACTGTTTAAACAGCATGCATTTCAACTCCAACCCTCTGAAGCGTGACTTGAAGTTTAATAGTTCAAATTGGCAAATACTTCAAGAGCTGATTGCCTACATTCAACCTGTTTGAATATGTAGGTAACAAAATATTTTCAATCAACGGGCTAGTTCAAACAACAAGGACTATCTTATCTTTATCGGCAGAATTGTTCGAAGAAAATTCTAATTTACTCTGCATTTTAACGAGCCATTTTAACCAAGATCCGATATACGTGCCAAAGTTGGACACTGCAAAAACCCTTCGGTGTATGAATTTAATATCGCAGTGGCTAAACTATTACCTTTAAAAATAACTCAGTTTAGCACATCAACAAACTGTGCAAATGACGATGCGATGTTTCTACCTATTGAGTTTCAAACCATTTTAGAAGATACTCAAAGGACTGGCAGTACATCAGAGAGTACTCACACCCCTGAAATAGAAATCGCAGATATATACAATGAAAATGAAGAATATTTTAATGAAGATGCCGATTGTTTTACATCCAACAATGTGCCAATAGAATTAACATCGAGTCTATATTTTGTTGGTTACATAGCACAACGAATATCATGCGTTAAACGTCGTATGGATATAATAAAACCAGCGCAAATTTTGTCATATCCTTCAGAAATGTTTGTTCATGCAAAAAATTATCAAAAAGAATCCGACTTTGGGGGTTTGTTTGCTCCCCCTGACTTATTTTTTGAAGTTTATAAAATTCATATAAAGGTCTTTGAAAAAATATTTTTACAAAATAAAGATATGAAAAGCATAAAAAAATTTATTGTTGAGCAATGCGTGAATTGTACCAAAAATTCAATCTATTCTTTTTTGTTTGAGGAGAATTACGTATATTATAAACGCAGGATGGAGATGCTTAATTTACTAGTTCTTATATTATTACGGAAGCATTCCACATTATGAAATATTGAAAAAGTTAAAATTTTAAACCATTAAACTTGTAAAGAGCTCATAAGTAAAATTAATAAATACTCATAGTAAATAGTAAGAAAAATAACACTTTTTTTATTTATAAATTCTTTTGATATATACATACACACATTGTAAGTACATAATTAAATTATCTAAAAAATGGATTTATAATTCGGTGCAAATCGATATAGTTTAATTTTTACAAAAATAAAACACATACTGCTGCCCTACAATTACACAATCGGTCGCATTCGCTTTTACGTAGGTTATTTGCACATAAATTGTTTGAAAACAAAACGAAATCAATTAAAAAAAATACCAAAAACCGGTTTCAACAAAAAAAAAAAAACACAAACACACACACACACACTTTGACTGGCAAAACAGCCCTGCCGTCAAATGAGTAGCTAACTACAAAAATAACCAATTTTAAGTTAGCTTGGATAGACTAACTTAAAGGCAACTACTACGCAATGCAAAATTTACATTAACCAAAGTGTATACAAACACTGTGTAGTATATTTTAAGTAGAGAGAGCCAAGTCGTTAGCAAAAAAAATCAACGTTGTTATTGTTGTTATGTTATGACAATTTACTCTCATATTTACGCTCTTAATTGAGTAATGGCAAAAAACATAGTTTTTTTATTCAAAAACTACACTGCCCCAGTAGGCTAGCTGGTAGTGAGCTAGTCTATCAGCGCCGAGGTTGCGAGATCGATTCCCGCCAGCGACTCTGGTTAAAAAAAAAAAGTTGAATAAGAACAACTTTGATTAAAAAAAAAAAAATACAATTTTGTTATTTTTTTGAAAGTATTCATCCAATGAATAACATTCATAGATCGGCCTTAACTTAAACTAACTTAACTTAAAGCTAACTTAAAGTATTGAGTTTATAGCTAGCTACAAAAAGTTAACTTAAAGTTAATTGAAAGTAATGCAGAGTCGGACAATCGACTACTTCCTAGGACATCGCAATGTTAAAATAGTTAGTTAATTCCATATAAAATAAATGCAAGTGTCAACCACCACTAGTTGAAAAATAGTTAGCTTTCAGTTAATTTAAAGTTAACTGAATGTCCGACAGGGAGCAAACATGTGTATGTATTAATGCATGTGGTTTCTTGCTCTCTTTAGTTCTCTGAATGTGAGCACGAAGTTTTTGCTTTCCTTGTTAATGCGCCCCCTCATCAAAAAGAATCACACAATTTTTGTCAATTTCAATTGTTCTAAGTGGAACATCTTTATATATTTATAGTCTTTGGTATAAGCCATGACAAATTAACCGTTTCTTATTTGGAAAGACTATTTCAATGATGGTATTCCATCTAATTTAAAAAGTTTATAGCTATAAGGATGTGTCCTGTAATTTCTGTGTTGAAATAGTTCGTTTTAATAATTAACTCCACTAAAACTTGCATTCAAAAAAGAGTGCAATACAAACTTCTTGACAAGTTATTACGAGTTATAAACTATATGAATATAAATAGCACTTTTTTACCTTCACACGATATGTTGAATAAACTGAATCGTATTCATTGTTTAAAAAAAAAGTAAGAATTGCCTTGCCGGTGAAGTGTATAGCGTTTTAAATATATATCCAATATCAAAAAAAAAAAACGTTTTGCTGCTTTAATAAGACTGCAGTCGACTGTTTTAAACTATTGTACCTTTTTTGTGTTCACCACAGCGTTAAAAACACTGCAGTCAAAGTAGAAAAACTGCCATTTATTCTCCATCTTCATTTGTCATTTGCAAAACAAAAACTGTTGCTTTTAAAAAAATCGAAAAGTTGTACACACATTTTCGTTTTTGTTCGACAGTTTTTGGTTTCGACTGCAGTTTTTTAAACCCTGGTTCACCAATCATTTTACTTTAATTAAACAAATTATATAACATGACGACTTTATCCCATTTTTGACAATTTTAAGCAATTAGAAAGACATTTATTTTATAGGATTTATAGAAAATATTTTTAAAATATATTTTATTTTGTTATTATTTTTTCATTTGAGCAGAAAATTTTAGACATATTTATTTTAACAAATAGAAACTGGGAATTATCTCCTTTCGTAGGTTACTTTATATTATATTCAACATTTTTTATTTTTCGAATTTATTCTATGAGTTACATTTCAGTTATGTATTTTAAAAAGCTTTTTTGTAATAGTTCTATTCCTTAAATTTTTAGTAATGACTTTTTATACACTACCATAGAATAAATTCACAGAATAAATTCGAAAAATAAAAAATGTTGAACATATTTATTTTATTTATTTTTTAAATAAGAACTTTATTTAAATAACCAAATTCAATATTCGACAGTTTTATTTATTGAATCTCAGCCAAGTTTAAGAGCACGAAATTGGTATGAAAACCCCACTTTTAATGCATACACTACTAAAGCATTCGTTTATGAATAAGACTGTTAAAATATAAAAAAATTAGTTTATAATGCTGGGTGCACACTATACAATTAGGGATGCAACATCGCTCTGAAAAACATCGATGTTTGAAGACGTCGATGTTTTCACGATAAGCATCGATGTTAAAAAACATCGGTAAAAAACACGAAACATCGATGTTTAACATCGATGTTGAAACGTACTTTGCAATTATACTTACGGACTGTTTTAATTCTTCTTTGCTACTGAAAATCTTAATGCTTAAATATAATATACATATGCTTGCATAAGCTTTTGTCAAAAATTAACAAAAAGCCTGTCAAATGCATTCAAAAACACCAAAACAAAGTGCAATCAATGATGCAATGACAGATTCATAAAATTAAACAAAAAGTGCCCAAAAGTGCAATATGGTTTGACAAATATGATTTTTATGTATTCGCACAGTTGCTTGAGCCAACTTAATATGTACATACATATAGTTATGCAATGCACAGTATGCATGCATGTACATACATACATACGTACTTTGTATGGCTATCAGGGGTGTGCTGGAAAACGGAAACGTAAAACGCAAGAACTTGGGAGGTCGTTTTTAATACACTTTTAATAAAATATTTTTAATTTTTGTTTTAAAATTCTGTTTAATAGAGAAATATTTATATAATATTTGTCATAAAATTATTATATTACAGAAATTTTATTAAAAACCGACATTTAAAATTCTTACGTTTAACGTATGCTTTGAAAAACATTTTTTTATATTATTAAATAAAAGGTTTAATTGAAAAATAAAAATTAAAATTGGTAAAAATATTTTAAAAAATATTAAATTAATGAAAATATTAAATGGACGATGTCGATGTTTTTTAGTTTTGACGACGATGTATCGCCGATGTATCGTAAATCAAAATATCGATATTAACATCGCTGTTTATGAACGATACATCGATGTTTTCTAAACATCGATGTATCGTTTGCATCCCTATATACAATGCATTTACGCAATCTAGCAAATTAAATTCATATTCATTCATTTTTTATTCATTCCAGATTTCATCAACATCAAAACGCTTTGACATTTTGAGGTTGCATTGAAATAGATTGCATATAGATTGCACTGTCTGTACCCAGCATAAGAAACTACTTATGAATTTTAAAAGCTTTTATTAAACTTGCAATGTATGTTTGTTGCTGAAATCTTGGAACTCAATTTTAAAGCAGATCCCTCGAACCGATTTAGCTGACATTTTACTGTTACTACGTTTATACGTAGCCTATTCGCGAATAAAAATTATTTGCGATTAACTAACTTACTGCTTATATGTCAATTTTCTTGATGAAAATTATTATTTTTAAGTGATGCCTTGTTAAAAAGTTATTCATTAAGTAGCACTGTATATATATAAACTTTTTTTTTTTAATTTAAAAGATCAAAAATTATTGTGTTTTTTTGAATTTATTTGCACATTTTTGATTTAATTTTACTTTTGTTGTCATATGAATGTGCCACATTGAAATAAAACGTAAAATGGTTAAAAGTGTGTCAATGATTAAAATCTTATTTGCAAATAGTGTCGTTTATCAGGAATTGTTGTCATGAGTTAGGTATTCGCAAATAAAAATTGCATTAAGATACCGAAGATGACGGACTTATTATTTTTAATACATTCCTACAATATGATTATTCAAATGGGAAAGCTTGCTGAGAATAAGTAAAAATTAAGAAACTCTAAATATCTAAATCGAATATGACGGACTAAGTTAAAAACTTGCTTGCCTTCAATATGGGTACCAACTGAAAGGACTTACTGAGAATGCGAATGCTAGTTTTGGAATAAATTAAAAGTAAAAAATATTTAAAAACACAATATTTTATTTAAATGCTCTAAAAAGAAAATTAAATACAATTTTACTTAAAAACTTTAACTATCAACTTATAACGTCGTTACAAAATTTATTTGGTTTAAAGCTTGTCGCGAGATTTACTTGTGTAGAAAAACAAGTAAATTATATAACTTGCGGCCAATTTCACAAAGTTCAGTTATATCTAAATTTTAATTAAACATCCAGTTAAAAATATGTTTTTGACAGTTATAGTTGATATTTAATTAAAACTGAACTTGGTGAAATTGATCATTGATGTGATTGACTTTAACTTTTAAAGTTCTCAAACAAAGTAAATACGAGTACTTAAATCTCGCGACAAGCTTTCATATTAGAAAAAAATGTGTATTCACAAGCAACATGCTTTTATATCATATAATTAAAGACATAATAAGTTCTAAAAACAGGCAGTAAAAGATATTAAGTATTTTTTTTTAAAGGTTTTTTACTTCTAATTTTTATAAAATAAAAACCAGAGTTCGAAAAAAAACTGTAAAGTACACAATTAAGTGTACCATACCGTATTTTGCCATGAACAGTACACATACACATTCGTTACAAGAATACAAAATAAAAAAAAAATTTTTCTGTTTGTGAATGTGTGCAGAAACAATATACGGTACACAACGAGAGTGAGCTGACGCACACAAACATAACGTACATAACTTCTTTTAGCGTACACGTACATTTTTTTAGCGTACTTATCTGTACTTTTTAGTGAACACGTAGAGTATACTTTTAACTTACGTGTACCGTATTTTTTTTAAGGAAAGAAATTTTATAAAATTAAAAAAGAGCCAAAAAATATGGGCATTTCTCCAATGTCGAATGCGACATTCGTACGCCTTAAAAGTGAAAAAAAATATACAAAAACATTAATTTTATTTTGACAAAAGGCGAAACTTATAGCTCTTGATTAGCACTATAATTTGTGCTTAGGTTGATTTTGAGCAATTGTTCATTTTCAAGAAAATTGAAAAAACCCAAGGCATTTGCATGCGACAAAAACAGAAGTTGTTTTTACGGCAAACAGTTCAAACACTGATTTCAGCGAAACCTGATAAAATATTTTAATGCGACTAATTTTAAAATATTATGCATTGATGTATATTAATAATGGGTTTTATTTAATTCAAAAATATTGTGTAGTTTATTTTTTTATTTAATTTTAATCACTGTCGCACGCTACATGTTGCATGCGACATATTGTTCCATCATACTTGTATGCTTATGTTTTTACTTTTTATGTGATTAGACATGCGTAAGATTATTCTACATTATTTTAAATTCATTAATATATTCATTATTATAAATTATAAAGAGAAATACAAATCCAAATTTTTTAATATTTTTAATTAGGCTTAAGTTCATCAAATTTAATTTTCATTAAATTATTTTTATGAAGAAAGGAATTTTACAACATGAAAATTAATTAAAATTGTTATTGATAATCTTTAATTTTTTACCGTGGCCGGGGCTCGAACCGCGGCCGTCAGGTTACTATGACATGTTTCGATCGTAACCATTCGATCTCCTCAGATGGATTTGCCGTTTTACACTCGCAGCCATCGACGACTGCTGAAGTAAGGCAAATCCATCTGAGGAGATCGAGTGGTTGCGATCGAAACATGTCATGCTAACCTGCCGGCCGCGGTCGAATCCCGGCCACGTCAAGAATGAAAGATTATCTATAACAATTTTAATTAATTTTCATGTTGTAAAATTCCTTTCTTCATAAAAATAATTTAATGAAAATTAAATTTTATGAACTTAAGCCTAATTAAAAATATTAAAAATTTGGATTAAAAACCATAAATAGTTCAACAAAATACTAATTATTAAAAAATACAAATATAGAACAAAAACTATCTTAACTGAAAATAGTATTGCTAGTCTTAAATAAAGTTTTTTTAATGGAATAAGCTGTCCTTGATGCTTGTAGTTGTTGCCCATCGCAAATAAAGATACATATTTTAGGAAAAAAAATTTTTGAATTTATGCATTTTACACTTACGATGTCGCACGCTACAAACTTAAAATAAGTACCAAGAAAAAAGCACTGATTATTTTCCAGCAAAATTTTTTTTATTAAATTTGCAATAAAAATATCTATTTGTTACTAATATTTGAAACGCACTGACAACAAATGTTCTTTTTCAATGTCGCACGCTACATAGAAATATACGGTAAAGCAAAGAAAAAATTTGCCGTAACTGGCAATCGCATCCTTCCGTTTACATTTTTTCTTTATTGTTTGAATATAAACTGAGATTTAAAAAGCAATTGTCAATGCATAATGTTTCTCATTAAGATCATTTAGCAAAACAAAACGTGCAATAGAAATGTTCAAAACAGAACTTTTTTACTTGTTCGACTTTGCATTTGAATATTTCAAAGTGTATTATGAATAAATGTAAAATTTGTTTAAATCATTGAGAGTTGATAGATTCCCTATAAAAATATGTTAAAACAACATACTTTTATAGACTTTGAATTATTTGGCTGCGGTTGACATTTCTATGGAAATGCCCATATGATTTGATGGTAAGAAACATGCAAAAGTGTACTAATGTTTTAGCTCGCCAAACTGCAATGAATGCACATGTGCGCGGCTGTGTTTAACTTTGTTCAAAAACAGTGTGTAAGATAAATGGTTATAGAAAGAATTAAAAATATATTTGATGATAAACAAAATGTCTTTTCTAATGTCCACAGTCTTTTATATTATTAAACATTTAAATGGCATAGGGAAAATGTTATTAAGAGGCATTATGATTATTTTTATAGCTAAATGACTGAGTACAATGATAAGAAAAATAACATTTTTATTACAATTAAAAAGCTTTGTTGGCATGGTTAACAGGCGAAGAAACTGATGAAAATAAATCAGATTTTATTAAAAAAAAAAAAAAACAAATTTTACAACCTAAACAATTTCTTGTGATTAAATATAAATTAAAATTTTCATTGGGTTTTGCCTATCACTGTTCATACTCTCGCAAAACATTTTTGTGCATCAATTCATCAGAGAAAAGAATGTTGTAAGTAATGATCAGCGTTGTCAGCTTGGTGCGTTTCGCACCATTTTGGGTTCCTTTTTAAATTTTTGGTTCGAAAAATACGTGGCAACAAAGCAAAGACAAAAATTTGTCGTTAAGCAGTCAAAATATGTTAGTCAACTATAATTGTCTTAAGAGCTATTCTGTAATGAAATTTTATAAATGTCTATCGGTAGCTAACAACACAAAAAAAGTTATTGTTAAAAATAATCTTAGGGAGCAAAACTCAAACGAGCTAATAAAGAGTTTGATCTCGGTGATAGGTGAAAATTCGTTTTACGTAGCTGCAATCAAGCGTGGTAGTGTAAACGAGACTAAAATACAAGTAAATCACGAGAATGATTTTCGCAAAATAATTAACCAATTTGAATCCGCTAAAAAATGTTGTTATACATACCAACTAAAGAGCAGTAAAGGTCTCCAGGTAGTGATTAAGGGAATTGACTCATGTGTGGACCCAGAAGAAATAAAAACTTTCTTGGAAGAAAAAGGCTTCAAAGTGAAACATGTCGTGAATATTAAAAATAGGGAAAAAATCCTCAACCACTATTTCGAGTGGAGTTAGAACCCGGCGACGTAAGGCTTAAAAAAACGAAACACATCCTTTTGACAATCTGAAATATATTCTGTATAGAAGAATAACTATAGAAGAGCCACACAAAAGAAATGGTCCCGTTCAATGTTTAAACTGTCAAGAATTTGGTCATACTAAAGCTACGGTCACACTTATTAAATATTTGATCAAATCTTCCTGTTTTTTTCGTCAAATATTTGATAAGTCTGGCCGTAGCTTAAGGCATACTGCTATTTACCCCCTGTTTGCGTAGTATGTGGTGAATTGCATGGTACAGTTCTTTCTGATAAGTCTAAAACTGGCCCTAACGTAAAAAAAATGTAGCAACTGTGGCGGTAATCCCACTGCTAATTATAGAGGATGCCCTGTATATACTAACGTCAAGCAGTCGGTTGGACCGAAAACTAATCTCCCTCAAATGCAGGTAACAAATCATGTAAACACTAATGTCATTCAGGCTCCGCAGCCTAGAAATAACAGAACCTCCTACGCTAACGTCCTAAAATCAAAACATGTAACAAGGTGCTGCGCCAAGTAATGATGAAGCTCCATTTTCAAATTTAAGTCAATTTTAAGAAAAAACCATGGAAACATTATTGCAAACAGTAAATAATTTTACGAGCACAATGGGTAATATGATGCAGGAAATTCTTAGAATGCAATCGATGCTATTGCAAGCTGTACTTAACAAGCCATGAACTGTTTAAAAGTCTGTTTTTGGAACGCAAACGGCATCCGCCAACATAAAAATGAATTAGAATACTTTCTTAAAAATAAACAAATTGACGTCATGATGGTTTTTGAAACTCATTTGACCTCAAGAAATACGTTTAAAATCAATGGTTATACACTATATGATACCAAGGACCCTCGACACAGAGCTTGTGGAGGTTCTGCCATTTAAAAAAAAAAACGAATTAAGCACTACCTAATGTGTGATCATCGTGAAGATAATCTCCAAGCAACGAACATCTGTGTTGAAGAGCTAAATCGAAACATAGTAATTTCATCTTTATACTCTCCACCTAGATTTTCAATATCAGAAAGCTATTATTGTGAATATTATAAATCACTAGGACAAAAAAAGGAAGTGTTTTACTTAATACAATTTCTAAAATGGATTTTAATGTGGTAGCGAGCGGACAACCAACATATTGGCCTACTGATCAGCAAAAAATTCCAGATGTCATCGATTTCGGCGTGGTTAAAAACATCCCTATAGAAACGATTCATGTTGAAGCTTCCTTAGAATTATCTTCCGACCACACACCTACAATTGTTACTATAATGAACCCCAATAGAGTTGTATCTGCGACTGGTTACTAAGCGACGTCTGCTACACAAATTAATTGGAGGAAATATAAAAAATATCTCAGTACCCATTGCACAGAAAATATTCCGCTTAGCACACCGGAGAATGTGGATCTCTCTATTGTAAATTTTGGCAGTAATCTTAAACTAGCTGTCCAAAATTCCAGTATTGGCCCAAAAAAAAACAAAAAATAGTAAAATATTTTCTACAGATGTCGAGCGGCTCCTGACTGAAAAGATAGAGTTCGAAAAGAGTGGCAACTGTACAGATCCCCGCAACTTAAAAATTTTTTATAAAAAGAGTGCACAAAAAGGCTAAGAAAGTTACTGCAGACTCAGAAAACGGCTTCTTTAGAAAAATATCTAAAGGAACTTGATACAACTTCACAATCAGACTACTCATTATGGCGTGCAGCTAGAAATCTAAAAAGGCCAGTTATATCTAAGCCACAATTAAGAAACTTGAATGGTAGTTGAGCAAGAAACGATACTAAAAAAGGAAATCTGTTTGTAAGTCACTTGAAAAACGTATTTACACCAAATATATTTCACGATATTGCGGTCGAGTTACCACCTGTTGCGGCCAGAGCAGCTATTCCCCTAAGATTTGAGATCAGAGAAATTGGAAAGGCTATTTGTGACTTAAACACTAAGAAGGCACCTGTTATTGATAAGATCAGTAATAAAATGCTCTTAGAGCTACCTCGCATAGCAAAGAAAATTATTCTTGTTATTTTTAATGCTATTATACGCCTTGAATACTATCCTCAAAAATGGAAGGTTTCCTTAGTTACCATGATACCTAAGCCAGGTAAAGATCATACAAAAGTTGAGTCATATAGGCCAATTAGCTTATTATCAAATATGTCAAAGCTGTTTGAGAAATTACTAGTTTAAAAACTAACACCGATTTTAAGTGAAAATAGATGTATTCCAAAACATCAATTCGGACTTAGAAGAAAACACAGCACAGTTGAACAAACTCATCGAATAGTAAATGTCATAAGAAATCATTTGAAGAAAAAAAATATGGCTCAGCACTCTTCATCGATGTTTCGCAAGCTTTTGATAAAGTCTGGCATGAAGGCTTAGTACATAAATTGAAACAAAATTAACCAGCAAACACACTCAAGCTGTTAGAAAGCTACTTAGTCGGTCGTCAATTTATTATTAAAGAAGGAAATTTAAGTTCACCTCAGCCAATTAGCGCTGGAGTCCCACAAGGCAGCATCCTGGGCCCTCTATTATACTTAATTTATACTTCGGATATGCCAACAAACAACCACACCCAAACTTCAACATTTGCAGAAGCGTGCACAAAAACCGTTATGAAGCATCTCGTTACTTACAGCATCATATATTTCAACTAGAAATATGGTTAATACAATGGAGGATAATGGTCAATGAGCAAAAATGCGTACATATCACATTCACCTTGCGTCGGGACCCCCTATTAAAATCAATTATCAAACAATTCCTCAACATTCGAAATGCCATATAGAGGCAAAATTAACTCAAATGAAACTAAAATCCATTCAAATTCATTGGCTTATTGGAAGTCTCGATTGCAAGTTTCTACTTTACAACTCTATCTTAAAGCCTATCTGGTGCTACGGTAGTCAACTATGGGGCACTGCCTCGGCCTCAAATATCGAAAAAGTTCAAAGGCGCCAAAATAAACTTCTTCGAATAATCGCAGCCGTTCCCTGGTATGTTAAAAACTCAAACATTCATAAGGATCTCAATGTGCCATTAGTAAAAACTATGATAACAAAAAATGCAGTAAACTATTTGAAAAGGCTTGAACAACATCCAAATCCACTAGCTCGAAATATTTTAAATCATGGCGGCCACACTCGCTAAAAAAGAAGAGACACTGCAGCACTTATCCATTTAGATGAGTGATAATCACCTAAGTATGTGAACAGAACCCGTGATGAAGAAAATTTTTGTCTGGCACTGGCAGGACATAAATAAATTATTAGAATAAGATTTGATTAATTATTGTTAGTTCATATTGAGTATATGAAGATTCAATAAATAAATAATGATAAAAAAAAAAAAAATTATGATATTATGTATAAACAAAAAAAAAAAAAAAAGATTTGGTCAAATATGATCCGCTCCAAAAAAAATTTGCTACGCTGATTTAGGTTGCACCAAAATATGTTTGAACCTTATAAAACCTAAATACCTAAAAACCGAGACAGCTTACTCTATTCCGGAAAGAAGTTTGTATGTAAGCTATGTAATATTATGAACCACTTCGCACCATTTTGTATAGGATTCAACCTTGTAACAATTAACACATATATCCCAAATTAGATTAAGTTTTTTCCATGATTGCGTAAGAATAGACTTTGCGCACAAGGTTAACTTGGAAAGACAGACTTCGATCGACTCTAAAATTGATTCTGAGTCAATCGGTATACTAAACTAGAACCCTATATAAATGTATTACACATACATATTAGTACAAACTCATAATATCCACTCCACATACAGTAGTGTGGGTATATAGAAAGTAAGAGCAGAATGTTGTGCTGGAGTGTCTCGGGTTTATGACAGTTGAATGTGATGCCTCTTGGACTTTGCCATGCTCCAGCTACATTTGAGCGTTTAATGACAAGAGATCTTCACTAAAAGACATGCTTGGTGCACTTTGACGACATTATTGTCATGGGGAAAACACTTGATGAACACCTGAAAAACTTGGAAGAAGTGTTGAAACGTATATCCACGGCAGGACTTCCAAAAGGAAGTAAAGTACATGGGACATCGCGTAACCTCCAAAGGCATTTCAGCAGATAAAGATAAAATAATAGCTATAATTGATTGGCCCCGTCCGAAAAATCTACATGAATTACGCAGTTTTCTAGGCTTATGTGCATACTAGTGATGTTACGAATTTTTATATTCGTATTCGAAATGCCGAATATTCGCCTGCTTTACGTTATTCGTATTCTCCAAATTTAAGGGAATATTTCGCGAATATTTTGGTAATGCATTCCAAAGAAGAAAACAATACAAAAGTGTAAAAATACATAAAATTAAACAAAAAGTTTTAATTTTTATTAGAAAAGATTTTTGTCCTTAACACAAAAAAATCTTCTCTTTGAAAAGAAAAAAACAAACAAACATTAGAAGTTTGTGCCGGTACAAAACTATTTTATGAAAATTACTCAAGTTTTAACATCAACTTTTCCAGATTTATTATCATTTTAAGCAATGTGGTAATTATCGTAAGAAAATTATCGACAACTGGATTTCAAATTTAGTCGTCGGAGTGGGATAATGAATTTAAATATATAGTGTGACAGTTTTTTACAATTTATTTTTTACAACGCAAATAGAAGATTTTTTTCAATTAAATTTGAAATATCGAGTGGCGTTTTAGTTCAGATTGGATATTCGTATTCGCTGAATATTGGCGCAGATATTCGTATTCGCGAATATTAAAAATTGATATTCGTGACATCACTAGTACAAATCAATACAAATAAATTTGTTAGGTTTTTTATTTTTGTTAAGTTTTATTATTTTTTCCTAAAACCCTGAACTGTAAAAGAGTGCTTTATTATAATATTTTTAATACAAAAATATTTTACTTTTTATTTAAAATTAATCTAAACAAGTTATGCCTAATAAATCACTGATGGTTTAAACGCTGGTTTAGTTGAACTAAACTTGAATTTATATGTAGTTTAAACTCATCAACAATAAATCAGTGTCCCATGTATTATGTGTAGTTAAAAAAATAACATGTGGCAGCACTACGACAAATGTTGGCAAATTCATATGATTTGTGCTGGTAGTTTAAACGCCCAATTTCATGCGTTTAAAGATGGTTTATATGTTTAATGATTTGTAGATTTGTTGGTTTAAACACATTTTAAACCAAAAAGAGAGTTTAACTTGCTCTGATTTTTTAGCCCTTAGAGTGCTATATTCGGCTGTGCCGAATCTTTGATACCCTCCACCGACAGTTCGAATGTTTAAGGAGTAATATCTGTATGATGTCTTTTTATTATTATTATCTTAAACTGTGACGAATTGTTATTAATTATGGTTTAAGGAGACTAAACTGTTTTCCGGGAGTAGGGCATATATGAGGCCTAGGGTAAATTATGTACCGATCTTCACGAAATTTTACAGTGTAATTTCTAGTCGAATAAAACGGACTTGCGCAAAATCTTATGTCATTCCGTGCATTTTTGCATCATTTATGTTAGTTTTTGTAACAAAATTATCAAGTTTTTGAAGGTGGTGGTTCCACATTTTGATTCATAGCTCTGGTCCTACTGAACCATTTTGCTGAAATTCAATCCCAAACTGCTTAGGATAACTACAAGCAATTTGACACCTAGTTTGTTTATTTCTTTTGAGTTTTTCGAAAGTGAGCGTGTTTTCAACAGACGGACAGACAGACGGACATGGCTAAATCGACTTAGAATTACTCAAGCAGCCAGAATATATATACTTTATGGGGTCTGAGATAAATAATAAAAAAGTTTCACACGGAATGACAAACTTAGTATACCCTCTTCACAACTAATTGTGGTGGAGGGTATAAAAACATTTTAAATAAAAAGGAAGTCTAAACTTGGTGCTTTTCTATTTTTAAATGGCGCGTTTTCTTCACCTTTTTGGTGCGTTTTGAAATTTCAAAGTTGACAACGCTGGTAATGATCAGTTGTAGAGAGTATGCGTATATTTAAATATGTATAATTGTTTGTGCACATTTTTAAGTGGTAAACAGGGTTGCCGAACTGTAGAATATGGAAGGCTTAACCTAATTTTTGTCGATTTGAGAAAATTTACTTTTTAATTTTATAAATTGACTTGTTAAATGTGGTAGGACAAAGTCTGTTGAAGCATTTGACTATATCGCAAAGCAGGAAATAGAAAATTAAATATCTATTAAAAAACAAGATTTTCTTGATTGTTGGTAAAACTTCGGATGTGCCAATGAAGAAATAAAAATAAAATATTTTTGACAACAAACAATATTCCTTTAAAAAAAAATTATTGAATTGGCAACAGACGGCGCGCCATGGCGGGTAAAGTAAGTGGACTAAAAAACTTACTTAGCAATGAATTTGTTTTATTTTACATTAAGTGCGCTCTCTCCACCTTTGTTCAAGTTACGCATGTAAAATTCTGGGGGGAAATATAGAGGTTCTTTGTTGTAATATTAACAGTTTTTTCTGATAGCCCTTAAAGAATTACTGAACTAAAAGAATTTCAGGAATACTGTTCGGTACTACCTCATAAGATATAAGCTGTTTCTTATACAAAATGCTTATCTTTGGAGGTTGTTATTGCAAGAATTATTGAACAGTGGGATGTTAGTACTATATTTTGTATCCTGTTTTTACAAAGTCAATGGTATAAGTGCTGTAGAACTCGCCGATAATATGTCTTAAAAAGTCAAATGCCATTTTTTATTTGAGTCATATACAAGTATATTGGGATTCTGACTTGAAATCGAATTATAGGTGTTCTCTTAATCGCAAGAAGTTAGCCGACTTCAAAAACCATGAAAGATCGGAAGCAATACGCATGAGTTTTCGAACACCATGAAATAAATCTAGCGTTTAGCGACTTCAAATCGTGCGATTGTTAGAAAATGGCCGACATACTAATCATAATTAATAATCTTAATAAAGAATATCAACCAGAAGTATATCGTTTGTCATATTTATAATCATGTTTAAAGTCCAATTTTTTTACACATTTTAATTAATTTTATAAAAAAGGCGACACTAACATAAGTCGATTTCGATAAAAAAAATAATCATATTGATGTCTTAAATATTTTTATTGACACAGAAGTTAAAAAAGAAATATGTACTTAAATTTAAAATTGGGCTTCTAAATAAAATAAAATCTACAGGGGTGTGCTGGAAATCAAAAACGTAAAACGCAAGAATTTTAACATTCGTTTTTACTTAGATTTCTGTAATAAAAGATTTGTATGACAAATATTAAACAAATATTTGCCTATTAAACAGAATTTTATAACAAACATTATAAAAATTGGAAAACGTTTTACGTTTTCGATTTCCAGCACACCCCTGCTAGATTTGACTCTAAGTATGAAGAAATTAAAATATAACAGATAATTACTCTTTTTAAGTTATTGTCTAATAAAGATTTCCAATCTTGTAGATTGTTAGCTTAACAAAAATTGGTCCCACATAATTCCGCAGCTGTCGAACGCAAGTTTCCAACACTTTTTTTAATAAAAACAAAGTTGAGAAATAAACTCGATATAAGAACAATTAACAGCATAATGCTCTGGTAAAATAATGATGCACGCTATATGTGGTCAGCAAAAAGGGATATTTCTAAAAAGTAAAAATTGTACATACACATATGTAAATCCAAAATGTAATTAATTTTTTATTGGTATTGTTGCATATGTTAAATGAATTTTTATATACGTTTTTTTTTTTTGTACTTATTGGTTTTATTATAAATTGCATATTGCAAAAAAAAAATTAATAGCTTTGTCCAATAAAAATTATGCTTTACATCAAAAAAATACATATGTATATACATACATATACATATGTAAATTTTTAAATATTTGAAAAAATTGGTCGGTTTCAAAGGATTTTGGTAGGTTTTATAGACAATTTTGGTTGGATTAAAACATTTTAAACGGCAACCCTGGTGGTAAATTGAACGTCGAAAATTGTTGTGCTATGTATTATTGGAGTTTATTTGAAGAAAAAAAAATATTTTAACACTCATAAAATTATTACAGTAATTAATTGTGGGATAAAATTCGTGTTTCGTACTATTAAAATTGAATAAATATATATGTAGTTAGTTTTAAAATAACTTTGTTTTTAACATTTATGTTTGTTATTCAAAAAACAAGTTAGCAAAAAAATAAAGTTTTTCCGTACATATAATGTTATGTAGTTTTATTTTTTGTCGTTTAAAATATGTACATATATTTTTTAAAAGCAACAACTATTAAATTTTACGGAATATGCTGTTTAATAAATAAAAATTTTAAAATTAATGTAAAATTCATTTATTTTAAAGTAAAAATTTATTTTATATTAAATAAATTTTCAGTTCTTTTTGAATATAACTACATAATATTTTGATCGTATAAATATTATACTTTGGGATGAGTGCTCTTTTTATTTTTATGGGAATTTTTTACTTGTGCCTTGTATATTCGAAGAAAGAAAAAAAAACATTTTTATGACTGCTCTTGTTTTTTATGATAAATTTTTTTTTTTTTCAGTTAAAGAATTGTTCATACATTTAAGGTAATTTTTTTTCTTGACTATTTTTATGAGCAATATTTATGGCACCAAACTCTTTCAGATGAAATATCATTCTTAAAAAACCCAAAAGCAACAAATTCTCAGAAAATTAAGGAATTTTCGGTTGACTTCAGTCAATATGCATTTTAGTGATTATTTGACATTTGATTGAAAAGAAAGTAAGATGCCGCGCCATAAAAATAATTTTTTGCACGATTATTTTAGTTTAATCGATGAAAGTGACGTATTTTGTGATAATGGAAGTTGTGAAAAAAAAATTTATATTCAGATTATGTTGCAATAAAATGTGCAAATAAAAATAAAGTCAATGATTTAAAAACCAAAACAGTTCCAACCTATTTCAATCAAACTAACATTGAATTGGCGATTGTAGAATTATTTACAGGGAATGGACGCCTACTCCGTATGGCGAAAGATCGTGCTTTCAAAATATGAGTTCAACCGGCTTTTGATTCTTTGGGAATAAATGTTAATGAACATAACGTAGCTGAAAGAATAAATTATTATCATACTTATAAAACGTTAATATGGTTTTATTTTGGCTTGACATTTCTAAATTTTTAAGTTTAAAGATATTCGCAGAATAGTTATTCGTAAAATAACTATATTTTTATTAAATTAAAAACGAACTAAATAATCCACAATCAATTATCTTAATAATTTTATGAGTGTAAAAATAATTTTTTTTCTGCAAATAACGACGATTCATTTACCACTTACAAATGTGCACAAACAATTACCTAGCGGGAAAAGTCAGAACAGCTTCTTATTCAGGCCTTATTAAAGGCTTGATTTGACATTGTTTGATTCATAACTTACAAATGTTCTGATTAACGCTAATTGACTAGAAGGTGGGGTTAAGGCAACATATGGTTATTTTTTTTCCGTGGGGTAGTTGTCAAAGTTTGTATATAAACTACAGTTTTTTATGTACGCAAACCTTTTTTTACTAACAATATTTTTGACAATCGGACCACAGAAGCAGTGTTGTTGTAGTGCTGACTTCACTTTCTAGTGAATTCGCCTTGATTCTGATCTAACTGCTAAATAAGGTCTCTTAGAAGGCTTCGGATCTTCCGTAGTTATAAAAGATTAGATTAATATTCCACATTCCCTTCGATGAGAAGGGAGAAGAGAAGGACTAAGATATTTATTTTTTGCGCGTTATAAAATTACATAAAAAAAGACAAAAACAGAATACAGAACGGTTGAGTTTAATACGTTAAAAAGAAGAGTAGTATTACCTAAAAACAACTGCTAAAAAGTTTTAAAAAAAGTTTAAAAATTGAAAAATAAATGCACATTCAAAACTTAATTGTTTTCTGATTTTTAGTGTAATAACCATTTTTACATTAAAACCATCTATTAATTATGTATAAAATATAGTAAATATCCATTAAAAGTGCACAATTAAGTTTCTATAACAAAGGGGTTTGGCCCCTTTTCCGTAAATTTGGCTCGTTTTTTAAAAATTTTTTGGCATAAAGTGAAAATTTTCATATCCCATGGGATGATTGTAGATTGCATGATTGGTTTTTAGAGCCAATAACTTGAAGCCCTTTTAAAATACATTTCTAGAAGTCTCTTTAAGATTACCTTTATTCTAAGGTCTTTTGAAACCCATTTTCATCTCATGAAAGCCTTCTAAAAGCCATTAATTTAAATGAATTTCAGTATCTCTGGCGAATGAAGCCAGAGTGGAAGGCCTACCCCGCAATGACAACGTGTGTAAAAAAGCTATGAGTATGCAATGAAGCGAGCAGGCCTTGTACATCCAAAAGAAAGTACTGAGGCCTTCTAGAAGGCATCTGTATGTCTTCTTTTTCCCGCTGGGTATACATACATATTTACATATACGCATACTCTTAACACTTTACAACTGATCATTACTTACAATGTTCTTTTCTCTACTGCATAAAGCATTAGTACACTTTGGCATGTTTCTCATATTTCTGCACTCCTGTTATACAACACGCCTTAAATCATATTTTTTGGCTCTTTTTTGATTTTATAAAATTTTCTTTGCTTTAAAAAATACGTGCACGCACGTTAAAAGTGTACCACCTGTTCACTAAAAAGTACAGATAAGTACGCTAAAAATACTGTACATGTACGCTAAAAAAAGTTATGTACGTTATCGTAGTGTTTGTGTGCGTCAGCTCACACTCGTTGTGTACCGTATATGCTTGTGTACACACATTCAGAAACACAAACAAAAATTAGAGTTTGTGTGTTAGAAAAATACGTTACGATATTGTACAGTTTTTTTTCGACCGCTGATAAAAACAAAAAATAAAATTCATGAAAAAATAACACATGAATAATAATAATAACATCTGCTATTTGTTCATTCTTTTTTAATATTCTTTTGATAGCTCAAAGTTTGTGCAATCGCTGTTATTTTTTTTTTTTTTTTTGTTTATTTTTAAGTCTTTTGTTCTTCGATACCACATACATTTTGAATTATTTTCTTACGTTATTTTTGTTTCAATTTTCGAAAATTTGCTGTAGATAGGTAATGACATATATGGAAAAACTTCGGGCTTATCACAACGTCTTACTTTGAAAAAGCCCTCGCAAAAAAAGTTGTTCTTTCTCTTTAATAAAAGTTACCTAAGCATATAGAAAATGAGAACACCAAACAAGTATAAAAATCGCCACGTTTTGTGAGAAATCACTACATATGGCAGCCTAGATTGTACTATGAAATTTTTAAAACAATGTGGCAAATTGCCACTGGCAATGTGTTAAAAGAAACAAGTATAGTATACTGGTATAACATAAACACAATAATAGTATTGTTTCTGTTCAATATGTTATTTCCCTGCAAATATTATTGGACCACCTGATCCATTTTGATAAAATGGACTACTCCATGGACTGGTCCGATGTAATGCAAGCATGGACCATGTCATTGTTAAAAAGTGTTTGTAGTGAGACGACATGTCTTCGTTTTTTAACGACATGTTCTCGTTTTTAAACGAAGTTAAAACTAACCCTCTTGTGTATACAATGGAGTAGTTTTAAAACTACTCCTTTGTAGTCCAAAGCTGGGTTATATGGTCCTGCTCTAGGACATCGTAATGTTAAATAGACCATGTTTTTTCCATGCGTTTGGGTTACTTTTGGACTAGTCCTAGTCCCTTGTGGGCTACTCTTTACACGCGTGTTTGGACTGGTCCTATTATTTGCAGGGTTGGTAAACGAAAAAACAACTGCCAATTTGATTTGCGTTTATTGTTTTCTATTCTTGGGTACACTCAAAAAGTTTTACAGTAACTGAGTGTAATTTACAAAAATCATTTTCTGTAAAGTTAAAAATTAATGAAAATTTTGTTATTTTATAACTAAACTAATTCTTTAACTATATTACTTATTAATCGACCTTTTTCTTTACTTTATTATTATTTTCTTAGATTTAATCTAAATAGGCTTTCAAGGTCATTTGTAACTGTTTCTACATGTTGTTCCAAAAACAAATATGTTAAGTTATTTTTTATGCATAAAATAAAACTGAAATACTTAAGGCTAGTCTTACGTATTCCATAATACATTGTGAGATAGAAATCTAATGAGTTATGTTGCGACTGTCAACAAATCTAATTTAACATGACAGTTTGTGTTCACACCATCACACAAAGTATAAACACTCACACACACACTTACCCTGATCCAATGAAAAGTATTATTGTTTAGAAATTTTTAAAAAAACGATGAAGTCGTATGGGATGTCAAACTTTTTTCATACTACTTGTCATTTTCGTGACACATTGCATTCACACAATCACACTTTGTCATATTATTTAAGTTTTTGACATGTAATAATACAAAGTATAAAAGTTTAAACTAGCCTTTAACTGCAAAGTTAACTTAAATCACTTTATTACTTACATACATGTGCACATAAATAAAAAACAAAAATGTTTCGCTGATTTGGGAGGTAATAATGACAGGTAAAGATACTGTTTTAGCTGCCTTAGTATGTAATTTAATTGAGTTAAAATTAACTGAAAAACCCTTTAAATGTATTTTCTGTATTTTGTATATTTTGAATTTAAAATAACAAAAAAATCATTGATTTTTAAAGAATTTTCCCGTTTTAAAATTAACAATAAAAGATAGCCGTAAAATTCCTTTATTTTAAATGAAATGATCCGTTTTTTAATTAAACTTTCAGTTATTCAAGCTTAGTATTCTTTTGAATTTACCTACCTAATATTTTGAGTGTAACATCACACAAGTATGCTTGTTTCTTTTAACACATTGCCGTATTTAATCAATTGTGAATGAATGAAAGAAACCCACAAAAGACCGACTGATGCTTTAAACACATTCGAGACAGCAAGCTACCGACTTCAATATGTCAAAACTAGAAATATGGAAATGATTATTTTCACGACGACACGGATACATGACTGCAGGTTGTTGTCTGTGCTTATTTTGTCGTTGTAGTCAAATTAAACTAATTTCTATTTTTGTCCACTACAAAACTGAAAAAGTGCTGCTAATATAAAAAAATATTTAAAAAATAAGTGCTTAAAATTTTTTTTTTGTTTATACTCCGTGGCTGACTTTTTTTTACAAAATTGGCTTTATCTTTAAATAAAGTTTTTCTGAATTGCTGTTTTTCGGCGTTGCAGAACACTTATTATTTATGTACATATTACAATAATTCAATCAGCCCAATGATGAATAAAAATTCCCCGGGAGTTTTTTCCCTTTTCCTGCTTTTACAACTGAATTAACATAGGAAAAATGAGAGAAGGGAGAAAACTGCCGGGGAATTTTCATTCATAATTGGGATGAATATGTAAGAAGTACATAAATTATTTCCAGATATATATATTTTTAATCGAACTTTTAAATAAATTGACTAATTTTCCAAAATAAAATTTTTTAAAGCTTAATAAATTTAAAATTTTATATGATGAAGTTACTAATAATATGGTATATAAAAGATTAAGTGTTCTTCCCTAAAGATATTATGTTTTAATAAATACATATGTATATTGACAAAATTTTAAGTTTTGTAGAAGAATCTTTCAAGAAATATTTATTTTTGAAATTGGCCCTTAACGGGCTAATAAATCGGAATTTTTTAAAGATCAAGTGAAAGCCATTTCGAAGTAGTTTCTAATAATACCACTACTTCTTAGATCCAGTTTTTACCTAAAAAGTTATTCACCCTTATTGTGTTTGGCGTATTTAAAATACGCCTACGACTGTTTCGTAATAGATTAAAGAGAACGTGCACTTATTTCCTTTAATCTATTACCAAACAGTCGTAGGCGTATTTTAAATACGCCAAACACAATAAGGGTGATTGATAAAGGGTACGTTCGTAAATGCATTTGCTGGGTATCACTTGTAAGAAACTTGGCATCACTCTCATATGTCAAAAGTTTTTATGCAGTAATGCCGCAGCTCTGCAGCAAACCCTGGCAATTATTGCTTCAGTTAATTTTCTGAAGCAATAACTTTTGACAAAAAAGAAATCGTTTAATTTTCTTGTCATTTATAAGAAAACTGTTACTTTTTGGTTCAATATTTGCAATTAAATTTGTCATCTTTATTGTAAAAAGCATTTTTATTATTATTTAATTTTTGCTTATTAAACTTTTGAAATTTCAAAAATTCAAACTTTGCACTGCTGTTGTGCAAAGTATCAGCAACACAACTGCAACTGGTAATTACGCATCAGCAACAACATTTTGCATCACTGCAGCAGTGATACATAGTTTTTATGCATTTACGTACGCACCCAAAGTGTTCTGAAACTTTTACGAACTATTCCACGTGTGTTGAAGGAACAAATTTTCTTATTTTAAAAGCATTTTATATGTATTTTTTGTTTAATCTGCCGTTAAAATTATATTGTTTATTAGTTACAAAAACAACAAAATTAAAATATTTTAATTTTTTTTAAATAAATTCATTTGTTGATAATCTTAAACAAAGTTTGAATAAGAGTCTGCAATTATGCAAGTTTTTCCATTTTATGAAAGAAAAAGAAATGATAGTGGCACCACTGAAATATAAAGACATAGTAAACAAAAATAGCTGTTTGTATTTTTTCAATTGTAGCTGCCGTCTTCAAAATAATTCAGTAGCTGACTACACGAATAAAATTTCAGCCAGCAGCATTTGTAGTATTGTGTTCGTGTAGCCTGCTGTGGTGAATGTGTTTAATGCATGACACAAACGACCAATTGAGCCAAAAGATCAACTGACCCAAAAGACAAAGTGACCTGAAATGAACGACTGAACGAACTCGTTCATTGTTTTGAATTGAACGATAATGCATTAAACACATTCACCACAGCAGGCTACATGAACACAATACTACAAATGCTGCTGGCTGAAACTTTAGTCGTGTAGTTAGCTACTGAATTATGTTGAAGACGGCAGCTACAATTGAAAAAATACAAACAGCTGTTTTTGTTTACTATATGTCTTTATATTTCAGTGGTGCCACTATCATTTTTTTTTTCTTTTATAGAATGGAAAAACATGCATAATTGCAGACTCTTATTCAAACTTAATTTAAGATTATCAACAAATTAATTTATTTAAAAAAAAATTAAAATATTTTAATTTTGTTGTTTTTGTAACTAATTAACAATATAATTTTTACGGCAGATTAAACAAAAAATACATATAAAATAAGAAAATTTGTTCCTTCAACACACGTGGTATAGTTCGTAAAAGTTTCAGAACACTTTGGGTACGTACGTAAATGCATAAAAACTATGTATCACTGTATCACGTGATTACCAGTTGCAGTTGTGTTGCTGATACTTTGCACAACAGCTGTGCAAAGTTTGAATTTTTAAAATTTCAAAAGTTTAATAAGCAAACATTAAGTAATAATAAAAATGCTTTTTACAATAAAGATGACAAATTTAATTGAAAATATTGAACCAAAAAGTAACAGTTTTCTTATAAATGACGATTAAATGATTTCTTTTTTGTCAAAAGTTATTGCTTCAGTTAATTTTCTGAATTGCCAAAGTTTGCTGCAGAGCTGCGGCATTATTGCATAAAAACTTTTGACATTGAATAAATTCAAGGACGCTAGACTTTTGGAAGACGCGCCACCATTCCTGTGATACCCAACAACTGCATTTATGAACGTACCCTTTATCAATAACTTTTTAGGTAAAAACTGGATCTAAGAAGTAGTGGTATTATTAGAAACTACTTCGAAATGGCTTCACTTGATCTTTAAAAAACTCCGATTTATTAGCCCGTTAATGGCCAATTTCAAAAATAAATATTTCTTGAAAGATTTTTCTACAAAACTTAAAATTTTGTCAATATACATATATATTAAAACATAATATCTTTCGGGAAGAACACTTCAATCTTTTATATATGCACCATATTTTTAGTAACATCATCATATAAAATTTTAAATTTATTAAGCTTTAAAAAATTTTATTTTGGAAAATTAATCAATTTATTTAAAAGTTTGATTAAAAATATATATCTGGTAATAATTTATGTACTTCTTACATATTCATCCCAATTATGAATTAAAATTCCCCGGGAGTTTTCTCCCTTCTCTCAATTTTTCCTATGTTAATTCAATTGTAAAAGTAGAAAAAGGGAAAAACTCCCTTGGAATTTTTATTTATGATTGGGCTGATTGAATTATTGTAATATGTACATAAATAATAAGTGTTCTGCAACGCCGAAAAACCGCAATTCAGAAAAACTTTATTAAGCAAATATCTTAGGGTAAAATAATTTATTCTTATATCGACATGATTTAACCCGGCGCCGGGGGGGGATGGGTCAAAATTACCCTTCACTTTTTAAATTGACTGTGGCTTTAAAAATGTACTTCTCTTCTCTACGCTCTTCTCAGTAGCTGGAGATATTGAATCTCTCTTAATGTTATAAATTTCAAATCAGTCGCATGGCGATTGTACTTCGAATAACACGTGCTTAAACTTAAAAAAAGGTAAATATGACCCATCCCCACAGTATCAAAATAAGTGTTTATTATATTTAAACTAGAAGAAGCCTCCTTTGTTAACTTTTTTAATATGAAATGTTTTTTGTTTAAAATAAAAGTAAATATGTTATTTTTTAACAAAGTCATGTTTTATTTCCTTAATAAGGTTAGATTCAATCTAAATTGTATATATTTTTTCGTAAATATAGCAAAAAACCTCGAGTTTAATAAGTGGGTCATTATGACCCAACCCCCATGTCCTTGTAGCTAAAATCCACCCCCCCCGGCGCCGGGTTAAAGATAAAGCCAATTTTGTAAAAAAAATTCAGCCACGGAGTATATATATATATATATATATATATATATATATATATATATATATAAAATTGGCTCTTAATTGGTTAATCGGTATGCCATAAACGCTATGTGGAACACACTTTAAAGAATTTTCCAATGATTTCCATATTTTATAGATTCATTTTATACCTAAAGAGAACTAGAACTAGAAGCGTTGGCGCGAAAAACATCTTCCTATAGAACTTCCTTCTAGGATATAAAAAAAATTATATAAATATCAATTTGGTGTTGAGCCGAGTTAATATTCTTGTTTCAAGCCGATTCTTTTCTGTTAAACAAAAAAAAAAAAAATTTAAGCACTTATTTTTTAAATATTTTTTTATATTAGCAGTACTTTTTCTGTTTTGTAGTGGACAAAAATAGAAATTAGTTTAATTTGACTACAACGACAAAATAAGCACAGACAACAACCTGCAGCCATGTATCCATGTCGCCGTGAAAATAATCATTTCCATATGCACACATGTATTCTGGTTTTGACATATTGAAGTCGGTAGCTTGCTGTCTCGAATTTGTTTAAAGCATAATGATCGGTCACCTAAATGTAGGCATGCCAGACGAACTGTTTTCAGCAGTACTCGTACTTCTTTTTAATGTTTGTACTGCTTACTGCATAACCATTAAAGAAGTACTCAATTGTACTTCTTTTAAGCTTTTGTACTTTTTTCACAAAAACAAAATATGTTTTCTTCATATTAATATATAACTAGAGTCTCTACTTAACACTAACATCATATTAGTGTCAATTTTAAGCATTTAATGTATGTTGTAGACTGGGTGTTACGTACAACAAAAAATTTCTGAGCATATCAAAAAATTGTGTTTTTTTTTTTAAATATTAAAAGTTCTTAACTTTTATATATTGTTGCCAGTGCTTAATTGCAATTCTACTTTTAACAATGCATATGTATACTTAATTTTAAATTCAAGGTAAAAAGCAAAGTTAGTATATTTGAAAATAAATTAATTAAATATTCTTAAAAAAGGAGAATGAAGAAAATATTTCGGATGATTCAGTATTGTGTTGCTCAAGCACGGTAGCTGAGGAAGTCAGTTACCAAACACCACTAAAAAAAGTGAAAATTCATGCTCGGCGAAAGAACCAATTAAAATCAGTTGGAAGAAGGATTTAATTGGATTGCTAGGGGAAAAATGGAAATGCACTTCTTGTGGGTTATATTTTTCTATTGCTTATGGGGGTTTATCGGATGTTAAGCGTCATATGAAAGCAATTAAACATATTCGAAACAATGAAAGAAGCCAACAAAAAACCGTAGGTGACTTTTTCAATCGGAATCTAGATAGGCAAACAAAAAGCTCAAGAAATTTGAGTGCAGCAGCAGAAGCCGTCTTTGCTTATCATACAGTGATGCACAGCCATAGTTACAAATCGTCAGATTCAGGCGCGGATCCAGCTTGAGCCTTAGGGTGTTGGGGGGATTTTGTTTGATACAAAAAAGTAAAAAATTTGTTTTTAAAAGTTATTAAAAACAATATGTGTATATTATATTAAAAAAAACTCAACAATAAGGTTAAATAAAATATAAGATCAGTTCGATATAAATTAAGATAAATTAATCTTTTTAAATAAGCAATTTATGATTTCCTTGTGAGGCAAATTTAGATTGAATAGTCTATTTTCTGTTATTGTTGATCTGAACCATGTTTTTATTCGACAAAGGGTCGCTCGTAGCATTACTGACGAGCATTAAAACGAAAATTTGAAATATTTTTCTTAGATTTGGGTAGATATCTTCATCACAGTTTATAAAGGCATCTACAACGTTATCTGATAGATTTGCAGATATTTTCCATGTTTGTTGCCAATGCAACAGTTCAGGCTCAAGTTTAGATGTCAGTAGGTGTTTATCTCTTTTATCAAACATAATCAGCTCATCAGCTAGTTGTGGTTTTAAAAGTTTTGTATCTGTATATGACTTGATTACACTTTGAGGTAGAAGTTTAGGTATGTTCAATACATTTGGGATATCTATTAGGAAAGGTGTTTTGAGATCTTTTAAAATAAATAAATTAGAGGAATGTAACCTGAAACTCGGTAGTAATCTTCAACATTTTGGATGTGATTATTTCGTTCAAATCTTGTCTTTTCGATTGGAACCTCGATTTGAACTTTAACTTTTTCAAAAATCGCTTTAAATTGTTCTTCGGCTTTATTTGTTTTCTCTTCAAGGCACATGATTAAAGTTTTGATAAGGCTTGATCCTTTTTGAAGATCTATATCGTGCTTTTGTAAAATGATACTAAGCGGCTGTGTTGCAATAAGTATCACACTTAAAATGTATATTCCGCAAATAAATTCAAAAGTACTAAGTGAGTTCCTTAATATAAGGCTTTTGAGGAAGTATCTCTACCTTTCCACTCAGATATTTTTTGCAGAGCTTTTACTACACTTGTTGCAAAGTGTAAAATTGAGTCGTGACGGTCCACCTATCTTGTCTCGCATAATGTAGAGAGTTTGGCTCCCAAATACTTTGCTAAAATTGCGTTTCGCTTGGGATGATTATACATAAAAATTGTTGTCGTTTCTTTAACTTTTTGCATTAATGGCACTTTATTGCTTTAAGAAATTGAGTTGTTTGATTTATGGGAATAGCAATGCGTTTGTTTCGCATTTGTCGCGGTTTCCAGAATTTTTTAACTGCTCTATTTTCTGCTGACATCAGAGGATACCCATCTGTTTCAGCTTCTACACAATTTTTTAGGTCAAGACCAAAATTTGTCAAAGCTTTAACTACGATTGATGATAGTGCCTTCGCATCAATTGGCACATAAACGTCATCGTTTTCCTTTGAAGCCTCTTGTAATGCGTTTACAACAAAGCCAATAAATTCTTCCCTAACAACTTTTTGCTGTATGTTGAAATATTTTAAAGATAAGGAAAACTGGGTTTTCCCCGACAAATACGTGCTTTCGTCAAAAATTATCGTATAGAATTTTGATTCATATAACATATATACATATACTTAGATATACTTTTACTGCCTTTACTGTTTCTTTATTTTAAAATATAATCCATTAATTCTATATGCTGCGTATAGTATTAATATAACTACAAATAATCAGCCTTATTTCGGTTCTCGATGTCGAAAACGACTCAGTAGTAGATTAAAGTAAATTAAATTAAAGTTCTTTAATCTACTACAAAATTCGACTTACTGTGTTACCGACAACGAGAACCGTAATAAGGCTGAATGTTTTAAAATATTCCGGCACTAACTCTTCTGTTTTTTTTTCTAAATTTCTGTTAATTTTTGGAGGCTCTCTTTCATTACCATATATTCTTTTATTTTAATTTTACAATTTAATTTTATATATATATATTTTAAATCATTAATAATCTTAATTATATTTCTAAATAGTATAAAATTTTATTATTTTTATAATGGTTTTATTCTTTGCTTCCTACACTATCGCAATACTTCCTAATCATCAAGACGGTCTCCAATTCTACTTTTCTTCTGTTAATTACATCGTCTTTCCTTTTATACATTTTAATTTTAAAACTTATTGATATTAAATTTGTATAAAACAAATTTTTTTTTTATGTATATATATAATGTTTTGTTACAAGGCTTATGTATAATTTCCTTATGCCGCAAACTAATCCACAAAATTTGTTGGTTGTGTTTCTCTTCCTCCAAATTTTTATACCCTTCACCTCAGGTGGAAAAGGGTATATATAAGTTTGTCATTCCGTTTGTAATTTCTACAATATTGATCTTAGACCCTATAAAGTATATATTCTTTTGGTCCTTATGGTTACCCTGTTGTGTGTTTTTTTTTTTTTCATTTAAAATATTTGCGATGAACTTCTTTTTTTTTTAATATTAACTTCTGTATTATACACAAACAACAAACACATACAGACTTCAATTTACTATTAATAATAATTGAAATCACATACTCATATCCACAACAACTTTCTATGTGGTTCGATGGTCGAATGGTCTGGATAGTCTGTACCAACTTTCTTTTGGTTTACGGGTTCGAATCCCACTCATTACATTTTTTTTGGTTTTTAAAAAATTTTTTATCTAAAAAGAAATTGATCAGTTTTTGACTTTTTTACATTTTTTAAATATATTTATAAATTTCACATACATATTTATTCCTTTTAATTTACCCTTTTTATTTTATTTTTTATAATTAATTTTGTTTATAGGTATTTTTCTTTTTTATAATTAATTTTGTTTTAATAATACCGTTTCATATCTTAAAGATCAGAACAAATTTATTTAATTTCTTATTTAAATACCTATTCAATATTCAAATACCTATTCAAAGAATTGCATATGAAACAATTTATATTAAAGATGTTTTAATCGTTTGCTGTGGGTTTCTTCTTTTTTTTTAAAGATGTCATCACGAAAACATTTTATGAAGGCAAATCGTCGTGCCAAAGTTATCTTGACGTAGGTTTATCATAAAAAATATTTTGGGAAATTGAATGTGTATTTACAATATCGGTTTTTACCCTTTATTAAACTTTTTGTTTTTATCTCACCATGGTGAAGGGTACATAAGATTCGGCATAGCCGAATATAGCACTCTTACTTGTTTTTTTTTTAATATAGTATTTTTTTATAATCTTGAAATTTTTACAATTCTAAATGTTTATATATTGTAATTTTATTTATAAATTTTTTTTTTTAGCCGCTTTATTTTTTCTTCGCTTTCTTAGTAGTTGTTAAGGTGAGCCTCTGGTATAATATGGCTAGCTGCTTCCTTCCTTGGAATCTTTTTCCAGCCCGTTTCCTTTTCCGTTGCACGTTGCTATGTGTTTCAGGTTGCTTCTTAATTGCTGCTGTCCTCTTAAAATACTCCTCATTGCTGATAGCCTTCGGGCTTGCATTAAGCGGGGCTGGGTTATATGCCGGTGCCGTTGTCGGTTGTGGTTCCGGGACGTATTGCTCGACTAAATACTTTTCCCAGCGTTTGAAAATGTCTTGTGCTTCTCCCTCCATCAAAATTTAGAAATCTGAGTATTTCAGGACTTAAATTATTGCCAATACCAGCAGGATCTACAAAAATGTTGTGTTCCCAGTGGGCAGGATCGCCATGTGGTGTTGGAAAGTTGGCTGGATCGCCATGTAGTGTTGGAAGTTATTTTTAGTAAGAGTGTATAGGTTTTGTTTTTATGATTTCCTATAGCCCAATATAATTTTAAACAGCTGAAGGGGTTCAGCTCAATGGTTAGGCGTCTTGCGACAGCCAGATTGGAAACTAAGAGAATCAAAAAAGGCAACAAGTGCCGCTTTAAGTTTTCAAATGCAAAGTCTATATTGTTTGTGGGCTACTGCCCTTTTTATACTAATTTTACAATATTGCCTACTTATTCTTACTTTTAGTATTTTTTCTTGCAATATATACCTCCCTTTCAGTACCATGGAATTATCATGGTTTTTGCACAATGCTATGACCATCCGAATGCATGAGTAAGGAATGTACTCATTTTCGTTAGACAATCGAAATTCATGTCACTCACATTCTGATTGATCTGCTTTACCATTATATTGACTCATGTTCGAACACATTGAGACATTTGGGTAAATGCCGTTATTTGATCTTTTATGTATGGCATTTACCCTACAGTAATTGGGGTGGCATGTATGCATTTTAGATTGGTTATTGGGTAAGCAGTGGACGCTTAAAAGGTACACTACAGTAGTTTCCTTGTACAGATTACCAAGTCTCTTTTATGTGTGAAAATCGTAATTTCTTACAAAAAATGTATGTATTACGTGATTGCTGGCAACCCTGCAATTAATTTAATCAGAGAGTACAAATAAAAAATGTTATATTAATTGTCAAAAAACTAAGAATTTTGCTTATGTTTTATATTAAAAATATTATTACAATAAATAAATAAATAAAAATAGAAGAGAGCAAAAAAGAGTACAAACATAAAGTGTGCAGTGGCAAATGCCAACAAATGAACCGCAAAAAACAAAGGGGGAAATTGTGCGAAAAACTAACGTGTTGCTTGCTTTTAATTAAATGTCTATATTTTTAACCAGGGCTGTGGAGTCGTCCGAAAAAGTACTAACTCCGACTCCAAACGCTGAAATTTTCAGTGAGCTAATTAAACGTATTTATTAACAAGATACCTATTACTAAAGACTTTGTGGGATATTGTATAACGGTCTTTAGTAGCACCAACGGTAACGGTGAACATGATAAAAATGTATGCACAAATAAATTTATAATAATTTAAACAAAAAATTACAACTATTTCCGTCGCCGTCTTCCGTTGTATTGTTTATTTTTCTCTCCCGCAACGAGAATTTGCACCGCACCGCAATATTGTGTTTAGACTCTGATACAGGTCTGGCTAGACAAAATACAATTTGTTTGCATAAATTCTTAAATATTTTGGAAAACTAACTATGAATTTTGAAAAATCCGGGGCATGAAATTAATTTTTGACCTATGGTTTCTTTGGCAAAATTTCTTTGGAATGACTTATAGAATAAGAATCGCGGTGTGCTTTCGAAGCGAAAGAAATTTACCACCCTTTTATTATGTATAGTTAATGATTATGTATTTTTTGCTATCTATACTTTACATGTACAAATGAATTTTAAGTACCTTTTGTTTATGTTGGATTAAATTTTGTTTTTAAAAATAAAAAAAAAATGATTTCGTACTGTTGGGGCTGAAAAAGTACGATTTTAAAAGTTCGTTGGTACGATATTGGTTTTCTCATTTATCATCCCTGATTCTCTAGCTACTAGAGCGGTATATACATACATGCATACATAACTTTTGTTTTTTAAAGAAATGAAATAAGAGGTTGTAAGGTTTTTTGTTTTTATTGATTCTTATTTAGACTACTTTAGTAATAAAAAAAAATAATAAAAAAAAGTAATTAAAAAAAGAAGAAAAAATAAACTAAAACAACAAAAAATTTGTATCCACTTAAAAATACCACACAGAAAAAATTATTTTTCCAATTCAAACAAAAAATTTGTAAAATCAAAAAATTTTTTGTCTGAAATCGGTCCTACAAAAAAATTATCATATTCAAACAATTTATTTGCATTTCGTTTATTGAAAAAAACATAGATTTTTTCAAACAAATAATTTAACTAAATCAAAAAAATAGTTTACTGAAAATCATATAAATTTCAAACAAATAATTTTGCTGAATCAAACTAAAAAGTTTTTGCACAAGCAATGACGCGCACACAAGCAAGCACTGTAGAAGTAGATGAAGGCAGAGCAGAGCGGTGCGGCTGGCTTTGAGACATATTTGTTTGTTGAAATAATTTTTTAACCAAGTCTAGTTTATACACACAATGTTTTTCATCTATACTCACTGTTGCTGTATCCTTTCCTTGGCAGCAGACCGACCCGACATATGTTTATACCCTCCACCACAATTAGTTGTGAAGAGGGTATACTAAGTTTGTCATTCCGTGTGAAACTTTTTTATTATTCATCTCAGACCCCATAAAGTATATATATTCTGGCTGCTTGAGTAATTCTAAGTCGATTTAGCCATGTCCGTCTGTCTGTCCGTCTGTTGAAAACACGCTCACTTTCGAAAAACTCAAAAAAAATAAACAAACTAGGTGTCAAATTGCTTGTAGTTATCCTAAACAGTTTGGGATTGAATTTCAGCAAAATCGGTTCAGTAGGACCAGAGCTATGAATCAAAATGTGAAACCACCACCTTCAAAAACTTGATAATTTTGTTACAAAAACTAACATAAATGATGCAAAAATGCACGGAATCGGTCGGTCGGTCCATAATTTACCCTAAGCCCCATATAAACACTACTCCCGGAAAACAGTTTAGTACGCCTAAAACCGTAAAAAATAATGCAATCATAACAAATTTTGGCTCGTCACAATTTTATAGGACTATAAATGATACTGTGAAATTTCGTGAAGATCGGTACATAATTTACCCTAGGCCCCATATATGCCCTACTCCCGGAAAACAGTTTAGTCTCCTAAAACCATAATTAATAACAAATCGTCACAGTTTAAGATAATAATAATAAAAAGACATGATACAGATATTACTCCTTAAACATTCGAACTGTCGGTGGAGGGTATCAAAGATTCGGCACAGCCGAATATAGCACTCTAACTTGTTCGTCATCATTTTATTTTTGTATTTGATGTACATAGGTATTTAACTAAACATTTTTAAAAATTGAATGCGGGCTTTTGTTTTTCATTCTTTTTACCAACTTTGAAACCAACCAAAAATTTATTTTGTTTCTTCTAATGTTGTTGTTGTTTAAAAAGAGTGAAACGATTTTTTACCTAATATTGTTTTTGTTTTTTTTTTACTACAAACCTCGCCACGTTATTTTATCATTTTTCTTATTGTTGTACTTTTTTAAAGCGTCCAAAAATAGACTGTATGTGTTTTTTGTTGTTGTTCTTATATTTCACATAAAGAAGTGTTGCTTACGATCAAAAACAAAAAAATGCAAAAAAAAACGACAACATTAAAGAGCGTTAAATATTTCATACAAAATTATGAAAACTTGGAACCAATAACGCGTATATTATATTTTTGAATAGTTGTCAACATTTCTGTTGGTTAAAATAAAAATCAAACAAAAATATTAATTTAATCAGTAAACAAATTTCTAGAAATTAAAAATAACAAGCGTTTGTTTAAAAATAATTCAGCAATAATTTTTTCTGTGCACTCATAAACTCGAGATTCGACGTTACTAGCAAAATATGCATTATTTTTACACTACCAAATCAAACAAGAACTAAACCCATTACTCAAAATATACGGTTCTCTATCTGTTTTGTACTAAAATTTAAAATTGTAACAGTAAATTAAATAATGCAGATGAGTGAAAAGCTTATTGTTTCGTTTTCTCTCTTTGTCAATTGAAAAGTTGTTGTTTTGGTTTTGCTCATGTACAATACAATTTGAAAACTTTCTTTCTATTTTTCTTGTAATACCTACCAGTTATTTTGACACTTTACAATGTTACATACATTAATTTACGTATGTATAACGTAAATATACACAGAGTTTGCATGCCGTCGTGGAGATGGAAAATGCAATTTTAAAAATTTTGGACCTGGGCAAACATTTTTTTTGTGTTGTTATTTAGCAAAATATCGAGATAGTTTTAAAGAATTTAAATTAAACTAATCACGCCTCAAGACCCATTGCAGTTTGAAAGCCACTACATAAACTAGAAAGAAAATGTTAAGTATCTTGGTTTTATACTATATACGAAATTAAATTTCAATCATCACATTCCATACATTGTAGACAAAATAAACAGGGTCACACAAACACAAAATTAGATCTCTCAATTGAGAACAAAAATTTTTTAATTAAATCTAGTTTTCACCCAATAATGTTTTACTGTACTCCAGTATGGTAAACGTCAGCAAATTGACACATAAAAAAGCTCCAAGTGGTCCAAAACAGGATTCTTAAGATTATTTTTAAACTTCCGTGGCACTATTCAACGCGACGACTTCATACACTTGCTGGTTTTCCTACCGTCAATGTTAAATTGAACTATTTAACAGAAAACTTAATCAGAAGATGCGAACACTCAGAATTCCAACACATAAACGAGCTTATCTCTTTATACATTTTTACAGTTTTAACCTAGTTTAAGTGTTTTAGTGTATAGGGATTATTTCAGAAGGTTTTTTATTAAATTTTCCTTCAAAACTAAGTTACCTTTAAGAAGAATATTATAAATATTACCATAACACAAAATGTCAAAGTAGAAAAGGAATATATTTTTCTAACCTCTTTAAAATGAAATAAGTTAATATGTAAACAAATTAATATTAAAGAAATACGAATAAATAATGATGGTTTAAAACAATATTGAAAGGTAAGGACAACCAGGGGACGTTAGGAGCAATTTCTGCTTCTCCGAAACTATCTAACAGATTTTAATGAATGTTGAAACACAGACAGATCCCTATTTATATGGGCACATTTAGATTGTGCAAAGCTAAGCAAGCATTCGGAATGCTTAGTAAATTATGGTGGGATACCAGCATCACAGCTCGGACAAAGAAAAATGTCTTCAACTCCAACGTCAAATCCGTTCTCCTCTACGCATGCGAGTCATGGAATTTATCCAAACCCGAAATCCAAAGCCTACAAGCCTTTGTTAACTGCTGTCTCAGACGTAAAAAGTGCCATAATGTACTTCTAAAACCGTAATAAATATTGATACCACATTTAAATGTGCTTTCGTAAAGATTGTTTCATAATTTACCATAGGCCCCATATAAAGCCTACTCCCGGAAAACAGTTTAGTATATTTAAAAACGTAATAAATATAGCTATCATAATAAAATTTGGTACGTCACAGTTTTATTAGACACAGCAAAATTTCGTGAGGATCGGTCCATAATTTACCCTAGGCCCCATATAAAGCCTACCCTTGGAAAACACTTTAGTTCGTTAAAAAACGTAATAACTAATGATATTGTAATGCAACTTGGCACTATCACGCTATAAAATTTCTAGAAGATCGGTCCATAATTTTCTATATAATGCCCCATATAATGCTCACTCTAGGAAATTATTTAAATATGTACACTAGGGTGGCCGTTATTTTTTTTTTTTTATTTCTTCTATTCTCCCCCCCTAAATCGGTTCAGTTTTATGTAAAAAAAAATACAAAAAAATTTCGTAGCGATAAGTTGTGTTTTAGGGGGGGCGTCCGTCCCTCAAAGTTTGCCATCAAGCCATTTATTCAAATGTAATTTGTTTGCGTATGACTATCTTCTAAAACCAACATTTTACAAGAATATGATATATTTTAGCTCTTCTAGTCAACAACATAAGCCTCTAAGAAAGTTTTTTGCTAAAATCAATATTTTAGAAAATAATTAAGAAAATAAAAACAAAATACCAAACATTTTATATACGATTTATATATATAAAAGGGGGATTTAATGTCAAGTGACCCAATTTTGAAATAAATGTCTTTCGATTTAAATGAAATTTACACCAATTTTAGTACTGTTAGATAGTAGCTTAGACACAAATTTTCAACAAGATCGGTTAAAAAGTTTCTGAGTTAGAGGGGGTCAAGGTTTGACATTTTGGCCATACAGGTGTTCTTTCTCATCCATGTCACTTATTACCTATTGGTGTAAGCAAAATTTGTCCCAAGTAGCTTAGATAGCTTTTTGATCAAACTTTTTAAAAAAATTGTTTTTGTTTTTTTAAAAAATTTTTTAAATTTTTTTTTTAAATTTAACACTTGGCTAAAAAAAATAAAAAAAAAAGTTTTAAATTTAAAAAAAAATAATTAAAAAATTTTTAAAAAAAAACAAAAAAATATTTTTAAAAAAGATTGATTAAATAGCTATCTAAGCTACTTGGGACAAATTTTGCTAACACCAATAGGTAATAAATTACATGGATGAGAAAGAACACCTGTATGGCAAACTTTGACCCCCTCTACCTCTGAAACATTTTGACCGATCTTGTTGAAAATTTGTGTGTAAACTACTATCTAATAGGACTAATCTTGGTATAAATTTCATCTAAATCGGAAGACATCGATTTCAAAATTGTGTCACTTGACATTAAATCGCCTTTTTATTTATATAAAACGTATATAAAATGTTTGGTATTTTGTTGTTATTTTCTTAATTATTTTCTAAGATATTAGTCTTAGCAAAAAACTTTCTTAGAGGCTTATGTTGTTGATTAGAAGAGCTAAAATATTGCCATATATCATATTCTTGTAAAATGTTGTTTTTAGAAGATAGTCATATGCAAACAAATTACATTTGAATAAATGGCTTGATGGCAAACTTTGAGGGGCGGACGCCCTCCCTAAAACACAACTTATCGCTACGAAATTTTTTTGTATTTTTTTTTACATAAAACTGAACCGATTTGGAGGGGGAGAGTATAAGAAATCAAAAAAAAAAAGTTCTCTATACAACTAACGGCCACGCTAATGTACACCTAAAACCGTAGTAGCAATAGATATTGTAAAATTTGGTCCAATTTTGGTTCGTATGGCTAGAAAAAGTACCATGCAATTTTCTGATTATCGGTCCATATTTACCTTAGATCCCATATTAAGCAGCTTTCTCAAAGGCACTTTAAGCGTTAAAAAAATTTCACTACTGTATTGAAATTGGTTCCATTTAGATTTTTAACAACGGAAATCACTATACAGGATTTCGTGATGATCAGTTCATAATTTATTTATTTTTAAAAAACCTCTTATTGCTAAAAAGAAACTTTTTTTTACAAAAGTGCCAACATGTTTAAAAGAAAAAAACAAAAACATGTTGTAAGGCTTTTTATATTACTGTTTAATTTTTTTTTTTTTTCTCATTATTTTTTATTGAATCTTCATATATTATAGTATGTTTACTTCTTCTTAAACTTCTTAAACGCGTTTAAGCAGTTCGAACGTGATTAAGCTCTAATCACTTCAAAATCGAGATGATTACCCATACATTGAAGTGATTTGTTAATCACTTCAAATTGACATGATTACAACTAAATCAATTCATAAATCACATAGAATCCACTGAACATACCTTAAATCGATCAAACATGATCGTGTACAACCGGCCAAGATTTCTGCTTGATGTTTTTATTTTTTTCCTTAAATAATTCATACATTTTCACAATTTCATCATTAAAATGATTAAAATTATCTTCTAATAACTTTATAAAAGTATTTTTATCCATTTTTAATACAGCTGTGATTATTCGAAGAAGTTTATTTTGGCACCTTTGAATTTTTTCGATATTTGAGGGCGAGGCAGTGCCCCATAGTTGAATACCGTAGCACCATATTGGCTTTAAAATAGAGTTGTAAAGTAGTAGTTTGCAATCGAGACTAAGAACAGAATTTCTTCCAATAAGCCAGTTAATTTGAATTGCTTTTAGTTTCATTTGGGTTAACTTTGCTTCTATATGGCTTTTCCACGTTAAACGGCGATCTAGATGGATACCGCGGTATTTTACATGTGAATTTTGAGGCACTGAATGATTATTGATTTTAATAGGGGGGCATGTTTCCCGACGCAAGGTGAATGTTATATGTACGCATTTTTGCTCATTGACCTTTATCCTCCATTGCTTTAGCCACAGTTCGAGTTAAAATATATGATCCTGTAAGTAACGAGATGCTTCATAACGGTTTTCGTTGACGCTTAGAAAAGCTGTATCGTCTGCAAATGTTGAAGTTTGGGTGTAGTTGTTTGTTGGCATATCCGAGGTATATATTAAGTATAAAAGTGGGCCCAGGATGCTTCCCTGAGGGACTCCAGCTTCAATTGGCTGAGGAGAGCTTAAATAATCACCTTCTTTAATAATGAAATTTCGACCGACTAAGTAGCTTTCTATCAGCTTTGTGTGTGTTAACTGGTAAGTTTAGCTTCAATTTATGTAATAAGCCTTCATGCCAGACTTTATCAAAAGCTTGAGAAACATCGATGAAGAGAGCGGAACAATATTTTCTTTCTTCAAAGGCTTTTCTTATTGCGTTTACTATACGATGGGTTTGCTCAATTGTGCTGTGTTGTCTTCTAAAGCCGAATTGGTGGTTAGGAATACATCTGTTTCCATTTAGAATTGGGGTTAATTTTGACGCTAACAGCTTCTGAAACAGCTTTGATATATTTGAAAGTAAGCTTATAGGCCTGTATGACTCAACTTTTGTGTGATCCTTTCCTGGTGTAGGTATCATGATGACTTAGAAAACCTTCCACTTTTGAGGATAGTATTCCAGGCGTAAAATAGCATTAAAACTTAAAAGAATAATTCTCCTTGCTATGCTGGGTAGCTCCAAAAGCATTTTGTTGCTGATCTTATCAAAACCAGGAGCCTTCTTGGGGTTTAAATCACAAATAGCCTGTTCGATTTCTTTTATCTCAAATCTTAGGAGAACAGCTGCTCTAGCAGCAATAGGTGGTAACTCGACCGCCATATCGTGAGATATGTTTGGGGTAAATACGTTTCTTAAATGATTAAAGCCCTTATGACACTACATTTTTTATTCATTAATTGATATAGAATTGATAGAAAGAAACAGTAAATGTAAGAAAGAGCAAACTATAAAAAATGTAAACAACGTTTTTTATTTTTTTTTCTCTTGTTATGGTTTTGTTTCAGGGATGGCGTTGAGAATTTTTAAAATTGTACCAACAACTTTTAAAAATTGTATTGTTTACCCTAATTGTAAGTTAAAATTTAATTTTTAGTTAAAATTAATTTTATTTATGTTCATAAAAAACACCACAAAAAGGTATTATAAATCTTAGTTAAAAAAGTATCAACAAAAAAGTACAACTGAAAGAACTTAGCCATCCCTGTTTTGTTAATTTTATTAAATGCTGCCAACTTTTTGTTTATGAGAAACCTAAAAACAAAAAGCAGTAAATCGCTGAATTTGCCCATAAACCGCTGACTCAGCAACACTTTTGATATTTCAAGCTTGAAATGTCAATTTTAAGTTACACAATTTTACATTTTTTTTGACATAACTTCATTTTTTATCGATAACTTTAGTAAAATTTTTGACAGTTTGCCATTTATCTTAATACAGCTTAACTCTTTGCACTTGGTAAATTTTTGTATTACATTATATTTGTACTGTTCACCAAAACTTGAACAATGCATTAAAAATGTAGTGTCATAAGGGCTTAACAAACAGATTTCCTTTTTCAACATCATTTCTTGCCCAACTCCCATTCAAGTTTCTTAATGGCGGATTAGAGACAACTGGCCTTTTGAGATTTCTAGCTGCACGCCATAATAAGTAGTCTGATTGTGGAGTTGCATCAAGTTCCTTAAGATATTTTTCCAGAGAAGCCGTTTTCTGAGTCTGCAGTAACTTTCTCAGCCTTTTTGTACAGTCTTTTAATAAATTCTTAAGTTGAGGGGATCTGTGCAATTGCCCATCTCTACGAGCTCTCCTTTTTTTAGACAAGAGACGCACGACATCTGAAGAATATATTTTATTATTTTTGGTTTTTCTGGGGGCAATACTGGAATGTTGAACAGCTAGTTTTAGAAAACTGTCAAAATTGACAATAGAGCGATCTATATACTCCGGTGTGCTAAGCGGAATATTTTCTGTGCAATGGGTACTGAGATATTTTTTATATTTTAACCAATTTATATGTGTAGCTGACGTCGCTATGTAACCAGAGGGAGATTCAATTCTATTGGTGTTTATTATAGTAACTATTGTAGGCGTGTGATCAGAGGATAATTCTACGGAAGCTTCAACGTAAATCCTTTGTGTGGGGATGTTTTTAACCACACCAAAATCAATGACATCTGGAATTTTTTGCGCATCAGCAGGCCAATATGTTGGTTGGCCGCTCGCGACAACATTTAAATTCATTTTAGAGATTGTATTAAACAAAACACGACCCTTTGGTGTTATTAGTCGTGACCCCCAGAAGGTATGTTTTGCGTTGAAATCGCCAGCAGCCAGGAAACAGGGCCCCAGTGACTTATAATATTTGTAATATTGGCTTTCTGATATTGCAAATCTAGGTGGTGAATATAAAGATGAAATTACTATGCTTCGATTTAGCTCTTCAACACAAATGTTCGTTGCTTGGAGATAATCTTCACGATGATCACACATTGGGTAGTGTTTAATTCGGTATTTTATTATAATAGCAGAACCTCCACAAGCTCTATCTCGAGGGTCCTTGGTATCATATAGAGTATAACCATTAATTTTAAACGTATTTCTTGAGGTCAAATGAGTTTCAGAAACCATCATGACATCAATTTGTTTATTTTTAAGAAAGTATTCTAATTCATTTTTATGTTGGCGGATGCCGTTTGCGTTCCAAAAACATATTTTTAAACAGTTCATGGCTTGTTAAGAATAGCTTGCAATAACATCGATTGCATTCTAAGAATTTCCTGCATCATATTACCCATTGTGTTTGTAAAATTATTTACTGTTTGCACTAATGTTTCCATGGTTTTTTCTAGACGACTTAGATTAGAAACTGGAGTTTCGTCATTACTTGACGAAGCGCCTTGCATTGGTACATTGTTTGATTTTAAAACGTTAGCATAAGAGGTTCTGTTACTACTAGGCACCGGAGCCTGAAGATCATTACTGTTTACTTGATTTGTTACCTGCATTTGAGGGGGATTAGTTTTCGGTCTAACCGACTGCTTGACGATAGTATATACAGGGCATCCTCTATAATTGGCAGTGTGATTACCACCACAGTTGCTGCATTTTTTTACGTTGGGGTCGGTTTTAGACTTATCGCAAAGAACTGTACCATGTAATTCACCACATACTACGCAAACAGGGGGTAAGTAGCAGTATGCCTTAGTATGGCCAAATTCTTGGCAGTTCAGACATTGAACGGGACCACCTCTTTTGTGCGGCTCCTCTATAGTTACTTTTCTGTACAGAATGTATTTTAAATAATAGATGGGATGCGTTTCATTTTTTTAAGCATAACGTCGCCGGGTTCAAACTCCACTCGAAAAAGTGGTTGGGGAAGTTTTTCTCTATTTTTAATGTTTACTACATGTTTTACCTTGAAGCCTTTTTCTTCTAGGAATGTTTTTACCTCTTCTGGGTCCACACATGAGTCAATACCCTTAATCACTACCTGAAGACCTTTACTGCTTTTCAGTTGGTATGTATAAAAGTTTTTTTTTAGTGCTTCAAAGTTGTTTATTAATTTGCGAAAATCATTCTCATGATTGACTTGTATTTTTGTCTCGTTAATACTACCACGCTTGATAGTTGCTACGTAAAACGAATTTTCACCTATCACTGATATCAAACTCTTTATGAGCTCATTTGAATTTTGCTCCCTAAGATATATCGGGGGAGGCTTGGACGATTTAATGACGTTTGGTGCTTCAGAGGATTCATCCTCCAGAATTGCAAAACGATTTTGAGAATTTATTTTATCAAAAGATGGTACTTTTGAGGCCGAAGCAACTGCTGCAGAGGTAGGGCTGCGTCCCCGTTTAAGCACTGTTATGTACCTGTCCATACCAACTTGTACTGTAGGCTTTTGAGAAGTTTTTACTTGAGTTACTGAGTTGTCCATAGCGGCTGTTTTGGGATTAACCGTATCATCACTTGTTAAAGTTTTTTTTTTGGCACTGCGGCAGCGCTTGCAGTTAGCAAACTTGTTATTGTATTACGATCGACCGTATTTGTAAACAAAGAGGGTGAGAGGGAACGCGTTCGAGTAATAGGTTTAGCCGTTAAGTAATTGCTTTCATCGAATCTTTTTTTTGTTTCTACTTTTGTTTCGTCAACACTCACTGTAACATAAGCATTTCTTTCATTATGTTTTATTGTTTTTGCATTGTACGCATTCATAAGAGTTTTTTTTTTTATTTTACATTTTGTTTAATTGTGCTCTTCTTTTTATTTGTTGTTAAAAACCCCGATAATAAAAAAGAAGAATAAACAACAACAAGAAATGTTTTTGCTTAAAATGTATGTATGTATATATGTATATCGTTACTTTAATATATAAAAGCCCTAACTAACGTTTTCCTTACTTTACAGGAGAAGGAAAAAACTTAATAAAAGTTATAGTCTTGTAGTCGCGATTTTTGTTAAACGCAATTTTTTTATTAAATTGCTTAGAGAATTAAATAAAAAACTGCATTTTAAGAAAATCGCGACTACAAGACTATAATTTTTATTAAGTTTTTTCCTTCTCCTGTTAAGTAAGGAAAACGTTATCTATGGCTTTTATATATTAAAGTAACGATATGTATGTATGTTCATACATAAATTTTTTTATTTAATTGTAACTTTTATTATTTTATTTATTTAAACGTCAATAATTAAAAATTATTTTCAAGCGTCCAATTCGCTGATATTATATTATTTATTTAAAAAATAATATTATGATTTTATAAACACTTATTTTAGTATGTTAAAAGAAAAAAAAACCGTATGCCGAGTTAAAAAAAACGTCTGCATTCAACGAGCACTGTACTTAAAGTTTAAAATTTAAATATAAAAAAATGTATATAGAATTCATTTTATTACAAAAATTTGGCTATTAATTTGTAGTTCGCAATCATAAAAAAGTAAATAATTTTTATTAATTTTTAGCTTTCGATCGTCACAGTCCTGTATAATTTCTAAGTTGTTGGCATTTTTTATTAAAATCATATCGTCTTCAAACTTTTCAATGTCGGTTGCATTATTATACTTAAAATTACAGTTGTTCAACAGAGTGCAGTGTTTACTATATTTTAAATTTTTGAGATAGACATTCTCCTCATAAGTGAAAACATGGTGTTCAATTTCAATAATATAGCTATTTGGCTCATTAATTTCCATATAATGTTTATTTGGTAAGGCTGTAATCATTTTAAGGTCAGTTTGAACGTAGTCAATTGGAATTTTTGTTGCAATAATCAGAATTCCGTCTTTGTAGTTTAAAATGTCAGCTTTCATGGATTTTAATTTTAATAAATCAATTTCAAATTTATCAATTTCTTCTGATGTTAAGATGCTTCGGTGAAAAATGTGATTCTTAGCAGAAGCAATGTTATCCTGAATATGTTCAATTTTCCCTTTAAGGTAATTAAGTTTGAACATTTGGTCTGTATACAAAAGTCTTTGAATTATTTCGCTCTGTCTATTCTTAAAACTTATGAATGCCTTTCCAATGTTTATTCTGTCCTCTTCTACTGCTGATTTTAAAGTTTGAATCGAATCATTAAACTGTGTGTTTATATAAATTTGTTTATTAACTGCCCCTATTGTATTATAATTGTTTTCGTCGATTACATTAAGATGCTCAAGGATTTCTTGGCGATCATCATCATCCATAACTCCAGCTAGCCACTTATAAGCATGACCAACGAAATTAAACATTCCCCTTTTCCTTCTTATTTCTGACGGAGTGATTGATTTCAATTTAGATTTTACAATTTTTATTTCTGTCTCAATCATTTTCCTATTATCAAGGTATAAATTTTTTATATTACTCTCAACCTGATTCAAAATCTGATATAATTCCTTGGTATCAACTAAGTGCAATACTGTAAACGTTTGGTTTACCACCTCAACTTCCCTTACCTTAATTTGTGCATAACCTGACTCCTCAGTGATTGGATAAATCTGTAATGTTCCCTGTATCTCAGTTGCTAGAAGCATCAATACCATTACTATCAGGATCTGCAAATTTAAAGGGTCGTTTAATATCTGACTCATGAACATTTTCTAAGATCTGTTTTCTATATTTTGGTTGTTCTTTATGTCCAACATTTTTATAATTTTTAATGAAACCCTGTTGTCTCGTTGCCTGATAGTTTTCTCGCTTTTCATTAAGTCTTGTTATCTTAATTGATTTAGTTTCTAATATACGGTCTCTTAACAAACCTCTGTCAATGCTTCCATTATGAGCTCTAAACGGGGTATCTTTAATTGTTGAATGGTACGCTTTGTTGTATAGTTCTATAGCTTTTGACATTTGTTCCCTTATTGGTAACTTTTTTCGATATTGAGCGTCCTAATCTTTTCCGTTATCGTATTGTTGATCCTTTCTATATCGGAATTGCCAGTGTGACTGTTAGGTTTTGAAAAATGAATATCTATATTTTCATTTCTACAAAATTCTTTCACATTTACATTATTGAACTCATTGTCACAAATTAGTTTTTTCATTTTCCCATTAATAGAAATATATAATCTTAATTTTTCTACAAGCGTCAGGCTATTTTTGTCCTCCAAATGAAAACTTACAGCATGCTTAGAATACTTTTCAATGAACATGATAAAATTTTGTTTAGAATTAGCATATGTATACACATGAACTATTTCATTAATATCCAAAGATGTATCGGTATATTTGAATTTATTTTTAATGGGATTTCTGTCGTACTTCCCGGCAGCACAGACTTCGCAATTGTTTAGGACTTTTTGCACTAGTAGTTTCAAATTTGGAAAATATATTTTATGCTTAATTCCTTCATAGTTAGGAATAATTCCAGCATGACCAGAATCAACAACGTGGAACAAGATATCTGTTTTATAGCTTCATCTTCCGATGCTAACTCTTTTGCAAAAAATGTGCACCGTACAAAAGATATATTATTATAACATGAATAAAGTTCAATCAGCTTCGTCTGCAACATATTATATGCAGAATCGCTCAAATGAGACAAAATTCCAACTTTTCCTTTTATTTGATATTTTGTCAATATACTGCCAACATTGTTTGGCAAGTCATCTTTTTGTATATAGATTCTTATATTTCTAAATACAGTTTCTGATTCAATGTCTTTCCTGTCTACTAAAATTATTTGTGTTTTAAATCTGTTGACTGTTTGCAATATAGGAACGTGGTCATTAAGGTCCTCTTGTTGCGAATGTGTTGTCGTAGCTGTTGAGTCATTGCAATCATTGTTATCTTCTATATTTTTAATTTCATTAAGGACTACATCAATGCGACTCAAAAAATCAGCTATTTTGTTTTCCTTTCCCTTAACATACTCGATTTTAACATCGTATTCACCCAATTGGTTAAGCCATCTCTGCAGCCTTGGATTAATATCTCTTGCAGAGTGTTTTACCTGCAACCACTTAAGTGGCTGATGATCAGTGTATAGATCGAATTCTTTACCATACAAATACGGTCTAAAATATTTAACGCCCCAAACGACAGCAAGAAGTTCTTTTTCAATAGTCGAATAGTTCTTCTCGTGCTCATTTAACGTCCTTGAAGCAAAGCAAACAGGGTGACCCTCTTGTGAGAGAACTGCACCCAAGGCAAAATTGCTAGCATCAGTTGTGAGCTTGAATCGTTTGTCAAAGTCGGGAAACCTCAGTATAGGGTGTTCCGTAATTAATTGTTTTAATTTGTTAAATGAAGTTATATAGTTTGGGTCATTAGTATTAATCTTCTTTAAGATAAGAAGTCATTGGGTACGCTACTTTGGCGTAGTTCCTAATAAACTTTCTGTAGTACCCTGTAAGCCACAAAAACGATTTAATTTATTTCTGGCTAGTAGGTAATTTTAAATTAATTATGGCTTCGATTTTGCTCTTATTCGGTATTAGCCCTTCTGGAGTCAATATATGTCCCAAGTAAGGAGTTTCTTTTGCCAAAAAAACACACTTTTCAATTTAGATCTTAAGACCTGCTTTTCAAGAGTGGAGAAAATCTTATTGAAACTATCTATGTGTTCCTGTAATGATGTGCTAAATACCAATATGTCATCTAAATGTACGACACAAATTCTATTGATATAATTTCTCAACACGGAATTCATAAGTCTCTGACAAGTTGCAGGGGCATTTTTGAGACCAAATGGCATCCTGATGAATTCGTAATGCCCAAAAGGTGTTGAAAAGGCCGTTTTCTGTCTATGTTCAGGTTTTACCATTATTTGGTGGAATCCCTTAGCCAAATCTATTGTGGAAAAATATTGAGCTTTCCCCAATTTGTCTAATATCGATTCAATATTAGGAATTGGGTACTTGTCTGCAATGGTGTTGTCATTCAAATTCCTATAATCAATAACAATGTGCCACTTTTTGTTTCCGGAATTATCTTCCTTTTTTGGAACTATCCAAAGTGGGCTGTTATAAGGAGAGGAACTTTCTATTATTATACCTTAAATTGCAAATTTTATTTGGTGTTGTCTGTAAAGAACATACATTATGTATATCAAATGGGTAAATGTTAAAAAATATTTTCCTGTTGTTAACTTCCATAAAGCCTACTTCAAAATTTAGTTTTACACCCATTTGTCGCAAAACATCTTGTCCGATTATAGCGTTATATCTTTTCCCTATTAAGTCATTAACCATCCAAGTTATGTTACCAATTGTTGAAAATTCGTCTGGAAATGGGGTACTATCTGCCTATCTATTTCTGTAATTCCATTAAGAGTTCTAAAATACAATTTATTTTTTAAAAGTTAACTTGAAAATTTTGTAGTGCTCTAGGGCAAACAATGCTTACAGTAGACCCTGTGTCAACCAGACAATTTATTTTGTTACGTCCAATAGTAAGTTTTACTATGGGCAAGTGTGAATTTGGGCTTCCACGATAAAATTTTCATCACGTTGAATATTGTCGGTTTCCATGACAAATTGTCTAGAATTTGGGATTGTCTGTCGATCTACACTCATGTGAGTGCTTCTAGTTTTATTCGAAGACCCTTGGATGTTTTGAAAGTTATCCCTGTCTTGTTTCTGAAAATGATCTCTTCTAAATTTACTATTTTGGTTGTATTGATTCGTCCCAAAGTTTCCACTGTTTTGTTTTTGAAAATCGCATTTTCTATAACTACTATTTTGCTTAAACTGTGGGTTGTTGTATATCTCAGAGGTTTTCCAATTGCTATTAGGGTATTGGAAATTATTGTTTGATTTGGGCTTTTGCTGATTGTAGTTTCGATTAAAATGTCGATGTCCGTTAGCCTTGTTCCTATAGGAATTATTGCCAAAATTTGTATTTGCTTTATGCATACTGTCAATAGCCCTACTATCGTCTAGCAGTCTAAGTTTGGTATATTTATTTACTATATCGTTTAATGTCAAACTTGTGAGGGTGACAGTTTTTTTATTAAGAGGAATATTCTTACACTTTGGATTTTACTAAAATTTTTCTTTGGCTGTAGAATATAAAGTTTTGTTTTTGAATGATATTAAGTTAGCTTTGATTTTTATTATTCAAACTAAAAGAAAATTTTCATTTCAAATTGGAAATTTTATTTGAGGTGAACGTTCACAGCAGAGTATAATTAAAATTAATTATTTAAAATAATAATTTTCTTGTGCCAAAGGAAAGAAAAGGGGGAAAAGGGAATACCTATTTAAAGAACACTAAAAAGATTTTAGAATATATCGAATTGTAATTTCTGGTTCACTGGTGATCCTGCACGAAGGATAATAAAAAGTAAAAAAAAAAGAAATATTTTCATCATTCGTTATCATTGAAATAAAATAACTCCAAGAAAATTGGGCAAACTTTATAAATTGGCATCAGCAAAGATTAACCACCAAATAGATAACTATCTTTTAGCGGCTATTCCCGATGATTATAGTGGTACTTTCTATCTCTGCTTCTTGATTTTGGTATTTGATAAGGCAGATTTATAAACAAACAATTTTTTTTTTTATTCTTTTGATATACGATTAACTAAATCTAGTATTCTTGAAGGGGTGACCACATTCCAACAAAATCTTTCGTTTATTTTAGTTAAAGTTATTTTTTTTAATTCAATTGTTTACTTTTAATTAATTTGTGTTTGAAATCCTTCTTTATTCTAATTATTTTTTTTTTTTTTTTAATTTTTTGAGTTAATTTGTATTTAAATTCATTTATATTACAGTTTCTGTTTTTTCTTTTAAACAATATTTCAATATTTTGATAAATTGTATGAAAATCGATAATTAATATCGATAATTTTTGAATCTCGGTTGTTTAAAAATCAGTTAAATTTGGTCACCTTAACTTTTTAACATGTAGAAACTCAACATAAAAACACTTCTTAGAAAATACACTCAAAACACTTTCATTCTGTATCAATCACACTCAAAAAAACCACCACCATAAAAACACTCATACCAAAATATTAATACAAATTTAAATTTTTACAAAAATACTTATTTAAATATATTCGGTTAGTGTGGATTATGTTATAAGTAATTATTTAACATTCATATGTAAAGTATTCCACACAACATCCACAATAGAATATTAAAGAATTGCATAAAATAATTAATCAACGAATTTAACCTATCGTCAATGGGCGCCTACTGACATCGGTGGATTTAAATCAAGTAAGTGGATTACTTTAATTTTTTAGCTTAAAGCCTAGTACTCTGTTCAAATTTGTGAAAAATGTTGAGCAACATTGATTATTTCACACGAAAATTTTGACACGTATCAATGTTACCTATCTTGCGAGTTTGCGACATTGTTTTGCGCATGTAAACAAACCCCACATGTATTTTACTAAAAATTGTTTTTTTTTTAATAAACAATTTAATAAAAAAAAAGTAAATATGGATTAAAAACTGTTACCGGTTGTGTTATTTTAATTTTTTATTTCTTATTTAATAACCAGTTCATGCTTTTTTGCTTTTGCTTAAAATTCCACGTGAAATAAATGCAGCTTACATTATTTCGCATTTGTAAAAAAATGTTGCCAGAAACATTTCGAAAATTTTTCACAAAAAGAACAGAGTACAACTCTATCAACATTATTTCATAGATATTCCGAACAAGTTTTTTTCATATGCGTTTTGACAGCATTTCACGTGAAATGTTGAACAGAGTACCAGGCTTAAATCAGCCATATTTAAAATAAACTCTCACAAATTTAATAAAAACTATAAATTAAAATAAACAACACATTCAGTCTTATGCATTCACTTTCTTAAGCAACACATTTACTTAATTATTTAATTTTTTTTTATATATATAAATTTTTTATTAATATTTCTACTAAATATTCAGGAATAATAGTTATTTTTATTTTATATACTTATATACATGTGTATGAAGGGGTGACCAAACTCAATTTTGTTTATCTTACTTTTGTTTAAAAATTTTATTTTTATGTTTTGTTCGCGTATTTGAAAACTTTAATATTTTAAATAAATTTTGATTATTGTAATGTTTACAAACATGAAATTTTGAATTTGTTTAGATTTACTACGAAAAGTGAAGTAGAGGTATGAGTCAAGTAGGATAAACTATTTTATGTAATTTTATGGTTTATTTTTGGGCTGACACTAAACGTAATACTCTTGTCAGCATGGTGGGTGGGCCTGGCTTTAATGTAGCAAATTCCAGCTTAAGCTACAAGCCAACCATCAATTACGTTCTTTTACTATCCTTGTTTTAGTTTGCTTATTTTCTGTATTGGTTATTGATATTTTTGGCTACCTAAGTTAAAATCTTTTGTAGCGGGTTCTTTTGATATTTGACATTAGGAAGATTTGGGAACATTATACACCCCCCCAAACGACGAGCACGGCCGGATTATAGGTAGCCCGTTCCCAAGGAGGATTATAAAAACCTGAAGAATCGTTACAGAGATTTTTGGCGCCCAACGTGGGGCCCTCAGTTTTCGTAACTTTAAAAATATTCTTGTGCGATTTCATCCAGATGCTGAGGGCCTTAGAATCTTTTGTGTGCAGTGATTATACGGATATATTTTTTTTTTTTATTTTTAAATTCTATTATGTAGTAACTTTTGTTTAATTATTTGTTACTGTGGACTTATTTGACAACTGTTTTTGTACGGTTATCAATTCCTGGTAGAACATTTAATGGACTTAAGTTATCAGGGCTTGGGTTCGAACTTGAGAATTTTTGTTCTGGTTATAATCGGTTCAACACTCGCTCGACTCTTTTCCTTTTTTTTTATGTTTGGATTTTCGTTTGAAATTTATCTTCACAGTTTGATTTGTCTGGATGTATGGACTTAAAGTAATTTTCGAATATTCGGTTACTTTCCTATAACAGATAGTCAATCCCTTTTTATCTTCTTATGACTCATGTTTGTTTTGGACCTGATTCTTTTGAGTTTTAATCGAAAGTTTCCAACAGTTGTGAGTTGTACTTCGTTTATTTGTTAAACGTAATTATGGTTGGTTTTTTTTTTTTCACACTTATTTACCCATACCGAAACTTCACTGAGTAGTAGCTAAAATTATCTTTCTGCCAATTCTTTGACAAATAAACTTTTTGTTCAGTTTACGCTAATTATTTCGAATTATTTAGTTTTACATATAGAATTTTAATTATCTTGGATTGATTTGTTTAATTTTGACTCCGACTTTTGTTGTCCATTGGGTTTCTCTTATTTCAAAGTTTTGTTGATAATTTACCAAATGCCTTTAGTTAGGAGTGCAGAGAATATTCCAGCAAGTTTAGAGCGGGAATCTGCTAATGCTACTATGATTATAGATGAAGGCGCTGGTGGGGATTCAAATCTTACCCCAAATACTGTTGGAAGGCCTAGAACTCGTTTGCAATCACGTAGAGATGCTCGAGTACAGGAAAATTGTAATGTTAGACGGATTCGTTGCGTTGTGAATGAATCCTTAAGAGGATTTAGAGAGGAAATAGCCAATATGGTTACAGAAGGGCTACGCACCTTAACTTTGCCAGTAGAACAGGACAGACAACAGGATCGCAATGAACGCACGGATCGAGATGTTAGGAGCATTATTTCTCGGGATGAACGTGATTATCGTGATACAGAAAATTTTAATAGAGGTTTCGATAGAAACTCTGAGAGAGTTCTCAATGTGATCCGTAATTGGAGAATTGGATTTTCTGGGGATACGTCCGATGTAACAGTGGACGAGTTTATCTATAGGGTAAACACTTTGACAAATTCTAGTTTAGGGGGCGATTTTGGTTTGCTAAGTGAGCATGCCCATATTCTTTTTGAGGGCAAGGCTTTAAAATGGTTTTGGCGATTTCATCGCAGTAGTGACGTCATGAATTGGAATGATTTGTGTTTCGCTTTGAAAAGACAATTTAAAGAATACACAACGGATTTTGATATTAAAGATGACATTTTCCGTAGAAAGCAAAGACAAAACGAAAGTTTTGATGACTATTATGATGCGATTTTAATTTTATGTGATAGATTGCGAACCCCGTTATCCGAAGTCGAACTTTGTGAAATTATTCAGCGAAATTTGCGACCAGACGTAAGGCATGAGCTCTTACATTTAGAGATAAATCGAGTTGGTGAGCTAAGACGCGCAGTGAGACGTCATGAAAAATTTATTAAAGACACGACCTTATCGATTGGTAACAAACGCTCGTATCAAAAGCCTCAAATTTCGGAAATTGATGTGGATAATACTATGTTAGATAACAAAGATAATATAAAGGAAGAATCAGAGATTTGTTTATTAGTAAAGACTGGAAAATGTTGGAATTGTGACAAGGTCGGTCACACTTTTATAGATTGCTTGGAACCACGAACAGTGTTCTGTTATGGTTGTGGGGCGAGAAATATTTATAAACCCAACTGCCCAAAATGTTCCAAAACTCGGGGAAACTCCTTGAAGGATGTCCGGACTGTGAGGAACGGACATCCGAAACAAAATTAGGAAATGTAAAAAAACCTTGTGAATTGAATTTACCAGCTGAAACTTATATCCCTGATATGACAAAATTACCGGAAGAGACTCAAAATAATATGTTGCATCCTTTGCAACGACCCTTTCATATTCGATTAGAAGAGTATAACACACTAGGGCTAGAATTTTTTGTGAATCTGTTTTTGAACAAAAGCCAAATAGATCTTCGAGGAGAATTAGTGAATTTTTTAGACGTAGAAAAGAATTTCGTAAGCATGTCATATCTACATTAGTAAGCAAAGAGAATGACAACAGACCATATATTAAATTGGAGTTATTTAACAGATTCCATTTTGCGTTAATGGATAGCGGCGCGAACGTTAATGTGATTGGCGGAGATTTGTGTACGGAGATATTAGAAACTGAAAACTTTAAGCATGGGATTGGAAATGTTAAAACAGCTGATGGGCAAAAACAACGTGTTACAGGAACAGTGATTTTGGAAATAACATACAATGGACTAAGGAAACCAATTGAATTTTTACTTATACCATCGATAGCTCAAGATGTCATTTGTGGTATGGATTTTTGGGACAAATTTGGAATGCACATTTTCACACGAAATACTGTTTGTGAAATTATTAGGGATGAAGATCCGGGGAAAATTCCTTTGTCAGCGATGCAAAATCAGAAACTTCAGAAAATAATTAATTATTTTCCAAATTCTGAACGTGACGGCTTAGGTTGTACAACATTGTTGGAACATATTATTGATACTGGTAATGCTGCCCCTATTAAACAAAGATATTACCCGATATCTCCAGCTAGGGAAAAATTGTTGTGCGGGGAAATAGACCGTATGCTAAGTTTAGGTGTTATTGAAGAATGTCCAACTTCTCCGTGGTCATCACCGGCTGTTTTAATAGTGAAACCTAATAAAGTGCGTTTTTGCGTGGATAGTCGAAAATTGAACTCCGTGACGACGAAAGACGCTTACCCAATTCCAAATATAGACGGACTAATTTCAAGGCTTCCTCCAATTTATTTTATTTCCAAAGTGGATTTGAAAGATGCATTTTGGCAAATTAAATTGGACGAAACCTCAAAACCAAAGACTGCTTTCACAATTCCTAATCGGCCGTTGTATCAATTTACAAGAATGCCGTTTGGATTGTGCAATGCACCGCAGACAATGTGCAGACTGATGGACCAGGTCATTCCGTATACTTTGAAATCGAATGTTTTTGTTTACCTTGATGACCTTTTAATAGTTTCGAAGGACTTTGACGAACATTTGAAGCACTTGCAGGAGGTAGCATCACAACTTAGAAGAGCTAATTTAACAATTAACGTTAAAAAAAGCAGTTTTTGTATTCGTAATGTTCAATATCTTGGCTATGTAGTTGGTGAAGGATCTTTAAAAATAGATCCTGGAAAAGTAAAAGCAATTTCCGGTTCCTAAAACCGTTCGACAAATTCGTCAATTTCTAGGCATGGCCGGCTGGTACCGACGGTTTATAAATGATTATGCAGAGATCACATTTCCACTGACTGAATTGCTGTCAAAGCGGAAGGTTTTCGTTTGGTCAGATAGTGCACAAAAGTCATTTGAAACAATCAAATCAAAATTAACAACTGCTCCAGTTTTAGTGCATGCAAACTTCAATAAACCGTTTATTCTTCAATGTGACGCTAGTACTTATGGAATTGGTGCAGTCTTGGCTCAGTTGGATGAGAATGGAATCGAAAGGCCAATTGCATTTATGTCCCAAAAACTCAACAAAGCCCAAAGGAATTATTCCACCACAGAACTGGAATGTTTAGCGGTAATTTTGGCAATCAAGAAATTTAGAGCGTATATTGAAGGCCAGGAATTTAAAGTAATAACTGATCACGCTAGCCTCAAATGGCTTATGAGGCAAAAAGATTTATCGGGACGTTTAGCCAGATGGGCTCTGAAGTTACAAGGTTTCGTATTTACAATAGAACATCGCAAAGGTAAGGATAATGTGGTTCCAGATGCATTATCGCGAGCTTTTGAAGATGACGCAACTGTGGGCGAATTGGAAATACAAGCAATGCCATCTGTTGACCTCAATTCTGAAGCATTTGATAGTCCAGAATATGATAGATTAAGAAAAGAATTGGCAAAATCAGAGTTACCGGATTATAAAGTTATAGATAGATTTATTTATAAGAGGACTAATTCTTCATCAGGAGACCATGATGAGTCTGATTGCTGGAAGCTGCTAATTCCGATTGAACTGCGTAAAGAAGTGATTATTGCGGCTCATGATTTGCCAAGCGCAGCACATGGTGGTATTGCTAAAACTGTTCACCGTATAAGAAAATTTTTCTACTGGCCTAAATTGGTCAGTGATGTAAAGAACTATATCCTTAATTGTTCCCTTTGTAAAACATCTAAGGTTCCAACTATCTCACTTAAAATTTTAATAATTCTCGACCATTTTACAAAATTTACTTTTTTAAAGCCTCTTAGAAAATTTGTAGCCAAACCTATCGTCGAATATTTAAAGAATGAAATTTTAACTTGCTTTGGTGTTCCAGAAATTATTGTGTCCGACAATGGAAGCCAATTCAGATCGGCTGAATTTAAGAAATTAATGGAAAAATTTGGAATTAAACATCAGTTTACTGCGGTTCACAGTCCTCAATCTAATTCAAATGAAAGAGTAAACAGATCTATTAATGAAGCTCTGCGCTCATATGTTCGCAACGATCAGCGTCAGTGGGATGAATATTTGCCAAGCATCAATTGTGCAATACGCAGTGGCGTTCACCAAACAACAGGACATACTCCTTATGAGCTCTTATTCGGACAAACGATGATAACACACGGTCAGGACTACAGAATTTTACGTAATTTAAAACTTTTAGCAGAGACAGATACGAAACTAGAAAGACAGGACAATTTTACTATACTTCGCGACTCAATACGGGCAAAGATTGAGGAGGCATATAAACGCAATGTCAAATCATATAATTTAAGATCCAGGATTCGTGAATTTAATATTGGCCAAAATGTTATTCGTAGGAATTTTCCTCAGAGTTCATTGGTAGATAACTTTAATGCTAAGCTTGCACCTACTGGAATAAAGGCTGTCGTAAAAAGGAGAATTGGTAGAGTAAATTACGAACTGGAAGATGTAAATGGAGGATATACAGCGGTGTACCATATAAAGGATATCTGGTTATAATAAAACATAAGATTTTTGAATTTGAATTTTGTCACCTTTTTCAGATTAAATTCGGCAGCAGGCTTTGTATTTCATCTGTTTTGTGAGGGTGACAGTTTTTTTTATTAAGAGGAATATTCTTACACTTTGGATTTTACTAAAATTTTTCTTGGGCTGTAGAATATAAAGTTTTGTTTTTGAATGATATTAAGTTAGCTTTGATTTTTATTATTCAAACTAAAAGAAAATTTTCATTTCAAATTGGAAATTTTATTTGAGGTGAACGTTCACAGCAGAGTATAATTAAAATTAATTATTTAAAATAATAATTTTCTTGTGCCAAAGGAAAGAAAAGGGGGAAAAGGGAATACCTATTTAAAGAACACTAAAAAGATTTTAGAATATATCGAATTGTAATTTCTGGTTCACTGGTGATCCTGCACGAAGGATAATAAAAAGTAAAAAAAAAGAAATATTTTCATCATTCGTTATCATTGAAATAAAATAACTCCAAGAAAATTGGGCAAACTTTATAAATTGGCATCAGCAAAGATTAACCACCAAATAGATAACTATCTTTTAGCGGCTATTCCCGATAATTATAGTGGTACTTTCTATCTCTGCTTCTTGATTTTGGTATTTGATAAAGCAGATTTATAAACAAACACTTTTTTTTTATTATTTTGATATACGATTAACTAAATCTAGTATTCTTGAAGGGGTGACCACATTCCAACAAAATCTTTCGTTTATTTTAGTTAAAGTTATTTTTTTTTTTTTAATTCAATTGTTTACTTTTAATTAATTTGTGTTTGAAATCCTTCTTTATTCTAATTATTTTTTTTTTTTTTAATTTTTTGAGTTAATTTGTATTTAAATTCATTTATATTACAGTTTCTGTTTTTTCTTTTAAACAATATTTCAATATTTTGATAAATTGTATGAAAATCGATAATTAATATCGATAATTTTTGAATCTCGGTTGTTTAAAAATCAGTTAAATTTGGTCACCTTAACTTTTTAACATGTAGAAACTCAACATAAAAACACTTCTTAGAAAATACACTCAAAACACTTTCATTCTGTATCAATCACACTCAAAAAAACCACCACCATAAAAACACTCATACCAAAATATTAATACAAATTTAAATTTTTACAAAAATACTTATTTAAATATATTCGGTTAGTGTGGATTATGTTATAAGTAATTATTTAACATTCATATGTAAAGTATTCCACACAACATCCACAATAGAATATTAAAGAATTGCATAAAATAATTAATCAACGAATTTAACCTATCGTCAATGGGCGCCTACTGACATCGGTGGATTTAAATCAAGTAAGTGGATTACTTTAATTTTTTAGCTTAAAGCCTAGTACTCTGTTCAAATTTGTGAAAAATGTTGAGCAACATTGATTATTTCACACGAAAATTTTGACACGTATCAATGTTACCTATCTTGCGAGTTTGCGACATTGTTTTGCGCATGTAAACAAACCCCACATGTATTTTACTAAAAATTGTTTTTTTTTTAATAAACAATTTAATAAAAAAAAAGTAAATATGGATTAAAAACTGTTACCGGTTGTGTTATTTTAATTTTTTATTTCTTATTTAATAACCAGTTCATGCTTTTTTGCTTTTGCTTAAAATTCCACGTGAAATAAATGCAGCTTACATTATTTCGCATTTGTAAAAAAATGTTGCCAGAAACATTTCGAAAATTTTTCACAAAAAGAACAGAGTACAACTCTATCAACATTATTTCATAGATATTCCGAACAAGTTTTTTTCATATGCGTTTTGACAGCATTTCACGTGAAATGTGAAAAAAAACTATAAATTAAAATAAACAACACATTCAGTCTTATGCATTCACTTTCTTAAGCAACACATTTACTTAATTATTTAATTTTTTTTTATATATATAAATTTTTTATTAATATTTCTACTAAATATTCAGGAATAATAGTTATTTTTATTTTATATACTTATATACATGTGTATGAAGGGGTGACCAAACTCAATTTTGTTTATCTTACTTTTGTTTAAAAATTTTATTTTTATGTTTTGTTCGCGTATTTTAAAACTTTAATATTTTAAATAAATTTTGATTATTGTAATGTTTACAAACATGAAATTTTGAATTTGTTTAGATTTACTACGAAAAGTGAAGTAGAGGTATGAGTCAAGTAGGATAAACTATTTTATGTAATTTTGGTTTATTTTTGGGCTGACACTAAACGTAATACTCTTGTCAGCATGGTGGGTGGGCCTGGCTTTAATGTAGCAAATTCCAGCTTAAGCTACAAGCCAACCATCAATTACGTTCTTTTACTATCCTTGTTTTAGTTTGCTTATTTTCTGTATTGGTTATTGATATTTTTGGCTACCTAAGTTAAAATCTTTTGTAGCGGGTTCTTTTGATATTTGACATTAGGAAGATTTGGGAACATTATACACCCCCCCAAACGACGAGCACGGCCGGATTATAGGTAGCCCGTTCCCAAGGAGGATTATTAAAACCTGAAGAATCGTTACAAACTTTCATCTAGATGTACTCTGAGTGGTCCATCTATTTTTTCAATTAAGATATTCACTAAGTTCCTGTCTACATTTTCTGACCTATATAACATAGATTTATTACCATCTAATTCATAAATTTCGCTTATTTCATTTTTTGCTAATTCGAAACATTCAAAAAGTTCTCTTAAACTACTCACTTTAATGTATCGGCACCTGTTGAAAATCTCGGCATACGATGTCTTCGGTCTGGCTTGGGCCTTCAACTTTGCTTTTAATTGATCCCATGAGATGTCTCCAAGTTGCCTTATATATGTTGCGAAGTCTGCAGTGATTTTTTCGTTTATTATTATCTGGATTCCAAACTTAATTAATGCAGTGTTATTTCCACAGAGATCTATTAACATCTCTATGGATTTTATGAATCCAATGATGCTATGGTTGTTATTCAGCGGTCTAATTTGCCGAAACTGCTGAATTATGTCTTTCGGTTCCATTAGGAGGTAATTTTGCTCATGAATCTGCTGTTGTTGTTGGTGTACCTGATGTAATTGCTGCTGTTGTTGTACCTGATGTAATTGCTGTTGTTGTTGTACCTGATGTAATTGCTGTTGTTGTTGTTGCAGCAGTTCTCGTTGTTGCTGCTCTAAATGCAGTTGCTGTTGTTGTACTTTAAGTTGTTCGTTCTGCTGCATAATTTTCTCTTCTTGTTGCCGCAGAACAACCTCCAACTCACTAATTTTTTGTTCACTAACTGCCTATTTCACGATGTGACAAATTTTTTTGTTTTATATGTTATTTGTGCGAACGTAAACGTTCGAGTGACATCGTGAAATAGGCAGTTAAGTCTCTGTTAGCGTCGAATTTACTCATCTTTGACATTAGATTACAAAATCAAATGTACTATTATTATTTATTATTATTATTTTTTATTTATGAGTTTTTATTAATTGTGCGTTTAAAGTTAAAATTCAACTTTTTAATTATATTTTCTTTTTAGAAAAAAAATTTGTTATTGTTTTGTTTTGTTATTTATTTAATTATTATTATTTTTTTTTACAGTTTCTATTAATTGTTTTTTAAAAATAATATTCAATATTAATAATCTTTATCCTTTTACCGACTGCGCCAGTTAACTGTTTGGTGAGACACAGTTTTTAAATAAAACAAAATTTATATTTGTTTTTATGACGTTCTTTAGAACGTCTTATTTATTTTTAATGAATCTTAAGACTAACTTTTTAAAATATTTTATATTTATATATTTACAATATCAAATTAAGCTAAGCGACGGTAAGCAACAAAAATGCTTACGTCGCTGTCTGGCCAGGTGTATGGGAAAATAAAATGTAATTAGAAGACATGGTTCCCTACACTTGCCCAGCCAATACTATTATATTAGGGAATGGGTATGTAACTCGCGCGCACTAACACCTGTTATGTACTTCTACCTTTACGAATCATAATATATTATTCAAGTTAGTTCAAATTGCTAGGGAAAAAAGCATAACACTTTCTGATTGTCGTACAATTGGTTTTTTAATGCATTAGCTTTTAAATGGGTAAATATAGCATAAAAATGATTCTAAAAAATTTCATATCGATATTTGAAATATTGCATCGGCAAGTTCGAATAATTCTTACTTTGGAAAATTTTTTATGCCGACAAACTTTGGAGTCGGAGTCGCGAGTTTTTGTAGGTACTACGATTCCGGCACAAAAACCTCAACTCCGACTCCACAGCCCTGTTTTTAACTAAAGCTAATGTAGAAATAATATATATGTATTTATGTAAGTTAAAAATAAAATTATGAAGAAAAAAGTAACTTCAAAAAAAAAATTTCAGTTTTCAAATAATTTAAATAGAAAAATAACAAATTGTCCCACTGCCATGTTTACACATAAACATAACAGTCTGAAAGCTAAAAATTATTAGCCAATGAGAACGAAGGTTGTGTGACGTCACAGTTCCTACATGCGCAGTAAAAAATTTTAATATCTGCCTGATGTCGTAATCTTTATTTCTATCATTCTTGGGATTAATCAACTATTGAAAAAAAAGTAGGACTTGATTGGTACAGATGGACCCAATAATTTGTGCGGCCAAAGAAAAAATTTTTACACGTATTTAAAATCTTATAATCCTGACATAGTTCTTGTAAAGTGCACTTGCCACTCATTACACTTATGCTGCTCAGAGGCTTCTAAAGAATTTCCAGTTGACGTGGAATATTTAGAATGAGAAATTTTTTGTTATTTTAGTAACAGTCCACTACGGACTATCAAATATAAGCGCGTATTCGACCTTATACACAGTCGTTGACTCTACCAAATTTCGACAACTGGTGCAGATATCTGCAACCAGATGGCTCTCATACGGTTTGGCTGCTAAGAGGATACTACCCAACTTAAACAAGAATGTTAAAGCCATCAATTATGAGAGAATTAAAGAACGAAGATGATGTAGATAAAATTAAGAAAGTCGTGGAAATCGATTCGGCATATTTATATTTAGATGCAATGGATTTGGGACATGAATTTGAAGAAGAAGTTAAATACCTACTTCCGTCTATATCCCTCAAAATTAAGCAGAAATGTTTTTTGTATGTTAAGAGTCTTTCGGCTCAAATGTTGAAACGTTTCCCATCCAATTTACTTTATTTAAAAACAGTTAAGCAATTTTCTCCAAGTTTATGGTGGAACTTAATAGAACAACCAAAATTTTTTATTAATAAGATTTCTGTATGACGTGCTAAATTCCCAATTTTTCATATTTGATAAATACACTGAAATTTATTGTTGAGGGAAAGCTAGCTTCTATGCGCATTTCACTGGTTGCTTAGGCCAGCTCATCAGGAAACCTATTCCTAAGATTTTAAAAACCCAAAAATATTATACGAATAAAACCCTAAAGCGAACAAGAATTTTATACACTCAAACTCTTACTTGTAACAATACCAAAGCTTAAATAAAACACCAACAATAAACAGTGTGTTTATCTTTTCTTACATCCCCCTACAAAATTTTGTTCAATTTTACAAGTACGGCAGCCTGTTTTAAATGCCAATAATACAAAAAACTTATATGAAGAACAGTGGAGAAAAATGCCATTTGTGAAATTGGGAAGACAGGTTTGGTCAAGTTGTAGGTACAAATTTAAGTCTTTTTTGGTCCAAAGTATTTTCATACCAAGACGCTGGCGGTTCAAAACCTTTTCAAGAGCTTGCTGAAATAGTTTTAAATATGCTCTCTGTACCAACAAATAACGTTTGTGTTAAACGAGTCTTTTCTATAATGAATACAACCAAAACCAAAATTCGCAACAGAATGCAATATGAGTTTGCTGTGACACATTTATTCCATCTTCTCAAATGCTAACACTTTTTAATACAAGCCACATGTACAAAAAAAATGCATTGGCTGATGAATTAGAAGATTTTGATTCTGAAGTTTTGCAAATGATAAACATTGATACATAATTGTTTTTTTTTTCTTTGCGTTTTTTACGTTCCTCTTTTTATATACCTAGAAGTACAAATAAAATTAGTTTTAATATTACAACACAAATGGATTTAACTAAATAAATAAATGTATGCATATTTTTACATTGACATAATATTAATTATTATTTTATTTTAAAATATGTGGGGATTTTTGGGGATAAGAAAATAGCTATTTTGGGGAAGTTTGGGGATGAAAAATCGCAAATTGGAGATAAGGTATAAAATAAAACTGGGAACTCTGGTACAGCGTTGTAGGGTTATAAAATTATTGTTAACACAATATAAGAAAAGTAAGGCTTGCAGCGGTATAGTTTTATTGTAAATACGACATTACGAAACTAAAGTCGTAAATTTGTATTTATACTATGTTTCCACTATGAGCAAAACAACTTGTTTTGGGCAAAACTTGTCAAAGTGTTTCCATTATGTAAAACTGGTTTTGGTTTTCGAATTTTCGAAATCAATTTGACATTTATGTTGTAAACAAACATGGAAGCAAAAAAAAAAAATGTGTTGAAAAAAAATATTTATCTTTAACATGAAATTTCCTTTTTTGTTTTTCAATACACAGATGTACATATATGTACTTATATAAAAGCACATAGTTTACTAAGTGCCCATTTAGACAGGGAAACATCTGGAAGGGAAACATTTTGTTTGTTAGCAAATTACGGGTGGGGAAGAGAGAATGGTTTTTGTGTTCGGTACTCGGCGACACCCTTTGTTCTCATTTTCTTTGTTGACATTTACCTTGCTTTTTGAGAAAAAAACAACAATATTAACAGAATGTTTCCGGCAACATGTTCGTCTGTGTGACCGAGAATGAAAAAACAAAAGAGAATTCCAGATGTTTTCCTTCCAAATGTTCGCTCGTCTAAACTCGGACTACCTTTTTATTCTATTGTTTTATTATTTTTACGCTGCAAACAAATAAATCAGCTGGAGAGTTGCATAAACCTATTTAATAAGTCTTGATAGTTTGGTAAATATGTCACTTTTTTCGAAATTGCTAATCACCAATAATGGATAACCCAGAGTTGTATTCATGATTTTCGAGATGTTTTGGAGCAAAACTAGTTTTTGTTTGAGTTTTTCGAACATGAAAAATGTATGGGAAAACAAGTAGCAAAACACTTGTTTTGCTGCAAAACTAGTTTTGTGGCGTAAAACATGTAAGTGGAAACGTACTATTAGGGTGTTGTATAAAAACCTGCACAGATATATGTATCTGTTTGTACAAGTTTCTGTGTGTTTACTAAAATGGATGCGTATGGATGAGTGGCTTTGTGTTTCTGATATAAGTTGATATTGATATGATTTGTAAAATAGTGGATGTAAGATGATAAAAAAGCGAAAGAGAGTATCATATCTGTTTGTATCTGTTTTGCAATAACAGATACTAGTGGATATGGATACTGATGGAATACAATAAGTTACTTTTTGTACGATGTACATACATATATATATATACATATATATATACATACATATATTTTTTTTTCAATAATTTTTGTGAGATGTGTTTCGAGCGCAAAAAAAGACAAAGAAAAAAACTTTACAAGAACGAAACTGGTCGTAAAAATGTGCTTATTGGTTTTTTTTTTTTTTTTTTTGAAGGCAAACATTTTTAATATGTTCGGTAATGATATGTATTTTTGTTTTTGTAAAAAATTCTTTGATGCATTTAAAAGGGTGGGTTTTCATCGTTCAAGTGCCATGCAGACAAAAATTATTTAAAAAAAAAATCCTGAAAGAACTGAACACGTGTACTTTGTGGTTGTAAAAAAATAAAAAAAGCTGTGATCAGGCCTGTCATATTTAGCGATTTATAGGCATTTTGATGACTTTTTGCCTCTAAATTATTAAAGTACCTATTTTTTGATAAAAACTTACAACGCAGTAATTTTTGGTTTGTTTTATATAATTTATTAATTTTGGGTAACTTTTTACACTACAAAGAGACAACTATTATTAATTAAGCGCTTATACTTAAGGAAAAAATGGTTATATTTATTCCATATATGCAGTGTTTGTATTGTCCTTAAAGCACAAGGGGAATCGATCCAAATATATCCACCAGTCCGGCTGGCTGTCTATTTTAACTTTGTTCAAAAAGTTCAAGTCGCAATTTTAAAGATAAATTACTGAAATTCGGTACATAGGTTCTAATTGTCCAAAGAATCAAGCCTATGGCAAATGGTGAGAACATTGACCCGAATCTTATTTTTATAATATAATTTGTTTTCCTGGGTCCATGATTGCCCATGGGTCCCAAATAAGGTACACTCTTGTTGTCTAAATGTTGTGGTGTGGAGTAGAGTCGGGATTGACGGACTATACTTTCTTATATGTTTAAATGGGATATTTGTAACCAAAAAATTAAATTGTTTATTTAAAATGGAAATTTGTAACCAGGAAAATAAATAATTTTTGCCAATAGATATTTGTAACCAAATAAATTACTTAGATTATCAACAACCAAAAAAAACAATAAAAATTTTACTTTAATTGTTTACCATAACCAAATTAAAATATATATAACGATAATGGTTAAAAGTTCCCAATTGAAAATAAAGGAATTTTTCTCGTAACCTTTACAAAATATAATAAGTGTAATTATTTTCAGTCCCTGAGTTTTTTTTAAATTAAAAACAAAAAATTCCATATAAAACTGTTATTTTTTAACATAAAAAAAGGTCAGATCTCTACAATTTGTAAAGCAGTGTTATCTAATCAGCTTACACTGCAATTAAACTAATCGTCATTAAAAAAAGAAGAAAAACAAAATGAATGTTATCTTAGACGTAAAAATAAAAATCCTTAAAAGAGTTTTATTTGTTGACAGCGAAGTGAGTTTTATTTAAGGCCGAATATTTTATGACTGCAAAATAAAACTCTATTTTTAAGAGTTCATCTGAACTTTTATTTTTTCGTTGAAAAATGATAACTGTGGAGTTGAGATCGTTTTTTCTAGATCACCATAGGTTCTTAACGAGAACTTTAGGACGAACCTTTGGGTATATGACAGTATAGGTCTCCGTCGAATCTAATATGGAGAGTTTTTAAGCTAAAATTGTATGTATAACTCTTATTTACGGTCCCTGCAATTTACCCTTAAGTACAAAATATTCATATATTTTTTTTAATTAAATAATTTATAAAACGTTTATTTTTATTGATTTTTTAAAGCATTAGGTAATGGTTAATTGTTTTGCTTTGTTATTTTTGTCATTAAAAATATGTTTTATTGTGTTTAAAATAGTTATTTGAATCTGCCGCTTTTTTAATTTTATTTTTCGATTTGTTTTTGACAATATGCCGATTTATTACCAAAACCATCTGGCACCCCTGGTTGAGATCGTATGCAAGTTTTATAAACCCTCTTATTTTTATCGACTCGCCAACAATATTTTAATATACAACAGATAACCACAGATATTGTAGAAATACTTATGGTGACAACAGATATTTGTAAGCAAAAAAAAAAAAAAAATGTTATGACATACTCAATCCAAAACCATAAGCAACTGTTTTTGCTTTTAAGATATGGTGAGTGGGCAAAAGAAAAAGCATACAATATCAGTTACACTCATTCTCTCATTAATATCAGTAGTAACAGATAAATATCTGGTGTATCTGCCCAGCAAAAAATTTTAAAAAAGGTAATCGAGTTTGGAATTAAGCATTTTTGGAGGAATGACTTCTCAACTGGATTACCATATTAATTATTTTTACAAGGCATGAGACTAAAATAATTAGTTATTAAGAATTGATGATTTTTTAAAAATTTTTTTAAATATTAGAAGTACTTCTTTTGTTTTTTATGTAATCAGTTCCATTTTAAAATGTGGTCACTAATTCCTAATGTAAGTTTTAGAAGTACTTGTTATGAATAAAACGGAAGTACTTATTTTATTAAAATAGTAAGTACTTCCCAAAATAAATATAAGCATTCATTATTTTATTTTTTCAAGAAGTACTTTTATTGAGTATATTGTTAGTATTTCTTATATTACACTTTCTATGCAATTTTTTAATTAAACTTATAAAACATAAATAAAGTGTGTATGGAATTCATTAAATTTATATACGTAAATCTTAGACATTTGTACTTTAAGGGTATTTTTAAACATATTATTTAAATAAAGTTGTATTGAACACATAAAAATATAATTAAAAAGAATTTTTCAATCAGATGTTTCAGATTCGTTTATAGTCTCTTTTTTTCTTTTTAAACAAACTTGTTTAAAATGTTTATTTTTAGCACATTTAATTGCTTTTCTCATTTCTCCTAAAAATTCTAGCTCCGTTGTTATTTCTGGTGATATTGCCACTAAATAAAAACAAGAATTAATATTAAGTTAACAAATTCTAAACAAATTTGCATAAATGTTTATTAAAACATAGTACTTACAAAATATTACATTCATTGTTGCTTTGTAATCTATCAGCCTTTTTTTGCCTTGAATGCCTCTTATATTGTATTCAAGTAATAATTCAGTTGAAAAAATATTACAAATGCCTTTCTGTAAACTTCTTTTTCCCAAAACTCGTCGTACAGAAGAAACCTATTTGAAATAAAAAAAATAAAAATAATAATAATAAATACTCTAACATTAATTTCTTTAGAAATATTACTATTTCACTTTTATTTTCATCGTTGATCAAACTTTCAAACTCGTTAAGGTTTTTTTCTGATAAAATTGGAAAAAGTGTTGTAAATTTTGGATTATCGAAATGTGATTTAAAACTCGAATTAAGTGCGACTATTTGGTTTGACAATACATTTGTTAGTACATTATTTTGATTTATCATAGTTTCTGAAATAAATATTATAATCAGTTTTAAATATGTAATGTTTTTTATAATAGAAAGAAACCCCTACCTTTTAAATTTTCAATTCCGTCCAAAATTTTTTTATTGAGCTCATTTTGCTTGGTATTTAAATCATTTTGTTGTTTTAGTAAAGCTTGAATAAAAAAAAAGTAATAAAGATATTAAAAAATTAAAAAAAATGCACATATGTATGCATAATACTTACCAAGAATTTCTAAAAAGTTGCTATTATTTTGTGCATCATCAGTTTTGAGGATCTTAGATTTATTTTTATCTATAAAAAAAGTAATAAAATATTTAGACGTCTTATTCAATGAAATTTAATAACGGTATTAATACGAATTTATTATCAAAAGGAAGGGACATAACTTTAGAACAAATATCCGTAATATAGTATTTTTTATCTAGACTAAGATTATCAAAATTTACAATACAAATACCAATATCTAAAGATTTTATTGGTGTTTCAAAAAAGCTTTGGGGATTTAAAAATGACTTCCCAAAAAAAGTACCGTCAGTACTTAATTCTGTTATTACTACATAAGTTTTTGACTTTGTTAAACATAAATTATTTGGAGCTTTTTGGGTAAAATATGAAGTTTCAGTCTGAAAACCAATTATAAGTCCAGAGGCATTTGACTTCGGACCCATATTAGAATCTTTAATATTGATACTGGCATTAATAAACTTATTAAACACCTGTTGCCCTATATGTCTTGGCATTCGAATTTTTTGTTTTATGGTCTTTAAATAGTTTTCAAATTTATACGAGGATATGCCGTATAATTCACCAAATTCCTCAACACACTCCACTAGGTGGAGCAAACTGTGCACATTAAATGAAACACTGGATGGCCCATACAATTTTGGAAAATTGGCTACAAATTCTGTTATCCATTTATGGACTTTACGGTTATGTTGTTTAAATTTTTTTAAGCAAGATAATTTTCTATAACTTGCATGTAAAAGGATAAAGTGATTGTATAATTCGCTTGGAAGAAAATTTTTGAAAACAACGATACCAGTATACAGCACGAACTGCCGAAATTCTGTAGATTTCCAATGGCACAAGTCTTCGAATCCCCTTGGCTTACGTGCAAATTCTTTTGGTATATATGGTGAAAGGGATAAAAGAACACCAGACATTTCTATTTTGCTATTATTGGTTAAGTTTCCAACTCTTTTCTGTAAAATTAATTTTAAAATTTTTTTTGTTATGCCAAGGTCTATCATATGCATTGGTTCGACAGGAAATTGTGTAATCATTTTAATATTCACGTCTTCCAACATCGACTTTAAATTAAGAAAATGTGGTTGATGAAAGCTTTGGTCTAATCTTTTTTCAAACTGTATGTCAGTTCTGGGGGAAGACTTTTTAGTGATATAAGTGTTTACTTTATTTATTCTTCTTCCGATTTGATGGCATTTTGTACATCCGTTAAAAGACGTATGACCCTTTACCCCACATACAAAAGAACGTGCTGGGGCATCGCATATAAATGCTCTTATAGAAAATTTAACAACCTTTGTCCCAATATTAAATCCATCTTTCTTTAAAATCTTGTACTCGTTTAAAAAGTCATGAAGATAGCTATCTATATTTAGGGGCTTATGTGGTCCAATATATGTACCAATTAAGAAAGCATCAACTTGTTCCATTCCCACAATTTTGCCTAATATTGGCCACAACCCATTTCCCGAACTCTTAAAAAGAGGAAGACCATCAATCCCAACATCAATGCTAATTTCTTGCACGTCAATATCAAATATATGTTTCAGTTTATTTAACTGAACTAAAAGTCCAATATGGACATAACACCCGGGTGCAACTGTCCTTATAACACATGATTTCTTTTCATTAATTAAAGTTTTTACACTTAAAGGAACGTCTAGATTTTCTTCCCTTAGTATTTTAAATAATTTTTGACAGGAAGCAACTGTAGGATTATATTCCTGAATCCATGATTTAAGCTTTAATTTAAGGTCCGAAGTGGGAGAAGAATCACATAAATGTTCACCATTATTTTCTTCTAAATTACATACACTGGCAGTTCCTATATGTTGTTCTTTTGAACCTAACTCACTTTGTGTTGAAAACATATTTTTTAATTGAACTTTAATTTTATTTTTGTTCTTATAATATTGAGACTTACTTGACATTTTTAATCACTTTTCTTAAATTTATTAAAAAAAACACTTTTTTTTAACAAACACGCGTCTGTTTCAGTAAACGTACAACTTAAAATGAGTTCTTAAAGCTAAATTGGATTTTTTGCATGCATATGTACATACATCAAACATTTCAAAGCAATAACGGTACACTTTTTTGTTTTTCGCTTACGTACATACATTTTTTGGTCTCATTTTTTACACTCAATATTTTAACAATATAACTAAATCGGATTACCTTGTAAGAAAGTTATAATAAAATTGTAATTTAGAATTTTAAACCCAATTACAACTTTAAAAAATATTCCAATATGTAATCGAGTTGTTATAAGTTTGTTTTTATTTAAAGTTTATTCTCCGTAGCACAACTGATTGTTTTTGTGAATGTAATACCTTAGTAATATTAAACTCTCTCTCTCTCTCTCTCTCTATTATGCTTTGTATTTGTTCAATGTTTTTGAAAAAAAAAAAATATAACATTACCTAACTCGATTACATTTTGGACCATTTTTCTGAAATTGCAAATTAGTTTAAAGTATATATGTATAATTTTGTTAAAAAATAAATATTTGTATGAATTAACGGCCGGACGGACATCGTTAATTCGACTTAGAAAGTGATTCTGAGGCGATTTCAATATATAGAATATGTTTATAAATACAGTAATTTTGACTTAGCTGCACAATCTCCTTTGCACGATTTTTTGTGCAGGTAAATCAAAAATGCAGCTATCTTAAATGTATTTAGCTGCCTTAATGTGCAGGTACGCAATTGTGGTTACCTGCATAAAAGTGCAGCTAAAGTAAAGTGTTTGAAAGAGAAGTAACAACGTTTTTATTATTAACAATGACGTTCAAACAACTTGTAGTCATTTGCTACGCATTTTTATAATGAACGAGCTAGCCAAATTGGTAACAATAAAGTGTGGAACAGAACAGTCGCTGTAGTACAACGTTAAGAATAGCACTGCAAGCTCTTAAAAGTTAAAAACGGCAGCTGCAAAGTTATGTCAACAGAAAACGTAGTTGTAGTAGTCGTTGCACTTGAAGCGCAAAATTCGAAATATTGAACTTTGTTGCGCTACAGAGCATTCGTCAGCTTCAAATACTACTATAACTACTTTATTCTGTTCCAGACCAAAGACTTGCTATTCCTTTCATATAATCGTGGTAAAGTTGCTGTTACCACAGCCCATATGCATAAATGTAAATACATGCAAACAAAATAAATGAATTATAATGATTCCAACTTGACTTGTTTGCGATTTTTGATTTTATAAACTGCTAAAATTTGATATTTATGTAAAAAAGTGGCCACCATATTTTTTCATGTGTGCAGCTAACTTTGATGTTTTATATGAAAATATTTTAAAGCTGCCCAAAAATACGAAAAATTTGCAGGTATGCAAAATGCACCTAAACAAGGATTTTGAAGAATAATTACAGAAAATATTTATTTTGGCAGTTAAGTCAAAGTGCAGCTAACTTGAATTTTTTGTATGAAAATAATTTTAAAATGCCAAAAGTTTTGGGCACTTATTTTAAATGTGCAGGTAAAGAAAGTGCACTTAAAAAAGGAATTTGTATGGGATTATAAAGAATAATGCCAAAAATTATCAATTTTGTGCAGCTAAGTCAAAAGTGCACGTAAATAAAAGGCAGTTAAGTCAAAACTACTGTACAAAAAAATAATATTAGTTAAATACTATTTATTTAATTTTAAAAATAGTTTCATAATTTAATTTATAATTTCATATCTTAAATATAAAAATCTTAAACTAAAAAAATGTCTTTAACCCCGTTCTAAATGTTTATAACAATTTCTTTTTTATGTTTCTTTAATTAAAAAAAAATAAGAAATATTTCTATGATGGGAACTAGTTATATATTGCACATTATTTTACAAAAAGTAAGTAATTGATTTTTTTGTACAAAATAATAAAGTAGGTAATGTAGAAACATATGCAATTTCATTTAGATAATCACTTTTTAAGTAAGAACTTTCAGTTATTCTTATAAAATTAAAACAATTAGTTATTTTGTTACTTCCTATTTTAATTATGTATTGTAATGAGTTTGGTAATCGAATAATCTAACTTGGCAACCAAAAAAGTAAGTCATTATGTGGCAAGTCGTTCTTTTGGTAATCTGTAATTTTTTGCTGGGTGTTTTAACAATACTTACTCGTGCAGGTCTTTAGTGTTGTACCGGTGTAGAAATTTAATAGAAAACAGTAGTGCGATTTACTAACTTTTATAACGATAATCGAATCGTTAAAATAAATAAAACGAAAATGTATCGAATATGCTATTCAGTAACATTTTAAACGCTATTCGCTGTCGTTTAAAGTCAGCTGTTAACTAAAGCAATTGTTTTGTCGTTATTTTAGCGACAATAATTAAGGTTGTGATTATTTAATCGATAAAATGTATTTTGTGTTTAAAAAAGCTTACATACATACAAAGATATATTCATATGTAAATGTATGAACAACAAACAAAATCCTATATTTAAAATTTACAAAAAAAAAAAATTAAGAACAAAAACAAAATTCTTACTCATGAGTCTTTTTTTCCCATTCTTTATTTATTAAATCTTTATATAATAAATATGAACTAACAATAATTAATCAAATCTTATTCTAATACTTTATTTATGTCCTGCCAGTGCCAGACAAAAATTTTCTTCAAAACGGGTTCTGTTCACCTATATAGGTGTTTATCGATCATCTTATTGGGTAAGTGCTGCAGTGTCTCTTCTTCTTAAGCGAGTGTGGCCGCCATGATTTAAAATATTTCGAGCTAGTGGATTTGGATGTTGTTCAAGCCTTTTAAAATATTTTACTGCATTTTTGTTATCATAGTTTTTAATAATGGCATATTGAGATCCTTATGAATGTTTGAGTTTTTAATATACCAAGGTACGGCTGTGATTATTCGAAGAAGTTGATTTTGGCGGCTTTGAATTTTGTCTATATTAGAGGCCGAGGCAGTGCCCCATAGTTGAATACCGTAGCACCAGATAGGCTTTAAGATAGAGTTGTAAAGGAGAAGCTTGCAATCTAGACTAAGGACAGAATTTCTTCCAATAAGCTTATGAATTTGAATAGCTTTTAGTTGCATTTGAGTTAATTTCTCCTCTATGTAGCATTTCAACGTTAATCACCGATCCAGATGTATACCGAGATATTTTACACTAACAGCTTCTCAAACAGCTTTGATATATTAGAAAGTAAGCTTATAGGCCTATATGACTCAACTTTTGTGTGATCCTTTCCTGGTTTTGGTATCATGGTGACTAAGGAAACCTTCCACTTTTGAGGATAGTATTCAAGATGTAAAATAGCATTAAAAATTAAAAGAATTATTTTCTTTGCTATACTGGGTAGTTCCAAAAGCATTTTATTACTGATCTTATCAAAACCAGGGGCTTTCTTGGGGCTTAAATCACAAATAGCCTTTTCGATCTCTCTCTTCTCTCAAATCTTAGGGAAACAGCTGATCTAGCAGCAACAGGTGGTAACTCGACTCATGAGTCTGGCCAGACCTTTTTCAATGCATTTTGAATGAAAAAACATGTGTAACACGGGGGGTTTATAACAATTTCTTTGGTTTTAATTTTATTCTCTTGTGCTTTTCGTGTTTTTTTTTAACGTTTTGTAGACAGAGATGTTACAAAAAAACAGCTGCAAACAATCGTTAAAAATAAGAAACTGAATCACACTATCGTTACTGCAAGCGAATATTTATGGCGACAAATACAACGATTGTCGGATCGTTAAAAGTTAGTGAATCGCACTAAAGTATTATAAAACTAAAAGTACGTTCAGACTAATGACATATTTGACGAAAATATTTATTCTGATATTTGCTTCAAACATGGCTAGAATTCGGGGAAAAACAAAAAAAAAATTGTTGCAAAAATAACGAAAATTCGCAAATAACTTTAGTATTTCAAACAAGCCATAAAATTTATTAAAAGTGCCTAAAACTATAAGGAATGGCAAAAATTCGATAAAAATTGATAAATTAGCGGAAATTCGGAAAAATTTGCTAATAGCGGCATGATAGCAAAGTCTTATAACACTGTAATAGAAATTGACAATTTTTTTTAAGACATGCTGGGCACGTGTCGTTTAAACCTAAGGCCGAGGCCACGCAATGAGCGGCTAAGCGTCAAGCGTCTGAGCGATGAGCGTCAAAAAATTAAAACATATGAAATACTATTGAAGTGGCCACGAAATGAGCGGCATGCGAGCGAAATTTTTGAGCGGCTAAGCGGCGTCGCTCAGGAATAAAACTTGTTCTAATTTTTAGTTGTTTTCTGAGCGTCAAAGAATAAACATGGCAAAAGTGAATGTGGAGCTTACAATTTCATCTGAACAAAGCCGACCGCTATTATGGCAAGACAGATTACCAAATTTTAAAAATAAAAATATAACCGAAAATTTATTTTTTTGTTTTGTCAATCTAGTGTTAACTGCTTGCAACAGCAAATCAATGGATTTCACATTTGGGTAGATTTGTATATATATGGTTAATGATGAACACCAAGGCCTGTTCGTCGATTTCGATTAATATATATATATATATATATATATATATATATATATATATATATATATATATATATATATATTATAATGTAAGTTAAGCGAACGAAGTCTTCGCTCGAAATCGACGAACAGGCCGCAAATTGTTTTTTTTTTTTTTAATAAACGCATTAAATTCATATGAATACGATTTTCGCGTAATAACATTAAACAATCCACTCTTTACAATAGCATTTTAACAACGAACCGCTCATTAATAAGCCACTTGCCGCTCAAACTTGACGCTTTGACGCTCATCGCTCAGACGCTTGACGCTTAGCCGCTCATTGCGTGGCCTCGGCCTAATGCGGGTACGCTGAATCCAGTGGTGCCAGCCGTTTTTTTTTTTTAGACTAGCTCTGGTTTTCGAGATATACCGTTATTTTGAAAATCGAGGAGGTTGCACTGCATACACAGAAAAAATTATGCAAAATTGTTCACTAATGAAAGCATTAATTAAAAATATAATCAGTTCTAATTAAAAGTTTAATCAAGTGAATTAAACGTTTAATCAAGTGAATTAAACGTTTAATTAATACTATTAACGGGTTTAATTGATACTATTAATTTGTTTACTGGTGCAAATTCAATTAATTTTTTAATTAATATCACAAATTTTTTAATTGAAATCAATTTTTATTTTTTTCTGTGTATATTCGCGTAACTCAAAAACGCTTTAGCTTATTGAAAAAACTAAAAAAAAAAATCCTAGGCGCAGCAGGGGCCAAATTTAAGAATTTCATTTCACGGCCATATTTGTATGGGACCACCCCTAAGGGATGGATATATATGGCAAGTATTTTTTAAGAAAACGTTAAGAACAAAAAACTAATGGATGTCGGTCATACATTTTATCCCCCTAGGGCGATTCCTTGGCAGTTATGGGGCTTTTTCTTCAATATATTTCTAATCCGTATTGACTATTTTGTATGGGATCCCCCTTAATGGAGATAGCGGGTAGGTGTGTTAGAAATAAATGATTAAGATGAAAATAAAGTGGGGTTGGTCATACATTTGGCCCATCAAGGGGCATCCTTGGCAGTGCTGGGGCCAAATTTAAGAATTTTATTAAACCGCGATATTTGTATGGTTGAAATTTTTAAATTTGGCTGCTGCAGTGCCTAGGATTTTATTGCGGAATTTCGGCTTTTTTTTAGTTTTTTCAATAAGCTAATGCGTTTTTGAGTTACGCGAACATATGCAGTGCAACCTCCTCGATTTTCGAAATAACGGTATATCTCGAAATTTTATTGCGTTTCGGTTTATTTTAGCAATTTTAATAAACTAAACCTATTTTGAGTTAGTCGAATTATGTTAAAACACCATGTGCCCGGCTTGTCTATTTTTTCAACTAGCACAGTGTAATTATTAAAAATCTTTAAAACTGTAAAGAATCCGAAAACTTACAGAAAAAATTGCTTCTATCGGGAACATGGCTAAAATTATTTGTCGTTGTTTGCTCTTACAATTTTTTTGTAATATAAAATAACTGTTGGCTCAAAAATTACTATGTTCACATTGGAAAAATATTTGTTTGCCGGCAAAAATTTTTATTTGCTCAAAATCAGCTGTTATTAAATTTGACATCAAAAATATTTTGTGTTCAGACTACGTTAATGAAATATTTGATGTTTGCTACCAAATATATCATCAATCTGAACGTACACAGAAAAAATGTTCACTAAAATTTTTTTAATTAATTCAATAATGCTGTTTTAAACAATTTTTTTAATTGTTCCAATTAATTTGCCTTAATTGAAAACAAAAATTATAATGTTTGTGTGTTTATTTGCAAATATGAAAAAATACACACAAACTTCAAAATATTTTAAGTTCTCAAACAATTTTTTAATTGTTTCAATTAACTGTGTTGATTGAAAAAAATATTTTGATTTGTTTTTTTTTATCATTATTTATTTATTGAATCTTCATATATTAAATATGTACTAACAATAATTAATCAAATCTTATTCTAATACTTTATTTATGTCCTGCCAGTGCCAGACAAAAATTTTCTTCAAAACGGGTTCTGTTCACCTATATAGGTGTTTATCGATCATCTTATTGGGTAAGTGCTGCAGTGTCTCTTCTTCTTAAGCGAGTGTGGCCGCCATGATTTAAAATATTTCGAGCTAGTGGATTTAGATGTTGTTCAAGCCTTTTTAAATATTTTACTGCATTTTTGTTATCATAGTTTTTACTAATGGCATATTGAGATCCTTATGAATGTTTGAGTTTTTAACATACCAGGGAGCGGCTGTGATTATTCGATATTCGATATTAGAGGCCGAGGCAGTGCTCCATAGTTGACTGCCGTAGCACCAGATAGCCTTTAAGATAGAGTTGTAAATTAGAAGCTTGCAATCGAGACTTAGGACAAAATTTCTTCCAAAAAGCCAATGAATTTGAATGGCTTTAAGTTTCATTTGAGTTAATTTTGCCTCTATATGGCATTTCCACGTTAATCGCCGATCCAGATGTATACCGAGATATTTTTCATGCGAATGTTGAGGAATTATTTGATTATTGATTTTAATAGGGGGTCCCGACGCAAGGTGAATGTGATATGTACGCATTTTTGCTCATTGACCATTATTCTCCATTGTATTAACCATATTTCTAGTTGAAATATATGATGCTGTAAGTAACGAGATGCTTCATAACGGTTTTTGTGCACGCTTAGAAAAGCTGTATCGTCTTCAAATGTTGAAGTTTGGGTGTGGTTGTTTGTTGGCATATCCGAAGTATAAATTAAGTATAATAGAGGGCCCAGGATGCTGCCTTGTGGGACTCCAGCGCTAATTGGCTGAGGTGAACTTAAATTTCCTTCTTTAATAATAAATTGACGACCGACTAAGTAGCTTTCTAACAGCTTGAGTGTGTTTGCTGGTTAATTTTGTTTCAATTTATGTACTAAGCCTTCATGCCAGACTTTATCAAAAGCTTGCGAAACATCGATGAAGAGTGCTGAGCCATATTTTTTTTCTTCAAATGATTTCTTATGACATTTACTATTCGATGAGTTTGTTCAACTGTGCTGTGTTTTCTTCTAAATCCGAATTGATGTTTTGGAATACATCTATTTTCACTTAAAATCGGTGTTAGTTTTTAAACTAGTAATTTCTCAAACAGCTTTGACATATTTGATAATAAGCTAATTGGCCTATATGACTCAACTTTTGTATGATCTTTACCTGGCTTAGGTATCATGGTAACTAAGGAAACCTTCCATTTTTGAGGATAGTATTCAAGGCGTAAAATAGCATTAAAAATAACAAGAATAATTTTCTTTCCTATGCGAGGTAGCTCTAAGAGCATTTTATTACTGATCTTATCAATACCAGGTGCCTTCTTAGTGTTTAAGTCACAAATAGCCTTTTCGATTTCTCTGATCTTAAATCTTAGGGGAATAGCTGCTCTGGCCGCAACAGGTGGTAACTCGACCGCAATATCGTGAGATATATTTAGTGTTAATACGTTTTTCAAGTCACTTACAAACAGATTTCCTTTTTTAATATCGTTTCTTGCCCAACTACCGTTCAAGTTTCTTAATGGTGGCTTAGATATAACTGGCCTGATTTCTATCTGCACGCCATAATGAGTAGTCTGATTGTGAAGTTGCATCAAGTTCCTTTAATTATTTTTCTAGAGAAGCCGTTGTCTGAGTCTACAGTAACTTTCTTAGCCTTTTTGTGCACTCTTTTAATAAATTCTTAAGTTGCGGGGATCTGTACAGTTGCCACTCTTTTCGAACTCTCCCTTTTTGAGTCAGGAGCTGCTCGACATCTGTAGAAAATATTTTACTATTTTTTGTTTTTTTTGGGCCAATACTGGAATGTTGGACAGCTAGTTTAAGATTACTGCCAAAATTTACAATAGAGAGATCCACATTCTCCGGTGTGCTCAGCGGAATATTTTCTGTGCAATGGGTACTGAGATATTTTTTATATTTTAACCAATTAATTTGTGGAGCAGACGTCGCTTAGTAACCAGTCGGAGATACAACGCTATTGGGGTTCATTATAGTAACAATTGTAGGTGTGTGGTCGGAAGATAATTCTAAGGAAGCTTCAACATGAATCGTTTCTATGGGGATGTTTTTAACCACGCCGAAATCGATGACATCTGGAATTTTTTGCTGATCAGTAGGCCAATATGTTGGTTGTCCGCACGCTACCACATTTAAATCCATTTTAGAAATTGTATTAAATAAAACACGACCTTTTGGTGTTATAAGTCGTGACCCCCAGAAGGTATGTTTTGCGTTGTAATTGCCAGCTGCCAGAAAACAGGGCCCTAGTGATTTATAATATTCACAATATTGGCTTTCTGATATTGAAAATCTAGGTGGAGAGTATAAAGATGAAATTACTATGTATCGATTTAGCTCTTCAAGACAGATGTTCGTTGCTTGGAGATAATCTTGACGATGATCACACATTAGGTAGTGTTTAATTCGGGTTTTTATTAAAAAGGCAAAACCTCCACAAGCTCTGTCTCGAGGGTCCTTGGTATCATATAGTGTATAACCATTGATTCTAAACGTATTTCTTGAGGTCAAATGAGTTTCAAAAACCATCATGACGTCAATTTGTTTATTTTTAAGAAAGTATTCTAATTCATTTTTATGTTGGCGGATGCCGTTTGCGTTCCAAAAACAGATTTTTAAAAAGTTCATGTCTTGTTAAGTACAGCTTGCAATAGCATCGATTGCATTCTTAGAATTTCCTGCATCATATTACCCATTGTGCTCGTAAAATTATTTACTGTTTGCACTAATGTTTCCATGGTTTTTTCTAGAAGACTTAAATTTGAAAATGGAGCTTCATCATTACTTGGCGCAGCACCTTGCATTGGTACATGGTTTGATTTTAGGACGTTTGCGTAGGAGGTTCTGTTATTACTAGGCTGCGGAGCATGAATGACATTAGTGTTTACATGATTTGTTACCTGCATTTGAGGGGGATTAGTTTACGGTCCAACCGACTGCTTGAAGATAGTATATACAGGGCATCCTCTATAATTGGCAGTGGGATTACCGCCACAGTTGCTACATTTTTTTTACGTTAGGGTCGGTTTTAGACTTATCGCAAAGAACTGTACCATGCAATTCACCACATACTACGCAATCATGGGGTAAATAGCAGAATGCCTTAGTATGACCAAATTATTGACAGTTTAAACATTGAACGGGACCATTTATTTTGTGTGGCTCTTCTATAGTTATTCTTCTATACAGAATATATTTCAGATTTTCAAAAGGATGCGTTTCGTTTTTTTGAAGCGACGCGTCGCTGGGTTCTAACTCCACTCGAAATAGTGGTTGAGGATTTTTTCCCTATTTTTAATATTCACGACATGTTTCACTTTGAAGCCTTTTTCTTCCAAGAAAGTTTTAATTTCTTCTGGGTCCACACATGAGTCAATTCCCTTAATCATTACCTCGAGACATTCACTGCTCTTCAGTTGGTATGTATAAAAACTTTTTTTAGCAGCTTCAAATTGGTTAATTATTTTGCGAAAATCGTTCTCATGATTTACTTGTATTTTAGTCTCGTTTACACTACCACGCTTGATTGCAGCTACGTAAATCGAATTTTCACCTATCACCGAGATCAATCTCTTTATTAGCTCGTTTGGGTTTTGCTCCCTAAGATATATCGGGGGAGGCTTGGACGATTTTATCACGTTTGGTGCTTCTGAGGATTTATCCTCCAGAATTGCAAAACGATTTTGTGAATTTATTCTATCCAAAGATGGAACTTTTGAGGTCGAAGCAGCAGCTGAAGAGGTAGGGCTACGACCCTGTTTAAGCACTGTTATATACCTGTCCATACCAACTTGTACTTGAGGCTTTTGATAACTTTTTACTAGAGGGTTTTCATTGTGTCTTGTTTGTTTAAGTTCATGGAATCATTTCTTACTAAAAGTGTTTTTGCCGTCGCGGCAACACTTGTCCCAAAAGACAGTTTAATATTTTTCAGTGTATCACTATCCGCTGTTGTTGTAAAAACTGACGGTGAAAGAGAACGTGTTCGAATGATTGGCTTAGCCGTTAGGTAGTTTATATTGTTTTGTTTTGTTTTATTTATTTCAGCATCACTTTCGTTAGCATGCACTGTCACATAAACATTTCTTTCATTTAGTTTTATTGTTGTTACTCATGCAGTAAATTGTTTTTGTTTTTAACCGTTTTACTGTGCTTATAATATTTTTGTTGATTATTATATTTACAACAACACCAAAAAATAAGAATTTCAAACCAAAATGTTTTTGCTCAAAATATGTATACATACAAATGTATGTATGTACAATCATACATACATATATATTTTTTATTTTCTTTATTTAATTTTTAGTTTTTGATAATTGTTCACTTTTATGTTAAATAATCTATGTTAAAATCATTTATTTTTATTTAAAACAAAAAAAAAAATCTATTTTAATAATTCAAATTGTATGCGCGGGTAAGAATAGACGTCTGTATCACAATAAAGCACAAACCGAACTGATTTTGATTTGTGTTTACGTTTTATATATCCTCTTTTACTGGTGGTTAAATTTGAATTAAACCTATTGATTGAAACTGAACAGCAAGAAAAGCTCAAACTTGCAAATGCGTTAATTGATATGATCAATTTGTTTGCAGGCGGAAAAACAGTAAATAATTTAATTAATAGTACAAATTTCTTACAAATACGTTAATAGTACTGAAGTTGGTTTTTCATTTTTTCTGTGTACCATAAGGTTTTAATTTTGTATATACAATGTTGTGATGTTTCAATATTATTGGAATTGTCAAAACTTTGTGCGCAATCGGCGCACAGCGGGCAGAAGTCTATAACTTTGTACACAGTAGAGCTGGCAAACAATCGATAGTACTATCGATAGTACGGATAGTTAGCTTTTTGTTTGACTATCGATAGTTTGCTTTCGATAGCGATAGCTACAATTCATCCGTCATTCCCTTCCAGCTTAGCCAGCTGCGGCAGTTATCTTGTCGGCATAAGGACCAAACATATTTGCATAACCTTGCTTATCCTAAGGTTAAAGAAAAAATATAGTATATCGAAAACGCCAACATTTAATAATATTGATTTTAGGTTAAAAAAGATTCCCCAAGAATCGCCAAATAAACTTAACATACTAAAAAGAAAAAAAGTCAATGTATATTATAATCGTTTTAATTTTTCTAAGCAAACCGTAATAGCGTGCAGAAGCCGCTCAAATAGCCTTAAAAATAGCTCATGAAGTACATTAATGATAAAAGTGTAATAGTTGTAAATGAAATCAGCTTATTTTGTTATATTAAAGTTGCAAAACATGTAACACTTCAAGTGATTATAGGTAACATTAGAAAGTATTGCATGTTTATACTGCAACATATTTTTCTCAGAAAATAAATCGCCATTAAATAAAGTTGTTACAACTGTTTAAAATTTCCATTATGTCATGTATACTCATATTGGTACTTTTCAGATAAGCAGATTTTTTTACAATATCGTCCGATATGTTTAAAGTGTGGCAACAAACGTTGTCTAATTTTGCACCTTCTCTTATGCGTATAGCTGAACATAACAGTTCTGCTTTCATTCAAGTTCTTAGCAAGGTCTATCCAATAGGTATTTGGTGCAAAAGGAGGTCGCCTCGCTGAACTTTCTGAATAGCTGAGGGTTTTTTGTCCCAATGTCTGAGAAAACATTTATTTGTTTCTCTAAAGCCCGACAATGATTTTTGTAGTGTGGCGAAATTATTTTTGCTAATAGTATGATCAGAAAGCCAAACTTCGCTCTAAGCATCACATACAAATTACAAATAGAAAATAATTGCAATTGATATTTTAAAGACAAAAGTGCCAGAATTCCAACGAGCATTGGCATTGCTAATTGGTAATTGCGTTTGATGCGAAAACTTTAATGTGATTAAAAAAAAATATGCTCTTTTCGACTATGCTATGCCATTTTTCCTATTTGCAAAAATTGTAAAAAGTTATGTGCCTAATATGTATGTATTTTTCTTGATACACTAAAAGAATTTATGCTTTTCTTGAATTGATTATGTGAGTTTTTAAGTGGTTTTGAAATCTAAAAAAAGTGCTAAAAATGCTAAATAATTATAAAAATGTGCTAAACTAGCACTTAGCACTTTTTTTTCGAAATTCTTAGTGCTAATTCAAAAAAAAATGTGCTAAATCTAGCACTAAAAGTGCTAAACTGGCAAGCCTGGAGACGAGACCTCGCGAAGTTTGCAGTAAAACAAAAAACAAAAACAATAGCAGGTAATCATTGACGTCCCAAAAGTATCGAACAAATTTGAAAAAGGGCTTTGGAGGTGTAATAAAATATGATAATTTGTAACGATTATATTAATAGTTTGTGGAAAATCTATATATGCTCATCTCCCGTCCCCATCTTTTTGCCTACCTGAGCAAATAAAAGTAGATATGATCATATATGGTTATAATATAATATGTAAACTTAAGTGATTATATACATTATCATATGTATATATATCTTTAAACAAATCAGACGTGGATCCGACTTGATCTCCTGTTGTGAGGGGTTATTGTTTGTATTCATTTGTAATAGATGATCTTACTAAAAACGCAATTATAATATGGGTATCTAATAATCAAAATAATAGTTAAATTTTATACTGTTTTGTGTTAGCTATAATTTACCATTACACTTTCATCATATACCTGAATATAAAGGGGTGTCATAGAAACCAGTCTTATCGGTATTCGATTTGAAACCGACAAAAAAAAATACGTTGCTGTCATGAAATCCAATGTTATCGGTTTTTTATTGGAAATAAATATTGTTACGTTACTGCCTTTTCAATAACGTTTTCGGTTTATTTCCTTTATAATAAACCTCTTCAGTTCTTTTCTTGCAACTTGAACAAAATAAAACAAACACAACACTTTTTATAATGTACAAACTAGTCTTGGGCTTAATCGTTCATTTAAGTGACCGGTTATTATCGTTCAATTCAAAACAATGAACTAGTTCGTTCATTTCGTTCAGTCAGCTTGTTAAAAGAAACAAGCATAGCATACTTGTGTGATGTTACACTCAAAATATTATGTAGGTAAATTCAAAAGAATAATTAATTTGAATAACTGAAAATTTAATTAGAAAACGGATCATTTCATTTAAAATAAAGGAATTTTACTTCTATTTTTTAATGTTTATTTTAAAACAAAGAAATTCTGTAAAATGTGTCTGTTATTTTAAATTTAAAATATACAAACTACAAAAAATACATTCAAAAGCAATTGTTGATATGAGTATGTGATATCAATTATTTTTAATAGTAAATTGAAAAATGTGTTTGTTGTTTGTGTATAATACAGAAGGTTATATTAAAGAAAAGAAGTTCACCACAAATATTTCAAATGAAAAAACCACAAACAAAAAAACAACACGCAAGGTATATTTATAGCAGGTAATCGCGAGATTACAACAATTGTAATACAATAATACAAACTACAGGGCTTTTTATTGTTGTTATGTGATACGAACTGTCAAACAGCAAAGGGGTTGATAAGAGACAAAAAAAAAACAAGAGATAAAGACAAAAAACTTGTTTACTTGTTTACTATACAACATTTGACAGTTCGTATCAAAAAACAAGCAAATAAAAAATAAACAGCTGGCTTTCCGAGACTACCTGCTACAAATACACCTTGACAACACGCAACTATTTTACAGGGTTGCCATTAAAAATGTTTAAACGAAAAACGCAAAAATATGTCGTTTTGGTTAATAAAAGTCGCAAACCTATTTTAATGATTTTTATTTATCAATAATGCAACATAAACATTCCAAACAATTGCTTAAATTGTGTATGCTTTAAATAAATTGTCTAAAAAGCTGACTAATATGTTAGCCATGCCAACAATTAAAAGGCAATAATTGCTTTTATGTTATGACGACAGACTACATCGCTGCTCGTTATATTAGCGGTTTTTTGTTAAAAAAAAATAGTCGTAAAATTAGATGATGACGGCATTTCAAATATTCCCTGAATATTATATTTTTTTGTGCGATTGTACATATTTGTTCGATTTTTAAGCAATTTTGAAGCTTAATTTAGCATTAAAAATTTTAACTTAGCTGCAAAATTTCCATTAAGCGATTGACATTTTTTTAAGCATTTTGATTAAATGTTTGTAGCTTTTTTTAGAATTATTTTAAAAACTGAAGAATAGGTTATTGATCAAACTTAAGTTTTTTATATATTATAATAAATTTTGACTAAAAATAGTTGTACTAGAAATTAAATTTCGTATGAAAATGGGTAATTCTTATTTTAATAAATATCTTACCAGTCTTGTAAAAAATAGAATATTAAGGGAATATTAGAAGTGACCTCATCATGTAGATTGTTAAAATTGTTTGATATTACGATAAAAAATTGTAAAGAAATTTCATTTTATTTTTTTACAAGACGCTAACCCTGCATGTTTGTGCGATTTGTAATGAAGACTTTTAAGTAGTGTGATTATTTTGAAATTTTTTTTTATAAATTGTTATAAACTAAATTTAACGCAATCAATGAAGACTCTTTTTTTAATATATAAAAAAATAATCTGGTGAAAATATCTTTATAAGTTCTTTTAAATCGAAATGGATATAAAACTGTTTATATTTTGTTTTTATTAGAGGCGTTCCAATTTCAAACTTAACCAACTGTGTTATTTATATCTGATGCTATTTCAAATCTACCTTAATACTTGTTTAAATACCTATTATTTAAACAATGCCAGAGGAGGCTGTGAACAAATTTTAAGATGTGTTTCTATGTCATTGTTGTCGTCAATAAAATTATACAAACTTACATTTTTCTTGCTTTTTGATTAAATTAAACATTCAAGTACGCAAATACATATTGTTGAATGTTTTGTTTTCAAATAACAAATGCGATGTTTTTAGAAATAATAAGATTTTTAAAAAATAATATGGCAACACTTGTGTAAAAATTTGGAATAGAAATGTAGCACGCAATCTACAACTAACATAAAATGCTTTACATTTACATTAAAATAATGTTAGGGTTAAGTATAGACTCATTATTTTAGAGTTTTTCTCATGTTATAACACGGTTGTTAATGCAAATGTTTTATCAACCCTTTTATAACATCATGTTATAACAGCAAATCATGTCAGTTGTAGACATGGAGTAAGAGAGATGATCAACACATAGCAACAATCCGTTTCTAAAGCCGTGTGTCCACTACCAAGTTTTCTTTTGGAAGTTACTTCCAGAAGTGACTTCCAGGAGTTTTGTCGTGTAAACACGTATTAGAAGTCGACTTCCAGAAGTCACGGCTTGCAGAAGTTACTTGCACCAATTATGTGGAAACACGTATTGGTTGCTTGCTGGTAGTAACTTGAACGACTTGCTGTAAACTTCAAGTGTTTTGAAGACTTGCAGAAGAAGTCGGGCATACGTGAGTAAACGGTTTGTGGTAATCTCTGCTGTTTTCAGTTTTGTTTTGTGTTTTTTTTTTAGTTCTTTTCAAAATTTATAAAAATGGACAAAAAAATTCGTTTGGAGTAACGAAAAAACACATTTGGTAATTGAAAAACAAGAAAGTTATCCTGAATTATGGGACTCGTCCTCAAGACTATAAGAATAAAATTAAAAAACAAAATGCTTTAAAGGCAAAAGCCAATAATACATTTTTATACTGTCATTGCGTGCGTGCGTGCTCGTTGAATGCAGACGTGTTTTTTTTTTAACTCGGCTTACGGTTTTTTTTTTTTTTAACATAAATAAGTGTATATTTATGATATAATAATATTATTTTTTTTTAATAATATAAGATCAGCGAATGAATAGACGCTTTAAAATAATTTTTAATAAGTGAACATAAAATTTTTAATACAAATATTAAAAATTACAATTAACAAAAATATATGTATGTACACACATACATATACATACATACATTTTAAGCAAAAACATTTCTTGTTTTCTTTATTCTTTTTTTTTATTCTCGGGGTTTTTAAACAACAAATAAAAAGAAGAGCACAATTAAACAAACAGTAATATATAAAAAAAAAACTCTTATGAATGCATATAATGCAAAAACAATAAAACATAACGAAAGAAATGCGTATGTTACATTGAGTGTTGACGAAACAAACGTAGAAAAAAGAATCGATGATAGCAATTATTTAACGGCTAAACCTATTACTCGAACGCGTTCCCTCTCACCCTCTTTGTTTAAAAATACGGTCGATCGTAATACAATAACAAATTTATTAACTGCAAGCGTTGCCACAGAGCAAAAAAAAACTTTAATAAGTGATGAAACGGTTAACCCCAAAACAGCCGCTATGGACAACTCAATAACTCAAGTAAAAACTTCTCAAAAGCCTACAGTACAAGTTGGTATGGACAGGTACATAACAGTGCTTAAACGGGGACGCAGCCCTACCTCTGCAGCAGTTGCTTCGGCCTCAAAAGTACCATCTTTTGATAAAATAAATTCTCAAAATCGTTTTGCAATTCTGGAGGATGAATCCTCTGAAGCACCAAACGTCATTAAATCGTCCAAGCCTCCCCCGATATATCTGAGGGAGCGAAATTCTAATGAGCTCATAAAGAGTTTGATATCGGTTATTGGTGAAAATTCGTTTTACGTAGCTGCTATCAAGCGTGGTAGTATAAACGAAACAAAAATACAAATCAATCATGAGAATGATTTTCGAAAAATTGTAAGCAACTTTGAGGCACTCAAAAAAAATTTTTATACATACCAACTGAAAAGCAGTAAAGGCCTTCAGGTAGTGATTAAGGGTATTGACTCATGTGTGGACCCAGAAGAGGTAAAAACATTCCTTGAAGAAAAAGGCTTCAAGGTAAAACATGTATTAAACATTAAAAATAGAGAAAAAATTCCCCAACCACTTTTTCGAGTGGAGTTTGAACCCGGCGACGTTAAACTTAAAAAAAATGAAACGCATCCCATCTATAACTTAAAATACATTCTGTACAGAAAAGTAACTATAGAGGAGCCGCACAAAAGAGGTGGTCCCGTTCAATGTCTGAACTGCCAAGAATTTGGCCATACTAAGGCATACTGCTACTTACCCCCTGTTTGCGTAGTATGTGGCGAATTACATGGTACAGTTCTTTGCGACAAGTCTAAAACCGACCCCAACGTAAAAAAATGCAGCAACTGTGGTGGCAATCACACTGCCAATTATAGAGGATGCCCTGTATATACTATCGTCAAGCAGTCGGTTGGACCGAAAACTAATCCCCCTCAGGTAACAAATCAAGTAAACAGTAATGACCATCAGGCCCCCCAGCCTAGTAGTAACAGAATTTCTTATGCTAACGTCTTAAAATCAAACAATGTACCAATGCAAGGCCCTTCGACAAGTAATGACGAAACTCCAGTTTCTAATCTTAGTCGGCTAGGAAAAACAATGGAAACATTAGTGCAAACAGTAAATAATTTTACAAACACAATGGGTAATATGTTACAGGAAATTCTAAGAATGCAATCGATGTTATTGCAAGCTGTACTTAACAAGCCATGAACTGTTTAAAAATTTGTTTTTGGAACGCAAACGGCATCCGCCAACATAAAAATGAACTAGAATACTTTCTCAAAAATAATCAAATTGATGTTATGATGGTTTCTGAAACTCATCTGACCTCAAGAAATACGTTTAAAATCAATGGTTATATACTATATGATACCAAGGACCCTCGAGATAGAGCTTGTGGAGGTTCTGCCATTTTGATAAAAACCCGAGTCAAACACTACTTAATGTGTGATCATCGTGAGGATTATCTGCAAGCAACAAATATTCGTGTTGAAGAGCTTAATCGAAACATAGTAATTTCATCTTTATACTCTCCACCTAGATTTTCAATATCAGAAAGCCAATATTGTGAATATTATAAATCCCTAGGACCCTGTTTCCTGGCCGCTGGCGATTATAACGCTAAACATACCTTCTGGGGGTCACGACTTATAACACCAAAGGGTCGTGTTTTGTTTAATACAATCTCTAAAATGAATTTAAATGTTGTCGCGAGCGGACAACCAACATATTGGCCTGCTGATCCACAAAAAATTCCAGATGTCATCGATTTCGGCGTGGTTAAAAACATCCCCACAGAAACGATTCACGTTGAAGCCTCATTAGAATTATCCTCTGATCACACACCTACAATTGTTACTATAACAAACACCAATAGAATTGTATCTCCCTCTAGTTACATAGTGACGTCAGCTACACAAATAAATTGGCTAAAATATAAAAAATATCTCAGTACTCATTGCACAGAAAATATTCCGCTTAGCACACCGGAGAATGTGGATCTTTCTATTGCCAATTTTGACAGTTATATTAAACTAGCGGTTCAACATTCCTGCAATACCCTCAAAAAAACTTATAATAATAATATATATTCTACAGATGTCGAGCGCCTCTTGAATGAAAAAAGGAGAGTGAGAAGGGAGTGGCAATTGCACAGATCCCCCCAACTTAAGAACTTATTAAAAGAGTGCACAAAAAAGCTAAGAAAATTACTACAGTCCCGGAAAACGGCTTCCGTGGAAAAATATCTTAAGGACCTGGATGCAACACCACAATCAGAATACTCATTATGGCGTGCAGCCAGAAATCTAAAAAGGCCAGTTATCATGAAACCACCATTAAGAAACCTGAATGGAAGTTGGGCAAGAAATGATAATGAGAAAGGAAACCTGTTTGTAAATCATTTGAAAAACGTATTTACCCCAAACATATCTGACGACATAGCGGACGAGTTACCACCTGTTGCTGCTAGAGCAGCTGTTCCCCTAAGATTTGAGATGAGAGAAATCGAAAAGGCTATTTGTAACTTAAACCCCAAGAAAGCCCCTGGTTTTGATAAGATAAGCAACAAAATGCTTTTGGAGCTACCTCGCATAGCAAAGAAAATTATTCTTTATATTTTTAATGCTATTTTACGCCTTGAGTACTATCCTCAAGAATGGAAGGTCTCCTTAGTAAAGATGATACCAAAGCCAGGAAAAGATCACACAAAAGTTGAGTCATATAGGCCTATTAGCTTATTGTCTTATATATCAAAGCTATTTGAGAAGCTCTTAGCGTCAAAATTAACCCCAATTCTAAATGATAATGGGTGTATACCTAACCATCAATTCGGCTTCAGAAGAGAACATAGCACAATTGAACAAACCCATCGAATAGTAAACGCCATAAGAAAAGCCTTTGAAGAAAGAAAATATTGCTCCGCTCTCTTCATCGATGTTTCTCAAGCTTTTGATAAAGTCTGGCATGTAGGCTTGTTACATAAATTGAAGCTAAACCTACCGGTTAACACACACAAGCTGCTAGAAAGCTACTTGGTCGGTCGAAAATTTATTATTAAAGAAGGTGTTTTTTTAGTTCTCCTCAGCCAATTGAAGCTGGAGTGCCTCAGGGAAGCATCCTGGGCCCACTTTTTTACCTTATATATACCTCGGACATGCCAACAAATAATTACACCCTAACCTCAACTTTTGCTGATGATACAGCTTTTCTAAGCGTAAACGAGAACAGTCGAGAAGCATCTCGATACCTGCAGGATCATATATTTCAACTAGAACTGTGGTTAAAACAATGGAGAATAAAGGTCAATGAGCAAAAATGCGTACATATAACATTCACCTTGCGTCGGGAAACTTGCCCCCCTATTAAAATCAATAATCAACTAGTGCCTCAACAATCGCATGTCAAATATCTCGGTATTCATCTAGATCGTCGTTTAACATGGAAATGCCATATAGAAGCAAAATTAACCCAAATGAAACTAACAGCAATTCAAATTAACTGGCTTATTGGAAGAAATTCTGTTCTTAGTCTCGATTGCAAACTACTACTTTACAACTCTATTTTAAAGCCAATATGGTGCTACGGTATTCAACTTTGGGGCACTGCCTCGGCTTCAAATATCGAAAAAATTCAAAGGCGCCAAAATAAACTTCTTCGAATAATCACAGCTGCCCCTTGGTATGTTAAAAACTCAAATATCCACAAGGATCTCAATGTGCCACTGGTAAGGACTATTATTACGAAGTATGCGGTAAAATATTTAAAAAGGCTAGAGTTGCACCCTAATCCACTAGCTCGAAATATTTTAAATGATAGTGGCCACACTCGCTTAAGAAGAAGAGACACTGCAGCACTTACCCATTAAGATGAGCGATAGACACCTACATATGTGAACAGAACCCGTATGAAGAAAATTTTTGTCTGGCACTGGCAGGACATAAAATAAATTATTAGGATAAGATTTGATTAATTATTGTTAGTTCATATTTAATATATGAAGATTCAATAAATAAATAATGAAAAAAAAAAAAAAAAAAAAAAAAAATTCGTAAAAAAATCAAACTACTGCAAGCTGTACTCACATTGTGTGGAAACACATCTGCAATTGCTTGCAGCAAGTTCGTCGTGATAACTTCTACAAACTACTTCTGGAAACACTTCAGCAAATACTTGCAGAAGTTCTTCCGCAAGTGACTTGCTAGTGGCCACACGGCTTAAAACAAAAACAACAATCATGAAAACAATGCCTACCTATACACATAAATAACTTGCATATATATATTACATAGGTATTTACATTTAAGCCAAAAACAAATTAAACAAGTAAGTCGGCTGTGCCGAATCTTATATACCCTTCACCATTGTGCGAGCAGAATACAGAGCAACTAGACAAAACCTAAATAATTTCTACATAAACATACATATATACAATACATAAAACTTCATTATAAATTAAATTTAAAAAGTTAAAACTGGTAAATATTTTTTTAAATCGTTTCAGAACATAAAAAAATTAAAAAAAAAAATTTTCTTTTTGAAAAAAAAACAAGATTCGAACCAGGGACTCACAGTTTCTAACCTAAGCAAACCCCCTAGACAACTGGACCATGTAGGAACGTTTTATGAATATCATTAAAAGTAAATATAATCAGTTTACAGTTCACAACAACAGTTGACACAGAAACGGACAACTGGATTTGAACTTCGGTTTTCATAAGGACCCAGAATACCCAGAACTTTATAGGGTATAGGACTTTCGGTGAAGGGTATAAAAAACAAACTTAATTATAAAAAGAGTAATTTTTGGGATTTCAGTATTTTGGTCATAACTCTGCTATTTCTTAACCGATTTTACAGATTTATATACCGACGTGTTAAAGAAGAAATTTGCCAGTTATTTTGGTTATAAAACTTATAACTTTTTCGTATCTGAACCGATTTTCCCGAGTTTTTCAGAAAATATTTTATATAAAAAATTTCCGATCTTTTGATATATAAGGCGTAACCATAGGTCTTATGACAGTCCAAAAAATCAGGTTTTTATACAATTTTTGATATTTTTTGTACAGGAGGTACCACGCCCACTTGTTCAATCCCGCCCACATTTTGTGGGATGCTGTGTATTGATAACGTTAATGTGTGTACCCAATTTGGAAACTTTGGCTCTTGCCGTTCTCAAGATATACAGAAATAATATTGGAGGTAGTCGTCGTTTTTTGCTCATATCTCAGCCATTTTTGGACCGTTCTGGCTGAATTTCAATAGCAAGAAATGGTGGACTATATGTGACATAAGTCTAAAACAACCTAGCCGCTATCATGTCTGGAGTCTCCGGAAAACACATATCAAACGTAAGACGGACGGACAGACGGACGGATATCGTTAAATCAACTTCTCTCCTCATAAGGACCCAAAATATATATACTTTACAGGGCCTAAGATCAATATTGTAGAAATTACAAACGGAATGACAAACTTATATATACCCTTTTCCACCTGTGGTGAAGGGTATAAAAATATGGTTTTTGTTTCACATGTATGTAAGTAAGGCGAACGATTCATATTTATATTGTCAATAAAATGAAAAAAATCAAAAATTGCTGAATAATTTTAATATCGTTTAAAGAATATAAAAAAAGTAAAAAAAAAAATTTTTTTTCGAAAAGGTGGATATGCCGAGATTCGAACCCGGGCAACTACTAACACGCACACGCTGCCTTGGGCAACCGCCCAGACAACTCAGCCATTAACTCTATTACAGATGGAAAATTAAAGTAGAATGTATTCCGTCACAATGTTTGTTTAATATGTAGGAATGTATTTCTCAATTTAAGCAACCAATCATGTACAAACATGTGTATGTATTTGTAATGCTTAACATTCAACTCTTTCCAATAAAAAAAAGAAAAAAAACAACAGCCACAAGGGATTTTTTTGGAAAAACTAGAGGCAGTCGTGGTTTTTTGTAATATCTTAGCCATTAGTGGACCGATCTGGCTGAATTTGAATAACAAGAAATGGTGGACTATATGTGACATAAATGTAAAACAACCTAGCAGCTATCATGTCTGGAGTCTCCGGAAAACACGTATCAAACGTAAGTCGGACAGACGGATATCGTTAAATCAACTTCTCTCCTCATAAGCACCAAAAGTATATGTAAAGGGTGGTTAAATTTGAAGGGCCGATGTTGAATGTGAACCACACCTAAACGCCAAGGTTTTTTCCGAATTTTATTTGACATTTCTCTATTTCAGACTTACTCAATTTGAACCATGGAGAGATACACAATCCAACAACGTGTTAAAGTTATCCAGACTTATTATGAAAATGGATGATAAATTTTGAAGAAAATCATCTTCGGTGATGAGGCACATTTTCACCTCAGTGGATTTGTCGATAAGCAGAATTTCCGCATTTGGGCGAATAATAATCCAAGAGTGATTGTCGAAAAACCAATGCACCCACAAATAGTGACTGTTTGGTGCGGTTTATGGGCTGGCGGCATCATCGGGCCGTATTTTTTCCAAAATGAGGCCGGTCAGGCAGTTACTGTGAATGGTGTTCGCTATCGTGAGATGATAACGAACTTTTTATGGCCCGAATTGGAAGATATGGATGTGGACGATATGTGGTTTCAGCAGGACGGTGCCACTTGCCACACAGCTAACGAAACAATGGCTCTTTTGCGCAACAAATTCAATGGCCGTTTTATCTCACGTAATGGCGATGTCAATTGGCCGCCAAGATCATGTGATTTGACACCGTTGGACTTTTTTCTTTGGGGTTATTTGAAAGAAAAGGTGTACGTCGATAAGCCAGCAACAATTCAAGAGCTAAAGGATGAGATAATTCGGCACATTAACGGCATAGAACCTCCATTATGCCTCAGGGTCATCGAAAATTTGGACCATCGGATGGAGGTGTGCCGCCGTGGTCGCGGCGCCCATTTGGCCGATATTTTGTTCCATACATAATTGAGTAATACCAATATATCATAATAAAATAAAATTGCAATAATTTCCTAAATAGTTTGTGTTTAATTCAAAATCAACATCGGCCCTTGAAATTTAACCACCCTTTACTTTATAGGGTCTAAGATCAATATTGTAGAAATTACAAACGGAATGACAAAATTATATATACCCTTTTCCACCTGAGGTGAAGGGTATAAAAAGTATACTAAAATAATTTAACATTTATTAAAGTTTTCTATATTAACTAACTGTTTTTCAACCGTCCTAAAAATTACTTTAATAACAAAATGTTTTCGTTTAGAAATTTTTATTGAACGCAAAAACAAAATTGTTTTATTGTGGTTTCAATATAGTTTCCCAAACAAAAATTTATATTTTAGTTTGAAAAACAGTTGTTTAATATAAAAAAGTTTTTGAAAAAGTGATTGACTTTCAATACAAATTCAATTTTTTTTGCATACTACCCAGTACACATTATTATTCTTAAAATTTTTAAAATTCAACTTCATACGTAATCGAAAATAAATTGAAAAATTACAACTTTTATAGTGAAGATCCGAATATTGTTATAAAAATGATTTTAATCCGAATTGTTGCATATCGTGTGTATATTTCAATACATATTTGAAAAAAATATAGCTTGTGATAAGGAAAATGGCTAAAAATCTAAGAAAGATTTAACTTTATTCCAAATTTGAATAATTGTATTTGTTTAAATTGCTACATGGACACGCACGGTAATTAATAAAAAAATTATATAAAGGAATTCTACAAAGAATTCGATACTATCGATAGTATCGATAGTTTGTCAAAATACTATCGAAAATATCGAATGTTGCGACTATCGATAGTTTGCCAGCTCTAGTACACAGGCAAAATTTTTTGATGCGATTTTTTTGTTGGATTGGTGACTTTTTAACCTCTATTTTGGTATATTAGTTTATATGTAAGGTTATGGCGGAATTAAGTTATGAAATCTAGAAATTTTATAGTTCTTTTCTTAAGAATAATTAGCCTTAATTTGATTAAAATAGTTTTTTTTAGAACTAGCATATAAATTTATAACAAAAAATTGAGTATTTATTGTTTTTGTCGAATAATTAAAAAGATGTTAAATAAAATGTTAAATTTTCCTAGAAAATTAGTATTAAAAATATTTTATTTTGCATTAGAATTTATTAAATAATGATAATAATGAGAAATAACAACAGTAATAAATAAAAGTAATAATAATAATTAAAACACATAAATAAGATATTTTATACAGAGTGAAATTATCGTCTAAATATTCTTCCTTTTCATCGTCAAAAAGTAGCTTGCTTTTCTTGTCTAGTTCGATACAAAGCAAAATATCAAAAATTGGTATTGCATCTTGACATTTTTCTTGTGTTGTGCTCGCGGAAGTATCTGTAGCCATCTTTCTCTTGAGCTTCCTCTGACAAATCTCCAGTTGGTAGCATATTGTGTTAAATGATTTTCTCACTATGGTATGGCACGGAATTCCATCCATATTTTTCATTCACTGCTTTAATCGATTAGTTTCAAAGGTCTTCCAATTTTATCTCCAGAATTAACAATGTTATACGGTTTTTCAAAAATCAATTCGCTTGTTAACCACTTATGGTTACGCTGAAGCAATTTGTCCTTTATTCTACTGCATTCGTTTTACCGTTTTTCAAGTCTTGATAAAAAAATTCAATTCGTAATTCATAACTTTTAAGGCTTTGTTGATCACAAAATGTGTGGGTCTTGGGTTTTTTTTTCATAATTAATTTCAGCTAGGATATTGTTACTCTACTTAGCTATTGTCTTCTTACTAATAAAGAACCGAATATTTTTTTATTTTCACTTTACGAGATTTGCTTAAAGAATTATGTTTTCCAACTGAGAAAATATTTAAAAAAATTTTATAGATATTCTATTCTAGTTTTTGACAGGTTTATTTGAAATAACAGGTCCGAATAAAGGATCATTGGTAATTCCTTAAAGTAACTATTCAGGTATTAAAAAATAATTATTGGTTTTATTCAAAAGGGTATTGATAACAATATTGTGCAAAAATCCACAATGTGTTGTAAAAACTGAGTAACTGGAGCACAGATTTGGTTTTTTTTATATCGACGGCATATATTCAATACCCGCCATCCGCCAAAATGCAATTTTTCAGGAGAGAGAAAAAACCGTTTCTTTCCAAAATTCTTAAGGTATGAATTAATCTTTCTTCTTTAATATTTTTTTAATATGACTACTAAGTCACCCTTATAAAAAAATAGAACTTTTTACTCTATTTGTAGCGATATGGTTGATGTCGGGTATTGCAACTATTGCGTATATCTAGCGCTTATTGCACAATAATAAAAATATGTTTTTTGCTCTAATATGTAATATTATTAAATTATGCATTTGTTTAACGTTTTTCTAACATAAAATAATTCAATAACAAAACAATAAAAAAAATAAACATTATTAAAAAAAAGGTAATTCAAATTGGACATTGTCACATTGCTTCTTATTACTTTGACTCCATCTGAACTAAATACTAAAAAGTAATGATATTCTATTCAAATCTTGAAGATGTTTCCATTTACTAGGCTGGATTGGAAGCTGAGCAGTATGCAAAGGCTTTGGTTCAGTATATCCTGTGTAATTTTTAATTCTGTTATCGTATTCTTCATTAAAGTTAACTTTAAATTGAAAATTCTCCACTTGGCAAATACTTTAGTGATAATTTTTGGTTCGACCAGGTCTAATGCTCGAAAAGCGAATAAGTTTGGCATCATTGAAGTTTTTAAAAAAACTGTAATTTAAATACATGTCATCGAATGTTTTAATAATAACTGTGTCATTAATTTTTACTGTTTTTCGTGATTCGTTGGTTATTCTGATATAGTCTATTGGCAAGTATATTGATTGATTTTTAAGTTTGGTTTCTATTTTGGCATGTGCACTTTCTCCAAGTACTTTTGTTCGATTATTTTATTATTTTCTATAGCGAAAATAGATAAGGCATTTGATAAAAACTGGTTACGGTTTTGGTAACCGCAACCATCCGAATAAATTATTATTGGTAAATAATCTAATGAGGAATGTGTTTTCAAGTGGTATAGTATGATGGAAATAAATGTTGAATCAGACAGATCGCCTTGTGTCGCATTCCACCAATAGTTAGTGCATTGGTGGTCTGCAAGACTGTAAACAGTGAAGTTATGAACTTGTAGACGTTGTTTAAAAAAGATAGCTGACGCATTTATATTTGGGCAGATCTTAACTGCTTGTGCATCCATAGTAAAAACGTGGCATTTTCCTTCTTGCGCCGCGACTTTTTCAAGATTCTTCTTATCTTGAGCTCGTTGTTTTTTTAAAATATGATCTTTATATTGTTCAGGCGTTACTTGTTTGGCATTAAAAAAGACACACGTATCGCATTGATCCTTGCGGGGCATAAAAAAACCGTAATTCTGCTCTTCTGCTTCTCGGAACAGTATGCAAGGTAGTCTCGGTAAATGTCTGCCTTTGTGGTAAATGTTGCGGCAATATTGATTTTATTCGTTACTTTACGACAATAATGGCTTTCCACTTTGTCTAATTTCTGGAAATATTCTTTTAAGTGTATCTTACCATCGGTTCTTTTAGAACTAAACGTGGATCGCTGAGTTTGTGCTGGCGACTCATTGTCTCCCAATTTATCTATGGATGTTACCTATCCTCTAACCATGTCCCTTTTTATCGAAAGAGTCGACATAAACATTAACCGGCAAACTTGTAATGAACCATGCTCGTATGGTAGTTTAAACAAAAAGCTGTGCCGTTTTTTGAAATTTTCAATACGTTTTCTTTTTATTGGTATCTGTGATACGTGGTTCTTTACAAACACTTGTTTAGATTCCCAATTTAGGTTCCAAAACATATTAAAAATATTTTGTCTAGTTTCCTCATCAAATTCCTGGCAATATCTTGATTGAGTTTTCATACAAAACGCCGATGAACATGTAAGCCCAATATCTTTTCTAGCTTTTGGTGAGTTATGTTTAAAGGTTCCTCCACCCACCGAAAATCCCATATATTCTTGTCCCTTCATTTGCTTCGTTGCATTTTCAGCTCGTTTTGATGATTGACAATTATGTGTCCTTATTGTTTTTGTATTGCTCGTCTTCGGAATCTGGCCAAAACAATTTTTACCCTGCATTAGTTATTGTTCAAACACTTTTAAATAAAACAAACGAACCTGTTATTGGATGTTCTCCAGTGTCGTGATCATCCGGCGATGGATAATCAATAGCAATATGTTGTAAGGAGTTATAAGACATTTTAACCTGTTGTTAGAACTTTTTTATTGCATTAAGTTATAAATTGTTTGGTACACACAAAGAAAAAATAATTTAGCCCTGTAACCATAATATGATTTCCTTGTGACATGATTTGATTCCATGTTACCATAATTTGTCGGCATAAAATGAATGGGTAATTTTTTAAGCGTAGTTTTTTTAAAAATCTAATAAAACACTCAAATTTGTATCATATATTCAAAATTTTTATTGGAATCGATAAATTGGTCCTTGCCATTTACTTTTTAAAAATAACTTCATGTAAATGTTGCCCGCGGCTCCGGTTCAAATGGTCCATTCGTAAGGTCCAATTTTGCACTACTATTTCGAGCATTTCGACCTGTATTTCATGAATAACACGTGTTATGTTATACTCTAAGGCTTCAATCGTGTTTGGCTTGTCCACATAGACCAACGACTTCATATAACCCCACAAGAAATAATCAAGAGGCGTCAAATCACATGATCTTGGCGGCCAACTCACAGGGCCATTTTGAGAGATAAACTGCTTACCAAACTCATCCTTCAATATGTCCATTGTTGAAACCACATATCAACCAAGTCTAACTCAACCAATTGGGGCAAAAAAAAGTTGCGTATCATGGCACGATATCGTTCGCCGTGGACGGTAACGTTTCTTTCACGATCGTCTTTGAAGAAAAATGGACCGATGATGCCACCAGCCCATAAACCACACCAAACTGTCGTTTTTTCGGGATACATCGGTTACTCTTGTACGGCATGTGGCTGTAAATTTTGTGATAATAGAACGAATTGTTGATTCACTAGGTCGATTATGACGACCATAAAAAGTTCGTTACAAACGATGGACATTTCTCACAGGGCACGAATTTTGATAATAAATTTCAACGATTTGCCGTCGTTGTTCGTTTGTGAGTTTCTCCATGATGAAATGGCAGAGTATACGGAACACTTTTCATTTTTACAGATGTAGTTTGGACACAATTACCAACCAGTGCTGCCAGCCCGAATAACTTAATTCATAAAAAATCTTTATATTACTTACCGAGAAGAAAATGTTATGGTAGATCAATAAATTACATTGATTTGATTAATAATAAATATTCACCAAAATAAATAATTCAATTCTTTGATAAATTATTTTATTAATTTATAGATTTCTAAACTTTTCACTTCTTTTTTATCTGCAATTGCATTTAATTTATCTGTTAATTTAACTGTTCTGCAACCAACATTCTTTAACACGAAAGCAAAAGAAAATCAAACGCACAACTAAAAGTAAAAGCAACAGAAAAACAGTCGCAAGCTTTTTGTTGTTGCGTATGGCGGGTATTGCATTAAAAAAAAAACGTGCGGTTGATAGCGATATCACAACATTTATTAAAAACCCAAACATTTCATGACTTACAAAAGGGTTGATTACTCATATGTACCTATACAAGATGAGCAAAACCAGAAAAAATTAAATTAAAAAAAAAAATTCCAAAAAAAAAATTACGCAAAAAAGCGCCACATTTTTTCAATCTAAAAGTACATATTTTAAATTTTATCGTGATGTATTAAATTTTTTTGGATCGGGCCTAGGGAGATCGATTCCATAGTGCAACACGAAAAAAAATATAACCATATGCGGACACCACTACGTGATAAAATACCAAAAAAAGACCCGTGTCCCCAGTTTTGCCCAAAGTCATGTACTTTTTTTGAATGGGCCCCCAAAGATTTGGGGCCTCGCTGTCATTTTGGCAAAAAGTGATTATTTTCTCATGCACATATCTTGCGAACCGTTCGGAATATTGATTTTCTCTCTGAGGCAAAGTCATAGCTCTTGTCATAAAGAACAAAAATTGTATAAACATATAAAATCAAAAAAACTTCATCAAAATCGCAAAAAACTTTAACAAATTCGATTTTTTTACCTTTTTTCCCCTGTTCAGAGGAGTACAAATGTACCTAAGCTCTCAGTTAACAACTTTCTAGAACATAAAAACTTCCTAGCCGCAAAAGTGAAAACTTTTCCAAACATTTTTTAATTTCATTTGTTTTTTCTTTATTTCAACATTGAGATACTATGCTATCTATAACCATACACGGACACCACTACGTGATAAAAGACCAGACAGTAAATCAAAATTTCGAACGGTTTGCAAGATATGAGCCTGAGAAAATAATCACTTCTTTGCAAAAATGACACCTTGGCCCCAAATCTTTTGGGGCCCACAAAAAAGGGCATGACTTTGGACAAAACTGGAAATAAGTGTCTTTTTTTGGTGTTTTACCACGTAGTGGTGTCCGTATATGGTTATATTTCCATGTGTTATTCGACTTTTTCGATTAAGCATTTTAAAAATAACCGGTCAACTGGTTTTAATTCGAATACATAAAAAAAATCAAATTAGTTTTATAAGTTATATTTTCAATGAGTTTTAATTTGTTGGTGGTTAAGCATGTATATATTAATTAGTAGACTTCTACCATATTTTTTAAAAGTTGCGAACAAAACCTCTTAGCCAGGATTATATATTTTAAATTATTTTGTTCAGCATTATAGAAACGAATATTAATATGAACATGCTTTTTGTATGAAATATCTGACAATTCGTCGATCACAATTAAAAACCTTCCATGACATTGTTTGATTCCTTTAATTTTGTTTTAAGTTCTTAGTGTTTTAATAAATAAAACTGATGAATTTTCCCATATCGTTGATTCCGCCGGTATGTTGTAGTTTTAAGCATGAAGATATGCTAGAACTACTTAAGATCTTTTAGTGCCTTAACAGGCATTCCGTCCTCGGCAACACAACAGGCTAACATTTCACCCAAGGATTCATTTTTGACAGCATATTTTAGTACAGTATTATTTTTAGTCTCTTCGCGTATATTTATGTCAAGCTTGTGGAAATTGCTGTCAAATTGCTTAATACTTTTTAAGCTGAAAATTTTTTTGTATTATTTTGAATTGTTAATGGTTTTTGTTACAAGACCACACGCTTATATAAGTGGTTTGTAATTTTTTTTTTTTTAATTCCCTATGCTAATCCCGCGAAGCTCTACGCTTGTCTGCTGGAAACCAGAGTCTCTGGCGGGAATCAAACCCGCAACCCCGGCACTACCAGCTAGACTTTTGTTACATTTTGTTTTGACGTTCTTCATAAAAAGTTTAAGTTTGCCCAATATTCAATTAGAAAAATACTTAAATTACGGGTACTTTTATAACAAAATTAAGGAAGACGTATAAATTACACATTACTAAAATAAACGGTTTATTTTACCAAAATAACCGGTTTATTTGATATTCGAAAAATGGACCTATTAAAATATCCGACTTGGGCAAATCTTAAATAACCGGTTGAAACCGGGCGAATACTAACTACCGTTCGATCTCCCTAATCGCGACCTTCTTCGTTTTCAAAAACAAAAAAATCGTTTTTTTTTTTTAATTTCGAACGAATTTTTTTATCATAAAAATTTAAATTTAAATTTTCTGTTAGTATAGTATTTCACAGAACAAAAATCAATGTAAAATCTTAATTCGTTTAGCCCCAAAATAATATATTGTATATTGTAAATCTCTGCTAACCGTAAAAAGTCAATAAAAATGCATGAAATTTAGTCAACTTTCCAAAGCGTCCAAACCGATAAATCTCAAGTAAACGCCAAATAAAAAATGGAGCTTCGAACGAAGCAGGTTTGTAAGAGAGTAATGTAAGAGTTCCGCTTAGCATCTCGCTTACGGAAGGCATGAATTTTATATGGTGAGTTCCCACTGTTTATTTAACGCATATAAAAACATTTTATGACTGACAAAAGGTGAAATTTTAAAAAAATCACCAAAAAAATGGCGCAAACACGTGCAACGTTTTATTTCAGTTTAATGCTAAGTTCACACTAAGGTTTTTAAACACGTTTAAGCAAAATGTTGATTTAGCTAATCAAAGCCGTTCACATTACATTTGAGATGATTAAGATGACAGATGATTAAGAAAGAAAAAATTTATGAATATTTTAAGGAAAAAAATAAAAACATTAAGCAGAAATCTTGGCCGTTTGTACACGATCATGTTTGATCGATTTAAGGTATGTTCAGTGGATTCTATGTGATTTATGAATTGATTTAGTTGTAATCATGTCAATTTGAAGTGATTAATAACCATAACATGTTCGGAGGAAGCCATAATACGGCTGTGGCTTCTTTATGGAGAACTAATTATACCATAATATGGCTGCCGGTGACGATAATATGGTCAAATTTAATCCATTTAAATTTTTATTTTTAAATATTGTCCTTGAGAGAAGAATCTGTTTTTCTTTCTAGTTTGAAACGGTACCTTCAACCATAGACTTCCACTATCATAAAGGCAGGTTATTTATCTTCAAATACTTATAATCTAAAAACTAATATATGTATACGTATAGAAAAAAAGGAAACTTAAAAAACTTATTCTAGATTTGACGGTTGTTGTTGGTGCCAATCGGTAAAACAATTGCCAACACATAGTCCAGGTTTAACTTCACAGCCAGCACATCGAACACTGGTTTCCTTACGAACGCCATTCTTAGAACATTGACGACATCGAATATATTGTTTTTTTGTACCCTTACGGGGTATGTTCTCCAAAAAATGATCAATTTGAATTGGAACTGTCAATTTACGCTTGCGACTAGGTTTTTCTGGATGAAATTTTGATTTTGGCAAATCTATCATAGCATATATCAATTCTTCTCTAAAAGTTAAAAATTCCATTTTTGATTTTGCCGGAAATCTTTTTTTGTACAACAAAAATGAATTGTGTACTGCCAAATCAAGCATTCGGAATATAACCTTTTTATACCACCGAATTGTCTTACGAGGACTTGAATAATAAGAAGTCATTTGATCAGTGCGATCTACGCCACCCATAAATTCGTTATATCTCACAATTTCAAGTGGTTTTGACTTTTCTACCCCAAATCGGTTCTTTGTTATAACCATCTGTGGACTATATCAGGTTGTAATACATAGGACATCTCTTTTGTCGTACCATTTTGATACATACACCTTTCCTTGTCTTTTCCAAATATACTGACCTGTTTTCATTTTCTTTTTTGTCACTTCAATTGGATTACCTTTTCGATTACTTCTTAACGTTCCAGTAGTGTGAGTTATGAGCAGCAATAAGTCATTAGATAAATTTATACTATTATAATAGTTGTCCAAAAATAGGTGATGACCCTTCCCAAAGTATGGAGTAACAAGCCGATTAACAATTGCGTCGATTTTTTAACCTTTCGTTGGATCTGGTTGTTTACCTTTATAAATTTCAATATTTAAAACATAGCTGGATGAGTCACATAGTTCAAAAAATTTTATTCCAAATCGTGCCCTTTTCGATTTAATGTATTGGCGGAAAACGAGTCTACCTTTATGGAGTAACACAATTTGCTCAGAGGGCCAGAAAGCAGCTTGAAAACTCTGATTTACCAATTTTACGAAATTAGATATTTTTGCCATATGGGACTCGCCTCGCACATGATTAGCAGTAAGACATCTCAAGATTTGTTCGAACCTTCTGCCGGACATTGTCGCAGAGAATGCCGGGTGATAATATAGTGCCGATTTCGAAAATAACTGACGAATCTTTGGAACTTTAATTTGCCCTTGAAGTAGACACAAACCTAAGAATTTCAACATTTCAGGACGATGAACGGGTGAAAATTGTATCATCCTTTTGAATCTGCTACCTCTCTGCTGGTTACTTAATTGAAATCCGTATTCATTCGTACAGCGAATAAGAAGGTCCATGATGTTGTTATTAAAGATTTGATTGAATACATCAATTGGAAAGGATGTATCGCTTATTTCGATTTTTATACCAGACGAAGTAGAATCGAAATTAAAATTTGGTATCTCGCTAACCGTTTCATGCCAATCCTTGTCATTTTCATCCGCTTCCACATCGTCCGTTTCGGAGTCAATATTTTCATTGGCCTCTCCATCGCTGTCATTGCATACACTTTCCTCATCACTATCAACGTCGTCTTCACTTGATGATGAATTTTCCATGATGTAGTTCGAATCGTCATCGCCGTCAGTTTCATACGGGTCCTCTTCTGACGAATCGTCGGTACAGCACTCATCAAGCAATCGTTGTAAATGTTCTTGGCGCTTTTCGTGATCCATTTCTATAACTTAATTTATTTCAAAGCAAAAATAACAAAGGAAAAAAAAAGTAAAAAAAAATAAAACTTACCAAAAATATTACGTCCTCACGCAATGACACTTTTTTGGAACTTTGCAAAAATACAAACAACTAAGTCGGCTATAGCCGACGTGATATTTTTCTCCCACTCACGAAAATTTCCGTTATAGTTGAACAAAAAAAATCAAAAAAAATCGAATTGGGGCACTAACTTAAATCTGATTGCTTCTGCAGTGGCACACAATATGCTACTACATATAAAACCAATGCAGTTGACGTCGCCTATGTCCGACGTGTTTATATGCGATTTTTTTTCTATGTCGGCATATACCGACGTGTCCAATTTAATCCATTCTCTGTGTCGACTTATGCCGACGTGTCCGCGAAAGGGTTAACAAATCACTTCAATGTATGGGTAATCATCTCGATTTTGAAGTTATTAGAGCTTAAACACGTTCGAACTGCTTAAACGCGTTTAAGAAGCCAAATGTGAACATACTATAACTTCAGTTTCAAAAACCTTTTATTTTTTTTTTTTATACAAGAAGTGAACAAAAAAAAATGGTTTTTTTTTTTAAATTTCGAACGAATTTTTTTATCATGAAAATTTTTCTAAAAATTATAGCTGTTAATATAGTTTTTCGCAGAAGAAAAAACCAATGTGAAATTTTTTTTCTTTTAGTCCCAAAAAAAAAATATTATGAATCTCTCAAAACCGTAAAAAGTTAATAAAATCTCATGCAATTTTGATAACTTTCCTGACTTTAACAGTGTCCCAAAACGACAAATCTCAAGTAAACGACTTTAAAATTCACAATACGATGCGAAATTTTGTTTTCTGTCGAGCTGCGTACTAAAATTTTTACATATCCAAAATTTCATTTGTTGCCTAGTGTCCGGCTAGATTGGCAAAATACCCCTATGTGCGCCCCAGTAAAAAATGTGCTCCAAAAGGAGCGGGTTTTATGTATGAATTCATACCTTAAATCCCTTCAAACCTGCTGATAGGATTTCTGATTTTTGTATGGGGTGTTCCCGGTTTGGAGGACTATTGACAATAAGTGCTTCTTTTAACATGCAAACAAAGCACTCCTAAAGAGCTTTTTTAATAGCTAACATATTCATTAATTTTTCGCTTTTACTTGATTAAATGCCGTTTTCAATCATTTTCGTAAACAATTATATACAGGGCTGTCACAGAAATCAATTCCGATCGAAAGTGATATCGTTTTATGTATTTCAGGACTAAAATAGCAGCTTTTTTGTATATTTTATTCATTATCATTTACTGCTGTATAAAAGCTCTCTTATTGAAGCGCTCGATTATGTGCTTTTTCTCTTAAGTGCATTAAGAAACCCAACATTTTTTTACTGGGGCTATATCTGTATGCCAATAAAGTGCCTTTCGGGAGTAGGAGTTGTAATATATATTTGGGGTATTCACAAGGTGTGCTATCATATTGTATTGTCATAATGTTCTAACATTTTACAATGGTTTAAAAATATTGTTGTTGCTTTGTAAACAAAAAGTGTCTTAAATTAATAAAACTTTGCTTGCTATGTTTATTGTGCTGTCGTAATTAATCAGAAGAGACCTGCGCCGAGCAACTGAGCCGAGCGGCTATGATTTTGTAGCCGTCGCCGTTGATGGTATAGTTTTATCCGGCTAACATCCGAATTTAACCTGCGGCTAGCATTTTTTGCAACAAAACACTTGCGGCGTTAAATTGGATCGGCCTAGGACTTTGATGTTTGGTAAACAAACAAAATAAAATATTTTTGGTTTGCGACTGAAAAATGGAAAATAGTCAGGAAAGATCTAATTTAATTTATTAATTCATGGATTAGAATTAAAAAACATTTTGATTTTAGGTAAATATTTATTTTTTTTATATTTGTTTTAAATCAGCTGACATAAATTCAAAATAGCACACTAAATTATGAGGGGTTGTTCACAACAGTCGTATTTTTTCATGTTATTATTTTAAGACATATGATCTTATGGCACCTTGTGAATCCCCCAATTGTAAAAATATTTTGTGTAATATTGCATGTTCATACAAGAGTTCTTCTGGCTTTATTTGATCGTTATATCTGTGTTTGATGGACTTTTATTATCGTTTAAATTGTTTTTGAAAGGCCATTTTATGGGAGGAATTTACATCCAAATCTTCTAGGTTCGTTCTTGCTAAAAAATTTCAGTATTCAAAATTTCATAAAATTCTGTTGAAAATTGCAACCTGTACTTTGTTTACAAGAATGCATATATAATATACAACATATATTGTGGTATAGAGTATAAAGATCAGACTTGAGTCATAATAATTGATCAAGCTCCCATCGAGCAAAAAAGTGCGAAACGAAATAAAGAAAAGTTCTAGCTTTTTACGAAATATTAGGAATTTCTTAAGTTTATTTTCCATCAAACCTTAAATATATGTAAAATTTAACACGTTTTTAAAAATATGTAATATTAAAACGATTAAAGAAGTGGCAGAAATAAATATCGCAATTGGAAAGCTAAGAAACCAGTTTAACCAAAACAGTTTATTTCATAAAAATACCTTTTGAAAATAAGAAGTTATAAGCAATTTAATTGTAAAAACTTTATTACAAATTAAGCTTTTAAAAAGGTGCGTATTGAATCAACCTATTTATAGAGAAAATGTTTACGTAGATATCAGAATTTTTGGCTTCTGAGGTTCTCATGTGTTATCTTTAATATGAGTATTTCAAATTAAAAATTGGCGGCAAAAAAAGATACTTGGTCACTATTTCAAAAATAGCGTAATGAAATATTTTAAATAGGTTAATAAATAAAGTTTGCTTATATCAAAAATATAAATAATATATGTCTTTTCTTTCAGCTATATCGTCCGCAAGTTCAGTATCTACTAAGGCATTGGCTGAAAAATATCTCTAGCAAAAACTACCTGGCTCGCTTGCCATTTTAAACAAACAAGAAAGGTGTAATATTGACATGAATATGCTTCAATACCAACTTATTGAACAGGATAACATAACAAAAAATATTTACTTACCTGAAACTAAAATATCAACAAATAAATCTTCGTCTGTCGTTAGGTCAACAAATGTAGATAAAGTTGGAAGTGTTGTCTTAGATGAACATGCTCAACAATGCTCCGTAGCTCCAACGTTACCTTTACATTCTCCGCACTCACCTTTGCTAATAGATAAAACTACACTAAATCATTTTAACGAATCAAAATTATCTGCCAGATACATTAACAACGTAAATTATTTATATAATGGAAAAAAGTCTACTATTCCAAATTATTCCAAGCAAAATAAGAATTGTTCGGTAACCAAGGAATCGACAAGTACTACTTTTGCATCAAAACTCTTATGTTATTGTGAAAAAAATGAAACTGAAACTTTGAAGCATTTTAACAGTAAGATATCATTAGATTCGAGAGCAGCAAAACGTTTGGTGCCTACACGAAATGCAGCAACCAGCCCGCATTTAGATACACGAAAACTAGGAGGTTTGGCAACACTTACGCCCTCACCATCCTTAACAAGTGAACTTTGTGTAAAATCGATCGATTGTAAAAATAATAAATTACAAATCCCTAATAAAAATGTCATAACATTTGAAAGGGAATATCATGAAACCATATTAGAAAAACCTAATACTATATCTAAACCCAAATCCAAACCTCTTCGAACAACACGTTCGCTGTCTCCGCGCCCACCTGTACGGCACCAATACGCCATGTTAGTATCAGATTCTAATAATATTAACATAAATATATTTCCTTTACCTAAAAATAACTCGCTGACCAATAAACCGCAAATTAATAAACTTTGCCGCTCTGAACAATCTTCTCCTAATGTAATCGATGGAAGAGAAATTAAATTTTCTTACAATGAATCAACAAATCGTAGTACTGGTTGCTTGGGTAATGTTATTTCAGATCCTTGGTTCAAAAGCACACGTTCTGACAATAAAACATCTTTTATTTTATCTGCAACAGAAGAAAAAGGAATAGATCCCTGGATTAAAAGGTCAGACGTAGAATTCATCTCTAAAGTTTCAAGGCAAGCATTATTTCGACAAACCAAATCATTTTCGGCTTCCAAATTCAATATAGAATCAATTATGGATTCCCCTTTAATAAATGGACAAATATCTCCAGGGTATTTGAATCCAGAAATACAGCCAACTGCTACAATTGATGCAAAAAAACAGTTACAGTCGGCTCCAACGTCTCCCCAATTTTTAACAACTTCAGATAATATTTTTAATTCATCAATTTTTTTAGACAACAAACACAGTACTGAACCATCTATTGAAAAAACTCCCATTCGATCGTCTAGTTTCTCGCCTGCAAGAATAAAAGATAGTCACAACCCTTTTAAGATCGGTAACTTACATCTATCCAAGTCACCACCGCCAATAATATCTGTCGCTACTGACATTAATAAAGAACAAACTAAGAGTAAATCAAAGATACTATCAACTAATTTTGACTTCTTGAACGTATGTAATCCTATTTTGTTAAATGCGAGACACAGCATTTCTTCTGTGGCTGACCATGAACAAGGAGAAGAATTACAACTCAATATACGGCGTCTTTCCGATCAAATGCGTAGAAAAGAATTAACTTTCAATAATTCCATTAAAACATTTACTAGTGATCGCAATGTAAGAGATTACCTAAAGGACAAGAAAAAAGAAACAAAATTTCCGAAAATTGCAAGCAACCCTAGCTCCAGTAAAGAGGCTGCAATAAACAGAGAGGACTTTTCGAAATATTTGGAGCAGTTTAAATGTAGTGGAGGCAAAAAAACTACAATATGTGAAGAAAATCAATGTTCGCGGAAGGAAAATATGGAATCAAAAACTGCAAATAATCAAGCGAATGTCGTAAATAGAAACCAAGCCACATCTGATTGTCTTTTAGAGACTACATGTTAAAGCCAGTCATAACTACTCTTAAGGATCGTATGCAATGTATTATATATATATATAAATAAATATAACATTTGTATATGTATGTATAAATATAACATTTCATCAGCATTTATATAAAGTTTTTTTAATTTATTAACTAAAAATTTAACATTTTTTCTTGTTTATATGTTTACCAGCCGTTTCCGCGGCGCTGCCCGCCCAGACTGAATTTTTGAATTACTATATAGAAAAATGTATAAAGCGTGTGTGTTTTATTGTGTAGATCGATCTTCATAAGTTTTTAATTTCATAAATATCGAAATTGCCCATCTGTCCCTTCATATTCCTAGCTTTGAAAAATATATTGCCCTGTGTGTTTTAATTACGCTGATCTATCTATTCAAATTTCATCAAAATTTATTAGATATTTTCGGAGTGGCAGTAATTCTCTGTATGTCTCCTCTTGGTCACTTTCTCATTCGGTCAGGGTACGGTCGAGCGGAGAGATAGACTGGAGGCGGAATGAAGACTGAACAGCGTGCTCATGTTTGAATGGCTTTGTTTTTCTTTTGAGTACGAAAACTATTGCTTTAATAGATCTCTGCTAAAACGATTATAAATATTTTCTAAATATAGGAGCTTTATCGGCCCTAAGCCCTATCCTTATTTAGTACCAGTTAGAGAAATACAAAATTCCCTTTTACAGATTCTTGACCTTGTTTAATTTAATGCTTCTAGGTTCAATATAAACGAAAATTCAATAAGTACCAGCTCAAGAACAAAAAAGTACCGAAAATCCCCTCTTATAGAATCTTGTTTACCCAGGACATTGTATGTTTTATTATATGTTTCTGGGTGCATTACTAATGACAAATAAAAGAAGTACTAGTTAAAGAAGAAATAACTAAAAAAAGGTTCTCATCCACTCAGAACCTTGCATGTTTAATTTTATGTTCGTTTATAGGTCCAATATTATTAAAAATGAAAATAGTTCCAAATAGATCCCTTTAAGGATTCTGCTTCACTCAGGAGCTTGCATGTTTAATATTATGTTTTAAGTCCAATACTGAAAGTTAAAGACCAAAGCGTTCCCCCATAGAGTCTTATTACTATTACATGAAATTGCATGTTTAATTTTATGTTTCTAGGTCCAATATTAACGGCAATTAAAAAAAAAAAAGTTGTAGAACCAAAAAGCTAAAAAAAGATATGTCATTTTCCGATTTTCCTCTTTTTGGTCCTTTTTTCTCCCCATTGAAGTACCAAAAATGTAAAAATTGTAGTGTGAACAAAAAGATCAACAATAAACAGTGAGTTTATCTCTTCTTACATTCCCCACTATAATTGATTGGAATTCGTCCAACATTAATTATAGTTGTAAGTAGGTTAAGAAAAAACAAAATGCAAAAAAACAACTTGCAAAAGCATGTTGCCAAGTAAGTTTTTTTAGGCCGTGCACTTGCCAGTTTATTATAAAAGTAACTTTTGGGAATACAAAATTTTAATTTAAAAGATTTTGTTATTCGTGGTTAATTCCCAGTTTTTATGCTTGATAAAAACACTTGAAATTTATTGTTGATGGGATAAGCTATTCCTATGCGCATTTCACTGGTTGCTTAGGCCAGATCATCAAGAAACTTCATCCATAAAGATTTTAGGAAAACTAAAAGATATTAAACCAAATAAAACTGTTAAGCGTATAAGAATTATAAGCAACAGTTCTACTTGTAACAATATCAAAGTTTAAACAAAAACATCAACAATAAACAGTGAGTTTATCTCTCCTTACATTCCCCACTACAATTGATTGGAATTCTTCCAACATTAAATGTAGTTGTAAGAAGGTTAAGAAAAAACAAAATGCAAAAAGCATGTTGCCAGTTAAGTTTTTTTAGGCCGTGCACTTGCCAGTTTATTATCAAAAGTATAACATAAATTTCAGTGTTTTTATCAAGAATAAAAATTAGGAATTAAGCACGAATAACAAAATCGTTTAAATTAAAATTTTGTATGCCCAAAAATTACTTTTGATAATTTTTTTTTTTTTTTAATTTAAAACTTTTTATTATTTTTTTTTGTCGCTTAGTGGGACGTGACTTATGTATCATGCACTTAAAATCGCAAAATATGCGCATAAAACATTAACTAAAAATTCCAAAATATGCAAAAATAAAATTAAAAAATATGCATTAAAAATATATTTATTTAACCATTTATTAATTCATAAAAACGTAAAAACTAAACATAAAAAAACATAAATACATTTCATTCAGTCTTAAAAAATTAAAACATATGTAGTTTAGAAAGAAGTAGTAGATAAAGATTTATTGATATAAATAAATAAGTTTTTTTTTTAAGTTATCAAATCTAAAACGCATTCTATTTGGTCTTAAAACAGTTGTAATCATTGAAAATGTTCGTTCGACATCAACGGATGTAATAGGTGCATATTTAAAAGTGGAAGGCTCGTTTATAGAATATTCCTTTTTTACAATATGTTCTTTACTGGAAGGTAAATTGCGAATACTACCAATTTCTTTAACTTTTTTAAATCCAGCATTCTTTTTTAAAACTGCATCAAGTTTGGCTTTTATTTTTTCGCCGATTTGACCTTCTACTTTTCTTATTTTAATGACAGCGTCATCAACGAGTTTAACCGAGGTGCTCAATGATTAAAACCCCTGAAGTTTGGTTATTGTTTTAACTAGAAACCCATAGTTTGAGTGTATAAATACTAATTGAGCCTTTATATTAGGTACATTTAAAATATTGTATACTTTTTTAATAGCGACTGCATCATTTTCTTTAAAATTATTTACCACATCTTTAAATTCTTTAACATTTTTGGCATAATACTCAACTGCCTGCAACCAGGTACCCCATCTTGTTATACATGGTTGTGGTGGAAGGTTCAAGTCAGGATATTTTTCTTTAAATAGTGAAACACGCAAAGGTGACTTTAAACATATTTTTTTACCACATGATACCAATGAATCTATTGTATCAAATTGATTTCTAATTTCTTCAGCCACACGATGCATGGCATGAGCTAAGCATGTGACATGTAACATTTTTGGGTAAAATACCTTTAAAAAATGTCCAGACTTAATCATGTATGGCGCTGCATCTGTCAAGTAGAGCAACATTTTATTTTTGTTAAAGTCTTCTCCTAAAAGAGAAATTGAATCATTGAAAGTTCGAGCTATTGAAGCATGACCCACCTTTTCCAACTGATCAATCTTTTGAAAAAAATGTTTTTTTAAAAAACTTTAAAATTCTTCTTTTTTTAAATTTAAAATTTTTTTTTTATATCCGGAATGTTTTTGTTTTTTTTTTTTTTTTTTTTTTGCTCAAAAGAAAGTTTATGTCGTTTCCTTTAAGGTAGTTTTGGTCGCTTAGTTGGATGCAGGGTTTAAAAATTCGTAAATAGTTTTTTCTTCATATTAAAAACCACAGTAAATATTCAAAACTAAAATATTTAAAGATATTCATATTGCAAAAATATTCATAATATACTAAAAACCTCATAGTAATATTCAAAAATATTTAACCAGTGGCAACTTTATAATATAACAATGCGCAAAATATTAAATATTTCGACGTATAAATATATTTTAAATGGAAAGATTCAAATATTTTTAGTCACCATAAATATAAAATATTGTGTTTCTTCAATATCAATATATTTCTACCACACATTACAAACTGCCGCAGTAAATGCGAAATGTACGAATATAAATAACATAACAAAACAAAATATGCCGTCTTGTTGATCATCGACTGCCAAAATATGCGACTATTACACACGAAATATTTAAATATTTCAGTGTGAATAGTAAACATATTATTAGTCGAAAAATAAACTAATATTAGTCACAATACGAAGAAGAAAATTTTTTTGTGTATACATACAAAAAAGGTTGAATAGAGGAAAGATTTAAAATAAGAAATTCTTTGTATGATGTGTTGGTAGATTAAAATAGAATTGTTTAATGGTTTTTTTATTTATTAAAAAAGGTAAATTATGATTGAAAGGTGAGTTTCATAATTTGAGTGCAAAAATATAAAAATGATTAAAAAACAAAATTGAATGGGTGTTTGGACTAGTTATTCAAAAGTAGAGTTAAAGAACAAAAGTGCGTTTGTGTTTTGAGAAATTTATTTACTTATAAGGGTAGACATTTTTATGCGTAGGTATGTAGATCAAAGTTTTATGACGTATGCATTTTGAATTCAAATATAAAAACCAATCGCAGTATTGTAACAGAAGATCGAAAAAGGGGTTCCAGGTAGGATACTTCTTATATGATCTTTGTTATGCGCCGGCTAGATTCAAGAGTAATAAAAATTGTTAATTCTTAATCATCTTCAATTTTACCGTATAAAGAAACGTTCGTTAAGTGGCATGACTGCAGAATGTCGTATGTCTTTGAATGAGATTGCGAAACATTCAAGGGTAACGCTTATATGGATACCTGGTCACTCGGAGTGCCCGGGCAATCTAGTAGCAGATGGGCTGGCCAGACAAGGTGGTCGCATGGATGACGTATTCATCGATCAATTTGTTGGTCTTCCAATAGCTCACTGTAAATTACTCATCGGGCGCGAGTCTTATAGAATAGCGCAGATGCGGTGGACCTGTGAGTCCACCTGCTTGATATCCAGGAACCTTTGGCCTGGATATGATAAACGGAGAACTGGCTCTCTACTCGGGTTCAGCAGGAACCAGATTAGGACGGTGATATCGGTTTTGACTGGACACTGGCCGGTGGGGACTCATGCTGGAAGAATGGGTCTGGAATTCAACGACTATTGTAGGAGTTGTCAGAACGAGGAGGAAGAGGAGACTGTGCTTCACTTAATCTGTCACTGCCCTGGACTGCGGGGCATTAGGGGAGAATACCTGGGAGGACCGGTGTTTTCCTGTTTGGGGGATCTGTCCGGGATGGAACTAAAATCGCTCCTTCTCTTCACTAGGAAGACGAAGTGGTTGGAACTTGCAGTGACGCCATCTGAGTAACTGCTCCAATGGATGGGCATTGGCGCCGGGTATCACAAAGGGACCAATTGGGGACCCAAGTGAGCTGTCTTCTGATGGCTGCCCATGGAACCTAACCTAACCTAAGTGGCATGAAAAGATTTCCCAGCTAGCTGTACGATAGGTATATTTGGTTCTTAACCCGAAAATTTCAACGCATAGACATATAACACAATCTACATGCCTGCTATAACCCTAGATTGTGCAAAATAAAACTAATAATTAAAACAACAACAAATTGATGACAAACGACAAGACGACAAGGTGTAAGGTCGTGTAGGGTATTAATTTTCCCACCCATGATGAATAGTCATCAAACTCCAAGACAGACTGGTTACCCTAATATCTTTTGCCTGTCCCTAAATATGACACGATTAATTTTCAAGATATTTCACATCTCTCCGTAACTAGCTTTCCCATATAAATAAGTATTTACAAGCCCATTTTTGTTGTAATTAAACTTTAACAAAATTTATTAATAAAAATAAATATAAAGAATGAATACAAAGAGAAAAATAAGAGAATTCTTTTAATAAAACTATTTATATAAGTAGTATGTAAACATGAATGAAATTCTAACAAATTGAAGAGAAATTGTATTTTATTTATAAGAAAACAATTTAAAGCGAATTGACAATTTACTCTTGATCTTTACAAGGGAAAGAATCATAGTAAGTAGTAAAATTAAAAAAAAAAAAAGATTATAATTGAGTGTTAAAACATAATGAGACTTACATACAATTGTAAAAAAAATCCAATGCCTGAAATGATGGGCCCAGCAATCAATCAGGGAAAGTGTTGCTTTGATTTTGTTTTTTTTTTTTTCTTTTGTTAGTGCATTGATGAGCTAAACTTTATAAAGAAAAGAATCAAAATATATTAACACTCAAAAGAAAATGTTAGTAATAAAATAGTAATACCTACATATTAATTATATATTAATAAGCATAATAGCATTTAACGAATCAAATTTACACAACTCATTATATCATTAAATTAATTTTTTTGAGTTATACGCGAAATTTATACTTATTAAGAATAAATTATTTTGGAATATTAGTGATTAATAAATTCATAATTTTAGTTTAATTCAGTTTAGGTAATAAGTTATGTAGAAAAATTCATTTTTTTATAGGTAATAGTTTGCTCTTAAATTTTGATTTTATATCGAAATCAATTTTATATTAAACTTCATTTCTTTTAAAGAACTTACATTTAGATAAATTTAGAACAACCTAACCTTAGATTGTTTTAAATGCTCTAGGTTAATTTGTTTTAATTTATTCCTTTTTATTATTTCGACAAATATAGGTTATTATTAAGTAGATTTTATATTTTTAAAGTTATTTATGTTTGATTTTGTTAGACTTTTAGAAAATTATATAAAAAAAACAAGTAATTGAAAAATTAATGCAATTTTTTAAATTTAAGATAATTTAGGTAGTTTTAATAGTTTATTAGAAAACTAATTAGGAAATAATTGATTAGCTCCTAAATACTTAACGGTCGGAACATCTTTCATTATCCAATGCTTTATGAGACCACGCGGTCCAGAACCCTGCGGGTTAGTATCACGTGTTTCAATTCTGGAACTATCGCTTAAATTAAGGGATTCGTTTTTTTCCCAATTCGAATGCAGTTGGACTAAGGTAATTGTTAGTGGTAAAACTTTGGCAGTAACATCTAGTTTTCTCTTAATTAAGGTATTTGATCCAGGGGTTTTAATCAACCCCATAGTATATTGTCAACCAAATTGGTTTTCCTCTGCGGAAATATTCCGTGGAATGTTTTACACCAATTTCTCTAGAGAAAAGGAAGATTAAAGTCATGATGTGACATGCTTTTCCCAATAAGTAAAATGCTCACCTCAGCTATTGAAGAAATTTTATTTAAACCCGAGTAAATTATATATAAATTCTCGGAAATGATTCCAATAATTCGCATTAGAAGAACTTTCACGATTTGGGAGTTTTTCTTTTCTCCACTTAAAAACTTCCAAGACCTTTAACCGTTTTTTTTTTTCCTATTAACTAATAACTTTTCCTAATTAAACTCTCTTTTTTTCCTTTCTAATTTATTCACTTTGTTCACTTTTAATTATACGACCGATTTCTTCCACGTTTTCTTTAATAATGAAATTGAATACTCAATTTGTGATGTAAAGAAGTGCGTAGCAGAAAATAAAAGTGATTTAATTCTTATTAAAAATAAGAATGTCAACTGCATCAATTGATCTTGAGTTGAAAAAGGACGGCTGACATGAACTCAACTCTTTAATTCCAAAAATTATTACCATATATGGTCATATAAATTACAACGTTAATGAGTGTAACTCATAAATATTACAGACGTATGTATGTACCTGTAATATCTCATACGCATGTTACAAACATCTATATGTACCTGCAAATGTTTAATTGAGAATGAGAATTTATTCGATAAACAAGATTAAAATTTGTCTAGCATGCGAGAACCCAATGATAATTATCTGTTCAAAATGTTTTTTATTACTTTAAAATAAAACATTCAACCATTTAAATGAAACATTTTGCCGCATTAAAAAAAATTATTATAAAAATCGTAACAAAACTGCTTCGACTTAATATGTTACATATCAAGGTCGAACAGGAGACCGGTTTTTATTTCACAATTTTTTTATTACTCAAAATTTGAAACAAAAAAAAAAAAATCGTGTGGCACGACCCACGAATAGCCGGGTAAATAAATTATTAAGGTTTTAAATCGGAAGCATGATATTTGCCTACAAGTTTTCCCCTTAGGTCTTCAATTTCGTACAAATTACTGCCTACTCTGGATTTTATTCGACACTTAATAAATTTTGGCATAAACTTTTTATTGATGTGCTTTGACGTATCACTCAGAACGTGATTTTTTCTAAGGACAATCTGTCCTTCAGAAAATTTAATAGCTTTACTTCGAAGATTATAATTCCTTGAAGATTTTTCATGTGCTTTTATTAGATTACCCCTTATTTCCTCCCGAATTTTAGTAAGCTTATCCACATTATCTTGTACGCAAAAATCTTCTCCTAACGAACATCCCAATTTGTCCAAAATATATGATTTATATGATGAAGCATGTTGTACCATATTTTGGTCAAAGGTAGCAAAATATGGGGAGCATTGTATAGAGTTGTGATAATCACTTCGGAGTATGGTCAACATTTGGGGTATAAACCTATCCCAGTTCCTGTGATCTTGATGGTCTTTTAGAAAACATCTTATTTTTGTTACTATTTCACGATTTGCTCTCTCGGACGCATTTGAAAGTGGAGCATAAAGACCAGTTGTCATTTCTTTTGAAACGAACTGTTTTCCATTATCACTATGGACTACTCGCGGCACACCGAATGTTGGGAAAATATAATTTTGAAAAAATAATGTAACATTTGCTGAAGTTGCAGCTCTAAGCAGATAAAAATTGTGGAGTTCATTGCTTTTGAAAATGGGTATGGACCAAGAAAATCGCAATAAAACCGTTCAAATGGTCTATTGGTTACAAATTGATTTCCCATTGTGGGCTTTAAAATTTGGTTGCTGGATTTAACACATTTGCAAATGTCACAATTTTTTATATAGGACTTGATGTCATTTGCCATTGCTGGCCAGAAGTATTTCTGTCTTACTCTAAAAATGGTTTTTGAAAATCCGCCATGGCATGAGTTGTCCGAGTCATGTGCTGTTTTTATGACAAAAGGAATTAGCGATTTTGGTATCCAAAGACGCCACAGACTGCGCTCTTCATTTTCAATACCCAGTCTAAATCTCACTCGTTTTAGTATTAGATTTCCCGAGATTTGCAAGTCTGGTAAATTATGCTGATTTTCCCTTATAGTTTTCCTAAGCTCTTCATACTCAAAATCATTGAATTCCTTAGATAGGAAATCAATATCATAGTTTTCACTCCCTAAATTTATCTCATCAACATCCAATCTAGACAAACAATCGGGCACTACGTTAAGAGATCCTTTCCTGTGCTCGATTTTAAAGTCGTACCTCTGAAGCTTAAGGCTCCAGCGAGCTAAACGCCCACTTAGGTCCTTTTGAGACATTAACCACTTAAGTGAGGCGTGGTCAGTAATTATTTTAAAGGGCAATCCCTCACATATGACCGAAATTTATTTACACAAACTAATGCTGCCATGCATTCCAGTTCTGTTACAGTATAATTTTGTTGTGCCTTATTCAATTTTTGCGAAACGTAGGCTATTGGATGCTCCCTACCTAAGTCATCATACTGAAACAGAACTGCTCCTACACCAATTTTTGATGCGTCACATTGAATAATAAATTCCTTATTGAAATCGGGCTGTACTAAGACCGGGGCAGAAGAAAGTGCTGTTTTGATTTTTCTGAAGGAATCTTCTGCAGCAGGGGTTAATGAAAATGATTTTTGTGATTTCTTCAGACAATCTGATAGTGGACCACAAATATTTGCAAAGTTATCAATAAACGACCTGTACCAGTTCGCCATACCAATAAATCGACGAACTTGCCTTGGGGTTTTAGGTAAGGGAAATTCTTTAATGGCTTCAACCTTATCTGGGTCAACTTTTAAACACCCATTGCCCACAATGTAGCCAAGATATTTTACCTCTCTCTGGCAGAATTTGCTTTTTCCTACATTTATCGTTAACTTTGCTACCTTAAGACATTCTGCAACTTCAGACAAAAGCTTCATATGCAATTCGAACTACAAACTAATAAATCGCCTAAATATATGAAGACATTTTCCCTGAAGCGCGATGGGATAACTTTGTCCATGAGACGACTGATGGTTTGCGGGCCATTGCAAAGTCCAAAAGGCATATATTTGTAGTGGTAAAGTGGTTTACCTGGTATAGCAAAGGCGGTCTTTTCTTTGGAAGATTCCGAAAGACGAATTTGCAAGAAAGCATCTTTTAAATCGATAGCACTAATAAAAAATGTATCCTTCAGCCTACTGAGTAACCCATTGATGTGAGGCAGTGGGTAGGAGTCTTTTTTGGTAACTGCAGTAGTATATTTATGGGGACTCTGTATAAATTTTTTCCTCCCTACGTGTTTCCCATAAGGAGGAATTTTTTAACTTTCAATTTCCTCCCAACGTGTTTTCCCATAAGGAGGAATTTTTTTCTCCCATAGGGAGGAATTATTAAATTTAAATGTTACTTAAAAGTTGATTTTAGTTAATTTTAAATTATTTGCTCCCAATGTATTTTCCCATAAGGAGGAATTTTGAATATAAACAAAATTAAAAAAATTTATAGTGTTTTTAAATAAAACAAAAGAGAGTTATATAAAGTAGATTTTATTTTATTTTCTTCAATGAAGAGAAATTTTAGAACTTCTATAATATGTATAAAGAAATTGTTTGAGTATTTAAAAATAAGAGAGAGTAATATGTAATGTAATATATTTTATTTTAGTATAGTGATTAACTCAATTTGAAAGTTTGCCATTAATATAAAAAGGCTTAGGGAGTATATTCCACATCATTATTCTAATTGCTACTTTAAAGGAAACTTAATAAAAATGGTAAGTACCCAGCGGGAAAATGGAATTAATAGGAATCGAGAAAGTAATACATATATTGTATAATATTTGATTCCAGAATTCATTATTCTTAACACAGACCATGTCCTAGGATTGTAATAAATTATTTAAATGTATCCTGCGAATGAATTAAATAATTCATTCTTAAGAATAAATTATATTATTCATACATTCATAATCAAAGGAATCAACATTTTCCCCAATTATTTCATCCCCTTTTTTGAGGTCTGATTCGTTTTTTTATTGGAAAATTAAACTTTTTTAAATCTTCTGATAGTAAAGTATCCAATTTATAATCAAGCTTTTTCATAAAATTTAAGCATTCATCACATTTATCTGTAATTATACATTTAATAATAAAAATTATTAAAAGATAAAACATAAAGTACTTACCTTTTTACTTTAAATAACTTTGACCGTACGCTTTCAAACACAAACTGCGACTAAAAAAAAAAATATAAGTAGGCGACATAAAGGCAGCAAAAAAATAACGGATTTTTATAAAGGAAATATGTATGTTAAGCAAAAACACGAATAATTGTTACTAACAGAAACAATACATTACTTGTTCTGCAAATGTGGGAATATACGTGGTAATCAATGCATAATTTTTGTGTCTGATGAAATTACCTTCTCGATTCCAATGAATGCATTATTATTCTTTCGAAAATAATGCATTATTTTTTTAATTATTTATGTAATCAATTCCTCATTTTCCCGCTGGGTATTTCCTATATAATAATAGTATATTTAATTATTTATTATTATTGAGCAATTCCATATGAAAACGATCAAAATTGGCAAATTTTTGGACGACCCCTCTCCGATTTTAAAATAAATAGTCTCAATCGATTGCCCAGCAAAAAATAATGTACCTACATATTTTTTTTTTTTATAGTGACTGGTTTAGTGGTTGTGTACACCACTGTCATGTGACAAAATTGAAGAATTCTTCATAAGGGACCTCATTGAAAGTTGTTTAAAAAAAAAACTACTAAAGCGATCGCAACGAGTGATAGCTCGTTAGAAAGGTATTGAATCAGGCTTTATAAAATAAAATTTTCCTAATTTTTCTTAGAAATTTACCTTTAAATTTTCCCATGAAAATTAAATTTTCCGATTTTCCACAGAAGCTCCTAAATTTTCCGGCTAATTTTTTTTTTTTTTGGATTCCTCATAATTTTTGCTTTAAGAATCAGCAATAAAAAAATGGGCCCCGACTCTTTGTTTGGACAGGAGAAGAGCATTTAAGAGACCACCTTGTTAAAAATACATTTTAAAAATTATTTTACAGTTAAAAATACATTTATGAAGAAAAAATCTTTCTTATTTTGCTGCTTATACTTAATTACAATATTTATTAAAAATTTCAATTGTCTTGGCATCATTATAAAATTAAAGTAACTTTAAATTTAGCACGTCGGCAGACGAAGAGTACCGCTTTACATTAATTGACATATCAGAAATATTTGGTATGAAGCAATGAAACTTTTGCGTTCCAGTTATAGTTTTGACATTATTATATCTGTTTTGAATTCGTCGCTCCATGGCATCGTGTTCTTTTTGAGTGCATAAAACTGTGTTAATGGCAATTTCCTTGCTTTGAATCCACGAAAACAAATGTTGTACATTTAAGATCTGGACAGTATATGGCCTTTGCAAACTTGCCTTAGTCGCCAAGCGTTTTAGGGTTCCCCCTAACGCATCGCATGGGCCCTTACCGTGGGACGTCGCGAAAAAGTGCCACTCGACCTTGCAGTTTTGTTCTTCTTCAATTATGCAAAGATTGTAAAATTTTTTTTTATTCTTGTACTGAGAAGCCGCGCCGTCTGAGAAAAACGTTACTTTGTCGATTGCATCGAATTTTGATCTTAAGAATTCAAACAGTTTCATTTGAAATAAATAAACGGACACATAATTATGAGCTAAACTCTCCGCGACAACAACAAGGCTTACGGTCTGTAGTTCGTTATCTTCGTTTTTGAACTAAATGCAAAAAGGATGCACCGTGCACTGGTCGTTTGCCCAGTGATAAGCCTGAATTTCATCCTGAACGAAAAAAGTGTAATTCTCGGCAAAGTCGCTTATCACAATGAATTCATTTTGGGCTAATTTCTCCTTACTTTCCTTTAGAAATTTCGATTGCATCTCGGATATGAAATGGTGCGCCTTCAGTTCATTCAACTTGAATCCGAATTCCTCGATGAATTCCGGAATCTGCTTTACCACGGTCTCAAGGGAACATCTGCCGCTGCTAATTATCCACTGTTTGAAATGCACCTCCTGAATTAACAGCTGTTCAAACTTTTCCGGCAAATATTGCTCTAGCTCGTCAATCTTCGGACAATTGTCGCATTTGGACAGATGACAATTTTCCGTGGGGTATGCGCACAACGACTTCGACAGGAGGTCCCTATATGTTTCAATTTCACCGTGAAATACTTTCAATTTCTTGCATGGAAAGAAAATTAATTTGATGTTTTGATGAAACATGCAAACGCAGACTGAATGCGTTCCGTGCCTGTCTAATGCCATCACGCATTCTTTTGGTCGTAGGATGGCAAACTTAGAAAATCCCACTTTGTCTGCTGGGTATTTCTCATTGAACTGATGGTATGCTTCGGATAGATTACATAATAATAATCTGCGCTGCTTGTGTACTTTTTCTCCATCTTCACGTGTGATAACATAGTCACGTGTACCTGGGCAGGCGCGGCTGTTGTCATCATTGCAGTAAAAATCTTGAATCAATTTCACCGTTGCTTCGCTGAGGGTCCTTGAGCCAAATTTCTTGGTGGGAGTCGCCAATATGCCCTTCTGTCGAACTAATTCTTTGCTTCTTCTCGCGATGTAAAAAGATGTTTGAAACTGTTCAGAAATCTTGCGTATAGACCATGATTGAGGCAGCACAGATAAAATGAGATATTTCTCCGGAAAATTGGTCGCTAAATTGAATTTTCTTTTCAACTGCTCAATCATTTGTTTGCCGTCATCAACGTCATCTGCTTGACTGCATTCGTTACCAGAACCTTCATCAAATATTGTCGCGATTGCACTCATAACCTTGCCTTTTTTCTCTTTCCTGTATGTTTCACTTCGCAACTTTCTTTTTCTAATAGGCGTTTCACCTAAAGTGGTAATAGCCTCATTCAAAGGACTCAAAGACATATTGACCATCGGAATGTCTGTCTCACTATCAGATGAAACATTTTGTTCACTTGTCATTTCACTCTCGGATTGTGGCTGCATTTGTTTCAATGCATTTGCTTGTTGAGACAAATCGATTTTACACTTGGGGCAAATGAATTATGCTTCTTCACCGTATTTTATATTTAATTCATTCATGTATCGCTTCGAAACACCAGTTTATTTTAATACTTTTATCTTTTTCGAACGATGTCCACTCTTGTTAAACGGATTGCAGCAAAATTTATTCATTTTACTTTAAATTGTCTTTACAGCTTCACTCTTTACTTTACAAAAAAAAAAAAAACACTTTAACACTTTCACGTTTAGTATTCAACTGAAATTTGACTCAGAGTGTGTGAAGTATTTATATTTATTTTTTGGTAAAAAATAGGTAAAAAAAATAAGCGATATTTGCTTTTCTTTAATAGGAAAATTTGCGTGAACTACTGGTCATAAACTGTTTTTTAAAGAGGGACTTAATTGGTTACTGCCAATAAGCCGACCACAGGTCATAAAATGTTTTGCAAATTTTTTAAATTACCAAGTAATAAATATTTCGCCATATTTATGGAAAATCCGTGTTTTATGACTTGTTTCTGCACGTGTCATTTTAGGCGAAATATTTATTACCTGGTAATTTAAAAAATTTACAAAACATTTTATGACCTGTAGCCTCAGTCAGGTTTGGTGTGCCATTACATGCCACTGCTGCTATTATCCATGGATTTATGGCCGATCTTGTGAAGGCAGGCAGACCATATTCACTACACACTCAACTTGGGGCTCTTAAAAAAAAAATTGATTTTTTCTTCATAAATGTATTTTTAACTGTAAAATAATTTTTAAAATGTATTTTTAACAAGGTGGTCTCTTAAATGCTCTTCTCCTGTCCAAACAAGGTGTCGGGGCCCATTTTTTTATTGCTGATTCTTATAGCAAAAATTATGAGGAATCCAAAAAAAAAAAAAATTAGCCGGAAAATTTAGGAGCTTCTTTATTTAAAGGTAAATTTCTAAGAAAAATTAGGAAAATTTTATTTTTCAATTAAAGCCTGATTCAATACCTTTCCAACGAGCTATCACTCGTTGCGATCGCTTTAGTAGTTTTTTTCAAAAACAACTTTCAATGAGGTCCCTTATGAAGAATTCTTCAATTTTGTCACATGACAGTGGTGTACACCACCACTAAACCAGTCACTATAAAAAAAAAAAAATGTAGGTACATTATTTTTTGCTGGGAAATCGATTGAGACTTTTTATTTTAAAATCGGAGAGGGGTCGTCCAAAAGGTGATCGCTTTCATATGGAATTGCTCTATTATTTTTTTTTCTTGTTTGTTTTCAGATGTATAAAAAAATTGTAAATATTGCCCAAGGTATTAAGCCCGAGTATATTAGAATAGATGATATTCCTTTAAACCAATCTTTGAAAATTGTGAATTTTGAATGGAAAGAAACACAATATGGTCTAAAAGTCATTGTCAATAAAGATGACAATAAATGGTTTGATCTTCCCCATTGAATGACGAAATTTTTAAACAAGGAGGATCCATACTTAACTCAACTGAACGATAAAGTTTGGACAATTATTTACAAGGGACGTCAATTACCAAATGGACCTACAATATTCGATTTAAATTATACCTAAACTCTGAAAAAAAATCCTTACAATAAAGATAAATATAATAAATCAAAAACACGATTATTATTTTTTTTTTTTATTTTTTATTAAAAAATTATTTTACATTAAAAAATTTTTAAAATTTAATTTCTAATAGGTATGAATCATCCTCCTCCATAAACTGTTTTAGATAGTCCTCCTCCTTTATTTCTGATAAGTATGAATCGTCGTCATCAATAAACTGTTTTACATAGTCCTCTTTTACGAAGTCTGCGGGATGTTGTTCCTCACCGTTTTTATAAAATTTAGACTTCTTCGCACTAAAATTATGCTACCGCATAAAGTGCCTTTTTTTTATTATTATTATTTGCAAAGGTTAAATGCTTGCAAAATTCGCAACTAATTTTAACACTTTCCATTTTTAATTAAATAAAACAATTAATAAATCTTTAGAAAAGACCTCGTAAAACATATATTTATTTACTTATGCCCTTATTTTTTATTTTGGTATGCATTTAATGTTTATCAAAGCATATTTTGAAAACTGATCTATGATTATTGAACTTTTAAGAACATTATAATAAACAATAAATACAAATGTATTCTTGTGGAAATTACAAGTCAATAAACTTTTCTTTATGATAAAAAGTGCAATCGTATGCATTTTTAAAGTTTAAAAATTAACCTTGAATATTTGCTTCAAATTAAATTATGAGTCAATAAACTTTTCTAAACATAATAATGCATTTACAAATAGATTTGACTACATATGATATATAATATATATACTGATGTTTAAATTCTTCTGATATATCACACTTATATCGTAACATTTAGAAACGAGAAACATTCAAAACAGAGAATCCAGACAAAGCAGAACAAAAATGTCTAACTTCAAAGAATATATACATAATTTTTTACAAGTGTTTGAAAATATTCTGATGTTTGAGCACAGGGAGTGCTTATACCATTTTATTACAATGTTGGAGGAAAATGAGGACTGCAGTGTAGATGACTACGATGAAGGACCAACCGTGCCTCATTTTGAATGCTGTCCATGGTATAACACAAATTGTAAAGAGGGTCCTTTTTTTTTTTTTTTTTTTTTTTTTTTGTGTAAGGAGGTGGAAATCTTACATAGATTCCCGTTGTTCTGGGATATGTCGGATTCTTACCGACTAAAACCACCCCCTTCTTCGCCGCCACTCCCTACGGAACTGCCATTCCGGGTATTACGTCGCAGGGTGGGGAATGATCAGTTGATCATTTCGTCTGTGCTTCTAGAGATCTTTCTTCTTCGCTCCTCATCTCGTAGCTTGAGTTGTATTATTTTGACATAGCTACATATGCTCTTCCAGTTATCATGGCTTTCCATCATTGTGTGGATTATGTTATGCGGTTGTATATCACGACCAACCTCTCGCTCCAGTAAAGCCTTGTCGTGCGCAAATCTAGAACAATTAAACATAGCGTGCTCCACATCCTCTATAACGTTTGGGCATCTTGGGCATACTGGAGAGTCGTCATGCCCATATTTAAATAAGTAGCTCCTATACCCTCCGTGGCCCGACAGGAACTGTGTAAGGTAGTAGTTGACTTCTCCGTGCCTTCTACCAATCCAGCTGCCTATATTTGGAATTAGCTTGTACGTCCATCTTCCATTTTGGCTGTCATCCCAGCGAGCTTGCCATCTTCGCATGCTTATCTCCTTTTCATCGATTCGCATTTCTCTCTCTGAGTTGTTGTTTCTTGCCCCTTCATACCTCCGTCGGGCTTCGTCAGCGAGTATGTCAATCGGTACCATGCCAGCTATAACGTTCACTGCGTCCTCTGATATTGTTCGGTAGGCGCTACAGACCCTCATAGCTGTTAGTCTATACACCGATGTCAGTTTTTTCCGTATCCTTTGTACGTCCAAGCTCTTTGACCATACTGGTGCTGCATACAGCATGGTAGAGCTTACCACCCTAGCGATAACCTGTCGTCTGCTCTGCTTGGGGCCTCCGACATTTGGCATCATGCGGGAAAGGGCTGCAGTTACGTTTGATGCTTTGTCCGCAATATAATTTATGTGTGCTCCGAAGTTTATTCTGTCATCAACCATTACTCCTAAATACTTAATTTGCCTCTTTGAGGTAATTTCGTGCTGGCCCACTCGAATGACCATGGTTTCGCGTCTCCGTTGGTTGCTAATTAATACTGCTTCCGTTTTGTGCTCCGCCAATTGGAGTCCCGCTGCGTCCAGCCAACCTCTTATTTTGGTTACTGTCTCATTAGCATACAGCTCAACTTCCTTAATACTGCGCGCCATTACTACAACAGCGATGTCGTCTGCGAACCCAACTATCTTGCTCTCCGGGGAAAAATCCAATGTTAAAACATCGTTATACATAATATTCCACAACAATGGGCCCAGTACCGATCCTTGTGGAACCCCCGCTGTAACATTATGCGTTTTCTGGCCTTCTTCAGTATTATATAGCAACTTTCTGTCCGAGAAGTAGCTTGAGATAATATTCGACAGGTAAAAGGGAACTCCTAGGTCCTCCAACTTGACCATTATTCGGTCCCATCGTGCCAAATTAAATGCATTTTTGACATCAAGGTTGACTAGTGCACAATACTTCCTTTCTGCACCTTTACCTTCTATTGCCTCTCTTACTAGTGTTGTCACGAGTCTTATTGCATCGACTGTGGACCTTGCCCTCCGGAAACCGAACTGCCTGTCCGATAACCCCTGACGCTCCTCTACCGCTTGGAGCAATCTGTTGTATATAATTTTCTCCAGTATTTTTCCCATTGTATCCAGTAGGCAGATGGGCCTATATGATGATGGATCTCCCAAGCGTTTATTGGGCTTAGGGAGCAGTACTAGCCTTTGTGTCTTCCAGGGATCCGGAAATATACCCTCTTCTAGACATTGGTTAAAAATTTCCACAAATTTACACGTCGCATTGAGTATCGCCAGTTTCAACGCCTGGTTTGGTATAAGATCCGGTCCGGGGGCTTTGTTATCTCCTACGCTCTTGATGATTTCATTAATCTCCTCTGCTGTAACCCTTGTAATGCTGTACGATCGACCCTCCCGAAATGTTAGACCGCTTTGTTGCATGTGCTGCGGAAACAGTATTGAGACAATCTGCCTTAGCAGTAGTGGACAGGAAAGTTCGGGAGCACTCGTGCCCTTCAAGCGAGCCATAACGACTCTATATGCTGTCCCCCATGGGTTATTGTCTGCCTCATTACATATCTTTCTGAAGCAGGCTCGTTTACTCCTGATAATAGCAAGTTGAAGTGCTTTTCGAGCATTCCGGTACTCTATTTGCCTGTTCTCAAAGTTCGGTCGAAGCCTGCCACGTTGGCCAAGTCTTCTCGCTTTAAGACATGCACTCCGGAGTCTTCCAATCTCCTCAGTCCACCAGTAATTTGGTGGTCTAGAGCTCTGTATTCTGCGCCTAGGCATAGAGGCGTCGCATGCTCTGGTTAAGGATGAGGTGATAGCATGCACCTTTTGCATAACAGTTTCTCCAGCAACTTCTTGATCCAGAAAGGTTTCTAAAAAGGCTTCCTTATCCAATTTCCCTATTGCCCATCCAATAACTTTAGCAACGTTACTTCCCGGCGATTTTTTTCTCCCGTCGTTGATGCTAAAAATTATCGACTGGTGGTCGCTGTGGTTGTATTGTTCGCTAACGCGCCATTTCAGGCCCCGAATAAGTGAACTGCTTAAAAACGTGAGGTCCACTATTGATCCCTTTCCCTTGCTCTAAACGTGTTTACCCCACCATTGTTCGCTAACACTAGGTCATTGTCCGACAAGGATTCCAGTAGAATCCGCCCCCTTTCGTTCGTCGCTCTACTTCCCCATTCAACCGCCCAAGCATTAAAATCTCCTGCTATCACCTTGGGGCTATGGTGATCCGCGTCTCTAGCTAGTCGGCCTAGCATACTCTTATAGTCGTGTACCGTATCATTGGGAGGGGCATAGCAGCTGTATATGTAAATCCCTCCGATTTTAGCTCTCACAAAACCTGCCTCTATGTTGTTTTGCACTCCTTCGATAGCTCTGTCTCCACATGCCCATATCGCGCATTTATTTACGCTGTCCGCAACCCACACGTTTTCCTGTAGATTTTTGTATTGCTCAGATATTATTGCAACGTCGATGCCGTTTTCACGGACGGTTTGTGAAAGCAGCTCTTGCGCGGCCTCGCAGTGGTTTAAATTTATCTGCAGTATGTTCATTTACGCGAGTTTCTAAGAGCCTCCTTAAACACTGGGCATCTGCGACTGCCCGCAATATGGCCATTCTCTGTTTTTCCCCTCTCCTGACAGAACATACACAGTGGGTCCATTTGGCACTCCCGCGCAATATGTCCATCTACTCCGCACCTCCTGCACTTTTTAGACCGATCATGCGAGCTAGTGCACCTCGTAGCTATGTGCCCAAATTCGAGGCACCTAAAACACCTTTTTATGAGAACCCTCGGTCTGAGATGACATACGACCCATCCTATGCGAATTTTCTGGTTCCTCAGCACGGTTTGGGCAGTATCCGCCGGTAGTAGAATCGTAGCTACCTGCGTCTTATTATAGCCTCTTCTGAGGCTTATTATGTTACTCTGCTTTATTGTGTTTATCCCCCTTTCCATTGCAAAAGCGGCACATATTTCCTCCCTTGTGGTGATTTCATCCAGATTCCTACATTCTACTAGGACCTCATTGCGTCTTGTCTTTATCTCTACTTCTTGACCCATGGTTTTCTCTATCTCCTCGTGGAATTTATCGACGAGCCCACGATCGTTTGCTCTTATCTCCAACAATAAATCTCCTTTCTGTCATGTAAAGAGGGTCCTTATCCGTGCAGGTGCACGGTATACTACTTAAGAAAAATAAATGTAGTCAATTTAATAAATAGTTATAAGTTTATATTTAATAATTAATAAAGAGCAAATATTAAAAACAAAAATGCGTTTTTTTTTCATCTTTTATTATATTCTTAAAAATTCTTAAAAATATACTTAAATAAGCTTACAACTAATAAATCATTGTAATATAAATTAAAATAATTTAATAATTTTAAAATTAGTTTGAAACTGATATTTTTAGATCTTAAATAAATAAATACACAACAATAAACACCACATAAAATTGAAGTTTCACTCTGAATTCGAAGACTATTATAAAAAAAGTCTTACAATTTTTATTTCAAAATAATCTAAAGTATTTATTTGGAGATAGGCCAGCAGAACAAAAGTACTCAGCAGGTTTGTTTTTAGGAAAATAAAAAGCAACCCAATGCTCTCCAGGCTTATGTGATGGATCAGTGTTAGCAACGTAAAATGACGGTTTTAAAACTGGGTGTGTTGGTAATTTATTACATGCAAATACACCTTTTACTTTATATTTTGTTAAATTATTGGAGTTCAGAGTAACTTTAATATTTATTGAATTCATAGCGTTTGAATAATATTACGCGTTCTATCAATTTATTGCTTCAACAATTGGTTTTCCAAAACGCCCTTCAATACGAATAGTTCCCTGGTTTATTAAGTTACCGCAATTGGAATTATTATTATGATCTGGTGTCAAGTCGAAAACAAGTAAAAAATATCCGTTATCAAAAAGTTCTTTAGTTATTTGATGACCTTTATCGAAATGATGAATTCCAGTTCCTTTAAATAGTGGTTGATAACCACGAGTACTTATTATTTCTCCGTCATTATAGTAAAGTTCAATTGGTTGCCCAGGAAACTGTACTCCATTTACAACCAAATTAAATCTTTGTAAGTTAAAATGTTGAAAGTTAAGTGGATTTTCTTTTTTCTCTCCAGTATATGCTTTATTAGATACCATTCCAAAAATTAAAAAATTTGGTAATTGTCCTAGTATAACGTTATCTAAAGAGTGATTTCCAGGGTGTATTGTAAACGTTTTTATTTCTACTCTCTTATAAGGATAAATGGCATTTCTTGATTGTAATACATTATGATGAGCCATTAAAATATTATTATTAATAGTAAGATGATTTATATATAAATTAGCTTCATGTATTTTAATATAAGATTCATTTTTGTCGCCACTAAAATGTAAAATTCTGGTTTTTCCAAATTTAATGTAACCTTTAGATCAACATTATTAAGTAAATATTTTTGTTGGTTGAATACATCTACATGAAGTTTTCCAAAAAGCTCTACTTTTTTCCCATCGTTAAATATTTTTTTTCTTTCGTCTAAACCAGGATTTTCATTATCAACTAATGAATTTATTTTATTTGTATCAATAGCCCAGCCACATGATTCAAGATGTGTAGATCTAGCATCATTTCCATAATTTAACAATTTTTCTATATAAGCCCTATAGTGATAGTTATTGTCAGGTTGTGATACATTTTTATTGTTAAGGTGTACAATACAATTTCTAAACAAGGAGTGCAGTAAGTTATTAACTACTCCTCCGTTTCCTCTTAATTCAATGACCAGTCGAAGATAAATACTGTTCAGATCTCGATATGTTTCACCATTGCCTAGTGATACAAATTCAATTGTGCTCGAATTATCTAGTGAGGCAATTGGATTGTAGCATATTTCTTCGGTTTTAACAACGCTGGTTTGAATTGGAGGAGATTCAAATAAATCAAACTCACTCTTCATACATTCTATAAATCCTGACATTTCCAATTTCCAAAAATATCCTTAAAGTTCTTTCCTCTACAACGTTTTGATTTAATCTGTTGCTTTTGCTTTAAACGTTTAAGTTTTATACATACGTCGACCTTTACCTTTCTGCATTGTTTTCATTTTATCAATAGTAGCTTCTTGTATGTTTTGTATGACCTTTTTTCCTTTATTTAATAAGATTTCTTTTATAGGTTTTGTTCCAATTTCTTCTAATATTTCTTTTCCAATATCTAATGATTTATTCTTTAATATATTCATCCCTGTTTTAAATAAGGGTTTCAGGTGTGAAAATACAGCCGAAAATATGGATCCAATACCACGACCGTATTGTAACATTCTTGGTGCGTGATATATTTCGCCAATATTTTGTATATTTTCTCCAGACTGATTATTATAATAACTTGTATAAATCGCATCTATGGTTGTAATAAAAATGATTTATTTTGTTTTGTTACACAACTATTTTATATAAATTTTTTTTTTTTTAAAGTGTAGAGTACAATAAACGGGAACTAATGTATTAAATTATAGTTATTGGCGCCCTATGCTCCAATGGGAGTTAGAGGAACACATATATATAATGTATTAAAGTTTATCTCTTCTCCTTCATCATTTCGAATCATTATAGAAATATCATTTTTTCGTCAGTTGTTGTAGATTCTGGACTAGTTATTTGAACATTTTGTTCTATGTTTGAACTTTTTATATTTACGTTACGAGTATATTTTTCTTTTATAGATATATTAGATTGGGGCTTAACAATGTTTAATGTATTTAAAAGTTTTGAAGTTTTATTAATATTTTTTGGTTTTAGCTCGTCGGATGTTTCCATTAGTTCTCTAAATTTTGATTTAATTTCATCATATTCATTATTGGAGTCAATTTTCAATGTTTTTACAGATTGATTATTAAAATTTAAAATGTTGCGTTTTTTACGTTTAAGTATATTTTGTTTCATATTTAGTTGTTTATTCGTTATCGAAAAGGATATATCTGATAATCCGACTTCCCACTGGTCACTCATGCTAAGAGATTGCTTTAATAAATTTGTGAAAGTACTTGAAGTGTTTTTATATAAATTTACTGAATCGTTACTTAATAAAGTAACATAAATACTATTTTCCTCTGTGCTTGATGCCATATTTATTAGAAATGTTATTTTGTGTGTTATACATATATGAAAAATTTAGTTTATCAACTAAAATCTGTTTGATGAATCCATGAATTATATTCTTTTCCGAAACCCAACCATTTTACAAATAGTTTTTCACCTCTACGTTTTAAGACTTTTTCTACTAAAAATATGTTAGGAACTTTAGTTTTTAATAACTCCTCCTGATAAAATCCACCTTTGATTAAATTCCCATTAAAATCTTTTAGCTGGTAGGTGACAGGGTTTGTTGCATTTATTTTATTTACTTTAAAAACTTCTGTAGACCAATTTGGTGTATATCCCTTTTCAAAAACATTTTTATATTTGCTTATACGAACAAAATCGTTTATATTAAATTTTCCATTTTTAAAAACTTTTAAATTATTATATACAGTTTTTAAAAGTTTTTTTTCATTTCGCTTATTAACTGAATTAGGTTTCATCTTAGGACTTCTATGATAGGATGAGTTATAGTCTTTCAACAGCTTATCTAATGTATCTACCCAGTTATAATTTCCTTGCATACTAAATTGTTTCCACATTTTATTTTTTAAAGTCCTATTAAATCGTTCAACTATTGACGCTTTTAAATTTGAGTATGTATGATAATGATTAATGTTTAGCTCTTTCATAAGAGTTTTGAAATGTGTGTTGTAAAATTCTTTTCCTTGGTCTGAATGCAGGTTTTTAGGAGCTTTGCTACTGTTTAACTTTATAATACTTTTAAATGATTTTGAAACCTCAAATCCTGTTTTTGTTTTTAATGGTAAAGCGTAGGCATACTTTGAGAATACATCTATAACAGTAAGCATATAGTTAAAACCTTTATTAAATTTAGCATATGGTATCATCTCCACCAAGTCTATTTGCCAAGTATCTAAAATTCCCTTTTGAATAAACCTACGTCGCTTAAAGTTTTTTCTAGCTTGACTATGAATTTCGTCAATAAGAATATTTTTACTCATATTAATTAAAATATTCTTCCTTTTTAATTCATTAACAAATGGTTTTTAAGAGCGCAAACATGTTTCATCAGTTTATATATCCATTTACAATGATGGTTTGTGGTCCTTCAGGCTGTGGGAAATCTACTTTTATTAAAAATTTAATAAAAAATCAAAATATAATATCTAAAGATATAGACCGAATCATATGGTGTTATTCTGAAAAAAATGCACTTCCAAATATAGAAAATGTAGAGTTTGTTAATGGAATTCCAGAGACTTTTAATACGAATGACGAAGAATTTACTTTAATAATATTGGATGATTTAATGCTTGAATCATCAAATAAGAAAGTTTGTGAACTATTTACAAAAGGATCTCATCATAGAAACTTAAGTGTAATTTTGGTTACACAAAATATTTTTCATAAAGGGACTTATTCGAGGGATATTTCATTAAACTCCAAATATATAGTTATGTTTAAAAATCCAAGAGATAAGTTACAATTTCAACATCTAGCTCGTCAAATATATCCAGAAAACTCAAGATCTTTAGTAGATGTATATAATCATTGTACACAACATGCTCATGGTTATTTAATAGTTGATCTTACCCAAGAAATTCCTAACGCTTTAAGATTTAGATCTTATATTTTTAATACGGATTACTGTATATGTATTTGCAAATATAAACAATGACCTCAAACCTAAAGTTACTGAAGGACAACAAACATATTCTCTATGTTCTTAAAAAAGCGGATCACAAACTACGAAATGCAATTTTAAAAAATGTGGACAATGTTGTTATCAAAACTTTAAATGAAATTATTTTAAATATAATGAACAGAAATCATAAAATAAACAAAACTGTGTTTAAAAAACTAAAACCATATAAAAATACTTTGAGAAAAGTTTGCTCATCACAAACCTCTATGCGTCAAAAGAGGAAACATCTTATTCAAAAGGGAGGATTTTTACCCATTATTATTACATCAATATTAAGTGGAGTCATTGGAAAAATTTTAGAAAATGTCAAATAAATTATCAAAACTTATAGTTCTTCATCCATCAACTTACGAAAAATTTAAAGTTAAACATTCTGATTCAGATTTTTTACATCGGAAACTCTTGCCAATATATGGGTCACATACACTAAAGGATATAAACAAATGGTATTATATTAAACAAGAACTTGCTAAATATTTAATTGGATCCCAACGATCATCTAATCAGAATAAGCTATCAACAATTCATAATTTGCGCGATAATGAAACTCAAACTAGAAAGGTGTATAAAAAGCATATTGAAACTCAAACAATTACACCTCAATCGAGCAGTATAGCACTGCAAACAGATTTGAATTTACCTGAAGATATTTATACAAATAATGATGACCAGAACGATATGGATACAACAATACAAAAATTTAATCCTTCTTCTGCATCTTCCGTAGCTAAGCGTCTTAAAAGCTTTTCGGAAAAAGGAACTCCAAAAATTAGAATATTATCCAAAACTGATAACTATTCAAATATGAAACAATCGACTTTACCTTATCAATATTCTCCTCGTGTAACTAGAAATCGAAAGAAATTAGATTACGATTCTGAAAATGTATTGTGGCAAAATATTTAATAAAATAAAACTCTTTTTTTTTGCTTATAAAATATATACAATTGTTTTATTAAAAATTTAAAATAATATTTATATTTAAAAAATATTTCTTTAGTATTCAATTTCCATTAAATATTCATCATCATCATTATCTCTTTGAAACTGATCTTTATAATTAATTAAATCTACGTTAACTTCCATTAAGTAGTCATCATCTTCATTATATTTTTAAAATTGTTGCTTGTAGTGACCCCAAGCAAGAGTATTAACATTATTATTACAAATATATCTCTTATTATCTAAATAACTTAATGATATTTTATTAATTAAGGAAGTATATAACATATCGTTACTTTAATATAGAAAAGCCCTAACTAACATTTTCCTTACTTTATAGGAGAAGGAAAAAACTTTAAAAAAATTGTAGTATTGTAGTTGCGATTCTTTTTAAACGCAGTTTTTTATTAAATTGTTTAGAGAAATTAATAAAAAACTGCGTTTAAAAAAAATCGCGACTACAAGACTATAATTTTTATTAAGTTTTTTCCTTCTTCTGCAAAGTAATGAAAACGTTAGTTAGGGCTTTTCTATATTAAAGTAACGATATGTAGTTTTGACTTAAAAATAAACATATTTCCATAATAAATTTGTTTGTTAAATAAACAATTTTTATAATCAGATAGACTTAAACTGTTACATATGCTACTCTTGACACCCTTAGCCTTTTTAATTTCCTGCATATCTGCTGTTTTAAAAGCATACATCTTTGCTCTCAAACCTACAAATTCTTTCATAATAATTCCATTATTTTCGTCTTTCATCATCCCTGTGACTTTTTTATTTTTTTTGGTATTCCAAATTTATTACTTGTTTCATACTCTGATGTATCAAACTTAAAATCAATGTCGTTAATTATATCTTTGTAGAAGTCATCCGTTTCAAATGTATAAATAAATGAATCTGTATCCATATAATTCAATTCTACTTTAGTTTTATATTTTGGTAATATGTAATCGTAATGAAAATCATACATTTTCCATTTTGAAAGTTCTAAGATGGCAAAACCTAAGTAAATAGGCTTATTGTAAAATGAAAAAGATTTATTTAGTTCAATTGCTACCATGTTTTCTTCAAATATAATTACAGAATGAAATTCTGGTTTAGCAATAAGAGAACGAGCTCCAAGTCTCTTACCAACATTTTCCCAATTATTAACTATTTTAATATTTTTTCGTTTATCAACGTTTTCCATTGTTTTTCCATATACTGCATTGTTTAATAATTTGAAGAAATTTTTTTCAAAAGTGTTTTTTGCATTAGTTCTATGAAAATTATTTAGTGAAATATATTTTTTTAACCAATAAGACTGTTTAAATTTTAATATTCTATGAATTTTAGTTAGCTTCAAACCATGTTTTAAACATTGCTGTAAATTTTTATAATAAATTACATACTCCGATTTGTTATTTAAATCAACAAGTAACTTTTTTTCTGTGGAATCTGGTGGAGTTTTGTTTTCACTACAAAAAGGTAAATTATTGTGAGTATCATGGATTTCTGTCGGATATACTAAATCAACTTCTAAAATATATCCAATATCTGAATAAATTGGTATTGAGTCTAAAGAAAAATTATCAATGTTTCTTACCCACTCAAAATTACCTTCTGGTAGAGCTTCAGACATTGCCCAACCATATAAATTATTTGCGTCTAAATACATTAAGTATTTAGAAGGTAGGCTTTGATCATAATCTGGCAAATATTTATTAATAGCAATAGAATGCCTTTGAGAGCATTGAACTATTCCTCCTCTAATACCCTTTTGAAGAAACGAAATCATTTCTAAATCAGTGAGCAAATCTAATTTAATATTTGTTTATTTAAGCATAGCATCCCATGACAATCCTGGAGCTGTGAAATAATGGCATGGGTCTAAATTATAAATGTCTTTACAAACAATTCTAAAATTCACAAATACATCTGCTAACAATAACACATCAGTTTTAAGGTATAACATCAAATAGTCTTCCAAAGTTTCACATTGAAATGTACTCCAAACCATTTTAGCATGAAAGTAGTCATCTTCAGAACAATGCGTATTATTTAACTTATTGAAGAAATCTTCTATGCTTGGCAAATGTTTTTCTGTAAGTTTCTCAATAGAATTCAAATAGTTATACGGAAAAACTCCTTTTCTAACAAGTAAATTTAACTTAGTTTCATCATCTGCACAAAATGATTTCACTATTTTCAATTCATGTTTAGTTAAATTCTTAACGAGATTGTCTAAGCTTGAGGGCATAAATCTATAAGAGTCTAAAAATCTTATTTCAATATTATCAGTGCTATCGCTTTTTAAAGACTTAGACAGTGATATATGTATATAGCTCCTTATTAAGTGGAATAATATTAATAGGACCATCATCAATATTGTTAAGCTCTTTAATAAATAAATGACTGTCATAGGCCGAAAAATTATGAAAAATAACAGGGAAAAATTTTGGTATTTTATAATTGATATTGCAATAGTTATGAGCTGGTCCTCTACACTTTCCACTGACATGACAATGATCTTTTACTTTTATGTCATTTGTAATAGTTTGAGAACATATATGACAAATATTATTGTTTTCGAAACTTAAATTTTCCTCTTCGCTTAAGGGTGTCATTGGAACAATTTTAGTGAGAAAATTATTATTTAAATATTTTATATCTAGTACTAAATTTTCTATAAAAAGCTTTGGGGAATCAAGCCCTTTAAATATTCTTAATCTATTTAAATTATCATTGAAGTTACACTTAATGAAATATGAAAATGCATAGGGTATATGCAAGTATCCCCTTTCGGAATGCACGTTTGAATGTTTTCAAAAATGCATTCCGAATCAGCATATATCACAAATGGAACTTCAATGGAGTTATTGAAATTCTTAAATTCTAATATTGACTCACTTTCCTTTGGAGCATAGGCGATTTTTCGGTTGCAATGTTTTTGATGAATATTTAATTTATCCTTTTGGTAAAAATGCTGCAGACAGTCATCGCATACAAAAATTTTGCCTTTATGCTTTGTTGTTTGCAACCTGAATTATCTGCAAAAAGAAAAAATAAAGTGTACATTTTAATAACACAAACTTATAACGGTTGTTAAATTATAAACTTACCTTGAAATATTTTTTATCCACATAAAATGAGAATTAACTCCATTTTTCTCCTGTATGAACATAAGGGAAATATGTTTGGATTTTTTCCCTTTAGTTTTGTAATAGGGTCCAACAACTAAATCTTTTTCATCATCATATCCAAAAACATTAATACTGAACACAGGGTTGTTTTCTTCAAAAATGGCAATGTCTTTTATTTTTACAGGGAAGCTTAATCCCTTAAAATTTAAAGTATAACCATTTATGGTAATTTAGTTTTCCTCAATCTTAACATTGTACATAAATGTGAGATTGGCGTTATTTTGTTTTAAGTCAGCAGCTATTGCTGATATAACAGCACATTTAAAACAAAACTCATCTCTGTTTTTAATATTAAGGCAAGCTTTTTTTATCATTAGTTTTCTAGGAAGTTGTATGAAACTTGACCCCTTTATTGGTTGATACTTGTTTAAATTTACATCCACTTTTATTATTTCAATGAGAGTCCAACCACTGTCCCTTTCCTGAAACTCCTCCATTTTTTTTAATAGTTTTTCAATTTTCTTATTAAAAATGCCATCAAAATCTTCTATAAAATTCAATTCTTCCATTTTAATGTGAATAATTAGTGGAGCTCAAGGTCAGTTTTTTTATTTTTTTATTTATTTAAAAAATGTTTCCAATATTTCGAGATCCACTGGATCTCATCTTCAGGGTACTACAATTATAGTTAACAAAAAATATAAAAAAATAAAAACATAATTTTAACATTAAATTACTATTTTTTTTTTCAATGTTTTGGATTTTATTACAACTGAGTACATTTAAGACCCATCTAGTAATTTACATTTCAATAAAAATCACATGTGCTTATAATATAACCCAATGGTTATAACTAAATGAACTAATACAAATTAATTTATTTTAAGTCTCCAGACATAGGTCCATTGGTAGAGTTCTTCTTAGTCTTCTTAGGTGCATTGGATTTCTTATCACATCCTGTAGTTCTTCGTTTGCGTGTTGTAGTAGCTTTAAAGAGTGCTTTTTCGCATAAAACTTAACTTCATCATTTACAGTTGCTATATGTAGATCTCTATGTATATCAACATTCCTGACATACCACGGACAGTTGGTGATTAGTCTCAGGACCTTGTTTTGAAAGGTCTGAATTAGTTTAAGATTTGATTTCGCTGTACAGCCCCATATTTGAATACCGTACGTCCACTTTGGTTTAAGAATTTGCTGATAGAGTAGCATTTTATTTTGCATTGACATACCAGAGTATGGGTTAAGTAGCCAATACATTTTCTTAAAGTTAAGGTTTAATTCATTAACCTTTTTCTTCACATGCACTTTAGCTTTGCATCTAATGTATCTAGTGTAAACATTTGCATCTAGTGTAAACATTAAATGAATACATATTGTCCCACTGTGTCATAACAACATATAAACAGAAATAAGCACACAAAAATGAAAAACTTACAAGAGGAACAATAATAAAAAACACGTCTCACACGGTTTTACATTTAAAACTGCACTAATTCTTTATTCTATTTTTGTTTATTATATGTTTATATTAAGGGTCCTCATGATATCGTTTATAAGTCTCGTAATCTGTGCAAACTGTGCATTTTTACGCCCTCGTAAATGAACTGTCAAAAATTGTATGAGAATTCATTTACACAAACTTGGTAAATTTGCCCAACAATTTTGACTCGTAAACTTGCGCTGTTCAATTGTCCATTTATACATACAGATTTTTTAGTGCTTTTAACGTCGTTTTCACTGAAAAATCCAAGCAAAATTGTCTTTTTGCTTTCTTTGTGCGTTTTTAAAAACAAATTTCACATATTAATCACAAATTTCAACTTTTGATTTGATATTTTTGAATTTTCTTTTTTAGTTTATTTTTTTTTATAGACATTTCTTACAAACTGACATTAATTGTTTAAAATTACACAAAAATTAAAAAAGGTTCTTCATGAAACGAGTCTCGCAAGTTTGCCCATTTGCACAAATGGCAATTTTAAGCGACATCATGACGACCCTTATTGTTTTGCTGAGCTCGTCTCTAAATCGCTCTTAAAGTTCATTCGGTACTCTTTGCTTGTGTTTATTATATTTAACATTTCTAGTGTATAGCGTCTATGGTATTTTTCCTCTCTTTGTAATATCTCCACATTATCAAAGTTTGGTGTGTGCCCTTTTTCTGCACAATGGGCTAGAAGTGCGGTTTTTTGTGTAGAAGTTTTATTTATATTTTTCAGGTCAGATTTATGTCCTGCTAATCTTGTCTTAAGTTTGTTTTTTGTTGTACCAACATATATCTTTTTACATACATTGGTTTCGTCACCATTACAATTTATTTTGTAAATCAAATTAGATTTTTCCATTTTATCCAGCTTACTTTTGGTGTTTGAAAAAAGTTGTCTTAAAGTGTTTTCCGATCTAGGTGCTATTTTATAGTTTTCCGTATCATAAATGTCAGATTTTTTAATCCTCTCGGATATTCTTGGCACATAAGTCATTGATTTATACCATTTTTGGTTTCCATCTATTTCTTTGGTTTATTTGTTTTCTACTTGTAAGAGTCTTTTAATAATATTGTCTGGGAATGCATTTTTCTTCAATATGTCTTTTATTTTCTTTATATTATCCTGGTGAAAAAGTTCATCACTTATAGTTAAAACTCTTTTTATTAAGTTGTTAGCGGTGTTCATAATAATGTTTTTTGGCTGGCACGAATAAAAGTTTATTATTCTACCTGACGATGTAGGTTTTTAATACCAGTCTATTTTCAGTTTGTTACCCGATCTAATTACCAGGGTATCAAGGTATGGTAATTGTCCATTTATTTCTTGTTCCAAAGTGAATTTTATTTGTGTATGGAAGCGGTTCAATTCCTCTAGCATCTCATTTATGGCGTTGGTTTTTACAATACCAAAAAGGTCATCCACATATTTAGTTAGAATTTTCGGTTTACAGTCCAATCTTTGAATGCAAGTCTCCAAAAGTTCCTCCATCACGATATCGGCCACGATAGGGGACGCTGGTGATCCCATAGGCAACCCCTTCCATTGTGTGTAGATTTTGTCTTTATATTTAAAATAACGATTTTCCTTAATACAAAATTGTAATATTTTAAAAAATAAATCTTTGGGTATTATTGTCAATTTCTCGATCTCCTCCCACTTATCTTTGATCACGTCAATTGCAAAATCAACCGGTATGCTCGGAAAAAGCGATATTACGTCAAACGAAACTAATTTTTCATCATCTTCTATTGCACAGTTATTTACCTTACTCCAGTGTTGCCAGTGAAATTTTTTGAATATACCTACGCTCTTCAAAAACAATCCCTTTTTTCCCTACATTCCCAAAAAAAAAATCCCTACAAATTACCCTACATTTTAAACTGTTAAAATTTAAACATTAAAACGAATTTTTAAAACAAACAAAAAAAATATATTTTTATTCAGGTTTTGTACATTAAATGTATCAAAAAAAAAAAATACCGAAAACACGGTTTTGTACATTAAATGTACTTAAAAAGAAATAAACTTAAAAAACTTGTACAATTCAGGTACACAAAAACTTCTTAAAATACTTATTTATAAGTTATAAAGTTCCTTAGAATTAAATTTTTCAAAATGACTTGTTTCACATTTGAAATTTATGTAGTCTATTTCATTACTTTGCGTGTAGGATCGTATTATACAAATTGAAGTTAAAAGTGTATGGCTCAATTTGTTTCTTTTTTTGGTACGTACATCTGTTATTATTGAAAAAATTCTCTCAGCATCAGCATTTGCATGAGGTAATCCAAATAATATTTTTACCAGTTTTGATAAATTAGGAAATATTAATTCTTCATTAAAATTTTTTAGTTTTATTATTTTAGTCCAGAACTGAACAACGTTCATATTTTCGAAAGATTTAATTTCATCTTTGGAAAAATTAAACTCCATTGTTCGCCATTCTTGTGTGATATCATTAAGCTTCAAGCTAAATTTTTTACATAATAATTCGAATGTATATTGCTGATTATTTTCGCTAAAAGCAGCCATAGGATTAAGAAACTCAATTTCCTTAAAAATCGTCTCAGTTTTTAACGGAAGTCTCCTTTGAATCTCTTCCAAAGCTGTTAAATAAAATTGAAGACAATCGGATTTAATTTGATTAACATTTTTCTCGGGAAGTTTTTTTAAAAATTCTTCACATTCATTGCCGAGAAATACTTCCTTTATTGGGAGTGAAATATGTGGTGATCTAACCAAACAATTAGTTTTTAATTCCGACTTTTTTATGCAGTTTTGACCCAACTTTAAAAATATTTTCGTTGATTCCGAATGAAGAAGATGTACCAAAGTCTTTTTTCCTTGAAAAAGAGCATTTAAGGAATTAAAGTAATTCTACACATATTTTAAAAACAATAAATATGCCTTATTGCATTCATTTATTAGTTCATTGTAAATCAGTTCTGCAGATTTCAATTTATCTTTTGTGCAACAAAATTTAAAATATTGAAGTAGAACTTGCCAATTTGATAATACAGTAGACGCTCACAAATTAGAGCTTTCAGTAATTCGAAATTAGAATCAGTGTTTGCAATACATTAAACGCTTTAAAATTCGAATTTAAAGTTCTAATTTCAGAGCGTTTTTTTTTTTTGTTATTTGAACACAAGAAATCCGCAATTTATTTTTATTCTGTTTGAACTAAAAAGGGGAATTACCAAATTTTAGATGTGTTTCCTTATTTGTTGTTTTTTTTTTGTCGCATTTATATATATTTGTAGCTAGTTTATTTGTGAAATTCGAAACATGTGTACATATTTTGGAAGTCTCTATTAAAAAGTGAAAGTGTATCATTCGAAATGTCAAATAAACGTAAAAAAAACACTTTATCATTGGAAACGAAGGTCAAAATATTAGAAAAGCTTGACAAAGGGTTTAAAGGGAATATTATTGTTACGACAATCTTCAATCAGCTATATCAAATCACATAGAACAGCAATATTAAATGCTGTTTTCAACACATATCAGGAAGCAAGCAATAAATCTTTGCACAGCGCTGAATACCCAAATATGGTAAGTCGTCTGTATGAGTGGTTTAAAGAGAAAGCTAAAAAAATATATAGAGAGGAATATCCCTATAAAGATGAAAATGCATTCCGTGGAACCAATGGATAGTTTTCCAAATATAAGAAACGACACGGTATTTTTATTTTTAAAAAATACATTTAATGTATTGGAGTGAATTACGTTTTGTTTTCTTGTTTTTATCAAATAAAATTGAATTAAAAAAAAATTAACTGCCTGTTTAACGATTTCGAACGTCAACGTTCGCATAGAAAATTGTATTTAAAACAAAAACAAAACTCTTAAATTTGTTTTTGTTTTAAATGTAATTTTCTATGCGAACGTTAACGTTCGAAATCGATGAACAGGATGTAAGTAATTTTTATTTTTTATTCGAAATAAAAACGTCCAGAAATTAGAATAATTCAGAAATTAGAATTGCCTCAAAAACAAAGCGGTTCTAATATGCGAGCGTCTACGGTATCCGTTTTATACATTTCTGGTGCGATAGCCATCTGGTAGCAGAAGTCCTTATTATTTTTCGTTTTTCTTCGTTGAGCATTGTCTGAAATTCTTCTAATTCTGAACATCTCTTTGAGCTACCAGATATATATGTCCCGATTTGACGTATGAGCTCTTCTGCAGCCCTTGGCAATGATAGGCATGATTTATTGGCAATAATTGCTGCTGAGTGACATATACATTTTATCGTTATTGCTTCAGGATTATCTTCAAACAAGCGTGAAGAGAAGGAGTTAAATTGGCCCACCATAACATTGGCTCCATCGCAACAAAGTCCAATTATATTGGACAATGGAATAGAATAACTTAATATACATTGTTTAAATGTACTATAAAGGAATTCTGCACTACAATCTGATCCAACGTGTAAAAGATCTAAAAGTTGCACAATAATTTTTTCCTGCTCTTCATCAAAAAATCTAACAAGTACACACATTGTTTTATTAGACGATATGTCAGTGATTTCATCAACAAGTACAGAAAATTTATATTTTTGCAATTTTTTTATCAGTTTGGAGAGCCAATACCATTGTTCGGCCTTTCCCTTCAGGAGAACGTGGAAGTTAGATATCAAGTGCTCATCTGAACACTTAGATCTTGCTGAAAGTGTTTCCACTTTAAATAAAAAATCCGATACAGATCCATTGCCATCAAATGAAATCTTCCACTTTTCTAATTTTACATTATTTTCATTGCTGACGTAGGCGTTATGGTGGCTGTTTAAAAGCTGATTGGTATTTACGCTTGTAGTATTTAAATGTGGGATAACGAGTTAAATTCGGTTGGTCTACAAGAAATAGGTATATTTAAATTACCAATTTGAGATATACTCACCCTTATTGTGTTTGGCGTATTTAAAATACGCCTACGACTGTTTAGTAATAGATTAAAGGAAATGAGTTTACGTTCTCTTTAATCTATTACCAAACAGTCGTAGGCGTATTTTAAATACGCCAAACACAATAAGGGTAACTATCTCGAACGGAGTTCAGCTCTCTGCGAAACTCTTCTCTGGTATTTTTCATCGTTTGCTCCATCAGAACCATAAGAGATTCAAATGAAGAACCCGCATTGGGATTAGAATTTGCAGTGGCATTTTCGACTTGCCCTGCAGAAATTTCCGCTGGAGGACTAAGATTCACGTCCGACAATCTATCACTAACTGGACCAAAAGCCTGTTGTTCTGTGGATAAAAATTGGTTATCCATCATATGGATTTCCGCAAATGGAATCTGAGAGGGTAAACTATTTGAACTTGCCGATCGCTGCACCTGTACGGCCATTTTGGACACAGGGGTGTGTTCAACCTTAGATTTGGTTCCACCACTTGTGTTACCTAAATCTATGGAAACGTTATTACGAGAAGCAGAAGAGCTTCTAGATCCTCGACCTCTATAAAAAGAACTATTCTTTTGACTAACTGATGTGCTTCTTGTATTCATTACAAAAAAAAATATTTTTAAATCTCGGAAAAAGTATTTATGGAATAACTTAATAACTTAATAACTTAACTTAATAAAATTAATTTTGTTATTGCTATTTAATATGTATTAAAAAAAAATAAGTAAAAAAAATAATACGATAAATTTAAAAAAATGTATAGATAAATATGTATGTATATTCAAATGTTATATATGGGAAAGATAACTAGATTAATGTTAATATATCATAAAAATCATGTCATATATACGAAAAGTGTAACGTTTTTGTGTTTGTATAACAAAATGTATCTACTTTTCTAAAATAACTTATAAAACTGCAACACTAAGGACAATGTATCAATCGATTATCCTGAATGGACCTGAATTATATTTTCCTAACTTTTAAATGCAACTAAGCCTATCTGTAAACACCGAAAGCTTGGACTATCTAAAATTCAAATAATACGTTAGTTATATGTATACACAATTTTATTATGTCGCAACTAGACTTAAAATTTTAATTTTACCTTTTAAACTATGACTAACCTAACTTAATTGTGTATAAGGTGGAATAATCTTATCAATAAAACGGTTTAACTAACTGCTAGTGTTTGTCTACAATACTGTAAAAACTTGCCAGTTCTTGGCATTTACGTTGGGCGTCATATATGTTATGCGCCGGCTAGATTCAAGAGTAATAAAAATTGTTAATTTTTAATCATCTTCAATTTTACCGTATAAAGAAACGTTCGTTAAGTGGCATGAAAAGATTTCCCAGCTAGCTGTACGATAGGTACATTTGGTTCTTAACCCGAAAATTTCAACGCATAGACATACATATAACACAATCTACATGCCTGCTATAACCCTAGATTGTGCAAAATAAAACTAATAATTAAAACAACAACAAATTGATGACAAACGACAAGACGACAAGGTGTAAGGTCGTGTAGGGTATTAATTTTCCCACCCATGATGAATAGTCATCAAACTCCAAGACAGACTGGTTACCCTAATATCTTTTTGCCTGTCCCTAAATATGACACGATTAATTTTCAAGATATTTCACATCTCTCCGTAACTAACTTTCCCATATAAATAAGTATTTACAAGCCCATTTTTGTTGTAATTAAACTTTAACAAAATTTATTAATAAAAATAAATATAAAGAATGAATGCAAAGAGAAACATAAGATAATTCTCTTAATAAAACTATTTATATAAGTAGTATGTAAACATGAATGAAATTCTAACAAATTGAAGAGAAATTGTATTTTATAAGAAAACAATTTAAAGCGCATTGACAATTTACTCTTGATCTTTACAAGGGAAAGAATCATAGTAAGTAGTAAAATTAAAAAAAAAGATTATAATTGAGTGGTAAAACATAATGAGACTCACATACAATTGTAAAAAAAATCCAATGACTGAAATGATGGCCCCAGCAATCAATCAGGGAAAGTGTTGCTTTGATTTTGTTTTTTTTTTTCTTTTGTTAGTGCATTGATGAGCTAAACTTTATAAAGAAAAGAATCAAAATATATTAACACTCAAAAGAAAATGTTAGTAATAAAATAGTAATACCTACATATTAATTATATATTAATAAGCATAATAGCATTTAACGAATCAAATTTACACAACTCATTATATCATTAAATTAATTTTTTTGAGTTATACGCGAAATTTATACTTATTAAGAATAAATTATTTTGGAATATTAGTGATTAATAAATTCATAATTTTAGTTTAATTCAGTTTAGGTAATAAATTATGTAGAGAAATTCATTTTTTTATAGGTAATAGTTTGCTCTTAAATTTTGATTTTATATCGAAATCAATTTTATATTAAACTTCATTTCTTTTAAAGAACTTACATTTAGATAAATTTAGAACAACCTAACCTTAGATTGTTTTAAATGCTCTAGGTTAATTTGTTTTAATTTATTCCTTTTTATTATTTCGACAAATATAGGTTATTATTAAGTAGATTTTATATTTTTAAAGTTATTTATGTTTGATTTTGTTAGACTTTTAGAAAATTATATAAAAAAAACAAGTAATTGAAAAATTAATGCAATTTTTTAAATTTAAGATAATTTAGGTAGTTTTAATAGTTTATTAGAAAACTAATTAGGAAATAATTGATTAGCTCCAAAATACTTAACGGTCGGAACATCTTTCATTATCCAATGCTTTATGAGACCATGCGGGTTAGTATCACGTGTTTCAATTCTGGAACTATCGCTTAAATTAAGGGATTCGTTTTTTTTTCCTAATTCGAATGCAGTTGGACTAAGGTAATTGTTAGTGGTAAAACTTTGGCAGTAACATGGAATGTTGGAGCAATTTCTTTTTGGTCTTTTAAGCCATGCTTATAAATCATCTAGTTTTCTCTAAATTAAGGTATTTGATCCAGGGGTTTTAATCAACCCCATAGTATATTGTCAACCAAATTGGTTTTCCTCTGCGGAAATATTCCGTGGAATGTTTTACACCAATTTCTCTAGAGAAAAGGAAGATTAAAGTCATGATGTGACATGCTTTTCCCAATAAGTAAAATGCTCACCTCAGCTATTGAAGAAATTTTATTTAAACCCGAGTAAATTATATATAAATTCCCGGAAATGATTCCAATAATTCGCATTAGAAGAACTTTCACGATTCTTTTCTCCACTTAAAAACTTCCATGACCTTAAACCGTTTTTTTTTTATTTTTCCTATTAATTAATAACTTTTCCTAATTAAACTCTCTTTTTTTTCTTTCTAATTTATTCACTTTGTTCACACAGAAAAAAATAAAAATTGATTTCAATTAAAAAATTTGTGATATTAATTAAAAAATTAATTAAATTTGCACCAGTAAACAAATTAATAGTATCAATTAAACCAGTTAATAGTATTAATTAAACGTTTAATTAAGTGAATTAAACCCGGGCCGGCAGGTTACCATGACATGTTTCGATCGCAACCACTCGATCTCCTCAGATGGATAATCATTCAAAAAAGCAAACTTCGATCTACCAAAGGTTAAAATACAATTTGGTTTAAGGATTGATGTTTGACTATTGACGTCAGCAGTCGTCGATGGCTGCGAGTGTAAAACGGCAAATCTATCTGAGGAGATCGAGTGGTTGCGATCGAAACATGTCATGGTAACCTGCCGGCCCGGGTTCGAGCCCCGGCCACGGTCAAAAATGAAAGATTATCAATAACAATTTTAATTAATTTTCATGTTGTAAAATTCCTTTCTTCATAAAAATAATTTAATGAAAATTAAATTTAATGAACTTAAGCCTAATTAAAATTATTGAAAATTTGGATTAAAAACCATAAAATAGTTCAACAAAATAACCACAATACTAATTATCATTTTACAAAATTTTAGTATAAAAACTTACCGCCAAAAAATTATTTCAAATATGTTAATATATGCATGTAAGATATGTTTTAATTCATTTATTTTAACATTTCCTTAAAAATAATGGTAATAATTAATATATTAGATAAAAAAGTTTTTATTACCAATAAATGACAGTGCAATTATTATGTTTTTTATTTACTTCATGTTCATTTAATACATTTTTTTTTTAAATTTGGCTACGTAATTGTTTAAGTGATATACAATTTATTAAAGATAGTTGATTTCCTCTATTGATTCATCTAAAAGAGCAGGATTTAGTTTAACCAATAGAATATTTTTAAGTGTTTCCAAACTTAGACGATTTCTGGACTCGCTTAGAATCACTCTTAAAGATGAGAAAGCTCGTTCTATTGTAACCTTTAAGATTTATAATGTTTAAAATATATTAGAGTAAGCAAATTAGAAAGGAATATATATATACATACATACAGGAACATGTGCATATGCTAATTTGATACATATGCATGTACACACAAGCCATTAATTACGTTTTGCAAAATTTTATATTTTTATATTAACGGCCAATTTCACCAAGCTCAGTTATAATTAACTATCAGTTATAACAGTCAAATACATATTGTAAACTGGAAGTTAAAGTAATAGTTAGTTTTAATTGAACTAGGTGAATTTGGGCGTAAATTAATTTGTTTAACTTTTTAATTGGCACTTTAAATGCAAGAACCAATAAATTCTGATTTTTTTTACGAACACAAAAAATTAAGAAAACGACGAGTTCATCTTATGAATGTTCTTTGAATTTGCTAACGTATGTCCATATATAATGATTTATAAATAAGTTAATTTTCTTAAAATTTACCTGTGTTGGGGGAACACCAAAAATAATCTTAGAAATTATATAAAGCTCTTCATCTACAGCTTTTCTATCCCTCCAATAACTTAGAACACAAGTATCACTTCTTAAAAATGGTAATTTTAGCCTTTCAATTCTTGTATATACATTAACAGACTCGTTTTGTACCATTATATCTTGCCTCAAAAAAGCTGTTAATATGTCATCATCTTCCTCAATGTTTTTGTCATCTGATGTATTAGATACTTTATCTCCATACTCCTTATTAAGTGAGACAAATCTATTCCACACCTTTTTGAGAAATGTAATTGCCCTTTCTTTTTCGTTTGTGGACAGCCTATTATGAAATCGTGGATCAAAATACAGACATGAAATGAGTATATCATTTTTATTTAGTGTAATCGACCGTTTTTCGAAATGCGTTAGAGTTAAGTCTCCTAGTATCTTTGTAAAGCTATTGTCAGTAGATTTTACGACAATTTGTTTTATTAATAATTTGCATTTAAGCCAATTCGCATAAAACTCGCTATAATTTAAAGTCTCTTCTTGAAATTTGGTCAAAATATCATTAATTGGTCTAAAAACTAATAAAAAATCGTCAACCTTCTTCCAAAATTGGTCGTTAGCTTCGAAATATCCATCTTCTGCAGTATAGGCAGGCATATCTGGGTGCTCAATAAATGATTTTGCCGTTTTTAAGTCGTTGATCATTTTAAAAGTAGATCCCCAACGTGTTGGACAATCGATTTGAGGTACACGCACATGATTTAAATCAAATAAATGTCGAAATCCATTCGTCGGTTTTCTTAAAAACTTTGTAAAATTTCTACACTGTATAATGAACTGGTTAATACTGGAATTTTTAATAACATCAACTGCAACTAACTGTGCCGTATGCGCAGCACACCTGCATATTGTTACATCGCCTAAATCAATATCGTTGTCATTATCCATTTCATCTAAAACATTTCGGTAGTCACTATTATTCAAAAATCCATCTTCATATTTAGAAAGGCACTGGGACAATAATGACGTTGTTTTCAACATGTTCGCTCCATTGTCAGAAGTCACTGCAATTACCTGTTGTAAGTTTAAATTATATTTATTCAAAGTTTTGATTATTTCTTTTTTTTTTTTTTTTTTTTTTTCTCATTATTTATTTATTGAATCTTCATATATTAAATATGAACTAACAATAATTAATCAAATCTTATCCTAATTCTTTATTTTATGTCCTGCCAGTGCAAGACAAAAATTTTCTTCATCACGGGTTCTGTGTCACATTTACATATGTGTTTATCGCTCATCTTAATGGGTAAGTGCTGCAGTATCTCTTCTCCTTAAGCGAGTGTGGCCGCTGTCATTTAAAATATTTCGAGCTAGTGGATTTGGGTGCAACTCTAGCCTTTTTAAATATTTTACCGCATACTTCGTAATAATAGTCCTTACCAGTGGCACATTGAGATCCTTGTGGATATTTGAGTTTTTAACATACCAAGGGGCAGCTGTGATTATTCGAAGAAGTTTATTTTGGCGCCTTTGAATTTTTTCGATATTTGAGGCCGAGGCAGTGCCCCATAGTTGAATACCGTAGCACCAGATTGGCTTTAAAATAGAGTTATAAAGTAGTAGTTTGCAATCGAGACTAAGAACAGAATTTCTTCCAATAAGCCAGTTAATTTGAATTGCTTTTAGTTTCATTTGGGTTAATTTTGCTTCTATATGGCATTTCCATGTTAAACGCCGATCTAGATGAATACCGAGATATTTGACATGCGATTGTTGAGGCACTAGTTGATTATTGATTTTAATAGGGGGGCATGTTTCCCGACGCAAGGTAAATGTAATATGTACGCATTTTTGCTCATTGACCTTTATTCTCCATTGTTTTAACCACAGTTCTAGTTGAAATATATGATCCTGCAGGTAACGAGATGCTTCACGACTGTTCTCGTGTACGCTTAGGAAAGCTGTATCATCAGCAAAAGTTGTGGTTAGGGTTTGTCGGCATGTCCGAGGTATATATAAGATAAAAAAGTGGGCCCAGGATACTTCCCTGAGGGACTCCAGCTTCAATTGTCTGAGGAGAACTTAAAAAATCACCTTCTTTAATAATAAATTTTCGACCGACCAAGTAGCTTTCTAACAGCTTGTGTGTGTTAACCGGTAGGTTCAGCTTCAATTTATGTAGCAAACCTACATGCCAGACTTTATCAAAAGCTTGAGAGACATCGATGAAGAGAGCGGAGCAATATTTTCTTTCTTCAAAGGCTTTTCTTATGGCGTTTACTATCCGATGGGTTTGTTCAATTGTGCTATGTTCTCGTCTGAAACCGAATTGATGGTTAGGTATACACCCATTGTCATTTAAAATTGGGGTTAATTTGGACGCTAAGAGCTTCTCAAACAGCTTTGATATATTAGATAATAAGCTGATAGGCCTATATGACTCAACTTTGGTGTGATCTTTTCCTGGCTTTGGTATCATCGTAACTAAGGAGACCTTCCATTCTTGAGGGTAGTATTCAAGTCGTAAAATAGCATTAAAAATTAAAAGAATAATTTTCTTTGCTATGCTGGGTAGCTCCAGAAGCATTTTGTTGCTGATCTTATCAAAACCAGGAGCCTTCTTGGGGTTTAAATCACAAATAGCTTTTTCGATTTCTCTTATCTCAAATCTTAGGGGAACAGCTGCTCTAGCAACAACAGGTGGTAACTCGGCCGCAATATCGTGAGATATGTTTGGGGTAAATACGTTTTTTAAATGATTAACAAACAGATTTCCTTTTTCAACATCATTTCTTGCCCAACAACCATTCAAGTCTCTTAATGGTGGTTTAGAGACAACTGGCCTTTTGAGATTTCTAGCTGCACGCCATAATGAGTAGTTTGATTGTGGGGTTGCATCAAGTTCCTTAAGATATTTTTCCAGAGAAGCCGTTTTCTGAGTCTGCAGTAACTTTCTAAGCTTTTTTGTACACTCTTTTAGTAAGTTCTTAAGTAACGGGGATCTGTGCAATTGCCACTCTCTTCGAGCCCTCCTTTTTTCAGACAAGAGACGCTCGACATCTGTGGAATATATTTTAATATTTTTTGTTTTTTTGGGGGCAATACTGGAATTTTGAACAGCTAGTTTCAGAGAACTGTCAAAATTGGCAATAGAGCGATCTACATACTCCGGTGTACTAAGCGGAATATTTTCTGTGCAATGGGTGCTGAGGTATTTTCTATATTTTAACCAGTTAATTTTCGTAGCTGTCGTCGCTAAGTGACCAGTCGGAGATACAATTCTATTGGGGTTCATTATAGTAACAATTGTAGGTGTATGGTCAGAAGATAATTCTAAGGAAGCTTCAACATGAATCGTTTCTATGGGGATGTTTTTAACCACGCCGAAATCGATAACATCTGGAATTTTTTGATGATCAGTAGGCCAATATGTTGGTTGTCCGCTCGCTACCACATTTAAATCCATTTTAGAAATTGTGTTAAATAAGACACGACCCTTTGGTGTTATAAGTCGTGACCCCCAGAAGGTATGTTTAGCGTTATAATCGCCAGCAGCTAGGAAACAGGGTCCTAATGATTTAAAATATTTACAGTATTGGCTTTCTGATATTGAAAATCTAGGCGGTGAGTATAACGATGAAATTACTAGGTTTCTATTTAATTCCTCAACGCAAATGTTCGTTGCTTGGAGATAATCTTCGCGGTGATCAAACATTAGGTAGTGTTTGACTCGGGTTTTAATTAAAATGGCTGAACCTCCGCAAGCTCTATCTCGAGGGTCCTTGGTATCATATAGTGTATAACCATTGATTTTAAACGTATTTCTTGAGGTCAAATGAGTTTCAGAAACCATCATGACATCAATTTGTTTATTTTTTAGAAAGTATTCTAATTCATTTTTATGTTGGCGGATGCCGTTTGCGTTCCAAAAACAGATTTTTAAACAGTTCATGGCTTGTTAAGTACAGCTTGCAATAACATCGATTGCATTCTTAGAATTTCCTGCATCATATTACCCATTGTGTTCGTAAAATTATTAACTGTTTGCACTAATGTTTCCATGGTTTTTTCAAGACGACTTAAATTAGAAACTGGAGTTTCATCATTACTTGGCGAAGCGCCTTGCATTGGCACATGGTTTGATTTAAGGACGTTAGCATACGAGGTTCTGTTATTACTAGGCTGCGGAGCCTGAATGCCATTAGTGTTTACTTGATTTGGTACCTGCATTTGTGGGGGATTAGTTTTCGGTCCAGCCGACTGCTTGACGATAGTATATACAGGGCATCCTCTATAATTGGCAGTGTGATTTCCGCCACAGTTGCTACATTTTTTTACATTGGGGTCATTTCTAGACTTATCGCACTGGACTGTACAATGTAATTCTCCACATACGACGCAAACAGGGGGTAAATAGCAGTATGCCTTAGTATGGCCAAATTCTTGGCAATTAAGACATTGAACGGGACCATTTCTTTTGTGCGGCTCCTCTATAGTTATTCTTCTGTAGAGAATATATTTTAAATTATAAATAGGATGCGTTTCATTTTTTTTAAGCTTAATGTCGCCAGGTTCTAATTCTACCCGAAATAATGGTTGGGGATTTTTTTCCCTGTTTTTAATATTTGTAACGTTTTTTATTTTAAAACCCTTCTCTTCCAAAAAAGTTTTAATTTCATCTGGGTCCACGCATGAGTCTATGCCCTTGATCACTACCTGAAGACCTTTGCTGCTCTTTAGTTGGTATGTGTAAAAGCTTTTTTTAAGGGCTTCGAATTTGTTAGTTAATTTACGAAAATCATTCTCATGATTTACCTGTATTTTTGTCTCATTTATATTTCCACGCTTGATTGCAGCTACGTAAAACGAATTTTCACCTATTACCGAGATCACGCTCTTTATTAACTCACTTGAGTTTTGCTCCCTTAGATATATCGGGGGTGGCTTAGAAGATTTTATAACGTTTGGTGCTTCCGAGGATTCATCCTCGAGAATTGCAAAACGATTTTGAGAGTTTATTTTGTCAAAAGATGGTACTTTTGAAGCCGAAGCAACTGCTGCAGAGGTAGGGCTGCGACCCCGTTTAAGCACTGTTATGTACCTGTCCATACCAACTTGTACTTGAGGCTTTTGACCACTTTTTACTTGAGATGTTTGCATTGCATCTGTGTTAGAGTTCATGGTACCATTTGTTAATAAGATTGTGTTTGCCGTTGTGGCAACACTTGCAAGTGAGAGGCTTATATTTTTTAACGTATCACCATCAACCGTCTTTGTAAAAAGAGAGGGCGAAAGGGATCGTGTTCTAAAAATTGGTTTAGCCGTTAGGTAGTTACTATTGTTTTCTTTTGTTTTATTTATAACAGCATTGTCTTCGTTAGCATGCACTGTCACATAAACATTTCTATCATTTAGTTTTATTGTTGTTTCATTGTTTTTATTCATGCAATAAATTGTTTTTGTTTTTCACCGTTTAGCTGTGCTTTTAATATTTTTGTTATTTATTGTATTTTACAACAACAAAAAAAATAAGAACTTTAAACTAAAATGTTTTTGCTCAGAATATGTATGTATACATACACATGTATGAACATTAGTACGTATATATTTTTACTATTTTTCTTTATTTAATATTTTTTTCGTATTAATTGTTCACTTTTATGTTAAATAATTAAAATAACAAAATATATCATTTATTTTAAGCGTCCATTCGCTGTTTATATAACAAAATCAAATGTGATTAATTAAAAATTCAAATTGTATGCGGAGTTAAGAATACACGTCTGTATCACAACAAAGCACGAACCGAACATTGATTATTTCTGTTGCCAAATTTTTAGACTTAGTTGAGCCAGCTCCTTTTAACTCTGTCATTCCAACAACTCTAGAAATAATATTTCCATGATTGCAGTATTGTAAACTGATTCCGAAAATGCTCCTTTCTAATCGAGTCGCACTATCAATTTTAATGGAAAATAATTTATTTGACAGTTCACTTTGAATTAAACCACGAAGTTTAGTCACAACTTCACATAAAATTTGTTTGGCATTGTCCGAGTTTAAAGAAAACATTTGCCCGCTGTTTGTTTTTAATGCACTTCATATAGGTTTCAAAATATTTTGCATGTTATTGCTGTTTAAAATATCAAACGCTAATCCATTTTCAGTGACCAATCCTATATACGATTTAATTATTTCATGTCGATTAACTGAAACACATTCTTTTACATTTTTAGGCTTTTTTATGAATTTTTTAAGATCTATTTCAATTTTATGCATATTAAGTAAATGCGACTTTAAATTATAACTTCTGTTATTATTTAATGTTTTTTTGCATATTTTGCATAAAACTTTGTCCTCAATATCATACACTTCAAAATAATCATATATTTTTTCCATTTTTGTTTATTACTTGTAAAAAATATTTTCGTTAGACCAAACGTTAAAAATCAAATTAAACAACTGTCGTTTTTTCAGATTGTGCGACCTGATTTATACGATCGTTTCACTTTCCTTTTGTAAAAAAACAAGTGAAAAAATAAATAACCATTTTTCCGCTAAAAGACAACAAAAAAATTAGATCATAAATTTGCATACATTTGTTGTTGTGATTCCACAAGGTATTGTTGCATTTGTTTGTCATATGTACATATATGCAACAACCAATGAAAAGGTCACAAGTGTGTAAAATTAGCAAAAAAAAAGTTCATAAAAAAGGATCGCTACTTGCATGAAAATTTGGGTTTCGTTAAAGTTGGCGTCATAATTATTGCCTAATTTACAAATGTCTACGCAAGTGCGCATAGCAAAAAAAAAGGTTTTACCTAAAAAAAATATTTATGATAGGTGCAAATAAAAAAAACAACAATACTCTGAAAAAACATTTCTTTTCCAAAATACATACTTATAAAAAACAAGAAATGCAACATATGCGCATCACTTGCCTCAGATGGTGTGTACAATTCTTTTTCTGCGCAAATATTGGCGTCATAATTATTCATTCCTTTTTTCCTATTCCTGTTGTAAAACAAACAAGTGAAAAATAAATAACCCTTTATTTTCCGCTAAAAAACAACAAAGATAAAAATAGATCATAAATTTGCATACATTTGCTGCTGTGATTCCACAAGGTGTTGTTGCATTTGTTTGTCATTTGTATATGCAACAACAAATGAAAAGGTCACAAGTCTATAAAATAAGCAGAAAAGTTCATAAAAAAGGATCGCTACTTCAATGAAAATTTGGGTTTCGTTAATGTTGGCGTCATAATTATTGTTTAATTTACAAATGTCTACGCAAGTGCATATAGCAAGCAAAAATGTTTTACCTAAAAAATATTTATGATATGTAGGTACAAATAAAAAAAAAAAACAACAATACTCTGAAAAAACATTTATTTTCCAAATTACAAACTTATAAAAAACAAGAAAAGTCATAAAAGTGTTTTTTTTTTCAAATCAACTTGTATGATGCAAAACACAATATCAATTTTCGAAGTTTACTTTGTCGCTTACACTTATATGTACATTAGGGTGGTTCATAAATAAAAATATTGGATTTTGCTAATGGCCAACCGGAATATATATTAAGCACTGTGAAAAAATGATGCATGATTTTTTTTAAATTGTTCTGTTAAGGTTTAGGGGTCGCTACCGGCCCCCAAATTGTGGTGTTAATAAAAATCGCTGCCTTTACAACTTTTTCTTAATTTCTTTATATTTTTCCAGTGTGTGTTTTAATAGTGGTACTATGGCCCAGAAATAAGACGAATTCGAGCGTATTTTTACTATATTTAAAAAGATTTATTTCAAAATTAATAGGGATAACATATACATATTTACATAAAAATCTTCAAATAGGTTACATGTGTTTATTGAAAATATATACATATGTATTAAATCAAAAAAAAAGTTTTAATGTTTAAACGTAAAATGGAAGCCTAACAAAATCAGTCAATTCATGAAATTAATGGTGATTTACATAAAATATTGTTATACCTTTGAAGAATTTTCAAGTTTTGCATAGTTTCTTAAAAATAATTATTGGAGCAAAGTTGATTTATTACAATTTGGGTATTTTTGTCTATAATCTTTCACCAGCGACAATAAATACTGCTTCTGCTGTTCATCTATCAGTGCTACTCCTCTTTCTGCTATATCGTTAACAACTCTCATAGAACGAACTATGTCTCTACCATTTACGTAACCCTCATCTTCTTCCCATTCTTCAACACTTTTCTTTATGAAATTGGATGAAATACCGGTAATGGTAAAAAATCTAAGAGTGTTTTTAGAAACAACATCTTCTAATTGTTTGCTAATTATAAGAGTGGCATCTAACGTAATCTGTTTTAAGGGATTTTCCGGTCCTTCAACATCTAAAGCGGCCACCATCTTTTTTTTGTATCAACATAAACTTGGTCGTCAAATAAGGCGAATGCAATAAGCTCTTCCGATAAGTACCAAAGATGACCAAGGATTTTTTTAATGGCTGCAGTTCCAATCAACTCATTTACTTCTGCATAATACTTTAGGTCCTTTAAAAGCTGTAGATCATTTCTTGGCGCACAAATTGCTGATGGGGTTACAAACCAGTACTTTACATAAATTCTTACTGAAAATATACAAACATCTCGAATTGAGGATGTTTCGCTTTCAGTTAGCTTGAATTCATTTCTAAATAAATAAATCTTTAAACAGTAAATAGCTTTAGCCATCCATCTAGCCCAGTGAAGACCTCCAGGTGATCTAAAAGACACTTCAGATTCGGGAATACCTCCTAAGAATATTAAAGATAGATTCAATAGTTCCTTGTAGTCATCTCGAGGCTGAAACTCTTTTAACTGATTTAGGATGAAGCAAATGGTGTCATCAGTAATATTTTTCACATTTTTAAAAACGAATTGATCAGAAATTCCCGATTTAAAGTTTTTCCGATTAATTTTGTTCCAGGCTAATTTAAATCTTTTAAATATCAACGCTTCAGGCCCAGTTGAAGTACCAAGTGCTTGGCGGAACACAGCTTCAAGCATTATTTCCAAGATGTGATGACGACACGCCAGCCAAAGCGTATCTTTATCCATCTTTTGTTCCAACAAAATACATGCACCATTTCGCCTTCCAGTATTTGTGGCAGTTGTGTCAAAGCTCATGCATGTGACTTTTTCGATAAGATTCCATTCTACCAATGTATCAAAAACTGCCGACGCAGCTGCAACTCCAGTTCCATTAGATAATTTTGGCACTGCTAGAAGCTTATCAACCCCCATACCAGACACCAGAATTGGAAGACGTTCTACGATTTCACTTCCGCTGATATCTTCCATCATTTTTCCATCCCAGTGAATAGTAAGTGGCACGTTAGGTTTAAACTTACTTCGTAAGGACTGTCCCATATTTTCTCGCAAGTCAATTCGTTGTCGTCGAATAGAAGAAGTGCTTGTATTATATTTTGAAGGATCGGCACCAATGTGTTTAACTGTTTCTGTTAAAACAATTGCTGCTTTACGATTACTTAGCTTTGCAACATCAAGACTAACAGCTAAATTTGCATTTAAAATGTTTTTTCTACCTCTACATATCTTTTTCTTTGCCGCAGGCTTGGAAGCATTAAAAGTAGATATTGTATTGTCATCGTCACTTGACGAAGACGATAGTTGAATTCGAGCCCGTTTGTTAAAATTATCAGTATACTTGTTCTCACGCTCCCTCATTTTTATTTCACGAATTTCTTTTATTTTAGACCATTTGTCGTATTTAGCATTCATTCTTAAAAGTGTTGAGTCCACTTTGCCTATTTTGCCATGACGATTTACCTGTCGCTGAGCATTTAAAAATGCTTTATCCTCCTGTATTGTGATCATGTTAAAGGCATTAGCATGAGCAATATCAAAAAGACTTTCCAATGTAGTTGCCCAGTTTTGTTCTTTTCTGATCAAGCCTTCTGAGCGCTTGCCTTTGTTTTCCTTATTTTTTTTTAGTTTTTGCCAAGAATTAAACATTATTTGAATTTTTTCTATTACTCGATTCTTTGTTTGTGTCGGTATTGCGGCCATTTCCCATATCGCTAAGACATCGTTCGCAGTTGAAGTGCAACATCCCCTTATGGTTAGCTTGCTGTAGATTTTGTAGTAAAAAAGTAGACTTAATACCTCCTTTTTTGTAGGAAGTTTCGTCTTGGATAGCTCCGATGATACCTGCCCGATTAACCATATTTTAGTGCTTTCGCGTGTAGTCAATGTCGATGAACCAGAAGCCATTATAAAAAATGATTCGGCAGCTGGCCTACTTTAACAGTACAAAAATATTTTATTGAATTATTTTTTTATATTGCTTCAATATTACATAATCTTTTATAATTCACCTGTTTCGGAATAAGATCAATTGTAAGATTGTTAATTGTAAATATATGAACTTTATATTGTAAATATATGAAACTTGTATTTGTGACACTGCAACTAAACAATTTTAAATTTTAATGTAACTGCGTACGATATGTTAAACATGTATCAACCAAATGTTTGACAATTTAATCACTACACCTAATCCTGTTTTTGCACGGTACATACGTTCCAGGGAACACCGTGCAAAAAAAAAATCGTGCAAAAAAAAACAGTACATATTCATAAGGTTATATTCGATTAATTCAACCTTAAACTTGGTCTTAGAGTTTAATATTGCTATGAAACACAAACATTTTATTTCTTCATACAGTGTTGCTTTTATTTAATTTTATTATGTATTTTTAAGACATAAAAACAAAGAAATAATTCACATGTTTTCTTAAAAAAATTTTTTTTATAAAGAATAACATTTAAGAAACAATATTTTGAAAAACTAAAAATAAGAAAAGAAAAAAAATTCACATATGTACTTATAAGGAAAATAAAAATGTTTTATTCGGTGTCAGTTTCTGATAATAAGCAAGGTCTTTCGCGCTGCACTAGTTCAACATTAGTTTCGTCCGAACATATACTTAGAACGTCTGCATTTTCAGGTTCTACTGGTTTAATAATTTTAACAGCGAATTCAGCTATGGAACGTTGCGATCCTACTTTGGAGATCTCTTTGTACAGTTCCTTGTATCGAGCCATACATGATTGTAGGTCTGATTGAAATTTCACAGCTCTTTCGTTTATGTGATCATTTGCCAAAAAATGTTCTGCTAATTTATTTGCCATTTGAAGGCCATCAATAATTGAACTGGCTGTAATCGAAGGCGGAGTTTCGCTCTCACCAGTGCTATCACTTACGCCAACGTCTTCCAATGCGACTTCTAGCAAATCATCTTCATCAAGAACACTGTCGATAATTATTTCGTTTATATCATCAAAGGTAAGATTATCAAAACCGTCACCCCCAACAGCTTGTGCCAGCGTAACTATTTCTGTAAGCACTACATCGGCCCCATTTGGGTTCACACCAGTATTTTCGCATTTAACGCATTCAGGCCAAATGCTCTTCCAACAGGCATTCAGGGTTGATGATTTTATTTCTGAAATGGCCAAAGCTGCGTGTTTTATGCAATCAAGAATGGAAAATTTTTTCCATGCCTCAATAACAGTAGTAGTGCTGGTATCATTTTCTATTCTATTTAAAATGTATTGAAATGATCGCTTTATATAATATGTTTTGAATGTTGCGATAATACCCTGGTCTAGTGGTTGAATTAAGGCTGTAGTATTGGGGGGCAAAAATATTACTTTTACATTTGGATGCTCGAGAACCGGGTGTCCAGGAGCATTGTCTATTAATAAAAGAATTTTAAACGGCATACCTTTATCATTCATATAGCGTTTTACTTCAGGAATAAAACAATTGTAAAACCATTCACTGAAAACTGTTAAAGTAACCCATCCCTTTTTATTTGCCATCCAGTGAACTGGCAAACTTTTAATATCCACACCTTTGAATGCCCGTGGTCGAAGAGCTTTATTAATTAATAAAGGTTTAAGCATACGGTCGCCTGAGGCATTACTGCAGAATAAAAACGTAACTCTGTCCTTTGCAGCCTTAAAACCACTAGCACTTTTTTCATGTTTTGCTACGTATGTTCGTCTTGGCATTCTCTTCCAGAAAAGACCAGTCTCATCGGCGTTAAAAACTTGGTCACTATTGTATCCGCCTTCTTTAATTATTTTGGACAGCTGTGGAGGAAATTCCACGGCTGCTGCAGCATTTCCAGAAGCTAATTCTCCTTTGATTTTTACATTATGAACTGCATGTCTCTCTAAAAATCCTTGCAACCATCCATTACTAGCAGAAAATTTATTTCTACTTTTGTCGTCGGGTTTAGAAGACGTTGATGGTTCCTTTTCTTTTATTTGATCGTAAATTCTTAAACCTTTCTGCTTAATGGTATTGGTATCAACTGGTACGCGCTTTTGGGTGCAGTCTTCTATCCATGCCAGCAGAACCTTTTCCATTTGTTCTTTAGTTTTATCTCTCGTATAGGAAGACGACTTAGCACTTAATTTGGTACCAGAAATCACTGCTTGTCTAATCGCTTTTCCATTTTTTTTAATTGTTCGAATTGTCGCTTCGTTCAAATTCAAAGACTTTCCAACAGAACTGGGACCTTCTCCGTTTCTAAGTCTATCCAGAATTTTAATTTTAGTATCCAAAGAAATAGTTGTTCGCTTTTGCTTTTTCATAGCTGCATTAAAAATTTATGTAGTAAATAATATGTGTGTGCTTAGTATGTATTAGCTTTTAATTTACCGTATTAATATAAAACTAAACAGAATTTGTCCACTCTCAATAAATAGAAACACAAGAAAATAAGACTTTTTCACAACGTACAAGTTTGACAATGCACTTCAACACTCAATACAAAGTAACAAAAAATGTCAGAAAAGATTTGTGTGCAAAGACAAGCACATAATTTGTAAATCCCCTAACTGCAAATACAAAAAGAATAATGTTACCACATGATACGTTTTTTAAAGTACATACATATGTTTAATCAAATCATGAAAATTTTCAAAAGTATGTGGCAGCTCTTTTTTACATACATAGGAGTAAACTACATAAACTGAAAATTCCCCAAAAATATTTTAATTCGTGTAAAAAAAGACGTGTAAAAACAGGAAAGAATTGTTTTTGTTAACCGTGTTATTTCAAAATCGTGTAAAAAAAGATCGTGTAAAAACAGGATTGGGTGTATTTGTAACGATGACCGCGCTGCAGCGTATGGAAGTTTACGCATAGCCTACTTAATTAACATTTAAAAATAAACGGAAAATGGTTCGCTTGCTTGGTCAAATAGAAACTTTGAATAGGAAATTTGAATTTGTTTAAATGGTAATTGTTTTATATCAAAATTGAACACATAATTCAATTTGTGTTACGTTTATATTTGTATTTAGAAAAAGATCAAAAACTGTAGTTTCGGTTCCGAAGTCTTAAAAGAACGCGTTTGTTCTTGATGTGAAAGAAACTTTTGTAAAGAAAACATATAATTCTCTAACAGTTTGAAAAATTTCAAAAAATATATAAATAAGTAATCTATATTTTAGAGTTTCAGGGGCGGGCACTTGGGAAAATTGTGAGAGACTAGGTCTCAACACGGGCCGATTCTAACGAATTTCACCCGAATCCATGATAAATTAAAAGTATTTATAGTAAATTTAAACACATTATCTTTGTTATTTTTTAATTCTACCTTGCTATTTTAATTAATATTACAATCGGAAGGACGATCGGACAAAAGTCGCTTAGCCGTCTCAGTAAATGATTCCGAAAAAAATGTTTCTCCCTTTTTTAAAAAATCTTTATTCAATAATGGTGTGCATAAAATTCATTTTTTTAATGCACACCCAAATGGAAGAATATATAAAGGCAGCAAGTTTTTTTCAAAAACGCCAAAGTTTAAGGGCCGGTAGCGACCCCTAAATCTTAATACAAAAATTTTTAAAAAATCATGTGTTATTTTTTCACTGTACTTAATATATATTCCGGTTGGCCCACATTAAAATAATAAAAAAAAAAAAAGTTCTGTATAGGAACCAGCCTAATGTACATACATATGTACATTAGCGTGGCCGTTAGTTGTATGGAGAACTTTTTTTTTTTGATTTCTTATACTCTCCCCCTCCAAATCGGTTCAGTTTAATGTAAAAAAAATACAAAAAAATTTCGTAGCGAGAAGTTGTGTTTTAGGGAGGGCGTCCGCCCCTCAAAGTTTGCCATCAAGCCATTTATTCAAATGTAATTTGTTTGCGTATGACTATCTTCTAAAAACAACATTTTACAAGAATATGATATATGGCAATATTTTAGCTCTTCTAGTCAACAACATAAGCCTCTAAGAAAGTTTTTTGCTAAAATCAATATTTTAGAAAATAATTAAGAAAGTAAAAACAAAATACCAAACATTTTATATACGTTTTATATATATAAAAGGGGGATTTAATGTCAAGTGACACAATTTTGAAATCGATGTCTTCCGATTTGGATGAAATTTACACCAAGGTTAGTCCTATTAGATAGTAGTTTACACACAAATTTTCAACAAGATCGGTCAAAATGTTTCAGAGGTAGAGGGGGTCAAAGTTTGCCATACAGGTGTTCTTTCTCATCGATGTAATTTATTACCTATTGGTGTTAGCAAAATTTGTCCCAAGTAGCTTACTGAGCTACCTAACTAACAGCGGCAAGCGTCAGTTTTATGTCAAAACTTTTCATTTTCACACAGTTTATACGAAACAAACCTTTAGAACGCGAATTTAACACCACCCGGCTGGAAAATCTTATTTGATAGATCGCTTGGTCGTTTTATTTTATTGAAAATGTATTGGCAACAGAATTGGCATGTCTAAAAAAACGCTTGCCGCTATTGTTTAGGTAGCTCAGTTAAATAGCTATTTAATCAATCATTTTTAAAAATATTTTTTTGTTTTTTTTAAAAAATTTTTTAATTTATTTTTTAAATTTAAAACTTTTTTTTTATTTTTTTTAGACAAGTGTTAAATTTAAAAAAAAAAAAATTTAAAAATTTTTTAAAAAAACAAAAACAATTTTTTAAAATGTTTGATCAAAAAGCTATCTAAGCTACTTGGGACAAATTTTGCTTACACCAATAGGTAATAAGTTACATGGATGAGAAAGAACACCTGTATGGCCAAAATGTCAAACTTTGACCCCCTCTAACTCAGAAACTTTTTGACCGATCTTGTTGAAAATTTGTGTCTAAGCTACTATCTAACAGTACTAAAATTGGTGTAAATTTCATTTAAATCGAAAGACATCTATTTCAAAATTGCGTCACTTGACATTAAATCCCCCTTTTATATATATAAAACGTATATAAAATGTTTGGTATTTTGTTTTTATTTTCTTAATTATTTTCTAAAATATTGATTTTAGCAAAAAACTTTTGTTGTTGACTAGAAGAGCTAAAATATTGCCGTATATCATATTCTTGTAAAATGTTGTTTTTAGAAGATAGTCATACGCAAACAAATTACATTTGAATAAATGGCTTGATTGCAAACTTTGAGGGGCGGACGCCCTCCCTAAAACACAACTTATCGCAACGAAATTTTTTTGTATTTTTAGGGGGGGAGAATATAAGAAATCAAAATAAAAAAAATAACGGCCACCCTAATGTACATACATACATATATGCATACCTTTTACAACTGATCACTACCTCTAATGTTCTTTTCTCTGCAAGATCATATAAGAAGTATCCTACCTGGAACCCCTTTTCCGATCTTCTGTTACAATACTGCGATTGGTTTTTATATTTGAATTCAAAATGCATACGTCATAAAACTTTGATCTACATACCTACGCATAAAAATGTCTACCCTTATAAGTAAATAAATTTCTCAAAACACAAACGCACTTTTGTTCTTTAACTCTACTTTTGAATAACTAGTCCAAACACCCATTCAATTTTGTTTTTTAATCATTTTTATATTTTTGCACTCAAATTATGAAACTCACCTTTCAATCATAATTTACCTTTTTTAATAAATAAAAAAACCATTAAACAATTCTATTTTAATCTACCAACACATCATACAAAGAATTTCTTATTTTAAATCTTTCCTCTATTCAACCTTTTTTGTATGTATACACAAAAAAATTTTCTTCTTCGTATTGTGACTATTATTAGTTTATTTTTCGACTAATAATATGTTTACTATTCACACTGAAATATTTAAATATTTCGTGTGTAATAGTCGCATATTTTGGCAGTCGATGATCAACAAGACGGCATATTTTGTTTTGTTATGTTATTTATATTCGTACCAAGGTATATTTACACAAGGTAAGCTCGTTGTCCCATATGTTTGTCAGCTGTTTACCCCTAGTTGGAACCCCAACGTCAAATTGCGTGTATATGAGCCAAAATTTGTAAATGTGTGCGTTGAATTGTTTTTGTTTTATATGAAGACAATTTTGACAACTCGGTTCCTTTTATAGAGCAGCATGTCTACACTCCCAAATGAGTCTACCTTGTGTAAATATACCTTGATTCGTACATTTCGCATTTACTGCGGCAGTTTGTAATGTGTGGTAGAAATATATTGATATTGAAGAAACACAATATTTTATATTTATGGTGACTAAAAATACTTGAATCTTTCCATTTAAAATATATTTATACGTCGAAATATTTAATATTTTGCGCATTGTTATATTATAAAGTTGCCACTGGTAAATATTTTTGAGTATAACTAGAAATAATATTAATACACCGATGCATTTAAATATATAAAATTGGTTGATTATTTAATATTTTTAGATTTTCTGTTAGCTTGTGTTTAAAATTATGCATATTTATGACTAATATATTAGTATTTTTAAACCCTGGTTGGATGCGAGTGGCTTATGTTTTTATATTCCTAAAATACCAGAACTTTAAGAAACTTTAAGAAACAAAAAAAAAATTCCAAAAGATTGATCAAATTGCTATCGAAGTTTCTTGGAAAAAATTTTGCTAACATCAATAGATAATGACCCTACAAGAAATTGCTGATGTAAACTAACGCATACAAAACTTATAAACTAACACACTTGCAGCAATTTTATATTAAACTAGCTGTCCCGGCAAACGTTGTTTTGCCATATAATTTATTTTTAGCGAAAGAAAGAGTAATAAATCATTTATACCATGATCGGCGATGAAAAAAAGCTATTTATTTCTTTATTTCTGTTCGTTACATATTCAAAAGTTTCACCAAAAAAAAGTGATGTAAGTGAAGTATGAAAATCAAACAGAGATAATCAAATTTCACTACGAAGAGCAATTGCGTGTACGATATTGTTTGTCAGTCCTTCTTTAGCCAACACAAATAAGCTTGATGGCTTGCCGATTCGAGAACATGCCACGTATAATTATCCGTTTTAAAACATGGTGTGCCCAAATCTTAGCCGCAAACAGACATCCTTTGGATTTGCGACTTATTAATTGTCATTGCAAATGCTAATCTATTAGAAAATTAAAACCGTTTGAATTCAATTGGGACTTGTGTGGCAATCATCGGAGTTCGTGGCAGCAAAACATTTTCGTCTCGGAATTTACCATTCAAAATGGTAGCTTCGATAACGTTTTTCATAAATTTTTTTACCGACCAATCGTGTACCACTGCATAGCCGAATTAGAATAACCGGAGAAAAATTTAAAAAAAAAAATAGATAAACTTTGCGAAAGAATCGGTTAATTAATTAAGTAGGTATAGGAGGGGGTGCTTTTAAACTTTTTTCTTTTTTTTTACGCCGTAAATGTTAAAATTTATAGCCTTTAGTTTATGTAACACTATTTTCCTGCCAAATTTAAGGAAAATTGGTTGAATAGTTAATAGGATATAGGGAGGGGGAGCTTGTACCCCTCTTGCCTTATTTCACTCCCTAAGGAAAAAAAATATAGGCTATAGTTCTTTCCAGCTGTAACACTATTCACCGGCGAAATTTCAAGAAAATCGGTTGATTATTAAGAAGATATTGGGTGGGGGAGCTTTTACCCTCTTGCCCTATTTCACGCCCTATTCGATATTTTCTTTCAGATGTAATAGTGTTTGCATGCCAAATTTTAAGAAAACCGGTTGATTAGCTTAGAAGATTGGGGAAGGGAAGCTTTTACCCTTCTTGCCCTATTTCACTCCCTAGCTAATAAAAAGTATAGGCTATATATGTTACACTATTTGCCTTCAAAATTTCAAGAAAATCGATTAATTAGTTAAGAAGACATAGAGAGGGGGAGCTTTTGCCCCTCTTGCCCTATTACCTATTTCCTTTCAGTTGTGTCAGTACCTGTATGTTTTAAGAAAACCGGTTGATTAGTGAAGAAGATGTATTAAGGGGGATCTTTTACCCCCTTGCCCTATTTTACGCCATCTAGCGATATGAAATATACTTTACGACCTATTCCAATACCTACCCAATACACACACATATTAAAATCATAAAAATCTGTCAAGCCGTTTCGAATGTAATTCGAAAATGGAGGTCATTTTTTTGATATTTGTATGGGAGTATATAGGGAAATCTAAATGCCATATCTCCGGAACCACTGGGCCGATTTAATGCAAGCTTCACATAAACCATCTACAGACTATCCCCAACCTTCCCTTAAATTTTGGTTGAAATGGGTCGACCCGTTATCGCAGTTAGTGGTGACATCAAAGTGTACACTTCTTTTTATATATATAGATTGTTGATGTTTGCGTTGCCATAGTGGGTGTTTTCGTACAATTATTTTGGTAAATTTTCTATTATACTTAATTTTGCTTCGGAATCTTTTTTATATACGTACTTTATCATCAAAGTATGTTTTTTTAAAGTTTTCGTGTTTTTGTACTTTTTTAAAATAAATTTCATGCAAATATTTTTATTTTTTATATTATGGAATTGTGGGGATTTTTGAACCAAAAGTGTGTTAATAAAAAATGTTACGCAGTGGCAGCGCTGAATAAAACAGTCAAAAAATTAATAAGTATGAGGGAGACAACCGCATGTTAACTTGTATAATGCAGAGTTGCATTTTTAGCCGTTTAACATGCAAAAGTCATTTTAATTTTTGTGAATCCCCGCGAATTGAAATAGAATTGTCAAATTGAAAATTTTTTTATCCGTGGTGGTGGTTTGAATGTAAACTCTGAAGTGTTAACTTTGGTGCAAACAAACAATTTAAAAAAAGAAAAAAGACAATTTAAAAAAAGCAAAAAGACATACAAAAAAACAAATATGAAATATTAAAAAAAAAAAAAATAATAATAGTAATAATAATATCATTGTATAATTATATAATAATGATGTTATTACTACTATATAAGAATTTCCATTTGCTATATACATAATAACAAAATAAAATACACATGGATGTTTCAGACAATATTTTTGGAGAAGCAATTGAGTTTTCTCAGCGTATCGAAAGTAAGGAAAATACATATTTTAAAATTTTTATTCATTGTTATTGTAAACCTATATTCATTGCATCCATTTTAAGCTAACCAGTGTATATTGCCTAAAACGACGTATGCCTTGGGAAGGGCGGTGTGAGAAGAGAGCGCTGGGAAACTTAACGCTGTTTAACACGATTTTAAGAGGTAAGTAACCAAAAAGTTATTTGCTTTTTTTAAAATTTAAAATATGTATTTTCCTTACTTTCGATACGCTGAGAAAGCTCAATTGCTTCTTCAAAAATATTGTCTGAAACATCCATGTGTATTTTATTTTGTTATTATGTATATAGCAAATGGAAATTTTTATATAGTAGTAATAACATCATTATTATATAATTATACAATGATATTATTATTACTATTATTATTATTATTTTTTTTTTTAAATATTTCAAATTTGTTTTTTTGTATGACTTTTTGCTTTGTTTTTTAAATTGTCTTTTTTCTTTTTTTAAATTGTTTGTTTGCACTAAAGTTTACACTTCACAGTTTATATTCAAACTACCACCATGGATAAAAAAATTTTCAATTTGACAATTCTATTTCAATACGCGGGGATTCACAAAAATTAAAATGACTTTTGCATGTTAAACGGCTAAAAATGCAACTCTGCATTATACAAGTTAACATGCGGTTGTCTCTCTCATACTTATTAATTTTTTTGACTGTTTTATTCAGCGCTGCCACTGCGTAACATTTTTTATTAACACACTTTTGGTTCAAAAATCCCCACAATTCCATAATATAAAAAATAAAAATATTTGCATGAAATTTATTTTAAAAAAGTACAAAAACACGAAAACTTAAAAAAAACATACTTTGATGATAAAGTACGTATATAAAAAAGATTCCGAAGCAAAATTAAGTATAATAGAAAATTTACCAAAATAATTGTACGAAAACCCCCACTATGGCAACGCAAACATCAACAATTTAATATAAAATTGCTGCAAGTGTGTTAGTTTATAAGTTTTGTATGTGTTCCCTGCAAATAATTGGACCAGTCCAAACACGCATGGAAAAAACATGGTCTATTTAACATTACGATGTCCTAGAGCAGGACCATATAACCCAGCTTTGGACTACTATGGAGTAGTTTTAAAACTACTCCATGGTATACTCAAGAGGATTAGTTTTGAAGTCGCTTAAAAACGAAAGCATGTCGTTAAAAAACGAAGACATGTTGTCTCACTACAAACACTTTTTAACAATGACATGGTCCATGCTTGCATTACATCGGACCAGTCCATGGAGTAGTCCATTTTATCAAAATGGATCAGGTGGTCCAATTTTATTTGCAGGGCTAGTTTACATCAGCAATTTCTTGTAGGGAAGTTACATGGATGAGAAGGAACACCTGCTGCCGTATTCTGTAATTCGCTTAGCTAAAGCTAAATCTCGATCGCTAAAATTCCTTAGAGAATACAAAATTTAAATATTTTAGCGATGACATTAAAAGCTAAAATCGCGGCAAATTAAATTTGTATTGCATTGCCAAATTTAGCAATGCACGTTACTGAATTACATTTGTAGCCAAAAATTGCTAAATAAACTTTATAGATTTTTAGCGATAGAGATTTAGCTTTAGCGAATTACGGAATACGGCCGCTGTATGTACAAAATGTCAAACTTTGACCCCCTCTAACTTAAAAACTTTTTCATCCAAATCGGAAGACATCGATTTAAAAATTGAGTCACTTGACATGAAATCCCGCATATGTATGTAATGGGTGTTTTTTTCAGTGGTATAGAACTTCGAATTGAAATAAAACACAAGAAAATCGTTTTAATGACCATCAATTTGGCTTTATTGGAAGGATAATTTTATGCCATTAATGTTTAAATATGATTTCAGGCATGTGGCCGCCGCGGCTGGCTCGAATAAAGCCAATTCTACAGGTCCAATTTTCAACCACTTTTTCGAGCATATGGGGCCGTATGTCGGCAATAACGCCACGAATGTTGGCTTCCAATTCCCCTAACGTTTCTGGTTTGTTGGCGTAGACGAGCGACTTCACATATCCCCAAAGAAAATAATCCAATGGTGTCAAATCACACGATCTTGGTGGCCAATTGACAGGTCCATTCCGCGAAATTATGCGCTCATCGAATGTTTCCTTCAATAAATCGATTGTGGCGTGCGCTGTGTGGCATGTAGCGCCGTCTTGTTGGAACCACAACTCATCCACATTCATGCCATCCAATTCGGGAACAAAATAGTCGGTTATCATGGCTCTATACCGGTCTCCATTAACGGTAACTTCCTCTCCAGCATTATTTCGGAAGAAGTATGGCCCAATGACTCCACCAGCCCATAGAGCACACCAAACAGTCAGTTTTTGTGGATGTAATGGCGTCTCAAGGGTCTCACGTGGATTCTCTTCACTCCAAATGCGGCAATTTTGCTTCTCGACGTAGCCATTCAACCAAAAATGAGCCTCATCACTGAACAAAATTTTGCGATGAAAATCGGCATCGAGATCAATCTCATTTTCGGCCCATACACCAAAATCACGACGCATTGCATGGTCTCGCGGCTTTAATTCTTGCACAAGCTGGATCTTGTAAGGTCGCAAGCCAAGATCTTTGCGCAAAATCTTCCATAAAGTTGATGGACAAAGCTCCAATTGCTGTGCACGGTGGCGAATCGATTCATTCGGGTCCTCTTCAACACTTTGCTCTACAGCGGCAATTGTTTCTTCGGTGCGCACTGTTCGAAGTCTCTGCGGATGCGTATTATCACATAGAGTAAACGTAGTGCGAAAACGATCCATGGTTGACCGAATTAATTGCTCTGATGGACGATTATGTCTACCATAAAATGGACGGAGCTTGCGGTAAACTTCGCGAACTGCACCGATATTTTCGAAATAAATTTGCACGATTTGCAAGCGTTGTTCTTTTGTCAACCTGTTCATGATGAAATGGCAAACCAAACTGAACATAAATGACATTAGAGTTGCCAGATTTGACCACAAAATGCCACTTTTATCTCTATTCGAAAAACAAACCTGTAAAAAAAATATCAGAGAACGGCTTTGTGTGATTCCATAAAATTCGCATTCAATGAACAACATCAAATACACTCATTTGTGTTCATGCAATCAAACTTTCTCAGCCACACACATTGGTGTTGTTTTAAAATTCATTCAAGTCATGCACAGCGTATTGGCTTTGCGATTCATACCATATTTAGCTTCGTTCGTCAATTATTGCTTTGGTAAAAAACACATACAAAGAAAAAAAAAATCATTGTTTTGATGCCTATTCAGCAGTTGCTATGTATGTAGTACGTATTAAAGTTTTTTCATATGCTGGATTCGAAAGAAAAAAAAAATTTAAATGAAACAAAACGCATATAACTACAAACAATTTCAATAGAAACAGAAGACTGTTTTTATTTTTTATCATTTCTTAAAAAGTACAGTAGTTCTGTATGTACAATAGGGTGGCCGTTATTTTTTTTATTTTGATTTCTTATATTCTCCCCCCCTAAATCGGTTCAGTTTTATGTAAAAAAAAAATACAAAAAAATTTCGTAGCGATAAGTTGTGTTTTAGGGGGGGCGTCCGTCCCTCAAAGTTTGCCATCAAGCCATTTATTCAAATGTAATTTGTTTGCATATGACTATCTTCTAAAAACAACATTTTACAAGAATATGATATATGGCAATATTTTAGCTCTTCTAGTCAACAACATAAGCCTCTAAGAAAGTTTTTTGCTAAAATCAATATTTTAGAAAATAATTAAGAAAATAAAAACTAAATACCAAACATTTTATATACGTTTTATATATATAAAAGGGGGATTTAATGTCAAGTGACCCAATTTTAAAATAGATGTCTTTCGATTTAAATGAAATTTACACCAATTTTAGTACTGTTAGATAGTAGCTTAGACACAAATTTTCAACAAGATCGGTCAAAAAGTTTCTGAATTAGAGGGGGTCAAAGTTTGACATTTTGGCCATACAGGTGTTCTTTCTCATCCATGTAACTTATTACCTATTGGTGTAAGCAAAATTTGTCCCAAGTAGCTTAGATAGCTTTTTGATCAAACTTTTTAAAAAAATTGTTTTTGTTTTTTTAAAAAATTTTTAAAATTTTTTTTTTTAAAATTTAACACTTGGCTAAAAAAAATAAAAAAAAAAGTTTTAAATTTAAAAAAAAAAATTAAAAAATTTTTTAAAAAAAACAAAAAAATATTTTTAAAAAAGATTGATTAAATAGCTATCTAAGCTACTTGGGACAAATTTTGCTAACACCAATAGGTAATAAGTTACATGGATGAGAAAGAACACCTGTATGGCCAAAATGTCAAACTTTGACCCCCTCTAACTCAAAAACTGTTTGACCGATCTTGTTGAAAATTTGTGTCTAAGCTACTATCTAACAGTACTAAAATTTGTGTAAATTTCATTTAAATCGAAAGACATCTATTTTAAAATTGGGTCACTTGACATTAAATCCCCCTTTTATATATATAAAACGTATATAAAATGTTTGGTATTTAGTTTTTATTTTCTTAATTATTTTCTAAAATATTGATTTTAGCAAAAAACTTTCTTAGAGGCTTATGTTGTTGACTAGAAGAGCTAAAATATTGCCATATATCATATTCTTGTAAAATGTTGTTTTTAGAAGATAGTCATACGCAAACAAATTACATTTGAATAAATGGCTTGATGGCAAACTTTGAGGGGCGGACGCCCTCCCTAAAACACAACTTATCGCTACGAAATTTTTTTGTATTTTTTTTTACCAAATAGAAACTGGGAATTATTTCCTTTCGCAGGTTACTTTTTTTTTATATTATATTTGTTAAAATAGTTGAGTTAAATACATTCAATTTATAAAGTATCACTATCCAGTATGACACAAAGAATGCTGACGAAGGCCGTAGCGGGCCAGAAAATGCATTACATTCTGCTGGTGTCTAATAATTGTAAATTTTTCTGTACATACAATATACTTCATTGCTATCCAAAGGATAGCTAAGGTAAAATGTAACAAGAAAATACAATATAATAGTCTGGTAGTGTATAAAAGTCATTCCTAAAAATTTAAGGAATAGAACTATTACAAAAAAGCTTTATAAAATACATAACTGAAATTTAACTCATAGAATAAATTCGAAAAATAAAAAATGTTGAATATAATATTTTTTTTACATAAAACTGAACCGATTTGGAGGGGGAGAGTATAAGAAATCAAAAAAAAAAGTTCTCCATACAACTAACGGCCACGCTAATGTACAATGTATTGTTGTTAATGTTGCTTGTTACGCTTTTAAAAAACTAAAAACAAAAACAAATTGGACACAACATCAAGTTTATTTGAACTCATGCCTACAACAATCATACTAACAAACCCTACAAACATTTTTGAAATTTTTGGGCGATTGCTTGTTTGGCGATGATTATGCGATCCTTCTCAGGGAATACGAATCGCTAACCATCGCCTACGCCTTACAACTAGGCGATGAATATGCGAGCGCACACAAGTAGCGGCAATCATCAGTGTTTTTTTATACTTCCAATAGATTCTTTTTGTCCTGTTGTTTTGTTAAGGTAACGGGAAAATAAATATTTGGTTTCAATCGCGGTGCGCGATGTTCACGCGAATCGCGGTACTCGATTCGCGTGGTTGACACATGCGAACGTTTTCGCGATTCGCCAGAGGATCGCATTTAGCTTCCACGCGATGCATCGCAGCGATGTTAGACAGCTTGCCGGCGATTCGCGGGCGATGATTCGGCGATGAAAATTGTTTGCAGGGAAGCGACACGTACTCATACCAATTTACATTGGTCGTTGTCTCATCGAGTGGGCAATGACAGCAATTGTGTTATTGCGTGCGCATCGATGAATGCAAACAATAAAAAAACTCACATGTGCACAAATCAAATGTGTACGAAATAATGTCAAAATTACCAACGTTGAACTTTGTTTTGCAGGCATAGAGTGAATGTTAATTTAAGCGTATGAGTAAATCAAGAAAAATAGTGATTTTTGCAGTTCTCTGGTATGTACAGTGAGCCGCAAAACTAAGCACACACTGGTTTTTTTCTTATGTTTTGCTAATATGTAATTTTTTTTTAGCAATAATATTATGACAATACTCATGCTAATTATTTATTTCGATGTTATTGTAAAATCCTACTTAAAAATATTGTGATCTTTTAAACAAATTCCTAAAAAAAATCAAGCTTTATTCAAAATAGCTCATAATATGGCAACGCAAAAGTAAGGGCAGACTTGTCGTTTGACTGGAACAACGGTACAACGCTCACATAAAACACACACTCTTGAAAAGAGACAAATTATAATAAATTTGTACGAAAATGGAAATAAATCCTACGGTGAAATAGGAAAAATAGTGTCTTGTAGTCGTTTTACGGTAATGCATTAAACACATTCGAGACAGCAAGCTACCGACTTCAATATGTCAAAACTAGAATACATGTGTGCATATGGAAATGATTATTTTCACGACGACACGGATACATGGCTGCAGGTTGTTGTCTGTGCTTATTTCGTCGTTGTAGTCAAATTAAACTAATTTCTATTTTTGTCCACTACAAAACAGAAAAAGTGCTGCTAATATAAAAAAATATTTAAAAAATAAGTGCTTAAATTTATTATTATTTTTTTTTTTTTGTTTAACAGAAAAGAATCGGCATGAAACAAGAATATTAACTCGGCTCAACACCAAATTGTTATTTATATAATTTTTCTTATATCCTTGAAAGAAGTTCTATAGGAAGATGTTTTTCGCGCCAACGCTTCTAGTTCAGGAGTTATGGGTCGTAAAAGTTTCAAAATACTTTATCCATATCTCCTTAAGAATAAAATGAATCTATAAAATATGGGAATCATTGGAAAATTCTTTAAAGTGTGTTCCACATGGCGTTTATGTCATACCGGTTAACCAATTAAGAGCCAATTTTATATATTTATACTCCGAAGCTGACTTTTTTTACAAAATTGGCTTTATCTTTAAATCATGTCGAAATAACAATAATTATTAAACTCTAAGATATTTGCTTAACAAAGTTTTCTGAATTGCGGTTTTTCGGCGTTGCAGAACACTTTTTATTTATGTACATATTACAATAATTCAATCAGCCCAATCATGAATAAAAATTCCCCGGGAGTTTTTTCCCTTTTCCTACTTTTACAATTGAACTAACATAGGAAAAATAAGAGAAGGGAGAAAACTCCCGGGGAATTTTTATTCATAATTGGGATGAATATGTAAGAAGTACATAAATTATTACCAGATATATATTTTTAATCAAACTTTTAAATAAATTGGCTAATTTTCCAATATAAAATTTTTTAAAGCTTAATAAATTTAAAATTTTATATGATGAAGTTACTAATAATATGGTATATAAAAGATAGAAGTGTTCTTCCCTAAAGATATTGTGTTTTAATAAATATATATATTGACAAAATTTTAAGTTTTGTAGAAAAATCTTAAAAATGTTTAAAATTGGCCCTTAACGGGCTAATAAATCGGAATTTTTTAAAGATCAAGTGAAAGCCATTTCGAAGTAGTTTCTAATAATACCACTACTTCTTATATCCAGTTTTTGCCTTATTGATAAAGGGTACGTTCGTAAATGCAGTCGTTGGGTATCACTTGCGCAGAAGTAAAGTTTAATGTTTGTAAAAGCATCACTTGTAAGAAACTTGGCATCACTCTCATATGTCAAAAGTTTTTATGCAGTAATGCCGCAGCTCTGCAGCAAACTTTGGCAATTATTGCTTCAGTTATTTTCTGAAGCAATAACTTTTGACAAAAAAGAAATTGTTTAATCGTCATTTATAAGAAAACTGTTACTTTTTGGTTCAATATTTTCAATTAGGTTTGTCATCTTTATTGTAAAAAGCATTTTTATTATTATTTAATGTTTTCTTATTAAACTTTTGAAATTTCAAAAATTCAAACTTTGTACAGCTGTTGTGCAAAGTATCAGCAACACAACTGCAACTGGTAATCACGCATCAGCAACAACATTTTGCATCACTGCAGCAGTGATACATAGTTTTTATGCATTAACGCCCCCAAAGTGTTCTGAAACTTTTACGAACTATACCACGTGTGCTTAAAGAACAAATTTTCTTATTTTAAAAGCATTTTATATGTATTTTTTGTTTAATCTGCCGTTAAAATTATATTGTTTATTAGTTACAAAAACCACAAAATTAAAATATTTTAATTTTTTTTTTAATAAATTCATTTGTTGATAATCTTAAATTAAGTTTGAATAAGAGTCTGCAATTATACATGTTTTTCCATTTTATAAAAGAAAAAAAAATGATAGCGGCACCACTGAAATATAAAGACATAGTAAACAAAAACAGCTGTTTGTATTTTTTCAATTGTAGCTGCCGTCTTCAACATAATTCAGTAGCTGACTACACGACTAAAATTTCAGCCAGCAGCATTTGTAGTATTGCGTTCGTGTAGCCTGCTGTGGTGAATGTGTTTAATGCATAAGAAAAGTCATTCAACGAAAATTGAAAGAGAACCGAATCGAAAATAAACCTGTAATTGGCCTGTCGCCCAAGCTGACAGAGAAAGATAAACGTCACGTATAGCGCACCATTGAGAAGAATCCTTTCACTAGCGCCACAAAAATAGAAGCAGAGCTTGAAAAATACCAAAACAAAAATGTTTCGCCTGATACAGGTGATCAGGGATTGAAGTCATGTGTGCCGACAAAAAAAAACCACTTGTAAACAAGGTTAACAAAGCCAAGCGCATAGATTTTGCGAAAACCTATTTAGATAAGCCCCAAGAGTTCTGGAACAAGGTAATATTCACCGACAAATCTAAATATAACATATTTGGTTCCGACGGCCGACTAAAAGCATGGCGCCGTGAGGGAGAAGCATTGAATCCAAAAAATACGCTGAAGACGGTGAAACATGGAGGTGGGATTGTCACGGTATGGGGCTGTATATCATCGGCTGGGGTTGGTCATCTGGTATTTGTTTAAAACAAAATGGACCAGTACGTCTATTTAGATATTTTAAAAAATAATCTACAGGAAAGTGCTTTACAAATGGGTTTAGCTGACGACTACTACTTCCAACAAGACAACGACCCGAAGCACACAGCCCACAATGTGAAAACACGAAATTCAGGGCAAGTTACAACTAAAACGGGTAGTGGATTTTTGTTATATTTTCAAGTTTTTGGAATGAATAATTTTTATATTTATAGGTGTGTCCTTACTTTTGCGATGTAAATATATTAGGTTAGATTAACATTTTATGCATTTTTCTTTAATAACGAAACGAAGTTCCTAATTTTTTGTTTACCCCCCGTTTCCACACGCAAGTTAAAGTTCGAAAAACACAATACACGCACACTTTTTCACTAACATTCACACATTTTTTGTACTTTCAGCCAATCGGCTGTTTCCTCGATTTTTCGTTGATAATACTTATACACTACTTGCAATTAATTCCTTGCATGTGAAAACGTAGGGTTAGATTGAATAACCACATTTGTTTTTTGTTATTTTTATATTTTGTTTATGTAAATAAAATTTTTTTTAAAAAAAAACTTAAAAACATATTCTGTCATTACATCCAAACATCTTCATCTCAAAAGATTTGCTAGATTAATTCCTATTTTAACTTTAAAGATTTCAGCTCATAACTTTTTATCTGGCCTTTCATACTGTCTTTTTTGATTTTGAGCGAGTTCTTAAGCAGATGGGTTGTCAATAGGGTTTAAAGACCTGCACGAGTGTATCTGTAAGTATTGTTGAAACAGATACACCAGATATTTATCTGTTACTACTGATAGAAATGAGAGAATAAGTCTAACTGATATTGTATGGTTTTGCTTTTGCCCACTCACCATATCTTAAAAACAAAAACAGTTGCTTATGGTTTTGGATTGAGTATGTCATAACATTTTTTTTTTTTTGCTTACAAATATCTGTTGTCACCATAAGTATTTCTACAATATCTGTGATTATCTGTTGTAAAGACCTGCACAGATATATCTGTTTGTACAAAATAAACTACTGAATATTTTCTCAAATTTCTTTTTTTATTAGAAAGTACAATCGTTCCGGTTAATAATGGAAAATAATTTCATTCAAATGGCTGCCTCGGCTGGCCATGCAGTAGCCTACACAATCGGTCCAATTTTTAAGCACATCATCGATTGTGTGCAGCTGTATTTCACAAATGGCTTAACGAATATTGTCCTTTAAAGCGTCAATTGTCTCTGGCTTATCGGCGTAACACTTATTTTTGACGGCACCCCACAAATAATAGTCCAACGGTGTCGAATCGCAGCTCCGAGGTGGCCAAACGACATCAGCTCTGCGGCTGATAATGCGATCTTCAAAAACAGGGCGCAAAACATCGAGTGTAGCTTCGGGTGTGTGGCTCGTAGCGCCGTCCTGTTGAAACCAAATGTTGCCAATATCCTCCTCTTAAATTTTTGTGAACAAAAATTCTTTCAACATGGCCCGATAACGATCGCCATTGACTGTAACGGCCATTCCTTGCTCATTTTCGAAGAAAAAATGGCCCAATTATGCCTCTGGACCAAAATCTGCACCAAACAGTGACTCGTTTTGGGTGCATCGGCTTTTCAATGTATGCGTGCGGGTTTTCTGTGCCCCAAATGCGACAATTTTGCTTGTTTATATACCCGCCAAGATCAAAATGAGCTTCATCTGAAAAGATGATTTTTTTTGGCAAAATCGGCATCTTCTGTAAGTCGATCGCAGGCCCACTTAGCGAAGCGAAAACGCATTGGAGGGTCAGTTGGCTTCAACTCCTGAAACAATTGGACCTTGTGTGGCGTCATACCAAGGTCTTTATGCAAAATTCGTCTCAATGATGTCTCCGAATTGTTCAATTGTTGAGAACGACGGTGAATTGATGGTGATGGCGCTTCACGCACACTTTCTGCCACAGTAGCAATATTCTCGGGTGTACGCACTGTTTTTGGCTTTTCACGCTTTGGTTTATCGATGAGGATACCAGTTTCTTTCACTTTTTTCACAAGATAACGAACATACGGAGCTGACGGTGCTTCTCTTCTTCCAAAATCCGTACGCAATTTTCGCACACATTCTGCATTATTACCATTATTTTCATAGTAATGTCGCAATATTTCCCAGCGTTCAGCGGAAGGATAAAACTAATTATCTGTCAAATCAGACATGAGCTAAGTGTTACCATTCACGAAATAAGCACTAGTTGAAAAAAAAAACGTTAGATGGCGGACCCGTTACAAATAAAAAGTTTTAATGTCTGTACTAGGTGTCTGTACGTCCTGTAATAGGCATTTAAGCTTAGATGTTAAGAAATCAGATGCAATTAACCAGTAAAAACTTTCCTTACTTTTTCAAAATGAATAGCTTCTCTCACTCATTATTCAGTAGCTTTCTTCTATAACTGCTTCTTAACAACTTCTATTACTACTTATTTCTGGATGTATGTAGGTAAAAAAATAATGACTTACTTTTAAACAGGGCTGTGGAGTCGTCCGAAAAAAGTACTAACTCCGACTCCAAACGCTGAAATTTTTTAAGTGCGACTTCGACTCTGACTTACGACTCCGACTATAATCTTGATGCTAAATGTATATGAGACTCAGTGATGTTAACTTTTATTTTTTCATTACCGTACGGCCTTCCAAAAATTACCGTTTTTGAGAAGAAATTACCTTACGGAAACATTAATGTGCTGTTTCCAAATGACAGGCGATTGATTATGTAGTAAAATTTATATAAAAAGCACTCAGGTCATGGAATGCCATTTGTTTAATACAAAATTAATAATAACTATACAAGAGTAATTTCAGTTTTCTTAATTTGACTTATCGCTGTTACGAAAACATTTGCAAAAACATTACGTTCTTAATTTGTTGTTATAAAATTGATCTATTTTTAAATTTAAAATCACCTCTCAAACGTTCAAATAATTAAACATTCATACATATGTAAGCATGTGTATGTATACTAAAAATCCAAATTTCTTTATATTACCGTTTTTTAAATAAAATTACCTTGCTAACTTTTGCGACCCAAAATTACCCTAAAAAAGGGTAATTACCGTACGGAATGAGGGTATACTAGGTTTGTCATTCCATGTGAAACTTTTTTATTATGTATCTAATACCCCTGGTTGCTTGTAATTCTAAGTCGATTTAGCCATGTCCGTCTGTTCATATACGCTCACTTTCGAAAAACTTAAACAAAAGTTTAATCTAGGTGTCAAATTGCTTCTAGTTATTCTAAGCAGTTTGAGAGTGAAATCCAGCAAAATCCAACCAGTAGGATCATAGTTATCAATCAAAATGTAGAACCACCACCCCAAAAAATTTACAATTTTGTTACAAAAACTTACGTGCCATAATGTACTTCTAAAACCGTAATAAATATTGCTATCATATTTAATATGCTTTGGTAAATATTGATCCATAATTTGCCATAGGCCTACTTCCGGAAAACAGTTTAGTACGCATAGAAACGTAATAAATATCGCTATCATAATAAAATTTAGTACGTCACAGTTTTATAAGACACTTCAAAATTTCGTGAAGATTGGTCCATAATTTACCCTGGGCCCCATATAAAGCCAACCCTCGGAAAACAGTTTAGTTCGTTAAAAAACGTAATAACTAATGCTATTGTAATACGATTTGGCACTATCACGCTATAAAATTTCTAGAAGATCGGTCCATAATTTTTTATATAATGTTCCATATAATGCTCACTCTAGGAAATTATTTAAATTCACCTAAAACCGTAGCAGCTATAGATATTGTAAAATTTGGTCCAATTTTGGTTCATATGGCAAGGAATAATACGATGCAATTTTCTGATTATCGGTTCATATTTACCTTAGATCCCATATAAGGCAGCTTTCACTTTAAGCGCTTAAATAAATTTCACTACTGTATTGAAATTTGTTCCATTTAGGTTAAAACCTAAATCACTATACATGATTTCGTGATGATCAGTCCATAATTTATTTTTTTTAAAAAACCTCTTATTTCTGGAAAAACTTTTTTTATCAAAAGTAATTTTTGGGAATACAAAATTTTAATTTAAAAGATTTTTTATTCGTGCTTAATTTCCAATTTTTATTATTGATAAAAACACTGAAAGTTATTGTCGATGGGATAAGCTATTCCTATGCGCATTTCACTGGTTGCTTAGGCCAGAAAAAAAAACTTAAGCAACATTCTTTTGAAAGTTGTTTTTTGCATTTTGTTTTTTCTTAACCTACTTACAACTACAATTAATGTTGGACGAATTCCAATCAATTGTAGTGAGGAATGTAAGAAGACATAAACTCACTGTTTATTGTTGATGTCTTTGTTTAAACTTTGATATTGTTACAAGTAGAACTGTTGCTTATGATTCTTATATGCTTAACAGTTTTATTTGGTTTAATATCTTTAGTTTTTCTAAAATCTTTATGGATGAAGTTTCCTGATGATCTGGCCTAAGCAACCAGTGAAATGCGCATAAGAATAGCTTATCCCATCAACAATAAACTGCAGTATTTTTATCAAGAATAAAAATTGGGAATTAAGCACGAATAACAAAATCTTTTTAAAAAAAACTTTTTTTTTACAAAAGTGCCAACATTTTTAAAAGAAAAAAACAAAAACATGTTGCAAGGCTTTTTATATTACTGTTAAATAATTAAATGAAAAAAAGTATATAGAATTCATTTTATATAAAAATATATAAAAATTAAATCTAAAAATGTTTTTATTTTGAATACGCCCTCGCGAAAATTTTCAATATATTGCTCTTTCTATTAATTATGTTCCTAAAAATTAAAGCTCAAGCTATTCATTATTAACTTCTTCACTATCACTCAAATAGACTTGCCACAATAGCACATAATTGAGAAATACTCAATTGGTAACCTCTTATTACATAAAAAGGTGCAAGATCTTCGACGTGTTTAAGAAAGTCGTTATCAAGATCGAACTTTTTTAACAGACCATTAAAAAGTGCAACATAAAACTTTACAGAATGAGAGTTTTTGTGGGTACTACGACTCCGACTCCACAGCCCTGCTTTTAAATGCGTTCATTATGGGACATCCCTTGTAAAATTCATTGGTTCTTTCAGTAGAATTGTAAGTAGTGCCTTTATGTTTTTCTGATTACTCAACACATAATTTTGTAGGCGAAGTTTTTACTGGGAAGTAAAGGACGAGCTTTACAGCCAGTTCAACGATTTCGAACGTTAACGTTCGCATAGAAAATTAAATTTAAAACAAAAACAAATTGTCGAATTTTGTTTTTGTTTTAAATGTAATTTTCTATGCGAACGTTAACGTTCGAAATCGTTGAACTGGCTGTTAGTCCCTTAACCCGTTATGCCCTACTGTTGCCATATGGCAACACTCTCTGTATTAGTAGTTACTCAGCAGTTGCTAAGCGTGGATAACGGTAAATATTAAATTAGCGAATATTTGAGAATGTTTACATAATGTCTTTACTATTTAAAGTTAAATAAGGTCAGTTTCGTTTAAAGCATCTTGTTGATAAGCTGTATTTTGGAAGTGCAAAAAAATAAGTCGTAAAATTTTATAAAAATGGATTTCATGAAAAAGTAATTGCAAATATTTTTCAGAACTTATTGTATTTTCTTAAGTAATTTGAATATTTAATTTTGTAAGAAGTGTGTTGTTGTTTTTGCGTAAAAATTATATATATTAAATGTTGATATCATATATATATTTAAGTTTTTTAATACTCGTTGCCATATGGCAACGGCAGGCACTATATGCGAATAAACAAATAGTTATTTTTTTTGAAAAAATTTTGAAATTTTACAGAAAAATAACATTATCTGAAGCCTTAGACTTCCTGGAACAGCTTGATAGCGAAACCGAAGATGAAGTTACAAAAATTTTTATTGAACCATATGAAAATGATGGTTATATAAGCGGTGAAGATGACGCTACAGAAGAAGAAGGCGGTATCCCTGATGACGTTTGTCCTTCTCAGCTGAAATCGAATTGCGAAATAGTTTTTAAAGGTGGACAGCGATTAGGTTCTAATGAGGACATTGGCGAAAATGATAGCAACAACAATCAAACAACAACTGAAGATGTTGTACAGAATTCAGTTGCAAGTCCTTCGGCAAGTGCCAATTCTCAACAGAAAGAAACAACAGCTTGTTTAAAAAGTATTACACCCAAAACACCGTTGTTTCTTTTAACAACAATTGATAAAGGACAAAAATATACTTGGGTAAAAAATGATTTCGCTCCAAAAATTTCCATATTTCCTGAGAGAAATTATGAAGATTGTCTGCACTTAAAACCACATGAGCAGTTTGAGAAGTTTTTCGATGACTTTTTGATACAACGCATCGCTGACAAATCTAACGAATATGCAGTTTTTAAGGGAAGAAAGAACCCGGCCATTACTACTGCTGAAATTCGCTGCTTATTGGAATCCTCTTAATAACAGGATACAGGACACAGGCAAGAACAAGAGATATGTGGTCGGTCGAAGATGATTTATGAAATAATATCGTCTTTGAAAGTATGCGTCGGGATCGTTTTCAGGAAATATGTAGTTGTCTACATTTTGTAGGCAATGCTCAAGACGATAATAGCGGTGATAAGATGTGGAAACTTCGTCCGATTACAGACCATCTAAAAGTCAACATGCTTAAGAATTTTCATCCGGAACAAAATTTGTCTTTTGATGAGAGCATGACAACAGTTTATAAAAGGAAAAAAATATTTATGTTATGTACCTATGTATGTTTGTTTTTTAATAAAATATATCAGCTAAAAAATGATTTCATTATTATATTTTGTAAGTTGAGATAGTTCCTGGCGTTGCCATATGGCAACAGTCTTTCCTGGCTCCCGCAGGACCAGGACGAAAAAAATAATTATGACGAAAAGTTCTTCTCATGAGTAAGATTGGAATTTGATAATTTTTTTTTTACTTTTTGCAATAAAGTATTCTCGGACATAACGGGTTAAGAAGGCATCAGCAAATGTTTCACTGATTAAAAACCATCTCATTGAACAAAATGCTGTTGATATTTTAGATGATCCGTCCAGAATATTTAAGAGCGATAAGACAAGTCCCAATTATTTAATTTCCATATGTAATATTTTAATTTGAAATCAAACAATCAATTTTCCAATTTTTAATGCTGATATGTGAAAAGCACAATTTTGCTACACGCCTTTTTCTCTCAATTCTCTGCCCATATTCCAAAAACCCTAGATCCGATTACTGTGGGTAATCATTTCTTCCGCAAAAGCAAGAAAACTAGTTTTTAAGTATAGACGGTGATTCTAAAGGGTTAGAATTGCCTCTCAAATCACGCACAACAGTTGCCGAATTTACTCCTTCTTCTTAGTCATCGAAATAATAAATGCACCGAAATAATCATAGATATAAATACATATGCACAGAAAAAAATATCTCAAGGAAATTTTTAACAACACAGTTTTTTAAAAAAAATTACTTGTTTTAATGGTTGTTTGTAAGCAAAAAAATTTGTAACCAAACAAATGTTTTGGTTGAAGTAATGGTTATTTATTACCAAAAAAATATAATGTTTATTTTAATTGGTTACGATAACCAATACAGTAGTTTTGACTTAACTGCCTTATGTTTACGTGCACTTTCTATACGTGCACATTTAAGATAAATGCACAAAATTTTTGGCATTTTAAAATTATTTTCATACAAAAAATTCAAGTTAGCTGCACTTTGACTTAACTGCCCAAAATACATATTTTCTGGAATTATTCTTCAAAATCCTTGTTTACGTGCATTTTGTATACCTGCACATTTTTCATATTTTTGGGCAGCTTAAAAATATTTTCATACAAAACATCAAAGTTAGCTGCACACATGAAAACAACTTTTTCACATAAATATCCAATTTAAGCTGTTTATAAAAATATAAATCGCAATTATTTTGTTTATTTTTTTCATAAATTGTTATGTTCTTTGTGAATTCTCAATGTTTTTGTTTAAAATTCTTGCGTTTTCGAATAAAAAACAAATTTACTCCGTTTTTAACGCGTCAAAAAAAAAGTGTGCAGTTTTAAAATACTAAGAAAAGTGAAGTGAGTTATACTTTGTTTGATTTCTTTTTGCTTTTAGGACGGCTTGTAGTCTCTTTGCCATCGATTCCACCCATTTCAAAGTTAGCTCAGTAGACATTTTTGGCCACACTTCCTGCAGAATTTTCTTCAGAGAGTGCTTGCTGCTAATGTTGTCTGTCCAAATGCTCCCAGATGCTTAGTTAAGTTGATATTGAGCAACTATTGGGCTGATGCAGCTGTTTCAGGACATATTACAAAAGCCAACCCTATCACGCTTCACTATAGATACTGTTTATTTTGCATTAAATTTCTTATTTCTACCTTTTATCACGTTTTTCTTTGTCAAACTTGATTTTGTCAAATTTTGGAGTAACGTATTTTTCACAGATGACAGCAAGCTTGAAGTCTGATCAAATTTGGCAAAGTAGAAATTTAACTTTTTCTAACTAACATTACACTTTTTATATTGGAAAACAAGCTGAACACTTTATTTTGACGCTCACTGTAGGTTATTTGAAATAAAATTTTAATAAAATATAAATTTATGTATTAATAAAATAATTTTTTTATTCTACTTGTAAATCAAACACTTTACTTTACCTGCACTTTTGTGCAGGTAACCACAATTGTGTACCTGCACATCAAGGCAGGTAAATGCTTTTAAGATAACTGCATTTTTGATTTACCTGCATAAAAAATCGTGCAAAGGAGATTGTGCAGCTAAGTCAAAATTACTGTATAAAATATACATATGTAACGATAATGCTTGAAAATAACCAAATGAAAATAAAAGGAATTTTCCCGTAACCTTAAGAAAAAAATGTAAAAACCATTATTTTTGGTTCCTGATTTTATCGTGAGCGACAAATTTAATACAAAATTTTTATGAATTAATATATGAAAAACTCTCTCCTGTAAAATTGATTTTGGTTCTTAAGTTATTTTCGAGCTCGAATAATAAGAAAGTTTCACACGGAATGACAAACTAAGTATACCCAGCTAGTTGTGGCGTTGGGTATAAAAAAAAAACAAAAACAAGACAAGTCACACACACACAGACTGTTCATGCTGTGGCAGTACAAATTGCCGAGCAGCAACAACAACACTAGCAAGAAGTAGATCTGGGTGGTTCATGAACGAACTAGTTCAATTGAACTAGTCTTTCAGTTTGACAATTCCTTTTAGTTCAACAGTTCGTTTTTAGTCACTTGGGTCTTTTGCGACAGTCAGTCTTTTGAGTCAGCTGTTTATTTCGTACTTTTCAGTCAGTTCATTTAGTTCAATTCATTTAGTTCGAGGGTTGTAAATGAACTGGTTCACTGATTTCTTATTCTTTACCGAACTGATTGAAAAGAAACAACAATATTATGAGTGTCTATATGTTATAACATAATATACTTGTTTCTTTTACTCATTGCCTTAAACATTTTCATAAAATAATCAGGGCTGTAATATTAAGAGATGTCTCGCTCCACGTGGCGATTTTCAAACATTTTGACTACACTGCGATTTATAAAATATGTTGCTATTTTCTATTATTAATAAGAATTCCTTATGACGTGCTAAATTCCCAATTTTAATTTTTGATAAATACACTGAAATTTATTGTTGAGGCGATTTAATTGGCAATTAAATAATAGCCTTTTCACACTTGTCAACATTTAACTTTTAGCATCAATTTGGGAAGATGTTGGAATTTTCCAATAAGAAATACATAGGGCTAAAAATCAAAATTTTTCAACATCTTTACAGAATGTTACTATCTCATTTTGTTCCCTTTTACATTTTTCGATTCTTTTAGTGTTATCACTAGAAAAGTGGCAATAAATTCTGTAATTATTGTGGCATCACTGACAAAATGGAAGTTGCTTTGAAAGCAGCGTTACCATTTCTCAAGTTTTTCCTTTTTTGCAAGCTTTATATTGCTTAATTTTGCTAAAATTATTAAACAAAATGAATAAGAAATACATTTTGGTGTTATCTTTTAAAATGTTGGTACTTTCATAGGAAAAAAGTATTTAAAAAAATAAAAGATCTTTTTCAGATATGGTGACATTTTTTATTTATAGTAAATGTTAGATGTTCCAAGTGTGAACGCGTATTTCACATTTTCAACATCTTCCATGCGTTCCTCCAAAATGTATGCAAGTGTACAAAGGGTATAAGCAAAGACTATAAATATATAAAGACTTTTATTTGTAGTCTATGGTATAAGTCATTCATTTGTTTTGAGAACATTATTGTATATATTCGCCATATTATTTCATTTTGTCCTATATTATGCAATAAGTCGCACAATAGTTTTATTCATTCAATAAAAAGGTGAACATAACCTACAGGAATAACATAAACAGCATCGTTCAATGTTGCCAACACATTTCACTTTCTTTTATATAATTATATCGCCAATGTGTATGTAATATTCGAAGGTGGCACAATATATTGGCAACAATCAAAAGACTTTTGATTTTTATTGCACAACGAAAAGAAAGTAAAATGTCTTGGCAACATTGTACAATGCTGTTTATGTTATTCCTATAGGTAATGTTCACCTTTTTAGTGATATGCAGTCTACAAATGGCATGAAATGCTTCAAATTAACACTAATATGATGTAAGTGTATAGTATAGACTCATCATGTTAGAAGTTATAACACGATTGTTAATGCAAATGTTTAAACAACGCTTTTGTAACATTTTATAACAGCAAATCATGTCAGTTGTAGACGTGGAGTAATATAAGACAGAATGGAATTAACATGGCGAATATCATATACAATAATATTGCGAGTGTATGGGCCGCTTTAGTATGGAAACTATTTAAATGGAAATACATACATATACATAAATTCGTAATTGCGGTATTTGTACAAAAATAGATTGTAGGTTTAAATTGTGTTTTAGTTATATTTTCCATAACATTTTTTTCTAAAAATACCTTTTAAGTCTACTTAATTTCTAATAAATAAGATCGTAAAAAAGTACATCTAAATAAAGAAGTTTCATTGAAAGTAATTAAATGCTTCAATTAGAGATATATAAAATTTGGGCAAAAAGATTTTAGTTTGGGAGCAGTTCCCTGGTATGTAAAGTGAGCCACAAAACTTAGCACACACTGGTTTTTTTCTTATGTTTTGCTAATTTGTAATTTTTTTTAGCAATAATATTATGACATTACTCTTGTTAATTATTTATTTCGATGTTATTGTAAAATTCTACTTAAAAATATTGTGATCTTTTAAACAAATTCCTAAAAAAAAATCATTGATAAAATTATTTCACACAGGCGACCAGCCAGCCTGATAGAAGTACGGATCTTGTTAGATGGATTCAATCTGTATACTTAAAGATGGGTCCAGAATCTATATTGTAATGTGCTACAAACATTTGCACAAACACATAATATCCTCTTCCCATACAGTAGTGCGTGTATAAAAAGTAAGAGCAAAATGTTGCGCTAGAGTGGCTAAGGCACCTCGAACTTTCCCTTTTTTATAAAAAGATTTGAAACATACATATTAAAGACCTGCACAGATGTATCTGTTTATATCTGTTTCTGTGTTTTTTCTAAAGTTGATGCGTATGGATGAGTGCTCTTGTGTTTCTGATATAAGTTGATGTTGATATGATTTGTAAAAGAGTGGATGTAAGTTGATAAAAAAGCGAAAGAGAGTATCATATCTGCTTATATCTGTTTCGCAAAAGCAGATACTAGTGGATACTTATGGAATACAATAAGTTACTTATTGTACGATACCGTTATTTTCAATGAAAGAGAGCGTGAATGTATTTCGAGCGAAAAAAAAGCCAAACAAAAAAATTTACAAAAACAAAACACACAGGCTGCTCGTTCTGTGGTCGTACAAATTGCCAAGCAACAACAACACTACTAGTTTCTTCCCTGTCGGACATTCAGTTAACTTTAAATTAACTGAAAGCTAACTATTTTTCAACTAGTGGTGGTTGACACTTGGATTTATTTTATATGTAATTTACTAACTATTTTAACATTGCGATGTCCTAGGAAGTAGTCGATTGTCCGACTCTGCACTACTTTCAATTAACTTTAAGTTAACTTTTTGTAGCTAGCTATAAACTCAATACTTTAAGTTAGCTTTAAGTTAAGTTAGTTTAAGTTAAGGCCGATCTATGAATGTTATTCATTGGATGAATACTTTCAAAAAAATAAAAAAATTTTATTTTTTTATTTTATTTTCTTTTATTTCTTTTATTTTATTTTATTAATCAAAGTTGTTTTTATTCAACTTTTTTTTTTAACCAGAGTCGCTGGCGGGAATCGATCCCGCAACCTCGGCGCTGATAGACTTGCTCACTACCAGCTAGCCTACTGGGGCAGTCTAGTTTTTGAATAAAAAAACTATGTTTTTTGCCATTACTCAATTAAGAGCGTAAATATGAGATTAAATTGTCATAACATAACAACAATAACAACGTTGATTTTTTTTGCTAACGACTTGGCTCTCACTACTTAAAATATACAACACAGTGTTTGTATACACTTTGGTTAATGTAAATTTTGCATTGCGTAGTAGTTGGCTTTAAGTTAGTCTATACAAGCTAACTTAAAGTTGGGTTTTTTTGTAGTTAGCTACTCATTTGACGGCAGGGTTATTATACCTACGACGCAAATACAAACACACACTGTGTGTTCATGCTGTGGCAGTACAAATTGTCGAGCAACAACAACAACACAAGCGAGAATCATTGTGATCAGGCCTGCCATATTTAACGATTTATCGGCATTTGGACAATTTTTGCCTCTAAATTATCAAAGTGCCTATTTTTTGAGAAACACTTACAATACAGTAATTTTTGGTTTATTTTATATAAATTATTAATTTTGGGTAACTTAGGGAAAAAATGGTTATACATATATATTCCATATTTGCAGTATTTTTATGGTATGTCTAACACAACAAACACATTTTGAAAAATATACAACTTCATATAAGGGACTTAAAGCACAAGGGGAATCGATCTAAAGAAATTCAAACGTCCGGCTGGCTGGCTATGTAAACCAGGGTTTAAAATGCTATCGCCATATTAGCAAAAGCAGCCAAATTTTGTCATTTTCTTAATTAAAAAAAATCAAAATTGAAAAGTTCTACTGCTAAAATAGCCCACACTTTTCAAAAGCAGCTGCAACTTGCTTTTTTAACAATGGCAAAAATTTTTTATTTAAACAAGCTCAAAAAGCAACGGCAATCACTTTTATGTTGTAGGAAAAAGAATGAAACAAGCAGCTTCTGTCTGTTAGCCGCCAAATCAAAAACCAATGTATGCTAATAGACGCAAAATCGGAGATAATAGCAGCACAAAAGGTTGCTAAAAGTCACACTATTGCTGAGAAATAATTTACGACGACAAGTGATATTTTTGATGCCAGACAAACACAAGATTTTTTTTTTTTTTTCTATACAATGTAGGAATCAAATAAACGTCACAATTTGTGTGTTTTACCTTTTCCAAGCGGAAACGGTATTTGTATGGAAAGTAAAACAAATTTTTGTACAAGCTGTCAAGTTGTACACTGATCAGTATTTTATCGTTGTAATCTGTAATCGTCGCCTGCTTTTTTTTATTGAACCGGCTTTTTGTTATTACCAGTCAGAGAAGATTTTTTTTTCTTTGAGCTTTAAATTTTTTTTGTTTTGTCTTTTTTAACTTGCTCTTCTTTTAGGAAAAAGGAAAAAAGCAAAAGGCGAAATAATCATATTTAAATTTTGCTATAAATAAATATAAATAAATAAATAATTTTTTCCAAAAGATATTTGTAACCAAAAAATTACTTAGGTTATCAATAACCAAAAAAATAAATTTTACTTTAATTGATTACCACAACCAAAATAAAATATATATAACGATAATGGTTAAAGGTTCGCAATTGAAAATTGAGTTCATCCGAACTTACTACTACTTTTATACTTAAAACCTACTTTTATTTTTTCGTTGAAAAATAATTTTAACTGTGGAGTTAAGATCGTTTATTCTAGATCACCATAGGTTCTTAAAGAGACGAACCTATTGGTATAAGACAGTATATGTCTCCGCTGGCTCTAATATGAAGAGTTTTCAAGCTAAAATTATATGGATCACTCTTATTAACGGTACCTGCCATTTACCCTTAAGAAAAATCTATTCATATAAAGGGTGTCTGGTGGCAAAATTATATTTTTAATGCGATTATTTCAAAAAGTAATAAACGGTGCGGAGGGAGGTTTGCGCCGCACACTGGTTCATATTTTGAGAAGGCGGCCAAAATTATTTTTTTTTTTGTTCTCCGATTTTAAAATTTTTTTATTCATGTGAAAGTAAATACTAGTGAACCTCGGGAGCCAAAAAATTAAAACCCTATTTCAACTATTTCATTGAGAACAGGGTGGTCCGAAATGGACTTTCTCAATATTTGGTTATAGTTTTGAATTTCTGAGTCAATTTTTGAAGTTGAAATGCTCATAACTTTTTTGTTTTTTAAGATTTTTTGACAGAATAAGTTTTGTGTATTAGTTTATTTTATTAGCTATACGTGGTTTAAAGCATTAAACTCTGCGACCTCTAGAACTTTTTAATTTTTTTTTTTTTTTTTATGTCAAAATTTCCCGGAAATTTCCTACTTTATAGAGCATAAGTCCTGAGCGTCAAAATGCGTCAAAAAAAAACCTATACTCTCTTGTAGTCCAGAATCTAACCTACATTTCTATACCCCATTGTACGCACGTCTGGATACGACCTTGCGAACTACAGCAATTTCTGTGACCCAAGGTAAGATATTCGGTTCAAAAAATAAGTCCTGCAAGGAAAAATTACTGAAATTAAAGAAGGTGAATCTTAAAGAATTTTCGACAAATAAAGCAGTTCAGGCCACATAAATTATCTAGCACGTCAGGTTATCAATTAATTTGGAGAAGGTAAAGGTATTGCCATTGTTATGAACTTATTGTGGGTGAACGGATGCTGCAAAACGAATAGGCGACATAAATAGACTACCACGTTAGATTTCTGAGTAAGTTAAAAGGTTAAACATAAGTAAATAGCCACAACATAAACTACATAGTTTAATTACCTGAAAATTGCAAATTAATTTAAAAAAAATGGAAGAACAGGTAAATGGTCAAAAAACTAGCACGCAGTTATATTTTACGTGAAAATTACCTACATGTTACCTGTTAATTTATTGCCGGTATGTTATCCTTTTAAAAAGTGTGAAAACAGGGGTTTTTTATGTTTCAAAGAAATGCTAATAAAAGATTAAATTTGTATTTAAAAAAGGGTTTTTATGTTTTAAAGAAGTAGTAACAAAAGATCATTTAAAAAAACTTCTATCAAGAGTATAAAAGTGCATGCATTCATAATTTTACCTTCATTATTGTTTAAACAATGGCTAAGTTCAGTTATAAAGTTCTCGCAGATATATATTTTCAACAGAAAGATGAAAAAGATTTTGTGTTACACATAATGAATAATCCATTTTTTAAATTATGCAACGAACAAGAAATCAAAATTCATAAGATAAAAATTAAAAATTTTTCATTAACATTAAGAAAACGGTACTTGAAATGTTCTAGAAACAAGAAAAAGTTTTATTTACACAACGAAAAATGGCTAACAAATGATCTGATTTTTAAGAAGCTGTCAATAACCGCTAAGGAAACTGGAAAAGTGGGTCGGCCCGCAAAACAAATTGACAATTGCAGTGAAAGATCACGAAGACGCAAGCTAGCAAATATCAATGAAGAAATTTCTCATAGTATGATAAAGGATTCATTTCTGCATCAAATTCAACCAACGCAAAATAAGAAAACAAAAATTGCAATAATTGAAAAAATAGTGGAAGCGAGCCCTAAACGCACAAAGAGGATTTTAAAAAGTATGCCTACACCAACTGAAGAAATGAAATTTACTCCAGAAGAAGCATTTGCACTATTTTTGGATTTAAAACTGACAAAAAATCAGTATACAGAACTGCGAAAGCGAACCAATGAAAAAAACTGTGGAATCTTTCCAGCATATCGAGATTTAGTTTCTGTCAAAAAAGAGTGCTTACCTTCACAAACGGCTATTAGTGTAACTTCAAGTTCAGCAGAAGTAAAATTGCAGGCTCTTCTCGAACACACTGCAGAACGATTATTAAATACACTTGATGCTGACTGTTTAAAAAAACTTAAAAATTGCAGCATCACTTTATTTTCTAAATGGGGATGTGATGGAAGCTCTGGTCAGAAACAATACAAGCAATGTAATTCAGAAAACTCATCTGATGCCAACTTATTCATGGTATCTTTAGTTCCATTACGTTTAAGAAAAACTTATATTGGCTTAGAGCCGTCAACCAGTAGAGTTACAGAAATGGATGTATGGAAAAATGAAATTCCCTCTTCAACAAAGTATTGCAGACCAATAAAGTTTGTTTACAAAAAGGAAACTAAAGATGTCATAACTGAAGAAGTTCGAAAAATAAAAGATCAAATTAAAGAACTTCAACCGGCAATATTTAAATTTGATGACCAATGCATTGAAATTAATTTTCAAATGTTCCTTACAATGATCGATGGAAAAGTTGCTCAAGCATTAACCGAAACAAAGTCTTCGTCAAGCTGTACCATATGCCAAAAGACATCAAGTCAATTAAGCCAACCCCCATCACAAGACAATAGTTTCAATGAAGCATACGAATTTGGAATGTCCCCTCTTCATACCAGAATTCGTTTTATGGAGCATATTCTTAAATTGGGTTATGATTTGGAATTTGGCCCGTTAGGCGAAACAGTGAGAAAAAACAAAGAAAATGTGGAAAAAAGGAAACAAACAAAAAAACAAATTCAAGAAAAATACCTTCACCTAGGCCTTATAATTGATCAGCCAAAACAAGGAGAAGGAAATTCAAATGATGGAAACACTGCAAGGAGATTCTTTTCCGATCCAGAAACTGCAGCATCTATCACAGGAGTACATTTTGAATTAATAAGACGATTCCAGATCATTTTACAAGTTATATCATGTAGCAGAAAGATAAATGCAAAAAAATTTGGGCAGTATGCAAATGAAACAGCAATTCTTTATAACAAAAAATACTCTTGGAGACATATGCCAACCACAGTTCATAAAATTTTATATCATGGGGAACAAATAGTTCAACACAATATGCTACCAATTGGAGATCTATCTGAAGAAGCGCAAGAAAAAAGGAACAAAGACTACAGATTCTTCCGCGAGCATAACACAAGAAAAATGTCCAGATGTTGTACTAATGAAGATCTTATTACTATTTTGTTGTGCACATCAGATCCATATATGTCCAGTATTCGACAAAAATGGAAATCAACCTCAATCGAATTAGAGGAAGAAGCTAAACAACTTCTCGAAAATGAAACCCAAAGCTATTTAGAAGAAATTTTTACTAATATTGTTTAATTTAAAATTGTTTATAGATTATAATTTGTTTTTGTTTTAAGTATATATTTGTATTAATGTATAAAAATAAAATACACATACATCTCTAACCAAAAATAAAAGTTGAATTACCTAAAATGTTATCGATAGCCAATAATGCTATTTGGAAATTTTTTAAAATATTCCTTTTCAGTTTTATCCTTATAACAACTCGTCTTTCCTAAAAACGCCAACCTTTGGCCCCTGTGAATATTGGGACTAAAAAATTTACAGGGGCCAAATATTGGCATTTTCTGACAGGATCTAAGTTATACAATAAAAAATAAGTATCAGTTGTAAAATACAAGAGAAATAATCATAAATTATAAAAAAATCATATTTGAAATATTCAACTTTTACACCGAAATTCAACAAAAAAATGAAAATGCATTTTGAACTCCCCATAACTTTTGCTCCTATCAGTCGAATTTTACGTTTTATAGCGCAAATTAAAGCCTAACATCGCACCTATCGAGCAAAAAAAATCGCATAAAAAAATACCGATCCAGTCAAAAGTTATGGAATTTTGACCGCCTTCTCGTAAAATTTCCCACTGTGCGCCGTTGGAATTATCGATTGGGAGGATTTGTTAGTCACAGTAGTCGAGTGAGCATCGCGCGTTCGCTTAGGAGACATTTTTTAAGGGCAATGATTCTTACGTAATTGCTCGTCGACAATTTTGTTCAAAGTTCATTTTCACTTAAATAGCCACGTCAACAAACAAATCTACCATAACTGGTCTCCAAGAACCTCCAACCCTCGATTGAAACATCAAATACTTTTACATGAGAAAATTGGGTCATTTTTATAAATTCTCGAAAACAAGGCTCCGTTTTGAACAGTGTGTTCAAGTCGACAAATGACATGTGGATGGCATATTCTTTAAAAAATAAAATACATTTCCATTGCATTTCCATTTAACCGTTCAATGCTTTTAATAAAACTTTGTGTCAATTATTACATTTTTTATTTAAGTTTGAAATTATAAATCTGCTATCAGATACCCCGGAATTTTTTTAATTAAATAAAATTTATAAAACATTTATTTTTATTTATTTTTTTGTCATTAAAAAAATGTTTTATTGTGTTTTAAACAGAAATTTTAATTTGCCGTTTTTTCATAATTTGATTTCCGATTTGTTTTTGAAAATATGCCGATTTTTTACTAAAACCATCTGGCACCCCTGGTTGAGATCTTATATTTACAAGTTTTTATAAACTCTCTTATTTTCATCAACTCGCCAACAATATTTTAGCATACAACAGATAACCACAGATATTGTAGAAATACTTATGGTGACAACAGATATTTGTAAGCAAAAAAAAAATGTTATGACACACTCAATCCAAAACCATAAGCATCTGTTTTTGTTTTTAAGATATGGTGAGTGGGCAAAAGCAAAACCATACAATATCAGTTACACTAATTCTCTCATTTATATCAGTAGTAACAGATAAATATCTGGTGTATCTGTTTTAACAATACTTACTGATACACTCGTGCAGGTCTTTAATACATATTCGTTTAGAAATTTAATTAATATTTTTTTAATATTTTTAATTAGGCTTAAGTTCATTAAATTTAATTTTCATTAAATTATTTTTATGAAGAAAGGAATTTTACAACATGAAAATTAATTAAAATTGTTATTGATAATCTTTCATTCTTGACCGTGGCCGGGATTCGAACCGCGGGCGGCAGGTTACTATGACACGTTTCGATCGCTACCACTCGATCTCCTCAGATGGATTTGCCGTTTTACACTCGCAGCCATCGACGACTGCTGACGTCAATAGTCAAACATCAATCCTTAAACCAAATTGTATTTTAAGTTTTTGGTAGATCGAAATTTGCTTTTTTTTAATGATTATCCATTTTAATTGATTTTACATGTTTTTTCTTTACTTCCTTTTTTTCGTACTTTTGTCAAGAATTCTTCTTGAAGTCCAAAGTACATTTTTTTTTTGTTTTTCCTTTTTGCCGTTCTATTTCTTGTTGACCTTTTCAGCACAACTTGAAGGACAAATGAACACATAGAGCTCGTGCCTTAGCTTTAACAATAATTAGTATTGTGGTTATTTTGTTCAACTATTTATGGTTTTTAATCCAAAATTTTAATATTTTTAAATAGGCTTAAGTTTATTAAATTTAATTTTCATTAAATTATTTTTATGAAGAAAGGAATTTTACAACATGAAAATTAATTAAAATTGTTATTGATAATTTTTCTTTCTTGACTGACCTGAGATTCGAAACCAGGCGACTGGTTACCCTGACATGTTTCGATCACAACCACTTGATCTCCTCAGAGGGATTTGCCGTTTTACACTCGCAGCCATCGATGACTGCTGACGTCAATAGTCAAACATCAATCCTTAAACTTAAGTTCCTTTCTTCATAAAAATAATTTAATGAAAATTAAATTTAATTAAAAATTTGTTCTTAATAAATTACTCAAGCTTAAGGTAACTTTTTTAAAAAATTAATAAAAATATTTTAATTTTTATTTTCAATATTTCGATTTCCGTTGGAAATCTTCTTCAGGAAATTTTTATAATAAAATATTTATAAAAATAAAATAAAATCAAATATTTATTAAGAATAATATTTAATAAAAAAGTTCGAAGAAATAGAATTATAATTTATTAAAAATTTGGATTAAAAACCATAAATAGTTCAACAAAATAACCACAATACTAATTATTGTTAAAGCTAAGGCACGAGCTCTATGTGTTCATTTGTCCTTCAAGTTGTGCTGAAAAAGGTCAACAAGAAAAAGAAAGACAAAAATGAAAAAACAAAAATGTACTTTGGACTTCAAGAAGAATTCTTGACAAAAAGTACGAAAAAAAAACAGAATTAAGGAAAAACATGTAAAATCAATTAAAAATGGATAATCATTCAGAAAAGCAAATTTCGATCTACCAAAGGTTAAAATACAATTTGGTTTAAGGATTGATATTTGACTATTGACGTCAGCAGTCGTCGATGGCTGCGAGTGTAAAACGGCAAATCCATCTGAGGAGATCGAGTGGTTACGGTCGAAACATGTCATGGTAACCTGCCGGCCACGGTCAAGAATGAAAGATTATCAATAACAATTTTAATTAATTTTCATGTTGTAAAATTCCTTTCTTCATAAAAATAATTTAATGAAAATTAAATTTAATGAACTTAAGCCTAATTAAAAATATTAAAAATTTGGATTAAAAACCATAAAAAAAACTTTTAAAACCAAAATGTTGATCAGCCGTCAAAAAATAAGTGTTATTTTAGACGTTAAAATAAAATTCCTTAAAAGAGTTTTATTTGTTGACGGCGAGTTTTATTTTAGGCCGAATATTTTATTACTGCGAAATAAAACTCTCTTTTAAGGAGTGCAACCGAACTTTTATTTTTTCGTTGAAAAATTTTTTTTAACTTTGGAGTTGAGATCATTTTTTCTAGATCACCATAGGTTCTTAAAGAGATCTTTAGGATGAACCTTATGGTATATGACAGTATAGGTCTCCGTTGGCTCTAAAATGGAGAGTTTTTAAGCTAAAATTTTATGGATATCTCTTATTTACGGTCCCTGCAATTTACCCTCAAGTACAAAATATTCATATACGGGGTATCTGGTGGCTAATTGATATTTTTTAATACGATTATTTCAAAAAGTAATAAACGGTGCGGAGGGAGGGTGGCGCTTGGAATTATAAATTGTGCGGATTTGTCAATCACGTTCGAGTGAGCATCGTTCGGTCGCTTTGGAGACATTTTTAAGAGCAATGATTCTTACGTAATTGCTCGTCGACAATTCTGTTCAAAGTTAACTTTCACTTAAACGGCCACGCCAACAAGCAAAACTGCCGTTTCTGGTCTCCAAGAACCCGCAACCCTCGATTGAAACACAAAACAACCATTACATTGTCCCAGAATAACTGTTTGGTGTGCCTTATCCTCGCAAGAGATAGTTGGACCATTTCTATTTTTTTGAAAATTCTCGAAAAACAAGGCTCCGTTTTGAACAGTGTGTTCAACTCGACGGGAGACATCTAGATGACATACTATTTAAAAAATAAAATCCGCATTTCCATTCTATCGTTCAATGCTCCTAATAAAACTTTGTATCAATTATTAAATTTTTTATATAAGTTTGAAAATATAAATCTGCTACCAGACAACCTGTAATTTTTTAATTTACTAAAATTTATTTATAAAACGTTTATTTTTATTGATTTTTTAAAGCACAAGGTACTGGGTAATTGTTTTGCTTTGTTATTTTTGTCTTTAAAAATATGTTTTATTGTGTTTAAAACAGTAATTTTAATTTGGCGATTTTTTTTTTAATTTAATTTCCGCTTTGTTTTTGAAAATATGCCGATTTCTTACCGAAACCATCTGGCACCCCCGGTTGAGATCTTATACAAGTTTTTAAAAACTCTCTTATTTTCATCAACTCGCCAACAATATTTTAATATACAACAGATAACCACAGATATGTTGCGGGTGGTTTTTAGCGGCAAGAGATTTTTATTTGAGGGGTTTTTTTTTCTTTTTGGTTGTTATGAATTTGGTTCTAGCTGTTTGTTTAGGTGTAGGTTTTCTTCTTTTTACACGGACACTGCCTTAAAGTTATTATTTATTTATTATAGTTTAATTTGATTTGTATTTAATTTTTTTTGCACGTCATGATTTTTCTGATTTCTAGTTTTTAATTGTCTGTTTTGTTTTGCTTTGGTCATTTACACATTTTACAGCGTAGTCAATCATGGTAGTAGACGTAAGGGGAGTATGGCAATGCTCATATATTTAAAACAGGGATGGCATTTTCATTCAAGTTGAAGGGAAACGCTGTGAGAAAAAGTGTTAATTTTGAATTTAAAAATTTATGAATGGGCAAATGATACTTTCAGTTTACGCATGAGAGCCTGGTAGAGGAAAAATCTGTAGCTTAGAGATTTAACCAGGGAATGTATGCATGGAGGTCAGCAAGATAGACATATTGAAAAGAAAATTTTATGAACAATAATTAGGATGAAAATCTAGATAAGATTATATAGAAATTTAAAATGTTGATTTAAATAAAAAAAAGATGGACATTTGGCGGCAACTATAAAGGTCTAGAAAATTCGATGAAAAAAGAAAATTGAAAATAATATGGCGATGCGATGGGAAACTTTGGAAGGCTAGGGAAATTTTGGAAAATCTGTAGGAAAAGATTTAAAGAAAATTGTATTGAAGATCAAATGAAAAAATTCAGTCAAGTGATCACACCTACGAAATTTTTGGTGAAGTGCTATTGTAAATAAAGTTGTATTTTTTTTAAACAAGTTTTTTTAAATCAGTTGGTTTTAGACAAAGTTTTTGCATTTTGAGTTTAAGGACAAATTTAAAATTTGATCACGTCCTTGTGAAATTCATCCTGGGAGAGATATTAAAGTTAAAGTGAAAATTTAATATTTAATTAATCAAAGTAACACCTGGCTGGGGAGAGAAAATAAATTACCGGTGCAGATAGAGGCAGGAAAGTGGATAGTTCCCTTGGAGTAAGAAGTGAGCTCTAGAGTGTGATCCCAAAGGGTAAATACTGCTACCACAGCCAGGTAACAAATATTTTAAAGAGTTTTTTTGAAAAGTCTTCTGAAGGATGGTGGTTATTACCAGTTTATTAAGTATAATAAAAAAAGAAATTTAATTTTAACAAAGCATAAATCCTTCTTAAAATTTGAGTGGTTTTAAAAAAGAAAAAAAAGAGTTTTTGTTGAATTATAAAGGGAATTAATATTAATAAAAAAAACGGAAAAAGAAAAAAATACAGAAAAAAAGAAGAAAATAATATTAAATTTGTTAGGTTAAGTGAAAAATTATTGAATTGAATATTGATAGTGTAGTATGTAGCTTGTATTAATTTTGATTTCTTTTATTATCAATTTGTAACGTTTAGTGCTATAATTTTATACAGTACAGTGAACGGTTTTGTTTAATATTTATTAAACTTTAGTACAGTAGACGCTCGCAAATTAGAACCGCTTTGTTTTTGAGGCAATTCTAATTTCTGAATTATTCTAATTTCTGGACGTTTTTATTTCGAATAAAAAATAAAAATTACTTAAATTTTTTTTAATTCAATTTTATTTGATTGACATTCAATGTATTTTTTAAAATTAAAAATACCGTGTCGTTTCTTATATTTGGAAAACTATCCATTGCTTCCACGGAATGCATTTTCATCTTTATAGGGATATTCCTCTCTAAATATTTTTTTAGCTTTCTCTTTAAACCACTCATACAGACGACTTACCATGTTTGGGTATTCAGCGCTGTGCAAAGATTTATTGCTTGCTTCCTGATATGTGTTGAAAACAGCATTTAATATTGCTGTTCTATGTGATTTGATATAGCTGATTGAAGATGTCGTAACATTAATATTCCCTTCAAACCCTTTGTCAAGCTTTTCTAATATTTTGACCTTCGTTTCCAATGATAAAGTGTTTTTTTTTACGTTTATTTGACATTTCGAATGATACACTTTCACTTTTTAATAGAGACTTCCAAAATATGTACACATGTTTCGAATTTCACAAATAAACTAGCCACAAATATATATAAATGCGACAAAAAAACAACAAATAAGGAAACACTTCTAAAATTTGGTAATTCCCCTTTTTAGTTTTACATGTTCAAACAGAATAAAAATAAATTGCGGATGTCTTGTGTTCAAATAACTAAAAAAAAAAAAAAACGCTCTGAAATTAGAACTATAAATTCGAATTTTAGAGCGGTTAATGTATTGCAAACACTGATTCTAATTTCTGGACGTTCGAATTACTGAAAGCTCTAATTTGTGAGCGTCTACTGTACCGCCTAAAAATGTGTGCTTTTTTTCTTTGCTTTAAATATTCTTTTATTTACAATTACGCCGGAAGTAAAATTGTTCAAATATAAAGTGAAATCTTTTTGTTTAGTTTTTTTTATTTTGGTTATTAGTCCTGAGGGTTTTTAAGGACAAAGTGTTAGCCTTAGGGAGCTCCTTCAGGTTAGGTATATATAGTTGATTAAAAAGTTGTCAGAAAAAAAGGAAAAGGTTTAACAAAAACAGGAAGAATTTTATTTGTAGGTGTGGATAAAAGTTTGATTGTTGGTGGAATATTTACATAGTTTGTGAATTTAGTTTAAGAATCTTTTGCTGTACTTGCGACATATAAATATAAGTAAACAAAATTGTGTAATAGTTTTTATTTTATTTAAATTTTGTTTTTTTTTTTTGTGAAACTGAATATACTAGTATAGAATATATATTAAAATTATATTAAGGAAATTGAATTTTGTTTTTTTTTAATAAAATATGTTATTTGTGAATCTTAAATAGAAGTTCAATATGAATTGTTTGGGTTAAATTTAAAGGATTGATGGCATGAAGGTGAGTTAAGTTTGGAGAAGTCGGGTGGTTTATTGGGTCACAAATGAATGTAGGATGGATCTTCTTGTGACATGTGGGTAATCTGGGGGCATAACAACCGCTTCCCAAAAATACAAAAGAAAGGAATGAAGTATCATTTGTAGAGTACATGTGTGTTTGTGTAGTAAATAGGTTAGATAGTACCTGGTTATTTTCTTTATGTGCAGCGTACCCAGTGAGCTTTGAACCTTCTGGGATTTGTTCACCGTGGCTAGTCGGAAACCTCACTGGCCCCTACGGCTGTAACGTAATTGGCGCCCAATTTAGTGAAGCAAACGATTTGAGGAAATACGGCTTGAAGGTTGTATTTTCTGAAATCGTGTTAGATAGCATGTAGAACAACTAGACATGTGGAAAATGAACATTAGATATTTTTACAATAGCCCAACGGAAATCTAATTTTTCTTAAATAGATAGTAAAGTTTGATTTATAGCCCCTATGGAAAAAGTCTATTAGCGGAAGTGTAAAATAAGATTTAAACTGCTATCTTAGGGAAATTGGAAATTCGACAAGTACATTAGTGAAGATTACTAATAGCTTGGAAAATTGTTTTTTTAATATTTTCCAATTGTATTGTGATTCCATGCCTATTTTTTTTTGTTTTTTTTTTAGTTTCAGCTTATATTTTTTTGAAGGGTTGACTTTTCGATAGCCACCTATAGCCAGTTTTAGGATTACAGTGTTTGTAGTATCGAGTGTCATTCCGTTTACTTACACCGCTCGTAATCTCAGGTTCATTAGATATATGAAATCATGATTGTATAAGTGGGTAGGCTCAATATTAATTGTAGATTTGCTTAATGTACTAATAAATGATGCTTTATTGAGTTCTGTTGTATTTTTTTTTTTTTTCGTAAATAACCACTTCGACAACGCTACTTATCTTCATGCCAAATCCGAAAAAATAAATAAACGTATAGATACATATTTTTTTTTAAATTTGTTCGAAAATAATAATATATAAAACTTTGAAAAATTTTGTTTTTTTTTGATCACTTTACTAAGAAATTAAACATTTGATCTGAAAGTGCGGAAATCAAAAAAAATTTTTCTTTATAGTTTTTCCAAATTTAAGGAGGTTTCTATTTTGAAGTATAGGAAACCAAATAGTTTAGTGAATGTTTTATAGGATATGCCTGAAATTTCTAAGGATAAAGAGAGTAGAAAAAGAACGAGACAGGTACAATTTGATCTAAATAGATCCACCCCTCGTGCATTTGAAAAAACGTATAAATCAAATACACCTAATAGAAAGCTTAGTTCAAGCAGAAATATAGAAATCGAAATGAGTCAGGGTACGGAAAATAGTGTGCCTCAAATTTACGATATTTCCCAAACAATAAACGCAAATGTCCCAAGCACAAGTGCTTCTGCTCATCAGATGCAAGATATGAATCTTAATGTAGACCAAGGGGTTCTGTCCCAGGTAGGTGACATGAGAAGGCAGATGGCTGAATTAACAGCTGCTGTAGGAAAGATAAGCCTCGTTTTACAACATACACAGCAGGAGAACAAAAAACTTAGGGATGAAATAGCGAAAACTAGTAATTGTACCACTACAGAACCTATGAATATTTCACCTAGGGATTTAGTCCAATCGTCAAGGTCATCGATAAATAATAATAATTTGGAGAGCTCAAGTAAAACTTACCATAAGATGAGGATTCATAAATGGGGACTTGAGTTTGATGGCAACACAAACAAATTAGCAGTTGAAGATTTTGTCTTTCGTGTTGAATGCTTGAACCAAAAAAATGGTGTGTCGTGGGATGAGGTTTTGGACAATTTTCATTTGTTAGTCAAAGGTGTGGCCGAAAAATGGTATTGGCTCTTTATTAAGACTAATTATGTCTCCGAATGGAGCACGTTGAAAGAGGCTCTTTTAAAACAATACCAATCGACCAGATCCAGTTTCGAGCTGATAAGCGAAATGGTCGAAAGGAAACAGCAGCCTGGTGAAGGAATTGACGCATTTTTCTTCACGATGGCACAAATGCGATCAAGGTTAGAGATGTCCATGCCTGAAAGGGAAATGATAAAAATAATTAAGAAGAATTTAAGGGAAGATCTTAGAAATAGAGTTTACCCTATTGCCGTTAGCTCAGTGGAGGAATTTAGGCAAGAGTGTGTAGAGGCAGAGAAAATATTTGGCCGAAAAGAGGGCAAAGTTTTGCATCCACCTGTTCCGTCACAGCGGTATAGGCAGGTAAATGAAATTTTTGATGTAGAATCCCAACCATTGGATATACCTGAATTGGATGAAGAAGTGGCAGAACTCCAGGTTGACAAAAATAGAGCATTCAGAAATCCTCTTATTTGCTGGAATTGCAGGCAAAATGGTCATATGTTCATGGACTGTCCATCTTCTGAAAGGTCGTTGTTTTGCTACAGGTGTGGAAAACCGAATACTATATCTCCCAATTGTACCAATTGGAAAGATAGGAATTTTTCGAGGAACGAGGTAGCAGCGGGGAACAAAAGCTGTAAAACAAAAGAAAATTAATTTAGTGTTTACTGTAGAAAAATTTAATAAGTTTATCCCTCAAATGCGTCATACGTATTCACTTGAGAAACGACAAAATAATTATGAAAAAGTCAGAAATAGAATTTTTAATGAAGAATTAGTAATACCTAGAGTAATTTCAAATAGAATTAGAAAATTAAGAAATAAGTTTAGGGAGAAAAGAAAAATTAGAAAACTAGTGATAGAAACCATTAGAACAGTAGATAGTAAGCATGATCCTCGCGCTTTTGCCGAAATTTCAATAGGAAATATTTTAATTACAGGCTTATTAGACACAGGGGCCTCGATCAGCTTACTAGGTAAAGAATGTAGGGAACTAATGGAAAAACTGCAAATTAACTTTAAGCCAATATATTCCGTCGTATCAACCGCAGCAGGAAAGAAACACAGACTGCTTGGTAAAGTAAGTCTTCAAGTTAAGTTTAGGGATAATACATTGCCGATAATTTTTTATTTATGTCCAGATTTGGAACGGGATGCCTATTTGGTGGTAGATTTTTGGAAAGCCTTTCATCTGGCGCCGGAAATTTTGGAAATATCTGAAATAAATCACGAAAAGGAACCAGTTGAGTTTGGCACAAGTGAGTACTATTCGAATCCTCACATTTTGAGCGAAGATCAACGGAAAAAATTAAATGAAGTCATTGAGTTGTTTCCTTCATTCGAAAAGCATGGATTAGGGTGTACACATTTAGAAAAGCATTCCATAAAATTAGTAGAGGGCGCAGAGTCTTTTAAGGACAGACATTACCACTTATCGCCAGCTGTTCAAGAAATAGTATATAGGGAAATAGACACAATGTTATCCTTAAATGTAATAGAAGAAAGCGAAAGTCCATGGTCAAATAGGACAACTGTTGTTAGAAAACCGGAGAAAAATAGATTTTGCCTAGATGCGAGAAAATTAAACAAAATCACGGTAAAGGACACCTATCCACTGCAAAATATTGATGGCATCCTGAGCCGAATTGACGAAACTTATTATATAAGTAGCGTAGATTTGAAATCTGGCAGATTGAATTAGACGTATAGAGTAGACCGTATACCGCGTTTACCGTAGCTAGTCGACCACTCTATCAATTTCGCGTTATGCCTTTCGGTCTTTGTAATGCTGCACAACGACTATGTAGGCTCATGGATAAGGTGATTCCACAAAGGCTTAAAGAGAATGTGTTTATATATTTAGATGATTTATTAGTAATTTCTGATAATTTTGACAAACATCTAAAAATTTTAGAAGAAGTTTCAAAATGCTTAAGAAAGGCTAATCTTACAGTTGGCCTAAAAAAATCGCAATTTTGCTTCCAGCTGTTGAAATACCTTGGCTTTATAATCGGCGGCGGATGTTTGAAAACTGATCCTGAAAAAATTAAAGCAATTAAAGAAATCAGGGTACCAACAACACCTCGTGAAGTACGCAATTTTCTGGGAACAGCCGGATGGTATCGGCGATTTATAAATGATTTTGCTACAAAAGCTGCGCCACTAACCGATACGCATAAAAAGCCAAGAAATTTAAAATGAGTCCAGAGGCTATTGAATCGTTTGAAGACTTGAAAAAAGCGTTGACGTCAGCTCCAGTGCTAAGGCACGCAGATTTCACAAAAAGATTTTGGATACAATGTGATGCATGCGACTATACCATAGGTGCTGTGTTGTATCAGATAGACGACCAAAAAGAAGAACACCCAATAGCGTTTTATAGCCAAAAATTAAATGCCTGTCAAAAAAATTATAGCGTTACTGAAAAAGAGTGTTTGGCGGCAGTAATGGCTATAAATAAGTTTCGCCCCTATGTCGAGATGATGCCATTCACAGTAGTCACCGATCATGCAAGCCTGAAGTGGCTGATGTCATTAAAAGATTTGACCGGAAGACTAGCGCGTTGGTCACTCCAATTACAAGCGTTTGATTTTGACATTGTGCATAGAAAAGGTTCCGAAAACATTGTTGCTGAAATGCTGTCAAGAATGCAAATTGAAGATGAGAATGTGGATGAAATAAACTTGGAAGAATTATTTGGTTTTGAGACAACTGAATTCCAGAGCGAAGAATATTTAGATTTAATTCAACACATTAGTAATAACCAAGAAATGTTGCCAGATTTGAAGGTAGAAGACGGCCTGGTATTCAAAAGAATGAAGTTCAATAGAGAAGACGAAACAGATCACCAATGGAAGATTTGGATTCCAGCTAATATCACCCAAGTTTTAATAGAAAAAGCCCATACGAGTGTTACTTCAGCTCATGGGGGAATCGTGAAAACATTGGAACGATTAAAAAGGTTCTTTTACTGGCCAAAAATGACAACACAAGTTTAAAAGCTATATAAAAAATTATCAAACCTGCAAAGAAATTAATTGTATCTGGATTTTTTGGGTAAATATCCGAGGTCAAAAAGTGGCAATAGTTATGTGTTTATTGTTTTAGATCACTTTACTAAATACACTTTTATAAAAGCCGTGAAAGAAGCTACAGCCGGAAATGTTGTGGAATTTCTAATACAGGAAGTATTTCATAAATTTGGCGTCCCTGAAGTAATTCACACAGATAATGGTGTACAATTTATTTCTAAAGCTTTTCAAAATTTAATAAATTTATACAAAATACATCATATCAAAACTCCAGTATATCAACCTAGTAGCAATGCATCGGAAAGAGTTAATCAAAGTATCTTAGCGTTCATAAGAGCATATTTGAAAGAAGATCAAAGAGACTGGGATCTTTATTTATCAGAGATAGATTGTGCGTTAAGAAATTCCTTTCATAGTGCCATAGGTTTCACCCCATTTTATGCACTATTTGGGTACCATATGTATTCGAGCGGAGCTGACAATATGTACGAACTTGAGTCTTTAGTTGGGGAAAAATAGGAATTTATCATGTTAAAGATATTAAAGTATGGATTGTTAGATAGTAGATAACATGATAAATCAACATTATAAGTGCAATAGTAGGACATAAGGCAGACAATGGTGTAGTTAATTACATTATATATTTGATTATATTATATATTTAATTATATTTTATATTTGATTATATTTTTGTAATTATACTATAAAATGTTTGTTGTGTTGTCCCACTTTTTTTTAGATTTAACATTTTTTTTACTTTAATATCTGTGATAAACTATTTTAGTACCTGATATAGACTTGACGAAATAAAGTTAGATTTACATACCCATTATATAGTGCAATATTAGATTTACAGAAACTGGTGATGCATCTGTGATATGAGTGTTTGCTGTGTTGTCCTTTTTTTATACATTTATATTGTTTTTATGATGTAGTGTAATCATGTAGTGAATTGCAGGCAGTATTGATGATGATCAGGCGTAAGATCTGAACAAAAAGGAAATAAAAGAAAGCACAAAGTAAACTCTTATTTACATATGAAACACAAAAGTACTTCCCGTAAAATTTATCGTAATTTGTGATTAAGTTTGCCCCAAAACACGGTAGCGAATAAATTTCAAAGCTCTTTGGTAGTAACATAAAGAGTTGATGAGATGGATCCATATTCTTAGATCAGCTACAATCCATGGATGGGAAAATAGTAGAGGCGCTACTCGGTTAAACATGATGATCCAGTTTAATTATTTAGACCTAGTAAAGAAAAAGTAAAAATGACGTAAATATAAAAAAATATTAATATGACAAATGTAATAATACTTGCAAAGAAAATTGGCCTCAAAATGGTTTTGTGGGCTTTCGGTTGAAAAATGTTTGCACTACGTGTGCCCAATTGGAAAATAAACCAATTACTAGAAATTGTATATGGATCTGATATTTTTATGGGTTGCCACTATGGTTTTTCATATCTATGAAAGATTGGATGAAGTGAATGGATGAAGTTACCAATTTTATGCAGAAAGGCATTGTAGGACGAGTCACACACGCGGGATGGTACGACAATAGAACAACATTAAATTTGTATGTAAATTTATTTGGTACATACATTGGTTGCTGTAAGTAAAAGCCCGGCCGGATGCTGGTAGAATATGAGACTCGTTTCTAGGGTCATGGGAGTTCCCCACGTTTTTAGATCTTCCTCAAGGTCCGCACACCAATTCCTGCTGTGAATACTGGCACGACTTGGTGTTTTGTTGCGGGTGGTTTTTAGCGGCAAGAGATTTTTATTTGAGGGGTTTTTTTTTTCTTTTTGGTTGTTATGAATTTGGTTCTAGCTGTTTGTTTAGGTGTAGGTTTTGTTCTTTTTACACGGACACTGCCTTAAAGTTATTTGATTTGTATTTAATTTTTTTTGCACGTCATGATTTATCTGATTTCTAGTTTTTAATTGTCTGTTTTGTTTTGCTTTGGTCATTTACACATTTTACAGCGTAGTCAATCATGGTAGTAGACGTAAGGGGAGTATGACAATGCTCATATATTTAAAACAGGGATGGCATTTTCATTCAAGTTGAAGGGAAATGCTGTGAGAAAAAGTGTTAATTTTGAATTTAAAAATTTATGAATGGGCAAATGATACTTTCAGTTTACGCATGAGAGCCTGGTAGAGGAAAAATCTGTAGCTTAGAGATTTAACCAGGGAATGTATGCATGGAGGTCAGCAAGATAGACATATTGAAAAGAAAATTTTATGAACAATAATTAGGATGAAAATCTAGATAAGATTATATAGAAATTTAAAATGTTGATTTAAATAAAAAAAAGATGGACATTTGGCGGCAACTATAAAGGTCTAGAAAATTCGATGAAAAAAGAAAATTGAAAATAATATGGCGATGCGATGGGAAACTTTGGAAGGCTAGGGAAATTTTGGAAAATCTGTGGGGAAAAGATTTAAAGAAAATTGCATTGAAGATCAAATGAAAAAATTCAGTCGAAGTGATCACACCTACGAAGTTTTTGGTGAAGTGCTATTGTAAATAAAGTTGTATTTTTTTTTAAACAAGTTTTTTTTAAAACCAGTTGGTTTTAGACAAGGTTTTTGCATTTTGAGTTTAAGGACAAATTTAAAATTTGATCAAGTCCTTGTGAAATTCATCCTGGGAGAGATATTAAAGTTAAAGTGAAAATTTAATATTTAATTAATCAACACCTGGCTGGGGAGAGAAAGTAAATAACCGGTGCAGATAGAGGCAGGAAAGTGGATAGTTCCCTTGGAGTAAGAAGTGAGCTCTAGAGTGTGATCCCAAAGGGTAAATACTGCTACCACAGCCAGGTAACAAATATTTTAAAGAGTTTTTTTGAAAAGTCTTCTGAAGGATGGTGGTTATTACTAGTTTATTATATATATATATATTCCCGTCGTTCCTATAAGGAGCATAGGGCCTCAGTTTATTAAGTATAATAAAAAAAGAAATTTAATTTTAAAAAAGCATAAATCCTCCTTAAAATTTGAGTGGTTTTAAAAAAGAAATAAAAGAGTTTTTGTTAAATTATTAAGGGAATTAATATTAATAAAAACAAGTAAGAGTGCTATATTCGGCTGTGCCGAATCTTATATACCCTTCACCATTGTGCGAGCAGAATACAGAGCAACTAGACAAAACCTAAATAATTTCTACATAAACATACATATATACAATACATAAAACTTCATTATAAATTAAATTTAAAAAGTTAAAACTGGTAAATATTTTTTTAAATCGTTTCAGAACATAAAAAAATTTAAAAAAAATTTTCTTTTTGAAAAAACACGATTCGAACCAGGGACTCACAGTTTCTTACCTAAGCAAACCCCCTAGACAACTGGACCATGAAGGAACGTTTCATGAATATCATTAAAAGTAAATATGATCAGTTTTCAGTTCACAACTCAACACAGTTGAGTTATATCGTTAAATCAACTTCGCTTTTCATAAGGACCCAGAATATATATACTTTATAGGGTGTAGTATCAATATTGTAGAAATTACAAACGGAATGACAAACTTATATATACCCTTTTACCTTCGGTGAAGGGTATAAAAAGAGTAATTTTTGGGAATTCAGTATTTCGGTTATAACTCAGCCATTTTTTAACCGATTTGACAGATTTATATACTGACGTGTTAAAGAAGAAATTTACCATTTGCTTGAGTTACAAACCTTGGACTCGGGAAGATCTATTGTGTCCGAAAATGGGTATTTTTGTATCTGAACCGATTTTTCCGAAATTTTCAGAAAATATTTTCTACTAAAGATTTCCGATCTTTTGATATATAACGCGTAACCATAGGTCATATGACAGTCCAAAAAAGCAGGTTTTTATACAATTTTTGATATTTTTTGCACGGGAGCTACCACGCCCACTTGTTCAATCCCGCCCACATTTTGTGGAATGCTGTATATTGATAACCTTAATGTGTGTACCTAATTTGGAAACTTTGGCTCTTGCCGTTCTCCAGATATACACAAAAAAGTAATAAAAATACAACAACAACAAGGGATTTTTGGAAAAAATTAAAGGTAGTCGTGGTTTTTTGCATATATCTCAGCCATTTTTAGACCGATGTGGCTGAATTTCAATAGCAAGAAATGGTGGACTATATGTGACATAAGTGTGAAACAACCTAGCCGCTATCATGTTTGGAGTCTCCGGAAAACACATATCAAACGTAAGACGGACAGACGGACGGATATCGTTAAATCAACTTCGCTTTTCATAAGGACCCAGAATATATATACTTTATAGGGTGTAGTATCAATATTGTAGAAATTACAAACGGAATGACAAACTTATATATACCCTTTTACCTTCGGTGAAGGGTATAAAAAAAGGAAAAAGAAAAAGTACAGAAAAAAAAGAAGAAAATACAGTAGTTTTGCCTTAACTGCCACTCTTTTAGCTGCCAATTTGAGATACCTGCCAAAAACCACAAAATTTCACTAATTTCTTCAATTTCGTATGAAATGTACTTGTTTAAGAGCCAATTTCATACGTGCCAATTTAAGTTAGCTGCCACAAATATTTGAAATTATTATCCCATATTCATTGATAATTTTTCATTTAACTGCCACAAATTTTTTTTTGCAACTGTTACTAACGAAAACTATGTATATATGTAGTTTGTTTTTGTTACATAGAATGCTCGCAGCTTTTCTATAATTCTCTCATTCTCTTTATAACTCACTCTTGGTTTAAACATAAAACAAAAAAAGTGTGTATGTATGCATAAATCAAAACAATAGATCAGACGAAAGGGTGCTGTTGTTTGTTTTCTTCAGCACTTGCATTGTTTAGATTACATTACATTTGTGTGAATCGCACTTATGGGCCACTTCTGTGGCTGGTAAACGAATCAGATAACTGCCAATTTTTGGCAGTTAAAAAATTTCACTTAAGTGCCATTTTGACTTACCTGCCACAAAATGCGTGCAAAACACGGTGTGGCAGTTAAGTCAAAAGTACTGTAATATTAAATTTGTTAGGTTAAGTGAAAAATTATTGAATTGAATATTGATAGTGTAGTATGTATGTAGTTTGTATTAATTTTGATTTCTTTTATTATCAATTTGTAACGTTTAGTGCTATAATTTTATACAGTACAGTGAACGGTTTTGTTTAATATTTATTAAAATTTAGTACCGCCTAAAAATATGTGATTTTTTTCTTTGCTTTAAATATTCTTTTATTTACAATTACGCCGGAAGTAAAATTGTTCAAATATAAAGTGAAATCTTTTTGTTTAGTTTTTTTTTATTTTGGTTATTAGTCCTGAGGGGTTTTAAGGACAAAGTGTTAGGGAGCTCCTTCAGGTTAGGTATATATAGTTGATTAAAAAGTTGTCAGAAAAAAAGGAAAAGGTTTAACAAAAACAGGAAGAATTTTATTTGTAGGTGTGGATAAAAGTTTGATTGTTGGTGGAATACTTACATAGTTTGTGAATTTAGTTTATGAATCTTTTGCTGTACTTGCGACCAGGGCTGCCAGGTAATTTTTTTCCTTGTCCCCAAAAAATTAAAAAAATATCCCCAAAAATCCCCAGATTCCCAAATCCCCAAAAAACAAAACCTTAAAAAATTAATATTTTTTGTTTGTTTTTTTTTCTGACCAAATTTAAAATTTTTTTTAAAAAAGGTAGGAAAAATGTTAATAAGAAATCCCCAAAAATCCCCAAATAAAAATTTTTAGTCAAAAAAATCATTTTATTTTGTTTGTAGGGACTGGTTTCTGTATGTTTTCTTAAATCCTTTTTATGCGATTCCAGTGAGGAATTACAAGCAGAACAATATGCTGTTTTTGAAGACGAATGAGCCAGTTTATAAGAATTTGAAGCTTGTTCAATCGGTTAAAGTCATCCTTATAATCAACAATAAAAATACATATATCCAAATTTATTTAGTACTTCGATCCATCATATTGTATTGTATATAATGCATCATAACTACTAACCAATAGCTTAGCATTTTTTCCCCAATCTTTATTATATGATTTTTCATATTTACTTATTTTTGGGGAATACATTCATATTTGCTTCAAAATTGTCTTTAAAAAATCAAAAATTTTATGTGTTTTCAACGATTTTAGATTCTATTTTAAAATTCTTTTTTTTAAACACTCACTCAAGAAAAATAACAAGTTTATAAAGTACCTTTTACACACTTAATAAAAATGATAATGTTAATTAGGACCCTTTACACTATATAAAAAATTTGCTATTTTTAATCATATATAATAAAAAATAATAAAAAAGTGTAAAATCCCCAAAAAATCCCCGAAATCTTTTTTGAAATCCCCAAAAAAATCCCCAATCCCCAAATGACTTTCCTTGTCCTTTTTGTTCACATGAAATCCCCAACTTTGGGGATAAATCCCCAAGTCTGACAACCCTGCTTGCGACATATAAATATAAGTAAAAAAAATTGTGTAATAGTTTTTATTTTATTTAAATTTTGTTATTTTTTTTTTTGTGAAACTGAATATACTAGTATAGAATATATATTAAAATTATATTAAGGAAATTGAATTTGTTTTTTTTTTAATAAAATATGTAATTTGTGAATCTTAAATAGAAGTTCAATATGAATTGTTTGGGTTAAATTTAAAGGATTGATGGCATGAAGGTGAGTTAAGTTTGGAGAAGTCGGGTGGTTTATTGGGTCACAAATGAATGTAGGATGGATCTTCTTGTGACATGGTAGAGTGGGTAATCTTGGGGCATAACAACCGCTTCCCAAAAATACAAAAGAAAGGAATGAAGTATCATTTGTAGAGTACATGTGTGTTTGTGTAGTGAATAGGTTATATAGTACCTGGTTATTTTCTTTATGTGCAGCGTACCCAGTGAGCAGGGTTGGAACCTTCTGGGATTTGTTCACCGTGGCTAGTCGGAAACCTCACTGGCCCCTACGGCTGTAACAGATATTGTAGAAATACTTATGGTGACAACAGATATTTGTAAGCAAAAAAAAAAAATTTTATGACATACTCAATCCAAAAGCATAAGCAACTGTTTTTGTTTTTAAGATATGGTGAGTACGCAAAAGCAAAAGCCATACAATACCAAGTACACTCATTCTCTCATTTATATCAGTAGTAACCAGTGCTGCCACTCTGTGGGTAATAACCTAAATTTGGTATAATTTTTTACTGTCGTGGGTAGAGCGTGGGTAATTTCTCTTAGGTGTAATTTAAAATTCTTACTTCAGATACCCAAATAAAATTAAGATCAGATATCAGTGATGACATTTATTTCTTTTTAAATATTGTTGATACAAAATGCACAGTCTTCTGAACCAAAGTCTCGGTTACTTTTTAAGAAAAATCTTCAATCATTTAATAAATATTTTCAAAAGTTCGATAAAGAATGTCGCAAGATGAACTATTAGATTTGTATAAATTTGGCTATCATAGTGATTTAGAACCTGAGGTCTATTGAAAAAAGTTATTTAAACTGTCGACATAAATATTCGCTTGCAGTAACGATAGTGTGATTCAGTAACTTATTTTTAACGATTGTTTACAGCTGTTTTTTTGTAACATCTCTGTCTACAAAATGTTATAAAAAAAACCCAAAAGCACAAAAGAGCATAAAATAAAAACAAATGAAATTGTTATTAACCCACCGTGTTACACATGTTTTTTATTCAAAATGCAATGAAAAAGGTCAGGCCAGACTTATGAGTAAGACGAAGGGAAAATTTGTGGTTTTTATATTTTTTTTGTTAACTTTACATTTAGAATGTAATTTGCTTAATTTGCTTTTTTTGTAAATTTTAAATTTAGGATTTTTTTTTGTGCATACATTTACATATGAATATATCTTTGTGTGTATGTAAGCTATTTTAAGCATAAAATACATTTTATCGATTCAATAAACACAACCTAAATTATTGTCGCTAAAATAACGACAAAACAATTGTTTAAGTTAACAGCTGACTTTAAACGACAGCAAATATCGTTAAAAATGTTACTGAATAGCATATTCGATAGATGTTCGTTATATTTATTTTTACGATTCGATTATCATATCCAACATTTTTTATTTTTCGAATTTATTCTATGAGTTACATTTCAGTTATGTATTTTATAAAGCTTTTTTGTAATAGTTCTATTCCTTAATTTTTTTTTTTTTTTTTAGGAATGACTTTTATACACTACCAGACTATTATATTGTATTTTCTTGTTACATTTTACCTTAGCTATATAGTATAGAAGTATATAGTATGTACAGAAAAATTTACAATTATTAGACACCAGCAGATAATTCCCAGTTTCGATTCGATTATCGTTATAAAAGTTAGTGAATCGCACTACAGTTATGAATAAAAATTCCCCGGGAGTTTATTTCTTTCTCCCGTTTTTACAATTGAATTTAAATAGGAAAATTGGGAAAGGGAAAAAACGCCCGGGGAATACTTAATTAATTGCTTGCAACTTTTAAATGTATTAGTTTGAAGAATATTAAACGCCCTTAACAGTTGTAAAACTGAATTACGAAATGGACAGTTGTATAAAACCCTGCAGGCATTTTGTTTACTAAATAAGGTATAAAGGGTATTTTTAAGACCATGAAACTTAAAATGGTAAACAGCACAAAAAAATTAATTTTAATCACAGATTATTACACGGCATTACCAATTAACCCTTATTTAAAACAAATAGGCTCCGCGCCTGTTCTTGACGAAATGCATTGCCGGTTCATTTTGTTTCCCTTTTTCGAGCATTTCTAGCTGCATGTCGCCAATTAAATGATCAATGTTGAACTCCAAGACGTCAATTGTTGCCGGTTTATCAGCATAAACCAGTGACTTCACAGCCCTACGGAAAACAATCAAGAGGTTTCAGATCACACGGCCTTGAAGTCTAATTGACAGTTTATGTTCTCTAAATCAAGTGAGAGGAGTATGACAGTTCGTTTGACAGCTAACCTTTCGTAAGCTTTATCGGGCTTAAAAAACACCCATTATAAAAGAATGGCAACGAGCATTTTGAACCTTCTCTAGATATATGCAACCAAATATGGAAGTTAAAGTCATTATTTTAGGAGTTTTATTTTATGTTTTATTAATAGTTTTTAAATCTTTAATTTTATTTTTGTTAATTTATTTTAAGTAACAAAAATAATCTTAACAGTTTGACTAATAATAATCTTCTTTCAATGAGTTTGTTGTGTTTTGCTTATTTGTAAATGTCTTTTTATTAAATAAAACTTCAATTTTATATCAGTAGTGGGATTCTGTAACTTTTAACAATAACAACAGTTATTATAATTGTCAACCTGTTTTGTTGTTTGCACTAACGATTATGTGATTCTGTAAATTGCTGTTAACAACATAGATAAAAATTAACGTCAAGTGGCATCAATATTGTATTCGGTGCTCGTTGTGAACAGACGTGTTTTTTTTAAACTCCGCAAACGATAAAAGTTTTTCTTTTCATCTAAAAGCGAATGAACGTCCCATAATATAATTTAAATTTAAACTATTTAATTACACACAAAAAAAATAATTTAGGTAATTTTACCAAGGCGTGCATAGGCAATTTATTTTTATATAAAAAGAAAAAACTAAGTTTTATTGTCTTAAATAATTGGTAATTTATACAATAAGTATTGCTTAAAATTTTTGTTAATATTACTAATTGGGTAAGGTATCTTCTTCGAATTTTTTTATAATATGTATGTATGTTTATTTTATTTTTCAATTGTAAAAAAAACATTCAAATATAAATTTGAATATAGAATTTTTAAATATAAAATTAAAAAAATTAAATTAAAAACTTTTCAACAAAGGATAAAAATAAAACGTATGTAAGTGAGTATTATTAACATAAGATAAAGAACTCCGCTGAACTTTTTAAACACAAGACAGAATATATGAACAATAAATCCAATAAATATTTATTACTTTTATTGAAGATTATTAATTTGGACGACACAATGCTGGATCAACATGGATTTTAAAGACAAGATTAGTTTTAATCCTTTGACCTCAAAAGGGCACTTGAAACCGCCCGGAACTTTAAGAAACTTCAAAACAAATTTTTCAATGCCACTCTAATATACAACAAAAAGTTTCAGTATATCATTAAATTAATTGGTACACAAATAAATTGATAAATAAAATACATATCGACCCCTTTGCGCGGAATTATCGTATGTTACAAAAACCAAATTTTACAGGACAGCCATTTTTCTACTTTTCTCTGCTTTCGCTTGCAATATCAAACTGAAAATATACATTAAATTTTTGGAGCAACGAAGTGGAATTCGCCTACAATATTTTGTCAAGTGACGTCTCTTTGAATGTAGAACAAGATTGCATCAAAAACTCAATTTCAAAAAAAATGGTGTATACGATAATTTCGCGAAAAGGGTCGATATATTGAAATTAAAAAGGTTAAAAAAAGTATATAGAGTTTTTTTAAAAATGCTTTTTTATTATATACAAAATTTAACTTAGATAACTTTTCTAAAATAAAAATATAAACTAACTTTGCTATCATTGCTAAATTTTCAAAGTTTCTTTGTAATTTTAACAAAATTATTAGATAGTTTTTCGAATATAGAAATTACCTAAGTTAAACGTTTTATTACCTAAGAAACTTAGATACTGCCATGCTACCTTTGCGCTTAGTTAATTTTATACCATATTTTTAGGTAATTTTCCCTATGATTTTTTTTGTGTGTAAAAGTGATCAGTAAACCTATTTAAAAAAAAAGCAGAAAAATACAATAAAAAAAAAATATATGTATGTATGTATGTACATTAGGGAGGCCGTTATTTTTTTTATTTTGATTTCTTATATGACCCAATTTTGAAATAGATGTCTTTCGATTTAAATGAAATTTACACAAATTTTGCTTACACCAATAGGCAATAAGTTACATGGATGAAAAAGAACACCTGTATGGCCAAAATGTCAAACTTTGAACCCCTCTACCTCTGAAACATTTTGACCGATCTTGTTGAAAATTTGTGTGTAAACTACTATCGAATAGGACTAACCTTGGTGTAAATTTCATTTAAATCGAAAGACATCTATTTCAAAATTGGGTCACTTGACATTAAATCCCCCTTTTATATATATAAAACGTATATAAAATGTTTGGTATTTTGTTTTTACTTTCTTAATTATTTTCTAAAATATTGATTTTAGCAAAAAACTTTCTTAGAGGCTTATGTTGTTGACTAGAAGAGCTAAAATATTGCCATATATCATATTCTTGTAAAATGTTGTTTTTAGAAGATAGTCATACGCAAACAAATTACATTTGAATAAATGGCTTGATGGCAAACTTTGAGGGGCGGACGCCCTACCTAAAACACAACTTCTCGCTACGAAATTTTTTTGTATTTTTTTTACATAAAACTGAACCGATTTGGAGGGGGAGAGTATAAGAAATCAAAAAAAAAAAGTTCTCCATACAACTAACGGCCACGCTAATGTACATACATACATACATTTAATCCGTAGAAAAAATAAAAAAAAATAAAAAAACAACAACAACATAATAATAAATAAGAGCACAGAAAAACAGTAAATTGTATGTATTTGAATAATGAAAATATAATAAGACAAAGTGAAAGAAATGCATATGTAATAGTTAATGCTAACGAAAACAATGCAGAAAAAAAAAGAATTCATGATTGCAATTACCTAACGGCTAAACCTATCACTCGAACGCGATCCCTCTCACCCTCTGTATTTACAAATACGGTTGACTGCAATACAATAACAAATATTAAACGGCTACCTGCAAGTGTTACCTCAGCGGCAAAAACAATCCCATTAAGTGATGAAACAATTAACCCTATATCAAATAATATGGAAAACCCAGAACCACAAGTAAAAAGTTGTCAAAAGCCCAAGGTGCAAGTTGGTATTGACAGATACATAACAGTGCTCAAACGGGGCCGTAGCCCTACCTCTTCAGCAGTAGCTTCGGCTCCAAAAGTACTTAAAGATGGGGTAACTGAAAGGTTAAGTTCCCAAAATCGATTTTCAATTTTAGACGATGAAATTTCCGATCAACCAGAGGTGACTAAATTTTTTTTTTTTTTTTTTTTTTTTTTTTTTTTTTTTTTTTAATTCCCTAAGCTAATCCCGCGAAGCTCAACGCTTGTCTGCAGGAAAGAAACCAGAGTCTCTGGCGGGAATCGAACCCGCAACCTCGGCGCTGATAGACTAGCTCACTACCAGCTAGCCTACCGAGGCACTCACTCTAAACCACCCCCAATTTATCTCAGAGAGCAAAACTCCAACGAACTCATAAAGAGTTTGACCTCTTTGATAGGCGAAAACTCTTTTTATGTAACTGCAATTAAGCGCGGAAACATTAACGAAACAAAAATTCAAGTCAACCATGAAAATGATTTTCGCAAAGTTGTCACCAATTTTGAAACTCTTAGAAAAAGTTTTTATACTTATCAACTAAAGAGTAGCAAAATAATATCAAAAATAGAGAAAAGATACCCCAACCACTATTTCGAGTGGAGTTAGAACCCGGCGACATTAAACTTAAGAAAAATGAAACTCACCCCATTTATAATATAAGATATATCCTACACAGAAAAATTACGATAGAGGAGCCGCACAAGAGAAATGGTCCCATTCAATGCTTAAATTGCCAAGAATTTGGCCACACCAAAGCTTATTGTAAACTACCCCCCGTATGTGGCGTTTGTGGAGAACTACATTGCACAGTTCCGTGCGACAAGTCTAAAAATGACTCCAACGTAAAGAAATGCAGCAACTGTGGCGGTAATCACACTGCAAACTATAGAGGATGCCCTGTATATTCAATCGTTAAGCGATCAGCTGGACAAAAATCAAATCCCCCTCAGGCGCAGGCAACGAATATACCTATAACTAACTCGATTCCAGTACCACTTCCTAGTAATAACAGTGCCTCATATGCCAATGTATTAAAAGCAAATTTTATGCCAGTGCAAAACGTTTTTCCAAATAATCCAACTTTAAACAGCCTAATGACCAAACTCCTGTTTTTAACTTAAATCGTCTAGAATCAACTATCGAAACTCTAGTGCAAACTGTCAACAATTTTACGCACACTATGGGCAATATGATGCAGGAAATGTTAAGAATGCAATCTATGCTATTGCAAGCTGTACTCAAAAAGCCATGAACTGTCTAAAAATTTGTTTTTGGAACGCAAACGGCATCCGCCAACATAAAAATGAACTAGAATACTTTCTTAAAAATAAACAAATTGATGTTATGATGGTTTCTGAAACTCATTTGACCTCAAGAAATACGTTTCAAATCAATGGCTATATACTATATGATACAAAGGACCCTCGGGGTAGAGCTTGCGGGGGTTCGGCCATTTTAATAAGAGCTCGAATCAAGCATTTCCTCATGTGTGGCTCTCGTGAAGACTACCTTCAAGCAACAAACATTTGTATTGAAGAGTTTAATCGAAACTTAGTAATTTCATCATTATACTGTCCACCTAGGTATACAATAGCAGAAAGCCAATATTATAAATATTATAAAGCACTAGGCCCCTGTTTTCTGGCTGCTGGTGATTACAACGCTAAACACACCTACTGGGGGTCACGTCTTGTAACACCAAAGGGTCGAGTTTTATATAATACAATTTCCAAAATGGGTCTAAATGTGATAGCGAGCGGACAACCCACCTACTGGCCTACTGACCAGCAGAAAATCCCAGACGTCATCGATTTTGGCGTGGTTAAAAACATCCCGATAGAAATGATTTGTGTAGAAGCTTCCCTTGAATTATCTTCTGATCACACACCCACTATAGTTACTATAATGAACCCTAATAAAACTGCTTATTTATCAACAGCTGCCCCGCGGATAAATTGGCAAAAATACAAAAGATATATAAGTACCCACTGTACAGAAAATATATTGCTACGCACACCAGAAGATATAGACCTCTCTATTGCCAATATTAACAGAAATCTCAAACAAGCTGTTGAACATTCCTCCATACCCCCTAAACAAATAAGGTATAACCAAATATATTTTGCAGATGTCGAGCGACTCTTGGTTGAAAAAAGAAGAGTTCGAAGAGAATGGCAACTCCACAGATCCCCTCAGCTTAAAAATCTATTGAAAGAATGCACAAACAAACTTAGAAAGTTACTGCAGTCCCAGAAAACAGCATCTCTGGAAAAATATCTTAATGAACTTGACGCAACTCCACAATCTGACTACTCATTATGGCGTGCAACTAAAAATCTAAAAAGGCCGGTTATTTCCAGATCCCCGTTGCGAAACTCAAATGGAAGCTGGGCAAGAAATGATGTTGAAAAAGGAAACCTGTTTGTTGAACACCTAAAAAATGTATTTACCCCTAATTTACCAAACGACACAATAGTCGAGTTGCCACCTGTCATCAGCGGAACAGCTATACCCCTAAGATTTAGGATAAAAGAAGTTGAAAAGGCTATTGCTGATTTAAATCCCAAGAAAGCACCTGGTTACGATAAAATAAGTAACAAAATGATTATCGAGCTTCCCCGTATAGCAATAAAATTAATCCTTTTAATTTTTAATGCAATTTTACGAACAGAATACTACCCTTCAGAATGGAAGGTCTCACTAGTTATTATGATGCCTAAGCCAGGAAAAGATCACACAAGAGCTGAGTCATATAGGCCTATTAGCTTATTATCTAACATATCAAAGCTGTTTGAGAAACTGTTAGTTTCTAAATTAATTCCGATATTGGACGAAAATGAACGTATACAAAATCATCAATTTGGATTTAGAAAGAAACATAGCACAATCGAACAAACACACAGACTAGTAAACGTCATTAGAAAAACTTTTGAAGAAAAAAAATATTGTTCTGCACTCTTCATTGATGTTTCTCAAGCTTTCGACAAAGTCTGGCATGAAGGCTTAATACATAAATTGAAGCTAAATTTACCCGTAAACACACATAAACTTTTAGAAAATTACTTAGTCGGTCGAAAGTTTGTTATAAAAGAAGGAGATTTTTTAAGTTCAACCCAACCGATCAATGCTGGAGTCCCACAGGGAAGTAATTTAGGGCCAATATTGTATTTGATATATACTTCAGACATGCCAACAAACAACTACACCCACACATCAACTTTTGCTGATGACACAGCATTTCTAAGTATCCACGAAAACCGCTACGAAGCATCTAGATACCTACAGGACCATATATTACAATTGGAAAAATGGTTAAAACAATGGAAAATAAAGGTGAACGTACAAAAATGCATACACATAACATTTACTTTACGAAGAGAGTCATGCCCCCCCCGTTAAAATCAATAATCAAATAATTCCACAACATTCGAATGTAAAATATCTCGGTATACATTTAGATCGACGTTTACAGTGGAAATGTCATATAGAGGCAAAGTTAACTCAAATGAAACTAAAAGCAATTCAAATAAATTGGCTCATTGGAAGAAACTCGACCCTTAGTATAGATTGTAAACTACTACTTTACAACTCTATCTTAAAGCCAATATGGTGCTATGGTATCCAGTTATGGGGCACTGCCTCGGCCTCCAACATAGAGAAAATACAAAGGCGTCAAAACAAAATCCTTCGTATCGTTACGTCGATGTACCTCCAGTAAAATCGATGATCACAAAATATACAAATAAATACTTAAAAAGGCTCGAATCGCACCTAAACCCATTAGCTCGAAACATTTTAAATGAAGGAGGTCACACTCGCTTAAGGAGAAGAGACACTGCAGCACTTATCCGATCCGAAGAGCTCTTAACACCAATGTGAACCATTTCTAAGGGTACTGTCGTCTGGCATTGGCAGGATGCAAACTTAAGTATTATTAGATTAAGATTTGATTAATTATTGTTAGTTCATATATTTTATGAAGATTCAATAAATAAATACGATTAAAAAAAAAAAGTGGCATCAGATTTTTTTTTAGTTTTCTGTTTTTTTAAGAAAATAAGCCAAACATTTTACTATTAAATTAAATTAAATTCAAATTATTTAAATTTTTTAACAATGACAACTATTGTTTAAATGAATTACAGAATCGCACTACAGGTGTAATTTCATTTAAATCTCAAGTGTAGTTTTGAATTTTGCCGGTGGTAGCACTGGTAGTAACAGATAAATATCTGGTGTATCTGTTTCAACAATACTTACAGATACACTCGTGCAGGTCTTTTATCTGTTGTATATAAAAATATTGTTGGCGAGCTGATGAAAATAAGAGAGTTTTTAAAAACTTGTATAAGATCTCAACCAGGGGTGCCAGATGGTTTTGGTAAGAAATCGGCATATGTACAAAAACAAAGCGGAAATTAAATTAACTAATTCGGCAAATTAAAATTACTGTTTTAAACAGGGCACGAAAAAAAACTGTACATTTTCGTAACGTATTTTTCAAACACACAAACTATAAAATTTTTTTTTTTTGTACAGTATTTTTAGCGTACTTATCTGTACTTTTTATTGAACACGTAGTGTGTGTGTGTGTGTGTGTATGTATTTTTTTAAAATTTTATAAAATCAAAAAAGGCCAAAAATATGAACATGCAAAAGTTCTTTATGCAGTATAGCAAAGAACATTGCAAGTAATGATCAGTTGTAAAGTGTTAAGAGTATGCGTATATGTAAATATGTATGGATACCTAGTGGGAAAAAAGGGCATAAAGATGCCTTCTAGAAGGCCTCAGTACTTTCTTTTGGATGTACAAGGCCTGCTCGCTTAATTGCATACTCATAGCTTTTTTACACACGTTGTCATTGCGGGGTAGGCCTTCCAGGTAATCTTAAATAGTCTTTTAGAAATTTATTTTAAAAGGGCTTCATGTTATTGGCTCTATTGTGTGCCAAAAATATAAAAAAACGAGCCAAATTTACGGAAAAGGAGCCAAACCCCTTTGTTATAGAAATTTAATTGTGCACTTTTAATGGATATTTATTATAAGTGTTATCACGATGGTCATTATGCAAAATTGCAATTTGTGAATTTTCAGTGCATATTATGATTGATCGTGAGCATACCACTTTTATTTTTTATGCTAATATGCTATTTTTCTAAAAATTTACTCTGGCAACACAAAAACTTCTGGCGGCACTTTAAAAAATCTGCTTTTATTTACAATTATACACAAACATATTAAAATAAATAATTTCTTTTTAAATTATTTACATTAAATTCTCTATTTTATGTTAAAACCCACGAAAATGTTCAATTTATAAGTTTTATTTAAACCAATATGGCGCTTAATATGTCAAATGTTATTGTTTACATTTCTTTGCAACTGAGCAAATATGCACTACTAATTTTGCTCATGGTTTTTTTTAGTGCAAACGAAGTAAAATAGAGCAAATTGCAAATACGTACATTTTGTTGTTGTGTTGTGCAAATGTGTGTATTTTTGCACGCATTTTCATCGTTTGCACACTTTGCACTACCTATCGTGATTTCCCTTTATATTTTATATATAATTAATAGATGGTTTTAAGGTAAAAATGGGTTTTACACAAAAAATCAGAAAACAATTAAGTTTTGATTGTGCATTTATTTTTTATTTTTTAAACTTTTTTTTAATACTTTTTAGCAGTTGTTTCTAGGTAATACAACTCTTCTTTTTAACGTATTAAACTCAACTCAAAATTAAACACAACCGTTCTGTATTCTCTTTTTGTCGTTTTTTTATGTAATTTTAATTGTATAACGCGCAAAAAAACTAAATATCTTAGTCCTTCTCTTCTCCCTTCTCATAGAAGGGAATGTGGAATATTGATCTTATCTTTTATACCTACGGAAGATCCGAAGACTTCTAAGAGAACTTATTTAGCAGTTAGATCAGAATCAAGGCGAATTCACTAGAGAGTGAAGTCAGCACTACAACAACACTGCTTCTCTGGTCCGATTATCAAAAATATTGCTAGTAAAAAAAGGTTTGTTTACATAAAAAACTGTAGTTTATATACAAACTTTGACAACTACACCACGGAAAAAAATAACCATATGTTGGCTCGACCCCACCTTCTAGTCAATTCGCCTTGATCAGTATGGTAATTGAATCAAAAAATGTCAAATCAGGCCTTTAATAAGGCCTGAATAAGAAGCTGTTCTGACTTTTCCCGCTAGGTAATTGTTTGTGCACATTTGTAAGTGGTAAATGAATCGTCGAAAATTGTTGTTGCGCTATACGTTATTCGAGTTTATTTGCAGAAAAAAAATTATTTTTACACTCATAAAATTATTACGATAATTAATTGTGGATTATTAAGTTCGTTTTTAATTTAATAAAAATATAGTTATTTTACGAATAACTATTCTGCGAATATCTTTAAACTTAAAAATTTAGAAATTTCAAGCCAAAATAAAACAATATTAACGTTTTATAAGTATGATAAAAATGTATTCTTTCAGCTACGTTATGCTCATTAACATTTATTCCCAAAGAATCAAAAGCCGGTTGAACTCATATTTTGAAAGCACGATCTTTCGCCATACGGAGTAGGCGTCCATTCCTTGTAAATAATTCTACAATCGCCAATTCAATGTTAGTTTGATTGAAATAGGTTGGAACTGTTTTGGTTTTGAAATCATTGACTTTATTTTTATTTGCACATTTTATTGCAACATAATCTGAATATAAAGTAGGGTGGAACCGCTTTGAATGTCTTTCTAGATTTCCGGTATGATTATTTAATTTTTTTTTTCACAACTTCCATTATCACAAAATACGTCACTTTCATAGATTGAACTAAAATAATCGTGCAAAAAAATTATTTTTATGGCGCGGCATCTTACTTTCTTTTCAATCAAATGTCAAATAATCACTAAAATGCATAATGATTGAAGTAAACTGAAAATTTCTAAATTTTCCGCGAAAGAGGTTGGTGCCATAATTATTGTTTAATATAATATTCTCCACACAAGTGCATACAAAAAAATTAAATAAAAAAGATTTACGTAAAAGGTATGTATGAATATAGAAAATAGCAACAATTCTTTAACTGAAAAAATTTTAAATTATAAAAAACAAGACGAGTCAAATAAACTCGAATAAAGCAAAGCACAATAATAATTTTCGACTGTTGATTTACCACTTACAAATGTGCACAAACAATTGTTTTGAGGGCGCGAAAATTCCTTAATTTTCTGCGTATTTGTTGCTTTTGGGTTTTTTATGAATGATATTTCATCTGAAAGAGTTTGGTGCCATAAATATTGCTCATAAAAATAGTTAAGAAAAAAAAATAACCTTAAATGTATGAACAATTCTGTAACTGAAAAAAATTTTTATTATAAAAAACAAGAGCAGTCATAAAAATGTTTTTTTTTCTTTCTGCAAATATACAAGGCACAAGTTAAAAATTCCCATAAAAAGGATCTTCACATATGTACTTAGGTAGGCGTACATATGCACATCAATTGTCTCAAATGTTGTATACAATTATTTTACAGCGTTAATGTTGGCGCCATAAGTATTGCTTAATAAACCAATGTCCAATAAATAGGTAAAAAAAGGATTTACCTAAAATATAAAAAAACACAAACTCTTTTATTTAAAAAAAAAAAAAATGTTTATAAAAAAGAAACGATCACTCATCCCAAAGTATAATATTCATACAATCAAAATATTATGTTGCTAATTAATTAATTTAAAATAAATTTTTACTTTAAAATAAATGAATTTTACATTAATTTTAAAATCTTTATTTATTTAACAGCATATTCCGTAAAATTTAATAGTTGTTGCTTTTAAAATATATCGTTACTTTAATATATAAAAGCCCTAACTAACGTTTTCCTTACTTAACAGGAGAAGGAAAAAACTTAATAAAAATTAAAGTCTTGTAGTCGCGATTTTCTTAAAATGCAGTTTTTTATTTAATTCTCTAAGCAATTTAATAAAAAAATTGCGTTTAACAAAAATCACGACTACAAGACTATAATGTTTATTAAGTTTTTTCCTTCTCCTGTAAAGTAAGGAAAACGTTAGTTAGGGCTTTTATATATTAAAGTAACGATATATATTTTAAACGACAAAAAATCAAACTACATAACATTATATGTGCGGAAAAACTTTATTTTTTTGCTAATTTGTTTTATGAATAACAAACATAAATGTTAAAAACAAAGTTATTTGAAAACTAACTATATATACATATATTCAATTTTAATAGTACAAAAAACGAATTTTATAACCCACAATCAATTACTGTAATAATTTTATGAGTGTTAAAATATTTTGTTTTCTTCAAATAAAAACGAATAAAACATAGCACAACAACAATTTTCGACGTTCAATTTACCACCAGGGTTGCCGTTTGAAAGTTTTTATCCTACCAAAATTGTCTATAAAACCTACCAAAATCCTTTGAAACATTTTTCAAATACATATTTAAAAATTTACATATGTATATGAATGTATTTTTTTGATGTAAAGCACAATTTTTATTGGATAAAGCTATTCATTTTTTGCAATATGCAATAAGAGACAAAGTTGGCATGATCGTAAAATATTTTTATTTGAATCCGTTTTTAATGGAATTCACTTAATTCGAAAATATATCATTGCCTAAGTCTACTAAAAGGCTAATTTCTGTTAAGCTAACAATCTACAAGACTGGAAAATTTAGAATGTGTGACTATATAAATAGGCAAATCTTGATTATACAATAACTTAAAAAGAGTATTTATTTGTAATATTTTAATTTCTTAAAACGCAAGAATTTGGAAGTTCTTCTTAATACACTTTAAATCCAATTTTTATAATTGGAGAGAACAGAAGCTTTTTTCTGCCCACAAAGCAAAAAATGATTTAAACCAAATTTGAATTAAATAAATAATTATCAATCTTTATTTGTCATGAAAATTCACTTAATTTAATGTTTATTTATATGGACTGTATTATTTCAACCAAATACTTTGATTGTCGCTAGCCAACTAACTGACCTCTAGCACCAAATAATCTTTTTTCTTTTTAATTAACATTAAAGGTGAAGTAACTGTTTGTCAAGCTACACAATGTTTGTGTATTCTTTGTTGTTTGTCGCGATCAACGGTGACAATGAACAATAAATAAATACATATATTTACAATTGTTAAAACAATTATTATTTACTTTATAACTTTGTTGGTACCACCAAGAATGCGTTTTGACAAACAACTACTTCCCAGTAGGAAATTTACAGCAAATAATATTATCAAATTCTTAACATCCTCCCCCCTCTTGAAAGTTAAGCTTTAAAAATAAGTTAGTTACTTTCGACAGGAAGTTTACATAATTTAGTAATTGCTCTTTTAAATATTCCGTCCTTCGATTTAACCGTAGCAACACGAACACAGCCATCGTCGCCGCAACTAACTTCTACAACTCTAGCGAGTGGCCATTTTAGGGGTGGAAGGTTTTCGTCCTTTAGCATTACTAAGTCGTTGATTTCTATATTAGGTTTCCTAAGGGTCCACTTTGTTCTTTGCTGCAGGCAGTTTAAATAATCTTTTCGCCAGCGCTCCCAAAAATGTTGTTGTACCCACTGAACAAGTTTGTAGCCTTTAACAGATGCGGTGTTTAGTTTGGTTAAATTAGGCTCAGGAAATGCGGTAATAGGGCGCCCTATTAAAAAATGGGCAGGAGTTAAAGGACGCAGGTCGTTTGGATCACTCGAAAGGGGTGTCAAAGGTCGACTGTTGAGTATGGCTTCAGCTTGGCATATAACAGTATTTAGTTCATCATAGCTTAGAATGTTATTACCAATGGCACGTCGCAGCAAAAATTTGGCTTGCTTGACTCCGCTTTCCCATAGTCCACCGAAGTGGGGTGATCGGGGTGGTATAAAGTTCCACGTAATGCCATCTTCTTTACAAGCTTCTCGAACGGCTACTTTGTGGTCTTCAGATAGGAAGTCATTTAACCACGTTCTTAATTCCCTATTGGCTCCAATAAAATTTGTGGCGTTGTCGGAGTATATTGTTGAACATCGACCTCTTCTTGCAATAAATCTTTTTAAGGCAGCTATGAAAGAGGAGGTTGTAAGATTTGACACCAGTTCCATGTGAACCGCTTTTGTCGAAAAACAAATAAATAACGAAATATATCCCTTGATTGGCGGACGACCACGAACTTTCTGGGTTATTTGGAATGGCCCACAGTAATCTACTCCACAGATTTGGAAGGGAAAGGTTTCTTGCACTCGATCTGCGGGAAGTGCCGCCATTACTTGTTGTTGGGTTTTTGGACCATACCTGAAACATAAAACACATGAATGTATAATGCGTTTTATTGTATTTTTAGCATTTAAAATCCAAAACTGTTCCCTTAAAATGTTGTGGAGTGTAAGTGCTCCAGCATGGAAATGCTTTCTGTGATAAAACGTGATTAACGTTTGTACAAATGGATGATTGTTCGGCAACAAAATTGGGTGTTTTGCAGAAAACGAGAGTGAAGAATTTTTCAATCTTCCTCCTACACGTATCAGACCATTCTTTAGAAATGGTGACAACTGCCTTAGTTTACAATTTTCCAGTGATCGCCCGTTCTTTTTTTTTTTTTTTTTTTTTTTTTTTTCATTATTTATTTATTGAATCTTCATATATTAAATATGAACTAACAATAATTAATCAAATCTTATCCTAATAATTTATTTTATGTCCTGCCAGTGCCAGACAAAAATTTTCTTCATACGGGTTCTGTTCACATATGTAGGTGTCTATCGCTCATCTTAATGGGTAAGTGCTGCAGTGTCTCTTCTTCTTAAGCGAGTGTGGCCACTATCATTTAAAATATTTCGAGCTAGTGGATTAGGGTGCAACTCTAGCCTTTTTAAATATTTTACCGCATACTTCGTAATAATAGTCCTTACCAGTGGCACATTGAGATCCTTGTGGATATTTGAGTTTTTAACATACCAAGGGGCAGCTGTGATTATTCGAAGAAGTTTATTTTGGCGCCTTTGAATTTTTTCGATATTTGAAGCCGAGGCAGTGCCCCAAAGTTGAATACCGTAGCACCATATTGGCTTTAAAATAGAGTTGTAAAGTAGTAGTTTGCAATCGAGACTAAGAACAGAATTTCTTCCAATAAGCCAGTTAATTTGAATTGCTGTTAGTTTCATTTGGGTTAATTTTGCTTCTATATGGCATTTCCATGTTAAACGACGATCTAGATGAATACCGAGATATTTGACATGCGATTGTTGAGGCACTAGTTGATTATTGATTTTAATAGGGGGGCAAGTTTCCCGACGCAAGGTGAATGTTATATGTACGCATTTTTGCTCATTGACCTTTATTCTCCATTGTTTTAACCACAGTTCTAGTTGAAATATATGATCCTGCAGGTATCGAGATGCTTCTCGACTGTTCTTGTGTACGCTTAGAAAAGCTGTATCATCAGCAAAAGTTGAGGTTAGGGTGTAATTATTTGTTGGCATGTCCGAGGTATATATAAGGTAAAAAAGTGGGCCCAGGATGCTTCCCTGAGGCACTCCAGCTTCAATTGGCTGAGGAGAACTTAAAAAATCACCTTCTTTAATAATAAATTTTCGACCGACCAAGTAGCTTTCTAGCAGCTTGTGTGTGTTAACCGGTAGGTTTAGCTTCAATTTATGTAACAAGCCTACATGCCAGACTTTATCAAAAGCTTGAGAAACATCGATGAAGAGAGCGGAGCAATATTTTCTTTCTTCAAAGGCTTTTCTTATGGCGTTTACTATTCGATGGGTTTGTTCAATTGTGCTATGTTCTCTTCTGAAGCCGAATTGATGGTTAGGTATACACCCATTATCATTTAGAATTGGGGTTAATTTTGACGCTAAGAGCTTCTCAAATAGCTTTGATATATTAGACAATAAGCTAATAGGCCTATATGACTCAACTTTTGTGTGATCTTTTCCTGGCTTTGGTATCATCTTTACTAAGGAGACCTTCCATTCTTGAGGGTAGTATTCAAGGCGTAAAATAGCATTAAAAATATAAAGAATAATTTTCTTTGCTATGCGAGGTAGCTCCAAAAGCATTTTGTTGCTTATCTTATCAAAACCAGGGGCTTTCTTGGGGTTTAAGTTACAAATAGCCTTTTCGATTTCTCTCATCTCAAATCTTAGGGGAACAGCTGCTCTAGCAGCAACAGGTGGTAACTCGTCCGCTATGTCGTCAGATATGTTTGGGGTAAATACGTTTTTCAAATGATTTACAAACAGGTTTCCTTTCTCATTATCATTTCTTGCCCAACTTCCATTCAGGTTTCTTAATGGTGGTTTCATGATAACTGGCCTTTTTAGATTTCTGGCTGCACGCCATAATGAGTATTCTGATTGTGGTGTTGCATCCAGGTCCTTAAGATATTTTTCCACGGAAGCCGTTTTCCGGGACTGCAGTAATTTTCTTAGCTTTTTTGTGCACTCTTTTAATAAGTTCTTAAGTTGGGGGGATCTGTGCAATTGCCACTCCCTTCTCACTCTCCTTTTTTCATTCAAGAGGCGCTCGACATCTGTAGAATATATATTATTATTATAAGTTTTTTTGCGGGTATTGCAGGAATGTTGAACCGCTAGTTTAATATAACTGTCAAAATTGGCAATAGAAAGATCCACATTCTCCGGTGTGCTAAGCGGAATATTTTCTGTGCAATGAGTACTGAGATATTTTTTATATTTTAGCCAATTTATTTGTGTAGCTGACGTCGCTATGTAACTAGAGGGAGATACAATTCTATTGGTGTTTGTTATAGTAACAATTGTAGGTGTGTGATCAGAGGATAATTCTAATGAGGCTTCAACGTGAATCGTTTCTGTGGGGATGTTTTTAACCACGCCGAAATCGATGACATCTGGAATTTTTTGTGGATCAGCAGGCCAATATGTTGGTTGTCCGCTCGCGACAACACTTAAATTCATTTTAGAGATTGTATTAAACAAAACACGACCCTTTGGTGTTATAAGTCGTGACCCCCAGAAGGTATGTTTAGCGTTATAATCGCCAGCGGCCAGGAAACAGGGTCCTAGGGATTTATAATATTCACAATATTGGCTTTCTGATATTGAAAATCTAGGTGGAGAGTATAAAGATGAAATTACTATGTTTCGATTAAGCTCTTCAACACGAATATTTGTTGCTTGCAGATAATCCTCACGATGATCACACATTAAGTAGTGTTTGACTCGGGTTTTTATCAAAATGGCAGAACCTCCACAAGCTCTATCTCGAGGGTCCTTGGTATCATATAGTATATAACCATTGATTTTAAACGTATTTCTTGAGGTCAGATGAGTTTCAGAAACCATCATAACATCAATTTGATTATTTTTGAGAAAGTATTCTAGTTCATTTTTATGTTGGCGGATGCCGTTTGCGTTCCAAAAACAAATTTTTAAACAGTTCATGGCTTGTTAAGTACAGCTTGCAATAACATCGATTGCATTCTTAGAATTTCCTGTAACATATTACCCATTGTGTTTGTAAAATTATTTACTGTTTGCACTAATGTTTCCATTGTTTTTTTCTAGCCGACTAAGATTAGAAACTGGAGTTTCGTCATTACTTGTCGAAGGGCCTTGCATTGGTATATTGTTTGATTTTAAGACGTTAGCATAAGAAATTATGTTACTACTAGGCTGGGGGGCCTGATGGTCATTACTGTTTACTTGATTTGTTACCTGAGAGGGATTAGTTTTCGGTCCAACCGACTGCTTGACGATAGTATATACAGGGCATCCTCTATAATTGGCAGTGTGATTGCCACCACAGTTGCTGCATTTTTTTACGTTGGGGTCGGTTTTAGACTTGTCGCAAAGAACTGTACCATGTAATTCGCCACATACTACGCAAACAGGGGGTAAGTAGCAGTATGCCTTAGTATGGCCAAATTCTTGGCAGTTCAGACATTGAACGGGACCACCTCTTTTGTGCGGCTCCTCTATAGTTACTTTTCTGTACAGAATGTATTTTAAGTTATAGATGGGATGCGTTTCATTTTTTTTAAGTTTAACGTCGCCGGGTTCAAACTCCACTCGAAAAAGTGGTTGGGGAATTTTTTCTCTATTTTTAATGTTTAATACATGTTTTACCTTGAAGCCTTTTTCTTCAAGGAATGTTTTTACCTCTTCTGGGTCCACACATGAGTCAATACCCTTAATCACTACCTGAAGGCCTTTACTGCTTTTCAGTTGGTATGTATAAAAATTTTTTTTGAGTGCCTCAAAGTTGCTTACAATTTTTCGAAAATCATTCTCATGATTGATTTGTATTTTTGTTTCGTTTATACTACCACGCTTGATAGCAGCTACGTAAAACGAATTTTCACCAATAACCGATATCAAACTCTTTATGAGCTCATTAGAATTTCGCTCCCTCAGATATATCGGGGGAGGCTTGGACGATTTTATGACGTTTTGTGCTTCAGAGGATTCATCCTCCAGAATTGCAAAACGATTTTGAGAATTTATTTTATCAAAAGATGGTACTTTTGAGGCCGAAGCAACTGCTGCAGAGGTAGGGCTGCGTCCCCGTTTAAGCACTGTTATGTACCTGTCCATACCAACTTGTACTGTAGGCTTTTGAGAAGTTTTTACTTGAGTTATTGAGTTGTCCATAGCGGCTGTTTTTGGGTTAACCGTTTCATCACTTATTAAAGTTTTTTTTTGCTCTGTGGCAACGCTTGCAGTTAATAAATTTGTTATTGTATTACGATCGACCGTATTTTTAAACAAAGAGGGTGAGAGAGAACGCGTTCGAGTAATAGGTTTAGCCGTTAAATAATTGCTATCATCGATTCTTTTTCCTACGTTTGTTTCGTCAACACTCAATGTAACATACGCATTTCTTTCGTTATGCTTTATTGTTTTTGCATTATATGCATTCATAAGAGTTTTTTTTTATATATTACTGTTTGTTTAATTGTGCTCTTCTTTTTATTTGTTGTTTAAAAACCCCGAGAATAAAAAAAAAGAATAAAGAAAACAAGAAATGTTTTTGCTTAAAATGTATGATCGCCCGTTCTTGAGTTGTTTTATTTCTGAAGCAAAACATGAATTTTGTATAATTTTACAACTTAATATTAAAGCGTTTGACATTTCTGCAGTGGTGATTGGGCCAGAACTTTTTTTTGACTTACAGGATGATATAAAACGCTCAACATATATTATTATACGTAATAGTTTTTCAAATGAGTTGATGAACTTATGTTGGTTCAAAATATCTACATGTGTTGTGGAATTACAGTTTTTCGCCATTAAAGTTGTAACATTTTCCTCGAAATTTATAGATGTACATGGTTGTGATAGCCACTCGGATGGCATTTCTCTCAAAAATTTAGGACCACTGAACCAAAAATCCGTTTCTGTTAAGCCTTTAGCTGTTGCGCCTCTAGATAGTAGGTCGGCGGGGTTTTGTTCTAAAGGGACATGGTTCCATTTTACATTCCTTGAAAGCTGCTGGATTTTCGTTATTCTATTTGCTACGAATGTTGGGCGACCATGTGATTCCCCTGCTATCCATGCTAATGTTATAGTAGAGTCGGACCAACAGTATGTTTTAATAGGTTGCGTAGGAAATCCCTTCCGAACGGACTGCAATAGTTGCACACATAGCAGCGCTGCGCACAGTTCTAATCTAGGAAGAGAAATTTCCTTTGTTGGCGCCACTCTAGACTTAGCGCACATAAGAGCAGAACTTATCCCATTTTCGGATTTGTTAACCACATAGATGCATGCCCCGTAAGCCCTTTTGCTCGCATCTGCAAATGCATGTAAGTTAGTAAAAGTATTAATAAACACAAACCTGGGAATTTTAATATTGTTAGAATATTGAAGCTGGATCCGAATTTGCTCCCATTCATGAAAAACGTCTAGTGAAACGCTTTCGTCCCAGTGGAGTTTGAGTGTCCATAATTTTTGTAACAAAATCTTCGCTTTTACAATAATTGGATTTATGAGCCCTAAGGGATCGAAAAATGCAGCTGTGTGAGCAAGTATTGTCCTTTTAGTAGTTTTTACGCTCTTAACTTGCGGGGTGTATGAAAAGCTAAAAAAATCCTCTCTTGGCGACCACTTAAGTCCTAAAGTTTTAATGTAATTCATATCATCAAGCTGTACAATTTCATCCCTATCCTCTTTAGGGGAAACCTCCGCATCGTAAAAGCTCTACAACTTGTCTTTTGATTTCGATTACCTTGTCTTCGGTTTCTCCACCAGTCATTAAATTATCTACGTAGAAGTCATTCAGGGTTACTGTGGCACCAATTGGATATAATTCCGACATTTCGATAGCCAGATGTTGCAAGCACTTAACCGCCAGATACGGTGCGCAGCTGGTCCCATATGTCAAAGTTTGTAATTTATATGGAACTATTGGTGCTGTAGGCTCTTTTCGCCATAAAATTCCTTGCCACTTTGTATCATCATTATGGAGAAGTACCTGCCTGTACATTTTCGCTATGTCCGCTACAAGAACGTATTTGTGGTATCTGAATCGATTGAGCATTGTAAAAATGTCGCACTGTAATGTTGGCCCAACGCAAAGGACGTCATTCAATGATTTTCCACTTGTTGTGCAACAGGACGCATCGAAAACGACTCTTAAACGGGTGGTTGTACTTTCCGGCTTTATAACACAGTGGTGTGGTATATAGTACCTCACATCTTCAATGGAAGCAGCTGCCTGCATATGGTTTAAATCCGAGTATTCATCCATGAATTTATTGTACTCTTGATGCATGGTTTCGTCACGTAAAAACTTTGACTCCCAGTAGGAAAACCTTCGCCTAGTTAATTCAAAGGATTGTCCAAGTGTTAGTGAATCTAATTTAAAAGGTAATCGTACAATAAATTTTTTTGTTTGGGGACATCTCTCTGTAGTTTCATTAAAATATTTTTCACACAGCAATTCTTCAGAAGACAGCTTTTCTTTATTACTTACAGGCATGCCATCTATTTTCCAAAATTTTTCGAGCAAACTTTCTAATGATGGTTGATCAGACACAACAATGAACGATTGGTAACTTGTTTTCCGCATACAATTTTTTAATTTCTTACGATCAGCTGTAGTGTTTTTTAAATTACTTTTGTTTTGTTCTTTTGACGTCATACCACTAGCAGGCAATATGTTGTTATTGATTGATGTTAAAGAAATGCCAAAAGTTGAGCTTTGAAGCGAATTCGATCGTGCTGTTAAATTTTTGTATGTTGATATTTCTTGTGCCTTACTTGATGTTGACGTGTGAGCTTTTATTTGTGTTGATAAACTAGTAGCAAAATTTATGTTACTAACATTGTCAGCTGAGTAACGTGGTGAATTAGTTGGTGGTGAAGTGGAAGCTTTATGGTTAAGTTTCACAGATGTCATAGTGTTGCAAAGTGATGATTTTTGTGGCGAATTAGACGTAACAGCTGATCCACTGACAACCCATCCTAGTTTTGTTTTAATAAAATTGGGTTGATTTTCAACCTTTATTCTGCCAACCATTAATACGTCCCAGAAAAAATCTGCACCAATCAATAGATCTATCGGACCTGGGCAATTAAAATTTTTGTCGGCAAGGCTGATATTTTGCGGAATATGCCAATTGGTGGTGTTAATTTGTTGTTGTGGATGATTTGACGTAATGAAAGGGATAACTACGACATCAATTGGGGCACTAAACTCGGTGGTTAGTGACTTTACGACGATGGAGCATTCATGATTTGCAGATACTAAATTATTTCCTAGTCCAGATATATTTATATTTACCTTTTTTGCAGACGGTTTTAAAAACTGTGCCATGTGTTTGGTGATAAAATTAAGTTGTGAGCATGAATCTAATAAAGCGCGTGCTACTATAGATACGCCTTTATCATTACACAATTCTACTGTGGCGGTAGCCAAGATAACTAGGCTTTTTTCTTTTATGACTTGTAAACTAGGGGAGACTGGGGCAGCTTCGGCACTGGGGTACATTCGTCAATGACGTTTTCGATATGATGCACTTATTTTATATCACTAACTATTTATTTAAATGTGTCGAAAATCAAAATAAATAACTCCCGCAAAGTTTGTCATCTCTAGCTTACCAACTGAAAAAGCTACACGTGTTTAAGTGTTTTTCCAAGTGTTTCTGTAATATTTTGATTCTATTTCGTAAGTATTTTGTATTTGAAAATGATCAATATTTAAAATAAAAATTACAAACCAACATTAATAATTGTGCTAGTTTCCTAAAAAATAAATTAAATCTAAATCTTTGTTGAAGAATAAAAGAAAAAAGAAGAAAATAGTATACATAGTGCTTTCGGGGTAGATTCGGCATTTTCAATTGGGGCACATTCGGCCTAGTCAAACTTGGTCGATATAGTAATAATCCAATTTATCAAGTTACTGAGACTACTTAAACTCTTGACGACTGCATCTCAATAATAAACTTCCTTCGGATGCTTGATATCTTTTTGATCTCTATTTGTTAAGCCTGGAAATTAAAATATTTCGCTAGTTCTATGGGCCGAAATAAAACTTAAGTTACTAATTCCAAGAAATGTGTTTATTTTTCATTAACTGTATCCATCTAATAAAAAATGCTTAATCCGTTTATAACTGGCATCTAATATTATTTTTTATGGAGTTTTTATTAAACCACTGCCCTTTAGAATATAGTCGACGAATGTGCCCCGTCAAATGCCGAAGCTACCCCGGCGGGGGGCACATTCAGCGAAAATGACTTTTTTTACTAATTCTCAAAAAAACATCACAAATACTCAGTATTCATAAAATTTTGTACTAATATTTTATTATTCAATATCCAAGGACAACAACAAGCGATACAATTTTTAACTCTGTTGCATAGATTCTTAGATTCAGGGCTTCAAAAAAAGAGTGCCGAAGCTGCCCCAGTCTCCCCTAACCGTTTCTGTTGGTTCAATAGAAGAATTTTGACTTTTGGATTCAGTGGAGATTGAATTTGTGCTTGAGGTCGAGGTTGAGATCGTAGACTTATCGGTTGGAGATTTTGTGGACTCTGTTCTATGTAAGAGGGAATGGTGTGAAGCATTACAATAACGACATCGATTTGATGATGGACAAGATGTTGCGATGTGGTTGTGGCCAAGACAATTTAGACACAGTCTGTGATGTTTAACGGCAGCAAAACGATTTTGAAAGCTCATGTCTACAAATTTTGCGCAACGATATGCGCTGTGATTGGGCGATGAGTTACAAATATTACAAGATGGCGGTTGGTTGGATACCAGTAGTGCAGACGATGATCGATTTTTTGAAGCGACAAAGTAGTTAATAGCTTGATGCCTGTTGGATGATGAAATGTTGTTAACGAAAGTCAAAGCTTTACAACGTCTTTCTAAAAACTGTGCGAGATTTTCCCAAGTTGGGAGGTTAAGTAATGTTGGTGATGATGTTCTTACTAAAGTAGTTGACGATTCCTCCTCCCATTTTGCTTGAGTGTCGGTATCTAATTTCGATACAACCATATGTAAGATGATACCGTCGGCAATTTGAGATTTGGTTGCTATAGATTCTAAAGCTCTTAAGTCGGCGTTAATACTATCAATAAAGTCACGAAGTGCTGCTACACTTTGTTGTTTTATTTTTTGAATTTCGAATATACGTCGCATGTGGGACTGGAATATTTCAAATTTGTTCTCATACCTAGAGATTAGTAAATCTAACGCCTTTTCGTAGTTTTCCTCAGTGACTTCTAGAGATTGGACAAGTTTTGCCGCAGATTCCACTAAACAGGACCGTAGGTACTGAAACTTTGATACAGCTGTTAAATCTGGGTTATTGTGTATGAGAACACAAAAAGTATTATAGAAATCAAGCCACTCTGTTCGATTTCCATTAAATTTAGTAAGTTGCAGGGTAGGTAAATGTATTTTTGGAGAATGTGTAGATGTCTGCGGCATCCGAGTACTTGAAAGCAACGTCTCTTGTTGGTGAGAAGTAGCTCGTAAGTTTGCAATCCGTTCCAATATGATAGATTTTATAGTAAAATATGATTCTTCAAAAATATTGCGATGATTATTATCGAACTGTGACTCATCTAAAGCTTCTAGTTGTAACTGAATTTTTTCAAAAGAGTCACATGAACGTTCCAACATGGCTAACTTCACCTCCAGTTGATGGAGGTTCATTAACTCAAATTGGGATAGATTATCCTTGTAGGACAGCAGTTGCGACATTATTTGATTACGTTGTAGTTCTTTTACCCGTATACTATTACCCGAACTAAATGCTGGAGGAGTTTGCATCCCCAGCAACGTATCGTTTTCCTTTGACATTTGAACTGACTGGCTCTGGACGGTTTAAATAAATCCGGCTCGAAGGACCTTGGAGAGAACAGAAGCTTTTTTCTGCCCACAAAGCAAAAAATGATTTAAACCAAATTTATTTAATTCAATAATTATCAATCTTTATTTGTCATGAAAATTCACTTAATTTAATGTTTAATTATATGGACTGTATTATTTCAACCAAATACTTTGATTGTCGCTAGCCAACTAACTGACCTCTAGCACCAAAAAATCTTTTTTCTTTTTAATTAACATTAAAGGTGAAGTAACTGTTTGTCAAGCTACACAATGTTTGTGTATTCTTTGTTGTTTGTCGCGATCAACGGTGACAATGAACAATAAATAAATACATATATTTACAATTGTTAAAACAATTATTATTTACTTTATAACTTTGTTGGTACCACCAAGAATGCGTTTTGACAAACAACTACTTCCCAGTAGGAAATTTACAGCAAATAATATTATAAAACTCTTAACAATAATGTTTGTTATAAAATTCTGTTTAATAGACAAATATTTGTATTTAATTACAGAAATCTAAGTAAAAAACGACTGTTAAAATTTTTGCGTTTTCGATTTCCAGCACACCCCTGTAGATTTTATTTTATATAGAAGCCCAATTTTAAATTTAAGTACATATTTCTTTTTTAGCTTCTGTGTCAATAAAAATATTTAAGACATCAATATGATTATTTTTTTCATCGAAATCGACTTACATATGTTAAGCTAGATTTACACGATTGAAATTTTCTTCAAAATTGCTCTTCAAAATGCTAAAGAAATTTTGCTGTTTACACGAGTTTGAAGCATTTTGAAGAGCAAATTTCTTCAAAATTTTGCTGTTTACACGAGTTTGAAGCATTTTGAAGAGCAATTTTGAAGAAAATTTCAATCGTGTAAATCTAGCTTTAGTGTCGCCTTTTTTATAAAATTAATTTAAATGTGTAAAAAAATTGGACTTTAACCATGATTATAAATATGACAAACTTAATTATGATTAGCATGTCGGCCATTTTCTAACAATCGCACGATTTGAAGTCGCAAGACGCTAGATTTATTTCATGGTGTTCGAAAACTCATGCGTTTTGCTTCCGAAAATACCAAGTTCGGCAACCCTGTTTACCACTTAAAAATGTGCACAAACAATTATACATATATAAATATACGCATACTCTCTACAACTGATCATTACCAGTGTTGTCAACTTTGAAATTTCAAAACGCACCAAAAAGGTGAAGAAAACGCGCCATTTGAAAATAGAAACGCACCAACTTTAGACTTTCTTTTTAATTTAAAATGTTTGTTTGAGTAATTTTAAATAAAAAATAAAATATTTTTGTATTAAAAATTTTATAATAAAGCAGTCTTTTACAGTTCAGGGTTTTAGGAAAAAAATAAAAAACTTAACAAAAATAAAAATACCTAACAAATTTATTTGTACTAGTGATGTCACGAATATAAATTTTTAATATTCGCGAATACGAATATCTGCGCTAATATTCAGCGAATATCCAATCTGAACTAAAACGCCACTCGATATAATAAATCTTTTATTTTCGTTTTTAAAAATAAATTGTAAAAAAACTGTCACACTACCAATTATATTTAAAATTATTATCTCACTCCGATGACTAAAGGCTCAGTTAGTCTTTACTTTCTGCTTCAGTTCTGTTCCGTGCCGTTCTGTTACGAAATTGTAATAGTTACTTTTTCTGTAGCAACTTATCAGCCATCTATGACAAATTTATTAGTTTTGCACCGTCCATTGTTTTATTTCAATAACTTAAATGCACATAAATTTGAAGAAATTAAATTTTATGAATTTTTAAAATCAAAAAATAGTTTATTTCAATATAAAAATGTATTTTTTATTATTTATTTTGCTGTCACTTACAATAACTTAACAAGTTTTTGATTTTAACAAACTGAACGGCAACAGAACAGAAAAACTAATCAATTTCCCAGGTTTTTAAATAACAAAAACAAATCAGCTGATTCGTAACAGAACAGAAGGTAAAGACTAACTGAGCCTTAAATTTGAAATCCAGTTGTCGATAATTTTCTTACGATAATTAGCACATTGCTTAAAATGATAATAAATCTGGAAAAGTTGAAGTTAAAACTTGAGTAATTTTCATAAAATAGTTTTGTACCGGCACAAACTTCTAATGTTTGTTTGTTTTTCACTTCTCTAAAAGAAGATTTTTTTGTGTTAATAACAAAAATCTTTTCTAATAAAAATTAATACTTTTTGTTTAATTTTATGTATTTTTTACACTCTTGTATTTTTTCTTCTTTGGAATGCATTAACAAAATATTCGCGAAATATTCCCTTGAATTTGGAGAGTACGAATAACGTAAAGCAGGTGAATATTCGGCATTTCGAATACGAATACAAATATTCATAACATCACTAGTATGCACTAATCCAATCCATTACAGGTATTATTTTATCTTTATCTGTTAAAATGCCTTTGGAGGTTACGCGATGTCCCAGGTACTTTACTTCCTTTTGGAAGTCCTGCCGTGGATATACGTTTCAACATTTCTTCCAAATTTTTCAAGTGTTCGTCAAGTGTTTTCCCCATGACAATAATGTCGTCAAAGTGCACCAAGCATGTCTTTTAGTGAAGATCTTTTGGCACCTGCTCCATTAAATGCTCGAATGTAGCTGGAGCATTGCAAAGTCCAAATGGCATCACATTCAACTGTCATAAACCCGAGCCACTCCAGCACAACATTCTACTCTTACTTTCTATACCCACACTACTGTATGTGGATAGGATTTTATGAGTTTGTACTATTATGTATGTGTAATACATTTAAATAGTTTAGTATACCGATTGACTCAGAAACAATTTTAGAGTCGATCTAACGAGGTCTGTCTTTCAAAGTTAACCTTGTGCGCAAGTCTATACTTTCGCAATTTTGGAAAAAATTTAATCTAATTTGGGATATATGTGTTAATTGTTACAAGGTTGAATCCTATTCAAAATGGTGCGAAGTGGTTCATAATATTACATAGCCTACATACAAACTTCTTTCCGGAATAGAGTTTTTGTGCCCATAAACTGTCTTGGTTTTTAGATTTTATAAGGTACAAACATATTGTAGTGCAACCTAAATCAGCATAGCAAAGCGGACCATATTTGACCATGTTTTTTTTTTTTTTTTTGTTCACACATAATATCGGTTTTTTTAACAAGAACTTTTTTTGCGTTGTTAGCTACCGATATTGGTATTATTGACATTTATAAAATTTCATTACAGAATACCTCCTCAAGACAATTATAGTTGATTTACAAATTTTGGCTGCTTAACGACAAATTTTTGTCTTTGCTTTGTTGCCAAGTATTTTTCGAACAAAAATTTTAAAAAAGCACCCAAAATGGTGCGAAACGCACCAAGTTGACAACGCTGATCATTACTTACAACATTCTTTTCTCTGTTGCACAAAAATGTTTTGCGAGAGAATGTACAGTGACAGGCAAAACCCAGCCCAAAATTTTTATTAATATTTAATCACAAGAAATTGTTTTGGTTGTAAAACTTGTTTTTTTTTTAAAATAAAATCTGATTTATTTTCATCATTTTCTTCGCCTGTTAACCATGCCAAAAATTCTTTTCAATTCTAATAAAAAGCTTTTTTTTCTTATCAGTGTACTCAGTAATTTAGCTATAAAAATAATCATAATGCCTCTTAATAACATTTTCCCTATGCCATTCAAATGTTTAATAATATAAAAGACTGTGGACATTAACAAAGACATTGTTTATCATAAAATATGTTTTTAATTCCTTATATAAGCATTTATCTTACACACTGTAATTGAACAAAGTTAAACACAGCCGCGCACATGTGCATTCTTCGCGTAAAAACAAAAACAATTGTTTACTGAAATAGGCACCAATACTCTGCTCCATAAAATATTAGTACACTTTTGCATGTTTCTTATATTTCTGCACTCCTGTTATACAACTCGCTTTCAAATCATATTTTTGGCCTTTTTTGATTTTATAAAATACATATACATACAAATACATACACACACACACGCACGTTAAAATACACACTACGTGTTCAATAAAAAGTACAGATAAGTACGCTAAAAATACTGTACATGTACGTTAAAAGAAGTTATGTACGTTATCGTAGTGTTTGTGTGCGTCAGCTCACTCTCGCTGTGTACCGTATATGTTTCTGCACACATTCACAAACAGAAAATTGTTTTTTTTTTTATTTTGTTCTCTTGTAACGAATGTGTATGTGTATTGTTCATGGTAAAATACGGTATGGTACTCTTAATTGTGGACTTTACAGTTTTTTTCGTACTCTGGTTTTAAACACAATAAAACATATTTTTGATGACAAAAACAACAAAGCAAAACAATTAACCAGTACTTTATGCTTTAAAAAAATACATAAAAATAAAAATTTTATAAATAAATTTTAGTTAATTAAAAAAATACAGGGTGTCTGGTAGCAGATTTATATTTTCAAACTTAAATAAAAAATTTAATAATTGACACAAGGTTTTATTAGGAGCATTGAACGATAGAATGGAAATGCGGATTTTATTTTTTAAATAGTGCCCATTTAGACAGGGAAACATCTGGAAGGGAAACATTTTGTTTGTTAGCAAATTACGGGTGGGGAAGAGAGAATGGTTTTTGTGTTCGGTACTCGGCGACACGCTTTGTTCTCATTTTCTTTGTTGACATTTACCTTGCTTTTTGAGAAAAAAACAACAATATTAACAGAATGTTTCCGGCAACATGTTCGTCTATGTGACCGCAAATGAAAAAACAAAAGAAAATTCCAGATGTTTTCCTTCCAAATGTTCGCTCGTCTAACTTGGACATAGTATGTCATCCAGATGTCTTCCGTCGAGTTGAACACACTGTTCAAAACGGTGCCTTGTTTTTCGAGAATTTTCAAAAAAAAAAAAAAAAAAAATAGAAATGGTCCAATTATCTCATGCATGGATAAGGCACACCAAACAGTTATAATGTTTTTTTTGTGTTTCAATCGAGGGTTGCGGGTTCTTGGAGACCAGAAACGGCAGTTTTGCTCGTTGGCGTGGCCGTTTAAGTGAAAGTTAACTTTGAATAATTACGTAAGAACCATTGCTCTTAAAAATGTCTCCACAGCAAACGCGCGATGCTCATTCGATCGTGATTGACAAATCCGCACCATCGATAATTCAAACAGCGCCACCCTCCCTCCGCCCCATTTATTTATTTTTGAAATAATCGTATTTAAAAATATAAATTGGCCACCAGACACCCTGTATATGAATATTTTATACTTTAAAACTCTAAATTTTAGAGTCAACGCAGACCTATACTGTCATATACCATAAGGTTCGTCCTAAAGTTCTCTTTTAGAGAACTCCACAGTTAAAAATAATTTTTCAACGAAAAAATAATAGTTCGGTTGAACTCTTAAAAAGAGAGTTTTATTTCGCAGTCATAAACTATTCGGCCTAAAAAAAAACTTGCCGTCAACAAATAAAACTTTTTTAAGGATTTTTATTTTAACGTCTAAATTAACACTCATTTTGTTTGTTCTTCTTTTTTTATCACGATTAGTTTAATTGCTGTGCAAGCTGATTAGATAACAGTGCTTTACAAATTGTAATGATCTGACCAGCGACAAGCTTTGGGTGTCAATGTACAAGAAATGAGTTTAATTAAATGTCGGTTAAAATCAAACTCCTAAAATGTGTTTAATGAAGAACAAAGAATCAAAATAATATGAAATTCTCTCCGTGCTTAAAAGAAAAAATAAATATCTGTTGTAAGTATTGTTGCGGTTGTTTTTTTTTTTTAGCGGCAAGAGATGTGTAGTTCTTTTTAGTTGTAGGTTTTGTTTTGTTTTACACAGACACTGCTATGAAAATTTCGTTGGGTTGTAATATTGCTGTTGTGTAGAATTTTTCGTTGCCTTAAATTTAGTATTTATTTATTTATAGGTTTAAGTATATTTGGTCTATGTTTTTTTTTTGCACGTCATGATTCTTTTGATTATTAGTTTTAATTGTCGGTTTTGTTTTGATATGTCCATTTACACATTTTACAGCGTTGTAAATCATAGCAGTTGACGTAAGGGGAGTATGGCAATGCTCATTATAGTAAAAGCAGGGTCGGCATTTTCATTCAAGTTGAAGGGAAACACTGTGAGAAAAATTGTTAATTTTGAATTTAAAATTAATGAATGGGCAAAGTCGACTTTCTGGTTACGCATGAGAGCCTGGTAGAAGGAAAATCTGTAGAGTAGAGATTTAACCAGGGAATGTATGATGGATGGAGGTCAGCAAGACAGTCAGATTAAAAAGAAAATTTTAAGCAAAAGTAATTAGGATGAAATCTAGATAGAATTATGTATATAGAAAATTTAATATGTATATTTGGAAAAAGAAGGACATTTGGCGGCAAGTAATAAAGTCTAGAAAATTCAGTGAAGAAAAAAAGAAAATTAAAGAAAAATATGGCGATGCGAGGGAAAACTTTGGAAAGTTAGGGAAAATATGGAAATTTTGGAAAATCTGTAGAGAAGAAATGTTTAGAAAATTGCATTGAAGATCAAAGGTGAAAAGGTAGTCAAAGTGATCATTTAATCTTTAAAAAGTCAAAAGAAAGCCCGTAAATAAAAAATTATAAAAAGTAAATAAAAGATACAAAGAAGAAAATAATATAAAATTTGATAGATTAAGTGAAAAATTAGTGAACTTAATATTGATAGTGTAGAGTGTAGTTTTTATTAATTTTAATTTATTTTATTTTCAATTTTAGATGTTAAGTGTTAAAACTAAATATTCTTTTGGTTTTGTTTAATATTAAATTAAAATTATTACCGCCTAAGAATATGTGATTTTTTTTTACTTTGGTTAAAATATTCTTTTATTTATAATAACGCCGGAAGTAAAATTGTTCAATTGCAAAGTTAAATCTTTTTGTTTAGTTTTTTTATTTTGTTATTGGTCCTGAGAGTTGCTTAGGACGAAGTGCTAGCCTAATGCTATGTTCATACGACGATAAAAACCACTTGTTTCGCTCTCTGAAACTAGTTTGCCAAACTGTTTGGCCCAAACATGCTGTTTATACGATTCATTCTTGTTTCATTTTGACATTTTTTTTGTGTTGTTAGTGTAATTTTTTTTTAAATAGATAAAAAAGTAAATAAAACTAAAGAATATATTATTTAATACTTTTATTAATATTATTATGTTATAATTATCACTTTATTTTATTAAACATCAATTTTTATTTTGTTTTTTTCTTTAGCTTCGTACAGACGATGATCAGATCTAACAATATTGTAAGCAGGCGTTGCCAACAGCAATATTTTTCTGACAATGGTGCGATTGTCAGATGCATTAATTTTGCACTTCTGCAAATACAAATGAGCTTACAATGTTCACACAGTTGTAAGACATTTGAGCCAATTTTAATGCAATTTAAGCAACGCTGCTTACCAATATTGTAAGATCTGACCATCGTCTGTACGAAGCTTTAGTTTTGATTTTTTTTGAGAGCTAGTTCAGATAAACTAACGATAAATGTTATCAAAATTGGAGATGATAGTACATTTTTCCTGTTTCGCAGCCCGTTTCAAAATGAAACGACCTGTTTCGCTCACAAAGTTTTGTATGGGGAAACAAGTCGTTTCAATCATGTTTGGGGCGCGAAACAGGAATAAGAGAGCGAAACACGAATATTGCTGTCCGTGTGAACATGGTATTAGGGTGCTCCTTCAGGTTAGGTATATATAATTGATTGGAAAGTTGTCAGAAAAAGAAAAGGTTTAACCGGAAAGGAAGAATTTTATTTGTAGGTGGAGATAAAATTGTGATTGTTTAGATACTTACATACATAGTTATAAAAGAAAATCTTTTGCGCTATTTGCGGCATATAAATATAAGTATTAAAAGTTTTGTAATAATTTTTATTTTATGTAAATTTTGTTTTTTTTTTTTTGTGAAACTTAGTATAGTAAGGCTAGGATCTATAGCAAAGTATAATAAGAAAATTGAATTCTTTTTTTTTAATAAAAATATGTAATTTGTGAATTTTAAATAGAAGTTCAATATGAATTGTTTGGTTTAAATTTAAAGGATTAATGTCACAAATGAATGTATGGTGGATCTTCTTGCGACATGGCAGGGTGGCCAATCTGGGGGCATAACAACCGCTTCCTGAAAATATAACAAAAAGGAATAAAGTATCATTTGTAGGGTGCATGTGTGTTTGTGTAGTGAATAGGTTAGATAGTACCTGTAGCTCGTTTCTGTATTTCTCGCATCGTAAAATTTCTTACATGAAGTGTGAAACAAAAAATTCCATCGTTTCTCGATTTATGAGATAAAAGTGTTTCTGTATTTGAATGCGAAAACAGACACAACAAATTCGGTTTATACTGGAATCTTTCCAGTACTTAAGTGTCAAATAAAAGCGAAACGTCAACAAAAGAAATAAATATAATAAAACAGGGCTGCCAGATTTGACGAGTTATCGTCATCTTGACGATTTTTTGTTCCGATATTAACAAAGTGACGTTTTGATGATTTTTTCTAAAAAAGTGACGAAAGCAAAAACAAAATCAAAAATATTTTATTATTTTGTTGTTACTTTCTATAGAAATTCATCTTGAATTTTTAAATTTCAAACACTTCTATTTTGTGGCGTTGAAAATTGAAAAACAAAAAATAATATGAATGTCTGTAGAAAGCAATAACAAATTTATAAAATATTTTTGATTTTATTTTTGCTTTGAATGAAATTGTTGGCGTTGCGTTTTACACTATAAGCCCCTTAGTCTTCGAAATAAGATAATTGTAAATATTTTTATATGTTTGTTTATTAGAAAAAAAAATATCTTTAGAAACAAGGCTGCTTAAATTTTTATATTTATCCCTATTGTGAAAATTGTCCTCGAAATTGTTTGTTTCTTCCCTAAAAAATGTATCGGCAAAAGCAAAATTTCGAGGGAAAGTAATGTACCGACTTGGCTTATTTTGAACATTTAATACTTCTTATATACATATACAAAATATGATTGATATTTGATATTCTTATCTTATATGTACACTTTTGCGCCAAAACCATTATTCCGGCAAGAAAGAAATTTGTTTGTCTCCCAGTAAAAACTTTTTCAAAATGGATAGCTTCTTTCACTCGTTATTAATAAGCTTTCTTCCATAAGAACTTCGATAACTACTTTTTTCTGGATGTATTAAGATAAAAAAAAATGACTTACTTTTGATTTTGTTCTTTTTGGCACAACCCTTGTAAAATTCATTAGTTTTTCAGTAGAATTGTATGTAGTGCTTTTATGTGTTTCTGATTACTTAACATATTATTTTGTAGGCGAAGATTTTACTGGGTATTTAACCCGTTTATTTATGAACCGATTTTTTCAATTTTAACTACGAGGTATTTTACTAAGTCTATTTCAGGTAAAAAAGAAAAAGATTATAGGAATAGGTAAATTAAAGATTTATATCTCAATTATTAAAAAATAATTATTAAATACCCATGAACTTTAACTATGTTTTTGTTTGACTATTTTTTAATAAAAGTCGAAAGAAATTTGTTTAAAATTGATTTTAAATTGCACGATTTTTAAAACAAAAAAGACGTTCTTTTTTATTTATTTCTCAGGAAATTGACGATTTTGACACAAATTTATCTGGCAGCACTGATTAAAACCAAAACAAGAAAAGGCTAACAAAAATTTAAACTAACAAAATATAACAATTGTTTTTTGTTTATTTTCATCATATAAATTATGCATTTATCATTTATATTCCTTCTACTTTTTTATTTATTTAAAAAAAAATAGTATATAAACATATTTTAAATTCAAAATATCTACATTTTGTTTTTCTCGCCACCAATTTCAAATGTGACTTATTTTGACAGTTCTTGAAAGAAACTTTTCGCAAAATATTGTTATAGAAACACTTTTTCTCGCATCCTTCCAATAATTGCTGGAAAATTATTTAAATGACAGATAATTCTCGCAAAAAAAAGATACAGAAACACTTGTGTGAGAAAAACCATTTTTTGTTTCATTTCACACTATTTTTGTTGCAATTCACACGTTTCATGCGAAGAGTTTTACGATGTGAGATATACAGAAACGGGCTACTGATTATTTTCTTTATGTGCAGCGTACCCAGTGAGCAGGGTTGGAACCTTCTGGGATTTGTTCACCGTGGCTAGTCGGAAACCTAACTGGCCCCTACGGCTGTAACATAAATGGTGCCCAATGTAGAAGCAAACGATTTGTGGGAGTATTCCACGGAATAGTTTTGATAGCATGTAGGACAACTAGACATGTGGAAATAGAACATTAGATATTTTTATGATAGCCCAACGAAAATCTGATTTTTCTAAAATAGTGAGTTAAGTTTTTTTTGTAGCCCCTATGGAAAAGATTTATTAGCGAAAATATGAAAGAACATTTAAAACTGCTAGATTAGAGAAATTGGAAATTCGACCAGTACATTAGGGAAGATTACTAATAGCTTGGAATATTGCTTTTTAAATATTTTCAATTGTATTGTGAGTCCTTGCCTAGTTTTAGTTTTTTTAGTTTCAGCTTATATTTTTTTAAGGGCTGACTGTTCGATAGCCTCCTGTAGCCAGATTTGGGGATAACAGGGTTTGTAGTATCGAGTGTCATTCCGTTTACTTACACCACTCATAATCTCAGGTTCATTAGAAATATAAAATCATGATTGTATGAGTGGGTAGGCCCATTAATAATTGTAGATTTGCTTTATGTACTAATAAATGATACTTTATTGATTTTCTTTAAATTTTTTTTTGATAATAACCACCTTGACAACGCCAAATGCCAAATCCGAGAAAAAAATAAACATATACATAGTAACATATTTTTTTATCGTTCGAAAGTAATAGTATATAGGGCTTGTAAAAATTTTGTTTTTTTGATCATTTTACTAAGGAATTTAACATTTGATCTGAAAGTTTTTCAATTTAAAATTTTTTTGTGAATATAGTTTTTTCAAATTTAAAGAGTTTTCTATTTTAAGTATAGGAAACCAAATAGCTTAGTGAATGTTTTATAGGATATGCCTGAAATTCATAAGGATAAATAGAGTAGAAAAAGAACGAGACAAGTACAATTTGATCTAAATAGGTTCACCCCTTGTGCATTTGAAAAAACGTATAAATCAAATACCCCTAACAGAAAGCTTAGCTCAAGCAGAAATATAGAAATAGAAATGAGTCAGGGTACGGAAAATAGTGTGCCTCAAATTTACGATATGTCCCAAACAATAAACGCTAATGTCCCTAGCACAAGTGCTTCTGCTCATCAGATGCAAGATATGAATCTTAATGGAATGGAAGAGCCTATTAATAGGGCTGTAGAACAAGGTGTTTTGTCACAGGTAGGCGACATGAGAAGGCAGATGGCTGAATTAACAGCTGCTGTAGGAAAGATAAGCCTAGTTTTACAGCATACACAGCAGGAGAATAAGAAACTTAGGGATGAAATAGCGAAAACCAGTAATTGTACCAATACAGAACCTATGAATATTTCACCTAAGGATTCAATCCAATCGTCAAGGGCATCGATAAATAAAAATAATAATTTGGAAATAGAAATAATACGCAGTAACTAGTTATTTCTATCTCCGCGTACATTATACTTATATTTTACATTGATCTTCATATTTACATAATTTCAATATTTTTTATATTTAATTACATTTTATATATTCATAACTTCTATTATTATTTTAGTTTTTATTAAAGTAGTATGTTAGCCACTTTGAATACCCCTACTGTGACAAACACACACACACACAAACGTATCACTGCATGCATTGGTCAATCCAATGTCGTTGACTACACAAGTTACCATAATGTGTCGCCTGTTCTCACAAGTGGCTTCGTGTCGCCTGTTCTGACAAGTGGCTTCGTGTCGCCTGTTCTCACAAGCGCTTTCGTGTCGCCTGTTCTCACAAGTGGTTTCGTGTCGCCTGTTCTCACAAGTGGCTTCGTGTCGCCTGTTCTCACAAGTGGCTTTGTGTCGCCTGTTCTCACAAGTGGCTTCGTGTCGCCTGTTCCCACTAGTATTATTGCTATCGTAGGAATTCGTAAATTAAGTAGTCTTCTAAGATTTATGTAGTAGTAGCTACTAGTTGTAAGACCCCTTTGTATGTATTATATATAACATTAATGCGACGAACGCATCGATCCGAAGAAGCAGACTAGGGAAGAGCCAAGAACGAACCGATCACTGAGCACGCCGACAACCGACCCTGCCGAAGGCCGTGGTACGCAACCGCCGAGCGTCCGATAACCCCGAGCCGTACCCGACCGCCGACCTGAACCTGCCGAAAACTAATTCTATACTCTGGTGTCGGAGAGCCGATCAACACGAATTCCCGCAATCCGAAGAATCCATCCTAAAGTTATGGTAGCTTGTCGTATTTCATGAATTGTAAAATAGTTAAGAAAACTTAATAAAGAAAAGATTAATTCAACCCCAGTAAGGGTAAACATACCGTCTTTTCACTTAAGGTTAGTGGATCCGTAAGTAAACCCTGGACTCGTCTGAGTTACCTCAGCCGATGAATAAAACCACGTTACAAGCTCTAGTAGAACTTACCATAAGATGAGGATTGATATATGGGGACTTGAGTTTGACGGTAACACAAACAGGTTAGCAGTAGAAGATTTTGTTTTTCGTGTTGAACATTTGCAGCAAAAAAATGGTTTATCATGGAATGAGGTTTTAGACAATTTTCATTTATTAGTCAAAGGTGTGGCCGAAAAATGGTATTGGCTCTTTATTAAAACTAATTATGTCTCAGAATGGAGCACGTTGAAAGAGGCCCTGTTAAAGAAATACCAATCGACCAGATCCAGTTTCGAGCTGATGAGCGATATGGTCGAAAGGAAACAACAGTCTGGCTAAGGAATTGACGCATTTTTCTTCACGATGACACAAATGCGATCAAGGTTAGAGATGTCCATGCCTGAAAGGGAAATGATAAAAATAATTAAGAAAAATTTAAGGGAAGATCTTAGAAATAGAGTTTACCCTATTGCCGTTAGCTCAGTGGAGGAACTTAGGCAAGACTGTGTAGAGGCAGACAAAATATTTTGCCGAAAGGAGGGTAGGGTTTAGCATCCACCTGTTTCGTCACAGCGGTACCAACCAATGGATATACCTGAATTGAATGAAGAAGTGGCAGAAATCCAGGTTGACAAAAATAGAGCATCCAGAAATCCTCTTATTTGCTGGAATTGCAGACAAAATGGTTATATGTTAATGGACTGTCCATCTTCTGAAAGGTCGTTGTTTTGCTACAAGTGTGGAAAACCAAATACTATATCTCCCAATTGTATCAATTGTAAAGTAAGGAATTTTTCGAGGAACGAGGTAGCAGCGAGGAACCATCGTTCCAAGGAAAACCCGCCTGTGACTCAGCTGTAAAAGAAAAGAAAATTAATTTAGTCTTTACTGTAGAAAAGTTTATTATTATTCACTTGAGAAACGACAAAATAATTATGAAAAAGTCAGGAATAGAATTTTTAATGAAGAATTAGTAATACCAAGAGTAATTTTAAATAGAATTAGAAAATTAAGAAATAAGTTTAAAGAGAAAAGAAAAACTAGAAAACTAGTGATAGAATCCATTAGAACAGTAGATAGTAAGCATGATCCTCGCGCTTTCGCCGAAATTTCCATAGGAAATATTGTTATTACAGGCTTATTGGACACAGGTGCTTCGATTAGCTTACTAGGTAAAGGATGTAGGGAGCTGATGGAAAAATTGCAAATTAACTTTAAGCCAATATATTCCGTTGTTTCAACCGCAGCAGGAAAGGAACACAGACTGCTTGATAAAGTTGGTCTGGAAGTTATGTTTAGGGATAGAACAGTGCCGATACTATTTTATTTATGCCCAGATTTAGAACAGAAAGCCTATTTAGGTGTAGATTTTTGGAAAGCTTTTCATCTGGTGCCGGAAATTTTCGAAATACATCACGAAAAGGAACCAGATGAGTTTGGCACAAGTGAGTATTATTCGAATCCTCACATTTTGAGCGAAGATAAGGGTGTACACATTTAGAAAAGCATTCCATAAAATTAGTAGAGGGCGCAGAGTCTTTTAAGGACAGACATTACCCCTTATCGCCAGCTGTTCAAGAAATAGTATATAGGGAAATAGACACAATGTTATCCTTAAATGTAATAGAAGAAAGCGAAAGTCCATGGTCAAATAGGACAGCTGTTGTTAGGAAACCGGGGAAAAATAGATTTTGCCTAGACGCGAGAAAATTAAACAAAATCACGGTAAAGGACACCTATCCACTTCAAATTATTGATAGCATCCTGAGCCGAATTGACGAAACTTATTACATTAGTAGCGTAGATTTGAAATTCGGTATGTGGCAAATAGAATTAGACGTATAGAGTAGACCCTATACTGCGTTTACCGTAGCTGGTCGACCACTCTATCAATTTCGCGTTATGCCTTTCAGTCATTTTAATGCTGTCAACGACTATGTAGGCTGATGGATAAGGCGATTCCCCAAAGGCTTAAAGAGAATGTGTTTATATATTTAGATGATTTTTTAGTTATTTCTGATAATTTCGAAAAACATCTAAAAATTTTAGAAGAAGTTTCAAAATGCTTAAGAAAGGCTAATCTTACAATTGGCCTAACAAAATCGCAATTTCGCTTCCAGCAGTTGAAATACCTTGGCTTTATAATCGTTGGCGGATGTTTGAAAACTGTTCCCGAAAAAATAAAAGCCGTTAAAGAAATCAGGGTACCAAAAACACGCAGTTTTCTGGGAACAGACGGATGGTATCGGCGATTTATAAAAGATTTTGCTACAAAAGCAGCGCCACTTACCGATACGCATAAAAAAGCCAAGAAATTTAAAATGAGTCCAGAGGCTATTGAATCGTTTGAAGACTTGAAAAAAGCGTTGACGTCAGCTCCAGTGCTAAGGCACGCAGATTTCATAAAAAGATTTTGGATACAATGTGATGCATACGACTATACCATAGGTGCTGTGTTGTATCAGATAGACGACCAAAAAGAAGAACACCCAATAGCGTTTTGTAGCCAGAAATTAAATGCCTGTCAAAAAAAATTATAGCGTTACAGAAAAAGAGTGTTTGGCGGCAGTAATGGCTATCAAAAACTTTCGCCCCTATGACGAGATGATTCCATTCACAGTAGTCACCGATCATGCAAGTCTGAAGTGGCTGATGTTATTAAAAGATTTGACCGGAAGACTAGCGCGTTGGTCATTCCCATTGCAAGCGTTTGATTTTGACATTGTGCACAGAAAAAGTTCAGAGAACATTGTTGCTGATATGTTGTCAAGAATGCAAATAAAAGATTTGAATGTGGATGAAATAAACTTAGAAGAACTATTTGGGTTTTAGACAACTGAATTCCAGAGCGAAGAATATTTAGAATTAAATCAACACATAATCAATAACCAAGAAATGTTGCCAGATTTGAAGGTAGAAGACGGCCTGGTATTCAAAAGAATCAAGTTCAATAGAGAAGACGAAACAGATTACCAATGGAAGATTTGGATTCCAGCTAATATCACCCAAGTTTCAATAGAAAAAGCCCATACGAGTGTTACTTCAGCTCATGGGGGAATCGTGAAAACATTGGAACGGTTTGAAAGGTTCTTTTACTGGCCAAAAATGACAACAAAAGTTAAAAGTTTTATAAAAAATTGTCAAACCTGCAAAGAAAGTAATTCATGTAATCAAAATCTTCACCCGGAAATTGGAAAACAATTTATAACCGATAGACCATTTCAAAAGTTGTATCTTGATTTTTTGGGTTAATATCCGAGGTCAAAAAGTGGCCATTGTTATGCATTTTTTGTTTTAGATCACTTTACTAATTACACTTTTATCAGGAAGTATGTCATAAATTTGGCGTTACTGAAGTAATTCACACAGATAATGGTGTACAATTTATTTCTAAAGCTTTTCAAAATTTGATAAATCCATCATATCAAAACTCCAGTATATCAACCTAGTAGCAATGCATCGGAAAGAGTTAATCAAAGTACCTTATCGGCCATCAGAGCATATTTGAAAGAAGATCAGAGAGACTGGGATATCTATTTATCAGAGATATGTAGATTGTGCGTTAAGAAACTCCTTTCATAGTGCTATAGGTTTCACCCTATTCTTTGCACTATTTGGATACCATATGTATTCGAGCGGAGCTGATTATAAACGGGCTCGAAAATTGCAAACAATCACTGACTATCATCAAATTCTCTTAAAGCCAGATGAAAAACTAGAACTTATAAGGGAACAAATCAAAGAAAATATGACAAAAGCTTATGAAAGAAGTGCCGCAAGGTATAATAAAAGAGCCCGAATAGTTAAATTTATTCCTGGTCAAGAGGTATACCGTAGGAATATGGCACAAAGCAGATTTACAAAGAACATAAACGCAAAATTTTGTCGAAAGTTCTCAAAATGTAGAGTGGTTCAGCCAGTAGGTAACAATATGTACGAACTTGTCTTTAGTTGGGGAAAAATAGGAATTTATCATGTTAAAGATATTAAAGTATGGATTGTTTGATAGTAGATAACATAATAAATCAAGATCATAAGTGTAATGGTAGGACATAGGGCAGACAATTAAGTATTCAATTATATTATATAGTTGATTATATTATATATTTATTTATATTACATATTTGATTATATTTTGTAATTATACTATAAAATGTTTGTTGTGTTGTCCTACTTTTTTTAGGTTTAGCAATTTTTTCTTTAAAAGCTGTGATAAACTATTATAGTACCTGATATAGACTTGACGAAATGAAGATAGTTTTACATACCCAGCCTGTAGTGCAATATTAGATTTACATAAACCTGTGATACATCTGTGATAAGAGTGTTTGCTGTGTTGTCCTTTTTTTATATATATTTTAATGCAATCACATAATGCATTGCAGGCTATAATGATGATGATCATGTATAGGATCTGAAAAGGTTAAATAAAAGGAAACGCAAAGTAAACGCTTATTTACTTATGAATCACAACAGTACTTCCCGAAAAATTTATCGTAAGTTTTGATGAAATTATATCCGAGGGTATTGTAACGTATAAATTTCAGAACTCTTTGGTATTAACATAAAGAGTTGGTATCCATACTCTTGGAACAGCTACAATCCATGGATGGGAAAATAGTAGAAGCGTTACTCGGGTAAACATTATGATCCAGCTAATTATTTATGACTTAAAAGAAAACAGATAATAATGACGTAAAATAAAATGCATTAACTAGAATATAAGGAATATATAATAATACTTACAAAGAAAAATATGCCTCAAAATGGTTTTGTGGGCTTTCGGTTGAAAAATGTTTGCACTACGTGTGCCCAATTGGTAAATAAACCAATTACAGGAAATTTTATATGGGTCTAATGGTTTTATGAGTTGCCACTATGGTTTTTCATATCTATGAAAGATGCAGTACATATGTACCTTGGTTGCTGTAAGTAAAAGCCCGGCCGGATGCTGGTTTAATATGAGACTCGTTTCTAGGGTCATGGGAGTTCCCCACGTTTTTAGACGTTCCTCAATTTTATCCGCACACCGATTCCTGCTACGAATACTGGCATGACTCGGAGTTTTGTTGCGGTTGTTTTATTTTAGCGGCAAGAGATATGTATTTGATGTGGTTTTTTGTTTGGGTCGAGTAGTTCTGTTTAGTTGTAGGTTTTGTTTTGTTTTACACAGACACTGCTATGCAAATATCGTTGGGTTGTAATGTTGCTGGTGTGTAGAATTTTTCGTTGCCTTAAATTTAGTATTTATTTATTTATAGGTTTAAAATTATTTGGTTTATTTTTTTTTTTGCACGTCATGATTCTTCTGATTATTAGTTTTAATTGTCTGTTTTGTTTTGATATGTTCACTTACACATTTTACAGCGTAGTTAATCATAGGAGTAGATGTAAGGGGAGTATGGCAATGCTCATTATAGTAAAAGCAGGGTCGGCATTTTCATTCAAGTTGAAGGGAAACACTGTGAGAAAAATTGTTAATTTTGAATTTAAAATTTATGAATGGACAAAGTCGACTTTCTGGTTACGCATGAGAGCCTGGTAGAAGGAAAACCTGTAGAGTAGAGATTTAACCAGGGAATATATGATGGATGGAGGTCAGCAAGACAGGCAGATTAAAAAGAAAATTTTAAGCAAAAGTAATTAGGATGAAATCTAGATAGGAGTATGTATATAGAAAATTTAAGGCTTAAATCTAGTTTACCGACACCGTACCAAATAAAAAAAAAATGTACCTAGGGTGATAGAAAATTGAAAAATAAGAAGAAAAAATAAATAAAAAAGTTGGCGGAAACGCTTAGTTTTCGAGTTATGGACGTTTTAGCTTTTTATATAAAAGTGTGATTTTCCACTACATTTTCATTTTTATATGGTCAATATTGGTATAATTTTAAAGCTTTTGACTAGACCCTTTTGGATATACCAAATTTATAAAAATATTTTTAGTCCATTAAGAAGCGGGATGAGTTTTTGATAATAAAAAGGCTTTATATAATCTTAAAAACAAATTTATTAATTTTTTTCAATATTTCTTATATATGTATATAGTACATATAATTTACTTATTTAACTACCTATGATAATAATGAAATTAAAACTAATACCTTCTTAAAAATAAAACAAAAAATTAAAATAAAAGTTAAATTCAATTAATCGCTGTCTGAATCTTCTTCCAATGAACTTTCTGCTGCCATTGAAGTTATATTTTCAAGATCATTATTTGGCTGTAAGGTGTTGTTTTTGAATGTATCCGTTAAAAAATTTTTTTCTGCGGTTATACTCTGGTACTGATCTTTTCAAGTGTCGCCACAGGCCTTCAATGGGGTTGGTGTGCTGTCCACTTTCTCTGTTTACAAAGAAAACAGAATGGTTCACCTTTTCGTGCTTGTATCCAAAATTTTTTAAGGCGTCGTACGAAAACCCATTGTCCTTCTACATGGTGGCCTCTGTGAAATTTGCGTTTTCCAATTATGGTCTCACCATTTTCTACAACAATATCATCGCCTCCTTTTGTTGCTTTTCTATTTGGCCAATTTTTAAATTCATTTGTATTTCCTTATCAATCTAATACGGCCTAAAATCTTTAATGTAATTAAAAAACCCATTTTTAATACATTTTTTCCCGACGTTTCGTCGATTTTTTATCGACTTCTTCTGGGGATACGTCTATTTAATAAAAACATAACATTTATTAACAAAATTTTTAACAAATAACATTGAAAACTTACAATGACAAAATTTACATTTAACATATATAACGTAACAACATAAAACATTGAGTTATTTTTAAAAAACATATTTCCACAACACAACTTATTTTATGGCGACTCGATAACTTGCACAAATGTTGTTCGTATCTTCTTTTAGATTCATCGTATTTTTTATGTTTTGTTGGATCCTTAAGCTTTTTTTAGTAAATCGTTTTCTTGTAGAGTCTTCTTTGTCTTATATCCTTATTTGTTGGAAATCTGGTACATGTTGAGATTCAATCATATGCATAGCTAATGCTGTGGTCTCCTTCTGTTTTGCAATGTCCATTTTATGTTCTCCAATCCTTGTAGATAACGCTCTCTTTGTTGTTCCAATGTATATTTGATTACATTGTTCTTTGTCATTTCCCTTACACCTGATTTCATAAACAACATTACTTTGTTGTTGTTTTTCCACTGGCGCTTTTATTTTCGTAAATATTGCACTTGTTGTTTTGTTAGGTTTGTACGCAAAACATATGTTATTTCGTTTCAGTGTTTCTCTCATGTTTCTGTTGTCAGTAAGGCCAGGGATGTATTGTACACTGTAAAATTTCCTGTTTTCTTTTTCATCAGTGTTGTCAATTATGTTATTATTTTCTAACCGCCTATTTACGTCATCAATTAAAGATTTAATTAATTTTTTTGGAAAACTGTTTTGTGTTAATATTTCATAAATTTTGTTTATGTTTTTATAATGAAATAGTTCATCGCTGATTTTAAATACCCTCTCTATAAAGTTTTTCGCTGTATTTATGATTTGACTCCTGGGTTGTGTAGCGTTGAAATTCATGAGTCTACCTGAAGCTGTTTCCTTAGAGTACCAATTGAAAACAATTGTATCCTTAATTCTGCGTAGTTTTGCGTCAAGATATCTTTATCGTCTTTATTAATTATAGCAAAAATGTCGTCTACATATTTTGCTATGTATTTAATATTAATATTTTTGTTTTTTAATTCTGATATTGCATCGTCCAACAAATTGTCAAGAACAATATCAGCTATTGTTGGCGAGAGCGGATTGCCCATTGGCATTCCAAATATTTGATTTATAACCTTTCTACCATAAACAAAGTAATTATTGTCTGTCAAACAGAATTTCAAAATTTCCAAAAATTTTGGTCTTGGGATATTAGTGAACTGTTTGATTGTCGGCCATTTTTCCATAATATTTTTGATAGCTGTGTGTACAGGTATATTTGTAAATAGTGAGATAACATTAAAAGAAACTAATCGCCTCCTATTTTTAAATTGGTTTGAAAATAACCAAACACAACAACTTCTCTACAAAAGCTGTTCCAATCGACAGCAGTCTGCAGACCCTCAATATTGGTTTCCCTCATTATAAAATCGAGGGTTACATTTTCCGTCCATAAATAAACAAATAACAAAATTTGGCAGACGGTAAGGTGGGACTTATCAAAAAATGTGCCTTTTCTGAAGGACACCTTCGCGTTTCACCTGCGACAAATTTTTTATTTGTTTTATGGGAGCTCCAACATCTATATAAATTTTTTCAATGGTATTTTAAATTTCTGAATAAATTCGGTTTTACTTACTTCCAGGTCCATCCATCAATTTCATTACTGGGGACTAATTTCAAAGGATGACCATTTTTGCACAAGTAGTCACCTTCCTTTGGAATAAGTCCCTAATCCACTAAAACTGGGAGAGCTTCAAATTTAATTGGCCCTTTTAAATAATTTTTAAAAATTTTAAATATTTCTAGTGATCTATTGATCTCCATTTTTTCTTTATATGTAAGAAAAAACTGTTTAAAATTATTTATACTGATTTTTAAAACGGTATTTTTTTATGCATTTTTGTTTTAATACAAAATTTTTAAAATTACTTATACATACTTACATTTATAACGGTAATTGCATGTTGTTTTTGAATGGATTTTCTTCACTTTATTTAAATATTTGTTGGTTTATTATTGTGTAAATTGTTAATCAGAGAAGTTTTAGTTAGCGAAGCCGGTGTTTGTTATAACATAGAGAAGAAAATCCTTGCGTCCGGCCGGAGGCCTGCTCTGAGAGAAGCTGTACTTAGCGAAGCCGGTACTTACTATACCATATAGGATAAAATCTTTGCGCCCGGCCGAAGGCTAGCTATGCAGAGAAGCTTTACTTAGCGAAGCCGGTACTTGCTATGCCATATAGGAGAAAATCCTTGCGCCAGGCCGAAGGCCGGCTATGCAGGGGTGTTTTCGTTTGCGACGCCCATGTTTATAATTTGATTACGTTTGTATTACACTTTTATTTAAGTAAACTACATACTTACCTGGTGCACTTCTGTAATATTTTGTTGTAAAATGTAAAAAAAAATGTAGTGTGAGGTAAAGAGATAATAAGTTTCAAATAAATTTTGTATATCTATAAAGATATGGCCAAAAGCTTTGAAATGATACCAATTTTGGCCATATAACGATAAAAATGTAGTGGAAAATCGGACCATTATATAAAAACTTAAAACGTCCATAACTTGAAAACTAAGCGTTTCCACCAACTTTTTTTATTTATTTTTTCTTCTTATTTTTCAATTTTCTATCACCCTAGGTACAAGTAATAAAGTCTAGAAAATTCGGTGAAGGAAAAAAGAAAATTAAAGAAAAATATGGTGATGCGAGGGAAAACTTTGGAAGATTAGGGAAAATATGGAAATTTTGGAAAATCTGTAGGGAAGAATTGTAAAGAAAATTGCATTGAAGATCAAAGGTGAAGGTAGTCAAAGTGATCACACCTACAAAGTTTTTGTAAAGTTTTATTTTAAATAAATTCTTAGTCTATTTAACTAGTTATTTTTTTAAACCAGTTGGTTGTGGAAAAAGATTTTGCAGTTAAAGTGTAAGGACAAATTTCGATTTTTTTTTAAAGTTCTTTTGAAGTTCATCCTGGGAGAAATTATAAAGTGAAAATATTTGAGGATTAAAGCTAAAACGTAAGGCTAATGTGGTGAAATATGTAGAGTAATAAAGTAAAGATACTGGTTTTGTTTATTTTGCTGGCTGGGGAGTATAAAATTAAATTACCTGTGCGTGTAGAGGCGAAGAAGTTAATAATTTTCCCTGGAGTTAAGGAGTGTGTTCCAGTGTGTGATCCCGAAGGGTAAATACTGCTACGACAGCCAGGTAACAAAAATAGCGAAAGTTGTATAAAAAGTTTTCTGAAGGATGGTGTAATTACATAAAGTCTTTATTTAAAAAAAAAGGAGAAATTTAATTTTAATCCTTTGTAAACATGAGAATCCTCATTAAAATTTGTATCTTTAAAAAGTAAAAAAAGCCCGTAAATTAAAAAGTATATAAAGTAACTAATGGGTAATTTTTTAAGAGCTATAGGAATGTTAAAAAAAAACACATAAAATTCAGAAAAATGCATGAAATCTTTATTTGAATCGATAGAACGTACGGTCCATATAATTTAATGTTTGAAGATTATTTCATGCAAATGTTGACCGTGACTGCGCCTCAAATGGTCCATCCGCTTAGTCCAATTTTGGCATACTCTTTCCAATATTTCGGCCGGTATCTCATGAATTAATGCTTCAATGTTGTCTTCCAATGCGTCAATTGAAGCAGGCATGTTAAAGCATGTATAGACATGAGCTTTAACATAGCCCCACAAAAAAAAGTCTAAAGGCGTCTAAAGGCAACTAAAGTCTAAAGACGATCTAGGCGGCCAATTGACCGGTCCCGAACGTGAAATAAAATGTTCACCGAACTCTCCTCTTAATAAGTCCATTGTTAAGCGTGCTGTGTGGCATGTGGCACCGTCTTGTTGAAACCACATGTCATGCAAGTTATGCACTTGCATTTTGGGCAAAAAAAAGTTGGATATCATCTCACGGTAGCGCTCACCATTCACAGTTACGTTACGATTCGCATCATCTTTGAAGAAGTACGGTCCAATGATGCCACCAGCCCATAAACCGCACAAAACTGTGACTTTTTCTGGATGCATTGGTAGCTCTTGCAATGCTTCTGGCTGATCTTCACTCCAAAATCGACAATTCTGCTTATTAACGTACCCATTGAGCCAAAAATGAGCTTCGTCGCTGAACACAATGAATAAACGCGATGAACGTTCTTAACAGAGCACGCATTTTGATAATAAAATTCAATAATTTGCAAGCGTTGTTCGTTTGTAAGACGATTCATGGTTAAATTATAGACCAAACTGAAGATGTTTGACAGTGAAACAAAGCACGAAACGTGCGTCAGCTGTTTAAACCAGTGTTGCCAAAAAGATAATAGCTAAAAAATCACCCGATAATTTTGAAATTATAAAAAAGCATTAATATTCATAAAAAAGGCAGAAAAAAGCAAAGAAGAAAACTAATATAAAATTTGATAGATTAAGTGAAAAATTAGTGAACTTAATATTGATAGTGTAGAGTGTAGTTTTTATTAATTTTAATTTATTTTATTTTAAATTTTAGATGTTAAGTGTTAAAACTAAATATTCTTTTGGATTTATACAGTACAGTGAACGGTTTTGTTTAATATTAAATTAAAATTATTACCGCCTAAGAATATGTGATTTTTTTTACTTTGGTTAAAATATTCTTTTATTTATAATAACGCCGGAAGTAAAATTGTTCAATTGCAAAGATAAATCTTTTTGTTTAGTTTTTTTATTTTGTTATTGGTCCTGAAAGTTGCTTAGGACGAAGTGCTAGCCTAATGCTATGTTCATACGACGATAAAAACCACTTGTTTCGCTCTCTGAAACTAGTTTGCCAAACTGTTTGGCCCAAACATGCTGTTTATACGATTCATTCTTGTTTCATTTTGACATTTTTTTTGTGTTGTTAGTGTAATTTTTTTTTAAATAGATAAAAAAATAAATAAAACTTAAGAATATATTATTTAATACTTTTATTAATACGAGTGTTCGCCTAATGGTCAAAATTCGACCATAAATTTTAAGGTTCATATGAAGATACTACATCTAAGTATACATGAATTTACATGTTTTGAGCATTCATTTTTTCCATCATAGTGGATTGATTTGGCAAGGGACCAACCTCTGGTTCATATTCTATCTTCTACTATAAAAAATATCAGAAAATATCAATTGAAAAACAATAAAGTATCATAAAATCTCCTTTGTAAATTGTATTCCACTCAGGACATTGCATTTTTTTTTCTATGTCTAATATTAACGAAAATTAATCAAAAAACCAGATGTTGAACGAAAAAGTACCAAAAAGCTCCCCTTACATGTTCTTATTCATTTTCATCTTATAGGTTTTAATTCCACCAGGACCCTGCACCTATAATATTATGTTTCTAAGTTAAATAAATCACCATATGCAGCACGGAAAAGTAAAATAAAGAAATTTAATTTCCCGAAAACCGGTTTCTTAAAAATGTCGAATAATCGAGCACCCTATTTTTTATTATTTGATAATTGAAAAAAACAAATTTTGTATTTTGTACATATGTGTTAGTAGCTAATTTGAACGCTTATTACAGTAATTTTGACTTAGCTGCACAATCTCCTTTGCACGATTTTTTGTGCAGGTAAATCAAAAATGCAGCTATCTTAAATATATTTAGCTGCCTTAATGTGCAGGTACGCAAAAGTGTGGAACAGAAAAGTCGCTGTAGTTCAACGTTAAGAATAGCGCTGCAAGCTGTCAAAAGTTAAAAACGGCAGTTTCAAAGTAGTGTCAACAAAACACGTAGTTGTAGAAGTCGTATAATCGTGGTAAAGCTGCTGTAACCACAACCCATATGCATAAATGTAGGTACATGCAAACAAAATAAATGTATTATAATGATACCAACTTGACTTGTTTGCGGTTTTTGTTTTTATAAACAGCTAAAATTGGATATTGATGTGAAAAAGAGGCCACAATAGTTTTTCATTTGTGCAGCTAACTTTGATGTTTTATATGAAAATATTTTAAAGTTGCCCAAAAATATGAAAAATGTGCAGGTATACAAAATGCACGCAAACAAGGATTTTGAAGAATAATTACAGAAAATATGTATTTTGGGCAGTTAAGTCAAAGTGCAGCTAACTTGAATTTTTTGTATGAAAATAATTTTAAAATGCCAAAAATTTTGGGCACTTATCTTAAATGTGCAGATAAATAAAGTGCACTTAAAAAAGGAGTTTGTATGGGATTGTAAAGAATAATGCCAAAAATTATCAATTTTGTGCAGTTAAGTCAAAAGTGCACGTAAATAAAAGGCAGTTAAGTCAAAACTACTGTACTACGAAAATATTGAACAGTTTTTAATAAAATATATATTGTGCACTTCTGTAAGTGAATATCTTTCAAATGCTGTATATTTTGTTCAAATCGGTTGACATACGGAGGAAGAAAGTGTTCTTAACTGTTTTGCCTTAGCCGATTTATATATAGATTATTATGTTATAATTATCACTTTATTTTATTAAACATCAATTTTTATTTTGTTTTTTTTCTTTAGCTTCGTACAGACGATGATCAGATCTTACAATATTGTAAGCAGGCGTTGCCAACAGCAATATTTTTCTGACAATGGTGCGATTACCAATATTGTAAGATCTGACCATCGTCTGTACGAAGCTTTAGTTTTGATTTTTTTTGAGAGCTAGTTCAGATAAACTAACGATAAATGTTATCAAAATTGGAGATGATAGTACATTTTTCCTGTTTCGCAGCCCGTTTCAAAATGAAACGACCTGTTTCGCTCACAAAGTTTTGTATGGGGAAACAAGTCGTTTCAATCATGTTTGGGGCGCGAAACAGGAATAAGAGAGCGAAACACGAATATTGCTGTCCGTGTGAACATGGTGCTCCTTCAGGTTAGGTATATAAAATTGATTAGAAAGTTGTCAGAAAAAGAAAAGGTTTAACCGGAAAGGAAGAATTTTATTTGTAGGTGGAGATAAAATTGTGATTGTTTAGATACTTACATACATAGTTATAAAAGGAAATCTTTTGCTGTACTTGCAGCATTAGATTTTAGGTATAGATTTACAATGAATAAAGTGAAATTGAGTGAAAAATTTCTTAGAAATAATAGGGAAATAATGAATTTAAAAGCGGATAAAGGTAACACAACGGTAGCTATTAATAAAATAGATTATGTGTCTAGAATTGAAAACATTTTAAGTGACGATACTACATTTCACATATTAGAAAGAGATCCAACTAGCAGATTTGAGAAAATTAACAATAAATTTATTGAAGAACTTTTTAGATTAAATGTGATAACATTAGTGGAAAGACACAAACTAAAAACTTTCATATCTGTAGCACCAAGATTATATGGATTACCAAAAATTCTTAAGGAAAATTTTCCTTTAAGACCTATTTGTTCGTCCATAAATTCACCATCACATAATCTTTGTAAATATATTACGAATTTACTTAAGAAGATAACGGAGAATTCTAAGTATAATGTTAGTAATTCTGTACAATTTAAACAAAAGTTGGAAAATTTAACAATTCAAGATAAAAAAATTAATATCACTTGATGTTGTTTAATTATTTCCTAGTATTCCAGTAGACTTAGCAATTACAATTATTGAGGAAAATTGGGACAAAATTTCAGGGTTAATGAATATTAATAAGGATTTATTTTTGAGAATTATAAAGTTCTGTATAGTAGATAATAGATATTTTCAATTTGATAAGAAAATATTTGCACAGAAAAAGGGGCTACCTATGGGTTCTCCAGCATCTCCAATAGTTGCTGATATTGTTATGGAAAAATTATTAGATTCATGTTTAGAAAAATTGCCAATTAAACCGAAGATAATTACGAAATATGTAGATGACTTGTTTGTTATAGTTAATGAGAATGAGATAGATACTTTGTTATCAACATTTAATTCATTTGATCAGAATATAAAGTTCACTATTGAAAGGGAATTGAATTTTTCAATTCCATATTTGGACACATTGGTGATTAGGAAATAGAGTTTTTTTTCCCGGACTTTTTCAATTCCCGGGAAAAGAAATGGTTCAATACTAAAAAATTAATTGAAGATTGAAATAGGAACTTGAATTATTACCTCACGCCTTTATTCCCTATTATTATGCTTTTATTCAGTATTATTATGCTCTGGATACAAGATAAAAAGATAACATAAACATTACAATTTAATTTATAAAACAATAATAAAAACAAAATAAAAATTAAGGTACTCAAGATATGAGATCAAAAAGTTAATTAATAAAATAGATAAAATATTTTAAAGAAATATATAACATTTTTTAACGGCTTAGGAAATAACTTTCTGACACACTCAAAGCGCTTTGTAAGTCGTCAAAAAGTATATTCCTGATTTTATTTACTAATTATCATGTTTCCGAAAAATGTCGTTCATTTTTTACCGAGGTTGGACAAATAGTTAAAAGTGCACCGTTGTAGCATGCTTCGGATTCACAATCAGAAGCAATTTTTTCTTTTTTATAAACAACGTCTATATCAGTCAAATGTATGTCAAGGTTGATGCAAAAATAGCATCAACCGGACTGCTTCTTACAAACCTTTTCATTTCAATAGGTCCCTTTATAATCTTTAGGACAATGTGTTTTTCAAGTTGTATGTTGTAGTATCTTACACAAGTTTTCAAAATGTTATTTTATTTTGGTTTCCCCGCACTTCACGGGTATTTAAACCAACTCAAATTGAAATTGAAAATTTGTGTTTATCACCTAATAAACATATCGCTCCTTCATTGCATCATAGTCATATCTCAAATTTTGAAGTAACTTTAGCAAAGTTTTCCTTCATACCTTCTCGTATTATATCTCCAACTGAACCGAAGTTATAGCAAAATATATCTTTCAGTCGGTACATTTTGAACACTTTAATCGCATTTTGCCAAGATCGTTTGTTTTTGTAGATATGACTATGTTGCAATAAAGGAGCGATATGTTTAGGTATCTCCTATTTTTAAGACTTGTTCATGGACAACGAAACTTTACCGCCTGCATCTTATTTTGAGTGATTGTACTTTATTAACTCTTCACTTCATTAAATGTAATAATTATCAACTGTTGCACTGCCCATTCTGCTTTTAGTAGATTTATTGCATCAGGAGACATTGATTTAAATTCATGTACTCACTTCTTGTAATTGATCTAATCCACAACCCATCCACAGCTGCTAGTTTTTAGAGAATAGAAAACTAAATTTCAAAGTATAAATAGCTATTTTCTGAAATTATGAGAAATTTTTTATTTCCCGGGATCCTGCAAGAAAAATCCCGGGAATTCCCGGGAAAAACCCTATTAGGAAAGGAAATAATTTATTGATAGATTGGTATCAAAAACCAACCTCATCAGGCAGAATTGTAAATTTTTATTCTAAACACCCTAGGAGAATTATTATTAACACAGCTAGGAATCTAATAGATAGGATATTAACAATTAGTGACAATAGATTTCATAAGAAAAATAAAGAAATTATTGGAAATATTTTAAAGAATAATAGTTTTCCTAACAAATTGATTTGCAAATTGGTAAGACAATACAATATAAAGAGATCTCGTAATATTGATGAGATTTCGGAACCACGTATTTATAAGTCATTAACTTATGTACCTGGGTTTTCGGAAAGATTAGAAAACTCGAATGTATATGATAAAGGGAAATACAGAATGGCACATAAGGTGAATGTATAGTCACAATTTTGTACAACGTATTTTACACTCATTATTTATAACTACGATTTGGTTCCTTTAAACATAAGCATTTGGATTAAATCAGTTTTAATAAATTCCTCTCAGTATATGCATAATATACATTGTATATAGCTAAAGTAAGATTCTCTGAACTTATAACTGTAAGCATTTACTTTGTATTCAACGTAAATTTAAGTTGGGTCAAATATTTAAATAAATTTCGTTCGCTTGGATTGGATTTCTTCGTAAAAATTTTATGGCGACCGTGACAGGACAGAGTATTGAATAAAATTGTTCTAGTGAAAGCAAACTATAGAACTCACAAATTTAAATTCGGAAAACAATTTTACATATTAAAATTAATCTTAAAATATTAAAGGAACCCAACAAAAATAAATAATAATTCTTTGCAAACGAACAAAAAGGAGAAAAAACCAGGTCATACTCAATGTCATTGGTGTTCATCGTCTTTAAACGTTTGGTTTTGGCAGCATCCACAATTTCATTAACATCATCGGCGGCTGGGCTGCATGCACAGCAGAACTTCATCATCGTCACAAAGAATTTCGTTTGCAGGCAACCACGCTTTGCTGGCCTACAGTTCTACATACATACATTCACGTAGACACGACTACAACATCAACAACTTCATTGTCATCGGCAGCTAAACTTCATCCACAGCAGAACCTTATCGTCGTAAGAATAGAATAAACATACACTCAAAAGAGGGTCATCTGCACGAATTAAAGTAAGATCGTCATTCGTACACAAACAAAAACCTGTAGCTCAAGTAAGTAAGAGAAATAGTTACTCATATCTTCACTCATTTCGTTTGTTGAGTTATTTCCAGTGTGGCCATATCCAAAAATATTTTACAGCTAAGTCGGCTTTAAAATAATGCTAAAAAATGCTAACAAAAATCTTAAACTGCCAAAAAATAATGCTAAAATTAAAATTGTATTATTTTTTGTTATTTTATTTAATATACCTTTATATGGGGATTTCCTAGAGTCACGAACATACGTTCGTACGTTTTTGCTGTACAAATAATATAGAAAACAAAACTTTTCCTAGTTATAAACATAAACATGTGGTCACGAACGTACGCAAAATAGAAGTCTACTTTGGCTGACAGTAGTGAAATGTAAAAATCTGCGTAATGGAACGGAATATTCAAAAGTGATTAGTTTATTTTAAAAGTGTGTTAATGTAGGTCTCTACCCAGTATTTACACAATAAAATATCTCTATTGGCTTTTGTTTAATTTGCTTATGTACCGGTCGCAAAGGTACGATTTTTCCATCAGTTTTTTTTTTTGTTATCACCATGCATTTTCTTATAAATATCTTAAAATTTCCGTAACAAAAAACTTAATACTCAATTTACAATTGATTGTAATGAAGAGATTATGAAGAGAGAGTGCAAACATAACATATTTTTTGCATGCAAAATAGTTACATAAAAATGGTAGCTTAAAAAGAAAATATAAAATTTTCGAGTTTCCAGCGCAATTTCCTCAAGTAAAACAGTTGAGATATGCTATGAAACCATTACAACATAGACTTTTTTATAATAATAAACAATAAAAGACGATGATTATCAACTTTTTAAATTTTCATCCTGGTTGACCTTTAAATAATGCCCATATAGTTATTATTTATTTTGCATAATTCTTCCCTATAAACTTAAGCTTCGTACAGACTTACAGATCTTACAATGTTGTCAATAAAATTGCCTACAAATGCCTTGCAACTGTGTGAACATTGTAATACCATGTTCACACGGACAGCAATATTCGAGTTTCGCTCTCTTATTCCTGTTTCGCGCCCTAAACATGATTGAAACGACTTGTTTCCCCATCAGTGTTGCCAGTGAAATTTCGAGAAAGATACATTTTAGTTTCCAAAAAGATACACTTTTTCCCAAAAAGATACGTTTTGAAAAAATTTGAAAATCCATTTTTAACGTTTAACATTTATTAACATAACATTTTTATTTCATATTTAAATGAATATTGTAAAGAAAATAATTTGGATAAATTCATTTTTATATTTATTTAAGTCATAAATATTAGGTACATATGCAATTTTTAAAAATACAGAAAGCAAACTTTAAAGTTAATTATATGCAATTATCTTTGGATGTTATCAAGACAAATTCATTTTTATACGAGTTAAGGCGTTTATACTAAGGCGATTATATCCACGTTCATATAAATTTCCTGAAAATAAAAAAGATGTTCATATTTCCTCAGAACAACTTCGCACTACTAGTAATCATCGATTGTATGTTGCAACCCCTTAATGTTTTCTTTCACCATTGTTAAAGCTGCTATCAAGGCAAATTCACTAGAAGGTGGGGACAAGTCAACATATGGTGTTTTTTTTTTGGTGGTCGACTTGCCAAAGTGTGTATGCAAAATAGTTTTTTATATAAACTAACCTTTTTTACTAGCAATATTTTTGACAATCCGACCACAGAAGCAGTGTTGTTGTAAAGTTGACCTCACCTTCTAGTCAGTGCGCCTTGGCTGCTATTGTATAAAGCTTGGTATTTAGTATTGAGTCGGTTTCAATGACCAGGGTTAATAAGTTTTAGTTGGCTAAAAATTCTGTTTGTTTCTGTACATTTTGCGTACAGATTCAAAAGATACGAAAAATGTCAGGATTATACATGATACCTGAAGTAGTCAAAAGATACGAAAAATGTATCTTTCGTATCCTAACGGCAACACTGTTCCCCATACAAAATTTTGTGAGCGAAACGGGTCGTTTCATTTTGAAACAGGCTGCGAAACAGGAAAAATGTACTATCATCTCCAATTTTGATAACATTTATCGTTAGTTTATCTGAACTAGCTCTCAAAAAAAATCAAAGCAAAGAAAAAAAACAAAGTAAAAATTGATGTTTAGTAAAATTAAGTGATAATTATAATATAATAATATTAATAAAATTATTAAATAATATACTTTTAAGTTTTATTTACTTTTTTATCCATTTAAAAAAAAATCACACTAACAACACAAAAAAAAGTGTCAAAATGAAACAAGAATGAATCGTATGAAAAGCATGTTTGGCAAACTAGTTTCAGAGAGCGAAACGAGTGGTTTATATCGTCGTATGAACATAGCATAAGCTCATTTAATTTGGCAGATGCGTAAACTTAATGCATGGGTGACTTCCAAAACGTACTAATACAAAGTTCGTACACAATTTTACTACTGTATTTCAATTACATATGTACACGTACAATGTACCGAAACAATGCAACTATGTGTTTTGTTTATTAAAACTAAGGCCTATGCAATAGATCTGCTTACCTCTACAACAATAAAACAACACAAAAAACAACATGCATTTTGTTTGTGTAAAATTCCTCGCCGTTGTCAAAATCTTACTACTACATAGAGGAAACAAAAGGAAAAATGTGTTTTGTGTGCATGTATGTGTGGCAAAAAAACAAAAATATACATGTATAAGGAAAAAGTAAACAACTTTTGACATCGTTGAGGAATAAACAAATCAAACATCTGGCTTCTTAAGCAGACCTATTGGATAGGCCTTGATTAAAACGTTTTGAAATGTAAGTGATGCAATGCATAATACTTTTAAAATAAATCTGTATTGCTTGCAAATAAAATGTTAAATGTCACAAAGCGTCAACCTTAAAACCGATGCTCTGATTGCTTTTTTGATGCGTTACTAATACTTAGCAGTGACGTTTTGAAAGGGTTTGCATTGTATATATTTGGGGGATTTCATGTCAAGTGACCCAATTTTGAAATCGATGTCTTCCGATTTGGATGAAATTTGCACCAAGGTTAGTCCTATTGGATAGTAGTTTAGACACAAATTTTCAACAAGATCGGTCTAAAAGTTTCTGAGTTAGTGGGGGTCAAAATTTGACATTTTGGCCATACAGGTGTTCTTTCTTATCCATGTAACTTATTACCTATTGGTGTTAGCAAAATTTGTCCCAAGTAGCTTCGATAGCTATTTGATCCATCTTTTGAAAAAAATTTTTTTTGTTTTTTTAAAAAATTTTTTTTATTTTTTTTTTTAAATTTAAAACTTTTTTTTATTTTTTTTTTTAGCGGGTATGTTTTTTTTTTTTTTTTTTTTGTTCAAAAAAAAGCTTATGTCTTTTCCTTTAAGGTAGTTTTGGTCCCTTTTTGGGATGCGAGCGGCTTATGTATAAAAAAAAATAATTTCTAACTCTAGACAAGGGTTTTTCAATTTTTAGCATATGCAGTGTTCTTTCTCATCCATTTAACATATTACCTATTAGTGTTAGCAGAATTTGTCCCAAGTATCTTCGATAGCTATTTGATCAATATTCTGAAAAATTTTTTTTTTGTTTTTTTAAAACTTTTTTTTTTTAATTTTAAATTTTTTTTTTAAATGCAAAATTTTTTTTTTATATTTTTTTTTTATCCGGAATGTTTTTTTTTTTTTTTTTTTTTTGTTCAAAAGAAAGCTTATGTCTTTTCCTTTAAGGTAGTTTTGGTCGCTTTTTGGGATGCGAGTGGCTTATGTATAAAAAAAATAATTTCTAACTCTAGACGAGGGTTTTTAAATTTTTAGCATATGCACTATTTTGAATTTTTTCCTATTTGTGTTTAAGTGTTTCTAAAGCCTTAAAAATAAAACGTTTGCAAAGAAACTAGACAAATTAACCTTTCCGATGGTATGTTACAAACCCAATTACTATTTTATACCTTCGATACTATAATGCCCACAATATGTTAATCCCAGGAATAAAATCACTTTTTTCTGTAGAAATGTTGACAAATAATTCTTTTTTTAATTTTTCCTACATAAATTTTATTAAATTATTTATCTTTATCTTTTTATTATTATTATTAGAAATTATTATTATTATAATTATATATTAGTTTAATTATTATTACAAATTAATAAAAAGAATTTAATTTGTCAACATTTCTACAGAAAAAAGTGATTTTATTCCTGGGATTAACATATTGTGGGCTTTATAGTATCGAAGGTATAAAATAGTAATTGGGTTTGTAACATACCGTCGGAAAGGTTAATTTGTCTAGTTTCTTTGCAAACGTTTTATTTTTAAGGCTTTAGAAACACTTAAACACAAATAGGAAAAAATTCAAAATAGTGCATATGCTAAAAATTTAAAAACCCTCGTCTAGAGTTAGAAATTATTTTTTTTTATACATAAGCCACTCGCATCCCAAAAAGCGACCAAAACTACCTTAAAGGAAAAGACATAAGCTTTCTTTTGAACAAAAAAAAAAAAAAAAAAAAACATTCCGGATAAAAAAAAAATATAAAAAAAAAATTTTGCATTTAAAAAAAAAATTTAAAATTAAAAAAAAAAAGTTTTAAAAAAACAAAAAAAAAATTTTTCAGAATATTGATCAAATAGCTATCGAAGATACTTGGGACAAATTCTGCTAACACTAATAGGTAATAAGTTAAATGGATGAGAAAGAACACTGCATATGCTAAAAATTGAAAAACCCTTGTCTAGAGTTAGAAATTATTTTTTTTATACATAAGCCGCTCGCATCCCAAAAAGGGACCAAAACTACCTTAAAGGAAAAGACATAAGCTTTCTTTTGAACAAAAAAAAAAAAAAAAAAAACATACCCGCTAAAAAAAAAAAAATAAAAAAAAGTTTTAAATTTAAAAAAAAAAATAAAAAAAATTTTTTAAAAAAACAAAAAAAATTTTTTTCAAAAGATGGATCAAATAGCTATCGAAGCTACTTGGGACAAATTTTGCTAACACCAATAGGTAATAAGTTACATGGATAAGAAAGAACACCTGTATGGCCAAAATGTCAAATTTTGACCCCCACTAACTCAGAAACTTTTAGACCGATCTTGTTGAAAATTTGTGTCTAAACTACTATCCAATAGGACTAACCTTGGTGCAAATTTCATCCAAATCGGAAGACATCGATTTCAAAATTGGGTCACTTGACATGAAATCCCCCATTTATATTGTACTGCGGCGTTATGAAACATTATACTTTGTTCTAATACAAAGCAATTGACGTTTTGGAAGTCAGCCCATCTGACAATAGCACCATTGTCAGAATAATGACAATGTTGTATGATCTGGCCATCGTCTGTAGAAAGCTTTACATCATATCAATAGAACAAACTGATTAAAATAAATAAAATATTTAGTAAACATAAAAAGTCTTAAAAATATAAATGAAATATATTTCAGTCTTTATATACGTACATAAAAAGTTTTTAAACAAAAGGTACCATAACAAAAAATCAAAGGAACTTGACCTATAAATGGCTATTATTTAGTATTTCAATAAAATTTATAACATGTTTAATAAAAAATTTCATTTTATAAGTTAAATACGTCATCAAATTAATATTATGCTTCAACTTCTGAAGAATCGATCGAGATATCATTATAATATATGTTCTTATCGCATTTTAAATGAGATCGTGCATATTTTAAAATTATCACAACATTTTCAGCCACACCTTTTATAAAGTAGCGAATTCATTGTTTTAACGTCATTATATTTTGAATTTTTGTATTTAAGAGATTTATACCACTAAAAACCTATTTTAACTTCGAGTTGCTAAATGGCAAAACCAAAAACTTCAGTGCAAAACAAGCTAATTCACTTAATTGATTTTCATTTAATGCATTTTTATATCCATATAAAACATTAATCCAGAAATCAACTGTTGAGTTCACAATTCATATGACTTTAGTTTCTGCCACTGATTTAACAAAGTTGTAATTTCTTCTACAGTGAAATCAATCATTTCTTCCTTAAAATGTTCGCTTAATTCGCATTTTTAAGTCTATAAACTGTTTTCTACACAAAAAAAAGGTTATTATATGTTAAATTATGAAAACTTTTTGGCAATCGTTGTCTAAGTTGACGTATTAATTGCGCTATAAAATCTCGGTATGTAATTTATATTTGGTTTTCTTTTTCAAAAGTTATGGAAACTCTTTTCGTTGCCAAAAATTTTTCAACATCGTAATTGAAAAAAAATAGCTTAGCATGAATTTAATGGATCAAACTGGTCAAATTTTAAAACAATTTGATATAAGAGATCTTTTAAAAGATTGTACAGTTTCTATAGCAAAAGAGTAGGGTTTTGTATGTGCATTCAACAAAAAAGTGTGGTAGATTTTCAAAAAATATTACTTGAATATTCTTAACTTAAATAATGCTAAAAAATGCTAAATATTTAGTTGAAAAATGCTAAAAAAAATGCTAACTGCTAAATGAAAAATTTGCAGCAAAATCAGACAAAAAAATGCTAAATCTAGCTGCAAAAATGCCAAAATGGCCACGCTGGTTATTTCCTTACCCCGGGTCTTCACGTAGCAATATTTATTGAGGCAAACGTCAAATTTCATTGCTCCATAAAATTTGCGACGTATAGACCGCTTATTGCCATGAGTGGCAATCCATTGCGCAATGATTGCTCTTCTTATTGCTTGAGCAATTATTGCTTAGCAATATGCTGTCAAATCAGTTGTAATTTATCTGACATTTCATTTCTCTGTACGGTTGTTTTTTGTTTGTGTGTTTATTTATTAAAAAAGCAATCAATAAATATATTATTATATATTATATTTTTTAATAAACGTCAAGATCAACAAAAGCAAACGACGGATTTATTTTTTCAATAGAACAATTCAACTTTTTTTTAACGCAAATAAACAAAAAAGTAATACAAAACACAGCTACGACAATTACAATTAATTATTTTATTAATTTAAAAAAGAAAATTTCACAACCACTTCAAAACACAACATAAAACATTTGTTATAAATATGTACAGCCACAAAACTTTATACGACTACTCGCGGTGAAAATTGCAAATTTATGGCAAAGCAATTTCAAGTGTTCTCCAGCAATAAATTCAGCAATTATTGCTCCATTGTTCTGTCATTGTTCTGCCGACGTTTTTGCTTGTACTTAGCAATTAATATTGCAACGTGGAGACCCAGCGTTACTAGCACCATACATCTACACAAGCATACATTGTTATTGCTACACAAACAATAGTGTTGGCACCTGCAATCAGTGTTGGCACTTGAAGAAAATATTTGGTACTTCTTTTTGAGCATATAGTACTTCATCGTTTACAATTAAAGGGTATTAAAGTGTATCGATTTAAGCAGTTTCGTTGCTTTAAACCAACATTAATCAGCTTTGCAGTGAGTTTTATCATTTCGTGTAAGCTTTTCGTTAATTAAAAGCAAAGCTTACTGCAATCAACTTTGTATAACGTCAAATATTTGTATTGTAACATTTATTGCAAAATGAATACTGATAAAAACGAAAACGCACAACTTGGCATTTAACACACATAATCCACATCCAAACTCAAATTGAAAGATTGGATCCATCAGATGAAGGGCGTCCAGATTTCGAAGAGCCATTTATCCAAACAAAGGCCTTCATGGTAAACTTAATGGACAAAAAGCGGCGATCCACTCAAGAGGATCCCAGTTTCTTGAATGCTACAACTTCTATAAATTCATCGTTTTCCCACCAAAATCGTCTACCTCAATTAAAGCTTCTTAATTTCGATGGCAAATATTCTGAGTATTCAAGATTTATTACTACATTTACCACACTGGTTCATGAAGAACCATGCATACCGACCATTGACAAATTTAACTACTTATTAAATTGCCTTAGCGATCAAGCACTTGCGGTAGTAAAGCCATACGCTGTTAGTGAGGAGAACTATCAAAAGGCTTTGGACCGCTTGAAAGAACGGTACGACAATAAATCATTAATTTTTATTGATCACGTAAACTCACTGTTTTCAATTACTCCAATGAATAAATCGAATGCTATAGAGCTTCGATAAATTTTGGATAAAGTTGCTGCTTTGAGGAGTTCTTTATTGTCGTTAGGATCCGAATTAGATGTAATGAACGCTATCATTATCCATGTTGTACTGTCAAAGGTTGATTCAGCATCCAAAGCAACGTACGATGAAAAACAGGAGTTTAAAACCTTACCGTCTTGGGACGATTGCTACAACATTTTAGCCGTCGTGGATATGTTGCTCAGCTCTGAACTATTTTTTGAACTACTGCTGGAAGGAAAAATTTCTTTAGGCAACGGACTTCCACATATGATCAACACTTCTCTGGGGTGGATTATTGGCGGGAAAATTGAATATATACCACAAAAGCAAACCGTAGTATGCAATGTAGTTACAACTTACCAAGAACTGGATTCTATGTTGAAATCATTTTGGGAAATCGAAGAATACGCCCAAACTTCATCACTCCTTACTGAGGAAGAAAATCTATGTGAACAACATTTCGTACAAAATACCATTTTTGATCAAAGCGGAAGAGTGAAGGTACGCCTACCTTTTAAACTTTCTTTTACTCATTAGGTAGTTCGTTTGAAACCGCACGTCGGCGACTCGTATACTTAGAAAAACGACTTCTTAAAGACGAATCGTTACGAAAAATGTACACAGAATTTATGACAGAATACATAGCTCTTGGACATATGACACCAGTCAGTTTTGAAGTAATTCCACATCATCCAGTTTTACGCCCACAAAGTACAACTACAAAATTGAGGGTGGTCTTCGATGCGTCGGCTCGAACGTCAACATCTGTGTCTTTAAACGAAACATTAATGGTAGGACCAACTATCCAACAGGATTTGGTAACTACAGTTCTCTCCTTTCGTCTTCATAAGTTCGCGTTATCAGCCGACATTTGTAAAATGTATCGGCAATTTCTAGTAGACGAAAGAGATCGAAATTTTCAATTGATTTTGTGGAGGAACAATGTATACGATCCGATTGGCATCTACCAACTTAACACTGTAACTTATGGCACCTCTGCCGCACCCTTTCTTGCCATACGCATGCTATTTTTCATAGCTGATGCATACAAGCTTGAATTTCCATTGGGTTCTAAGATCCTTAACCAAGACCTATATGTAGACGACCTTCTCACAGGAGCAACAACCACCTCCGAACTATCTGAAAAAAAAAAATCGAAATTACCAGAATTCTAGAAAAGGCTGGCCTGCAACTATCGAAATGGAGCTCTAACGTACAAGAATTTGCGTGTTCCAAACAAGAAATGAAGATAAAAACTAACAAGCCTTAGGAATATATTGGAGTCCAAATCAAGATTTATTTTGTTTTAGATTTGAAGCTCCGCCCATTGAAAATCCAACAAAAAGAAATGTACTATCTGTGGTAGCCAGAATTTGTGCTTGGATTATTAAGTCCCATTGTTGTTTCCTGCAAAATACTGATCCAAGAAATGTGGAAACAACAACTCGATTGGGATTCGCCACTAAATGGCCGTTTAAAAGATCGTTGGATCGAAATTGAGAAGGACTTGATGTTTATTAACACACTCGAAGTGCCAAGATTTGTTCAAACACTTCCCGACTCTATGTTTGATATTCATGGATTTGCGGATGCCTCTCAGTTGGCATACGGTTGTTGTGTATATGTGCGAGTGGCTACACAAAATGGATTTCAGTCAACTTTACTAATCGCGAAATCAAAGGTTGCTCCAGTTGTTCAGCAGTCATTGCCCCGTCTAGAGTTATGCGCAGCATTATTATTGAGCCGAACTTGGGCAAAAATCCGTTACAAATTTCAACTATACAACCATCGTACAATCTTTTGGTCAGATTCGAAAATCGTTTTGGGCTGGCTTACCAATCATTCGTCATCGTTTGTGTGCTTCGTCGCTAATCGAGTTTCCGAAATTCAAAACCTTACACACGGCATAAAGTGGAGACATGTACCATCCAAGCAGAATCCAGCAGATGTGGTGTCGCGTGGGTGCCTTGCTACAGAGATATGTTTAACCGCATGGTTCAATGGACCTGAATTTTTAACGAAAGGTGATGAAAGTTGGCCAAAAGACAATCAACGGCACTACCAGCAGAAGAAATGAAGAAGTCGTCTTTTAAAACCCATCTTTCCCATCCATTGGTTTTGTAACTGATTTTTGATCAGATTTGTGTCCTGATAATCTTGTCTTGAGTGTTGATTTTGTAGTCCCCACATATACTTTTGGGCATATGTTGGACCCGTCCCCCTCACAGCTTATTTTGTAAATCAAGTTTGATTTTTCCTCCTTTTCAAGTTTCGTCTTTGGTTTGCTAAATAATTGGTACACAGAATTATTGGTCTTAAGCGCTATTTCGTATTTTTCCTTGTTGTATATGTCAGAGTTCTTAAGCCTTTCGGATAATCCGGGAATGTACGTTACTGATTTGTATATTTTATCTATTTTTTCTTCTTCTTTGCTACCGAGTTTTTTTGATTTTGCATGTTTAATTAAATCTTTAATAGTTTTTATAGGAAATTGATTTTTCTTTAGCGTGTCCGTTATTTTTTTAATATTGTCTTTGTGGAAAGAGTCATCACTTATCTCTAAAACTCGTCTTATAAAATTTGTTGCAGTGTTAATAATTATTCGCCTAGGATGTTTGGAGTAGAAGTTTATGAGTCTTCCAGATGATGTTGGTTTTTGATACCAGTCTATCCTAAGTAGGTTGTTTTGTCTAATAACCACACAGTCTAAGTACGGTATTTTATTTCCATTTTCTTCTTCTTTAGTAAAACAAATCTGTCTATTAAATGAGTTTAAAATTCTTAAAACATCAGTTACATCTTTTCTTTTTATTACACAAAACAGATCATCTACATATTTGGTGAGAATTTTTGGTTTTTCCCCCATCAGATCCACTGAAAAGTCTAGAAGCTTTTCCATTATAATATCTGCAATTACAGGTGATGCTGGTGATCCCATTGACATACCTTTCCTTTGTTCAAATATTTTATCCTCATATTTGAAATATCTTGTATCTTTGATACAGAAAGAAAGGATATCCATGAAAAGCTTTTTTGGTATTTGGGTGTAATTTTGTAAAATATTCCAGTTTTCTTCAATTGTTTGGAGAGCAAGATTGACCGGAATACTCGGAAATAAAGCAACTACATCAAATGAAACCATTATTTCGTCGTCTTCTATTCTATTTTTATTGATCCTTGATTTGAAATCTATTGCATCCTTTACATTATATTTCGATTCTTTCGTAAGATTTTTTAATATGTCAACTATGTATTTGCATAAGCCATATGCTGGTGAATTAACGGATGAACAAATTGGCCTGAGTGGGGTTCCCTCTTTGTGTATTTTCGGCAATCCGTATATCCTAGGGCTATTGATGTCCGTGTACTTAACTTGTATTTTTCTTGTACAGTTATCAAATTTAAATTAAACAATTTTTCTACAAACAAGTTGTTTTTGTTCTGTAAAATGGCAGTTGGATCTTTTTTCAAACGTTGGTAGGTGCACATATCACCTACAATTTCTCTCATCTTGCGAACATAATCATCTTTCATAATAGCTACAGTTTTGTTACCCTTGTTGCAACAAGAGATCGCGAGAAGCAAACTTACGTCACTCATAGACGGACACTTAAATAAAACAAAACTTAATGTTAGAGACAAATTAACTATTGATACAGTGGCACAAACGAGGGAATTTTTGAACAAAAATAAGGATGTTTTTATTTTAAGTTCTGACAAGGGTAACAAAACTGTAGCTATTATGAAAGATGATTATGTTCGCAAGATGAGAGAAATTGTAGGTGATATGTGCACCTACCAACGTTTGAAAAAAGATCCAACTGCCATTTTACAGAACAAAAACAACTTGTTAGTAGAAAAATTGTTTAATTTAAATTTGATAACTGTACAAGAAAAATACAAGCTAAGTACACGGACATCAATAGCCCCTAGGATATACGGATTGCCGAAAAGACACAAAGAGGGAACCCCACTCAGGCCAATTTGTTCATCCGTTAATTCACCAGCATATGGCTTATGCAAATACATAGTTGACATATTAAAAAATCTTACGAAAGAATCGAAATATAATGTAAAGGATGCAATAGATTTCAAATCAAGGATCAATAAAAATAGAATAGAAGACGACGAAATAATGGTTTCATTTGATGTAGTTGCTTTATTTCCGAGTATTCCGGTCAATCTTGCTCTCCAAACAATTGAAGAAAACTGGAATATTTTACAAAATTACACCCAAATACCAAAAAAGCTTTTCATGGATATCCTTTCTTTCTGTATCAAAGATACAAGATATTTCAAATAAGAGGATAAAATATTTGAACAAAGGAAAGGTATGCCAATGGGATCACCAGCATCACCTGTAATTGCAGATATTATAATGGAAAAGCTTCTAGACTTTTTAGTGGATCTGATGGGGGAAAAACCAAAAATTCTCACCAAATATGTAGATGATCTGTTTTGTGTAATAAAAAGAAAAGATGTAACTGATGTTTTAAGAATTTTAAACTCATTTAATAGACAGATTTGTTTTACTAAAGAAGAAGAAAATGGAAATAAAATACCGTACTTAGACTGTGTGGTTATTAGACAAAACAACCTACTTAGGATAGACTGGTATCAAAAACCAACATCGTCTGGAAGACTCATAAACTTCTACTCCAAACATCCTAGGCGAATAATTATTAACACTGCAACAAATTTTATAAGACGAGTTTTAGAGATAAGTGATGACTCTTTCCACAAAGACAATATTAAAAGAATAACGGACACGCTAAAGAAAAATCAATTTCCTATAAAAACTATTAAAGATTTAATTAAACATGCAAAATCAAAAAAACTCGGTAGCAAAGAAGAAGAAAAAATAGATAAAATATACAAATCAGTAACGTACATTCCCGGATTATCCGAAAGGCTTAAGAACTCTGACATATACAACAAGGAAAAATACGAAATAGCGCTTAAGACCAATAATTCTGTGTACCAATTATTTAGCAAACCAAAGACGAAACTTGAAAAGGAGGAAAAATCAAACTTGATTTACAAAATAAGCTGTGAGGGGGACGGGTCCAACATATGCCCAAAAGTATATGTGGGGACTACAAAATCAACACTCAAGACAAGATTATCAGGACACAAATCTGATCAAAAATCAGTTACAAAACCAATGGAACAAAAAACTGCACTTGCGGCCCACTGTACAATAACGGGACACAAACCAAATTTTAATAATGTGAGCATCTTACAAGAAGAGAGTAACTATACTAAGAGATACACACTGGAAATGTTACATATAGTAAATACACCAACAAACTTACGTCTCAATTACAAGACAGACACCGATAATATTTCGCATATATACAAATACACAATAAACAAACACCGACATAGAAAACAAAAATAAGACAAAGTCGATGGAACGAAATCAATGGGACAATATTAGTTGATGAAAATATCACAAACAGTGAGGACGTACCAACTTTTTTGTAATTTTTAATTTGACAGTGTTTTAAATGTATGTATTGATAAGTATTATGATATAAAATTTATATGTTAAATATATGTGTATTTTGTAGCCCCTGAAGATGACCATCGATGTATGGTCGAAATATCGGATGAAAAATAAAAAACAAAATTAAAAATACAAAAATTTGTGGAATTTTTTATTTTAATTTGTATATGACCTTAAGCCAAACAAAAACAACAACATAGATTATCGACAGGTCAACAATAAATATTGAAAATAATTAATTTTAAAAAAGATACTGAGGGATTAGCTCAGATTTATAGACATTTATTGAATAAAAAAAAATAGGTTGATGGAAGGGATAATTATAAATAGGTATTTGTCTTTGATTGTTTGTTAAATAAATTTCAGATGGCATAGCTCAGTTGGTGAACTTTTATTAAATGAAAATAACTTTTGACGGAAAGGGACATTAAAATAGGTTTTAGGCTTTGAATATATTTAAAATTTTGTTTTTCCTTTTTGTTTGTTTGTTAAATTTAAATTTCTTATGATAATTTTGTTAATTGAAATTTTAAAATTTATTTTTCCATTTATTGTCAAATTTAATTTTATTATAAAAATTTCCTGAAGAAGATTTCCAACGGAAATCGAAATATTGAAAATAAAAATTAAAATATTTTAATTAATTTTTTAAAAAAGTGACCTTAAGCTTGAGTAATTTATTAAGATTTATTTTTATTTTATGTAAATTTTGTTTTTTTTTTTGTGAAACTTAGTATAGTAAGGCTAGGATCTATAGGAAAGTATAATAAGAAAATTGAATTCGTTTTTTTTTAATAAAAATATTAATTTGTGAATTTTAAATAGAAGTTCAATATGAATTGTTCGGTTTAAATTTAAAGGATTAATGGCATGAAGGTAAGGTAAGTTTGGAGAAGTCGGGTGGTTTAATGGGTCACAAATGAATGTATGGTGGATCTTCTTGCGACATGGCAGGGTGGCCAATCTGGGGGCATAACAACCGCTTCCTGAAAATATAACAAAAAGGAATAAAGTATCATTTGTAGGGTGCATGTGTGTTTGTGTAGTGAATAGGTTAGATAGTACTTGATTATTTTCTTTATGTGCAGCGTACCCAGTGAGCAGGGTTGGAACCTTCTGGGATTTGTCCACCGTGGCTAGTCGGAAACCTGGCACCTACGGCTGTAACAGTATAGTTCATGTTTACACGGATGGTAAAAGTAAAATTAAAAATAATAACATAAAAGCAGATGGTTGCAGTTTTACAATATTTACAAAAACAACATGAACATTTCCTGAGTTGATTTTAGTTGTTTTTGTAATTGTAAAAAAATGCTACCACTTTCAATATACTCTGTTAAAATACACCTCTGGTGTGATGAGAATACATAAGTTTATAAAATGGTTTAGAAAAAAACCATTTGCCGACCGCTTGTCAGATTTTGTATTCGTATTAAAGAAAACAGACACCACAAATTCTGTGTATACTGTATGTAGCTCGTTTCTGTATTTCTCGCATCGTAAAATTTCTTACATGAAGTGTGAAACAAAAAATTCCATCGTTTCTCGATTTATGAGATAAAAGTGTTTTTGTATTTGAATGCGAAAACAGACACAACAAATTCTGTTTATACTGGAATATTTCCAGTACTTAAGTGTCAAATAAAAGCGAAACGTCAACAAAAGAAATAAATATAATAAAAACAGGGCTGCCAGATTTGACGAGTTATCGTCATCTTGACGATTTTTTGTTCCGATATTAACAAAGTGACGTTTTGATGATTTTTTCTAAAAAAGTGACGAAAGCAAAAACAAAATCAAAAATATTTTATAATTTTGTTGTTACTTTCTATAGAAATTCATCTTGAATTTTTAAATTTCAAACACTTCTATTTTGTGGCGTTGAAAATTGAAAAAAAAAAATAATATGAATGTCTGTAGAAAGCAACAACAAATTTATAAAATATTTTTGATTTTATTTTTGCTTTTAATGAAATTGTTGGCGTTGCTTTTTACACTATAAGCCCCTTAGTCTTCGAAATAAGATAATTGTAAATATTTTTATATGTTTGTATATTAGAAAAAAAGATATCTTTAGAAACAAGGCTGCTTAAATTTTTATATTTATCCCTATTGTGAAAATTGTCCTCGAAATTGTTTGTTTCTTCCCTAAAAAATGTATCGGCAAAAGCAAAATTTCGAGGGAAAGTAATGGACCGACTTGGCTTATTTTGAACATTTAATACTTCTTATATACATATACAAAATATGATTGATATTTGATATTCTTATCTTATATGTACACTTTTGCGCCAAAACCATTATTCCGTCAAGAAAGAAATTTGTTTGTCTCGCAGTAAAAACTTTTTCAAAATGGATAGCTTCTTTCACTCTTTATAAGGTAGCTTTCTTCCATAAGAACTTCGATAACTACTTTTTTCTGGATGTATTAAGATAAAAAAAATGACTTACTTTTGAATTTGTTCTTTTTGGCACAACCCTTGTAAAATTCATTAGTTTTTCAGTAGAATTGTATGTAGTGCTTTTATGTGTTTCTGATTACTTAACATATTATTTTGTAGGCGAAGATTTTACTGGGTATTTAACCCGTTTATTTATGAACCGATTTTTTTAATTTTAACTACAAGGTATTCTACTAAGTCTATTTCAGGTAAAAAAGAAAAAGATTATAGGAATAGGTAAATTAAAGATTTATATCTTCGATAATATTTCGCATATATACAAATACACAATAAACAAACACCGACATAGAAAACAAAAATAAGACAAAGTCGATGGAACGAAATCAATGGGACAATATTAGTTGATGAAAATATGACAAACAGTGAGGACGTATCAACTTTTTTGTAATTTTTAATTTGACAGTGTTTTAAATGTATGTATTGATAAGTATTATGATATAAAATTTATATGTTAAATATATGTGTATTTTGTAGCCCCTGAAGATGACCATCGATGTATGTCGAAATATCGGATGAAAAATAAAAAACAAAATTAAAAATACAAAAATTTGTGGAATTTTTTATTTTAATTTGTATATGACCTTAAGCCAAACAAAAACAACAACATAGATTATCGACAGGTCAACAATAAATATTGAAAATAATTAATTTTAAAAAAGATACTGAGGGATTAGCTCAGATTTATAGACATTTATTGAATAAAAAAAAATAGGTTGATGGAAGGGATAATTATAAGTAGGTATTTGTCTTTGATTGTTTGTTAAATAAATTTCAGATGGCATAGCTCAGTTGGTGAACTTTTATTTAATGAAAATAACTTTTGACGGAAAGGGACATTAAAATAGGTTTTAGGCTTTGAATATATTTAAAATTTTGTTTTTCCTTTTTGTTTGTTTGTTAAATTTAAATTTCTTATGATAATTTTGTTAATTGAAATTTTAAAATTTATTTTTCCATTTATTGTCAAATTTAATTTTATTATAAAAATTTCCTGAAGAAGATTTCCAACGGAAATCGAAATATTGAAAATAAAAATTAAAATATTTTAATTAATTTTTTAAAAAAGTGACCTTTAGCTTGAGTAATTTATTAAGATTTATTTTTATTTTATGTAAATTTTGTTTTTTTTTTGTGAAACTTAGTATAGTAAGGCTAGGATCTATAGGAAAGTATAATAAGAAAATTGAATTCGTTTTTTTTTAATAAAAATATTAATTTGTGAATTTTAAATAGAAGTTCAATATGAATTGTTCGGTTTAAATTTAAAGGATTAATGGCATGAAGGTAAGGTAAGTTTGGAGAAGTCGGGTGGTTTAATGGGTCACAAATGAATGTATGGTGGATCTTCTTGCGACATGGCAGGGTGGCCAATCTGGGGGCATAACAACCGCTTCCTGAAAATATAACAAAAAGGAATAAAGTATCATTTGTAGGGTGCATGTGTGTTTTTGTAGTGAATAGGTTAGATAGTACCTGATTATTTTCTTTATGTGCAGCGTACCCAGTGAGCAGGGTTGGAACCTTCTGGGATTTGTCCACCGTGGCTAGTCGGAAACCTGGCACCTACGGCTGTAACAGTATAGTTCATGTTTACACGGATGGTAAAAGTAAAATTAAAAATAATAACATAAAAGCAGATGGTTGCAGTTTTACAATATTTACAAAAACAACATGAACATTTCCTGAGTTGATTTTAGTTGTTTTTGTAATTGTAAAAAAATGCTACCACTTTCAATATACTCTGTTAAAATACACCTCTGGTGTGATGAGAATACATAAGTTTATAAAATGGTTTAGAAAAAAAACCATTTGCCGACCGCTTGTCAGATTTTGTATTCGTATTAAAGAAAACAGACACCACAAATTCTGTGTATACTGTAGCTCGTTTCTGTATTTCTCGCATCGTAAAATTTCTTACATGAAGTGTGAAACAAAAAATTCCATCGTTTCTCGATTTATGAGATAAAAGTGTTTTTGTATTTGAATGCGAAAACAGACACAACAAATTCTGTTTATACTGGAATATTTCCAGTACTTAAGTGTCAAATAAAAGCGAAACGTCAACAAAAGAAATAAATATAATAAAAACAGGGCTGCCAGATTTGACGAGTTATCGTCATCTTGACGATTTTTTGTTCCGATATTAACAAAGTGACGTTTTGATGATTTTTTCTAAAAAAGTGACGAAAGCAAAAACAAAATCAAAAATATTTTATAATTTTGTTGTTACTTTCTATAGAAATTCATCTTGAATTTTTAAATTTCAAACACTTCTATTTTGTGGCGTTGAAAATTGAAAAAAAAAATAATATGAATGTCTGTAGAAAGCAACAACAAATTTATAAAATATTTTTGATTTTATTTTTGCTTTTAATGAAATTGTTGGCGTTGCTTTTTACACTATAAGCCCCTTAGTCTTCGAAATAAGATAATTGTAAATATTTTTATATGTTTGTATATTAGAAAAAAAGATATCTTTAGAAACAAGGCTGCTTAAATTTTTATATTTATCCCTATTGTGAAAATTGTCCTCGAAATTGTTTGTTTCTTCCCTAAAAAATGTATCGGCAAAAGCAAAATTTCGAGGGAAAGTAATGGACCGACTTGGCTTATTTTGAACATTTAATACTTCTTATATACATATACAAAATATGATTGATATTTGATATTCTTATCTTATATGTACACTTTTGCGCCAAAACCATTATTCCGTCAAGAAAGAAATTTGTTTGTCTCGCAGTAAAAACTTTTTCAAAATGGATAGCTTCTTTCACTCTTTATTAAGTAGCTTTCTTCCATAAGAACTTCGATAACTACTTTTTTCTGGATGTATTAAGATAAAAAAAATGACTTACTTTTGAATTTGTTCTTTTTGGCACAACCCTTGTAAAATTCATTAGTTTTTCAGTAGAATTGTATGTAGTGCTTTTATGTGTTTCTGATTACTTAACATATTATTTTGTAGGCGAAGATTTTACTGGGTCTTTAACCCGTTTATTTATGAACCGATTTTTTTAATTTTAACTACAAGGTATTCTACTAAGTCTATTTCAGGTAAAAAAGAAAAAGATTATAGGAATAGGTAAATTAAAGATTTATATCTCAATTATTAAATAATATTATTAAATACCCACGAACTTTAACTATGTTTTTGTTTGATTATTTTTTAATAAAAGTCGAAACAAATTTGATTAAAATTGATTTTAAATTGCACGATTTTTAAAACAAAAAAGACGATCTTTTTTATTTTTTTCTCAGGAAATTGACGATTTTAACTCAAATTTATCTGGCAGCACTGATTAAAACCAAAACAAGAAAAGGCTAACAAAAATTTAAACTAACAAAATATAACAATTGTTTTTTGTTTATTTTCATCATATAAATTATGCATTTATCATTTATATTCCTTCTACTTTTTTATTTATTTAAAAAAAAATAGTATATAAACATATTTTAAATTCAAAATATCTACATTTTGTTTTTCTCGCCACCAATTTCAAATGTGACTTATTTTGACCAGGGTTTAAAAAACTACAGTCAAAATAAAAAAATTGCTTTTTCTTCCACTTTTTGATTTTTCATTGAACAAAAATAAACCGTTGCTTTTACTTCTGATTCATTAAATGAAAACAGTCGCAGTGAAGGCAAAAGCAAAAAACGAAATGTTGTACACAACAAAGAACATTGGCAGTCGTCATGTTAGAAAGTGTTTGGTTTGACAGATTGAAACTTTTAATAAATCCCGAAGTTAACGAAGATGGGACGTTGTGTTCATTGTATATATATGAAAGCGATGATGTTATTTACAGTTTTATTTAATTTCAAAAAATTAAAAAGATTTGTTAAGCTTAAAAATAATAAATATGTACTTATGTACATATTTATGTTTTTATGAACGCATGTTTTATTAAAAAAAATATGGAAAATAAAAACACGAACACAACGTCCCATCTTCGATAACTACGGGATTTTTTAAAAGTTTTGGTCTGTCCAAGGCGAATTCAACTACAGGTGGTGTCGGAACTACAACAATCCAAAAACAACAGAAACAACATAGGGTGTTTTGCATTGCATTGTTAGTGCAATTAGCTCGAAATGTCAACCATTATTAGCAAAACACTAACAAATCAAAACAAATAAGCCCGAACTGTCAAAATCAGATGCCGTTTCGACACCACCTGTAGTTAATTCGCCTTGGGTCTGTCAAACCAAACACTTCCGAACATGTCGACTGCCGATGTTCTTTGTCGTGTACAACATTTCGTGTTTTGCTTTTGCCTTCACTGCGACTGTGGTCATTTAATGAATCAGAAGTAAAGCCAACAGTTTATTTTTGTCCAATGACAAATGAAGATGTCGAAGTTACAGCATAATCTTATGACTTTTACTATCTCAACTGCAGCTTTTTAAACGCTGATTTTGACAGTTCTTGAAAGAAACTTTTCGCAAAATATTGTTATAGAAACACTTTTTCTCGCATCCTTCCAATAATTGCTGGAAAATTATTTAAATGACAGATAATTCTCGCAAAAAAAAGATACAGAAACACTTGTGTGAGAAAAATCATTTGTTGTTTCATTTCACACTATTTTTGTTGCAATTCACACGTTTCATGCGAAGAGTTTTACGATGTGAGATATACAGAAACGGGCTACTGGAATATTTCCAGTCATCAAATGTCAAATGCAAACGAAACGTCAACAAAAGAAATAAATATAATAAAAACAAGAAATAAATATAATAAAAACAGGGCTGCCAGAGTTGACGATTTATTTTCATTTTGGCGATTTTGGCTCCGAAATTAACAAAGTGCCGATTTGCTGATCTTTTCTAAAAAAGTGAAGAAAGCAAAAACAAAATCAAAAATATTTATAATTTTGTTGTAGCTTTCTATAAAAATTCATATTGAGTTTTTAAATTTCAAACACTTCATATTTTGTGGCGTTGAAAATTTAAAAAAACAATTTGTATTTATGTAGAAAGCAACAACAAATTTATATATTTGATATTTGATCTTCTTAGCTTATATGGACACTTTTGTGCCAAACCATTATTTCGGCAAGAAAAAAAGTTGTTTGTCTATAACCTGTTTATTTATGAACCGATTTTTTCAATTTTAACTACCAGATATTCTACTAAGTCTATTTCAAGTGAAAAAATAAAGTTAATAGCTTAAAGAATAGGTAAATTATAGATTTATGGGTAAAAATTAGAGGCAAACGAGTTTTTTTTTACTCTTATCTCAGCTATTTGTGAACCGATATTGTTAAATTTCAATAATTTCCTATTTCGGACTACATACGGTATAAATATAAACAACGTCGTCACTATCAATTCTAGGTTTTTCGCAAAAATAAAAACCCTAAATATTTAAATATTTATAATACTGTTATCAAAGCTGATTTAATTTAACAATTCAATAGAATGAAATGGAAATTTTGCACATTTAAACGAAACCTGTTTAATTAATTTTTTTTAAACCCAAGAAAAACTTTGAAAATTTTTGATTTCTTGGTATTTGTATATACTTATCTATTTTTAAAAGGTATGTATGTTTATTTTATTAAGCTTGATTTCTTTTTGGTTTTATAAAATTTTTTTTTTTTTTTGCTAATATTTATTTTTAATATGATATTTTGTCACGCCTTTGTGTGACTTCTTCAGGGAAAAATAACAATTTTAAATTGATGTCGGATTAAAAAAATAAATAATTTTATAAAAAATAGACTTCAAGCTTAATAAAATAAATATAATGACATGTAAGCTTTTATGATTTCCGTTCCCACAAATCAGCAGACGCAAACGTCAGCGCATTTGTTGTATTGCAATTTTAAATGTAATAATAATTTTTAATAAACAAACTTCTACTGTTACAGCATGAATTGACAACAAGTAAATGTGCTTATTGAGCACATTTGTTCTTTCTCGCCAACAATTCCTATTGTTAATTTTTAAGTTTAAGTTGAATTAAGTTAGATTTTAGAATTCAGTTTTTAATAAAGACACAAAAAGAACAGATTTAATTGTTTTAATTATTAATATATAAATTTCAAAAGATTTTGTTATTCGTGCTTAATTCCCAGTTTTTATTATTGATAAAAACACTTGAAATTTATTGTTGATGGGATAAGCTATTCCTATGCGCATTTCACTGGTTGCTTAGGCCAGATCATCAGGAAACTGCATCCATAAAGATTTTAGAAAAACTAAAGATATTAAACCAAATAAAACTGTTAAGCGTATAAGACTTATAGCAACAGTTCTACTTGTAATAATATCAAAGTTTAAACAAAACACATCAACAATAAACAGTGGGCTTATCTCATCTTACATTCCCCACTACAATTAGTTGAAATTCTCTCAACATTAATTGTAGTTGTAAGTAGGTAAAGAAAAACAAAATAAAAACAACAACAACTTTACAAAAGATGTTGTCAATTAAGTGTTTTTTAGGCCGTGCACTTGCCTGTTTATTATCAAAAAGTAATTTCAATTTTTGGGGAATGTAAGATGAGATAAACCCACTGTTTATTGTTGATGTGTTTTGTTTAAACTTTGATATTATTACAAGTAGAACTGTTGCTATAAGTCTTATACGCTTAACAGTTTTATTTGGTTTAATATCTTTAGTTTTTCTAAAATCTTTATGGATGAAGTTTCCTGATGATCTGGCCTAAGCAACCAGTGAAATGCGCATAGGAATAGCTTATCCCATTAACAATAAATTTCAAGTGTTTTTATCAATAATAAAAACTGGGAATTAAGCACGAATAACAAAATCTTGTGAAATTAAAATTTTGTATTCCCAAAAATTTAAATTACTTTTTGATAATAAACAGGCAAGTGCACGGCCTAAAAAACACTTAATTGACAACATCTTTTGTAAAGTTGTTGTTGTTTTTATTTTGTTTTTCTTAACCTACTTACAACTACAATTAATGTTGAGAGAATTTCAACTAATTGTAGTGGGGAATGTAAGATGAGATAAACCCACTGTTTATTGTTGATGTGTTTTGTTTAAACTTTGATATTATTACAAGTAGAACTGTTGCTATAAGTCTTATACGCTTAACAGTTTTATTTGGTTTAATATCTTTAGTTTTTCTAAAATCTTTATGGATGAAGTTTCCTGATGATCTGGCCTAAGCAACCAGTGAAATGCGCATAGGAATAGCTTATCCCATCAACAATAAATTTCAAGTGTTTTTATCAATAATAAAAACTGGGAATTAAGCACGAATAACAAAATCTTTTGAAATTAAAATTTTGTATTCCCAAAAATTGAAATTACATTTGATAATAAACAGGCAAGTGAACGGCCTAAAAAACACTTAATTGACAACATCTTTTGTAAAGTTGTTGTTGTTTTTATTTTGTTTTTCTTAACCTACTTACAACTACAATTAATGTTGAGAGAATTTCAACTAATTGTAGTGGGGAATGTAAGATGAGATAAACCCACTGTTTATTGTTGATGTGTTTTGTTTAAACTTTGATATTATTACAAGTAGAACTGTTGCTATAAGTCTTATACGCTTAACAGTTTTATTTGGTTTAATATCTTTAGTTTTTCCAAAATCTTTATGGATGAAGTTTCCTGATGATCTGGCCTAAGCAACCAGTGAAATGCGCATAGGAATAGCTTATCCCATCAACAATAAATTTCAAGTGTTTTTATCAATAATAAAAACTGGGAATTAAGCACGAATAACAAAATCTTTTGAAATTAAAATTTTGTATTCCCAAAAATTGAAATTACATTTGATAATAAACAGGCAAGTGCACGGCCCAAAAAACACTAAATTGACCACATCTTTTGTAAAGTTGTTGTTGTTTTTATTTTGTTTTTCTTAACCTACTTACAACTACAATTAATGTTGAGAGAATTTCAACTAATTGTAGTGGGGAATGTAAGATGAGATAAACCCACTGTTTATTGTTGATGTGTTTTGTTTAAACTTTGATATTATTACAAGTAGAACTGTTGCTATAAGTCTTATACGCTTAACAGTTTTATTTGGTTTAATATCTTTAGTTTTTCTAAAATCTTTATGGATGAAGTTTCCTGATGATCTGGCCTAAGCAACCAGTGAAATGCGCATAGGAATAGCTTATCCCATCAACAATAAATTTCAAGTGTTTTTATCAATAATAAAAACTGGGAATTAAGCACGAATAACAAAATCTTTTGAAATTAAAATTTTGTATTCCCAAAAATTGAAATTACTTTTTGATAATAAACAGGGAAGTGCACGGCCTAAAAAACACTTAATTGACAACATCTTTTGTAAAGTTGTTGTTGTTTTTATTTTGTTTTTCTTAACCTACTTACAACTACAATTAATGTTGAGAGAATTTCAACTAATTGTAGTGGGGAATGTAAGATGAGATAAACCCACTGTTTATTGTTGATGTGTTTTGTTTAAACTTTGATATTATTACAAGTAGAACTGTTGCTATAAGTCTTATACGCTTAACAGTTTTATTTGGTTTAATATCTTTAGTTTTTCTAAAATCTTTATGGATGAAGTTTCCTGATGATCTGGCCTAAGCAACCAGTGAAATGCGCATAGGAATAGCTTATCCCATCAACAATAAATTTCAAGTGTTTTTATCAATAATAAAAACTGGGAATAAGGCACGAATAACAAAATCTTTTGAAATTAAAATTTTGTATTCCCAAAAATTGAAATTACTTTTTGATAATAAACAGGCAAGTGCACGGCCTAAAAAACACTTAATTGACAACATCTTTTGTAAAGTTGTTGTTGTTTTTATTTTGTTTTTCTTAACCTACTTACAACTACAATTAATGTTGAGAGAATTTCAACTAATTGTAGTGGGGAATGTAAGATGAGATAAACCCACTGTTTATTGTTGATGTGTTTTGTTTAAACTTTGATATTATTACAAGTAGAACTGTTGCTATAAGTCTTATACGCTTAACAGTTTTATTTGGTTTAATATCTTTAGTTTTTCTAAAATCTTTATGGATGAAGTTTCCTGATGATCTGGCCTAAGCAACCAGTGAAATGCGCATAGGAATAGCTTATCCCATCAACAATAAATTTCAAGTGTTCTTATCAATAATAAAAACTGGGAATTAAGCACGAATAACAAAATCTTTTGAAATTAAAATTTTGTATTCCCAAAAATTGAAATTACTTTTTGATAATTAATATATAAATTTAAAAAATTATGTATAAAATACCCATGAACTTTAATCATGTTTTTGATTGATTATGTTTAATCGAACAAAAATTGTTTAAAATTAGTTTTGAATTGTCCGATTTTTTAAAACAAAAAAGACGAACTTTTTATTTTTTCTCAGGAATTGACGATTTTTACACAAATTTGTCTGGCAGCCCTGAATAAAACCAAAACAAGGAAAAGCTAAAAAAATTTAAATTAAGAAAATATAACAATGGTGATTTATTTATTTTCATCATTTAAATTATGAACTCATCATTTAAATTTTTTCCATTTTTTTATTTATGTTAAAAAAATAGCAACAAATAAACATTTTTTAAATTTAAAATATCTATATTTTGTTTTTCTCGCACCAATTTTAAATGTGACTTATTTTGACAGTTCTTGTCAGAATATTGTTACAAAATATTGTAACAGAAACACTTTTTCTCACATCCTTCCACTTCTCGCAAAGGAAAGATACATAAACACTTGCGTGAGAAAAACCATTTTCTGTTTCATTTTTCACTGCTTCTGTCCCGATTCACTGGTTTCATTCGGAAAATTTTATGATGCGAGAAATACAGAAACGGGCTACTGCACAGATTTATCTGTTTGTACAAGTTTCTGTGTGTTTTCTGAAGTGGATACGTATGGATGAGTGGTCTTGTATATCAGATATGTATGAATTGATATTGATATGATTTGTAAAAGAGTGGATATCAGTTGATAAAAAAGCGAAAGAGAGTATCATATCTGCTTACATCTGTTTCGCAAAAGCAGATACAGATGGAATACAATAAGTTAATTATTGTACTATGCCGTTATTTTCAATTATTTTTCAACCAAAAAAAGCGTGAAAGTATTTCGAGCGAAAAAAACCAAACAAAAAAATTTACAAAAACAAAACATACAGGCTGCTCGTTCTGTGGTCGTACAAATTACCAAGCAACCACAACACTACTATTAACTTATTGGGATGAAAGCCCCTAAGTTCGGCATGCACCAATAGTCGGCACTTTTGAATTAAAACTTAAATAAATAAGAATTACGAAAATTTTAAATAGGAAGAGCACCTAATGTCGGCATGTACCAGTAGTAGGCATTTTTTGCATTTAAACGTTAATAAATAAGAAATGCGGGTTTTACATTTATAAATACCATCAAGTTTGTCAAGAAAATTTACTCATCTTTCCATTAGTAATAATTGAATTGGAATAAGATGAGTATTTTTGCCAAATTTTAAAGTCTTGAGTGGCAAGTTCTTGAACTTGTGCGGTGACCCTTGTTTAAAAAAAAAATAGTTTCAGAGCTAACTTAAAAAGGCAAATAGTCATATTATTTACTTAAATTAAACTACCAATAAAGTTTTAAAAGGTAAACCGTCTATTAAATTTCGTCGTTAAAGTAAAAAAAATTACAAAAAGTAAATATTTTATTAATTTTTTTGGGTGCCGACACTAGGAACAAAAATTTACGAAATTTCCTTTGGTAGGCATTGATTGCCCACCACTGGCAAATCAGGGGCAATTTTATTTCTAGTATAACTGTATATGGGGTCCCAAAACAGTATAATTTTTAAAATTTGTAAGGACTATTTATTATTTAAATTTCCTTTGCATACCTACTAATTTAAGTAAAGTTAAATATGAAAAGCAAGAACTGCAAGTGACTGAAGTGGCTCTACAAATAAAAAGTTTTAATTTCTATACTAGGTGCCACCCAGAAATGTTGCTCTTTCCCCAGGAAAGAATACAAGTTTAGTCAAATGCTATAGAGGAAAAGTTAGAAAAATGTTGGCACGTCCTTGCCAAATGTAAACTTCTGGTAAAAATGTATTACATTCTGAACACAGTGTAAGCGATTATAAAGGAAGATGGACCATTTAAAAATAATCGTCCTGTAACCGGCATTTAAGCTTAGCTGTTAAGAAAGCAGATGCAATTATAATTACTATAGTAAAGGACGAGCTTTAGTCCCTGTTTCGCTGATTTAAAAAACATATCATTGAACAAAATGCTGTTGATATTTTAGATGATCCGTCCAGAATATTTAAGAGCGATAAGACAAGTCCCAATTATTTAATTTCCATATGTAATATTTTAATTTGAAATCAAACAATCAATTTTCCAATTTTTAATGCTGATATGTGAAAAGCACAATTTTGCCACACGCCTTTTTCTCTCAATTCTCTGCCCATATTCCAAAAACCCTAGATCCGATTACTATGGGTAATCATTTTTTCCTCAAAAGCGGAATTAGCGGAATCTAGCGGGTTAGAAATGCCTCCTAAGTCGCGCACAACAGTTGCCGAATTCACTCCTTTTTCTTAGTCATGGAAATAATAAATGCACGGAAATAATCATAGATATAAATACATATGCACAGAAAAAAATATCTCAAGAAAATGTTTAACAACACAGTTTTTTAAAAAATTACTTGTTTTGATGGTTATTTGTAAGCAAAATAATTTATTATTTGTTTAAATAGTTATTTGTAACCAAAAAATGTTTTGGTGGAAGTAATGGTTATTTATTACCAAAATATATATATTTTTTACTTTAATTGGTTACGATAACCAATATAAAATATATGTAACGATAATGGTTAAAAATAACCAAATTAAAATAAAAGGAATTTTCCCGCAACCTTAAAAAAATATAATAAACATTATTTTTGGTCCCTAATTTTACGTGAGCGACAAATTTAATACAAAATTTATATGAATTAAAATAAAAAAACTCTCTCCCGTAAAATTGATTTTGGTTCTTAAGTTATTTTAGGGCTCAAATAACAAGAAAGTTTCAAACGGAGTGATAAACTAAGTACACGCAGCTAGATGTGGCGTAGGGTATAAAAAACAAAAAACAAACAAAAAAAAAAAACAAGACAAGTCACACACAAGCAGACTATTCATGCTGTGGGAGTACAAACTGTCGAGCAGCAACAACAACACTAGAAAGAAGCGTTGTGATCAGTGGTGCGATTCACTAACTTTTAACGAACCGACAATCGTTATATTTGTCGACATATATATTCGCTTGCAGTAACGATAGTGTGATTCTGTAACTTTTTTTTAACGATAGTAAACAGCTGTATTTTTGTAACATCTCTGTCTTAAAAATGGTTTTTATTTTATTTAATTTTATTAAATAAAAAAATGTTAAAAAAAACGAAAAGCACAAAAGAGAATAATAAATAACAACCAACTGCCATACTTAGACGCAATTGCTATTAGAAAAGGAAACAATTTAAAGGTTAATTGGTATCAAAAACCAACAGCCGCTGGACGATTAATAAATTTTTATTCTAAGCATCCTAGAAGAATTATTATAAATACACGGAATTCCATAAAAACAACATAACCAAAATAACCAATATTTTAACCATGAATGACTTCCAAATAAGGACAATTATAAATCTTATAAAACGTGCAAAAAACAACAGGCAACAGGTGATAAGAGAACCAAAAAGATATAAAAGCATATCATATGTTTCTGGACTCTCGGAAAGATGGAAAAACTCGGATATTTATGACGAAAAAAAATTTGAACTAGCATTTAGAACGGACAATACTGTAAATCAGTTATTTAGCAAAACACAATCAAAAATTAAAAAGGAAGACAAGTCAAATGTGGTATATAAAATTCCCTGTAGTGGTGACGGGCTCAATATATGCGATAAAGTATACGTTGGGACGACAAAAACGAAACTTAAGACAAGAATATCTTCGCATAAATCTGACCTTAAAACTATTGACAAGCCTATTGAACAAAAAACTGCACTAGCAGCCCACTGTACGTTGAAAAATCACAAATCATATTTTGAAGGAGTAAAAATATTACATGAACAGAGAAATTATTCGAGGAGATTTACATTAGAGATGCTACACATTATTGATGTTAATCCACAGTTTCGTCTCAATTACCGACAAGACACAGAAAATTGTGCACACATATACAGACAATTAATTAATAAAAACAGACGATCGATAAACTAGATTTAGTTAAGAAAATCTACTAAGAAGTGGCACAAGTGTTATTGTGAAGTTTTGTGTTTATTATATTTTTTTAATTGTTTACATGTAATTATCTTTGTAATATTATGTTTTGTTTTTTGTTTAATGTTAATAATAATTATTATTGTATTTATTTATCCAGACCCCCTGAAGATGGTTAGCGATGTTAACCGAAATATTGGGAAAATAATAATAAAAATATAAAAAACGAAAATATCACGAATTTTTATTTTTTATTTTATTAATTTACGTGGACCTGCAGCCAAGCAAAAACAACAAATAATTTATATATATCGGAAAAAGGGCAACTATAAAAACATACATAGAATAAAATTAAAACAAATGAAATTATTCTTAACCCCCTGTGTTACAAATGTTTTTGCATTCAAAATGCATTTTTATCCTTTGTGCTTTGTTGTGAAACGGACGTGTATTTTCAACCCCGCATACGATTTTAATTTATTATTAATTAAATTTGATTTTGGAATATAAACACTAAGCGAATGGACGCTGGAAAATATATGATATTTTTTATTTAAATTATTTAACATAAAAGTGAACAATTAAAACGAAAAATTAAATAAACATAAATAAAGCAAAAATATATACATATGTACGTATGAATGTTCATACATGTGTATGTATACATATTCTGTGCACAAACATTTTAGTTTAAATTTCTTATTTTTGGCGTTGTTGTTGTAAAATAAAATAAATAATAAAAACATTAAAAGCACATTAAACCGGTGAAAAACAAAAACAATTTCTTGCATGAGTAAAAACAATGTAACAACAATAAAATTAAATGATAGAAATGCTTATGTGACAGTGCATGCCAACGAAAATAATGTTGAAATAAATAAAACAAAACAAAACAATAGTAACTACTTAACGGCTAAGCCAATTTTTCGCACTCGTTCCCTCTCACCCTCTTTATTTACACAAACGGTGGATAGTGACTCATTAAAAAAACTAAAAATAGACTTGGTAACAAGTGTTGCCAGGCCAACAAGTATTGCCGCTACGTCAAAAATAAATTTAGTGGGAAATGATACCATGAACCAAAACACTAATGCAATGGAAAACCCCCCTGTAAAAAGTTGCCAAAAGCCTCAAGTCCAAGTTGGTATGGACAGGTATATAACAGTCCTTAAGCGGGGTCGCAGCCCTACCTCTTCAGCTGTTGCTTCGGCATCAAAAGTGCCATCTTTTGACAAAATAAATTCCCAAAATCGCTTTGCAATTCTGGAGGATGAATCCTCTGAAGCACCAAACGTCATAAGATCGCCCAAGCCTCCCCCGATATATCTTAGGGAGCATAACTCAAATGATCTAATAAAGAGTTTAATTTCGTTGATTGGTGAAAATTCGTTTTATGTAGCCGCAATAAAGAGAGGTAGCATAAATGAAACGAAAATTCAAGTGAATCATGAAAATGATTTTCGCAAAATTATTAACAAATTTGAGGCACTTAAAAAAAGTTTTTATACATACCAACTCAAGAGCAGTAAAGGTCTCCAGGTGGTGATTAAGGGAATTGATTCATGCGTAGACCCAGAGGAAATTAAAACTTTCTTAGAAGAAAAAGGCTTCAAGATAAAACACGTGGTAAATATTAGAAATAGAGACAAAAATCCACAACCACTATTTCGAGTAGAATTAGAGCCCGGCGACATTAAGTTAAAAAAAAACGAAACGCATCCCATTTATAGTTTAAAATATATTCTACACAGAAAAATCTCAATTGAGGAGCCGCACAAAAAAAATGGACCTGTTCAGTGCTTAAACTGCCAAGAATTTGGCCATACAAAGGCATACTGCTACTTACCCCCTGTTTGCGTAGTATGTGGTGAGCTACACGGTACAGTTTCTTGCGATAAGCCTAAAACCGACCCCAACGTTAAAAAATGTAGCAACTGTGGCGGTAATCACACTGCCAATTATAGAGGATGTCCTGTATATAATATCGTCAAGCAGACGGTTGGACCAAAAACAAACGCCCCTCAAATGCAGGTTGCAAATCAAGTTATCACAAATGCAATTCAAGCCCCCCAGTTTAGTAATAACAGAACCTCTTATGCTAACGTTCTAAAATCAAACCATGAGCCAATGCAAGGTGCCTCGCCAAGTAATGATGAAACTCCATTTTCTAATTTAAGTCGTTTAGAAAAAACCATGGAAACATTAGTGCAAACAGTAAATAATTTTACGAACACAATGGGTAATATGATGCAGGAAATTCTTAGAATGCAATCAATGTTATTGCAAGCTGTACTTAACAAGCCATGAACTGTATAAAAATTTGTTTTTGGAACGCAAACGGCATCCGCCAACATAAAAATGAACTAGAATACTTTCCTAAAAATAAACAAATTGATGTCATGATGGTTTCTGAAACTCATTTGACTTCAAAAAATACGTTTAAAATAAATGGTTATATACTATATGATACAAAGGACCCTCGAGATAGAGCTTGTGGAGGTTCTGCCATTTTAATTAAAACCAGAGTCAAACACTACCTAATGGGTGATCATCGTGAAGATTATCTTCAAGCAACAAACATTTGCGTTGAAGAACTAAATAGAAACGTAGTAATCTCATCGTTATACTCCCCACCTAGATATTCAATATCAGAAGGCCAATATTATAAATATTTCAAATCATTAGGACCCTGTTTCCTGGCCGCTGGCGATTATAACGCTAAACATACCTTCTGGGGGTCCCGACTTATAACACCAAAGGGTCGTGTTCTATTTAATACTATTACTAAAATGGATTTGAATGTGATAGCGAGCGGACAACCAACATATTGGCCTACTGATCAGCAAAAAATACCAGATGTCATCGATTTTGGCGTGGTTAAAAACATCCCCTTAGAAACGATTTATGTTGAAGCTTCCTTAGAATTATCTTCCGACCACACACCAACAATTGTTACTTTAATGAACCCCAATAGAACTGTATCTCCAACTGGTTACTTAGCGACGCCAGCTACACAAATCAATTGGCTAAAATATAAAAAATATCTCAGCACCCATTGCACAGAAAATATTCCGCTTAGTACACCGGAATACGTAGATCGCGCTATTCTTAATTTTGACAGTTTTCTAAAGCTAGCTGTACAACATTCCAGTATTACCCAAAAAAAAACTAAAAATATTAAAATTTATTCCACAGATGTTGAGCGTCTCCTGTCTGAAAAAAGAAGAGCCCGAAGAGAGTGGCAATTGCACAGATCCCCTCAACTTAAGAGTTTGTTAAAAGATTGTACAAGAAGGCTAAGAAAGTTACTACAGATACAGAAAACGGATTCTCTGCAAAAATATCTTAAGGAACTTGATGCAACTCCGCAATCAGACTACTCATTATGGCGTGCAGCTAAAAATCTAAATAGGCCAGTTATCTCTAAGCCACCATTAAGAAACTTGAACGGAAGTTGGGCAAGAAATGATAACGAAAAGGGAAATCTGTTTGTTAATCATTTAAAAAACGTATTTACCCCAAATATATCTCACGATACTGCGGTCGAGTTACCACCTGTTCCTGCTAGAGCAGCTATTCCCCTCAGATTTGAGATAAGAGAAATCGAGCAGGCTATTTGTGACTTAAACACTAAGAAGGCACCTGGTATTGATAAAATCAGTAATAAAATGCTTTTAGAGCTACCTCGCACAGCAAAGAAAATTATTCTTTTTATTTTTAATGCTATTTTACGCCTTGAATACTATCCTCAAAAATGGAAGGTTTCCTTAGTTACCATGATACCAAAGCCAGGTAAAGATCATACAAAAGTTGAGTCATATAGGCCAATTAGCTTATTATCAAATATGTCAAAGCTGTTTGAGAAATTATTAGTTTCAAAATTAACACCGATTTTAAGTGAAAATAGATGTATTCCAAACCATCAGTTCGGATTTCGAAGAAAACACAGCACAATCGAACAGACTCATCGAATAGTAAATGTCATAAGAAAAGCATTTGAAGAAAAAAAATATTGCTCTGCACTCTTCATCGATGTTTCGCAAGCATTTGATAAAGTCTGGCATGAAGGCTTATTACATAAATTGAAACAAAATTTACCAGCAAACACACACAAGCTGCTAGAAAGCTACTTAGTCGGTCGTCAATTTATTATTAAAGAAGGAAATTTCTTAAGTTCACCTCAGCCCATTGGCGCTGGAGTCCCACAAGGCAGCATCCTGGGCCCTCTATTATATTTAATTTATACTTCGGACATGCCAACAAGTAACTACACCCAAACTTCAACATTTGCAGACGATACAGCATTTCTAAGCGTCCACGAAAACCGTTATGAAGCATCTCGTTTCTTACAGCATCATATATTTCAACTAGAAATATGGTTAAGACAATGGAGGATAATGGTCAATGAGCAAAAATGCGTGCATATAACATTCACCTTGCGCCGGGAATCTTGCCCCCATATAACAATCAACAATCAAATAATTCCTCAACTTTCGCATGTAAAATATCTGGGTATACATCTGGATCGGCGATTAACGTGGAAATGCCATATAGAGGCAAAATTAACTCAAATGAAACTAAAAGCCATTCAAATTCATTGGCTTATTGGTAGAAACTCTGTCCTTAGTCTCGACTGCAAACTTCTTCTTTACAACTCCATCTTAAAGCCAATCTGGTGCTATGGTATTCAGTTATGGGGCACTGCCTCGGCCTCTAATATAGAAAAGATTCAAAGGCGCCAAAATAAAATTCTTCGAATAATCACAGCTGCCCCTTGGTATGTAAAAAACTCAAATATTCACAGGGATCTCAATGTTCCATTAGTCAAAACTATGATTACGAAATATGCAGTAAAATACTTAAAAAGGCTCGAATTGCATCCAAACCCACTAGCACGAAATATTTTAAATGATAGCGGCCACACTCGCTTAAGAAGAAGAGACACTGCAGCACTTATCCAATTAGATGAGCGACAAACACCTAGATAAGTGAACAGAACCCGTGATGAAGAAAATTTTTGTCTGGCACTGGCAGGACATAAAATAAAGTATTAGGTTAAGATTTGATTAATTATTGTTAGTTCATATTTAAATGTATGAAGATTCAATAAATAATATTGAGAAAAAAAAAAAAAAAAAAAAGATTAAATAAACACAACCTAAATTATTGTCGCTAAAATAACGACAAAAAAAAATGCTTAAAGTAACAGCTGATTTTAAACGACAGCGAATATCGTTAAAAATTTTACTGAATAGCATATTCGATAAATTTTCGTTATATTTATTTTAACGATTCGATTATCGTTATAAAAGTTAGTGAATCGCCTACCATATTTAACGATTTATCGGTATTTTGACGATTTTTTGCCTCTAAATTATCAAAGTGCCGATTTTTTAAAAACAATTTTTTTTCACGATAGAGCGGGGAGGTTTCCCCACAGTGACAGGTACCGCGACCAGGTCAGGTCTATTGTACCCACTCCCCTTAGCTGGCCAAAAGTCCCTCCGCTTCCCATAGCAACCCAACCAGGGCCTTTGCCGATATATTACCGATTCGGGACGCACACATTATACCATGCCCCAAGTGCCTCCTCATGGCCCATGCCAGCGCCGGGCAGTCACACAGTACATGCTCCGTCGTCTCGTCCCCGTCTAGACATAGTCTGCATTCCTGATCCTCAGCCAGGCCCATCCGATAAAGGTGATATTTGATCGTGTGGTGACCAGTCAAATAGGCCACCAGCAGTCGCAGATCCCGTCTGCCGAGACCATTCGTCCTCATTACATTTCCGGGAGAGATAAATCTCCTTGCCTGACGCATTCCCGGAAGCGATACCCAGTATCCCCTATGTTCGTCCAGAGCCCAGTCCTCCATGACGGACTGGACCCCTGCCAAACTTAGTCCACAGAAGGGCTCGGGACCTATCATTCGCGCGTTAGAACCAGCCCTGGCCATCTCATCAGCCATTTTGTTACCCGGGATCCCTGAGTGCCCTGGCACGCAGAAGAGCGTCAATCTGCCCCTTGTCCCCAGCTCCTGTAGCTTTCCACGGCACTCCGCCACCAGCCTCGAGGACATTCTCCAAGAAGAGAGTGCTTTAATGGCCGCTTGGATATCAGTGAAAATCACATTACTGCCGCCAACCATTCCCCTATCCAGAATGTTGCCGCAACACACATCAATGGCGCAAATCTCGGCCTGAAAAACACTCGGCGATTCGCCCATTGCCATCGAGAGTCGTGTATTAGGTCCAAAAATCCCCTGCACCCACTCCGTGCTCCGATTTTGACCCGTCAGTATACCAGTGCAATTCATGGTTTCCCCGACATGGATTCCCAATACTCCAGGACCTTTCGTCCGGAAAGATTGCCCTGAACCTTCTGTTGAAGACCAGTTCCGTGGTCATTATGTCTGCCCTTGTACGGACAGATAGACCCGGAGCCATGTCCATCAAGCTAGCATGCCCCTGGACCTCAGCAAGTCCCGATGTTAGCTTGATCCTAAGGAGACCGGACATAGCAGTCTTCGTTATATGGATGTGTAGTGGCAATATGCCCACTATAACCTCAAGTGCTGCCGTGGGACATGTGCGCATTACCCCCGTCAGGGCAAGACACACCATCCGCTGCAGCCTGTTGCACTTCCTTATTGCAGTCTCCTGCCGAATCTTAGGCCACCATACCAATGATACGTAAGTAATTATCGGTCTGACCATCATAAAGTATAGCCACTTTACCATACTTGGACTAAAACCCCAAGTTCTCCCAAAGAAGCCCTTGCATGCCCAGAAGGCCCTTACCGCCTTCCCGAGGGTTTGATCCAAGTGCGAGTTCCAATTGAGCCATCTTTCCAGAATAATTCCCAGATATTTGACCTCATTGGAATACTCAACCTCAATTCCGTCCACTACTAGCTTCTCCAGCCTGTAGTTGTACCTCCTCGTGAACGGTATCACGACCGCCTTGTTAGGGTTGATACTCAACCCCCTTTCATGGCACCATCCAAGAACCCTATTGAGAGCACCCTGCATCACCTCCGTGATGGTGCTCTCGAATTTTCCAGTCACCACTATTGCCAGGTCGTCCGCATAGCCAATGGACCGAAGGCCATATCCCTCGAGCTTGACCAGCAGATCAGCAATCACCAGGAACCATAATAAAGGTGATAGCACCACCCCTGTGGCGAACCCTTAACAGCACTGATGCTGACACTAGTGTCATTCCAGGAGGCAGTGATTTTCCTTCCCCTCAACATAGCCCCGATCCAGTTGACCGTGAGTTCGTCTATCCGCTTCCGCGCCAGAGCATCCGTGATAGAACCGTAGCTCGTGTTGTCAAAGGCACCCTCCACGTCAAGAAATGCACACAATGCGATCTCCCCATTACGTTGTGCCTTTTCTATCTGCGCAACCAAATGGTGCAATGCCACCTCAGTCGACTTACCCTTTTGGTAAGCAAACTGCGTTCGGTGCAGTGGTGTGGAAGCCTGCAGTTTTTCCCTGATGTGCAGGTGCAGTAGCCGCTCAACAGTATTGAGCAAAAATGAAGTAAGGCTGATAGGTCTATAGGATTTCGGCTTCTCCAGCGGCCTGTTGCCAGCTTTGGGAATAAATACAACCCTGACCGTACGCCAAGTGGTCGGAATGTATCCCCAGGTGAAGCTTGCCCTAACAGTCGAGCCCGGAAAGTGTACTCTTAGCAAGGTTTCCAAAGTCTCCCTGCGGTTTGTCGTGAAGGAACCATTTGTTCCCTCCACCAGACCCACTCCAGTTGAGTGTCCCTTGGTTTTTACCCTATGAAGTCTTGCCGCGCTAGGAAGGCCCGCGACACTACTGCAAAAGTTCCTTCATGAATCCCGTTTGGATTTACGTAAGGATTTGTTATATTCCGTTAGGGCACCTTTGTACTCCTGCCAGTTTTTGGTCCGTTTTGCCTTGTTGAATAACCTCCTGACATGCCTCCGCTTCTGCTCGAGCGTCTCATTCCACCAGGGAGTCCTACGGCTGGAGCTTAAGGGTCGCAATGTCGTACTCCCTCGAAAGGAGGAGAGCAATGTTTCTTCAACAAGGTTGGCTGCTAGCTCAATCTCATCAACAGAACCGATATCTGTCATTAGGAGCTCAGCCTTCCGGTTCACAAGGGACCTGAACTCATTCCAGTCCGTTCGTCTGGGATTGTAAGCTCCTCTTCGCAAATCCTCCCCCCCCTCCCGGTATGTCAAACCTAATATGTTGATGGTCCGCAGCGAGGCCTCATCCGAAACCCTCCAGTTACGAATTGAATCGCGCAAAGCGCCGCTAACCAGTGTAAGGTCTAATACCTCCTCCCTGATCGCATTAATAAAGGTCGGCTTACAGCCGACATTGGCTATGTCCAAGTTCGTACCTACCAGATATTCCAGTAGTAACTCACCTCTTTTGTTGATGTTGCTGCTACCACAAACGGTGTGATGGGCATTGGCATCTCAGCCCAGGATAAGCTGCTTTCCATGCATACCGCAGTACAGCACCAGGTCCGCTACCTCTTTTGGTGGGGCTACATCTTCTTCGCCGGGGAAATAGGCCGTCGCAACGACGATCTCCGACGACCCCCGTTTAGTGCTGCCACCAGATCTCTGAAAATAAAATTAGTCAATGGAATTATGTCAACACAATTGTCGACAAGCAACACTGCGCGCGGCTTGTCCACTGACCGATCATAAATCAGCTTACTTGATTGGGATTGTAGTCCCCGGATCTGGCCACTATTGATCCATGGCTCCTGCAAAAGCGCAAGACCGATGTTTTCTTCGGCAAAGATCCTGCACAGCGTGGCCGATGCCCCTTTGGCGTGGTGTAGGTTTGCCTATAGCACCCTAATGGTGCCCATCGCTATCCCTAATGGACCGCTGCACTAAATCCCCCAACCGGTTACGTCGGGGTCCCTTCCCTCGCGACCCTTTGGTCGGTTTCTCCGATCTTTCCCCAGGGTTGGGTGTGCTGCTTTTGGCCGGGGGTTCAGGCCTTCGGACGATTTTCGCCACACTTCCCTTGTCTGCCCGTTTATTCCCGCGAGCATAAGCTGCCCCGCTGGTAGATGGGCCATCATCAAGGGCGGATTTTCTCCCTTTGATTGGCGACGATTTGCCAGCTTTTTTTGCCGCATCATCTGCCGGCATTTCGTCCTTTTTCTTGCCACCATCCTTTGAACCAGTGTTCTTAAGGTGCAGTTTCACCGGCCCAAAGCAGTAGCTGACCTTACCTCCCATCTTCACAAGCTTCTGGTAGGAGCAAGTATCCACTGCCAGACGAAGATGGAGGAATTCGCCATGCACTTGTCTTTGAGCCACTGCCCAATGAGTTGCAGCCAAGACATTTTGAGCCGCTATGAAGGCCAGGACCCTTTCATTGGACAGCTCAAGACTATGTGGGAAGTATCCTCTCAAAAAGTGCGTGCGGGGGAAATCTTCTTCAAGGACGATCTTACTTTCTACCCCTGATTTCTCCTTGATGTAATCAAGATTGGACTTAGTCCATTCCGCCGTCTCATTGTTGACGCACACAAGCATCAACCAGTCGGTGCGCCGTAGACAGCTTTCAAACTGTGGTTTGAAAGTTCCTGCTTTCTCAATAACCGCCTGAAGAATCGTATTTTTGATCCTTTCAATCTGGTCGGCAGTTAGTGACGGAGCTTCAGTTGCTGAGACAAAACCCAGTCTAACGCCCTTTGGCGTCTGGACCTTTTGGGCATATGTCTGTCTCGCACATGCACGCTTTGCCGGAGCTCCAGTAGAGGGAGAGTTTTCTGATCGTTCCCTCTTTAGTGTTGCGACTGCCGGAACCCATTGTGGCGTCGTCCCTTAAGGCGTCTTCCCTCACCGCCGCTCCCTAGAGTTGAGCTTAACGAATTCCATTCCGGATTCCAGGCTGAGCCCCTGTAAATTTACGCCTTGCACTGTGCTGCCAGACTTCACCGAGTTCAAGCTGCAAGCATCATCCTGCTCAGCGACTTCGGTGTCAGAGCCAGAGGACATTATCTCCTCTTGTGTTATTCTAGGCATTTCGGTCGCGGCACAAGTTGCCGCCTCCGTGGACCTTTTGTCCTCCGCCTCCAGGTTGGTACCTCCAACTGCTTCCCCAGTGGCGCTGCCATTGTTGTCGGTTGCCAGGTTGTTTGTTGGGTTCACCGAGCTAGAAGACAGTACCCCTTGCTGCGGATTTCCGACTGCTGAGGTCGCTTCCTCAGCTCCTTCATTCACGAACCATCTGTTCGCTTCCAGAAGTTTGGTACCAGCGTTAACGTGCCCAATGGCTCCGCTAATGTTGGTGGTTGATGGTTTTAGAGTCTCATCCAAGTCATTTTTTTTCATTAAAAGTTGTATCCATTAATATTTTTTCATAATGTAGGGATGGATATGGTCACCCATGGCAGAGCCCGTGTACCATGAGAAGTCCAAATTAAAACTGGAGGTCGACCTGTATCCAGAGTCCGCTTACTAACGACCAAACTCCCCTCTGGCCATGCATCCATCGGCGTAAGCTGTTCCACCTTGGATTGGGGTGATTTTTTGCAGAGTTGTCTTCTCTCCGCCCGACTACTATTAGCCAGCATCCAGAGCAGAGACATGACCGTGCTGAGGATCTGTTACTAGCCGTCCCCACGTGGAGGGTATAGTCGCACTTCCAGAAGTGAGACACAGTTACGGCACGATCACAAAGATGCGTGTTAGCCCCCTGTGTCTCCATCTGGCTGACGGCCTTTAAAAACAATTACAACACTGTAATTTTTGGTTTGTTTTATATAAATTATTAATTTAGGGTAACTTGTTACATTACAAAGAGACAACTGTTATTAATTCAGCGCTTATACTTAAGGAAAAAATGGTTATATATATTCCATTTATCGTCATCTTAAAGACCTAATAAGCTATCTGCAAAAATTTCAAAATTGAGTTTTTTATGGATTTGTATTCCTTATATTTAAACATGTAATATTACAAATGACAAAGTTTTTGTACCTAGAGGACCATTACGCACTAAAAAAAAATAAATCATCAAAAATCACGATAAAAGATTAATTTTGTTGCATAGTGTAATTAAAACAAACATTAAGTACTTTTTTTTACTTAAACCAGTAAAAGAAACTACAACTGTTATTATTTAATGTATATAATATTCATATGTATAAAGAAATTGTTAGTCATTCATACTAAGTAGTAGTGCTGATAGGTTATTTGGTTTCAGACTTTTACAATTCCAAATAACCTAAGTGACATAACATAAGCTGTGTTTAGAAAAACACAATTTTCTCAACCGATATATATTTCTGGTTTCATTTTAATCAAAATATGTAATTTTCGTTTCAATATTGCAAATAGTTCCAATTTTATAACGTTTTTCCCTCTCCTGTAAACTTTTGAAAACTGCAGATTAGTTATTTCGTCTTTAAGGTGACGATATGAAGTATTTGTATTGTATGTCTAACCCAACAAACACATTTTGAAAAATATACAACTACGTTTGAGGGGCTTAAAGCACAAGGGGAATCGATCTAAAGAAATCCACCCGTCCTGCTGGCTGTATATGTTTTACCACAACCAAAATAAGTATATATAACGATAATGGTTAAAGATTCTCAATTGAAAATAAAGGAATTTTTCTCGTAACCTTTACAAAAAAACTTCATAGTCATTATTTTCAGTCAAAATAAAATACATTTAACGATAATGGTTAAAGATTCCCAATTGAAAATAAATGAATTTTTCTCGTTACTTTTACAAAAAAACTTCATAGTAATTATTTTCAGTCCCTGACTTATTTTTTGAACTAAAAACCAAAAAGTCCATATACAACAGCTATTTTTCAACGTTAAAAAGCAACCCTCGATTGAAACACAAAAAAACCATTACATTGCCCCAGGATAACTGTTTGGAGCCTTATCCACGCATGAGATAATTGGACCATTTTTATTTCAAATTCTCGAAAAACAAGGCTCCAGTGTGTTCAACTCGACGGAAGACATCTGTAGTGCGATTCACTATGCTTTTTAAGCCACTATTGTTTCGTTTAAAAATTTCAACCACAAAATTAACCATTTTGCTATTCACTAACACTTTTAACGACATCTGCTGTTGTTTAAAGCCAGCTGTTTCAGTCAGCTGTTATTTTTAACAAAACAAAGAAAAATGGAGGAACTATTGGATGATAAAAACACATATCGTAAACTGAGAACTGACCCAACAGTAAGACTACAAAGAGAGAACAACAAAATGATTACAGATCTTTTTAACAGGCAATGCATAAATGAATGGCAGAAAAAACAACTTATTTGTACAGCTGGAATAGCTCCTAGAATCTATGGACTACCTAAGATACACAAAACAGGGACACCCTTAAGACCCATAGTTTCGTCTATACAGGTTCCTTGCTATGGACTCTCTAAACACATAGGTCAAATTTTAAAAAACATAGTTTCAAAAGATTTTAATATAAAAAATTCGAACGATCTAAGAGAACTCAAGGACATCACTCTCAATGATGGAGAGATTCTTATTTCACTTGACGTCATATCACTTTTTACTAATATACCTATCAACAAAGCAATTAACATAATTATAACAAAATGGAAAACGATAGAGAAACATACAAAACTATCTAAACCAACATTTATTAAGATCCTTCGATTTTGCATTATAGAAAACAACTATTTTATTTACGATAAGGACATTTATAGTCAAATTTTTGGAATGCCAATGGGTAATCCTCTTTCTCCAACAATTGCGGATATAATATTAGACGAGTTACTAGATGAAACCCTGACAAAGTTAAAAAACAACAATGTAGAAATTAAATACATAAGGAAATATGTAGATGACATACTGGCCATAGTTAAAATGGACGACAAAGAAGAAATTCTGAAAAATTTTAACAACTATAATAAAAAAATACAATTTACCATGGAAATTGAAACTAATAACTCTATAGCATATTTAGACACCAAACTATATAGAGAAAACAACAAAATAATCTTCAATTGGTACAAAAAAGACATTGCATCTGGAAGAATGATAAATTTCAACTCGACACAACCTAAAAGTCAAATAATTAATACGGCAAAAAATTTCATCGCCAGGGTGATAAAAACAAGTGACGAACAATTTCAAAAAGAGAATATTATACACATCAAAAACACCTTAACAAATAATAATTTTCCAACAAAATTAACGAACACACTCATAGATGAAATAATTAGAAAATCAAAAAACAAAAATGACATAAATGAAAACTTGAACAATAATAAAGAACAAAAAATTTTCTTCAGTGTACCATACATCCCTGGACTTACAGATAATAAAAACATAAAAAATGCAATTGAAAATAAAAACATAAACTTTGCCTACAAAGCCAATACCACATTAAACACAATATTTACAAAAACAAAAACTATTATCAGTAAGCAACAACAAAACAATGTGGTATACGAAATACAATGCAAGGGAAACAATAATAACAAATGTGACAAGATTTACATAGGAACAACAAAACGAAACTTGGAAACCAGAATAAAGGAACACAAAAATGACATCGAAAAACATAAACATACAACTGCCTTGGCACAACATATATTTGAAAACCACACAGCTGACTTCGACAATATACGAATTTTAGACAAGGAAAAAACAGAAAGAAAAAGATATACGTTGGAGAGTCTTAGAATTCAACAAAAGAGAGAAAAAACAATGAACATGAAAGAAGATACAGACAAAATAAGCGCAAGTTACAGGGTAGCAATAGGATAATTTATTAACGACCAAGTTTACATTACACAAATTAAAATAATGTCGATTGCAGATTTAATAATTAAAAATTATTTAGTTAACTTAAATTTTATTTAATGTAATATATACACACTTTAAAAGTAAGTAAAAATACAATTATATTTAAAGTGTTTATAACAATGTTATTAATAAAAATGTTTAAATAGATATTCCCCTGAAGAAGTCAACAAGAAATTGACGAAACGTTGGGAAAAAAATGTAATTAAATGTGTTTTAATTTACAATGAAAAAATTTAGGCCCTATTAGCTTACTAAAATCTCAACTTCAAATATAACACCTTGGCCAAAAAATAAATAAATAAAATATAAAACAAATTGTGGTTTATTAACACCAACATTTTTGGTGTGGTTAAATCCGCTAAGAAAAAAGTTTATTTTTTGTTGTACCTATAAAGTCGATGAATATTATGGCTTTGGGGTACTTAGCCTAAAATTTATCCACTTCTTGTCACACACCAATTTTCCGTGGAGCCTCTTATTTATTTATCCTAAAACCAACAATTTAACTCAAATAAAACTAAAAATTTAATTTAATTAAAATAAAAATTAAAATACTAAAATAAAATAATTAATAAAATAATAAAAATTAGTAATGTTTTACGCACTTTGCACAATATCATTTAAAATCTATAAATTAAAAGGTTTTTGTTTTGTTTTTTTTTATTTTCTCTTTGTTATTTTATCCTATTTTGATGTTTCTCTTGGCAGAGTTGCCACGATATATCAATTTGCATAGAGAGAAAAATAAAACTGTTTACCATTGTTATAAATAAGTTAGTGAATCACATAGTGGTTAGTGCAAACATCAAAATGTGTGGCTTAAGTTAACACTTTTTAAAGTGTTAAAAGTTAGTGAATCGCACTACTGGATGACATACTATTTAAAACATAAAATCCGCATTTCCATTCTATCGTTCAATGCTCCTAATAAAACTTTGTGTCAATTATTAAATTTTTTATTTAAGTTTGAAAATAAAAATCTGCTACCAGACACCCTGTATTTTTGTAACTAAATAAAATTTATTTATAACAGGAATAGCTTATCCCATCAACAATAAATTTCAAGTGTTTTTATCAAGAATAAAAACTGAAAATTAAGCACAAATAACAAAATCTTTTAAATTAAAATTTTGTATTCCCAAAAATTACTTTTGATATAAAACCTTTATTTATTTGATTTTTTCAAAGCATAAGGTACTGGTTAATTGTTTTGCTTTGTTATTTTTGTCATTAAAAAAAAGTTATATTGTGTTTAAAACTAAATATGCCGATTTCTTACCGAAACCATCTGGCACCCCCGGTTGAGATCTTATACAAGTTTTTAAAAACTCTCTTATGCCATGTTTCCACGGTACGTGATTCGCTCTCTATTCATGCTTCGCATGCCAATAATGAACAAAGCAACTGCTTCGCCATACAAAATCTTGAGAGCGAAGCAAGTAGATTCATATTGAATCTACTTGCGAAGCACGAAAAATTACTCTCTTCTCCAATTTTTATCGCAAGTTTATCTGAACTAGCTGTAAAAATCGATTGTTTCAGAGTTGTCAACTCGGTGCGTTTGGCACCATTTTTGGTGCTTTTTTAAATTTTTTCTGCGATAACAATAATGATGAAAATATTAACTTTATTAATTTATTAACATGATAGCGGCCACACTCGCTTAAGAAGAAGAGACACTGCAGCACTTACCCAATAAGATGAGCGATAAACACCCATATATGCGAACAGAACCCGCGATGAAGAAAATTTTTGTCCGGCACTGGCAGGACATAAAATAAAGTAGCAGGATAAGGTTTGATTTATTATTGTTAGTGTTATGATTTGAATTATTCTCGATTAGTAGGACTCAGTTCAAACACATGAATTTGAACTGTACCAATCTTTTTCTTGTGATAATCTTTAAGCACTTGTTACTTAAAGACAGCCGTTAATAATAAACACAATTGTTATTATGATTATCAAAAAAACGACTAACTTACTTTATTTTTTACTTTCTTTTATATACAAGTAATTAATGGTAAAAATGCTTAGATTAATAAAAACAAACAAAAAGATAAAATTGCTTAACTTAACATAAAATCAATGACCTAATTTATAAATAGTGTAACTGAACTTTATTAGTAAACAAATATTATGGGCAATGGTTAATGAACTTAAAAATGCTGTGTATGCAGTTGACGGAATATAACAGAAATTAAATATTGGGTAATGAATTGGTATGAATGTGTGTTCTTAACAGTAAGCAGAAAATAAACAAATGAGTAAATGTATGAATGTATGTTCTTAACATTAAGTAAGTAAATAAATGGATAAGTGTATGGATGTATGTTCTTAACATTCTCCCCCGCGTTGAACAGTCGTTCAACAAGTAAAAATAGGATGAAAAGAAATGTTGAATTAAACAAGGCGGATAAAATAAGTACAATGGTAAAATAAAAGGTATGAAATACATTCTAGGTAAGTTATATATCTATAGTAAATTTAGGTTGTTGTTGAGACATCGGTAGAGGTATTGTAGCTTGTGGTCGAGGCATCGGTATAGGTGTTGTTGCTTGTGGTCGAGGCATCGGTGTTGTTGAAAGCTTAATATCCTCGCTTATTAGTTCATTTGTTTTTGATTTCTTGAATATTATTAGTGCTATTATTAGCGTGATGAGACTCAAGGAAAAGGCTAGGTAGCTAATGGTATAAGAATGCCTTTGATGAGTACTTAACTTGTTAGGGAGTTCCATGATGTCGTGATCTTTTAGCGCCTTTTGTACTGTTTCAATATGTCTTAAATTTTCTGAATATAAAATCTCAAACTTATTAGGCCTTGGTTGGTTGCTGTCTGCAAGATGAGGTTGAGGAATTACAGATGATAAGTTTGAACCTGGGCAAAAGCTTGTGTATGATGAATTTACTGTACTTGATATCGTTTGTCGACCATTTATAGTGGCAAAGTTGTGTTTTAGGATACATTCTGGACCCAGAGTGAGTAGTCCTGATCCTTTAACCAAGATACGGATAATTTCTCTGTCACACACTGCGGTGGCCTGTGAAGATGATGGACTTGCATAAATCCATTGATTCTTGCTGTTTAATGGTATCCATCCTTGATCAATTTTTTCAATGTTGCATGTTGGCGAAGTTTTATTGTTGAAATTTCACATGCGCATATCTCTGATCCGTAGTTATAACGGATTTGAATGTTGGCACACAGAAATATGTTTTGATTTACTATTTCGCAAGTCTTCAATTGTGAGGTGGAGAGAAGAATAAATTGCTTTCGGTAAGCGTTGATACCTAAAACGTTGGTGCATGGTTTAATAGCTACCATGGTTTTGTTTACTATATTAGGAACAGGGGTAAGATGGATTAGTTTAAACTCTTCATATTCAATCAACGGTAATGTTATTTTAAAAATAGCATGTTGATGCGAGAGTCCACCCTTAACCTTCATCAGCTTAAGTAATTGGAGTAGCTCATCTTCTTCTGCGAATGGCAGCCTTAGTGACGAAGGCAGGTGACTTTTTATCTGGCTGATTTCATTTTTTAATTGTTGAGGAGCGAGAAGAAGTGGGCTGATTCTTCCGTGCTGACTGTCGATCAGTGTATCAAGGATTGATGATTGTATTTTTACTAAGTTTGTTGCAATGAGAGTCAAATCAAGTACTGCAGAATTAAACAGTTGAGACAATTGAAGTTGTGTTAGCGTACTACTTATATTGTCAGCGTAAAGTTTTAGTTCTCTTTCTAAATATTCAAACCTTGCACTTGCTGCAATTTGATTTTGTTTTATAACATTGATTGTTGAATCGACAATTGATGTTTGGTTTTTTAATAATTTCAGTAAATATGACTCATTTTCATCAACCCTTTGTATCGTTTCTGACATTTGAGTTGCATATTCCGAATCCAATACGCCAAATAATGCATGTGCAACGTTGCCTACCACGTCTAAAGCTCCCCTTTTAGTACGAAGCAGCCGATTTTCCAGTTGCAAATCACTTTCCAAATGCTTAAAATGATCAATGATTCCAATACATGATGAATTTGGTCGCATCAGCTGACACAAAGACTGCAAGCATTGTGTGCCGTCAATGAGAACTGATGTTTCGGCCCAGTAAGCTTTTAAATCGTAGTAAACAAGTAAATTCCACTCAGTGTTTGAAAGAGTTACTGTACCCAAATGTTCAAAATGAATTCCTAACTGATTACCGAACTTCTTATTTTCGACAGGAGCTCCGAACGCTAGTTGAAACATAATTAGTATCGTTAGTAATGCCAAGCTAAGATGATTTTTTGGAACCTTAGTTTCTTAGTTTTGGGTTCTCCATCTGAGTTGGGCGTATCTTCGTTTAGTATTTCCTTATTGTTGATTGTGGTAGTGATTGGTTCGGAATTTTGGTCAATGGGAAGAAGAGCTAATCGGTGAATTGGGCGTTTAAATAGTCCTTTGGATGTTTTGACTTCCACGACCCTAACTATTCCATCATCACCAGGAAATAATTGAGCAACTCTAGCAATTGGCCATTCCATGACGGGCACGTTGTCCTCTTTTATGATTACCATATCTCCCACCTTAAGGTTGGTGCCATGTTTATTCCATTTATGGCGTTGCTGTAATTCAGTCCAGTATTCCGAAGACCATCGCTTCCAAAATTCTTGTTTGAGATGAGATAATAGCTTCCAATGTGACAGACTCGAAGCTTTGCTTGAGGATGTGGCTCTACTGTCTATTTATGAAGTAAGGGCTTCGCCTATTAGAAAATGACCAGGGGTCAATGCATTAAGATCGTTCGGATCATTAGATGTTGGAGTCAACGGGCGAGAATTAAGTATTGCCTCGATTTCTATTACGATTGTCTCTAGTTCCTCTTGTGTTAGGGATGCTGTTGAAATGCTGCGTAACAGAAGGTATTTTGCTGATTTTACAGCCGCTTCCCAAAGTCCTCCGAAATGTGGTGATCTTGGTGGAATAAAGTGGAAATGTATTCCAATTTTACTGGCAGTGGAGATAATCCTTTCCTGACCCTTTTCAGAATAAATAGTCTTAGCTAACTCTGATAGCTGATTCTTAGCGCCTACAAAATTGGTGGCGTTATCTGAATACATGTTTTGACAGCGACCGCGGCGACTAATGAATCGTTTTAATGCACCAATGAATGCCTCAGTTGTTAAATCGGAAACCAATTCAAGATGGAGGACCTTTGTTGCAAAACAGCAGAATACAGCTATATATGCCTTTGTCTGTTTTTTACCTCGGACCCGGTAATGTATCCAGAATGGACCGCAGTAGTCAACTCCAGTATTAATGAAAGGTCGTACTGGAGTGACTCGAGTTTGAGGTAGGTTGCCCATGAGCTGTTGACATAATTGGGGTTGTGCCTTGACGCATCTAATGCATTTCTGAACTGTAGATCGTGCCATTATTTTTCCCTTTATCGGCCACAATCGTTGCCGTATTAAATACAATAGAGTTTGTGGTCCGCAGTGCTTATTTTCTTCATGAACCATGATAAAAAGTAGTTTTATGAGAGGGTCATTATACGGGACTAGCATAGGATGTTTTGCATCGTATGGTAATGTGGAGGCGTGGAGTCGTCCTCCAACTTTGATAATCTTTTCCTTATCGAGAAAAGGTGTTAGACTGATAATTGAGCTTTTTCTATCGATTTCAGCACTCCTCTCAAGCATTTTGATTTCCGATGAAAAGTCTGCTCTTTGAATGGTTTTAATGATTATGAATAACGAGTTATCTAGCTCGATTGGACTCAAAGACTTGTGTGCTGGGCGATCTGTTTTTTGAATCCTTAGGTTTTTAATGAATCGAATAACGTAACCTAGGATTCTTTGTAGTTTTCTGAAGGAATTTCCATGTTGAATTTTGTATATAAACTCCTCGGAACAGACGATATTGATTGTAATTGGATTTGCTTTCTTCCGCTCTACATCGCAACTTGTTAGTCGAGAAACATTAGATGGCCACAATTCTTCCCTTCCGTGCAGAAACAATGGCCCGTAAAACCATAAATTGCATGTACGAAGTTTGTCTGCTGGTAGACCTCTTGATAGAATGTCGGCGGGATTGTCCTTTGATGGAACATGGCGCCACTGATCAGTTAAAGTTAGTGATTGAATAGTGGATATCCGATTAGCTACAAAGGTATGATACAAGCTTGATAAAACCATCTCAGAATCAGTCCATAAATAAATTGGTTGATTTCTAATATGAAGATCAGTCTGAATTCTTTTGGACAGTTGAGCTGCTATGACTGCGGCACATAGCTCAAGGCGCGGAAGAGTTTGTTGCTTCAATGGAGCAACCCTGGTTTTGGCACAAAGTAAATGTACAATTATTCGGCCATCTCGCAGAGTCGCACGAAGGTATGCAGCTGCACCAAATGCCCTTTCGGAGGCATCCGCAAGTATGTGTAGTTGAGTACTTGTTGGAAGTTCTCCCTTGAAGATGTGTCGCACAATCTGCATGTTGTTTAGATTGTTAAGGTCATCTCTGAATGAACTCCATAAATTGTTGAGATTTTCTGGAAGTGGATCATCCCAATCTATTTTTTGTTGCCACAAATGTTGAATGAATATTTTTGCTCTAACAACAACAGGTGCTAATAGTCCAAGAGGATCGAACACCCTTGCTAGATCAGATGTAGTAGTACGTTTTGTGATTGGCTGGGTGGAATTTAGTTTTGCCTTGACTCGAAGATGATCGGATTTAGGGTGCCAAGAGACACCTAGTGTTTTTACTACGTCACCGTTGCTGTTGTTGAAATCAAGGTTTACCTCTTGGTCACCTACTGGAATTCTTTTGAGTAGCTGTGGGTGGTTTGCACACCACTTTTTTAACTGGAATCCATGACGATTTAAGATTGTTATAAGCTCATCCTGTATTTGAATGGCGGTGTTTAAGCTGTCTGCACCTCCTACACCATCGTCTACGTAAAAGTTGTCCTTTAAAAATTGGGAACCGTATGGGTAATTAGTAGCATTTTCCTCCGCAATCCTTTGCAAACATCTTGTTGCGAGGTATGGTGCTGCTCGTGTTCCATATGTTACTGTGTTGAGTTTGAAGTAATTTATAGGCAGCCTTGGATCCTCTCTCCAAATAACTAATTGGTATTTATGGTCATTTGAGTTGATTAATATTTGACGATACATTTTTTCTATATCAGTTGTAAAGACGAATCTTTTTAGTCGAAACCGAAGCAAAATTGAAAATAATTCACTTTGAATCGTTGGGCCAATATGCATCAAGTCGTTCAGTGAGTAGCCGGATGAGGTTTTTGTTGATGCATCGAACACAACTCTTAATTTTGTTGTGGTGCTATCTGGTTTCATGACACAGTGGTGTGGGATAAAGTATTTAGGATTTTCCAAGGCTTCAATGTTGATTTTTTGCATATGTCCCAGCTGCTCATATTCCCTCATGAATTGTGTGTACTGAGATTGCATTTGTTTATCCTTTGAGAGTCGTCTTTCCAGTGCTATAAACCTGTTGAAAGCTATTGTGTGTGAATCTCCTAATGCGCTTGGATTTTCTCGAAAAGGAATATTGACAACAAAGCGTCCATCTGGATTTATGCATACATGCTGGTTAAAATGTCGCTCACACTCTTTATCTGAAGGTGAGAGCAATTTTTCGGTGCATTGAACTTCGTCTAGTTTCCAGAGTTGTTCTATACTTTCTTCCAATGAGGTTGTACTATTAAATACTGCACATGTGAACGTATTTTGCTTAGAAGGACCTGGATAATTTGTCATTGATCCACCTATAATCCAACCAAGAGCTGTATTTTGAAGTATAGGTAAACTGCTTCCAAGTTGTATTGTTCCGCTTTCGATGAGCTTATAGAAGAATTCTGCGCCAAGCAAGATATCTATGTTTTCTTGCTTATAAAATTGTGGATCTGCCAATGGAATATTGCCTGGAATATTCCACGTAGATATGTCAATTTGTTGATCTGGTTGGGGTGGTATGATACTTGGTAGCAAAATCCTTAATTTTTGGGTAAGGCGTTTTGAAACGAGATTTACTTGTGACCCTGAGTCAAGTATAGCCTTAAATTCGCCTGAAGCGCCATTTGGAGCAGTAATGATTACCTTGGCCGTTGCCAATAATACGTAACCCTGGCGCCTCCCAGCAGCGCTTGTAGCAGCTGATGTGACTGTCACGCCGTTGGTGGAGGATGTGTTTTGCTGGATGTTTGATGAAGGAAGCATCTCTCTTGATTCTGAAGTTTTGTTAATACTTTGTATTTGTTTTGATGCTTCTTGCTTCTTTTCCAAGTGAAGTAAAGTGTTATGCTTCTTTGAACATTTCATACAATTTCTTGAACTGCAATTTCTTGATGAGTGATTAGCTTTTAAGCAATTTACGCATAGGTTTTGCCTTTGAACCCATTGCAATCGCCTCGCTGCTGATAGCTCTAAAAATTGTATACATTGAAAACTTTTATGGGCTCCGTCGTTGCAGTATTGGCATGAAGTATGGTTTGTGCTTACTGCACCAATAGATGAGGTAGCCTTATTGGTGGGCTTCTCAATATGTCCTGTTGCCTCTAACAGTGCAGCCACACGATCAAGATTTTCTTGATAGTCTTTTACATATACTATTTGTCAAATTAACAAAAATTGAAAGTTGTGACGTAGGCTGCATTCAATTTTTGAGCAATTTACATTCAAGATGTCATCAAGAAAACAATTTATAAAGGCAAACGAAAAATTTGCTCACTAACCTTGAAATCAGCTGTTTTCTTGAACGAAAATTGAAGCACTCTCTGGAAAGAGAATTTTAAAGGCAAGTTCGTTTCAATTTTTAAAAGTATGAGTGTATTGGTAGAAAAGTGTGAGAGTATTAAAACTTGATAGGCAAAACTTGATCGTGTAACCCTCAAGTTAGAAAAATTTAGCACAGCTGTGCTTTCAACGTCACCTGAAAAATTAATTCGCCTTTTTAATATTATTAAAGCCAGCCGAGTAGCATTTTGAATTATTATTTTTAAATTTCCGTAGTTCCTAGGTGGATTTTTTGGTATGAAAAAAATATTTGAAATCTTAAATTAATTAAATATTTTTCGATATTGCAGAATTAAAATTAAACCAACATTGTTTTTAAAAGTTTATAAATGCAGAAGACAGCATTAAATAAGTTGAAAATTTTTTAAATTAAGAAAATTTTATTTTAGGAAATTTATTTTGCCACATTTTATACGCAACTATGTTTAGTGGTAAAACTTTTTTCAAACACCAGCACATTTGACAAAAATCTTACTAATACAAACATCTACTAGGTACTACTGACATTTGAGTTAGGTACCTGTCAAAGAGTTGGCATTCTAGTTGTATAAAACAACTGAAATTAATATGGGTTTTTTATCAAAAATTATATCAAATGCTTTTTTTTTTTGTTTAATTGTAGTTTTTAATAAATTTTCGTTTTCCTTTAAAAGAAATAAAACATTTTCTCAGCTTCCATTATATTTGTTTATATTCTCTATTATTATTTCATGTTTAACCGGAATATGGACATCCTGAGAGGTAGTGCTGATTCTCACGCTTCAGGTTTAAGTCGTCAAGTCTGGGGTTTTCAGAAGGGAAGAAATAATGTCATCTCATTTCCTTTCTTTCCTAAAAACGCAATAGTTGACGACTAAAACCGAAAACATGTGAATCTGCACTTACAGTGCAGCCACACGGTCAAGTTGTTCTTGATAGTCTTTTACATATACTGTTTGTCAAAATTTCCAAAAATTGATAGTTGTGACGTAGGCTGCATTCAATTTTTGAGCAATTTACTTTCAAGATGCCATCAAGAAAAAAATTTATAAAGAGAAACGAAAAATTTGCTCACTAACCTTCAAATCAGCTGTTTTCTTGAACGTAAATTGAAACACTCACTGGCATGAGAATTTTAAAGGCAAGTTCGCATCAATTTTTAAAAGTATGAGTGTATTGGTAAAAAAGTGTGAGTGTATTAAAACTTGATAAGCAAAACTTGATCGTGTAACCCTCAAGTTACGCTTGAAACTGCATTTCTAAGAATGCTAAAAACTCTGAGATAGATGGCACTTCTTTTGGTTTTTCCAATGATTGTACAAATTGGATATGTAATTTTCTGTCAACCTTCTTGGTTAATAACACTGTGCATGAAATTGACACTTTTTTTTCGTGACAAGCCGGGCACATGGCGTTTTAATATAATTCGGGGACGCTGAATCCAGTGGTGCCCGCGGTTTTTTCAGATTGGCTCTGGTTTTCGAGATATACCGTTATTTCGAAAATGGAGGAGGTTGCTCAACATATATTCGCGTAACTCAAAAACGGTTTAGTTTATTGAAATTACTAAAAAACCGAAATTCCGCAATAAAATTTCATTTCAGAAAAGTAAAACTCTTTTTCTAATATGAGTAGTCGTTATTGAAACATAATTTTTTTTTTTGAAAAAAAAATTAATTTTTTTATCAAAATTTCGAAATTTTTGTTTTTTAAAAATTCATAAAAAAAATTAAAAAATGCAGGTAGGCTTCTAATTTTCTGCAGACTTATAAAAAACGAAGCTACAAACAAAATAAGCCATAAATGATTAAAATCTGTTTGCAACTTTTGATTTTATTCACAAAAGTCGACAAATTTTTCATTAATTTAAGAATTTCCCTTAGGGAGCTCCCATACAAATATTGCGTTTTATGAAATTCTTAAATTAATTAAAATTGGTCGACTTTTGTGAATAAAATCAAAAGTTGCAAACAGATTTTAATCATTTATGGCTTGTTTTGTTTGTAGCTTCGTTTTTTATAAGTCTGTAGAAAATTAGAAGCCTAGCTGCATTTTTGATTTTGTATGAATTTTTAAAAAACAAAAATTTCGAAATTTTGATAAAAAAATTAATTTTTTTTTCAAAAAAAAATTATGTTTCAATAACGACTACTTATATTAGAAAAAGAGTTTTACTTTTCTGAAATGAAATTTTATTGCGGAATTTCGGTTTTTTTTAGTAATTTCAATAAACTAAACCGTTTTTGAGTTACGCGAATATATGTTGTGCAACCTCCTCCATTTTCGAAATAACGGTATATCTCGAAAACCAGAGCCAATCTGAAAAAACCGCGGGCACCACTGGATTCAGCGTCCCCGAATTATGTTAAAACGCCATGTGCCCGGCTTGTCAGTTTTTTCAACTAGCATAGTGTAATTGTAATAGTATGGGGTCCCATGTTGAGGTTTCGATGCCGAGGTTGTTGAGAGCTAACAGACATTCTTTAGTGGTGTCATGTAAGCTCTTAAGGGCAACTACGGACGACGTAGATACTGATTGATTGAGTATTTTGTCAATCAGGGTTGATACTAGCACTCTCTTATTATTATATCGTTCTTTCAGCGTCTGCCATGCGGTAGTATAATTTTCTTCTGTTAACGAGAACTGCCTGATTAAATGTTCAGCTTCACCGGATAAGTTTGATTTTAAATATCACATCTTCTGTATGAGAGGAATAGGTTGTCTGTCTACCATTTGTGAAAACAAGTCATGAAACTGCCGCCATTTTAAATAATCTCCGTTAAAATGTGGAATAGTTATTTTTGGCAACGGTAGAGCGCTCTGTAAATTATTACTGGAATGCATAGTTGGCTGAGGTACAGTGCTTGTTTCATATGTGGAAGCCATTATGGAAAGATTTATTAATTGTTGTTGAACAGTATCTTCTAAATTGTGGTATTCGTTAATTTCGAATCCATGCTTTGTTGGTTCTTCAAGTTGTCGGCAAATCTCATAATATAGATCCTGGATCTGACTCCAGAGTTTGTTGATGGTGTTGCTTTTAAATTCGTAATACTGGAGCGGTTGGCTTTCCTCCTTGGGAGCTATACCTTTGATCAATCGTGTTAGTGCTGTCATTCTCGCTTTTATAATTCGAATGAGGCCTTGATGATTATCGATCTCCTCACGTTGCTCTGAGGGTTGCTGATTGTCTTCAACTGATTTCTTCAGCGGCACTTCTAGTCTTTTGAGACGATTAATTTCTGCTGAAAATATTTCCACATAGGTTTTTGTTAGTGTGTTCAATTTGCTGTAATAATCGTCAGTGAAATACTCATGCTCCATTCTTAATTTTGAAGCATCACCTAGCGTGCGCAACTTTGTGTCCTGGGCTTCAAATTGATCCCAAGCTTCTGTTATTCGCCTTAACCGTTCCTCGTAGTAACCTGCATTTGTTTTTCTCTCCGATGAGTCCTTTTTGTAGTTGCGGACAATGGACTGAATAGATTCTCCGATCTTTTTTAGTGAGTCAAACAGCTATTCTGAGGTGCTCATGATGGATATCCTCTACAAGTAGCCTCTTACTCAATATGGTTGATTCCTTGAAGTGAGTTGTTGTTTGTTCTGAAAGTTCTTACCACTGGTGGGTGACTTTCTATGGTATCTCAAAATACCTGTTTTTTGAATTGCTGCTGTGCAAAATATATTGATGTCCTAATGAAGGATTATGAGATTATCCTTAGACTGCCAATCAGTAAAAGGATTTGTGATCGTAGGAGTAACCAAACGTTATTCTGTCCTGACGATGTATAAAATGTTCACAAAGACGTCTGGAATAGTGATCACCAATGTTTTGGTGTCCTGATGCCTTGGATTACGCCTCTGAAGGTTGTGTGCTTCTTTTTTTTAGTTGATTAGAAGTCCCTTACCACTGGTGGGGGGAAACTTGAAATATCTAAACCTGGGGTCACCAAATGTTATGATTTGAATTATTCTCGATTAGTAGGACTCAGTTCAAACACATGAATTTGAACTGTACCAATCTTTTTCTTGTGATAATCTTTAAGCACTTGTTACTTAAAGACAGCCGTTAATAATAAAACACAATTGTTATTATGATTATCAAAAAACGACTAACTTACTTTATTTTTTACTTTCTTTTATATACAAGTAATTAATGGTAAAAATGCTTAGATTAATAAAAACAAACAAAAAGATAAAATTGCTTAACTTAACATAAAATCAATGACCTAATTTATAAATAGTGTAACTGAACTTTATTAGTAAACAAATATTATGGGCAATGGTTAATGAACTTAAAAATGCTGTGTATGCAGTTGACGGAATTAAACAGAAATTAAATATTGGGTAATGAATTGGTATGAATGTGTGTTCTTAACAGTAAGCAGAAAATAAACAAATGAGTAAATGTATGAATGTATGTTCTTAACATTAAGTAAGTAAATAAATGGATAAGTGTATGGATGTATGTTCTTAACAGTTAGTTCATATTTAATATATGAAGATTCAATAAATAAATAATAAAAAAAAAAATATATTTGGTCCCTGATTTTATCTTGAGCGACAAATTTAATACAAAATTTATATGAATTAAAATAAAAAACTCTCTCCTGTAAAATTGATTTTGGTTCTTAAGTTATTTTAGGGCTCCAATAACAAGAAAGTTTCACACGGAATGACAAACTAAGTATACCCAGCTAGTTGTGGCGTAGGGTATTTAAAACAAAAAGCAAACAAAAAACAAGACAAGTCACACACAAACAGACTGTTCATGCTGTGTCAGTACAAATTGCCGAGCAGCAACAACAACGCTAGCAAGAAGTGTTGTGATCAATTATCAAAGTGCCTATTTTTTAAAAACAATTACAACACTGTAATTTTTGGTTTGTTTTATATAAATTATTAATTTAGGGTAACTTGTTACATTACAAAGAGACAACTGTTATTAATTCAGCGCTCATACTTAAGGAAAAAATGGCTATATATATTCCATTTATCGTCATCTTAAAGACCTAATAACCTATCTGCAAAAATTAAAAAATTTAATTTTATGGATTTTTATTCCTTATAACATAAGGCATATGTGTGCAAAATTTTAAACATGTAATATTACAAATGACAAAGTTTTTCAACCTAGAAGACCATTACGCACTAAAAAAAAAATAAATCATCAAAAATCACGATAAAAGATTAATTTTGTTGCATAGTGTAATTAAAACAAACATTAAGTTCTTTTTTTACTTAAACCAGTAAAAGAAACTACAACTGTTATTATTTAATGTATATAAAATTCATATGTATAAAGAAATTGTTATTCATTCATACTTAAGGCTAGTTTACACGGTAATATATTGTATACGACATGATGTTTAATGAGAAAAATCATATAATGTGAAAGCAAAAGACCTGCACGAGTGTATCTGTAAGTATTGTTGAAACAGATACACCAGATATTTATCTGTTACTACTGATATAAATGAGAGAATGAGTGTAACTGATATTTTATGCTTTTGCTTTTGCCCACTCACCATATCTTAAAAGCAAAAACAGTTGCTTATGGTTTTGGATTAAGTATGTCATAACATTTTTTTTTTTTTGCTTACAAATATCTATTGTCACCATAAGTATTTCTACAATATCTGTAGTTATCTGTTGTATATTAAAATATTGTTGGCTAGTTGATGAAAATAATGCCATGTTTGCATGACGCCTTTGAATTTTTTCGATATTCGATCGAAAAAATTCAAAGGCGCCAAAATAAACTTCTTCGAATAATCACAGCCGCTCCCTGGTATGTTAAAAACTCAAACATTCATAAGGATCTTAATGTGCCATTAGTAAAAATTATGATTACAAAATATGCGGTAAAATATTTAAAAAGGCTTGAACAACACCCAAATCCACTAGCTCGAAATATCTTTAATCATGGCGGCCACACTCGCTTAAGAAGAAGAGACACTGCAGCACTAACCCAGTTAGATGAGCGATAAACACTTATATATGTGAACAGAGCCCGTGATGAAGAACATTTTTGTCTGGCAATGGCAGGACATAAATAAAGTATTAGGATAAGATTTGATTAATTATTGTTAGTTCATATTAAATATATGAAGATTCAATAAATAAATATTGAAAAAAAAAAAATGTTTCCACGACGATTTGAATCACCTGCTTCGCTCTCTGAATCATGTTAATGAATCATGGTGTTTACACCACGTATCTCCTTGCTTCGAATTGACAGTTGTCATTAATAAACAAATCAGTGTTGTTAACTTTGCATTTTTAAAACGCACCAAAATTGAGAAAAAAACGCAGCAAGATTAGAATTTCTTTTTTATCAAAAAGTAATTTCAATTTTTGGGAATACAAAATTTTAATTTCAAAAGATTTTGTTATTCGTGCTTAATTCCCAGTTTTTATTATTGATAAAAACACTTGAAATTTATTGTTGATGGGATAAGCTATTCCTATGCGCATTTCACTGGTTGCTTAGGCCAGATCATCAGGAAACTTCATCCATAAAGATTTTGGAAAAACTAAAGATATTAAACCAAATAAAACTGTTAAGCGTATAAGACTTATAGCAACAGTTCTACTTGTAATAATATCAAAGCTTAAACAAAACACATCAACAATAAACAGTGGGTTTATCTCATCTAACATTCCCCACTACAATTAGTTGAAATTCTCTCAACATTAATTGTAGTTGTAAGTAGGTTAAGAAAAACAAAATAAAAAACAACAACAACTTTACAAAATATGTTGTCAATTAAGTGTTTTTTAGGCCGTGCACTTGCCTGTTTATTATCAAAAAGTAATTTCAATTTTTGGGAATACAAAATTTTAATTTCAAAAGATTTTGTTATTCGTGCTTAATTCCCAGTTTTTATTATTGATAAAAACACTTGAAATTTATTGTTGATGGGATAAGCTATTCCTATGCGCATTTCACTGGTTGCTTAGGCCAGATCATCAGGAAACTTCATCCATAAAGATTTTGGAAGAACTAAAGATATTAAACCAAATAAAACTGTTAAGCGTATAAGACTTATAGCAACAGTTCTACTTGTAATAATATCAAAGCTTAAACAAAACACATCAACAATAAACAGTGGGTTTATCTCATCTTACATTCCCCACTACAATATTTAAAATATTTATTTTTATATTAAAAATACAGCAGAATGTGTTTATTATTGCATTTTTTACAATTAAATACCGCTTAGAAAATTTAATAGTTCGAAAAAGTTAACCCCTTGGAATATTTCGGTTTACTTTTTCATGATTCTACTGTAAAACAATTAAACAGTCTTTACAGTTCAGAGGTAAAACATTTTAAAAAGAGATCAAAAATTTATTATAAAAACTTCAAATTAATAAAGTTAATATTTTCATCATTATTGTTATCGCAGAAAAAATTTAAAAAAGCACCAAAAATGGTGCCAAACGCACCGAGTTGACAACTCTGAAACAATCGATTTTTACAGCTAGTTCAGATAAACTTGCGATAAAAATTAAAAAAAAAATTTAATTCAATATGAATCTACTTGCGAAGCACGAAAAATTACTCTCTTCTCCAATTTTTATCGCAAGTTTATCTGAACTAGCTGTAAAAATCGATTGTTTCAGAGTTGTCAACTCGGTGCGTTTGGAGGAATAAAATCCATAAAATTAAATTTTTTAATTTTTGCAGATAGGTTATTAGGTCTTTAAGATGACGATAAATGGAATATATATAACCATTTTTTCCTTAAGTATGAGCGCTGAATTAATAACAGTTGTCTCTTTGTAATGTAACAAGTTACCCTAAATTAATAATTTATATAAAACAAACCAAAAATTACAGTGTTGTAATTGTTTTTAAAAAATAGGCACTTTGATAATTGATCACAACACTTCTTGCTAGCGTTGTTGTTGCTGCTCGGCAATTTGTACTGACACAGCATGAACAGTCTGTTTGTGTGTGACTTGTCTTGTTTTTTGTTTGCTTTTTGTTTTATATACCCTACGCCACAACTAGCTGGGTATACTTAGTTTGTCATTCCGTGTGAAACTTTCTTGTTATTGGAGCCCTAAAATAACTTAAGAACCAAAATCAATTTTACAGGAGAGAGTTTTTTATTTTAATTCATATAAATTTTGTATTAAATTTGTCGCTCAAGATAAAATCAGGGACCAAATATATTTTTTTTTTTATTATTTATTTATTGAATCTTCATATATTAAATATGAACTAACAATAATAAAAATCAAACCTTATCCTGCTACTTTATTTTATGTCCTGCCAGTGCCGGACAAAAATTTTCTTCATCGCGGGTTCTGTTCGCATATATGGGTGTTTATCGCTCATCTTATTGGGTAAGTGCTGCAGTGTCTCTTCTTCTTAAGCGAGTGTGGCCGCTATCATGTAAAATATTTCAAGCTAGTGGTTCGGATGCAATTCGAGCCTTTTTCAGTATTTAACTGCATATTTCGTTATCATCGTTTTAACTAATGGAACATTGAGATCCTTGTGAATATTTGAGTTTTTAACATACCAAGAAGTTTATTTTGGCGCCTTTGAATTTTTTCGATATTAGAGACCGAGGCAGTGCCCCATAACTGAATACTATAGCACCAGATTGGCTTTAAGATAGAGTTGTAGAGTAGAAGTTTGCAGTCAAGACTAAGGACAGAATTTCTTCCAAAAAGCCAATGAATTTGGATGGCTTTTATTTTAATTTGAGTTAATTTTGCCTCTATATGGCTTTTCCACGTTAATCTTAATGTATAAATGTATACCGAGATATTTGGCATGCGAATTTTGAGTTATTATTTGATTAGTGATTTTAAAGGGGGCACGATTCCCGGCGCAAGGTGAATGTTATATGTTTTTGTTCATTGACCTTTATCCTCCATTGTTTTAACCATATTTCAAGTTGAAATATATGAGCCTGTAGGTAACGTGAAGCTTCATGATGGTTTTCGTGCACGATTAGAAAGGCTGTGTCGTCCGCAAATGTTGAAGTTTGTGTGTAATTGTTTGTTGGCATGTCCGAAGTATAAATAAAGTATAACAGAGGGCCCAGAATGCTGCCTTGTGGGACTCCAGTCCCAATTGGCTGAGGTGAACTTAAGAAGTTTCCTTCTTTAATAATAAATTGACGACCCACTAAGTAGCTTTCTAACAGCTTGTGCGTGTTTGCTGGTAAATTTTGCTTCAATTTATGTAACAAGCCTTCATGCCAGACTTTATCAAAAGCTTGAGAAACATCGATGAAGAGAGCAGAGCAATATTTTCTTTCTTCAAAGGCTTTTCTTATGGCGTTTACTATCCGATGGGTTTGTTCAATTGTGCTATGGTTTCTTCTGAAACTGAATTGATGGTTGGGTATACCATCATTGTCATTTAAAATTGGGATTAGTTTTGACGCTTAGAGCTTCTCAAACAGCTTTGATATATTAGATAATAAGCTGATACGCCTATATGACTAAACTTTTGTATGATCTTTTCCTGGCTTTGGTATTATCGTAACTAAGGAGACGTTCCACTCTTGAGGGTAGTATTCAAGGCGTAAAATAGCATTAAAAATATAAAGAATAATTTTCTTTGCTATGCGAGCGGGCTCCAAAAGCATTTTGTTACTGATCTTAAAAATACCAGGTGCCTTCTTGGTGTTTAATTCACAAATAGCCTTTTCTATTTCTCTTATCTCAAATCTTAGGGGGATAGCTGCTCAAACATTAACAGGCGGTAACTCATCCGCTATATCGTCAGATATATTTGGGGTAAATACGTTTTTCAAATGTTTACAAACAGGTTTCCTTTTTCATTTTCACTTCTTGCCCGACTTCCATTCAGGTATTTTAATGATGGTTTCGATATAAGTGGCCTTTTGAGATTTCTAGCTGCACGCCGTAATGAGTAGTCTGATTGTGGAGTTGCATCTAGGTCCTTGAGATATTTTTCCACGGAAGCCGTTTTCTGAGACTACAGTAATTTTCTTAGCCTTTTTGTACACTCTTTTAATAACTTCTTAATTTGAGGGGACCTGTGCAATTGCCACTCACTTCGAACTCTCCTTTTTTCATTTAAGAGGCACTCTACATCTGTAGAATATATTTTATTATTATTGGTTTTTTGAGGGTTTTGCTGGAATGTTGAACAGCTAGTTAAAGATAGCTGTCAAAATTGACAATTGAAAGATCCACATTATCCGGTGTGCTAAGCGGAATATTTTCTGTGCAATTGGTACTGAGGTATTTTCTATATTTTAAACAGTTAATTTGCGTAGCTGTCTTCGCTAAGTGACCAGTCGGAGATACATTTCTATTGGGGTTCATTATAGTAACAATTGTAGGTGTGTGGTCGGAAGATAATTCTAAGGATGCTTCAACATGAATCGTTTCTATGGGGATGTTTTTAACTACGCCGAAATCGATGACATCTGGAATTTTTTGCGGATCAGCAGTCCAATATGTTGGTTGTCCGCTTGCGACAACATTTAAATTAATTTTAGAGATTGTATTAAATAAAACACGACCCTTTGGTGTTATTAGTCGTGACCCGCAGAAGGTATGTTTAGCGTTGTAATCGCCAGCAGCCAGGAAACAGGGCCCCAATGACTTATAATATTTATAATATTGGCTTTCTGATATTGCAAATCTAGGTGGTGAGTATAAGGATGAAATTACTTAATTAGCTCTTCAACACAAATGTTCGTTGCTTGGAGAAAATCTTCACGATGATCACACATTAGGTAGTGTTTGATTCGATTTTTTATTAAAATGGCAGAACCTCCACAACCTCTATCTGGAGGGTCCTTAGTATCATATACGTCAAATGAGTTTCAGAAACCATCATGACATCAATTTGTTAATTTTTAAGAAAGTATTCTAATTCATTTTTATGTTGGCGGATGCCGTTTGCGTTCCAAAAACAAATTTTTAAACAGTTCATGGCTTGTTAAGTAAAGCTTGCAATAAAATCGATTGCATTCATAGAATTTTCTGCCTCATATTACCCATTGTGTTTGTAAAATTATTTACTGTTTGCACTAAACTTTCCATGGTGTTTTCTAGACGACTTAAATTAGAAACTGGGGTTTCATCATTACTTGGAGCAGCACCTTGCATTGGCACATGGCTTGATTTTAGGACGTTAGCGTAAGAGGTTCTGTTATTACTAGTCTGCGGAGCTTAAGTGTCATTAGTGTTTACTTGATTTGTTTAGTTTTTGGTCCAGCCGACTGCTTGACGAAAGTATAAACAGGGGATCCTTTTTTTACGTTGGGGTCGGTTTTAGACTTATCACAAAGAACTGTACCATGTTATTCTCCACAGACGACGCAAACAGGGCGTAAATAGCAGTATGCCCTAGTATGGCCAAATTCTTGGCAGTTTAAACACTGAACAGGCCCATTTCTCTAGTGCGGCTCCTCTATCATGATTTTTCTGTACAGTATGTATTTCAGATTGTAAATAGGATGCGTTTCGTTTTTTTTTTAACTTAACGTCGCCGGGTTTTAACTCCACTCGAAATAGTGGCTGGGGATTTCTTTCCTTATTTTTAATATTTACCACATTTTTTATTTTAAAACCTTTCTCTTCTAAGAATTTTTTATCTCTTCTGGGTCCACGCATGCGTCAATGCCCTTAATCACTACCTGAAGACCCTAACTGCTCTTCAGTTGGTATATATAAAAGCTTTTTTTAAGTGCTTCGAATCTGTTAATTAATTTGCGAAAATCATTCTCATGATTAATTTGTATTTTTGTCTCGTTTATACTACCACGCTTGATTGCAGTTACGTAAAACAAATTTTCACCTATTATCGAGATCATGATCTTTATTAGCTTAGCTCAGTTGAGTTTTGCTCCCTAAGATATATCGGGGGTGGCTTAGACGATTTTATGACGTTTGGTGCTTCAGAGGATTCATCCTCCAGAATTGCAAAACGATTTTGAGAATTTATTTTATCAAAAGATGGTACCGTTGAGACCGAAGCAACTGCTGCAGAGGTTGGGCTACGACCACGTTTAAGCACTGTTATATATCAATCAATGCCACCTTGTACTGGAGGCTTTTGAGAAATTTTTACTTGAGTTACTGAGTTTTCCATAGCGGCTGTTTTGGGGTAAACCGTATCATCACTTATTAAAGAAGTTTTTGGCACAGCGGCAACACTTGCAGTTAATAGATTTGTTATTGTATTACGATCGACCGTATTTGTCAACAAAGAGGGTGAGAGGGAACGCGTTCGAGTAATAGGTTTAAGGCGCATATAGACGACATGTTTTTGTCATCTGACATGTCAAATTTTCAAGTCACATGTAATTGTGCATGTCTGTCAAAATCGCTGTTTTACATAAGCTTTATAATATTCGGTCACAAACGTACATGTAATTTGCTTCTGACATTGTCTCTGTTTTTTTCGCATTGTTATTGCAGAAACCAAAGTAGTGCTCGGTTTCAAAATAACTTGCTGCCGCCATGAAAAGTTTTATTTGCGCCGTAAAATAGTTCAGCCATCTTAACATTTTTTTCTTTTAATTCAAAGATACCAATTTAGGATTTTATAATAAAACGGTTTTTATATATATATTCACATAAATTCTATTCAATGGTAAGATGATCAAACATATCTCGGTATTGTAAAAAATTAACTTCAGCCGGCTAATGATTCCGTCAATAGTGGACGCCGCTGCCGGTTTCTTGCCGGCATAGCTTTCTGATGTCAAATGGTTTGTCAGAAGAAAATAGAGCACGCTCTAATTGAAATTTTGTCAGATGACTTTGCGTCTGACTTTTACAGAAGCAAAGTTAAAAAGGTAACACACGACATGTATGTGTTTTGCAGTGGAAAATTTGACATGTCAGATGACAAAAACATGTCGTGTACGGTCGCCTTTAGCCGTTAAGTAATTGCTATCATCGATTCTTTGTTTTGTTTCTACATTTGTTTCGTCAACACAGCATAAGCACTTCTTTCATTCTGTTTTATTGTTTTTGCATTATACGCATTCATAAGAGTATTTTTTTTATTTTACTGTTTGTTTAATTGTGCTCTTCTTTTTATTTGTTGTTTAAAAACTCCTAGAATAAAAAAGAATAAATAAAAGCAAGAAATGTTTTTGTTTAAAATGTATGTATGTATATACATAAGTATATGTATGTGTGAGCATACATATATTCATTTAATTGTAATTTTTAATATTTTTATTATTGACGTTTATGTTCACTAATTAAAAATTTTTCTAAAGCGTCCAATCGCTGATATTATATTATTTTTTTAAAAAATAATATTATAATTATTTATTTATTGTAAAAGAAAAAAAAAAACCGTATGCCGAGTAAAAAAACACGTCTGCATTTAACGAGCACGATGGACGATGAGGGACCAAAAATAATGGTTATTATTTTTTTTTTTAGGTTACAGGAAAATTCCTTTTATTTTCATTTGGTTATTTTTAACCATTATCGCTACATATATTTTATATTGGTTATCATAACCAATTAAAGTAAAAATAGATTTTTTTTGGTAATAAATAACCATTACTTCAACCAAAACATTTTTTTGGTTACAACTAACAATTTTAACAAATAATAATTTATTTTGCTTACAAATAACCAATAAAACAAGTATTTTTTTTTTAACAAACTGTGTTGTTAAAAATTTTCTTTAGATATTTAAACTTAGTTTTCTTACTTAAAAACTAGTTTTCTTGCTTTTGCGGGAAAAATAATTGTCCAGAGTAGTCGGATCTAAGGTTTTTGGAATATGGGCAGAGAAATGAGAGAAAAATGTGTGTGGCAAAATTGTGCTTTTTAATATCAGCATTAAAAATCGGAAAATTGTTTGTTTGATTTCAAATTAAAATCTTACATATGGAAATTCAACCATTGGGACTTGTCTTATCGCCATTAAATATTCTGGACGGATCATCTAAAATATCAACAGCATTTTTTTTTGTTTTTAAATCAGTAAAACATTTGCTTATGCCTTATTCAGAGACTAAAGGCCGTCCTTTACTACCCATTAAAAACTTCGCCTACAAAATAATGTGTTGAGTAATCAGAAAAACATAAAAGCTGTTACGCGCCGTTACAAACTTTAAATAAAAAATCACATCACGATTCAAGACCAGCTGAGGGGGGTATAAAAGATGGCCCGCTAGCTCGGTAAGCAAAATTGACCTCAATCAGGGTTTTGGCACGTAAGCATATCCATACTTCACACCCCTGAAAGTATGTTTACAATATCACGAAATTTAAAAAACAAATAAGTTTCAAGTTACCACGGCTAAAGAAAGGGAGAGAGGAAATGATTGTGTTTTGATCACACTAGGTGATGATATGGCTTAGGTGTTTCGCCATATAGGGGTACACTATTAATTCTCAAAACCAACGTTTATCACTACTCAAAATCGCTTACTTGCGCACTTGTCCAAAACTAACTTATCCACTCGATTGCCAAAAACCAACTGTCTGAAATTGCATTATAATTCTTATTAGAACGCATTTCATAAAAAAAAATTTTCCCTCACTTGCCATTCCATCTTTCGCCCTTATTATTGTTGTCGCGGGAGAGATAATACACACGTACAGATGTATGTATGTATGTGTACACTGCAAATGTGATAAAAAAACTCTACAGTAGTGTTGGTCATTTTTTCTCTCGTATAAGTCCCATACGCAGTGCAGGTTGCGAGAACGTCTGTATGTATTTTCCAGAGGAAGAAGTAACAAGAAAATTTAAATCATGCGCAATGGCAATCAAGGTTACATTACTCAAAACAGGTTTTCTGTTAACGGTGGTATCAGACCACTGGTTGTATGTTATGATCAGGTATGGGCACCACTACATTGAAAGCTTTGCATGTGTGCCTGGTTTGTTAACGTTTGCTTTTGTTGGTTTTATGCTCTTTGTTTTTTGTGTATGTATACACATCGTTCGCTCTTTTTGCATTTTCATTTTGCATTTGCCCATACATGGTTATGATGTAAAAAGATTTTGTTTTTACATCAAGATGAGAGTTGTTACCAACTGAAAGACATTTACCGTACCGTAAGTATAAATATGCGAATAAGTAAAAGAATGCAAATAAGTATGCAAATAGAAAAAAATACATGGTTGGCGCATAATGATGCAATTTAATGGTACAGTTACAGTGGTTTGAAACATTAGGTAAGGGCAAAAATTTGCGGTCAGTAAGAACTATGAAAAAATATATATAATGACGCAATTAAGGGTTATGGTTGCATGACCTAACATATTGGGTGAGGGTAAAAATCACGATTCAAAAGATAGGAAAAAAAACATCAAAAAAAATCCGTAACAAAGCCCTACTTACAATTCTACTGAAAGAAACAATGAATTTTACAAGGGATGCCCCATAATGAACGCATTTAAAAGCAAGTCGTTATTTTTTTGCCTACATACATCCAGAAATAAGTAGTTATAGAAGTTGTTATAGAAGCAGTTATAGAAGAAAGCTACTAAATAATGAGTGAGAACAGCTATTCATTTTTAAAAAGTAAGGGAAGTTTTTGCTGGGTAATTGCGTCTGCTTTCTTAACAGCTACACAGAGAAAACAAAATATGCAAAAACTACACGAAAATGTAGGATTTCTACACGTTTTCACCGGGATTTTCCACCCATTACGTTTTTGTAGCTCTTCTGCATGCTGCGTTTACTTTTCTCATTTCTAAACGTGGCATGTAGCTTTTCTGCATGCCACGTTTACTTTTCTCATTTCTACACGCGTAATGTAGCTTTTCTGCATGCCGCGTTTACTTTTCTCATTTCTACATGAGTCATGTAGCTTTTCTGCATGCCGCGTTTACTTTTCTCATTTCTACACGTGCATGCCGCGTTAATAGCGTGAACTTATCAGCATTCTTAAACTTTTTTTTATGATGAGGCCACAACCCTTAAATGTGAGTATACATATGCGTACACATATTTATGGCATATTACGGGTTGTGGTATAATCGTAAAAAAAAAACTGGAGAACTGGTCATTTGATGTGGTACACGTGATTAATATATATATGTGTAATGAATAAAAAAATTAATTTAAATTTTCCGTTTTAATGTATTTTATTTATTTATATTTATACTGTTACTATAAGCTACTATATCTTATATATCTTACTATATCTTATATCTTACTGTAAGCTACTATATCTTAAATAACTTTTTCCATTATTTATAAAATATAAATGCATAGGCTTTGAAGTAAACTCATCAATATTTATTAAGCGTATTTTTTCTTCTTTACTACTTTGGAGTTCGTAGGACATGAAATGTGCGGAAAAACATGTAAATTGAATCTTATTACATGCTACAAAGATTTCTGAATTTTTCAGAACAAAAAAAGAAATTTGAAATATTTTCGAAACATCTTCTTTGATAATTGCAAGGAAATACCCTTTTTTATACTTAATGTTTTTATATACTACTGTGTACGCTGTCAACAAATCTTTGTAGTCTGTAATTATCGATGTATTCGTTGTATATTCATTTGCAATTACGTTGGAAGTAAAATCTGTTTCTTTAAAAGTATTTGGTAAGCCATTTGAATATTTTGTTAACATGTAAGAGAATTTGAATGCACTTTTAATAGCAATAGATTTTTCAGCATTTAGACGAGATGTGATGGAATTCGCGTACATTTTCATCTCTTTATGCTTTGCTTCGTAGCGCATAGCCCACATTTGTTTAAGCGGACCACATTTTCGAATGGCTGTTGGATAATGCACCATAAAATGGTGCTTTAGCTTTAAATCACCATACAACGATTTATAAATTTCATGATGTCTCCTAATTAAATATGTTAAATTTTTTAAAATTTCTTCATTAAAATAACTAGCCATAATTATATCAATTATTTTGGAAAGTAATATTATTAATTTCCAAAATGTATTTTCAACTGGAACTAAGTCCCCTATCATTAAAGGCAAGTACTTGACAAAACAAAGCATCTCACTGGCACTCATTTTAATACGCGAAAGTTTTAAATTTTTTAGAGTAATATCAGGTGACGTGCTACTACTTTCCAACTCTCCAAAGAGAAACAATCGTTTTCTGTTGTTGATAGTGCTTTCATTTAAAATATTTTCATTGATTAAAGATAGCAACACTTGCGATATATCATAACTACACACGCCCTCAAATATATCGTGCATTATATCAAAAGATATATTTTCCACTAAATGAAAATATTTAAGGTCATTAAATACGCATTCTTCCCTTACGCCATTGAAACTATTTACATTATTTACATCTTCGAAATAGTTTTCAATAGTTCTAGCATTTTGCTCTGTGGTTGCTTTTGCAGTGCTGGCCTTATTTTCCGTGCAGAACCTACAAAAGTTCGATGAGTTGAAAGATTTTGTCATCCCTAAAATTGAATTAAGGCCAAGGTTGTCCCCTACCGCTAGTCCCAAGACAAATCTTACTTTTTTAAATTTAACGAAAATTCCATTTTCTAGAACCTTAAGTTCATTTATTAATTCTTTTAAGCAAGTTTCATTTCCATAAATTTTTAAAAATTTGGCAGAAATGAATGCAGCGGGAAATATGAAGTCTAGCTTAGATTGAACGTGAACTGAAAGAGTTGGAAAGCTGTAATACAGGGCACAAATTGAATAAGGGTGTGAACCCAAGCAGTTATTAATTTGGAAGTCATCTGAAAATAAGTTGTATGGTATAATGATGTCAGTAGAATAATTTTCAAAATGATTTCTAAAGGTTTCGGCGTTTACAAAGTTAATAATGCTTTTGCTTTCAAATAAAACTTTCATATGACTTTCTATTTCTTCTAATACGCCGGGAAGTTCAAAAAAGCGTTTGATTTGATATTGAATTGGCATTACTTCTACAGTTTTAAGCTTGGTGCTCAAAGTACGACAACCTTTTTTAACGACTTCAGTCAACTCATTATTTATTGGAACTGAAATTGGACTTTTAAACAGATTTTCTCTCTCTAAATACTTTTTATATTTATATTCCGAGCAATGACTTTCAAATACTTCTTCACAAAAATTCAAAATTTTGTTTAGATCTGGAGTTGGTTCGCACACATTTCTTAAACATTGAGATATGCTTTTCAAAACTTCATCCAATTTATTGATTATAGCATTAGCATCTTTTCTAGGCAACGAATTTTTGGCAAACAAAAAAGTAGAAAAATAGAAAACTTTTTCTTTTAGCTGCTCCATTAATAAGTCATTTAAATTTTCTCTAACTTCGTTCTGAGTTACATCGTTCTCTAGAGTTGGAAGTATATTAAATTCATTAACCGAACATGGAGAAGTATCAGTTAATTTTTTTATTTTGACCATTGTGCCAGAGCTAGAACTATGATTTAATAAATGGCGCTTTAAAGAAGAATTGCTTGAAAATAACTTATTGCAATCATCTTGAACACATTTCTTAGTATCAGTTGAATGCAGAAGATGATCATATTTTAAATGATGAAAGTATAGTTCTACTCTCTCAAATGTTTGAGCACACAAAGCACAAATTCATCTTGTTTTCTTAAAGGAATAAATGTTTTCTCAAAAAAATTAAAAACTACGTTTAATTTGATTAATATTATTACGATATATTATTTATAATATTGGAGTCATTTTTGAAAGTAATTAAGAAATAGAGTTAAGGTAGATGACCTTGCATCACAAGATGTTTCTATTTCATAAAAGAACTTTTGGACAAAAGTCCATGCAAGCAAACAAGGGTGCGGATACTAAAAATTTAAAACCTGCATTAATTTAAAAGCGTAGTCAAATGCTTCCAGCAAAGACTCAAATTTAAAAAAAATTTTGTCAAATACTACGTAAAAGTTTTTTTTAACTACTCCTTCCACAACAACAAGCGGCTGAAGGGTTAATTTGAGGCTCAGGCATTTTTTTTGTATCTCCACCAATTTTATATCTAAGTTGTTTATGCTCACTATATCTAGTATAAGAAATTCTTCGGCATCCAGCAAAGAGTACTGTTTTCCACCGATTTCTTTTGATGGTACTACGCAGTTAATTAATTGCAGCAACGTTTTATTAAGGCAATCTGTAAAATAGTAAAAAAATTTCATATCAATATTACAATGAAATTCATTTATGTATAAATGTCATTTAAATTACTTATGTCGGATGAGTCCAGTGCATCCTTTAAGACTTTCTTGCAACGGTTTCTTTAAAGTTATTCCACTTTTCAAACAGGTTGTTTCCCTTCGTTGGATGAAGAATGTCGAAATCTATTTTAATCTAAACAAACTCAAATTAAAAAAGATACGATATATTTAAATCATTATCATTTACCAAATCCTTTGCCCTAGCATCTTTTAACAGCGGCCACTCATTGAGGAATTCTGTGTTGTCCAAATTTTTTAAATCACACTGTCTTAGAGAGAATGTTCGAGCCCATCGATCTAATTGGTCATCCCACTCTGATAGGGGCCAGTTTAACTCCCGTTTTAATTCTTTCAGTGTTTCATCTGCTGGGATCTCTGGATTGCTGTTATTAATTTCCTTTGCATTTCCATGGGTTTTTTCCAAAATATCCAATTTTCGGCGCTTATGTGCTATTGCTTGGTACTTTGCAAACAGTTTTCCAGAAGGAGCTTTTCCATGCTTTCTTGGAATATAATAGTAGTCCTAAAAAAATTTCATGAATATATTCAACATCACTTGCTATTTAAGTTCCTACCGAAAATTTTTGTTCTTCTGGAAAAGCTTCAACAATTTCTAATAATATTGCGTTGAAGTCGTAAGGGCTCAGCTTGGAATTATTTTCAGCAGCTTTTGATATAATTATATCAACGAGCCTCTCTCTTTGATTTTCTGTTAGCCGCTTGTTCTCGTTATAGAAAAACTTTATAACGTTTCCAGCTTCAGTTTCAGAGAGCACTTCCAGAAGCGAATTCAATTAATAATGTTATTAATACCATACAAGATTTTTATATGAAAGAAAACCATTTCATTATATTTTGCATTTTAGCTAGCTTAAAATATTGCAGCGAGTTTGTGAGCTTCCGGAATTCGGCACGCTTGCCAATATCCTGCTTGAATATATCACAAATGTCCCGATCTGTTAGGTATATTAAGTTGGTGTCATTCACACCGGCGGCTAAAAGAACACAAAATTATTTAATAATTTCTACCAGCGAATACATATTTGCATTAATACAGACCTTCAAGAGCCGGCAACAAATCATTTAGTTTCCAACTTTGGATAAGTTCCTCCATAAGTGCCTCCTCACGAGCAACTAACTAAAAAAAGAAAAAAAAAGGGAAATGGTACAAATTATTAAAAAAATTAGTTTTGTATTAATTATTTGGCATAACTTACCAAAAGTTTAAAGATTGATCAGCTACCAAATTAAAAAAAAACACGAGAAAGGAACAACTGAAAAGACAAAACCAAAAAGATGAGAATAAGTTATCGCTTCAAAAAAAACAACACTTGATAGCAAAGGGCACAATCAAAGACAAGGGGAACACATATGTACATACACGTACACATCGATTCACTCCCTATATTTTCTTGCCGCTGAATATAAATACGTTGTTGTTGATTTTGTATGTACCGTTATTGGACAGCGTGTACATTCATACATATTTTTTCATTTAACAACTAGCATTTTTATTTCACTTAATTTCTTTTCACACTTTTTAATATTTTTATTTCACTGTTTTACATATTTTGTTTTAATTCCAATATTGTTACTACTTACATACATATGTTCATATTTAAATTTTAAAGTGTCTAAAAATTTTATTTTTTTGGCACAATTTTAATATAATTTGGACTCAGTAGATAATTTGTTTGAGAAAGAGCATAAAAAATGAATTAAATATTTTAAAATTTAAATATGAACATATGTAGGTATGTTAATGGAAACAATCTTAGAGTTAAAAAAAAAGTTTTCTTTCTTACCTTTATTCAACGTTCACCACCAGATCTTCACACTTTAACTATTCAAAGCCAACTGAAACTTCTTTACAGGTCAACAAGCATTTGGTGGTGGTTTTTTTATAGATAGAGAAACAGGTTTTGATAGAAGAGAGATTTGATTTTTCTTACAAGTGCACACATGTTCAGTGCATTGGAAGCAAAGAAAAAGAGCATACCGCACACATTTTTCTTCCTCTCTCTCGTCGGATGACGTTGAACGAGCAGAGCAGCAAATTAAAAAAAATCCTGAAGAAATGTTAAAAGTAAACGCGGCAAGTAGAAAAGCTACATGATACTCTTGAAAGCAGTTTTCTTAATTAAAAATACATATAAGAATTCTGTACTAATTTGGATCTATATTTTTCGTTTAAAATTTCCACACGCGTTTGTAGGATTTCAATATCCAAATGTTAATGTAGAAAACCTATAGCTTTCGTTTACTATTGAAGCTGCTATGTAAAAAATGTAGAACTTATATGGGAACAAGTTGATTTTCTCATGCCATGCAGACTTTGCCTTTGCTTACTTAGCATGTTGCTTTTCTGCACGCCGCGTATTCATTCCTCATTTCTATATGTGGCGTGCAGTTTTCCTACATGTCACTTGTAGCTTTCTGTTTTCTACAGTTAACGTTTGGAATTAAGCAGGGCGAAATACGATTCGTTTAGGATTGCCGTTTCTACACGCGCCGTGTAATGGAATTTGTTTTCTCTGTGTAAGCTTAAATGCCGATTACAGGACGATCATTTTTAAATGGTGTGGTGCGTCCATCTTCCTTTATAAGCGCTTACATTGTGTTCAGAATGTAATAAATTTTTACCAGAAGTTTACATTTGGCAAGGACGTGCCAACATTTTACTAACTTTTCCTCTTTAGCATTTGACTAAACTTGTATTCTTTCCTGTAAAATGGAGAGTGGAACGCAACATTTCTGGGTGGCACCTAGTATAGACATTACAACTTTTTATTTGTAGAGCCACTTCAGTCACTTGCATTGTTTTCTTGCTTTTCATATTATAAATAATAAATAGTCCTTACAAATTTTAAAAATTATACTGTTTGGGACCCCATATACAGATAAACTAGAAATAAAATTGCTGCCGACTTTAGGACAACACTTATCCTATAGTCGACAGGTCATGAGATACTCAAAAGAAATCATGCCGACTACTGGGTAAACTCGTTTTAAACTCATTATCTGTTATCTCAGAGGCAAGAGGCACGATTGATAAACAACTTACTTAAAATTGAGTGTAATCAGAGAAAAATACTGATTTGCCTGTGGTGGTCACCCAATGCCGACCAAAGAAAATTTCGTACATTTTGGTTTCTAATGTCGGCACCCAACAAAATTAATAAAATATTTACTTTTTGTAATTTTTTTTACTTTAACGACGAAATTTAATAGACATTTTACCTTTTAAAACTTTATTGGTAGTATAATTTAAATTAATAATATGACTATTTGCCTTTTTAAGTTAGCTCTGACACTAATTTTTTTTAATAACAAGGGTCACCGCAAAAGTTCAAGCACTTGCCACTCAAGACTTTAAAATTTGGCAAAAATACTCATCTTAATCCAATTCAATTATTACTAATGGAAAGATGAGTAAATTTTCTTGACAAACTTGATGGTATTTATAAATGTAAAACCCGCATTTCTTATTTATTAACGTTTAAATGCAAAAAATGCCTACTACTGGTACATGCCGACATTAGGTGCTCTTCCTGTATACAATTTTCGTAACTTTTTTATTTAAGTTTCAATTCAAAAGTGCCGACTATTGGTGCATGCCGAACATAGGGGCTTTCGTTCCAATAAGTAAATAGTAGTGTTATTGCTTGGCAATTTGTACGACCACAGAACGAGCAGCCTGTGTGTATTGTTTTTGTAAATTTTTTTTTGTTTTTTTTTCGCTAGAAATACATTCACGCTCTTTTTGGTAGAAAAATAATTGAAAATAACGGCATCGTACAATAACCCAGGGAGAAAATGAGGAATTGATTACATAAATAATTAAAAAAAATAATGTATTATTTTCGAAAGAATAATAATGCATTCATTGGAATCGAGAAGGTAATTTTATCGGACAAAATAATTATGAATTGATTACCACGTATATTCCCACATTTGCAGAACATGGAATGAATTGTTTCCGTTCGTGGGTATTATTCGTGTTTTTCTATTACATATTTTCTTAATAAAAATCCTTTTTTTTTGCTGTTTTTATCGCGTCTACTAATTTTAATTATCAAGGATGAATTATGTAATTCATTAGCAGGATACATTAAAATAATTTATTACAATCCTAGGACATGGTCTCTGTGTTAAGAATAAAGAATTCTGGAATCAAATATTATACAAGATATGCATTGCTTTCTCGATTCCTGTTGACTACCTTTTCCCGCTGAGAAGTTACTTATTGTATTCCATCAGTATCCACTAGTATCTGTTTTTGCGAAACAGATAGGTATAAGCAGATATGATACTCTCTTTCGCTTTTTTATCAACTGACATCCACTCTTTTACAAATCATATCAATATTAACTCATATCAGAAACACAAGACCACTCATCCATACGCATCCACTTTAGAAAACACACAGAAACTTGTACAAAAAGATATATCTGTGCAGGTCTTTAATAGGGTTGCCAGTTGTACCACTTTTTGCAGAATTGTGCATTTTTTATTAACTCACGTGTACCGCGCGGTCTGTAAGTAAGTAAGTAAACATTTTTATTGAGTCTTTTCTTAAATTTTTTTTTACATATAATGATAAGCCATCGACAGTGTAACACATAAAAATTTAGAAACATGAATGTCTTGTTCTAATATACTTTAAATGAATAAGCTGAAAGGTGTATTGTGTAAAGGCTAGTTTACACGGTAATACAATGTATTACGACTTTGTAGAATCAAAATAATATGAAATTCTCTTCGTGCTTAAAAGAAAAAAAAAATCTGTTTTAAGTATAGTTCATGCTTACACGGATGGTAAAAGTAAAATCAAAAATAATAGCGGTTTTCACCCTTGATAGTAAAGTCCCTTGTAGACGTTGTTTATCTTATTAATTTTGTAAAAGTACTAACATTTACAACGCTGCAACAACAAAATGTATTAGACTAAAATTTACTACGCTGTGGTTGAAAAATCCCACTAAAAGCTGTAGTAAACAAGTGTGTGAATTTACTGGAAAAAACAGCTGATCGTTTTGCCGGCAAAAATATTTTTAAATTTTGTGATAAGTATTAAAAGAGAAAAGTAAAATATGGATAAAAACCTCAACTTAAAAAGAAAACGCGAGAAAAGTTTTAATAAAAGGTGGACTGATAATGAATTTCAACAGCTATTAGAATATTTGCAGGAGCATCCAGAATTGGAGGTAAATTTAATTATTTAATAAATTTAATTATTTATTATTATGTACATTTTAGAAGCCCACGGCCCAAATTTACTACAGAAAGTTTTTGGAATCAGCACCAATCGACGCATCTTGGGATATTGTACGTTGGAAAGTTAAGAACCTTAAAACAACTTACAATAAAGGAGACATGGAGAAAATCCACGGGATCAGGTTTGCTTGAAACTGACGGCGTATCTACTGTACAAGGTTTGTATTATTTTTTTTTTTAATATTATTAAAACGATGATGCTTTAAAATTACTTTTTCAGATAAGTTGAGAAAGATGTGTCGATTCTACGACGAACTTAACCAAATTTTTTTTTCTGAATTCCCTTTTTAAATATATGATAGTGCCACATCAAACACCTTGAGACTAAAAAGCACGGCTATTTTAGATAGAACGATTCAAGACCAAGCAGAATTTTGCGGGTTTGAAAGTCTGGATGAGTATTGTTTAACGCCAGTCATACAATATGCCGAACCACAATATGTAGCAACAGAAGATGAATGCATCGAAGTTCCCTCTTCATCTACAATCATACAATATGGCGAACTAAAAGCTGAAGCAACAGAAAATGATTGCATCGAAGTTCCCTCTTTATCTGCAGGTTCTGTGAATTTGTCTAAAACTTCAACTTTGCGCCAAGAATAACGAGTTGAAAAGGAACTTCAGCCAAAAAATAAACCTGGAGCCTGATTCTGGCAGTCGTGATCGAGTAGTTTCTCGATTCGAAAGCAATTTAATATCTAATTATTTCAGTCAATACTCAACGAATCGGAATTATTTTTTCAGGGTTGTAAAGTATTAATTTAAGTTTCACAATACTGAAAAAATAATTTAGATTCGTTCATTATCGACTGAAATAAAATTGCTTTCGAATCGAGAAATTACTCGATCACGACTGCCAGAATTAGGTACCTGTACAAGAGTTTGCAGCAAAGCTAAAAAGAGCTGCACCGAAAAGCTCTTTGGATCAACTTTCTCTGATCCAAGGGGAAAGGAATTCTTTTTTGAAAATGAAAATAGAGTTTGAAAAAGAGAAATTAAAAAGGGAATTTGAGCTAAATGAAAGAAAATTTGCAGCCGAATATGAAGAGAAAAATAAAAAGTTGGAGTTAAATAAATTAGAAATTGAAAAGGACGAACGTTTACGCAGATTAGAAATGGAAAAGTAGGAGAGGATCGAACGACTCGCGATCGAAATGCGATACAAATATGGCTCTTACAGTCGAGATTGCAGAAATATTTAAAAGTAAACAAATTAAATTTTTTGTTCAGTATGTACCTTTAATTTTTTAGTGAATTTATTTTTTTAAGGTATTATATAATTTAATTAAATAATAAACTATAAATAGCTTGTCGTTTTAATTCATATTTTGCGTTTTCTATACATTCATCTTGCTCTTCGTCGGTTTCCTCGTTTTGAATTAATTTCTCCGGTACTTGCGCTTCTCTTACATCTAATAAAATATTGTGCAAAATGCAGCATACAACGACCCATTGGCGACAAAATAAATGGCTTTGGGAAGTGTTAATGCGCATTTTTAAGTTGTTTAAGCTATTAAACTTTTCTTTTAACATTCCGAACCAATGTTCTATCCTTACTCGATATGAACTATGCCTCCTATTAAACTGTCTTCGCTTTTTGCTGTCCATTTTATTTGAATTTGTTCTGTAGGGTGTTATTACAGTTGGCGATAAAGAATAAGCTGAATCTCCAGCTATCCATAGGTGAGATGAAAAATATTTTTGAGATTCTTTATAAAGGTCACAATTCTTAAAAATTTTAGAATCATGAACACTTCCAAGGTTTCCAGCAACAACGTGTCGTATGCGAAGTTTGTGATCACAAACAACTTGGGCTTTAATTGAATATTTGTGTGTTCTTGAAAAAAATGATACACCATCGATCACTGGAGTTTCAGCAAGGGGTATTTCGGATCCATCTATATATCCAACAATTTTTGATCTTTCCTCTGCATTAGGCCAAAATATGTACTTTGACTGTAAGTTTAGAAAGGCTGTAAAAACACGCCGTTTTACTTTGACAATCGTGCCACCGTCACCAACACCAAAAAAACGCAGCCATTTTTTTATACTCGCTCCTTCTCCAGATGACCCGAGTCTGTATAGGACTATTGCTAACTGGTACTCAACAGGAAATTGTTCGCAAGAATGAGGTTGGTTAAATTCTTTATCATCAGAAATCATGGAAACGAGTGTATCGAATTCAATACGGCTAACCCTCACCATTTACAAGAATCTGTTGTCATCTAACTGAGCTAAGATATCAAGAGACCACTTCATTGATTTCGGAACCTTATTCGAAACCCCACGGCAGTACGGAAGAACCGAAATAATGTCCTCAACTAGCTCATCTAAAATTAGGTCAATTGTTTCATGGTCACTGGTATCTACGGTATCCTCAAACTTCATAAGCTCCACGAGTTCTATTTCATCAATTGCATTTTGCACCAAAAAATTTACGATTTTATCTTTTTCTGTAGATTTAGGCATTTTTGTTGACTGAATTTTTTTTTTTATTTAATAACCATTCAAACTGACGAAAACCAAGCCAAAAAACAGCTGATTCATTAATTTACAACATATACGAAAAAGACACTCACACATTGTAGTATAAAATCGTATTAAGTAGACCAGAGTTGTAAAATTAATACAAAGGGTGAAAACCACTAATAACAAAAAAGCAGATACAAAGAAATTTACTATTATTAATGGTTTGCAACAAGGTACCGTAAATTCGCCAATTCTTTTTAATTTGTACATATATGATCTCTTATCTAAAATCAATAATATTATCGGTTTTGCGGACGATATCATAATTTATCATTCTGACAATACAATCGAAAAAATAAATGAAAATCTTCAAAACTATTTCAACATCTTAGAAAGATATGCCTTTGATTGGCAAATGAAAATTAACATAAATAAATGTGAAACCATACTCTTTCGTCCTCCGGTTGGAAAGTGTAACAATAATATTAAAAAAAATTGGAAATCTTTTGGTATCAAATCTAATAACAATATAAGCATTCCAAATAAGGAAATTGTAAAATACTTAGGTGTTCACCTTGATAAGTTTTTATATTTTAATGATCACATTAATCTTCAACTTATAAAAGCGAGAAAAGCGTTTTTTGCATATAGAAAGTTATTTTTTTCGAAATACATAAAACCAAAGGTAAAAAAAATAATGTATCAATTATTAATACGACCTATTTTAACATATGGTTGTCAAATATGGTTCAATATTTCCCCCTCTTACATGGAAAAATTGAGAATTTTTGAAAGAAAATGCCTGAGAGGTTGTACGTCTCTTTATAGAACCTCACGTAGTAATTATATAAAATATATTTCAAATAGTAAACTATATAATGAAGCACAAATCTCTAGAATTGATAACTTCATTATACACGTAATAAGAAATCACATTATGAAAAGTTTTGAATGCTACGAAAATAATTTAATTATGGCACCTTATTATGCTAGTGATGAGTATATAAAGAAAACGTTACAAAATGGATTTGTACCCCCTGAGGCCTTTCTATACCTCGATAGTCAAGGTTTTATACAAAACAAAACTGGCACTCCTATATTTTACCACATTTATAGAAGAGCCAACATAAAGAATGTATATAGCAAAGAACTTACAACACAAAATAGCAGATTTGATACTAGCGTTTACGCAGCGGATAAAAATATAGACACAAATATAAATATTAAAAAATATTGGTGGCTCAATAGATAATTGCCATAATTTTGTTTTATTTTTTGACTTTAGTTTTTATTTCTCTAAAATATATAAGCAAGGTTTTTCGCAAATTTTTCCCTTGCATTTAGTCATATAGAAATACATAAATCGTATCATTAGGAATTAATATATATTATCCAAAAAATTATAATAACATATAGAAAATACTTGAGAGCCCGTTTATGGGACTGTGTATAATAACTAAGTTATATTTCTACTATTTGTTTATTTATAGTTAATTATATGTTTTTTGTTTAAATAAACGTAAATAAACGTAAATAAAAAAAAAAAAAAAAAAAAAAAAAATAAAAAAAAAAAAAAAAAAAAAGCAGATGGTTGCAGCAGTATTTAATTTTTACAAAAACAAAATGAAAATTTCCTGAGTTGACTTTAGTTGTTTTTGTAATTGTATAAAAATGACACCACCTTCAATATATGCTGTTAAAATACACCTCTGGTGTGATGAGAATACATGAGTTATTAAAATGTTTTAGAAAAAAAAAACATTTACCGACCGCTTGTCAGATTTTGTATTCGTATTCTCTCTTAAGCCTAGTACTCCGTTCAAATTTGTGAAAAATGATGAGCAACATATATTATTTCACACGAAAATTTTGACATGTATCAATGCTACCTATCTTGCGAGTTTGTACAATTTGACGTTTTAATTTCTGTAAAGTATGCAACATTGTTTTGCGTATTTAAATAAACCCCACATGTATTTTACTAAAATTTATTTTTTTTAATTAAAAAAGAAAGTAAATATGGATAAAAAACTGTTACCGGCTGTGTTACAATAATTTTTTATTTCTTATTAAATAATCAGCTCATATTTTTTCGCTTTTGCTTAAAATTCCACGTGAAATAAGTGCAGCTTACATTATTTCGCAGTTGTAAAAAAATTGTTGCCAGAAACATTTCGGAACTTTTTCACAAAATGAACAGAGTACAACTCTATTAACATTATTTCATAGATATTCCGCACAAGTTTTTTTCATATGCGTTTTGACAGCATTTCAAGTGAAATGTTGAACAGAGTACCAGGCTTTACTCAATACATTTTGCTTTTACATGATGATTTTTTTCTCATTCTACATAATTTTTTGCAATGTCGTTATACATTGTATTACCGTGTAAACTAGCCTTGAGTAACATACATACTTATGTAGTACTGTACTGTGAATGGTATTCACGCTTGCTCCCGGCATGTACAGTGGCGTGCAGGGCAAAAGCCTTCTAAAGCGGCTCATACACTTGCAATAAAATTGTTCATTTAACGTATAGTACAATTATATCGCCAATGTGTATGTGATATTCAAAGGTGGCACAATATATTGCCAACAATCAAAAGACTTGATTTTTATTGCACATCGAAGAGAAAGGGAAATGTGTTGGCAACACTGTACAATGCTGTTTATGTTATTCCTATAGGTTATGTTCACCTTTTTATTGAATGAATGAAACCATTGTGCGACTTATTGCATAATATAGAAAAAAATTAAAATAACACGGCGAATATCATAACAATAATATTTTAAGTGTATAGGCCGCTTACCAAATAAACAACGTAAAATTATATTACACTTACAACTAAAAAACCGCAAAATTACACAAATCACAGAACCTCTACACATAGAAGATCAAGTACAAAACGATATCCAAAAATGGAACTTTGGCATAAAATATTCTAAAACAGATTTTACCAACAAAGCGACATCGAACGTACATAAGAGCCATAATCATCGTTTATTTAATCATAAGAGATTTAATATAAAAGTTGGGCAATCCGAAAGGATCAAGATTATTATTCTCAGGTTCCGAAAATATACCAATTGGGGAAAGCTAAGTGGACGAAACCCAATCCATAAATCTTTCGCGTTCAAAAATCTCGTTCATCAATGTATTTTCGTGATGCGATAAATTATTTAAAAAATTTGTTGTATTTAGTTGACAGGCATATCTGCAAAATGATATTACGTCCGTTTCCTTTTAGATGTATTTGAATTTTCTAAGTATTTTCCTTTCAAAAAACAAAAAAAATATCAAAGTCTCCTTTATAGATTTTCATCCACTCAGGACATTGCATGTTTAATTTTGTTTCTATGTCTAAAATTAATCAAAATACCAGATGTAGAACGAAAAAGTACCAAAAAGCTCCCTTATATACATTCTTATACACTCAGGACCATGCATGTTTATTTTTATCTTTGTGGGTTGAATATAAATCAAAATTCAAAAAGTACCAGATGAAAAACAAAAAGTACCAACATTTCTCATCTTATAGGTTCTCATTCACTCAGTAACCTGCACCTGTAATATTATGTTTCTAAGTTCAATATTATAGAAAACTTAAAAATTATTACATGATGCAGGAGAAGTGAAAGAAAGAAATTTAATTTTTGATACTTTTTTTCCCCATGTAGGTTCGGTTGTCAAACAAAGGCAGAAAGCGTTCTTAACTGTTTTGCCTGTGCCGATTTATACATAAGATTTATATAGTCGAAAACCGGTTTCTGAAAAATGTCGAATAATCGACCACCCTATTTTTATTATTTGAAAAAAACCAAAGTATATTTATAAGAGTACATGCAAGTGAACGGCTGTTAGTTTGTTTATAGTCGTGAGCTCGTCAAAATTTGTTTACATTTTTATTTTATTTTTTATTTCAAAATTTCGTCACCTTAAATGCAAACGGACGTAACTGCACAAGAATTCGAAATCGAGTTTCTGATTATTAACCTTCGCGTTACCAATACCCACCTGAGAGACCATTTCTGTTTTATTTGTAAAAAAATTTCTTTAAATTTGCATCGGTTAAAAATAAATTTTTAGGAACAAATCTAATTTAGCGACACACACCCAAATAAAAAAAGTACCTAGGGTGATAGAAAATTGAAAAATAAGAAGAAAAAATTAAATAAAAAATTGGCGCAAACGCTTAGTTTTCGAGTTATGGACGGTTTTAGTTTTCATAGAAATATGTAATTTTTCCACTACATTTCTAAAAGTTTATGGCCAATATTGGTATAATTTTGAAGGTTTTGACTAAGTCTGTCTGGATATATAGTACTTCTTTAAAAATTTTGAACTCTTAAGATCACATTACAGTTTTTGTGTACTTGGTGTATAAATTTAAATTTTTTATTTATTTTTTTTTTTTTTCAAAAAGATGTTTTATTTTTATGGAAGGTTATAACTCAGCCATTTTTTAACCGATTTGACAGATTTATATACTGACATGTTAAAGAAGAAATTTACCATTAACTTGAGTTATAAACCTTGGACTCGGGAAGATCTATTGAGTCCGAAAATGGGTATTTTCCAAAAAAAAAATTATATTTTGGTCATAACTTTTTTGTATCTGAACCGATTTTTCCGAAATTTTCAGAAAATATTTTCTACTAAAGATTTCCGTTCTTTTGATATATAACGCGTAACCATAGGTCATATGACAGTCCAAAAAAAAAGGTTTTTATACAATTTTTGATATTTTTTGCACGGGAGGTACCACGCCCACTTGTTTAATCCCGCCCACATTTTGTGGAATGCTGTATATTGATAACCTTAATGTGTGTACCTAATTTGGAAACTTTGGCTCTTGCCGTTCTCCAGATATACACAAAAAAAGTAATAAAAATACAACAACAACAAGGGATTTTTGGAAAAAATTAGAGGTAGTCGTGGTTTTTTGCTCATATCTCAGCCATTTTTGGACCGATGTGGCTGAATTTCAATAGCAAGAAATGGTGGACTATATGTGACATAAGTGTGAAACAACCTAGCCGCTATCATGTCTGGAGTCTCCGGAAAACACATATCAAACGTAAGACGGACAGACGGACGGATATCGTTAAATCAACATCGCTTTTCATACCTATACTTTATAGGGTGTAGTATCAATATTGTAGAAATTACAAACGGAATGACAAACTTATATATACCCTTTTACCTTCGGTGAAGGGTATAAAAAGAGTAATTTTTGGGAATTCAGTATTTCGGTTATAACTCAGCCATTTTTTAACCGATTTGACAGATTTATATACTGACATGTTAAAGAAGAAATTTACCATTTACTTGAGTTACAAACCTTGGACTCGGGAAGATCTATTGAGTCCGAAAATGGGTATTTTCCAAAAAAAAATTATATTTTGGTCATAACTTTTTTGTATCTGAACCGATTTTTCCGAAATTTTCAGAAAATATTTTCTACTAAAGATTTCCGTTCTTTTGATATATAACGCGTAACCATAGGTCATATGACAGTCCAAAAAAAAAGGTTTTTATACAATTTTTGATATTTTTTGCACGGGAGGTACCACGCCCACTTGTTTAATCCCGCCCACATTTTGTGGAATGCTGTATATTGATAACCTTAATGTGTGTACCTAATTTGGAAACTTTGGCTCTTGCCGTTCTCCAGATATACACAAAAAAGTAATAAAAATACAACAACAACAAGGGATTTTTGGAAAAAATTAGAGGTAGTCGTGGTTTTTTGCTCATATCTCAACCATTTTTGGACCGATGTGGCTGAATTTCAATAGCAAGAAATGGTGGACTATATGTGACATAAGTGTGAAACAACCTAGCCGCTATCATGTCTGGAGTCTCCGGAAAACACATATCAAACGTAAGACGGACAGACGGACGGATATCGTTAAATCAACATCGCTTTTCATAAGGACCCAGAATATATATACTTTATAGGGTGTAGTATCAATATTGTAGAAATTACAAACGGAATGACAAACTTATATATCGTTACCTAAAACGCAAAACGCCCTATCTAACATTTTGAAAATTTTACAGGAGAAGCAAATTACTATTAAAAATGTTAATCGATAAATTGCCTTAAACAGTTTATAATTTGTTTTACTTCTATTTTTCTTGTAAAACCTACCAGTTGTTTTGACAATTGACAATGTTGCATATTATGGAAACTGTTAGTAAGGTCTTTTAGCGTGTAGCATATAATCTTTTGTAGATAGGGCCGTTTGTTTTTTGTTAATAAAATTGCAAATTTTGGATAAAAGTTTCCAAAATTTATTGTGGACATAAGTGTTGATGCAATTCATCAGATTTAATGAAAAAGACGATTTTTAATTTTTTGTTAGTTAGGGCCTTTTGCGTTTTAGGTAACGATATACCCTTTTACCTTCGGTAAAGGGTATAAAAAGAGTAATTTTTGGGAATTCAGTATTTCGGTTATAACTCAGCCATTTTTTAACCGATTTGACAGATTTATATACTGACATGTTAAAGAAGAAATTTACCATTTACTTGAGTTATAAACCTTGAACTCGGGAAGATCTATTGAGTCCGAAAATGGGTATTTTCCAAAAAAAAAATTATATTTTGGTCATAACTTTTTTGTATCTGAACCGATTTTTCCGAAATTTTCAGAAAATATTTTCTACTAAAGATTTCCGTTCTTTTGATATATAACGCGTAACCATAGGTCATATGACAGTCCAAAAAAACAGGTTTTTATACAATTTTTGATATTTTTTGCACGGGAGGTACCACGCCCACTTGTTTAATCCCGCCCACATTTTGTGGAATGCTGTATATTGATAACCTTAATGTGTATACCTAATTTGGAAACTTTGGCTCTTGCCGTTCTCCAGATATACACAAAAAAGTAATAAAAATACAACAACAACAAGGGATTTTTGGAAAAAATTAGAGGTAGTCGTGGTTTTTTGCTCATATCTCAGCCATTTTTGGACCGATGTGGCTGAATTTCAATAGCAAGAAATGGTGGACTATATGTGACATAAGTGTGAAACAACCTAGCCGCTATCATGTCTGGAGTCTCCGGAAAACACATATCAAACGTAAGACGGACAGACGGACAGACGGACGGATATCGTTAAATCAACATCGCTTTTCATACCTATACTTTATAGGGTGTAGTATCAATATTGTAGAAATTACAAACGGAATGACAAACTTATATATACCCTTTTACCTTCGGTGAAGGGTATAAAAAGAGTAATTTTTGGGAATTCAGTATTTCGGTTATAACTCAGCCATTTTTTAACCGATTTGACAGATTTATATACTGACATGTTAAAGAAGAAATTTACCATTTACTTGAGTTATAAACCTTGAACTCGGGAAGATCTATTGAGTCCGAAAATGGGTATTTTCCAAAAAAAAAATTATATTTTGGTCATAACTTCTTTGTATCTGAACCGATTTTTCCGAAATTTTCAGAAAATATTTTCTACTAAAGATTTCCGTTCTTTTGATATATAACGCGTAACCATAGGTCATATGACAGTCCAAAAAAACAGGTTTTTATACAATTTTTGATATTTTTTGCACGGGAGGTACCACGCCCACTTGTTTAATCCCGCCCACATTTTGTGGAATGCTGTATATTGATAACCTTAATGTGTGTACCTAATTTGGAAACTTTGGCTCTTGCCGTTCTCCAGATATACACAAAAAAGTAATAAAAATACAACAACAACAAGGGATTTTTGGAAAAAATTAGAGGTAGTCGTGGTTTTTTGCTCATATCTCAGCCATTTTTGGACCGATGTGGCTGAATTTCAATAGCAAGAAATGGTGGACTATATGTGACATAAGTGTGAAACAACCTAGCCGCTATCATGTCTGGAGTCTCCGGAAAACACATATCAAACGTAAGACGGACAGACGGACGGATATCGTTAAATCAACATCGCTTTTCATACCTATACTTTATAGGGTGTAGTATCAATATTGTAGAAATTACAAACGGAATGACAAACTTATATATACCCTTTTACCTTCGGTGAAGGGTATAAAAAGAGTAATTTTTGGGAATTCAGTATTTCGGTTATAACTCAGCCATTTTTTAACCGATTTGACAGATTTATATACTGACATGTTAAAGAAGAAATTTACCATTTACTTGAGTTATAAACCTTGGACTCGGGAAGATCTATTGAGTCCGAAAATGGGTATTTTCCAAAAAAAAATTATATTTTGGTCATAACTTTTTTGTATCTGAACCGATTTTTCCGAAATTTTCAGAAAATATTTTCTACTAAAGATTTCCGTTCTTTTGATATATAACGCGTAACCATAGGTCATATGACAGTCCAAAAAAACAGGTTTTTATACAATTTTTGATATTTTTTGCACGGGAGGTACCACGCCCACTTGTTCAATCCCGCCCACATTTTGTGGAATGCTGTATATTGATAACCTTAATGTGTGTACCTAATTTGGAAACTTTGGCTCTTGCCGTTCTCCAGATATACACAAAAAAGTAATAAAAATACAACAACAACAAGGGATTTTTGGAAAAAATTAGAGGTAGTCGTGGTTTTTTGCTCATATCTCAGCCATTTTTGGACCGATGTGGCTGAATTTCAACAGCAAGAAATGGTGGACTATATGTGACATAAGTGTGAAACAACCTAGCCGCTATCATGTCTGGAGTCTCCGGAAAACACATATCAAACGTAAGACGGACAGACGGACGGACAGACGGACGGATATCGTTAAATCAACATCGCTTTTCATAAGGACCCAGAATATATATACTTTATAGGGTGTAGTATCAATATTGTAGAAATAACAAACGGAATGACAAACTTATATATGCCCTTTTACCTTCGGTGAAGGGTATAAAAAGAGTAATTTTTGGGAATTCAGTATTTCGGTTATAACTCAGCCATTTTTTAACCGATTTGACAGATTTATATACTGACATGTTAAAGAAGAAATTTACCATTTACTTGAGTTATAAACCTTGGACTCGGGAAGATCTATTGAGTCCGAAAATGGGTATTTTCCAAAAAAAAAATTATATTTTGGTCATAACTTTTTTGTATCTGAACCGATTTTTCCGAAATTTTCAGAAAATATTTTCTACTAAAGATTTCCGTTCTTTTGATATATAACGCGTAACCATAGGTCATATGACAGTCCAAAAAAACCGGTTTTTATACAATTTTTGATATTTTTTGCACGGGAGGTACCACGCCCACTTGTTCAATCCCGCCCACATTTTGTGGAATGCTGTATATTGATAACCTTAATGTGTGTACCTAATTTGGAAACTTTGGCTCTTGCCGTTCTCCAGATATACACAAAAAAGTAATAAAAATACAACAACAAGGGATTTTTGGAAAAAATTAGAGGTAGTCGTGGTTTTTTGCTCATATCTCAGCCATTTTTGGACCGATGTGGCTGAATTTCAATAGCAAGAAATGGTGGACTATATGTGACATAAGTGTGAAACAACCTAGCCGCTATCATGTCTGGAGTCTCCGGAAAACACATATCAAACGTAAGACGGACAGACGGACGGATATCGTTAAATCAACATCGCTTTTCATAAGGACCCAGAATATATATACTTTATAGGGTGTAGTATCAATATTGTAGAAATTACAAAAGGAATGACAAACTTATATATACCCTTTTACCTTCGGTGAAGGGTATAAAAAGAGTAATTTTTGGGAATTCAGTATTTCGGTTATAACTCAGCCATTTTTTAACCGATTTGACAGATTTATATACTGACATGTTAAAGAAGAAATTTACCATTTACTTGAGTTATAAACCTTGGACTCGGGAAGATCTATTGAGTCCGAAAATGGGTATTTTCCAAAAAAAAATTATATTTTGGTCATAACTTTTTTGTATCTGAACCGATTTTTCCGAAATTTTCAGAAAATATTTTCTACTAAAGATTTCCGTTCTTTTGATATATAACGCGTAACCACAGGTCATATGACAGTCCAAAAAAACAGGTTTTTATACAATTTTTGATATTTTTTGCACGGGAGGTACCACGCCCACTTGTTCAATCCCGCCCACATTTTGTGGAATGCTGTATATTGATAACCTTAATGTGTGTACCTAATTTGGAAACTTTGGATCTTGCCGTTCTCCAGATATACACAAAAAAGTAATAAAAATACAACAACAACAAGGGATTTTTGGAAAAAATTAGAGGTAGTCGTGGTTTTTTGCTCATATCTCAGCCATTTTTGGACCGATGTGGCTGAATTTCAATAGCAAGAAATGGTGGACTATATGTGACATAAGTGTGAAACAACCTAGCCGCTATCATGTCTGGAGTCTCCGGAAAACACATATCAAACGTAAGACGGACAGACGGACGGATATCGTTAAATCAACATCGCTTTTCATAAGGACCCAGAATATATATACTTTATAGGGTGTAGTATCAATATTGTAGAAATTACAAACGGAATGACAAACTTATATATACCCTTTTACCTTCGGTGAAGGGTATAATTAGTACATATGTACTATGTATATACAGAACTACTAAAAAAATTAATACATTTTTTAATTTTTTGTAACTAATAGCCAAAGGGCAAAGATTTTCTCCTCTATGGTATAACAAATACCGGCTTCGCTAACTAATGCTTTTCTGCACCTAAAAAATACTTAAATTAACCTAAAGAAGAAAATAATGTGCGAATAAAAAAAAATACATATTAGCAATCGTGAGCAAATTACCTTTAATTTGAGTACCCACACATATCACTAAGTGAGCGGGGCAGTTTTTGGGTTCCAGGGGGCCCACGGACCTTAGTCTCCTTAAATTTTAATTTGGTTGTTTTTCTTTTTTTTAATTCTGATTCGGGTGGCATATTTTTTATATTTTTTCGTAGCCCCTTAAACTGCACTTCGCCAAATTACATATTTCTATGAAAACTGGACGTATGGACGTTTTCATAACTCGAAAACTAAGCGTTTGCGCCAATTTTTCTATTTAATTTTTTCTTCTTTTTTTTAAATTTTCTATCACCCTAGGTACTTTTTTTTTATTTGGGTGTGTGTCGCCAAACTAGATTTAAGCCAATTTTTATTCACTGAACAAATTGTTAAGTTCTTTAAAAAAACATGAAAAAAATTCGTTTGACCACCAGTTTTTTTATCATATGTGGAGTACCACCCGGTTGGTAATTGGAAAACGATGTAAATATATATAAAAGTCTTCGGTAAAAATGGCAGCTTTATAAAAGAAATTTAAACGAACGTAACTACAAGTGCATATATTTTTTAATGCAAAAAGACGTTACTCTTTAAAAAAAAACATACTGTTGGAAACACTGACAAATCTACTTCAGCTTTTTAAACCTAAACCACAAACAAACTTTCTCCATGGTATTATGCATTATTGCTTATTTGTGAAACATTAAAAAATATTTGTATATACCGATCATCAAACAATCAATTTTTGACAGGATCTAAAGATGTCTGCCCAGCTCATATCAACTTAAATTTTTTATTTATAAAATTTATTAATTTGATTTTCATTTAAAATTCCGTCTGTATTTAAAAACATTTGTTTTTTTTAGTTAAAAAATTAATAACATATATTCTTTTCCTTTTTTTTGTCAAAATATAAATAACAAAATGAATTATTATTTGTGGCATTATTGATTGCACATTTAAAAATGACTTATGTAAGTGTTGGTACGCCCTATTGTTTCAGAAAAAATCAAGCCAAAAGTACGAAACTAACATAAAAACTAAATATAAAGAAAGTGAAAAAACTTGTTAAGTTTTTTGTAAAAAAATTAAAAGTGTAGCTACAGCCGTTTGCATTGAAGGTGACAATATGTTTGTTTACATTTTTAAGCACATATATACACATATTTATGTGTATCAGGAATGGTATATTACTTTTTTAAAATTGTACTTAATTCAGTAAAAAATTGTAGCTTTTCGACCCTAAAATGTACTTAAATCCAAAAAATATTTTTTACTATATTTGTTATTTGAATAACAAAAAATCGTTGTATATATATAATTAATTAATTGTACTATAATTTCATACATAATTTTAATATACTTTTGGCAATTAACAAAAAAACTAAGTAAATACATACATATGTAAAAAGGAATTTAGACGAACACTTTTAAACTTGTTATCTTAGAGTTGATAGCGAAATAGGAAAAAATGCATTCAACCGAGTAGCAAGTCCAAATCCAAAATATCGCAAAACGACCTTTTACAATAAATCAGTTTAGTCTGAAGCCAGATTTCTCTTAAATTAAAATTTTTTTAATTTACGGTACGATTTGGCTGAAATTCACAAAATATTATTATTAAACAATAATAAGTTTGCTGATAAAATGTTGACCCGGTAGATAGCGCTGGGGTCAAGTTATTAACAAAATTCTGCAGTATTTAATTTATTTTTTTTTATTTAGAAAATCCCGAGCAGCGCCGGGACCAAACAGCTAACATTGGTATGAAAATATCAGATCGTCGGCGAATGTGGTATAGACAATATACCTTTGGCGATTCTCTGATATCTGGAAACATTAGTTCATTAATTTCATGTTTTAAATTTCCAACCCTACCGTAAAATATTTGAATTTTAAAATAGTAATTAACTTGTAATTTTTAAGTACTTTTGTAATGCTAACAGAACTGAAAAATGTACAATTGTACTGACTTTATCATCCCTGATGTATATGTATTAATTTATTTTTGACAAGCTCACAAGTTTTTACACAAACAAAATGCCTGTTGTTTTTTGTATTGTAGTTTTGTTGTAGAGTTGCATGTACTTTTATGAATATACTTTGAAAAAAACAATTTTTTTATTTATGTATTTTGCATTTGTGTTAGTAGCAAATTTGAACGCTTATAACTTTGAAACTATTGAACAGATTTTAAAAAAATATATATTGTGCACTTCTGAGTAAATACCTTTCAAATGGTGTATATTTTGTTCAAATCGGTTGACATACAGAGGAGGAAACTGTTCTTAACTGTTTTGCCTTTGCCGATTTACATATATGTATGTATATAGATATCCCAGATTTTTTTACAAAAGTGGTTAATGTTGTTAAGAGGATTACTTGCGTTATGTAGAGTCAGGGAGCGTAAATTATACAGTCATCTGCATATGGAATAGCTTTTCAACTTTCAGTTAAGTGTGGGAAGTCATGAAGGTATAAGTTAAATAAGAAGTCAGCCAATACACTCCCCTGGGGAACACTGCCATACATTACCGAAATTGGAGAGATGGTGACAAATTAGAACACAGAATTTCCGATTCGAAAAATGTGTTCGAAAATTTTTCCAATGTTCGATAAAAGAGATATGGGAAGAAAGTTTTCCAGTTGTTCACAGTTTGATGATTTCTTTAATTGGATTATTTTAGCTGATTTCCAAGCAGAAGGGAAATAATTGTTATTAAGACAATTGTTGAAGATAACAGTTAGAAATTTAAATAACATATCTGGAAGCTTTTTGATGACAAAATTAGATATTTGATCTAGTCCATCTGATTTTTCGTTATTAATTTTACTAATTATATCTTTTATAGCTTTAAATTCTATAAAATGATAGCTGTCATTATTTTCCAAAGAAGTGAAGTTATGATCAAAACAATAAACATGTTGGGGAACTAGATCCAAACAAGCCGATAGCTGTCCATCCAGTAGCTCGTTTCTGTATTTCTCGCATCGTAAAATTTCTTACATGAAGTGTGAAACAAAAAATTCCATCGTTTCTCGATTTATGAGATAAAAGTGTTTCTGTATTTGAATGCGAAAACAGACACAACAAATTCTGTTTATACTGGAATCTTTCCAGTACTTAAGTGTCAAATAAAAGCGAAACGTCAACAAAAGAAATAAATATAATAAAACAGGGCTGCCAGATTTGACGAGTTATCGTCATCTTGACGATTTTTTGTTCCGATATTAACAAAGTGACGTTTTGATGATTTTTTCTAAAAAAGTGACGAAAGCAAAAACAAAATCAAAAATATTTTATTATTTTGTTGTTACTTTCTATAGAAATTCATCTTGAATTTTTAAATTTCAAACACTTCTATTTTGTGGCGTTGAAAATTGAAAAACAAAAAATAATATGAATGTCTGTAGAAAGCAATAACAAATTTATAAAATATTTTTGATTTTATTTTTGCTTTGAATGAAATTGTTGGCGTTGCGTTTTACACTATAAGCCCCTTAGTCTTCGAAATAAGATAATTGTAAATATTTTTATATGTTTGTTTATTAGAAAAAAAAATATCTTTAGAAACAAGGCTGCTTAAATTTTTATATTTATCCCTATTGTGAAAATTGTCCTCGAAATTGTTTGTTTCTTCCCTAAAAAATGTATCGGCAAAAGCAAAATTTCGAGGGAAAGTAATGTACCGACTTGGCTTATTTTGAACATTTAATACTTCTTATATACATATACAAAATATGATTGATATTTGATATTCTTATCTTATATGTACACTTTTGCGCCAAAACCATTATTCCGGCAAGAAAGAAATTTGTTTGTCTCCCAGTAAAAACTTTTTCAAAATGGATAGCTTCTTTCACTCGTTATTAATAAGCTTTCTTCCATAAGAACTTCGATAACTACTTTTTTCTGGATGTATTAAGATAAAAAAATGACTTACTTTTGATTTTGTTCTTTTTGGCACAACCCTTGTAAAATTCATTAGTTTTTCAGTAGAATTGTATGTAGTGCTTTTATGTGTTTCTGATTACTTAACATATTATTTTGTAGGCGAAGATTTTACTGGGTATTTAACCCGTTTATTTATGAACCGATTTTTTTAATTTTAACTACAAGGTATTCTACTAAGTCTATTTCAGGTAAAAAAGAAAAAGATTATAGGAATAGGTAAATTAAAGATTTATATCTCAATTATTAAATAATATTATTAAATACCCACGAACTTTAACTATGTTTTTGTTTGATTATTTTTTAATAAAAGTCGAAAGAAATTTGTTTAAAATTGATTTTAAATTGCACGATTTTTAAAACAAAAAAGACGTTCCTTTTTATTTATTTCTCAGGAAATTGACGATTTTGACACAAATTTATCTGGCAGCACTGATTAAAACCAAAACAAGAAAAGGCTAACAAAAATTTAAACTAACAAAATATAACAATTGTTTTTTGTTTATTTTTATCATATAAATTACGCATTTATCATTTATATTCCTTCTACTTTTTTATTTATTTAAAAAAAAATAGTATATAAACATATTTTAAATTCAAAATATCTACATTTTGTTTTTCTCGCCACCAATTTCAAATGTGACTTATTTTGACAGTTCTTGAAAGAAACTTTTCGCAAAATATTGTTATAGAAACACTTTTTCTCGCATCCTTCCAATAATTGCTGGAAAATTATTTAAATGACAGATAATTCTCGCAAAAAAAAGATACAGAAACACTTGTGTGAGAAAAACCATTTTTTGTTTCATTTCACACTATTTTTGTTGCAATTCACACGTTTCATGCGAAGAGTTTTACGATGTGAGATATACAGAAACGGGCTACAGATTATTATTTTGGCAACTTCTGGACCAATTTCCGTATATATAGTTGAGTAATATTCACAGTATTTTTCAGCAATATCGGTATTGTTGGATGTTATTCTATTGTTTATACAGATTTTTTCACAAAAAATTGATTTTTTTCCTACTCACTGCATGGTAAACTTGCCGAAAACATGATATACCTGGTTTAATTATTTTCAATTTATAATTAAATGCCTTAGCTTGTTCAATATTCACTAGCTCCCTTATAATCGTTTTTAGAAAGTTAGTTTGGGTGAAAAGAAATTTACATTCTTGCCTTTATCTGTTTCCTGTCCGATGAAATATTTTTTATACCCTCAACCACAATTAGTTGTGAAAGGGTATACTCACGGGCCTGTTCTGAAAATCACGTGATTTCAAATCACGTGTTTTTGAAATCACGAGCGTGATTTTGTGGTATTCTATGGAATGGGATTAGATTAGGGAATAAAAAAAAAATAAAATACCGTTTTTGGTGTTTCTCCCTGTGCTTTCGCCAATTGAAGATCACACAAAAACGGGACACTAAAATATCACAAGTGTAATTTTAGTAGGCACATGTGATTTGAAATCACGTGATTTGAGTAAAAGTGATTTGCAGAACAGGCCTGTTAGTTTGTCATTCCGTGTGAAACTTTTTTATAATTCAACTCAGACCTCATAAAGTATATATATTCTGGCTCCTTGAGTTATTCTAAGTCGATTTAGTCGTGAAAACACGCTCACTTGCGAAAAACTCTAAAGAAAAGTATAAATTCCTGGTTATGATAGTATTCATTGCTGCCGAAGTGATGCCTACGGTGGAACATCCATATACATCAAAGAAAACATTCCCTACTCTGTTGAGTTGTGTGAGAGTCACAATTTTATTGAGGCAATAGTTATATCATTGAATGATAATCTAGTTTAAGGCAAACCATTGAAAATCATGTCGTTTTATAGATCACAAAAATGTAGCATTGGAGCCTTTTCAAACTATACAGATCATATATTGCAATTTTATGCTCGATTTCCATGCGTTTTTGTTGGAGATTCAAATGTAAATTTTTTGGAACCATCAATGTCTGGAGAGTTTACAGCAATTATTGAAGCATATGACTGTCAAAATTGTCACACACTTGTTACTCGACCTGCTAGTGGAACATCTATATATAATGTTTTTAGTAACATAAGTAACACGCTTAAGATAAGTTCGGTTGAATGCCCAATTTCGGATCATAACATCGTTTTTTGAACAATTAATTCTCAAATCAGAACGTATGATGCAAAAGGAAATTATTAATTCTCACTGTGATTAGGAAAAAGTAAAACAAATCCTCCAAAATAAAGCAAATTTACTTGTTGTTGCTGGAAATCCTTCAGCTGATGTACTGAATTTATATCGTGTGTGTCAAATGCTGTTTTTTTAGCTCTACAACTACGAAAAAGACGAAACATTCTTTGAATATTGAAATAGCACTGTGGATAGATGGAAACATAAAATCATTAATGAAATTGAAAAGCAGCCTTATGAGAGCAAGAAAAAGAAAATCTAGCGGGGATCTAAACGATAGCTTAAAACGAATAAGTAAAGTAATTAAAGTAGCGACAAGAGACGCAATGAGATATTATTATCAGGATAAGTTAGAAAATGTTAGGCATGACCCTAAAAAATGCTGGCAGTTTTTAAATCGAACAATTGGCAGGGAAAAGAAGTTTGAAATAAAACTTAAAGATCAGCAGGAAAATATGATTATTCACGATGATATGAAGGTCGAAAAACTTTATCTATATTTTATAAAATCCATACACGATTTAAAGCAACAGATCAGTTGTATTCCAGGAGAAAGTTGAAATGACTTTAGATCGCTTCGACGCACAGTAGCGCCCGTAGAGCAAACGAGGTTGCAAAAATCAAAATTTTCATGAGCGCCGACGAAGTTTTGAATAAACCCATGTTATAGGAAACTCTTCAACGATTTCAAATCTGCCACTCTTAATAATATCACATATTTAGTTTAGAAGATATAGCCGTTCAAAGTTGACCGACTTTCGGTTTTCAAAAAAACACACAATTTTTAGTAAATTTGTTGCGATTTCAGGTGTAATATCACGAAAAATAGGTAACGAATCGCCTTATTTTTTGTTTTTATTGATTGATGTGTTTATTAAATGTATAATGATAAAAAAAATTAACTGTTTGCTTTGTGTTTCTTCTGGTAAATCACTATTTAAAAACTATCCGTTTTTTCACTAAATTTTCAACTTTGACGGAAAATAAAAAAAATCTATATTTTTCTATATTTGCCATATTTGCAAAACCTGTTCATTGATTATTTCTTTACATAATTCAAAAATTTTATCTGCCCGTACGTGCCCGTTTAGCTTCTAGAGGTAAAAAAGGTTAAAAAGACATGGTTGCAGAAATTGTATGGCGTCCATCCCTTATATGTTTTGACTGACAGTAGTTTGATCTAATAGTTTGGAAAAAACTACTCATTGAAATTAGCAGGTACGTACCTCACTTAAACAATACTTTGGCGTACAAATGGTCAAGAACAATATTGACTTATGGTCCCTACAGGTAGGCACAAATCTTATTTGGACACGTGCATAATATCAAAATGCATTATTCAGCCTAAGTCCATATGTATGCAGGGAACAGGTAAGTTTTTAGGCATGGTAGCATAAGCCTATATATTGCAAAATAAGCATAATGCCTGGATTAGTCTACGACTGAAAGCTGGCGCAACAATTACTGAAACCATTAAACAATTTAAGTACTGAAAACATGGCGTTGAACAATTTTAAATTATTTGAACTGTTTAGAAAGTCAACCACACCAAACTTTTTCACGGAAGCTGCTTTAGAAGAACTTGATAGCTTATACGGAAATATTGAGAGAAGCGAAATTATAAAAAATAATTTTTATTTGATATATGCAAATATTAAGGCAAAATGGGTGAAATCTAATCGAACCATTCAGAACTTCAACTCCAAATACGAGGACTGGCTTAATGAAGACACCATCCTGGATATATTGGCAGTAGATAAACCCACCACATCAACCAGAGGAGCAAAAGGAAGGCAAAAAAAAGTATTGAGGAGTGTTCAATTTTCACAAGGAAGAGGAAACTTGCCGATGCCACCAATGACTTGACCACGAAGCAATTATCGGACGCGCTGTCTATTAAATTTACAAAGAATAGTGAAAGAGTTAGGTCGCAGATAACCAAATATGTTGCTGATGCAAGCCCACTGCGACTAAAAAGGATTAAGGAAAGCATTCCCACGCCCACAAACGCACACATTAAAAAGTATGGTTCCAAAGAAGCCTTGGCCTTGTTTATGGACTTAGAACTTTCCAAAGAGAAATATGAGAAACTACGGGCATCTTTAACGCGACACGGCGCTGACGTTTTACCCGGATACAAGCATATTACGCAAGCCAAAATAAATTCACGACCACTGCATACGGAGTTTACGGAAGTCTCTGCGAAAGCCAATCTGCAGGATCTCATGGGCCATACAGCAAAACGGTTGTTGGAGAGTCTTCCTGAAAATGAGGTGAAAATTCTTCCTGAGAAGTTAACATTGATCAGCAAATGGGGCTGCGATGGATCATCCGGACAAAGCGTGTATAAGCAAAGGATATCTTCCGATGACGCTACAATATCGGACTGAAATATGTTTATGGCATCTGTTGTTCCTTTGCAGCTTAAATCTGATGTTTCCCTACACTGGAAAAATCCACGTCCGTCATCAGTGCATTATTGCCGACCAATAATGTTTCAGTTTGCAAGGGAATCGGCAGAACTCATAAGGACCACGGTGAAGGACATTGAAGAACAAATAAGCAAGATTAAGCCTACAAAGCTGCAAATTGGAGAAGGAAAATATATTGAATGTAATTACGAGTTCCATCTGTCCATGGTTGACGGAAAAGTCGTAAACGAACTGACAGGATCAACCTCAACAATGTCATGCCCGATTTGCAAAAAGAGTCAGAAGAACTTTGGTAATTTAAACGATTCTACAAATGAGGAGAATTACGAATATGGAATGTCACCATTGCACGCAAGGATTAGGTGTATGGAATTCTTGCTAAAACTGGCGTATACCCTACCACAAGAGGAGGAAAACTTCGATGAAAATACATCAATAATGGATAAGGAAAAGATCAGAAAGAAGCAAATACAGGATGCTTTTTTTAAACAAGTTGGACTAAAAGTAGACTGTCCCAAGCACGGATACGGTAACTCAAACGATGGAAACAATTCTAGGAGATTTTTTGAAAATGATGAGGCAGTAACTCGAATCACTGGAATTGACAATCAAATCGTGAAAAGATTGGGAACGATCTTAGATGTTTTAAACTGCAAAGAAAATGTCAATTCTACAAAATATGGAGAACATGCGTCGAAAACGGCATCTCTTTTAGCAGAAATGTATCCACAGAAGAAGTTGACCCCGACCGTCCATAAAATATTGGCGCATGGCAAAGATATAATTGAGTACCAGTCTTTGCCAATTGGAGAGCTTTCTGAAGAAGCACAGGAGTCTCTTAACAAAGAACACATTCAAAGCATCAAGGGTAAGGCAAAATGAGGACCTCTTCCACATGTTGGCAGCATCTTCCGATCCACTTATTTCTTCCCTGCGGCATGTGAAGTCAAGAAAAGAGTTAGAAAATAATTATAGTTTAGAAATGGTTAGTCTTTTAGATATAGCTTCTCTTACGAACTGTGATGAATATTTTACAGAAAATTGAAAAAATAAATTTAAAAAAAAAAATAATTTTTTTTTAATTTGTTGGGTAACAATTATTAAAACATAAAACCCTAAAGAAAAAAAATAAAAACAATCTAAAAATGTAAAAATAATTTTTTTTAGTTACCATAAAATTGATTTTTCTACTAATTTTAACTTTGATAAACCATAATTAGGCCCCTACAGAGCGTAGCACCCTTTCCAAACGCTCATTTCATAGGCTGAACAGTTATCTATCATATGCTGTTTAAACTCTTCAATTATCTTATTCGGTTCAAAAGATATGATTTTTGCAACGAAAAAACTCAAATGGCGCCACTGTGCGGTGAACAGATTTTACAATGTTGTCATTAAAATTGACTAAAAATGCCTTGCAACTGTGTGAACATTGTACGCTATTTTCATTTGGCAGATGTGTTAAATTAAATGAAAAATGACAACATTGTAAGATCTGCCCATCGTCTGTACGAAGCTTTAGTTTAAAAATGTATATATCGTTGGTCTCATGTAGAAAGGCCCTAACTCACATAATTGCAACTTTACAGGAGAAGGCAAAAACATAATAGAAACTGTATGTATCATAATGTAAAATGGCTTCTTCAATTGCTTGTAGCACTAATATTTTTGATGCTATTGCATTAAATTTTTGTGACGAGGTGTATTTGTGGCAATTTCGAAAAAATTCGAGCTAGGGCCTTTCTACATGAGACCAACGATATATAATTTCTGAATAAATAAAAAAAAAAAAAAATTAACAAACTTGGTGTCAAATTGCTTGTAGTTATCCTTAGCAGTTTGGAATTGAAATCCAGCAAAATCGGTTCAGTAGGATAAGACTTTTGTTACAAAAACAAACATCAATAGTAGAACAATTTTGCAAAAGTTCGTTTTATTCGAAATAACACTGTAAAATTTTGAGAAGATCGGTCCAGAATTTACCCTAGGCGCCATATAAACCCTGCTCTCGGAAAACAGTTTAGTACGCCTAAAACCATAACTAATAATGCTATCATAACAAAATTTGGCACGTCACAGTTTTTAGGACTAGAAATTGCACTGCAAAATTTCATGAAGATATCACTCCTTAAATATTTCAACTGCTGGAGGGTATCAAAGATATAGCACTCTTACTTGTTTTAATTATTTTAGCCACCGACGCTTTACCTTGAACGGATTTTTTCCGTTTTCTTTTTTGTTTTGTTCCTTATATTCGTACAGCTGTGAGCGTTCAAACTAAACACATGTTTCAGCGAGTGCAATAGCTTTTTTTAAGTGAAATTTTGTTGACAGCAAAAAATTAAATATTTAATTTTTTAATAAGATTTACGATTTCATTTTAATTAAAAGGGGTGTGTTAAATAAAAAAAATTGTTTTGTGGTCAGTGATTGTTTGTTATAGTGCTGAACAATGGAAGAAAATGTCCTTTGTGTAAATGTTTTTAGATACTAAACCCAATTTTGTGTGGAACAAAAGTAGAGCGGATACGACCGGATTCGGTTCACTGTTTGTATAGTTTGTTTAAATGGGTTGTTATCTATGTCAAGTTCAAATATAGGCCGCAAGTTTTTGCAAGGTTTTGATTTTTTTGTTACAATGGCAGAATCTAAAAGCACCCATTTTTAAGTTATCTAAGAATTATTTTTAGTTATAGTTATAAGTTATCTTGTAAGTTATAGTTTTATGTCATATTAGTTACTTAAAATTGTCATGTATAATTTTCAACACAACTGTTATTTTAAAATAATTCCTATATATATAAAAAAAGAAAAAAAAAATTTTAAGAAACGCTTTTCTTTACCTTAATATATTGATCAGTTGTGAACACAGAATAAATATGAATACCAAAAAAGTCGACTAAAAGTCAAAAAATAACAACATTTCAAACAACATAAACTTTTAAATCAAAATGGAAAACAACTCACACATCCCTTAAAGAAAAGCGTAGGGCACGTTGTTATGAAACAAAATGCTCAATTATTGAAAATTGGTAGCTTTAAACATGATTGGTTGTATTTCTTTCGGTCTGAAATATTAAAATGTACTCACGGCAGTCATGTTTTTTTTTAAGCTTAGGTTAGTATGGGCGCCCCACGCTTTTCTTTAAGGGATGTGTGAGTTGTTTTCCATTTTGATTTAAAAGTTTATGTTGTTTGAAATGTTGTTATTTTTTGACTTTTAGTCGACTTTTTTGGTATTCATATTTATTCTGTGTTCACAACTGATCAATATATTAAGGTAAAGAAAAGCGTTTCTTAAAATTTTTTTTTTCTTTTTTATTTTTTACTTTTTAGTAACGAATAGCTTTAATTAATACATTACAATTTACATTTACATTTACGAAAAAAAATTTAAAACTAATTTAAATGAAAATATTTTTAATATTTAGGGGTAAAAACTGCAGTAAGTAAGGAATTCATTAGAAAATTTGTTTTAGCCAGGATTAAATCTACGGGGGGCAGAATTTTTTTTGTAAAATGCTTTTTTTAGCCGCTTTTTACTTAACGCAAATGGATGCAAGATTTGATGCTGCGAAGTGAATATAAAGAAAAGCATTTCACAAAAAAAAAATTCTGCCCCCCCTAGATTTAATCCTAGCTACGCTTATGTATTCGTGTATTACCATCGGGAGCATGAATGCCTGCAAAGTTTTATGCATTTGCATTAAGTAGAAGGCAGTCAAAAAAGCATTTTATCAAAAAAAAAATTTTGCCCCTCCCCCTAGACTTTATCCTGGTGAATGCCTGCAAAGTTTTATCCATTTGCATTGAGTAGAAGGCAGTCAAAAAAGCATTTTACCAAAAAAAAATGTTGCCCCCCCCCTAGATTTTATCCTGGCTACGCCCATGTATTCATGTATTGTCATCGGGAATATGTATGTCTGGAAAGTTTCATCCATCTGCATTGAGTAAAAGGCGGTTAAATTAACGTTACAAGATTTGATTTTCCGAAGTGAAGCTAAAGAAAAGGTTTTAACCCCCCTCCCCTAGATTTTATCCTGGCTACGCCCATGGATTCATGTATTGTCATCTGGAATATGTATGCGTGCAAAGTTTCATCCATCTGCATTGAGTAAAAGGCAGTTAAATTAACGTTACAAGATTTGATTTTCCAAAGTGAAGTTAATAAAAAGCATTTAAAAAAATTGTGGCCCCCCCATGATTTTATCCTGGCTACGCCCATGAATTCGTGTATTGTTATCGGGAATATGTATGCCTGCAAAGTTTCATCCATTTGCTTTGAGTAAAAGGCTGTCAAAAAAGCATTTTACAAAAAAAAAAATTTTGCCCCCCCTAGATTTTATCCTGGCTACGCCCATGTATTCGTGTATTGTCATCGGGAATATGTATGCATGCAAAGTTTCATCCATTTGCATTGAGTATAAGGCGGTTAAATTAACGTTACAAGATTTGATTTTCCGAAGTGAAGCTAAAGAAAAGGTTTTAAAAAAGAAGTGTACACTTTGATGTCACCACTAACTGCGAAAACGGGTAAACCGATTTAAACGAAAACTAACACGGTACTTTGGGGATGGTCTGTAGATGGTTTATGTGAAGCTTGGACGAAATCGGCCCAGTGGTTCCGGAGATATTGCATTTAGATTTTCCTATATATTATTCCCATATAAATATCAACAAAATGGGTTTCATTATCCATATTATGATTTTTTATTGTTACTTGAAAAGTTACCAAACCATGCCTAATGTGTACAATGACATTCAGAATAGATCTTAGTGTATATTTCATATCGCTAGAAGGCGTATAATAGGGCAAAACGGGTAAAAGCTCCCATTTCCAATATTTTCTTAACTAATCAACCAATTTTCTTTAAATTTTGCAGGCAAATAGTATAACATCTGGAAGGAACTATAGCCTATAATTTTTATTATTCAGGGCATGAAATTGGGTAAGAGGGGCAAACTCTCCCCCTCCCAATATCTTATTAACTGATCAACCGGTATTCTTTAAATTTGGCATGAAGATACTGTAGTATCTAAAGGAACTTTAAAATATACATGTTTTTGAAATTCCAACAATAAGGGCGTAAAATAGGGCAAAAGGGGTAAAAGCTCCACCTCTCCATGTCTTCTTAATTAATTATCCGATAAAAGTTTCAAGTCTTGAAGGAACTAAGGGCTATAAATTTTAACATTTACGGCGTAAAATAAAAGTAAACAGGTAAAAGCACCCACATCCAATACCTTTATAATTAATTTGAAAAGTTAATGTATTTTTTTTTAACATTTTTTACTCCGGTTATTCTACTTCGGCTTTGCAATGGTACACGATTGGTCGTTAAAAAATTGATGAAAAACGTTATAGGAGCTACCATTTTGAATGGTAAATTCCGAGACGAAAATGTTTTGCTGCCACGAACTCCGATGATTGCCACAGACGTCCCAGTTGAATTCAAACGCGTTTAATTTCCAATTAGATTAAAATTTGCAATAACAATCCATATGTTAGATTTGGGCACACCATGTTTTTCACACGGACAATTATACGTGGCATGTTCTCGCGTCGGCAAGCCATCGAGCTTATTTGTGTTGGCTAAAGACGGAATGACAAAAAATACCGTACACGCAATTGCTCTTCGTAATACAAATTGACTATATCTGTTTGATTTTTATACTTCAGGATAACAAATACATTACTTTTTTATGTTTAACTTTTGAATATGCAACGGAAAGAAATAAATAACTATTGTTTTTTTCATCGCCGATCATGGTATAAGGTGCTTTATTCCTCTTTCTTTCACTAGAAATATGTTATATGGCAAAACGACGTTTGCCGGGACAGCTAGTTCCTATATAAATTTCCCAGTCATTTCTAGAAATGGTTTTAGAACATAATAAATAGTTATTACTGGAAGGTTCAGGAAAAATCTAGAAATAATTATGAAATATAAAAAGGGGTGACTCATGTATAATTAGTTTAGTTTGTTTTGAGAAACGGTTCTGTTCGTAACTAACAATTGTGAACAAAATAATTAATTTCAATAAAGTTTGTTAAGTTAAATTAGTTTGTGTTTTTATTCGGATTTACAATTAAAGAACTCAAAAGCTTTTATTAAAGGAAAAACGTAACAATTGGTGTCAGAAGTGGGATTGCAATAAAAAATAAAAAAATAAAATAAATAAACAAATAAAAAAAAACCAATACAAACAACAATGAAATTCGATGAGCTAAAAGTTGAACAGCTCAAGAAAGAGTTGGGCAAGTTGGATCTGCCTACTACAGGAAAAAAAGCAGAGCTGCAGAAAAGATTAATCGATGAATTTAAGTGACGCAATGTTGACATCGCAGCTTATGAATTTGAAGAAAAAGAAGAAATATAAGTTGCTACCCGTGCAGTAACAAGCAACATGGATCTTAGCACAATGTTTGCTGCTATGATGCAGAAAATGGAAAAAATGTCGGCCGAAGCTTCTAGAAAAATGGAAGAAAATTCTAAAAATATAGAAAAAATGGTGAAAGAAAATTCATCTGAAACATCTAGAAAAATGGAAGAAAATTCAAAAGCTATCGTAGCAGAAAATTCTAGAAAAATGGAAGAAAATTCTAAAAATATGGAGAAGATGGCGAAAGAAAATTCGGCTGAAACATCTAGAAAAATGGAAGAAAATTCAAGAAGCATGGAGAAAATGGTAAAGGAAAATTCAAGCACCATCTTTGCCAAAATTCTAGAGTGACAAACGAGAAACTTCAGGCTACTAATGAAAAACTTGAGAAGCTTCAAGAGATTTCTACTGGTTTAAACGAAAGAGTAGCATCTGGAAGTTAAAGTTAATAGTCTTCAGTGCCAAGAGGGAGCGGTTCGAGTTTTACCAGAAGTCTCTAGTAGAATTAAAGCCAGGAGTTTTGACGGCAGTTCACCATTGAATGTGTTTAAGTCCCAGTTTGACACAGTTGCCAACAAAAATGCTTGGAACAATGAAGAACTGCAGCTGAAATTCTAGAAAGTGTACCAGTAAGTTGCAGAAACAATTATGATGACATTATGGTAGCACTGCAACGCAAGTATGGTGGTGAACACAGAAAGGAAATATTTAGAATGGAATCACGGGGTAGAGTACAAAAGGCAAACGAGACGCTACAGGATTTCGCACTAGGGATTGAGCGCTTGGTGCAGCTTACTTATCCAGGTGAAAGTCATCCATTGCTAGATTATTTAAGACCGAGGCATTTGTAAACGGTATACGGGATGCTGATGTGAAACTAGCGGTATGTGCATCACAGAAGCCATCATTTGCAGAAACGGTATCGTTTGCCCTGGCACAGGAAACCGCTAGAATAATTTCAAAACGGCATATATGCAAGGTGCGCAAGCTCGACATAACAGCCGAAGACGAAGGAGATATTTTAAACGAAATGAGAAGCATGAAGGAGGCAGTTTTGCAGGCTTTGGGCGAGAAGCAAGGTAAAAACAAAGTAAAATGCTATAACTGCGGTAAAACTGGCCATATTCAGCGAAACCTCAAAGCACCAAGACGACGATCAAGATCTTCTTCACCACCAGGAAACAACCAACGTGCTATCCACCAGGCATCACAAGAGTCACCTTTAAACTATAAATAGCTAGCGCTGCGGGGCGTGGGTTAGCTTCCACAATTGAGGGCCCCACAATCTCGATATCAGTTGTGCAAAGAAGTAACAGGAATCTTACTGCTTGTGGTTACATAAATGGTCAAAAACGCATTCTTACTGTGGACACTGAGGCATCACATTCTGTTATAAGGCCCGATTTAATACAAAAATCAATCGAACCACTACGGCTACGGGCGAGTCTGCCACTGTCTATGGAAAAGTAAAAGTACAATTAAGTATGGCCAATACAAGCGCCCATCACGTATTTATTGTGGCTGATATTGTAGACGAGGTAATCATTGGCGCAGATTTCATGATTGGACAGAGTATTCATTTGGATATGGGTCAGCAAATTATGTATTGGCGGGATGTGGAAATACCCCTTGAAGTTGGATACGAAACCAAGGCCCATGTAAGACAGCTTATCGCCCTTCAACGTGAAAAACTGCCACGCAAATCAGAAACCTTAGTATGGGCGCGAATGGAGGGAGATTGTGAGGACAACAGTTCGTGGGCGGTAGAGCTAGCAGCAGTTAGAGGAGATATCGTAACAGCGAATGCCCTTGTAAAACCCAGTTAGAGTCTAGTTCCCGTGAGAGTATTAAATTTATCCAGCAGTGAAAAAGTCCTTACGCAGAACTTCAAGATTGGACAATGTACTTCAACAGAGGCAATAATTAATTGCGAGCAGCATCAAGGCACAGCCAGGAGAAGTAACAAGAACCACGAGTTACTAGAGGAAATTGTGCGAAAATGGACCGAAAAGCTACAACTACTAAGAAAATATGCATCTGCATTCGCTTTGAAAGGTCAAAACTTAGGCAGAACGTCAATCGTGAAACACGAAATCAACACAGGCGAAGCTAAGCCAATAAAACAGGCGCCAAGAAGCATTCCTCTAGCAAAGCGAAATTAAGTAAAAGAGCTGGTTAGCGAGTTGGAAAAGAATGGAGTTATTAAGCCATCATCAAGTCCTTGGAGCTCACCAGTGGTTTTGGTGAAAAAGAAAGATGGAAGTACCAGATTCTGCGTAGATTACAGAAAACTGAATGACGTCACGAAAAAAGATAGTTATCCATTGCCTAGAATTGATAATACCTTGGACACGTTAGCCGGAGCGGAATGGTTTTCTACATTGGACTTGCAGAGCGGTTATTGGCAAGTGGAAACTGCGTTTAGCGCAAGTGATGGCTTATGGCAGTTTAATGTGATGCCATTTGGACTCTGCAATGCTCCGGCTACATTCGAGCGTTTAATGGAGCAGGTGTTAAAAGGTCTTCACCGAAAGACATGTTTGGTGTACCTGGACGACATTATTGTCATGGGGAAAACATTTGATGAACACCTGAAAAACCTAGAAGAGGTGAGAAAACGTATATCAATGCAGGACTCAAACAAAATGCTAAGAAATGTTCACTGTTCCAGAAGGAAGTAAAATACCTGGGAAATCGTGTAACCTCCAAAGGCATCTCAACGGATGATGATAAAATAAAAGCTGTAATGTATTGGCCTCGTCCGAAAAATCTACATGAATTACGCAGTTTTATGCTTATGTACATACTACAGGCGCTTTGTACCGAACTTTGCAAATATTGCTGCAAGTTTACACGAATTGACTAAAAAGGCGCAAAAATACATCTGGGGTGAAGCACAGGAAGCAGCATTTCATAAACTGAAGGAACTATTGTGCTTAGCACCAATTTTGGCTTATCCCACTACTGGAGAGAAATTTGTGCTTGATACCGATGCGAGCGGATACGGAATTGGAGGTGTGCTTTCCCAAGTAATCAATGGCGTAGAGCGAGTCGTGGGCTATTACAGCCGAATACTTTCGAAGCCTGAGAGAAATTACTGCGTGACGCGAAGGAAGCTCCTAACAGTACTAGAGTGCGTAAAATATTTTCAGAAGTATTTGTATGGTCAACAATTTGAGTTAAGAACAGACCATTCTGCACTCAGGTGGTTGCTGCAATTCAAGAATCCGGAATGTCAGATAGCTCGCTGGATTGAGTGCCTACTTAGTTATGATTTTACCATTGAGCACAGAAAAGGTGGAAAACATGGCAATATGGATGCTCTGTCAAGACGACCCAGCAAACTGGAATGCAAACATTGTGTAAACGCTGAAGGAAAGGAATAAAACGGTGAAATTCGCCTACTGCAGATAGAGTCCAATGAAGACTGGTCAATGGCACAGAAAGCTGACCCTATATTAAAAAAAATTATTAAGGCCAAAGAAGAAGGCCGAATCGAAACGAAATATCATCTGAAAGTCCTCTAACAAAAGCATACTGGGCCCTATGGAACAGCCTACAGTTGATAAATGGCTGCCTGTACCGTGCATGGGAAAGTACCGATGGAAAGTCAGTTCGGAACCTCATGGTGGTGCCGTCGTCAAAGGTACATGAAGTTTTAAATGAATTCCATAACGGACCTAGTGGTGGCCATCTTGGCGTAACAAAAACACTAAAAAAATTAAAACAACGTTTCAACTGGGCTGGGTGCCAACAAGCTGTGGCCGATTGGATATCAAATTGCACCCAATGCATTGCCGCCAAAGGACCAACAAAGAGAAGTCGGGGACCGCTTCAACAGTACAATTCGGGTGCCCCATTTGAGAGAATCTCAATGGATATAGCTGGACCTTTTCCTGTGAGTGATTACTTTAGTAAATGGCCAGAGGTGTATGCTATCCCAAATCAAGAAGCCAAAACCGTTGTACACGCATTTTTGAATAACTGGGTGTGCCGGTACGGAGTTCCAATAGAATTACACTCTGACCAAGGCAGACATTTTGAATCTGCTGTGTTCAAAAAAATGTGCGGATTGTACGGAATAAGGAAAACTAGAACAACTCCTTTGCATCCACAATCCGATGGCATGGTTGAAAGATTTAACCACACACTAGAGGAACACTTGCGTAAAGTAGTAAGCACACATCAGAAAAACTAGGATAAACACATTTCGAAGTTTCTGTTGGCATATAGATCAGCTGTTCATAACCTCTCGTTCACCTGCCAAAATTGTTTTTGGAAGGGAGCTCAGACTACCTGGAGATCTAGAATTTGGCGTTAAGCCTGGACCAACTGATGAAAACAATGAAGGCTTTACCTCACAGGAACAAGCTACCTCAATCAACTTCATGAGTTCGTGCGAAGCCGGATTAAGATGTGCAGTGACTAGATGAAAGCCAGATACGATCGAGAGGCAAATTCGGTAGGCTTCAAAAAGAAGGCCAGTTGGTTTTACTTTTTAATCCGCAACGGAAGAAAGGACTATCTCCAAAGCTGCAGACTCATTGGGATGGCCCATATAAAGTTATAAAGAAATTGAATGACGTGGTGTATCGGATCCAGAAATATAAGAGCCCAAGATAAAAAATGAAAGTGGTACATCTAGAACGACTAGCCCATTATTTACCATTTATATTGAATTATTTTTGTATATATTTTTGAATATGTTTTCTTTTGTGAATATTTAATTAATTTAATTGAATTAGTAGCTATGATTTACATTACATTTACGATTTAAATTTGAATTTACTAACGGCATTTTATGGCGACATCTATTGGCAGCCAGTATAGTCGAACTGGTGCATGAGAACCCATAGCGGCACGAAGCGGTAATATATACTGCATGTGGTTGTTGTAATCGGCCAAACAAAAGGGCAGATGCAGCCACCCTGTACTTATGGCAGCAGAAAAGTATAAAAGGAGAGCAAAAAGTAAAATCGAGATGAGTCGGTGTTGAACACAGTGGTAGGTAAGTGGTATATTACGGTAGATATCCCGCTGTATAATTTGGTAGTTTGTTTAGATTGCCTGAATTCGTGGTTGTGTGGACCAAATTGAAGAGTGGTTGTCCCGCAGGTTTTCAATTTAGTGCTACACCGCCATCAAAAGCCGAGCGTATTAGTGTGCCCGTGGTTGTCCCGCAGGTACACGACTACGAGTTACTCTACACAGCGTTTCCGTGGTCGTCCCGCAGATTCGTGTGTGTCAGGTGGCTTCCCTGGGCCTCAGTATAGGTTTCCAATCTAGTGCAACACCAGCATCATAAGCCGAGCGTAGTAGTGTACCCGTGGTTGTCCCGCAGGTATACGACTGCGAGCAACTCAGCGCAGCGAGTCCATTTACTCCCGCAGATTCGCTGTCGTTTGCTGGCTTCACTGGACAGTAGTGAGCGCACACAGGATTAACCTACCACTATCGGCTGAGTCGAGCAGGCCATCCGTACGGCCATGACGTTGTTCGTGTAAACTGGGTAATTGCGCCAAACCATAAACACAGTTGTAGTAGTCCTGTAGTGATATACGTAAATAATGTTGTGTTTTAAAAAAGAGCTGGCGATGTGTTTTTCTTCTTGAAGAGTCCCAAATAAATAACAAATTTATTGTGAGTGAACCCAGGGTAATCGGCGAGTTATACCCCAGCAAGAAGGTTCGTTATAGTTGGCGCCCGAGCAGGGACCTCTTCAAAGAAACACCATCGGTTAAATTCGGTAATCGCGTGAGTCTAGAAACGGAATACAAAGTTTCGGAAAAAAACAATGAAGGAAAACCTGCCAGAAATACCCAAATCAGCAAGAAATACGACCACCCCAAAAGCGAATTTGACAAGCAGTATGAGTATGAGTACCGTAATAACAATGCGCACTGGGAGGTATGGTCTGATTTCAGAGCGTATTTATTGTCTTTCTTTCTCCCTACCCGGTACTTTGAGCGGCTGGAAGACGAGATTAGAGCCAGAGTACAACAATTGGAGGAGCCATTCAAGGACTATGTGTTAGAAATCCCAACCCTCATGCGGCATGCAGGATTAACAGCGGACTAGAAGCTACAACGAATCTTTCAGAACGCCCAGGCGAAATATAAATTAAATATTAGGCGAAAAGATTTTGGGTCCCTCGCCGAATTGATACGTATGGCAGAGCTCCTGGAGAGTATACCAGGCGTAACCTCACCTTCCCCGGAGCATATAGCCACTCCCACTAGAATGACCGGGAACGGGCAGATAACCCGCTGTCACAATTACGGAGAACAAGGTCACTACGCAAATCGTTGCCCTAGGGCCGAAGCTCAACGGGAGTCGACGCAATTGAGGTTGGTCGGCCTTCCGGCAACAAAAATTACATCCTCCACCAACGTGACCTGCCTACAACGCGAGGAAACGCAGTTAACGGTCACGATTTTAATAAACAACATGGCCATTAAAGCTGTAGTTGACACCGGCGCTAGCCGAAATTTCATCCACCAAAACATCATCCGACGTCTCACACCATCCCCAACGTATCACCAGGAAGAACTGCAGATAATGCTAGCCAATGGAACCGTGTGCCGGGTCTCAAGATCCATAGAGCTACAGACAGTATTGGGAGATCAGACGAGGAAGTGTAATTACCTCATGATGGCCAATGCGAGTGAAGAGGTCATCTTGGGACTTGAGTTCCTTCGGAAGTTTAATACGAGCATACAAATTGTCGGCCTGACGCTGAACTGCTCCAGTGATGAAGCTTGAACACAAATCCTCAGCCCCGAGCCCGTGCATAGTCCTGCAACATGCGGGAATGTAATTGCGGTCCATGAACAACAGAAAGAGCCAATGACAACAGATGCATGGCCTCGCAAGCCACGTTAGAACGCCAATCTGGCCAAGTGTGAGGCCATCTGCCCCATCAAATGCAAATGGCTAGACAGGCTGGTTCGGGAGGTGCACAAGAACCCGGACAAGCACGCCGATTCCACACTTATCAACAACTGGCTCTACCGGAACTTCCCACGAAAGATTAACGACGAAGAAGTACGCCGTGGAAGCTATGTGTGGCCTCTCAACACAGGAAACGCGTCCAATAATCCCATAGCCGAACATCTGGGGGTGCGGAAGACGACCCTACGTATTGCGAGTCGATACTACTGGCCAGGAATGTCCCGAGATGTAAGAAAGCCCGTAAGACATTGCCAGTCCTGTCAACAATGTAAGGTGAGTCAACAGAAGCCGGCGGGTGAAATGTTTACCAAAATCCCAGAAATCATGTTGGCCATCAACTCAAGTGTTTCTGAAACCACAGGCTGTTCCCCGGCGTTCATCAGCCAAGGCCGAGAGCCTCGGCTGCAACACGCCCTGTACGATGAAGTCACAGGGGCGAAGCCAGCCAGCACAGAAGAACGACGGTCAGAGCTAGACGAGATTGTTAAGATGGTAAAACCTAACCTTTACCAATCTTCCCAGAATCAGAAAACGTACCTAAGGCGGCGACGATGGAAGCCGAGGATCGGTGACTCAGTGTTACCGCAACAACACCCATTGCCTAAGGCCGCGGAGAATTTTGCTGCTAAGTTGGCCCCAAAATTTGAGCGGCCATATAATACTCGGCTGCGAGACCACAATGGAAAGAGTCCAAGTAGAGGTCCTGCCGTGAGACGAAGTCAACGGCCAATGACGAAGAGGGGATGTGTGACGATGGAAATCGGTAACCCTTGTTTCCACCCCCACCATTTATATTATGATACTTATTTACCATTTATATTGAATTATTTTTGTATATGATATTTTTGAATATATGTTTTCTTTTGTGAAAACATATTAATTTGAATTAGTAGTTATGATTAAAATTACATTTATGATTTAAATTTGAATTTACTAACGGCTTTTTATGGCGACATCTTTTGGCAGCCAGTATAGTCGAACTGGTGCATGAGAACCCTTAGCGACACGTAGCGGTAATATATACTGCATGTGGTTGTTGTTATCGGCCAAACAGAAGGGCAGATGCAGCCACCCTGTACTTATGGCAGCAGAAAAGTATAAAAGGAGAGCAAAAAGTAAAATCAAGATGAGTCGGTGTTGAACACAGTGGTAGTTAAGTGGTATATTACGGTGGTTATCCGGCTGTATAATTTGGTAGTTTGTTAAGTTTGGCTGAATTGATGGTTGTGTGCACCAAATTGAAGGTTCCGTGGTTGTCCCGCAGGTTTTCATTTTAGTGCTACACCGCCATCAAAAGCCGAGCGTATTAGTGTGCCTGTGGTTGTCCCGCAGGTACACGACTAAGTTACTCGATACAGCGTTTCCGTGGTCTTCCCGCAGATTCGTTTGTGTCGGGTGGCTTCACTGGGCCTCAGTATAGGTGGTGTATGTGTAGGACAGATTGCAAATTCCGTGGTAATCCCGCAGGTTTCCAATCTAGTGCAACGCCAGCATCACAAGCCGAGCGTAGTAGTGTGTCCGTGGTTGTCCCGCAGGTATACAACTACGAGCAACTCAGCGCAGCGAGTCCGTGGACTCCCGCAGATTCGCTGTCGTTTGCTGGCTTCACTGGACATTAGTGAGCGCACACAGGATAAACCTAGTAGTCCTGTAGTTATATAGGAAAATAAAGTTGTGTTTTAAAAATTAAAAGAGCTGGCGATGTGTTTTTCTTCTTGAAGAGGTCTCAAGTAAATAATAAATTTATTGTGAGTGAACCCAGGGTAATCGAGAGAGTTATACCCCAGCAAGAAGGTTCGTTACAAAGTTAAATTATCTAAGAATTATTTTTAGTTATAGTTATAAGTTTTCTTGTAAGTTATAGTTTTATGTCATATTAGTTACTTAAAATTGTCATGTATAATTTTCTACACAACTGTTATTTTAAAATAATTCCTATATGAATTTCCCGGTAATTTCTAGAAATAGCTTTAGAACATAATAAATAGTTATTACGGGAAGGTTGGGGAAAAATCTAGAAATAATTATGAAATATAAAAAGGGGTGACTCATGTATAATTAGTTTAGTTTGTTTTGAGAAACGGTTCAATTGTGAACAAAATAATTAATTTCAAAAAAGTTTGTTAAGTAAAATAAGTGTGTTTTTAAAAGAACTCAAACGCGTTTATTAAAGGAAAAACGTAACAATATGTATGTTTAATTGTTTGTTCACATTTGTAGGTGGTAAATGTAACGTCGAAAATCGTTATTGTGAAACATTTTTATGACTCCTCTTGCTTTATACAATATAAATTTTTTCAGTAAGAGAATTGTTGTTGTTTTTTTATATACATACATACATGGTTAATATTTTTTTACTAAAAATAAATTATTAGTGAACCGAAAATTCCTTAATTTTCTGCGAATTTGTTGCGTTTGGGATTTTTCATGAACGATATTGAATTTGAAAGAGTTTGGCGCCAATGTTGTGTTTAAGTGCATACAAAAAATAGTAAAGCTTGTTTTTTAAAAAGGTTTTTTTAATTTTAATTTATTTTTTAATAGTTAAAATCAATCACATCAAGTTATTTAATTTACTTGTTTTTCTACGCAAGTAAATTTCGCGACAAGTTTTTACATCGTGTTAATTTTGTAATGACAAGCGACAAGCTTTTATATCATAGTGCCGGTCCTGACTTGCAATTTTTGTTGCAGCAATTCTTGAGTTTGTTGGTGAGAGGGGTGAGAAAATTTGGGAGGGGTACTCCTCTCACCAATAAAATCAAGAATTTTTGCAACAAAAATTGCAAATTTGGACAATGACTTATAAATTATGTAATGACTCTATAAGTTGCTAGTAAAGGTTTAAAGTAAAAGTAAATTTCTTTCGTTTAATAAAACTTTTTTTTAAAGGCTTTTTTCTTCTATTTAATTGATTCAACCTTCATAAGTCCACTATATTGGATTTGGAGTGATGGCACTTTAGTTTTCGAGTTTTTCTTAGCAAGCCATTTCATTTGGTACCCAAATTATTGGAGTGCATTAAAAAGAGCTAGACCGCCATCTTGGCTGTGCCGCAATGTTGGATTTAGAATGACTTGACATAGTTTACAATGCATTGTGATCCAAACTGAACGTGTGTACAAAATTTCAGCGCAATCAATTGAAGATATCTGCTTCAAATTGAGTTGTAAGGCTTCAACCAAACATACATACATTGCAAGTTAAATGAAAGCTTTAAAAAACGATTATAATCCCAAAAAATGGTGAAATATTAACAAATAATAGGCCAAAAAAAGATTAATTTATTAATATGTTGTTATAAAACATAAAAATATTGTAGGCGGCTCAAAATTTACTTTAAGCTGTCGCTAAACCTAAACTCTTCACCGCCGATGGTAATTACATATCTACTTTGTCATTTAATCAAGTGTAATGCTGGGTACACACTATGGTGGAATAAGCTGCCACCAGTTTATTTTTCCATGGGTACACACAAGCATTGCATTGTATTTACACAATCTAGCAAATTAAATTAATTTTCATTCACTTTTCATTCATTCCAGAGTGCATCAACATCAAAACGCTTTGATATTTTGAGGTTTCATTGAAATAGATTGCATGTAGAGTGCACTGTCTGTAGCCAGCAGAGAAGCAAGCCATAACGGCGCGGCTAACGGCTAGCCCATTTTTTTCAACAAGCCGCGCCGCCGCCGAATTCCTCGGCTGATCGACGGCTCCATTCCTAGGTGATTCTCATTTTTTTCTATTTTTTTTTAATATTAAGCCAAAATTGGTTGTTTAATTAAAAATTCCTTTATGGCGCTGAGGCCCAAATTTTAAAATGTAAATATTTTGTACAATTATAATGTTAATAAATAAATAAATATATATATTACTGAAAAAAAAAATCATTTGTTGGTTATTTTTAAATATTGTTTTAGTTAGTGCACTTGTTTCAAATGTTTCATAATATGGATGAGGACTGTTGACACTTACGTCAACACATTAGTTGTTAACTTCATATCTTATGTTTATTTTCAATTTTTGTTTTTTGTGACCTATTTTATCTATTTGCAATTAATTCCAGTTGAATGTACCTTTGCATTTTTTTTGCTTAACATTATAATTTTATTTTTTAACAATTAAGTTGAATGTACCTTTGCATTCTTGCTTACTAAACATAATCAAAAATTTTTATTTTTATCAAGTTCAATGTAGTTATTCATTATTGCTTATCACACATTATTTTCTTTTTCTTTAACATTTATTACAAAACTCTTTTTGATGATTCTATTATAACTATTTGTAAAACTAAAGTATTTAAGCAGGAACAAATGTACAGAAAGTCGTAAGAATAAAATTGACTATTACACAAAAAAACCTTCTATTTTTTTCTTTTTGATTAAAATAAAGAGTCACGGTTTAAGTGCCGGCGGCTCAAATTATTAACGAATCAAAAACTTACAGGAGTCACGGTTTAAGTACAGGCGGCTCACAATTGTGTTAATAACAAGTCGTAACAAGGAATAAGGAAAATAATTTAATGAACTTGAGCCTGAATAATTTACTTATATAATTGTTTGCAATAAAATTATTAAAGTAATTTTTGGGAATACATAATTTTTCATTAATAAGATTTTGTTTGTTGTGCTCAACTTCCAATTTTCATTCTTAATAAATATGATTGAATTTATTGTTGAAGGATAAGCTAGTTTCCTAGCTTAAAAATTATTACAGGTCAAATTTAAATGTTTAATACTGATTATTTAAAAAAATTAGTAGCCTTTTATCCATGTTTTTGCTCAAATTGTTTTCATTCGTTTCAAAAGTTTTAATAAGAGTGTTCCCCATTACAAGTGTTAAAAAAAATAAACACCAGTTCTGTATTAAAATTGATCAATGAGTCGAAAAATAGAAAGCTATATTATATCAAGTAACAATAATTCTACAAGACCCAGTACGGAAGCTACCAGTAATATCACTAGAAAACTTAGTACCAGTCTGTACTGAGACGTGCGGAGAAATCTTGAATAACGATTCCGCCAAATCGAATGAGTTCAATGATGTTGCGATAAATAATTACTCTAAGCGTCAGGTCACTGAATATGAACGTATTCTCCGAAGCGATAACGCTGCAAAAGAAGTGTCAAAAAATGTTTTGAATGAACGCACAGGAAGTTTGGGGCTATTTTGGAACACTGACTCTGCGCGGCAATTCAAAATGGGACAAGTTTCGATTCTGCAAGCTTTGTTGTTTGAAATAGAACGTACTTTTTATTTAATTTTAAGTTTTGAAATAAATAAATGATTATTTGCCTTACTTTTGTTTAAACTGTTTGTTTATATGTTTTCTCTACATAAGTTTGGCGCAGCTGAACATTTTTTTAGTCGTCAAAAAGTTCGGCGCAAAGCAGCTCAGCCGCCGCCGAAAATTTTTAATCGGCTTGCTTCTCTGGTACCCAGCATAAAATTATACAAACACACAAAAAAGATAACACTATGCTAGTTGCGCAAAATAAGACAAGCCAGGCACATGGCGTTTTAACAAAAGAGTGCAAACATAACATATTTTTTGCATGCAAAATAATTATATAAAAATGGTAGCTTAAAAAGAAAATATAAAATTTTCTAGTTTCCAGCGCAATTTTCTCAAGTAAAACTGCTGAGATATGCTATGGAACCATTACAACATAGACTTTTTTTATAATAACAAAGAATAAAAGACGATGATTATCAACATTTTAAATTTTCATCCTGGTTGACCTTTAAATAATGCCCATATAGTTATTATTTATTTTGCATAATTCTTCCCTATAAACTTAAGCTTCGTACAGACTTACAGATCTAACAATGTTATCAATAAAATTGCCTACAAATGCCTTGCAACTCTGTGAACATTTTAAGCTCATTTAATTTGGCAGATGCGTAAACTTAATGCATGGGTGACTTCCAAAACGTACTAATACAAAGTTCGTACACAATTTTACTACTGTATTTCAACTACATATGTACACGTACAATGTACCGAAACAATGCAACTATGTGTTTTGTTTATTAAAACTAAGGCCTATGCAATAGGTCTGCTTACCTCTACAACAATAAAACAACACAAAAAACAACATGCATTTTGTTTGTGTAAAATTCCTCGCCGTTGTCAAAATCTTACTACTACATAGAGGAAACAAAAGGAAAAATGTGTTTTGTGTGCATGTATGTGTGGCAAAAAAACAAAAATATACATGTATAAGGAAAAAGTAAACAACTTTTGACATCGTTGAGGAATAAACAAATCAAACATCTGGCTTCTTAAGCAGACCTATTGGATAGGCCTTGATTAAAACGTTTTGAAATGTAAGTGATGCAATGCATAATACTAATGTTAAATGTCACAAAGCGTCAACTTTAAAACCGATGCTCTGATTGCTTTTTTGATGCGTTACTAATACTTAGCAGTGACGTTTTGAAAGGGTTTGCATTGTATATATTTATATTGTACTGCGGCGTTATGAAACATTATACTTTGTTCTAATACAAAGCAATTGACGTTTTGGAAGTCAGCCCATCTGACAATAGCACCATTGTCAGAATAATGACAATGTTGTAAGATCTGGCCATCGTCTGTACAAAGCTTTACATCATATCAATAGAACAAACTGATTAAAATAAATAAAATATTTAGTAAACATAAAAAGTCTTAAAAATATAAAAGAAATATATTTCAGTCTTTATATACGTACATAAAAAGTTTTTAAACAAAAGGTACCATAACAAAAAATCAAAGGAACTTGACCTATAAATGGCTATTATTTAGTATTTCAATAAAATTTATAACATGTTTAATAAAAAATTTCATTTTATAAGTTAAATACGTCATCAAATTAATATTATGCTTCAACTTCTGAAGAATCGATCGAGATATCATTATAATATATGTTCTTATCGCATTTTAAATGAGATCGTGCATATTTTAAAATTATCACAACATTTTCAGCCACACCTTTTATAAAGTAGCGAATTCATTGTTTTAACGTCATTATATTTTGAATTTTTGTATTTAAGAGATTTATACCACTAAAAACCTATTTTAACTTCGAGTTGCTAAATGGCAAAACCAAAAACTTCAGTGCAAAACAAGCTAATTCACTTAATTGATTTTCATTTAATGCATTTTTATATCCATATAAAACATTAATCCAGAAATCAACTGTTGAGTTCACAATTCATATGACTTTAGTTTCTGCCACTGATTTAACAAAGTTGTAATTTCTTCTACAGTGAAATCAATCATTTCTTCCTTAAAATGTTCGCTTAATTCGCATTTTTAAGTCTATAAACTGTTTTCTACACAAAAAAAAGGTTATTATATGTTAAATTATGAAAACTTTTTGGCAATCGTTGTCTAAGTTGACGTATTAATTGCGCTATAAAATCTCGGTATGTAATTTATATTTGGTTTTCTATTTCAAAAGTTATGGAAACTCTTTTCGTTGCCAAAAATTTTTCAACATCGTAATTGAAAAAAAATAGCTTAGCATGAATTTAATGGATCAAACTGATCAAATTTTAAAACAATTTGATATAAGAGATCTTTTAAAAGATTGTACAGTTTCTATAGCAAAAGAGTAGGGTTTTGTATGTGCATTCAACAAAAAAGTGTGGTAGATTTTCAAAAAAATATTACTTGAATATTCTTAAATTAAATAATGCTAAATATTTAGTTGAAAAATGTTAAAAAAAAAATCCCAACTGCTAAATGAAAAATTTGCAGCTAAATCAAGCTGCAAAAATGGTCACCCTGATTAGAGTTCTTATTTTATTGTTTCATAATTTTTAAATAGACAATTCCTTGAAAAAGTCGACAAACAATCGATGAAACGCCAGGAACAAAATATTGTATATAAAAATTGAATTTTATTTACATTGAAGAAATTTAGGCCCTATTAGCTTGACGAAATAACATTCATAAATTCATTACTCTGGCCAAAGGAACAACTACAACAATAAAAAAATTCTGTTAAACAAAAAAATGTTATTAAGTACCTTAACAGGGCGAATTAACTACAGGTGGTGTCGAAACGGCCTCTGATTTTTACAGTTCGAGCTTATTTGTTTTGATTTGTTAGTGTTTTACTAAGAATGGTTGACATTTCGAGTTATAAACACTAACCATTCAATGCAAAAATCCCTATGTTGCTTCTGTTGTTTTTGGATTGTTGTAGTTCCGACACCACCTGTAGTTGAATTCGCCTTGTACTAAACCCTGCCTTTACACATGCAAGTAGTGGCATGCCACTGTTGTATAAGTTATAATAAAACACGTTTTTACAATTTGAGTACTTGACTTCAACTGAATTTTATTTTTCTTACAAATCTTAAAATGATTTTATAACTACAATTCTGTGGCTTATAACACTGTGCATGAAATTTACACTTTTTTTCGTGACAAGCCGGGCACATGGCGTTTTAATATAATTCGGGGACGCTGAATCCAGTGGTGCCCGCGGTTTTTTCAGATTGGCTCTGGTTTTCGAGATATACCGTTATTTCGAAAATGGAGGAGGTTGCTCAACATATATTCGCGTAACTCAAAAATGGTTTAGTTTATTGAAATTACTAAAAAAAACCGAAATTCCGCAATAAAATTTCATTTCAGAAAAGTAAAACTCTTTTTCTAATATGAGTAATCGTTATTGAAACATAATTTTTTTTTTTGAAAAAAAAATTAATTTTTTTATCAAAATTTCGAAATTTTTGTTTTTTAAAAATTCATAAAAAATTAAAAAATGCAGCTAGGCTTCTAATTTTTTGCAGACTTATAAAAAACGAAGCTACAAACAAAACAAGCCATAAATGATTAAAATCTGTTTGCAACTTTTGATTTTATTCACAAAAGTCGACAAATTTTTCATTAATTTAAGAATTTCCCTTAGGAGGCTCCCATACAAATGTTGCGTTTTATGAAATTCTTTAATTAATTAAAATTTGTCGACTTTTGTGAATAAAATCAAAAGTTGCAAACAGATTTTAATCATTTATGGCTTGTTTTGTTTGTAGCTTCGTCTGCTAAGTCTGCAAAAAATTAGAAGCCTAGCTGCATTTTTTAATTTTTTATGAATTTTTAAAAAACAAAAATTTCGAAATTTTGATAAAAAAATTAATTTTTTTTTCAAAAAAAAAATTATGTTTCAATAACGACTACTCATATTAGAAAAAGAGTTTTACTTTTCTGAAATGAAATTTTATTGCGGAATTTCGGTTTTTTTAGTAATTTCAATAAACTAAACCGTTTTTGAGTTACGCGAATATATGTTGAGCAACCTCCTCCATTTTCGAAATAACGGTATATCTCGAAAACCAGAGCCAATCAGAAAAAACCGCGGGAACCACTGGATTCAGCGTCCCCGAATTATGTTAAAACGCCATGTGCCCGGCTTGTCAGTTTTTTCAACTAGCATAGTGTAATTATTGATTACAAATCATAAACTTATTCTACAACTACAAAATTTGTTGTTTACAATTATTGATTACGAATCATAAAATTATTCTACAACTACAAAATTATTATTTATCGTTATTGCTTACAAGTCAAATCGATAAAGTCAACAACCACATATCTGTAATATGAGAAGTGCTTAAAGAAACAATTAAATGTTCCACTTAAATATTTGGGTTTTAATAAACAAAAGAAAAAGTAATGAAAAGTTGAGCAATACAAATTAATAAGAAATGCAATAATAAACATATTGGAGTACAACGACTTTATGGTTCGTTGTACTCAGAAGAGAAACAACAAAAAGAACAATTATGAAAGTGAAGCAATAAAATTTTAAAAGAAATGTTTTTGTTGTTAACTCTTCCCCCCTAAGATTTTGATTGTCATCAATTAAAAATACGGTATCTGGGTAATTTTTGTTATGTGTTGTTCCCTAGATTCGTTCCCGCTCGGGGTAATTTCTCCTAAGGGTAATGAAGCATTAACATAGGTTCTTGCAGGGTATTGTGAACTCCTTGAGTGACATGATTTTTTCAGACTGACGGACAGTAAGACAGTAATCCCGAGGATCACTAAAACATAGGCTATTACATCGCCCATTTTGCTTTCAATATTCAATAGCTCGATCGCTTCCGTATTATTTACGTGCATTTCTTTTATTAACTCTAGAGTAAGAGTTTCTTCCACACATGAACTTCCCGTCTTTGGTTGTACAACGGCTGGCAGTGGATAAGCAAAGGTGATTTCTGAACTCGAGAAAACCTTACCGTTTGCTGATACCGTCTCATTATGAAATTTTATGAGAAAAGTACCGTTTAGATCAAATGGCTCTTGACCAATGAGAATTGTGCCATTAAACTGATTCAATAAAAGTGCCCCAGGAAGGATTTCCTGTACCGTGGCCACATGGAAATTATTAATTAAAGTGCAATTGGACGGTCTGCTGTGTATTAGGTTGGGGAGGCATTCGGATTCACTAATGTCCTCGACTTCATTATATTTGCATATTGTTAATTTATTCAAGTTCTTGCATTTATTCTTTATACCAAATATTTGTTTGTCACATACCAAAATATCATTGAATTGAATCTTACTAATGAATTTACCGATTTTTACAGGTTCTATTAAAATTTTATTACAAGTTTCGTTACATGTTGTTGGAATATTTACAATATAAATTAAGGAGTTTCCATTGGAGGCTATTCTTATTTCGCCAAATTCTAAGATTTCTTCTAAATTTAAATAAGGAATATTTTCATTTTCAAAAATTTTCTTTACTACCTCCATTTCTTCATGGGACAGGATGAATGAATTAATAACACCTACTTTGGCCCAATGAATTTTATAATTTCAAGTTTATATTTTAATTTTGTTATCTCTAAATTTCCTTGAGTTCGTTCTTCATTTTGGACGACTTTAATTATTTGATTCATTTTTACTGTTAATTCATTCATTCTATCTAATGATAATTTATTTATAATAACTTGTTTTTTATTATTCTTAAGAACATTGTTCATCTTATTTTGTATAATTTCAAAATCGTCATGGTCAGGACTACCAGCAATCCATTTCCATGCGGACCCAATGAAATTTAGGGATCTCTTATTTCTAGGCTTTAATGGGATGTGTCAACTCTTGCTCTTAATGTTTCTTTGATATCATTAATAAGCCTCTGGTAATTATCGAGTTCTACAACGTGTATTAGTTTTATCGAACCCTTTTGAAGTCTGGCAATACCAGTATCGATTGCTACTATCTGCGAATTGGTATAATCCAATATTTTTACCTCGCCTTGAGCAATAGGCGATAAGATAATTCTAAAAATAAGAAAGAGAGAAAACACTAAAATACTGAAAAACTAAAAGAAAAGGGAAAAAATTAAAATTGGGTTTTTTTAGCTGCGGATATTATTCTTGTGAACAATTCTTCCGTTATTTGTAAGCACAGTAGTGTGCCTATCTTCTCTGACCACCTCCGGTTTATAGTTTTTGGATAATTTAGTACCTAGCCTTTTATTTTGTTTAACGAAGATTACATCACCTACATTATAAGATGTTGGTTCCTTTTTGTTCTGGTTGTGATAGCAAAGATCAGATAGCTGTTTCTTCTTGAGATCGTTGATCATTTGAGCTCTATCTTCTTCACGTTCAGTATTATTTCGGTATGTTTTCCTTCCAAAGAATGCTTCGAATGGTTTCCTTCCCAGCGTTGAGTGAATCGTGTTGTTGTATTCGTAGATGGATTTGTCCAACAATTCAGGCAAATCTTTTTGTATTCCAGCAGATTTCAGGCATCTCATAATTTCTGACAAGGTAGAGTGAAACCTTTCAATTTGCCCGTTGACAGTGCTCGCATATGGTGGAATCCTGAATACTTTGACATTAAATTGGTTCTCCAGCATAAACACTATGGCCTTAGAATTGAATGATTTCTCATTGTCCATCACTATTGTTTCAGGCATGCCAAAATTTAGAAGAATTTCCCTTAATGGTTTTTTAATGTCTTCTGCAGCCCTCGAATTTAGGATCTTTGCCTGAGCGTATTTAGTCAACTTATCAATTGCTGTCAAAATAGCGGTTCTCTCCGTTATATAAATATCGATATGAACTATTTGGCCGGGATAATGGGGAATAGGGGTTTCCTGTAAAGAAATATTGTTGGGGTGTCGATCATACTTGTTCTCCTTACAAATTTTGCACGCCTTTGTGATTCTTTTTATTTTCGCCATCATTTGTGGGAAGTAACATTTCTCTAGGAGTTGAGTTTTGTTTTCGTCGGCATTCCTATGAGCCCTGTTATGCTCATAAATAATTTCCACTTCCTGGTCCGATTCGATGGAAATGTCTGCAACCATTTTCCTTGTGTAAAGGACTTTGTATTTGTGGAAATTAGTGGAATATATTTCTTGTGCTTTTCCCAGTATTTCATCAGTGGTTTTTATACAATTGGTGACTGATGGATTTAAATATTTTTTAAAGATTTCCTCCAATCTTCCAATGTCAGGACTTGGTTCTAATATAATATGCCTATGATACGTCGGGAAGACAATTTGAAATTCATATGATTGTACTTCACTCGGTTCAATAATAAGTTGGTTCTTGAATGCATTTATAGGAGCATTTGTATGTTGAATAAGGGACCGAGGAGAACTCTGGTTGCTATGCTGTGTCGCATCTGTTGAGCTAATTTCAAATATTCGCTGTGGTGCTCTGGATAATGCGTCCGCTACTGTGTTTGCATTCCCGGGTTTATAAGGTAATTCATAATTGTATTCCTCTAGCGTTGCCTTCCATCTTCTTAATTTACTATTGGAATTCCCATTATTTAAAGCGTGTGTTAGAGGTTGATGATCTGTGAATATCTTGACAGTCGCAGCTCCGTATAAATAATTCCTTAGACTCTTTAGGGCCCAAACAATTGCCAACATTTCCTTCCCGTTTGTGGCATAGTGTTCTTCCGCCTTACTAAGAGTCCGCGAGATAAAAGTAATAGGCCTACTATCTTGCTCCAAAACGGCTCCAATAGCATAATTAGAGGCATCCGTTGTAAGTTGAAATTCCTTTCTAAAATTAGGGTAAGCTAACATTACGTCTTCCGATACCAGAGTTTTCTTTATTTTATCGAGTGCTTCTAGAGCATCTTTATTCAAAGTTACCGATATTTTGTTAGACATGGCCTTGGACATTCGTCCTTCCTCCCCTCTTAAAAGCGCCGTCAAAGGTTTTGCCAATTTGGCATAATCCTTGATAAAACGGTGATAAAACCCTGCCATACCGGGAAAAGATCTGAGATCTCTAATTGTTTTTGGAGTCGGAAAGTTGTTAATTGCCTCCACTTTTCTTGGGTTGGCCCGTATTCCTCCGGTGGATACAAGAAAGCCGAGAAATTCTACCTCCGGTTTCATAAATTCACACTTATCAAGTTGAACCTTCATGTTGGCAAGTTCTAACGTATGGAAAATTTTCTCAATATTTGCAAGATGTTCTTCTTCGTTTTTGCCGAATACGATTATATCGTCTATATAGATAAAACATATTCTTCCAATATATTCGCGTAGTATATCGTCAAGGGCTCTCTGAAATATTGAGGGCGCATTTTTCAAGCCGAATGGAAGGCGCGTGAATTCATACTTTCCATTATTCACAGAAAATGCTGTTTTTTCTATGTCTTTTTCTAGTAGTGAAATTTGGTGAAATCCGCTTTTTAAGTCTAGGACTGAGAAAAAGTTGTTCTCTCCCAACTGTGCGAGGACTTCATTAATCTCGGGAATAGGGTATCGGTCCGCGATCGTTATAGCGTTCAGTTTGCTGTAGTCGATAACCATCCTATATTTCTTTTTCCCGGAGGCGTCTAATTTTTTTGGTACCACCCATACTGGCGAATTGTATGGGGATTTCGATGGTCTTATGATACCTTGATCCAATAGTTCTTGCACTTGTTGTTCGACCTCATCCTTCAAGTGTGTAGGGTATGGGTAACATCTAGAATAAACTGGATTGTCGGTATTGGTTCTTATTTCACCTTTGACTGATGTTGTATACGTAAGTGATTCATTTGGTTCGGCGAACAGATTAGGATATTTCTGGATTATTTGGTTCATTTTGGACTCTTGTTCCTCCGTCATGTGATCGGATCTTATTTGTATGGCGTTTACTGATTGTGAAACTTGTTGTTTTAATTGTACTTTGATATTGTTTCCTATTGTCATATAATTTTCTGCAGTGTGAATAACTGCTGATAGGCTTTTTAGGGTGTCGTTTCCCAGTATAGCATGAAACGATTTTAAGACATTGAGTAAAAAGAATTTGATGTTAATGTGTTTCAATCCGAAGAGATTCAAAAATGTATGGTGGGTTATAGCGGTCTTACCTCCAACGGAGTTGGCATAGAATTTAAATTTATTTGGATGACATGATTTTACTAGAGAATTTTGTATGTAATTTTTATTAGATCCTGTATCTACTAAAATTCTAAGGATTTCACCAGAGTTCGTCCTGGTTTCAAAATATGGCAAAGACGAACTCTCTAATCTAAAAAATTAATGTCAACAGTTTCAGGAATATCGGCTGAGTTTTCTTCGTGGTACTGATTATTCACATCTTCGACATATTCTTGAAAATCTTGAAGATTATTCTCGATACCATACGTCATTGCCTGTTGGTAATATACTTCGTTCTCGTTGGTAGGAACTTGCTCGTTTATTTCCTGATCATTAGTTTCTATAAAAAAATTTCGTTGGAATTTTTGGGGTTGTTGATACGTTTGTTCTAGTGGCCTTTTCCCTGCGAAATCATTACCCTGTTTTGGCCTATTCATGTAGTTAACAGCACGTGATTGCATTGATTGGTCTATTTCCATCGGGACAGGCTTTGGTTGTGGTTTCGGAGCGAATGGTCGTGGAGGTGGGTTATTGTAGGTGGGATTGGCATTTTGATATCGCTGCATTTGGGTCGGGAATTGTTGGTTTTGATTAAAATATTGTAGGGGTTGGGAATTATTATTCGAATATTGACGTTGTTGGTAAACGTGTTGGGTTCTAGGGGGTACCTGAGGAAAAACTTCGTGAGTTCTGTGGGCAAATTGGGGTCTAAAATTCTGGTTGGCTTTTGGGTGTTGTGGAGTTTTGGTATTTTTACCATAGGCGTGTTCCGTACGGAAATTTTGATTTTGTAGTTTCAGGCATAAATGGAGTGCCTGTGGAAGAGTTGTTGGCTCCCGAATGCATAATAATTTAGCAAGGTCTCCCTTAAGCCCTCGAATGAATGTATCCAAAGCTTTATCTCTGTAGGTTTGGATGAGGATGTCCATGGCTTCTTTACCGATAGTCATGCACGAGATATTGTTTATAATTAGTGACAGGTGGGAATAAACATCCTGATAGAAATCTTGGACCGTATTATTTCCCTGAATAAAAGTGGTCATTTGGTACTCTAAAGTACCGAGATCACGTTTATCAGCGTAGTGTAATGCTAGACAGCGCGAAATAGATTCCCAATTTAAAGGGGTGTTGTAGGATTCGAGTGCGGCATCAGCCGTTCCAGCGATTTTATTTCTTATAACGTTAAGGATCGCAAAATATCTCGGAGTACCTTTTGTGGATTCATAGATATTTAAAATTCTCTCAACGCTCTTTCTCCAGGAGCTGAACTCCGAATTATTCCCTGAAAACTCTCTAAGACATCGGACAATATCCGGTACTTTGTCAAAATCCGTAAGATTCGTTCTATATTGTTCGTCTATACCCTGGTCAGACCCTGAAATTTCCACGCTGGGATTCAAAATATTTTCTACTAAACCTTTACACTGTTCCCTGCAAACCTTAGCTACCAGATTAACAATATTCGCTTCGAATTGAGCATTTTGGGTTATTGGGGGATTAGGAGTGTTAGGATTGGAGGTACTAGGAATTAGGATTGGGTGTCGAATTAAATTTTCAGGATTTGACATTTTGGTGGAAAAAAAAATAATTTAATTGACAATTTGATTATTTAGAAAAAATACACTATAGAGTTTTTTTAATGAATTTATATTGAGTTTTTGATTTGTTTAATTTTAATTGTATTATTCACCTTGGTATTAAAAGTAATATAAAAAAAAATATATATCTTATTGGTAACTTACAATAGAAGTGTTGTTGAAATTATCATGTTGTTGTTGGTTTTGTGGTTGCTTTTAGCTTCTTTAAATTCTCTGCTTTGGCTCTTAGTTCCTGTTGTTTTTAGATTCTTCAAATTCTTCGCTTTGGCTTTTAGTTCCTGTTGTTTTTAGATTCTTCAAATTTTCCACTTTGGCTTTTAGTTTCTGTTTGTGCAATTTGTAAATAGTTTCTTTTTCATACGCACATATTTTAGTTTAGTTATGTTTGACAATGATGGTTTTTAATGTAGATTTAAATGTAAATTTGTTTTGATCATTACTTTTGTAGTTTCTCAAAAGTTTTTAATTTTAATTTATTGTAGCTTATTTGAATTGTGTATTTTCAGTTATTTACACTTATTAATTTTTATTATTTTAATTATTAGTTATATTTTTAGAGTTCATTTCTTTCTTTAAATAATTTTTATTTATTTTTATTTCCACTTATTTTAAAGATTTGGAACGTTTTTACTTAATCAATTAGTTCTCATTTGATATTTACTTTTTAAATTGGTCTCTTTTTTTGCTTGTAACAATATTGGGTGCTCCTTGAGGACCGCTTTTTTCGCACTTTAACTTGTAACAATATTGGGTGCTTCTTGAGGACCACTTTATTTATTTACACTTTAACTTGTAGTAATATTGGGTGCTTCTTGGGGTGTTTTTTGCTAAAAAATAATCCTTTTTTACGTTGGGCGCCAGTTATAATAAAACACGTTTTTACAATTTGAGTACTTGACTTCAACTGAATTTTATTTTTCTTATAAATCTTAAAATGATTTTATAACTACAATTCTGTGGCTTATAATTATTGATTACAAATCATAAACTTATTCTACAACTACAAAATTTGTTGTTTACAATTATTGATTACGAATCATAAAATTATTCTACAACTACAAAATTATTATTTATCGTTATTGCTTACAAGTCAAATCGATAAAGTCAACAACCACATATCTGTAATATGAGAAGTGCTTAAAGAAACAATTAAATGTTCCACTTAAATATTTGGGTTTTAATAAACAAAAGAAAAAGTAATGAAAAGTTGAGCAATACAAATTAATAAGAAATGCAATAATAAACATATTGGAGTACAACGACTTTATGGTTCGTTGTACTCAGAAGAGAAACAACAAAAAGAACAATTATGAAAGTGAAGCAATAAAATTTTAAAAGAAATGTTTTTGTTGTTAACTTATACATAGGGTGTGTGTGAAACGGTAGCAAAGTACTCATGGAAGTAAAATTTTGACACTATTGAGGTGAATAAAATTTCACAGTATAAATTTTGACATTAGTGTAGAAATTTTTGACAACCACAAAATTATTTTTTTCATCAAATTTGTTTAAACAAAATAAAAAATAATATGGAAGCAGGACCAGCGGCAAAAAAATTAAAAAGAATTATACAACATGTAAGTATTTACATATGTATAAGCTTTTTTGCCCACACTTTTTGTAAAAATTGTTAATATATCAGAATGAATTCATCAAATAGTTGGGACGATCTCATTTTCAACAGAATTGAAATGATTATTGGTAAAAACTTGATTAATTTATTCATTTTAACAAAACTACTAGTAATTGTTTTTTTCTTTATGTCAAAATTTTACAATTTCACACAGCACCAGGGCTGCCAGGTACTTTTTGTCCTTGTCCCCAAAAAATTAAAAAAATATTCCCAAAAATCCCCAGATTCCCAAATCCCCAAAAAAAAAACCTTAAAAAATTAATATTTTTTGTTTGTTTTTTTTTCGGACCAAATTTAAAATTTTTTTTAAAAAAGGTAAGAAAAATGTTAATAAGAAATCCCCAAAAATCCCCAAATAAAATTTTTTAGTAAAAAAAATCATTTTATTTTGTTTGTAGGGACTGGTTTCTGTATGTTTTCTTAAATCCTTTTTATGCGATTCCAGTGAGGAATTACAAGCAGAACAATATGCTGTTTTTGAAGACGAATGAGCCAGTTTATAAGAATTTGGAGCTTGTTCAATCGGTTAAAGTCATCCTTATAATCAACAATAAAAATACATATATCCAAATTTATTTAGTACTTCGATCCATCATATTGTATTGTATATAATGCATCATAACTACTAACCAATAGCTTAGCATTTTTTCCCCAATCTTTATTATATGATTTTTCATATTTACTTATTTTTGGGGAATACATTCATTTTTGCTTCAAAATTGTCTTTAAAAAATCAAAAATTTTATGTGTTTTCAACGATTTTAGATTCTATTTTAAAATTCTTTTTTTTAAACACTCACTCAAGAAAAATAACAAGTTTATAAAGTACCTTTTACACACTTAATAAAAATGATAATGTTAATTAGGACCCTTTACACTATATAAGAGTAAGATAAAAGTTTTGCTATTTTTTATTCATATATAATAAAAAATAATAAAAAAGTGTAAAATCCCCAAAAAATCCCCGAAATCTTTTTTGAAATCCCCAAAAAAATCCCCAATCCCCAAATGACTTTCCTTGTCCTTTTTGTTCACATGAAATCCCCAACTTTGGGGATAAATCCCCAAGTCTGACAACCCTGCACAGCACAAATATGAAAATTTTCTACCACAAACAAATTTCATTTCACCATAGACCCAGTAAACACAGAAATACACCTCATGCATTGCCAAACGTATTGCCTGGATGAAAAATATTATTGCGGCAATAATCGATTTCGTATTGCGGAAGATACTTCCTTCGGGAGGAAACGTGTCTCGATAGCAATACTCCTAAGCAATACGAAAGCGATTCTTCGAGATGATAAACTAGCAATATTGCCAGATAACCACTTATAAGAAAATAGGAAGATATCGCGAAAATATCATTAGGATGATAAAAAGAAGATTTATCATTTTTATTTATATAAAGGCACAAATTTTTATTTAAAATTAAGTTGTTTTTTATAAACATATAAATTACTGTTACGAATAATACAATTTATAATTAAAGTAAAGTAAAATAATATAATATAACTAGCAAAAAGAAACAATAAAGAATCAGAATGTATGTATGTATGCAGTGTTGGGCAAAATACATGGTTTGCGGTATTTAAAATACAAAATACTTGCTGGTCATGTATTTAAAATACAAAATACAAAATACTTTCAGGTTATGTATTTAAAATACAAAATACTTACACATCCTGTATGTATTTAAAATACAAAATACAAAATACTTACACATCCTGTATGTATTTAAAATACAAAATACAAAATACTTCCATTTATTGAACGTATTTCAAATACAAAATACTTCCACGTCATGTACATTAAGGTTATAACTTTTTTTTGAGTGCAAAGTACCACTCCAGCGCCATGTGGGTAATTTTGTTCTGATAATAAAAAACAGTTTTTTAAGCTGATTCGGTGAAAAAAGTTTGCGCACCGTAAGCGATTCCTAAAACTCCATATTATGTGTAAATTTTATTTTTGGAAATTGAAACCCTTTTGATTTTGCATTAGACTTATGAAAAATGGTTTAATGTTGAAGATTATATATGAATTTAAACAAAAACGAACTTATTTAAGACAAGAGCCACTGATTTAATGATGAAAATAAAAAATAAAAACAAAACTTCAACGCTTTCGGTGCGGAAACATTTTTCACGAAAGATGAAAAGTGACACCATATTTTTTTATATTTTGGTTGATTAAAATGCAATCAACCATCAATAAACTGACAGAATATATTTTGTAAACTATGTTTTTAAAATACAAAATACTCCCATTATTTTATGTATTTAAAATACAAACTACTTATATTTATTGTATGTATTTAAAATACAAAATACTTGCTGGATATGTATTTAAAATACAAAATACAAAATACTTGCACGTCATGTATTTAAAATACAAATACAAAATACGTATTTGTATTTTAAATACGTATTTCAAATACATGTATTTCAAATACTGCCCAGCCCTGTATGTATGTATATTGTTACAGAAACAAGAAAACACTAACTAATATGCATATTTTATATTTAATTAATAGTAATGAAAGTAAAGTAATATAAATAACAAATATTCGGAAACAATAGTAAATAAGAGTTAAAAAGACAGTAATACGTTGTAATAGTTTACTTTAATTGATCCTTTTTGTATTTACGGCGTTTTTCGATCCGATCCTTGGCATGTAGAAAGTGCTTCTGCATTATTGCATTGATATTTCTTTCAAAGCAATCTTTGAACAAGTTGTGCGATAAACCTATTTTGATAAATCTGATTTAGTACTTATAATTAAAAACAATTCATATGAATATTACCTCTAATTGTTTTGATTATTATTCTATTTTGCACTGCAGGCTTCCCTTTCCCAGTCCACGTAAACTTGGTTGCCAAATCATCGGTGAGGATTCTTTTTAAGGCAGCTCTCACAAAGGAAGCCATGTCTTCGCCTCCGACTCGTTTCAAAAATATTTTATATGCGTATAATTTTTTTTATTGCCATTATATTAAAAATTAAAACATAAATATGTACTTACAAAATTATCCATCATTTCTGAATTTGATTCCAAACACTTTTCATATTGAATCCAATGTCAATGTCCAATGTCAATGTTAAGTCGCTCTATTGTTGTAGGAATTAAAACATTGTGATGCGATGGCTGTGATCTGCATCTAAATGTCTCATTTGTTCTCAGTCGTGCATTTTCACCTGGTGGAAAAACAAGCTTATGGTTTATATGCTCCCCTTTTTGTTCACACCTTAAGCATGAATAGTAGCTAGTGTGTCCTTTTAACCCGAGAATAAATGACCTTGCAGGGGCGTCCATTATGAAACACCTCGTTTGAATATTGTAAACTCGATAATTAAACGAAAGACCATTTTCAATCAAATCATCAATTTCAGATATTAAGGGTAGTAAAAACTCGCTTGCACATTCTGGCTTCGAGTAGCCTTCGAAAACACCAACCAGTAAAACATCTTCTTCAGTAACAACATTACACAATATAGGCCACACTTGTTTATTTGAGCTTTTTGATAGAGGAAGGCCATCTACATTAAAATCTAGTTGCACTAAGTCATCATCATAGCCACTATTTACAATAAAATCTGTGAGAGCATCCTTTAAGCCGTAATGTATATATGTACCAGATCCCATTTCAGTTGCACATACATCTCTTGGTGTCTGTTTGAGTGTTCTCACGTCTTTTGGTACTGGAACGTCTATACTTCTTAGCATATCCAACAATTCATTCATAGCATTATTGCTGATGGAATGTTAAATGGACCAACTACTTAGCTTACCTCTAATGCGCTCAAACTTTTCCAAAGGAACTTCTAACTCACCATCGTTTTCATCAGAATCACTCAAAAATAATAAATTGTTATGAACTTGATCTTGCTGTAAAGTCAAACAAACATTATCTTGATTTACGCCACTTAAGTTAAATATTTCTTCATTTTTCGTAAAAATTTCGTCCATAAATTTTGAAGCTTGCCTTTTGCTTAGTTCCCTAATAGCTTTAAAATTCACTATCGTGGAGATTACGCTTTTTTTATATATTAATATTTTTAATATTTTATATTTTAATAATTAATTAAAATTTTTTCTGTCTCAAAAACTATAAAAAGAAAGAAAATACAAAATTACTTTGATTATTTTCTTCTAGATGATAATTTGGGGATATTGCTAAACTATTGCCTTAGGGGATATCTTCTATTTGTTTGCAGGGGAACTTTGCTACCGTTTCACACACACCCATATTATCAAAGAAAAATTGTTCGGAGTTGTCGAATCTCAAAAATGATTTTTTTCACGACGACATGCATTTTGACTATTTTTTTTGAGAAAATACAGTAAAAATACGATTGACAATTTTTTTAATAGAAGTAATAGTCTTATGACGATTTTCTGGCATCAATAAAACACAAAAAAATATTAACAATTTTATTGGGAACAGTCCAAAACGTAACAATCAATTATTCGAAATACAAAAATTATTTGAAAATTAACAAAAAAATTCTTCCCCCATCACAAACAAGGTGGCTTTCATTAGAAGCATTAGTAATTCGAATTCTTAAATTATATGAACCGCTAAAAATTTATTTAGGCTTCGCTGCTAATATCGATGCCATCCATATACATATTAGAAAATTTAAATGATATAAATGAGTTGAGTTTTTTCAAATACATTCTTAACGTTACGTATACATAAATAAGATTTTTGCAAGTGTCAAAACTAAAAATGTGTAACAATTTTTTCAAAAGAAGATTATGTAAAACATAATCCGTTTGATGAAAATAATTTTGTTGACACTTAAAATTGTTTTACCTAGGAAAGAAATTTTCCTTGGAGTTAACGTTAAATAAACAATTTCTTAATTTGCAATTAATGTTGAGGCTCACAATTAATTTGTTGATAATTGTATGGCATTCTATGTTGAATAATGCATTCAAATAAAAAAGATTTCATTTCGGAAATTCTGTTACAAAAAATTAAAATTAATAACTCCATCTATTATTTTAAACAGAAATACTTCTTTACTTCCTTTGCTTAAAAGTTTTCCTAATTTTTTTTATCTGAAGGGAGATTCCAGTCAATAGAAAAGGATATATGTAATACTACATTTACATTAGGCCGAAATCTTGTAGATTTGATTTAAAATCTTCTTCGAAATCTAGTGCGTTTACATTGTACTTTTTTGACATTAGCAAGATTTTGTTTTTATAACACAACAGCTGACTTAAAGTTTTTTCGTTACACACACAAACACAAAAAGAAATATACATTAAAAAATTTGCATTACCTTTTTTTTAATAATCAACGATATTTATTTTATCAATATTATTCGTGTTTTTAATTTTTTTACAATTTTTATAAAAATTTTTAATATTTTTTTTAACAATTTTTGTTTTGTTTTTTTTTTAAATGTCATTTTTTCTTGTGCAGGGAAATATTTTTTAGTGCTATATTGTTAAAACCATAGTTGCATCATTAAGTACTACTAGATTTCGAGTAGATTTCGTCGAAATCTTGTCACGAAGTAGATTTTGTTTTGTATGGGAAATCTAGTCAAAAACAACTAGATTTGGCTCGAAATCTCGTAAGTACTAGATTTTGCGTAGGTGTAAATGTAGTATAAGAGAGTAAAGACTTAATAATTTTGAGGAAAGAGATTTTTATCAATATCTTTTGGAAAAAAATCAAATCAATGAAGTTGTCAAATAATAATAATGCATTCCCTAACTTATGTTATTTTATTAATGAATGGTTTAACCAATTTCGTCAGCTAACTTTTTTTAAAACCTTTTCTTTAGCTACACTTCGGAAAATCAAATCTTGTAACGTTAATTTAACCGCCTTATACTCAATGCAAATGGATGAAACTTTGCAGGCATACATATTCCCGATGACAATACACGAATACATGGGCGTAGCCATGATAAAATCTAGGGGGGGGCAAAATTTTTTTTTGGTAAAATCCTTTTTTGACAGCCTTTTACTCAAAGCAAATGGATGAAACTTTGCAGGCATACATATTCCCGATTACAATACACGAATTCATGGGCGTAATCAGGATAAAATCAAGGGGGGGGGGCCACAATTTTTTTAAATGCTTTTTATTAGCTTCACTTTGGAAAATCAAATCTTGTAACGTTAATTTAACTGCCTTTTACTCAATGCAGATGGATGAAACTTTGCACGCATACATATTCCCGATGACAATACATGAATCCATGGGCGTAGCCAGGATAAAATCTAGGGTAGGGGGGTTAAAACCTTTTCTTTAGCTTCACTTCGGAAAATCAAATCTTGTAACGTTAATTTAACCGGCTTATACTCAATGCAAATGGATGAAACTTTGCAGGCATACATATTCCCGATGACAATACACGAATACATGGGCGTAGCCAGGATAAAATCTAGGGGGGGCAAAAATTTTTTTTTTTGTAAAATGCTTTTTTGGCCGCCTTTTACTCAAAGCAAATGGATGAAACTTTGCAGGCATTCATATTCCCGATAACAATACACGAATTCATGGGCGTAGCCAGGATAAAATCAAGGGGGGGGCCAGAATTTTTTTAAATGCTTTTTATTAGCTTCACTTTGGAAAATCAAATCTTGTAACGTTAATTTAACCGCCTTTTACTCAATGCAGATGGATGAAACTTTGCAGGCATACATATTCCCGATGACAATACACGAATACATGGGCGTAGCCAGGATAAAATCTAGGGGGGCAAATTTTTTTTTTTGGTAAAACGCTTTTTTGACCGCCTTTTACTCAAAGCAAATGGATGAAACTTTGCAGGCATACATATTCCCGATAACAATACACGAATTCATGGGCGTAGCCAGGATAAAATCAAAGGGGGGGCCAGAATTTTTTTAAATGCTTTTTATTAGCTTCACTTTGGAAAATCAAATCTTGTAACGTTAATTTAACCGCCTTTTACTCAATGCAGATGGATGAAACTTTGCAGGCATACATATTCCCGATGACAATACACGAATACATGGGCGTAGCCAGGATAAAATCTAGGGGGGCAAATTTTTTTTTTTGGTAAAACGCTTTTTTGACCGCCTTTTACTCAAAGCAAATGGATGAAACTTTGCAAGCATACATATTCCCGATAACAATACACGAATTCATGGGCGTAGCCAGGATAAAATCAAGGGGGGGGCCAGAATTTTTTAAATGCTTTTTATTAGCTTCACTTTGGAAAATCAAATCTTGTCACGTTAATTTAACCGCCTTTTACTCAATGCAGATGGATGAAACTGTGCAGGCATACATATTCCCGATGACAACACACGAATACATGGGCGTAGCCAGGATAAAATCTAGGGGAGGGGGGTTAAAACCTTTTCTTTAGCTTCACTTCGGAAAATCAAATCTTGTAACGTTAATTTAACCGCCTTTTACTCAATGCAGATGGATGAAACTTTCAAGACATACATATTCCCGATGACAATACCTGAATACATGGGCGTAGCCAGGATAAAATTTAGGGGGGGGGGCAAAATTTTTTTTTTTGGTAAAATGCTTTTTTGACTGCCTTCTACTCAATGCAAATGGATAAAACTTTGCAAGCATTCATACTCCCGATGGTAATACACGAATACATGGGCGTAGCCAGGAAAAAATCTAGGGGGGGGCAACAAATTTTTTTTGATAAAATGCTTTTGTGACTGCCTTCTACTCAATGCAAATGGATGAAACTTTGCAGGCATACATATTTCCGATGACAATACACGAAGCTAGCTAGGATTAAATCTAGGGGGGCAGAATTTTTTTTTTTGTGAAATGCTTTTCTTTACATTCACTTCGCAGCATCAAATCTTGCATCCATTTGCGTTAAGTAAAAGGCGGCTAAAAAAAGCATTTTACAAAAAAAATTCCGCCCCCCGTAGATTTCATCCTGGCTAAAAAAAAATTTTCTAATGAATTCCTTACTTACTGCAGTTTTTACCCCTAAATATTAAAAATATTTTCATTTAAATTTAAAACTATTTTCGTAAATGTAAATGTAAATTGTAATGTATTAATTAAAGCTATTCGTTACTAAAAAGTAAAAAAAAAAAAAAAAATTTTAAGAAACGCTTTTCTTTTCCTTAATATATTGATCAGTTGTGAACACAGAATAAAAATCGACTAAAAGTCAAAGAATAACAACATTTCAAACAACATAAACTTTTAAATCAAAATGGAAAACAACTTACACATCCCTTAAAGAAAAGCGTGGGGCGCGTTGTTATGAAACAAAATGCTCAATTATTGAAAATTGGTAGCTTTAAACATGATGGGTTGTATTTCTTTCGGTCTGAAATATTAAAATGTACTCACGGCAGTCATGTTTTTTTTTAAGTTTAGGTTGGTATGGGCGCCCTACGCTTTTCTTTAACCCTCAAGTTACACATGCAAGTAGTGGCATGCCATTACTGTATACATATTATCAAAGAAAATTTGTTCGAAATAGTCGAATCTCATGCCATTAGCTTTTGTGTTTACACATGCCACTGCGAGTTCATTTTCAAAATGTCTTTGAAGCGTCAACTTGATATAATTTGTTGACTTCTCAAATTAAAAAAAAAAATACCAAGAAACCAAATAGAGTTACCGAGTTAATCATATAAGCACATTTTTGGGGAAATGGTTTACATTTATTTATGTAAGCATTATTTTAACAATATTAATGATCTATAATTAACAAACTTGCTTTTATTATTGCGCGTTTCAAAAAATTAATCATAATAATACATATATCAAGTTAAAACTTTAATTACAGTTCGACAATAATCCAGTAAATTTGTATTAAATTTTTAACAGGGTAACATTGTTCATCGTTTTGTCATTTAATGGCATGCAAGTGTCAAATTTCCACTCGCATGCAATTTTTGCTGCCACTGACCCTGCAAACAATTTCCATCGCCGAATCATCGCCCGCGAATCGCCGGCAAGTTGTCTAACATCGCCGCGATGCATCGCGTGGAAGCTTAATGCGAATCGCGAAAACGTTCGCATGTGTCAACCGCGCGAATCGCGTATCGCGATTCGCTTGAACATCGCGTACCGCGATTCGCGTAAACATCGCGTACCGCGATTCGCGTGAACATCGTGTACCGCGATTCACGTGGTTGACACATGCGAACGTTTTGCCGATTCGCCAGAGGATCGCACTTAGCTTCCACGCGATGCATCGCTGCGATGTTAGACAATTTGCCGGCGATTCACGGGCGATGATTCGGCGATGAAAATTGCTTTCAGAGATATATTAAATAACACACCCTTCACAAATCACTTGCTCAACTGGAATGACAATTTTGCTAATTGCCCTTGAAACCAAATATTTATTTTCCCGTTACCTTAAAAAAACAACAAGAGAAAAAAAATTCTTTCGAAAGTTATAAAAAAACACTGATGATTGCCGCTACTTGTGTGCGCTCGCATATTCATCGCCATAGGCGATGGTTAGCGATTCGTATTCCCTGAGAAGGATCGCGGAATCATCGCCAAACAAGCAATCGCCAAAAAATTTCAAAAATGTTTGAAGGGGAAGCTGCTATTGCGAAAAATGTGAGTGTATAAGTAAAAAAGTGTGAGTGTATTGAGTTTTTCGAACTGGCAGTGGCATGTGTAAATGCTAGGTAAGGGATGTGTGAGTTGTTTTCCATTTTGATTTAAAAGTTTATGTTGTTTGAAATGTTGTTATTCTTTGACTTTTAGTCGATTTTTATTCTGTGTTCACAACTGATCAATATATTAAGGTAAAGAAAAGCGTTTCTTAAAATTTTTTTTTTTTTTTTATTTTAAACTAAGCTTGTCCGAATAGGATTAAACATAGTTATACATTTTATCCATATATCTATGTATATTATTTGTTGTATATCGTCAGCAAAAACGCAAAAGGCCCTATTTAACAAATTGAAAGTTTTACAGGAGAAGCAAAAACTATTAAAAATGATAAATTGATAAATCGAAAAAACAGTTTAATACAATTTACATATTTTTCTTGTAATGCCTAACAGTTGTTTTGACAATTGACAATGTTGCAAACTGTTAGTTAGGTCTTTAGGTGTTTACCAATTATTCTTTTGTAGATAGGGCCTTTTGTTTTTTTTTTTTTTTGCTTACAAATTCGCATATATTGGTCGAAAGATTCCATACATTTTTGTGGACATTTCTGTTGATGCAATACATCAGAATCAATGAAAAGTCATTTTTTGCGTTTCAGGTAACGATATATTTTTCAAAAACTTATAAATTGTAATTGCTTGCAATTCAAAGTTTTAATAAAAACTGTAAAACTGCTTTTTTGTACAATAAAAATTTTATTTTTAAACAATAAATTAAAAAATTGCATCTGTACCCATGTTCTGTAACTTTAGTGAGAACTTCTTGCATCGAAAAGATGTGAAACAAAATATTCCATCGTTTCTCGAAAAGTGAGAAAAAAGTGTGTCTGTAACTTATGTCGAAAACTATCAAAAGAGATTACGTCGTTACGTTATAAAAGTCATAACATTGCACTCGAAGCCGATGTGACATTGCAGACGTTGAGGACGCCAGTCACACATATAGTTAACGGCGACCAAAATTTACTAAAATTGAAAAATTTTCAACGACGGCGGTGAAAATACAACCGTCGGCCATGCCAAATAATGTAAAGTGCGACTTTAATGTTTGTTGTTTGTAAACGAGCTTTGAACAAATTCGTATATTTTATAAAAATGGTAAAAGAAAATAATAAAACAATAAAAAAAGGGCCAAGAACATAATTTTATTATTATTATTCTTTGCAATTTGCATTTTTAGTTGTTTTTTAGTGTTAAAATTTTTTTCTCGCCCCATTTTTATTCGTGAGTTTTTTTGACAGTCCAAAGCGGGAACTTTTCTCACCAAAATGTTACAGACACACTTTTTCTGTAAATTGGCGAGTAATTTCCTTGCGTGACAGCTTGTACTCGCCAAAAAAAGTTACAGACACAGTTTAGTGAGAAAAACAGCTGTTTGTTTCAATATACGGCATTTTTGTTCTATTTCACACATTTCAATCGAAAAGTTTCTCGACACGAGAGTTACAGAACATGGGCACTGATTTGTAACATTTAAATATTTGACGATTTTATTTAATGTTCGTGACGATTTTAACGAATTTTGTTTAAACTTTTAACGCTTTTTTATATAAAAGCAAAGCAACCCTGTCGACATGGCTCCAGGTTGTTGCCTGTGCTTATTTTGTCGTTGTAGTCAAATTAAACCAAGGTATATTTATAGCAGGTAGCCGCGAGATTACAAACATTGTACAATAAAATAAACAACAGGGCTTTTTATTGTTGTTATGTGATACGAACTGTCAAACAGCAAAGGGGTTGATAAGAGACAAAAGATAAAGACATAAAACCTGTTTACTTGTTTACTATACAACATTTGACAGTTCGTATCGCAAAACATGCAAATAAAAAATAAACAGCTGGCTTTCCGAGACTACCTGCTATAAATATACCTTGAATTAAACTAATTTCTATTTTTGTCCACTACAAAACAGAAAAAGTGTTGCTAATATAAAAAATATTCTAAGAATAAGTGCTAAAAAAATTAATTTTTTTTTTGTTTAACACAAAAGAATCGGCTTGAAACAAGAATATTTAAACGACTCAACACCAAACTGAAATTTATATAACTTTTTAGTATCCCTGAAAGAAGTTCTATAGGAAGATGTTTTTCGCGCCAATGCTCTTAGTTTAGGAGTTATAGGTCGTAAAAGTTGCAAAATACTTTATCAATATCTCTTAAGGCTGGTTCACCCACAAGTTTCTGAAACATTTTTGGTTCGGAGAAATTTATTGTTTACTGAGAGTTTTCTACACCATGTTCACCCATTTCAGAAACTTGGTTCGTAAAAACAGTGCTGCCATATATAATTGAAAATGACGTAAATACATATGTGCATAAATTTAAGAAAACTAATTATATTTGTGTCAAAATAAAGAAATAAAAAAATTAATATTTATAACAAAAAAAAAAAAAAAACAGCATATGTGGTGAATTATTTGGTAGGAATAAAAACATCTTTTTCTGCGATGGATGAAATGGATATAAATCATTTGCTACTCTTGTTCGCCATTGAAGTGACTAAAGTAAAATTACTTTTAAAATATATTTATAAAATACGAAAATCAAAGATAAACAAATTTGTATCTAAACGACAAAGAAAATTTAGAAATTATAAACTAAATTGCTTTAATATTACAACTTACCTAATATAATATTTTTCAATTTTAAATTGTTTTTCCAAGTTTTTTATTTTTGCCGCCAATACTTCTTTTTCTTTATATGTTTTTTCTTTTTTGCTTTTTGTTTACATTTTTTAGTTTACCATATTGAATTTTTAATACAAATTCCAAACAATATGGCATGTCTCTTGTACAAATTTCACATGGTGTGGCAACCTTTTCTAAAATGGTTCGGACCAAATTTAAAATTAATTTAATTCACACTGAGAGTCGTTCGCACAAAATAATTTCTCTCGCTCTCTGAGAGAAACGTCAAACTACATATAAAAAAAATTTTGTGCGAACCAAAAATGTTTCAGAAACTTATGGGTGAACCAGCCTTTAAGGTATAAAATGAATCTATACAATATTGGAATCATTTGAAAATGCTTCAAAGTGTGTTTCACATGGCGTTTAAAGCATACCGATTAAACAGTTGAGAGCCAAATTCACTTATTAATACTCCGCGGCTGACTTCTTTTTCACAAAATTGGCTTTATCTTTAAATTATGTCGATATAAAAATAATTATTCCCTTAGATATTGCTTATTGAAGTGGTTTTGTATTGCGGGTTTTCGGCGTTGCGGAACACTTATTATTTATGTACATGTTACAATAATTAAATATGTAACAAGTAAATAAATTATTAGCAGGTATATATTTTTATTCAAACTTTTATATAAATTGAGTAATTTTAAAAAATATAATTTTTTAAAGCTTAATAAATAAATAAAATTAATAAATATAAAATTTTATATGATGAAGCTACTAAAAATATGGTATATAAAAGCGTAAAGTGTTCTTTCCTAAACATATTATGTTTTAATAAATATGTCTATTGACAAAATGTTAAGTTTTGTAGAATAATATTTCAAGAAATTTTTGAAATTGTCTCCTAACGGGCTAATAAATCGGAATTTTAAATACATCATAAGAAAGATATTTCAAAGTAGTTTCTAATAATACCAATACTTCTTAGATCCAGTTTTTACCTAAAAAGTTATTAATAAAGGGTACGTTCGTAAATGCAGTTGTTGGGTATCACCTGCGCAAAAGTAAAGTCAAATGTTCTCAAAAGCATCACTTGTGAGAAACTTGGCATCACTCTCATGTGTCAAAAGTTTTTATGCAGTGATGCCGCAGCTCTGCAGCAAATTTTGGCAATTATTGCTTCAGTCAATTTTCTAACCCCGGGTCTCTACCAACACAACTGGGACGAACGACGAATTTCGCCCTACACGATGAATTTTTTAGTAAAAATTCGCTGAGTAAGTTCGTCGTATGAAACACAATAACGACGAATAACTAACAGCTTTATTAATTGAAAAAGTTCTTTGCTGTTTGTGCAAAGAGAGAGAAATAGTGAGACCATATAAAAAAATTTACTTAAAAAACACAAACATTAACAAAAACACAATTAAAAACTATTCTTATAGTTATCTTCTTTGTATATATATTAAAGATGCGATAAAATAATAAAAAACAATTATTAAAGTTAAAAAGTAACTTTATATACTAAAAAACTAAAATCAAACATGGTCACCCGGTACTGATTTGTTCGTCGTTCGCCGGCGTAAGAAATAGAAATAAATCTATTGCAAAGTCGCCGCGCATGACGAATTTCGGCCGACGCCATGATTGTGTGTATTTTCATATACACAAATATGTTTTATTTTTGACGACGAATATTCGCGGCCAAAAATTCTTCGTTCGTCCCAGTTGTGTTCCTAGCATAACTTTGCGACGTATAGACCGCATATTGCCATGAGTGGCAACAATCCATTGCGCAATGGTTGCTCTTCTGATTGCTTGAGCAATTGTTGCTTAACAATCTGCTGTCAAATCAGTTGTCATTTATCTCACATTTCATTTCTCTGTACGGTTGTTTATTTATTTGTGTGTTTATTTATTAAAAAAGCAATCAAGAAAAAGCCGCCAAGTGAAAAAATCCTTTAACAAAAAACAGTATGTATACTTTATATTTTTAAATATATTATTATATACATATGTATTATATTTTTGAACAAACGTCAATATCAACAAAAGCAAACGGCGAATTTGTTTTTTCGTATATTTCTATTTATTATTTTTTCAATAGAACAATACAAGTTCTAGGTTTTTTTTTTTCAAACACAAATTAACAAGAAAGAAATACAAAGCACAGCTACGACAATTACAATTAATTATTTTATTAATTTAAAAAAGAAATTTTAACAACCACTTCAAAACACAACATTAAACATTTGTTATAAATACAGCCACAAAACTTTATACAGCGGTGAAAATTGCAAATTTATGACAAAGCAATTTCAAGTGTTCTCCAGCAATATAATCAGCAATTATTGCTCCATTGTTCTGCCGACGTTTTTGCTTCTACTTAGCAATAAAAATTGCTACGTGAAGACCCAGTGTAAAGCAAATACTTTTGAAAAAAATAAATCGTTTAATTTTTCTTTTGTGATGTTTTTTCTTGTCATTTGTAAAAAAACTGTCACTTCAATATTTTCAATAAAATTTGTCATCGTAATTGTACATAACATTTTTATTATAATTTAACCTGTTCATAGATTTTGAACGTTAACGTTCGCATAGAAAATTACATTTAAAACAAAAAGAAAATTCCACAATTTGTTTTTGTTTTAAATGTAATTTTCTATGCAAATATTAACGTTCGAAATCGTTGAACAGGCTGTTAACGTTTGCTTATTAAACTTTTAAATTTTAACACGTGTTCAAAAATTCAAACTTTGCATAGCTGTTGTGCAAAGTATCAGCATCACAACTGCAACTAGTAATCACGCATCAGCAACAATATTTTGGAGCAGTGATGCATAGTTTTTGTGCAAATACGTACGTAGCCAAACTGAAACTATGTATACAACCGTATAGGTGCGTTGACGGAATTTTTTTTTTTTATTTTAAAAGCAGTTTGTATGCATTTTTTATTTAATCTGCTGCCAAAATTATATTGTTTGTAACCCAGGAAAAACTTTTTGATTTTTAGTAATAGGTGGTAGTTATTTCATACGTTACCTGGTAAGTAGTTGTCATTACAATTGTCATTATTTTGAAGACTTTAATAAGTACTTACTAGTAATGACCACAACAACTACTTATTACTTCTAGTATTTTCACTACTGAATATTTGCTTACTAATAATCAGCTCAATAACTACTTATTACTTGTGTTGTTTTCAGTACTGAATATTTACTTACTGGTAACGCACTCAATAATTACTTATTAGGTCTATTAACTAGTGATTTTTTGGCTTCTGGTAAGTATATTGTAAGTACTTACAATCCAACTTACTAGTAGTTAAATAATAACTAGATATTTTTTGACTTCTAGTAAGTGCATTGTAAGTACTGAATTCTGTGGACACCTCGAACAAAAATAAGTAGTTATTCAGCCGAAAAATAAGTAGTGTTTATTTTCTCCAACATTATTTGCTAACTTACTTGGTAAGTAAAGTTTTTGCTGGGTTTCTACAAGGTTATAAAAAGACCCACGCTGTAGCTACTTGACGCGGCAACGAAATAAAAATAAAGAAAAGTTATAACTCTAACATCACAAAATGTACGCCATCGTAAGCAAATAGGTATTACAACAGCAAGTCTTAATTTTATGTTTTAATATCATTCCATGTTAGGTGTAGACGTAGAGTTACAAAGGGTTAATATATTGGAGCTATGATCAATCATGGACTATTCCATAATATTTTTGTTTCATGACTTCAGTGTATGTTTAGCTTGCTTAAGCTCGATTTAAATTTAAGCTTTTTAATTAAAGTATGAGAGCAAAAGTTATATTCTGGGGGATGGCATGAATAAGCTCTTAGAAAATTAATTATAGCAAAATTTTATACTACAAACAATTTGTAATAATACTGAAGATTGTGAAGAAACTAAATCGTCTCAAAAGGCCTTTCTTGAGTTCGTCCCTTTTAAGAGCTTTAATCAATTGTAAACCTATCCAAAGCACTTAAAATATCCTTAGAGATCTATAGCAGAATATGAACCTGTTCTTAAAAGTTTGTCAGCGAGTTTAATGGTTAATCATTTGAGTTATGGCTGAATTTTGTTTCAATAATAATTTTTTTATAAAATTAATGTTTGTTAAAAAGATTTTCGAAAATAAGTTTTTGTATTCATTGGCAAAAAAATAAAGAATTTGTATTTGTAAACATCAAAAAAGCTTTTGTCTCCTTTCTAATATTTTCGCCAGTTACCCCAAGTTTTCAATAGCCATCAAATGGTATTAAGATTTGATGTTATAAAGAATTATTTTATCGATTGCTTAGAAACACTGTTAAAATAGTAACGGAACACTAACATCAGCAGTCTACACCTAACACTATGTCGTGTAAAGTCTGGACTTAATAGAGAATTAAGAAATAGTCAATTATTAAACGCTCCACGGTTTCAGTTAACATTTCATGCAGAATTTGCTGTAAAAACAAAAAGGTTAGACACAATGATCCATTGCGACACCTTGGAGCTCCATTTAAGAAAACCTGCACGGTAGAACCGAATCGAACTTCTAACGAAGTTTAAAATGCGCTCCAGCTCAACACCAGATATATCATACAATCCATCAAAGGTGGCCGATCGCAATTTGGCCAGTCACCTTCTCGCTAATTCAGGAAAGTCGATCGCCGAGGTTTGAGTTCGCAGGAGAGCAGAGGCATACAAACGCCTCTGAAATCGAGTGGAACCTGTAATGTAGTGCCAAGTCTAGCAAGCTCATCATGCTCCTCATTATATTGCTGTGCTCTGGGACCCATATGATCCTGATCTTAAACTGCTCAGCCATTCCGTTTAGAGATGAGCGACAGTCAAGGGCTGTTCTCGTTCTCAGGGTGTGGAAATCCAACACCATAACGGCGGCACGGCTATCAGTGTAAATGATCTCCCTTAAATTTGCTTCGAAGTCCACTTCTTCTCGTGATTTAGAGCCATCCGTACAGAAGTTCACGCTTCTCATCCTATCTGGAAAGCCGTTTTTCCGAGCATTCCGGCTTCTGCGTTTAAAGGCTAGTTTAAGTATCGGACCAATTTTCACTAATTTTAGCAGACTCCGTCCTTGGCCCCAAACATTTCCATCATGAAATATTTCAGTTATACAATCTGAAATGGGTATTCACATATTCATGGAACATCAAATTTATGTATTTTGGTATTCGAGTTTTGTTCCGAAATTCTTAAATCTCACTTTCATAATTATCTATTTTTAGTTGTTATTTTATCTGTGCGTGGTACTTTAGTAAGAAAATTTATGTTGGCCGCTTATTCTTTGGGTATGACAAATGGAGATTGGGTATTTTTGGATGTGGAAATATTTCAGGTGGGATATACCTTAACCATCTACATACATATATACCAATCTGTATAGCTTAATAGCTTAACTCCCTTATCATAGAGTTCTTATTGGGGTGATCATGATTGGGAAATGGGTGATCCAGATGATGGAAAGGCTCGTAAAGCCTACGAGGCTTTACTACGTGTTTCTCTACTACAGCCATCCAGTCCAAAATATCAGGGCTTTGCTGAAAATGTCAGAGAAATGGCTTTAACCAACTATAATTACACATTTAGTGAAGGAGAAGAGGTAAATTTGAGAGGAAATACAATTTAAATAGCTACCTGACATTTGTAATGGTTTGTTTAAAGGTTAATTTCTTTATTGGTGCTTTTTATGATGGTGTCTATTTGCTGGGCATGGCCTTAAATGAGACCTTGACGGAGGGTGAAGATATACGCGATGGTATGGCCATTACAAGACGCATGTGGAATCGTGATTTTCTTGGCATTACAGGTCATGTTAGAATCGACGATAATGGTGATCGTGATGCTGATTATTCAATACTGGACTTGGATCCTATAAATGGAAAATTCGCAGTGGTGGCTCATTATTATGGTCTGCATAGGTAAAATCGTAAATATGTAAATAAAGTGAGTATTAGATGCTTATGTATATACATATATACAATTGAAGTATTTACAAGACCCCTTGTACCGTTGTACAGTTGTATCGGTTGTATGTTGTATTTAAGTACATTATACACTATCGAATTTTAATACAATAATATTTTTTAAGCAATTATATAAATGGGTCATCAATATTTTGTATAGAAATAATAATTTTAAAAATTATTTTTATTTCCAGAAACTATTCAGCCGTCCATGGCAAAAAGATCCACTGGCCTGGCGGTCGCGAAGGTCCGCCTCCTGATATACCAAAATGTGGGTTTTTGGGCAATTCTCCCGAATGTCATGGAAATGGTAAAACAAGTATAAGCAGAATACACCTTAATCGGTTTTTACACGGTAGATATATATGTTCCAGACGAAATCGTGTAAAAAAGACTTGAAGTACATAGAAAAAGAGGATTTCATATCCTTCAACTCCGTAAAAAAAATAATTAAAATAATTTATTCATCCGTTCTGTATTACACAGAAAAGTACTGTATTTTAGTACTGTTTATTGTGCGTGACTTATTTTCTAGTCAAAGGCCTTTAAGTACCTCGGTAGGCTAGCTCGTAGTGAGTAAGTCTATCAGGCCCGGGGGTGGGGGTTCGATTCCCGTCAAAGACTCTGGTTTCTTTCCTGCATACAAGCGCAAAGTTTCGCGGGGATTAGCTTAGGGTATTAAAAAAAAACAAATTGTATTCAATTAAATGTTTTGCATTTGTACTGTATTTAATAAAATAACTAAAAGTAATACGTTCTCAATTTATCTGACTTTCTAATTACTAAAAAGTATCACAATTTTTTTTTTTTTTTTTGATAATTTATAGAAAAAATAATGGTGTATTTTTTCTACAAAAAAATGTGACATTTTATTTCAAAAAAATGCAATTTGGTGTCTGTTTCTTAAAAATTTTGCTCCCGAAAAGGATGAGTTTTTTTGAATAAAACAAGCCACCCTTTTCGGGAGCAAAATTTTTAAGAAGCAGACACCAAATTGCATTTTTTAAAAATAAAATGTCACATTTTTTTGTAAAAAAAAAACACCATAAATTTAAAAAGTGTAAAATTTTACTTTATGCTTTATTTATTTCAAGAAGCATTTTAGGGTCATAAACACTATTTTCGACGCCATCGAAAAAAAAAATAATTCATTTCAAAATAAAAAAAAAATATGAACTTATATTTTTAGTTTCCAAGAGAGTTTTGAACATAATTTTAAAATAATACCCATTGAACATCATGTAAATTTGTTGCTGGGTATTATTATTTTTTTAATGCCCATCTCGTTCTAAGATCGCTAAGATTATTTTTCAATTGTCGAAAAACCTATTTGGATGCTTTTCTAACTTTAAGTTCATGTGTTTGTTTTTTTGCTTGAAATCCAAAATTTTTAAAAACAAGAAATCAGATTGCCATTTTCGCAAATTTTTATACCCTTTGCCGAAGGTTAAACATAGAGTTTTTTTTTTCCCGGACTTTTTCGATTCCCGGGAAAGCGGGAAATTTTTTCAAATTTCCCGGGATCCCGGGATCCCGCTCCATATAAATAATACAAAGTAAATTTTGTTATTAATTAATGAAAAAAACTTTTATAAAAAAACGTAAGGGAACTCACGCCTTTATTCCCTATTATTATGCTTTTATTCAGTATTATTATGCTCTGGATACAAGATAAAAATATAACATAAACATAGCAATTTAATTCATAAAACAATTATAAAAACAAAATAAAAATTGAGGTACTCAAGATATAAGATCAAAAAGTTAATTAATAAAATAGATAAAATACTTTAAAGAAATATATAACATTTTTTAATGGCATAGGAAATAACTTTCTGACACACTCAAAGTGCTTTGTAAGTCGTCAAAAAGTATATTCTTGATTTTATTAACTAAAACCATGTTTCCGAAAAATTTCGTTAATTTTTTACCGAGGTAGGACAAATAGTTAAATAGTTGTAGCATGCTTCGGAATCACAATCAGAAGTAATTTTTTCTTTTTTATAAACAACGTTTATATCAGTCAAATGTATGTCAAGGTTGATGCAAAAATAACATCAACCGGACTGCTTCTTACAAACCATTTCATTTCATTAGGTCCATTTGCAGTCTTTAGGACAATGTGTTTTTGAAGTTGTATGATGTAGTATCTTATACGAGTTTCCAAAATGGTATTTTATTTCGGTTTCTCCGCACTTCACGGGTATATAAACCAACACAAATTGAAAATTTGTGTTTATCACCTAATAAACATATCGCTCCTTAAATGCATCATAGTCATATCTCAAAATTTGAAGTAACTTTAGCAAAGTTTTCCTTCATACCTTCTGGTATTATATATCAAACTGAACCGAAGTTATAGCCAAATATATCTTTAAATCGGTACATTTTAAAAACTTTAATCGCATTTTGCCAAGATCGTTTGTTTTTATAGATATGACTTTGTTGCAATTAAGGAGCGATATGTTTAGGTATCTCCTATTTTTAAAACTTGTTCATGGACAATGAAACTTTATACAACCTGAATCTTATTTTGAATTAATGTACTTTATTAACTCTTCATTTTACTAAATGTAGTAATTATCAACTGTTGCACTGCCCATTCTGCTTTAAGCAGATTTATTGCATCAGGAGACATTGATTTACGTATGTACTCACTTCATGTAATTGATCTAATCCACAACCCATCCACAGATGCTAATTTTTAGAGAATAGAAAACTAAATTTCAAAGTATAAATAGCTATTATGAGGAATTTTGTTTTCCCGGGATCCCGCAAGAAAAATCCCGGGAAAACGGGAAATAAAATAATTGAAATTCCCGGGAATTCCCGGGACGGGAAATCCCGGGAAAAAACCCTAGTTAAACAGTATATATATTACTTTATAAATAAATATAAATTTTTTTATCAATTTTTTATTTCAATATTTTTTTTCTTTTTAATGAAATGATTGGATCCCGTGCAACGCCGGGTACCCGGGCCAGCTACTATAAAATATTTATTTAAAAAAAAAACATCAGTTCCCAAGAATTATTGAACATTGTTGCTCTGTGTGTTTTTGTGTTGATTACGAAAAAAAAAACAATACCAAACCAGCGTGTGGTGTTGCTTTCACAAAGCTTGAACAGAGACTGATAATAGAGTAATGTTTTGAAACGAACAAAGTTGTTGTATACATGTGAATTTCCGACCGTGTCTGTGTGAAAAATACGATTATAGACTGCCTCGAGAGTCTATGCCATAGACTCTATGGAGTGGTTATGACTGTTCTACAAAATTGATCCAAAAAAGTATACATGTATGTAAAGGATGTTTTTTTATGAGTGACACAATATTGATATTGTGATATTTTTAATATCAATGAAACAGACTTTATTGGAAAGAAAATTTTATGATATTAATGTTTAAATATGATTTCGGCCATGTGGCCGCCACGGCTGGCGCAGAAATTGCAATTTGGAACAACAATTTTCAACAATTTTTTTCAGCATCTGCGGCCGTATTTCGCCGATAACTCTTCGAATGCTGATTTCCAGGTGTTCAATTGTTTGTGGTTTATCGACGTAGACAAATGACTTAACATAACCACAAAGAAAATAATCCAATGGGGTTGTAATATCAGACGATCTTGGTGGCGAATTAATTGGGCCATTACGTGAAATTAGTTTTCATCAAAAGTTTCTTTGAGTAAATCAAATGTAGCGCCCGCTGTGTAGCATGTTGCTCCGTCCTAGAACCACATATCAGCAAGATTAGTGCCACGCTATTGAGGTAGGAAAAAAATTCGAATCATGTTCCTATACCGTTCACTTTTGACAGTAATGATGGTCAGAATCATCATCGTTTTTGAAGACATATGTTCCAATGACTCCGCCAGCCCATAAAGCTCACAAAACAGCAAGTTTCTGTGGATGTAATGGTGTTTCGACAAAAGCTTGTGGATTCTCCTCACTCCAAATGCGACAACTCTGCTTATTTACTCTGCCATTCAACCAGAAATAGGCTTCATCGAAAAATAAAATTTAGATTTTTTTGAATTTTGAATTGAACAATTATTTTGATTAAAAGTTTCAACAATTTTCACGCGTTGCTCTGGTGTAAGTCGATTCATAATAAAATTTCGAAGCAAACTAAATAAAAAGCAACTATCAGCTGTTAAATGGTTGTTTAAATTAAGCAGTGATGACAACTCAAAGTTGTCACACTCTATAAAAAACACCCTTTATATTCTGGGTACAAAAAAAAAAAGCTCCGGGTGACCGTATGTCCGTCCCTGTGTCTATTGAAGAAAAATGTAAATTTTTGTGAACGTAAATAAACGAACTTAAAAGTAATTTATTATTTTATTTTTGAAAGTGAAATTTATTGTATATAAAAAGTAGCTTTTTGTGCTGTGTACGTATACTTACTGCTGTATATTGAGTTGTTGACGTTTTATTTTGTGTTTGCTTTAACTTCTTTCTTTTTCTTACCGCAAAGAAGCGATGCAAGAGAGGAATTTTTCTTGTTCTCATTTTATTTTGCTTTCGCTTTAACTACTTTTTTTCTTACGGCAATAAAGCAAAGCAAGAGTGAAATTTATTTTGTTTGAAGAATTTGCTGCATTTGCCAAACAGTGGCGTGTAGAGCAAAACAGTACTATATAAACTTTAAAATGATTGATATGCAATACACATTAATGCTTTATATCTTGGAAACCATAAAAAAATTTCGTGAAACAGGTTTTGGATTCAGAAAGGGGGTGTTAAAAATATATAAGTCCGTAGGTCAAACCAATAATGAGCATTGGGTGTGTTGACTTTGCTTGAAAATACTTACATACATATCGCACTGGTTCCTCTTAAGAGAGTCAACTTAAAATTTACAGATTTTCACTTTTTTCTGGAAAACGATAAACAGTGGTCTTTTCTACCCACTGTAACAATTTTAGGTCAATTTCTCTAGTGTTATGCCAAAAAAAAAAGATACAATTGTAAACCTCTTTGTAATATAAGAGTATGTACATAAAAAAAAAAAAACTTAAACATAATAAATAATCGAGTTAACCCCTTTTAGAGTAACTAGTGCGATATGTATGCACAAAGATTTTCAATATATTCTTTAAGCAAAACTATATTTAAATTACCATTTTTTCATTAATAATATTTTACTGAATTATTTTTTTTAGAATTAATAATCATGTATGCCATGTTTGCTTTTGCCATATTTTTGGGTTTTACTTTTTTGGTCGTATATCTCATGTGCAAGTAAGTCTGTAGGGACTCTAAAATTTTTATTTGATGTTATAAAATTGCAAAATAATTCCTTGTGTCCTTTAACATTCATCGTAGCAACAGTTTGCGATTTAATTTTTTGCTTTAATTGTAATTGCTTTTGTAGACAAATGAAACTGAACAATGAACTGAATAATATGTCCTGGCGAGTGCGACCGGATGATGTTTTATTGGAAGTTGGTCGTTTATATGGCAGTAAAGTTGGCTTGCAGAAATTAAATGCAGAGGTAAGATAAATAATTTAGCAATATCCCAGGAAAAACTTTTTGATTTTTAGTAATAGGTGGTAGTTATTTCATACGTTACCTGGTAAGTAGTTGTCATCAGCTCAATATCTACTTATTAGTTGTGTTGTTTTAAGTACTGAATATTTACCTACTGGTAACGTACTCAATAACTACTTATTAGGTCTATTAACTAGTGATTTTTTGGCTTTTAGTAAGTATATTGTTAGTACTTCCAATTCAACTTACTCGTAGTTAAATAATAACTAGATATTTTTTCACTTCTAGTAAGTGTATTGTAAGTACTGAATTTTGTGGACATCTCGAACAAAAATAAGTAGTTATTCAGCCGAAAAATAAGTAGTTTTTACTTTTCTCCAACATTACTTGCTAACTTACCAGGTAAGTAAAGTTTTTGCTGAGAAGTTCCAAAAACAACAAAATTAAAATAATTTAATTGTTTTTTAATAAATTCATTTTTTTACGTTATAAAATGTATCATAAATAAGTATTTATTTATTAATAATCTTAAATTAAGTTTGTTAAGAGTCTGCAATTATGCATGTTTTTCCATTTTATAAAATTTAAAAAAAAACAAGAAATAAAGCTATATTCGGCTTTGCCTATTCTAATATATGTACCATTCACCATGGTTTGGAAAGAACAAAAGTTTAAATATATGTACATGTATATTTTTATAGTTTTGTTTAATTACTTGCACATGTTTGCCCATATGTCTTCAAAAACGATGATGGTCAGAATGCGAAAAGTTGTAAAAAAGAGTAATTTTTGGGATTTTAGTACTTTGGTCATAACTCAGCCATTTCAAAACCGATTGGACAGATTTATATAGCGACATCTTTAAGAATAAATTTACCATTTACTTTGGTGATGAAACTTAGACTCGGGAAGATCTATGTTTCCAGAAAATGAGTATTTTTCAAAAACAATTAATATTTTGGTCATAACTTTTTTGTATCTGAACCGATTGTTCATAGAAGATATGTTCTACTAAAGATTTCTGATCATTGATATATAAGGCGTATCCATAGGTTATATGATAGCCCTAAGATTAATTTTAATAAACATTTTGATGTTTTTTAGCCCATTTTTGGGGTATTTGCTCATAAATTGCCCATTGTTTAGCCGGTTTGATAGTTTTATATACCGAAGTGTTTAGAAAGAAATTAACCATTTACTTGAGTTATATATTTATATACATATATATATACTTATAAATATATATTTTAACAAACTTAATTATAAAATTTTCAAAAGGAATGACAAACTTATATATACCCTTTTCCACCTGTGGTGTAGGGTATAATTTTGATTATAACTCAGCCATTTTTAACCGATTTGACAGATTTATATACCGACGTGCTTAAGAAGAAATTGGCCAGCTACTTTGGTTTTACAATACGTACGGATTTAATTAAATTACATAAAACTATTTTATGTATGCATATTAGGGTGGGTCAATTTTTTTTGTAAGTAGGCGTATAGCAAAAACGTAATCTACAATAAATTCTAAGAAAACTTGACTAAGAAAGTATGGGTCTGAAATCAAAACCTAGCTCCCGCCGAGAGACATAATGGAATCTTGAAAATGGGTTTCAAAAAATAAGAGGTAATGAGAGCAAAATACTGTTTAATGCAAAAATTACACATTTTTAATGTTCCGTACTAAAAGAGTGAAAATGAAACCTTATTACTGAGACTTCTTTGTCCGTGGGTCCATCCATCCGTCCGTCCGTCACAGTGCCCATTCTCCGGCACGGTGAGGAAACGGTAAGAACTAAAGAGCTAAAATTAAGACAGAATATGTAGTTAGGTGGCCGCTACAACAACAAGCACTGAAAACAACAAAAATAGGAAGGCTTACAGGTGTCCCCATAGAAGAAACTGTATTTTGGCTGTAACTTTGAAACCGTTAGAGGTAAAAACTTCACAGAATATGTAGTTGCATGGGTGGTACAAAAAATACTAAAAAAGTGAAATGCTAAAAAATAGAGGGTGCCCCAAAACAAACAAAAAACGTATCTTCAGATATCATTTAATCCATTTTGAAAATTTTTTATACATAAATACATATATTGCACGGTACTCGTAGTACAGAACTTAACATATGCAAGCTTTATACTTGGCTCAATTTATTTAATAATTGTGGGTATAATTCCGCTTTATCTTTTCGAGCCATTTTTAAAACTCCTTTATTTATCAAATTTACCTAAAACTAAAGTTTGTAATGTTATTGGACAAAAGGTAAGAACACAATTTTTTTAATTTAAGTTTTATTTCGTAATTAAAACAACAGAACCCAAGTCTTTTTTACAATCCATTCGGGGTATTTTGGTTCGACTTTCTATAGTCACTGCCATAACACTATCACGATTTTTTGCAATTACTCGTTGTGAGACATGCGTTAGCAACTGCACACACCGCTCGGTTTCCTGAATGTGCGACGGAATCTGGCAGTGGTACATCATCAGATTTAATGTACTCCAATAGGCGCTCGTGTGGGATGCTTGCAGAAAATGGAGGCTCAGATAATATGTTGTCATTATCCAAGTCGACTAAATCCATATAATCTGTGCAATTAAAATTAATTGGATGCTTTTTATAAGTCCTGAGTTTAGTTGAGTCATAAAATGGTTCACGACAATACAAAATTTTGTTAATGGCTCTTTCACGGACAAGTTTCCTTTCGTCGAAAAGCATTGTTAACAATGGGCGAAAAATGCCCACTTCTTGAAAGTTAACTATCAAGTGCATAAGTCAATCAAAACAAATGTTTAACACCACGTTTTTATAAAATGCATTAACGGTAAATTTCTACAATGACTAGAACTATTAATAACATTGAATTCTAATTACTCTTACGGGGCTTAAAAAAATCATTATCTTTTTAAATCTTCGTAATTCGTATAAAAATTAAAACATAATATCGATCCAACAACAATGTTCCATACATATTGATCAATAGTTAATGGGAATATAATAATTTATTTGTAATCAAATAAGGTTTAAAAAAATGCAATAAAAAGGACCAAAAAAGCAACCATATTTGTGTTTTGTGTATGGATATACCACAAGATGTTACTTTTTTATTTTTTAAAAACAAGCCTCTCGGCGGGAGCTAGGTTTTCATTTTAGACCCATACTTTCTATGGGTAATTTTCTTAGAATTTTACGTAGATTTCGATTTTGGTATACGCCTGTCACATTTTTTCTCCCCCGAACAAATTGACCCACCCTAATGTATATTAAGGTGGGTCCAAAAAAAATTGTGCCAGTCGCCCCCAGAATGAAAGATATTTCAATGAAGATTCTAAAACAAGAACAAATTTTTTGTTGCCACGCCCCAAAATACAGCCCTTTTGTTGTTTTTATTTGTAGCGCTGCCATTTAAAGTCCGATCTCATCATATCGCATATTGTGGTTCTTGGCTTGGAAGCGGCTTCATTTTTGCCTTTGGTGACTTTTCAATCCGACCTCAAATTTTGGGCGCCACTTATGCCATCTCGGATCCTTCCCCCAAAAGTCCAATTTTTTTTAAGTGCCAAGAAGGTCCTTCTAAAACTACGTATGTATAGATTTTAATTTGCTCACTTTTACGACACGCCTCCAAATTAAACCCCTTTTTCTTTTCACATACATACTACATTAAATCAAGTATAAGCCAAAGCAAACCAAAACAATTTTAATCAGTCACGACCTAGAATAAAAGGTATATTTATTAAGTTTTAAGAACTTAAAAAAATTGTTTTTGCCACCCCCAAAATTACAGCTCTTTTTGTTTTATCGTATCTTATATCATTTTTAATGGGTAGAATATGGCCTTATTTTTGTATTTAATGCTTTTTTAATCTAACATCATATTCTATTTATAAAATATCAGATCCTTCCCATCTAATGTCCAATTTTTTATAACTAGATAATAAATCCTTTGCAAATACATATGAGGCAGAATCTGTTCGAAATGCTAAATAAATGTTAGAAAAATCAGACATAAAAAGTGATTAAGCGTACATAAAAGAGCACTTTCAATGCATCTCAATGCATCTGCTTAAGTCTTTTGAGGACAAGAACTTAAAGTAATTTTGGCCACACGGAATAAAGTGAACATAGCCAGAAGAAACAAAGAGTGCACGAGGAGAGGAATTAACTATTCAACACTAACAAGGCATATTCATCAGTGTTGCCAGTGAAATTTCGAGAAAGATACATTTAAGTTTCCAAAAAGATACACTTTTTCCCAAAAAGATACGTTATGAAAAAAATTTAAAAATCCATTTTTAACGTTTAATATTTATTAAAATTTTTATTTCATATTGAAATGCATATTGTAAAGAAAATAATTTCGTATAAATTCATTTTTATACTTATTTTAGTCATAAATATTAGGTACATACATACATATCTAATTTTTCAAAATACAGTAAGCAAACTTTAAAATTAATTATATGTTATTATCTTTGAATGTTATCAAAACAACGTTCATATAAATTTCCTGAAAATAAAAAAGATGTTCATATTTCCTCATTACAACTTCGCACTACTAGTAATCATCGATTTAAGCTGTGTTCACATTGTGTGTATTTGTCACATGGAATGTCACTTTTCTACACACATGTAATTTCATGTGAATGTCAAAATTTATGTTTTACATATGGTTTGTAATTTACACGTTCACATGTTGGTATGTAAAGCGGCTCATACACTTCCAATAAAATTGTTCAATTTTACGTATTGTACAATTATATCGCCAATGTGTATGTGATATTTGAAGGTGGCACAATATATTGGCAACAATCAAAAGACTTTTGATTTTTATTGCACAACGAAAAGAAAGTGAAGTGTGTTGGCAACTTTGTACAATGCTGTTTATGTTATTTCTATAAGTAATGTTCGCCTTTTTATTGAATTAATGAAACCATTGTGCGACTTATTGCATATAATAAGACAAAATGGAAATAATACGGCGAATATCATATACAATAATATTGCAAGTGTATGGGCCGCTTAAAGTACACTTGACATAACCTATCAAAAAAAAAAACAATCTTAAAACAGCTGAGTGTATAAAAATGTAATTTGTGCTAAAAAAAATTTATTTTAATATGGAACGAAAGGTTGATCAAATAGTCATCATCTGCTCCGGCCCCACTTTTTTTTTCTTTTGCTTTTGCAATTTCTCGGCTATATTGACCGCGCAAGTATGTTATTTTATTCTGGAAATATATTGCATTACATTTATTACAAACAACAATTGCCCAATGCCTTACCTTAACTTCATTAGGCCCAATAGATGAATTGAAAATTTTTAACTTGTCAGCCATATCATTGAGCGCTGCGTACCTGGCATGCTTATTGTGGTAGAACTTATTGCGCGGGTTATACAAGCATTCCTTCTCTTGCCACATATCTATTAACTGTAGTACCGATTCTTTACACCAGTCCAACTGGAAAAACATAAAAATAAATATGGAAATTGTCATAAAAAAAATACATATGTATTTACTTTTGTTAATTCCTTTTCGATTTTTCCCTCCATTTTCAATAATAAAATTGGTTATTTTTTATTTACTATTATAATTATTAAGAATTAAGCACGACAAACAAAATCTTGTAAATTGATTATAATTTATATTTATTAACATTTCAATTAATTTTTGCCGCCACAAAATTTTGTTAATAAAAAACAGCTGATGTCAGATGGTTTGTCACTTGAAAATAGAACTCGTTCTAAATAAAAAATGTCATGTGTACTGCACACAGAGAAATAACACATGATATTGTTTGGAAAGGTTCAGACGATATGTACAAATTTAACATGTGAAAAAGTGACATTCCACATGACAAATACACATAATGTGAATACAGCTTTAGGTGGATCGTATGTTGCAACCTCTTAATGTTTTCTTTAACCATTATTAAAGCTGCTATCAAGGCGAATTCACTGGAAGGTGGGGTCAAGTTAACATATGGTGTTTTTTTTCGGTGGTCGACTTATCAAAGTGTGTATGCAAACAAATTTTTTATGTAAACTAAAGCTTCGTACGGACGATGGCCAGATCTTTCAATGTTGTAATTTTTCTAACAATGATGCCATTATCAGATGCATTAATTTAACACATCTGCCAAATGAAAATAGTGTACAATGTTCACATAGTTGCAAGACATTTTTAGTCAATTTTAATGACAACATTGTAAGATCTTACCACCGTCTGAACGAAGCTTAACCTTTTATACTAGCAATAGTTTTGACAATCCGACCACAGAAGCAGTGTTGTTGTATAGTTGCCTCACATTTTAGTAATTGCGCCTTGGCTGCTATTGTATTAGTGTTGAGTCGGTTACGATGATTAGTCTTATTAAGTTTTAGTTGGCTTAAAATTTTCGAATGTTTTGTTTCTGTACATTTTGCGTACAGATTCAAAAGATACGAAAAATGTCAGGATTATACATGATACCTGAAGTAGTCAAAAGATACGAAAAATGTATCCTAACGGCAACATTGATATTCATGCAAACACAGAGACATGTGAACCAAGAGAAGCAGAACTGGTGAGAGGATTCATACTCACCACCAGGGCTGTCAGATGTGGCGATTTTTCGCCAATCGTGGCGATTTATAAACCTTATTGGCGATGCAATTTTGTGTTTGGCGACATGGCGAATTTTTTGGCGAAATTAAAAAAAGTTGGCGATTATTTGGCGATTTCTAAAACACAGTTTTTCTTTTTTTCATATTATATGAACAAATTTATAAGTACGGGCTAAGTTTTTTCTTGGATTTTTTAACAAATTTTAAAATCGCAATACTAATTCGATTGTTTCAAATGATTAATTGGTATAATTGCCAGATAATTACATTGAAAATATTAACGAATTGTTGCCATAGAAATATGGAATAAAGCTTAAGCTTTCTTAGATTTTCGAACATTTTTTTTACACATTTTGACTCTGTTTTTTACGAAATAAAATCAAATATTTCTTGTAAACCTTTAAATATTTAAAAAAAAATAAATATTCACTTGAAATTTTTGAAACCCTGATTTTATATAGAATCGAAAACGAATCTGGGCACAGATTACTAAACAGATTATGTAAAAAGTGAAGTGTGAAAAGACCAAATCAGTTGCGTAGGCTGCTTTCGAAGAAAGACAGACACAAATGGCGTGATCAAAACAAAAATAACAAAACACAAACCACGTGAAACAAATGCATTAGTTCAACAAACGTTTTTTTGTGCAAAAAAATGTATTAAAACAAATTGTTTTGTTTTATAATGTTATTTACTTACTTAAACATTATTAACTCGTGCTGTGATAAGTTTAAAAGTTAATTTTTATAACAGTTTTGTATATTAATCTCAACTGAATAAATTTGTGTTCATTGTATTGCGGCATAAAAGATGATGCAAAGAGAAATGCAAAAAGGGCAACTTTCGAAGAAATAGACAATAAAAAACGCAAAATCTTCCGTCTCGTGACATATCTGTTTAGTAATCTATGATCTGGTTTAGAAGGTAATTTTTAAAAATAATTCATGTTATTTGTTTAGAAGATTGAGTTTGCTTCAAATAAATACAAAATTTTACCATATACTTATATTCTTATATTCACATAGAAAATCACGCTTATAAAAACTAATTTTTTTGCATCAAACTCTACTCATTTTGATAAAGTTTATGTTTTGGCACAATTCAATTAACTGATCTCAAAAGTTCTAGGTTTTAAGATAATCAGACTTCTTATGATTATAAAAATTCTAGTTCCCTTCAGTATACCTTTGCAATTTGAAGTCGCCAAACTTCTTGCGATTGAGATTTATGACTTACAGATTTCAGAATTCAAGTCAGAATCACAAATGTTAAGCGTTTGCCGATTTTCTACTATAATATAAACACACTACTAAATTAAGGATAAATATGGAAAATTTATATAAAGGTAAAATACACTTGTATACTCTTATTTATATAAAACTTTTATTTGGCGATTTTTGGCGAATTTTTTTTACCAAAAATCTAAAAAAATAAATTTTTGGCGATTTTTGGCGATTTTCGATATACTATTTGGCGATGAAGGTGAAAAAAAATCTGACAACCCTGCTCACCACAATCAATGAGAGGAAGGAAAGATGACTACAAAACTACAAATTATTGTCGGCGAGCAGTATATAACTGGCAGCAGCAAAGAATGTTTCTTTTCTTTTTTCTGTGTGAAGGAGATCTGGTAGGAAGTGCAGACCACCGGTAAGGCAAATGAATATAGAGTAGAGTGCTAGGGAATAAGCTAAAAATGTGATAGGGCATAACAAGACGGATTAAATCCACCTTGACTCAGCGGGATTACATCTAGCTGGGTAGGAGTTTTAGGAACAATAGAAGATACTTTATCCATCTTACTCAGCGGGATTACATCTAGCTCAGGAGCAGGAATTAGGGTATAGCAAGACGGTTTACATCCAACTTGACTCAGCGGGAATACATCTAGCTGGGTAGGGTACTAGGTAAAGCCTGCATTGCATCTTACAGGGACGACAAAGCTAGCTACCATAGGAAGAGCCAGAATCCCGGTCCGTTCGCCACGAGGTGAAGTTAAGTGGAATTGAAATCAACAGTGGATTAAAAACAACTAAGAAAAATAGTGTAAATAAAGAAATAAAGGAAGAAAAGAAAATAAGGTGTTGTTATTAAATTTATGTAAGAACCCTGGGCGAGCTGAGCATACCCCAGCTGCAAACCCGGATAACCGGAGGTTCCTTACAGTTTCTTGAACATACAAACAAAATTGCTTTCTAAAAATTAAAGCTTAGACTTAATTGACAGTGCTGAGGAAAATATTATCTAAAGATGTAATTAAGAAAGATTTTGTTGAAATTGTATATGTGAGTAGTACACTTTGTTGAAAAGCTTAAACAAGTTTTAGATCGTAATACCGGATTACAAGATAAGAACTAGTATATGTACATTAGGGTGGCCGTTATTTTTTTTATTTTGATTTCTTATATTCTCCCCCCCTAAATCGGTTCAGTTTTATGTAAAAAAAAATACAAAAAAATTTCGTAGCGATAAGTTGTGTTTTTGGGGGGGCGTCCGTCCCTCAAAGTTTGCCATCAAGCCATTTATTCAAAAGTAATTTGTTTGCGTATGACTATCTTCTAAAAACAACATTTTACAAGAATATGATATATGGCAATATTTTAGCTCTTCTAGTCAAACAACATAAGCCTCTAAAAAAGTTTTTTGCTAAAATCAATATTTTAGAAAATAATTAAGAAAATAAAAACAAAATACCAAACATTTTATATACGTTTTATATATATAAAAGGGGGATTTAATGTCAAGTGACCCAATTTTGAAATAGATGTCTTTCGATTTAAATGAAATTTACACCAATTTTTGTACTGTTAGATAGTAGCTTAGACACAAATTTTCAACAAGATCGGTCAAAAAGTTTCTGAGTTAGAGGGGGTCAAAGTTTGACATTTTGGCCATACAGGTGTTCTTTCTCATCCATGTAACTTATTACCTATTGGTGTAAGCAAAATTTGTCCCAAGTAGCTTAGATAGCTTTTCGATCAAACTTTTTAAAAAATTTTTTTTGTTTTTTTAAAAAATGTTTAAAATTTTTTTTTTAAATTTAACACTTGGCTAAAAAAAATAAAAAAAAAGTTTTAAATTTAAAAAAAAAAATTAAAAAATTTTTTAAAAAAAACAAAAAAATATTTTTAAAAAAAACAAAAAAATATTTTTAAAAAAGATTGATTAAATAGCTATCTAAGCTACTTGGGACAAATTTTGCTAACACCAATAGGTAATAAATTACATGAATGAGAAAGAACACCTGTATGGCAAACTTTGACCCCCTCTACCTCTGAAACATATCGACCGATCTTGTTGAAAATTTATGTGTAAAGTACTATCTAATAGGACTAACCTAGGTGTAAATTTCATCCAAATCGGAAGACATCGATTTCAAAATTGTGTCACTTGACATTAAATCGCCTTTTTATATATATAAAACGTATATAAAATGTTTGGTATTTTGTTTTTATTTTCTTAATTATTTTCTAAAATATTGATTTTAGCAAAAAACTTTCTTAGAGGCTTATGTTGTTGACTAGAAGAGCTAAAATATTGCCATATATCATATTCTTGTAAAATGTTGTTTTTAGAAGATAGTCATACGCAAACAAATTACATTTGAATAAATGGCTTGATGGCAAACTTTGAGGGGCGGACGCCCTCCCTAAAACACAACTTATCGCTACGAAATTTTTTTGTATTTTTTTTACATAAAACTGAACCGATTTGGAGGGGGAGAGTATAAGAAATCAAAAAAAAAAAAGTTCTCCATACAACTAACGGCCACGCTAATGTACATATACAAGGTATATTTACACAAGGTAGACTCATTTGGGATTGTAGACATGCTGCTCTATAAAAGGAACCATGTTGTCAAAATTGTCTTCATATAAAACAAAAACAATTTAACGCACACATGTACAAATTTTGGCTCATATACACGCAATTTGACGTTGTGGTTCCAACTATGGGTAAACAGCTGACAAACATATGGGCCAACGAGTTTACCTTGTGTAAATATACCTTGTACATATACTAGTTAAAAACATAAAAATTCTAATTTAAAAACATAAAAATTCTGTAAAGGCCGCCATTTTATTTGTTTTTAAAATGCCTCTTTAAGCCATTATCAATCTAGTTAAAAACTTCGTAAGTTACGCACTATTTCTGATTAATTAGTCAAACTTCTCTATATGGCTTGGCATTTCAATTTAAAAAAACGGTTTTAATCGATTTTCTCAGAATTTTGTTTTTTTAACTTAGCTGTGTTTGCAAGTGGACTAATCATATTTCAATGAAAGTGAGACGGAAGAATTAATTGACAACCTTCATGCATCTGAACTATTAGGGTTTAAATATGCTCCAGTTACATCTTGCGATGTGTTTTATGCGATAACAGGAAATTATTTATTTTTGACAATTTGAAGAAAGAAACATGGTTTTTTACTATACAATCAAAACTTTATAATAATAATAAATGTTTCTTAAAAAACAACATGTTTTGCCATTTTGTGCCATTTTTATACTTGTTCGTGCCATTTTACCAGAAATTTTTAACCATTTTTTGTACCATTTTAAACTTTTCCTGGTCATAAGATAGTAATTACAAAACCCCTTGAAATCGAACAATGTGCTATCAACAATTGTATTGTGGATATTAATTCTTTTAAAGTTCAATATTTAAGTGGACTGTGAAACTCTACAGGCACTGTTTTTCAGTATTTTTATACCCTTCACCACAGGTGGAAAAGGGTATATATAAGTTTGTCATTCCGTTTGTAATTTCTACAATATTGATCTTAGGCCCTGTAAAGTATATATATTTTGGGTCCTTATGAGGAGAGTTGATTTAACGATATCCGTCCGTCTGTCCGTCTTACGTTTGATATGTATTTTCCGGAGACTCCAGACATGATAGCGGCTAGGTTGTTTTAGACTTATGTCACATATAGTCCACCATTTCTTGCTATTGAAATTCAGCCAGAACGGTCTAAAAATGGCTGAGATATGAGCAAAAAACGACGACTACCTCCAATTTATTCCAAAAATCCCTTGTTGTTGTTGTATTTTTTTTATTTCTGTATATCTTGAGAACGGCAAGAGCCAAAGTTGGCGGGATTGAACAAGTGGGCGTGGTACCTCCCGTACATATCAAAAATTGTATAAACACCTGATTTTTTGGACTGTCATATGACCTATGGTTACGCCTTATATATCAAAAGATCGGAAATTTTTAATTTAAAATATTTTCTGAAAAACTCGGGAAAATCGGTTCAGATACGAAAAAGTTATGACCAAAATATTATTTTTTTTTTGAAAAATACCCATTTTCGGGAACCATAGATCTTCCCGAGTCCAAGTTTTATAACCAAAACAACTGGCAAATTTCTTCTTTAACACGTCGGTATATAAATCTGTCAAATCGGTTAAGAAATAGCAGAGTTATGACCAAAATACTGAAATCCCAAAAATTACCCTTTTTATAATTAAGTTTGTTTTTTATACCCTTCACCGAAAGTCCTATACCCTATAAAGTTCTGGGTATTCTGGGTCCTTATGAAAAGCGAAGTTCAAATCCAGTTGTCCGTTTCTGTGTCAACTGTGTTGAGTTGTGAACTGTAAACTGATCATATTTACTTTTGATGATATTCATAAAACGTTCCTTCATGGTCCAGTTGTCTAGGGGGTTTGCTTAGGTTAGAAACTGTGAGTCCCTGGTTCGAATCTTGTTTTTTTCAAAAAGAAATTTTTTTTTTAATTTTTTTATGTTCTGAAACGATTTAAAAAAATATTTACCAGTTTTAACTTTTTAAATTTAATTTATAATGAAGTTTTATGTATTGTATATATGTATGTTTATGTAGAAATTATTTAGGTTTTGTCTAGTTGCTCTTTATTCTGCTCGCACAATGGTGAAGGGTATATAAGATTCGGCACAGCCGAATATAGCACTCTTACTTGTTTTTATTTATTTCAATACTACAAATAGGACCTATTGTAGTTATATTTATTTAAAAAATCTTAATTAAGATATTTGTAAAAGCAAACATAATAAGGGTCCTCATGATATCGTTTATAAGTCTCGTAACCTGTGCAAACTGTGCATTTTTACGCCCTCGTAAAGGAACTGTCAAAAATTGTATTAGAATTCATTTACACAAACTTGGTAAATTTGCCCAACAATTTTGTCTCGTAAACTTGCGCTGTTCAATTGTGCATTTATACAAACAGATTTTTTAGTGGTTTTAACGTCGTTTTCAATGAAAACTCCAAGTGTTTATAAATCACAAAGAATAAATTCTAGCAATAGTTTGAGCAAATTAGTATTTTGGCTTTCTTTGTGCATTTTTAAAAACAAATTCAAAATTTAAAATCCCAAATTTCAACTTTTATTTTTATTTTGTTGAATTTTCTTTTTTTTATTTTCGTATTGACAAACTGACATTAATTGTTTAAAATTACACAAAAATTAAAAAGGTTCTTCATGAAACGAGTCTCGCAAGTTTGCCCATTTGCACAAATGGCAATTTTAGGCGATATCATGAAAACCCTTAATGTTACATATGAAACCATGGTACAGAGTTAAAACAAAAATTAAAAAATCTAAAGAAATTACTTAATACTAAAAATGAAAAAAAAATGCAAAACAATTTAAATGCATAAAAATAAATGCCTCAAAACATATATGAGAAAAATTATAAATTGGGTAGTCGGTGTATGTAAATGTTAGCCAAACTCAAGTCGTCTAGGTTATACTGTAATGGTACCGAAATTCTATAAATTCAATTGGGCTATATTAAAAGCTAGATACACTAAGTTTTATAAGCACTTTCTTGGCACGAAAAAAAATTTGACATCAGACGAAAAGGATCCGAGATATCATAAATGCCATCTAGAATTTCAAGTTAGTTTGAAAAAAGCATTAAATACAAAAATGATGCCATATTCTAGCCATTAACAATGTCATAAAAGTGAGCACATTTAAAGCTAAACATACTAAGTTTTAGAAGGGCTTTATTTGCACGTGAAAAAAATTTGACATTTGGGCGAAGGAACCGAGATGGCATAAGTGGCGCCCTGAATTTGAGCTCGGATTAAAAAGTCACCAAAGGCAAAAATAAAGCCACTCTCAATAAGATGATATAGATATTAAATGGCAGCGCTATACATAAAAAACCAAAAGGGCTGTATTTTGAGGCGTGGCAAAAAAAATTTGTTCCTGTTTTAGAAACTTTATTGACATAACTTTCATTCTATGGGGTGACTGGCACAACTTTTTTTTGTATGGAGGTCGACCTGGTCTAATGTATATGCTTTCGAAATGAAATAAAATAATGTGTAATTGTCAATAAAATGAAAATATCGAAATCGTTTTTAGGACATAAAAAATAAAATAAAAAAAATTCTTTTTTAAAAACTGGACGATCCAGAGTCGAACTTGCTAGCTCACGAGTCGCAGGCGGCAGGTTAGACAACTCGGCTACGAACGCTTTTGAAGAAGCGTTAAATTAAAATATATTGGGGCTACTAGTTTGTTTCTTTCATAAATCAAGGTACCTCTTTTGAAATAAAACAATTTAAATTTTTTTTTTTAAAACAAACAAGTAAGAACGTTTGTGTTATTTATTCCTATTTTGTAAAATTATTCATATACTACAGTTCAGTAAAATTATGCACTCTTATTCTAAGAAACAGCCATAAAATATCCTTAAGTTCCTGGCAACTCCATAATTTTGCACAGCAAAAGTCTTCGTACCCTCTAAAGTGATCTATGTTTAAGTATTGGCAGCTCAATTATTTTAAATGTTTTTTTCTTTCTACATTAATAAGGGTACATTTAGAATGTGCCTAGGGCTGGGCGTTCTCGCAAGCGTAGTATCCGAGAAGAAAGAAAAATAGTGTCTTTAATTGGGAATGACCCCTTTAAAAGTGCACCAAAGATTGCTGCCGAGTTGAAAGAGTCCATGGTCAAAAGTGTTTCCGTGGATACAGTACACAGATCAATCAAAAGAGCTGGGTACAACGATCGTCCAGCATAATTTGTACTGTGTACTACGATTTTTTTGATATTTGTTACCAATAAACGGAAGTTTTTTATACAATATTAAAAACAAAAAATCCCTCTCAAGACAGCAACCAAATAATTTTTTTAAGATTGAATAAATAAAAAAAAAAAAAAAATTTAAGAAACGCTTTTCTTTACCTTAATATATTGATCAGTTGTGAAAACAGAAAAAATACGAATACTAAAAAAATCGACTAAAAGTCAAAAAATAACAACATTTCAAACAACATAAACTTTTAAATCAAAATTGAAAAAAACTCACACATCCCGTAAAGAAAAGCGTGGGGCGCCCATACCAACCTGAACTTAAAAAAAAAAAAAACATGACTGCCGTGAGTACATTTTAATATTTCAGACCGAAAGAAATACAACCAATCATGTTTAAAGCTACCAATTTTCAATAATTGAGCATTTTGTTTCATAACAACGCGCCCCACGCTTTTCTTTAAGGGATGTGTGAGTTTTTTTAAATTTTGATTTAAAAGTTTATGTTGTTTGAAATGTTGTTATTTTTTGACTTTTAGTCGATTTTTTTAGTATTCATATTTTTTCTGTGTTCACAACTGATCAATATATTAAGGTAAAGAAAAGCGTTTCTTAAAATTTTTTTTTTTTTTATTTATTTTTTACTTTTTAGTAACGAATAGCTTTAATTAATGCATTACAATTACCATGGCAAATAAGAAAATTTTTTTACATGTTTTGTATTTTATATTCATATAATAAAAAAAAATTATATTCATATAATAAAACTTTACACACGTGGATTAGTATCTGCCCCCCCCTAGATTTAATCCTAGCTACGCCCATGTGTTCGTGTATTAACATCGGAAATATGTATGCCTGCAAAGTTTCATCCATTTGCATTGAGTAGAAGGCATTCAAGAAATCATTTTATCAAAAAAAAAATTTTTGCCCCCCCCCCCCCCCCCTAGATTTTATCCTGGTGAATGCCTGGAAAGTTTTATCCATTTGCATTGAGTATAAGGCAGTCAAAAAAGCATTTTACCAAAAGAAAAAATTTTGCCCCCCCCCCTAGATTTTATCCTGGCTACGCCCATGTATTCATGTATTGTCATCGGGAATATGTATGCCTGGAAAGTTTCATCCATCTGCATTGAGTAAAAGGCGGTTAAATTAACGTTACAAGATTTGATTTTCCGAAATGAAGCTAAAGAAAAGGTTTTAACCCCCCTCCCCTAGATTTTATCCTGGCTACGCCCATGGATTCATGTATTGTCATCGGGAATATGTATGCCTGCAAAGTTTTATCCATTTACATTGAGTATAAGGCGGTTAAATTTACGTTACAAGATTTGATTTTCCGAAGTGAAGCTAAAGAAAAGGTTTTAAAAAAATATTGGCATGTTCAAATGACTTTTTAATCGCTTGAGATTTTCAATTATTTTTTTTATTTCAAGAGTAGTAAAGATAAGTAGTACTTAAAGTAGGAAGTGCATAAAATCATGCGGAATCGATTTCAGAAAATGACAGAAAATTTCAGAATTACACAAAAGTCGATTTCTGTGTTTTTAAAACCTTGAATATAAGTTAAATGTTCTAAATTTAGGTTATTTCCAGAAGTATTTTAAAAAACAGTAGAATCCCGATAATTCGTAATCGCAAGGGATCGGCCATTTCTTACGAATTCAAGGGGGTTTCGATTTAGCGGGGTTTCGATTTAACGGGATTAAAAAAAAAAAAATAAATACAAATTAACAGGGTTTTACAATTTAAAGTTAAAATTAGAAGTTGGATTCTTAAAACTAAAGGTGAAAATTGAATAAACCATACAGTAGCCACCACATCCTCGCTGCCACATCCATCGTGGGAACAACCACCATCAGTCTTCAGCACCACACCACCCGTTCCGAGGTCAGGTATTCTGCCACTTTGTTTGACATATACAGACGCAACGGACAGCTGAAACGGACAAAATATAATTTTTATATACATACATATATGTGTTTTTTTTTGGTGTTAGTTACCCGTAGAATCAGTCCCTGGTTGAGATTTTGCCACGTCATATTAGGGGTTGAGCTCAGGCCTGTTAGTCCGTAGGGCTAGTTGCTCAGGGGTAAAATTTGTTTTCTTTACCGTAGAAGATAGAAAAAAATGATTAAATAGAAAAGAAAAATTCATATATGTACAGCTTTTGGTTGTCGACTTACGATAACTAGGACAGACAATTCACGGACGGACGGCAGAGCACGATATCCTCCTCCTGGAGGCGGGATTCAATATTTCTAAGTAGCTGTTGAAAGAGGAGAAAGAAAAGTTTATTCCATTAATGTATACATAATTATTCCACTTATGTATACATAATTTTAATACTTCACCCAATAGTATACTATTGATGCCAATTCATTGGATATATAATCCCTTATATCATTACGAAATGAATTCACAGATTCCTGTACAATTTGTCTAATTTGTGAATTATTTGGTACATTATTCGTTGCGCCGTTTTTAGCCGTTTGTTTAGTTCCTTTCCGAGTTTTACTTCCCTGAGTAATATTCGATGATTCCAAATTTACTGTAAAGCTTACACTGCTTACATTATATTTAACAAATTATCTTGACTTATTGGCATTATTGGCATTTTTATTTTTTTTTTTTTTTTTAAATTCAAATCAATTTATGTTTATATTCCGCTACTTAGTTAAATATCTTTAAATAATTGGTTATTAACATAAAAAAATGACTTATATTAAAAACAAAATTATAAAGTTAATAAGAAATAATAATAACAAAATGTTCCTTAAAACCTTCAAAATAAGTATCTAAACGACCAGCAACAGTCAATCAAATAAATTCTATTAAGAAGATTATTAAATATGCAAGAAAACTAATAAATGATCTCAATAATTTTAAGAATGGCATGCATTCAAATATTACTTCAAATTCAAAAATCCCCAACTTATAAATAATTGAGCAAACAAATTTTAGAAACAAAAATTTTTCATCGAAATAGTAAAGAACATGCTTTTTATGAGTAAGATCTCAGAATTATCCAAGAAACAAAAATCTCAAATAAAAAACATGTAAAAATAAAAAGAAAATAATATTAATCATATACATACCTAGTTCCGAATATCTTTACAATAAACTAAAAATCCAAGATACAAGAAATTAATATTGTAAAATAAATAAATAAAGAAGAAAGAAGTTATTACCACGGAATATCTAGAGCATCAGCCATTTTACCTTTTATGTAAATCAGTTTAATAATTTTTTTAGTATTTTAAGCTCATTAGCTGAGGCCCCACGTTGGGCGCCATTAAATTTTATGCAACGATTTAAATTAATTTATTATAATCTTCATTAACTCCAACTGAAAGAAAATCATTGCTACCTATAGATTTTCCGATCGTGCTCAGGGCAATGGGGTGCTGTTCTTGTTTTCCTCAATCAGACTAAAAATCGCACTCAATAATTTAAAATAGGTAGCTAACATTTATATTAACCACTTTCGAAATTAAAAAAAAACACTAAGTCATAATTTGAATAAAGTCATCAAAAGAATTAGATGGCATTTCTTTTGTGTTTTTTTACCCTCCCAACCATGCTAACTTAAATCAAAATTAAAAATGTAGTAGATAACCCTGAATAAGATTAACCAATTATTAAATAATATCACTTCTTTCATTTAAAAAAATATTTAATTTAAAAAAAAATATTTTATATTTTGAATTATTCAAGCAAAATTTTCTTTCTAAACGAAAATTTTTAATCAAATTTCGAAACAAAATTTCCAAAGAAAACAATACATTAATGTTAATTATAAATGTCTACAGTATTATAATTAATTGCAAAGTAAACATATCCCAGTGACCAATTATTTTATATAGACCTCACAATTCTTTGGCTAGCAATGAAGTAAATTGTACACAAAATTTATACAACTATTACGACCTTCGTCAGCATTCTTTGTATCTTATAACTGGATTGTGCAAATTGTAAATTTTATGTATTTATCTTAATTATTTTAACAAATAGAATCCGGGAATTTATTTCTCATGGTGAGTAACATTTATTTTATCAATTTTCACATTATTCGAATGTGTATTCTAAGTCAAATTACAATTTTTAAAAGCTTTTATACTTTAATAGTCTTATTCCTTCAATATTTTCCAGGAATATTTTCTATGCACTAATAGAATATTTATTTGTATATTTCTGTTACGAAGCTTACTTTAGCTATCGTTTGGCTAGCATTGAAGTAAATTGTACAGAAAATTTATACAACTATTAGATACAAGCAGAATGTAATGCATTTTCTGACCCGCTACGGCCTTCGTCAGCATTCTTTGTATCTTATAACTGGATAGTGCCAATTGTAAATTTTATGTATTTATCATAATTATTTTAATAAATAGAACCTGAGAATTTATTTCCCATGCACTGAAAAAATTTTGTTCAGAATACCAATGAATTTTGACATTAATCCCATGAAAAATTACATTAAAAAGGAACCTATGCAGCGCTTCGTTAGATCAATGAAACCTGTTTCATTAAAATGTATTTAACCCTTTGAGGACCAGACTTTTTCTGCCGAAGCGATTTTTTATTTTTCATTTTCATAATAAATATATGGCCCAATAATAGTAACGTCAAAAAAAATAGGCCCCCTGGTCCTCTCCTTGCCCCTCATTTTGCTTGGCAAATATAGTTGCCTGTGGGCTGAAAGATAATTTTTTATCCAAAAAATTTAATTGAAAAGTATAATGTTTGATACATTTTTTATTTATATAAACTATTTAAAAAGTAATTTATACATAACTAACAATTTAAGATAATTTTTTTTTTTTTTTAAATTTTAGTTTTTATTTATTTTCCAATAACCCAATACATGTTTGTTGCCTCAGCGCCTTATAGGCATTGTTGAGGCGAGTTGGTAAAAATTACATATTAGTTATGATTATCAGTATTCAAAAAAGAGAAAAAAAAAATAAAATAATAAAATAAATTTTTATCATATTAATACATTTTGAGATCAAAACTATTTTACATCAGAAATTCTTGTAAATTTTGAAATAAATAATCTTTCAAAGATTTTTTAAATATTGAAATTCTATTTATAATTTTTAAGTATTGAGGTAAGTTATTAAACTCAATTCTTTGTTTGGTTGTTTCCAACCTACACCTTGCTACTGACAAATTTCTGTTATTCCTTGTATTGTGTGACTCTTGATTCCTTGTAAACTGAATCGTGTGATGACCAATATTGTGTACAATTTTAGAGACATATATCAAAATTTGCAATTTGTAAATACCAAAAACTGGCAAAACTGTTTTGAATTTATCCTTATATAATAATATTGTTGGGAACGTAATAGGAAGATTGGAAACCACTTTTAAGGCTTTATTTTGGCATCGTTGAAGTGATTTAAGCTCATTACATTGCTTCCATCTATATACGGCAGTTAAGTAATTCAAATGAATTTGAATAAGGGCACTGTATATTAAAAATTTTGTTTTACGATCAAATTTATTTTTAAACTTGTACAAAAACCCGGTACCTTCAGCAACTTTTGTTTTTATATGTTGTATGTGTTGGTTCCAAGACAAATTACTCTGTAGATATACACCCAAGTACTTTATTGAGTTGACATCGTAAATTTCACTACCATCAACATAAACACTAAAGTTTATGTTATTGTGGCAATACGGTTTAAATCGAACCAACTTTGTTTTAGTTGCATTCAATATAAGTTGATTAATTCTAGTATATTCCAAAATAAGAGCAGCATCTCGTTCCATATAAGCTTTTGCCACGGTTTCATGCTTATATGGGTAAAACAGACAAATATCGTCAGCATAAATAAATAGCCTCCCATGTAACCCAAGGTTTTTTATATCATTAAGATAAATTGTAAAGAGTAAAGGCCCCAAAACACTGCCTTGCGGAACACCATGCTCGACAGGTTTGAAAAAGCTCTTATCTGCGTTAATTTTAACGTATTGTTTACGATTTACCAAGTTACTTTTAAAGAGAGACAATTCTTTCCCACAAATTCCATAGTATCTAAGTTTTTTAACAAGAATATCATGGTCTATGAGATCAAAAGCTTTTGTTAGATCAAAAAAAAATACCAGCTACGCCACTAAATCCTTCATCCAGTCCCTTACAAATGAAATTTACGACATTAAGAACAGCTTCATCGTTTAACAAATTATTATTCTTCATATATTCTGACATTTGATTATACAAAATTTATTCAAATACATTATCGATGAGAGATAATACAGCTATTGGTCTGAACATTTCAGCACTAGAGGCATTATTTTCTTTTGGTATCGGAACCCCTTTATGAATTTTTAAAATTTCAGGATAAATACTTCGAACTACCATATTATTAAAAACATTTACCAAATAAGGTGTCAAAACATCGGAGCACATTGTCAGTACTTTAGGTGATATGTTATCATGGCCACCACTTTTACTGTGTGGTAGATTAGTCACAATGTTTTGCAACTCATCATGCGTGGTGTGTTCTAAGCAAAATCTATAATTAGGTTGAACAAGCGTTCTCAACGAATTGCACGTGTCAGATGTTATTTGATTCATTTGAAATTTTAAGTCCTAAATCGATTTCACATAGTAAGTATTAAGAATCTCTGCCTTTTGAAAATCATTTAAAATTATATTTCCATTTAAATCTTTCATTGTAATCGACTTAGTTTGTTGTCTACCTAGAGTTTCATTTAAGAAATTCCAGCACTTTTTAGGATCTTGTTGAATTTCGCTTAAATTGTCCCTATAAAAGTTATTCATGGACTCCTTGCAAGCTCTTTTGATTACACCACTAATACGTTTAAGCCTTTTCTCTATATCGGTTCCACCAGGTTTTTTTCTTCTCATTTTCAAAAGATTTTTTTTAAACTCTATTAATTTTTGTAAGTTTTTATTTATCCAAGGTGTTATCTCATGTCGAATCAATCTTTTATGTTGTTTTTCGATTGTACAAGTTTGAATAACATTACTAACACACGATACCGATACTTCGGCTTTTATAGAGAGATACTTCCAGATCTGGGTGCTTCCGGAAATCTGCGCGATCTTGAACATAAGTCATTAATTAATTTCTTGCTAAAGCTGCCATAAAATCAATCGAAGTCACTTTTGTTGCAAAGCTGTTGCCAACATGAGTTTCCTATATATCACGCATATTTCGAAGAGATCGAAGAACAATCGAATATAAAACCGCCATTTACTTTTGCGATAGTACTCATAGTAAACCTTTTTGGTCCATGAGATCGACACCTCCCATTCCCTTGTTGCAATGCTGGACAACCAACGGGCAATCTATATCAATTTTACCTGCTTGTCCTAAAACACGCCGCTTTACTTTGCACACCGCAGTTGAGCAATAAAATTGGAAATCAGATAAACAGCGCAATTGTCCATCCATTTGACTACGGATATGCTGTCAGATGCAAAATAGCCACCACGTATATTTTTATCAGCCGGAAACTGCTTTGGCATGTGTTTTCTATTACTGAGACTTGTTCCGCATCCCATGATGTCATTTTTCTGTAGAATGTCCAGCAAGTTAACGCTAGTAAAAAAGTTGTCGAAGTAAACTTCAACTTCTTTTTTTGTTGTCGAAATAAACTTCAACTTCTTTTTTTGGTAGTGGCTTACATAATTACAAAACCACAGTTTCACCAAGACCGTGCTTCACAGAAGTCTTTTTTCCGGTGTATATGTCCACATTATACAGGTATCCGGTTTCCGACTCACACAAACACCAAAGTTTGAAGCTCCATGACACGGTCATGTTCTTCATATATTGCTTCATGGCGTTATGTCCCTTGAACTTCACCATATGTTCCTCAATTGGTAGTTTTTTTGAATAAGTGTATGCTTCTGGCATAGCTTAATTTATATGTTTTATAATATCTCGGATTTTGTATCCACGGTCGTTGTTTATCCATTTGCATTGAGTATAAGGCAGTCAAAAAAGCATTTTACCAAAAGAAAAAATTTTGCCCCCCCCCCTAGATTTTATCCTGGCTACGCCCATGTATTCATGTATTGTCATGGGGAATATGTATGCCTGGAAAGTTTCATCCATCTGCATTGAGTAAAAGGCGGTTAAATTAACGTTACAAGATTTGATTTTCCGAAATGAAGCTAAAGAAAAGGTTTTAACCCCCCTCCCCTAGATTTTATCCTGGCTACGCCCATGGATTCATGTATTGTCATCGGGAATATGTATGCCTGCAAAGTTTTATCCATTTACATTGAGTATAAGGCGGTTAAATTTACGTTACAAGATTTGATTTTCCGAAGTGAAGCTAAAGAAAAGGTTTTAAAAAAATATTGGCATGTTCAAATGACTTTTTAATCGCTTGAGATTTTCAATTATTTTTTTTATTTCAAGAGTAGTAAAGATAAGTAGTACTTAAAGTAGGAAGTGCATAAAATCATGCGGAATCGATTTCAGAAAATGACAGAAAATTTCAGAATTACACAAAAGTCGATTTCTGTGTTTTTAAAACCTTGAATATAAGTTAAATGTTCTAAATTTAGGTTATTTCCAGAAGTATTTTAAAAAACAGTAGAATCCCGATAATTCGTAATCGCAAGGGATCGGCCATTTCTTACGAATTCAAGGGGGTTTCGATTTAGCGGGGTTTCGATTTAACGGGATTAAAAAAAAAAAAATAAATACAAATTAACAGGGTTTTACAATTTAAAGTTAAAATTAGAAGTTGGATTCTTAAAACTAAAGGTGAAAATTGAATAAACCATACAGTAGCCACCACATCCTCGCTGCCACATCCATCGTGGGAACAACCACCATCAGTCTTCAGCACCACACCACCCGTTCCGAGGTCAGGTATTCTGCCACTTTGTTTGACATATACAGACGCAACGGACAGCTGAAACGGACAAAATATAATTTTTATATACATACATATATGTGTTTTTTTTTTGGTGTTAGTTACCCGTAGAATCAGTCCCTGGTTGAGATTTTGCCACGTCATATTAGGGGTTGAGCTCAGGCCTGTTAGTCCGTAGGGCTAGTTGCTCAGGGGTAAAATTTGTTTTCTTTACCGTAGAAGATAGAAAAAAATGATTAAATAGAAAAGAAAAATTCATATATGTACAGCTTTTGGTTGTCGACTTACGATAACTAGGACAGACAATTCACGGACGGACGGCAGAGCACGATATCCTCCTCCTGGAGGCGGGATTCAATATTTCTAAGTAGCTGTTGAAAGAGGAGAAAGAAAAGTTTATTCCATTAATGTATACATAATTATTCCACTTATGTATACATAATTTTAATACTTCACCCAATAGTATACTATTGATGCCAATTCATTGGATATATAATCCCTTATATCATTACGAAATGAATTCACAGATTCCTGTACAATTTGTCTAATTTGTGAATTATTTGGTACATTATTCGTTGCGCCGTTTTTAGCCGTTTGTTTAGTTCCTTTCCGAGTTTTACTTCCCTGAGTAATATTCGATGATTCCAAATTTACTGTAAAGCTTACACTGCTTACATTATATTTAACAAATTATCTTGACTTATTGGCATTATTGGCATTTTTATTTTTTTTTTTTTTTTTAAATTCAAATCAATTTATGTTTATATTCCGCTACTTAGTTAAATATCTTTAAATAATTGGTTATTAACATAAAAAAAATGACTTATATTAAAAACAAAATTATAAAGTTAATAAGAAATAATAATAACAAAATGTTCCTTAAAACCTTCAAAATAAGTATCTAAACGACCAGCAACAGTCAATCAAATAAATTCTATTAAGAAGATTATTAAATATGCAAGAAAACTAATAAATGATCTCAATAATTTTAAGAATGGCATGCATTCAAATATTACTTCAAATTCAAAAATCCCCAACTTATAAATAACACTATGGAACATTTTTGGGATTATTGTCTGGGGGGTGAGAAATTCCAAGTCAGGGTGATGGTACTAGGTCAGTATAGTAAGACCCTCAAAGGGTTTGGCGTTCGTATGTGTCAGTTTTTTTTTATGACATTTTAAATTTTTTCCTTATCTTGATGTTTTTTTGTTTAACATACCCCGAGAACCACTTGTCCGATTTTGCTAAAACAAACTCAAAAAAATTTAGAATTACAATTTCTTTAATCCGTTCATATAACGTTTTTCTTTATAATCAACAGTTTTGCCGGTAAAAATAAATTTGTGGAGAAAAAAAAATATTTTTTTGCCTAAAAATTAAAATGTTTTTTAATAAATATTGCCTATTTTTAGGCAAACAAATATTTCTTTTCTCCACAAATTTATTTTTACCGGCAAAACTGTTGATTATAAAGAAAAACGTTATATGAACGGATTAAAGAAATTGTAATTCTAAATTTTTTTGAGTTTGTTTTAGCAAAATCGGACAAGTGGTTCTCGGGTTATGTTAAACAAAAAAACATCAAGATAAGGAAAAAATTTAAAATGTCATAAAAAAAAACTGACACGTACGAACGCCAAACCCTTTGAGGGTTTTACTATACTGACCTAGTACCATCACCCTGACTTGGAATTTCTCACCCCCCAGATTGGCTGTTGTACTGTGCAATTGAGCAAACAAATTTTAGAAACAAAAATTTTTCATCGAAATAGTAAAGAACATGCTTTTTATGAGTAAGATCTCAGAATTATCCAAGAAACAAAAATCTCAAATAAAAAACATGTAAAAATAAAAAGAAAATAATATTAATCATATACATACCTAGTTCCGAATATCTTTACAATAAACTAAAAATCCAAGATACAAGAAATTAATATTGTAAAATAAATAAATAAAGAAGAAAGAAGTTATTACCACGGAATATCTAGAGCATCAGCCATTTTACCTTTTATGTAAATCAGTTTAATAATTTTTTTAGTATTTTAAGCTCATTAGCTGAGGCCCCACGTTGGGCGCCATTAAATTTTATGCAACGATTTAAATTAATTTATTATAATCTTCATTAACTCCAACTGAAAGAAAATCATTGCTACCTATAGATTTTCCGATCGTGCTCAGGGCAATGGGGTGCTGTTCTTGTTTTCCTCAATCAGACTAAAAATCGCACTCAATAATTTAAAATAGGTAGCTAACATTTATATTAACCACTTTCGAAATTAAAAAAAAACACTAAGTCATAATTTGAATAAAGTCATCAAAAGAATTAGATGGCATTTCTTTTGTGTTTTTTTACCCTCCCAACCATGCTAACTTAAATCAAAATTAAAAATGTAGTAGATAACCCTGAATAAGATTAACCAATTATTAAATAATATCACTTCTTTCATTTAAAAAAATATTTAATTTAAAAAAAAATATTTTATATTTTGAATTATTCAAGCAAAATTTTCTTTCTAAACGAAAATTTTTAATCAAATTTCGAAACAAAATTTCCAAAGAAAACAATACATTAATGTTAATTATAAATGTCTACAGTATTATAATTAATTGCAAAGTAAACATATCCCAGTGACCAATTATTTTATATAGACCTCACAATTCTTTGGCTAGCAATGAAGTAAATTGTACACAAAATTTATACAACTATTACGACCTTCGTCAGCATTCTTTGTATCTTATAACTGGATTGTGCAAATTGTAAATTTTATGTATTTATCTTAATTATTTTAACAAATAGAATCCGGGAATTTATTTCTCATGGTGAGTAACATTTATTTTATCAATTTTCACATTATTCGAATGTGTATTCTAAGTCAAATTACAATTTTTAAAAGCTTTTATACTTTAATAGTCTTATTCCTTCAATATTTTCCAGGAATATTTTCTATGCACTAATAGAATATTTATTTGTATATTTCTGTTACGAAGCTTACTTTAGCTATCGTTTGGCTAGCATTGAAGTAAATTGTACAGAAAATTTATACAACTATTAGATACAAGCAGAATGTAATGCATTTTCTGACCCGCTACGGCCTTCGTCAGCATTCTTTGTATCTTATAACTGGATAGTGCCAATTGTAAATTTTATGTATTTATCATAATTATTTTAATAAATAGAACCTGAGAATTTATTTCCCATGCACTGAAAAAATTTTGTTCAGAATACCAATGAATTTTGACATTAATCCCATGAAAAATTACATTAAAAAGGAACCTATGCAGCGCTTCGTTAGATCAATGAAACCTGTTTCATTAAAATGTATTTAACCCTTTGAGGACCAGACTTTTTCTGCCGAAGCGATTTTTTATTTTTCATTTTCATAATAAATATATGGCCCAATAATAGTAACGTCAAAAAAAATAGGCCCCCTGGTCCTCTCCTTGCCCCTCATTTTGCTTGGCAAATATAGTTGCCTGTGGGCTGAAAGATAATTTTTTATCCAAAAAATTTAATTGAAAAGTATAATGTTTGATACATTTTTTATTTATATAAACTATTTAAAAAGTAATTTATACATAACTAACAATTTAAGATAATTTTTTTTTTTTTTTAAATTTTAGTTTTTATTTATTTTCCAATAACCCAATACATTTTTGTTGCCTCAGCGCCTTATAGGCATTGTTGAGGCGAGTTGGTAAAAATTACATATTAGTTATGATTATCAGTATTCAAAAAAGAGAAAAAAAAAATAAAATAATAAAATAAATTTTTATCATATTAATACATTTTGAGATCAAAACTATTTTACATCAGAAGTTCTTGTAAATTTTGAAATAAATAATCTTTCAAAGATTTTTTAAATATTGAAATTCTATTTATAATTTTTAAGTATTGAGGTAAGTTATTAAACTCAATTCTTTGTTTGGTTGTTTCCAACCTACACCTTGCTACTGACAAATTTCTGTTATTCCTTGTATTGTGTGACTCTTGATTCCTTGTAAACTGAATCGTGTGATGACCAATATTGTGTACAATTTTAGAGACATATATCAAAATTTGCAATTTGTAAATACCAAAAACTGGCAAAACTGTTTTGAATTTATCCTTATATAATAATATTGTTGGGAACGTAATAGGAAGATTGGAAACCACTTTTAAGGCTTTATTTTGGCATCGTTGAAGTGATTTAAGCTCATTACATTGCTTCCATCTATATACGGCAGTTAAGTAATTCAAATGAATTTGAATAAGGGCACTGTATATTAAAAATTTTGTTTTACGATCAAATTTATTTTTAAACTTGTACAAAAACCCGGTACCTTCAGCAACTTTTGTTTTTATATGTTGTATGTGTTGGTTCCAAGACAAATTACTCTGTAGATATACACCCAAGTACTTTATTGAGTTGACATCGTAAATTTCACTACCATCAACATAAACACTAAAGTTTATGTTATTGTGGCAATACGGTTTAAATCGAACCAACTTTGTTTTAGTTGCATTCAATATAAGTTGATTAATTCTAGTATATTCCAAAATAAGAGCAGCATCTCGTTCCATATAAGCTTTTGCCACGGTTTCATGCTTATATGGGTAAAACAGACAAATATCGTCAGCATAAATAAATAGCCTCCCATGTAACCCAAGGTTTTTTATATCATTAAGATACATTGTAAAGAGTAAAGGCCCCAAAACACTGCCTTGCGGAACACCATGCTCGACAGGTTTGAAAAAGCTCTTATCTGCGTTAATTTTAACGTATTGTTTACGATTTACCAAGTAACTTTTAAAGAGAGACAATTCTTTCCCACAAATTCCATAGTATCTAAGTTTTTTAACAAGAATATCATGGTCTATGAGATCAAAAGCTTTTGTTAGATCAAAAAAAAATACCAGCTACGCCACTAAATCCTTCATCCAGTCCCTTACAAATGAAATTTACGACATTAAGAACAGCTTCATCGTTTAACAAATTATTATTCTTCATATATTCTGACATTTGATTATACAAAATTTATTCAAATACATTATCGATGAGAGATAATACAGCTATTGGTCTGAACATTTCAGCACTAGAGGCATTATTTTCTTTTGGTATCGGAACCCCTTTATGAATTTTTAAAATTTCAGGATAAATACTTCGAACTACCATATTATTAAAAACATTTACCAAATAAGGTGTCAAAACATCGGAGCACATTGTCAGTACTTTAGGTGATATGTTATCATGGCCACAACTTTTACTGTGTGGTAGATTAGTCACAATTTTTTGCAACTCATCATGCGTGGTGTGTTCTAAGCAAAATCTATAATTAGGTTGAACAAGCGTTCTCAACGAATTGCACGTGTCAGATGTTATTTGATTCATTTGAAATTTTAAGTCCTAAATCGATTTCACATAGTAAGTATTAAGAATCTCTGCCTTTTGAAAATCATTTAAAATTATATTTCCATTTAAATCTTTCATTGTAATCGACTTAGTTTGTTGTCTACCTAGAGTTTCATTTAAGAAATTCCAGCACTTTTTAGGATCTTGTTGAATTTCGCTTAAATTGTCCCTATAAAAGTTATTCATGGACTCCTTGCAAGCTCTTTTGATTACACCACTAATACGTTTAAGCCTTTTCTCTATATCGGTTCCACCAGGTTTTTTTCTTCTCATTTTCAAAAGATTTTTTTTAAACTCTATTAATTTTTGTAAGTTTTTATTTATCCAAGGTGTTATCTCATGTCGAATCAATCTTTTATGTTGTTTTTCGATTGTACAAGTTTGAATAACATTACTAACACACGATACCGATACTTCGGCTTTTATAGAGAGATACTTCCAGATCTGGGTGCTTCCGGAAATCTGCGCGATCTTGAACATAAGTCATTAATTAATTTCTTGCTAAAGCTGCCATAAAATCAATCGAAGTCACTTTTGTTGCAAAGCTGTTGCCAACATGAGTTTCCTATATATCACGCATATTTCGAAGAGATCGAAGAACAATCGAATATAAAACCGCCATTTACTTTTGCGATAGTACTCATAGTAAACCTTTTTGGTCCATGAGATCGACACCTCCCATTCCCTTGTTGCAATGCTGGACAACCAACGGGCAATCTATATCAATTTTACCTGCTTGTCCTGAAACACGCCGCTTTACTTTGCACACCGCAGTTGAGCAATAAAATTGGAAGTCAGATAAACAGCGCAATTGTCCATCCATTTGACTACGGATATGCTGTCAGATGCAAAATAGCCACCACGTATATTTTTATCAGCCGGAAACTGCTTTGGCATGTGTTTTCTATTACTGAGACTTGTTCCGCATCCCATGATGTCATTTTTCTGTAGAATGTCCAGCAAGTTAACGCTAGTAAAAAAGTTGTCGAAGTAAACTTCAACTTCTTTTTTTGTTGTCGAAATAAACTTCAACTTCTTTTTTTGGTAGTGGCTTACATAATTACAAAACCACAGTTTCACCAAGACCGTGCTTCACAGAAGTCTTTTTTCCGGTGTATATGTCCACATTATACAGGTATCCGGTTTCCGACTCACACAAACACCAAAGTTTGAAGCTCCATGACACGGTCATGTTCTTCATATATTGCTTCATGGCGTTATGTCCCTTGAACTTCACCATATGTTCCTCAATTGGTAGTTTTTTGAATAAGTGTATGCTTCTGGCATAGCTTAATTTATATGTTTTATAATATCTCGGATTTTGTATCCACGGTCGTTGCGATCAGCCTGATCATTGTCGCAGAAGTGCAGATTGAAAGTAATTTCCTCAAATCGAGGCGGTGTCATGATATCTGCGATTTGAGCTTGATGAAATGTTGGATCTGTAGACCAATTCATCCGAATGCTGGGTAGATTTACTTGGCTCATACGTACAAATAGACCCATATAAGCCGTGAACTCTTCTCGGTTAAATTGATCTTTTTGTATGGCATATGAATTGGACTGCTCAACTATCATTATGCACATTTCTGAAACCAAAAACGTATAGAAAATAAGTAACTTCTATTGCAATATAAAAACTTGCAATTATAAAATCTTATCTTGAAAATTACAAACTGCATTAAACACATCATACGCTTGCGGCATTTCCACATGTGCATTTTCAATGGGTGTTAGAACTTGCGAATGTATGCCATTCTCCTGAAATTCGGTGAAAACGGGGTTTTTATAGGCAAGCGTCTCTCTGAACCGGAAAGTCTTCTCTGGTGGTATAAAAAATGCTGACTTTTCTGGTATTACTGCAGCATTTGAAGTCGATGCACTTGTACCGCTTTACGACCAACACGAGCCTTTTTAATTACTGGAGATTCTATGGGATAAGCTCCTTCAATAACAACAAAGCGTAATTTTCTAGAAAACAATGTCCTTTTCACCCATATATGTAGCAGCTTCTTTCTCATTGGTGTCGAAAAGCAAAAGTTTCTCAATTTCGTCATTTAAATTTTTTTAATTTTTAATAACCAAATAATAATAATACACTGTGTAATCAAAAATATTGTGTAATCAAAAAATTTGAGACCTTCTAGCGGGCAAATGGGCCAGATAGGCCTCTACCACGTACCACATTTTTGTTGCCCCAATCCTCCGCTACAAATCCGTTTTAAACATATTTACTCTATCTCTTACGTGAACAATTATATGATGCAAAATCCCCTGGGCAAGTATGTTTGCCTATGGTCGTCAAAGGGTTAATGAAACATTACATTAGATCTATGAATGTTATTCATTGGATGAATACTTTCAAAAAAGTAAAATTTTTTTTTTTATTTTATTTTATTTTTTTTTTGATTTTTTTTTTTTTAATCAAAGTTGTTCTTATTCAACTTTTTTTTTAACTAGAGTCGCTGGCGGGGATCGATCCCGCAGCAACCTCGGCGCTGATAGACTTTTTTTATTTTATTTTATTTTTTTTTTAATTTTCTTGAATTTTTTTTTTTTTTAATCAAAGTTGTTCTTATTCAACTTTTTTTTTTAACCAGAGTCGCCGGCAGGAGTCGATCTCGCAACCGCGGCGCTGATAGACTAGCTCACTGCCAGCTAGCCTACTGGGGCAGTGTAGTTTTTGAATAAAAAATGAGATTTAATAAATATGAGATTAAATTGTCATAACATAACAACAATAACAACGTTGACTTTTTGCTAACGCGTAATAAAAAAAAGACCACATAAAGGCAGAACAAGCTTTTTCGTATACATTATTTGGTTGACAACAGTTTAAAATAAGGGTGTGTTTTTTCTTAAAGGAGAACATTTATTTGTTCATTACTTAGTACATACTATATGTATTTAGGTATGTACATTAGGGTGGCCATTATTTTTTTTATTTTGATTTATTACATTCTCCCCCCCTAAATCGGTTCAGGTTTATGTAAAAAAAATACAAACAAATTTCGTAGCGATAAGTTGTGTTTTAGGGGGGGCGTCCGTCCCTCAAAGTTTGCCATCAAGCCATTTATTCAAATGTAATTTGTTTGCGTATGACTATCTTCTAAAAACAACATTTTAAAAGAATATGATATATGGCAATATTTTAGCTCTTCTAGTCAACAACATAAGCCTCTAAGAAAGTTTTTTGATAAAATCAATATTTTAGAAAATAATTAAGAAAATAAAAACAAAATACCAAACATTTTATATACGTTTTATATATATAAAAGGGGGATTTAATGTCAAGTGACCCAATTTTGAAATAGATGTCTTTCGATTTAAATGAAATTTACACCAATTTTATTACTGTTAGATAGTAGCTTAGACACAAATTTTCAACAAGATCGGTCAAAAAGTTTCTGAGTTAGAGGGGGTTTGACATTTTGGCCATACAGGTGTTCTTTCTCATCCATGTAACTTATTGCCTATTGGTGTAAGCAAAATTTGTCCCAAGTAGCTTAGATAGGTTTTTGATCAAACTTTTTAAAAAAAATTTTTTTATTTTTTTAAAAAATTTTTAAAATTTTTTTTTTTAAATTTAACACTTGGCTAGAAAAAATAAAAAAAAAGTTTTAAATTTAAATTTAATTTAAAAGATTGATTAAATAGCTATCTAAGCTACTTGGGACAAATTTTGCTAACACCAATAGGTAATAAATTACATGGATGAGAAAGAACACCTGTATGGCAAACTTTGACCCCCTCTATCTCTGAAACATTTTGACCGATCTTGTTGAAAATTTGTGTGTAAACTACTATCGAATAGGACTAACCTTGGTGTAGATTTCATCCAAATCGGAAGACATCGATTTCAAATTGTGTCACTTGACATTAAATCGCCTTTTTATATATATAAAATGTTTGGTATTTTGTTGTTGTTTTCTTAATTATTTTCTAAGATATTAGTCTTAGCAAAAAACTTTCTTGGAGGCTTATGTTGTTGACTAGAAGAGCTAAAATATTGCCATATATCATATTCTTGTAAAATGTTGTTTTTAAAAGATAGTCATACGCAAACAAATTACATTTGAATAAATGGCTTGATGGCAATCTTTGAGGGGCGGACGCCCTCCCTAAAACACAACTTATCGCTACGAAATTTGTTTGTATTTTTTTTTACATAAAACTGAATCGATTTGGAGGGGGAGAGTATAAGAAATCAAAAAAAAAAAAGTTCTCCATACAACTAACGGCCACGCTAATGTACATATTAAAGAAAACTAAAAACACACGTATTTATGGATTGAAAGTTTTTGTTTCATTACTATAATGACATTTTTCATTGTCATAATGAAAATTTATATTTATGAAGGCATGCTTTTTCGAAATATTTTTATACTTTTAATTATTAAGCCTCTAGAGTTATTTGAATGTTAAAAATAATATTTTTTTTCTTATAATTGAAATATGTTGCTTTGATAAAAAAATTTTTGATTTCATAAATTTAATGGCATATTACTTTAGATGTATGAAATAATTAAACATGAATATAGTTATGTTTGTATATTGTTTTTTATGTTCCCAATTAAATTTTTTGTTAAATATTTTTAATTAGGCTCAAGTTCATTAAATTTAATTTTCATTAAATTATTTTTATGAAGAAAGGAATTTTACAACATGAAAATTAATTAAAATTTTTATTGATAATCTTTCATTCTTGACCGTGGCCGGGACTCGGTTACCATGACACGTTTCGATCGCTTCCACTCGATCTCCTCAGATGGATTTGCCGTTTTACACTCGCAGCCATCGACGACTGCTGAAGTCAATAGTCAAACATCAATCCTTAAACCAAATTGTATTTTAACCTTTGGTAGATCGAAGTTTGCTTTTTTGAATGATTATCCATTTTAATTGATTTAACATGTTCTTCCTTACTTCCGTTTGGTTTCAGGATTGATTTTTGACTATTGACGTTAGCAGTCGTCGATGGTTGCGAGTGTAAAACGGCAAATCCATCTGAGGAGATCGAGTGGTAGCGATCGAAACGTGTCATGGTAACCTGCCGCCCGCGGTTCGAGTCCCGGCCACGGTCAAGAATGAAAGATTATCAATTATCAATTATACCCCAGGAAATGTCCATATGTTCGTGACAAATTTAAATTTCATAAAGCTTTTTTCTTTAATTAGTCCTCATCTCAAAATTCTTGGGAAAAACAATGAAATATGAGTCATGCATGTGCAGATGTTTAGAATTCTTGGAAAAAAAGAGACGACAACCGGATTTCAACTTCGCTTTTCATAGGGACCCAGAATATGTATTCTTTATAGCGTGTAGGACCTTCGGTGAAGGGTATAAAAAACAAACATAATTATTTTACATAAGCGTAGGGTACGTTTTTTCAGTATTTTGTAAAAGAAATTATTTAAAATAGTTCATATTTTTATGAATTAGGGCGTGTGTGAAACGGTAGCAAAGTACTATTGTAAGTAAAATTTTGACAGTAACAAGATAAATAAAATTTCACTAGCCCTGGGGGCTAGTAAAAATTTTGACACAACCAACTAAATTTCTGACAAGCAAAAAATAAGAACTTTTAAAAAAATTATAAACTCAAAATAAAAAAAATATGAAATGCAAATAGTGCCAACTGCAAAAAAATTTTATTATGCTATACGTTTTCTTGAATTGTTCATTATTTTATAAATATTTTTTAAGATTTCTATTGCTTAGTTACTCCAACAGTTGTTGCTTTGTTTGCGGAAGTTGTTTTTACTGTTGAACTCTCTGTGGTTTGTTTTGATAAAGTAGTTTTTTCATTCGTTTTTCTCCATGTGTAAAACCTTCAATGTCTTTTGAAGAGTATCTTTCGTAAATCCTTTGGTAGTGCCTTCTTTTAAAGCAACTGAAATAGTTGGTTGAGTTTTTGGCAATTTAGTGTTATATGATGCGGCTTGAGATCCACTTGTTTTTTTCTGGAAAGCCTTGAGTTTTTGCTACAGTTTCTTTATCTGAATAAGTACCTTCTACTTCTTCCGCTATACCACTTGAAGATGTTTCTATTATTGAAGTTGTTTTAAAAGTGTCTGAAATTGTTAATTTGTCTTTTTCCTCAAAGGTAGTATCCTTAGTAATTAATCTTTCTTTAGGAATAGTTTCTGTAGAAATACCGAGAGATGTTTGCATGCCTTGTTAATTGTAGTGATTCCATGGGAGGTTTTTCGGTGGTTTTTCGGGTTAACTAGTTATACTAGTTGTAGTGTTGGAGGTTAGGTAGTTTCAATTTCGCTATGTGTTTTCGTCAATAAACAAGAGCAGTCGTTTCTTCAGATTTCGTTATGGTTGCTTCTGTCGTCTTTACTGTAGGTTTTTTTTTTTGGTATCTTTGTACTTGTATCGCTGCTTTCATTTCTACCCATTGTTGTAGTTTTAATTTCAGTTTAACTTGGAGTAGTATTTCTTCTTCTGTTCTATTTTCAGGTACCATCGATTCTGTAATCTTCATTGTTTTTTTGTTGTTCAACTGGGTTCGAAGAAATTGTTTCTAATATTTTTAAAGTCGTTTTTTATTTTTTACAAACTTCAAAATTTTATATTGTTTAAAAGATATCATTTCACACAGTAGAACCGTGAAATATTTTCCCCACGGGAAAGAATATTTCTATCATAACACTTTGCTACCGTTTCTCACACGCCCTAAGTAAATAAAATAAGAATTTGATTTTTGTACACAGAAATTTTTACTGGTAGACTAATTATATTTTGCAAAGTTTAAAACATTTCGACACCTTTTTGCAAATGTATCGTAAACGCCAATTTTTGCGAAATTGACTTTTTGATGCAAAATTGTTGTAACACCTATAACTCATCACCTGGTAAAATATTATAACTGTATTCGCTATAGGTATGTCGGAAACTTAGTTTAAATTTTATCGTATGTGACAGCACATATTTTGGTGACAGCAAATATATCGTATGTGACATACGTACATATAACATTGTAATTTATGTGTGGTGACATTTCAACCAATTTAAAAAGAATGTAAGTGGATGAGATCGATGACGTTTCACATTCGATATCTCTTGTAGTGTATGTAGTGTATCCATACATTTAATTATAATATACATTTTTTTTTTGATAACTTATTATGAGTACATTCTTTCAAAGTAAACAAATATTAAGTCAGATCAGTAACAAAACTAAAGTGCTGAACGTTTTCACAATCATAAATTCTTTTGAGTAATTCAATATTTTTTTAAATAAACAACGGTCAACGTTCGCTTGCCCATAGTGACAACCATAGTTCAATGAACATTTTTCTGTTATGCTGAATTAGCAAATTCCTAACTCCACAATACACTACTAAAACAATTACACATGATTAATGGGGAATGACTCAAACTGCTCTGCCTGATACAATGCAAATTAGTTTTAAGTATGTACGTCTAGAAATATTCAATGTTAGTATATAAGACTTTAATTTTCAATAAAGAGGAATCAATTAATTTTGATCAAGAAACGGATCAAGACATTCAAATTGTTTTTCATTACATGGCGATCCTGCCCTGATCCTTAATATAATTTAGAAACAGCAAATGGACTACAAAGCAAACCTGCTTATCCTTGCTAAAAATAACATTAAGGAAATAGATCCTCGACACACAGAGCTTAAGCTTAGTCGAAGATCTACAGGACTTTGATCACAAATAAAAAATTATTTAATTTTTTCATGAGTGAAACATGGGAGGACATCTTGAAGGATTTAAAAGAAGCCGAGGAGCGATGGGCTAAGCTCCTAGAGGAAGGAAAACAAGAGCAGAAACCATCCATATTAGAAAGAGGTCCAAAGCCAAAACCTATGAGGAAGGAACCAACCTAGAAAAAATTTGTGAAGAAATAAGACAAAATAAAAATGATAAAAAAAAAAAGAATTAACTAAGAAATAACTAAATTTAATATAGTAAATAGAATGATTTTTTTTTGTAGTGAAAAATTTTCTATATATATATATAAAAAAAAGTATTGTTAATTACAGTAAAAGAAAACAATTATGCTAGTATAAATAATATTATGTTAAACAAAAAAAAAAAAAGATAAAGTAGAAGAACACATAAAATAAAAATGAAAAAATTTTGTATTACGGTGTTAGTATTAGTATTAGTTGTCACATTGATAGGTTTTTGGATTAAGGTTAGCATAGTCAACATAATAGAGAGTAATTTACAGGAATTTCGTAGTTTTTTTTCAGCACAAATAGATAGAATTTTTTCATTAAGGAATATACTACCCTTTTAAGATATCAAATAATAATGAAAATTTTGAAAAATTTTTATAATAAGTATATAGGTTGGATAGTTATAGCTATAATTTTGACACCCTTAAGCCCTTATGACACTACATTTTTAATGCATTGTTCAAGTTTTGGTGAGCAGTACAAATATAATGTAATACAAAAATTTACCAAGTGCAAAGAGTTAAGCTGTATTAAGATAAATGGCAAACCGTCAAAAATTTTACTAAAGTTATCGATAAAAAATGAAGTTATGTCAAAAAAAATGTAAAATTGTTTAACTTAAAATTGACATTTCCAGCTTGAAATATTAAAAGTGTTGCTGAATCAGCGGTTTATGGGCAAATTCAGCGATTTACCGCTTTCTGTTTTTAGGTTTCTCATAAACAATAAGTTGGCAACATTTAATAAAATAAACAAAACAGGGATGGCTAAGTTGTTTCAATTGTACTTTTTTGTTGATACTTTTTAAACTAAGATTTATAATACCTTTTTTTTGTGTTTTTTATGAACATAAATAAAATTAATTTCAACTAAAAAAAATCTTTTAGTACAATTAGGGTAAAAAAGTAAAAGTTTTAAAGGTTGTTGGTACAATTTTAAAAATTCTCAACGCCATCCCTGAAACAAAACCATAACAAGAGAAAAAAAAAACAAAAATCTTTATTTACATTATGTATAGTTAGCTCTTTCTAACATTTACTGTTTCTTTCTATCAATTCTATATCAATTAATGAATAAAAAATGTAGTGTCATAAGGGCTTTAGTAATAGTTCTAGATTTCAAAATATTAAAGTTAATAAAATTATTTATAAGGGATCTTACTAAATGGATTTCAAAGACCAATTGAATCAAATAATATTAAATGCAAGAAAGTCATTAGGCAGACCATATACCGCAGATACTATAAACGAGGAAAAACTAGAAATAGAAAAAATTGAGAAAAATTTAGTAGACAGCTTAAAGAATTTAGAAAGTGAGGAAGTAGAAGTATTAACTGATTTTAAAAAACTAAAAGAGGAAGCCCTTAAAGTGTTAGAAGTTTACATAGAAAAAAAATCTGCAATTCCAAAAAGACAAGGCACAATCATGGCATCTTTAGAATTAAACGAACTATCAACCATTACAAAGCTAGTACCAAAGTTTTCGGGTAAAACTAATGAACTCCAAACAATTTTTTCAAGTTTGGAAATGGTGTTTGCATCTATTTCAGCAGTCAAGCATGTTTCCTTTTTCAATTTCGTTTTCAAATCGAGATTAGAATTAAACGTACAAAACAGAATCAAACAAATACAAGTACCCAGAACTATAGAATAATTAATAATAACATTGAAAACAACCTACAAATCATTAAAAACCGCCAATACTTTACTTAACGAAATAACACATATTGCACAAAAAGATAACAATATAATGGGGTTTGCTGCAAAAATAGAAAAACTAATCACAGAGTTAAACGAGGTGCAAATATTAGAACAGGGTGAAGCTAGTAGAAGCATTATAAAGGGTGTTTTTTTAAGCTAGATAGAACTTTAAATTGTAAAAAGTAACACAAAAAATTAAATTTTGATGAAATATTTTTTTTTATCGTTTCAGTATACTCTGACAAATCATCATGAATAGACTCACGCTTGAACAACGCTACGAAATTATCCAAATTTACTTTGAAAATCAGTCGTCGATTCGCGCAACTTATAGACGACTTCGTCATTTTTATGGCGTACATAATCGTCCATCTGAACAAGCCATTCGTCGAACTGTGGATATATTTCGTACCACATACTCTCTAGAGGATGCAATAACACCAACACGTCGAAGGAATGTGCGTACTGAAGAGAATATCGCCGCTGTAAACGAAAGTGTGGAAGAAGATCCAAATTTATCGATTCGTCGTCGGTCGCAGGAATTGGGGCTCTGTCCGTCCACTACGTGGAAATTTTAGCGCAAAGATCTCGGCCTACACCCGTATAAGATCCAGCTGGTGCAGGAATTGAAGCCACGAGACCATTATATGCGTCGTTCTTTCGCCGATTGGGCTCTAGAGCAGTTGGCAACTGACCCGTTGTTTTATCGCAAAATTGTGTTCAGCGATGAGGTGCATTTTTGGCTTAACGGGTTTGTTAATAAGCAAAATTGCCGCATATGGAGCGAGACCAATCCACAAGAGACCCTAAAGACTCCATTACATCCAGAAAAATGCACCGTTTGGTGCGGTTTTCACGCTGGCGGCATCATCGGACCTTATTTCTTTAAAAATGAGGCCGGAGCTCGCGTTACGGTCAATGGAGATCGTCACCGCACCATGATCAATGATTTTTTGTTTGAAAATATGGATGACATTGATCCGGAGGAGATGTGGTTTCAACAGGATGGCGCTACGTGCCATACGGCGAACGCAACCATCGACTTATTGAAATCAAAATTTGGCGATAAGTTGCTTTCGAGAAATGGACCTGTCAATTGGCCTCCAAGGTCGTGCGATTTGACACCTCTCGATTATTTCCTGTGGGGCTACGTGAAGTCACTGGTTTATGCTGATAAACCAGCAACAATTGACGCCTTGGAGGCCAGCATTGTTCGTGTTATTCGTGACATACGGCCAGCAGTGCTCGAAAAAGTGGCCCAAAATTGGACGTCCAGAATGCGCTTCGTCAAGAACAGCCGCGGTGCCCATATGCCCGAAATCATTTTCAAATGTTAATGTCACGTATTGATCTTTCGAATAAAAAAAAAATTTTGATTACAATTTAATTTTTTGTGTTATTTTTTACAATTTCAAGTTCTATCGGGCTTAAAAAAACACCCTTTAGTAAACACAAATAACAAAATAGCGTTTAATGCCTTTATAAATGGGTTAACTGATCCACAGATAATATCTACTATCTACGCAAGTCAGGTAACGCCATTCCCTGAAGCTTTAGAGATTGCAGAAAGCGCTTCATCTCGAGTATAACAACAACGGATATTATATCACAGCGCTCAACAGAATCAAAACTCTGCAATCCAAAACTGTAGAAAATGCGGAGCAAACCATAGCAATAGATGCACTGTCAAGAATTCAAATAGACTCTGATATGTTAAAAACAATGGTACCACAGACAATTGACGAAAATACAAAGAAGACGCTGGTGATAGAAATATGAAGAAAAAGATGATACAAAAGGAGGAAATGAAAGACATAAATGAAAAAAAAGAAAAAGAAAAAACTGGTGACACAGATCCTAATGAGCCTGATCAACTCAAAATATGGGAGTGTACATCCATCAGAGATATAAAACTTACAAGAAAGTTAAAATTTATATTAGAAAAGTCGACTAGAGAATTCATAGTAGAAAAAAATCATGCATTAAATCAAACGGCCGTCAGATGTAGCGATAATCCCTATTATCTAGATAATATGTTGGAGAAACTACCTTCTGTTTTAAGCAGATTGAATTGTGTTAAGTTCGCACTAGAGAAAAGTGACGAAATATTTAAGAGAATAAAAATAGAAAGATTGAAAGAAATCATAAATAAGAGTAAAGAAAACGACGTCAGAATTCTACTATATAGCAATCCTCAAAGAATAAAAAATGAAAACAGGAAAAAGGAATTAATAGAATTGTATCACAACACACCATGCGGAGGACATTTCGGAATTAGAAAAACTTTAATAAAATTAAAACAGAAATACATATGGAAGAATATGTTCAAAATGGTAAAAAATTATGTATTAAAATGTGACCTTTGTCAAAGAAATAAAGAGGTGAGACACACCAAGGAACCATTATGTATCACAGACACACCAAAGGATAGTTTTTCTACTATAGTCATAGATATAGTTGGACCTCTAAGACCATCAGGAAACTATCGGTATATACTAACGATGCAATGTGAACTAACCAAATACATAATAGCCGCACCAATGGAAACCAAGGAAGCAAAATCAATAGCGAAATGCTTAACAGAAAACTTAATATTAAAATATGGTATATTTAAAACACTTAAATCAGATAGAGGTACAGAATTTGTAAACGAATTGCTTAAGGAGATATGTAGTCTATTGAAAATAGAGCAAAAATTATCCACACCAAATCATCATGAAACGTTAGGTACTGTAGAAAGAAACCACAGAGTTCTAAATGAGTACTTTTTGTCATTCGTAAATGATGACAACTGGCACGATTGGATACCTTATTATTCTTTCGCGTACAACATTACTCCTCACATAGACACAAATTACTCACCATTTGAATTAGTCTTCGGTAAGTTACCAGAACTACCAGGTGAAAACGTAATGACTAACGAAAAAATATACAATTTAGACAACTATGCAAATGAGTTACGATTAAGACTAAAATATTCTTTACAAAATGCTAAGAAATTGATAGAGACTATAAAAAAAGACAGGAGTATAGAATCATACAATAGAATAAATAGCATAGATCTTAATATAGGAGACTTAGTGTTAATAAAATTAGAAAATAGAAGAAAAAATGAGGCTCCATACAATGGTCCTTATGAAATAATAAATATAGATAATGTAAATGTAGAAGTAAGAATTAATGGAAAAACCAAAATTGTACATAAAAATTTATTAAAAAAATATATAACATAAAAAAATATTTGTAAAACTAAATAAAACAAAAAAAAAAATAATAATAAGAAAAGAAAAAAACACAAACATTTTATATACATACAACAACTTTACATTATGAATAAACAAAAATTTTTAAATAAAACATATAAGTATTGTACCACGCAGACAGCACATTAAATACACATAAAATTAAAATTTTAAAATTTCAACAAAATTGTAAAATTTTAACTGAAAGATTGGGGGTGTAGTGTATGTAGTGTATCCATACATTTAATTATAATATACATTTTTTTTTTGATAAACAAAACTTATTATGAGTACATTCTTTCAAAGTAAACAAATATTAAGTCAGGTCAGTAACAAAACTAAAGTGCTGAACGTTGTCACAATCATAAATTCTTTTGAGTAATTCAATATTTTTTTAAATAAACAACGGTCAACGTTCGCTTGCCCATAGTGACAACCATAGTTCAATGAACATTTTTCTGTTATGCTGAATTAGCAAATTCCTAACTCCACAATACACTACTAAAACAATTACACATGATTAATGGGGAATGACTCAAACTGCTCTGCCTGATACAATGCAAATTAATTTTAAGTATGTACGTCTAGAAATATTCAATGTTAGTATATAAGACTTTAATTTTCAATAAAGAGGAATCAATTAATTTTGATCAAGAAACGGATCAAGACCTTCAAATTGTTTTTCATTACACTCTTCTTTCTTCTTATTTGTTTTACAGTTATTTCTATTCATTATTCATTTTTGTGCTCATAATTTTCTGTGAAAAGATTAGTTTTAGCAAGACATTTAACTAGTGTGGATACGAAAGTTTAAAAAGAAAAAAAAAATGTCAACGTCTCCAAAAAATGTAAGATCATTATTATTTATTTGTGTTTAGTAATTAATATATTGTGTGAATGTGATGTTATATATATGTGTTAAACAAATAGTTGATTTTATAGTGATAATGTGTTATTTATTATATTTATATATGTATATAGATTGTTAAAGGCCTAGTTCCCTACAGTGATAGCGATGATTGTGAGGAGGAGCGCTGCGTTGGTAAGCGCGGACACAAAAAAAACGCAAGACCAAGATTAGCACACAAAATATGAGAATGGTACTTGCTAATCCGTGCTTAAAAAATATGTGCAAAAACGATTGCCTAAAAGTAACAGAAATTGAACGCTGTCACATAAATGAACACTACTGGGGAATGCCAGAAGCAAGGCGAAATTTGTGGCTTCTCTCTTGCATTAAACCAGTCCACATACGGAAAAGAAGACCTTGTCAAGAACCCAATAGTGAACATAGACGAGATCGTTCCTACAAATATTATTTAATACACAATGGTGAAGCTATCAAAGTCTGCCAAAAATTTATTTTAAGTACTTTAAATATTTCGCAAATGGTGGTAAGGCATGCATTGTTAAAAGAAAGTGGAGCTAAACACCGGCGAAAGAGAGTGGCGCATAATAAAACAAATGAAGAACATATAAATTTAGTAAAAAAATACATTGAAAAACTGCCAGCTGTACCGTCGCATTACTGTCGTAGCAAATGCAATAAAGTATATATACCCCAGGAGTTTCGAAACGTGGCCAATCTATACAAATGTTATGAGCAGTATCTCAAAGAGCAGGACTTAGGAAGCAGTATTGTGTCATTAAATATTTTTAGAAAAATTTTCAAAAATGATTTTACCATTGGATTTCATTTACCCAAGAAGGATAAATGCATCATATGCGAAAATGTGAAAAATCTTAATGCGGAAGATAAAGAAAAGGTTTTAAATTCAGATGCACTTGAAATTCACTTAAAAATTAAAGACGAAATTAAAGGAATTTTTCTAAAAGAACAAACGAAGACAAAATCTAACCCACAATTTTTATGCGCTAGTTTCGACATGCAAAAAGTATTAAATACGCCATTTTCGAAAAATGTCACACTATTCTACTCCCGGAAATATGCCTATTACAACTTAAGCGTGTATGAAAGTGGGACACGAAATGGCTTTTGCTTCTTGTGGGGTGAGCGGGATGGTAAACGAGGATGCAACGAAATATGCACAGCACTTTTGAAGTACCTCTTAATTTTGGACCTCTTAATTTTGGACGGCCATGGAACTGAGTCTCTATTGCGACAGCTGCGCTGGTCAAAATAAGAACAAGGCTGTACTGTCGATGTTGGCTTATTTTTTAAATTCCTCCAAATGTTTGAACCAAATTACAATAACTTACTTGCTTCCTGGTCACACTATGATGCCAGTAGATTCAGTCCATAGCACAATCGAATCCTTTGTAAGAAATCGAACCATATGGGCACCTAGTGAATGGCCTACCGTTATCAGAAATGCTAGAACAAATCCATGGGGTTATGAATGCATTAAACTGAGCCATAACGATTTTTATAATTGAAAATTGTTTGCCGATTCATTACTTCCCATTAACATTAAGTTAAATATAAGCAAACTGCGTATCGCTACCTTAAAGAAAAACCCTGTTTCAATAGAGTTAAAGTATAACTATGTTGAAGATTTTAATAAAAAGAATATAAATAATCTTAATTTTAACCATAACCTTAAATTACTATACCCTAACCAATTAAGCATATCAACAAAAAAATATATTGACCTCAAAAATTTATGTGCTAAGAACAGTATTCCCCCTATATATCATAGTGAGTTTGAAGACATCGATGTTTCCACGATAAGCATCGATGTTAAAAAACATCGGTAAAAAACACGATACATCGATGTTTAACATCGATGTTTAAAACTACTTTGCAATTATAATTACGGACTGCTTTAATTCTTCTTTGCTACTGAAAATCTTAAAGCCCAACTGTGATATGCATATGCTTGCATAAGCTTTTGTCAAAAAGCCTGTCAAATGCATTCAAAAACACAAAAACAAAGTGCAATCAGTTTCGCATTTTGCTTAAGCAAATGACAGATTCATAAAATTACACAAAATGTTTCCAGAAGTGCAATATGGTTTGACAAATATGATTTTTATGTATTCGCACAGTTGCTTGAGCCAACTTAATACATACATATATGTAGTTATGCAATGCACAATATGCATGCATGTACATACATATGTACGCACTTTTTATGGCTTTCAGGGGTGTGCTGGAAAACGGAAACGTAAAACGCAAGAATTTGGAATTTAATAAAATATATTTTAATAAAATATTTATCTTTATATTTGTTGTTTAGCCAATGTGATTGTTCATTAGATTAGATTTTATTTTAGCTTATACGGCTTAAAGATCTTTATGTAATTAAAAATGCATTTAATCCATATTTTCCAAACTCAAGGGATTCGTAATAAGAGAAATTAATTTTTTATTACATTGAGCAATAATTTGTTGTAGACAAACATAAAAAACATTAAACACAAATTTAAAAATGATATCACAGGTTAGTTGTTTTTTTATATTGCAACAAAGTAACTAGCATCAATGCTTAAGCTTCGTTCACAATCAGAGCAACAATTTTGTGTTGTCTTCTATCTTATTTCTTCCCACAGTATTTTATATATTTTCCTTTCATTTTATAATCAAAAATGTAACTAAAGTTTTTTTTAAAAATTTGAGTTAACTTGAACTTTAGCAACAATTTGTATGAATTTGTTTCTTACGTTTAAAATAATTTTATTTAGTTTTGAATGAAAATTTTAACATAATTTTGTAAAAAAAAATAATAAATGCATAATATTGTTGTAGAAAAAATTTGCAAGCGGTTTCTTAATGCTAAATTTGTGTGGTAGCAAAAGAAATTGTTGCTCTATTATGAACACCAAGTGAAAATGTTTTTTTGATTGTGAACGAAGCTTTAACATTGGGAAAATATGGATTATATGAATTTTTAATTACATATAGAACTTTAGGCCATATTAGCTAAAATAAAATCTAATTTAAAAAATATTTTTAATATTTGTCATAAAATTCTTATATTACAGAAATCCTTTTAAAACTGACATATAAAATTCTTGAGTTTAACGTATGCTTTGAAAAACACTTCTTTATATTTTTAAATAAAAGGTTTAATTGAAAAATAAAAATTAAAATTGGTAAAAATATTATAAAAAATATTAAATTAATGAAAATACTGAATTGACGATGTCGATGTTTTTTAGTTTTGACGACGATATATCACCGATGTATCGTAAATCAAAACATCGATGTTAACATCGATGTTTATGAACGATACATCGATGTTTTCTAAACATCGATGTATCGTTTGCATCCCTAATCGTATGTGACAAAAATTTAAATATATCGAAAAATACTGCACATTTTACAAATTTTTTTTTTTAAAAAATTAAAGAAGTCTAGTAAAGGTATGTATTAAAAATTGGCTGCGACATTACCACCCAAACCGCAGGAAATCAAATAAAACCTTTTCCTGTAAAGTTTAGTTTTGTAACATACGATACATTTGCAAAAAGGTGTCGATTTATGTTTAAAAATAAAGCTTTTAATTCAGTGTTATAACATAAAGCAAATTTATTTTAAAAAACCATAAAAAATATTATAACTACAACAGCAACTATTATTTGAATTCAATAGATCTGTAGTTTTTATCCAACAGTTTTTACGTTTAAACGATTTCTTCCTTTGCTTTTTGCATCAATTTACATTTAAAAATGTGTGTTCAACCGATGCTGAGCATGTCGTATCAAACTTTCAGTTCTGAAATGCTTTTTTTTAAGATTCGCTAGTACACGGAATTGAGAATACATATTTTCACAGTTTTCTTTCTCGTTTGTAAATAACATAAAAAAAATGGTATTATACTATAGGTTTTCCCGGCAACAATATTTTCTGGAGTGAAGCTGCTTATAATTTTTAACGTTTTATTTTCAAAACAAAATTTAGTTCTAAATGTTTCGCAAAATCTCAAATAAAATGATTTTGCAGTTTCTTTCAATTTATAGACAATTTCCTTGTTAACATTGCATGTTTCTATAATATGTCAAATCGAGTTCCACAAAAAATTTCAATTAAATGTAAATGGTTTTCATTTAAATTTTCCACTAACATATTATCCAATGCACCCCTTTTTATAAATTTTCTTGTCACTTGTAAGAACAAATATCCCATTCTAGAAAGTAACCCCCGTATTCATAAAAAATTAAAATGGATTTGAAATGCATTTTAAGAAAAATTTGTAAGAAAATTTTGGCTTAAAACACATTTCAAACTTATTTTATTTTTTATGAATACGGCAGTAAGACTTTAATCCTGGCGTCCTCGATTTGCGTTACAATATTATCGTCGTTAATTTTTTTTTTAAACACAACAACATTAATTTTGCAATAAGCACATGATTACCAAAGTCTGCCAACGAAATTATCACATCACAGTTTAAAAGTTAAAAGCGCAAAGGATAAAAAAATGATTTTAAAATAATTGCTTTATTGGTTATATTTTAAATAATATTTTTATTATTATATCTAAAATAAGTCATAATTGGCCAAAATATGGTTAATTTTGAACGAATTGTCGTTAATTTTAACTATATTATGGTTGATTTCGGGCAAGATATTGTTAATTGTAACCAATTTATTGTCATATGTAATCATAATATGGTTACCTGCAAACATAAACATTGGTAAAATCCAATCATACTACAGTGGATTACAAGTTTGTTTATTTCTTTTGAGTTTTTCGAAAGTGAGCGTGTTTTCAACAGACGGATAGACGGACAGACAGACGGACATGGCTAAGTCGACTTAGAATTACTTGGGTCTGATCACCTTTTTTGAAAACGCTATAATTCACTCATTATTTCAGACTTCATCCACGATTTGGTGTATGATTTCATATGCATGTAATATAGTATAACCCGGTTAATTACCCCTCGCTTAAATGCCTTACACGCTTATTTACCTTTTTTTAAATCCCCGTTTTTTCTTCCATTTTTCAAACAAAACTCTATGCCATACGCTTAATTACCCGATTCGGGTAATTGCACTAAAAATTTAACTATCAAAACAAAATTACATATACCTAAATTACATTCGTTTAATTGCCTCAGTACTATTTGACAACAACACAGCAAGTAATAATTAATTATTTGAAAATATGCACTAAAATTTTTTTTTTTTTTTTAATAAGCCTAAAGAACAAAATATGGCTTGATTAAAAGCAAAATATGTGGAATATTTTATATATTCATATTTGCATTAAAAGTTATGTTATGAGGTTAATATTCATATACATAAGAGTTATTATCTAGATACTTACACCAAATTATGAGATATTTTTTCTTAAAGAGATTAAAGGAAAGGTCGCTAAATTTTGAATTGTATTAAAATTTAAAAAGATAAAATAGCTTTAAATTTAATCTTAATACAAACACGATTAAATGGTGATTGGCAACCCTGTACTTAAAGTGTCAAATAGTTAAATTTTTTCAATTACGCTAAATTTATTTTATTTGTTAAAACTATCAGAAAATAATCAACTAAATATTGCAAAATCACTTTATAAACGTTTATATTGGTGATCGGAATAATAGTCTGTTGGAGTGTTGCTATATGAAGGTGTAACCATTGATGTTGAAGAATTTTTCGTCTATGGTGCTTTGACTGGGCGGCGGAGTCTCGAAGTTGTTTCGAAAAGAATACGGAAGCGGAGGTCTTAATAACATAATTGTAGTCCTGTTTTGAATGGCCAATTTATTGTAACTCATAAGAATTCAATTGGTATTGTGCAGGGAAAGTCTTTTGGTTTGTTTATAAATCATAATTATATTCATTTGTTTTTGTTTGTTGGTGTGCTCAGTGTTACCGTTTGCCCGACTAAAGTCGCAATTTGACCCTTTTTCAGCGGTCTGCGACTTTTTGTGAGACTTTTTTTTATCACCGACTTTTGCGACTATTTTAATTTTGTTGCTACTTTTTACCCTTTTTGTTAAGATTCTTACAAAACATTCAATTTGCAGTAAATTATAAATTTTCTTATTATTTGTATCAAAAAAAATTCGTCAAAATAGCGTCGTCAAAATTTAAAAACAATTCATAAATTATTGTTCATTTGGCAACACTTTTATCACATTTTTGCAACCTTGTCATGTATACAACGTATTTGAGGCGAATTTAGTTCAAGGTGGTGTCAAGTTTTGACAGTTCGGACCAATTTGTTTTAATTTGTCAGTGTTTTGTTAGAAATGGTTGACATTTCGAATCGTAAACACTAGCAATGCAATGCAAAAAACCTCTGTTGTTTCTGTTGGTTTTGGATTGTTGTAGCATTAGCACCACCTGTAGTTTTCGAATCGTAAACACTAGCAATGCAATGCAAAAAACCTCTGTTGTTTTTGTTGGCTTTGGATTGTTGTAGTCTTAGCACCACCTGTAGTTTAGTCCGCATTGAATGTATTTAAGAACATTTTCAGTAAAAGTTTCAAAAAATAGTTTTGACAAAAAAGCTTTTTAAAATAAAAAAATTGTGGTGTTTACAAAATTATTTTTAGCCGCCGAGTCAATGAAAGAAAAAGTTGTAGTAAAACATGGACAGGTATGTACCAACATGTGAATATTTTGCTTTAACTTCAAAAATAAAATTTATTTTATTCTTTAAAATAAGATTTCTTGTTAAAACGAAAAGGAAATCAGAAAACGCAAAAGAAAATGAAGCTAAAAATACGTGTTCAGAGGCAGAGGAAACCACGGATTCTGAAACGGATAGCGAAAACATCGCTGCGGGTCCTTCCAAGAAACGTAATAGTTCGCGATACTATTCGAGAGACTGGGAACTGAAGTATAAATGGCTTAAGCAAGATATGGAGTCAAAGCGACCTTTTTGCAGGGTTTGTAAACAGCTTTTAGTGAACCAAAACAATCATCTTCAGCGGCATGGAAAAACAAAAAACACATTAATAATGTAAAAGAGGCTTCTGAAAATGAAAAAATGCAACTGGCTGAATTTTTGCCAGGAGAAACCAGTGACTTTCGTAAAAATGGTGCAATTGAAGAAATGAAGTTAGTTCTACGTGCAATTATCAAAAATCACTCTTTTAACTCTATGGACAGTTTAAGTAAATTCAACTCATCAATTTTTCCAGACTCGAATATAGCAAAATCAGTAAGTAAAGTAAACTACTTAACAGTATTCGACCGAAGTCACTTTTATAGGCCGAATCGTTAGCCGATTATTTGGTCGGACACGTTTAATTTATGAAAGAATGTACATTTTAATAAAACAGCAAACATATTATTATTGCAGGTAACTTGCGGTCGATCTAAGTGCAAACAAATTGCAGAGTTTCTTGGAAAGGAAGGGCAATGTCCGTAGTTCATAAAATGAAGAGTCAAGAGTTTAGTCTCATTATCGACGAAACAACAGACATTTCAACCAATAAATGCCTTGTTATTGTAGTGAGACAGTTCAACATTAATCAAGGCAAGAGCGAAGATAGTTTTTTTCAATTAGTTCAACCAGAAAATGGAAAAGGCGAAACAATATCCAATGCTGTACTTGAAACACTTAAAAACGATAACTTTCCATTGCATAATTTCATTGGCTTGCAACTGATAATGCTTCAACTATGGTTGGTAAAAATATTGGTGTGTCAACTTTATTAAAAAGGAGAGTAAGCAATATGTTCCACCTTGGCTGTGTCTGCCATTCTGTTAATCTAATGAATGTTTCAGCATTAATTTTTTTTAATTTTTTTAAAAGCTCAAACAGATGAGTTGATTTTTTGGAATTACAAAAAATGTTTGATGTACCTGAACACAAACTTTTAAGACTTTCATACACAAGATGGCTTTCGTTTGAGTCGGTTGCAAAAAGAATAATTGAACAGTGGACAGTATTGCAGCACTATTTCATTCGAGCTCAATTCGAAGAAAAATGTGAAAAAACATTGAACAAGATTAATGAAATTCAAAATGGACTGTCACCCATGAACCAAATTTTCATAAAATTCTATACCTGCACATTTAAGATAAATGCACCAAATTTTTGGCATTTAAAAATTATTTTCATACAAAAAATTTAAGTTAGCTGCATTTTGACTTAACTGCCCAAATTACATATTTTCTGGAATTATTCTTCAAAATCCTTGTTTACGTGCATTTTGTATACCTGCATATTTTTCATATTTTTGGGCAGCTTTAAAATATTTTCATACAAAACATCAAAGTTAGCTGCACACATGAAAAAAATATGGTGGCCACTTTTTCACACAAATATCCAATTTAAGCTGTTTATAAAAATATAAATCGCGATTATTTTGTTTTTTTTTTTTCATAAATTTTAATGTTCTTTGTGAATTCTCATTGTTTTTGTTAATGTTCCTTTTATATTAAAAATACATACATACATGAATAAAATGATCTGTTGTTTTAAATAAAATTTTAATAAAATAAAACTTTATGTATGTTGTTTTCGGTTAATTAAGCCCCGTTCAATTGAGTTTCCCGTTTTATTGCACTAAAAATCATGGAACGAAATCATTCAGTAAACTGTCAATGTAAAAATATCCGTTTAGTTGATTCTTAATTTTTTCGCAAAATAAGACCGCATTGCTGCAATTTTGTGCAGGTAACCACAATTGTGTACCTGCACATTAAGGCAGGTAAATCCATTTAAGATAGCTGCACTTTTGATTTACCTGCACAAAAAATCGTGCAAAGGAGATTGTGCAGCTAAGTCAAAATTACTGTATAGGCCATGAAGCGGAGTCTTCCATAAATGATCAAAATATATCTGAAAATGATTGCATTTATATTAAACGACATATCTTAAATTTTTATCAAAGGCTTTGCGATGAAATACTGAAAAGGATAAATCTTGATGATAAAAAACTTAATATTTTAAGGTATTTGCAACCGGATTTTTTTTACCACTTTTGAAGACGTTAACTACAATGATCTCGTTTTAGAATTTAGTTTTGTTATAAATAAGCCTGAAGATTTCATAAGTGAGTACAAATTATTAGAAAGTAAAGCAAATAATCAACATTATGAACACTTTTTTGAAATTAAAAATGTTGAAAAATGTTGGCATAAAATTGGTAATTTAAAAAATTTGCTGGACGAACCAATGTTTCCTAATTTGTACAAACTGGCCGTACATGTATTAACTTAACCTCACAGCAGCGCTTGTGCAGAAAGAATTTTTTCAAAACTAGCTTTGCTTAAAAATAAATTAACGAATAAATTAAAAACATGCAATTCAATGCTGGAAGACTGGATTCCCTGTGATAAACTTATTTCTAAATATAGAAATAAAATTTCAAAAAAGTAGTATTTACGTAGGTATGTTAAGAAAAAGAAATATTGCGCCAAGATCAAACGAACGGAATTAAAGTAAAATTTTCAAGGGGCTTTAGTTCGACAAGTTTAAATTTTGTCAAAAATATATTAACCTTAACTTTTTTGGCTTGTTTTTAAACAGAAATTCTACTCCTTTGACCTTGGCAGCATACGACAAAAGCCTCACAGTTAATTAATTTATTGCAGTTGTACCTCTATGGTATATTATGTGCCGACCAGCAGAATGTTTTATGGATTCGTTTGATACTTACACCACCATAGTGTCTGTAACACCTTAAAATATTGGTCCTATAACCATCGTTAAGTATACCGATCGACTCAATCACTATCTGAGTATATGTAAGGATGTCCGTCCGGGCGGCTGGCTGGCTGTCCAGCTTGTAGTGCGCAAAGTACAGGTCGCAATTATTTGATGAAATTTGGTACATTGGTTCTAATTATTTATTGTAATTAAAAACTGTGAGGAACGGTCCATAATTTCTAAAAGCTTGCCTGTATATTCTGTGGTATAGGATATTAAATGACCGAACTTAACCGACTTGTTTATCAAATATAACTTGATTTGACCAAATTTCAATAAACTATCATGATTTGTATCAGTTTAGCCTTTTTAAAGAGATATTTGGGATTTTTGGTCGGTTGAGTAATTTTTAGTATTAAAAACATAAATTAGACCAAATTTCAATACAATTATACAAGTTTTTTAAACGTTTTAAAGTCCCGCTATCTACGGGACCTTTAGTGAGTTGTATGCCGATTATCACAAAATTGCATCGTGTTATTTTTAGCTATTTAAAGCTTAATTGGACCATATTTTATCACAATATCGATATTTTTACGGTTTAAGGCCTATTAAAATGATTTCCAGATTAGGCTTTATGTGGAGCATATGGTAAATTGTGGGCGGATCTTCTCCAAATTTAGTTGTGTGATTTCTAGTTTTATGAAACTATGACAGACCAAATTTTACTATAATAACGTTATTCGGTACGTCTTAGGCATATTTAAGTATTTCCGAGAATGGGTTTTACATGGGGCCTATTGTAAATTTTGGAGCGATCATCTTAATGTAATATATAGTCGTAGAAAACGAGTTCTTGCAAAATTAAATAACAATCAGTTCATTTTGTCACCAATTTTTGTTAGTTTCTTTAACAGAAATATCAATTTGTAAGGGCGTTGGGATTCTTGTTTAAAAGAAAAATTAACTCAGCTAAGCGAAGTCGGTGCTTGATAGACCATTAAATTAAGAACCCTTATGCCCAGTCAAAGATCGGCAATAAAGAAAAAATTTATTAAGCGAAGCTGGTGTTTGTCATTCCACATAGTTAAATAATACCCATATTGCAACAATTGCATAAAGTATATAAATTATTACCACATGTAAACTCAAACCTACATATTAAACAATAACATTTATTAGAATTTACATTTTTAACTTTAATAACTTCAGAATTCTATACGCTACCGTACCATGCATTCTATTATATGAAAGCTTGAAGCGTTCTCTAAAAAATATATGTAAAACAATACCATAATATCGACAAAATTATAAGATTGGAGCCATTTTGATAAACTACATTAGTTACTAAAAATATTTTTTGAAATTGGTTATTAATGGGCTAATATTTCGGCATGTTTTATATACCACGTGAAAGGTATTTGGAAACACCGTTCAGCGATACCCATATTGCTGAGATCAAATTTATACTTCAAGAGATATTGGTTAAGAATTTATCAACTTTTATGGTCTATAACTCAAAAACAAAGTTCGTTGGACAACATTTTTATTTTCAAAGCACTTCTAAATGCATTTTTTTGTTTCTTGCTTGCCGATGAGCTAGAAATCTTGATAAGTTCCGGGTTTATATACAAAATTAAACAAGTAATTAAAAGAATACAAATTTGTATATATTTTATATGCTACCAAATTTGCCGTATGCTGAAAAGCTTGCATACGACTTTCAACAAATAACATATTTGTCAACATACGTAGAAAATTGGTTGAAAAGTAAAAATATTGTGTCTAGACCAGAGTACGAAAAAAAACTGTAAAGTACACAATTAAGAGTACCATACCGTATTTTACCATGAACAATACACATTCACATTCGTTACAAGAGTACAAAATAAAAAAAAAAACATTTTTCTGTTTGTGAATGTGTGCACAAACATATACGGTACACAGCGAGAGTGAGCTGACGCACACAAACACTACGATAACGTACATAACATCTTTTAACGTACATGTACAGTATTTTTAGCGTACTTATCCGTACTTTTTATTGAACACGTATGTGTATTTAACGTGCGTGTGTGTGTGGTATGTATGTATTTTTAATATCAAAAAAGGCCAAAAATATGATTTGAAATCGAGTTGTATAACAGGAGTGCAGAAATATAAGAAACATGCAAAAGTACTAATATTTTATGGAGCAGAGTAGTAGTATTGGTGCCTATTTCAGTAAACAATTAATTGTTTTTGTTTTTTACGCGAAGAATTAACGTGCGTGTGTGTGTATGTATTTTTTTAAAGCAAAAAAAATTTTTTTTATAACATCAAAAAAGGCCAAAAATATGATTTGAAAGCGAGTTTTATAACAGGAGTGCAGAAATATAAGAAACATGCAAAAGTTCTTTATGCAGTAGAGAAAAGAACAAGTAATGATCAGTTGTAAAGTGTTAAGAGTATGCGTATATGTAAATATGTATGTATACCCAGCGGGAAAAAGAGGGCATACAGATGCCTTCTAGAAGGCCTCAGTACTTTCTTTTGGATGTACAAGGCCTGCTAGCTCCATTGCATACTCAAAGCTTTTTTACACACGTTGTCATTGAGGGGTAGGCCTTCCACTCTGGCTTCATTCGCCAGAGATTCTGAAATTCATTTAAATTAATGGCTTTTAGAAGGCTGTCATGAGATGAGAATGGTTTTCAAAAGGCATTAGAATAAAGGTAATCTTAAAGAGTCTTTTAGAAATGTATTTTTAAAGAGCTTCAAGTTATTGGCTCTAAAAACCATTCATGGTATATGAAAATTTTCTCTTTATGTCAAAATTTAAATAAAACTAGACAAATTTACGGAAAATGGGCCAAATTCCTTTGTTATAGAAATTTAATTGTGCACTTTTAATGGATATTTATTATATTTTATACATAATTAATAGATGGTTTTAAGGTAAAAATGGTTTTTACACTAAAAATCAGAAAACAATTAAGTTTTGATTGTGCACTTATTTTTTAATTTTTAAACTTTTTTTAATACTTTTTAGCAGTTATTTTTAGGTAAAACAAAAAGGAATTTTAACGTATTAAACTCAACTAAAATGATTTATTCTTTTTCATTTAACTGTTCTGTATTCTGTTTTTGTCTTTTTTTTTATGCAATTTTAATTTTATAACGCGCAAAAAAACTAAATATCTTAGTCCTTCTCTTTTCCCTTCTCATAGAAGGGAATGTGGAATATTGATCTTATCTTTTATACCTACGGAAGATCAGAAGCCTTATAAGAGAACTTATTTAGCAGTTAAATCAGAATCAACGCGAATTCACTAGAAAGTGAAGTCAGCACTACAACAACACTGCTTCTGTGGTCCGATTGTCAAAAATATTGCTAGTAAAAAAAGGTTTGTTTACATAAAAAACTGTAGCTTGTATACAATATTTGACAACTACACCACAGAAAAAATAACCATATGTTGACTTGACCCCACCTTCTAGTCAATTCACCTTGATCAGAATGGTAATTGAATCAAAAAATGTCAAATCAGGCCTTAAATAAGGCCTAAATAAGAAGCTGTTCTGACTTTTCCCGCTAGGTAATTGTTTGTGCACATTTGTAAGCGGTAAATGAATCGTCGAAAATTGTTGTTGTGCTATACGTTATTCGAGTTTATTTGCAGAAAAAAAATTATTTTTACACTCATAAAATTATTACGATAATTGATTGTGGATTATTTAGTTCGTTTTTAATTTAATAAAAATATAGTTATTTTACGAATAACTATTCTGCGAATTTCTTTAAACTTAAAAATTTAGAAATGTCAAGCCAAAATAAAACAATATTAACGTTTTGTAAGTATGATAAAAATGTATTCTTTCAGCTACGTTATGCTCATTAACATTTATTCCCAAAGAATCAAAAGCCGGTTGAACTCATATTTTGAAAGCACTATCTTTCGCCATACGGAGTAGGCGTCCATTCCTTGTAAATAATTCTTCAATCGCCAATTCAATGTTAGTTTGATTGAAGTAGGTTGGAACTATTTTTGTTTTTAAATCATTGACTTTATTTATATTTGCACACTTTATTGCAACATAATCTGAATATAAAGTAGGGTGGAACCGTTTTAAATGTCTTTCTAGATTTCCGGTGTGATTATTTAATTTTTTTTTTTCACAACTTCCATTATCACAAAATACGTCACTTTCATCGATTAAACTAAAATAACCGTGCAAAAAATTATTTTTAGGGCGCGGCATCTTACTTTCTTTGCAATCAAATGTTAAATGATCACTTAAAATGCATAATGATTGAAGTCAACTGAAAATTCCTAAATTTTTCGCGAAAGAGGTTGGTGCCATAATTATTGTTTAATATGCCATTGTCCACGCAAGTGCATACAAAAAAATTAAATACAAAACATTTACCTAAAAGGTATGTATGAATATAAAAAATAACTGAAAAAAATTTTAAATTATAAAAAACAAGAGGACTCAAATAAACTCGAATAACGCAAAGCACAATAACAATTTTCGACTTTTGATTTACCACTTACAAATGTGCACAAACAATTGTTTTGAGGGCGCGAAAATTCCTTAATTTTCTGCGAATTTGTTGCTTTTACGTTTTTTATGAATGATATTTCATCTGAAAAAGTTTAATGCCATAAATATTGCTCATAAAAATAGTCAAGAAAAAAAATTACCTTAAATGTATGTACAATTCTTTAACTGAAAAAAATTGTTTATTATAAAAAACAAGATCAGTCATAAAAATGTTTTTTTTTCTTTCTTCAAATATACAAGGCACAAGTAAAAAATTCCCATAAAAAGGATCTTCACATTTGTACATATGTACTTAGGTAGGCGTACATATGCACATCAATTGTGTCAAATGTTGTATACAATTATTTTACAGCGTTAAAGTTGGCGCCATAAGTATTGCTAAATAAACCAATGTCTAAGCAAGTGCATACAAAAATAACTAGGTAAAAAAAAGGATTTACTTGAAATATATAAAAAAAAACACAAACTCTTTTACTGCAAAAAAAAATTATAAAAAAGAAACAAGAGCACTCATCCCAAAGTATAATATTCATACAATCAAAAAATTATGTAGCTATGTATATTCAAAAAGAAAGTTCATTTTAAAGAACTGAAAATTTATTTAATTTAAAATAAATTTTTACATATAATTTAAAATTAATTTTTACTTTAAAATAAATGAATTTTACATTAATTTTAAAATTTTTATTTTTTAAACAGCATATTCCGTAAAATTTAATAGTTGTTGCTTTTAAAACTTTAACTTTTTTTTTGCTAAGTTGTTTTTTGAATAACAAACATAAATGTTAAAAACAAAGTTATTTGAAAACTAACTATATACCTATTTATTCAATTTTAATAGTACGAAAAACGAATTTTATAACCCACAATCAGTTACTGTAATAATTTTATGAGTGTTAAAATATTTTTTTTTTCTTCAAATAAACTCGAATAATGTATAGCATAACAACAATTTTCGACGTTCAATTTTCCACCAGGGTTGCCGCTTAAAAGTTTTTATCCAACCAAAATTGTTTATAAAACCTACCAAAATTCTTTGAAACCGACTAATTTTTTCAAATTTTTAAAAATTTACATATGTATATGAATGTATTTTTTTTTGATGTAAAGCACAATTTTTATTGGATAAAGGTATTAATTTTTTGCAATATGCAATTAGAGACAAAGTTGGCATGATCGTAAAATATTTTTATTTGAATCCATTTTTAATGGAATTCACTTAATTCGAAAATATATCATTGCCTAAGTCTACTGAAAGGCTAATTTCTGTTAAGCTAACAATCTACAAGATTGGAAAATTTGAGAATGTGTGACTATATAAATAGGCAAATCTTGATTAGACAATAACTTAAAAGGAGTACTTATTTGTAATATTTTAATTTCTTAAAACGCAAGAATTTGGGAGTTCTTTTTAATACACTTTAAATCCAATTTTTATAATGTTTGTTATTAAATTCTGTTTAATAGACAAATATTTGTATAATGTTTCTCATACAATTCTTTTATTACAGAAATCTAAGTAAAAAACGACTGTTAAAATTCTTACGTTTTACGTTTTTGATTTCGAGCACACCCCTGTAGATTTTATTTTATATAGAAGCCCAATTTTAAATTTAAGTACATATTTCTTTTTTAGCTTCTGTGTCAATAAAAATATTTAAGACATCAACATGATTATTTTTTTTTTATCGAAATCGACTTATGTTAGTGTCGCCTTTTTTATAAAATTAATAAAAATGTGTAAAAATATTGGACTTTAAACATGATTATAATATGACAAACGATATACTTCTGGTTGATATTCTTTATTAAGATTATTAATTATGACTAGTATGTCTGGCATTTTCTAACAATCGCACGATTTGAAGTCGCAAGACGCTAGATTTATTTCATGTTGTTCGAAAACTCATGCGTTTTGCTTCCGATCTTAAATGGTTTTTGAAGATGGCTAACTTCTTGCGATTGCGATTTAGAGAGCACCTATAATTCGATTTCAAGTCAGAATCGCAATATACTTGTATCTGACACAAATAAAAAATGGCATTTGACTTTATAAGACATATGTTCGGCGAGTTCTACAGCTCTTAAACCATTGACTTCGTAAAAACAGGATACAAAATATAGTACTAAAGCATTCCACTGTTCAAAAATTCTTGCAATAACAACTTCCAAAATAGGCGTTTTGTATAAGAAGCAGCTTATATCTTATGAGGTGGTACCGAACATTATTCCTGAAATTCGTTTAGTTCAGTAATTCTTTAAGGGCTATGGGAAAAAACTGTTAATATTACAACAAAGAAGCTCTATATTTTCCTTCAGCATTTTACATGCGTAACTTGAACACAGGTGGAGAGAGCGCACTTAATGTAAATTAAACAAATTCATTTCTAAGTAAGTTTTTTAGTCCAGTTACTTTACCCGCCATGGCGTTAGCGCCGTCTGTTGCCAATTCAATAATATTTTTTAAATATTGTTTGTTGTAAAAAATTTTTTATTTTCATTTCTTTATTGTCACATCCGAGGTTTGACCAACAATCAAGAAGATCTTCTGTTTTTTTTTTAACAAATATTCCATTTTCTGTTGCCTGCTTTGCGATATAGTCAGTTGCTTTAACAGACTATGTCCTACCACATTTAAAAAGTCAATTTATAAAATGAAAAAGTAAATTTTCTCAAACCGACTAAAATTAGGATTAGCCTACCATCCGACCAAACGAAAATACAAAGTTCGGCAACCCTGTTTACCACTTCAAAATGTGCACAAACAATTATACATATTTTAATATACGCATACTCTCTACAACTGATCATTACCAGCGTTGTCAACTTTGAAATTTCAAAACGCACCAAAAAGGTGAAGAAAACGCGCCATTTAAAAATAGAAACGCACCAAGTTTAGACTTTCTTTTTAATTTAAAATGTTTGTTTGAGTAATTTTAAATAAAAAGTAAAATATTTTTGTATTAAAAATATTATAATAAAGCAGTCTTTTACATTTCAGGGGTTTAGGAAAAAAATATAAAACTTAACAAAAATAAGAAAAACCTAACAAATTTATTTGTATTGATTTGTACTAGTGATGTCACGAATATCAATTTTTAATATTCGCGAATACGAATATCTGCGCCAATATTCAGCGAATATCCAATCTGAACTAAAACGCCACTCGATATAATAAATCTTTTATTTTCGTTTTAAAAAATAAATTGTAAAAAAACTGTCACACTACCAATTATATTTAAATTTATTATCTCACTCCGATGACTAAATTTGAAATCCAGTTGTCGATAATTTTCTTACGATAATTAGCACATTGCTTAAAATGATAATAAATCTGGAAAAGTTGAAGTTAAAACTTGAGTAATTTTCATAAAATAGTTTTGTACCGGCACAAACTTCTAATGTTTGTTTGTTTTTCACTTTTCTAAAAGAAGATTTTTTTGTGTTAAAATGACAAAAATCTTTTCTAATAAAAATTAATACTTTTTGTTTAATTTTATGTATTTTTTACACTTTTGTATTTTTTCTTCCTTGGAATGCATTAACAAAATATTCGCGAAATATTCCCTTGTATTTGGAGAGTACGAATAACGTAAAGCAGGTGAATATTCGGCATTTCGAATACGAATACAAATATTCGTAACATCACTAGTATGCACTAAGCCTATCCAATCCATTACAGGTATTATTTTATCTTTATCTGTTAAAATGCCTTTGGAGGTTACGCGATGTCCCAGGTACTTTACTTCCTTTTGGAAGTCCTGCCGTGGATATACGTTTCAACATTTCTTCCAAATTTTTCAAGTGTTCGTCAAGTGTTTTCCCCATGACAATAATGTCGTCAAAGTGCACCAAGCATGCAAAGTCCAAATGGCATCACATTCAACTGTCATAAACCCGAGCCACTCCAGCACAACATTCTGCTCTTACTTTCTATACCCACACTACTGTATGTGGAGAGGAGTTTATGAGTTTGTACTATTATGTATGTGTAATACATTTAAATAGTTTAGTATACCGATTGACTCAGAATCAATTTTAGAGTCGATCTAACGAGGTCTGTTGTCTTTCAAAGTTAACCTTGTGCGCAAGTCTATACTTTCGCAATTTTGGAAAAAATTGAATCTAATTTGGGATATGTGTTAATTGTTACAAGGTTGAATCCTATTCAAAATGGTGCGAATTGGTTCATAATATTACATAGCTTACATACAAACTTCTTTCCGGAATAGAGTTTTTGTGCCCATAAACTGTCTTGGTTTTTAGGTATTTAGGTTTTATAAGGTACAAACATATTGTGGTGCAACCTAAATCAGCGTAGCAAAGCGGACCAGATTTGACCATGTTTTTTTTTTTTTTGTTCACACATAATATTGGTTTTTTTTAACAAGAACTTTTTTTGCGTTGTTAGCTACCGATATTGGTTACCGATAGACATTTATAAAATTCCATTACAGAATAGCTCCTCAAGACAATTATAGTTGATTTACAAATTTTGACTGCTTAACGACAAATTTTTGTCTTTGCTTTGTTGCCAAGTATTTTTCGAACAAAAATTTTAAAAAAGCACCCAAAATGGTGCGAAACGCAACAAGTTGACAACGCTGATCATTACTTACAACATTATTTTCTCTGATGCACAAAAATGTTTTGCGAGAGAATGTACAGTGACAGGCAAAATCCAGCCCAAAATTTTTATTAATATTTAATCACAAAAAATTGTTTTGGTTGTAAAACTTGTTTTTTTTTTTAAATAAAATCTGATTTATTTTCATCATTTTCTTCGCCTGTTAACCATGCCAAAAATTCTTTTCAATTCTAATAAAAAGCTTTTTTTCTTATCAGTGTACTCAGTAATTTAGCTACAAAAATAATCATAATGCCTCTTAGTAACATTTTCCCTATGCCATTCAAATGTTTAATAATATAAAAGACTGTGGACATTAACAAAGACATTGTTTATCATAAAATATGTTTTTAATTCCTTATATAACCATTTATCTTACACACTGTAATTGAACAAAGTTAAACACAGCCGCGCACATGTGCATTCTTCGCGGAAAAAACAAAAACAATTGTTTACTGAAATAAGCACCAATACTACTACTCTGCTCCATAAAATATTAGTACTTTTGCATGTTTCTTATATTTCTGCACTCCTGTTATACAACTCGATTTCAAATCATATTTTTGGCCTTTTTTGATATTAAAAATACATACATACCACACACACACGCACGTTAAATACACATACGTGTTCAATAAAAAGTACAGATAAGTACGCTAAAAATACTGTACATGTACGTTAAAAGATGTTAAGTACGTTATCGTAGTGTTTGTGTGCGTCAGCTCACTCTCGCTGTGTACCGTATATGTTTGTGCACACATTCACATACACAAAAAAAAATTTTATAGTTTGTGTGTTAGAAAAATACGTTACGAAAATGTACAGTTTTTTTTCGTACCCTGGTCTAGACGATATGCTATAATTGTGAACAAACGTTTGCTGACTTCGTTAACAAATGCCTGTCATATGTTAGTAAGCTTACGTTTGTTGAAAAAATTTGGTGTCTACACGATATGTTGGTGCTGAAAGCAAATTTTTCAACATAAATTTGCTGATTCAACATATCGTCTAGACTAAGCTTTACTCTGACCATATGCCACTGTGCCTTCAAATTAGATCCTCAAACAATAACTATGGTAGAAGTGATGAACGGTCGCTACAAAAACTACGTTGGCATAATAAACACTCACTAAAATATGCAGAAAACCTTAGGGCACTATCTACTCAGATTAACCTACATACGGAGGTCACGGTAGACGAATTAGTACTAGCAGTAACGAGAAAAATTAAACTGGCAAACGTAAAACCTAGCAATAGAAGTATATTCGAGCCTAAGCGTTCCCGTAATGCTAGTGAAGCTGAAAGTCTATAGAATGACTTACACCACTGGAAATAGACGTCGTTATATTACAGCTAGACATAAATACTTGCGACTCTGTAATACAAAGAAATTAGAATTATACAGCAAGAACCTTGAGCTACTAAATACAGTTAGATGTTCTAGCGAATGGTGGAAGCTGTCTAAATCATTGATACCATCTAGATACATTGTTAAAGGTATTTTGAATACAAATGACTTTTATTCTCACTTCAGTACTTTACTACAAAATAATGAAACTTTACATGCAATGAGCTGGTCCATGCCGTATTTTACAGATGCTCTGCTAGACTCGCCCATTGAATTCTGTGAATTGTATACAGTTATTAAATCCCTTAAACAAAACAAAGCTCCAGGACAAGATGGTGTTAGCTATGAGTTCTACAAATATGCCCCCGCATGCTTCTTAACTGAGTTATTAACAATATTCAACATAAAATTTTTACAAGAATCAATACCATCTAGCTTCAGAAATTCAATCATAGTTCCACTCTTTAAAAAAGGCGATCCAAACTTGCCAACGAATTATCGTGGTTTATCCTTGATCAACACTTTGTGCAAAATTTTTAATACAATTTTGCTAAATAGAATACCAGAATGGACAGAAAGCAACAATGTATTGAGCGAATATCAAGCCGGGTTTAGAAAACATTATTCAACCGTTGATAATATTTTTAATTTGATAAGCATAGTAAACTTGAATAAATTGAATGGTAAAAGAACGTATGCTTTCTTTGTCGATTTCTCGTGTGCCTTTGATACGATACCCAGAAATAGCCTGTTTTATAAATTATCATGTCTTGGTATGTCATCTAAGATAATAAGAATATTGAAAAAATCGTATGAGATCACTAAAAGTCAAATATGGGACGGCAATTCCCTCTCGAATTCATTTACTGTGGAACTTGGTGTAAAACAAGGTTGCATTTTAAGCCCACTATTGTTTTCATTATATATTAATGACCTTGTTGATGTGTTGCCAGGTGGTGTTAACGTTTCAGACAATAATATTAAACTTTTGCTTTATGCGGATGATATAGTTATTTTATCGGAATCACCTACTGAATTGCAAAACATGATTAATGCCTTGCATTCATATTGTACTAAGTGGTGTTTAAAAGTTAATTTAGAAAAGTCTAAAATATTAGTATTTCGCTCAGGATCACGTATGTCTGCGAACTTGAATTGGCAATATGGCACAGAAAATATAGAAATAGTGAACAGCTACAAATATCTTGGGATAACCATCACATATAACCTGTCCTTTAAAACACATTTAAATAACAAATTAACGACATCAAAGCTGGCAATAAATTCCACTTGGTCAAAATATATAACAAACCCACAAATATCGACCAAAAATAAGCTAAAAATATTTAACGCAGCCTGTAGATCTATTTTGTTGTTGAGAAGCTGTTTCGATTTTTTATTAAAAAAATGTTGTACCTGCCCCCCACAACTCCCAATTACATGCTTAATTTGGAAACTAACCTTGACTCACTTTATATTTCGACGTTGAAACTGCACTTTAATTATATAAATAATGTTTTAAATTTAAGTCAACGACGGCTTCCATTATTATATCTCGAAATGTGTGTTGGGCAAGATAATGGTTAAATCTCTGTCAAAATCTACAATTTACCCCAGCTAATTCTAACAGACCTTTATGTACGTATTGGAAACCCATTTTAAAATTGCTGCAAACTAAAGAACGTGAAGACAACTTAAGAAGTGCAGTCAACTCCCAGCATCACGATCTATACTCGCAACTAAGTTTTGATGTCGCGCCAGCACTCACGACAAATTTATCGCCCTATATTATTAGTTTGATAATTAAAGCAAGAGGTGGATTGCTCAATTTAAATGCCAGAAGCTTCCGAAATAACACTGTTACCACATGTACAATATGTAACCTTGATGAACCTGAGAATACTTTTCATTTTGTTGGAGTTTGTCCAATTTTTAATGTATATAGGAGAAATTTCTTTGGAAAAATACAACTTAATATAAGCGAAGTACTTAATATTTTGAATGGCCACAATTATGTTGCTTTATACAAATACATTCAAGTATGTTTAAAATATAGAAAACTGCTAACAAATGAATTTGATTTTTGATTTTTAAATATAAATATATACCAATGATTTATATAAATACAATATTACAATGCCAATCGGGCTTACAACGAAAACGTTCAGCCCAATATAGATAAATATCTTAAATGAATTTTTTGTAAATATGTATATACAACTTATTTAATCTATTAATAAATAATAAAAAAAAAATAATAACATGATTAAATGGTTTATGGACATAAAGAAAGAAGTTTGCGTGGGGACAATGTGATATTATAGACCGATTCTTACAATTTACATAGGTTTCGTTCTTATGACAATTAAAACGTACTTACCAAATTTTATCAAATTATCACAAAACTGCTACAATATCGATATCGATACCAAAATTCAAAAAAGCTCTAAAACGAATAGATAAATTGTTTCTGTCTTCATTGGTCGCACAAGAAAAACCATGCAATTGCATATTTACGGCTTTCATGGTCATAAGTTTGTATGTATGAGTACGCTTTTGTTAGAAGGATATGACAGGACATCTCAAAAAGCACTACAAATAAAATTTAAGACAACAAATCCCATTTTTTATTGCTATCTCTTAAGATTTAGCTGATACATGTAAAAATTCCTATGTCTTAACTTTTCTTCATACATCAAAGTAATCTTGTGAATAAATACGTTTAATTACCTCACTGAGGTATTTAAATGTATTCGCTTAATTACCTTAATGAGGTAGTTAAACATATTCTTATAATAACCTCAACGAGGTAGTTAAGCGTATTCGTTTAAATGCTTATCCCGCAAAATTACCCAAAATTATTGGCATTTTTGTGGAGGTAATTATCCGTGGAATACTATACATACATAAGTATGCTGTTTAAAGAGTCTTGACAAGCTTATTTGTAAATTTTGACATGAACAAATCGGACAAAACAAAAATCCGTTCATGAGAAAAGTCCGTACAAGAGGGAATAATTACAATGCATTGCTAATGGAACGTAACCGGGACCGGCTCACAGTGCCCGTATAAAGGGGGTGTCCGCTTAACGCAAGTGTCCGTAATGGGGAATTCCACTGTATATTGCTTTTAGAATATTGCTACCTCGAAACATATATTTATTCTGGGTCCATACAAAGGCAAAAGAGATTTCTGTAACAAATAAGATTCCTGTATATCTAGAGAACGCAACAGCCACAGTTTAAAAATTTGGAACAACTAGCTTGATTATCAATACATAAATTCCGACAAAATGAGGGTGGAAGTGAAAAAGTGGGCGTGGCCAGTTTTACCAGTGAAAATCCGATGTTTCCCTACACGTTGAAAAAATTTCCCATACAAAAATCCCTACGCATTATTATCATTAAAATAGAAAAAAAAACATTAGTTATAAAAAATAAATTTTATTCGAATATTAAAGCTTTGACATAAAATAAGTACATAACTAAAACAAAATACAACATATCACAATCAGCTGTATCACAAATAAATAAAAAACTGCAAGCAAGTTAACCAAAATAATTAATATAAAAAATATTAATAAAATAAACAATAGAAAATGTTGAAATATGTAAGTAAATGCTTGAATTTTCAAGAACTTGTTGAAATAGTTTTACATATGCTTTTTGTACCAACTAGCGCTACTTCTGTTGAACTAGACTTTTTCTGTAATGAATGCAACCAAAATCAATATTTGCAACAGAATGCAATATAAGTTATTAGAATTAATAAGAATAAATACACACTTTAAAATATTGCAGCTTGCTGTGACAAATTTATTCAATCATCTCAAATGCAATTTTTAAACAAACAAATGTAAAACAAAATTGCACTGGCTGTTGAATCAGAAGTAGTTTCCAGGACAAAAATACCGGGATCCCGCACATTTTTCGGGAAAAAATCCCGGGAAATTTCTGCGGGAATTCCCGGCTTCTTTTATTATTTAATTATCGCAACTTTACTGCTGATATAATTGTAAATAAGTTGTGTCATGAAATAGATCTTAGCCGTAAGGCAATAAGGTCTTAAGTCAAAAAACGCATTTGAGTTTTTGATTGGCTTTAATTAAATTGTTTCTCTCTTTTACTAGGTTTTAATCACTTTAGTCTAGCATAACTGCTTCTAATCGTTAGCATTTGCTTTTAGGAAAAAAGTCTATGAAATACATCAGATAAATGTTATTCAGTTTAACAAGAAACTACAGTTTCTGACTTACGACATTTTTGCCAAACGCCAAAGAGTTGTCAATTCATATCCGATAAGAAAGGCAATGTTTAATGATCTGAAATTTCGAAAGAAGAAGACTTAAAATGTACAGAATTTTTAAGTTCCTTAAATACCCAGATTTATTTTATAAAAACGAAAAAAAGTTGTTTCCACTTGCTTCAAAAAATGTAATGATTTTTATGCAGAGCAGCTGCAAAAAAGATGTTTCGGAAAAGATTCTGTAAGAGATAATGACAAAAGTTATTTATAAGGAAAATACTTATTCGATTCGAAGAAAATAATTTTTTTTAAAAAAGAATTTTAAATTTTGAAGAAAGTGCTAAGAAAACTAAAAGTGTCTAGAGATTATATTGTTGCGAAAGTAAAATTATCTAAGCATTATTTATAGTTATAGTAATAAGTTATCTTTTAAGTTATAGTAGTTACTTAAAATTGTCATGTATAATTTTGAACACAACTGCTATTTTAAAATAATTATTACATGAATTTCCCAGTCATTTCTAGAAATGGTTTTAGAACATAATAAGTAGTTATAACAGGAAGGTTCAGGAAATTTCAAGAAATAGTTATGAAATATAAAAAGGGGTGACTCATTAATAATTAGTTTAGTTTGTTTTGAGAAACGGTTCTGTTCGTAACTAATAATTGTGAACAAAATAATTAATAAAGTTTGTTAAGTTAAATAAGTGTGGGTTTTTATTCGGATTTGCAATTAAAAGAACTCAAACGCGTTTATTAAAGAAAAACGTTACAATATAATGTTCTTTTCGGCTATAAAGGCAAACACCTGCAGAAAGGAAACGTGTTTTCTCATTGATACAAATTCGAAATAGGCTTTCAAACGATTCTGTAAATGCTTATTCTGAACCAAAATCCTATTTTAAAAGAAATATTTTGTAAAAACTTGTTTAATTAATTAAACTTTTTTGGTTTCATATTAATTAATTGAATTAATTCTGTGGCAATAAGTGCTTTCGTCTATTTGTTTAGTTTTGAAGGAGGACAATTTAAAACTTTAAATGTGGCATTTGGAAATTTACTCCGAATTTAATACAATCGTCAGTTCTCTGCGGTTATAGTTTTTTAAGTTTTTATTCCTAAACACTCCTAATTGGGCATGGAAAAAAGATAAACAAAAAGTCATTTTGCTATAACTTAATCAAAGATCCTACAAAACAATTGAAATTTTGCCCATGTGTACTTTTGAACATGAAGATCTTAAGGTGACATTAAGCACTTTTTCCTTTTTGCCACAGAAATAAAAAAGTTGAATGCATTTATAAACTTATTTAATTGATCTCAGGAAATGTTATTTGTTCCAATAAATTTTATTAAATAATATTTTGCATCAATTTGTATAGAGCGGGAATTCCCGGAATCCGGGGAAATTGAAAAATAAATCCCGCTTTTCCGGGAAATGAAAAATTCCGGGAAAGAAAAACTCTAATCAAAGATTTTGATTTTCAAGTTTTTGAAATGATAAATATTGACGCATTATTATTTCTCTTGCGTTTTTACGTTACCCTTGTTACATACTATACAAGTGTACATAGATACTAGAGTATCCACTCGATTAATCGTTGTTCGATTAATAAATAACATTAGTTTTAGTAATATTGTTGTTGTGCATATTTCAATTGACATAATAGTATGTATTTTATTTTTAAGAAAATGTGGAGATTTTTGGGGATACGAAAATAGCTATTTTAGAGATTTTTGGGGATGACAAATCGCAAATTGGAGATAAGGCTTAAAATAAAACTGAGAGCCCTGGCTGAACGTACATTGCCACGGACCACATGAAGTAGTTTATAGTGAACATGTGCCGACGTCACACAAGCAGAATTTTTTTCCTATGCACGCGTACATGGGATTTGCAAAAGTGCCCTTCACTGCTTTATAATAATGGCTTATTTTTTTTTACGTTTTTAAGGGCTAAAAAATCAGAGCAAGTTAAACTCTCTTTTTGGTTTAAAATGTGTTTAAACCAACAAATCTATAAATTACTAAACATATAAACCATCATGGGACACTGATTTATAGTTGTTGAGTTTAAACTACATATAAATTCAAGTTGAGTTCAACTAAACCAGGGCCTTAGCCATCAATGATTTATTAGCCATAAGTCGTATACTTTCTTTTTTTATTTATGTGCATAAAAGTTTCCTTCACTTGTTGTTTATGTAAAATTGTTGCATGTGGTATTTTCCATTCATGCCACAAAAATTTGACATTATTTGTCACATATTTGTACAGTTCAACAGTACCGTTAATATATTTTCAATTACACGACATTTTCGATAGCTGATATTTCCGAAACATTTGTGTATAATACATCCTTTTGAGGTTTGGTGATCAACATTATATGTATGTACGTATTTTATGTTATTTAATTGACAAACATTTCTTAATTTTGACATTTTGATTGTTTCAAAAAATTTTATGATGTCGGTGTTAAATTACCCAGCTAGCATTTGGGTGATTATTTTTTGTAAAAATCACCCAAATGATTCTTTTCAGATCAGTTTTGATGATTAAAAACTGATTTATCACTTGAGTGATTGAAAAAGGATTCATATATGATTCATTTATATGTTTAAATAATGATTTTGAATTTTTGTTTTTGCCAAATGGAAAAAATAAAAATAGAAACTTTCATGTCAGCCAAAGAAATAAAAAGCTTGGCTTAAAAAGAAGCACATAAATAATGGACAATTTATGAACATCAATGTTAGTGCAAATTGTTTGTTCTCTTCTTTGCGAAAAACCAATTACTTTTGTTTGGTTCAAAAGCAATAATGGTGCTGATTTTTTTGAAGAAAAATTTAAAAACATGACAATTAAAAAATTATATAAAATGCATATAACCAAAAACTATATAATTTATGATTAAAAAATGAGACAAAAACGATTCAATAATGATTAGAAAAACTAATATAAAAATGATCAAAATGGAATCAGAAAATTGTATCACAAATGATTCTTTCAGGTGATTCTTTGGTAGGGTACCATTTTCTCACAACGAGAGTATCATTTATGATTGAAAAATGAGCTCATATACGGGTATTTTGCCCCTTAAGCTGATTCCTAAATGATTAGATTATGATACAAAATGCTAACTGGGTATATGTACATAAAATGTAAACTTGTAATTTGTGGAAACAAAGAGGTATGCATTACAAAAATTCAGGTATGTACGTAGCAAATATATATGTGTGTATTAGGGATGCCAATCAGGACTTTTTTTGGAAAATCCCGGGATTTTCGAGATTTTCCGGGATTCGGAATCAATGTGTTTCTTTAAGATACGACCGTTTTTTTAAATAAACAACACTTTTTTATTTATCAATTTTTAAAAGGTATAACATATATACAAAATATATGTTTTTAAAAAAGAAAACAACAAAACAATTTATTGTATACATATATAATATGTACACAAAATGTGAAAATTTTATTCATATAAATTTAAAATTGTTAAAACGTAATTTTGTTTAAAATTTTTTCAATATGTTCCAAAATTGTAATGTAATGATTTCCATTAAAGTATGTTTTTGTTTGTATATTATGGATTATATTACCCACATACAATTATTCAACAATAGCTTTAAAACCGATACCGCGGAGTTATGCTGCTCCCTTAAGTTGAGAAGACAATACACGGCGAATGGTACTCCCTCATCAATGTAACACAATGTCGACATAGTTCAGTGCACTTACAGGGTACTGATATGCATACATTAAATGCGAGATTCATAAACAATAACTTAAATACGTTTAAAATTTATTTTAAAACAAAACTTCCATGCAAATGTTTCTTAAAACCGATTTCAAGTTTAAATAATTTTTTTCATGAATACGGCAGATAGTGTTTATTTATGAAATATTTAATTTAACGTATGTTTTTTAAGCAAATTTAAAATTTTTTTTTATTAATGGACCGGAAGGAATATGAGCTATTTCATAAAAATTACGACATGATTGTTATAAATATATGTATCAAGTTTTATTCTTTAGTTTCTGATTATTGCTTAAATTGGATCGTGAATAATTTTTATTTTTTGGTTGACAAATAACGGTTTTTTATAATTTTTATTTTTGGCTTGATATATAACAATTATTTCTTGATTTCTTTATTTTGCTTAAAAATAATCATTATTATTTTGGTATTTTGTTGTAAGCTACAGCTTAACTTGCTAAATATGTATAATTTTAAAAAAAGCTTGAAATGTGAATCTGCAAATTTCGTTTCAAGTTAAAATATAAAAATAAAGGTTTTAATTAAGCAAAATACAAAAACCAAAAAATAAAATTTTATATTATCGTTGTGTGGAAAAAAAATTAAACTCAAAAATAAGAATTATTTGCAATTAAAAACATAACTCAAATATAATTTTGAATAATATTTTTTTATAGAGTATAAAAATTCAATAAAAACGAAAATGTTTGTACATAAGAGTTAATATATTAAAAATCCCGGGATTCATACAAATAAATACCGCGGTTCGGGATTTAGAAATCCCGGAATTTCAGGATTACCCGTTTGGCATCAAGGGTTGCCACCCGTACATTATAACAAGGTATTGTACGTTTTTTCATGTTAATTTACTCTACACTTTATGAAAACAATAGAGTACGCGAAAATACTTTATTTCTCATGATTTGATTTATCTAGAATTTAAAATAGATTCGGGTTTTTTAGGGAGGGCGAAATGAAAGGGATAAAATGTTGTTTTCCGAATGGCGATTTGTTGACGCTTTTTTATATGACTGGCGACTCTTTCTTAAGACCTCTACAACCTAAGAATGGCGAAACGAAAGAAACAAAGCGTCTCTGAATATGATAAAAAAAAGAGCTATTTATTTACTTTAAGTTAAATTTAGACTGTAATGACGCTGTGCGTTGTTTAGCAATGATAATTATTTAATAGAACTTGCGAAAAGCAATAAAAAATACGGTTTTAAATACAACAAAAAACAAAAATAAGTTGTACTTTATTTCGATACTATGTACTCTTTTTCTTAACCATTAATAATAAAATGTACTTTAATTGCTAAGAAAAAAGGTGGCAGCCCTATTGGCATCCCTTGTATGCATGCACAAATGCACTTACTATACATAATATTTCAAACATTCATTCATATACACAGTAATACAAACTTTATATCTTTAATATATGTATTAATTTTTTAATTATTGATCCGAGCAAGTGTTAAATATTTCTAACAAGGTGCAAAACATATGACACCTTTCAGCGTATAATTAGCTGCCTAATATTGCAGCTGTTTCTTTAACACAGAGTAACTCATATTTGACCCGCCTATTGATGCAATAGAATTCTAAGGTAGACAAAATGTGTATCTTAACATTCTTAATTAGTATTTGTTAAATTTTACTCGGCATGTGTTACCAACTTGACTTCTCGTAGTATTTTTAGATTTTTATACCATACACCATTAGATGTGAGAGGGGAGGTTTTTATGTTTATGCTGATGTTTGTAACTAACGAAAATATTAATCTTAAACTAATGCATGTATTAATAAATGTTGTTTGAAAGAAAATTTTCTTATAAACTGGTAAGTCTTATTAACTAACCTGTTTACACAATACCAACGTTCATAAAATTAAACATACATACTAATAATTTCAAAAGATTTTGTTATTCGTGCTTAATTCCAAGTTTTTATTATTGATAAAAACACTTGAAATTTATTGTTGATGGGATAAGCTATTCCTATGCGCATTTCACTGGTTGCTTAGGCCAGATCATCAGGAAACTTCATCCATAAAGATTTTAGAAAAACTAAAGATATTAAACCAAATAAAACTGTTAAGCGTATAAGACTTATAGCAACAGTTCTACTTGTAATAATATCAAAGTTTAAACAAAACACATCAACAATAAACAGTGGGTTTATCTCATCTTACATTCCCCACTACAATTAGTTGAAATTCTCTCAACATTAATTGTAGTTGTAAGTAGGTTAAGAAAAACAAAATAAAAAACAACAACAACTTTACAAAAGATGTTGCCTATTTAGTGTTTTTTAGGCCGTTCACTTGCCTGTTTATTATCAAAAAGTAATTTCAATTTTTGGGAATACAAAATTTTAATTTCAAAAGATTTTGTTATTTGTGCTTAATTCCCAGTTTTTATTATTGATAAAAACACTTGAAATTTATTGTTGATGGGATAAGCTATTCCTATGCGCATTTCACTGGTTGCTTAGGCCAGATCATCAGGAAACTTCGTCCATAAAGATTTTAGAAAAACTAAAGATATTAAACCAAATAAAACTGTTAAGCGTATAAGACTTATAGCAACAGTTCTACTTGTAATAATATCAAAGTTTACTAATATTTAAATAAAAAAATTTTTTTTTTTAAATATTGTAGCAAAACACAAACTTCAAGAACCCCAATCATAAACTTAAACAAAATAAAGCAAAAACTTTTTAAGCATTCACTTTTTTCACACATTTTTTGAGTCAACGCTGGAAAAACTAGTTTCTACTTGTCAGTATAAAGTACTAGCTTTAACTAATATTTTGAATCACCTCCAAGGTAGTTTAAACTTCAAAATTTTAAGTATGTATTAGCTAAGCTACCTTTTTATTCATGCGGTCCAATAGCTAAACACTTTAAAACCAGATAAATTAAAGGGGTAAAGAATAGGGAGATCGAACGGTTATTATTCCACTAGTTTTAACCGTGTTTTTTTTTAGTTTTGCTGAAGCCGGTAATTTTTAAATGTGCATATTTCGAATATCAAATAATCTATTTATTTTTGTTTAAAAAACAGATTATTTTAAAAATGTCTAATATATGTATATGGGAGGTTTCGTCGCAAGTGACACAAATTTTTTGAGTTATGGTTTTCTAATAGTAAACTGGCGAAATATTATTTTATAAATGAAAGTACATACAAATTGAAGACCTGCATGAGTGTATCAGTAAGCATTGCCGAAACAAATACACCATATATTATTTACCTGTTACTACTGATATAAATGAGAATGAGTGTAACTGATATTGTACGGTTTTGCTTTTTTTTTTGCTTAATATCTGTTTTCACCATAAGTATTTCTCCAATATCTATGGTTATTTGTTGTATATTAGAATATTGTTGGCGAGTTCATGAAAATAAGAGTTTATATAAACTTGTATACGATCTCAACCAGTGCCAGATGGTTTTGGTTAGAAATCGGCATATTTTCAAAAACAAATTAAATTAAAAAAATCGGCAAATTAAAATTACTATTTTAAATACAATAAAACATATTTTTAATGACAAAAATAAAAAAGCAAAACAAATAACCATTTCCTCAAGGTATATTTACACAAGGTAGACTCGTTGGCCCATATGTTTGTCAGCTGTTTACCCCAGTTGAACCCCAAATGTCAAAAATTTTTCATATTTGTTTTCATTTTTTCACGTTTGTTTACATTATAAAATAAAAACATTGAGATTGTGAAAAAACTGATGTATATAAAAATTTTTAATTAAATTAAAAACATTGTGATTTAAAAAAAATTTGAGCAAAAATTTTATTTTAAAACATTCCTTACGAAGAGATCTTAACAATAAAAACAAATAAAAGTGTATTGCGTGAAAATTAATATATAAAAACTTTTAAACGAGGGAGCTGGAACTTTGTTCCGTGTACCCAGGGATGAACGAAACAGGAATAAGTGGAGCGAAATTTGCGGCCTAAAACTGTCAGCATGCGCTCGCATTTGTATCAAACACTTTTTGCCTTCCAGCATTGGTTATGTTGGAAACAGAATTACACTTTTGCCGAATGCTGAACCTTTTATGGGCCAACGTCAGCAGTGAGTACCTACCTGCCTTTAATATAACCATATAATGTTCTTATGTATGTAATGTACATATATAATTGTTTTTATTATTATTATTATTATTTACGATAATCTATAATAAACATCTTTATTATATTAATTTTGTGTTTTTTTACGGCATATACAAAAATTTCACCAATTAAAAGAAAAATGTATCATTTTACTTCACGTGTTGTTTTGTTTTTTTTTTTTTAACTTGTATATTCTGAAAGCACAGTGTTGCTCTTTTTTTGAAGTCTCGGGTAAAAAAACAAAAACAAATTGCCTGTTGTTTTTGTCTTGTTGTACTTGTTGTAGCAACGAGTCTACCTTGTGTAGTTGTACCATGCATTTTCTAACCCTACGTTTCGACATGCAAGTAATTACTTACAAGTAGTGTATACGTATTATCAACGAAAAATCGAAGAAACAGCCTATTGGCTAAAAGTACAAAAATTGTGTGAATGTTAGTGAAAAAGTGTGAGTGTATTGAGTTTTTCGAACTTGCACTTGCATGTGGAAACGGGGGGTTATGCTTTAAACAAATCAATAAAAAACAAGTAAGAGTGCTATATTCGGTTGTTCCGAATCTTATATACTCTTCACTATTGTGCGTGCAGAATACAGAGCAACTAGACAAAAACTAAATAGTAGTTTGTACCATGTATGTGTGTTTGTTTTCTTTTTGTATAGGCACTGTTGTCATACCGTAGATTTATCTCCTTTGGCGAGTTTTAAAGTAGCAAAAAGAAACAAAAATTCTTAGTTTCTATTTGTTAAAATTATTTCGTTAAATAGATGAAATAATAAAGAAGGGTGATAACGAAAATCATTTGGGCATTATGCTAGAATTTGTAAACAATTCTTAAAAGGGGGGGGGGGGAAGAGGGACATCACATAGTTAAATCAACTTCTCTCCTCATAATGACCCAAAGTATATATACTTTATAGGGTCTAAGATCAATATTGTAGAAATTACAAACGGAATGACAAACTTATATATACCCTTTTCCACCTGTGGTGAAGGGTATAATAAACGTTTTATAAATAAATTTTAGTGAACTAAAAGAATATATGAATCAAAGTATATTTATAAAAGTACATGCAAGCATACAATAAAACTACAATACAAAAAACAACAGGCATTTTGTTTGTGTAAAAAATCGTGAGCTTTTCAAAAACAATTAATACATACACATCATGGACGATAAAATCAGTATAATTGTACATTTTTCAGTTCTATTAGCATTGCAAAAGTACTTAAAAACTACAAGTTAAGTACAATTTTAAATTTCAAACATTTTGTAGGGTTGGAAATTTGAAAAATGAAAGTAATGAACTAATGTTTCCAGATATCAGAGAATCGCCAAAGGTTTATTGTCTATACCACATTCGCCGACGATCTGATATTTTCATACCAATATATGATTAAAAACCAAGCGAATAAATCTCCTTTATGTAAATACTTTTTAGCTTGAAAATATGGTCCAGGGGAGTTTAAAGGGATATTAAATCCAAAAAAAATTTACTTTCGTCAGGTCATTATTGGTTTGGCGCATGTGGAGAAAAACGACAATGAAGGTTTACATGAAGGTTTTTAAATATATACCCGATAGAATTTTCACTATTGCTTCTGGCATATGTTTTGAAGAAAATTTAAAATTTTTTGAACGTTCATTAACGAACATAAAAGTTAATAGCATATTATTAGAAGTGAAAATAATTGTTTTGTACCGCTTACGACATACGCTTACTGCATACGTATACTCACTGCTGTGTATTGATTGGTTGACATTTTATTTTGCTTTAACTACTTTTATCTTAGGACAATGAAGCGAAGCATGAGTGAAATTTTTTTTCTTGTTGTCATTTTGTTTTGATTTCGCTTTAACTACTTTTTTTTCTTACAGCAATGAAGCAAACTTTGTACGTTTTTGTATGAGGAATTTTCTGCATTCGCCAAACAGTGGCGTGTAGAGCAAAATAATACTAAATAAACTTTAAAATAAATAAAATAGTTTATATTGAGCAAAATATCGATATTTAAAATATATGTACCCCATACCTAACTAAATTTTTTTTTTAAAAACAATAATGAGCTGACGATATGTATGTACATTAGGATGGGTCAATTTGTTCGGGTTAGAAAAAAGGTGACAGGCGTAATCAAAATCGAAATTTACATAAAATTCTCAGAAAATTACCCACAGAAAGTATGGGTCTAAAATGAAAACCTAGCTCCCTCCGAGAGGTTTGGCTATGAAAAATAAAAAACTAGCAACTTCTCGCAAGAATGATAGAAATAAAGATTACGCCTTGCGCATGTTTTACCGTTTGATGACGTAGTAGTTCCCTTGTAAAGATTAACAAGTCTCTTTTATATGTGAATGTCGTAATTTCTTACAAAAAATGTATGTATTACGTGCAAGTTAGCAACCCTGCAACTAATTTACTCAGAGGGTGTGTGTGAAACGGTAGCAAAGTTCTATGGTGAAATGAAATTTGTTTGTGGTAGAAAATTTTCATATTTGTGCTGTGTGAAATTATAACATTTTTGACAACGTAAAAATTTGACATAAAGAAAAAAACAATTACTAGTAGTTTTGTGAAAATGAATAAATTAATTAAATTTTTACCAATAATCATTTCAATTCTGTTGGAAATGAGATCGTTCCAACTATTTGATGAATTCGTTCTGATGTTACGAAAAAGGCATGGCCGCAGGTAATATTTGATAAATTTGATTGAAACATTTCTTAAATTATTTTTTTCTAGGGAGTTTTATATATGCAACCTTCTGTTTATTCTAAAACAGTAAATGCTATCATGAATGGAGATGATAAACTTACGAGGATGCATTTGAGATTGTCAGCAAATTCTTTAAGAAAGATTGTCACCTGCATACCAAAGAAGCACCATGGTTGGTCTTTGGAATATGAAGTTATGTGTTTTCTGTACTGGATGGCATGTGGATGCAGCTATAGAGTGGTTGCAGGGTTTTTAGGATTGAGCCGATACACAGCACGAAGCATCATACTTAAAATGCTTAACGAAATATGCAATATGCAAAGGCTTATAAACCATGGCACCAACACGGACTTTGAAAGACATGCTGCAAATTTTTGCATTAAGGCAAGATCAAATTCATTTAGGCATTTCATTGGAGCTATTGACGGTACGCACATACGTATAAAATGTCCTGTAAATAAGCATGATGAATATATCAACCACAAAAAGTTTTACTCCATTCAAGTGCAGGCAGTTGTGGACAGTGAGTATAAGTTTACTGATGTGTTTGTTGGATATCCAGGTTCAGTGCATGATACAAGGGTATTCGTCAATAGCCCAATTTATGCAAAAGGGGATTATCCGCCACAGGGCTGGTTTCTGTTTGGTGACAAAGGCTATCCATGTCAAACTTTTCCAGTTGCTATTATAACCCCATTTAAAGATCCCTTAACGGCAAACCAAGCTAAATTTAACAATGCTCTTAGTAAGGCAAGAATTACCGTTGAATCTGCATTTGGAATATTGAAAAATAGGTGGAGAAATGTGTTCAACAGAGATCTGGAGTTAAAACTAGAAAATTCCATAAAGACAGTATTCGCCGCATTCGTACTACACAATATTTGTATGCTCCAAAATGATTTCGAACCATTCACAATAAATGAAGACGACATGGAAGATGTTACGCCTCCGGAACTAGACAGACCAGTAAATGACACGGAGAGTGGCATAGAGAAAAGGAATGAAATTTTTAACGAATTCATCCAAGCACTTTAAGTTTGATTTAATCATTTTGTAAAGCTTCAAAGCGATAATATAAATTTGGGATTTTTTGAAAATTAGCCTTACCAGGCCAAAATACGTTTTTTTCATTTTATAAATCTGTATGTGGGCGGTAAACTACACCAAGTCCATTTTTTCAACATTCAAGTTTTTATATGGCTAGAATAAGAACGTTATTCTCTATTAAAAGCACTTAGAACTATATATCGTTAGAGAAGCAAGTTAGGAGAAGCAAAAACTTTGTAAAATGAAAACTATAAACATGTCAGAATAACATGCATGGCATTCTTAAAACAATTTTCAAAGAAACACCTTTTTATTACATTTTGTAAGAAAAAATGTTTAATGGTCTCGTTTTGCATTTATCAAATAAACACACTTGTAGTTACGTCTCTTTTTTGTTAATAAAAGCGGCATTTTTGACTGCAGAAGTGTAAAATGTTGTCAAAGACATGTAGTTTAATGGCATTGATAACACAGTGCAACAAAATTCGGGTCATCGCCGCCAGCCTGAATACTTGCAACACGAAATGAAACTAGACTACTGGTGGAGCAAATCTTCTAAAGGGTTTTGAAAAGTTAGCTCGGGTTCCCGAAATATCGGTCCCTAAAGATTTAAATTTTTTGAATTATGAGTAGAATTGTATGGCGATTCTTTTCTTAGAATATATTAACCCTCTAATACCCATTTTAAGGGCTCATTTTTGTCCTTTTTTTAACTTCCCCATAAACGTATACTTAAACGGCACTTTAGAGGGTTAAAATGCTCTATATATATTTTCTGCATTAAATTTACCTAGAGGTCTTTTAAAACCAACAAATAATGCAATGTATGTAAAACGAATTTTCGAAAAATTTAAAAATTAAAAGGCCCAGAGTTTCGAAAGTCCGTTTTACATACATTGCACGATTTTTTGGTTTTAGAAGACCCCTATTGATATTTAATGCAGAAAATATTCGTCGAACATTTTAACAATTAAAGTACCGTTTTAGTATACTTTTGTGTGGAAGTTAAAAAAAGGACAAAAATGAGCGCTTAAAATGGGTATTACAGGGGTAATATATTCTAAGAAAAGAATCGCCATACAATTCTACTCATAATTCAAAAAATTTAAATCTTTAGGGACCGATATTTCGGGAACCGGAGCTGACTTTTTAAAACCCTTTGGCAGATTTGCTCTACTATATTCTAGTTTCATTTCGCGTTGCAAGTATTGAGGCTGTTTTTTTTTTTTGTTTCACAGTGTAATAACCAATTAAAAACGCGATTTTGAATTTTTTGTGATGTAGTTAGAGGAATTTTAAAACAAGCGACAACAAATTCATACAAACACACGGGATTGTTAACATGGTTTTGTGCTCTCCTGTAACATTTTAAAAATATGACCTCGCACCCATCGATATATAAAACGAAGCGATAGTATCTCAAAAGTTGTTTATGTATATATTTACTTTTTTGATTTAAAATTTTAAAAACTAAATGCCTTCGTGGCATAATGCAAAAATAAAACAACAATAAAAAACTTAAACGCATTCTATGCAATGTTTTTTTATTTATAAAACTAAAAAATTAATGCCTTCGTGGCATAATGCAAAAACAAAACAGCATAAATAAAATAAAATGCATTCTATGCAATGTTAATTAAAAAATACAGAATGTAAAGTCTCGAAAGTTAATTAATTAATAAACTGGCATCTTACTTTTAGAAAAATGCATTTACTTTTACAATTCTGAAATCGAATGCTTGCTGTTACATTTTTCTATTTGTAATGAACACAAATTCTATACCAAAGCATTAATAATAATAGTGGTGTATCATTACAAATAGAAAAATGTAACAGCAAGCATTTTGTTTTGCAGATAATAGAAAAAAGTGATAAAAGTAAACTGTATTTACTTTTACTTCACTTGCACATGCCTACAGCCACATAAATTAAATAACTAATTAGATTGAAGATCAGTCTTTGTTGATTAAAAATTAGTTTCAGTCAGAATCTGATGAGACCAACAGACTTGATGTATCAATATGTGGGTAGTCAGCTTGGACCATCTGACCAAACACTGATAAAAGAGATGACAACTTTTTGTCAATTTTTTTATCGCGCATTTTTATATGCTGCTCCAAACGTAAAAATTCATTTCTTACTTTTGAAGATCCCGTTGGAGTAGCTGATGATGATGATGAGGTCTCTTCGTGGTATTTTATTGGCGATGGTTCCAGTGGTTTGTTTTTTGAACTTTTCGGCTCCATGCGCAACATACCGTCAGTGCTGTCAATCAGAAACGGCGGATGGTAGTTATCTTTTTTATGGGCATACTCGTGGATTTTATCGAAAAACTCCCAATCTGTTGCTTCCTCGAGCATAGCCTCTTCACCAGTACCCTCACCAGTATGGTATTTAAAAAAGGTTTTATATTTTTTTATTATTGCATTCCATTGCGTTTTGCAGGCAATTGCATCTTTTTGGTTTGAAAATTCAGATTGCAGTTCTGCGGCAATCTTTCTGTAATGCAAAAGTTTAATATTAAAACAATTATTTATTATGACTGCAATACCTACTTCCAGCCCTCGTTGCTATTAGCATTCTTTCCAGTAAACAATATATCCATTTCGATCCTCTTGCTGATCAACAAGTGACGCTCTGAGTTGCTCCCTGTAAATATATTGACAATTTTTACAAAAAGTGTGGGCAAAATACTTATACATATATACATATGTATGTAAATACTTACATGTCGTATAATTCTTTTTAATTTTTTTTGCCGCTGGTCCTGCTTGCATATTATTTTTTATTTTGTTTATACAAATTTTTTTTTAAATGTCTTGTCTGTTTGTTTTACACTTTTATATGATGAAAAAAAAATAATTTTGTGGTTGTCAAAAATTTGTACGCTAATGTCAAAATTTATACTAGCCCCCAGGGCTAGTGACATTTTATTCACCTCATTAGTGTCAAAATTTTACTTCCATGAGTACTTTGCTACCGTTTCACACACACCCAGAGAGTTCAAATAAAAATTATTATATCAATTGTCAAAAAATTAAGAATTTTGCTTAATATTTTATATTTAAAATATTATTACAATAAATAAAATTTTTAAAAGTGTTCAAACCTGTGTTAAAAGTAGTGAAATAAAGAAAAATAAAAAATAAATAAAAATAGAAGAGAGCAGAAAAGAGAACAAACATAAAGTGTGCAGTGGGTAAATGCCAACAAATTAACCGCAGAAACACAAAGAGGGAAATTGTGCGAAAAACTAACGTGTTGCGTGCTCTTTAACTATAGCTTACATAGAGATAATATAAATTTATGTAAGTCCAAAATAAAATTATAAAGAAAAAAGCAACTTCTAGTAAAAAATTTTTAGTTTTCAAATAATTTAAATAGAAAAATAATGAAGTCATGTTTACATATAAACATTACAGTTTGAAAGCTAAAAATTATTAGCCAATGAGAACAAATGTTGTGTGACGTCACGGTTCCTACATGCGCAGTAAAAAATTTTTATATCTGCCTGATGTCGTTATCTTTATTTCTATCATTCTTGACTTCTCGTATATCACTACAAAACACAAATATAGTTGCTCTTTTTGGATCCAGGGAACCGAGCGATGTGTGCAGGTGCTAACGCATTTCTCACGACAAGTAATTACAAAAAATCGTGACGGTGTTATGGCAGTGACTTTACAAAGTCGAACCCAAACACAAAAAAGACTTAGGTTCTATTGTTTGAATTACACAATAAAACATTAATTAAAAAAATTGTGTTCTTTCTGATTGTTCAGCAACCGTACAAACTTAAGTTTTTAGGTTAATTTTCTAAATAAAGGAGTCCCTTAACCTATTTCACCAATACCTTGCTTTGCGTCGCTTTGTTTTGCGTTTTTTCACAATTTTCACTGTGCGTCGTTAGATTTTCGGAGTTGCGTTGTTTTGGGTTTTTTCAAATTTTCTTTTTTTTCTAAAAGATGGCAACGACTTTTGTTTCTACATAATTGCGCCATGCCATCAAAACTCGAGGATTCCCTTTCTTACTCAAAGTCAACGCAATTTTGATATAGTTTTATTTTCACTTTGTTTTGCTTATTTTAGAGTTAAGTTTCACAGAACAAAGGGATTATTTTTCGTTGAAAAAAAGCTGTTCAGCAAACATTGAACCAATTATTTGTAAAAGAAAGCCGACTTACGATAACAGCCACTATGGACTCATCAGACAGAGATTAATTTTTATTTGTTTTTTAAAAATTAATTGCATATTACTTTGATAATACATATTTTATTTTGTTTTAATTGAATTTGTTTTTTTGGTTTTTTGTATGTATGCAATAAAATTTTATATTATTTTTGTTTTTTAAGCGTTTTTTATGTTTCACTTTGTTAAATTTTCTTTTTAAACAATTATCTATGACAGACAACCAAATTATCTAAGCAGAAGATTAATATTTTCTAGATCCAACAGAGGTCAAAAGATCAATAATATAAAATTTACAAGAGCTATGTCCCCTTTCAGACTTGGCAAGTTAGTTGCGCAAGTTACTTGCCGACAACAACAAAGTCTGTACAAATTTTTTTTTCTTTACCCCGACCTTACCGCTAACGTCTACAAACCAAGAGTTGCGCAAGAGACTCGCGCAAGTAACTTGCCGAGTGTGAAAGGGGTCTATCTCATCGCAGCAATTTTTCATAAATTCTATTCGCTTATGGAGCCAACTACCCTCTTATATTTAAATTATACGCAATGTATACAATATATACACATACATATACATATACATATACAAATACATATACATATACCTACATATACATATATATATATATATTTATATATATATTTTTTTTTATTTATTTATTTATTAGTAAAAAAAATACAATTAATAATACTAATTAAAAGAGGTAAGGGAACTAGGTAATGGGTTATTAGATTTTATTAAGCATGTTAATATTTAATATATATTTATATAAAAGTTTAATGTTCGTATCGGACAAGTCCCGGAGAAGATGGGAAGGCTTAACAGACCCGAATATGTTTGAACGGGCAGATGCATTCGTCTAGGATGTGGGTGGCGGTAAGTTCCTTGTCGCACGTGTGACAGTGTGGACGGGAAGATTTTTCAAGCAGGTATTTATGAGAAAATTTACAGTGTCCCATTCTAAGAAGTGCACATATGTTGGATTCTTTTCTGGATACGTTTTTTGGATAATGAGGTTTAATTCCAAAAGGATTCACGTTTTTGTAAGAATGTTGATACAAGGACCATTGTTCGGTTGTTTGATTTTTGAAATTTACAGAAATGGCGTTGTTGATGTCGTGCACTTCCCACGTTGGAAATTTAAACAGCGGTCTTCTTTTTGCTTCTTCTGCCGCTCTGTCGGCGCATTCGTTTCCGAGTATGCCAACATGGGATGGAACCCACATAATTTTAATTTTATCTGAGTGCGTTATACAAAGATTTCTTGTTTTAGTAATGATTTGGGATTCATAAAGGGAATTAAGTAATGATTGTATAGATGATAAGCTGTCTGTACAGATAATAGTTCTCCCAGCAGCTTTGGAGGCGACATAAATACCAACGAACAATGCTTATGCTTCGGCGGTAAAGCTAGAGCAATGGGGGTCAATATAGCCGTTTTTAATAATTGAGCCGTCTTCCTTGACTACGGCAAATGTCGTGCCATGGTTGCATTTGGAACCATCAGTGAATAAGAAATTAAAATTAGGCCTGAGCTGGCTCGATATTCTGTAAAAATGTTGTTGATACACTGTAGGCGTGGTAGAATGTTTTGGGAGCTTAGATAAGGTTAATATAAACATTGATTTATCTAAGAGCCATTGTGGTTCCGATGGTAGTTTTATTAGAATTGGTTGGATATTGAGGTCAAGATTTTGGATACTTAAGTACTTATTTATTGGGGAAGGAAGTCTAGGTACTTTGACGCATTTTATAGTGTTTATGGCTTCTTTGTAGAGAATTGGATTTCTACAGATAAAAAGTTTAGGTACCATTTTGGCTGTGAGATGATTTATACGGTTTTTGATCGACGGCATTCCTGATTCTGCTAGTAAATTATTGATAGGGGTAGTTCTGAAAGCCCCTATGCTGCGTCTTATTGCAGCATGATATGTGCCTTTTATTAGTTTTATATTTGAAGGGGTGCACCATCCATAGATTGGGAGAGCATAGTCTATTTTGGAAAGTATTATGGAGCGGATAATATTTGTTATTGAGATTTATGTATCATGAAATTTTTTGATGAAAGATATTTAATTATGTTCAGTCTGGAATTTAGATTTTTCCTTAAAAACTGACATTGTTCTTTAAAAGTAAGCCTCTTATCAAATATAACACCAAGAATTCGTAATTTGTCAACAACTTTTATTTCTTTGTTGTTGTACTCTACATTAAACCCATTGCAGTTAAATTTTCGGCATATATGGAGAATGCTACACTTTTCGATAGAGAGTTTTGCGCCCGAAGCTGAACTCCAATCCTCTATTTTTTTGAGAGTGTTTGAAAAGATTTCCTTAGCTATATTGTTGTCTTTAATTTTGATGAAAATCACTGCATCATCGGCATAAATAGCGTGTTCAATATGATTTATGCTGGTACAGTACTTTTCGCTTATAGTCCATTCCGCTTAAAGGCCAAAAACGGATATAAGCCAAAACTGTCATATTCACATGCAGATTTTTTCGAATTTCATACAAATTATTTGTTCTAAGGTCCATTTCACTTGTAGTCCATTTTCGTTTAAAAGCCACATTTTCTTAGCATGCGTATATAATTCTTCATGCAAAAATGTTCGCTTATAGTCCACTCTGTTTTTTATATATTTTTAATCAACTGGCAACATGTTTTAATTTACCTTTCTGGCAATTACAGCACACGCTCGGAAATTCGATCCACTTTGTTTTTAGGGCGATTCGAGTTTCCGAATTATTCGATTTTCTGGACGTTTTTTTTTACAAAAATTTAGATAAATTTGACCATAAAGATATACAAAACTATACTTTTTTTAATTTTAGTTTATTTAACATAAAAACTATAAAAAACTTAACGAAATATAAAAAATAACAATTCAGTTCATTTGACTTTATTTAGTATGTGTAATACAAACACCAAAAAAACTGAGTTTTAAACTCTAACAACATCAAGTTGATTCTGAGAGTTCGAATTTCTGAGCGTCTACTGTATTATAAATGCCAAATTTCGCAATTTATATTTCATGACATGGTGTCTTCGTCTGACTATTTTTTGTTAAATAAACGTCCAACTTCATAAAAAAACGCTAATAAAAATAAAAGAGTTTTTTTTTATAGACTTTGACGTTTGGTATAACAAAAAACTGTCAGGTGGAGACCCCATGTAAAGATCCTATGAAATTGATATTTATGTTGTGTTTGATTTCGTCATCCAAAGAATTAAAATGAATCTCATAGGTACGCATTTGTTTTTATTGAAATCTTTTAAAGCATTTGAATTAATTAATTAAAAAGATTTTTGTTTTAACTATTTATTTAAAATAAATCAATATTTGGTTATGTTTTTAATAAACTTTTCTTTGGTTTAAAAAGAGTGGATTTATTGAAGAAAATAATATTTATATAGTCCAAAATGTGGATTATACTAGGTTTCACTTATTATCCATAAAATGGCTTATAAAAAAAATCGGTTATAGTCCAAATTCGCTTATAGTCCACAAAAGTTGTGCAACTATAGTAGTGGACTATAAGCGAAAAGTACTGTAAGAACTTTGCTCAATTGATTAAAGGCTATACTAAACAAAACTACCGATAATGGCGATCCTTGAGGAATTCCGTTACGAAGGGGAAGGGTGTTAGAGTATTGATTCTGAATTCTAACTTTGATTTTACGATTGCTCATGAAGTTTTTAATTATGTGGTACATATTTTCTCCAATTTTCCATTCTTGGAGTTGTTGTAAAACTGTATGAGAGCCAACTCGGTCAAAAGCCCGTTCAAAGTCGGTTGATAAGATGATTATGTGGTTTTTGTTGAAAGCGTTTTAGATATGACGTGTTGTAGATAAATAAGAATATCATCTGTACCCTGTTTCTTCATAAATGCAACTTGATTTGGAGAGATAAAGCAATTTCTTTTTAGAAACCACATTAGGCGTTTGGAGACCATCTTTTCTAAAATTTTACTGATACAAAGTAGAAGTGAGATGGGTCTAAAACCTTGAACTATGTGGTGCTCCTTGTTAGGTTTCGGATATCACATTTGCGGATAGACTTTGGAAGTGAAAATGTTGTTATATGAAAAGAGCAGGTATTTCTTAGAATGGAGAGAAAGATTTTGTAGCATAGTATAAGAAATACCGTCATGCCCCGGCGTTTTACCTTTCGAAGAGTTTAACGCGTTTTCCAGTTCCAAAAAGTTGAATGGTTTATCTATTATTTTGGCATGTCTGTTATAGTTCTGCAGATTAAAAACTGATTGAGTAAAAGAGTCTTTATTTTGTTGGAATGTGTTGGAAAAATTTTTGTTTTCAGACAGGTCTGCCCAATATTGGGCAAAACAATTCGCTATGTCAGCTGGTGATGTGAGCATTGCAGATTGGGACTGCAAATAATTAATGGTGTTTGTCCGCTTGCCACCCGATATACGCTTTATATCGTTACAAATTTTTTTAAGAGGAAGAAGTGGGGTTGATGTTGGCTGTGAAATTTTGAAGGCAGACCGCCTTGCTTTCCTTAACTGCTCTCCTGAATATCGCATTGTGTTTCTTATAGAGAATTAGATTTATATTTGTTCTTGAACGTTTAAAATTATGCCACGAAGTTTGTTTTCTATTCCGTAAATATTCCAAATAGGGGTTCCACCATACTGAGCGTGGGCTATACGATTTACCCTTAGTTTTGGGTATACTAATATTTGCTGCTGATTTGATGCATTTGGTAAGAGAGGCAGCGAATTGATTAATATTAGTACATTTGTTTTTTTTTTTTTTAAATTATATATGTGTTCATGACATAATTTTTGGAACAATGACCAGTCGGCGTAGTCAGTTTTAAATTTTGGCCAACATTTTGATTTTGTGGTGGGTACCTTTTTGCAAACATATATAAAAATTGGGTAGTGTTCACTGCCGTGTAAGTTGTTGAGCGTTTTCCATGAACAAATGGGAGCTAATTGTGAGGAGCACATTGTAATATCAACATTGGTAAAGCTGTTGTGTGTCGTGAAGAGTGTGGGTGAACCGTCATTAAGGACTATTAGATCCTCATTCAAAATAAAATTTTCTATTATATTTCCACTAATATTTGAGTTAATAGATCCCCATAAAATACTCCAGGAATTAAAATCTCCTGTTAAAATTAAGGGGGTGTTAATTTGTTGTATAATATTTTTAAGTTGGCGTTCTGAAAAGTTTGAATCCAATATTAATTTCAGCTGCAATGGAAGATATCACAAAATCGGTGTAGACAAGTTTATGGGGGATGGACTTTTTGATAAGTAAACCAATACCTTGTTTGCTGGTAGTATTATCAATTAGGTTGTGAGGAAAGAAATTGTACTGCCTGGGAAATATAAAACTATTAGAATTGTATGGTATGTGAGTCTCCTGAATACTTATAATGTCAGGGTTAAAATCTTGTATCAAGAGTTGAAGTTCGTGGTAGTTGTTTTTTAGACCATTAATATTCCACTGAAGAATATTTTAATCCATGTTGAAATAAGTTAAAAAATTTTACTAATCTTCCACAAACATTATATCGGCTGTAGGTTCATCATCGTAGTTGTGGGATTTAGTAACTTTCGGGGGTAAGATATTTTTGTTAACATTAAGGTTAAGAGGTTGGTTTGTTTTCTTAGAAATCTTTGTTGGATCGCAAGCTAAACTCTTTGCTTTAGATCTAGTAAGTATTTGTGTTTAAGGATGTTGTTTTCTGTGTTTTGGTTTCTGGTGCGATGGGTTTTGTTTGTGTAACAACTGTGTTGTTATTGTTTTTTGTTGATTCTGTTTTGTTAATGTTTTGTATACTTAATGTTGCTGCAGTATTTTTTTGTTCAGAGTTTGTTTTTGGAGTTTCAGAATTGTTGGAAGTTTTAGTAATGTTATTTGTTGTTGTATTGTTATTTAAATTATTTGCGACATCAGAGTACGACAAAGATAACGGATTTGTTGTTATGTGGGTAAGGGTTTTAATTTTTGAAATTTCTTTTTGTTGCTTAAATACCTTGCATTCCATAGAGGTCGAGGGGTGCTCTTTAGTACAGTTTGCGCAATAAATACGGGTACATGTTGTAGTTTGGTGGGGGGGCAATGCACAATTTTCACATATTGGCCCATTTTTTCACCCTTTTTTAGTGTGTCCTAAAAGTTAACAGTTTTTGCAGCGCATGGGGTTAGGGTAGAATGGCCTTATTTTGACTCTATGCCATGATATATCTAATTTCTCTGGTACCGAATATCTAACAAATGTCAGAAGTAGGACACCACATGGTGTTAACTTTTCTTCAGAATTCTTTTTTAGATATTTATAAACTTCCACAACTCATTGGGAGCTAAGTTCACTAACTATTTCGGATTCAGGAACTTTATTTAGGTATGGAGCGTAAATTGTACCTTTCGATGAATTAAGATTGTTGTGATATTCACAGCTAATGTTGCAAATCCCTGGTAGATTTTTTTTCCTATTAATTTTTCAGCACTGGGTTTATTGCTAATTAGAAGAAAAAGCTTTCCATCTCGGAGTTCGGACACTGATATAATTTCAGAACAAATTAATTTCAAAGATTTATAAACGGGAGAAATCTTGAAGTGTCTTTTCACTATTTGTAGCAGATAGGACTACATATTTTGGATCAGATTTTTTTATTTCTGGGATTTCGGGAAAGATTTCAATGTTGTGTTGTATTGTTCGTTTTTTTTTTGGCAAGGGGTCCATCCGCTAAAAGCGAAAAGCAGTTGTCCCCCAAGATGGGCGGACCGGGCATAGTTTTAAACCGATAACTCCGTAGTATGCAGCGGTTAGCCGAAGACTGATATATATACATATATATCAAAAAAAATAAAATTTTCAATTTTGAAAAAAGGTCCTAATAAGGCAGGAAAATATGAGGGAAAATTGTTATGTGTATATGTATGTCTACGTATATTTGCGCATTTATGTTTTTTTTTTAATTATTTAAAAAATGATTGTTTAAATTATTATTTTATTAATTAAATTTTGTTTAAAAAATTAAATAATGTGAATGTTAATTTGAATATTTAGATTTTTTTTTTACTTAGCAAGGTACAGGCAATGATGGAGTGGTAAGTGGAAAGAAGTGGGAAGTGGGTCATAGGAAGAAGATAAGCGGATGCTTCTATGACATGGATGGGAGGGCCAAAGGAGACTAACAGCTGTCTCCAAAATTTTGATGTGGTAGAGTAGTGTTTAGTGATAGTTTTGAGTTGTATTTTATGTTTCATTTTCTTTAATGTTCGAATACGTGGCTGGTGAGGAGGGTTAGGACCTTCCTGAGGTCATTCATGCTAAATAGCTGGTTGGAAACCTCGCCAGACCAAACGGTTCGTAACAGACTTTGCATTTGGCTTTTACAGTTGTTAAGGTAATACACGACATGTATTCATTTTGCATTGGGAAATTTGACAAGTCAAAAAACATGTCGTGTACATGCAACTTTCACGAAAGGAGATAGTATGTTAGAAATAAATTATTAGGATGAAAAAAAAGTGAGGTTGGTCATACATTTTACCCATCTAGGAGCATCCTACGCGCTGCAGGGGACAAATTTAAGAATTTTATTAAACCGGCATATTTCTATGGTTGAAATTCTTGAATTTGGCCCCTGCAGTTTGTAGAATGCCCCTAAATGGGTAAAGTGTATGTAAGACCTTAGAAAAGCTAAAGATATTATGCAAATAAAACTGCAGAGTGAATGAGATTTACAAACACTCAAGTCTTATTTGCAACGATATCAAAGCTTAAACAAAATACCAACAATAAACATTGAGTTTAAAAGTGAGAATTAAAGGGGATTTCTGATTAAAGTGGAACATAACACGTAACAGGAATAAAAAACAAAAAAAATAAGAACATTAATTAGCAAATTGAAAAAATGGCTGATATAAATACATAACCATAATATGGTTAACATTGACTATTGTTATTTCTATATATTATATTTTGCCATATTATGGTTAATTTTGAACATAATGTGGTTAATTTTGAAAAAATTTTGGTAAATTTTGACCATATAATGGTTGATTTCGGGCAAATTATTGTTAATTTAACCATAGTATGTTGCTTTAAGAATATGGTAACCTGATCTGATATATGAATTATAATCAAAAAGTAATTTAAATTTTTGGGAATACAAAATTTTAATTTCAAAAGATTTTGTTATTCGTGCTTAATTCCCAGTTTTTATTATTGATAAAAACACTTGAAATTTATTGTTGATGGGATAAGCTATTCCTATGCGCATTTCACTGGTTGCTTAGGCCAGATCATCAGGAAACTTCATCCATAAAGATTTTAGAAAAACTAAAGATATTAAACCAAATAAAACTGTTAAGCGTATAAGACTTATAGCAACAGTTCTACTTGTAATAATATCAAAGTTTAAACAAAACACATCAACAATAAACAGTGGGTTTATCTCATCTTACATTCCCCACTACAATTAGTTGAAATTCTCTCAACATTAATTGTAGTTGTAAGTAGGTTAAGAAAAACAAAATAAAAACAACAACAACTTACAAAAGATGTTGTCAATTAACAATAAATTTCAAGTGTTTTAATCAATAATAAAAACTGGGAATTAAGCACGAATAACAAAATCTTTTGAAATATATGAATTATATTTAAATTTAAGAAATGTGGTCATAGTATTTGAACCTGAGGACCGATGTTGCTCATTTTTTACACATTACATCTGAGAACAGTACGAAGTACTTAAGCAAAAAATTGATAGACAGGTGGATTCACATTAAAAATTGAATTGCGCGTAAAAACGCGAAATGAATTTGTGTAGAACAAGTAAGAGTGCTATATTCGGCTATGCCGAATCTTATATACCTTTCACCATTGTTTGGAAAGAACATAAGTTCATATATATATAAATCTAAATATAGGTATATATACATGTACATTTATATAATATATATCGCTTAATTTTATTTAATTAGTTGCACATGTTTGCGTGCTATTAAATATATTAACAGACTAATTTATAAAAACTTAACGAATCTTTATTAATGGTTTAGAAGCAAAACTCACAAAAACAGTATTTATAAACGTTTAATAGCGCTATTAAGCTGTTATAAACTTGTAATAATTTTTAAATATTTATTGTAGCCTTTACCCTCCTTTAAACGTTCAATAAATTGACACTTCTAAATATAAAAATTCTTTTTAATATTATTTTGCAATTTTTTTCTTTATTAATTCCGAGTCCCCACAATTGGTTTCTACCACAGAAGCAAAAATCTTCCCTAAATCTGTATCACCCTTTTCAGTTGTGTTGGGACTTGAGTGTTCTATTACTTTTGATGTCTAAAACACGAAAAAAAATGTACATATGTAAATACAAAATAAAACCGACTGAAAATATTTAATTATTTATTACAAACTTACATTTGGCTTGCAAATAACGGCATCTGAAGCAGCAGCCCCTGAGACAACGGCATTTGAGGCAATGTAATCTGTGACTACGGCATCCGAATCGAATTCATTATTATCAATAATAAATTCGTTGGGCAACCAAACGCTTACATCGTTCGAAGAAATGTCGATATCAGGTGCCTTCGGTCCTCCGCCAGTTTGATTAATTAATTTTCTTTGCTCAGAATGCTCTTTTTTGCTTGCACTTTAGTAAAAGTCCATTGGGACTTTAGCTGGAAGACATTTCTTGGACCTCCCCGACATAAAGTGTTGAAGCTGAAATTTATGTAAAGTTTTAAAAGCACAATCAAATAAATACAATACTTATGCATTATACCTTTCCTCTATCTCTTGCCAGGCTTTCGTTTTCTTTTGGTTGCTATTGGTATCACAGTTTTTATTTTCAACAACTGCAATTTTCCGTTTCACCAGTTCCTTCAGTAACGTCTATGTGGAATAATACAAAAAAAACATTCAATTTATTCCCAATATCTAATATATGTACTAATACATACTTTATCTTCTTCCAACCAGTTTCCAGAGCGCTTTCTTTTTATTTTTTCAATTTAATTTTAGTTCAAAATAAACAAAACAACATAGTGATGCATAAATAAAAACAATGAGCTTTGTAATCGAATACCATTTGTACTTGTTAAATTAAACACATTGACTAGATAAAATTTAAGAGAATATATCAATTAGTGTTACCTTTTTTTTGGTATAAAAACCCATTGCAGTTTTTTTTTATAATTGATTTTATTATTCTAACTGTTAAATATATTCAAATTTTATTAACCATAGGGGATTACTTGTATAACTTGTTGATAGTTGTGTACATCACTACTAATAAAATGACAATTGCCATAACATGGCGCTGCCAACCAAAAACTACAAAACTATTAAAAACGTTGAATAGTTAATTTAGACTTACTTAACGTTTATAAATAAGCAGTTTTATTAACGGTTAATAAGACTAAAAGTGTTTAATAACTAATGTAGAGATAAACCCTAAATTAAAATATTTTTATAAATTAGACCGTAATAGTTAAACTAATGGCCGTTTTCTCATTAGACGATTATCTTTTTCCTAACGAAAAACTGCACATTAAAGAAATTTGATTTTCTCAATGTCTCATTTGCTTCTATTCTGTCGCAAAGCTAACCAGCACTCATAAATTCAATCAGCTGACTTTTACTTGTATTTTTAGAGGTGTTGACAGCTGAAAACATTGTTTTTTGTCGGTATATTGAGAAACCCAAAATCGTTAACGGACAGTTTATCGGTCTAATAAATTTATGTTGACATTTACCCTACGTTTCCACATGCAAGTAATTACTTGCAAGTAGTGTATACGTATTATCAACGAAAAATCGACCAAACAGCCGATTGGCTGAAAGTACAAAAATTGTGTGAGTGTTAGTGAAAAAGTGTGAGTGTATTGAGTTTTTCGAACTTTTACTTGCATGTGGAAACGGGGGGTTAGTAACAGACGGTTTGTCGATACATTCAGAAAATGGCCATAAGTAAGTTTAGTTTTGATCGAATTTCAGTATTTGGTCATAACTCTGCCATTTTGTAACCGATTTGACAGATTTTTATACCGACATCTTTAAGAATAAATTAACCATTTACTTTGGTGATAAAACTCTTGGAGTCGGGAAGATCTATGGTTCCCGAAAATAGATATTTAAAAAAACTATAATTTTGACATTACTTTTTTTTACCGATTTTCCAAATTTTTCAGCAAATATGTTCTACTTAAGATTTCCGATATTTTGATATCTAAGAATAGGCCATATTACAGCTCTAAAATTTTAGCTTTTAAAAAAATTTTAATCTTGTTTAGTCCTTTTTTTGAGTATTTTGCTCATAACTTAAACAACTTTAACCGATTTGGCAGAATTATATAGCATCGTGCTTAAGAATTACATTACCATTAAACTGGGTTATATATATATATACACATATATACTAGCATTAAACCCGCTACTTCGTTAGCGTCTCCTTTTTCTTCGTGGACATATCTATATGCCAAAGTTTATTTTTCTTGGTTTTAACTTGTTTAAATTCAAGCATTTTACCCACTGCTTTTTAATCGGGCCTTTTCTTTCATGAACATATTTATATGCCAAAATTTATGTTCATAGGTTTTAACAAAAAAGTTCCAACATTTTTTTTTCTCATATGTTGATATTCACCCATACATATATAATTTTGCGTGTCTGAGTTCAATGTTATAGAAAATTCAAAAAGTACCACTCGTAGAACACAAAAGCAAATGAATGAAAGTTAATTTTCCGTGTTATCCTTTTTGGATCTTGAATTTTATGTTTCTTGGTCTAATACCTACAAAAATTCAAAAAGTACCTGTTCAAGAACAAAAAATTCAAAAAAGTTCCCTCATAGATTGGTATCCACTCCGGACTTTGCATGTTGAATTTTATTTATAGTTAAAAAAATAACAGTTGTAGAACCAAAAAGCTGAAGAAAGATATTAAATATCCCGTATTTCCCATTTTGGTACTATTTTTCCCCCTATAACTATCAAAAATTGCAGTATTGTAGTGGAGGCCTATAATTTAGTACCAATATGTTAATGAATAGACAAAATTGTTTTGTAAAAAAAGTACCAAAAATAGTTACGATTTTTACCCCTTAAACGTTCAAATTTCGAAAAAGTACCAAATTCATATTGGTATTTTTTTGATAAGTTTCGAATGTGGTATAATCTTTATTTCTAGGTTTATTGGTTCAAAAGATAGATGGGGTGACAAAAAAGAACCAAAATTCAGGTTTTACCCGTATTCTCCCTAAAAGAGCCGAATTTCAACAAAGTACCAGACACCTGTCCGCTTATTTTTCTAAAGAACAACGATAAGTAAGGCTATGCACTTAGGCTGTGCGATAATGAATCAGTCGGTAACGTTATAATTTTATATTTACATTAGGGCGATAACCAAATTTTTGGCATAGTACCACGGAGTGGCCCAGAATGTTTTAGTAATGAAAACAACTGTCTTCTGTCGTTTTGCAAAAAAAAAAAAAAAAAAACCTTACGCAGGGAAGCAAATTTCTAAAACCTTCCAAGAAATTTTGAACTGTGATGAATTGTAAGCCGTAGGAAAATTTTTAAATCTAAGCTGTGAATAAATTCTAAAATAGCATTGAAGTGATACGTATAGGAATATATACAAATATCAGGTGTATATTTTTTAAAATTTCCGTGCGATTTCCCGATCCCTGCGCGAACTTTTTGAACAATCCGAAAAAATTGTCATATGTTTTTTATTAATAACTTTTAATGTTTTACACGACTATACTATGCCGTTTTTGATATTCGCAAAAAGTGGGAAAAAGTTACTGCCCTAATGAAAATGAGTATTTTTCAAAAAAAAAAAATTATATTCTGGTCATATCTTTTTTGTTCTTTTATGTTCTACTAAAGATTTCTGATCTTTTGATATATAAGGCGTATCCATAAGACATATGATAGCCCTTAAAATTTTTATAAAAACTTTGATGTTTCTTAGCCCATTTTTGGAGTGTTTTGTTCATAAATTGCCCATTGTTTAACCGATTGACAGATTTATGGGCCCGTGCAATAAAGCCATATGGCTATATTTCTCAATTCATATGGCCTTATTTCTCAATGAATTGAGAAATAAAGCCATTTGGCTTCATTACCATCATCCAAGTGCAATAACACCATAATCGTTTAGTAACCAAAGTGGAAATAACGCCATAACAGTGTAAAATCTGCCTTGTTTTCGAACGAAGGCCGGCTATGCAGAGTAGCTTTAGTTAGCTAAGCCGTTCTTTGTTATACCATAGAGGAGAAAATCATTGCACCCGGCCTAAGGACGGCTATGCAGAGAAGCTTGAGTTAGCGAAGCCGGTTTTTGTTATACTATAGAGGAGAAAATCCTTGCGCCCAAAAGTGTTTTCGTAATATTTTTAATATATACACCCAGAAAAAAAACAACAAAACAATTTTTAAATAAACTAGAATTATATTTAAAGAAAAAAATTAAATGGGAAATAAGGCCATGTGTGGCTTTATTGCACGTCGTCCAGATTTATATACCGACGTGGTGAAGAACAAATTTTCCAATAACTTGAGCTATAAAACTTGGAATCGGGAAGATCTATGGTTCTCAATAATGCGTATTTAAAAAAAATTTATTTTGGTCATAACTTTTTCGTATCTGAACCGATTTTTCAGAGTTTTTCAGAATATATTTTCTACTAAAGATTTACGATCTTTTGATATGTAAGGTCATATGACAGCCTAAAAAGTCAGGTTTTTATACAATTTTTGATATTTTCTGTACGGGAGGTACCATGCCCACTTCTCCAATCCCGCCCACATTATGTGGGATGCTGATTGATAACCTTAATATTTGAACCTAATTTGAAAACTTTGGTTCTTGCCGGTCTCCATATATACAGAAAAAGTAGTCAAAATACAACAACAACATAGGGATTTTTGGAGCAAATTAGAGTTAGTCTTGATTTTTTGCTCATATCTTAGCCATTTTTGGACCGATCTAGCTGAATTTCAATAGCAAAATAACAGTGACCATACCTGACATAAATTTATACCAACCAAGTCACCATCAAATCTGGGGGCTTCGGAAAACCCATTTCAACAGATGGATGGACAGACGGACAACCGGATTTGAACTTCCCTTCTCATAAGGAAATAAGAATGTGTATACTTTATAGGGTCTAAGATAAATATTGTAGAAATTACAAACGGAATGACAAAGTTATATATACCCTTTTACCTTTGGTGAAGGGTATAAAAAATGAGAGATACGTTTATTTTTTTTCAAGCTATATTTTTTCAATATGGTCAGTTTGATCATTGGTGAGGCCAAAAGTTGAAATTTTTCGTACAGTGTTATCAAGAACATAATAATTAGGATTTAATATTTACTATGGAGGTGTAGTATGGTATGATTCGTGAATTTATTTGATACATTAAAATTGTATAGCCGTAAAATAAACTTATATTTTTTATACATTTGTGTTTTATATTCGTCAATACAATTACTTTTTGAATTGTTGTAAAATTAAAAATCCGTTGAACCAAAAGACCGTGACAAAAAAGAACACATTTTCCCTTTTATAAGGCGTTCCGTTTCTATTCAATACAACCCAACGCTTATTTTTTTTTTTTTTTTGTAAAACATAGATTCTATTTATTATGGTTGTAATTCTATCAAGAGAATATAATTAATTTGCTTTACTCATCATCCTTACTTCGTGTCCGACCGTACATTTTCAACGTATAACATTCATTCATGATGTATGACAATCAAATAAGAAATCCATAACTGGGAGGATACAATCACAACATTTCACGCGACATGCAATGTGTGTAAATATTGTGTTAGTAGTTTGAATGCCCTGAAACGATTTAACCCCTATTGTAATGTTTTTATTTATTGTTATTTTTTCCTTGTTTTTAGATACACAAATATAAATAAACGACGTAAATGCCTATGTACGAATGAGTGTATTTTTATGCAAACCACTCCCTGAAGTTTTGACATTTATGGAAATGATAATGGGACAAAAAATGTAGAGGATGTGAAACACAAATCTGCTGAGACACGCTTAAATTTAATTTGTTACGGTACGAATTTCAGCTTACGTTGGGATAATTTAATTTAAACAACGATTATCCTTTATTTGCTTCAACATACATACAGTTTGTAAAAAAAATGTTTTCAAAGCTGAAAATATTTAGCAATTTCAATTTAAATAAAGAATAACAAAAACAAAATCATTTTATTTGCATTTTGTTTTTGTATGTAACTGTTGTCTGGTATGTTGTTAATGAGAGGGCGCTAAAACTTGGGGAAAACGATGCACACATTACAACAACAATAATATAAAATAGTTTTATCTACTTTGAATGATGTAAAAAAAATGTTTTCAAAAAGGCAAAGGCAAATAAAAATCCGTTACTTTTTGCATATTTATTACATGTTTTTTATGTGGATGGTATTGTGTTAAGGGTAACAGGTAGCAGGTAGTGTTTATTCATCAAATTGAGCCAGTAATTGCAACAAGTGATCACGAAATCAAATTTAAACAATGCCAGGAAAACGACTCGACAAAAATATTACACAGCTAGTGTATTTTAATTATTACAAAGGGAAATCTCACAGAGAAATTGCTGAAATGTTCTCCCTTAACCTAAGGACTGTATACAACGTGGTTAACCGTGCTGAAAAAGAAGGAAGACTTGAGCCAAAACCCACTCCAGGCAGACCAAAAAAAGTGACCCGGCGCATTGAGAGGAAAATTTTAAAAATTATTGATGAAAATCCACATTCCAGCACTAGAGGAATAGCACTTGATATCAATAATGAATGTGGAGTAAGTATCTCTCATCAGACTGTTCGAAATATCCTGCAAAACCATAAATACTCTTCAAGAGTTGCCAGGAAAAAACCTCTGCTTTCCGCGCAAAACATAGAAAAGAGATATAATTTTGCAATTCAACACATTTCTTTTCCTTCGGAGCACTGGGATGATGTAATTTTTTGCGACGAGACGAAAGTGATGCTTTACTACCACGATGGACCTCAAAAAGTTTGGCGCAAACCTCTGACAGCTTTAGAAAATAAAAATATAATTCCCACTGTGAAGTTTGGTAAATTATCTGTAATGGTGTGGGGTTGTATTTCAAGCAAGGGTGTTGGCGAAATAAAAATCTTAGAGGATATAATGACAAAGGAAGTCTATCTAGATATCTTAAGAAACGAATTGACTGTCAGTGCGAGAAAGTTTGGCTTTGTTGACCCAGAAAACCCTAAAAAATTAAAATTTAAATTTTACCAAGATAATGACCCAAAGCATAAATCGTACATTTGTAGATCCTGGTCATTATATAATTGCACAAAAGTAATTGATACTCCAGCGCAAAGTCCCGACTTAAACCCGATAGAAAATTTGTGGGTCCACCTAAAAAAAAAAGTGGGAAAAAGGTCTCCAAAAAACAAACCTCAATTAATAGCATTTATAAAAGAAGAGTGGGAAAAAATACCTAAAGAATACGACATACCAAAACTAATTCATTCAATGTGTAGACGTCTACAAGCTGTAATTGATGCTAAAGGAGGGCACACAAAGTACTAGCAGCCATAAATCTTTTTTAAGCCATTTAGAAAACAGTTTATTAAATTTAATACAATTTTGAAAACATTTATTTTACAACACTCAACCTAAAGTATTTTTGTTAAGTTAAGACTTTTATTTAGTTATTTGAATTAATTTTGTTTTTTTAGTGAAATGTGTTTTAAAACATCTTCAATCACGTAAATGAAGAAAAAAAAATAATAAAAGAAGTGTATTTTATTTAAAAATAAGAGTTTCTCTTAAAGTTTTAAATTTTTATTAGTATTGAAAACATTTTCTTTACAAACTGTACATAC